>JBANSL010000016.1:26716735-29590485 GCA_037127255.1 Persicaria tinctoria | reverse complement strand
GCCGAAGATATACCTATTCTATTCCTTGGCTTTTTCTTACAAAATTTTGGTCTTATACATTAGCCTACACACAACCGATCCATTACACTTGATTCACCATACTTGTTTGACAATATTCCAGAAATCCTTCCTCTAAAGCCATATATTCTCAAATTTGAAGGGTGGTGGTCTAAAGATATTTTCCAAGTTAAGATTTATAGAAATGGGACAATGATCCGAAGACGTAAAGGCTCCATTGAAAGTTACTAAGTCAGAAAATATTTCAAGAAATTCATGTTGAACATGAACCGGGTCAAGTTTTTCCAGAATGTTGTCATCCCCCTCCACTTTTTTCAGCCAAGTGAACTGATTGCCCGAAGACGGGATCTCCATAAGAGAACATTGGTTATTAAATTGGTTTATTCTAGCAAACCTCGTATGCCTATTTGTTATTCCTCCCATGTTTTCACTACTATTATAGATTTCATTCACGTCCCCTAACACTATACATGGAAATGGCTTATTGATTATAACAGTCATAAGATCATTCCAAAAAGCATCTTTATCAGATGCATGGGGAGGACCATAGATAATGAAAATCATTCCGGTGAAAATTTTGTCGAAACAAGAGTATTTTACTCTGATGACTCTTGGCAATATTACATCCACCTCAATAGATTTGTTTAGAAGATGATTTTCGTTCCAAAGTAGTCCAAGGCCACCCGCTTTGCAATTTCTTGTAGACCACACAGATTTATTGAACTCATCAGCCTCTTTGTTTTCGACAAGGTTTTGTTTGCCCCTTCGGGAGATCTTCGTAATATAACATCGCAAAACAGAATGATTTTTAGAATAAGAGGTAGACTAAAACTCAATAGATGTAAGTTTCCACACATACTTGATCCAAATTCAGATCTTCTTTGCCAATATGGGATTGCCACTAAAAGCCGAGAACAGAAAGAGACAAAAGAACGCCACTCTGTTCTCCAACACACGTCCTAGAGGCAAAATCAGCCAATGCCTGTTGGTTACAAGTCTCCAAAACATCTTCTCGGATATCGATTTCTTTTTCTTTTTTCCATCATCGGAGAAGAGAAACTCCTTAGGGAGTTTAGAGCCCTCTAGCTGTGTCAAACACTTTCAGGGGATACTCCATGTGGAAACATGATCTTCTGTTCCCATAGATTTATCCTTTTGTCAATCTCAGAGGACACCATGATAAACACATGTAAACATATATGATTAGCCGTTTGAGAGATTATCAGAGGGCGATAAAGGAAGAAGAAAGAAGAGGAAGTAGGACACAATCGATCCACACCGCCACTCCAAAGAAGAAGAGAAAAAGAGAATAGAGAGAGAGTACGAACCACAAGAGATTTGGGGGTGACCACACACCAGCCTGTACGGGGCAGATTTGGCCAAGGCGAAGGCCGGAGAGACCAAATTCGATCGATCCCCAGGATCAGCATACTCAAAAGCCTCCCAACAATGATCAGAATAGGGGGAGAAGCTCTTAGGCTCATCAATCTAATAATAACACCAATTAAGCAAATTAGAGGTAAGGGGAAAGCCATAGGCTTCACCACACAAGAAAGCCCCAAATTATCGACACACCTAACCCATCCAAAGGCTTCACAAAGTTCTTGCACCCATAGGCAAATAGGTCCGAGAAATCAAACTAAGAAAGGGCTATCATTATTCAGGAGAAGATAGATTTAAATTTCAGGCAAAGGCTTGTACATATTAGACTCAATCGATATAGGTTCTGGTTTCCATATGAGGGGGTTCTCAAAAAGAGAGTTTCTCTCTCTTATTTTATCTCTCATTTGATTGATGTAGTTTTTAGTTTTTTTTTATTAGGTAATCCTTCGGGTGAGAGTATTCTACCCGAAAGCATCCTAACAGATGAGGTTAAGTAGACCTGTATCATTCTATAAATTTGGTCCTCTGGTAGAGTAGCAAAGATGTGAAACCCTATTTGCCACTCGATTACCAATATGGGAAATGTGGGAAATTCCGATATTTCTTACTCCTAGGAGAATAGTTTGTATCTCCGCCATTACTAGTTCTATTTTCAAAGGGCAATTGGTGCAAGTATGTACGTAGAAAGTCCGTAATTATCTTTGAATCTCCTTCGATAATTAGGTCGTTAATTTTTAGTTCCTTAACCTTTTCCACCCCAAGTCTTAGCGCTAGCTAGTGCTTCCGCTATAATAGGTGAATGTCCTCCAATTATTTTACCACCAATACTAATGGGATTCCTATTCCAATCCCGGATAATGTATCCAGTAGAACTCTTTTGAGTCCAATACTAATGGCCTTTTCTTACTCCTAGGTGAATGTAGTTTTTAGCCTATGAATGGACTAACCTATAGTGAGTACATAAAATAAAATTTGAATTCAAGATAAAAATTTTCATAAAAAAATCTATAATATGATAAAAAAATTTAGTCTTTGTAGACAATTTAAATGAGTAAAATCTTACATGACATAATAAAATATTTTGCAGTTTTTTTAAATAGAATATATGAATTTAAGAGGTGTTGTATTCAATTGCATTCTTACGAACGAGGTCGAGAAACTCCATATAAGAACTGAGAGGACCAATATTCATCATGTGCCTGAAGTGAGCCACAAACACTCTGTCCGGAACGCGGTTGGGTAAAAATTTTATCACACAACTAAAAAAAAAATTGTCAAACATGACCTAAATTGAGGTATGGAGGATCAGTTGGGCCAACCCCGGCCTCATTAATGAAGGGGCATTGACATGTGCGGTGCGGCCACTGCGATCGAAATACAGCGTCGATTCCCAACTACTTTTTTTTTTGATAAGCGTTTATATTCCCAACTACTGTTGTAACGTTCTGTTTTTTTTTTTTTTTTTTTTTTTTTTTATTCCAGTCTTTAATACTCCATCCGTCTCAAAATACTTGTCACTTTAGTTTTTTACACGTTTCTTAAAAACGGTAAAAACTATATAAAATATTAATGATTTTATTAATTTAAAAAAATAATTTCATACTTAATACAATTGTCTATAAAATTATCAAAAAAAATTATTTAAAAAATTAATATTTTATAGAGTTTTTATCTTCTTAAAAAACGTGTCAAAAAGTAAAGTGACAAGTATTTTGAGACGGAGGTAGTATAATTCAATCTCTTTAGGGAGTGACAAAGTTGCCAGTGAGGAATAATGATATAAATTATAATTATAATTAATGGCCGTGCAACATATCCTAACTTTACGGTGCGGATAAATACACCACAAATCTTGCACGTCGAAAAGGATGTACAAGATTGAGGTGAGTTAATTAATTGGAAAAAAGTGTTAATTAATTAAAAATATACGTGCAATTAAAGAAGAGGATTTGCGATGTACAGTATTATATAAGGTAATTTGTTTTGCTGGATTCATCGAACAACACAATAAGTAGGTTCATAGAATAAATGACAGTCTTGTGTTGGGTGGCTGGTAGAGGATGATGGTAGAGGATCATGTTGGGATGTCTTGAATTGAATTTTGTTAGCTTAGATTCATCTTTATTGATCAATCTAATTTAGATAAAACTAGTGTAATACCCGTGCCTTGAAGACACGGGAGCTTGATCTATTTTAATTTGAACATAATTTTATATATCTATATAATACTATATATATATACGCGTTTACAACAAAAATATGTATAAAGTATTTTTTTATAATTTATAAATTAGTTGGAAAGAGATACGATATAAATTTTGAAAATGATTTAATAAGGTAAAGTAGTAATAATACTCAAACACACCATCTAATATAATTTGAAATAAATATATAATTATTATCATTAGCATAGATTTAAAAAAGTAAAATATAAGCTCCCGTACAAATATTAAAAAATCATAAGCACATGATTGTGTGAATAATTTTGAAGTTAAATATGTAGATGTACCTAACTTATTGATTATTTTCATGAGAAAGATGGTTAGAAAGATAGAGAAATTAATAGTGAAAATAAAGGTAAGATGGTAAAAAAAAGATCCTTAAAGGTAGAAAAGTGATCTAAGAAGCCTCATCCAAGATGTAAAATAAGCATTAGTAATGCTTGTGAGTCTTAAAATATTATTTATTTTTCGATAGTCATTTAAGATGTCTAAAATAATTTAATTATAAAATAACACTTATTTGGCTCTAATTGATTTTTATAATTAATTTTTGAAATCGAATATTTACAAATTGATTATTACATGTTCGTTGTATGTAGACATTGTGGGGAATATTGCAATCGGTTAAAAATGATAAATCAACAATTTCAATATCCAAGAATAAAATCAGCCAAGAATTGACGAATGTTCAATGTACGTAGACGATTAAAATAGATCACAAATTGACATACATCATATCAAATTAAATAATATTTTAGTATAAAAATAGGAAACAAATATGTTTAAAATAGGAAACAGATATTTTAAAATTTCAGCAATAATATTGACCAATAAGAAAATACCATTTGAATAAAAAATTCAAGTTTAATTGTGAGCGTGACACATCAGCAATATAACCGAAAAGAGATTGCAATCGGGAAAAAAATGGAAACATGTCTCAATATTTACGACAATATAACCGAAAATAAAAAAAAAAAAGAATGAATTCAAATCATATTTAAAATAGGAAACAAATATTTTAAAGTTTCCATAATAATATTGACCAATAAGAAAATCTCATTTGAATAAAAAATTCAACTTTAATTATGGGCGTGACACGTTAGCAAAATGCTAGCAGAATTAGTAATATTAATAGATAATAGATAGATATTTAAAATAGGAAACAAATATTTTAAAGTTTCCATAATAATATTGACCAATAAGAAAATCTCATTTGAATAAAAAATTCAACTTTAATTGTGGGCGTGACACGTCAGCAAAATGCTAGCAGAATTAGTAATATTAATAGATAGATAGATATTTAAAATAGGAAACAAATATTTAAAGTTTCCATAATAATATTGACCAATAAGAAAATCTCATTTGAATAAAAAATTCAACTTTAATTGTGGGTGTGACACGCCAGCAAAATGCTAGCAGAATTAGTAATATTAATAGATTAGGCCTATTTATTTGTAACTTATTGATAAATTTATACGGAGTAGTTGCTAAGATTTTTTAATAGTTGAGATTTCGAAATAATTTAAATTGGATTTAAATCAAATCAACTTGGAATAGTATTTAGGGCAACTTCTGTTATTGGTTTTTGGTTGTATTTGTTTCAGACGGTGTTCTTGTATGTCGGTTTACTTAATTTTTGATAATCATGCTAGTCTAATCTCAGCTCCAAATATTACTCTATTAAAAAAAAGTATTTAGGGTAACTTCTCGTGTTATATATTAGTCTATCAAATATTTTTCTTTATTTAGCGACTTATTTAAAATATATTTTTAATCAATTATTTTAAAAAAAATATTTAATTAGATACTAACTAATCCATTTTTTAAAATTTCTTTTATAAAAAACCTCTCTGGAATTATTTCAAGAGCTCCATGAAAAGCTTCTCATCCAGGAGCTCACTATGAAGAAGGAGCCATCGTTCGTGGAATCTCCAGCAACGGCCCTAACGAAGGCCAAGTCCAACAAGAAAGGCGAAGGCTCTTTGACATCCATGTCTTGGCAGCCGCAACAGCATCCGCCCAACCCACCCTCCCACTGGTATCCAAACTCACCCCCTACTGCCCTCAGCCCTCACAAAACAGTACCACACCCCCACCGTCTTTCCCTACCAACCACCCACAAGCCAAGCCCTTTAAAGGGAGCTGCCAGTGGTGCCGCATCGTCGGCCATGTTCTCACCCATTGTCCAGCTTTCAAACAGGCCTTCCGACTGCAACTCTCCCATCCTCCAACCGCTTTCCAGCCCAACCGCAAGCAAATATGGACATGACCCAGCCGTCCAGCCCGTGGATCGTCGACAGCGGTGCTCCCAATCATGTTACCAATGACCTCAACATGCTTGCTCTTCATTACCCATATCCAGGCCCTGATGAATTGTTCGTTGGCGACGGCTCATGTTTACATATCTCTCTCTCACTCTAACATTCTTTAAAGGGCACTGCCAGTTCGAGTGAACATCGAGTCCCAAACTCCACGTCGAGTCAACTTCTAGTCGACATCAAGGCTTTCAAGGAACTGAATTGGCGAGTGTTGACACACTTCCTCATGGATTCGATCCTGACATCTTCCACTACAACGAGAGGATGTCTTGTAATTTATTTGTGAAGGTTGGAGACTGGTTTGATTTAAATTTATATTTATTAGACTTGATTTTCATCTGATAACAAATTTTGGCGCCATTGCCGAAGAATTCAATCGCGCCCTTTTTAGTTTCTTTTTATGCCCTTTTCTTTTTAGTTTTTGTTTTACATGTGTACGTGAGGCATTGAATGTCCATTAAAGCATATTACTACCTCATTTTAGAAATATAAGTCCATGGACTTTTTGGCACATTTTTTTAAAGAGTTAAAAAATATATATAATAAATTTTTTTATTAATTTTTTACATAGCCTTATATATATATATTACTAATAAGTATATAATAATGTAAAAAAATTAATAAAAAAATATTATTTTATATAGTTTTTAACTCGTTAAAAAACATGCCGAAAAGACCATTGACTTATAATTCCAAATGGAGGTACTACTATATTGGCGCCGTTTCTTTTGAAATAAGACCTTTTTTTATTTCTGAAATTAAGAGGAATCGATTTGAGGGAAAACTCAATGAATGTCATTTAGAGCATATTACTATATATCTAGATTTGTGCAAAACTATAGCTGATGGCCCTAATCTAGAATATCTGAAACTAAAGGCTTTTCATTGGTCACTTATAAGAAAGACTTCACATTGGTTTGAGGGTGTGGCCCCACAATCCATCTGCACGTGGACCGAACTCAAGGACTTGTCTCTTAACAAGTTCTTTCCTCCAGCCAAAACAACGCAGCTCAGACAAAAGATTACAACTTTCAAGCAAAATCCTGGGGAAACACTTGCACATGTATGGGAGCTTTATAAACGCCTAATCAAATCTTGTCCTATGCATGGGAAAGCGCCATATGTGAACCAAGAGATCATCTACAACTCTCTAGACGCACCTACAAAGGACCGGATCAACACCTTTACCACTTATAGGTATCTTGAGTACACAGCACAACGTGCTTCAGATACCTTCAAGAGGTTAGCAAACTTCGACAACACTTATGAGACTCCTGAGGCTTCCGAAGCGAGGCCTGCCCCATCTATGCCGCTCTATGAACCGTCGAAGGAAATAGATCATGAGACTAGGGACCAATTCAATAAAGATCAGGTACGCCGCCTTACCAAATAAGTAAAGTTTCTTACTAACAACCAACCTTGTTTGGAGTGTGGGTCCATCAGGCACAACACCACTGCCTGCCCACACGCCGATCAAATTTTGATTACAGAAACACATGAGGAGGCGCGCTACATGGGGGTTCCTAACTACTCAGGACAACACCATCAACAAAAGTGGGGTTATCGCAATCCCCAATACTGAACCTCTTCATGAGATTCCATCCTATGTCAAGTTCTTCAAAGACATCTTGAGCAAAAAGTGGTCGATGGATGAGATCGCTGAGGAATGCAGCAAAATGGAGCTTCTAGAGAAAAGGCCGGACCTAGATAAGTTTGCTATAACTATTGGTTTTGGTCAACATCGTTTCAATGCACTTTGTGACTTAGGCGCAAGCGTGAGCATCATGCCTCTATCCATCTAGTCCAAAGTGAAGATAGGAGCTCTAGAGCATGTGGATGCCAGACTTTACATGGCAAACAACATAGTGGTCATCCCTACATGCATAGTTAACGATGTACCCATATTCAAGTAGGTAAGTTCTTTGTCCCTGTTGATTTTCTTGTAATTGATATGGAAGAGGACCCCGCTCGTCCCGTTCAAGTAGGAAGTTTCAACTTAAGAAAGGGAGTGCTCACATTCACCATCAGCAATGAGGTAATTGAGTTCTCTTTTAACAAAACTGAGAGGTACGACAGTCCTATAGAGTTCAAATCCGTCAAGGGAGGCTACATCACTTGCGGGGAGCCAAAGGTAAGAACTATGAATCCCGAAGAGTTAGAGAAGAGGGCTATGGAAGTCTAAATGAAGGAGATCGTAGCAATCTGGAACAAGCACACAGAAAAGTCAGTCGACGTCAAGTCAGGTAAGTCGATATCGACTGGAATTTTCTCTAGAATCTGCTGCAAGAACTAAGTATGGGGTTGATCTCGAGTGAGTCACTCGACATCGACCAGACTTCATCACCTCCATCGACAGTCGAGTCAATTTACTCGACGTCGAGTCACTCCCATCGACTCGACCTCCCCTGCATCAACTTCACCACCACCAGGGGCCAGAGACAACTCGACGTTGAGTTAGACTCGACATCGAGTCATTACCGTTGAGTCATCTTCTTCTTTTGCATTGACTGAACACATACAGCTTGACTCGATGTCGAATGAATTCACTCAATGTTGAGTGCCATCTCAGAAGCCGAATGAAGAAGATGCGAAGGTAAGCCAAGTTATGGATCACTCTTCCCCAATCTCTATTCATGATTTATCTATACATGGGAGAGGCTTGCCTTAGTATATGAGATTATGTAGGATTTCCAATGACGATCCGAAGGACTACGAAATAGGGGACAAGGTGTATGTCTCCAAATCAAAGAACCATTGGTTTCCGAACAAATTCAAAGAAAAGAAGATGGGTCCGTTCGATGTACATAAGATCCACTCGAACGGGATGCAGCTGATAGACAAGAATGGAGTCCTTTTTGAGGCCTGAGCTACATGGGCCCTACAGATGCCACCATGATCTAAAAGAAGAAGTCGGCCTAGCGACTATAAAGTCTAGAAATTGTAACAAAACGATTAGTTCTTTAGGGTTTTGAATATTTTGGTTTTTAAACTTGTTTTGGTTTTATTTGTTTTTCCTTTTTTATTTTTCTAATGAAATTGCAGGTGCAAGAACGCTAAAAAGGGACTCGATATCGACTCATGGACTCGACGGTGAGTGAGCCATATCGGGTGGACGAGAGATATGTTCGATGTCTGACCATCCTAAGCTTGAACACACCCGATGTCAAGTGAGTCCAGCCGATATCGACTGACCCACTCTATATCGACTCACCCTGCAGAGCACATGTTTTCAGTTTCACGCTATTGTCTATTAAGTTCCTTTTTTACCCTTTTTTTTATATAGTGAGGACACTGTAATATTTAATTATGGGGTGGGGGAAAGACTTAATTATGTTATATTTATGTTTAGTTCTCAAATTGTTCATGCATGGTTACTTTGGATTTATTATTCATCTTACATGTTGTTTTCCAAAGTTCATTTTTATCACCCCCATTGAATTTTTTTTTATTAGTGCCATGGAAGCTTTTATTGAACTCGACGATACAAAATTGGATTTATTAGAGATATAGCATGAAATTGCCTCATAAAAGGAAGTCACAATGAAGTGCATATTTTCTTAAAAACCATGAAATGAGGTAAATCTGAAGTTACTTTTGTCATGTTGCACAACAAGAGGACATAGGGCTTTATATTTTCCATATAATGCTCATGTTTATATTCCTAGCCATACATATACCTAATTGTATCACAAAAGCCATTTATAAGTGTTACATTATTATTGCTCCACATGCTATACATATTGCCCATTTTTTACCTTATTTCCTATACAGGGATTATGTTGAGAATGGAAGTTACTTTTGGAGATATTATACGGTGAATTGTGTTGTTATTATCATTATTGGAGTTTGGCAGGAAATTGAAAAGTTTATGGAAAATTTAATGAGTGAAAGAAAAGCCGATCACCTCAGGAGATAAAGGTAGATCGACCTTGCCTGCGTTGAGATGTTAGTTCCACATGATGGAACATCAAGGTGAGGAGTCTGAAACACTAAGTATCCGATGCCATTCATGACACCCATGTTTGCGACCTGCGAGAAGGTAGTGCTGAGGTTAGAGAGGTAAAAACATTATAGTGAAAAAAAGCATTAAGCGATATATGATAGAAAGGTGAGAAATCGAATGAAGAGGAAATGTGGTATGAAAAGTTTAGAAATTACTCGAGTTCACAAAATCATTATCACCACATGGTCAAATATATCTGACGGAGGTAAAACCTATCGTTGATCCGCCAAAGAAAACTCAAACCTATAGCAAGTATAGCAATAAGCAAGAGGTCGATCCACAGGGAAATTTGTAACTCAAGTATGCTTCAAGTGTCAATCAAAGTAACCAGTTTGGGGGGTTTTTGTGTGTGAAAGATTCGTCTTTTATCAAAGCGAAGTGAATAAAGCAAAGTAAAGGAATTGGTTTTAGACAATTTGGAGAAGTAATTCTACCTAAAATTTTCCACTTTATTGGATTGAAGCAATCCTTGTAACTTCTTCTCGTCCTATTAAGTTTCCTATTAATGCCCTTGTCCCGACCTAATATAGTTACTAGTCCAATCAGTCCTAGAAACCCTTATCAATCGAACAGTCCCTAAAGAAGGATTTAACCCAATTGATAGCTTTAAGTTCAGAGATTAGCCAATGTATTTGCAGTCCCTAAAGAAGGATTTAACAATACATTCAACTTTCTACTTATTCAATTAGTTCAATCAGCCCTAAAGGAACAAGGTTGCCACTTAGGTTAAGGTTCACAATCAGGAATCTACAAAACCTTAGCAATTGAATTGATTCTAACTAGTTGCGCGGGCTAGATAGAATAAAACAATAGACAATCAAGCACAAGGAAGTCGAAGCATTCAAATATAGGAAATAAGAACGAGAATTAGAAACTCACAATCAATCCAAATAAAGATTCAAATTGCAGGCAGAATAGATGAGTTTAGTTCCTCATGGAAGACATTGCTCAAATTCTCTAAAGTGTCTAATGAATAGAATAGAATAGAAGTGCTTCAAAAATAACTAAAAAGTGGCCTTTTGTATCATCCAAAGTCGGCCATCAACAAAAACCATAAAAAGCATCTAGGGTTTTTTTAATTAAAACGACGCGCTCAACGCTGTCGGCAGATGCGGCGGCCGCCGCATGTATGCTGCGGCCGCAACATTAGTATTTATTTTTTCCTCGACACTGGCGGCGGCCGCCGCACCTCATGCTGCGGCCGCCGCATTACTGTTTGCGGTTTTAATTGTCTTCTTTCCGAGACTAGCTTCTTGAGGTGATTTGCTCCTTTTATTCATTGCTTCTCTCCAATGTCTTTTATACTCCTCTTCAAGGTATTGCATCTCCCACATGTGTTCTGATTCGATCTGCAAGATAACCACAAATTTGCGCAGAATCCGAACTCTTCTAGAATAATCATAAGATGCAATTTAGTAACAAAGAACGAAAGAAATGCAACCTATCTAAGCTAAAAATGCCTATAATGCCTATCTAATATATGCATTATCAAATTCCCCCACACTTATAATGATAGAATGAACATGAATCAATGTATCCCACAGGAAATCCCTTCAAATTTCAATCCTTATAAAAAAACAACATTATAGCAGGTGAACACGTAAACCAAGCAAACAAACGTCATAGCATGTACTTTAGTGATCAAAGCTTAGAAGTAGACATTATCCAATCTCACCAGAAATGTGTGTTTCACTCATGTGTTTAGGCTTTAAGGTACAACTCTCAACTCAAACCAATCATGCACTAAGCTCATAGACATTGACCACCATATCACCAATTCTCTACCGAAATGTCATTACTCGTGGGACACAATAAAGAAAATAAAATGGATTTTTTTCTTCTTCTTTTGTTTTCTTTTCTCTCTTTTTTTTTTCCTTGTCTTGGTGCTTTCCTTACATGAAGCGCAAACATGGGTGTCATGAATGACCCCGGTCTATCAACACCTCAACCTACTAATATGAAGTCCACTTGAAGACCTTTTGACGCAAGTTGCAAACATGGGTGTCATGAATGAACCTGGTTACTCAATGATCAAGCTTTCTTTCCTAGGGGATAGTTTTCAACATCTTTTTGCGCGAATCATACCCATGGGTGTCATGCATAGATCCGGTTACTAAGTGCATCAACCATTGCCACCTTATTCGCTAAATATTCACCAATTCAGCAAAAGACTCAGGGTATAATATAAACTCCGCAAGCAACAACATGTGAGTCGGTCTTTAAAAATAGATACTGCAGTCAATGCCCAGAGGTAGCAACACTAGGCGAGTAATTCACACAATTGAGCAAAAGTATTCAACTAAGGTCAAATATTCTCACAGGGTCATGTTTTGAGGACTTCAATCATACTTTAGCTCAATCATACATGCTCAATTGTATTTGCTAGCTCATGTTCCACAAAAATCAAATAAAGACAAAATCAAAACATCCAGAACTCCATGGGATTTTTATGAATCATGCTTGAAATTTAAAATAGAGGACAAACTAAGTCAGATGGGTATTTGAATAACACATATGTATGTAATGCATGCTCTATTTTTGAATTTTCGATTTTTTTTTAATTCCGAAAATACAGAAAATTTAAATAAATAAAAGACAAAAATTTAAACTTAGCAGAAATGAAATAAACTAATTATTACAGACTTAAAATATGTTGTGCAGAAATAAAACATGGTCCTAGAAAATGCAGAATTGACATAATATACATATAAATCTCCTCCCCCACACTTAAAATTTTCAGTGTCCTCACTGAAACAGTACAGACAACCAAAATAAACATAAAAATCAGGGTGAAGAAGGTAGTACTAACCACTCACTGAGACGGCGGCTGGTAAGGCGGCGACTGGTACGGTGGTATGTGAGGGTATTGCTGGCGGAAGTAGTAGGTCTGCTCTCTCTGCATCTCCGCCACGTTGTAGTCCGTCTCCCGCACAGTGCGACCGATGTCGTTGAGGGTGAACTCAAAGGCATCCTGGCGTAAGGACATACGGTGGAACTCATTGCTCAAATGGTCCCGCCAGGGGTCGTCCTCTGCAGAAGAGAAGCGAGGTCCCGCAGAAGATCCAGCAGCCTGCTGTGCATCCCCCATATGGTAATCTGTCTGTGCAGGGGCATCATCCTCATACTCGTCCTCATCATCCTCATCCTCCTTCTCCCCCACCACATTCTGAGCAGGTTGTATGTAGAGGGAATCATTGGTAGGCCCATAAGGTAAGGCCATAGGCAGGGTCAGGCGGTGGGCTCCATTCTGCCCCGCCTTCCAAATGTAACCTGGCCCATCAGGTACCTCAATCAAATATGCCCTCCTCAGCTGATCAATCGTATAAGTGTGCCCACCAGACATGGGTATACCGCACTGGTCAGGCTGCAGAATGTGGTAGGCGATCAGGCTGATCATTCCCCCCAAGCCAATTCTCCCCTTCCTCTTCTTCGTGCGGATCTTGAGGCAGTTGTCTATAAAAATCTAAACCCAGTCCGGTGTACCATGTGACTGGGGAGCCAGGCTCCATAGCCAAGACAGATCGCCTGCAAGTACCTTGTTCACGTCGCCCTGACCGCTGAAAGACATGGCCAGGACAAATTTGTAGTTGTATTCGCCATGATGTCCATCGAATCTAGTGCCAGTAGCTGCCTGCCAAAAGTCATAGCATTGTTGCTCTGAAGATAGGGACTGCCAATCTGGGGAGGGGGCCCGAGTAATCCCAAAGGCACGTCTCAGCTGGTCGTGGGTGCACGTATGCCTTTCGTCCAACAAGTTGAACCTAACCCTAGAGGCGTCCACACGCTCAAAAGTAATCAGGAACTCCGCCGCCAGTTCTGGGTATGTGGGGGCATTACACTCTATGAATCTCCCTAGCCCACCATGAGTGAGCATACGACTGGTGACATCTAACATACCCAGTCTCTGAAGGGTGGAAACGTCAAAGAACTTCGTTTGTATGAACCGCTTGAGGTCGAAACTCTCAAAAGCCTTCCTCTGTTCCTTAGATACGTTCCTCAACCGGCGCACCATTATGATCAAATCTAACATTCAATAACAAATTGTCAATACAACTCAAGTCAAACAACAAAGCACCCAACACACCTCAAGTAACTCATGAACCTCAAATAAAAATCCCAACACAAATTTTTCAATTAAACTTACCCAAAAAGCCAAATCTTTTTTCAATCATCCACCCAAACTCAAGAATATTTAACAAATATCAACAATCCCACCCCAAATTTACTCAATTTACCATTTCAAACCAAAGATCCAACTTCAAATCTCACAACCCAAAAACAAATCAGCCCTTATATATATATATATATATAAATAAATCAGTCTCCTTTAAAAAGAAAACAACAAAAATATCCCACTCAAATTCCAACCTTTGATCAATGAATAAGCAACTCAATATCAAATCTCAACCTAGTTCTCAATATAGCCAATAAAATCTGAAATTGAAAGAGAATAGGGGAGAAATCATACCAGGAGAGTTGTAAAAGAGGGGTTGAAATTGAGAATATATCAAATTAGGGGCTGATCTCGTGCACAGGAGCAGCGGCGAGCAGCAGCGGCGGGCGCAGCGGTGGCGGCGGGCACAGCTCCGGCGAGGAAAGGTTGGATTAGGGGGAAAGGGAGAGGAAAAGAAAGAGCTTGGGAGGTGGTTATGGTGGTTTTGCAAAGGTTGAAGGGGGGGGTGGGGGAGATGACAATGGCGGCAGGTTATTTTGAGAGGAAGGAGGAGGTTCTCAAATAAGAGGTAGGGTTTCTATCTATCTTGTATATTAATTTCTTTTTTTTTTTTTTATGGAGATTATCACGGGTCTGAGAGGCGGCGGGCGCCGCATGGTTTGTTGCGGCCGCCGCCAGAAGGTATTGTTGTGGATTTGCTGTGCGGCGGGCGCCGCATGGGTTACTGCGGCCGCCGCCAGAGGGTGGCCATCTGTACGCAGCTTTTTTTTTTTTTTTTAAACTACCTATGTTACTAATCCTAAAATAATTAACTAATGAAACTACCTAAGAAATAATGAAGATGAAAAGGAAAAGAGAACTTACCTCGGGTTGCCTCCCGAGTAGCGCCTTTGTTTCAAGTCGTTGGCTCGACGTGATGGCCCTTGAGTGGCCTAGTTGGTTGGTTCAGCAAGCACCAACTCCTCCTCTTCACTATGTAGAATGTTTTCAAAGTATGGCTTAACCCTATGACCATTGACCTTGAAGAGCTCATTAGACTTGGGATCATAGAGTTCAATTGCTCCGTGAGAGAAAATCCTTGAGATGGTGTAGGGTCTTTCCCACCTTGATTTAAGCTTTCCTGGGAAGAGTTTCAGACGTGATTGGTATAGGAGGACCTTGTCTCCTACATTGAGTTCCTTCCGCAGGATATGTTTGTCATGCCAAGCTCTTGTCTTCTCCTTGTAGATCATTGCATTATCATATGCATCCAAACGCAATTCCTCCAGCTCTTGCATTTGAAGTTTCCTGAATTCTCCCACTTCATTCATTCTCATATTGCAGTTCTTGACAGCCCAGTATGCCTTATGTCAAGCCTACCCAAACACAATTCGATAGGGAGACATACCAATGGGAGTCTTATAGGCAGTCCGATAAGCCCAAAGAGCATCATTCAGCCTTAGACTCCAATTCTTCCTATTAGGGGCCACTGTTTTCTCCAGAATGCTCTTAATCTACCTATTTGATACTTCCGCTTGTCCATTGGCCTGAGGATGATAAGCAGTGGACACTCTATGGGTGACATGATACCTCTTTAACAGGGCAGTGATGGTCCTATTGCAGAAATGTGTCCCCCTGTCGCTGACTAGAGCTTTAGGCACCCCAAATCTTGCGAAAATTGTGTCTTTTAGGAAATCTGCAACTACTTTGGAATCATCAGTTCTGGTGGCCTTTGCCTCCACCCACTTGGAGACATAGTCCACCGCAAGCAAAATATAGATATTCCCAAAAGAGCTAGGAAAGGGACCCATAAAATCAATACCCCAAACATAAAAAATTTCACAGAATATGATCTTAGTTTGTGGCATTTCATTTCTTGCCGATATGTTCCCAATCCTTTGGCATCTATCGCATGATTTACAGAAGGCATTAGCATCCCTAAATAAGTGAGGCCAAAAGAAACCTGCTTCTAAGACTTTCCTAGCAGTCTTTTGGGGACCAAAGTGGCCTCCGCATTCATGGGCATGACAAAAAGTAAGGACAGATTGTACCTCATTGTCTGGCAGACACCTCCTAATTACCTGATCAGCACAATGTTTCCAAAGGTAGGGGTCATCCCAAACATAGAAGCGAGAGTCATGTCGAATCTTGTCCTTCTGAGCTTTTGTAAAGTTTGGTGGAAATTCTCCCGTGACCAAGAAATTCACCATATTGGCAAACCAAGGTCGAGGAGTATGGACACCCATCAAAAGTTCAGGAATATCAGAACTTACCTCGTCAGATGGGAGAGAAAGAGGTGAAATGGTGGCTTGAACTGCGTGCGGCGGGCGCCGCATGGGTGCTGCGGGCGCCGCATTGCTATGCGGTGGGCGCCGCATGAATG
Organism: Persicaria tinctoria; assembly: GCA_037127255.1. Lineage (NCBI taxonomy): Eukaryota > Viridiplantae > Streptophyta > Magnoliopsida > Caryophyllales > Polygonaceae > Persicaria > Persicaria tinctoria. The sequence goes on along the minus strand of JBANSL010000016.1, from coordinate 29,574,005 downwards.
CTGCGGCCGCCGCATTTTCCGTCCCTGTTTGTTCCTGCAGCTGCAAAGAAGATGTGTGAGTCAAGTAAAACAATGTATCGTCAGGAAACTCACCGTGAATGGGTCTTTGATCTTCGGGCTTATCCTCTCCTTGGAAAAGTCTGCTGAGGTGATCCGCTACTAAGTTTTCTGCACCTTTCTTATCTTTGATTTCAATGTCAAATTCACTCAAAAGTAAAATCCAACGAATCAATCTTGGCTTTGCTTCTTTCTTAGTTAATAAATAGCGAAGAGTAGCGTGATCAGTGAAGACAATTACCTTAGCTCCTAGGAGATAGGAGCGAAACTTCTCCAGTGCAAAGACCACAGCCAGGAGCTCTTTCTCAGTGGTTGAGTAGTTCCTTTGCGCTCCATTCAGAGTCATGGAGGCATAATAGATGACATAAGAGCTCCTTCCTTCCTTTTGTCCCAAAACAGCCCCCACAGCATAGTCGATAGCATCACACATAATCTCAAAAGGTTGAGACCATATAGGTGCTTGAATTATAGGAGCGCTAGTCCAGCGACCTTTAAGCTCATCAAAGGACGCTCTACACCTGTCATCAAACTCAAAAGCTACTTCCTTTTTCAGTAAATCACAAAGAGGTGCAGAAATCTTAGAAAAATCTTTAATAAACCTGCGATAGAAACCTGCATGGCCTAAAAAAGAGCGAATTTCGCGCACATTGGTGGGGTAAGGTAGAGGCTGAATGACATCAATCTTAGCCTTATCCACCTCAAGACCCCTGCTAGACACAATATGACCCAAAACAATGCCTTGCTCAACCATAAAATGACACTTTTCAGAATTGAGGACTAAGTTGGTGTCTACACACCGTCTAAGCACAAGTGACAAATGATGCAAGCAAGTATCAAAATCATCTCCATGTACAGTGAAGTCATCCATAAATACTTCTATAAAGCGCTCAACATACTCAGAAAATATGCTGACCATACACCGTTGGAAAGTCCCAGGTGCGTTACATAACCTAAAAGGCATTCTGCGATATGCAAAAGTGCCAAAAGGGCATGTAAATGTCGTTTTTTCTTGATCCTCCGGTGCTATTGGTACCTGAAAATATCCCGAGTAACCATCTAAAAAGCAATAAAAGAAACGTCCGACAAGGCGCTCAAGCATTTGATCAATAAAGGGAAGGGGGAAATGGTCCTTGCGAGTAACTGCATTCCATTTTCGATAATCAATACAGACTCTCCATCCAGTTTGTACCCTTCTAGGGACCAATTCACCATCCTGATTCTCAACAACAGTAATACCTCCCTTCTTAGGGACAACCTGCGTAGGACTCACCCGTTTGCTATCAGATATGGGAAAGATCATACCTGCCTGAAAGAGCTTCAGCACCTCCTTCTTTACCACTTCCATCATTGGCGGGTTGAGTCTCTGCTGAGGTTGTCTAGACGGCTTGGCATCATCCTCTAATAGTATCCTATGCATGCAGAGGGTAGGACTGATGCCCTTAATGTCTGCTATTGTCCATCCTAACGCCTCCTTGTTTTCCTTTAGAACAGTCACCAATCGCTCCTCCTATCCAAATGTCAATTTATTAGAAATAATGACAGGCAGAGTATTATTTTCACCAAGAAAAGCATATTTAAGGTGATTAGGAAGTTGTTTCAATTCAACATCAGACGCTTGGATAATAGATGGCAGAAGCTTTTCAGTAGGAATGGTCAGCTCGATGCGGTCTCCCCTTGGTGGCACATAGGTGGGAGATCGATGGTCTAAAGCTACTATAGCCTCCTGCAAATAAGATGACAATACATAATCTCTAGCAATTTCATCTATAGGAGCCTGTAAAGCAACTTCCATCTCATCAACACACTCCAAATCAAAGCAATCTTGTGCCATAGTATCAATAACATCCACAAAGCACAGAGAAGGATCAATAGATGGGAATTTCATGGAATCATAAATATTATATTCAACTCTTTGACCATCAAATTCCATAGTAAGAGATCCTGAATAGACATCTATCTTAGTCCTAGCAGTTTTCAGAAAAGGTCTGCCCAACAGAATAGGGCCTTCATTGTTACCAGGACCCATGTCAATCACAAAGAAATCAGCAGGGAATATCAAGTTGTCAACCATAACCAAGACATCTTCAACAATCCCTTTCGGGTAGATAGTAGATTGATCAGCAAGTTGAATTACTACCCTAGTATCATTCAGAGGTCCCAATCCCAAAGCATGATAAACATTAGAAGGTAAAACATTAATAGATGCTCCTAAATCTAACATGGCTTTGTCAAATTTAGTATCACCTATCACACATGGAATAGCAAACATACCAGGATCACTACACTTCTCAGGCATACGTTTTTGAAATACAACAGTGACATGTTCGCTTACCTTCACCTTTTGCTTACCTTTTAGCTTCTGGTTCCGCTTGATAGTGCAAAGTTCCTTAAAAAATTTAGCATATCTAGGAATGCTTTTGATCAAATTAAGCAAAGGAATGTTTACTTCACACTTACTGAATGTCTCGAAGATTTCCTTGTCATTCTCATACCGTCGTGTATCTTTCAAGGCTTCCGGAAAAGGCGGAATGGGCTTTGGAGTCTCCATAGGTAAGGGAGAAGAAGGGGAAGAAGAAGAAGGAGGAGAAAGAGGGAGAGAAGAAGAAAGAGGAGAGAAGAACGTACCAGGATCGGAGTTGGCGGTGGGATCACCTACGGCGGGCGCCGCATGAATGCCGTCCCTGGCGGCGGGCGCCGCATGGGTGCTGCGGCCGCCGCACGCTAGTTTGGCCATTTTCGTCTTCAACAATTTCTATCTCCTTGTCCATTATCTCCTCATCGTCCTTTTGATTTGTGACAACCAGTTCCTTGCCACTCCTAAATGTTGCAGCACTGACATTCTCCTTTGTCGGATTCTCGATGGTCTGTGACGGAAGCTTTCCTGAACTATTTGCATCCTTAGCACTCAAGATTTGAATGAGCTGACTCATTTGATTCTCAAGATTTGTCATCCGATCGGATTGCTGCTTCTCTAGATTTGACATCCGCTCTGATTGTTGTTTATCATTCCTCATGACCAATCGTGATAGTTTCTGTAGGGGATCCTCATTATCCTCATTTGATTGCTGCTGACCTCCCTGTCGAGGTTCATATTGTTGTTGAGGCCTTCCCTGTTGCCCCCCTTGCTGATTGAAAGGAGCTTGGTAGTTCCCATAGCCTTGCTGATAGCCTCTGTTGTAATTGTTGTTGTTGACATACCCAGGATTTCCATAATTGCATTGCCTAGGCCTTTGTTGAGTGAAATTCCCAATGGCATTCAAATCAAAATTGGGATCTTGTAGAAGCGGGCACATGTCCATAGGATGAGTGTATTGACTGCAGAGACCACAAGCCTTCAGTTGTTGAGGAGTTCTATCAATAACCAATTGTTTCATCATCTCCTTTACCTCTGCCATATCAGTCTGAAGTGCAGCCACAAGAGCATCAACAGCGAGTACACCCCTAGCACGAGGGCTCTTATTGAACTGCCTGGAGCCCTCAGATAGCTCCTTAAACATATCCCAAGCTGCGGCAGGTGTCTTGTTCAGCATGTTTCCTCCACAAGCAGAATTCACTGTTTTGCGCTCTATATCAGTTAGCCCATTAAAGAGAAAGAGAACCAGATCCTTTTGAGAGTACCCATGGCATGGGCAGCTGGCGCAGAGTTTCTTGAAGCGCTCAAAGTACTCATGTATAGACTCCGTCGCGTACTGCTCAATGCTGCTGATTGACCTTTTCAAAGCATTGAGCTTTGTTGCAGGGAAGTACATCTCTAGGAAGACTCTCTTCATCTCAGCCCAAGTAGAAATAGAGTCAGGTGGTAGATAGAAAAACCATTCATTTGCCTCATCCTTCAAAGAGAAAGGAAAAGCTCTCAGCTTGATTTGCTCTTTAGTTACGTTCTCTGGTTTCATCCCAACAACCACCCTATGGAATTCAGACAGATGCTTGTGGGGTTCCTCTCCACTCAACCCATGGAATTTGGGTAGAAGATGAACTACCCCAGACTTCAGCTCAAAGTTAACTCCTTCTGCAAGCGCAGGGAATTGGATTGCCAAGGGTCGATGTGTTAGATCAGGAGCAGAAAGCTCCTTAAGAGTGCGGTTCGCTTCGTTAGCCATCTCTGTTGTAGGTTCTTCTTGATCAAAAGGGAGTTCGCGAAAGCGATCACGAGCTTCTCGCCTTAGAGCGGCAAGGGTCCTTTCAATCTCTGAATCTAATGGCAACAAAGAAGAATTAGTAGCACGGGTATGGACCATATAAGACGATCCACACCAAAATTAACACTAAAAACACACAAGAATTAAATAAAAATTCCCCGGCAACGGCGCCAAATTTGACGGAGGTAAAACCTATCGTTGATCCGCCAAAGAAAACTCAAACCTATAGCAAGTATAGCAATAAGCAAGAGGTCAATCCACAGGGAAATTTGAAACTCAAGTATGCTTCAAGTGTCAATCAAAGTAACCAGTTTGGGGGGTTTTTGTGTGTGAAAGATTCGCCTTTTATCAAAGCGAATTGAATAAAGCAAAGTAAAGGAATTGGTTTTAGACAATTTGGAGAAGTAATTCTACCTACAATTTTCCACTTTATTGGATTGAAGCAATCCTTGTAACTTCTTCTCGTCCTATTAAGTTTCCTATGAATGCCCTTGTCCCGACCTAATATAGTTACTAGTCCAATCAGTCCTAGAAACCTTTATCAATCGAACAGTCCCTAAAGAAGGATTTAACCCAATTGATAGCTTTAAGTTCAGAGATTAGCCAAGGTATTTGCAGTCCCTAAAGAAGGATTTAACAACACATTCAACTTCCTACTTATTCAATTAGTTCAATCAGCCCTAAAGGAACAAGGTTGCCACTTAGGTTAAGGTTCACAATCAGGAATCTACAAAACCTTAGCAATTGAATTGATTCTAACTAGTTGCGCGGCCTAGATAGAATAAAACAATAGACAATCAGGCACAAGGAAGTCGAAGCATTCAAATATAGGAAATAAGCACGAGAATTAGAAGCTCACAATCAATCCAAATAAAGATTCAAATTGCAGGCAGAATAGATGAGTTTAGTTCCTCATGGAAGACATTGCTCAAATTCTCTAAAGTGTCTAATGAATAGAATAGAATAGAAGTGCTTCAAAAATAACAAAAAAGTGGCCTTTTGTATCATCCAAAGTCGGCCATCAACAAAAACCATAAAAAGCATCTAGGGTTTTTTTAATTAAAACGACGCGCTCAATGCTGTCGGCAGATGCGGCGGCCGCCGCATGTATGCTGCGGCCGCAGCATTAGTATTTATTTTTTACTCGACACTGGCGGCGGCCGCCGCACCTCATGCTGCGGCCGCCGCATTACTGTTTGCGGTTTTAATTGTCTTCTTTCCGAGACTAGCTTCTTGAGGTGATTTGCTCCTTTTATTCATTGCTTCTCTCTAATGTCTTTTATACTCCTCTTCAAGGTATTGCATCTCCCACATGTGTTCCGATTCGATCTGCAAGATAACCACAAATTTGCGCAGAATCCAAACTCTTCTAGAATAATCATAAGATGCAATTTAGTAACAAAGAACAAAAGAAATGCAACCTATCTAAGCTAAAAATGTCTATAATGCCTATCTAATATATGCATTATCAATATCCCACCTTTATCCTTTTACCAATCTACTCCTTTTTGAGCTTAAATAAATCCTCTTGATTATTGTTGCTTTGTCATAGGAAAAATTGTTTATGCTTAACCCTCCTTTTGTGTGTAGATGTTGCTCTTATTCACATGCATGAGTTTGTGGCAGCAGTACCTTTGCGAGGATGTTAATTGATTACAGGGTTATATGAGAATGAATCTATGATGTTGAGAGTTTAATTTCTTCCCCTGTATGACCATTAAAAGTATTGCTTGAGGACAAACAAGCTTAAGTATGGGGTGTTGATGTGCGCTCAATTTACCGTGTTTTTCTCTTACATCTATTCCGACTTCTATTCATATTTTATATTTCCGAGGTAGAATAGTACATAATCTATGTAGTTTATACTTATTTGTCATATATAGAGATCTACACAAGTTTCTGTTTAATTTCGCATAAATGAAGACATTTTTGGAGCAATTTGGAGAAGAGGAAAAGAAGCTACCGAATCACTCGACGTCGAGTGAAAGCTAGAGCCATACATCGAGAAGAAGCAAAGGAGAAGACACAACTCGACAGGAGGGAGTTGATATCGAGTCCTAATGACTCGATATCGAGTGCCAACTCGACATACACCCGTAGAGAGCCTAGATTGAGTGGCTACACTCGAGACTAGAACAAAAGGACTTGACGCCGAGTCCTTAGACTCAATATCGAGTGATCACTCGACACACATCCCTGAAGACCCGAGATCGAGTGCAAGCTAAATCTTAACCTGAAAACTTGGCTCGATGCCGAGCCATCGGACTTGATGTCGAGTGCCTTCCAGTACCCGATCCGACGATGTATCCGAATTTGAAACCGAGTGTAATGGCTTCTACACGAAGGACGAAATGATATTTTATCACATTGAAGATCATCTATCCTATTGGGAAAATTTCATATTTACCTAGGATATTATTTGTTTCCATTAAATTAATTATGAATGTTTTATCTTTAGATAGATTTAGATATAGATAGATAGATTGCTCTACTTGGCTAGCAAGGATTGAGCCCTATAAATAAAGCCCTAGGGGCTGAGTTTTATTCCATTCCACAACCAATTGTGCACCAATAGAGTAGATATATAGAGAGAGCTTTGGCCAAGTTTGGTGAAAGGTTGAGAGACGTTTTGGCTTGTTCAGTTGTAAGTTCTCATTTTAGTTTAATTCAAGTTATTTTCATTATGATTATGATATTTGCTACTGTAATAAGGCGGGAGTAGTCACCCTACTTCTAGGGTCGGGGTAAGCCCGACGATAACCATGTGAGTTTATGCCTCAAAGGTACGATCTTTATGCGATTTCATCTTCTATCCCTATTTGCATGATTCTTCTACGAAAGTAGTAGGTAAATTCTTATTTGTATAATTGAAGTGAAAATAATCTTAATATGAATTTGGATTAATTATCAAAAAGAGTTGTAACAATTAGGGATTATGCGAGAGCCTCTATCCAGCTAATTGTTAATAACGAAAGTTGTTTGATGAAAAGGTATATTCTTTTATAAATTTGGCATAAGTCTTATATGGTTATTGTTGTGACATGATTCCTCGACTTTGGAATTTTTTAGTTTGTTGATATTTATAACAAATGTGCAATATTTTCTGTTCATTGATCTTCTAATCCATCTTTATATTCTTCAAACATTCTTTTCCGACTTTTAAATTTCTGAAAAGGTTACGTTTTTCTGCATAAGACCACTCGACATCGAGTCAGACTCGACATCAAGTCCTACTGAAGTCGACATTGAGTGCCACCCACTCGATGTCGAGTTGCTTATCTTCTGTTGTCCATGGTTTTACAGGGCATCGATAGTTCGAGTCGACATCGAGTCCCAAACTCGACGTCGAGTCAACTTCTAGTCTACATTAGGGCTTTGAAGGAACTGAAATGGCGGGTGCTGACACGCTTCCTCATGGATTCGATCCTGACATATTCCACTACAACGGGAGGAAGTCTTGTAATTTATTTGCGGAAGATGGAGACTGGTTTGATTTATATTTATATTTATTACACTTGATTTCCCTCCGATAACAACTCCCCGGATAGGAAATAAGGTAAAAAAAAAATAGGTATTTTATAGAACATGCGGAGCAAAATCTGAAATAAGGCGTAATATGGATTTGTGATGCATAAGCATAGGTAAGGCTAGGAATAAAGTAAGAATATATGGAAAATAAAATCATCCGTACTCTTATCATGCATATGTCAAAAGCAACTTCAAAATTTACATCCTTTCATGGTTTTCAAGAAAATAATGCACTTCATTGTGACTTCTCTTTACTAGGCAATTTCATACTATATCTCTAATGAATCCAATTTTGCATCATCGAGTTCAATTAAACCTTCCATGACACTAATAAAAAAAATTCAATAGTGGAGATAAAAATAGACTTTGGATGAAAATATGAAGCATATAGATGAAATATATATCCAAAGTAACCATGTAAAGAGAAATATCGAGAAACGTGCATAAATATAATGAAAGTAAGCCTTTTCCCCACCCATACTTAAGGATTACAGTGTCCTCGCTGTATAAAAACAAGGGTAAAAGAAGAAACTTACAAGATGGTAGTGTAGAAACCCGAAAATACGTGTTGTAAAACACTACCAAGAGTCGACATCGAGTGACCAGGAGTCAATATCGATTGCATCATCATATTTCCAAGGGCATCGAGTGGAAAGTGTGTAAGTTGACTCGATGTGATGAGTCGATAGTATCGATACAAGCTCTAGATATTGTGTCCGTTGCTAGACATCGAGTGGTATCACTCGATATTGTGTCCGTTGCTAGCTCTGGTCAAGTCGATGCAGGAGAAGCTGAGTCGATTAAAGTGACTTGACATCGAGTCTTGTGACTCGATATCGAGTGGGTTCCTGCTTTAAGTCGATGGAGTTGCTGAAGATGATGAGTCGACATTGAGTACCCCACTTAATATCGAGTGAAGTGACTCGGTGTCAACCCCATACTTGCTTTCTAGAACGGGTTCTGACTGAAGTTCGGTCGATGTCGAGTCATGTGGGTCGACATCGACTGGATTTGCATTGTGCTCATTCCAGATTTCCACGATCTTCTTCATTTGGGCTTCCATAGCCCTCTTTTCTAGCTTCTAGGGGTCATAGTTCTTACCTTTGGTTCCCCACAAGGGATGTAGCTTCCCTTGATAGACATGACCTCCATATGACCGTCGAGTTTCTCCAAAGTTTTGTTGAAGAAGTACTCGATTACCTCATCACTGATTGTGAATGTGAGAATCCCCTTTTTTACGCTGATGTTGGCGTCGACGGTTGCTAAGAATGGTCTACCTAGAATAATAGGAAATGCAGGGTCCGCTGCCATATCAATTACAAGGAAATCGGTAGGGACAAAAAACTTACCAACTTAGATAGGAACATCATCAACCATGCCAGTAGGTATCACCACGGTGTTGTTTGCCATGTATAGCCTGACATCCACATGCTCTAATGCGATGATCTTCACCTTGGACCAAATAGATAAGGGCTTGATGATCACACTTGCCCCCAAGTCACAAAGTGTGTTAAAGCGGTATTGAAGAAACCCTATGGTGATGGCGAATTTCCTAGGGTCAGGTCTCTTCTGTGGCAATTCCATCTTGCTGCATTCCTCTGCGATCTCAGCAATGGACTGCTTCTTGCTTAGGATGTCCTTAAGAAACCTTACATAAGATGGCATCTCATGAAGAGCTTCGATGAAGGGTATGATGATGTTGAGCCCTTGAAGCATCTTCACAAAATGATGAAACTTCTTCTCAGCAGGGTCCTTTAAAGATTTGGTGGGGAATGGAAGCATCTTTTTCTTTTTAGCAGTTGGTGTCGGGTGAGATGGGTCGATATCGATTGGTGTAGAGTTGACTTCGACTGGAGTAGGAGGTTGCTGGTGCTGTCGAGTGGTTGAGTCGACGTCGAGTCCAGGTGACTCGACATCGAGTGAAGGGTCGATGTCGAGTGGGCTTGAATCGATGTCGAGTTGTTCACCAGTGGCTTCCTCTTCCGGCAATTGTTCGGGCCTTTGTTGGTGACGCCCACTCCTTTGGTTCATATCTGCCACGTGTTTAGTAGATTTGCTCTTTGGATTGGGCTCAGATGACCTAGGGAGCGATCTGGATGGTTTGGGGGATTGATGCAGCTAATTGACCCATTTGGGTCTCCATGTTTTTCCTCTAGATGTCAATCTCCCCAAGTCTAGAGTTGATGTCGTGCAGTGAGTGTGGATGGAATTGTTGGATTGCTTGTATTCGGCCTGATTCCTCCTCAACTCATCAAGAACAAGCTGCAGGTCGTCTATCTTTTTCTCCCTTTCAGGATGTCCAAGGACTCTGTAGGGTGGGGTTTCGTTTGTACTGGGGTTGATGGTATCCCCAATTTTGCTAATGTTGTCCTGAGTAGTTAGGAACCCTCGCGTAGCCCCTCCTCGTGTGTTTCCGCCACCACGACTTGATCGGAATGTGGGCAGGCGGTGGTGCTCTGCCTGACGGACCCATACTCCAAACAAGGTGGGTTGTTGGTGAGGAACTTAACATGCTTTTGAAGGTGATGTACTTGGTCGTTGGTGAATTGTGCTCTTACATCTGAATCAATATCCTTTGAAGACTCATATAGTGGCATGGATGGGGCAGGTCTAGAGTCATAGGCCACAGGAGTCCCATAGGTGTTCTTGAAGTTCACAAGCCTTTCAATTGCGTCCCAAGCCTCCATAGGTGTGAACTCAATGTACCAATAGGAGGTGTAAGAGTTGGTTCTCTCCGTGTTCGGCACATCGAGGGATTTGTTGAATTTTTTCTACATGACGTAGGGTGGTTGCCTATGAGTAGGGCAAGACCGCATAAGGTCCTTGAATCGCTCCCATACATGCGCCATCATCTCACCATGCTTTTGCTTAAAAGTCGTGATCTTCTGCCGCAACATCACCGTCTTAAAAAGAGGATAGAACTTGTTAAGGAATGCATCCTTGACCTCTGTCCATGTCCTGAGCGAGTGGGGAGTCAAGCCCTCGAGCTACTGCAATGCTTTCCATATAAGAGACCATCGAAAAGATTTTAGCTTTACATATTCAAGATTCTCGCCATCGGTGAAGGTCTCACATATTTCAACGAAAGTAGTAATGTGCGTAAGAGGACATTCATTAGGTCGAGATTTTACCCTTACATATTCATTTCGTTTAATTTCAAAAAGGAAAGACGTTTTAATTTCAAAATCAAAAGGAGGGATAACGATGGCCGATTCATGGACTGTGAGTGTCGAGTGCATGTATTGCTTGGTCGTCTGAGGCATCTGGTTGATTCACGCCTCAAACTGCCTCCTTTGTTGCTGCTCCCGATCGCCTCATGTATTGGCCTCATCGAGTTGTTTCCGAAGCCTCTCTATCTGCTAAGCCTGGGTTTTGGCAGCCGTCATGATGTTTTTAAGTTTGCAATGGATGTGTAGAAAATGCTTAGGCTCATCTAGTTGTTCGAATTCAGGTGGGTGACCAGCACGTCGCATACACTTGCACAATAAGCACTAGAAAAAGAATGTGAAAGTAGCTACCTAGGGCGCGACTGATCGCTTCCCCGACAACGGCGAAAAAATTTGTTAGGAGGAAAACCAGTCGAATAAATATGAAATACGAATTAAACCAACTCCCTGTCTAAGAAAATAAATTACAAGAATCCCTCCCGCTGTAGTGGTAGGGTATTCAGGACTGAATCCACGAGGAAGTGTGTCAGCGGATTCTAAGCAGCGAGCAAATTTACAGTCTGAATCGACTCAGGGCTCACTCGATGTTGACTAGATGAGTCAACGTCGAGTCCAGAGAGCAGTCAAACTAGGCAAATTTCTGCAAAACAGACAGAGAACACACTCGACGTCGAGTTGATGGACTTCATATCGGGCCAGTCACTCGATATCGACTCAAAGTGGGTCGATGTTGAGTCGAATTGCAGAAACAGAAACGAGCTATAATTGTGTCAGAAAAGAGCATCCAAAAAATTTAAGGATGAATGAGAAGAGTGAACAGAAAATTCGCAGATTGTTGTTATAGATATCAATAAACTTAAAAACATCCAAAGTTGGGGAATTTACCATAATGATAGCCATGTAATAAATATGTCAAATTCATGAAAAGAATAAGTTTTTCATCAAATAACCTTCGTTATTAACAAATAGGAATATATAGGCCTTTGCATAAACCAAATTCACAATAAGATCCAAATTCATAATAAGAACGCTTTCGCTTCAATATTATAAATAAGGATCACCTACTACCCTCGTAGAAGAATTATGCATATAGGATAAAAGATAATAAAGACATACAAATTCATAAATTCATAAAAGGAACACACATATCTATGTTGGGATCACTCCATCGATCCCTAGAAGAAGGAAATTAGAAACAACATAGAATAAAAGAAAATAACTTTATCATAAAATAAAATCCTAAACTTACAACCATTCGTTCCTTCCTCCTCCTTCTCTCTCTCGCCTCCCTACTCTCTTCCTCCTAACTATTTGCGTCCGAAGACGACTTGGCTTGAATTTAAAATAACGCCGAGAAGTACAACTGAATCCTTGAACTCTCACTCTCAAACTCGACCTCTCTCTCTACTGTAGGTGCACAATTTCTTGTGGCCAATTGAATGAATGAAACACCATCCCAAAGGGATTTATTTATAGGGCTCAATCCTTGCTAGCCAAGGAGAGAAAATCTATCCATGATCGATCTAAAATCGTAAAGATAAATCTTTCCTAATCAAAATAAATAAAATAATTGAAAATCTCGTATGTAAATATGGAATTCACCTAAGAGGATAAATGTTTACAAAGATGATAAAAGATCCTTGACTTAATGTGTAAGCAATTCTCCTAGGGTAAGGATTTATCAACGCGTCGGACCTTTACAGGTCACTCGATATTAAGTGTAGTTACTCGATATCAACTCGTCTTCATTCTCTCGAGTCCGACCAGACTCAATCTCGAGTCTTCTTGTGGTCATGTCGAGTGATCCTCCACTCGATGTCGAGTCAGGTGGTAGACGTCGAGTGATCTTGTTCTCTTGGCTTGTGATGTGCACTCAATTAACCATATTTTTCGCTTACATTCATATCGATTTCTGTTTGTATTTCATATTTCTGGGTTTGATTTATATAGAATCTATGTAGTTTATGTTTATTTGCAATATATGGATGTCTACACAAGTTTATGTTTAATTTCATAGAAATCGAGACGTTTTACAGCAGTTCAGAGAAGGAAGAAAATGGTGAAAGAGCTCGAGGTCGAATATAGAAAGGCCAAGGTCGAGTAGCAGCTGAACCAGAGCACATCGAGCAAAGAAGAAGGAAGAAAGCACTCAATAGGACTAGTCGATGCCGACTTAACCTAGTCGATGTCGAGTACTTTGATCGACCTCAGCTTCATCACACGTGATCGAGCACGAGCCGAGCATCAGATCACTCGAGTAGAAGAAATATACTCGACGTCGAGGACTTCACTCGATGTTGAGTACCCATCGGGTGTCCGAATCCTAGTCGAGCTCGATCAGAATCCGATGAAAAGAAGAACTCTACTTGACGTCGACTACATTACTCTATGTTGAGTAATCCCTAGAGCCATTCCGAGTGGAAATCGAGTGAGATCCGAGATATGTGGATTATTTGCAAGTGAAGGCATGTGGAATTCTATCAAGTCATGTGAAGATCTATCAAGAGTGAAGATATTTCTCCATCTTAGTCTTACTTACCTTAAAGGATTTATTTGTTTTATTTCCATGTTTTATCATAAAGCTTTAGATAGATAGTTTTAGATAGAGATAGAATATTCTTTCCTTGGATAGCGAGGATTGAATACTTTAAATAAAGCCTTAGGCGCTGATTTTAGGAATCATCCAATCCAAGCTACAAGCAATTATGTTCCACCATAGATAGAGAATAGGAGTTTTCGAGAGAGCTTGGAGCCGAGAGGTCTTTTGTCTTGCGAGAGAGGATTTGGCTTCGATCGGTTGTAAGCTTTGTCTTGATTTAATGCAATTTAGTTTCTTGAAATTATTGATGTGTGTTTTTATGATGAAGAGCGAGTAGTCACCCAACTTCTAGGGTCGGGGTGAGCCCGACGGTAGCCATGTAAGGCAATGCGACAAATGTACAATTTTTATATGTGATTTCATCTTCTATCCATGTGAGCATGATTCTTCTGCGACAGTCGGAGGTGATCCTTGTTTGTGTTATTGAAGGGAAAGTGATCTTAATACAACTTGGATTAATTATGTGAAAAGGGTTAGTAACAATTAGGGTTTATGCGAAATACTCTATCTTCCTACTTTTTAATGATGAAAGTTATTTGATGAAAAAACATGATCTTTTATACCTTTAGCATGATTCTTATATGGTTACCATTGTGGCATTGATATCCCGATTCTGGAAGTCTTTTCTATTATTGAATTGCCACAAATTTCGTGTTGTTTCTGTTTTATTTTCTGTCACAAAGTCACGGTTTTTACACTCCACGAAATGCTTGAGAAATCTTTGAGATGCTGGCTAATTATGACAACATGTATGAGACTTCTGCGACCTCTAAATGTGCCACTTAAGGATGTTGGTCCGGACGTCAGGGAACCATTCCATAATGATCAGGTACGTTGTCTAACCATGCAAGTTAAATTCCTTTCTAAAGATGAACCTTGTTTGGAATATAAAATATAAAAGGGGAAAAATAAAGAAACAAAGGAATGTCCTAGTAGTATGTTTTTAGTTTTTTCGGAAGATGAACTTCCTTCTGTTTTGCTTGACATTGTTCTTGGTGATTTGATGGTCTATGAATAAAAATCGGTGTTTATATAAAAAAAAAAAGGAATGTTCTACCAAAAAAAAGAAATAAAGGAATATTTTATTTTATTTTTACTTGTGAGAAACAAAGAATATCGATGATCAATTAAAACAAATTCAGTATAGAGAGCCAATCTCCTTCTTAGTCTTCTCAAAAGTAGTTTGCTTACACCGACACCGGATACGCTGAATTTGCCAACGATGTTGTCGTCCTTCCTCCTCCGTCTCTTATATTGCGAAAACGATGTCAACAAATATATACCTACATAAAAATATGCATAAAAACGATGTCAGCACTAAAAAATACGCATAAAAGCGATGCTAGCACTAAAAAATAAACCAATTTTTAAGGATTCAAACATACATATATACCTACATATATAATATCCAAGTAAAAATGATGTCAGCACTAAAAAAGATGCATAAAAACGATGTCAGCACTAAAAAAATACGCATAAAAACGATGTCAGGACTAAAAAATATGTGCTGACAGCGACGGTGCTGACTCTGACGTCTCGGACGTCGATGTTGTTGACGCCAACGTTCGGGACGAGACTAAATAA
Source organism: Persicaria tinctoria (assembly GCA_037127255.1). Lineage (NCBI taxonomy): Eukaryota > Viridiplantae > Streptophyta > Magnoliopsida > Caryophyllales > Polygonaceae > Persicaria > Persicaria tinctoria. The sequence continues at coordinate 29,558,931 of JBANSL010000016.1, read as the reverse complement.
AGTATCCGTGTCAGCAGAAAATGAAGCAAGTGGGATATTACGACCAAACAACTAGACTAAATAAAGTATCCGTGTTAGAAAGAAAATCAGATTCGTCCATCATAAACAAAATGCAAATTAATTACTAAATGAAAACTGATAACTAGCTAGCGGTATAGTAAACAATGCAATACATTAGTTTCCCAAACGGACAACGATATGCTATCGGCACCTGTAACTAACAATGAGATTAAAGTAGCGGTGTTTTCCATGGGACCGAAAAAGGCTCCGGGCCCTGATGGATTCCCTACGGGTTTCTACAAAAAATTCTGGCCTACAGTAGGCCCCTCTGTAACTAAATCCATCAAAGCTTTCTTCACCAGCGACATGATTCTACGCTAAATAAACCATACTTTCATTACTCTGCTACCTAAATGTGATGATCCGACTGTAGTAAACCACTATAGACCGATCAGTTTATGCTCTACGATTTATAAAATCATAGCAAAAGTCATTTCAACAAGATTGACCAAAATTTTCGAGAAACTAATACACCCTCTACAGGGAGCTTTCACAAAAGGTAGATCAATTCAAGACAATATCTTGATTGCTCATGAAGCATTGCATTCGTTTCGGTTGAAAAATAATAAAAGAATGTGTCACAACAGTATCCTACTCGGTTCTCGTCAATGATGAACCAACCACAGTATTTCAACCCACTAGAGGTTTGAGACAAGGAGACCCACTCTCCCCTTTTCTATTTATTCTAGCTTCTGAGGTTTTATCCAGAACCTTACATTGCCAAGGTCTTGCTAGCAAGGACCTTGGTATCACATTCGGTAAACCGGGTATTAAGGTTCCCTTCCTTACTTTTGCTGGTGATATTCTCATTTTCTGCAAAGCTTCCCATTCGGCTTGCATTTCTGTACTATCCATAATCGATAGATACTGCTCAATTTTGGGTCAAAAGGTGAATCTGCATAAATCCAGCTTTCAATTATCTTCAAATACTACCAATTCTGCTATTACTTCTATAATCGGTGTGCTTGGTATACCCCAGGCGAACAATTTCGACAAATACTTGGGCTGCCCAATCGTTAATGGCAGAATTAATAAGGATACCTTCGCAGACGTAGTTCTGAAAACCAAAAGCCAACTCATTAAGTGGAAAGCTTCGAATTTATCCGCCAAATGGCGACGGGTGCTTATCCAAGCAAACCTAAGTGCCAAACTAATTTTTCTTATGCAAGCGTTTCTACTACCTTCCCATATTCTTCATGAGCTTGACAAGGTGTATAGACAGTTTTTTTTGGAACAAAACATCGGCAGCTCCACCGTTGATTAGCTGGGACAAAATCTGTGCGGACACATTGAAAGGTGGTTTGGGAATTCATAAGGCAGAGTCTATGAACATAGCTCTGCAGATGAAGCTCCCCTGGAGAATCATTTCTAAACCAGATAACATCTGGGTTTGTGTTATTTCTCTAAAGTATCTTAAAGGAAATGACTTATACAGCTACAACAAAAAAGGTAACACCTCCTGGCAATGGTCACACCTTATGTCAATCAGGCCGCAGTTCTTCCCCGCACTTCAGCGGCGTGTCAGAAATGGGGAAACCATTGATTTTTGATCCCATAACTGGGCTTTTCAGAACCCATTGAGCGCCAAAACACTTAGACACGTTCCGGATACCCTCAAGGGTGTTTCGGTTGCTCATTTTATCACCAACCAGCAGTGGAACAAAAATTTATTAAATGACTCTCTAGTAGACACCCTGAAACAAGATGACATTGATCACATCCTGAGCCTTAATTTGCATACTAACCCTATCAAAGATCGTCTTTATTGGGGACCCAGTAAAAATGGTTGGTTCTCAACCGCCTCTGTTAACTCCTTCTTAACACAAAACGTTGGGCTGTCAGATTACGACTATGGTTGGATCTGGTGCCTTGATGTGCCACCAAAGGTGTGACACTTCCTATGGAAACTCTCATGCGATGGTCTACCGACAAAATGCAGGTTACTTTAGTCACATGTGGCTGTTCCGGCTTGGTGCGCTTTTTGTGGGAACACAAATGAGTCGACATACCACCTCCTTGTTTGTTGTCCTATGGTTACTCAACTTCTTCGAGTACTTCGGATCCACATCCCGACTCATATAACTGTTTCGGTCGGCACAAGCCAGGTGTTTCCATTTTCTGCGATTAAACTTGCAATTGGGGTCAATAAGTTCGTGTTTTTAGCTACAGCTTGGTGGGCCATGTGGTTCTTTAGAAACCAACTCATTTTTTATCATACAAATAAAGTATCTATCAACGAGATTTTGCTGTTTCACAGCACTACCACACATTGCTGGAATCAAACTAAGCTTTTAGACGACGACACGACCGGACCATTAGTACCAAACTATAATAGGCATTGCGGTAGTACTTCCATCATTCGTGGGAGTCGACGATCGTCTTCCACGGGGAAGGATCGATCTGGGAATTGGGACAAACCCCCCACGAATAGCTATAAGCTGAACTTTGATGGCTCGGTTCTCCCTTGTGGTAAATCCTCCTATGGTTTTATTATCCGTGACTCTGAGGGCTTGGTTATCTCTACTGGTAGGTCAGCGTGCCCCAACACATCAATTATTTATGCCGAAAACTTCGGTCTGCGTATGGGTCTGCTACGAGCTAAGGAGTGACACCTATCTACACTTCTGACCAAAGGCGATAACTTACTAGTGATAAACGCTCTATTAGGGGATTGGAAGTGCCCTTGGACAATAGAGATGCTACAAGCTGATATTATGTCTGATATTTCGTCCTTTTCTTATGTTGCTATTCGTCATATTTTCAGGGAATCCAATGAGGTGGCTGACTACCTTACTCGTAGTGCCCATGCATCCCCTGCCGATGAAGCATGTGAGGATGATCCAGAACTTCTTGTTCTCGTCTGCAAGGATGCGCTAGGAAGGGTCTCTGCTGCGGCCGACCCGACCTAATTTTTATCTTGCGTCAAAAAAAAAAACAATGCAATACATTTGACCAAAAAAAGTAAACAATGTAATACAAATGAAGCAACACCGTAGCCAAAAAATAAGACACAACACAATCATAGCTTGAGTTTGTGACTTGCTTGGTGTCAACCCCACATCGTGAGGGAAGATGGGGACATTATAGACATTGTTGTGGCCATGAACAACATCAATCCCATAAATCAACCCCTAAATGTCAAGACATCCATTCACCATGTTAACCCAAGCCTATTAGCCGGTGGCTTTGGAGCAGGCACACTACCACCTCCACTCAACACAAACAGGCAATAGAAGATATCTTATAGACGTGTAGGACCTAAATCATTCTGTCCATTTAATGAAGCTATATATCTACTTGCAGACCAATTTCAAATTTCAGGTACTACGTACTTAGCAAATAGCTTATATGGGTTCTTTGAGGACTTTTTTCAAACAGTTGGTGTTAGGGGTGTTATTCGAGACGAACAAGCCGAGCTTGGCATGTTGAAGCTTATTCATTTGTTAAATGAGCTCGAGCTGAGCCGAGCCCAATTTTTAAACGAGCATTTTTTTTTGTTCAAGCTCGGCTTATTTTAGTAAATGAACGAGCTCGAGCTGAGCTTTTTTCGAGCCTTAAGTAGTTTTGCTTGGTTATAACTTATAAACTTAAAGAAAATTTTAGAAATTCCATATTATTCGAGATATTCGAGCCTAAATCGAACGAGCCGATCGTGCTTGCAACTGAGCTTAAAATCATGTTCAGGCTCAGCTTGTTTAGGTAAGTGAACAAGCTCGCCTCAAGCTTTTTTTGAGCCGATACCGAGCCGAATTCGAGCTGCTCAGCTCATATAACAGCCCTAGTTGGTGTGCGTGACCTTTCCCCAAGTTTGATTATTGGAGGTAAATTTGGCTGAACTATTTGCTAATCAGAGTAGTAGAAGATATCATATAGGCCTTTAATCAATATATGGAATCGGAGATCAATCAAATATGTAGTAGAAGAGAAGATGCACAAAACAGGCAGAAAATGCACAAACCTGCAAATTATGGAGGAGACAAGCAATGGAGAACTGGGCGAGATTGAAGGATTTGGTACCTTGAAGCGATATTGAAGGATTTGGCACATTCTCTAAGTCGAGCGCCTTCTCTGCACAGATATGCCTTGATGTAGATTGGGGCCACCGCCGATGACGAAGGTTCCTGGCGGTATGAGGTGGCAAAGGCGCGCTCCAGCGCCGCATATTGGCTCAGTGCCAGAGGCGGTGACGGAGGAAGGTGCGACAGAGAAAGGAGAGTGTCGCCTTCAATGGTGAGAAATTGAGCCTCCCTATTTGGATATGAGAAAGGTTCGATGGAGGAAGGAGACGTAGACAAGGGAAAGGAGCGCTACCGATTTTGGAATGGAGAGTTTGCTAAATATTCTACAATTATGTATACTTCTCTAATTTGGCCAAAAATTTGCGCCTACGACGCAAATTTTCTCATAAGTATATTGTTATGCCTCCATTCATTGTCATTCAATATCTTGGCGAATTTGCATAATTAACTATACCAAAAATATTGAGAGTTTGCAAAACTATCTCTGTTAGTGGAAAATTTGCAAGAGGGAGGAGAAATGCTAATTTTACAAATATTTATGTAACCCTTTCAATAGATTACGTGTTTGGATCACCCTTAAATTTTAATTGTTTTAAACTAATTTTTAGACATTTTTATTAGTTAATTTATTTTTGAACTTAATTTAATTTTATCTATCTATAAACACCCACTTTATATATGTTTATGGAAAAAAATATTTCGAAGTGAGATTATTTTCTGGACATAGAGATAAATATGGGACTTACGTGCTAGTCAATACATTCTTCTTGCCACTTACGTCTATTTATATGTCAATATAGGTGTCCGAATATTACATAATGTATGATGGTGGCACAGTTCCCTTCACTTTTTCTTCTCTCTCCTCTGCAAATCTTTGCTATCTCCCTCCATCTCTCTCTCTCTCTCTCTCTCTCTCTCTCTCAATTTGGCAACCCTCTCTCTGTAATTAATACTCACTCTCTCCACTTGCAACAATGAGTTAGAGGACCAATTATTTTTGCAAAATTTTGACCCTAATTATTAGTTTTGCAAATTTCTCAAGGGAGGTGCTAGCTAGTTTTGCAAAACCCAAATTTTTTTGGTATATGCAATACCAATTATTTTTCGACGAGGGTTGATGAGAATACTTTAAATGCATTGAATATTCTAATTCATCAAATAATCGGAGAAGAATTTATATATGAGTATTACGGTAATCTTGTTTAGTTTTATTTTTATATAGGCAATAATTTGTTTACTTTATTAGTATTTAAGATTAACCAACAAAGGAGTCGGTTTACTAGATTACTATAAACTCCAAAAGTCATCAACTCATAGTATATTCATATAGATTGATGTAAATCATTGCTCATTTGCTCATGTAATGAATTATGAATGGTCGATTTACATTAAAAATTCTCATTTCTCACTAATAAAGGATGAATACAATGAGGATATTATAACTTGAATCATATATAATTTTATTTGAAAACTGCTTTTTGAAAGACACAAATACACAAATCACGCCAATAACATGAATTATCTTTTAGATAGGGAATCAAGTATGTTTTGATAACAATATATTGCCAAGTTTCAATGAAATTAATGATGAATAGAACGAGCTTACGAGCCAATGAGTAGATTATATATTGAATCATATTTAATTTTACTTGTAAAATACTTTTTGAAATACACAAATAACAAGAATTACATATTCAATTTAATAAAATTGATTACCCGAAAGCCCCGAACGAACATGATTAAACAATTTCAACCCAAACAATTGAAAGTTTGAAACAAACATAGGCTCGCTTCTACTTGAAACCTGAATGAGATCGACCCGAAACCCGAACGAGCAGGACCCGATTTGACCCAAAACCTGAATGGGTCCAACCCGATTCTGACCGAAATCCGACCAAATCTGAATTTCATTTTGACCGAACCCGACCTGACCAAGCTCGACGAAGAAATTTTGACCGAGTGGACCCAACTCATCAGTGACCCGACCTAAACCCGACCGAATAACCCGAATTGCCAACTCTATTACTAGACATAGAGGTTAACACTTCGGCATGAGTGCATCATAGGCCAAAATAATTTCAATACATGATTAACCTAATAGTTTTTTTTTTTATTGAAACCAATAAACTATAGAAGAACTAGTGTATACGTCCACCAATCATTCTTACATACATAGACTTGAGAAGTTGAGATACGATCATCATATTTTCAATGCAAGATTTTAATATTCGTTTTCTTTTTACATCTTAAAATGAGATTTATTTCTCTTTCACATCTTAATAATCACATAAGAGCTTTCTCACAATTACAATAGGATATATAGCATGTTGTCTTATACCAACACATTCATTTTAATTAAAGATAATTTAGTCCATATGTATTTTATACCAACACATTCATTTTAATTAAAGATAATTTAGTCCATGTATTTTAACATAAAATGTAGTACCCTCAAATTTAAAAAATTAATTTGTAGAGTTTTATTAAGCACTTAGGTTTTGTACATTATGTGTTACATGTAATAATGTGTAATGGTTGTATATATATTATATGAGGCTATGATAGAAAGGTGGAATTGGGTTTGGCTAGACTTGGTATTGGGTGTTAGCTCTTTGAGCTGCCAAACCAAGCTTGGGCCCCCAAACCTGTTGAGCCCAACCGGCCCACTTCTTCTTTGAGATAGTTGAGCTCGGTTTCTCCAGCTTTAGTGGAATGCAGCGTTTGATGCTAGGGTTCCCTTGTAAGCTCGCCTATATATACTCCTTGCCTTCTAATTGCTTGACACTGTTGAAGCTGCTCCATCTGGTAAGTCCAAAGAGAGAGAGAGAGAGAGAGAGAGAGAGAGAGAGAGAGCGCCAGGAAATCCTAGCGCCGCCGCATCCCTTTCCGGGAGTGTCACTTCTTCCTGGCTCCGGTGGTCGTCTCCGGCGCTTGTCTTGGTGGCCGATTTGTTGTTCCTTTGCAGATCTACCTTCGACGAAGATCTTCTTCGTCTTACTCTTGTTTCTCCTTTAGTCTTTTGTGGTTTCTTTTATTTTCATGTTCTTCGTGTTTATCTGTGTTTGTGTAACTCTGTAAGCCTGTGAACATTTGAGTTAGTGGATTTAGGGTCTGATCTGGAGGCCCCGAGGACGTAGGTCATTTTGACCGAACCTCGTAAAATCGTTGTGTTCCTGCTTTGAGTTTAGTTTGCTTCCTCTTATCTGTTTGTCCAACTCGTATTCGTCGAACATCTGCTATATCAAATTCGTATCAGAGCATGTGTTTTGATGCTAGAGCTTGAGTGTCCTCTTTCCAACCATTCTGAATCTTCATAGATCTCAGAGAGCGGAAATTGGTGCAGGAAGCGGGTGGGCCTATATAGGGTGTATCGCCTGGTGCCATTCCCCCTGTACGATGCATCAGATCATGTTCTTTGTTTGTGTGAAACCTTGTGTGTCTTGCATGCTTTAGGGTTTCTGTATATCTAGCTTTGTTGTTCGTTCTACTGAGTCTGGAATCATCAGATCTTGGTTATTCTTGAGTTTTCTGTTCTTGAAACTTTCAGATCTGGACTTAACTGTTTGGATCTAGGGTTTCATGAAGAACTATAAACTCTTAAGTAACCTTCTGAGATCTTTTGTGTGCTGAGTTATTCTCTACAGTTGTCTTCTGCTTGCTTTAGCTAAGGTCTTCTTAGTTATTCTAAAAGCTAAGATGTTTCTTGCATTTGTTGTCAGGATCTGCCATGGCTGAGTCTTCTGTTCGGATCAAGCCCTATGATGGGATTTCTGACTTTCCAATGTGGCAGTTAAAAATGAAAGTTGTTCTCATTAAGGAGAAATGTCGGTTGCCTATCAATGCAGTATATCCAAGTATTGTTAGCACACAATGAGATCATGATACGCCTCTCTGATAAGGTTGCTTGATAGGTTATGAGTAAGAAAACACCTAAAGAGCTGTAGGATGCCCTTGAGGGGCTATACCTGGTAAAATCTCTTCCTAGTCGGATTAATCTGTTGTGTAAGTTGTTCAATTTTAAGATGGATGTGTTTGCTTCTCTGAATGATAACCTTGACAAGTTCTTGAACATGACTTAGGATTTAACTAGATGTGGTGAGGCTATTTCTGATTTGCATCAATCTGTGTTGTTGTTGAATTCTTTACCTTCTCAGTTTGATACTTTTAAAGATGTCATTCAATTCAGTCGTAAGGATTTGAATAAGAAGGAAATTATAGAATCTATTGTTCAGAAAAATGATGTCCTGAAGCTGTTTAAATTAAAACAGGAACCTAAGTCTAAGGCTAGAATGACTAGGGCTAAGTTTGGAAAAGAAAGGAACAAGAATTTTAAGAAAAAAGATGACAATGCTAAAACTGACAAGCCTCCTTCTAATAACAATAAAGGTAAAGAAAAGGTGTGTGAGAATGTGCAGGATAACAATCCTAAGAAAAATGTGAAGTGTTATTACTATGATAAAACTGGACATTATGAAAAAGACTGTTATAAGAAAAAGAAGGATGAGGCTAGGAAAGAAAAATCTGGTGTCTCTGCATTGTTTGAAGCTGTTTCTTGTTCTAAGCATGAATTATTGCCTATCTGTAATGATTCTTCATGTGATGATGTGTGGATCCTTGATTCTGGTTGCACTATGCATGCTACACCTGATAAGAAATGGTTTGATCATCTTACATTAATTGATGAAGGGGGTGTTCTGTTGGGTGATCATCATGCTGTTTCTATTAAAGGGGTGGGTTCTGTGCCTTTGCTTAAGTTTGATAACCAGATTAGGATTATACAGAATGTTAGATATATGCCTGATTTGAGAAGAAATTTGCTCTCTGAAAGTGTATTTGATGATATGAGGTGTCATATTAACACTTATCTGGGAAATAAAAGAGTTTCTAAAGATGGAAAAGTTATGATTCAAACTGTGAAACAGAAAGGTCTTTACCATGTTATTGTTAAGTCTGCATTTGAAACATCATGCTTATGTTGCTTCTGTTTCCATGTCTAATGTTGAAACTGCTTTGTGGCATAAAAGGTTAGGACATATTGGAAAGATTGGTCTGTTACAGCTTTATAAAACTGACGTTCTTAAGCTTAAACCTGCTGAATTGGATATGTGTGATGATTGTCTGCTTGGTAAGCATACTAGATCTAAGTTTGATAAGTCTAGTTTCATTGCTGATCACCTTTTACAGTACATTCACTCTGATCTATGGGGTCTTGTCCAAGTTGATTCTTTTTCTGGCATGAAGTATTTTATGTCTCTTATTGATCACTTTAGTAGATATGTGTGGATTTATCTGTTAAAGGTTAAAAGTGAAGCTGCTCCATCTAGTAAGTCCAGAGAGAGAGAGAGAGAGAGAGAGAGAGAGAGAGAGAGAGAGAGCGCCATGAAACCCTAGTGCCGCCGCATCCCTTTCCGGGAGTGTCACTTCTTCCTGGCTCCGGTGGTCATCTCTGGCGCTTGTCTTGGTGGCCGATCTGCTGTTCCTCTGCAGATCTACCTTCGACGAAGATCTTCTTCGTCTTACTCTTGTTTCTCCTTCAGTCTTTTTGTGGTTTCTTGTATTTGCATGTTCTTCGTGTTTATCTGTGTTTGTGTTACTCTGTAAGCCTGTGAACATTTGAGTTAGTGGATTTAGGGTCCGATCTGTAGGCCCCGAGGATGTAGGTCATTTTGACCGAACCTCATAAAATCGTTGTGTTCTTGCTTTGAGTTTCGTTTCCTTCCGCTTATCTGTTTGTCCAACTCGTATTTGTCGAACATCTACTATATCATAATTAAACATCGAAATGACAATCATCGTCTACATGCTTAATTAGCTTGCTACTAATCTATAACAATTATCCACTAATGATATTAATAGTACGTCGTACTTCTTTCGTTTCAAAATAAACAACGTTTGACTTTTATACACGTTTTTTGCTGCGGTAAAAACTCTATAAAATATTTATTTTTTGATTCAAATTTATTATATAAATTGATAGTTATTAGTAATAAATATCATTTATATTAATGTCTAACACTGGCTATTTTCACCTTATCGCGGATAACCTTATTTATATTAATATCTAACCTTAGTAGGTGCACACATCAATCTGATCATCCTCATTTCTTCTACCATAATCCTTTGTTCTTTGTTCCTATATTTTCGTGGTCCTTAACACTCAACCACATAGGTAGGTCTCCTCAATTTTCTTTAGAATTTACTTTTGAGTTTAATGGGTGATTTCTTGTCACACAAAACACTCAAATTAAGTTTTCCTCCGTTACTATACCATCCCACCGATTCTTAACGCCTTCATCTAAGAGGTGGCAATCGGGCGAGTCGAGTCGGGTTATTCGGTTTCGGGTTATATCGGACTCGGGTTGATATCGGGTGTGATGACAATTCGGGTCTGATTGGGTTCGGATCGGGTTTATTCGGGCATTAGTTTATCGGATACAATCGGGTAGGCGTGGCCACGGGTCGGACCCGCCGGGTCGACGGGTTCGACTCGCCGGGTCAAGGGTCAGGGTTGGTCGACCCGAACCCTCACCCGCAAATTCACGGGTTGACGGGTTCGGGTCGACCCGTTGACCCGGCGGATTCCCATATTAAAAAAAAAATTATTTTTTTATAATATTTTTTACTAATAAAAATTTTAAAAAAAATTATATGTAAATACTTTTTCTACATATCACTTTTTATTTCCATTTCATTTTAGTATGAAGTGGAAAAAAACATGAGAAATTTTATATTTCCATAAAATTTCCTTCATCCACTACAATATAAATGTAGAGATATAATACTTTTGAAACTTTCCTTCATTTCAATACGTAGTATAAGAAATAAAGCTTAAAGTGAAGAGTGAGAGCTAAGAGAAGATGGGGTACACATATATATATATATACCTTCATCCCTTCTCATTCTAACTCTCAACTTTTAATGTAGGACAAGGCTCTTGTCCCACATTGGAAATGAGAGAATAGGGAAAGTCTTCCAAAGCTATAAAAAGAGAAGGGTGAAAGTGTTTTTTACCCACATTGCATATTGCAAAGTAGTTTATGTTTATATATTATCAATTATTCTATGAATAATATACATAATAATTATTATAAACATAAAAAAATTATTTTTTTAAAAAAAAAAAATTCAAATAGTGGGTTGACCCGCCGGGTCGAACCGTCGGGTTTGACCCACCGGGTCGAACCGTCGGGTTTGACCCACCGGGTCAGCGGGTTCAAAACCCCTGACCCTAACCCTATCCTGCAACCCGCCCCCACCCGTTTGCAATATGCAAACGGGTGGGGGTCATTGACCCGCCGGGTCACTGACCTGTACGACCCGTCGGGTCACGGGTCATTGACCCGCCGGGTCACTGACCCATACGACCCGTCGGGTAACGGGTCGACCCATAACCCGTGGCCACCCCTACAATCGGGTTTTCGAGTCCTATTCGGTTCGGGCGAATCGGGTTTCGATCTAAATGAGTTCGGGTGAATCGGGTTTTGGTCACAACGGTTTTAGTGGAATTGGGTTCAGTCAAATCGAACCCGCAAGAATCATATTGGATAAAACAAATCAATTTTTTTTTACCTATGAGATATTTATCCTTCTATATAGATTAAGCTAATGTTTATCAATTCTTAATCAATACTACATTCGTTAAAAAAATGTACGTCTTCTCACTTTTTATAATATTTTTAAAAAAAGTCAAAATCATATAAAATATTATTTTTTTAATATTAATTTCATACTTATTACTCAAAACTACAAAATTATAATAACAAAAAATTGATATTTATATAGTTTGGGCGTCTTAAAAAATGCTAAAAAGTTATTTTTTTAATGGAGGGAGTACACAATTATATTTAATTATACTATATGCATGATAATATTACCATCCATTATTAAGTAATCAAATATTTAGGTTGTTTTGAGTATTTTAGGGAAAATGCTAAGATTTTTGTTGATTTCGGATATAATCGGGTTTGGGTTATTTCGGGTGTCAGGTATAATCGGGTTCGGGTAATTTCGGGTTTCGGATATGCTCGGGTCGGGCAATTTCGGGTTTCGGGTTGATTTCGGGTCGGTCCATTCGGATATAATCGGGTTCGGGTTCTTACTGGGTTCGGATTGCTTTCGGGTTCGGGCTTAACTCGAATCGGATCGGTCGGTCTCGGATCCAAACTTTTTTTTTAATTATTCGGGTACTGAACGGGTTCGGGTCGGATCAATCGGATCAGTTTTCTCGAATCGGGTCGGGTCGGGTCGGGTATTGCCAGCTCATGTCACTTTGCATGACTGATTCTAAATATTTGAAGTTGTTTTTCTTTGATACCGCGTGGGCAACTAATAACATCAATTCCACATACATACTCTGTTTGTATCCTGTTTTTGAATCCCTTGGGTTCAAGCATGTTGCTCCACATACCCGGCCATAAACTACACAGTGTATTTAATTTACCCAGATATATAAGTGGTCCAAATTAATGAAGAGCACATGAGCAGTTAAAATCACTAACTACCATAGGTCTATATATGCATATAAAGGAGTAAATGGTAAGTAGGTGAAATTAATTGAGCAAAGGCAAATGGATTTGAAAGTGAGAACCATTTTGATTTTGATTTTGATTTTTGACCATGTAAAGGTCAAGCCAAAGTCAAACCCATGTCAATCAATTAATATATAGAATGGGCCAAAATTACGCACAGACGAATTAAATTCGGCAGAGAAATACATATGGCCATATGGGGGGTATGGTGATAGCGAGGAAGCCACGGGATAGCTTTGGTCCCTCTTAATATACACTTTATATACTTTCTTCTTTCTTCAATGTCGACGTCGTCGCAGCCGCCCGCGTCTACTTTCATAGTTTCACCCAACTTGTATTGTATAGTTCGTTTAATCGTTCAAATTCATGCACCCTTTATTTTCTTTTTTGCTTTTCAAATGAAAAATGATTAATTAGGATAGGATATGATATGAGCGATTCATAAACTATCATTTTGAATGAGAAAATGTAATTTTAAATTTGTAATAGGTGATAGATTACGTAGGTTTCATATTGTATAGTGGGCTAAAAGCCCGTTAAGGCCCAATACCTGTGTAACCTATATATATATGTTATATCAATGAATGAAAACCCTCAAGGAGGACATTACAATCAATCTCATGATCTCACATGGTATCACAGCCTAAGATCCAAAGACCCAAATTTTTCTCTCTCCCCTTCTTCTAAAATCCCCTGGCCGAGATCAGTCCCCCCCCTCCTTCGGCCGCCCCTCACCCCTCTCGGCCACCCCTAGCCGAGATCAGTCCGCCACCTCCCCCTTGTGCCGCCACCCTTTTTCCCCCGTCGTCCCCAGGCGCGCCCGCGTCGTGCTCAGCGCGCCCGCGTCGCCCTCAGCGCGCCCACGTTGTCCTCAGCGCGCCCGCGTCACCAGCCCTTCTCCCTCTCCACGCCGCCCTTAGCCCTCTCTTCTCGTCCCCATGGCTAACCCACAACCTACCGACCCTATTAAGCCGCCCTACCATTCCGCCCTAACCATCTCCAACATCAAAAATTGCATCCCTATCATTCTTGATCATGAGTCCAGTACCTACACCATGTGGTCGCACCTCTTCACGACCCATGTTAAGGCTCATAAAGTCCTCCACCACATTGACTCCTCCGCTAACCGCCCTACAAGCGAAGACGACGATCTCTTCGCTCAACTTGACACCATTGTTCTTCAATGGATCTTTAACACCATCTCAAAAGATCTATTGACCACCATCCTTGACCCCAAAGACAACGCCTTGAAAGCTTGGAAGAAACTTCAGGATCTCTTTCAAGACAACAAGTCCACCCGTGCTGTCTATCTCGAGCACGAATTCTCAAGTTGCAAGCTTTCCTCCTTTCCGTCGATATCTGCCTACTGTCAGCACATCAAGACCCTGGCTGATCAGCTCGAAGCTGTCGACTCCAAACCCAGTGCCACCCGTCTTGTTCTTCAGGTTCTCTCTGGTCTCCCTTCTGAATACAACGCTGCTGCTACTCATATTCAGCAGACAGAGCCTCTCCCTACATTCGAGAAGACCCGGTCTCAGCTGATCCTGGAGGAGACTCGCCTTCACCGTCAGACAACCAACGCCGCCAAAGACAAGACGGCGTTGGTCTCATCCAGTGACATCATCGAGCAACTCGCCCTCCAGCCTGGCCGCAGCAACGATCAGCAAGGACCTAGAGGCGGCGGCTGCAGCGGCGGGCGCAGCCGCGGCCGCGGCAGAGGCCGCGGCGGCCGCAGCAACTGGCGCCCGCAGCAAAACGATAACCGCCACCCCTCTTGGTATCCCAACCCTGGCTACCCTCCTTGGATGCCCTATGGCTACCCCGGTGCGTCGTTTCGTGGACCTGCCCCATATCCCAACCGCCAGCAGGGCTTGTTGGGTCCTGCTCCCCGTCCATCGTCCGATCAGGCATACCCGACTGATGTGCACAACGCCTTCTCTTCCATGTAGCTGACACCTCCTGACGGATCCTGGTACATGGACACTGGCGCTACCTCTCATATGACGAACTCCTCAGGTACTCTCTCATCTCTTTCTTTTAAGGGTCCTGCTCATTCTATTATCGTTGGCAACGGTGGTCGCCTTGCTACTTCGGGCATTGGCCACACCACACTACCAACCCCTACCAATCCTTTGCACCTAAACAATGTCCTTATTGCCCCCAAACTTGTCAAAAACCTTATCTCTGTCCGTCGGTTTACCACTGACAATGATGTTTCTCTTGAGTTTGATCTGTTTGGTTTCTCTGTAAAGGATCTTACTATGGGGGTTACTCGCCTGAGATGTAATAGCACTGGGGAGCTCTATCCTGTGTCGTCGCCTTCACCATCCAGCCCGTCAAGTCCAGTCGCCCTCTCGGCATCATCATCCAGTCTTTGGCATGCTCGTCTTGGTCATCCCAGTCCTGTAGTTTTAGATTTACTTCGTTCTAAGAGTCTTGTCATTTGTAATAAAGAGCACCGCTCTAGTTTATGTTCGTCTTGTCAGTTAGGCAAGCATGCCAGACTTCCGTTTCAGCGATCTTTAAACGCTACTTTCGCACCTTTTGATATTATTCATAGTGATATTTGGACATCTCCTGTGCCTAGCAAGGAGGGTCATAAGTATTACCTTTTGTTTCTGGATGATTTTACACACTTCTTATGGGTTTTCCCTTTGCACTTTAAATCTCAAGTGTTTCCTATCTTTGCCAAATTCCACGCTTACATCAAAACACATTTTCACGCCTCTGTCAAGTGTTTCCAATGCGACAATGGCCGCGAATTTGACAACAAGGATTTTCACACTTTCTTTAATACCAATGGAATCTCCTATCGCTTGTCCTGCCCCTACACCTCTCAACAAAATGGCAAAGTCGAACGAATCATCCGAACCATTACCAATATGATGCGCACCCTTCTTTTCCACGCATCCATTCCCCTCCTTTATTGGCCGTATGCCTTGGCCACCACATGCTACCTCCTCAACATACTCCCCTCAACCACCCTCAACCATCGCTCACCGTTTCAGGCATTGTATTGCACTATGCCTATATATGATCACCTTCGTACCTTTGGTTGCTTATGCTTCCCTAATCAGTCATCCACTGCCCCCCACAAGCTTCACCCACGTTCCACCCCTTGTGTCTTTCTTGGCTACCCGTCTGATCATCGCGGTTACATTTGCCTCGATATCAAGACTCACAAGATCATTCTCTCTCGCCATGTCACCTTTGATGAGTCGCGATTTCCCTTCGCGTCTCCCACACCCCCTGTGTCGTCCACAGAGTCTGAGTCACCATTTCCTCACTTCATTCTTCCCCAGAGCTCTCCCGGTGCTCCTGTGTCTCCCCCTCCCCCACCCCCCCCGCCACCATCCATCACCAGACCTCACACCCGCAGCGTCTCCGGTGTCTTCAGACCCCGACAGATCGTCTCCATGACCACCGACCATCACCCCGCTATACACCCCACATCCCCTCCACCAACATCCACGCCTCCCCTACGCGTGCCCGCGCCCCAAGTTGGCGCGCCCGCGTCCCGAGCTGGCGCGCCCGCGTCCCGTGCTGGCGCGCCCGCGTCCCGTGCTGGCGCGCCCGCATCCTTAGCCTCTCCTGCCCCCATCTTTCCCGACTCCCTTTCACCCTCTACCTCCACCCAGACCTCCCTCTCCCCCGTTCCCACCTCCCACAAAACAGCCCTCCTAGACCCGAATTGGCAGGCGGCTATGCTCGACGAATACAGGGCCCTTACGAAGAATGGTACTTGGGTTCTTGTGCCTCGCCCTCCTGAGGCGAACGTCATTCGCTGTATGTGGCTCTTCCGTCACAAGTTCCGCTCTGATGGGACATTGGAGCGCTACAAGGCCCGTCTGGTGGTTAACGGTAGATCTCAACAGGCCGGTATTGATTGTGATGAGACCTTCAGCCCTGTGGTCAAGCCTGCCACTATCCGAGTGGTCCTGAGTCTGGCTCTGTCGCGCAACTGGGGCATCCATCAGCTGGATGTCAAGAACGCCTTTCTGCATGGTCATCTGAATGAGACGGTTTACATGTTTCAGCCTCCGGGGTTTGCTGATGCTGAGCGTCCACAGCATGTCTGTCTCCTCAAGCGCTCTCTGTATGGTCTGAAACAGGCTCCACGGGCATGGTTCCAGCGGTTTGCTTCTCATCTGCTCCGCTTGGGTTTCACTGGCAGCCGATCGGATACGTCTCTGTTTATCTATCGCAGAGGCTCGGACTTGGCTTTCCTGCTGCTCTATGTCGACGACATCATTCTCACCGCCTCTTCTGATGCTCTTCGAACGTCCATCGTCTCGAAGTTGAGTGCGGAATTCGCCATGTCTGATCTGGGTCCGCTGTCTTACTTCTTGGGGGTTGCCGTTCAGCGGCAAGCGTCTGGTCTCTTTCTCTCACAGAGTAAGTATGCTGCTGAGATTGTTGCTCGGGCTAAGATGGTCAACTGTAATCCCGTCGCCACCCCAGTCGACACATCCAACAAGCTCAGTGCTCATTCTGGTCCTTTGGTTGACGATCCGACATTGTATAGGAGCCTCGCTGGTGCTCTTCAGTATCTCACTTTCACTAGGCCTGATATCAGTTATGCCGTTCAGCAGATCTGCTTGTTCATGCATGCCCCTAGGGAACCTCACTTTCAGGCTTTGAAGCGGATCATTCGGTACATCAGCGGCACCCTAGAGCTCGGCACCACCATCACTCCTTCCTCTAGACTTGACCTTGTGGCTTACACTGATGCGGATTGGGGTGGTTGTCCAGACACACGTCGCTCCACGTCTGGTTACTGTGTCTTCCTCAATGACACTCTTGTGTCCTGGTCCGCTAAGCGTCAGTCCGTCGTGTCTCGCTCCAGCGCTGAAGCCGAGTACAGGGGTGTTGCCAACGTTGTCTCCGAGTGCTCTTGGCTCCGCAATCTCCTGCTTGAGCTACGATGCCCCTTGCAGAAGGCCACTCTGGTCTACACTGATAACGTCTCCGCCGTCTACTTGGCTAGCAACCCAGTCCAGCACCAACGCACGAAGCACATTGAGCTTGATCTCCACTTCGTCAGGGACAAGGTTGCCATTGGACATGTCCGCGTTCTACATGTCCCGTCCTCCTATCAGTACGCTGATATATTCACAAAGGGTTTACCTAGACAGTTATTCATTGATTTTCGATCCAGTCTCACTGTACGGACACCTCCCGTATCGACTGCGGGGGTTTGATAGATTACATAGGTTTCATATTGTATAGTGGGCTAAAAGCCCGTTAAGGCCCAATACCTGTGTAACCTATATATATATATGTTATATCAATGAATGGAAACCCTCAAGGAGGACATTACAATCAATCTCATGATCTCACAATAGGGACTCAAATAATGTATTATTCAGAAAGGTTAATCTGTCGACTATACTATTAATTTTTTAGATAATAATGTACCTATTACAGTATATATATAATTAAATAAATGTTCAACAAACAATCCTAAAGCTAAATGTCTACCATTTCCTTCCCTTTTATTTTTTTCATTTCATTTTTTCCTTTTTTTTTTTCCGTGGTTGAATTCTCCGTGGTAAACGATTGGGATTCTGTAAATCCTTCAGTATATGATTTTGATGATTTAAAAAAAAACAATTGACATGGAGTGTTTTAAGTTAACAGGATGCATGAGGATCGAGACATGGTAGTAATGGAAGTGACTAGAGTAGCTAGGAACATGGTCATTACACCGAGCACATGATCATTTCAAACGGAGTGAATACCAATACATGATTTGGAAGTAGAACATGATTGGGCTTGACCCATTAAATCTTGGCGCATGCGAGAAGGACAAGCTTAGGTTGGGCTTAACAAATCCAGATATGTTCAGACGTTCAGTTCAGTTATATTTGGATTGTACTATATGCACCCACGACATGTTCTATATACACTACATAGGACGGATCGTAAATCCATCCGTTGCAAATTTTTTAAAAAATACACGGACGGATCTAGGATCCGTACGTTATATATTAAAAAAATAAAGAAACGCAAAAATAAGAAAGGAAAAAGCTACAATGTAGCTTTATTAAAAAAAAATAAAAAATGAAGAGAGAACAAGGGACGGATCTAGTATTGGTCCCTTCTTAGTTTACATTGTCAAAGAGTAAAAGCTGTTTTTGCAGCTTTTACTCACTTCTTTTTTTCTTTTCTTTTTTTTAAATAATACTCCGTCCTATGTAATTTTTTTTTTAACGGACGGATCCTAGATCCGTCCGTTTTTTTTTTTTAAATTTTACAACGGACGGATCTATGATCCGCCCTATGTAGTGCATATAGAACCTGTCGTTGGTGCATATAGCCACCCCGTTATATTTCTAGGTGTGTTTGTATCTAGAGAACTCTGGCCGGAGAGCTTGCTGCAAAAAAGGTTGTTGAGTAGCAATATATATATATATATATATATATATATATATATATATATATATAGGGAAGCTTTAAAATGTAAAAACTCCTTAACGTGTAAAATCCGCTTAACGTGTAAAATTTATTTTTTTAATGAATTACAACGCGCGCTCAGCAGTGGCTTCTCTCTCGGCCTCCCGCTGCCCCGCACCCACCATGTCGAGCCACCTCCAGCCCCACGTCGAGCCACCTCCGGCCACCACCACCTAGCCGTGCTCGAGCCAACCCCTGGGCGCACCCCCCGAGCCCTGACATGGCTTGGTTCGAGCCCAGACGCGCCCACACTGCCCAGTCGAAGGCTCACGTCGTATCTTCGCTCGTCGGCCTCCCACGCCACCCACGAGCCACCTCCGGCCACCAGCCCCCACCAGCTCGAACCCCGTCCCTCAAGCGCACCCCCCGAGCCCGGAACCCCCATGGTTCGAGCCCAGCCGAGCCCACACCGAGCCCATCTCTCCCAACAATGCTAATCGGTGCTTTTGGCTCGGAATACCTTCGAAATCCCGATTTTGCTCCTTGTTTCAACTCGAATTTGGTATGATTTCTAACCCTAAACTTGTTTATTACATCTATTTAGATTTTTTGAATGATTTAGGTTGAGATTGAAAACCTAGGGTTTGATTTAGGAGCGGAAATTGGGGCTTTTTGCCAAAAGCCAAATTGATTGAAATTGATGATATGGTTGTGTTGTTGGGTTGATTTTGAGCTAATTTCATGTTCATATCATTGTCAAATTGTTTATGGATCATGAGCTAATTGAATTTTAGAATTTTAGATTGCGATATGTTTTAGAATTTGGGGCTTTTTGCCAAAAGCCAAATTGATTGAAATTGATGATATGGTTGTGTTTTTGGGTTGATTTTGAGCTAATTTCATGTTCATATCATTGTCAAATTGTTTATGGATCATGAGCTAATTGAATTTTAGAATTTTAGATTGCGATATGTTTTAAAATTTGGGGCTTTTTGCCAAAAGCAAAATTGACTGAAATTGATGATATGGTTGTGTTTTTGGGTTGATTTGGAGCTAATTTCATGTTCATAGCATTGTCAAATTGTTTATGGATCATGATCTAGTTGAATTTTGAAATTTTATATTGCGATATGCTTTAGAATTTGGGGTTTTTTTGCCAACGGCCAAATTGACTGAAATTGATGATATGGTTGTGTTGTTGGGTTGATTTGGAGCTAATTTCATGTTTATAGCATTGTCAAATTGTTTGTGAATCATGAGTTAATTGCATTTTAGAATTTTATTGTAATATGCTTTAGGTCGATTAGGTTCTTCTATTTTAGCATAACAATCATAATTTAGCCTATTAGCTCAATTGGTAGAGCAATGTGCGTTTGCACAAAAGATGTGGGTTCAAATCCCACATAGGTTACATAATAGACAAGAGCGCAACAATCGCAAATTGTTACTCATGCACATTATAATCTAAGTTATGCACTTTTTAACCTTAATTATGCACATTTTAATCTTATTTATGCACTTTAATTTTAAAAGATTATACGTAAAAAAATCGATTTCAAACGTACATCTATCAACCTAAATTATCCGAGAGGTGAACCCAAACTCTCAAAAGTAAAAAAAAAAACAAAATTAAAACATCGATTTCAAAAGCACAAATTTTGTCTTATTAATGCACATTATGATCTTACATTTGCACAATTGTATTATTAATCTGCACAATTGTATCTTACTTTTGCACAATTGTAGTTTAAATTTGCACAATTGTATCCTACTTTAAATTTGCCCAATTGCACAATTAAAGTTGCACAAATGCACTTTACAGTTGCACAAATACACTTCACAGTTGCACAAATGCACTCCACAGTTCCACAAATGCACTTCATAGTTGCACAAAAGGTATCGAAAACGGGAAAAAGTGCATTTACCCATAAAATTAGACATATTTACAAATTTACCCATAAATTAAACATATTTCAATTATAAATTTTTATAATTGAAATAGGCACATTTACCTATTTACCCCATAATGAATTATTTGTCTGCACAAAATAAACTTATATTTGCACAATAAGATGTTATATGTGCACAAAAGCAAGTTATACTTGCACAGCAGAAAGTGTTACCACGAAAAAAAATTCTGGGCAAAAAAAAAAAAAAAAAAAAAAAAAAAATCGGGTCCGAGAAAGGGGGGGCAAGGGGGGGGGCACGCATGGGCAAGGGGGGCAGACATTCAATTAGGCCCATTAGTAATTAAATTAGGCCCATTAGCTAATTTTACGCGATAAGCAAATTTTACACGTTAAGGAGTTTTTACATTTGAAGTAAATCCTATATATATATATATATAGAGAGAGAGAGAGAGAGAGAGAGCATAGATCATATGTACTCAGCCTTTAACGTGTATCATGTGAACAAATCCGGACCATTGAATTAAGAAGATCAACGGATGAGATTAAAAGTAACTTCTGATTATTCGATGGTATTGGGAGATTATTCGGTGGAATGAAATTATTCGGTGGTATTGGGCGATTATTCGGTATAATAAAATTTACATTTTTTACACTCTTTTTACAGATGAATAATTATGTGAAAGCAGACGAATAATCGTGAACAAATAGACGAATAATTTTTGAGTACATGATACACGTTAAGGGTTGAATACACCGGAACCAAGGTGCGTAAATTCTGTTGTTATATTAATTAGGTAGTTGATAGGTTGAGTATTAGGGTTAGAGTTAGATGATGGAGCTAGTGAGGATTCTATTTAAGGCAATCCCTACGGTATTAGAGCTCGTTTGGTTGATATTTCAAAAACCCAAGAAGTAGAAATTCCCAGCAAAGAGAGATAATACCAGTGTTCGGTTGATTTTTTTGTTACAGAAAAACCAAGGAAGTTGAATTTTCAGAAACTTAAATTTCCCTATTTTGAAGGAAATGTACTTACCTAGGGACTAGGTAAGTTTCATTTCCACCCTTTTTAATATGAACATTCTATTTTCTTATTTTTATTCCTACAATCCAAAATTCAAAACCAAACACAATTTCTCAGTTCCCATGATTTTCAATTTACGTGAATTGAATTCCTAGAAGTTAACTTCCCAGGAATTATACTTCCCACCTTTAACCAAACGAGCCCTTATTATAACATAAAGCTATTAATTAAATAAGTGTAGTTGAAGTCCTTAGCTAGTGACAAACTAGTAAGATGGTGGTTCGACGTTAAGTAACTATGTTTTTTTTTTTTGATTAGGTAAAAATTCGAAGGTCAGACAGGCCTGACTCATCGAGAGGCCGACAAAGTCGGCAGACGGCGAACCGTCAAACGTACAATCTAAAATACAGAAATACAGATAACGAGCAAAATGAAACAAGCAGAAATAAATTCTACAATAAAACGGTCCAAGAAGACCAACTCCATGAAAAGCTGAGAAAACCACCGAAGAACAAAGCCAAGCACCACCGAAACGTGGCACCGTGGGCCAGCAGTACACCAGGACTCTAACTCATGTGGGTAGTGCAGACGAACTCCAAGGAAACTCAATCCCGGATACGGAGACGCCTTGAGCGCACCACCTCGACCCCAGCCAGTCCCGACTCCAAACTCCACGCCCCCCAACCAAGAAGAAGACCTCCAAGGAACATCAGAAGTAGAGCCGCAAGCTGCTCGAACAAAACGCCAACAAGATTTCACCTACAGAAATATCATCAAGCCCTTACGAGATTAACTCAAACCCTTTCGGGTGGATTTACTCAAACCCTTCCGGGATTTAAAAATACCCTTTCGGGCCAATATATATAAATAAATATACTCCGTATTTATGCAAAAATATATATAGCGGATCATAGTTATATATATTTATCCATATATAAATAAAATATACTCCGTTCAAGCTTTCAAGCTTGCAAGGCAAGCTTGAGCAAGAGGGCCTTGGTGCCCAAGGAAACAGCTGGTGTCCACTTAATAAATTATACTTTAATATTTTAATTAATTGAATTTGCTTTAATATTTTTTCGAACTTAGGCGTGGAAAGCAAGTCAGAACACATGCCACACGCAAAAGGAGATGGCGTGTCCGGCAACGGGAACTGAGCTTCCACGCCAAGGCAAATCCCCGCAGCAGGCCAGGCGAAGAGTCAAAGGAAACGGTGTCGTCGGCGCCGGCGAGGCCCACCGGAGACTGGAGGATAGCACCGGCAAGCGGACGAGAACGAGTACATAGTAGAATGGAGGACGCGAAGCCCAGCAGACAGCCGAACGGCGGCACCGCCAAGAAAGGGGTAGAGGCCACAGGCTAGGTGCGGGTGATTTCGACACTAAAGAACAACAATTTGGGGACTAGTTCGACCAAAAAACGTCAGATCAGCCAGATCCGGCACCACTAGAACGACTAGAAAACACAACGATTAGGGAACCTAATCGGAATGGACACCAAAACGAAAAGGGAACCTAATAGCCACAAGCAACAGAAAACACAATTCATCGCCAAGAAAGCACCAGAACCGGGAGAGGAGACCACTCAACACCCAAGAACAGTGAAGTCGAAGACGAAAAAGAGGCTGCAAAAGATAAGACGGGTTGAGGCAAAGAGACGAGACGCGAACAAGATTGAGGGCGGCCGGAGCCGGGATGAGGCGGCCAGAGCCGGATTTGAGCGACCGAAATCGGATTTGGCCGACCGAAGTCGGGGATTGGGACTCTCCCTCTCTCTAGAAATCTAGAGAGAGGAGAGAGCGTTTTGCTCTTTCGTTAATCCTTGTAAATTAAATTCGCTATTTTACGTTAAGTAACTCTGTGATTACTCGTATTTATGTTCCATTATGTGGTGAACACATTGTATCTGTGGTATACGTGATCACCATAGACACTAATTGATCCAACAATTCAATTTGTATAAAAGATTGTGTGTTCTATAGATTAATTTGAGTAATTGTAGGAAATACGATTTCATCAGGAAATTAATTTTGAGGGTGGATCAGTCCGAGCAAATAAAGGAATACATTGGCTCAATCGATGGAAAATGATAGAGCTAGCATCAATTAAAGAAGATGAAGATTTTAATTGAAGATGCTAGACATCATGCAACCAATTCCAAAGTCCAAATCAGCCTTACCAAGGCTTCCACCACCAAATTGATTAGTAAAAGTTATCGGTAGCCTTCAATTTCTAAAACCCCCAAGTGGATTCATAGATTTATGGCTCTCCGTCATTCCTACCTCCAATCCGATTTCATTTTCGTCCTCGACGCCTCTTCCTCATCCGGCGGTCTCTCCCTATTGTGGTTGGTGGTGCTGGGCGGTTTCCCTCCTCAGCCTTCAATCGCTGGTGTTTGGGGCTGGCGGGGGTGCCTTCGTCCCCGTCTTCGGCCTTGTGGTGTTTCGGCTGCCTTGAGTATTCCCTCCCTCTTTCTGGGTGGCCATTTGCCCGTGTGTGTGTCCGGCGGCCATTTCCGCCGCCTTCCTAAACCCTCTATCATACCTCTTGTATTATCCCTTTTTTGGTCGCGGCGGAGACTGTTTTGGGGTGTCAGGATCTCGATTCCGCCTCCATCTCCTTCCTCTTCCTCCGACCGATTGCAACTTTGGTCCTCCGGGGCTTCGTTTTTATCTCTGGTGGTGGTGGGGTTCGCCTCGGCATCCTCTTCCCTGGCTCCCCTCTGTTTCCACTGTTGTAATTATTTCCCTCTGGGTCTCTACTGTGCGCCCGGTCTGCTCCTGCTGGTCCTCGACCGGTGGTCGGCCGTCCGACTCCGGGGTTGGGTTTGGGTTTACGGTTCAGTGGGAAGGTGGGTGAACAAACGAGCCTCCTGCTCTTGTTGGCTTCGGGCTTGCTTGGGCCCTAAGGTGACCCGTTATTGGTGGATTTGACCCGGCTTGTGATCTTTGACCCAAGACAAAGTCTTGGGCCCAAAGGAGCCCGGTTTATTAAAAATTATAAATAGATAAAATAATTTAAAAGTAAAAATATTTAAATTTTTATATAAATATAAATGTATTTTTATATTTATATAAATATTTATTTGTTTTTATTTTTACATTTACAAACCCACCCGAAAGGGTTAAACCAACCCCGAAAGGGCTTACCCGAAAGGGTTTGAGTAAATCCACCCGAAAGGGTTTGACTAAATCCCGCAAGGGCTTGACAATATTCTTGTAGGTGAAATCTTGGTGGCGTTTTGTTTGAGCAGCTTGCGGCTCTGCTTCCGATGTTTCTAGGAGGTCTTCTACTTGGTTGTGGGTGTGGAGTCTGGAGTCGGGACTGGCTGGGGTCGAAGTGGTGCGCTCAGGGCGACTCCCTTTCCGGGATTGAGTTTCCTTGGAGTTCATCTACACTAGCCACAGGAGATAGAGTCCTGCTGTACCGCTGGCCCACGGTACCACTTTTCGGTGGTGCTTGGCTTCGTTCTTCGATGGCTTCCTCAGCTTTTTTTGGAGTTGGTCTTCTTGGATCGTCTTGTTGTAGAGTTTATTTCTGCTTGTTTCATTCCGCTTCTTATCTGTATTTCTATGTTTCTGTATTTTATGTTGTACGTTTGACGGTTCGCCGTCTGCCGACTTTGTCGGCCTCTCGATGACTCAGGCTTGTCTGACCTTCGAATTCTTACCTAATCAAAAAAAAAAAAAAATTCCCAAGTCCAAATGGGGAGAGGAGTCCAAGAATCTTAAAAATAATTAAAAAGAAAGGAAGATAAACACCCTCTCATTGTCACCTAGAGAAAATAATGTGAAGAGATCTAAAGAGCCACACATTGATAATATGAACAAATTAAGAAGTCTTAGTATATAAACTAGTGGTTGACTCCTTTTATAGCCAATTTGTTAATTTTAGGATGGAACTCCACTCGGCTTATGTACTAGGTTATTAGTGCATGGGTGCACGTGTGCACACGACCCTCAGTCATGAGTCTCAACGAACTTCAGTATGGTATCAGAGCGAAAAAGTCAAACGACCACTACAACAATTAAGGTCTAATGTAGCGGTTCAAAACCGACACATTAGGCCCAAAAACCGTCACAAAACGCCTATTGTGGTGGTTTTTACCCGCCTCTGTTGCTTGCGTTGCATTAGGTCTATTGTGGCGGTTTCACTACCTATTGTGGCGGTTTATTAGAACCTCTTAAAACCGCCACAATAGATAGAAAAACCGCCACAAAATAATATCTATTGTGGCAGTTTTTCCAAAGCTATTGTAGCGGTTTTTTTATTTACTATAGCAGTTTTTCACTCTATTGTGGCGGTTTTTTATTTACCAAAATTAAAAAAAAATAGTTTTTTAGCCCGGATTCTCTGAACCCGGGCTAAAAAGTCCAACGGAGTTTTTTTTAAAAAAAATAGTAGAATGCACCCTTTTTTGGGTGCATTCCACCTTTATCCTCATCATTAGCAGACCAAACACACCCGATAAAATCTCAAACCTTATTAACTATACAACTCCAACCCATTATAACGAATCAACCAATGCAAGAGGAGCTCGTTGAAGAGATAAGAGATATCATTCATATGATGCACAACATCATCAGCAAAGAGAAAAGCATATTTTACTGTTTTCAAAGTTAAAATTTGATGAAGATCAATATATACACCAGCAAGCTTGTACTGCAGAAAAAATTCACATTCTCATTCAACACCACATTCAGCTTCAGCTCGAGCTACTGGAGATCAATCTGTTACATGATGGAAGAATCCCCAAGTTCCAAAGTTGCCAATATGTTGGTCCTGTAGAATCTTTTAAGGCAATGGAAACACAAGCACGCATCCATGAAGCTTATCCATTCATTGTGCAGTAGATCTTATATCAACACCATCATGGACCATTGTAGGTTTCTTACCTCCAAAATGTCCTCAGGCAACAAGAATATTGACCAGCCAAACTTTCGAGTAACGCTGATAATGTAACTTGCATTCATCTTCTTATCCTCGTCTGTAATTACAACCAAATATTTAAATTGATATTCAGGAAAATACTACTGGGGAAATCTTACAGGAAATGTATTTTTTTAAAATAACAGTTCCTCAAAATAAAGAAGATAAAGGAAATCCTTGGATAGTTTTGCTAGATGCAAGGGCGCTATAGAAAGAAATTAGACTGCGTAAGAACTACTATAGACTTACCGGTTTCTCCCTTTGAGATAAGCTTCCAATCTAAAACTCTAGGTTCAACAGCCACAAGTAGCTCAAGGGAAAAAAAATACCATTTGAGAGGCTTTTATCCTAATAAGAGATTGCATTTTCATTTATCAATCAACTATGGGTATTAAAAAAAACAATCCAAAGAGTAGGGAGAAGGGTTAGATGAATCACTTACCAGCAGATAGTTCCCAGAATGCTTCACCGTCTCGTTTGCTCAGGTTCGACTATTTAGAGAATAAGAGAAGGCGCTTCTGCACGGTACTGGAAAGGAATCACTTACCAGCAGATAGTTCCTTTTGTAGCGGAGCATTCTCCAAAGAATAATCTATCATCATGTCAATAAACCCAATTGCCTTTGTGTTATTGCAGGAGGATGGTCAAGTATGAAATAAATATAAAATAAAGTTCAGACTGACTTCCCTGTCTCAGCAAATAAATACAAGACTTCCTCCCGTTGTAGTAGAAGGTTGTCAGGATCGAATCCACGAGGAAGCACGTCAGCAGTTCTTAGGTAGCAACAGATTCTCACAGACAAGCAACAGAATGACAGAAATAAAAGCAGAAAAGACAAAGCAAAACAGAAACAAAAGCAAAGACAGAAAATAACGAAAGAAAGTAAAGAACAAAAGCAAAAGAAAGTAAAGAACAAAGCAAGGCAGCAACTTTACTCGATCTCGACAAGCCTAGTCAAAATCGACAACAGTAAGTCAAAAATCGAAAACAGAAACTAAAAATCGACGACAACAGAAGAAATTTCAACTCGACCTAGACAAGACTCTACTCGATGTCGACTAGAGTCCTACTCGAGATCGACAAGGCTTCTCCTCTGTATCGACAAGAAAAACAAAAACTTTAAATTGCAAATTCGAACACAGAACTCAGATTTTTGACAGAAATAAATCAATATAATAAAAGACTTCCAAGGCCAGGGTATCAACACCACAACGATAACCATGCAAAGTAACACATAAAGGCATAAAAGATCATGCTTTCCATCAAACAACTTTCATTGTTAACAAATAGGCATATAGAGGCTTTCGCATAAACCCTAATTGTTACTAACCCTTTTCACATAATTTATCCAAGTTGCATTAAGATCACTTTCGCTTCAATAATACAAACAAGGATCACCTTCAACTCTCGCAAAAGAATCATGCCCATAGGGATAGAAGACGAATTGCATAAAAAGATCTGACCTTTACTGCGTCATCTCACATGGCCACCGTCGGGCTCACCCCAGCCCCAGAAGTGGGTGGACTACTCACGCCTCATTGCAATCGCAGACATTGATGTATAAAAAGAAACTTGCATTAAACTATATTCAAAAGCCTTTACAATCTCGACAATCAACTTTCGCTGAATGCCAAAACCCTAAAAACCTTAGAACTCCTAAACTGTCTCTGTGGAACTACTTCTCTACCTCTCAACTTGAATTCCTGAAAAACCAGCCCCTAGCGCTTTATTTATAGCCTTCTAACCCTTGCTAATCAAGGATAGAATATCTATATCTATATCTAAAACTATATCTAAAATGCTTAAAGATAAATAAAAGCAATAAAGAAATTAAATCTAAATATATCTAAATTGTCTCAAGTGGATAAAACTCTCTTCCATGATAGATGTAGATAAAATCGGATAGATTTTGGTCTTCTCGGCTTCCAAGGAATCCCAACTCTACTCGGACTGCTCACATCGACGCGATTCCAGAAGCTGTTCTACTCGACTTCGACAAGGGCTCGTCGATCTCGACTAGGATTCGTCGACGACTGGACTCCTCGGGTGACTCTGCTCGACAAGGCTCGGACAAGGCTCCTGGGCGTCGTCGACCTCGACAAGGCTCATCGACATCGAGTTGGGTTTTTTTCCTTTCCGCTTTCGCGAGTTGCCTCTTCCGCTGCAGCGAGGTCGTCAATCCGCAGGTGCGAGAGCCCCCTTCCGCTGGAGCGAGTTGGCTTCTCCGTCGACTTGGTGCATCCCGCTGGCAGCGAGTTTTTCCGCGGCAGCGAGCGGTCCGCTGCAGCGAGTCGAGTCGCTGGCAGCGAGTGCCGCCTGGTCGTCCTCGGCTTGTCCTCGGCTTGTCAACTCCGGGTGTGGCGCTGAGGTGTCGTCGATCTCGACTAGTGGTCCTCGAGATCGAGTAGGGCTCCGGAGCTGGGTTGGTCTGGCTCTCGACATTGCTCCTAGTCGACAAGGCCTGTGCTCGGACATGCTCATCTAGATCGAGTAAGGTCTACTCGAGATCGAGTAGCCTGGGCTCTCGTCTTGATTCGACTGGTTCCGCTGTTTCTTTGACGTTGGACTTCTGTAGTGGTTTTCCGAGATTTTTTGACCTTCCTTAGAGTTGTTGTAAAACGTCTCGAATTCTGCGAATTTAAACAGAAACTGGTGTAGATTCCATAATTTGGCAAATAAACATAAACTATATAGATTCTGTACTAGCTAACCCAAATGTATGCAAAGTATGCAGAAAACGATATTAAAGTTACTGTAAAATATGGCAAATTCAGCTCACAACAAACACCCCATACTTAAGCTTGCTTGTCCTCAAGCAATACTTTTATTTGTCATTCAGGGGAAGAAATCAAAAACTCTCAACATATCAGATTCATTCTTATATAACCCAACAGTCAATTACCATCCTCGAAAAGGTACTAGTGTCACAAATCCATGCATGTGCAATTATACCAAAGCAACATCTACTCACAAAAGGAGGGTTATGCAAAAAAACATTCATAAGTGACAAAGTATTGATAATCAAGAAGACTTCAATTTAAGCTCAAACAAGGAGTAGGTTTGGTAAAAGGCTAAAAGGTGGACAATTTCTGGCAATGTGGTGCTAATGATCCGGGGAAATGGAGTATTTCCAAACTTGAATTTCCACATTCCTTTTCATAAAATTCATCACCTTTCATAATGCTTTTATCAATAATAATGCTTTTACCTCTCTGACCTCAGCACTGCCTTCTCGCGAGTCGCAAACATGGGTGTCATGAATGGCCCCGGATACTTAGTACTTTGGACTCCTCACAATGTGTCCCATCTCTCCAAACTATTATCTCAGAGAGCAGGGTCAATCTACCTTTATCTCCTGAGGTGATTGGATTTTCTTTCACTCATTAAATTTTCCATATTCCAAACAATTTCCTTCTAAACTCCAAATACAACACAAACACCATATGATAATCTCCATAATGTAACATCCTTCTCAACATAATCCCCGGATAAGGTAAAGAATGGCAAATATTTAGGTCATGTGGAGCGATAATTGAAATAAGGCATATTATGGTTTTGTGTAATGCATAAGCATAGGTAAGGCTAGGAATATAAACAATGAGCATTATATGGAAACATAAAGTCCTCCATTCTCTTATCATGCAACATGTCAAAAGCAACTTCAAAATTTACCTCCTTTCATGGTTTTCAAAAAAATATGCACTTCATTATGACTTCCCTTTACTAGGCAATTTCATGCTATATCTCTAATGAATCCAATTTTGCATCGTCGAGTCTAATATAAGCTTCCATGACATTATTCCATAAAATTTAAATGGGGGTCATTTTTCAAACTTTTGGAAATCATGCATATAGATAAATAATGCATTCCAAAATAGGCATGTAGCAATCCAAAGAAATAAATTCTAAATATGCACAAATAATGTCAAATATGGCAAATATGCACAAAGTAAGCCCTTCCCCCACCCCATACTTAAACATTACAGTGTTCTCACTGTATAAAAACAAGGGTAAAGAAAGAAACTCACTAGACTGATGTGCAGGGCCTCTAAATTTCGAATGGAAGCATCTCCTGGGCTGAGTATGAATGTTGATATAGCTTGCCTCTATCCATGGACCTGAAAAGTGTAGAAGACATATACCCACGATAGCAAAACTAAAAGTGTTTCAAACCAAAAACAAAGTCTCAAAACGTCTTAAAAAGTCTATGTACAAGCTCTAGATTTTATAGTCGCTAGGCCGACTTTCCATTTAGCTCAAGGTGGCATTTGTAGGGCCCATGTAGCCTGGGCCTCAAATAAGACTCCATTCTTGTCCATCAGCTGTAATCCTCCAGAATGGATCTTGTTCACCACGAAAGGTCCCATCCGCTTCTTGTTGAATTTGTTAGGGAACCAATGATCCTTTGATTTAGAGACATAGAGCTTGTCTCCAACTTCATACTCCTTGGGCTCATCATTGGATATCCTACATAAGCGCACATACCAAGGAAAACCTCTCCCATGTATAGATAGATCTTTAATGGAAATAGGAGAAGAGAGATCCATACCTTGGCTTACCTTTGCAGCGACGGAATCGGGGACCACAGTGTTTGGTCGATCTCGACTAGGGTTAGTCGATCTCAACGAGTCCACAGGTTCTGGTGGTGGGCTGCTCGAGAATGCAGGAGCTGGTGAAGTCGAGGACTTGTTGACATCGAGTGGCCTAATCGATGTCGAGTAGGGTTCTGCTCCTGGTGGCTGCAACGTCGAGGAAGCAGGAGTTGGTGGAGCCTGGTGGTGGTCGATCTCGACAAGCCTAGTCGATGTCGAGTAGCCCTCAGCTTCTGTGTTGCTGCTCGATGACGCTGGTGCTGGTGGAGGCTTCTGTGTCTTGTCGAGATCGACTAGGGTCCTCGATGTCGAGGAGTCTTGGTCGATCTTGACCCCATACTTAGTTCCTGTCAAGGCATCCGAAAAATAATTAATCCATAACGACGTACCTTCATTTGTGTCGATTGGATTTCCTGCGTCCTCCTTTAGGATTGCCATGATCTCTTCCACCTTGGCCTCCATGTCGCTCTTTTCCAGCTCCTCAGGGGTCATATTTCTGACTTTGGGTTCCCCGCAGGTGATGTAGCCAGCTGAGATAGATTTCACCTCTTCCATTGGACCTGTATGCCTTTCAGTTTTATTAAAGGAATACTCAATTACCTCATCGCTGATGTTGAAAGTGAGCACTCCTTTCCTTACGCTTATGTTGGCATCCACCGTCGCCAAGAAGGGTCTCCCTAGAATAATTGGACAAGCAGGATCTTCTTGCATATCAATAACTAAGAAATCAGCAGGGACAAAGAATTTACCTACTTGTACTGGCACATTGTCCACCATGCCTGTTGGAATGACCACCGTGTTGTTGGCCATATAAAGTCTAGCATCCACAGGCTCTAGGGCACCTATCTTAATCTTGGACCAAATTGTTAAAGGCATTATACTCACACTAGCTCCAAGATCACATAAAGCATTAATTTTGTATGGACCAAATCCAATGGTTATAGCAAACTTACCTGGATCCGGCCTCTTCTCCAGTATGTCCAAATGGCTGCATTCCTCTGTAATTTCAGCCATTGATCGCTTTTTGCTCACTATCTCCTTTAGGAACTTGACATAGGATGGCATTTCATTGAGAGCTTATGTGAAGGGGATGGTGACGTTGAGTTTCTGAAGCATCTTGATGAAGCGCTGAAATTTCTTTTTTGCCGGGTCCTTCGGAGATTTTGTGGGGAAAGACAGCCTCTTTTTCGGATTTGGAACAGACGTCGGAGGGGCTGCAGCTTTGTCGACTTCGACTAGGGTCTCTGATGAAGGGTTTTATTTCAAACAAATAAATTTATAAGATCGAAACCCCGCTATAGTATAGTAGGGTCAAGTTCGTCCGCAGGGAGAAAGCCAGTGACTCAATTCTAGTTACCAAAGAGCAAGAAATAGCAAGAAGAGATGGAAAATTATAGAATTTTGGGGGTTTTAGGGCTGCTGGAATTTTTAGGAAAAATCAATAATAATAAAAGTCTAGGGCATAGGGATCACCACAACGATAATCACACAAGCATTGCAATGAATCAAGTAAAAATCATGTTTTTATCTATTAAATAGGTCAACTTGCATTAACCCTAGCAAAGCAATCAATTTATTTTCACAAATTAATTAACTTTACTAACAATCTTAATTAGGTTATCAAACTTTCGTTTCAAAATCCTAATTACTATCCAATTCACAAATCAATCTTTTAATTTAATTGCAAAAAGGAATTTCCCCAATTTTCATTGAGTACTTAAGCACATAAAATAGATAAAACCAATCAATTCATCAATTCATAGCAAAATTGCAAGCATAACTATCGTTGGGATCACCCCAACCCTAGAAAAGGCGACTACTCACGCATAAACATGGTAGACGTTGCAAAATTCATGAAATAAATAAAAATCAGAAATTTAAATTTCATAAAAACCTGAGAATAATGTCAACAAAGCGTCACAAAAGCCTCACAAGACGTTCTTCAACTTTCGCCGAAGAAATCGCTTCAAAAAGCTCTCAAATCCGCTCACAAACGCTCTCTAAACGTGTGTTCCAATTCCTAAAAGTGCTGAAAAAGTGGTGGCAGGAAGAAGAAAATCCTCCAAACCCTAAAAATCCTATTTATACTTAATAGCCCATAAACTAAATTAGGAAATAACAAATATATGAATTTTATCTAAAGTCTATCTAAGGAAAAGGGTAAAAATAATTAAATCCGGGTAAATAAGCTCCGCTGGAGCCCATACCGAGGTGGGTGACCTCGGTACCGACCCCCCTTAGGGTCGGTATGGCCACTGTAAGCTTATCTCGTCTCGCACTTCCAGATTGAGCCTCGGTACCGACCCCCCTGAGGGTCGTTATGGGGTCGGTATGACGGTAGTCCATCTCGGACTTAGAGAAACGTCTGTATCTCCTTCGTTATAACTCCGATTGCTTCCGTTCTTTTTCCTATGCGCTCTAAATTCTCTTCCGCTTCTTTTCTCTCTTGAAACTTTCTTCAAAAACAGCTTCCAAAAATCTGTAAAACACACAAAAGGTAGTGAAGACATCTATTTCTTATGAAATATAAAAACTTATACAAAAGACACTAAACCCAATGCAAAACCTATGAAAATGACTCAACTTGATGACAAAACACATGGAAAAATATGACTAAAAACATGCACATCAAAATACCCCATACTTAGACTTGCTTGTCCTCAAGCAATAACCAATACCTAAAACACATCATTCAAGTCTTCGCCCTCGTCAAAAGCAACATCATAAAGTTGTAGCAAAGCAAAGCAAGTGAATTTAACGTCATCACACATATATGAGCGATCCATAGGCATAGGCAAATATAAATCCAACCTCACAAGGATAATGTGTTTACACTCAACTCTCAATGTGTTTAGGCTATGAAGACCAACTCTCAACTCGATTCCATATACAATCTCATAAACATTGCAATTTAAATGTAAATCCACTTCGCAACCAATTATGTAAATGCAAACAAGAACCATCAGGAGGACTTCGCTCAATGGAAGACTTCAAAGAAGACTCCATTCGGCGGGGTTGTAATGTGGCTTGGTAAGAAATAAAAGGCATGGAATTATTTGGCTATGTGGTGCTTAATAAAGTTCGGGAATCAAGACTCCTAAATCTTCAACACAACTCAACCAAACCAAAACTCTCAATCATATGAATAAACCAAACTCCCCAACTCATCTAAATGAAGAACCCAATCTCTCAAACTCAATAAACCTCTCAAAAATATGAATCTTGCAGTAAAGGAAGTAAGGTAAATTTGGCTCATGCACTTTATTCACAACATATACTTTTTTTTTCTTTTTTTCCTTTTTTTTATATTTTTCTTTTTTTTTTTGAGAATGAAAATAAAACAACACAAATAACAATAGTGCATTTATAGGTTGAGCCAAAAATCCTTTTACATAATATGCATAGCAAGATAAAAATATCAAACCAACCCATAACTCAATAAACTCAAAAATTCTTCTCACTTGAAATGAAACACAAGCACTTTCCTTCCACCAAATTATAATTCCAACCATCTCTAAGTCTTAATTCCCAAATAGGGGTCAGGCTCAATTTGGCTAAGGATAATTTTGTGGAGCTTATAAATAAAGGCTCAGGCTAATGTTTTGGCTTCAAGCAGAGATAATGCAGGGTAGGTAAAGAGAGGATAAAATTGGCTTAAATGATGCCTCCATCATTTAATTCTCATTCACATAAACATATAAATGCATTGGCTTTGAATAACTATCACAACATTTAGAGATGCATAAGAAGAGTAAAATACACTCAAGAAAGCAGAGGGATTCTTAATGTTCTCCCTATAAGGCCAAAATTCGCACTAGGACAAACTTTGTTGGATTTCAACCTTTAGCCTAGGATCATATGTGCTCAATTTCATCACAAGTTCACAATCCACATAAAAACATTTTCAAGGACTTAGGCTAAACCTTCCAAAAATGCCATAGGATTTACATGATCAGGTCAATCATTAAGTATCATCATAGGACATCTAAGTTAGGGTATAAACTCACTAAAATATAAGACAAATAAAAAATAAACATGCATTTTTTTTTCTTTTTCGACATTTTTTTCAATTTTTTTTTTTTGGGGTTTTTCAGATTTTATGAAACTAAAAGCAAGACTAAAGTGACTAAAATATGACAAAAGACTCAAATGCATAAAAACTTAAACATTAATGCATAACATAATCAAAATAAAGTGCAACACATAAGACATGATCTAAAACACATAAAAATGACACAAATAAGTTTTCTGAGTCCCCCACCCCATACTTAAAAATAGACAGTGTCCCCACCGTCAAAAGAAAAATCAAAGTAAAAGGGAAAAGACTCAGAAACTCACAAAAGAAATTCAGAAGTTGTTGAAGACATCCATAAGCTCTACGGAGAAGGCGGTGGTGGTGGGAATGGATGCTGGTTCGCCAGAGGGGTCGGTACCGAGCCCCGGGGGATCGGTACAACCTCGGTACAGTCCTGTTTCTTGCTCCGATCTCTGTTTTTCACCCGTTTTCACCATGGTCACCTCTCAAGACATGCATGGTTAGTGCAATATGTTCTATCCAGCTAACTTACCTATCCTAGAATTTAAAAATAAAACTAAAATTTAAAAAAAGAAAGGAAAATAAATTGGGTTGCCTCCCGTAAGCGCTACCTTTAACGTCGTTAGCTTGACGTGGTTACCTCAACTTCGATCCGGATCGGGAGGGGGTGGTGGATCCGGTGGCTCAGCTGGAGGAGATGGTGGTGGAACGTCCTTGGGTGGTACATCATAATAGGCCCTCAAGTGACATGATCCTTGCTCATTCGCTTTGTGGTTTATTGGACCATCTTTAATAGCCTCATGAATAAGCTTGAACCTTCCCGAGTGAACGCTCCAATCTTCCACCCATTCATCTTTCCCTAGAAAGCACTCAGCAGGTGTGCTTCTCTCATGTATAATCCTCTTCCGCTTCCTTGAATTGGCTTCCCGAGCTTTCCCACCATCATACACGAATAGTTGTATTGCTTCTTTGTTGAGTTCAGTGTACAATGGTGGAGGGGGAAGAGATTCCTCCACCTCGCCTTCTATCGCCTCATCTTTGATGTGCCACTTCGCGAGGACCCCATACTTAAATGCGATTGTCGATTGCTCGAGATCGTCGGGAATCGCCTTCACATCGAATGGAAAAGGTGGTGGTGGCTCGGTAGGAATGGTAAAGCACGCTTGTTCAACATGAGAAAAGAGATTAGGGATCATACCTGAGCTTACCTGTGGCTCGGTAGGATCTTGACAATTTTCTACAGGAGGTTCCTCTTTCTCTTTAAGCACTTCTTCCTCTTGTTGGGGTTCCTCACATAGCTCCTCCTGAAATGTCTCAGTACCAACATGTTCATCATGAGAAAAGAGGTTAAGGACCATGCCTAACCTTACCTGTAGCCCGTTAGGATTCTGGCAATTCTCTTTTTCCTCCTTAAGACGTGCAATCGAATCGTCAAGAGCCCGAGTAGAGTCAATACAAGTGTACGTTGACTCGGTTGGGATAGGTACCAACTCATCCTCATGCTCTTCTCCACCTACAAGCTCGCAAAATATAATTTTATCATATGAACTAACCTCATACCTATATGAGGTCTCTATTGATTGTGAGGTTGCGTCTTGTGATGGTGATTTTGACAGATCCTCCTTCTCTGCGGCCAAATCTCCCAATTGCGCTTGGATACCCTTCAATTGGGAACTTATATCATCGCGAAGCCCATGGAGTTCCTCTTTGAGCTCTTGTACCCATGATGGTGGTTCTTGGTGCTCAGAATACCAATATGATTCTTCCGGAGGCGGCTCCCATTGCTCATAAAGAGGAGGAGGAGGTCCCCGATAGAGATTCCAGGGTTGGGAGGGCTCATACGAGTCCTTATAGTCATGTTGAGCATAATACCCCTCTGTTGGTTGATAGAACTCATATGGCTCTTGGGCTTTGGTAGAATCCTTGGAGGACTTCTTTGCTTTCCAAGTATCAAAATCAATGAAATCTTCGTCCTCCTCATCAACCTCGGCTAGATAGCTCGCATACTCCTTTTTCCTTCCTTGTCGTCTTTCTTGTTCAGCCCTTGTTTCAAAATAATCATATGCATACTACATCTTGTACCTAATCTTGAAAACTCAAACAAGTGCACATATCAAATAGCAAGGGTTTGACACCAAGTCGGTACCGATGAGGCGGGTGGAGGGAGGTGGGATGTTCGAAAAATAAAAACTAACTAAAATAGAAGAAAATAAAATAAAATAATATAATATTTACAAAAGAAAAGACATGGGTTATTCCCAAATTTTAATAGTAACTAAAACTTTGGCACAATTGAAATCTCCCCGGCAACGGCGCCAATTTGATGAAGGGTTTTATTTCAAACAAATAAATTTATAAGATCGAAACCTCGCTATAGTATAGTAGGGTCAAGTTCGTCCGCAGGGAGAAAGTCAGTGACTCAATTCTAGTTACCAAAGAGCAAGAAATAGCAAGAAGAAATGGAAAATTATAGAATTTTGGGGGTTTTAGGGCTGCTGGAATTTTTAGGAAAAATCAATAATAATAAAAGTCTAGGGCATAGGGATCACCACAACGATAATCACACAAGCATTGCAATGAATCAAGTAAAAATCATGTTTTTATCTATTAAATAGGTCAACTTGCATTAACCCTAGCAAAGCAATCAATTTATTTTCACAAATTAATTAACTTTACTAACAATCTTAATTAGGTTATCAAACTTTCGTTTCAAAATCCTAATTACTATCCAATTCACAAATCAATCTTTCAATTTAATTGCAAAAAGGAATTTCCCCAATTTTCATTGAGTACTTAAGCACATAAAATAGATAAAACCAATCAATTCATCAATTCATAGCAAAATTGCAAGCATAACTATCGTTGGGATCACCCCAACCCTAGAAAAGGCGACTACTCACGCATAAACATGGTAGACGTTGCAAAATTCATGAAATAAATAAAAATCAGAAATTTAAATTGCATAAAAACCTGAGAATAATGTCAACAAAGCGTCACAAAAGCCTCACAAGACGTTCTTCAACTTTCGCCGAAGAAATCGCTTCAAAAAGCTCTCAAATCCGCTCACAAACGCTCTCTAAACGTGTGTTCCAATTCCTAAAAGTGCTGAAAAAGTGGTGGCAGGAAGAAGAAAATCCTCCAAACCCTAAAAATCCTATTTATACTTAATAGCCCATAAACTAAATTAGGAAATAACAAATATATGAATTTTATCTAAAGTCTATCTAAGGAAAAGGGTAAAAATAATTAAATCCGGGTAAATAAGCTCCGCTGGAGCCCATACCGAGGCGGGTGACCTCGGTACCGACCCCCCTTAAGGTCGGTATGACCACTGTAAGCTTATCTCGTCTCGCACTTCCAGATTGAGCCTCGGTACCGACCCCCCTGAGGGTCGTTATGGGGTCGGTATGACGGTAATCCATCTCGGACTTAGAGAAACGTCTGTATCTCCTTCGTTATAACTCCGATTGCTTCCGTTCTTTTTCCTATGCGCTCTAAATTCTCTTCCGCTTCTTTTCTCTCTTGAAACTTTCTTCAAAAACAGCTTCAAAAAATCTGTAAAACACACAAAAGGTAGTGAAGACATCTATTTCTCATGAAATATGAAAACTTATACAAAAGACACTAAACCCAATGCAAAACCTATGAAAATGACTCAACTTGATGACAAAACACATGGAAAAATATGACTAAAAACATGCACATCAGGCTCTTCGACATCGACTAGGTCCTTGTCGATCTCGACTAGATTGGGCGTTGTCGAGTTGCTGTTTAATGCAGACGAAGGTTTCTGAAGTTTCTCCTCTACGTCGACTAGGCCCTCCTCGATGTCGACTACAGTGTTGTCGATGTCGACTTGCTGTTCTTCGTCGTTCTGCTGCTTTCTGACCTCTGGCTCTTGCAGTTGATGTCCGCTTCTGAGTTTTACAGCAGCGATGTGCCCAGTCTTTCCCTTAGGATTTGGTTCTGAAGACCCAGGGAGCGCACCCGACTGTCTGGGGATTCCTGCTGCCAGCTAACCAATCTGTGTATCAACTGATTTTCGCCATATATCAATCTCCCCAAGCCTAGAGTTGACCCCTTGCATCTGAGTGTAGACGGAGTTGAAGGAATGCCTAGTTTCTGAGTGATTCCTCCGTATTTCCTCCAGGACTGTCTGTATATCATCCTTTTTCTGGTCTCTTTCCGGATGTCCTGGAGCTCTATAGGGCGGGGGGTTCCTAGGGACACCTTGGTTCCATTGTGGTTGTTGAAACCTTTGGTCCCCTATGTAGCGATTGGGACCCCCTGCGTAAGCTACCTCCTCGTGGTGTTCTGCCATCCTGACTTGCTCTGTGTGTGGGCACTCAGGAATGGTGTGCCGCTGCGATCCGCATTCAATGCAAGGCTGGTTGACAGAAAGATACTTTACTTGCTTTATGAGCTTCTTGTTCTGATCTCTGTAGTACTGTTCCCTTACATCCGGATCAATTTTCTTAGGAGGCTCATAGAGGGGCATGGAAGGTGCTGGCCTGGCGTATGGGTTCTCTTCATAAGTTGCAGTAGACCCATACTTGTTGTCGTAGTTGGTGAGCTTCTCTAGCACACCCCATGCGTCACTTGGCGGCATTGTCAGATACTCATAGCGAGTGTAGTGGTTGATTCTGTCGTTAGTGACTTGATGAAGAGAGTTGAAGAAGATCTCCTGAATGACGTAGGGTGGCTGTCCATGAGTAGGGCAAGATCGCAGAAGTTCCTTGTAGCGCTCCCATGCCTTTGCCAGCGGTTCCCCTTGCTTCTGTTTGAAGGCGGTGATTTTCTGGCGGAGGTGTGCTGTTTTGGCGGGTGGGAAGAATTTGTTCAGAAACTCTTGCTCTACTTGGGCCCATGTTGTCAGTGATCTTGGTTTCAGCCCTTCAAGCCACTTCAGTGCAGGTCCAGCCAGCGACCAGCGGAAAGACTTCATCTTGACATATTCCAGAGTTGTACCTTCAGCAAGAGTACGGCACATGTCAGAAAAGTTCGTAATATGTTCTAGAGGACACTCATTAAATCTACCAAAAAAGGCATTATTTTTAAGCTCTATAACAAATTGAGTGCGAATTTCAAAAGAGTTTTCGGGGATAAGAATCGCCGATTCAGGCACGACGAGGGTTGGATGCATATAATCCTCAGCAGTAGTTGGATATTGGGCAAGCTCAGCTTCTGCTTGCCTTGCGCGCTCAGCTTCTTGTTCCCTCGCTGCCCTTTCATTGGCTATAGTGGTATCATTTTCGGCTAGCTCCCTTGTAAGCCTGGCAATCAGCTGGTTTTGTGTTTCAGCGGCCGCCATGATCCTTTTGAGTTTAGAGTGTATGTGTAGGTAACGCTTTGATTCGTCTAAGCTGTCAAACTCGGGTGGTAGACCAGAACGGCGCATACACCTGAAAAGTAACTCA
Source organism: Persicaria tinctoria (assembly GCA_037127255.1). Classification (NCBI taxonomy): domain Eukaryota; kingdom Viridiplantae; phylum Streptophyta; class Magnoliopsida; order Caryophyllales; family Polygonaceae; genus Persicaria; species Persicaria tinctoria. Next base: position 29,518,023 of record JBANSL010000016.1, on the reverse strand, counting down.
AAGTAGACGTGAGATTTAACTACCTAAGGGGCGAATGATTGCCTCCCCGGCAACGGCGCCAATTTGTTGTTGCAAGAGGATGGTCAAGTATGAAATAAATATAAAATAAAGTTCAGACTGACTTCCCTGTCTCAGCAAATAAATACAAGACTTCCTCCCGTTGTAGTAGAAGGTTGTCAGGATCGAATCCACGAGGAAGCACGTCAGCAGTTCTTAGGTAGCAACAGATTCTCACAGACAAGCAGCAGAAAGACAGAAATAAAAGCAGAAAAGACAAAGCAAAACAGAAACAAAAGCAAAGATAGAAAATAACGAAAGAAAGTAAAGAACAAAAGCAAACGAAAGTAAAGAACAAAACAAGGCAGCAACTTTACTCGATCTCGGCAAGCCTAGTCGAAATCGACAACAGTAAGTCAAAAATCAAAAACAGAAACTAAAAATCGACGATAACAGAAGAAATTTCAACTCGACCTAGACAAGACTCTACTCGATGTCGACTAAGGTCCTACTCGAGATCGACAAGGCTTCTCTTCTGTATCGACAAGAAAAACAGAAACTTTAAATTGCAAATTCGAACACAGAACTCAGATTTTTGACAGAAATAAATCAATATAATAAAAGACTTCCAAGGCCAGGGTATCAACACCACAACGATAACCATGCAAAGTAACACACAAAGGCATAAAAGATCATGCTTTCCATCAAACAACTTTCATTGTTAACAAATAGGCATATAGAGGCTTTCGCATAAACCCTAATTGTTACTAACCCTTTTCACATAATTTATCCAAGTTGCATTAAGATCACTTTCGCTTCAATAATACAAACAAGGATCACCTTCAACTCTCGCAAAAGAATCATGCTCATAGGGATAGAAGACGAATTGCATAAAAAGATCTGACCTTTACTACGTCATCTCACATGGCCACCGTCGGGCTCACCCCAGCCCCAGAAGTGGGTGGACTACTCACGCCTCATTGCAATCGCAGACATTGATGTATAAAAAGAAACTTGCATTAAACTATATTAAAAAGCCTTTACAATCTCGGCAATCAACTTTCGTTGAATGCTAAAACCCTAAAAACCTTAGAACTCCTAAACTGTCTCTGTGGAACTACTTCTCTACCTCTCAACTTGAATTTCTGAAAAACCAACCCCTAGGGCTTTATTTATAGCCTTCTAACCCTTGCTAATCAAGGATAGAATATCTATATCTATATCTAAAACTATATCTAAAACTAGGATTCTTCGTCGACTGGACTCCTCGGGTGACTCTGCTCGACAAGGCTCGGACAAGGCTCCTGGGCGTCGTCGACCTCGACAAGGCTCATCGACATCGAGTTGGGTTTTTTTCCTTTCCGCTTCCGCGAGTTGCCTCTTCCGCTGCAGCGAGGTCGTCGATCCGCAGGTGCGAGTGCCCCCTTCCGCTGGAGCGAGTTGGCTTCTCCGTCGGCTTGGTGCATCCCGCTGGCAGCGAGTTTTTCCGCGGCAGCGAGCGGTCCGCTGCAGCGAGTCGAGTCGCTGGCAGCGAGTGCCGCCTGGTCGTCCTCGGCTTGTCCTCGGCTTTTCGACTCCGGGTGTGGCGCTGAGGTGTCGTCGATCTCGACTAGTGGTCCTCGAGATCGAGTAGGGCTCCTGAGCTGGGTTGGTCTGGCTCTCGACATTGCTCCTAGTCGACAAGGCCTGTGATCGGACATGCTCGTCTAGATCGAGTAAGGTCTACTCGAGATCGAGTAGCCTGGGCTCTCGTCTTGATTTGACTGGTTCCGCTGTTTCTTTGACCTTGGACTTCTGTAGTGATTTTCCGAGATTTTCTGACCTTCCCTAGAGTTGCTGTAAAACGTCTCGAATTCTGCGAATTTAAACAGAAACTGGTGTAGATTCCATAATTTGGCAAATAAACATAAACTACATAGATTCTGTACTAGCTAACCCAAATGTATGCAAAGTATGCAGAAAACGATATTAAAGTTACTGTAAAATATGGCAAATTCAGCTCACAACACTTTGTAGCACGGCTCCTAAGTGGTCCTGTTGGATATTTCCCAAAGATGAGGAAAATGCTATGAAAACTGTGCCTGTAAAATTTTATGAAAACTGTACCCGGAGATGAGGAAAACGTTATGAAAATTGTACCTGTAATTTGTGCAGCACGACTCTGACTCTATGTTTTCTTCTTGCCTCAAAAGCTAGCACCTGAATCAAATGTTAAAAATTTGGTAACCAACAACGATATCCGAATATGCTAAAGGTATGATATTCAAAATCAGCCATTTCTGATCAGTTAATGGAAATTATTGACCAAAGAATGCTTGGTGATGACAATGTGTTGAACTCGGCTTAGTAGCTAGACTTTTTTACCCTGTTTATCTATAACTTAGCTGTGTGCGCCTTAGTATAGTTACTCAGCCCTTTGTACTTTGTCCGAGTAGGGCTATATATGCACTCGAAGGATATCAATGCGTTAAGATCACTTTTTCACCATTTCCCTTTTCACAAACTAGTTTTCATGGCTTCCATTTATGTACTTTATTATTTTCTTCCACGTTTCGTCATTTATATGCTTCAACATGCAACTAATAATATGGTTGAATCTTAAATGTTTAAACTGGGAACAAATCAACATTCGTTAGAAAGACAAAAACACAAGGAGAAGATAAAAACAAGGTCAAGCAGTCATAGCTAAGGTGTAATCATAATCAGGTTGAATATCCACTGTTTACTCTAACTGAATATTAGCCACAAAGGTTCCAAGGAACAATATTAACCACGTAAATCAAGGTTTATGCAATCGTAGGTCAGGTATGTATTTGAGAGGAGAAGTAACCTTCACGAGACGGATGCTCATCAAGAGAGGAGAAACTTCTGATGTGATGCCTAGCCTCACACCTCCATCAGAACATCTTGTATGAGCCTCTCAGAAACAGCCTTGGGGAGCCCCCATCACGCTATCAATTAAACCTACATACAGAGTTACATAGCCATTGGAAAAGGTTGAATATATAGTAATATTATCATATAACCCAAGAATAACATTATTAATTTATTACCATCGAAGGGATGAGACAAAGCCCAAACACATAGAAGGGATGAGACTAAGCCCAAACATATATAGTAATATTATTATATAACCCAAGAATAACATTATTAATTTATAACCCAAGAATAACATTATTTTACTCTATGTAATATTGGCGGTTGTGTAGAAGTACAAACAAATCTCATGTTGATATAAATGTTGGTAAATATGTAACACCCTTTACTCTTAATAACGTTGTACATTGCTACGGCTGTCCACTAAACATCGAACGCAAAAGATCCATCTATAAAAAAAAATTCATTAAAGAGCAAAAATCTCATAGTTTTTAGAAATTTAAAGGACCTGTACCTTTGTAATTTTATCAAATTTTAAGGGCTTTGAAATTTAAAGGACCTCCAACCAAAGGATAGGACAAACCTAGATACTCTGCAACCATTCAATGAACCTCCTCCCATGAAAACCATTCAAAGCAGCAATTTAAAGCACAGATTACCAGCTAAAAAAAAGCAAGAACTCTCTAAATTGAATTATGAGCAGCAATCAACTTGTAGGAAATGCTTTACGTCATTTGACAAAGGGATCAATATCTTTATAAATCAAAAGTTATCGTAGAATTACAAAGGGATCAATATATTTCATCTATTGCATTGTTTCGAGATAGAGTGGATGGAATAATTAAAAAAGAAGAGAGGTAAAGTGGAATCATTATTAGCTAGCCTCCTAAAGTTTTCATTAGTGAGTAAAAATGTAACCTGTTTGATTGTGGATTCTCACTTGCTACAGACATAGAAAACATGCAAATATGCAATGCACACATGAACAGGAAATCAGGCAAGAAAAAGAGATTGAAACAAGCAGGGAATATCTTTGGCCTAGAGTATTGATAATGAAGTGAAAGAAAAAGGTATTAAGGATGACATCTCATGAGCCATGATTTCATCTAATACTAACATGAATATAAGAAAAAACAAACAAATAAACATACCTTTCAAGTCTTCAGGTTCAACATCAGCAACAAATGGAAATACCCAGATGAATATGAGTAATAAGCTAATTCTTGATAACAACGTCTAAAGTTACCAGAAAAATGATGAAATATCAATGTCGAGACACCATACATATTTAAGTCTACAGATTACCAAACAAGTAATAGCATAAGCTAAGCCCTGCCAATGGCATCATTCAAAACTAATTCTTAGCTTTTAATGATCATCCAAAAGGTGAAACATCTATGAATATTCGACAACATTGATGTTTAAGCTACAGAAGTGAAATCAAGAATATAATAGATTCATAACCAAATTGCTTTCTATGTTAATAACTCATCCAAACTAAAGGCAACAGCAATTAAGTAAATGAGTTAAGCAGAAGCATCAAGTAATTAAGAAACACGATTCTCTATAGTATCAGAGCAGAAAAACCAAACGGACCGATTCTCGATCCTGTGCTAGCTAAAGAGAGAATGCATGAGATGCTAGATCTGTTGTCCAAGTGACAACTAGAGGCAAAATTAAAGAACCTAGTTGCACTTGCGGAGGCGTGTTGAGGGAATGAAAAGAATGTGAAGAAACCTAAAGAGTCCTACATAATATGAACAAAGAAACCTTAATATATAAGCTAGTTGGTTATTCCTCTTATAGTGAATTGGTTTTAGGATGGAACTCCGCTCGGCTTATGTACAAGGCTATTAATTCACCAAAGAGAAGTTGAATCCTTTAAAGAAAATCCATCAAGGAAACGAAGGTGTGAAAGGTGATAATATCACTACACTATAAAAGGAGAACAAAGCTCTCCAAATGGGAAAAAATGAAGATCATGAAGATTTTCACTCTAGATTCATCGAAGTTGTCAACCAACTCTTTTTTGGAGAAGACATCCTGGAGTAGAAGTAAGTTACCAAGATCATTTCAAGTGTTAACTCAAAGTGGGAGGTCCTCATTGCATCCTTACAAGAAAATCCAATTATAAATAATACGGATGTTGTAAAGATCTTTGGTAGACTAACTTTAATTAATAGGATATGGAAAAGAAAAAAAAACACCAAACTACAAAAGGAAAGAAGTGTGGCTCTAAAAAAGGGACTGGAAATAATGGGAAAAAAAAAAACCTTTCCTGAGCAAATCAACGCGCTAAGCCCCTAACTCACGCGCCCCCAACCTATACCTCAAATTCCTAAATTCTTTGCGGATTCCGACAAGGCTCTCTCAGTTTCTTGCCTCAAAACCCACCATGATGTTGATTCGAGGCTCACCCCTTCTGTCATCACTTCTCCGAAACCATATTCTTCTGCTTTCTCTCACTTATCTTGAGAAATTTCCTTGGTCTGTGCGTTCGGAGGTTGTAGATTCGAATATCAGGAAATCAGTCGTCGAAGTGGCGACAAGGTAGAGAAATTTCCTTGGTCGGCGCTGACCGGTCGGGTGCTCTGTGGCTATCGATCGTCGGCAGCTCTGCGCGCTGCTCTGGTATGACTGATTCCTTGGGGCTACATTGGTTGGCCTATCAAGGGCTTTCCGATGGTGAGTGTGTGAAGTTCTCTCCTGGACTCAAGTGCTCGGCGGGCGAAAGCTGATATTGTTGAAGACCGATGGGAGGTGTCTACTTGTTCTATTAGTGATTGGGTTTGTTGGGCGTCGGCCTCTTTCTTGTCTTTTTCATTAGGGGTTGTCTTTGATGATCTTCAATCCCAGGTACCATCTGAATCGACGCTGTGTTGCATTCTCCATCCTAAAGAAAGGTGCGTTCCTCTAGATGAAGGTTGAAATAAAAAAGTATTACTACTGCCCTACAACTTTTATGAAATCCAATTATCTGATGCTTGGTTTGGCTTTTCTATTGATTGATGTACATCTTGTCACCTTCTACTGGTGCCTAAAAACCCAGGTGATAGAGGTCCCCTCTTCACCACGTACCCCCGAGTTTCGAGCCCTAAACAAATTGTGGTTATTGGAGATTTCATTGCCCCTTTCCCTTGTTTTGTTGAAATATCGTTTTCCTTAAATTCTGATATTGGAAAAATATGTCCTACTTTGAATGTCCTAGTGATTTGGTGTAACTGTCGTTGTCTCTCACTTGAGCAATCCGAGTTGCCTTATGCAACTGGTGTTATATCTTGGCTTTTCTTTTGTCTCATCTTGAGGTTCTTACGAAGGTTTTCAATAAACATTGGCTTAATTGTCTATCTCTTGTCGTGGGTTTGATCCCTCACTTTGCTATGAATATTCATTCATGTCTAATCTGGATTTACAAACTGGTGCACAAAAGTCCCTATATTCATGACAAGTCCAACTCTACTCGGATCCGGCTCAGGGAGCCTTATGTCCCTGGTCTTCGGTTGTGTTGGGCTTGGCCCGTGAAGTCTGACACTTCATGTGCTACTTTCGCTCTTGAATCTCATCTCTCTGCACCGAGATGCATCAACTCTCCTTTCAAGGTTTACTTTGACATGTTGTTAAGGTGGATGATTCTCGCTTCTGATGCCTCTTTGTCTCCAGTGGCTTTGGGGTGCTTTGTGTCGTCGCATTATTATAAAATCCCTCATGATGTGAATATGTGTCTATATGTCTCGGTTTTTCCTAAATACAGATGTGATCCTAGTGGTCAGTGAGCTCAACTCATTTATCTTACAAAGCTTTGTCGATAGAGCCGAATATCAACTCTTGCTTGAGAAAACAGCATGGTGACCGTGGTATATTGGCTCTTTTGGGCTATATAAAATTCCGATTGAAGCTGTTGAGCACTTGTTGAGCACGTCGTTAGATTTCAGCTCAAGTCTGTACGAATTTTCCTTGTTTTTTCTATTCTAATAATCCCACATTGCTTAGAGATGTTTGGGGCTTCTATTTTCATCCTATATATTGCTTCTAAAACCTTCATTTTAAATCAAGTCAAGTTTAGTGCGTTAAAGGTTAAGCCACTAAATATCTTCCTATGATTCCGTGTTAAGGATTGAGTTCTTGGTGAGAGGCTGAGGGTGACACCCTAGTGAGAGGTGATGGTGTCAAAGGGTCGAGATCCTCGGAGTGTGATTCCGAGAGGATTGAGATCAAGTGAAGGGGATTCAAGGGTGAGAGGCCTGCGAATCTTGCTCCACATATCCCACAAAATGAGTGTTCGAAAGCTCGAGCATTGATCGATCCGGTCTTCGGGTTTCATCAATTGGTATCAGAGCTAATCGACTTGAGCCCTTCGAGCTTTTCTTATGTGTATTGTTTGTTATTTTCTAAAATGTCCAGGAGATCAAGATCAGAGCCGTTGTCTGACAACTACATTCAGTGGGCTATTCGGGCCTATGATGATGGGTATCTTCGTTGGGAAGACATGGATGGTGATACCTATGATATTATTAATCAAGAACTCCGTAGGAGATATCGAAAGAAAAGAGCTCGGGAGATCACTCAACAACAAGAAGTCAAACGGAGGGCTTCGTTAGAAGATGTTCGTGTCATAGTAGAAAATCTCATCGCCGAGATAAATACATGGTCACCTCTTCAGAAAAACACAGTTCCTATACCCTTGACGGAAAGGAAACGTCGTTAGATTTCACCTCGCCAAAGAAATAACCAAAACTAATAAACTAACAAGCAACCTAGTATATCGGATAAAGAAGGGGTCAAACCCACAGAGAAACAAGTACTTCAATGCAATATGTGTTTATCAATTAAGACACTGAAAAAGGACTAGGAACACGAATGAAGAAAGACAACACAAATAAACTAAGACAAAGATATGGATGGAAACAAAGATAAGACAAAAGGTAAGAGTGTGGTTTGCCTACAATTCGCAACATTGGTTGATTTATTGATCCTTGAGATTATTGCAATACTATTCCTAAGCCTATGTTGACTTGACTAAAGTTGAAGGATCCGCAGAGATACAATCACCTTATTCAATATCACTAAATAATAGCATTAAGAACTCAAGTACTTAGACCAATTGGCACATTGATTCAATGCAATTAAGACAGATAGACGGATATATACCAAACTCAACCCTAATTGAATCTACACAACATAGATCCATTGTTATCATCCACTACAAAGGCATAGAAATATCACTAAATCAATGACTTCATTTTCTATAAAAAAAAACCAACAACGGATTCATAGCATAGATGTGAACTCTAACTAAATGCGCGGTCATAGAAAGAATCGAACAAGATGATAAATAAACTCATGAATAATATAGAAATCAAGTCTCACAATCAACCAACCAAGCCTTGAATCATAGCAAAACCACAAGAATTCTAGGCAAGCATAACAAACCTTGAACCCCTAAACTGAAAACCTCTCATTGTAATGAGTTCTTGGGGAATAGACTCTATTATTTGTGTTAGTTGATTGAATGAATGCTGGAAATATGTCTAATATAGGGCTCAAAGGTGTCGGCCAAAACCCTAGGGAAGATAGATAAATGTTCCCACAAAGATAAATTGGGTCGTGTATCGCAAATCCGGATCTGACGAGGCGGCGGGCGCCGTTCCTAAGTGCTGACAACTTTGGTAGACTGAACTTGTAACGCACTTTCTAGAGTCATCCTTTGTCCTCTTGACGCATATGAATATGCGTTGGAAAACTCTTTTTAAGCACTACGATTCTCATTATGACCTCAGAAGCTTATTCCAACTTCTCAGAACCATAAAGATGGGATTTCTCCATGTTCTCCATTTCTGCTCTTGTTCCTTAGCTCTTTTTTATCCATTTTCTCCATTCTTTCTTCACCTTTCGAGGCCGGATCTTATAACCTGCAAATAAACACTAGAAACCATAGATTTCGCACTTCGAATACCAAATGATCAAGAATATGAATAAGCTTATTAAAGACGCAATACGACTCTCTAATGTACCTAAGACCACCTATAAATGACCCTATAAAATATGCATTATCAAACTCCCCCACATTTAAGGTTCGCTAGTCCTCTAGAGAACTAGATTATAGCATAGAGATGGAGACTTCTTCATGTCTAAACAAATTTTTTTTTATAACATAACAAACACAAATTAAACATGAAAGAAGCAAACAAAATGTCATAACTCCAACTCCCCCACACTTAATACTTTGCTTGTCCTCAAGCAATGAAGAACATAGCAATAACCAACCATCCCACAAACATATTCATCATGCATTCGCCTCATCAAAAGCAACATCTCAAATGTGTGCAAACATGAACAAGGTAGACAAACATCATAGCATGTATATAAATGACCAAGTAGCCCGCATGCCTATCCATCCAACCTCACAGGGATAAATGTGTTTCACTCATGCTCTCATGTGTTTAGGCTTTATAGAACAACTCTCAACTCATTCATTCTACAAAAAGTTACATAAGCATTGACATTTATATCACAAGTTCTCCACCAAATACGTCAAAGCAAATAAGCAACATCAAGAGGACTTTCGCTCAATGGAAACCTTCATAGAAGACTCCATTCGGCGGAGTTGTAATGGGGCTTTTCGTAAGAACATAAGGCATGGGAAACATATAGGCTTGTGGTGCTAACAATCCAGGAAAAAGGGTTAGCAAACAACCAGAACAACACCCCAACCTCCGTACTTCGCAAAGCCTCTCAACATAATGGGGCTTTTTCGAATGCTTTTTTTTTTCTTTTTCTCTTTTTTTCTGCATTTTTTTTCTTTTTTTTTCTTTTGAGCCAAAATGCATGAAATACGATATGAGGAAAATAAGCACATAACATTACATCTCTATCAAAGCCTCTCAACATAAGCACAAACCATATCTTTTCTGTCTCAACTCAAAATAACATCCATAACCAACTCAAATCCTAATTCCCTGATGGGTCATCCTTATCATAGGCTAGGAACCATGAATTTTGTGGAGCTTCAAAGAAAACGGCTAAAGGCTCAAATTGGCTTCAAGCAAAGATACGATGTAGGGTAGATATGGATAAAATGTGGCTAAAAGGTGTCTCTAACACTTGAAACTTATAAGCAATGAACAATGTATATAATAGGTCTCAAAAATAGATAATCATGTCAAAACTAAGAGGTAATTGCATAAGAAAAGGCTAAACCAAAAAAAAGAGGGAATATAGATGTGATCCTTATAAGGCGAAATATATCTCACTAGGACAAATATTTGTTCGATTTCAATCATGCCTAGGAACTTAAATCATACATGCTCCATTACACCTAACATGTTTCACATGAAAACCAAATTTTATAGGACAAGGCTAAACAATCCAAACATGCTATGGAATTTATATGATCATGCCAAAATACATAATAGAGGAGAAACATTGCAAGATGGGTAGTTGAATAACACATATTTATACAATGCATGATATTTTTGGATTTTTGACATTTTTCAATTTTTTTTTTCATTTTTGACATTTTATATAATATAAAAGAAATAACAAAAATCCAAACATGGACTAACTAACCTAACTAATTCACTTCACCTTTCCCCCCACACTTAAACTTTTAATCATCCTTAAATGAAAATCAAATAAAGACAACAAAAATATAAAATAAAAGCACAAGTGAGGGAAAAGGAAACCTACTTGATCATGGTAATGGTGGTTGATATAATCGTTAACAAACATTGGATCACTGGGGCGGCGGCGGGCGCCGGTCAGAGGGCGGCGAGCGCCGCTTGTGCATAACCATGAATCCGAGTTCCAACGTCAATTTTTGGACGTCCAAACTCCTTCCCAATTGCTCTTTGAAGATCATGACTTGGTTTCAAAGTCTTTTTTTTTGTGCTAGGGATGGTGATGGTATGGAAAAAATCGAATTTGATGGATGAAGGTTAGTGATGGATGTGGATGATGGATGGGAAAAGAAAGACTTTTGGTTGAAACTCAAGGCTTAGGTTTTGGAATTTAGATTCAAGTGGAGAAATTAGGGTTCTTGCATTTTCTTGGACACAAAGGCTTGAATGATCAAAATTCGGGAATTGGGATATGTGGTTGATTGGAAAGAGAAATGATCATCTATAAAAAAAAAAAAGAAATATTATAAATAGATAGAAATAATAAAATAAAATAAAAGATAGAATCTACTCCTAAGATAAATGGAAACTAATCCTATACAGAACAATCTAACCCTAAGATAGATAAAACTAACCTAAGATAGAATAAAAATAGATAAAAGATAAATAAAACTAACCTAAAATAAAAAGAAATCTAATCCTAAAGATAGATAGAATAAAATCTACTCATAAAATGAAAAATAGAAAACATCTAATCTTAAATAAGATAGAAAATATAAACTAACCTAAAAATCGAAAATAATAAAAGGATAGAAAATACTACATTCCAATGTTACCAAAGATCCGGACGCGTGCCACTGTCAACCACGGCGGGCGCCGTGTGAAGGGCGGTGGGCGCCGTGGATGGGAGGGCAGACGCCGTGTCCTCAGAACGTGACTCCGTCATTCAATCAAGCAAATTTCATGGTTAACTCAAGATTTCTCCAAAAACACATATCTAAATGGAACTATATCATTTTATTGAATTTGAAAAACTAAATACCTAACTAAGAATTGAAAAACTTGCAAACTAGAAAACAAATAATGGGTTGTCTCCCAAGAAGCGTCCTTGGTTAACGTCATAGACTCGGCGGTTTATTGTGTCCTTACCTTAAGACTCATTAAGACATTGTTAACGCCCTTAAAAACAAATCAAATTCTTGTGCCCAACCAAAATTTGAATGAACACTAAATATGAAAAACTTTGCAATTAAGGATACCTTGTAGAGAAGCTTCGACACTTTCCTACTTACTTGAGGTTGATCTTTTCGAGAGGGAATGTAAGACCATCAACACACTTCCATTGGCGTCTTGTAGAAGTAATGCTCACAAGGATCCAAATATTCACCATAATCCACAAAATTGTTAGAAAGTTCATTACCTTGCGCAGAAGCCACATAAATCGGCTCTGGAATTGGTTCGTCAATCGGCTCTGGAATTGGTTCGTCACATATAGATCCTCATGCGTGCACTCATGAGATTCCATTGCAATAAGCATTGGGCTTTCCTCTTCACCCACGAATACTTCCTCGTCACTCAAGAGGGGGTTGTCAATCAATGATAGGACCTTGGTTCTTGGACCAAATCCTTCTTCATAGATGTCTTCCTTAGTCATCGCATCATTGGAAACATTGCCTATAAGGTCCCAAAATCCAAATGGTCCTGGTTCACACAATCTTTTCTCATATCCACATACCAAATACTTTCTTATCCTCAAATGTGCACCCCCTAGGACGCAATGTATCATCTCAATAGTGGCGTCTTCGATGCTTTTTGATGGCTTGCTTTCCATACGGGCTAATACCTTTGAAACATATCAGAAGAAACTCTCATCGGGTAACTGGGATAACTTCATTCGCACTACGATAGATGGATCCTCAAAACACAATGGTGCATCGGATGTAGCAGGAGACCAAGCGGTGTCACCATCGATAGGCTCTTCTACTTCTTCACATGCATCTGAGATGTCTGCAGCGACGGCGGGTACTGGTGGTGCCGTGGTAGGGCAGCGAGCGCCGCTTCTGCAGAATCATCATCCTTTTTGTTTTTCTCGGCCACTTCCTTGCGTTCTCCCTTCAATCCTTCGTCGTCCAAGTCGTGGAAAAGATCCCACAATCTTGACAACTCGGGGTTGCATAAACCATCATCACCCATGTCATCGATAAGTTCTCGCCTTTCAGGACTTACGCTTTCATAAACGCAAAGAACCTTATCTAACTCACTATCATCAAAACCCCGTGTTTGACGCTCACTCGCTAATTCTTGCACTCTTTTTGAAGTAATGCTGAAAAGATTCTCCCTGATTTTGATATAACGCTTCAAATTTCACCAAATAATGTTTCACATTTTACCGAATAATATTTGTGCACAAGGTCCACCCTAAGGGTTGTGCACAAATGATCCATACACTAATATGATAATTATAAATTAAATGATGTTATTTTAAGATAACATGACTTCGATATATGATAAAACTCTGTTATTTTTTCTCCATTAAAAATATAAATAAAAAAAAAATTAGTCGAATAAAAGAAAACTAACAAAATTTGGATATAAAATGCAATAAATAAACATTGAGTCAATATTTAACTTGTTGTATTCTTAACATGTAATAGTGTATAACTAGATATAAAAAAAATTAAACTTGTGTAACTTCTTACCAAATTATCAAAATAAGTAATATATATAACCTATTGTTTCGAAGCTCTCAAGATGATTTATAATATGTGAATGTCAATTTAAATAAGTAAAATATAAAAGTATTATAGTCCATTGAAATAAAATTAAAGTGATTAATACACCTATAATTTTCAAACATTCATAACTTTTTACTCATATGTCGGATTAGTGCGTATTATATATCAAAATGAAGCTAGTAACGAGGAGAATACATCTACGTAATTTGTCGGATCGCCTCCGGCTTCTATTGGTTGGCCGATATATGCCACTTGTCTCTCCACTGAAAATAATGCTTTGCATCCCTCCGCCTCTTGCAAGATTTGCTCCATCACAATATAACACTAGTCAACATGTACGGCAATGGCAAGATTTGCTCTTTATTGCTTCGATCAAATGGCATTAAAAAACACTTGAATGTATTAGAAATGATAAATTAATGTACAACCTCTGCCCATAATAAAAAAAAAAATTGTGGCTCTAATTTTCGACCAAATTGCCAAATGATAAATTCTAGTTTTTTTTCCCGATTGGTGCTTCAGTTGAGTCGAATAAACCTAGCTTGTCACAATCAAGGATTGGGGTCTTCTAATTCAGCGATATGGCCTTTAAATTGAGGATTGCGGACTTGAAATTGAAGTTCATGGTTTGATGTACTATTGATATCGAGGATTAGGGACTTGAAATTAAGGGTTATGACCTTCTAATTGAGGTTGAAGTTTATGGCCTTGAAATTGAGGATTGGGATTACTTTACCTGCCAAGCCTATTACTCTTAGAATCGGTTCACAATCATCTACTGACCTTTAAATTGAGAATAATTGTGGTCTTTAAATTGAGGATCGGGGACTTGAAATGGAATTTTATGGTCTGATGTACTATTCAAATCGAGGTTTGGGGTCTTGGAATTAAAGGCTATGACCTTTAAATTGAGGATTGGGGACTTGAAATTGATGTTTATGGCCTTGAAACTGGGGATTGGGATTTTTTTACTTCACCTGTCAAGCTTATTACTCTTACAAAGAGTGCACAATCAACCGATCAACAAAGCTGGAATCTTTCGAATATCTTCCATTTGAGCAACCACACCGTGCGGTAATCTATCAATTCAGTTTGAACCAGGTAAGTTTCTTCTTTCTTTGTTTATATAAATTTGTTTTTTTTTCCTCCCGGTGTCTCTTTATTTGGCTTTTGATCAAGTTACTTTACTTCAGATAAGATGAATTTTCAGTTATCAAACATTTCAATCAGAATCATATGAGATTGGTATCAGTTATGGGAGCAAATGAATCAGAAACATATTTTTTATATAAAAAAATTCTATTGGAAAATAAAACTACCAAGTTAACCTTATGAGAAATCATGTCTGAAACAACCAATTGAGAGCTTATTAAGAGGAAACATATCTGCTTTTAGTATATGCAGCTTGTGCACGGATCACCTTGATATCTTGTGCAGGGATCTTGAGAATTCTATATAGACATGCTTGTTTCGCTCTTCTCACATCTGTTGGTATAAACTCTGGACCTTGTATATTATATTTCACAACTTATTCCATTCTGAGGAGATAGCCAGCAAACTTCAAAGTATATGCCATGACAATTGGCTGAAAAAGGAATCCATCATAATAGTTACTTCCATATTGGGTGGCTTCTGCCTTCGCCTGGCTGGGTAAGACAAGCCTGGAAACTCACTGAGGATGGAATTTCTTTCCCTTTCAGGCTTGGATGGTGTCATTTTCTTGAGGATTCAGGTAAATTTTAGTTGTTTTCGTCCACAGTTGGGTTTTCAACAACCATGGAAGATTACTTTCTTCGCAATTGCACCTTCACTTGTTTTTTTGTGCATTTTGCAGATATTTTATGTTGCCAGGATTATTGGAGTCTTCATTCTTTGTCCAGTGAATGGCTTTGTTGATCAACTTGAGGAGTTCAACATTGCAATTATATCTAGCGATTCCTTGGACATATTCACAATCTCCAATGAAGACAGTGGCTCAAAGAAGTACGTGATTTCCTTTTATTTTCTCATATGAAATTTACTTATTTTTACATAATTTCCTTTTATTTTCTCATGTGAAATTTACTTATTTTTAAGACTTAACTACTAGAAAGAGTGACACTAGCCAGGGCCGGCCCGAGGCATGTGCAGGAAGTGCAATCGCATAGGGCCTCAAAATTTTAGGGGCCTCGTATAGATGTTACTGTTTTACTGTATATATATGTATATATAAATTCCAATATCTAACAGATTGCTCCGGTAGATCAATTTGTGAGGGACTGCGCATGCTCTTGATAGGTGAGGGGTTCGAAACTCAATGGGAGCAATTCCCATTTTTTTTCAAAAATCAACAGCGTCCCTTTCAAAAAAAAAAAAAAATCCAAAAACAAAAGCATATCTTCCTTTCAATTTTTTCCCAAGTAAAAGTACAGTGCCCAATAGCCATTTTTCCAATTGAAATTACCCAGTCCAGCCCATTTTGATCTTTTTTTTTCCTAAAGAATTTACAGTTTCGATTTATTTTTTTCATCACAACCAATCACAAACATTCAACACAATCCCCGCTACCGGAAATAAATTCAACTTATTCAACAATTGCAATTATAAATTCAACCTTAACGATTTTGATAGGTCATATCAAATTCTAACTAATTTTTTTTTAGTTTTCACTTGTTATACTCATCAGGGATCACTTTTTAATTTGTTAGTGGATTTGGTGGATTATTTTTTCCCTTTAAATTAGTTAAAAAAAAACCTCAACAAATAAGTTGCACGGGGCCTCAAAATATAACGGAATGGCCCTGACACTAGCTATGAACTTCATTTGGCTATTGTGACTACAGGCTCTGGATTCACTTTTGTTTAGCGTACATAGTCACAGTTTTCGTTTGTTATCTTCTTTCTTATGTAAGTTAATCCTTCCAATGATCCTATGTTGAATCATTTACCTCAATATACTCTTTCTTTCTTGTTGAATATACTAACTGTTTTTGCAGGAGTACAATTATGTTATTTCTTCGGTTCAACCTCTTTGTTTCTCATAATAATTTGAAATCAATTCTTCTTCCACCGTGATTTTAGATATTAAGGTTATGTCTTATTTTGTGATTGTTTGCTGCAGGTGGGTTCTTCTTTGGTTTCTCTTCTCGCCTGTGGATTAATGTAATCCTTTGTTTTATTCAATACAATTCCTCACCTTTTTGCCTCTCTTATTCTCTTCTTTTGTCTCTTTGTGGCTGATTCTCTACTTGTGTGTTCTTCACCCTTCCATTTGTCCCTGATTTTGTCTTTTCAAACTATGTTCTTCATTTGTTTCCGATTTAATCCATGCTTTTTGGTAGAGCTTATTTTTGCATTGTTATAGTCGAATTGAATTTATGTACTTGATTTTATTCTTCTTTTGTTGCAGCTGCTTTGTTTCTTTGAGATATTCATTAGATGTCATTAATCACTTTTATTTCTTGTTTTGTTTTGGGTTGTGTTTTGCTTTGTGGGTTATGTGGAATCGTGTCTAAAAATTTGAAAGAGGTTTAGTTTTTCCTTCAAGATCAGTAGACCAGTTCTCTTTTCCATATGTCAAAAACAAAATCCACTTTCATTCCCTCTTAATTGCTACATGCTAATCACATCTCAGTTACAAAGAAGGGCAAGCAAACTAAAGCTTTTCCTTATGTCTTAAAGTATTCAGTTGGTGGTTTTCTTAAGGTATTATGTGTGTCTATTATTTTTAAACCCTGAATTTTAGACCCCTAAAAAACCTGATTCTGGCTTGAAGAACCATCTCAATTTCCTTATTTTATTAGAGACATTTGAAGTCAGTCAGAAAATTACAGTTTGATGTGAAAAATAAACACTAACATGCATTTAAAAGTAGGTGGTGTTGAACAAATGATCATAAACACACTCTTCTATAAACATATTCCATGATATACACAAGATCAACAATAACATACATCGCTGAATCAATGGCTCTTTTTGGTAGATACTCTATTGAATGCTAACATATAGCAAACTTACAGTTAAGTTGAAGAGAGCTAAAAGAGATCCATGAATACTAATAAGCAATAAATTTAAGGGGATTTTCACTCTCCAACAATCAATAATTTGAACAAAATCAGCCACCTCTTGTGGCCTAAAGCTGCTACCTGATTGTTATGTGGAATATGGGATTTGTAAGCCCTTCTTTGGTCAAATGTTTCAACTAGGTCGGCTAAAGAGATGGGATTTTTTCCTTAAATTAGTTTGGTATTATAAAATCCCTTATTTTGATCACATCGATTCTCTTTGAAGCTGTTTTTTTTCCCATCTCAGGCTTGCTTGTGATTCGGATTGGAGAACCAAATTTTAACTAGCCGCCCTCAGTACTCGTCTTCATTCTATGATTTTGTTTTACATAACCTTCCTTGACTTGTTCTTAGTTCAATTTATGAAGTGCTATTTGATTTCGGGTTTTGTAGGTTCCCTATTTTTGTCATGCTTCTCGTCATCTTTTCTTTCTGGCACCATCTCTGCAGGTTCGTCATCTTTTCTTTCTGGGTTTATATATTTCACTTTACTTATTTGGTTATTCCTTTTATATTACAAATTCAGTACCTCACTTTCTGTTGTGACTAACGTTGTTCCGAGGGGAAATGGTTTGCCCATAGATTTCAATGACATTGCCTGAGAACATGGCGCACTTTTATGGTCTAATATCATCAGAAATGATAAATCCCATTGGAGCATATAAATCCAAAGAAATAACTTGTAGTGGAATAGCTTATAGGTGGTCATATATAGATATAATTAATTAAGAGTTAAGATCCAAATTTATTTCTTCTGCGCTGTTGGAGGTTATCCATGATACAACATGTACTGGTGTTTCTAATTATTCCGCATAGCCGTGCAGGGTATGCTCAACAGCTTGAACCTATGTCCACATGTTCTATATAGGCATCTTAGAGAGGTTTGGCTCGTATTTTGGTTTTTATTTCTTGACATGCTTGCATAGCTAGGAATTATCATATAATAGATATCAGGTACATGAATCTTTAGATATGTATGTATTCATTTCCTACCAAGTATATACTCATCCTGGGAACTTAATCTACAATTTGCTGGTTACTTACGACTACAAAACATAAGGTCTTTTCGTATAATTTTCAAAGTCTTGTAATTCGCTCACTCTCTCTCCTCTCTTTTCGTATGTTTTTGTAGTTCTCATCGATCTATTTGTTTCACACCTGCTTTTTAGTTTTAAAATTTATATATGAACTTTCAGTTTAGATCAGATTATCTTGGTCTTTACATTTAAATGTATAATAATCGCATATTGGAACTTTAACTATGATTTTGAAAGTTTGATAGGTTGCAGGATGAGGTGGAAGGTAATCATAAGTTTTGTTATATCAACATAATTGAAGAGTACATTTGGTAGGTAAACTTTCCAGTCTCTCTCTTTCAGCTTCCTTGATAGTTATATTATTCTACACAATGCTTCGATTGAAATGCCTAGCTAGGGTAGTAGCTCCAATTCAAGTAAGCAGTATAAGGGAGCAGAGGTTTCTCTTTGTATAAATTAAAAAATGTTTTTTTCTTTAATGTTATTGGTTTTGAACACTCCCTAGTCCCTATCCTTGCACGGGTTGATGTCATATTTCTTCTTTATCTTCCGTTTTGAGTTAAAACATTTCAATTTGACTTGTGATGACAACATTAAATTTCTAGCTTTTCCATTATGGTAACCTGGTGATTGCGTCATTCGACTCCCAATTTCTAATGAAAATTTATTCAATTAATTATTTTGATCCATGCTATAAATTGCTTGCTTAAGGTCTCTATAGTTTAGTCCGAGTGTACATGATCTTGATTAATTATTTACTTATAACTCACAAGTGTACCATAGTTAACGTGAGAAAAGTGCAGTGTTTGCAAACCGCTGGAACCAATAAGTATAGTATAATGGTAGCTCATTAAAGGTTTGAGAGATTATGATACATTGTCTAAATTGTATTGGAGTACTTCATTCGTCTATTTCTTGCATTGGTGAGTTTGTGTTGGAGTGTGTTCAAGAGATACGCAGTGGCCACTCTGTACGCTGCTGCCCCACTCTTTTGAGGGCGTTGGCTCCAATCCAAGCCCGGTATGAAACGCACCCCTTTGGTTAGCTTATGTGGCTATGATAAAAAATATATATATATAGTTGTGCTTGTAAAATACCATTCTAACTTACTACGTATTATCTTCTAAAACTCCACTTCAACATAGTCAATTATTATTATTATTACGTAGTATTATATTTAAGCCTTACAAGGATACCTCTCATACTTGAGTCTACATCTTCTAGATAGAAATGCGAGATGAAATATTGTTGTCTCTAATCTCTTGGTTGGGTGTGTCATAACAGGGGGCTATGGATGATGAACAAAGAATAGCAAATAAGTGTAAAAGGCTCAGTAAAGTTCCCGTCTGTAGTTTGACAGATGGATGCATTTCCTGGACAGTTGTAACCAGTCGAATCTTCATGGTCAGATAATCACTCACTTATTATATGTAATTATATCCCTACATTATTATTTTAGATTTAAATGTATGTAATTACTTCGTTGGTAGACTTAAGCAAGCATATTATATATCATATACGGCCTCGATCAATTTGTTACTTCTAATCGCCGTGCGTAGCGCGGCTGACCACCTAGTATATATATATATATATATATATATATATATATATATATATCATTTGCCAATTTATTCAACGTATATCAAGTTACATATAAATATTTATTCAACGTTATGATTAATTAACCATTACTATTGTGACGAATAATATCCCGTTTAGGTACGAATAAAATCATTTATACATCCGAATAAACTTAAATTACATTTAATATTATTAGAATCAATAAAAATTTCACCGTTTGTGTATAAAAGAATAATTTATGACATATACACGAATAATCTCTATATTGACCCATACATAAATAAAAATCCCCAAAAAATTCTATATACATACGAATAATCGACCGTATACCTATGAATAATCTCCGATTTACCCTAAAACACAAATAGGATACTAATTAAAAACCAAAAGTTCAAACATTCAACAGAAGATGTATAGGATATCGATCAGTAAGTGAATAATAAATCCATAAAACAAAATCACTAATCCATCAGATGCATAGATTGGAGATTAGAAGAAGAAAATTAAATCATACGGAACTCAATAAATCGATATTATCCAAACGATGTGAGATCGAACGAAAATTGCCATTGAAGGTGCTTGAGTTCTCTCATCTCTAGCATCAAAGATAAGTCGAAGTAGATTGGTGGTGCGCGGTGTATATGAGGCGACCGATGAATTGTGAAATTAGATCTGATTCCCTCAAAAAATGCAGATGCTTTTGCAGTTGATAGGCTTCCATCGATAGGAATATACAAGATCTGCCATTGATAGGACCATTGTCATGGTTGAGCATAGATACGATGAACTAGTGGAGGAGATGGGGTCTGAGATGAATGTGAGAGCGTCTCTCTTTTAGGGTTTATGGGGAAAAGACTGGAGGTCTCTTTAAATACTGTAATTACAAAGATATTGGGTGCTAAAATATCGTTAACAAATTGATTTTTTTAATAGAATAATACATTCACCAACACGCGCACGGGTGTGAGTGTATAGTTGAATTCAGGCGGGGCCCACTTCCAATTAATAAAAAAATACTTTAAACTTTGTATTAATCACCACCATTCATTCTCATTCAATTAATGGTTTAGATCTGCTCACAAATTACATCCTAAGCCTTGCTCACATAGGATCTATCCTCTATATATATATATATATATATATATATATATATATATATATATATATAGGGTAGGGTTCAAGTGAGAATAGTATATACCAGTGAGAAGGAAAGAAGGATTCTCATTGGTCCGTTTCACTAGAAAAAATTAAAGCCTCACGCTCCTGAAAGTTATCCATCTCCCACCTCCTCCAAGCTCCACTCCGTACTCTCCCTCTCCTCTCTCGAAGCTTCCTCCAACCACCGCTGCTTCGACTGGGTCCACCGCAACGGATCCTCCCTCGCTGCCGGTGACTTACCGATCTCCCGATGCCTCCCTCCTTTTCCGGTGCCGGAGCCTCCATCTCCGAGATGCTACCAGACCTCGACCTCAGCTTGCTCCGACGAGATTTCGAGCCTTGCGCACGGCCCCTCCATCACCCCCTCGACCTCGCCTCGCCGCCTCCTATGGCTTTCCATGGAGCCACAGATCTGATGTTGTCTACTGTGGGAGGAGAGCGGGTGCAGGTGCATGTCGGCGCGGAGCACATGACGTGCTCGGAGGACGCCGCGGTTTTCATGGCGCTGGCGGCTGCGGCGGACCTCAACGTCAACGATTGCTTGCCCGGTTGCGGATTCTCCCTGTTCTTCTGGAGCAAGTGGGGCACTTCCTTTCCAGCCTTTCGCAGCAGTTGGAGCATAGGATATGCTCATCAAAACACTGATCCATCGAATTCAAACCCAAACTAATTAGTTAATTAATGTGTAGTAAATATACATCCATACTGTATTATTGAGTATTGAGTATTGAGTATTGAATAAATTATACATCCAGAAGCTGCGAAAGGAGCTTATACATCCCGATGGGGAGGTCGTCGTTTGACGTTGATTCACATTGTTGTTTTGTTCAACTACGTTGTACACAACTACATATTCATTTTTGTTGGTATTCTATTCTTTGAGGATTGGAGATGTAAAGTTGTGATTTTATAAATAAAGGTCGGTTCAGTGTCTAAATAAAGGTTGGTTCAGTGACTAAACGAGGTTGGTTCAGTGGCTAAATAGAGGTTGGTTCAGTGACTGAATTTGTTGGTTCAACGACTAAATAGAGGTTGATTTAGTGACTAAATAGAGGTTGGTTCAGTGACTAAATAGGTTGGTTCAGTGACTAAATAGAGTTTGGTTCAGTGACTAAATAGGTTGGTTCAGTGACTAAAGTAGAGGTTGGTTCAGTGACTAAATAGAGTTTGGTTCAGTGACTAAAGAGAGGTTGGTTCAGTGTCTAAATAGAGGTTGGTTCAGTGATTAATAGAGGTTAGTTCAGTGTCTAAATAAAGGATGATTCAGTGACTAAATAGAGGTTGGTTTAGTGACTAAATAGAGGTTGGTTCAGTGATTAAATAGGTTGGTTCAGTGTCTAAATATAGGTTGGTTCAGTGACTAAATAGGTTGGTTCAGTGTCTAAATATAGGTTGGTTCAGTGACTAAAGAGAGGTTGGTTCAGTGGCTAAATAGGTTGGTTTAATGTCTAAATAGTGGTTGGTTTAGTGACTAAATAGAGGTTGGTTCAGTGACTAAATAGAGGTTGGTTTCAGTGACTAAATAGAGGTTGGTTCAGTGACTAAATATAGAAATGGTTCAGTGACTAAATAGATGTTGGTTCAGTGACTAAATAGAGGTTGGTTCAGTGACTAAATAGGTTGGTTCAGTGACTAAATATGTTGGTTCGTTGTCTAAATAGAGGGTGGTTCAATGACTAAATTGAGGATGGTTCAGTAACTAAATAGTTTATAAACCATTTTATTTTAAAAATGGTTCATGAAGCATTTTATTTTAAAACTTGATAAACCATTTCTTTATAACTTGATGAACCACTTCTTGATAACATCTTTATAGCTTGATGAACCACTTCTTGATAAATATATATTGATAACATCTCTCTTAATGTGTAATTTATAAATCTATATGAAATATGTTAATTATTATAAGAATATAAATTCTAGTGGTTCGTCAAATAAAGAGTAGTGGTTTATCAAATAAAGAGTAGTGGTTCACCAAATAAAGAGTAGTGGTTCATGAACCATTTTATTTTAAATAAAATTAATTAATTAAAAATAAACATTAAAAGAAAATAAAAGAAGAATGAAAATTTTATAATTATTAAATAGTAGTGGTTCATGAAATAAATTCTAGTGGTTCATCAAATAGAGAGTAGTGGTTCATTAACCATTTTATTTTAATATAAATATATATTAATATATTTATTATCATTTTTATTTTAATATTTATTTTTATTTTTATTTTAATATTAATTATTATTTTTTAGGGCGAAATATATATTAATATATTAATTAACGTGTAATCAACATATTTAAGTGAAAACATATTAATTATAATTAAAGTGGTGGCTTTAACTCAAAAAGTACTAATTTTAATTAATGCCCTTAATAACAAAGGTGTATTGGGTGGTGCAATGGTTGAAGTAGTGGGCGGTGTGTAATTAGGTGCAGGTTCGAATCCTATTCAACGTGAGGGAGCAGTGTTTTTTTATTAATTTGTGTTAGGCGCGTGGGAGGACGCGCGATGGAGCTGTGGGGTTCGCATGGACACGCGAGATGGCCAGATGTGCAAGTGGGGTCCGAATTTTTTTCCAACGGTTTTTAAATTACGTGGACCAATCAAATTCTTTCTTGGACCAATCAAATCACTTCTTTTCTTCTCACTTTTGGTGACCTTTACACCGGAACTCAACCATATATATATATATATATATATATATATATATATATATATATATATATATATATATATATATATATATATATATAATAGTTTTTTAGTGAGGACACCTCTTACTGTGTAACGAGAGGATAAATGTGAGACGTTAGAATTAGTTTGATCAAACGATTAGAAATGAGTGTGGAGAAGTAATTCTTTAATTGACCCCAGGAAAAAAAAACGTCAAACACGTACACTAGAAAACTACCCAAGATATATTGTTCGATAGCAAAAACCGCTTTCGGTGAAGTAATAGAACGCTGCAATTAATGGGAAAGAGAATTCAAAGTCTAAATATTCATATTTAGGGCTCGTTTGGTTTAATGTGGGAATTGAAATTCTCGGAAAGTTATTTCATGGGAATTGAATTCTCAAGAAGTCTAATTCACGAGAATTGTGAAAATATATTTGGTTAATTTTTTAGTTTAGAGGATTAAATAGGGGAATTGAAAATTTTTTAAATAGAAAATGGGGGAATTGCAACTTACCTAGGAGGGAGTAGGTGAGTTAAATTCCTTTGAAATGGAGGAATTGAACTTTCTGAGAATTTAACTTACTGGGTTTTTCTGCGAAAAAAAATTCAACCAAATACATATATTTTAGCTACTTCCTAAGTTTTTTTACTTTCTGGGTTTTTCCATTGCCAACCAAACGAAACCTTAGATGAGCAATCAATCATTGCTATCCAACTAATTATTCATATATATATCCACATATCTGACACATGTTTAATTGAAAAACAAAATTAAACCTTCATATTTTAACAACAAAAGTTTCAAATTTAATCCTATAAATATTCATATTTACTACTCATAGATTGAAATTGAAACCACAATAAATATTCTTTTCAACAAAGTTGCCGACCCAATTTTGTTACAAATACTACATCTTTGTATACTCAAAGAATGTAACCCGATGTTTACTGTCTTTTGTGTTCATGGTCCTCACAACGTCAACGATTTTTTTTTTTTTGCAGCGTCTTTATTGGATCTCTAGCTTGAAACCGAATGAATACCGAGATATAATTTTAGAAACTGTAATTTTTAAAATAAATAATTAATTATTTTTTCCCATAAAATTATAGCTCTTTGATTTAAGAGAATCCAATAGTTCATGTTTCTCCCTCCGTTACACCGTAAGGGGTGTACTCACAGGAAAGTCCCCTTATATATATATATATATTTTATATATATATATATATATATATATATATATATATATATATATATATATATATATATATATATATATATATATATATATATATATATATATATATGGAATCAGGCCCTACAACGCGATTCGGCAAGGCGATTTAACCGTTCCGGCGTGAGGCGAATGAGAGGGGAGTGGCTCGAACGGCGTGAGTCGACGCCATCGAAGGAGGTTGTTGCCTGTCTGTGTGGAGCCGAAGTGCAGGTCGAGGGTGTGAAATCGTCCATTGAACCCGTTGAATCTAAGTGGGGTGAGTATTTTCAATGGGTAAGACTTGAAACTTTAAATCGTGATCTGAATTCGTTTTGCCTTAAATTAGTCTCAATTATGTGATGTTATGAATCGGTTGAGTTCGTCTAAATGCCAGTTGCTCAATATCTGTGTACCTAGTGATGCGGTAGGGTGCTTGTGCGTTAATGCTATCAGATAGGCCCCCCATTGTATTTGTTCTTTGATTTTACAAACTCATGCCAATATCATGATTTAGGGAAAGATTATTCGTAGAAAGCCAAAACATTATTCATTCGAATAGCGTGGTTTAGGAAATGAGTTTAGTCATGGACATATTATTCGTAGAAAGTGAACATATTATTCACATATACATAGTAATTTGGTATGAAATCTGAAATATTATTCGTAAGTAAATGAAAGAATATTCGTATAAAGTGAAAAGATTATTCGTTCTGATAGGAAGATTTCCTGGTATTACCTATTGAGCGAATAGGTAAATATAGTTTTATTCGTAGAAAGGCAAAAGATTAATCGCATATACATATAAATTTTGCAATGGAAATTGAAAGTAAATGTAATCACTTGGATATTTGAGAGCTTCTACTTTTACTTAGTTTATGTATGTGGTATTCGGTTATAGGAGAAAGTTTATTCGTATGTAAGAGTGATTTTTTATGGTTTTTATGTAATTTATAGATGAGGTAAATAGACTATTCGTAGAAAGTAAATAGATTATTCGCATATACTTCCTCCGTCTCGAAATTCATGTCGTTTTAGCCTTATGCACAAATTTTAATAAAAACACTCATCAATCAATCATCATCATCATTCCACTAACTTTTTCATTAATTTTATTACCCACTACAATTTTTAACCATTCTAAACCTTCAAAAAAGTCAACAACACACAAATCAATACAAATAATTACTATCAACTACCTAAAAACCCTAAAACGACATCTATTTTGATACAAAACTAAATAGCTAAAACGACATGAATTTCGAGACGGAGGGAGTATGATTTTACAAACGGTGTGGGAAATCTAAATCTAAAATATTATTCGTAAGTAGATTAAAGAGTATTCATAGAAATGGAAATATTATTCGTATGTTCCTAGGATGTATGTATCGATTGACGATGTAAATAGATTATTCGTAAAAATTGAATAGACTATTAGCATATACATATAACTCTTGCAAATAGTATGACCTCTAAAATGTTGTAGGTCGTGTTGTCATGCCCTTTTGATGGTGGCAAAGAGGAAAGGAGGGGGTTAAAGAAGTGGACAAAAGACTTCTTGTACAAGGGCTTTCTCGGATGAAGACACAATAAAAGGCCTGTGTACTCGGACGATAGTAGTTTATTTAATATGTATACAAGGCATTTTCAAAAATATATAGGTTATTCATATGTATACATATGATTATTCATATGTATATATAAAAATATTCGTTTAATTAGAACGTGTTTGATATTATACACACCCTAATCCGTGTATATATGTTATTAAAGTTTGATATTATATCGGTCCATTGAGCACTCTCGTAATCTTTTTGATAGTTATACTTTTTCTTAAAATTTAACAATATGGCAAGATAAATAAATTGTTACATATACGGAGTAACAAATTTGTCTTAAATTAAAAAAGAAAAAAAAACTACAACGGTGGGACCTACAATTGTACGGAGTATTTTTAAGAGAAGTTTGGAATGTACGCAGTATGTGAAACACACACATACAAATACACGGACAAAGAGTGAGAGTGGTTGGAATTTTGGTGGGACCTATAATTTTTTTCATTAAAAAAAATCAGCAATTTAAATTCAATCTCATCCTTACGTTCCATCTCATCCAACGGTTGATATGTGTTCCTATATATATATAGGAAGGATCATTTGTAAACACTCCTTATAATACAATTTATGAACAAACATGGGCCTTAGGATTGTGTGAAATGGATGGTGATGATTTAATCCCCAATATTTAGTGAAATGTTACTTCCATATGAACAATGATAATACCTTGACTTTTTCATTGTCTTGATCCCAGCTGAACGACGGGAGAGGCGTATAAATCAAAGCTGGGCTAGAAGAAACCTTTGTTGATACCACACCTAAAGCAGGGGGCTGAGAGGATGCAGGTACATTCCCTATTGAAACCTGCATATAGAATAGCGAGTACAATCAGACAATGTCCCGAAAAATTTAATTCATCTTCAAAAGTTCGATTCATAAATTTCATCACTTCCTTAACTGCATTATCCAGATTAGAACCCATTTGAGGTGATAATAATTGAGAATCTTACAACTATCAAAAGTTTCAAAGACGATTAGATAGAAAAGGTAAATCATATTCAGGCATTCCCCCTTAATGGCAAGGAAACAGTGACGCAGTTATAGATTTGCAAAATAAGCTTGTAATTTCTCGAGACGCAAAATTGGCTTGTAATTTCTAGAACATCAACAAACACCAATTCGCAAAAGCTAACCACATATCTCTTGAGGGTGTGCAGACCCCTTTTTTTGAAATATTAATAGGCTCTACAGAAAAGAAGAGACAAAGGCAGAGAAGTACAGACCTAGGGTTTACTTCGATTGCGGAAGATTGGAAGGATCCTGTGATCATAGAGATGTACACGGCAGAATATCCGCAGAAAAATAAATAATGTACTGATCCTGGAAGCATGTGTACAAATCATCTTCAAACAAAATGAAAAGGGAAGGGCCTTGAGAAACCAAAAACAAAAAAGAGGAAATCATGTTGTTGTGCAATGATGATCGATTTGCAATTTCAGAAAATCTATTAGTAATTTGGAATAAGCAATTTCAGAACAATAAATCGAACAGAAAATTTCGAATATCAGAAGCAAGCAAACAACAAAAGCAAATCGAAAAGGAAATTTCAGAAAAACCGAACAGCAAAAGCAAGCAAAAAATGATGATCGAACATTCCTCAAATAGTAACTATCTGGGGTTTAGTTTAACTAATCAAACAGCAGATCGAACCTGAAATCGAAAAGTTACTCGAATCTAAATTGAACATGGAATTGAGCAGTTGGTGAAGAACGACACCCAAATTCAGAATCAACAAATGGAAACCCTAAATCTATCAAACACAATTTGGCTATTGAAACACTAAGTACCTCTTGGTGAATTTCAAGTACTCAAACACCACCTGATCCCATGGGCTCACCCTCTCTTGCACGTCTTCTTCCGAACATGAACAAAATGAATCCAATTCAAACAAAAATCGACAAATTTTGAATCCTTAAGGTGATACATAGATTCGATCAAAAGGTGTCGAGAAAAAACTTAAGCAAAGTAGGAGACATGGCAGAGAGAGGAAAATTCAGGGATTCACCATCGTCTTCCCTCATTTTCGATCTCCATAGCAGCGTGCTCATCCATAGAAGCATCGACAAGAAGCATCTTCATCCAAACTAAAACTGCAAAGCGGTTTAGCAGTTATACCGTACAGAAACCCTAATTACTTCCAATAAAAGCAAATCACTCAAACCGATTCAATTTCTGTAGAAAAAGGGCCTGAATGAGACGGCAGAAATCTCACAACTCCAGTGCATCACCGTTGGGGGAAATTGAGGCCTGGGAAGATGAAAGAACGTAAATGCTTCAAGTTCAGTGTGACCAAATCGATAAAAATATGCAAAATCCCCTATTGAGAAACTAATCACTGAAATCGATGTCGCATGAAGCTAATTATTAATCAATCGATAGCAAAAACCTCACCGCTACATCCAATTCTCGCTCGTCTAAACAGACTCATTCCGATGACACTCGTTTTCGACCTTTGTTCCGGCGTCCATGGAGGAAGGAAAACCACCCTTTCAAACCTGCGCAGAATAAGAAGAAGAGAAAATGGACCCAGATCTGAGAACCAAGCCACGATATTTCTGCACACGAACCACCGAACCCTTGATCAAATGCGATTGGAGCCCAAAACTGCCCAATCAAACACCTATAAGATCCCAAGAGATTTTAGAAAACAAAAACTGATTGCTAGATCCGACATCGAGAGTGCTTGACAGAGGCGGATTCTTCACACCACCCAAACCACTTGCCCTAACCTTCTTCGGTCGCCGCCCGATTGCGCCACACCTCCGGCAAAGATTACCGCCACCAGCCACATATCCGATTACGCTATGCCTCCAACCGATTGCCACCTCGGGCCGTTGCCGACGAAGCCGCCTCCTTCCACTCACCCTCCTCCGAACGCCACGCCTCTAGCAACGACTGCCACCACTAGTCACTGATGGAAATAACGATTGTGAGGAAGAAGAAAATATAACGTGAAGAGAAAAGAAACCAATTGCAAGAGGTGAAATCCATTGTTACTTCAATTTCAGAAAGGGGATTTGAAAACTTGAAGAGAACGTGGGTGAGAGAAAGCGGAAAACTGCTTTTTATTTTTGCTCAGAGAAGGAGACACGTGGCTCATTCTTTTACAAAGATTGTGCTTCTAAAATAATAAGTATAAGGGGTGGATGTAGAAACTATCCCCAAAATAATAATAAAAAATTATGGTTCTAATTTTCGACCAAATTTCCAAATGATATATATATATATATATATATATATATATATATATATATCCGGTGTACTCAAGCCTTAACGTGTATCATGTGAACAAATCAGGGCCGTTGATTGATTGAAATCAGGGTGCATGTACCCAATTTCAGGGCCCGGGTTTTTTTTTCTCTTTAAATTATTTGATGGTATCATAGGATTAGTCGATCGTATCAATGAATTATTCAATCGTATCGATGGATTATTCGATGATATCCACTTTCCATCAATAGTATTGATGGATTATTCAATAGTATCCACTTGCCACATGATCGGTGGTTACTTTTTCTTCAGCAAATCAAAAATCGATCAAAAACAGCAATCCTGACCGAGGAATCACAACCAAAGACCCTAAATCCAACAAATCAAATCTGGAAAATCAAGAACAAAACTTAATTCGAGAGTGTCCACAAACTCTAACCACCGAACACTAAATGAATCTATATCCACACTAGAACACCGATAAATGTTGAAACTTACTTATGAATTTACAATCCAATACGTCGGCCTCCGATACGTCCTTCAAATTGCTGCCGCCCAAGTCGAAGAATGGAAGAGGAGAGAGGTCGAAGACTAGGAGGCGCCGCCTTTAGAGCCGGACATGCCATATATCTGCACAATGGAGCACTCCGAGCAGATGACGCCGCCCTTGGAGGCCGGACGTACGGCCCGAAGATCTGAAGTTACATCGCATCAGCGTCGCCAGGTTCAACAGATCTGAATGCCGCCGCATCAGCGTCGTCGCCCAGTTCAGATCTGAAGGGACGACCCAGAGATATGAAGGTACAACCGCATCTCCGTTGAAGATGGAGTCCCTTGTTGGGTGTGGGCTCACCGTTCTCGTTATCGCCAAACTCCCGATCGTTGTCGGCCTCCCGCCCTGGTCGTTGTCGGCGTCCTCTTCCTCACCGATCCATGAAACTGTCTACGATGAAACCTTGATCCTCCAGAACATTCAACTTGCCGGCGAGGTTAGAATCGGGGGGTGCAGGTGCAAATGGCTGCCGGAAAGAAGAAGGTGTCGTTGTCGCTAGAGTCTCAAGCGTTCAGATTCCCTTTCGCCTGATCGCCTCACATTATCTTTCTCTCTTCTTTTGGCATCAAAGGCCCGATTGTGAAGTAGGGTTTAGAGTGGTTGGGTACACGCGTCAATACAAAGGAGTTGTATTGTGTTTTTTCCATTTTTAATTTTAATTAATTAATATTACGGAATAATCTGAGCCATCCAATTTCTCTAAATCAATGGTTGATATGTGTACATATGATACACGTTAAGGCTTGAGTACATATGATCTATACAGAGAGAGAGAGAGAGAGAGAGAGAGAGAGAGAGAATCCATTGTTCACAAGTCTTAGGGTGTATCTTGTACACAAATATGGACCTATGATTTAAATTGAATAAAGGGTTGAGATGATGACAAGTGCCCCATTTTTTTTTAAAGGCTATCTAGCACTCATCCTAGGAGCGTGAGGCTCGTGATTGTTGGGAAATAAAAACCTAAATCCCTAATCTTCTTATACATGTTGAACGAGGAAGGTGAAGCGGAGGCGATGGGGCAAGAGCACTGACAATTTCGGCAACGAAGAGAGCGGGGGCGGTGATTTGAAGTGGAAGACGGAACGGTGGTCCGACCCCTTCCTTTCGACCTCACTTAGTAGCCAGCGGCGAGTGCAGATGGTCTTCTTCTTCATCGACTTCTGCTCGGACATCACCATATGTGGAGCCAAAGCGGACATCACCGCCGACGACTTCTGCTTGGACATCTTCTATCTAGATGGTCTTCTTCTTCATCAATATGGACCCCGGTGAGGTGGAGGCGCGAGCCCATGCGAGGCGGAGGATAAGAGGCAATTAAGGAAGGAAGCCCTTGGTAGTCGAATCAACAACTACCTTTCTCCAAACCGCCATCTTCTCAGAAGATGGCGGTTTGGAGAAAGGGCATCTCGAAGGGTGATGTCCGAGCCGAAGATTCTTCTGCTCGGACATCACCGTCGCCATCTTCTGTTATCCTTCGCGTCGTCGACTTCTGCTCGGACATCACCGTCATCTTTCTCCAAACCTAGATCTCCGACACCCCTTCCTCGTACTCGAATCCGCAGCCACGCATGCAATCTTGGAATTTTTTTTTCAAAATATTCTCAGAAAAAAAAATTACAAAAAAATTCACACTTTGAAAATATTCAAAATTTGCAGGAATGACAGAGAAACGTGGTCTCGGACCGCGATTCATTCATAAGAAGTGAAATCCAGGGGTGGGAAAAAAAATAAAAGAAAAAAACGCGGTTTGAAACCGCGTTTTATAATTAATTTTGGGTAAAACGTGATTTCAAACCGCGTTTATTTTAATTTGTATTTTTAAGTTAAAAAAAAAAAATTTTAAAGAATGAATGATACGCGGCTTGGAGCTGCGTTTTATTTGCAACCCCTCAACTCCCATTCTCCCATGTTGGAAGCACCCCGCCCTCTGTCGTCGCTCTCCTCCCTCTGTCATGTGTCGACGTCGGGGACCCCAAGCCAACCTTGTTCTCCTCCGTCAACTACACTTGAAGACCAGAGGAGCGTCCTGCCACCAATTGCAACCGAGTCTAGGTGTTTGAGGTGACAATTGCAACCGGAGATGTCTAGTCGAGGTGTTTGAGAGGAAGGAGATAAGGCCATGGCTCGATTTGGGTGTCTCACCGGGCGGAGGATGACAAGGGAGATGGAGATGGAGGCTCGCGATTTCGCCCATCTTCAATCGAAGCCCGTCTCAAATCGAAGAGGAAGGCGAGGCCACAGATCCGATCGATCGACGCACTCTTCCTCTTTCCTCCTCCGGTGGCGCTCAAGAGGTTGACCGTCTCCAAGCCATGGTGAAGGTGGACTGTAGGGGGTTGGCTGGACTGGTGGTGTGATGTCGGAGCCCGGCTGAGCAATCGAGGAGCAGCCATGGTGGGAGGTTGAAGGAGGCGGACGGAGTGGGCTACAAATGAAATGCGGTATTATACCGTGTTTCATTCAATTTATTTTTGTTTTTAAATATACTTTTTAGTTTAAAAATAAATCATAAAAAACGCGGTTTGAAATCGCGTTTTATCCAAAATTAAATATAAAACACAGTTTCAAACCGCGTTTCTTTCGTGTGATTTTTTTCCGTCTCTGGAACTTCAATTCAGAAGAATGAAACGCGGTCTCAGATTGCGTTTCTCTGCCATTCCTGCAAATTTTGAATATTTTTGTAAATATTTTTAAAGTGTGAATTTTTTCGTAAATTTTTATTTTTCTGTGAATATTTTGAAAAAAAATTCTGCAATATTGTTCTGGTCATGGTTGATTTTTCTGGATGTGATATTTCATGTTGTCTTTTGCTTGATTCGTTGTTAGATTGAAGCTTCTGATTTATAATTTTTGAGTTGAACTTGATTTTATAATGTGTTCTTGGTGTCTTGTTTTCTGATTTCCTGGTTAGTTTTTATGAATTTGGTCTGTAGTTGCATAGATCTGACTACTTTCGTTTTGCTAGCTTATTTGGTTGTTTGAAAGCTTAGATCGAGATATAGTCTTGTGCTAAGATTTGTGAATTTGTAAATTTTTGAATTGTTTTTTTAGTGTATAATGTATTTATTAAAATGATTGAAGGTTGTTGTTATGTATTGGGGTTGTGTCTAGTTTATCGAATTTCGTTATCAAACTTCGATTGCATATATGAATCTTATTTGGAATTCATGTCGAGAAAAGAGTAATGACTATTTAGTGGAATACAAATATTATTCGGTGAATTTCTGAAGATCGTTCATTACAATTGTCATTTTTAGGGAAATTTGAGATGGTTAATTTTATTCGTTACACATGAAACATTATTCGGTAGGATACAAAACATGAACTATGAGATTATTCGTTGAAATATGAAGCATTATTAGGTAAAATATAAAGCATTATTCGTATAAATCGTAAGTATTGTTTACGGAATTGGGGTTTCTTACATTTGAATTTGATGGGAAGAAAAACAAAACATTATTTGGTATCAAGTAACAAAGTATTCAGTAGAATTGGTAAGCTTTTATATGAACTTGATGGAAAAAGGTAACATAACATTATTCGGTAGCATGTGAAAGTGAAACATTATTCAGTTAAATTGACAAATTTTATAACAAACGAAATTAGGTGATCCGTCCAACAAATCACTCATATTTTTCATAAAATATTTACAAAAAAACAAGGATTTTTTTTGTAAGTGTCCCTTTTCATAAGGACATTCTGCAAAATGTTCCTTTTTATAATGCATTTTGCAAAATGTCCTAATATGACATTTTTACCCTTACCTTTGCTTCCTTCCTTTCACGCCGTGCGTTTCATCCCCAAGTCCAGGTTTCAGTCGAAATCAACCGTGACGGCCTCCTTACAACCGCTCCTTCCTCCGCCGCGGCCTTCGTACAGCCAAGCAACCATGGCAGTCCTCCAGTCCCCGTCAAGACGGAGCTTGATTTTTCCCTTGCTCCTAGGATTATTAGAAGAGGAGATTGAAGGATCGATTTGATCACTTTTCATGGCTGATTTTGCCCCTGCACATAGATCGCTCAATTACTAGAGACTCATGGCGGCGCCGCCCTCCCCAAGAACATCGAGCTCCTCCGCCTCTCTCTCCTCCTCCTTGATGACAAGCTCGGCTCCGAGGAAAAGCCGTTTCTGAGGGCACCACCGTTGTGAGCAAGTTCACAAGCTCTTAAATTTGGGGCCTTCAATTGATTGATTATGTTTGAATTGGATTTCACATTTCTAGTTTGGGGGTTGTGAAATTGTGATGGAATTTAATCTCTTCATGGTTCATTACATCGCTACTAAACTTTCTGTCATTTGCTGGATTGGGATTAAATGTTGTTGATCTTCAATTGAGCTGACAGATCGATATCCAATGGTAGTGAAGAAAAGCTGTGTAATTTGATACTAGCTAGCACACAGAGGGTGATATCAATTTTGTGATTATCATTTGAAATATTTGTGGTTTCATCTTATACTGTTGTTAAGTGATTTCTGTTGAGAATTGGTGTAGAAGAACACACTTTCTATTCATTAGTAGAGGGAAATATATAGAGCGTACAATGAACTGATGATGGAGAAGGTGGAGAGAGAGGTTGAGTGAATTACTCTAACAACCTTGACTAATTCTAAATAATGGAAATAATTAAATCCTAATATAATAATATATAAATTATCCTAATATTCTCCTACAGTTGAAGCAAGAGATATCGAAACTGAAAACTGGATAAATATGGAATAAACCATAAATAAAAGTTTTTTTTTAAATGAACAACTTCGACGGCAACGACGGACTTGCCGGTTTCGAGGAGTTTTTTTTTTTTTTGGTGAGGTTACCGGTACGAGGACTGATCTCGAGGATGACATCGGTGGCCTCGATTTTGGCCTTGCCGACGATGGCTTCGACAACCATGGGGTTCTTGAGGATGTGCTGGCCTCTGGACTTGAAGAAGGGGATCCCGCCTTGGAAGGGATTCGCCGACGCTTTCGGCTTCTCCTTCCTGATCTTCCCACCCGCCATTGTTGATAGTTTGGAGAGGGTAGGAGCGGGTTCTCTGTTAGATCAAGAAGGTGCTTTCATGGCTGATCGGACTGAGATTGGGTATGAGATGTGTGTGAATGTTAAGATTGGATTCGCCCGAAGGCGGTGTGTGTGGTCGATATGGTTTTGACCGAAAGTTGGTTGGCAAAAGCCAAAAATTGGATTAGCGCGAAGGCAATCTTGTGTAGTCGAAATGGGTTTTGGCCGATGAAAAGTAAGAATAAAGGCCGGCATGGTTTTGGCCGAAATTGGGTTGGCAAAAGCCAAAATTTTTTGTTAGTGCGGAAGCGGTTTTGTAATGGCCGGAGCCAAGATTGGATTGCTGGTAGGCGGTTAGGGAATAAGGAAGAAAGGCCGACATGGTTTTGGCCATTAAAGAGTTTTTGGTTAGGCGGAAGCCATTGGTTTTGAGGATCGGAGCCGTTAGGCTAAAAAGGCTCGGATACCATGTTGAGAATTGGTGTAGAAGAACACACTTTCTATTCATTAGTAAAGGGAAATATATAGAGCGTACAATGAACTGATGATGGAGAAGGTGAAGAGAGAGGTTGAGTGAATTACTCTAACAACCTTGACTAATTCTACTAAATCTAAATAATGGAAATAATTAAATCCTAATATAATAATATATAAATTATCCTAATAATTTCTAGCTGGAGTGGAGTGTCCATTGTACTGTCAGTTATAGCATGTTGAACATTTATTAGTTATGATTTTGTAAATGTGGGAAGGCTTGACTTTTACTATTGGTGACATGTGTATATGGTTATAATTTTATTTTTTTTGTGATAATTTTTTTGGTGACAATTTTTCATCAACAAATTTAGTCACTTATAAAGGGTTATTAGTAGTGTCGCCAGAGGAAATCCTATGACAAGGAGAGTAAAAAACCTTATATGGGCTAATGGTATCCACAAGAACATGTGGTGTTCAATGTAAGTCATGAAAAAATTCAAATATAACTGTCACCATCATAAAAAAGTGTAATCACTGTTGT
The DNA here is from genome assembly GCA_037127255.1 of Persicaria tinctoria. Classification (NCBI taxonomy): domain Eukaryota; kingdom Viridiplantae; phylum Streptophyta; class Magnoliopsida; order Caryophyllales; family Polygonaceae; genus Persicaria; species Persicaria tinctoria. The sequence continues at coordinate 29,481,697 of JBANSL010000016.1, read as the reverse complement.
CATCAAAGGAAGACTAAGACAAAAAAAAAATAGTGTCACCAGCAGTATCATCACTTATAAAGGTAGTGACACTTACCTCATAAAAAATGTGATGTACAATATGGTTTTGGGTTTAGTGGTGTCATCAAGGTAAAAACAGTGTAATCACTACTGTCACCACTGTTGTCACCAAAAGAAAAAACCATAGGATAAGTGAAAGTGTTATTAGTAGTGTCACCACAATTAAAAACAAAAGTAACAACTACTGTCACCAAAAGAAAAAATAAATCATAGGATAAGGAAAATTGTTATCAACAGTTTCACCACAATTAAAAAAAAATAATCACTACTGTCACCAAAAGAAAAAAAAACTTAGGACAAGGGAAAATATTAGTAGTGTCACCACAGTAAAAAAAATGTAATCACTATTGTCACCAAAGAAAAACTCTAGGACAAAGGAAAATGTTATTAGTAATATCACAATATTAAAAAAAATATAACCATTGTTGTCACCAAATGAGAATAACACTCCATTAAGAGATGAATGACTAAGTGTGATAATGTGGTGTCACCAACACAAAAACATTGTCATCATAGGTGTAAAATTGTTGTCACCACCGGTGTACCAAGTGAAACAATTATCAAGTGTTATTAGTTGTGTCACCACGCTTATCACTGTCACCACCCTTATCACTGTCACCACGCTTAGATTATCATTGTCATCACCCTTATCGTTTTCACCACTGTCGCCACTTTCATCACTATGGTGACCGGTGTTGTCACCAAAGGAAAACCCTAGGAAAAGGGAAACATAAGCCCTAGAGAGCATGGTTATCAGAATCGCGATTCAAAGCAATGGCTATACTTGAGAATCTATACACGTGAAATCCGGTTAAAATATCCTAACATATTATGTTTAAGTGTTTAACACATAGGTTCGTTAGACAAAATCTAGAAGGAAAGTTTACAACTTAAAACTTTTTATTTTTATTTTATTGTAAAGTACTAACCACACTTTGAGAATACTAAACATAATACCAACATATATATTTGAATAAACTTCAATATAAGAATTGATAATTTCGACTAACATTTTAAAAAATATTTCTAAATAAGTATTTTACTATCTTGTAAAAATATAAATTGCAATTCATGACCCATATTGTAAAATTGTTATAAGGGAAGACTTTCAACTAAATATTTATTATGATTTGTTTCACTAATTTGATTACATTAGACTTTAAACTATATATGTTAGAAAAGCATTTTCATAAATAAAACTAACTTTTCAACGTGAACGATTTTTCAAAGAAATATATTTACTTTCACTTTAAAACATCAAAAATTATATTTCAAACTTTCAAGAAATGATTTTCAGAAAAACTTATTTTAAAACTCATGTACGAAAATCATTAGCTCTAATACCACCTTCTGTAACACCCCTTTTATAACCCGAGGGAATGCCACAACGCTAGTGATTACTCGGACTTTAATGTCTTCGTAACCACCTTAGGCTTATAAGGACATGCAAGTATGCAACCATGCTCCCATATTATAACAATTAAATACATAAATGAAATACAATTAAATAACGGAAGACTTGAAATATAAAAATAAATCTTTATTAATATGTCCTCTCAAATTGAGGATTTAACTTTACAACTTGATAATATTACAGCGGAAGACTTTTAAATGAAATAAAAATATTTAAATGGCTATACAATGTATCTCGAAATTTAAACTTTAAATACAACGTTAAAAATAGTTTAGATGTCTTCTCAACTTCTCTTATCTTCTCTTCTGAGACTCGACCTAAACCTGCGAAAACGGGTATGTTGTCCGGAATGAAGGACACTAGCCATCCAAATAAAGGACGGTTAGTTCGCAAGAACTAGCAAATGACGGCTCGAAAACTGGGACTTCTCTAGATTTCAAACTCACTGACCATAATACGGTATGAATCTAAACCCAGATGCGATTATTGAGAATATTTCTGTGAAGGCTGAACATTTTTAAAACAAGACTACTGAGACACGGATAACCTCGAAGGATTGAGTAACAAAAGATGCGAGCGATAAGCACTAACCATACTCCGATTACAGATGGAATATGATACAAAGCTAATTGTAATCACCGTGAAAACAGTTTTCAAAACATTATTCGCTCACTTTTCTCACGTTGAGTAGCTTGAAACAAATTGATATAGCACACACTTCACTCACTTCCTCACGTTGAGTAGCTTAAAACAAATTAATTCACTCACTTCCTCACGTTGAGTAGCTTAAACACAAGGTTACAGACTTTACACGATTAATGTATTTTACATTTTTTAGATTAACACGAGTAACTGTTTATTGATTAATAACGGTCCCACCCTGACAAAGTGGTTATGACCTACAACCGTTGTGGTTGTGTAACACACCTCATCTGGAAGTGTGTAGTTTCATGAAACCTTTAGACCGAGGAGTAACGTCCCCGACCTGACTCTACAACATCACTTTCACTTGACTTTGCACATTACGGCTCACATTGGTTTACATTGATTGATAGATTTACTTGGTTGCTCTTGATTCAATTGAGTTCCAATCGTAACACACAATCCTCACATTATTACTATTTACTTTTACTTAACAACCTAGGTGATCAGATAACACAAGATAGCCCATGTTATTTATAGGTAATATGGATGCCAAATGAAATAAAAGCAATTAAAATAAAAGGATGGAAACATCCAGGAATAAGGCATGTTCCATTCTCAACCAATTAACCAATTAGCATGAAAGGGCATGCTTTAAATAACTAGTGGGTAGTTATATTATTATCTTATCTTAAGGTCACCTAATTATATATAGATGCCAAATTCAAACTGACGGTAAATAAATCACACAAGCAGGTGAATTGTAATTTATTTTATTTAACTTGGCAAGCAATCAAAGACATGAAAACAAACAAGACATGAAGGCACCAATTGAGCAGAAAGGCTCGGAATGTCACTTGCCTTGATCCGAAGTTGCAATCTTTGACTTAAGTGGTTGGTTGAACTCGAATTCCCTCGTATGGGCGTAAGGGTTGACGATTCTCTGCGATTTAACGGAATTGGAAAGCATTTATGCCCATATAAAAATACGGGTTAGAATCTGGAATTTTAGAAAACTGGGCAAGGGCATATTTTAACAAAACTGAAAGTATGGAAGGTTTAACACAATTAAACTTCTTCAACCTTCAACCCGTCACTGCTTTCAACAGAGGAATCCAGGTGCGACAACGGCTCCACTTCGGCGAATCGTAGCGGCTTCGATAGAGCTCGGAATGACATGCAACCAGAGGCTGCAGCTTCGTGGCGATGAGGCGCACCTCCGGGTGGTCCTGTACGGCGGAGGCGGCGACTGAAAGCGGCGGACAGGAGAGGCTCCGACGAGCTTCAATCGGTAATGGAGGATTGCGTTTTTGCAAGGATTTGAGAGGGGTTTTTAATGATTACGATGCTTGAGGGGCGGGGAATGTGATGAAGTGATCAGAAAGCTCGGAACTTTGAGAGAACTGGTGGTGGTGTGCTTCGAAAGTGATCCGAAAGGGGTATATATAGGGGAAGGACTAGGGGCGGATTAAATTAAAAATAAATCCATAAAAGTTCAGGATAAGGTTGTTAGAGTGAATCCCATATCCCAATTTGTGCAAATCCAATCTCCTTTACTCGGATTTGGTATATATAGTCGTTTATACTAGAATCGGGACTGGGATCGCTAGGATCGGTTAGGAACCTTAGGATCTTACGATCCTAACGATCCTAGCCGATCCTAGTAAATTCTGATGTTTATGAAATTAGGCCCATTTGTATAAAGCCCATATCGTTTTTTTGATGAAATTAGGCCCATTTCATTTTTTTTTAATTGTGTTTAAATTTTTTGGGGAAATTTAACCCTAAAATCCCTAATTTCGATTGTTTTCTAAGTCTGAAGCGGTGAACGAGTGAACTGATGAAGTGAAGCTTGAACCCTAAAAACAATTCGGCGACAACAGTCACTCCGGTGGTTGGTTCTAGACGTAATCACTATTTCCCATATACTTTTCTCATTTCTCCTTTATGTTTATTTAAACTTACAAATTTACAATACATAAGTATTTATATATTTATGTTTTTCTTATTTGAATTTGCATAGGTGATAATGTTGAGAGTGGCACCCATGAATCAACCCATGGAAGTGGTATTGGTGGTGGTATTGGTGAACCTATAATAACTTGTAGTGAAGATGAAGCTATCGAGATAAATGATGGTGATGATGTTGATGATTTCGTTGAGAGAGATGCTGAAATTGTTTATGATGACATTACAAACTAGAGATGGGAGGAGGAATTTCTAATGTCTACGAGTGTTAGCACCTATCACATATCACATATGACATTCCAGAACAATCATGTGATGTGGGATGTAGGGGTTTTTTTTTTTTGTTAATCTTGTTTCTTAGACCCTTTTTAATTTGGTTTATGGATGTTAAGTGACTTATTTAAACATTTTAAGTATCGTATTATACCTTTTGACATATTATCCTTGACCAATTATGAATGGTAAGGAGTTATTATTGGCATATGTTAGTTAGTTAGTTTATTTAAAAGAGGAAATGACTAGTTTTGTTTAAAAATTAAGGTATTTGTTTGGTATGACTTATTTATATTTGATTTTTTAGTTGATTTTCACTTTTTGCTAGGATCTTACGATCCTACGATTCGATCCTACGATCCGATTTTAGACCCTTGCATCGATCCTATATTAGGATCTCGATCCTAAAAACCATGCTAGAGAGGCTAATGCTAAGCAAAATCAATGTTGTCATCAAAGAAAAAACCTAGGACAAAGGGAAAGTCTTATTAGTGGTGTCACCACAATAAAGTGGTGACTCAATGTCACCACGAGTGTACAAAGTGGTGTCACCACAAGTGTAGTAAGCGAAAAGAATAGTGAAGAGTTATTAGTGGTGTCACCAAGGAAAAATAGTGTCACCACTACTGTCACCAAAGGAAAACTCTAAGACAACACTAGTACAAAATGTATATTATAAGACGCTACATAGACAACGGTTTCTATAAACATGGTGTCTATGTTGAAAAAAAATAGAGATTTTTTGGACGGACAACGGTTATAAATTTTAACCGTGGTCTTTGTATGTGCTTGTATTTATAAAGACAACGGGTATTTAAAAAACCGTTGTTATATATACAAAAGATTTATCAAAGACAACAGTTCATAAAACTGTTGTGTAAGACCTAGTAAAACCGTTGTCTATTCAGTTATAAACACAACGGATATTTTAAAAACCGTTGTTATATATATAAAAGACATCTCAAAGAAAACGGTTAATAAAACCATTGTCTATTGTTGAATAAAATTGGCATTTAGTAAGTTGAAAAGACAAGGGATATTTAAAGAACTGTTGTTATATGTACAGAAGACTCCTCAAAGAAATCGGTTCATATAACCGTTGTATAAAGCCTATTAAAATCGTTGTCTATTAGGTTATAAAGACAACGAATATTTAAAAAACCATTGTTATATATATAGAAGACGTTACAAAGAAAACGGTTATTGAAACCGTCGTCTATGGCTGAATAAAATCGGCTTTTAGCAAGTGTAAAAGACAATAGTTATTTTAATAACCGTTGTCATATGTATAGAAGACGTCTCAAAGAAAACGGTTATTAAAATCGTTGTCTAAGGCTAAATAAAATTGACATATATTTAGTAAGTTGAAAAGACAACGGATATTTAAAGAACCGTTGTTATATGTACAGAAGACTCCTCAAAGAAAACGGTTCATATAACCGTTGTATAAGGCCTATTAAAATCGTTGTCTATTAGGTTATAAAGACAACGAATATTTAAAAAACCATTGTTATATATATAGAAGACGTTACAAAGAAAACGGTTATTGAAGTCGTTGTCTAAAGCTGAATAAAATCGGGTTTTAGCAAGTTCAAAAGACAACATTTATTTTAATAACCGTTGTGATATGTATAGAAGACGTCTCAAAGACAACGGATATATAAAGAACCGTTATTGTATATACAAAAGACTTGTCAAAGAAAACGGTTCATAACACCGTTGTCTAAGGGCGATAAGAATCGTTGTCTATTATGTTATAAAGACAACGAATATTTAAATAACTGTTGTTTTTATGCATATCTTGTAGATAGATTATATGTATATAATATTTATGCTATATATAAAGAAACTATTATTAATTATTATTATTATTATATGTAATATTTTATTTGATTATCATTATTATTAAATTAACCTAAGAATATTAATATTTCCAAAAATAAAGATTTATCCCAAGATATCTATCGATCTTGTGATAGATATACCGATGGGATTAAATTAATATTTGGGATATATATATATATATGATATTAAATTAATATTAATTAAATCTTAGATTAAAAGATATCGATGGAATTAAATAAAAAGCAAAAAAAAAAAAAGCAGAATTAAGCCTTTCTCAACTCGCGCGCGCAAAGGAAGAGTACGTGCATTAGCTCTCTTCCAGTCGACGATCCGGGCAGTTCCGGGCTTTGATTGAAGGCTTCTTCACACAATCGAAGTTTACGGCCTCTTCCCCCAACTCTCTTTCATCTTTTTCTCTGCTTCATATTGTTCCTCAACCCACGTCAAGCGCGGTAAGTGGTCTTTCTTCCTCATCTCTGGTTAGCAGTGGTTCTTTGCTTCGATTGAAGCTTATTCCCAAAATTTAAGGTTCTCTGCTCTCCCCTCACTCTTTGAATTCCCTTTTCCGCACTAGGTTTGAGAAAGTATTGAGTTTTGTTCTGGCATTGTAAAATCTGCATATTGGACGTCCGAGACAAGAACGGTTCTTTGCTTCAGCACCTTTCAAGTAGAATTGACATCGGTGAAAGGTAATTTCTTTCTTGATCTTTTTGACCCCTTCTCCCAGTCTTCAGATTGTGCTAGCAGTAACTATAAGCACTTCCCAATTATGGTTCTTCACTTCTTCTGTTTGTTTCTGCAATTGGATTTTAATGTGGGAAAGGTTTGGGCATATTGTTTCTAATAAGGGGGCAATTCTAGCTGCCCAAAAGTGCATCAATGTTACATTGATTATCTCCTTTGATTTCAATGTTCTTGATATTTCTTGCAATTGTTTCTTTTATTTCTTAATGCATTGCCATGGCTTCTGCTGCTTTTCTTATAAGAAATAATATTTGTGGGTTTGGTGATGTGTCATATATTCACTTTTCTGATGTATTTTTTCCTCTTATCTATTATCACGTTAGTCACATGTTCTCATTGGAACTATTGCATCTTAATGCTCATCAATTAAGTAAAGATTTTGCGCCAATAGGATGCCTGCTTACATGCAATTATGTATTCTCATACCATTATAGGAAACTCTGAAGCTATAAGAAATTTATTCTCATACCATTATATGTATTCTTGAGTTTACAGCTGCTGTCTGGTTTTTGGGGCTGATTTCTTACACATTTTACAGTTGCTGGTTTTGAATTTTTTTTGGAGCTGATTTCTTACAGATTTCTGTTTCTTACAGATTTTTTTGGGGCTGATTTCTTATTGATTTTACAGATTTCTTACAGAATCTGAATTTTTTTAGTCTGATTCTGAATTTTACAGATTTATGATTGTCTGTTTTGGGGGGCTGATTTTACAATTTTTGTAGATCTGAATTTACAAATGAGAAAGTTAGTGCTTCATTAACATTTTGGTGTTTAGATCTGAATTTCAGAATTTGTTTCTATTTACAGCTGAATTTAGTTTTGTTTATTGCCGAATCCGACTATTCTGTATTTCTTTCTGCCTTTCTGTGCAGATTTTTACAATTGAATTTGTTTCTGCCTTTGTGTTTACGACTGAATTTAGTTCAGTGCACATTGTTACAACTTAAACCAAACTGAAGCGAAACTACTAAAATGATGCAATGAAAAGAATCAGGAGTATGCTGGGACTAAGAAACCAAATGAAATAAAAATAGGAACCACAATCCAACATCCACATCGAAACCATAATTCACCAGTACAATTCAACATCCACATCGAAACCAAAGTGATGAGTGCATCTATTGCAGTCCAGGATTTCTGCCTTTCTATGAAGATTTCACTATGTGCAGATTTCATTAGTTCATTCATGGTGGGATTGGTTGACGAGCCAACGCCTTAGCCCTGTTCTGCTTTCTTCAATTCGATAGTTCCTTCTCTACTTGAATCATCCGAATCCGACATCCCGACCTCGAGTTTACAGCTGCTGTCTGGTTTTTGGGGCTGATTTCTTACACATTTTACAGTTGCTGGTTTTGAATTTTTTTGGAGCTGATTTCTTACAGATTTCTGTTTCTTACATATTTTTTTAGGGCTGATTTCTTATTGATTTTACAGATTTCTTACAGAATCTGAATTTTTTTGGTCTGATTTTGAATTTTACGGATTTATGTTTGTCAGTTTTGGGGGGCTGATTCTACAATTTTTGTAGATCTGAATTTACAAATGAGAAAGTTAGTGCTTCATTAACATTTTGGTGTTTAGATCTGAATTTCAGAATTTGTTTCTATTTACAGCTGAATTTAGTTTTTTTTTATTGCTGAATCCGACTATTCTGTATTTCTTTCTGCCTTTCTGTGAAGATTTTTACAATTGAATTTGTTTTTGCCTTTGTGTTTACGACTGAATTTAGTTATGTGCACATTGTTACAACTGAAACCAAACTGAAGCGAAACTACTAAAATGATGCAATGAAAAGAATCAGGAATATGCTGGGACTAAAAAACCAAATGAAATGTAGAAAGTGTGCATTGGATGTTAGCCGCCATTAACCCTCGAGAAGATATTGTCTACTGGTTTGATTCATTGCTAGGAAGTGTGAGGGTGGATTTGAAAGACGTTATTGAAATGTAAGTAACTCCATCACCATAATATCTTTTATTTTCATTTATATACATACATTATTCACAATTTTAATTGTATCATCATATATGAATATTTTTATGACTACGTAGGGCCATGACTATGTATTTTGCTAAGATAAATGTAAATAAATGTAGGAAGACACGTTGGCTGATAGTAAAGGTTAGTATGCATAAGTTGATAGTTTTTTTATGTATAAATAGATGTTGATCAAATGAATATATATCATTACTTAATCATGTATTTGTATTGGTATTACAAGGGTCCTCGTCAACCAAATCTTATAGATTGTGGCTATTATGTATTGAGGAATATGCGAGAGATCATCGAGCAAAGAACTATATTAGTTCCCATTGAGGTATGTATTCAATTTATTGACAAAATTAAAAAAGAGTTTTATGTAATGTCTTTATGTATGCTTTAATTTCAAGTAGCTAGATATTTCATATATCCAGTGTACTTATATATATCTTTTACTATATGCAGTATTTCACTCGTTTACCATCTCCTTACCCGTCATTTCAAATTGATGAAGTTCGAGAAGAGTGGGTTGAGTATGTCGAAAAACAACTTATCTGGTAATTCTATATACATATTACATCCAATATATTCATTTAAAGATTTGAATCACACACTACATCTATTTTTTTTTCATGAATAAATATACATTTCATGATACAGGTGGACGCATCGAAGAATTTGTCAGGCGTTAACTTGGAGTAGGCTAGGTACAGATTTTACATCATTTTTATTTACCTTTGATTCTTCCGGATAGCCAGCTAGATTTATGTAATGGTGATATATACTCATATTTGATTACGTACGCGGTAGTCATGGCATTTGACGTTGAATGAAGAACAAATTCATATGTTTTATCACGTATATATAGTTATGTTTTGTTAAAATCAATATACAGGTGGTTCTATTGTGTGTAAAAGGAGCCAATATGGTTTCAAACGATACTCACAATAGACAACGGTTAAAATATTTGTATACAACGGTTCAAATAAACATAGGCACTGGTTAATGGTTGCTTAATCAACGGTCTGAATGTATACAAACAACGATTACATATATTTAGACAACGGTTATAATATACTTGGACAACGGTTCGAAAATATTTGGACAACGGTTGAAAGTTACTTAGACAACGGTTAAGCCAATCTAGCTAGCATTTTTTTTAATTTAGACAACGGTTAACGATTATATAGACAACGAATAAAAGATTATAAACAATGGTTCAAAGGAACATAGACAACGGTTAATAGTTTCTTAATCAACGGTTAGAATGTACATTGACAACGGTTACATATATTTAGACAACGGTTACAATATATTTAATTAGACAACAGTTACAATATACTTAGACAACAGTTATCCAATAGTTAGACAACGGTTGAAAGTAACATAGACAACGGTTGCAAGTTACGTAGACAACGGTGAAAACTACTTATACAACGGTTTAAAGTTACTTAGACACTGGTTTAACCAAATCTAGTTAACATTTTTTTTAATTTAGACAACGGTTAACGATTAAATAGACAATGGTTAAAATATATATATATACACAACGACTTCAACATACGTAAACAACGGTTGTAAGTATCTTAGACAACGGTTAAAATGTACCTAGACAACAATTACAAGATCCTTAGACAACAGTTATAATGTGATTAGACAACGGTTTAAATCGGATATCCTAACTCGAGACAATGGTTATATTGACTTTATACAACGGTTAGAACCGGTCAATATGATTCGGACGCAATTTTGGAGGTGCATAGACAACGGTTATCCGAAATCTATCACAACGGTTATAACCGTTGTCTAAGTGAACCGTTGTGATAAACTCAACCGTTGTATTGTCAAAAACCACACGGGCTGATGCAACGGTTCCAAAACCGTTGTGCATATTGTAAAATAACCGTTGTGTTAGGGCGTTTTTGTACTAGTGCAAGGGACAGTGTTTTAACGAGGTGTCACCACACGTGGTGACAACTTTTTTTAATGACATTTTCTTACAATTTTACACTGCCGTCACCAAAGGAAAAACATTAAGATAAGGGAAAAACATGGTCAAGTGGTAATATTAGTGTCACCACCTCTATAAGTGGTTATACATGCGGTTACAATTTTTTTTTTTTTGACATCTTAGTTTTTAGAGTTTGTTTTTTTTTTTTTTTTTACGAGGTCACTGTCACCACCCTATCGTTTTCACCACCCATATCACTGTCATCACCCCTATCGTTGTCACCACTCTTATTATTGATGTCACCACCCTGTCGCTGTCACCACCTTATCACTGTCACCACCTCGATCGCTGTCACCATCACCCCTATCACTGTCACCACCACCCATATCGCTGTCACCACCCATATTCACTCACTATCATGGGCAAATAATGTTTTAAGAAAAGGTAAATTGGATACTAAAAAATAAGATTAATTATGTGAAAAAACGTTATATTACCTTGAGTTTCTATGGATGTGGCTTATGCAATGGCCATTAATTATATAAATGGATAGAATAGAGTAGAGAGATTGATCGATAGCTTTTATTAAAGCCAAACATTGAGGTGAATAACTTCTATCAATGAGGAGAATATATAAAATTGTCAATCTTTTGCTTCTGATGACAGGTGACTCAAAATAGTCCTTCTATATTGGCCCCTTTGTAGATTATTTAAATCAGTGGTCATTTGAAGGTATTGATTACAATTTACAATTCATGTCAGCACAAGTTAATTTGAACAGTTTGATAAAATTATTTCCATTAAGACAGACTCCTAGTTGATAATCAACTTCAATTCTCTGGTATGGAATCAACAACTCAAGAAAAAAGGAATCACGGATGAAAGAGGGGATGACAGGAAGATCTTCATGACAATGTTTGGCTTAGTCAATTGGATGTGCCCCTATTTCTTCATCATCATAATATTCTTCAGTTAATGGCTCCACAATCTGCATCTGATTCAATCCCATTTCGATTAGTACAGTGAGTGAGTGTCTCATTTCGATTCAATCCCATGAAAATCCCAAATTTAAAACAAAACACGAAACTAAGCCCTGTAACTGCAGCAACCGTTCTCTCTCATTAATTTGCTCCTCGATCTCTCTCGATCGTTTATTCTGCAGAAATTGTGCGATGATTTAGATACGGAAATTGATTAGCATATATTACAGACTTGAGCTCCAATCGTTCCTCAGAATAAGATACCCTCGGTGCTCATCCATAAAATCGTGGACAGATCGGAGAAATCGTGTCATATGCCTCTCTGTAATCTCCCTTGGTCATGACACTTTACTGGAGAAATCGTGGACAAAGTGTAGGTTGCCGATGACAGAGAATTCAAAGATGGAGAAGCATATGGTTGACAATGAATTCGGAGGCGTGGACGAAGATCTAGATCTGAGATCTAGAGGCGAAGTGACGAGACAAATAAGGGGAGAGATGGAGAAGCCTATGGTTGTCGATGGAGAGGCGTGGGCGGAGATCTAGATCTCAGATCTGGATGGGGAAGGGGACCTTGGATGGCGAGAGGAAGAAGGAGAACCCTGGAAGCCCTTTACAATGATGAAGTGGAGGATGAAGAAATGAGAGAAGGGTATTAATTAATAACAGGGGCATTATAGGGTTTTCAAAAAAATTTAGGACATTTAGCAAAAACTAATTTTAAGTGGACATTTTGCAAAAAGGTGTTGGCAAAATGGACATTTAGCCAAATTTCTTTAAAAAACAACTTATAAAAAAAGAAGAAAAAACATCTTACAAAAAAAGGGGGCGTTTACCATATAGGCCACGATTTTGGACTATATTAGGAATGTGTCTCCCAACCTCTCCATATTTGGGATTTGTCCACCGATTTTTTCAACATGCTGAAATCGAAACACACCGAAAAACTTGCCACACAAGCATCCTCCTCTTCATCCTTCCTGCTGTAAATTGATCGTTTTTTGCCTATCTGTTATAAACGATCGATATGTTGCTCAATCAATCAATATATTGCTGAATTGCTTCAACTACGTAAGCATATCAACAAAGTAAGCATTATCACTCGTTTGCTGCTGTAATTTTGGACTATTCTTCAGCAATGTTCTTCGAACTTTTGATTATGCTATTGATTCATTACAGATCTGATGTGATCGTTGAAACTAACAGAATTTTCGGTTTGCTGAAACACGGATATCCAATTTTTCTACTACAAGTAACGTTGCAACAGATCTGTTATGATCGTTCATATTGTTTCTGTTGTGATCGCTTATAGTTCAATACTTTCTATCAATTGATTATAGTTCAATACTTTCTGTTGTGAAGGCGCTAAGTTTCTACGAAATTATTTTGATTTTGGACTACCAGATCTGCTGAAACTAAAAGAATTTCGGTTTTTTATTGCTACTAAAAGTGTTACTGCAGGTATGTGTTTTGATTTTCTATATAACATTAGCATGTGGAATAAAACTATCGTTTTCGACTGCTGAAACTATCGAATATTGATCTCATATGGATTGCAGTTATCTGTTTTTGAATTGTTTCAGCAGCTCTGTTTTTTGGTGCGCTGTTCGTTTTTGCGGAAATGCATTCAAATTATATTTCAAGTACTTTAATACTGTCAAACAATGAATTGCAGGGGTGGGAATGTCATCAAACATTATAACTGTTGTGTATGGGGGAAAGTGGAGAGTTGCTGAAACATGATTACTGTTCGATGGAAACACTACTTCAAAAGCTTTTGTGCTAGAGGATTCAATCACTTTATTAACCTTGAGGGACAAGGTTTGCAGCAGATTCAATGTTGATGAATCAGTTGAATTGGAATTGAGCCACTTGCACCCCTTCAAGACATTGAAAGCACCGCTTAAGGTAGATTCTGATGATGATTTAAAAGAATTCTTGTTGTTGAGTAAGCTGGATGGAGTGAATTTTTCTGTAGAGTTGTGTGTCACCAACACCTTGCCATTGGATATTGTTGTCCATGAATTTCAATTTCGCGAAGATGCTTCTGCCTGTTCTAAGGAGGAAATCAAGTTCAAATTATAATGAAATAGATCAAACCAGATTCGTACCCCAACAAATAATTACAAGACTCCCTCCAATGTAGTAAGAGAAAGTCAGGATCGATCCACGAGGAAGCGTGTCAGCGGATCCTAGGCAGCTGTAAATCTCACAGAAAAGCAAACGGAAGACAGAAACAAAGAAAGAAAGACAGAAATAACAAACGAAAGCAAGAAATAAAAGCAAACACAGAACTACTCGATCTCGACAAAAGCTACTCGAGATCGACAAAACTCACCGACGACAGAAACTCAGACTCGACAAAACAGAAACTCGATCTAGACAACCTAACTCGATCTCGACAACAGGCCTACTCAAGATCGACTAAACCTTCTTCTAGATCGACTAAAACAGACAGAAACTTTAAATCGCAACTTCAAACACAGATTCTCATATTTCGACAGAAATAAACTCAATATATAAAGAACTTCCAAAGCCAGGGTATCAACACCACAACGATAACCATGCAAAGTAACACATATAGGCATAAAAGATCATGCTTTCCATCAAAATAACTTTCGTTACTAACAAATAGGCATATAGAGGCTTTTGCATAAACCCTAATTGTTACTAACCCTTTTCACATAATTAATCCAAGTTGCATTAAGATCACTTTCGCTTCAATAATACAAACAAGGATCACCTTCAACTCTCGCAAAAGAATCATTCTCATAGGGATAGAAGACGAATTGCATAACAAGATTGTACCTTTACCGCATCACCTCATATGGCCACCGTCGGGCTCATCCCAGCCCCAGAAGTGGGTGGACTACTCGCTCTTCATTATCAAGAAAGACATTAAATAACAAAAGAAACTAACTTGCATTGAATTAAATAAAAGAGAGCTTACAACCAAACAAGCCAAATCCGCTTTCGCCTTTCCACCTTGCTCGACACAAACTCTCTCTCTCTCTCTCTCTACTACTACTTACTTCTTCTCTCTAAAATTGAATTGGAATAAGATGCCTAATGCTAAGCCACTAGAGCTTTATTTATAGCCTTCTATTCCTTTCTATTCAAGGATAGAATATATCTATCTTTATCTAAATCTTTATCTAAATCTATATCTAAATCTATTTATCTTAAAAGATAAATAAATTACATAAAAGAATTAAATCTAAAAGGGGAAATAAATCTAAAATAGGTAGAATATCTTCCATGTGTTTATAGGTCTTCTCCATAGATAGAACTTGATAGTTGTTGATATATCTCGCCCAAAATTGGATAGAATCGGATCCAAGGACTCCCAATCCGAGTAGGACAGCAACACCGCGTAACGCGCTCCCGGACATGGTTTCCTCGATCTCGACTAATCTTCCTCGAGATCGAGTAGGATTGACGTCGATCATGGCTGGCTGGACGTCTCGGGTTGCAGGACCTCGACATGCTCGGATGTGGCTCACAAATTTCCTCGATCTCGACAAACTTCCTCGAGATCGAGTAGTTTTTCTTCATCGATTGGGTGGCCTGGCGTTGTCGAGTAGTCTTCCTCGACACTGGCTCGGATTGGTGCCATGGTGGTCCTCGAGATCGAGTTGTTTACTCGAGATCGAGTAGGGTTGGCTCGGCGTCTCCCTCCTCGGCTTCTCGACTTGGCACAGCTCCTCGACTCCGGACATGGCATCAGCGTTTGGTCTATCTCGACTAGATTTCTCGAGATAGAGTAAAGCTCTGGGAGTCGGGTTGCTTTGGCCCTCAGTTTCCTCGATCATGGTCTGCTCGACTAGGCGTGCTCGGACAACTTTCCTCTAGATCGAGTAAGCTAACTCGAGATCGAGTTAAGCTGGGCTCCTAGCTTGATTCGACCGGTTCCGCTGCTTCTTGACCTTGGACTTCTGTAGTTGATTTCCGAGTTTTTCTGACCTTTCTCAGAACTGCTGTAATTTGCCTCGAATTCTGCAAAATTAAACAGAAACTGGTGTAGATTCCATAATTTGGCAAATAAACATACACTACATAGATTCTGTACTATCTTAGCCCAAATGCATGAAATGTATGCAGAAAACGATATAAAAGTTACTGTAAAACATGGCAGATTCAGCTCACAACAAACACCCCATACTTAAGCTTGTTTGTCCCCAAGCAATACTTTTATTTGTCATTCAGGGGAAGAAATCGAAACTCTCAACATATTAGATTCATTGCCATATGACCCTGCAGTCAATTACCATCCTCGAAAAGGTACTAGTGTCACAAATTCATGCATCTGCAAATAAAAAGCAACATCTACTCACAAAAGGAGAGTTATGCAAAAACATTTTAATGTGACAAAGCATTAATAATCAAGAGGACTTTAATTTAGGCTCAATAAGGAGTAGATTGGTAAAAGGCTAAAAGTGGGCAATTTTTGGCAATGTGGTGCTAATGATCCGGGGAAATGGAGTATTTCCAAACTTTTCATACCACATTCTTTCTCATAAGATTCATCACCTTTCATAATGTTTTTTCTCAATAATAATGCTTTTACCTCTCTAACCTTACCACTGCCTTCTCGCGAGTCGCAAACATGGGTGTCATGAATGGCCCCGGATACTTAGTGCTTTGGACTCCTCACAATATGTGTCCCATCTCGCCAAACTATTATCTCAGCGAGCAGGGTCAATCTACCTTTATCTCCTGAGGTGATTGGATTTTCTTTCACTCATTAAATTTTCCATATTTTTCAAACAATTTCCTTCCAAACTCCAATAATGATAATAACAACACAACAACCATATAACATCTCCATAATGTAACATCATTCTCAACATAATCTCCGGATAGGAAATAAGGTAAAGAATGACAAATATGTAGAACATGTGGAGCAATAATTGAAATAAGGCATAATATGGCTTTTTGTGATGCATATAAGCATAGGTAAGGCTAGGATATAACAATATGAGCATTATATGGAAATCTAAAGTCATCCATCCTCTTATCATGCAACATGTCAAAAGCAACATCAAGTTTTACCTCCTTTCATGGTTTTCATCCAAATATGCACTTCATTGTGACTTCCCTTTACTAGGCAATTTCATACTATATCTCTAATGAATCCAATTTCGCATCGTCGAGCTCAATATAAGCTTCCATGACATTATTCAAAATTTTCAATGGGGGTCATTTTTCTAAAATTTGGAAAACATTCATATAAGCACATAAATCAATAATGCATTCCAAAATAGTCATGTAACAATTCAAAGAAATAAATTCTAAATATGCACAATTAGTGTCAAATATGGAAAATATGCACAAAGTAAGCTCTTTCCCCACCCCATACTTAAACATTACAGTGTCCTCACTGTATTAAAACAAGGGTAAAGAAAGAAACTCACTAGACAGGTGTGTAGGGCCTTTTAATATCGAATGAAAGAATCGCCTGGGCCGAGTCTGAATATAGCTTGTTTCTTCTATCCATGGACCTGAAAAATGCAGAAGACATATACCCACAATAGAAAAACTAAAAGTTCAAAAAACAAAAACAAACAAAACAATGTCCAAAAAGTCCCAAAATAAATGTCTATGTACATGCTCTAGATTTTATAGTCGCTAGGCCGACTTCTTCATTAAGCTCAAGGTGGCATTTGCAGGGCCCATGTAGCTTGGGCTTCAAATAGGACTCCATTCTTGTCCATCAGCTGTAATCTTCCAGAATGGATCTTCTTCACCACGAAAGGTCCCATCCTCTTCTTGTTGAATTTGTTAGGAAACCAATGATCCTTTGATTTAGAGACATAGAGCTTGTCTCCAACTTTATACTCTTTGGGTTCATCATTGGAGATCCTACATAAGCGCACATACCAAGGCAAACCTCTCCCATGTATAGATAAATCTTTAATGGAAATAGGAGAAGAATAATCCATACCTTGGCTTACCTTTTCATGGACGGAATTGGGGACCACGGTGTTTGGTCGATCTCGAGTAAGGGTACTCGATCTCGACGAACTTTCAGCTTCTGGTGGTGGGCTGCTCGTGGATGCTCCTGCTGGTGAGGCTTGGTCGATCTCTCGAGGAGTTCTGGCTTTCTGGTGGAATCAGCGTCTAGGAAAGCGAAGTCGAGGCAGCAGAGTCTTGGTCGATCTCGAGTAAGGTACTCGATCTCGAGGAGGCTGGTGCTTAAGTGTTGCTGCTCGACGACGCTGGTGTTGGTGGAGGCTCCTGGTTTTGGTCGAGATCGACTAGAGTCCTCGATGTCGAGGAATCTTGGTCGACTATGACCCCATACTTGGTTCCTATCAAGGCATCCGAAAAAAAGTTAGTCCATAACGACGTACCTTGGTCCGTGTCGAGTGGATTCTCTGTTTCCTCCTTTAGGATGGCCATGATCTCCTCCACCTGGGCCTCCATATCCCTCTTTTCCAGCTCCTCAGGCGTCATATTTTGATGTATAGCAATCGGCTAGGCCGGCCAATTGCTAAACTAATCCGTCGATCTTGCTTATGCTCCTTGAACCTCTTCTCGATTTGACAAAAACTAACTAAACTAATTATTAACTAAATAAAACTAAACTAACTAATCTTAACTTAACAAAAGCGACAATATTTTTTAACTTACGAAAGTAACAGTAAAAGGAAAGCAAACTATCGATGGAAATAACTTAATTAAATCTAACTAGCAAATTGAATTAGCAACAAAAAAGGGACAAGGTAATCGAAGCAGAAGAAAGGTGCGAGGTCTGGTAGCGCGCGAGGCAATGGCGGCGGGACTGCATCGAGCGCGATCGGTGACACACAGGAGCGTTGGCTCCTCAGGGCGTGTGAGAGCGAGGCGCCGGGAATGCGCACAGGAGGCTGGTGCGATGTCGACGACGCCGCTTGTGGAAACGCCTGCTGGACGCGAGGGCGAGAGCGAAGGCTAGCGTGGGCGAGAGCGTGCTGGTGATGCGGGAGCGCGGGCACGCCAGGGGCCGACGCCGCGCTCGCTGGGAGCAGAGGTTGCCGCAACTGTCACCAAGGTCCGACCTTCTCTTCTAAGCGCTGGTTCGATGAAGAAGGTGAGGTCCGGTTTTGGGTTTGATCAAGATCAAAGTGGCGGAGATAGAGGTTGAAGATGGTGATGATTGTGAAGTGTCGTAAGAACATAAAACACAAAAGCCTTTTTTGGGATTGATAATCGAGAACCCTTTAATCCATAAAGGGGTTTCTCAATTCTATTCAATCTCCTTAATTCAAAGTGCATAAACATGAATATATAGAAAACCTAAGAACCAATTCTACCGTGCAAGATAGAATTTAGGTTGATAAAGATAAAATTTTAATCCTAAAGATAAATAAACCTAGAAGATAAAACTTAATCTAAAATCCTAACCATCTTATTTAATCTAACTAAGAAATACTAAAAATAAGCAATTCTATAATTAGACTCCAACTAACATAGGAGTTACTAAAAATAGAATATATATATATATAAAAATAAGAAATATAAATAATAAAATAATTAACGCCGTTTCTTTAACGACTCCCAAGGTGGAGCCTTCTTCTTTCGCTTGAGGATGACATCATTCTCCTCCATTTGAAATCGACTCGTCCTCGAGTCGTCGCCTGTGTCAAGATCGTTGTTTGACCCACAGAAGGCAATCTTGACCTGCATCATTATTTCTTACCTTGGGTTCCACGCAAGTGATGTAGCCAGCTGAGATAGATTTGACCTCTTCCATTGGACTTGTATGCCTTTCAGTTTTATTAAAAGAATACTCAATTACCTCATTACTGATGTTGAAAGTGAGCACTCATTTCTGTACGCTTATGTTAGGATCCATCGTCGCCAAGAAGGGTCTTCCTAGAATAATTGGACAAGCATGGTCTTCTTGCATATCAACAACTAAGAAATCAGCAAGGACAAAGAATTTACCTACTTGTACTGGCACACTGTCCATCATGCCTGTTGGAATGACCACCGTGTTGTTGGCCATATAGAGTCTAGCATCCACAGGCTCTAGGGCACCTATCTTAATCTTGGACCAAATTGTTAAAGGCATTATACTCACACTAGCTCCAAGATCACATAAAGCATTACTTTTATATGGACCAAATCCAATGGATATAGCAAACTTACCTGGATCTGGCCTCTTATCAAGTATGTCCAAATGGCTACACTCCTTTGTAATCTCAGCCATTGATCACTTTTTGCTCAGAATCTCCTTTAGGAACTTGACATAAGATGGCATTTCATTGAGAGGTTCTGTGAAGGGAATGGTGACATTGAGCTTCTGAAGCATCTTGATGAAGCGCTGAAATTTCTTCTCTGCTGGTTCCTTTGGAGATTTTGTGGGGAAAGGCAGCTTCTTTTTCTGATTCGGAGCCAGAATAGATGTCGGAGGTGTTGTAGCTTCCTCGATCTAGGGTTGGGTTTCCTCGATATCGACCAAATTCCTTGTTGTTGAGTTGTTGTGCTGTGCAGACGAAGGCTGGCCTAGCTGTTCCTCGAGATCGAGTTGCCCTTGCTCGAGATCGACTAAGTGCTTGTCGACGTCGACTTGCTGCTGGTCGACTTGCTGTTCTCCTTCGTTCTGCTGCTTTCCGACTTCTGGCTCTTGCAATTGATGGCCGCTTCTGAGTTTTACAACAGCGATGTGTCCAGTCTTTCCCTTGGAATTTGGCTATGAAGATCCAGGGAGTGAACCTGACTATCTGGGGATTCCTGCTGCTAGCTGGCCAATCTGTGTATCAACCGATTTCCACCATATATCAATTTCCCCAAGCCTAGAGTTGACACCTTGCATCTGAGTGTAGACGGAGTTGAAGGACTGCTTAGTTTCTGAATGATTCCTCTGTATTTCCTCCAGGACTGTCTGTAGATCATCCCTTTTCTGGTCCCTTTCTGGATGTCCTGGAGCTCTGTAGGGCGGGGGGTTCCTAAGGGCACCTTGGTTCCATTGTGGTTGCTGAAACCTTTGGTCCCCCATGTAGCGATTGGGACCCCCTGCATAAGTTGCCTCTTCATGGTATTCCGCCAGCCTGACTTGCTCTGTGTGTGGGAACTCAGTAGTGGTGTGCCTCTGTGATCCGCATTCAATACAAGGCTGGTTGACAGAAAGATACTTTACTTGATTGAAGAGCTTCTTATTCTGGTCTCTGTAGTACTGCTCCCTTACATCTGGATCAATCTCCTTAGGGGGCTCATAGAGGGGCATAGATGGTGCTAGCCTGGCATAAGGGTTCTCCTCATAGTTGACTGGAGTCCCATACTTGTTATCATAGTTGGTCAACTTATCGAGAGCAGCCCATGCATCAACATGCGGCATTGTCAGATACTCATAGTGAGTATATGTGTTGATTCTTTCCTTTGCAGCCAAGTCCAGAGAATTGAAGAAGATCTCTTGAACTACGTAGGGTTGTTGTCCATGTGTTGGGAAGGATCGCAGTAGATCCTTATAGCGTTCCCAAGCCTTTGCTAGCGTATCTCCAGGCTGTTGTTTGAAAGATGTGATCTTTTGGCGCAGGAGTGCTGTCTTGGCAGGAGGAAAGAACTTGTTTAGAAATTCCTGCTTCACTTGAGCCCATGTCGTGAGAGATCGTGGTTTCAGCCCTTCCAGCCACTTCAATGTAGGACCAGAGAGAGACCATCGGAAAGCCTTCATTAGGATGTACTCCAAGGTGGTACCTTCAGAAAGAGTACGACACATGTCAGTAAAGTTGGTAATATGGCTCAGAAGGCATTCATTAAATCTACCATGAAAAGCATGATTTTTAATTTCAATAAGGAATTGAGTGCGAATTTCATAGTTGTTTTCAGGGATTAGAATGGCCGATTCAGGCACGACGAGTGGTTGGGTATAGGGCAAGCTCAGCTTCTGCTTGCCTCGCACGCTCAGCTTCCTGTTGCCTGTCTGCTCTCTCAGTGGCGAGAGCAGCATCCCTGGCGACTAGATCCCTTGTGAGCCTCTTGATCAGCTGTTCCTGTGTCTCTGCAGCTGCCATGGCTCTTTGTAGTTTAGCTCTGATGTGTAGAAGGCGCTCTGGTTCGTCTAAGCCGTCAAACTCAGGTGGTTGACCAGAACGACGCATACACCTACGAAGTAACTTAAAAAGAAAAGTGAGATCTGACTACCTAAGGCGCGAATGATAGCTTCCCCGGCAACAGCGCCAATTTGTTGTAAGGAGGAAATCAAGTTCAAAATATATTGAAATAGATCAAACCAGATTCGTGCCCCAGCAAATAATTACAAGACTCCCTCCAATGTAGTAAGAGAAAGTCAGGATCGATCCACGAGGAAGCGTGTCAGCGGATCTTAGGCAACTGTAAATCTCACAGAAAAGCAAACAGAAGACAGAAACAAAGAAACAAAGAAAGAAAGACAGAAATAACAAACGAAAGCAAGAAATAAAAGCAAACACAAAACTACTCGAGATCGACAAAAGCTACTCGAGATCGACAAAACTCAGCGACGACAGAAACTCAGACTCGATAACACAGAAACTCGATCTAGACAACCTAACTCGATCTCGACAACAGGCCTACTCGAGATCGACTAAACCTTCCTCTAGATCGACTAAAACCGACAGAAACTTTAAATCGCAACTTCGAACACAGATTCTCATATTTCGACAGAAATAAACTCAATATATAAAGAACTTCCAAAGCCAGGGTATCAACACCACAACGATAACCATGCAAAGTAACACATAAAGGCATAAAGATCATGCTTTCCATCAAAATAACTTTCGTTACTAATAAATAGGCATATAGAGGCTTTCGCATAAACCCTAATTGTTACTAACCCTTTTCACATAATTAATCCAAGTTGCATTAAGATCACTTTCGCTTCAATAATACAAACAAGGATCACCTTCAACTCTCGCAAAAGAATCATGCTCATAGGGATAGAAGACGAATTGCATAACAAGATTGTACCTTTACCGCATCACCTCACATGGCCACCGTCGGGCTCACCCCAGCCCCAGAAGTGGGTGGACTACTCGCTCTTCATTATCAAGAAAGACATTAAATAACAAAAGAAACTAACTTGTATTGAATTAAATAAAAGAGAGCTTACAACCAAACAAGCCAAATCCGCTTTCGCCTTTCCACCTTGCTCGCCACAAACTCTCTCTCTCTCTCTCTACTACTACTTCTTCTCTCTAAAATTGAATTGGAATAAGATGCCTAATGCTCAGCCACTAGGGCTTTATTTATAGCATTCTATTCCTTTCTATTCAAGGATAGAATATATCTATGACAGGAAGCCCTGTAATTGCATGAAACTCTACCAAAGAGAACCGAGCAACAAGACCATCAACCTTAAACCACAATTCATGCAGCTTATCACTCTTAATCATAAGAAGCATCATTTGATGAATCAGTTGAAAAATAAGTTTCATCTTATTTCCTTGAACAAAAACCCATCCAAAGCAACTTCTCCTCAGCAACTCAAAATCAGATTTAGACAGATGTTGCTCTATAACATTACAGACATCTGGAGCGCAGTAAACATTGGATTTTGCACAAAATCTATCCTTTACAGGAATGCAATACTTCAATCTCTGTTAAAAAGACACACTCATAAGCATGAATAAACATAAAAACACATAAAAATGGGGATAAGGTATGGAAAAAAAAAATATACTCACATCAAATTGACATTTATATTCTTGAAGATCACTTGCAGAGGCGTTATCATCTAAAAAATACACACAAAGAATACACAACAACAGTTTCAGCATGAATAACAAAATCTGCTGAAATAGGTCTTTTACAGATTATGCTGAAATAGGCATTTGTGATTAAATCAAAGAAAAAATACCAAATGCATGTATACATTTGATAGAAAAAAACAACAAAAGCCTGAAAAAACATAAACACAAAACTTTAGAACAAGAACAACACACCTCTGCTCAAAGGACCGGATGAACTGCTTCCTTCAACTTAAGGAACCTTCTCAAAAGAACTTTTCTTCACTGCAAATCATACACATTAGATATAAAACACAGTAATAAGGGGGAAAACACGAAAAACATGCATAAAAGACATAAACACATAATGCAAACCGTTATCTACCGAATCGCTTCCAGTTTTACTGTCAACCGCAGCAACATCAAATGCTTCCCTCTCATCGGGGTCCTTTTTCTCTGAAACTCGACAAAAATAGAAAAGAAATGTCGGTTTCAACTTCAAAACAAGTATAAAACTATAAACACAGATAACACACCGCCATTTGAAGGATCGCTTGAATGTTTATCGTCGATTGCAGCAATAGCATGTCCCTCGATGTCGCCGGAGACTTTGTTCTCTGCCACTGGAACAGAATCGAAAAGAAACCTCCGGTTTCAACCGCAACAGTGGCTTCGAAGAAGATGGAGAGAAGAGAACGAATCGTACGAAGGACGCAACGAGAAGAACGGAGTGAGGAGAGAGAGAGCGGTTTACAGCATAAACCCTTATATATGGGAGGGCAATTTTGTAAAAAAAAATTTAGGTGGACAAAAGCCCAATTTGACGGAGTTGGGGGACAATCACTAAATTGGGGAAAAAACAAAGGATTGGGACGTGTTTACACTTTACACGCACCAAATGCAGGGAGAGTGGGTGTTTTTAACCCATGCGGGTCCCACAACTTAAATTGAAAAAAAAAAATTCTCTTTTAGTCTTGATCTTTCATCTTCTCTTCATCAACGTACGGCTCACAATTGTGTACAAGGTACATTCTAAGAAGTGTGTATACTCGAACCTTGCCATATATATAGGGATTGACTCCGGTGAAAACCTTAAATTGTGGAAAAAACCGTGAGAGCTACACGACTTATTTGAAATCTGTGCTAAAAATCTCAATAACACAGTGACTTACAACTAAGTTCAACCTAAAAATCGTGCTAAAAACTCCAATTTTAAAATAACACATGACTTTATAACTCGGTTAAGCCTAAAAATTGTGTTAAAAACTCATATTTTAAAACTACGCAGTGACTTTATAGCTCGGTTTTTTTCAGAAACGGGCTAAAATATGTGACTTTATAGATCGGTTCTATTCGAAACCGGGCTACGAAGCTAGTGAACCGGGATAAAAAATTGGTCATCACAGGTATATATATATATATATATATATATATATATATATATATATATATATATATATATATATATATATATATATAGAGAGAGAGAGAGAGAGAGAGAGAGAGAGAGAGAGAGAGAGAGATTGGATCCAATTTGTTTAGTTTGTGACGTGTACTGAAATTGTCAACTTGGTACTACTGTAAATTCTTGACCGTAAGACAGTTGGTTGAATTTGACCAATTATGATCTATACCGGCATGACTTGTGACAAGGACCGTCATAAACCTAGATAAGTAGTACAACCTAGTGCTTGTGTTAAATAAAATGTTCGGTGGATTCATTAAATACATTCATATAGAGATTCATGTATAGCCATAGAAATGCATGCATAAAGGCGAGGAAGGTATGGTGTATGGCGTGCAGGGGATCGGAAGCCATACATGGCGCAACTCCTCCCCTTCGTATGTTTTCTTTTATAGATGTTGACCTGAGAATCCAACCAGATTCACCCGAATTCAGACTCGACCAAAACCTGAAAATCTAGTATCACTCACAAGTTACAACCTAATCCAAACTCAACCTATTTTCACCTGAAACTCGACTCGACATGATCATGACTCGACTTCTCCTCATAATTACTTTAATTGTCATATTTTTAAATGTTCAAATACTATAAATTATATTATAATGAGACTTAATATAACTAAATAAATGATGTTTAATAGTCAATAATTAAGAAAAATAAAAATAATCTTAATTTTATAATAAAAATAAATGTAACCCGACTTGAAGACCCAACCTGAACCCGACCGAACATACAATATACCTGACATATGACTCGACCTGACATATGACCGAATTCGAATAGGTATACTCGAACTAGACCTTTATAACCCAATTGTGACCTCTAGTTCCTTTCATGATTCCAAAAATCCAACTAACTCATGCACCGTACCCTCAAGGGTGTGTTTGGATTGCATTTTTTTCTAAAAAAGTCAAAATTCGAGATCAGACATGTGTGATTCTCTGATGCGAATCACGTGCAGGATGGTTGGCCCGATCTTTCGATAGGTAGTCGAATTCGATCCCGCAAGCACCCGAATCTCACGAACGCCCTTGGAACCATGAGTATCGATCCTTGTCGAATCTCACGACAAGAACAAATCCTCAGCGCCGCTTCTCACGGTCCTTAGTGTTCGAATCTCTCGAATGGTTGAAAGCTTCTCACTCCCTAGGGTTTCTAATGAAACGCTCTTTTTTCTTAAAATTCAGGATCTCTTTTTTCATTAATCATAAACGTACTTAAATAGAAACACATAAAACCTAATGACTTAAAAACCCTAATGGGTTTTTTCTAACAAATTCCTAAAGCCCATCGACAATATAATAAAACTGAAATAATATAAAAACTAATACTTATTAAATATTCAGACTTATTAAATAATAGAATATGCTAAAGTTAACCAAACGATCAAAATATAATACAATCATGTATCATTAATCTTCATCACTTCAAATCCTTGAATAAATCTTAGTTGTCTCCTTGTTGGCCAATTTGATGTTTCCCGGATTGTATCATTCTCGATTGGCCGGTAACACCGACACACGGAAAAATCATCACAAACAAGGACAATAAAAAATCAACAATCTACGAAAATCCGCAGTTGATTGAAGTGGGAAGGAAGAGAAGGTTTCAATGGAACCATGGAGAGTACTCAAACGCCAGTACTTCAGCTGAAGACGCTATAGTAGAAGGCGACAAGCAATACCAAAGTAGCACCGCTGGAGAGCAGATACATCAGAGCACGATCCCCTGATGGTGCAAAGACAGAACTCCAGGGAAGCGCCTCTCGGACGAAGGAGATGTCGTGAAGACACAACCACGACCCCGGCCAGTTAAGACCACTTTACACACCAACAACGAACTAAATACCGGACACCAAAGACACGTACGTCAAAAACACCAACTAAACCCAATCAATGAACAATCATGCAACCGAATCAATGGAGGGTGGAGCAGTGTGTTCCCATTAATTTAAAACGGTTTTATTTTATTTTAATTATTTCCACAATACATGGAGACCAAGTATTACAAATGTGAACGAGCTCGTGGAGAAACGAGCTCGTTCATTTTCCTAAAATAACTAAAATACAACAAATTTTTTTTTTATTTAAATTTGGGCCCAAGGAGTGATCTTTGGAGTTCAAGACTTGTTCATATTCAGCTCGTGGAGAAACGAGTAGAGCTCGAGTCGAGCCTAAATTTGGTCTTAAGCTTAAAATTATGTTCATACTCGATGTATTTAGGAAAATGAACGAGCTCAAGCTAAACCTTTTTCAAGCATTAAGCAGTCTTATTTGCTCATGACATAGTAACTTAAAGAAATTCCACAAAATTTGAGCTATTATTCGAACGAGTAAGTCGGACTTTGAACAGAGTTTTAAAATATTCTCATATACTCGGCTTGTTTAATTAATTAAAGTGAACCCCCCGGATCGATCTGTAAATATATTTGGCTTTGAAATATGCTAGATTTTCTGTGTGATTGACTACGTACTTACTTCCTTGTTGTAGTTGGTTACTGTGGAGAATATGAGTCAGGAGTGTCCCACATTGGTTAGAAAATGAATCCAAGCCTTGCATATAAGCCGGTGGGCTACCCAACTTAACACCAATTGGTTTTAGGATGGAACCTCACTCGACTTGTGTGCTCGGCTTGGATGACGCGTTTGCACTTGGGCGTGCGTATTTTGTATATTTGATAGCAACAACCATAATTTCCTCAGGTAAATCGATCACATGATTTCAAACTTTTAGTTGATTACTAGTAGATTTTATCCTTTTAATTAGTAAGTATTCAACCAAAATATTGAATGCTTATTAAAAAAAAAAAAAAAAAAGAGATGATCATTGGTTTATAGATAGATGCAGAATTGTGTGCAGTAGCTAGCAAGGGATTTGGATGGTGTTGCTGTTTAATTATTGTCCACGGGCAAACCAATGGACGTGCGATGTAAGCGCAAATACAATTCGGATATCTTGCAGCGTTAGGATCGATGAACAACTTGAAGACATACGATCGTTGATGAGTGGACGAAATAGATTCATGGTTGTGAATTAATGCCCGGTTGTCGGTATTCAACGGTGGCAGTTATGCAAGCAATGGGGCTATATCCATACATTTAATTGGTCCATGATGTAATTAACGCCAATTAATGAATGATTATGCAATTTGCATTTGGGCCTCGACGTACAAATCGGAGCTAGTTGGAAACCTACAAGCTGGGAGCGATCGACATATATATATGATGCATCCATCTCCGTCCACGACGTCGATTGTTTAAAATTAGAACCTATGTACTCAACCCTCTCTTCAATATTTGATAGAGACATGGCGGCCGTTGGCGCCTACTATACCGCCAAGTAGAGATGATGGCCAATTTCATCACAGAGCCTCTTGTTCTATGGAACTAGTCTTACGTGTTCGAAATATATTGCATATCATATAATTCATTATTTATAATTTCCAATATAAAAATATAAGTATAATGTATGAATTACCAAGTATTTCATAATATATTGAATGATAACAAAAAATCAAATGCTAAATAATAAGAAAATTAAAGCATTATAATAAAAATCAAATGCAAGAAGAAGAGAATACGTGGAAATTAATAACAGAAATTGACGAAATGTTTTATTTATTTAATTGTTATAAGATAATATTTGTTGAAGATAAAGGTTGAAAAGCAAATCTTATTGACGATTTAGTAAATACTGTTAGTTAGATATGAAATTCGTTTGTTACCTTGCGTCGATTAACATTTACAACCCGGATCATCTGCATCACGTGTATAAACTTTCACTTTTAGAAGTCATTTCGACAAAAAAAAAATCATTGACATAAGCTACGTGCTTTTAAATTTTATTTTTTTTGATGACGAGGAACCCACCTTTGGTGGCAAACCCCGGGCACGTGATCTAGCCGGCGAGAGCCACGCACCAGGTAAATCGGCTTGTGTCGACCGGCTCGACCCACTGGAAAGGAGCAAGGCAAACCTTGAATCGAACCCGAGACCTCCTGGCATCCCCCCTTGCTCCCCACCAGTGAGCCACCCCGACTGGGGCTACGTGCTTTTAAATTTGATTTGAAGCTACACGCGCCACAAGCAACAATTCTAACCATTTTCTTTTACTTTTTATTCATTGACACTACTTAATTGATTATTTATTTGAGATAGCTAGTTTTCCTAAAAAGAACAAATGATTATTGATTATATATTTTTGTAGCATAACATTCAGATTTGTATTTATCAATCAGAACTAAATCATCCGTATTTGAAATAGAGATTGCATCACTTGAATTCGATAGATTATCGCTCGCATCCCTCGCCTTTCAGATAATTAATATACATATAAGGATCAAGTATAAGGAATAAAGGAAAACAATAACATGTGAAATACTCAACGAAAGTGTACATTCAATTGATTAAATAATAATCTATATATTAAGCATTGATGCTTACCTTATGTTTAGAAACGATCTTCGTATACTTTTGAAGAAGTGATGGATCACCACTAAGCTTTAAAACATTGGATCCAAATATTATGTATGCGATATTCTTGAACCCGCAATCAACGTTTGTGCGGGTTAACAATCCAATGAACGAGATCGATGTAATAATCAATTTCAAATTAATTATATCATTCGTTTAGACACATGGATCGATGATCGATCTACATGACTAAAGCCCATTCAATCTAAACTAACAAAAGATATATACATGCATATATGTATGTAATGTAGGTTTAAAAAATAAAATTGATAATCAAACAACAACGAATCCCCGTACAAATACAAAAATTAAATATTTAACATACCTCTCTTTTGAACCTTCCTATTATTTTTTTCTATGGATGTGTTAGCTTTATTATTTGTCATTGTGGGTAATCTGATCTAGCTCGGTTGAAAAAAAAACTTTTCATACGACATACCATAAGATTACTAACTCAATATACATAGAAGAGATATAGTATGGCATATCTTTTTAGTTATTTAGAATATCTACAATTAATTTGGATATATACGACAATTAGATAGGTTGTTAGGCTGGTGGATATAAATCACAAATTAGGATATACTACATATATGACAATTAGATAAGCTACTTGATTAATTATTGTTATGAGACATTAATTATCTTTTCAATTAATTTTTGAACTTAACAATTATCTTTTTTTTTGTTTAGATTTTTTCATTGAGATTAGTTTAGATTTTTGTTTAGATTTTCTGACTTAAACCGATAAGATTTGTTTAGATATTTTAGTTAAATTATCTTTTTTTAGCAAATATATATGGCATATCTTACTTAAATGGATTATTGACAATTAATTGACTTTTCAATTAAGTTTCTAAATTAAATAAAAACCCTAATTTATTTAAATTAATTTTATAACTGAAAATCCAACTTTAAAGGAGAAGCCGTCATATGTCTTAGGAGACTTCTCATTTAGTATTATAACTAGCATAGTACCCGTGCGTTACGCACGGGATAGGTAAAATATATTATATTTTTTAGAAGAAATTATTATAATTTATTTACAATATATATTATAATAATATGAAAAAACAACATAGCCAAATAATTTATATTTAGAAAAAATAATGATTATATTATATCAGCATATAATATATGCGGTAAAACTTGAAATCTCAATCATGTTATATTTGGAAAAGAAATATTATGAAAAAAAATATTTTATGTGGTTAGTTACTAGTTATAGAGACAAATAAAAAGTAAAGGAAGTAATTATCACATAACCATTCCATTACATCGAGTTATATATAAATAATAATAATAAGGTTGGCCCCTATATTAACTAAATACACCACAAATCTGCACGTCAGAATGGACGTGCAGATTTGCAGTGGGCTAATTAATTAAAAAAGCGTGCTAATTAATTAAAAATGATTGCACGTTGGAATGGTCGTGCATTTAAAAATGAGGATTTACAGTGTATCTAACAACACCCATGATTAAAAGCTATAATTTGATCAATATTTAATGCGAGTTGTCAATAATATTTTTTATTCTAATTAAGGAATTATCTTTTTACATTTCAAATCATCCGGTCTAAGATTTGGTACATTTTAATTTTGTAGGAAGAATCACACATCGTAACATAAGCTTTTTTCCAAATAAACATGAAAATAAATAACCACTTTCCTAATTAAGTTTTAAGGAAATCTGAATTATATTACTCAAATATGATACAAAATTAGGTTAGTTAAATGTTATTTAGTAATTTATTAAAAGTTAATCAAATAGAGAAATTGACCATTTAAATGTAAATTTGATTATTTGTGAATAATGATTTCAAATGAGGTCATTATTTATATTCAAACAATTTTATTGGGATAATTATCTTTCTAAATCCGAACAGGCAAATAGTAAATAAATAAACTAAATTGAAACTTTCTTATTTTCTAAAAAAAAATAATGAAATGGCCAGGGTTCCACCATTTTTTAGTAAGAAGGAAGGATTTGAATTTCTAGTGGCAGTACGTTCAAATAGAAATACTAAGGATAGTACAAAGTTAGAGTCGATGATCATGTCTGGGGTGCATACGGGCCGGGGTTGAGTCCTAAGTCAAGTTGTTATCTATATCTATTGGGATGGGATTACCTGTCCCAACGCCCCCAGAATTGGCCTCACTTATAGGGGGGACAGGGAGAGATTTGTGACAATGGAACCTCACTGATATCTATCTATCTATTTCTATCTCTCGTGTGTGTGTGTGTATATGTCCCACCATTTATTTACCAACTAATAAAATTCACAAATATGTACTTTATTCTAAATATATTGAACTATAATAAATGAGATACCAACTATAATCAACTTTATTATTTTATATATTTGAAATATATACAATTTGTACTTTATTATTTTATAATCAACTATATTGGAAATACATGCGAAATATATTCAATTTGTAGCTAAACTTTTATATTTTGAATTGTATTATATTATTTTATATTTAAAAGTATATATTTTGAAACCTTGGGTTATTGTGGATGGCATTTATAATGGATTATAAAAAGTTGACAATGTTAATAAGCTAGTTAACGTACTTAACTTTCCTAAAAAAAAAAGTTAACGTACTTAAGTTTGTGTAATTTTGGTATAAAAAAAGACATTAACCTAACTTTAAAATAAAACACGAAATGAGAAACTATAAATTAAGGAAAACCCCCAACTTTTATACAGGGATCCTCTTTGAAACGGACCCCCATAGATCCCCGGTTCGAACCCCAAAATGGTCGCTCTTTATTTACCAAATGCAAGGTTAAGGTGAAGAGGAAGTCCATTTGTTCACACATAAAAAAATATCATTAAAATAACACTCATAACAATACACAGAAATAGGCTAATAAATATTGCTTGATGAATCACTTATTATCACCATCTCCCGCAAGAACACAATTAAGGGAAAAAAAAGAGTTAAAATCACTATTAGTAATAATAATAATACATAAATAACTATGGGTGGATAAGTGGCAGACAAATGAAATTGCATACTGCATGAAGAAAGGAGGACGAAAAAATAAATGAAATTTGAAATGAAGTACCTGCTTTTAAATTAGATAAATTGGAAAAGATTTGATTCAAATTTAATAAGATTTTTAAATCTCAAACAAAATGAAAATAAATAAATATTATATATTATATATTTACCTAATTTGAAATATTTTTTTAAGAACTAATTTGAAATAATTATTCTAAGAAAAGTTGACTTCTAATAGAAGCTATTAATATTTATCTATTTAAATAAATAATCAATGAGTTTGAATAAATAATTTTGTGTAAAATTTGTTAGAATTTTTTATTTTTAAATAAATAAAAACAGTAACAACCAATTCAATTTGAAATAAATATATTGGGTAAATATTGTGTTAGGACCTTGAGTAATCTTCCATGGATGATTGCTTGGAAAGGTAAGGAAAAGAGATGAAAGAGAGTGCGAGAGATAGAAGACGGAAAATGTTCTCAATTGATTTCTGAATGAACCCCTACAATACACTGAGCATGTATTTATAATATGAAGCCCTACTTTCTACTAATTCCACTTATTATCTCTATATACTAATTCCTAACATTACTCCCCTCTTATAAAGCTTTGTCCTCAAAGCTTAAAAGGGTAAGAAAAACAACAACTAGCGATCACTAGGATTTACAATGAAACCTACTATAGAGCTTTGTAGCAATACTAAAAGCTGATGTATTACCAAAATTGAAATTGCTTAGTGTCCCCAGGGCTTTGTTATCCAAGCTGTTGATGAGTACTTAAGGTCAACATAATTGTGGTGGCATTAAAAGCTTGCTTTTGAAAGTTGGTCACTTTCATGTCACCTCCCCTGCAAATTGGAATCTGCTAAATTAGCTGCTACTCTTGACAACATATGTTGGCTCTGTCAAACCGATAACGGTAAGCACCAAGATGTGGCAATCATTGACTTGACAACTATCATCAGTTTCGTATCCTTCCAAGCTGCATCAATAACAATTGAGTAAATTGAGTATTCCCCAATCGACTCAACCATTACACTATACCCAGATCAATTACAAAACTCAGCCTATGTTTCCCACGGCTTATGTCTGCAGTAACAACCGATAACCATTCATCCCAGCAACCTCGAACTGGATCAAAGACAAAAGTCTCAACTAAAATCAACTGAGCCTCTATAACTCGACAGTGAATACCACAATCAATGGACCAGCTCCAGTCAATCATTCCATCTGGATCAATCGTCAAGATCGACTTTCCCCTTACTATTTATGTACCAATCAGTTCGAAAACACCACAATTTCAGGCCAACACCTAGCACTCCTTCAAATAGAAGCAACTTCCTATGACAGCTCCCATGTAGCCTCATCTTCTCGAAAGAAGTCTCACCACCTCCACCTGGATCAAAGATTCGAATGCAATCGGAAGTCCTACATAGACCCGATTGTCCTTCAACACCACACCTATTTATCCTGCTCAGTGTCGCTGGATCACATCCACCCGGATAAAAAATAATTCTCATGTTCCTAACCAGTCCATCCTCAAACTCACTTGTGTTCCTCCAACAGTAATAAATGATTGTTTCTTTTCCTCTATCATAAGGCAGCTTGATCAATTCTCGGCTTGATTCAATATCCAAACTTACACTTCTCATCCCAAAACTAACAAGATTTGAGGACCATTCATCAACTCCTAACCCAGCCAACACATGAACACCCTTTTTAGGCATTTTGATAAACACCTTGTGTGCACTAAGGGTTCTCAAATACTCAAATGAATCTGTTCTAGCATTAGCCAACCTAATTTCCATCAGTTGAATCAAGAGCACCACCAATTCGGTTAATTCACTGAATGTACCAACATCTTCCTTAACCTCGCAGGGATTGAAATTTACCTAGATCGAACACTCTTCTGTATTGGCTTCTTCCTCTGAGTTTGAGGACTGGATCAAATGCTCTTATGCATTGGCTTCTTACTCTGAGTTTGAGGATTCCATCAACTCACCAACCTTTGAATTGTCCTTCAATCGGCTCTCAATTTTCAACAAAGAGTTGTTTTCTTGTTTTGCATCTACAATCCGTCCTTCTGTGCGCTTCTCGTCTGCCGCCGTCTCGCCGCCGGCTTAAACACTGAATTTCTAGATCTTGCTCAATTCTAATTCCGAATCTAAAAAACACAATCTCTGAAAACTCCTCGAACTCCCGATCGAAACTTCTTGGTGAATCCTGAGCGATTTGAATGTTGTCGCCCTTAATTCGGATTTCTTCCATTCTGCTTTGTCTCTCACCAATTTCTAGCACTGCCGGAATCCCTAAGACGTCTTCAACTTCTTGGGTCGAAACTTTGATTTTTCTCGATCGATCGATGAATTGTAATGCTTGAAATAACTCTAATTGGCAACAACTACCATAAATGCTCCAGCCATTATTCCAATCGAGAGCTCTCATGGTCGAGTGTTGGTCTTCAAAGCAAACCTTTGAATGAAATTTCTCTCCAAATCTGAAATTTACCACCGTTTCTATATTGCCACAAGTGGAGAACACCTCCAGCAATACTTCTGTCGAAATTTCATGGAGCTTAATCCTGATCTTGATGAGGATGGAGCGCTCTTCCCGCTCCCTGAAAAACTGAAACTTTCGCTGATTGAAGGTTGCCATTACCCGACGAATTCGTGATTCCGATTGCGCGTCTCTAGTCGAAGAACCGAAAGGCTCTGATACCACTTTGTTAGGACCTTGAGTAATCTTCCATGGATGATTGCTTGGAAAGGTAAGGGACATAGATGAAAGAGAGATTTGAAAGAGAGAGCGAGATATAGAAGACGGAAAATGTTGTCAATTGATTTCGGAATGAACCCCTACAATACACTGAGTATGTATTTATAATACCAAGCCCTACTTTCTACTAATTCCACTTATTATCCCTATATACTAATTCCTAACATATTGTAAAATAAATTAATTAGGATGGTGGGACCATGGTTGAGGATAAATTGACACAAAAGCCTATTTTAGAGGGAAAACCGTCAGGTGGCATCTTTAACATGTGTTTTAGTATTATATTAGATATTAGATATTAGATATTAGATATTGATTGATTTGGGAGGTTGTAAGGATTAAAATAGTACGGTCCCTGCATCATGACCAATTTTTTTAATTAAATAAAAGTTTACTCCAGTAATATAGAAAATTATTATGATAAAATTTAATGAAATATTTAAAAACTTTAATAAAAAAATATAAAAGTTACAATTGTAAATAAAGTAAAAATTTGTAAAAATCTTTATCATATAAGTATTTTAGGAATCTTTATTAAAATTATTCAAAACAATTCTTTTCATTTAAATTAGTATATAGATATAGATATTTTAGAAAAAAGTTGATCTAGTGCCTAAAATTCAATTTTTTATTTTTTGAACCTCCTCGGTTGGGATTATATTTTTCGTTTGTTTTATTTAAAAAAAATCACTTCATTAAAAATAAAATTGTTTACTATCCTATACCTCAATTATACGAGACAATAGTCGTAATTTTAAAATATTTTACAAATTTTAATTAGTTCATATTTTTTTAATTAAATTTCTAGAGTTTTTTTTCATAGAATATTTCGCAATTTTGGGTCCCTAGAAACATAGTTAACAAAACTTAAAAAATAGATGTTTAATAGTTCACCACGTACGGTAGAGGGGAAGATCAAGCTCGATTAGCAAGGGCAACGTGCGAAGACCGAATTAACGTCGGCATCGACTAGCTATAGAGACAAAGGTGGTGCACCTCATCACCTCTCAACCCAAGGCTCTCCCTCCGTCCGACGTTCACCCAGCCTGCATCGCCCTTCTTCGATCTT
The DNA here is from genome assembly GCA_037127255.1 of Persicaria tinctoria. Classification (NCBI taxonomy): domain Eukaryota; kingdom Viridiplantae; phylum Streptophyta; class Magnoliopsida; order Caryophyllales; family Polygonaceae; genus Persicaria; species Persicaria tinctoria. The sequence continues at coordinate 29,445,350 of JBANSL010000016.1, read as the reverse complement.
CTTGATCTCTCCCTCCTTTGAATTTCTAATTCCTCTATTCTCTTTCCCCGGCCCTTTTATCAAGGCTGGTGGCTCTTTGGGTCACCCTCTTGTTGTCTACAGTCTTTGATCGATATGATAGAGTGATAGCTATTTTCGAAAATTAGGTTAATTTTATGGTTGGATTATTTGCTTAGAGAATCTTAGTTTGGATTATTTGATTGCTTAATTTGTGTTATAAATGGTTGATTTATTGCATATGGAACCCCCGACCCCTTAAAATCAAAGGGTGATTGCTAGGATATCCAATTTTTTGGGATTTATTAGAAAAATGTCTACCACGTACGTTTTTCATATTAGCAAAATATCCACCCATTGCTGAAACGAACTTGCTGAAATTGAGTGTTTTTTTTTCGCGAAATTGAGTTTTTTTTCCGCGTTGTTGAAACTGCTGAAACCGAAGTTGCTGAAATTGAGTTTTTTTTTTCTTTCCGCGAGATTGAGTTTTTTTTCCGCGTTGGTGAAACTACTGAAACCGAAGTTGCTGAAATTGAGTTTTTTTTCCCGCGAAATTGAGTTTTTTTTCCGCGAAATTGAATTTTTTTTCCACGTTGCTGAAATCCCGATTTCAGCACTTTTATTGATGCTGAAACCCCAGTTTAGCACTGTTGCTGATGCTAAAACCCTGGTTACCGCAACGTTGCTGATGCTGAAACTCTAGGTTCAGCAATGTTGTTGATGAAAAATGGTTATTGCTGACACTGCTGAAAATGTTGTACATACAAGCTACTGAAATACTGAAATGTTGAAATACTAAAATGTTGAAAGGCTGAAATGATGTCATATATGCATGTAAGATCTAGTAGTTCATACAATTTTATAAGAATTAATTTCAGCAAGGCAAAACAAATTTGCTGAAACTGCCAATATCCAAACTCTAATTAGTTAATTAAGAACATTACCTATACCGGCCTTTTACATTAGTTAATTAAGAACATTGGCTCTAACGACTGAAATGCTGAGACCGGGGTTCTCCGTGCTCTCTTTGTTCTTCCTCGCTCAACCGACGGTGCTGAAATGCTGAAATCGGCTTTTTCCATATTCATATGCGTGACAGTATGTTTGAATGATGAACATGCAAACAATTTTGAGTAGACAAAAAAGATCATGATTTAATAGAGTTATTATCAATATGTAAAATAGTAGTGCGTACTTTTTTTTTCTTTTGAGGCAGCCAAAAACATAATAGTTCTCATGCATTTCAATATAGCAAGGATGCAAAATTAAAAAGTAAAACAAGCTAGCTATGAATTATCTAATAAAGCTCCAAAATCACAGATCTTTTCTTTATGAAGATATCAGAAGTTAAAGATGCATAAAAACATATCGGCGTACCAGAGCATCAATCTTAGTGTTTGTTTGGAAGTCATCCAGTTGAATTCTGTTCAAAATGTTGGACCGCTTGAGCTGAAAATCAAATTGCAAATCGAGAGGTGAAAATCATAACAGCTAGAAAGAGTAGGTTGAAACAGATGCAGAAAATGAAGAAAAAGAGGGAAGGGGACATATGCCTCATCCGACACAATTTCCGCAGCCTCATCGGACCCAATTTCCGCAGCTTCTCTGTCATCTCTATCATCCGCCATTTCTGACTTTAGGAGAACGAATCCAATTGAAGCCGCATCGGACACAATTGAATCCGGATGCGCCAGTACATCATCGATCGGAGAGATCGGAGGGAAGCGGCGGTGTCGGAGCACAGAGCGATAGCCAGACATTAGCAAACATCACAGATCGGTCGGCAGATCGATTGCCGCATTGGCCTACTCCTAATTGCCGCATTGGAGACGCCATTGGAAAGAGATCGATTTGTCGTTGGAAAGAGATGTCATTGGAGAGAGACGCCATTACCGCATCAGCCTCCTCCTGATTGCCGCATCGGCCGCCTCCTGATTCACCGTTGGAAAGGCCTCAAACTCCCCGATCTCGCAACCAGGACCTCGATGAAGATCGGAGCACATCCATATCGAAGATGAAGATCGGAGGGATTTGAGCAAGATCCAAAGAGAGAGCAGTTTGAGCGATAGAGGCGAACAAGAGATCCAAAAGAGGCGCCCAGGATAATAGGTTTAGATTAAAGGCAATTTTGTCCATAAAATTTTACGTGGACAAAAAACCCAATTCGCCACACTTTGTGGACACTCTGTTAATTTGAAAAAAAAAACCCAATTTGCGCTGCAGACAAAAATTTGCGCCTTCGGCGCAAATTTTCTCTAAAATCAATTGCAATTGATATGTTAGAATTATATTATATAATTTGGACTAATTAAATATACTTCCAAAAAATAAAAACTTTATTCCGTAATTAGAAAATTCATTCTTATTCTCATAAAAAAAAGAGAATTAATTCTTATGTGTTAATAATTAATGAATACTATGATAAATAATATATAGGGGAATTATTAGTAAATACCCCATTTTGATATTTGGTTTGCAAAAATACCTAGGTTTGAAAACAATTGCATCAATATATGGAAATTTACAAAAATACCTTATTTTATTATCAAAACTATCCACCACCCCAAAAAATCAGGAAAAAAAAAGTTAAATATTTTAAGTATTTTTCAAATTTATGATAATTTTAAATTATATTAAATAATCAAATAATAATAAAAATCTGAAAGTAAAAAAATATATTAAAATCTCAATCCCCTTCATCTGGACTGATAGACCCGACCCCCAAATCCCAATCCAAACCCTAACCAAAAACACCCAACCCCAGATCTCCGGCGCTCAGCCCCAAACCCAGGTATTCGGCGCTCGGACCATAGCTCGCGTCTCCGGCTTCCTCGCCTGCGCCTACACTTCCGCGCCCTCGAACGACCCAATCCCAATTGCTAACCAGAACAAACAAGCGCCCCGACCGTCGCCGCCCATACCCTTCGTCGTTGTGCGAGCAATCCGGCGCAATCTTTACACAATCTCCCGCCGATTTTTTATCATATCCTATCAGTATTCATATTTAAGATTGTCAAGAACCCCATTTATCCTGTCACTATGGATAATAATCCTGAAGATATATGTTGACAATCGTTTTGTAAATATGGTTAATAATCCTGAAGATATGATTTACCGTATCTTCATTGATTCTCTCCCCGATTATAGGTTTAATCCTGTCAGAATAAACATGAAGCCTATCACTATAAGCATTTTTCCTGTCATTTGGAACAAATAACTTTGCCACCTTGGGCAGACCTTTTAATTTATAGTTATGATATGGATAAAATCGTATCCTTATTCTCTTCCCTATTATAAACTCCATCCTGTCATTATTAGATATCTATTTTGTCATAAAAAACATATATCCTGTCAATAACAAATATATCCTTGTCAATAATTGATTCTTTTAATAAGGCAATGATTTTCATCCGGCTAGTTTTATTATTCTTAATTTCCGAGAAAAATATATTAAAAACATTATTTTAATATATATATATATATTTAAATATTTTTTAATCTTCTTTGAATTCATAATACTTCTTTTAATGATTTTTATATTTAAATTTAAAAGTAAAATCAGTCATAATTTTTTAGCACAAATAGCCTATTTTTTAGCACATATGACCCACCTATTCTATTTTTGCTATTATCATAAAATAGGTATACTTTTGCAAACCGAACACCGATTTGGTGTATTTCTGCAAATCAGCCTAATATATATTCATTATAGGTTTAAGGATGAGAGTCTTCTCTCCTTGTAATCTCAACCGTATGTAGTTTCAAAGGCATACGTACGTTCTTCTCAGTTGTAGAAATCCCACATAGAACTCTTCAAATTGAGAAATTCCATAGAGCTCTCCTTTATGGAGAGAATCTCTTAAATTTGTGATCTTACAACCCCAAAATCCACACTTTTCAAGTTTTCCCACTATTTCTACACAAAGGTAACTAAAAAAGGAACTGGTCGACTCTCTCTCGTGGACGAACTTGACTTCGCTATACTCAGAGGGGTCTTGATTATAAATTTATTGGCTTGGTAGGATTAATCAAGAAACCCTCTCAATAGCAGGAGAAGGACATGAGACAAAAATGACTTTGAACTTCGGGGTACGTACGATGCTAAATGGTTCGAATTTTTGTATGTCTTGCGAAATATCTTTTACCTCAGGGCTATCTCACAAAAAAAAACATTTGAATTGGTAATCGTAAAACCCCTACCATTACCATGCACTGAAGTGATTGTACCAACTTAATTGGTTATCAATTATTAAGTTGGTTGGTGCGTGTTGGTAATGGTAACTTACCAACTTTCGAGTGTTGAGAAAAAAACATACAAATACAGTACAACTTAATTAAAACGTATAAGTTATTCCAACGCTTATGTTTTCGTCCGAACCGACTATATTTAAGCACAAAAGTAACATAAAATTTACAAGTTTTTACAAAGTATTTAAGCACTAAAGCAAAAACAACATAGTAGTAGGATTGTCCTACTCCAACTAACGCTATAGGTTTTCGTCTTAATTGAGGTCGAGTTAGTATTTCTCCTTTGATTAAAAGCATTTTCTGAAGATAACAAAAAGTTAATTAAAAAAATAAAAGTTAAAAGTTAAAAACTTAAAACAAATAAAAAATAAATTTAAAAAAAATAAAAATAAAACTCGTATGGTAGAAATTAGTTGTTATTACCATATCAATAAAATTCAAATTGGTTGATAATAATAATATCAGCTTTTCCACCTTATGTAACAAACTCTCTTCTTCGCCCGCCTCCTAATTTTCCAAAAGCCACCCTTCCCCAACTTCTTGTTCAGTCAACTATTCGAACAAGATTATTAAAACCAAGGCCATATTGAAGAGAGTATAGTTGTTGATACTAAAGGCCCATTCTGATCACCAGTCTACTCCAGTTATTAAACCCGGTTAGAGATTTGTTAGAAGTTTGTTGGTTTTCTTACTGGTTGTTAGCTAGCTTAGTTAGAAAGTTTGCGCTGATTCTAATTAAAAAACAAAAGTTAAACTAATTAATTTAAAAAATATTTTCAAATTTGTACTATCGTATGCCCTTGAAAAACTGTATACATACACTTCCTCCCGTTTATCTTTGACGATTGAATGAATATAACCAAAAATTCCGAAATCTCGTTTCTATACCTATCAAATTAGTTAGGGAGCACAAGTTTATTGGAATTTTTCAAAGAATTATGATAAAGTTTTTTGCGGTTTTCAAAAAGATAGTTTTACAAAACTCTATGTCATTTGTCATGTCAAACAAGATTTTATTTTTATAGTCTATTTACAAAGGCTAAATTTTCATCAAAAATTTCATCTGGATTTTAATGTTAAGCTAGATTCTGAAGCTATATTAATCTTTGTCGTATCAAACGGACCCTTATACATTAAAATATCCGAAGAGAGGATATTTATTATTTAGTCCGTATATATATGTGCAAAGCAAAAGTCCCCTTACTGAAGGCAATCCCTGGCGGCATTCATGAAGGTTTTGCTTTTATTCTAAATTGACTGGGGATGTTCACTCTATTAATTAGTACTTGTATGGATTTAGATATGATTAGTTCATCATGTACTATTGTACTAAGCTACTAATTGATGGCGATATCAACAGTGCATGATAATGAATGTACGCAATGTTCCTTTCTATCTGATAGATTACATATATTTACATAAGAGAAAATTTGCACCGAATGTGCAAATTTGCGATCAAATTAACGGAGTGTCTCCCATGTGTGATAAATTGGGGTTTTGTCCACGTAAAATTTTATGGACAAAATTACCCCTATCTAAACCTAATCTCCTCTTCGCCTCTTTCTTGTTCGCCTCTCTCGCTCAAACTGCTAACTGGTTCCTCGCTTCCTCCTCTCTTTCTCCCTCAAATCTCTGAGATCTCCGTCCATCGGTCGGAAATTCCGGCGACGATACTTCGAATTCGATTATGGCATCTCACCGTTCCAGATCGGGAATTGGATTCAGATCTGCTCCCTTCGTTCTCCTCTTTCGATCCCTATTTCTTTCTACTGGAGATTCGGCGGAGGCGGAGGTCCTCTTCCCGTCATCTTCATCTTTTCTCATCATCGTCTTTGCTGAAAGTAGATCTGGCCATAGTGGACCAGGCATCCACGAAGACGGCCTTGCTGCGAGGCGGAGGAGGGAGCGAATTGCAAGTAGATCTAGCCGTAGTGGACCAGGCAGCCTACATCGTAGAACGCGAAGACATAGGCGGCGAAGACTACCGATGGCGGCCTCCGAGATGCGGTGCGCAACAACAGATCTCGCTTGGTGTCAACAGGAAGCATGTTGTGTTTGCACCGAGATGATAAAGTCCTAGACATCCGCTAGTTGCAGTATCAGGGAACGGAGTATTGCAGTATCGTCCCTGAGTTGCCGCTGTCGCCGGCGTGCATTCCTCTGTCAGCCCGCAGTAGTCGCATTTTGCAGATTCGATCTCTGTCTGACCGGTGGTTGAAGATGGAGGAGACGACGATGGCAGCATTTCCTGTGCTGCAACCATCACGATTTCGTGGAGATGGAGGCGGTTTGATTTCATCATAGAAGATGCTGGTGGTCCGATGCAGGAGGAAAAATCAATCTCCCGTACCTCTTTCCGGTAAGTTTTCAGCAATTTATTTTAAGCATTCTCGTTAGTAGCAAACAATGAATTTGTGGTTAGCTTGCTATTGTGATTGAGTTTGCTTTGTTGAGATCTTTGGATTGCTATTGTAATTTCAGCAAATTTGTTTGCATTGCTGAAACTATTGAAGAGTTTATTACCTTTTTTTATCTGAAATGTTGAAATGCTGAAATTAATTCTCATTAGCGAAATTCGTTAGGTTGAAATGCTGAAATTAATTCTTAAATATATGATTCGCATAGTTTTATCGATATGTAATAAAGATTATGAGTGCTGAAACCGTGGTTTCGGCATCAACAACAGTGCTGAAACCGTGGTTTCGGCATTAACAACAGTGCTGAAATCAGGGTGTCAGCATCAACAAAAGCAAATTTTGTTGTGCGATATGAAATGCTGAAATTAATTTTTATTAGCAAAATTCGTTATGCTGAAATCAATTTTGTTGAATTTGCAGATTGCACTGTGATCACAGTGGCTCACAGGATACCAACTGTCATGGACTGCTTCATTGAGTACATAATGCTTGATGGTGTGAATGATGAAAATGAGCATGTTCACCTGCTTGGCAATTTGCTGCAAACAATGGACGTGGTGAGTTTGTTTATTATTTTAACAACATGTTGCTGAAACCGGGGTTTCAGCAACAACAATGTTGTTGAAATCATTAACAACGTTGTTGAAACCCCGGTTTCAGCAGCAACAACAATGCTGAAATCGGGGTTTCAACAACAACGTTGTGGAAGGAAATTTGGAGTTAGACTCGTCAGAGGAATATTTTTACTCTTTTGGCGAGGACTCTTAGTTTGGTCCTTCTTTTGCTGAAATTGTTATTGTTGAACTTGCTTTAAAACTAGAATTTGTTGAAATTGTTGGTGTTGAACTTGCTTTAAATCTCCTTTAAAAGCCTCTTAGCTCAATGGTAGAGCGATGTGCTATGCGCAAATACGTGAGTTCGAATTTTGCATAGGCTAAAATTTATATCCCGTAACACGGTTTCAACAAAAATTTAAGCATCAACAACGTTGCTAAAATCGGGCATTCAGCATCAACAACGTTGCTGAAACCGTGGGTTTAGCATCAACAACGTTGTTGAAACCGGGGTTTCAGCATCAACAACAGTGTTGAAATCGGGATTTCAGCAACTCCAGTTTTGGCAACGTGAAAAAAAAACAGTAACGCGAAAAAAAAACTGCTGAAACAGAAGGTGGCATAGGGGTTTCGGCAACTCTGGAAACGCGAAAAAAATGGTAATATGGAGAAAAAAAAGCTCAATTTCAGCAACTTCGGTTTCAGCAGTTTCAGCAACGCGGAAAAAAAACTCAATTTCGCGGAAAAAAAAACTCAATTTCAGCAACTTTATTTTAGGGGTGGACATTTTGCTAATATGGAGAGGGTGGTGGACATTTTCTTAATAAAACCCAAAAATTTGGACATCGTAAAAATCACCCCTTTACATATTGTATAGTGGGCATATTTTGCTTGAAGAGTGAGTGTGTGTGTGTGTGTGGATATCTCTCTACATGGTATCAGCCTTTCTTCCTCATGGAACCCTAATTTGATCCTTACCTAATCCCGCCCCCCCCCCCCCTCTTCCCACCGCCGTCGGCCACCATTCCCCCCACCACCTTTTTTTTTTCCGCCGCCCCTGTCTCTCACACCACAATGGTCGATGCCCCCAAGCCGCTTTTCTACTCCACTCTCACAATCTCCAATATAAAAAACTGCATCCTAACCAGCATTGATCAAGACTCTACTTCCTACACCACATGGTCTCACCTCTTTAAGACTCATGTGAAGGCTCATAAGATCCTCCATCATATCGATTCCACAATCGTTCGTCCCACCACTGAGGACGATGATCTCTTTGCTCAAATCAACATCATTGTTCTTCAATGGATCTACAACACCATCTCCAAAGATCTATTGACCACCATCCTCGACACCACAGACAACGCCATGGGTGCCTGGACCAAGCTTCAGAACCTCTTTCAGGACAACAAGTCAACCCGTGCCGTCTACCTAGAGCACGAGTTCTCAAGTTGCAAGCTTGCAAGCTTGCGTCTTTCCCGTCTATTTCCGCCTATTGTCAGCACCTCAAAACCAGGGTTGTGCATTGGTCTAAAACCGAACCGAACCGAACTGAAACCGAAAATCTCAAATTTTCAAATCGAAAGCCGAACCGAAAGTATTCGGTTCGGCTCGGTTATTTGTCGGTTCGGTTTGTGTTCGGTTCGGTTTTATCATAATCAAACCGAATTTTCATAAATTTTTTAAAGTATAGAAATATATATAAAATTTAGTACATATACACATTCCAAAATATGTATAAATATTCCAAAATACTTTAAAGTGTACAAATTTTAACAAATACAGTATATATACATATACAATATATTATACATATACAAGCAAATCTAGTGCATGTATATATGTGTATTTATATACAATGTATGTATACATAGTATGTAGCCATATTATGCAAATACAGAAAGTATGTGTGTATATATAAAATATACAAAAACAGTGTATAAAAAAATTCGGTTTAACACAAACCGAACCGAAAAATGAAAATTCTCGAACCGAAAGCCGAACCGGAAAACTTTGATTCCGTTCGGTTAGGTTCGGTTTGTGTTGGTTCGGACCAAAAATTCGGTTTAGACTGAATCATGCACACCCCTACTCAAAACCCTGTCTGATCAATTGACCGTCGTCGACTCCAAACCTAGTGCTACTCGCCTTGTCCTCTAGGTACTTTCGGGTCTCCCCTCTGAATACAATGCTGCTGCCACTCATATTCAGCATACCGAACCACTACCCACCTTCGAGAAAACCCGCTCTCAATTGATCTTGGAGGCGACTCGTCTCCACCGCCAGACTGTCGACACCGCCAAGGATAAAACCGCCCTGGTCTCTTCAAGCGACCTGGACAAAGCCCCCTACCCGCAGTGTGGCTGTGGCCAGGACGCCTTCCCACAGCAAGGGCGCGGCCGCACCTACAGCAATGGGCGACGGCTTCAACTCTCCGTGGATGCATGCCTTACGGCTACCCGCCCCCGGCGTACCGCCCACCATGCCCGTATCACAACAGCCAGCAGGGAGCGGGCTTGTTGGGTCCGGCTCCTCGGCCTGCCGGACATCAGGCCTATCCGTCTTCGTCTGATCAGGGCTACGCTCCGACCGATGTCCATCATGCCTTCTCCTCTCTGCAGCTGACACGTCCCGACTCCTCCTGGTACATGGACACTGGTGCAACCTCCCATATGACGAACTCTTCAGGTACTCTCTCTTCTATTTCCTTTAAGGGTCCTGCACACTCTATTATTGTCGGCAATTGTGGCCGTCTTGCTACTTTGCGGATTGGCCACGCCATATTACAGACCCCAACCCACCCTTTTCACCTTAATAATATCTTCATTGCCCTAAAGCTAGTAAAAAACCTTATCTCTATCCGTCGGTTCACTATTGACAATAATGCTTCTCTTGTGTTTGATCCGTTTGGTTTCTCTGTGAAGATTCTTACTATGGGGATTACTCGCCTGAGATGTAACATCATCGGGGAGCTCTATCCAGTGTCGTCACCCTCACCGTCCCGTCCGCCGTGTCCGGTCGCCCTCTAGGCATCGTCGTCTAGTCTGTCGCTTGCACGCCTTGGTCATCCCAGTGATGTCGTTCTAGATTTCCTTCGTTATAAGAGTCTTGTCAAATGTAATAAAGAGCTTCGCTCTAGTTTATGTTCTTCCTGTCAGTTAGGCAAACATGCAAGACTGCCGTTTCAGCGGTCACTGAACTCAACATTTGCACCTTTTGATATCATTCATAGTGAAATTTAGACCTCTCCTGTGCGTAGCAAGGATAATCACAAGTACTACCTTTTGTTTCTTGATGATTACACTCATTTTTTTTTATCGGTTTTTCCATTGCATTTCAGGTCCCAAGTGTTTCATATCTTTGTCAAGTTTCATGCTTATATTAAAACACAATTTCACACATCCATCAAATGTTTCCAATGTGACAATGGCCGTGAATTTGATAACAAAGACTTTCACACTTTCTTCACCACAAATGGCATCTCCTATCAGTTGTCTTGCCCCTATACATCTCAGTAGAATGGCAAGGCGGAACGAATCATTCGACCAATAACCAACATGATGCGTTCTCTCCTCTTTCACGCATCCATTCCCTTTGCCTATTGGCCTCACGCCTTATCAACGACATGTTATCTTCTCAACATCCTCCCTTCTACTACTCTGCAGCATCGCTCACTCACTCAGGCACTATATGGCACCCTGCCTAGGTATGATCACCTTCGTACCTTCATGTGCGTGCGCTTCCAAAACCAGTCCTCCACCGCCCCACACAAACTTCACCCGCGCTCCACTCCATGTGTGTTCATCGGGTATCCTTCTAATCATCGCGGTTAACTTTGCCTCGATATTCATAGCCATAGGCTTATCCTGTCACGTCATGTCACATTTGATGAGTCCCACTTTCCCTTCTCTTCTCCTACTCTCCCCTCCCCCACACCTACTGTCTCCCAGTCTAAGTCGGAGTCTCTCATCTCGCACTTCCTCCTTGACTAGCGCTCTCCCGGTGCTACTATATCTCCCCCTACGCCGCCCCTACCACCTCCTCCCCCACCCACCACCAGACCTCACACCCGTAGCATCTCCGGTGTGTTCAGACCGAGACAGATTGTCTCTATACACGCCTCCCATCTCCCCGAAAACACCCCGCCTCAGCCTCACCGAACCACTCTCCCACATAGTGTTGCGCCCGCGGCACACCCCCTTGCCCCCCACTGCTCTTCCGCGACCGCAGCCCCTTGCCCCCACTGCTGTGCCGTGACCGTAGCCCCGTGTTGCGCCCGTTGCAACTGTCCACCTCGCCCCCACTTTTGCCGAGGCACCTCGTGCCTCCACCCCGGCCTCGCTTTCCCCCATCCTCACCTCCCACAAATCAGCCCTCCTCGACCCGAATTGGCAGGCGGCTATCCTCGATGAATACAGGGCCCTTACAAGGAATAGTACCTGGGTTCTAGTTCCTCACCCTTCTGAGGCGAACGTCATTCACTGCATGTGGCTCTTTCTTCATAAGTTCCGCTCTGGTGGGACGTTGGAACATTACAAAGCTCGTCTTGTGGTTAATGGTCGAGTTCAACTGGCCGGTATTGATTATAATGAGACATTCAACCCCGTGGTCAAGCCTACCACTATTCGGGTGGTGCTGAGCTTAGCGTTATCGCGACAATGGGCCATTCATCAGCTCGATGTAAAGAACACATTTCTGCATGACCATCGGAATGAGATGGTTTATATGTTTCAGCCGACATGGTTCGTTGATACTGATCGTCCTAAACACGTCTGTCTCCTAAAGCGCTCTCTGTATGGTCTGAAAAAGGCTCTGCGAGTGTGGTTCCAACGCTTTGCATCTCATCTGCTCTGCTTGGGTTTCGTTGGCAGTCGCTCCGATTCATCTCTCTTTATCTATCGCAGAGGCACAGACATGACTTTTATTCTACTTTATGTCGACGACATCATTCTCACAGCCTCCTCTGATGCACTTCGGACATCCATCATTGCCCAGTTGAGCTCGGAGTTCACCATCTCTGATCTTGGGCCGTTGACTTATTTCTTGGGGGTCTCCGTGCAGCGTCATGCATCTGGGTTGTTTCTCTCTCAGAGTAAGTACGCTGCATAAATTGTTGCTCGAGCCAAGATGAGCAACTGTAAGCCTGTCGCCACCCCTATTGATTCCTCCAACAAGCTCAGTGCCCACTCTGGCCCTCTATTTGATGATCCTACTTTGTATCGGAGTCTTGCCGGGGCACTACAGTATCTTACATTCACTCAGCCAGACATCAGCTATGTCGTTCAGTAGATCTGCCTGTTTATGCATGCGCCTAGGAAGCCTCACTTTCAGGCATTGAAGCGGATCATTTGGTATATCAGTGGTACACTGGATATGGGCACCATGATCTCCCCTTCTCCTCGGCATGATCTCATCGCCTACACGGATGCGGATTGGGGTGGATGTCCTGACACACGTCGCTCTACGTCTGGTTATTGTGTCTTCCTCAATGACACTCTTTGTTTCCTGGTCGACGAAGCGCCAGTCTGTGGTGTCTCAATCTAGCGCAGAGGCTGAGTATAGAGGTGTCGCCAATATTGTTTCGGAGTGCTCCTGGCTGCACAATCTCCTGCTTGAGCTCAGCTGCCCTCTTCAGAAAGCTACCCTGGTCTACACGGACAACGTTTCTGATGTTTATCTCGCCAGCAACCCAGTCCAACATCAGCGCACGAAGCACATTGAGCTCGATCTCCATTTTGTTCGGGACAAGGTTGCTCTTTGAAATGTTCGTGTTCTGCATGTCCCATCCTCCTATCAGTACGCTGATATCTTCACCAAGGGCTTATCTCGTCAGTTGTTCCTCGATTTTTGGTCCAGTCTCACTGTTCAGGACCCTCCACTTTCGACTGCGGGGGTTTGATAGATTACATATATTTACATATTGTATATTGGGCCTATTGGCTTAGGCCCAATCTTACTTGTAACTTCTGCTCCCCTTGGATTCGGGAAAAGAAAACATATATATATATATATATATATATATATCAAATGAAAATGACTCTTAAAGTGAAAATTGTTTTAAAGTGCAAATGTGTTAATTAGGGCGTAGATCTGGTAACCTACATATTAACGGGTTAGCCCAATTTATGCGTATACCCGTTTCTCCTTTTTCAGGTCCAAGAACGATCTCTCTCTTGCTCCAATGACAGTCCATCTCTCTCAATCTCTCATCTCTCTCCTCCCTCCTCATCGGCACACTCCCATCGCCCCTTCTCGTCGCCCTTCGATATGGCCCACGCTAGTTCGCTTTTTCTCTCGTCGTCACTCACCACCTACACTTTACGCGGGAGGGGGAGAAAAAAACTCAAAGCTCGAGAAGTTGAAACTATGGCGTCGGCAACTTATTCACCACCGCCTTATCCAAGTGCAGCTAGGATCTCCGATTCTTCTTGCTATTCTCAATACACTACTTCTCTCAAATGTAAGAGCATCTCCTTCTATCGTTCCTCTTCTCCCTTCAAGATCTTAGGTTTTATCTCGAACAGGAAAAAAAACCCATAAATAATGTAAAAACCGAGACATTTCCCTGTAGCTTCAAAACTTCGTGTCTTTAAAGTCTATTACCGGTCAATTGATGAGTTTACCGATCAATCGTAGATGATTGTAGTGGATTGATCGAGAGGGGGTGTGCTGGTTGCTGACGGGATCTATTCGGTGACAAAGAGGGCGACATTAGAACCAAGGAAACATTGAACAACATGCAAGACAGGAAACAACCATAGGGTGTCCAGTAGGAAATCATTAGGTGTCTAATAGACTAAGAAAGGGTGTCCAATAAGAAACCATAGAATGAAAAACTGATATATTGTTCATTCATCAACAACAAAAATAAAGTGGTTCCCCAAGCCTCAGCGAGGGCTCCTCGACTTCGATCTGGCCTCCATCCGACTCGAATTGACCTTGAAAAGCCACTAGAACGAAGGTGAAGGACGAATGCACCAAAGCGGTGCTCCGACGATGATTCACACTAGCGGTGCAGGCCGAATTCGAATTCCCATGGAGATCCCGTCACCCTCGAAGGCAGAGAGATAGAAAACGTACAGTGAAATCAAAGAATAAATAAGCTCTTCAATGAAGCTCTTGAATGGAGAGAGGTACAGAGAGAAAGGGTTTTAGACTGGTGACAGTGATGGACAATAAATGTCCCTGTTGCTTTTCTTTCTCTCCACCGATTGCAGCCTGAGGTAACAGGAGATTTTGAGGGGGGAGGGTTATGATTAACAAATTGTATGGATATTGGGTAAGGGATGCAAATGAGGTCGGGTTTTAGGCTTATTTTAGCAAATCCCCCAAAGTAATTTATTACCTTATTGCGTCAAAATATTCGATATATTTTTAATCAATTATTAAAATAAGCTCATTATTAAAAGTTTTGATCAAGTTTTTATCCTTGTCTATACATTAATTAAAGGATGAATAGTAAAACATTAAATTTATCAATTTTTTTATGATAGATTATTTAATGCATCAATATATCACAGTATAAATTATTTAATTGGATACAAATAAAAGAGGTAAAATATGATATATCCATATAGAAAGTGGGTAAAATCTTATAAAAATATATCTATATTTAAACAAATTGGATAAATTCTTATCTCAAGCATATCTTGTTATATTAATTAAGTAGTGTTGGATAAAAATTTGATAAAAAAACTTATCTTTAGCATATATTGCAATATTTTCTTGATTAACAATTTTTTTCAATTGGTTGAAAATACTACAATTAAGAACCCAACATTTGGAATATACTTATTATATATATTAGATTACGAAAGATTGGGTTAGTTCTAATATATACTTATTTTAATTAAAATATAACATAAAATACTCCATTCTGGTATTTAATATTTGATTACTCTAATAAAAATATGTATGACCTTTTACATATATTATAGAAGATCTAAAGATATACTTTATTACGTTAGCTTACTAAAATATCTATGCACTAATGGATTGTAGCTATATATTATGGCTATACAATATTTTAATAATTTATTTTGGCTCCCAAAAATAATATAGATACAAATGAAATAATAATTATTAACTAATTAATTTAGATATAAATAATTCTTTTCACTAAAAAATAATCTAGATATAAATAAATTATAATATCTATCTAGTAATACATATTTATCTATTAATATTATTTGTAAGATAGATAGATAGATAGATAGATAGCCATATACGATGATATATATTGATTTTAGTATATATCAAATATCATCTTAGGAATTTGAGAGAGAAAGAGAGAAAACATTTATTTAGCAAGCGCCCGCAGCACCATGGAGAGTTAGGAATTTGGGGGATGATCAAATGGATGATGATTGAATTGGTGGTCGTGCTTGGCGACGCCATTTAATGAGGGTCGTAAGCCCGTAACCCACTCACCGGCAATTGGTTGATACAAACTGAACCCACTTGTTATCTTTGTTAGCAGGTGGTCCATTGTATGTTTCAAAGATCTGAATAAACATGTTAATGCTGGATCTCAATCCAATCTCTAATAAAGAAAATATCAAGAAACCTATGTGAGAACATAAACTTTCTGGACTTTTTTTTTTTTGGATGCATATATTTCTCAATTGGGACAAGTGATAGATACGGCATGGGGAGTACATGCCCCTCGTCCAACAAACTACCTATGTTTTGAAATATAATACGCTATAATTCGACACACGACTAAAATGCTTATATATTAATCACTTTAATTTGATTTCAATAAACTATAATGCTTATATATTTGACATTCACATATATAATTCATCTCAAGAGTTTTTAAATGAGAGGTTATATTAATTAGTCATTTCGACAATTAAGTAATAAGTTACGTGTTCAATACAATAAGTTAAGAATGCAATAAGTTACATATTATTACATGTTAAAAATACAATAAGTTATATATATTGACTTGATTGTGTTTCATATCCTTATCTTGTTAAAAACAAATTCTTCGGCTATTTTATTTATTTATATATATTTTTTTAACGAGAAAAAACAATTATTTTAAAGGAAAATTTTGGTGAAATATCTATTTAGGATTGTTAATTAAGTAATTGTTCACATTGAGATGGATATTAAGTAAATGTCCATAAATTTTACTTAATTCTAACCCTACCCCTAGTATAAAGTTCAACCCCTTTCCTATTAGCCCCGGTGAAGATTTTGAGTTTTGGCCTGTTATCAAATAAAAGAAAAAGAAACGGCAATCGATTCGTCCTCTTAGTTCGATTTAAATCTACAAAGTTCAGTTCGGTAGGGGATCTGAGCGAGTATCTGACATGGCGATGATGTTGAGCTCCATAGGGGCGCTGTTGACGATGTTGAACGAAAAATTAAGATCCATAAACACTTGTATATGGAAATTGATTCGTCCTCTCAATTCGATTCCAATCGGCGAAGTTCAGTTCGATTAGGAATCGGAGCGATTCGTTCTCTCAGTTCGATTCCAATCGGCGAAGTTCAGTTTGATTAGGAATATGAGCAAATATATGCCATGGTGACAATGGTGAGCTTCGCAAGGGGCGCTATTGGCGATGCTCAACGAAAATCATCCAGACCTCAAGCTTCACGCTCTCCCTAACCTCAACGCCTTTGCTCACTTTTAAAACTTCTGAGTTTTGAATAGCACCCTTGAAGGTGGAGAAGATGGAAACTATTTCATTAATTTCATTGTATCGATTACAAACATGTTTATATATTTATGTACACATTTCAAAATTCAGGAAACTTCATTACTTTGTTTGTTTGTGAGGCATTAGTTGTGTGTTTAGAGGATGAAATGTGGGGTGTGTCTTTGGGCTTTGCTTTGTATCTTTCCTCGGGTTTGTCATTTGGACCGTGAATGGATGTAACTCTAGGGGCGATAATAATTTGGTGATATATAATATGGTGATGACATTTCTTATGGAAATGATACCTTGGTGACAGTTTTTATAAAGAGTTAATTTATGGTAAAATTTTGGAAATACGGGTTGGTAACAATGTTTTGATGATACGAGTTGTGACAATATCTTGGTGATAATCAGTTTTCGGGTGATGAAATGATGTCAAATTTTGTACATTAGATTTTCGTTTGTCTTTAGCCCCTCTAAGGTCTATGCTCCCCTAGTTCTTGGGTTTTAGTTTGGTGACAAAAAGTGAGTTAATATTAGGTGACAACAATTATGACATTAGTAGTGTACACACATTTTAATTTGGTGACAGTGTTTTGTAGTCGGTGAAAATAGGTTGGTGATACTATTTTGGTGACAATTTTAGGTGAGAGAAACTCGTTAAACTTTTAAAATTTTATTTGGTGACAATATTTGATGATATATAATGCAGTGGTGACATTTATTACTATTTGCTTAGTTTTAGTTACTCTAGGGTATAATGTTTTGTCATTTGTGACAATAGATTACTATCTTGGTGATATTTAGTATGGTGATGACAGTTTGTTTGTAATTACATGTTATTGGTGATAAATATTTGTTGAAACAATATTTTGATGACATTAGGTTGATGACACCGTTTTATTGTTGGTGAGAACAGATTACTAAAGTAGATTGATGTCAATAGGGGCAGTGATAATGTTCTCTGTTTAGGGATAATAGATTAGTGGCAATGTTTTTTATTTGGTGAGAATGTTTGGTGACAATGTTCACTTGTTGGTGAAAATAATTTGATGACAGTGTTTCGTAGTTAACAATAAGTTGGTGATAATATTTTGTAGTTGGTGATAGTATGTAGTTAGTAAAAATTGGTGGTGACAATATTTTATAGTATGTGACAAAAAGTTTGTGACGTTCTATATATAGTTCATGACAATGTTCTGTAATTGATGACAATATGTTAGTGACAATGTTTAGTAGTACCAGAAAAAAATTCCGTTAAATGTCACTAGAAAAAAAACTGTCACCAAAAAAGTCAATTGTCACTAAAATAATTATCACAAATAACTGTCACCGAAAAAATATACATAAGTCACAAAAAAACTGTCACCAAATGCAAGCGTTAGCCGAAATGGTTAATGTTGACTGGTCAATGTTTACTAGTCAATGTTAGAATTAAAAATGATCAAAAGGGGAAAGGTGAAGGGTTAGGGAAGGGGAATGAGGGGTATTTTTGTAAAAAATGAACATTTACTTAATTATGTAAAAAAATGGATATTCACTTAATTTTCACATCTAAAATGAATATTTTCTAAATTTAACATATTATAAATTTACAATGTTTTGTCCTAAAATAATATCTTTTGTTGTCTATAGAGGTTTGTGTGTCACTTTAATCCAAAAAGACGTACACCGCAAATATATAACATGCCCCTACTTTGAAAGATTTATGACGACTCCACTGATTGGGACATAGGAGTTCAGTTGATCTAGTTATTAAGATAAGTATTCCTTGCAACGACGGAGTTAGGATTTCGGCTAAGGATTTTCTATAAAAAAATCGTGAAATATTTTTTTTAGTGTATAATTATTGAGAAGATTTTTAAAAAAATATTGAAAAACACTAAAATTGTTAAATATTTATAATATTTTTTATTTAAATATTTGAGAGAAACAAAAAATATAGAAAAAAGTCAAGAAGAATTACTATCAAAACAGTATTAAAATAAAACATTAAATATAGCATTTTTAATTAAAATAATTGTGAGAAATAATGATATAATAAAACAAATAAATCTACATCTACATCTGCATAACTTATAAAAGAGGCTCTTTTTTCCCATAAATGCATTTAGTCATTTGTAGAATAAATGTAAAGAAGTAAATTGAAGAATTGATGAACTTTAATTACTTTTTTAAAAGAAGCTTTTTTTGCCCATAAATACACTTAGTCATTTGCAGAATATAAATGTGTGAATGAGTAAATTGAAGAATTGGTGAAATTTATTTATTTTTAATTATATGAGATAAAAGAGGCTATTTTTTCCCATAAATGCATTTAGTCATTTGTAGAATAAATGTGAAGAAGTAAATTGAAGAATTGATGAACTTTAATTACTTTTTTAAAAGAAGCATAAATGCACTTAGTCATTTGTAGAATATAAATGTGTGAATGATTAAATTGAAGAATTGATGAAATTTATTTATTTTTAATTATATGAGATATATTAAAATACTAAGATTCTTTTGGAAGCAAGATAAGAATTCGATTATCTAGACAAGCCTAGAGAAACCAAGAGACCCGACAAGCCGGTAGATGGACTAATCATCGTGTACAAGCAGAATAAAAAACAGAAGCAAATGCAAGAAATGAAATATCACGAAGCAAAAAAAAAAAAAAAGGAAATGCAAAAACAAAAGAAATGTGCACATTGTCCGATCCTAGACTTTAAAACAAAGCCAATAAGACAAACAAATCGACTTGCTAGGGAAGACACGCTCATATCACTCTGGGAACACTAGTGGATATTGTAACGACCCGAATATAAATATTCGGGTTACATTTTGAAGGGCGGATACATTTGTTCAGATCTTGCAATCCAGGTACGGGTTGAGATATTTAAAACCAAAGTGTTAGTTGGAAAGAAGGGATTTTGGAACCCTAAAACTCGTGAATGATCCGTTGGAGACCAACCTATCCTAACATTCTAAGTCGTGGAAAAACGAGTCTTAGTTCAAAAGAATGCAACCAATAAGTGCAATACAAAGTTGCCACGACGGAGCTGGGTCAAAACCAAAACAATAGTAGCAAAATACCAAGTCTCAAAATATAAGTGGAGTCTCTCGGTCAACTGAACGTTCGGAAAGAAACCCTCGTCATGGAAGCACGGAACAAGCAAGGATCAAATACCAGAAACTAGGCGTGGCCACAGGTCACGGGTCTGGGTCCTCGGATCAGCAGGTAGAGGCGGGTTGTGGGTTACGATTAGGGTTAGGGTCGGGGGATTTTGAACCTACTAACCCGGGGGGTCAACCCGCTATTCCAAAGTTTTTTTTTCTTGAATTTTTTTTAAGTTTATAATTATTATTATTTATATTATTCTTAGAATAATTCATCACAGTGAGTAAAAAATACTCTCACCCTTCCCTTTTAATAGCTTTGGAATGCTTCCTCTATTTTCTCATTTCCAATGTGTGACACACATAAACCATTTACACAATAACGTTTAGGCATCATGCCTTTGTGTGTGTGTGTGTGTGCGCGCGCACGTGTGTGTGTGTAGTCTTATCTCCTACATTTATATTTTAGTGGATTAAGGAAATTTTATAGAGATATAAAATTTCTCATGTTTTTTCCACTTCTTATTGAAATGAAATGGATATAGAAAGTGATATGTAGAAAAAGTCTTTACATATAATTTTTTTAAAAAAATTATTAGTAAAAAATGTTATAAAAAATAATATGTTAACCCGTTCGGTCAACGGGTCGACCCAAACCCGTCAACCCGTGAATTTTTGAGTTAGGGTTCGGGTCGAACAACCCTGACACTTGACTCGGTGGGTCGAACTCGTCGACCCGACAGGTTTGACCTGTGGCCACGCCTAACTGAAACTAACCACGAAGTCGGGACAAGAGACGCATACAGCCCTAAAGACCTCGCTGAAGACATATAATACTCCTATACCTAGAATAAAAGATGCTCTAATGCAGTACTGAAATTTTAAACACATAAGCATATATAATGACAGTTATATAAATGCAGAAAACGGTAAATAACCCAAATAATGCCAAACGACATATCCCACTAAAAAACTACGACCATACCTAGGGGGTTGGCGACTCGTCCACTCCCTTACCTAGAGTGGACCATTTTTCGCTCCCATACCTAGGGTGGAGATGATGTCGTAGCTGCAATATGTGTATAGCATGCTCAAAGGGTAGATGTATATATGGCTCATGTTTCAAAATGATACATAGGAAATCAGACTCATATGACTCAATATGATCAAACCCGATGAAGTTGAGTTGTCCTATGACCGGCCCTAGCAAAAAATCTAACACTCACAAATAACAATTGTTGTCTTTTCAAGCGCATAAAGAAGAAGGGTGCTCATTCATGTATGCAAGTCGATCTTAAGCATGATAGTACAGGACATGCGATAAGCAACACTTGAATACTATATGACACATTAGGCATGAGGTCTGGTCACTGAGTAAGCTCATGTAGAAAACTTACCTTGAGAAACGCCGAATCCAAAAGCAACTTAGCAATATCACAAGCAGATCCTGACGAAACCGGTCGAGAAAATATCTAAAAATAAATAAATAAGAGAAGTAACTATAAAAAGGGAAATAAAACTTCATAAGGACATCCGCGGTAAAAAATGGATCCCCCACTTTTAGGATCATCTCACCCGCAGACAAGAGGAGAGGGTATGTGCCCAAAATGCCCACATCCCACGAGTAAGACACGTGTCGATCAAGAGACAACACGTGGCGGAAGCCCAGGGACTCCTCATCAGCTATAAAAGGGAAAAACATAAAAGAGCAAAAGGACTTTTGGGAAGAGAGAGCATAAAGCGGACAATTAATAATAGCTACTTCTTCTAGGATAAGATCCAAAGATAGAGTGACGGAAAAAGACAAGTGATAGATCTTAACTGGTAGAAATCCCGCTCCGCGGATGAGATTGTCCCACATCCACGTGTAATCCAAAGGGTTTGTATCATAAGTCAAGAGTCTGAGGTGAGGATAAAACAAATCATGGCCATCTTCTCGCGTCGAGCAAGGAGTAACAGGTAAACGATCGATCCACATTTCGTTGACGAAGACTCGACATGGAGACAGTCTTGGTAAGACTTTTAACCTCCCGCGGCACAGGTTGGGCCGCACCGAATTAGTCGGTTCGGGTCAGGTAAATCCGTTGGGTGTGTGTGGGGTCTCACGAGGCCCACCTCCAGGTCCCGCCAAAAGTGGAAACTTTAGAAACGAGTTTCGTCAGATCCAATCAGGTTACCTAGCAAGCATAATATAAGATGCATAAGAATTGAGTGGATTCACCGAGGCCGATTGGCCGTTCTCCGAGGATAGGGGAGAGCTCTAGGAGCCTGGCCTGAATAGAAAAGCTTATAAAGGTACACCTTTATGAGGAAATCAGGTCGGAATCGAATGGAGGAGGTTTACCGACCTTAAGAACGAGAACAGAGGAGACGTAAATCGGATAGAAAATGGGCAAGCTTGCTTTTGATAAAGGTTAAGCGAGATGTGTCTCCCTCAAATCTGAAGCAAATTTACCCATTTTCTATCTGAAGTCGATGGTGAATCTGTTAGTCCGATAACTCTTGTCCAGTCGATTCTAATATGTGTCATGTCGTTTTGCTTTGGGTGTCCAGTTAAAACTAACTGCTTATATATCAACCTGCAAATAAACCCTCACCCAATTTCTTCTTCTTCGATGATTTTTATCTGAAACTTAAGATTTAATTCAAATTATATTAATGTCCCTCACTGTCACTCTTCCATCTCTCTCTGTCCTGTCCTCACTAATCTTTCTGTCTTCTCTCTGCAACGTTAGTTTTCTTTTTTCACTCATCTCTCTCTCTCTCTCTCTCTGATTTTTTTTATCGAAAGCAAACTTACCCATTTTCTATCCAAAGTCGATGGTGAATTTGTTTCTCTGATAACTCTTGTACAGTCGGTTCCAATAGGTGACACGTCATTTTGCTTTTTGTGTCTAGTTAAAACTTAATGCTTACACGTCAAACTGCAAATAAACCTCAGCTCACTTACTTCTTCTTCAAAGGTTTTTCTCTATAACTTAAGATTTCATTCAAATTATATTAATGCCCTCTTACCGTCACTCTTTCCCACCTCTATCTTTGTCTCTGTCTTATCCCCTTTGCCCTCTCTCTTTTTACCGCCTGGTCTTAGGGGGCAGGTTGTTATATTGTTCATTCATCAATTAAAAAAAACAAAGCAGTTCACCAAGCCTCTGCGAGGGCTCCTTCACTTCGATTCCACCTCCTATACTCCAAATCCGACCTCCACTCGCCTCAAATTGACCTAGAAAAGCCATCAGAACGAAGGCATCCAAGCAGACGATTGCTTCATGTGGACGATTGCTTGTAACTCAATGTTCAATCGTCAATTATAGTTACAAGAACTCGCTCGTTACAATAATTTTAGGTATAAGTAATTAGTTACAAGAATCAAATATATTACCCACAACAAATTAGTAATAATAATGAGATTGTGTTGATTACAATTATAATTACAATAATTAAGAACGATTACAAGAAATTAAGTACAATACAAATTATTAAGGTTACACTCATCTACAGTTATATTTAACAATTGTAATCAAGGTTTTAACATATCTTAATTAAGGTTTCAATAAATTACATTAGATTACAATAGTTTTCAACATATGTCGTTTAAATTATTGTTATCTAGATTACACTAATGTAGGATTACAATAGGTCTCATTCTCCTTTCTCGTCCGCATCTGCTGTTAAAAGACGTAGTGGACCAGCTGGGTTGAGAACTGAGCATGCAAACCATACCTCGCATGTTGTTTGTGAATGGGGAATCATTTTTACAGAGCGGCTAGTCTACATGTTCTCCTTTGCTGGATATCTTGAAGAATTAGGAAGCAAAACCTTAGGACGCTCCACACAAAGCCTGTATATAATGACACCAGTCACAATGCACATGACAATAAGATTATCTAACACGACACTAGTTTCAATGCACATGACAATAACGACGTTTCAAACCATTTCCCACCCTACACATACCAATTGTTGCATGTAGGTCGCCCCTAAACATATCAAACGTCTCCGCATTCAGAGCTAACTTTGTAAGCTTTTATAAGTTTCAACCGAATATACGTCGAGGTACGTAGTTTCGACTTCCACATGACAGGAAGAGTTATAAACATGACATCCGACTACTACACACATGACATAAATCAAAGTGTCGACAAATCCATTAAATCTTCAAAGGTATCTCAAGATTAAACATATTGAAGTCGGCCTACACCTGGTATTTTGTATTCCACATAGTTGTTCCCCAATTTTCCCAACTCCCCCAAAATCCCCAATTCCTCCAATTTCGCCAATTCCCCAATTCCCCTTTTTTCCCCATCTAACTACAACCAATATATCCATTTTCCTCCATTTCACCCCATCCATCCCCAATTTTACCCAATATTCAAGACCAACACTGTTAATTTTCCCCAATTTCCCTTCTATCCCCATCGTCAAAATCCCCGTTCCAAAACTTTGCATCCCTTGATTTTTACATGCCGATGGTTAGTTCTTACATGAAAGAGGGAATCTGGAATAGAAATTTCGTTCTTCATCTCATTTCAAACAATGGCAAACGCATATGGTTCTTCCACTCGACTCCTCGCCCTATCAATTTGTGCAATCGGTAAATAATCGGTGGCGTTAGGGTTTACTTACTTGATAACCGAAGGTTTGTCACTTGTATTTGGTGTCTGTGGCCTGTTTGATGTCCGCTTCTTCTTCTCCTCTGCAGACTTTCTCTTGTTCTTCTTCGAACTCCTTCCTCTTCTTCCTTCCGTTATTGATTTTCAGAGAGAGCAACCCTAGGCCTCCCCCTTCTCCTTTATTAAGCCTCTCTCATCGGTAGTTGAGTTTACATATTTTTTAAAAACCTGTCAATTCTCTCCCCATCCACACGTCGCACTCTCTCTACTCCACAACTACAGCTGGTCTCTCCCTCTATTGTAACGGGTTGGGATGCACTTTTTTAAGGGGTTAGAGTTAAGTTTTTGCAATTAATATGGATAGGGGGTTCAAACCCAACCGGGTTTTTGGGTTAGTTTTGCAAATACCCCTAAAGATTTTTTTAAAAAAATATATTGAAAGAAAGTCATAAATTGTAGTATAAATATGATAATTTTTTACAAAAATTCATTCAATAATGTAATAATTTATATGTATGTGTATCATGATTAAGATTTTTTTTAAAAATATTGAAAGAAAATTATAAATTTTTGAAATAATTTTTCATTGGTAAATGAAAAAAAATTGATAGGATTGAAAATTATGAAAAAAGAACTCATAAATTGTAGTTTAACTATGACATTGATAGTTAAATTTTTTTTATAGAAATCAAAATTAGAAGATTTTTTAAAAATATATGTGTAACATAATGAATAATCTTATGAAAATATAAAGAAAAATATAAAATTTGTTTTTAATATGACATTTATAATATAGGAAAAATTATTTTGTAAAATATTTGTTTAGAATAATGAATAATCTTATGAAAGTATTAAAAGAAAAAATATAAATTTGATTTAAATATGACATTTATAATAGGAAAATTTTTGTTGGAATAAAACATAGTAAAAAAAAATAAAGAATGAGGTTTGAACCAAGACCTCTTGGATCCTTTTTTCTTTCTTCCCTCCTCTTTACCAACTAAGCTAGACAACTTTATGGTTCTCTTTTAAAATTTTTTATTTTTTTACCTTATTTTTTTTCATTTTTTAATTTTTTTTTTAAAAATATACCTACGAAATTCCGTCGTCAGAGGGGGGTGGCCGCCGGACCCGTGCAATGGCATGTTCAAAAAGCCCAACGGAGTAGGGCCCCAAAATTTTATAGGGCCCCATATCAAAATTTATTAGTACTAATATTATTTGTTGTCCTAAAAATCACAATGTTTGGTTGTCTTACTGGATAGCAACCCAATCAAATCCATCCAATTAACCCACAGGTTGCGAGTTCGAACCTCGGCTTGCTTTAATTTTTGGTTTCGTCTTTTTAACTTTGTTTTATACTCTGTATAGAATACTACTTTTTTTTAATATATAAAATTATATTGGCCTTTCTTATTAACTTTTTTTAATTAATTTTGGACCTTCTTATTAACTAATTTTATTTGTTACTTTAATATATCGTCAAATTATTATTTTGGGGGCCTTCTTGTCAACCATTTATAATTATTTTTGGGGCCTTCTTATTAAGTATTTTTATTTGTTAATTTAACACAACCTCGTGTTATATTGACATAAACATAAATAGTAAAAAAACTAAAAATCTAATAGAAGGTAGTTCTATATTAAATTTATTTTGGTCTTCTTTTATTTTTTAAATATAAATTTATTCAATACTAATTTACTCTCATACATGTTTGTGATTTATTAGTAAATCTTAATAAATACCCCTCCTAGTAAAATAGTTATATTTGAATTTTTCATAGAGTTTAGAAAAACAGAAACTCTAAAATATTGGCTTTTAAATTATTAATTTTAATAATTTCATATATTTTTATATTTTATATAGTTTTTATCTTTATTAAAAACCAAATAAAAATTAAATATTTTAATATAGAGGTAGTATTGAACAGGGCCCCAAAATACATTGGACGGCCCTGGTGGCCGAACCCTGGGCCGCCCCTACCTAGTGTTTTGTAGGGGATCGACATTGGCTTGGTGGTAATTAATGGGTTGGAAACTTCAAATAAATCAGGTCTTTAAATTTGTTAGAGGACCAGGAGAGAGAAGAGGAGGATAAATTGGACTTAGTGATAAATAACGTGTTAGATTTGATTTGTAGTACGTGTTATTAAAGCAAGCGTGTTTTGGTTCGAACTATTCGGTGTGTAGACTAGAAGGAGGGAGGTTGTGCAGTTGGGGGTTGAGACAGGTACCACTCCGGCCTGCCCCTTTCTTTGTCCCTCAAAGAACAAAAACCGAAATTTTCTTTATTTGATAAGATAAGCAATCTATATGTATATCTATCTATCTATATACATATACTAAAATCGATGCATTGTTGTCTGCGTGGCGGCACGTGAGTGAATCTGCCTACGTGGCGGCACGAGAGTGCATCTCGCAAAACTTTCTCCCGTCAAAAAGGAAATCTAATAAAAATAATTAAATAGTTCTAACTAAATATAATTAAAAATGATTAAATAATTATTTTATTTTACCATTAACTTATATAATTAGATAGATGAAATATCTTATAAAAGAGGAATATCTTATAAAAGAGTAAATATTAATATATAAGACAATTAAAAATATTTAAATTAATACCACCTATCCAAAATAAGTTTAACTTTTTCAATTGCCTATAATAAAGCAATTGTGTTTGAATATTAAGCATTTTCCACTTACGTTTGGAACAAAGTGCCAAGGGGTAATAAAACCCTCTCTCTATTCAGACGGTATGTGTTGTTAGGCACTCAACTCAAACCGATATATAACGTTCTATGTGGCATGTTGTAGTTGAATTTATATAAAAAAAATTATAAAAATAATATATTGTCATAGTTTATAAAAAGTTATTATAAATCACAATCTATATATATATATATATATATATATTTAGTTAACTGATTAATTAATAACAATATAAATCAAAAGTAAGTAATAGTCATACTTACCAAAAATATTAATAGATAAATATGTAGTATTTGATAGGTGTTATTTTATTTATATCTAGGTTGTTTATAATGGAAAGAATTATTTATATCAAAATTAATTATTTAATAATTTTTATTATATATATATATATATTATTTTGTGGACAAAAATAAATTATTAAAATATTATGTAGCCACATTCCATTAGTGCGTATATATTTTAGTAAATTAATGTAATAAATATATACCACATATTTAATAAAACAAATTATTAAAAAAATAAAAAAAATCAGTCGTCGATGAAATTACATGAGAGTTAATTAAGGATAGGTCAAGAAAAAAAACCTTTTACCTTATAAATGTGAATTTTATTTATATTTTGAGAGGGCCTAAATAAAAGATATTTAGATTGTATATAATAAGTCGAAATAATTTTACCTATATCTATATTGTTTTTTGATGGAAAAAATTATTTATATATTTTATTTATTTATTTATTGGAATCTATCTAAATTATTTATAATACTGTATTATCATATTCACCGTACATAGGACAGGCCTTACACTAGTATATATATATAGAGGTTGGTTCCGGTGTACTCAACCCTTAATGTGTATCATGTACTCAGAAATTATTCGTCTATTTGTTCATTATTATTCGTCTGTTTTCACATAATTATTCATCTGTAAAAAGAGTGTAAAAAGACAAATTTTATTCTAACAAATAATTGCCCAATATCACCGAATAATTTCATTCCACTGAATAATCTCCCAATACCATCGAATAATCAGAAGTTACTTTTAATCTCATCGGTTGATCTTTTTAATTCAATGGCCCAGATTTGTTCACATGATACACGTAAAGGGCTGAGTACACATATATATATATATATATATATATATATATATATATATATATATATATATATATATATATATATATATATATATATATATATATATAGAAAGAGAGAGAGAGAGAGGATAGATCATATGTACTCAGCTCTTAACGTGTATCATGTACACAAATCTAGACCGTTGATTAGTTGAGATGGAGGGTGGAGATTAATTAGCCCATTTGTGGTAGATTGGCTGCATAGATGATTATTCGGTCGAGTATAAATGATTATGCACTAGTATATGAAGAATTTTTCAGTCGTATGACTCTGTTTAGTAGGTTCGTCATTATTCGATCGTATTGACGGATTATGCGATGGTAATTTTTAGGTCAAAGTTAGGGGCGTTTTTATGGTGCAAGCTATTAAAAAAATCTATCGATACCATCGCTTAATCCGTCAATACGATCGAATAATATTGTAACGCCATCGAATAATTATGTTATACCATTGAATAATAAAGCAATATCATCGTATAATCTGTCAATACGATTGAATAATATAATGAAACCATCGAATAATCAAAATGACTAACCTACTATAAACAGACTCATACGACTGAATAATCGTTCATATACTAGTGCATAATCATTTATACTCGGCCGAATAATAATCTATGTAGGCAATCAAACAAATGGGCTAATTAATCTCCACCCTCCATCTCAACTAATCAACGACCCATATTTGTGTACATGATACACGTTAAAGGTTGAGTAGACTAGAACTAATCCCTATATGTGTGTGTGTGTGTCTGTGTGTGAGGACCAACTTTTTAGCCCGGTTCACTAGCTTTATAGCCCGATTCTGAATATATTAAAACCGATCTATAAAGTCACAAATCGATTTTAGCCTGGTTCTGAATAAAATGGAGCTATAAAAGCACTGTGTAATTTTAAAATATGGGTTTTTATAGCACGATTTTTAGGCTGAACCGGGCTATCAAGTCATGTGTTATTTTAAAACTTGAGTTTTTAACATGGTTTTTAGTTTGAACTGAGTTGTAAAATCACTGTGTAATTGAGTGTTTTAGCACATGATTCAAATAAACCAAGCTATAAAGTAGTCCTCATAGTTTATACCATAATTTGAGATTTTCACTGGAATCAATCTGAATGTGTGTGTGTGTATATATATATATATATATATATATATATATATATATATATATATATATATGTTATTCTATATTATCTTAATATGCATACATTACATATTATTGGGCTGCTGTGTATATACTTCATTCATATATTTGTAGGTGCTCACTTTAATTTTTTTTTTAGGGTAAATTGCAGCAAATCACCCGTTAAATAGTGCCATTTGCAAGAAACCACCCGTTAAATTAAAAATTGCAGAAAACCACCTCTTAGATATCTTCCGTTAGCCAAACACCACCCATTGCATCTTTCTGTTTTAACTCCGTTAAAAAGTGAACAAACTCTCCTTCAAAATCTCCTTTTATTTCTTTTTGTCTTTTCCGAATGAAGTCTCACCCTCCGCGATGTTCGTCTTCTCTAATACAGTACCAAAAAAA
This sequence comes from Persicaria tinctoria, assembly GCA_037127255.1. Lineage (NCBI taxonomy): Eukaryota > Viridiplantae > Streptophyta > Magnoliopsida > Caryophyllales > Polygonaceae > Persicaria > Persicaria tinctoria. Next base: position 29,415,391 of record JBANSL010000016.1, on the reverse strand, counting down.
CAAAAAAAAAAAACAAAGCCTTCTTCACTCATGGAATAAGGAAGAGGGACATTCAACTGGATATTTTCGTAAAGGTGAACCCAAGACCTGTTTTCCTAATCCTAGTTGAAGTCTTGATTTTTGGTATTCCACAAAAATAAGTAAACGCAAAAATAAAAATGAAAACAGTTTGCTTCTTACATGATTTTTTTTAGAACAAATAAATTTATTTTGGTTTTGAGTTGTTTGAACTTTGGATGATGAAATTGATGGACTAAATTAGTAAATGGTGATTCGAAATCGAATTTATTTTGTCACTGAGGCGGAGGTTTGTTGTCACACAAATAGGGTCGATTTGTAGCGATTTATTGTTGGGAAAGTATTGCAAGCGGTAAGCACACAAATAGGCTCGATTTGCAGCGATTTATTGGTTCCTAAATCACTGAATCTCAGGGACTTTGAAGTGATTTAGGAATTTTTTCACTCATGCTTGCTCCAAGGAGAATGGCTTGTTTTAGATCTCAAAAGAGGGTAAAAGACCCGATTTTTCTAATTTTGAGAACTTTAAATCTATTAGTTGCTTGTTCGTTGCCCAATGCTCATGACATATATCTTATTTTCATGGCCTAATTAATTGGGGTAAAGGGGTGTTGAATGGCAATCAAAAGGAAATTTGAATCAATAACAAGGGTAGTATGGTAATTTTGTCCATTTCCTCATTCATCTAACGGAAGTAAGAGATTGGGGTGGTGTTTGGCTAACGGAAGATATCTAAGGGGTGGTTTTCTGCAATTTCTAATTTAACGGTGGTTTCTTGCAAATGGCCCTATTTAACGGGTGATTTGCTGCAATTTACCCTTTTTTTTAATGGCGTCATTATTCTTGTTGAGATGTTAAAGATGGGAAGACGAGAAAAAGTATATATTATACGTAGCATAAAGTTAGATGGAATTGCATCTGGTTTATAAGTTGGCTTTATGACAAATGATTGCATCGGTAGACTATCTTCATTTATTTTTTTGGTCGTAAAACTATCTTCATTTATGAATTTCAATGAATTTTAATACGGAGTATGATATTAGAGTGGTTAACTAAATTAATAGATAAAATTATTATTTTTTGATGAAAAACTCAGACTTTATTCCGTAATCATCAAATCTTTTTCGAACACAATGTCAAACAGCAAAGAATTCAAGTCATTTAAAATAACACTAAAAAAAAAGACACGCGGCACAAAATTCCACAAACACCTTCTGAACCGCCTGACCAGCTTCAGAACCTCGTTCAGCAGTGCCCCCTACTCCCCGAAAAGAGTGCTTCCTCTGCTGAATCAATTGCAATAGTTGACAACAATCTGATTCGATATAATGATGCAGTCCATATAATGTTGATACGTAAGCCTCATCGCCCATAGAACCGCCTCAAATTCTGCCACCAACGGATCAGATGATTATTCGTCTGTTTTCGTATAATTAATCATCTGGAAAAAGAGTGTAAAAAAGGTAACTTTTATTCTAACGAATAATCGTCCAATACCACTTAATAATCTCCTAATACCATCGAATAATCAAAAATTACTTTTAATCTCATCCGTTGATCTTCTTAATTCAATGGACCAGATTTGTTCACATGATACACGTTAAGGGCTGAGTATATATATATATATATATATATATATATATATATATATATATATATATATATATGATAGATCATATGTACTCAGCCCTTAAGGTGTATCATGTTATATATATGTGTACGTGCGTGTAAAAACTTGTGAGGACCGGCTTTTTAGCCCGATTCACTAACTTTATAACTAGGTTCTGAATATATTAAAACTGATCTATAAAGTCACAGTTTTTAGCCCGATTATGAATAAAATCGAGCTATAAAGTCACTGTGTAATTTTAAAATATGAGTTTTTATAGCAAGATTTTTAGGCTTAATCGAGCTATCAAGTCATGTGTTATTTTAAAACTGGAGTTTTTAACACGGTTTTTAGGTTGAATTGAGTTGTAATGTCACTGTGTAATTGAGTGTTTTAGCACAGGTTTCAAATAAACCAAGCTATAAAGTAGTCTTCACGATTTTTACCATAATTTGAAGTTTTCAACGGAATCAATCTTTATATATGTATGTGTGTATATATATGTGTGTGTGCGTGCGCGTGTGTATTATATATATATATATATATTATCTTAATATGCATACATTACATATTATTGGGCTGCTGTGTATGTACTTCATTCACATATTTGTAGGTGTTCACTTTAATTGATTTATTTTATTTTATTTTATTTTAATAGAGTTATATGTCTTGTTGATATGTTAAAGATGGGAAGAGGATGGTTCCGACGCGTCGAATTTCTACAAACTCAATTTCGACGGCTCTTAAAAAGAAGATGGTTCCGGAACCTTCGGGTTTGTTATTGGAGGTGATACTGGTGGCATAGTTTCGTTAGGCAACGGTTCTTGCAAAAAAAACTCCGCCCTATTTCCTGAAGCTCTTGCTATCCGGAATGGAGTCCTTAGAGCAAAGCAGCTTAATCTACACAAATACACAATCTGCTCATCGAGGGTGACTGTCTTATGAGTTTCATGCTCTACTGGGGTGCTGGTCTTGTCCCTGGAACATATGTTGTTACAATCAGATACTCGTTCTGATATTTCCTTCTATAATAATTTTGCTATTCGTCATATTTTTAGGTAATCTAACGCTGTAGCGGACAAGATTGTGTGTCTGGCTTACAGTAACCCTGTCGTGGATAGCTGTTCTATCGATCTTCGTCTGGCCGATCTGGTCCGTGATGTGCTAGGAAGGCTTGCCGCTCAGCGGGAACCTCCCTAAATTTTATCGGCTTAAAAAAAAAAAGATGGGAAGTGGAGAAAAAGTATATATATATATATATATATATATATATATATATATATATATATATATATATATATTAACTGCTGTGTATATACTTCATTCATATACTCCCTCCGTTCTAAAATATAAGACTTTTACTATTCACGCACGTTTTCTTAGGATGTTAAAAACTATATAAAATATTAATTTTTTTATTAATTTTTTTAATAATCTCGTAATAAGAAGTATGAGATTATTAAAAAAAATTAATAAAAAAAATATTTTATATAGTTTTTATCATTATAAGAAAGTGTGCGTAAATAGTAAAAGTATTATATTTTAGAACGGAGGGAGTATTAAGTAGGTGTTCACTTTAATTGTTAAAGATGGGAAGACGAGAAAAAGTATATATTATACGTCGTAGAATATATTATCCGGTTTATAGGTTGTCTTTATGACAAATGATTGCATCGGTAGACTATCAATTCATTTATGAATTTCAATGAATTTTAATATATTAGAGTGGCTAACTAAATTAATAGATCAAATTATTATTTTTTGATGAAAAACTCAGACTTAATTCCGTAATCATCAAATCTTCTTCGAACACAATGTCCAATAACAAAGAATCCAAGTCATTTAAAAAAAACACTACTCCCTCTGTTTCAAAATAAAATTCGTTTGTGTTTTTCTGCACGCTTTTTTATGAGATAAAAAAATTATAAAATATTATTTTTTTATCAATTTTTTTTAATAATGTCATACTTAGTAGTCATAAGTATAAATTTATCAAAAAAAATCATTAAAAAAAATACTATTTTATATAGTTTTTACCTCATAAAAATGCGTGTAAAAAAAGTCAAACGACTTTTATTATGAAACGGAGGGAGTGAAAAAGAAGAGACGTCGCACAAAGTTCCAGAAACACCTTCTAAACCGCCTGACCAGCTTCAGAACCTCGTTCAGCAGAGCCCCCACCACTCCTCAGAAAGAGTGCTTCCTCTGCTGAATCAATTGTAACAGTTGATGGCAATCTGATTCGATATAATGATGTAGTCCATATCATGTTGATACGTAAGCCTCATCGCCCATAGAACCGCCTCAAATTCCGCAACCAACGAATCGGAGCCTTGCTGAATCCTCAACGCTGCAACCCATATATGTGACAACCCCATCAGAGTCATGGGCCATGTATCCTATGCCACGTCCATCCGTTGTAGTAGATGAGGCATCAAATGCAATTTTGATCAGCCCCATCTCCGGTAACCACCAGCTGGCATAAACCGGCATGTCCGGGATGCTCTATTGTAGCTCCATAGTAGGTTCTTCTTCACCCCTGTTACTTTCTCTTCCCAAGCATCTTCAATAATCCTCCGCGGCTCCAACTGGACTCCTTAGAAAACCCAGCAATTCCTAGCATGCTTGGTGTGGTGCAGAATGTCGTTATCTTTCTACAACACCAAAAAGAATAACTCAAACCAACAACACAACTAGCAACCTAGTAACTAGTAATTTCCCCTATAATTAATCAACAATGATTAGGTCTTTGATCCTTGACTTTATCTATCTTTCCTTGTTTGATTCATCTAATGGCGGATCACTCCAACCCTAAGCAATGCAACAATAACAATCATACAAACAACCAAGGATAGGAGAACAACTCCCTAACCCTAATTGGTATAATTGATAAAGTAGAATTGCCAATGTCATGTACACACAATCGATGCTTTCAGGGGATCAATTAGTTATATTGTGCTACTAATCCAATTAACTTGCAACGGTTAATCAAACCTTTACTAGGAAAGCGAATTCCGTCAAGGTGGCCAATCAAGAGGGAATACATGCAATCAATCAATAACAAACAAAGACATTGAATTAATCAAACTCAGAATAGATAAAAATTAAGTCTCACAAATCATATAACCATGCCTCCGAATTGCAGGCGAAACAAAAGAGGTTTAGTTCCTGATGGAAAGTCTTCCTCTCAATATCTCCATTGAAATTCTCTTTTGAAGAGTCTATAAGGCGATGAATAATACTCTAGAAGGGGGATGAATAGAGTATGGACGATTTTCGCAACAATAGAAATATAGTGCAACTTGTCAAGACCTTGATATAGGCTATCAGGACTTTGACAAAGTAAAATCGAATATGATAATGTAAATGCGGAATATAAAAGATGAACACACGAATTGTTAACGAGGTTCGGCACCAACTGGCCTACGTCCCCGCCTAGGGTTATCCAACCCGTAGGATTCAAACACTTCTTATTTCACTTCACTTGAGCCTAGAACTTCCTAGAGAAACTACCCTTTCTCTATACAAAGCCTCACTGCTTATATTCTAGCTCTCAACCTTACAAGTAAAATAAAAGCTCACACCACACACCAAGTGTGTTTTGATCGAGTGTGAAATACTCTAAATGTAAAATGAATGACTTGTACAATAAGTGCTAGTGTTTCTCTCAACTCTTAAACAATGAACATCACTTAGGCTTTTAGAGAATGTAAGAGAAACTTGAGATGACGAATGCCTTAGGATGCTATGATTGCTTGAATGCTTGCTTAGATAGATATCATCCTTCTTGGCCTTCGTCTTTATATATAAGGAAAACTTGTAGAGCTTCTTGGAGGGAGACCGTTTGAAATTCAAATACTTTCCAAGATATTTGAATTCTTTCCGAAAATGATCCTTCCGTTTGTGTGCTTTCCAAGATTGTTCCATCAATCTTCTTCATGATCACGTATGATCAATTGGATTGGTTCTTTCCTTGTATGATAAAATGAGATCCTAAAAGAGCATTCATAATGTATCTTGCACACAAAATGGGTTAGATGAGAAACATGTATATAATTTGATTAAGGCCGAATCATATCTCATAGCCCAATAATAAAGCCCATTATAATATAGGCCCAACAAGGTTGGCCTCGGATTCTTTCCTGTAAGAGAACAAGTCAATAGAGAAATGTATAAGTGATATTCCAAACATTTTAGTCTGGGTTTCAAGACCTTGAAACCCAACCTTTTGTCTTTTATCATCCTTTAGATCACCTGCACGTTAGGTCTCAAGATCTTACAATCAAGGTGGAGTCTTCAATCTCCCCCTTGATGGAAGACAAAACCTGTTTCAGTATTCATAATATAGTTCCAGCAATCATTAAGAGGATATAAGCATATTATATAGTATGAGCATAAAATGTTTGGATCATCTATGTTTTAAAACATCAAGCACTTAACCAACCAGTGCCAAAACGAAGCAACCGAAACATTCTCCCCCTTTTTGTCTTCCAACAAAAGGTTAGAGAGGTGAAAATGTTTGAAAACAACAATAAAAAACACCAACCAAAAAGCCAGGAGTTTTTAAAAGACAATCAGCAAAATAGGAGTTTTTAGAAGGTAGAGTAAAACGGGTGGGAGATCAAGGCCTTGAGTCAGAATCCCCATCTGCAGCCTTCTTCTTCTTGCTCCTTAGAGCCTTCTTGCCTTTCTTAGCAGAGGATGGCTCAGCAACAGAGGATGTGCCAGGGGCGCCAGGAGCAGCAGGATCTTCAGGAGGGGCGATGCCAACGCCTTCCTCAACCCACTCGCCAAAGGTGGGGTACTGCTTGTTGGAAGGAAGGTACTTCCTCCTGACCTCATCTCTGCACCTCTTTCTCCACCTATCCAAGGCGTCTTTGGTGACCTTGTCTCTTTCCATTTCTGCAAGTTGTCTCTGACACTCCACATCCCTGTACTTCTTGACCACACCATATTGCTCGACCGTGAGGATGGTGGGTTCATGGTGAGTGGGGCGCATAATTGGGCGTTTCTTCACTTGATTTTCACAGTTAAGGATGACATTCCCTGTCTTCTCGCGCACATGATCTAAAGTTTCTTGTTCCAGTGGCATGATAGAGCCTGTAGCAGTGTAGGTTAGAGCATTGAAAAGCATCATCTGATCTAGCTTGCAGTTGACCATAGAGAGTAGCTCATGAGTCTGGTCCTGGCGAATCACCACATCCGACCACATTCTGCTCAGATCAAACCTAAGGTCTTGAATCTCAGTCTCCACAGCAGCCAATTTGTCCTCGTTCACACTGGGTTCAGCAACCTGTTTTCCTTTCGAATCTTTCTTTAGAAACCACTGTCCCCTCAGGTTTTTGACAATACCCAATCTCTCGAGACATCCTTCATCAATGATCCCGCTATAGGTTTGCTTTTCTTCTCCTGATGTGTCGATATCAAAGGCTTCAAAGATTTTGGGCAAGAGGTTTGCATAGGGTAATGGCATAGGCCGAGAGAAGGTAAAGACATGGGTCATGTAATCGAGAATGAGTTTGGGCAAATCAGGCTCATATCCGTTCATAATTAGGAAAAGGATCTCGAGAAGATTCTCGTTCACCAATTCTCTGGAATGGATGCGTGGAAAGTGATGTCTCTAAAGTAGCCATGTCTTTATGCATATTTTAGTTCCATATTCTATACACTTTGTATATTTCGGGTTGGGAATATGTCGAATTTATGTAGTTGATGTTTATTTGTCAGAAATAGAGATCTACATAAGTTTCTGTTTAATATTGCAGAATATGGAGTCATTTCGGGAGAAAACCAAGAAGCAAGGAAGGAAGCTTAAGCCAACTCGATATCGACAAATGTTACTCGATATCGACAACCATGTCTAGGCACTGCACTGATCGAGGAGCACATGTCGAGGAGCTGAAGACGAGCCAACACGACTCCAACACCTTCCTCGAGATCGAGTACTCAACTCGATGTCGACAAAGCCTCGGAGACAACCCGGATTCGAGGAGAGCTTACCCGAGGATGCTGAGGAGAAACTACCCGACCTGGCTAGGCACCCGGACACCACAACTCTAGATCGAGGACTTTCCTCGATGTCGATAAAAAAAAGGTCGAGCACCTGTCCGAGCATGTCGAGAAGAGTTACTCGACAACACTAGAAGGCCAAGACGATGGACCACCTCAACTCGAGATCGAGGAAATTTCCTCGAGATCGAGAACACCCCAGGAGCCTATCTGAGCTCTATCGAGGACCAGCAACCCGAGATGCCGAGCCACTGAAAGTCGACGACCATTCTACTCGAGATCGAGGAACAGTACTCGAGATCGAGGAAATCTTCCAGAGACGCGTAACGCGGTTTGAGCTGTCCTACTCGGATTGGGATTCCTTGGGGCCGAAGATTGCCGAGTCTATCCGATTTTATCAAGATCTACCATGGAGGAGAAGATTTATCCACTTGAAGACTTTTAGATATAATTCTTTTTTTTTTAGATTTAATTATGTTGTTGCATTTATTTATCATTAAGCTTTTAGATATAGATTTAGATATAGATAGAGATATTCTATCCTTGAATAGAAAGGATTAGAAGACTATAAATAAAGCCCATGGGGCTGATTTTAGGAAGGATCCAATTCAATTCACAAGTAGAGAAGTAGTTCACAGAGACAGTTTAGGAGTTCAGATGTTTTAGGGTTTTGGCGTTCAACGAGAGTTGGATCGCCGAGATTGTAAAGTCTTTGGATTTAGTTTAATGAAAGTTTCTTTTCATACATCAATGTATGAGGTTGCAATGAAGCGCGAGTAGTCATCCCACTTCTGGGGTTGGGGCGAGCCTGACGATAGCCATGCGTGTTTGAGGTAAAGATCCGACTTTTATCATGTTTTGAGCATCTACTACTTGTTATGTGTTTATTACCCATCTAATGGAGGTCCATGCTAACAACTTGGATTGTAAACATTAAATCAGTAGAGACAATTAGGATTTCTTGAAAGAGTTGTCTAATTGTTGGAAAAGGCGAAAGCTTAGTCCTTTGATGCGATTCACATGATTATCTGTTTTATTTCTGCTTTACGCATGCTTGGTTATCGTTGATGCAAACCCCAATCTTGGAAGTCTTTTACATATAGTTTAGTTCGAAATCCCAAAGCACTTGTCTTTATATGCTTCGTTTTAGTTTCTGCCCTTACTCGATCTCGAATTGCACTACTCAACCTCGAGTTACTGATTCTCGATCCAGCATCGTCGTAGCTTCTGTGTGCAGGTGATCGACAAAGATCAACCCGACGTTGACGACCCTACTCGATCTCGAGTAAGGCTTTGTCGAGATCGACCAAAAACCGCCGAGTTCCTGCTGCGCTGTTCGACTGTCCGATCTTCTGTCGAGTAACTGTACTCGAGGTCTAGGACCTCTGTTGTCGACTTCTGTGAGATTTCTCCGCTGCCTAGGATCCGCTGACACGCTTCCTCGTGGATCGATCCTGACTTCCCGCTGCTGCATCAGGAGGAGGTCTTGTAATTATTTGCAAGGGACGGAATCTGGTTTGCCTTAGTTTATTTACATTCTATTTTGCATACTCGATTTACTCCTTACAAAAAATTGGCGCCGTTGTCGGGGAAGCAATCATTCGCGCCTTAGGTAGTTAAAATCTCACGTTTTCTTTGAGTTACTTTACAGGTGTATGCGCCGTTCTGGTCAACCACCTGAGTTTGATAGCTTAGACGAACTGGAACGCCTTCTACACATCAAAGCTAAACTACAAAGAGCCATGACGGCTGCTGAGACATAAGAATAGCTGATTGCGAGGCTTACAAGGAACTAGCCGCAAAGGATACTACTATCGCCGCTGAGAGAGAAGGAAGGGAACAAGAACCTGAACGTGCGAGGCAAACAGAAGCCGAGCTTGCCCAATACCCAACCACTGCTGAGGATTATATGCATCCAACTCTCGTCGTGCCTGAATTGGCGATTCTAATCCCTGAAATCTCTTTTAAAATTCGCACTCAATTTCTTATAGAGCTTAAAAATAATGCTTTTTATGGAAAATTTAATGAGTGTCCTCTTGAGCATATTACCAATTTTTCTGACATGTGCCATACTCTTGCTGAAGGTACAACTCTAGAACCCAGATCACTCACAACATGGGCCCAAGTAGAGCAAGAGTTCCTGAACAAATTCTTCCCTCCCGCCAAAACAGCATTCCTCCGCCAGAAAATCACAGCCTTCAAACAGAAGCCTAGGGAGCCGCTAGCAAAGGCATGAGAACGCTACAAAAAACTGATGCGATCTTGCCCTACTCATGGACAGCCACCCTACGTCATTCAGGAGATCTTCTTCAACTCTCTTGACCAAGTCACTAAGGACAGAATCAACCAGTATACTCGCTATGAGTATCTGACGATGCCACCAATTGACGCCTGGGGTGTGCTAGACAAGCTCACCAATTATGAAAACAAATATGGTTCTACTGCAAACTATGAGGAGAACTCCCATGTCAGGCCAGTACCATCTATGCCACTCTATGAGCCAGCAAAGGAGATTGACCTAGATGTCAGGGAGCACTCTATCAGCCTTGCATCGAATGCGGATCACAGCGGCACACCACTACTGAGTGCCCACACACTGAGAAAGTCAGGATGGCAGAGACACATGAACAGGTAGCCTACGCTGGGGGTCCTAATCGCTACATGGGAGATCAAAGGTTCTATAATCCACAGTGGAACCAAGGTCCTCCTAGGAACCCCCCACCCTACAGAGCTCCACGACATCCATAAAGAGATCAAAAGAAGGATGATCTGCAGCTCATCCTTGAGGAGATGCGTCGGAATCAAGGCACCATCAACAACCAGTTCCAGAACATCACTACAAAATTTGGAGAACTGGACATCTGGAAAAGGGGAATAGAGACCCAGATGGGTCAAATCGCTGCACAGATCCCGCGACCATCCGGACAACTCCCTGGGTAAACAGAACCAAATCCTAAGGGGAAGACCGGACACGTCGCAGCTATCAAACTCAGAAGTGGGCATCAATTACAAGAGCCAGAGGTCGGGAAACATCAAGACAAGGTAGAGCAGAAACTCGACTCAGAGCAAACTCAACTCGATCTCGAGGAGCCGGTACTCGAGATCGACAACAACCTCCTCGACCAAGCCCAAAAGCCCAGCTCGGACTCCAATGAGCAGCCCGGCAAATCGAGGTCGTCAAGCCAACTCGAGATCGAGGACCCTCTTGTCGAGATCGAGGAGAAGTTGGCCGACATCGAGGACTCTGCAACACCTCCGACGTCTGATCTGGCTCCAAAGTAGAAAAAGCCACTGCCTTTTCCTTCAAAATCACAGAAAGATCCCACTGTAGGTAGGTTTAACCGTTTTGTTAATATGCTGCAAGAACCGAATGTCTCTATTCCTTTTACAGAAGCCCTACAAGAGATGCCTTGGATATGTCAAATTTCTGAAGGAAATCCTGAGCAAGAAGCGATCCATCTCAGAGATCGTAGGCGAATGCAAAGTACTCCACTTCCCTGAAAAGAGACCTGACCCTGGTAAGTTTTCTGTTACTGTGGGTTTTGGACAATATAAATACGAGTCTCTGTGTGATTTAGGAGCAAGTGTGAGTATCATGCCTTTATCAATCTGGCGAAAGGTAAAGATAGGATGCATAGAGCCTGTGGATGCCAAACTATACATGGCAAACAATACAGTGGTCATCCCTACAGGTATAGTTGAGAATGTCCCCGTCCAGATTGGTAAATTCTTTGTTCCAGCAGATTTCCTTATTATAGACTGTGCTGAAGATCCTACTAGCCCTATTATTCTTGGTAGACCATTCTTAGCTACTGCAGATGCCAGAATTAGTGTAAAGAATCGATCGCTCACCTTCACCATAGGCGATGAGGTCTTAGATTTCTCTTTTGGCCCTGCAAAGGAGGAAATTTCATGGCTAGAGGTAAAAAGCATCAGCAACCACGGGACCAACCAATCAACAGAGGGAAGCACCAGCACTGTACTCGAGATCGACAACACTTCCTCGATCTCGACTAACCCACTGCTCGATCTCGACCAAAGCTCGTCGATGTCGACTTCCTCTCCTAAGCCACAGACTTGCCCAGAGCCTAAGTATGGGGTCCCTGTACTTGAGGTCGACCAGCAGTACTCGACATCGACTAGCCCCGAGCCCAAAGATTTCTGTTTTGGGTCCGAAAAGGTAAGTTCAGGTATGAATCCTACTCCCCCTCAGTCCATAAAGAAAATTTTCAATAATCTAAGGGGAGGTAAGGCCCCGTGGCGAGAGAATCTGCGGAAATTAAGAGCTGGAAGAAAGATGAAGAAAGAGAAGGAAGATTATGCAAGGAAACATCTGTCAAGTGAGCTTGTATACTACAATCAGGACCTAGATGATCCAGGAGAAGGGCCAAGCATGAGCGGGCCCCACACCAATAGTCCTTGAGCGCAAATGGAGAAGTCAGCCTAGCGACTCTAAAATCTAGAGCATGTATATAAAACTTTATGAATTTTGGGACTTTTGAACTTTTTGGTTTTGGTTTTTGGTTTTGGTTTAAAATACTTCATGTGGAAAGTCTTGTTTTTGGGTGCAATCTAACACTTTTAGGTCGGCAAGCATAAAAGGATCGTGAAAAGTGGAATAAGAAGTCCCTGAAAAGCAGTCAGAATCGACGAAGGCCAAGTCGAGAACGACAAGGAGGAGCAGCCCAGACACTCCTCGATATCGAGTAGGCCAACTCGATGTCGACAAAGCCCAGAAGCTTCTCGACTTCAGAAAGCCACTGGACGCAAGAAGCTTCCTCGAGATCGAGCACCGTACTCGAGATCGACTAAGACCCTTTCCTTGACGTGCACTGATCTGCCCTCCTCGATGTGTTATTCTGTGAGTTCCTTCCTTTACTCTTGTTTTTATTTGATTTTATACAGTGGGGACACTGTATATTTTAAGTATGGGGTGGGGGAAGGGCTCATTATCATTATTATATGTTTTAGTCTTGCTTTTGGTTTTACATGGTGAAATTTTAATTTTTATGTTATGCATTCATGTTTAAATTTTATGCATTTTAGTCTTTTGTCATACTTTAGTCTTGTTTTTAGTTGCATAAAAAAAACATAGAAAATGTCGAAAAAAGAAAGAAAAAATGCATGTTTAAATTTCTGCATTGTTTTAAGTTTTATACCCTAACTCAGATGTCCTATGATGATGAATAATGATTGACTTGATCATGTAAACCCTATGGCATGTTTGGAAGGTTTAGCCTAAATCCTCGAAATTATTTTATGTGGATTGTGAACTTGTGATGAAATTGAGCACATATGATTCTAAGCTAAAGGTTAAAATCCAACAAAAATGGTCCTAGTGAGAATATTGGCCTTATAGGGAGAACATTAAAAAATCCATCTGCTTTCTTGAGTGTATTTACTCTTCATATGCATCTCTAAATGTTGTGATAGTTATTCAAGGCCAATGCATTTATATGTTTATGTAAATGAGAATTATATGATGGAGGCACCTTTTAAACCAATTTTATCATCTCTTTACCTACCCTGCATTATCCCTGCTTGAAGCCAGAAAATTAGCCTGAGACTTTTATTATAAACTCCACAAAATTATCCTTAGCCAAATTGAGTTTGATCCCTATTTGGGAATTAAGACTTAGAGTTGGTTGAAATAATGATTTGTGGAAGGAATGAGCTTATGTTTTATTTCAAGTAGGAAGGATTGTTGAAATTATTAAGATATGGGTTGGTTTTATATTTTTATCTTGCTATGCATATTATGTAAAAGGATTATTGGCTCACCCAATAAATGCACTAGTATTATTTCCTTTAAAAAAAAATCGAAAAAAGAGAAAGAAAAGTTTGTATATATGTTAGTGAATAAAGTGCATGAGCCAAAATTACCTTATTTCTTTCATTATTCGCAAGATACATACTTTGGAGAGGTTGAGGAAGTTTGAAAGGTTACATACTTCATTGAGATAAATTGGAGAGTTTGGTTGATGCATATGATTGAGAGTTATGGTTTGGTTGAGTTGTGTTGGAGATTTAGGAGTCTTAATTCCCGAATTTTATTAAGCACCACATAGCCAAATAATTCCATACTCTTATATTTCTTACCAAGCCACATTACAACCCCGCCGAATGGAATCTTCTTTGAAGATTTCTATTGAGCGAAGTCCTCCTGATAATTCTTGTTGCACTTGCATAATTGGTTGCGAAGTGGATTCATATTTAAATTATAATGTTTATGAGATTGTATATGGAATTGAGTTGAGAGATGATCTACATAGCCTAAACACATTGAGAGCTGAGTGTAAACACAATATTCCTGTGAGGTTGGATTTATATTGCCTATGCCTATGGATCGCTCCTATATGTGTGATGACGTTAAATTCACTTGTCTTACATTGCTACTACTTAAGATGTTGCTTTTGACAAAAGGCGAAGACTTGAAGGATGTGTTGTAGGTCTTGGTTATTGTTTGGTTATTGCTTGAGGACAAGCAAGTCTAAGTATGGGGTGATTTGATGTCTCTAAAGTAACCATGTCTTTATGCATATTTTAGTTCCATATTCTATACACTTTGCATATTTCGGGTTGGGAATATGTCGAATTTATGTAGTTTATGTTTATTTGTCAGAAATACAGATCTACATAAGTTTCTGTTTAATATTGCAGAATATGGAGTCATTTCGGGAGAAAACCAAGAAGCAACGACGGAAGCTTAAGCCAACTCGATATCGACAAATGTTACTCGATATCGACAACCATGTCTAGGCACTGCACTGATCAAGGAGCACATATCGAGGAGCTGAAGACGAGCGAACACGACTCCAACACCTTCCTCGAGATCGAGTACTCAACTCGATGTCGACAAAGCCTCGGAGACAACCCGGAGTCGATGAGAGCTTACCCGAGGATGCCGAGGAAAAACTACCCGACCTGGCTAGGCACCCGGACACCACAACTCTAGATCAAGGACTTTCCTCGATGTCGACAAAAAAAAGGTCGAGCACCTGTCCGAGCATGTCAAGAAGAGTTACTCGACAACACCAGAAGGCCAAGACGATGGACCACCTCAACTCGAGATCGAGGAAATTTCCTCGAGATCGAGAACACCCCTGGAGCCTATCTGAGCCCTGTCGAGGACCAGCAACCCGAGACGCCGAGCCACTGAAAGTCGACGACCATTCTACTCGAGATCGAGGAACACTACTCGAGATCGAGGAAATCTTCCAGAGACGCGTAACGCGGTTTGAGCTGTCCTACTCGGATTGGGATTCCTTAGGGCCGAAGATTGCCGAGTCTATCCGATTTTATCAAGATCTACCATGGAGGAGAAGATTTATCCACTTGAAGACTTTTAGATATAATTCCCTTTATTTTTAGATTTAATTATGTTGTTGCATTTATTTATCATTAAGCTTTTAGATATAGATTTAGATATAGATAGAGATAGTCTATCCTTGAATAGCAAGGATTAGAAGGCTATAAATAAAGCCCATGGGGCTGATTTTAGGAAGGATCCAATTCAATTCACAAGTAGAGAAGTAGTTCACAGAGACGGTTAAGAAGTTAAGAGGTTTTAGGGTTTTGGCGTTCGACGAGAGTTGGATCGCTGGGATTGTAAAGTCTTTGAATTTAGTTGAATGCAAGTTTCTTTTCATACATCAATGTCTGAGGTTGCAATGAAGCGCGAGTAGTCCACCCACTTCTGGGGTTGGGGTGAGCCTGACGATAGCCATGCATGTTTGAGGTAAAAATCCGACTTTTATCATGTTTTGAGCATCTACTACTTGTTATGTGTTTATTACCCATCTAATGGAGGTCCATGCTAACAACTTGGATTGTAAACATAAAATCAGTAGAGACAATTATGGTTTCTTGAAAGAGTTGTCTAATTGTTGGAAAAGGCGAAAGCTTAGTCCTTTGATGCGATTCACATGATTATTTGTTTTATTTCTGCTTTACGCATGCTTGGTTATCGTTGATGCAAACCCCAATCTTGGAAGTCTTTTACATACAGTTTAGTTCGAAATCCCAAAGCACTTGTCTTTATTTTCTTCGTTTTAGTTTCTGCCCTTACTTGATCTCGAATTGCACTACTCGACCTCGAGTTACTGATTCTCGATCCAGCATCTCCGTAGCTTCTGTGTGCAGGTGATCGACAAAGATCAACCCGAGGTCGACGACCCTACTCGATCTCGAGTAAGGCTTTGTCGAGATCGACCAAAAACCGCCGAGTTGCTGCTGCACTGTTCGACTGTCCGATCTTCTGTCGAGTAACTGTACTCGAGATCTAGGACCTCTGTTGTCGACTTCTATGAGATTTCTCCGCTGCCTAGGATCCGCTGACACACTTCCTCGTGGATCGATCCTGACTTCTCGCTGCCACATTAGGAGGAGGTCTTGTAATTATTTGTAAGGGACGGAATCTGGTTTGCCTTAGTTTATTTACATTCTATTTTGCATACTCGATTTCCTCCTTACAACAGAAAGATACAACGAGCCAGAATAGTGAAGATGAGCTTGGCTTGAAGGTTTAGGGTAGTGTGAGTTGGTTTGAGGGACGACGGAGATCTAGGGCTATGAGATTTTAGGAAGAATTCATCTCGTGCTCGTGAGAGACACTCGAATCGGCTTGGGAATTCTTTTGTGGGGATTTCAGTTGGAAGATCAAGGATGAGAGCAAGGCTTTCGGGAGAGAGGCGGATTCGGGTGTTCTTGACCTTGGATACGAGGGTTAGGGTTCCATTTACCCGATGAACAGTGAGATTAGCATAGAAAAGTCGAGTAAGCTGGGGATAGGCAAAATTGCCAGGGTTAAGGACAGTCCAGAAACAGGTAGATTTGAGGAGGGAAATGCAAGGCAAGGGCATGGATTGGAGAAGGGAGAAATCGACAGCATCACAGAAGCATAATTTTCGGTTGCAAAAGTCCTGTTTCCAGGACTCTGCAACCTCTTTAGAGCAAAACCAGTTGGGGTAAATGCCAGAGGATACCCGGGGAGGACGAGCAGGAGCAGATGTGGTGATGTCTCCAAAGTAGCCATGTCTTTATGCATATTTTAGTTCCATATTTTATACATTTTGCATATTTCGGGTTGGGAATATGTCGAATTTATGTAGTATATGCTTATTTGTCAGAAATGGAGGTCTACATAAGTTTCTGTTTAATATTGCAGAATATGAAGTCATTTCGGGAGAAAATAAAAAAGCGAGAACCGAAGCTCAAAGTCACTCGACATCCACAAGCTTTAGTCGATCTCGATGAATCACACCTAGACACACCCTAGACGAAGAGCACATGTCGAGGAGCGAAAGACGAGCCAACCCGGAGCCAAGAAGGGATTATCCGGATCTAAGGAGAAATTACCCGGAGTCGAGGAGAGACTACCCGGCCATGCCCGAACATCTTCCTGGAGATCGAGGAGTGTTCCTTGAGATCGACGAACCCTGTGAGCCTGTGTTCGAGCATGTCGACAAGAGGCTACCCGATACACCAAGCCGGCCAAGTCGATGAACCTAGGTTAGTCGAGATCAAGGAGAGGCCCTCGAGATCGAGTACACTTGTGAGCCCTATCCGAGCCAGTCGAGCACCAGCAAGCCGAGACGCCGAGTCGGCCAGTCGACCAACACTTCTACTCGAGATCGTGTAGTCTTACTCGAGATCGAGGAAGCCTCCAGAAGCCGCGTAACGCGTTTTGATCTATCTTACTCGGATTGGGATTCCTTGGAGCCGAAGATAGCCGCGTCTATCCGATCTATCAAGTTCTATCATGATGAGGAGAGATCTATCCACTTGAAGACACTTTAGATATATTTCCCTTATTTAGATTTAATTATGTTTTTGCTTTTATTTATCAATAAGCCTTTTAGATATAATTTTAGATATAGATAGATGTTTCTATCCTTGAGTAGCAAGGTTTAGAAGCCTATAAATAAAGCCCATGGGGCTGAGTTTTAATCATTCAATTTCAGTAGGAGAAGTAGTAGTAGAGAGAGAAAGTGAGGCCGAGTGGAGCAAAGGAGCGAGAGCAAGTTGGCTTTGTTCGGTTGTACTTTCTTCCGTTTGATTTAATGCAAGTTTCTTTTCATTCATCAATGTCTGAGGTTGCGATGAAGCGCGAGTAGTCCACCCCTTTCTAGGGTTGGGGCGAGCCCGACGATAGCCATGCGTGCCTGAGGTAAAGATCTGACTTTTATCATGTTTTGAGCATCTGCTACTTGTTATGTGTTTATTACCCATTTAATGGAGGTCCATGCTAACAAATTGGATTGTAAACATAAAATCAGTAGAGACAATTAGGGTTTCTTAAAAGAGTTGTCTAATTGTTGGAAAAGGTGAAAGCTTAGTCTTTTGATGCGATTCACATGATTATCTGTTTATTTCTGCCTTATGCATGATTGGTTATCGTTTTTGCAAGACCCCAATCTTGGAAGTCCTTTCTATACAGTTTAGTTAAAAATCCCAAAGCCTTTGCATTTATTTTCTTTCGCTTTTAATCTCTGTCGTCCTCGAGATCGAATAGCACAACTCGATCTCGACTACTAATCTTCGACCCGAGTCGCTGTAGCTTCTGTGTGCAGGTACTCGACAAACCCAGCCGACGTCGACAAGGACCCTACTTGATCTCGAGTAGCCTTAGTCGAGATCGACGAGAGCCTGTGCTTGCTGCTGCGCTGTGTTCGACTGTCCGATCTTCTGTCGAGTTGCTATACTCGAGATCTAGGACCACTGTTATCGACTTCTGTGAGATTTCTCCGCTGCCTAGGATCCGCTGACACGCTTCCTCGTGGATCGATCCTAACTTCCCGTTGCTACATCAGGAGGAGGTCTTGTAATTATTTGCAAGGGACAGAATCTGGTTTGCCTTAGTTTATTTACATTCTATTTTGCATTCTCGATTTCCTTCTTACAACAAATTGGCGCCGTTGCCGGGGAAGCTATCATTCGCGCCTTAGGTAGTTGAATCTCACGTCTACTTTGAGTTACTTTTCAGGTGTATGCGTCGTTCTGGTCAAACACCTGAGTTTGACGCCTTAGACGAACCGGAACGCCTTTTTCACATCAGAGCTAAACTACAAAGAGCTATGGCGGCCGCAAAAACACAAGAGCAGCTGATTGAGAGGCTGACAAGGGAGCTAGCCGCAAAGGATACTACTATCGCCGCTGAAAGGGCAGCGAGGGAACAAGAAGCTGAGCGTGCAAGGCAAGCAGAAGATGAGCTTGCCCAATTCCCAACCACTGCAGAGGATTATATGCATCCAACTCTCGTCGTGCCTGAATCGACGATTCTAATCCCTGATAACTCTTTTGAAATTCGCACTCAATTTCTTATAGAGCTTAAAAATAATGCTTTTTATGACAAATTTAATGAGTGTCCTCTTGAACATATTACCAATTTTTCTGACATGTGCCGTTCTCTTGCAGAAGGTACAACTCTGGAATATGTCAAGATGAAAGCTTTTCGCTAGTCTCTCGATGGGCCTGCATTGAAGTGGCTTGAAGGGCTGAAACCAAGATCACTCACAACATGGGCCCAAGTAGAGCAAGAGTTTCTGAATAAATTCTTCCCACCCGCCAAGACAGCACTCATCCACCAGAAAATCATTGCCTTCAAACAGAAGTCTGGGGAACCGCTGGCAAAGGCATGGGAACGCTACAAAGAACTGTTGCGATCTTGCCCTACTCATGGACATCCACCCTACGTCATTTAGGAGATCTTCTTCAACTCTCTTGATCAAATCACTAAGCTCACCAATTATGACAACAAATATGAGTCTACTGCAAACTATGAGGAGAACTCCTATGCCAGGCCAGCACCATCTATGCCACTCTATGAGCCAGCAAAGGAGATTGACCCAGATGTCAGGGAGTAGTTCTACAGAGACCAGAATCGCAAGCTC
The DNA here is from genome assembly GCA_037127255.1 of Persicaria tinctoria. Taxonomy (NCBI): domain Eukaryota; kingdom Viridiplantae; phylum Streptophyta; class Magnoliopsida; order Caryophyllales; family Polygonaceae; genus Persicaria; species Persicaria tinctoria. The sequence continues at coordinate 29,395,864 of JBANSL010000016.1, read as the reverse complement.
CTCAAGCAAGTCAAATATCTGTCTGTCAATCAGCCTTGCATCGAATGCGGATCACAGCGGCACACCACTACTGAGTGCCCACACACTGAGCAAGTCAGAATGGCAGAGACACATGAAGAGGCAGCCTACGCTGGGGGTCCAAATCGCTACATGGGAGATCAAAGGTTCTATCAACCACAGTGGAACCAAGGTCGACCTAGGAACCTCCCACCCTACAGAGCTCCAGGACATCCAGAAAGGGATCAAAAGAAGGATGATCTGCAGCTGATCCTTGAGGAGATGCGTCGGAATCAGGGCACCATCAACAACCAGTTCCAGAACATCACTACAAAATTTGGAGAACTCGATATCTAGAAAAGGGGAATAGAGACCCAGATGGGTCAAATCGCTGCACAGATCCCACGACCATCCGGACAACTCCCTGGGCAAACAGAACCAAATCCTAAAGGGAAGACCGGACACGTCGCAGCTATCAAACTCAGAAGTGGGCATCAATTACACAAGCCAGAGGTCGGGAAACATCAAGACAAGGCAGAGCAGCAACTCGACATAGAGCAGACTCAACTCGATCTCGAGGAGACTCTACTCGACCTCGACAAAAAGCTACTCGACACAGACCAGAAGCTGAGCTCGAACTCCATTGCGCAACCCAATAACTCCAGGTCGACCACCCAAGTCGATCTCGAGGAGCCTCTGGTCGAGATCGAGGAACAGCAAGGCGACGTTGACGACTCTGCAACACCTCCGACGTCTGATCTGGCTCCGAAGCAGAAAAAGCCATTCCATTTCCCTTCCAAAGCACAAAAAGATCCCACTGCAGGTAGGTTTACCAGATTTTTTAATATGCTGGAAGAACTAAATGTCTCTATTCCTTTTATAGAAGCCCTGTAAGAGATGCCTGGATATGTCAAATTTTCAAAGGAAATCCTGAGTAAGAAGCGATCCATCTCAGAGATCGCATGCGAATGCAAAGTACTCTACTTCCTTGAAAAGAGACCTGACCCTGGTAAGTTTTCTGTTACTGTGGGTTTTGGACAATATAAATATGAGTCTCTGTGTGATTTAGGAGCAAGTGTGAGCATCATGCCTTTATCAATCTGGCGGAAAGTAAAGATAGGATGCATAGAGCCTGTGGATGCCAAGCTATACATGACAAACAATACAGTGGTCATCCCTACAGGTATAGTTGAGAACGTCCCCGTCCAGGTTGGTAAATTCTTTGTTCCATCAGATTTCCTTGTTATAGACTGTGCTGAAGATCCTACTAGCCCTATTATTCTTGGTAGACCATTCTTAGCTACTGAAGATACCAGAATTAGTGTCAAGAATTGATCGCTCACCTTCACCATAGGCGATGAGGTTTTAGATTTCTCTTTTGGCCCTGCAAAGGAGGAACTGTCATGGCTAGAGGTGAAAAGCATCAGCAACCACGGGACCCAGCAAACAGCGGAGGAAAGTGCCAACACTGTACTCGAGGTCGACAAGAGCAACTTGATCTCGACAAGGGTTCTACTTGATCTCGACAAGACTTTGTGGATGTCGACTTCCTCTGTTGGGCCACAGACTTGCCCAGAGCCTAAGTATGGGGTCCCTGTACTCGAGGTCGACCAGCAGTACTCGACATCGACTAGCCCCGAGCCCAAAGATTTCAGTTTTGGGTCCGAAAAGGTAAGTTCAGGTATGAATCCTACTCCCCCTCAGTCCATAAAGAAAATTTTCAATAATCTAAGGGGAGGTAAGGCCCCGTGGCGAGAGAATCTGCGTAAACTAAGAACTGGAAGGAAGAAAAAGAAAGAGAAGGGAGATGATGCAAGCAACCACCTATCAGCTGAGCTTGCATACTACCATCAGGACCTAGATGATCCAGGAGAAGGGTCAAGAATAAGCGGGCCCCACACTAATGGTCCTTGAGCACAAACGAAAAAGTCGGCCTAGCGACTCTAAAATATAGAGCATGTATATAAAACTTTATGAATTTTGGGAATTTTTGATTTTAGGTCTTTTAGAATACTTCATGTGGATAGTCTTGTTTTTGTGTGCAATCTAACACTTTTAGGTCGGCAAGCATATAAGGATCGCAAAAAGTGGAATAAAGAAGTCCCTGAAAAACAGTCAGAATCGACGAAGGCCAAGTCGACGACGACATGGAGGAGCAGCCCAGAAACTCATCGATGTCGAGTAGGCCAACTCGGTATCGACAAGCCCAGAAGCTCCTCGACTTCAAAAACCACTGGACACAGACGAAGCTCCTCGAGATCGAGTACCCCGTACTAGAGATCGACAAAGCCTATTTCCTCGACATGCACTGATTCGCCCTCCTCGATATGTTATCCTGTGAGTTCCTTCCTTTACTCTTGTTGTTATTTAGTACAGTGGGGACACTGTATATATTTTAAGTATGGGGTGGGGGAAGGGCTCATTATCATTATTATATGTTTTAGTCTTGCTTTTGGTTTTACATGGTGAAATTTTAATTTTTATGTTATGCATTCATGTTTAAATTTTATGCATTTTAGTTTTTTGTCATACTTTAATATTGTTTTTTACATAAAGAAAATAAAAATATAAAAAAAATAGAAAATGTCGAAAAAAGAAAAAAATATGCATGTTTAAATTTTTGCATTGTTTTTAGTTTTTTATACCCTAACTTAGATGTCCTATGATGATAAATAATGATTGACTTGATCATGTAAATTCTATGGCATGTTTGGAAGGTTTAGCCTAAGTCCTCGAAAATGGTTTTTATGTGGATTGTGAACTTGTGATGAAATTGAGCACATATGATCCTAAGCTAAAGGTTAAAATCCAACAAAAATTGTCCTAGTGAGAATTTTGGCCTTATAGGGAGAACATTAAAAAATCCCTATGCTTTCTTGAGTGTATTTACTCTTCCTATACATCTTTAAATGTTGTGATAGTTATTCACAACCAATGCATTTATATGTTTATGTGAATGAGAATTAAATGATGGAGGCACCTTTTAAGCCAGTTTTATCCTCTCTTTACCTACCCTGCATTATCCCTACTTGAAGCCAGAACATTAGCCTAAGACTTTTATTGTAAACTCCACAAAATTATCCTTAGCCAAATTGAGTCTGAGCCCCATTTGGGAATTAAGACTTAGAGTGGTTGAAATAATGGTTTGTGGAAGAAATGAGCTTATGTTTCATATCAAGTAAGAAAGATTTTTGGAATTTATTGAGATATGGGATGGTTTTATATTTTTATCTTGCTATGCATATTATGTAAAAGGACTTTTGGCTCACCCTATAAATGCACTAGTGATATTTTATGTTATTTTCGTTTCAAAAAAAAAATCGAAAAAAGAAGAGAAAAAAGCATATATGTTTATGAATAGAGTGCATGAGCCAAATTTACCTTATTTCTTTCATTATTTCGCAAGATACATACTTTGGAGAGGTTGAGAAAGTTTGAAATGTTACATACTTCATTGAGATAAATTTGGGGAGTTTGGTTGATGCATATGATTGAGAAGTTATGGTTTGGTTGTGTCGGAGATTTAGGAGTCTTGATTCCCGAATTTTATTAAGCACCACATGGCCAAATAATTACATGCCCTTATATTTCTTACCAAGCCCCATTACAACCCCGCCGAATGGAATCTTCTTTGAAGACTTCCATTGAGCGAAGTCCTCCTGATAATTCTTGTTGCATTTTCATAATTGGTTGAGAAGTGGATTCATATTTAAATTGCAATGTTTATGAGATTGTATATGGAATTGAGTTGAGAGTTGATATTCATAGCCTAAACACATTGAGAGATGAGTATAAACACATTATCCTTGTGAGGTTGGATTTATATTGCCTATGCCTATGGATCGCTCATATATGTGTGATGACGTTAAATTCACTTGTCTTACATTGCTACAAACTAAGATGTTGCTTTTGACAAAGGCGAAGACTTGAAGGATGTGTTGTAGGTCTTGGTTATTGTTTGTTTATTGCTTGAGGACAAGCAAGTCTAAGTTTGGGGTGATTTGATGTCTCCAAAGTAGCCATGTCTTTATGCATATTTTAATTCCATATTTTATACATTTTGCATATTTCAGGTTGGGAATATGTCGAATTTATGTAGTATATGCTTATTTGTCAGAAATGGAGGTCTACATAAGTTTCTGTTTAATATTGCAGAATATGAAGTCATTTCGGGAGAAAATCAAGAAGCGAGAACGGAAGCTCAAAGTCACTCGACATCGACAAGCATTAGTCGATCTCGATGAATCACGCCTAGACACACCCTAGACAAAGAGCACATGTCGAGGAGCGAAAGACGAGCCAACCCGGAGCCAAGAAGGGATTATCCGGATCTAAGGAGAAATTACCCGGAGTCAAGGAGAGACTACCCGACCATGCCCGGACATCTTCGTCGAGATCGAGGAGTGTTCCTCGAGATCGACGAACCCTCTGAGCCTGTGTCCGAGCATGTCGACAAGAGGCTACCCAATACACCAAGCCGGCCAAGTCGATGAACCCAGGTTAGTCGAGATCGAGGAGAGGCCCTCGATATTGAGTACACTTGTGAGCCCTATCCGAGCCAGTCGAGCACCAGCAAGCTGAGACGCCGAGCCGGCCAGTCGACCAACACTTCTACTCGAGATCGAGTAGTATTACTCGAGATCGAGGAAGCCTCCAGAAGCCGCGTAACGCGTTTTGATCTATCCTACTCGGATTGGGATTCCTTGGAGCCGAAGATAGCCGCGACTATCCGATCTATCAAGTTCTATCATGATGAGGAGAGATCTATCCACTCGAAGACACTTTAGATATATTTCCCTTATTTAGATTTAATTATGTTGTTGCTTTTATTTATCAATAAGCCTTTTAGATATAATTTTAGATATAGATAGATGTTTCTATCCTTGAGTAGCAAGGTTTAGAAGCCTATAAATAAAGCCCATGGGGCTGAGTTTTAATCATTCAATTTCAGTAGGAGAAGTAGTAGTAGAGAGAGAAAGTGAGGCCGAGTGGAGCAAAGAAGCGAGAGCAAGCTGGCTTTGTTCGGTTGTACTTTCTTCCGTTTGGTTTAATGCAAGTTTCTTTTCATTCATCAATGTCTGAGGTTGCGATGAAGCGCGAGTAGTCCACCCCCTTCTAGGGTTGGGGTGAGCCCGACGATAGCCATGCGTGCCTGAGGTAAAGATCTGACTTTTATCATGTTTTGAGCATCTGCTACTTGTTATGTGTTTATTACCCATTTAATGGAGGTCCATGCTAACAACTTGGATTGTAAACATAAAATCAGTAGAGATAATTAGGGTTTCTTGAAAGAGTTGTCTAATTGGTGGAAAAGGCGAAAGCTTAGTCCTTTGATGTGATTCACATGGTTATCTGTTTATTTCTGCCTTATGCATGCTTGGTTATCGTTGTTGCAAGACCCCAATCTTGGAAGTCCTTTCTATACAGTTTAGTTCAAAATCCCAAAGCCTTTGCATTTATTTTCTTTCATTTTTATTCTCTGTCGTCCTTGAGATCGAATAGCAAAACTCGATCTCGACTACTGATCTTCGACCCGAGTCGCTGTAGCTTTTGTGTGCAGGTACTCGACAAACCCAGCCGACGTCGACAAGGACCCTACTCGATCTCGAGTAGCCTTAGTCGAGATCAACGAGAGCCTGTGCTTGCTGTTGCGTTGTGTTCGACTGTCCGATCTTCTGTCGAGTTGCTGTACTCGAGATCTAAGACCACTGTTATCGACTTCTGTGAGATTTCTCCGTTTCATAGGATCCGCTGACACGCTTCCTCGTAGATCGATCCTGACTTCCCGCTGCTACATCAGGAGGAGGTCTTGTCATTATTTGCAAGGGACGGAATCTAGTTTGCCTTAGTTTATTTACATTCTATCTTGCATACTCGATTTCCTTCTTACAACATCTGGCTGGAGCTTTGCCTTTGGATTTCCTGAGCAGAGGTGGTGGCGATCATGAGTTCTCGCTGGAATCCTCGGAATGATCTTCAGATTCTTCCATAATCTGCTTGCCCTTGTTGGTCGGCATCTTGTACCTCTTAGCAGATGGAGCAGGAGACGGGGAGGCTGAAGAGCGCTTTGATCCCACCATTTTTGGTTTTCGAAGCAGGGAGGTTTTTTTTTTTTGGAAATCGGAGAGAGAGAGAGAGAGAGAGAGAGAGAGAGAGAGAGAGAGAGAGAGAGAGAGAGAGAACACAGAGAGAGTGAAAATGGAGTGGATTAGACCGAGAGGAAGGGAGGATTAAAAAGCACAAAAATCTGGAAATTGAATCGTTTCTCTCTTTTTCAAATCGGCAAGTACAGATTCAATAACTCACATGAATAGTAAGTAATGATTGTCTGATTTTTCTAAACCCAAGGAGTCAAATCCACTTGCAAAAATTAAAGAGATTGGAATAATTTTAAAATGGAAAACAAAATATGTGAAAACAGATATTTGAAAGAGATAAAGAAAATCAAAGAAACTCTTGTTGAATATCCATAAGATACTAACAGAGTTTGATCCAATATAATTTTATTTGGATGATCATCTCGGAACCTTATGAAGTCAAGGCCTTGAGATGTCATTTGAATTCTGAACTTTCATATAGGGAGTGATTACTCCCCCTAAGAAAGTGATTCCCTATTAAGCATACCCAACTCCAGTCTAATAAAGTTAAAACGATCTTCAGGGAGTGGTTTAGTAAAAATATCAGCTAACTGAAAATCAGTAGATATAAAGGATATTGATACATCACCTTTCTCCACATGATCTCTTATGAAATGATGTCTCACATCAATGTGCTTGGTTCTCGAGTGCTACACCGGATTTTTAGTGATGGAAATAGCACTAGTATTATCACACAATATAGGGATACCTTTAAGATCAATTCCAAGGTCTCTGAGCTGTTGTGCTATCCAAAGGATCTGAGAGCAACATGCACCAACAACAATGTACTCGGCTTCTACAGTTGATAAGGCCACTGAATTTTGTTTCTTAGAGTGCCAACTTATCAAGGAAGATCCTAGGAGTTGGCAGCAACCAAAAGTGCTTTTTCTATCAACCTTGTAGCCAACAAAATCTGCATCTGAGTAGCCTGTTAAATGAAAGTTACTCTGTTTGGGATACCAGAGCCCAAGGTCTTAAGATCCATTTAGGTATCTGAAAATTCTTTTTACGGCAATAAGGTGAGACTCTTTGGGATCACTTTGGAATCGAGCACACATACAGACACTAAACATTATATCAGGTCTACTAGTAGTAAGGTATAGGAGTGAACCAATCATACCTCTGTATTCCTTTTGGTTTACATTCTTACCATTCTTATCTTGATCAAGGGAGAGAGTGGAGCTCATAGAGGTCTTTGCTACCTTTGATTGTTCCATTTTGTATTTCTTTAGTAGATCCCTGGTGTATTTCCCTTGGTTCAGAAAGATTCCCTTACTTGTTTGAAGAACTTGTAAACCGAGGAAGAAGTTTAATTCTCCCATGAGACTCATTTTAAATTCTCTGCACATAATCTCAGAAAACTCCTTGTAGAGGGAATTGTTAGTAGCACCAAATAATATATCATCTACATATATTTGAACAATCAAAAGATCATTTCCACGAGTCTTGATGAAGAGAGTTTTATCAATCAATCCTCTTTGAAAACCATTTTCAAGAAGGTATTTGGACAATCTTTCATACCAAGCTCTTAGGGCTTGTTTGAGACCATAGAGAGCTTTGTCCAATTTTTGCACATGATAAGGAAATTCTTCACTTTCAAATCCTGGTGGTTGAGCAACATGAACCTCTTCTTCCAAGAACCCAATTAGAAATGCACATTTGACATCCATTTGAAATAGCTTGATGCCCATGAAAGATGCAAAAGCAAGTAATATATGTATGGCTTCTAACCTTGCTACAGGAGCAAATGTCTCCTCGTAGTCTATACATTCCTCTTGATTGTATCCTTGAGAAACAAGCCTTGCTTTGTTTCGAATGATCTTGCCTGCTTCATCCAGTTTATTCCGAAACACCCATCTAGTTCCTATGACTGATTGGTGCTTTGGTCTGGGTTGAAGAGTCCATACCTTGTTCCTTTCAAACTCATTTAGCTCATTTTGCATGGCAGTGATCTAGTCCGAGTCCTTGAGTGATTCAGCTGGGGTTTTTGGTTCTACAAGAGAAACAAAAGCATAGAAGGCACAAAGATTTTTTAATCTAGATCGAGTGTGTACCCCAGATGATGGATCTGATATGATGCCTTGAGCTGAGTCTGAAGAGGCATGTTTGAACTTTCGTTGCTTTGGACCCTGATCGCTTGGGATAGTAGCGGGCCTTTCTTCAAGGTCTTGAATGACAATTTGAGAGTTGGATTCTTCAATGACTGAATCTCGATTCTGTAATTCCTTCTCAAGGTCTTGAGATAGCTCATTGGTATCTTGGATTTGTTCTTGCATGTTTCTTTCTTGGTCCTGCTTATTCTCAGCCTCGTCCTCTTCTTCTCCATCTGAATCATGATGATTTGGATTGAGATCTGCAAAACCGTCACTTAACACACCATTATTGCTTTCGTCGAATACCACATGGATACTCTCCTCATCAATTTTGGTGCGCTTGTTATAAACTCTATAAGCTTTGCTAATAGTAGAATAACCAAGGAAGATACCTTCATCACTACGTGCATCAAATTTTCCAAGTTTATCTTTTCCATTGTTATGAACAAAACAAGTACATCCAAAAGGTTTGAAGCAGGAAATGCTAGGCTTTCTTCCTTTGAAAAGTTCATAAGGAGTCTTTTTCAAAATGGGGTGAATTAAGCATCGATTCAAGATATAGTTGGCCGTATTAACAACCTCAGCCCAGTAGAATTTTGGCAAACCATTTTCCAAAAGCATTGTCCTAGACATGTCCTCCAAAGTGCGGTTCTTTCGTTCCACAACTCCGTTTTGTTGAGGAGTTCTAGGTGCTGAAAAGTTGTGTGAAATTCCATATTTAGCACAAAACAAATCAGATTTAAGTTGATCAAATTCTCTACCATGATCACTCATAATGGAGACAATAGGTATGTTTTTCAAGGTCTGCAACTCCTTACAAAGTTTAGAAAACTCGAGCAAAGCCTCTGATTTTTCCCTTAAAAAGGAGATCCATGTAAAACGAGAGAAATCATCAATAATAACCAGGATGTATTGTTTTCCCTTTGAAGATTTGACACGCATAGGTCCACACAAGTCCATATGTAACAACTCAAGAGGGCGAGAGGAACTTACAATCTTTTTAGGTTTGAAGGAACTGCGTGTCTGTTTACCTCTTGTGCATGCATTGCATAGATCTTCTTTCTTGAAGTTCAAATCAGGTAATCCTCGAACAAGATCTCTTGTTTTAAGTTTATTGAGGGTGTGCATGCTTACATGACCTAGTCTTCTATGCCATAGGCTGGGGTCTTCTGTCAAGACCTTGAGACACTTGAGTTTTGTACCTGTAATATGGTTAGCATTTACGGCATAAGTGTTGTTGTGCATGTGAGCAGTGAGGATCAGATCATCAGTCTCTTCATTCCTGACTTCACACTTGTGTCTGTCAAAGCCAACTTTGTTCCCTTTGTCACACAACTGAGAGACACTCAAGAGGTTATATTTTAATCCATCAACAAGATAAACATCCTTAATGCAACTTTTTGAATTACCAATATTACCAATACCAATAATGTGACACTTCTCTTTATCACCAAGAGTAATTGTTCCAGTGGTTTGCTCCTTAAGATCTTGGAATAGAGATTTCTTTCCACTCATGTGTCGTGAGCACCCACTGTCCATTATCCATTTTGGGTCTTTGTTCTTGATGATATCCTGCAATACAAACATCAACCTTTCGGGCTAGACCAATACATAGTTTTAGATTCATAATGAGGATAGACTATATTGGGTAGTCTTGTCCCCTTAGGAACCCAAACTTGTTTTATCTGCTCATTAAGTCGAACTGGAAATGTATTTCTAATGATGTACGGATTGTTTCGCCTATATGGACAAGTTTCCTTAACATGCCCTTTCTTACAACAGTGAAAGCAAGTAGGTGAACGCCAATAGCCTTTAGCTTTAACAAAAGTGGTACTAGGTTTATTTGAAAAGTTCTTGTTGTATCCAATACCACTCCTATTAATAGAGAGTTGTTGTTCACCCAACATCTTATCAAGATTGGCTTTAGATCTGGTGAACTGAATGAGTGAAGTCTACTGGTCTTGACAGTTATCAGTTAGCTTTGCCTTCTCTTTCTCTAAATCCTCATTACGATTCTTTAGAGAGAAAGGCTTTGCTTGAGATCAGAATTTTCTGAGCTCAAGATCTTGACTTTAATGTCAAGGGACGACCGAGAGGTTTCAAGATTTTTCATTTCCAGCGACATATCACTAATACATTTCTGTTGATTTATCAGCTTTTCCTTCAAGGTGTTGATTTCACTGTTGTAAGCATCTTCATTAGAAATCATATTTCTTAGGACTTCAGAAAGAACATCGGGGGGCTAGACATTAGGTTTCTTACCACTTGTTCAAGGTCTTGAGACTGTGATCCTTCATGTTCAACCATAAGACAGAGATTTGCCTGCTCTTTTTCAGTGTCTGAGTCACTTGATGAATCTGAGTCACTCTAGGTTGCAAGCATAGCCTTTTTCTTTTGTTCATATTTCTTGAACTTATTTCTTTTCTTTATAGGACACTCCTTTACGAGATGATCTGTCTCGCCACACTCAAAACATGTTAGCACTTTTGGCTTCTTTGACATGTTAGGAGACTTGCCTTTGAATCTAGATGAATCAGCATTTTCACGGTTGGAAAATTGTTTTTTTCTCTTCAGAATTCGAGCTAATCCCCGTGTGATGAGAGCAAAGGGATCATCCTCGCCGTCAGATTCATCACTCTCAGATTGTGAGTGATCTTTCTTAGCTTTGAGAGCAAGGTTCTTTGCTGTTGAGGGTACTTCTCCAACTTCCTCGTTTAGTATTATCTCATGAGTAATAAGTTTTCCGAGAAGATCATCTAATGGTAATGTAGAGACATCTTGAGCTTCCTCAATTGCAGTAACCTTGGGACCCCACTTGATTTCTGGGAGGCTCCTAAGAACCTTCCAAACTTTCTCCGGGTTGGAGAAGGTTTTTCCAAGTGAGTCAAGGTTATTTATAATTTGAGTGAATCTCGTAAACATCTCCTTTACTGTCTCATCAGGATTCATCTTAAATAGCTTGTATTGCCTGAGAAAGATATTAATCTTACTCTCTTTGACTTGACTGGTGCCCTCATAAGTAACTATAAACTTGTCCCGAATTTCCTTGGCACTTTTACAAGCTGAGACACAGTTAAACTCATTAGCATCGAGAGCCTAGTATAGTAGATTCATAGCTTTGTAGTTCTTAGCAATGTTTTCAAGATCAGTCTGATCGTAATCAAATTCAGTTTTATCAACTTGCTTTCCATCGACAGTCTTTTTTGGAACGTGGGGTCCATTCTTGACCAGGACCCATAGCTCAAGGTCTTGATCAATGATGAACATTTGCATCAGTGATCTCCAGTGGACAAAGTTATTGCCACAGAAAAGTGGAGGTCTATTGGTTGACCTTCCTTGAGCAAAACCTCCATCACCTATGGTAGACATGCTGAAAACTCACAAGATTGTTAAATCAAAATAGTGAGCTAAGCTCTGATACCAATTGAAGAGTCTATAAGGCGGTGAATAATACTCTAGAAGGGGGGGATGAATAGAGTATGGACGATTTTCGCAACAATAGAAATATAGTGCAACTTGTCAAGACCTTGATACAGGCTATCAGAACTTTGACAAAGTAAAATCGAATATGATAATGTAAATGTGAAATATAAAAGATGAACACACGAATTGTTAACGAGGTTCGGCACCAACTGGCCTACGTCCCCGCCTAGGGTTATCCAACACGTAGGATTCAAACACTTCTTATTTCACTTCACTTGAGCCTAGAACTTCCTAGAGAAACTACCCTTTCTCTATACAAAGCCTCACTGCTTCTATTCTAGCTCTTAACCTTACAAGTGAAATAAAAGCTCACACCACACACCAAGTGTGTTTTGATCGAGTATGAAATACTCTAAATGTAAAATGAATGACTTGTACAATAAGTGCTAGTGTTTCTCTCAACTCTTAAATAATGAACAACACTTAGGCTTTTAGAGAATGTAAGAGAAACTTGAGATGACGAATTCTTTAGGATGCTATGATTGCTTGAATGCTTTCTTAGACAGATATCATCCTTCTTGGCCTTCGTCTTTATATAGTCGAAAAACTTGTAGAGCTTCTTGGAGGGAGACCGTTTGAAATTCAAATACTTTCCAAGATATTTGAAATCTTTCCGAAAATGATCCTTCCATTTGTGTGCTTTCCAAGATTGTTCCATCAATCTTCTTCATGATCACGTATGATCAATTGGATCGGTTCTTTCCTTGTATGATAAAATGAGATCCTAAAAGAGCATTCATAATGTATATTGCACACAAAATGGGTTAGATGAGGACCATGTATATAATTTAATTAAGGCCGAATCATATCTCATAGCCCAATAATAAAGCCCATTATAATATAGGCCCAACAAGGTTGGCCTCAGATTCTTTCCTGTAAGAGAACAAGTCAATAGAGAAATGCATAAGTGATATTCCAAACATTTTAGTCTGGGTTTCAAGACCTTGAAACCCAACCTTTTGTCTTTTATCATCCTTTAGATCACCTGCACGTTAGGTCTCAAGATCTTACAATCAAGGTGGAGTCTTCATCTTCCTTAGGTTTTTTCCATAAAACTCCAACTCTCTCTCCAAAGTCGGCCAAAACATAATAATATAGTTTAACCTAAATAGTTTTCAAAAGATGGAATAGGAAATTCCATAATGACACGGGCGGCGGTCGTTGTGGCTCAGGCGGCGGGCGCCATTCCATCAGTAGCCTCATTCTTTAATTTGTCAATTCCGCATTCAAGCTAGCTTCCTCCACGCCTCTTCCTTGCCGTCTTCACATGTTTCCTCGGGTTACTAGCTCTCCAAACTCATCATTGGCAAGCCATTCCATCAGTAGCCTCATTCTTTAATGTGTCATTCCAGCGTCGGGACATAAATCTACGGAAAAGCAAAAAAAGAGCGTAGATTCCAAACTTGCAAGACTCAACACTACTGATTCAAACTACTCAAATAAACACGAAATAAGCTACCATAGACTCACTAACAACTACCTATATTGCCTATATAAAATACACATTATCAATGCCAAACACCGTTGGCGATCAAAGCCCACCTAGCCTGCGTCTCTTCTTTGTGCTGGTTGCAGGCTCTGTCCATCCATTCCATTCCATTACTGCACCCCGTCCCGGAGTACTTTAGTTCGGGAACAAGCCTCCAAACCTCTTGTGTTGCTCAACACTGAAAAAGAGCATGAAGGGGAGTCTCCTCTCGTCCACATTCTCCACAACATGGACGGCCAATAACCCTTCTCTTGAACAATGCATTGCAGCATGGAAGAGTGCCTCTACATGCTCGCCATAATAAGCTTCCCACTCGAGGGACCACCTTTAGATGCCAAAGCCTCTTCCGAAAACTTGTAACTCGAGCCGAAGAAGATGATTCAGCTCCTCCTTCCTCCGCGATTTGTTTCTCCATAATAGCATGGCTAGCCATTTTCACAATGAAATTTCCGTCCTTAGCATAGTATCAAACAAGGGAGTCCGACACAGTTGGCTCTACCAAATGGATTTCAATTATCTTCTTCACGTCACACGGATAGAAAGCCTCACGTAGTGCTCAACTCCCATCCTCCCATTTGACGAACTCCATCACCCGTGTATGAGCATCCCTCCCCAAAGGATTTGCGATTGAGAGGAAGGTCGATGGTCTGGATATCCATCTTTCGCCCCAAGCACCGATATGTTCACCGCTCCCCACTGCCCAATATAAACCTTCCTCAATAATATGTCTAGCCTTCCTGATGCTCCTCCATGCTTAGGTCAGGTTGTGCCCAACCGGAGCCTCCAGGAAGCTCGAGTACGGAAAATAGCTAGATGTCATTAATTTGGCCAGTAGAGAGTCAGGTTCCTGATGAATCCTCCACCCCTTCTTAGCTAACAAAGCCAAATTGAAAGCTTCCATATCCCGAAAGCCTAACCCACCCATCCCATTCGACCTACATAGTCTCTTACAGGACATCCAACTTGTCCGAGTTATCCCCCCAATAGAAATTAAACATCAATTGCTAAATGTCCCTACACAAATAGCTTGGCAATAGAAAATAGAACATCGTATACATCAATATGAATTTGGAAACTGACATCAACATCACCTTCTTTCTCGCCCTGGATAGCGTTCTCTCTTTCCAGCCCTTCAGTTTCATCCAAATCTGCTTTCTAACCCCACTAAAAATGACTTTCTTTGATCTCCCAACCATAGTCGGTAGACCCAAGTAACGCTCATGCTTCTTCACCTCTGCCACCCCCACTATCATTTGAATTGCCCCTCTTCGGCTTTCGAACACATTCCCGTTGAACGACACTTCTGCCTTAACAAGATTAACCTATTTTCCTAATCCTTCTCCATACCAACGGAGGATATCAACTATATATTTCTGATCTTTGTTGACCGGTAGCCCTTACCAGTAGAATGTTGTCATCAACAAAAAAAAAGTAGCTGCGAAACCGTAGGGGCATTTTGTGCGATACGAATTCCTTTCTATCTGCCCTTCTCCTCAGATTTCCAGACTAGACCTGAAAAAGCCTCACTACATAACAAGAATAAGTAAGGCGACAATGGATCACCTTATACCATAGCCAGCGCTCTGGAGCGAAAGTTTATGATGGAACCCCACCCATTACCACCGAGAAAGAAACCGATCTAACACATTTCATAATCATAGCCGTCCAGTCCCTATCACACTTATATTCTAGACTTTTAGGCATTAATCCGACTTGAACTTGATTTCGAAATTAATTAATGATATATAGTTGTTGTTGCTTCAATATGTGTGTGTGCGCACGCGCAAATTTCATTATTTTTAAAAGATCAACAAATAAATGGATTAAATAATTCAAAATGAGGGGAATGTAAGAATTTTGTTGTAGCTTCAGATATCAAATTATATTAGAGAAACCCACAAAAAATGAAACATAAAGCCTTTAAAGATCCATCGTTTATGCTATTAGGAAACATTTACTCCTTTGTCGGTATCTCGACGAGTCAGGTTTGTCTGGTTATCGAACTATTACCTAATAAAAAAAAGGGAAACATTTACTCATTCTCAAATCTAAATTGCAGGTTTTGGGTGAATATATTGCTAGTGCTCTGCTCACGCTGCTTGTTAAACTAGGTGGAGGTCTATGTCCTATTGCTGTTGGTACTATTTGGAGACACCTTATCTCTAAGGTTGGTGCTTGTTTGGTCGGTCTCTCTTTGTCTGGTTATTTTGCTGGTCTTCAGTTTAGGGTCGGGGTATCCAGTGGATGAGAGGTTATTCTGCATGCATTGAATTGTTCTGTTGAGGCTCGTGGCGGTGAGGATGGTCTTTCTATGTTGTTGGTAGATTTTTAGAATGCTTTCAACTTAGTTGATCGTGTGACCATGTTATAGAAAGTTCGTCGTCACTGCCTGGTTCTTTCACGATGGGTGGAGTTTTGTTATTCTAGTCCTGCCTGACTGTTTTATGGGGAGCATAACTTATGGTCTTGTAGGGGGTTCAACAAGGTGATCCCTTAGGGCCTTTGCTTTTTTCTTTGGTGTTGCATCCTTTCGTGTGCAAGATCAGAGACTCTTTTTCCTTGAGTCTGCAGGCCTGGTACTTAGATGATGGCACTGTTGTTGGGGACACTCTGGTGGTGGGGGAGGTCTTGGATCTGATTGTGGTGGAGGGTCTCCGCTTTGGCCTTCATCTGAATGTGGATAAGACCGAGGTTCTTTTCCTATAGAAAACCCCAGGAGTCGGATGCCTGGGGTTCCCCCCCCCCCTCTATTGCTCGGCCTTCGCTCGGTGTCAAAGTCCTGGGTGGGCTGTCAACGCGTGTCCTGTTTTCGACAATAACCTTGTGGCGAAGAGAGTGGCTAAGACCAATGATCTTATGGATTACATCGCGATGATTAATGATCCACAGTGCGAGTTGCTTCTGCTTCGGGCCTGTACGGGTATTTCTAAGCTTTACTTTGCTTTGCGTATTTGTTCCCCGCGTGTCTTTGGGCTGGCCCAACTCTCCTTTGATGTGGCACTCCGTTCTAGTTTAGAGCGTATTGTCACTGCATCTGGGCCTGTGTTTGGAGATTGGCTGTGGTGACTTGCCACCTTCCTTTTTCATTTTGATGGGCTCGGAGTGTATGCTGCTGGGGATGTCCTTCATTATGATTTTTAGGCGTCCTGTTTGCAGTCTGCTGAGTTGCAAGCTAAACTTTTACGTCCTTATGGTATCATTGTTGTCGGTCCCACTTTTGATGATGTCTCCCGTGCTTTTAGTGAGACTATGTGTTCTGATCTTCTATGTGATCCTAGTGAAATCGTTGCCCCCAAACTTATGAAGAAATTAACAGATATATATTTCGTGAAGGTTGCTGCTACCTCAGACTATGTTTTCTCTTTGACTCCCCGACAGGTGGCATTATGGAAGTCTCAGGCTCTCAGTAGAGTGCTCACTCCTCTGATTGATTGAGTGCAGTTCCTATTTCTGAGTTGGGCTAGACTATGAATGGAAGGACCTATCGTAGTATGCTTAGCTATCAACTGGGTGTTCCATTGTTCACGGTGTTTAGGCCTTATCCCGCTTGTTCTCGGACCTTTGATGGTGATGTATATGGTGATCATGGTGTATCCTATGCTGGTACAATGAGCATTAAACATCGTCATAACCTTATTCGCGAAACCTTATTGGATATCTGCTACAGGTCCGGGATTTCCGCCGGCAAAGAGGATGATATAGGTTTGGTTGATGGGCATGATCATAAGCCCATTCATCCAGCGGATTTGCTCTTTTATTCCTGTGATAGAGGGCAGGATGTGTGTGTCGATCTGACAGGGTCCTTCCCATTAACTAAGTATGAGATCGATGTCTGACTTTGTGTCTGGTCGTGTTGTTGTTGATGCTGCTCAACATAAATGTGTCAAGTATCGGGATTTGTGCACGACGGCTGGGGGAGTTAGATACAGACATGGTTGCCTTACTTAAGCAGATTCAAATTCTCGGTATCTCAGGATGAAATACCCCAAAGTATTTTTAGGGATTTTGTTTTGAGAAAATATATATTTATATAAAAGTTCTTTTATTTTGAACTTAATAATGATTTTTGGAAATTAAATGTATATAAAGTTTGCAACTATTTTGACACATTTCATTTTTATTCGTTTGAGTGAAATTTAATAAATAAGTTATTTATTTTAAATCATATTATTTTAAAACAAATTTGCATATTTTTCTTCAAGTAAAGAGGTGTAACTTATATTGATTTCCGTAAAATATAAGTAATATGAGGTTGTAGGAAAATAGTGTATATAAAATAAAATGTACTATGTAATTAAATATTTTTTAATTTTTATTTGAATGGCATGGATTTTTAAATAAAGCAAAAAAAATTCGGATATATAAATATAGTTGTAGGTTTAAAGCATTTTTTCCTTTGGGTTCACTTAAACCGAACCGGACCAAGAGAAAAAGAAAATGCTTGAACTGAACCCTTGAACAGCTTCTCCTTCCCTAGATTCACTGTAAAACGCAGGTGAAGATGTGAAATTTTAACCTCCCTCAAATCTCGCCCGAAGCTCAACGATTTTGTTTCTAGAACGTTCTTAATCCGATGCTAATGAGATTTATGCTACAAATTGGGAGATTCGGGATCGAATTGAAACTTAACGAACTTATCCCCAAATTCGAAATTCACCCGAAACTGCTTGAGTCAGGCCGAATCTCACCAAATTAAGGATCGGGATAGCGTTGAGGGTGATTATCGAATCGATTTATGGAATTATTTTAATCGAATCCGTCCCCAAATCCTTCTCCTATTAATACCCCTTTCAGGATCACTTTCGAAGAACACCATCACCACTTCTCTCCATCTCCAAGCCCTCAACCTGTTCCATGGCATTCTAAACGCCTCTAGCAACGTTTCCCCTCAAAAAGTTTTCAGAAAATCATCCCGAATCCAAAACCCCCAATTTCGAATTCCCTCGGCGGAGCAACTTGGTAGCCCTTGTCCACCCTTCCCGGAGCTACCAGCCACCACCCGGAGGAACGCCTAGCCATAAGGAGCCGAAAGCCACCACCCACGTTCGACTCCGTACCCCTTCGAAGCGCCAGAAGCTCGCCGAAGATTCGCCGGAGTGTCGCCGGAAAATACCTATTGGAGTGCTGTGTCGAGTTGAGTATTGGAGAAGGGCAATCGTATAAAACCTCCCATAATTCCGATTTTCGCAAAATATGCCCTTGTTCAGTTTTTTAGAATTCCATATTCTAACCCATGTTCTTGTTTGGGCATAAATTTCTTCCAATTTCGTTAATTTGCAGAAGCTAGGCTACCCTTACGCCACTACCAAGGAAATAGAGTTCAACCAACCGTTAACGCTTGCAACTCCAAATCGAGGCAAGTGACCTTCCAAGCCTTTATGCTCACTTGTGGCTTTCGTGTCTACAGTTGTTTCTTTTCGTTGGAATGCTTGCCAAATTAGTTAAAATAAATTGCAATTCATCTGCTTTGTGCGATTTATTTATCCGTTAGTTTGAATTTAGCAAGTATAATTGGGTAATGTTATTATTCGATGTCTCTATATAATAATGACATAGATACCCACCCTTTTATTAAAGCATGATTTATTTTGTTCTTCCATGCTAATTGGTTAAGAAAGGGATATGTTTCTTTTATGTATCCATTCTGTTTATTTCGTTGTGACCAATGTTGTAAATAAGTAGTAATAATGTGATTATAGTTTGTTGCGAGTGAAACTCAATTGAATCCACTTCAATCAAAGTAAAACATATCAATCATCGAAAAGCAATGTGAATCATAAAGTTGAAGTTGTAAAGTAAAATGAATCATAAAGTTGAAATTGTAAAGTGAAGTGTTGGTAGAGTCAGGTCGGGGCCGTTACTCCTCGGTCTTAAGGTTTCATGAAACTACACTTCCATGCGAGGTGTTACACAACCAAAGAGGTTGTAGGTCGATATCCACTATAGACAGAGTGGGATCGATAGAAGTCGATAAAAAGATAAAAGACGTAAAATGCTTATCATGTGAGTAAGTGAGTGAAGAATAATGTACAAGTAACAAACATGGTTTGAACTAGGTATTGGGGGACACAAGATCAACCCTTAATCGACTATCTCAGCCCGCGGTTTAAAATTTTCCGGAAGAGTCCTGCCCTCTGGGTCGATTTTGGGCCACATCGAGTACCTTTTGAACCAATACTTAGTTTAGACAGTATAATAAACAATGTATTAATAATGTAATGGGTAGTAAGCATAACTTGTTTCAAGCTATCTCATATTCCATCTGTAATAGGGATATGATTCCTAATACATCTTTTCTTACTCAACCTTTGAGGGTTATCCGTTTCAAGCATAACTCGCCCCTTCGCTAGACACTTGCGTGATATTCATCTGTGTGGCGAGGCGTTACCGAGCTTCAAAGTGGTCATCAGGTCCAATCTTGACATCTTTTGCAAGTTTGAGTCGGTTCTTAAGCAACTTGGTCTCTGGTTTTGTGGTCATTGTTGTGTCACTCACATGGTGTCAAAGAATTGCTTTCATGACAGAGATGTTGTCGAAGCTCCCTTATCTAAGGATGGAACTATTGCCTTCTTTGTCCATGGTCTGCCTCGCCCTAGTATTGATATTAAAGGGCCTTCGGTTGATATATCCCTTTCAAATGACCATTGTGACTCATTTGATGCCGCTTTGTTAGAAAGGGTGTTTAATGTTATAGTTAACACGATTAAGAGTATCCCCTGGAAGTGTATATTGGCGTTTGCTAGAGTTTTCAAGGATGCCCTGGATAGAGTAGCATCTGATCCGCCTAACATGTCAGTGTGGGTGTGTTTCTTTATTCTTCCACTTTGTATCCTTCATAGGTACAAGCCAAAAACTAGTCCTGAAAATCGATCAGGGTTGAAGAGAAGTTTACATGTAGATAATATTTCAAACGTTATTCGGGTATGGAAGGAGCCTGGGGGTATTCATCGTCTAGTATCCGATTTGTTGTCCACTAGTTTTGATCTCTCTTCTAGAGGTAGTGAAAGGAGCCACGAGGAGCAATCCATTAAGCTATGCAAGAGAAAGGTTGATGACAGACATTTCTCTGCAGCCATTCGTTTTCTCACGTCTTCAGGTGTTGCTCCTCAGACTGATGAAACCCTAACAGAGCTTGCTGATAAAGATCCGGTCTCTCCCGCACCTTATGTACCTTCTGAGCCTATTGATTGTGATGCCGTAAAGGTTTCCAGGAATTTGATTTTAGACAGAATTAGAAGTTTCCCGAAGGGCACTTCATGCGGGAAAGATGGGCTTCGCGCCCAACATTTGTTGGATGCTCTTAGCGGTGCGGTAGTGGCCATCGTCGAGGAGGTCGTTGATTCTATTACGAGTGTGGTTAACTTATTTCTTAGTGGTCGTTGTCCTGCCTCCTTGAGTGAATTTGTCGCAAGTGCTCCTCTCACGCCTCTTCTTAAGACGGTTGGAGGAGTTCATCCTATAGTTGTTGGTTCGATTTGGAGGCGTGTTATGAGCCTAATTTGACATGTTTTATACTTCATTTTTTCATCGATTTCTGTATACATTTCATGCATTTGGGTTGGAATAGTAGAAAATCTATATAGTTTATGCTTATTTGCCAAATTATGGAGTCTACACTAGTATCTATTTAATTTCGTAGAAATCGAGGCATTTTACAGCAATTCAGAGAGAGGACGGAAAGCTCGAAGTCAACTACAGAAAGTCCAAGGTCAAGGAGCAGCAGAACCAGGACAAGTCGAGCAAAGAAGCACTTGACATAACTGGTCCACACGAAATCAAGCAGAAGCCACTCGAGGAGCCAAGCCTAGTCGACGTCGAGTGGAGTTATTCGATGTTGAGTACACCAGACGACCCCAAAACCTGGTCGAGCTCGAGTGCAACCCGAGGAGAGAAGACCCTACTCGATGTCGAGTAACTTGGTTGACGTCGAGTATCCATGTAGAGCAGTCCGAGTCCGAGATCGAGTGGAATTCGAGCATGAGGAGTTACTTGCAAGCCAAGGCACGACAAATCTATCAACATGGAGTCAAGATCTATCAAGATGGAAGGAATCTATCCACATTAGCTTTATTTCCTTTTAGATTTAATTATTTTGAAAAAATTTGCAAAATAGGCCCTTTATTTGGACGTATTTGCAAAATGATCGCGTTTTTGGACAATTTCTCAAAATGACCACTATATAACCCTAATTCAATGTTATATTTCTCTCTCTAACCGCTCTCTCTCTCCGTCTCCATCGCTCTCTCTCGCCGTCTCCATCTCGCGCGTCCACCTGCCGCTGCCGCTGCTCCCCTCATCGCTGGCCATGGCACCTCATTCCTAGTCGTATTCGCTGATGAGGAGCAACACTTCGCAGAGTGGCGATCCAGGCCCGAGCTCCTCGCTCCATCATTGTCTCCGTGCGCTTCCTCAACCTCCTGATTGTGCGAAGCCGGTCGAGGACAAGATCATAGACATCCCTAATTAGTTGTTGCGGCTGCCTTGTGTCTCGAATTGAGGTTAGTCTGATTGCTTTGCCCTTACTTAGAACCATTTTATGTGGCCTGCAATCGCCTTCTCGTCTGTCAATCTCGGTCTGTTGATCTCGATTTGCTTGCTCTGTGTTGGCCTGCAGCAATTGTGTTGATCTCTATTTGCTTGCTTTGTGTTTCGATTTGCTTGCTGTTCTCAGTTTGAGATCTATATCCTGCAGAACGTTTTGCAAGATCTGAAAGAAACAAATTCTTCCTTTCTGAACAAGTATGACAGACTGTTGGAGGCATCCAAGCTTTCAGAGGAACTCATCTTAGAATTGGAATATGAGAATATTGAGAATATTGAGCAACATCAGGAAGTGAATTTTCTATTAGAGCAAATCAAAAGGATGAGGATGGGGATGTTCGAGTTGCTGAAGGTGCTAGACGTTGAAATGGAACTTGTGTGTGAAGACAATATTGATAAAGACAAAATGATTCTGCATCGCATACTCAACAAGGTTGATGGTACAATAAGCTCTCTTTATAAATCCTGGGACGAGAATCAGAAACTTCTCATTGAGAAATCAGTTCTTGAGACATTGCTTGGCCAACTTTAACAGGAAGTGTCAGATTTGAAGGCAGTTATTAACACCTTCCATCATATGTATTGTGAGTCTGTGACAGTGAATAAAAATAGTTGAGTAGTGCAAATTTGCAGTCATATGTGTTGAAACCATATCTATATTTGTTATCATGGAGAAAGTTTGATTGTTGAATTCAAAATTTAGACATGAGAGGGTGTATGGTGATCCTGTGTGGAGTGGATGAATGAGGCTATGTTCTCCTTGTGGACCTCGTAGAAAAACGCAATGGACCATTGAGCTACTGTTTTTTTTTAAACCAGCAAAGGTTCATATCTTATCTTATTAATGGTGTTTTGACCCTTATCTCTAAAAGAGTATTGAAATTCTTATATGTATGTATGTCATATATCAGATCTCCTAGGTCTAGCTTTTTATTTTAGATAAATTATCAACACTAATCATGGACGTTTAATGTATTGATAGTCCTACAGTTTTTTTTTTTAAATTTTGGTAAGTCATTTATATTTGTATTCCATCTCCTAAGTGATTTGGTTGAGTGGTTTGACAAATGCTATGTCCCAATGTTTGGATTGCCCCTTCGATATTTCTGTAGCAGATCCCTCCACACGAGGGCTAAATTATTTTACTTTTATATCAAATCATCTCACTGTCTATCTCACTTGCTTATGAATCAGGGTCTTCAT
Source organism: Persicaria tinctoria (assembly GCA_037127255.1). Lineage (NCBI taxonomy): Eukaryota > Viridiplantae > Streptophyta > Magnoliopsida > Caryophyllales > Polygonaceae > Persicaria > Persicaria tinctoria. The sequence continues at coordinate 29,372,921 of JBANSL010000016.1, read as the reverse complement.
GTTCTATTTGATTCAATGTACTCTGGTGTTTTTTGTAGTCACAATGTGTGAAGTTTGACATGTCCTTATGTCATGAATCATATGTACTGACAGGCGCAATTCTGGGTTTCCTTGTCTGTGCAGATCTCGCACGGAGGAGTACTACTTGCTGCTACTACCTTGTGTCTCGAATCTAGGTAATTCTGATTGCTTTGCTCTTACTTAGAACCATTTTCTGTTGCCACTGATGGTTCTAGCAAGTCCGATTGTTTCAATCGTTGTGTGTTGCCGCTGATGGTTCAAGAAACCTTATGTATAAGAGTAGATTGAGTTTCAAACTGACTTAAATCTTCTGCTTCGTTATTCATGGTTATTGAGTGTTTTATGGTCTTCTAGTTTGCTGATCAGAAGCTACCAAGTTTAGTTGTCAGGTTTAGTTGAATTGAAGCTACCAGGTTTAGTTGAATTGGAAACTATGTAGTATGCAAAGACGGAAGTTGAAGAACAGAAATTTCTGGTCATTGTTTTTAGGTATTAACTTTAAAACATGAATAAACCATCGGTGATATAAATTTTCTAAAGTGTGATTTGTTTTCCAGGTGGAGCACTTCAACATTTAAAGTTAGTCCTCAAATTATGGGCTTTCTCATCTATTTAATGGGAATGGTACTGCATCTTGCAGCAACTACTAAAGCATTGAATTGTTTTTGTTGTGTGCAACTATATACATATGACAGTTCATATTTTGATCATGGATAAGCTCTCTCTTGATGATGTAAACAACGAATGCTGAAGTATGATTCACGAGAAAGGATTTCTTCCAAAGAAGCCCTCGATCATCCCTTCTTTGACAGTCTCGACAAGTCTCAATTTTGACAGCCTATTAGCTCAAAATGGTAGAGCAATGTGCCTACGCACAATGATGCGGGTTCAAATCCCGCATAGGCTATCTATGTAGTATATCTTATTATGTTTCTCTTTGTGAATAAGAGTATAAGGTGAAAAATTAAAATTGTAAAGTGCAGTTGTGCATCTTTAAACTACAGTTGTGCAACTTTAAAAAAAGTGCTGACACAAAGCTCCTAACTCTCTAAAACAGAAATTACAATTCTAGAACTTACATCCGACTTACAAATTACAATTCTAAAACAGAAATTCGGTCATTCAGCTGGCGTGGTTGGGTTTGGGATTTTGGATTGATGTCCGAGGCCAGATATGAAGCCTGACTTTCTATTAAGTTGTGATGTGATTGCATTGTGCCCTTTTATTTCCTATTTTTTAGTTTTCTTTAGTGGTTATATACTTATATTGCATTAGATCTTGCTTGTCATGTTTGTTCAATAGTTACATATTTCTTTGCTTTTTTGCACTATCTATAAAGTTATGTAATTGTCAGACAATTATTCGAATTAAATATTTATTCTCAATTTAGAAGAAAAATATAAATCAACTAGAAGATTGTTTTTCATAATCAAGACAACAAAATATTTGGTTAAGGTGCAGTTGTGCAACTTTAAGGTGATGTCGTGCAACTTTAAGGTGCTGTCGTGCAACTTTAAGGTGCAGTTGTGAAATTGTAATTAAGGGTTGTATCCGCATCTTTTTAGAAATTAAAGGTTGTGTCAGCGGTGTTTGCAATTTTAGTGCTGACAGAGTTATAAAGAAATAAAATTGATCAATACATTGTCATCACTAAAATTGCAAACACCGTTGACACTAGTTGTTTTCTCTGATTAACAAAATAGAAAAAGATACTGACACTACATTTGTGCAACTCTAAACTACGGTTGTGCAACTCTAAACTACGGTTGTGCAACTTTAAAATACGGTTTAAGAACCAAATTAGATTAAAAAGTGCAAGAATAATATTATAATGTGCCCAAATTAGATTTTTAGTTTAAGAAGAATCAAATTAGATTTTAGTTTGTATGAATAAAACTATGAATTTCATGAATAACACTATGAAATTTTAGAGTTGCACGACGCTGTTGTAAGAGTTGCACGACTCTATTGTAAGAGTTGCACGACTCTGTTGTAAGAGTTGCACGACCCTTGTTTTAAGAGTTGTGAGACTCTCTTGTAAGAGTTGCACGACTCTGTTTTAAGAGTTGCACGACTCTTGTTTTAAGAGTTGCACGACTCTCTTGTAAGAGTTGCACGACTCTGTTTTAAGAGTTGCACGACTCTATTGTAAGAGTTGCACAACTCTGTTGTAAGAGTTGCACGACGCTTGTTTTAAGAGTTGTGAGACTCTGTTTTAAGAGTTGCACGACTCTCTTGTAAGAGTTGCACGACTCTTGTTTTAAGAGTTGCACGACTCTCTTGTAAGAGTTGCACGACTCTGTTTTAAGAGTTGCATGACTCTGTTTTAAGAGTTGCACGACTCTGTTGTAAGAGTTGCACGACTCTTGTTTTAAGAGTTGCACGTCTCTGTTGTAAGAGTTGCACGACTCTATTGTAAGAGTTGCACGACTCTGTTTTAAGAGTTGCACGGCTCTGTTGTAAGAGTTGCACGACTCTTGTTTTAAGAGTTGTGAGACTCTCTTGTAAGAGTTGCACGACTCTGTTTTAAGAGTTGCACGACTATGTTGTAAGAGTTGCACGACTCTTGTCGAGATTGCACAACATGGGGGATTGATGGAATTATTCTCAATATGCTCTTATTTTTTTTGCTCAACTATAGGTTATTTTCGCACAACAATCGAAACTTGTGAATTTGTTTTCAACATGATCTTATTTTCTCTCAATATAATTTCATACTTTCTCAATAAATTATTGCACAACATGCTTTTATTTTTGCTCATCAATACTTTATTTTTGCACAACTAGTGGTGAAAATTAGTGCTGACACTTATATTAGTTACAATTAGTGCTGACACTAATATTAGTTACAATTAGTGCTGGCACTGATATTAGTTACAATTAAAGCTGACACTGATATTAGTTACTTTATTTTTGCACATTTTTTAGAGTTGCACAACCGTATTTTAGAGTTGCACAACTGTATTTTAGATTTGCACAACTGTATTTTAGATTTGCACAACTTTATTTTATTTGTGTTAGCACCTTCAAGAAACACTTTTCATTCTATTTGTCTCCTATTCAAGTGGCTCAGTGCTCCAACCAAAGTTTACACAACCAACAACACGATAGGCTATATGAGATTTGAACCCGTATTTTTGTGTTTGTACACAACGCTCTACCGATTTGAGCTAATAGGCTTCACAAAATAATAAAATAAGTTTAAGGTACCGCCATTACAACATCACTTGTATTGAACTCGTACAAATTCATAGAGGATTAGGTGCTGTCTAAAATGCAAAAGAGGAGATTATTGTGACGAAGAACCAAAAGATGACCCTTTAAAATTACACTACTAGCTAGAGAGATCATTGGTAGAAGTTATAGGCATCCACATCATTTACATGTTAGTTAAGTTATAGGCATCCACAAGTTTATGTCTTTAAAAATAGATCTTGCCATTCCCAGTAGCATGCACCAAAATGGTAATAATCGGGTCTTCGATGAGTGATGGCATTCTTAGTTTTACATGTCGTGTTATCTATTCACGTGATACTAAGTGAGAAACCCACACATAGTTTAACCAAAGCATTATTACCAATCAAACTAAGTCTAGTCAAACATTAAAAAAACAAGCAAAAACTCAAGTGGTACTCTGTGTGGAAGGTAAAAGCATCTCCACGTGAACCTAGTTTTGAAACTAATAAGCCTAAAATCCTGGAACTGAGATTGGTTGAAAATTGTGACCGTGTACAGCATGAGAGACCTTGACAGTGGCGAAATCGACAAAAAGATAACAACAATCAAAGCGGGGGGAAATAAAAAAAACTCATATTTGAACACCAGAACCTTCTGAAATTATATTGTGACCAGCATTCACCTTGAGCTTGCAACATCTCTCTCTCAAAAATGCACTGCTGGCTTTTGACTATGTTTGGAATTAGGGGTGATATTGGAGCCGAACGAGCCGAGCTTGACATGTTCAAGCTTGGCTCGAACGGGAAACGAGCCGAGCCGAGCTCGAGCCTAAAAGTTATTCGAGCTTTTTTTGGTGTTCAAGCTCGAATAACTTTTAGGCTCAAGGTGAAACTCGCGAGCCCAAGGTGAAACTCGAGCTCGGCTTGTTAAGGCTCGAACAAGCTGAACGAACGAGCCTAAGCTCGTTCGAGCTCGGGGCTCGTTCGGCTCGTTCGAGCTCGGTTCTTAACTAAGCTTAAATGGAAACAGTACATAGAAAAAATACAAATTGACTAAATACATCAAGAACAAGACAGTACAAACCCCCAATTACAAATTGACTAAATAAGTTCACTCTTTTTTTTATCCAGTACATACAAAACCATTACTAAATCATCCAGCAACACTACAACAGTAAGGGGACATTGGGACAAGAACATACCGAATTACAATTTGACTAAAACTGAACAAATACAAATCAATTGCTTATTCAGAATTACATACAGATTTACAAACTGACTAAATAATTAATTGAAATAATCTATTCACTCTTTTCTTTTCTTTTTTGAGACAAAAACTGAACAAATCAGGGAGTAAGGGGAAGAAGAAGATGAACCAGAAGTCGAAATCCGAACAAATCAATGTGTTCTTCAAACGAAGTTGAACAAGAAGATGAACGAGAAGAATCAGAAGATGTTGCTGCTGGAACAACGAACGAGGGAGTGACAAGAAGGGAGGCTTACCTGTGCTGCTTCTGGAAGCCTAAAAGACAGCCGAACGCAGATTAACAAACGAAGTATTGGAAGATAGCCTGGAGATTAACGAGGGAGTAACAACGACGGAATGAAGATTAACGAACCAGGGAACAAGGAGGGATCGAAGACAGCCGAATGAACAGCAGGTGAACAAACGAACCAGAAAAGGACGGACGAGGGATACTATTCACGGGCGCCGCCTGAGGGGGGAAGGACGAGCGATGCTGTTCACCGGCGCCGCCTGAGGGAGGGAGGAAGGGAAGGACTAGCGATCTAGAACCCTGAACGAATGACAGGAGAAAGAAGAGAACTAGAGAAGGAAGCGGCCGCCGAATGCGGATTATGCAAAGCGCTTTCCAGTTTTCAAGCTCACGCCTAAACCCTCCTAACCCTAGGGGTATTTTGGTAGTTTCAGGCATCGAGCTTTTGAGCTCGGCTCGGGCTCGACTCGGGCTCGGCTCGGGCCTAAAATGTTGTTCAAGCTCGGCTTGTTTTATCTCTTCGAACGAGCTAAGCTCGAGCTTTTCCGAGCCGAGCCCGAGCCGAGCTGTTCGGCTCAGATAACAGCCCTATTTGGAATTCCATATGTTGTACCTCCAATGAATTGTTCACAAGGCTTGAAGGTGTTTACGCTAAATAATGCATAAGATAAGCAATTTAATAATTTTTTATTTGGAATCTTTTACTTGCTCCTAAAAAGAGGCTCATGATATTAATCTACCAAGCTTGATGGAAAAGATACTGTTTGCCTATTTGAATGAGAAGACACCCCACTGGAAGTTTTACCTCCAGTTTCTGTCCATTTCTAAGCCAAATGTTCAGAACAGGAAATCTACTTCGGTCGTGAAGAGTCAAAACGTTTAGGTCATAGTGGTATTCTGCAAAGACAATGCCCTCCTGTCCATAGCTCTTAGGATCACTCCCTATGGGAGCAAGTAGATGTGGACCCTGAAAATCAAAAAACAAAGATCATGTTCTTTAGGATGTTGATAGGCTAAAACAGAGCTATGAGTAAAACATTGGTAGATGTCAGCAAGAACCAGGACATAGGAGCACAAGAGGATCCGAATGCATAGCAAAAACCTAAAAATGCTGAACACAGACACTACTTTTAAGAGTTTTAGGTACTGACACCACAGTTTCATTAAGCATGAACAACCACATTGCAACGATCACACACATAATCACTTGTCTAAATTTTCCCGAGAACTCAAAATGAAAAGTATCCTCTTAAATTGTATCCTGCGTCAGCTCTGAAGTTGCAATCAACTTCAGACGGATATGGCAGCTGAGGGAGAACAAATAAACACACTCATTCAGACGGCTATGACAGATTCAATCTTTCATCCATTTACCTCTAAAAAAATCAAAAGGATGTGTTATTCAAGGGTATGAGTCACATTCATTCAAGTCTCATTTTCACTCCTGGCCAGCTGGATCAGCAGCCGCTGTTGTTGAAGAAGGAAGAGGGAAAGTAGCACAAAGTATACCATAAACAAGAGCACAAGAATTCAGAATCTATAGGCTGTTGAAAACAACCTCCAATCACTCCATATAACCCATATTTAAAAGACATTAGGGGAAAAACCATGTAATTAGCTTGCTTAAAATATCTTGTTTAAGAGAACCAAAACAGTAGGAATTTTTTTAGTAATTCAATTCACAAGTCATTAGGGAAAATACTTAATGATCGAGTAAAATGTACCTTTTCAAGCTCAGCCATCAAAATGTGACACATCCCAAGTCGACGATACTGAAATCGGGTGCCAACAAGTGGAAGTTCTGCTACCTTGTTCCCATAGATCCTTCAAACATCAAATTGTGGGAGAAACTAGTTCAGACTACTTACTATCCATCTAAAAACAATAAGATTAGTTGAGTAAAGATGAAAAGCTTACCTAAGTGTAGCCGCAGTAACCAGCTCATCATTTTTCTCCAAGAGTATTATATAGAATCCTGTGAAATTAAGTCGTTTCAACTCCGACCTGCAACTGTAATTCAACGTCAATATATACATACTACAGACATGTAGAGATCAATAAAGAAGTGAAAACTCAGAAATTTCAGAGTTCAATGAAGTTTCAAATGAGGTGCAGAACAATATGAATGTGTATCCTCCTTCGTCTGGAGCTACTCCTACTGCGAAAAGAAGAAATGTAACACTTTCAGAAGGGGTATGAACAAAGAAATCAGCCAAGTTACTCCTAAATAGAAATCAGCCAAGTTACAGCAAGTTAAAGCAACAAATCCCAACAGTTGGTGCCAACAGTAGCAGCAATATCAGTCAGCGAGGATTTGAGATTTTATGGTGAGAGTAGCACTCACAAAGAGGTACACATGGATAGAGTAAAAATTGCTGCTTGGAACATATGTGAGATGAAAGACACCATAAAAAATAGCTTTATAAATACTTGCAGTGCAATTCTAATTGGTTCAATTAGCAGTCAAAACTCTAAAAGCCTCAAACACTACATATAGAAGCAATTACCTCTAAAAGACTCCTTATCAATCGATCGAATATCGATTGATAAGGAAAACAGTCAGAACGAAACCTCTGCTCGTAAAAATTGATCGATGGTGATCCTGCAAGCAAAGAAGCAAAGTCAGCAGAAGCAAAATCGAAGGCCAGGAGGGAAGCAATCTATCAATCGATCTTCGATCGATTGAAGAAAATTTGCGCCTTTGGTGCAAATTTTAGAATTTTCTCAGAAACGTCAATGATTAATGGACTTCGAAGAAAATTTGCGCCTTTGGCGCAAATTTGGAAAGGAAAAGTCCGGTATATTCAGAAGAATCGACAATTACCTACAATACAACCAGATCTGAGGTGATGAAGGTCGCTCGCTCACTTCGGCTGCTCGACCTCGCTCGCCCGTTGCTCCTCTGCGGCAAGACCAGACGAATCGGTGTAGATGACGAGCAGATCGATAAGAGAAATGATAAAATCGTCAGCTCGGAGAGATGATCGGTGTTGGACAGAGCGAGAGAGGTCCGGGGAGAAGAGATCGAGAGAGGTCCGGGGAGAGACGGAACGCGTAGGAGAAAGAGACGAGGTGTTTATATTGGGGACATTTTACAAAAATGTCCCAAAATGTGGATATTTTGCAAAATAAGCCCATTTTCGTGGCTATTTTGCAAAATCCCCCTTCTTTTATTTCCAAGTTTTATCTTAATATTATTAGATAGAATTTTTAGATATAGATAGATTATTCTTTCCTAGATTAGCTAGGGGCTCTTTTCTAGGCATTCAATTTCAGTCACAATTAGTCATATAGAGAGAGTAGAGAGAGAGATGGAGCCGAAAGGAGTTGGAGAAGGCGAGAGCAGAATTTGGCTTTGATCGGTGTAAGCTCTATTTTAGTTTATTAATGCAATTTAGTTCCTTTTTGTTATTGATGTGTTTCTTGATGATGAAGAGCGAGTAGTCACCTAACTTCTAGGGTCATGGTGAGCCCGACGGTACCCATGTGAGGTGATGCGATAAATGTACAATCTTTTAATGCGATTTCGGCTTCTATCCCTACGAGCATGATTCTTTTGCAAAAGTTGAAGGTGATTCTTGTTTGTGTTATTAAAGCGAAAGAGATCTTATTATAACTTGGATTAATTATGTGAAAAAAGGGTTAGTAACAATTAGGGTTTATGCAAAAGCCTCTATATTCCTATTTGTTAATGACGACAGTTATTTGATGAAAGGACATGATCTTTTATACCTTATGTAACGGCCCAGAATTATGATTTCCGGGTTACGTTTCAAGGGATAAAGCCCCTTGTTCGGATCTTGCAATCCAGGTACGAGTCGAGGTTTCAAACTCATTTTAAGATTAGTAGAAAAAGGAATTTCAAACCCTAAAAACCTCGAAGGGCCGTTGGGTAACCTTAACCTGTCCTAAGACTATGTTGCGGAATCCATTTCAAATGGATGTAAAGCGTAAGCAAAGTAAAGATACAAGTGCCACGACAGAGCCGGTCAAAACCAAATCATGAGTGAGTAATTACCATTTTACTAAGTTAGGATATTAGCTAGATTCTTCGATTCGCCAAAAGGAAGCCCCATCATATAGACATCGAGCACTCAAAATCGGCAGAAAATACCTTTAAAAAAAGAACGGGGAAAGGAGTCGGATTGAGCCACTCATGCGGGACCAGCAGTCCTCGCTGAGGTCACATAGTATGTGTACCTAGTTCCTAGTTAAACACACTAGAATGCTCCTAGTTCATATACGGAAAGACAATTAAGGCGCCCACATAATGCCAACTGGCATGTCCCTCTCCTACCTCTGCACCCCTTCCCGTTAGTGCAGAGACTGACCAGTTCAGGCTATAGCATAGCAATTTCATCGTGGTGGTGCACAAACCACGGCATCATCATATCATATCATCTCATCGATTGCCCAATGGTGTTGGGCTATCATATCATGCTCATATCGACTCGATTGACTCAGGGTACCCGATGAGGCTAGGCTACCCTACGACCCTAGCAAAGACTCTAGGACTATCACAGATAACGGACGTTCTGTTTCAAACGCATAAAGTAAGCAGATGCTCATTCAATTAGTGCAACCTAAACATGATACTACATGCTCATGCTTTTATGCATATGCAACCCCTAACATAAAATGCAACAACATGCATGAATGTCCAACCTGAGTAAGCCCCCTAGGTAGGGCTGATATACGAGCCTACGAGCTCGTGTACTGGCTGCTCAAGCTCGAGCTCAAATCCTATTCGAGTATATTTATATGCTCAAGCTCGGCTCGCGAGCTTGATGTAGAGCTCGAACTCGGCTCGTTGAGCTCGTTTGTTTTCGAGCCCGAACTCGAGCTCGAGCTCGTTAAGCTCGGTTGGGCTCGTTACGAGCTCGAACTCGGGCTCGATGAGCTCGTTACGACTCGAAACAAAAACAATACAACAGATTAAATTCAAGCAAAATGAAAGCATTACAAAAGCTCGTTAAGACTGGAAAACAAAATCAAAATGAAAGCAAAATTCAAGACTAAAGGAGCAGCTTTAGAACTTGGAATTGACAGAAACTCAAAATCAATAACTCAAAATCAAATTCAAAATCAACCTTATACATAAAGAAATATTAGAACAACAAAAACTACAAAATCAAGACTGTCATACATGATACATTGAAACTGCAAAATCATAAACTCAAAATCAAATTCAACAGAACACCAAAAACCAAATCAGATTCCCAAAATCAGAAACTACAAAATCGAACCACCACTGGAGAGAGGCTCGTCGAAGTCGAAAATCACCTAAATCGAAAATCTGAAAACCGAAAGTCATCGAAGAGAGGCTGCACTACGCTACACCGTCGGAGAAAGGCTGCACTGCGCAGCACCGCCGGAGAGAAGCCGCACCATCGTCCGGAATGGGGCGCCTGAGTCGGCCTGACTGTGCGACGGGGGCGGTGGTGTGCGACGGGCGGCCTGACTGAGTGACGGGGACTATGCGACGGGCGGCCTGACTGTGCGACGGGGACTGTGAGAGAGATCTGACTATGGAGGCGACAATGAAGGCGACGACGATGGAGCAAATCCGACAATGGAGGCGGCGAGAATGGCCGGTAATAAACAGATCGAGAGAGAAGAGCAGGGCGAGAGAGAACTGAGAGAGATATGAGAGAGATCGAAGAGCAAAGCGAGAGAGATCTGAGAGAGATCTGTGAGAGAAGGACGGAAATTGAGAGATGGGAGAGACGGGGTGGCGGCATGTGTAAAACTGTAAACCCTAAACCTAGGCCAACTTATATATATACTCGAGCTGACGAGCTACTCGAGCTCGAGCTCGATTCGAGCTCAAGAATAGGCTCGAACTCGGCTCATATATACACTCAAGCGATTCCGAGTCGAGCTTTTACCGAGCCGAGCCCAAGTCGATCCCGAGCTACTCGGCTCATGTATCAGGCCTACCCCTAGGGAACTTACCTGAAATGCCGAACATCAAAAGATAACGCAAGCGGAGTCCAACAAGCAACAATCACCTAACAAATATACAGATGTGCATAAGTCTATCTAAATCACACAAGACGTCCCTAACTATCACACATAACTTCACATATCTCATTTTCGATCATTTCGTCTTATTTCATCATATATCATTGCATGCTCATCTCATCTCGTCATATAATATCTCATCCATCATCTCATTCATAAAGTAAACCAATTTGCACAATGTCATAACTCATAACCAAGTTCTCAAACATAAGGGCTGCACTTCCTAAGCCCTTTTTCCACACAAACAACCATAAACAAGGCCACACTTCCTAGACCTTTTCCTCACACAACCGAGCTCATACAATCAAGAACAAGTTAGGATACATAATCAAATGGTGGAAGGTGGAGAAGGGATGAATCCTAAGTCTCACTCTCACGACGTTTCCCGAACACACCTTGAACACATGAAACCGAAAGTAGTGTAAGTGTTTGCATCCAACTCCAAACCTTACCAAAACTTGAAAACTGAACTTAAAACACTTATAAACATAAAAATGAGCAAAGAAGAGTGTAAAGCCTTAGCTTTATACCTCAAGTGTTCAAAATAAACAAGAGTCAAGCTGAAAAAGCCATGTTTAATTAAGATTATCGACTTTGAGATCATGCATCTCCTTAACCACTATGATTTTGAGGATGAAGTAAACACCAAAGTTGCTCAAAACAGTGCATAGAACAGATCCAAAACAAGAGCAAAGGCCAAAATGCAGAAATGAAGGAGATAAACACCCTCAAGTTTGGGATAAAAGACAAAAACCCTTACAATGTCTCAACTTGGTGGATCCATATCTTCCTATCTAGGACGAGTTTGAAGATGATTCCAAAGCCAAAGTTTCTCACTTTGGTGCAAGGTTTTGATCTAAGTAAGCATGAAGAGTGAAAATGAGTTTTGAAAGAAACAAACATGCTCAAAGAAGAGGGCATAAGTGAAAACGCAACTTTTAAGATATGAGCCTTTCATGGTTGATTCCAAAAGAAAACATGTAGCTTATCTACCCAACAACTCATGGAAAGAGGTATTCCTCATAGATAAGCCATTGTTATGGCCATTTTTTTCATGAAAAAGAAGCTTGAAATTAAAAAATGGTAAATTCTTTATTTCTTGACCAAAATCAACGATTCCACGTGCACAAGCTTATTTTCCATGCTCTAAAGCTCAGGGGAGAACTTGCTCCTGAGTCCTCCAAGTGTAGTGTGGGTTTCGAAGCTTGAGAAGGGCCATTAATGGTGAAAAGTCGAAAATGAAATAAAGCTTCAACTTGATGGGATATAAGGCTTGGGTTAGCTTATTGGAGCACATATGAACCTATTTCAAGCATAACATAGCCTCATCACCTCCCGGAATCAAAAGAACGAAGGTTGAAAAAATCCGGAAAAATGGAGTTGAAGTTTGTGAAAGGAATCACGAAATCACACCTTAAAATCTGTTGGAAAACACTATTATACCCTCAAGGAAACTAAAGGAACCGAAAAGGAGGAGGAAAGCATAGATTTTTTTAGGAAAACAGATTTTCGCCACACCCTTGCGAGACCCCTGCTGTAACTGCAGATTTCGGCTCCAAGATGAGCTCGATCTCGCTGTTTTATGGCTCAGGTGTGTAGAGGGGAGTGAGGAGAAGAAGAGGGAAGAAGAACAAAGCAAAACGGCTCAGAATTGAGAGAGAAATCAGGGTTGGAAGTAGGGCAGTTGCATTGCTTTTTATAGGTCGAAATCTGAAGTTTTTGTACGGAAAGAGGAAGAAGAAATGTGAATAGGGTCCAAAATCGGTATTTATGTTAGCAAAATTGAATTTAAAATATTTCCACCACATAAATAAACAACATGAGATATAAACTTTTTAAAATGTATTTTAAAATTTTTGAAATAAAATTTTCCGCAAAAATTCAATTAAAGGCATATAAAGGTTAAAATATAGGGTAATGTCTCGTATTACCCTTCAAATAATACTAAAATATTATTTAAAATCCGAGCCTTTACATCATCCACCTCTAAAAACAAGTCTCGTCCCCGAGACTAAAATTCTTCCAAGGTGGAGGAAGTTTGAAAATAATAGTCAAAGGACCATGTCCAGGGATCTTGCAATCATCTCGGCTACGTCTTCCGGGATTCTCACAATATCCTAGTCACGGTCGTGACATCTCCCATTGGTCTTGACAAGTATGCAATAAGCGCCCCTATCACATCCCCGTTTCGACTTTTCGGAAGTAACACAACTCTAAAAGCTCTACAATCTCATCACTAGGTCTTAGCAAGCACCCTACAAGCGCTCCTATAAAATGCTTGTATCCACTTCGTGAAGTACCATATAGTTGCATGGGAAATGGAAGTTTTTAATACGTTTAACTTTTATCAAGGTAAGTTGGAGCTGGTCGCTTTTAGAGCCGTTTTTTAAAAATCCCTTCTTTTTTTTATGATCAAGGTGCTCGACAATCCCAACGATATCCCACCTACTATAGCCCCAAATGCTCAAGCTCTCACTCAAGAGGTGGTCATCCACCTCTAAAGACTAATCTCATGGTCTCACTCCGACTTATTTCCCAAACGAGAGGTGAACTTCATCCACCTCTAAGGGCTATTCCCATATTCTCTTCCTAGGTTCATTTCTCAGAATTAATCAGTCTATCATTCTCAACTCAATAGGAATCATAAGCCATAAGAAATGCATAACCGCACAAACCAACCAATCTTCATCCAATACATCATACGACAAGTCTGAAAACACATACCAACACAGTGCCATAAGGTCACATCAAGTATCTCCACATCATACTAAAGGCTATAATATGCATCTCAACATCGCCCCGACATCACACCGAAAGTCATAAACGGTATCTCCTCATCATACTAGAAATGATAACAAGTGCGTCATTAAACCATCATAGCCAATCACGCAAGCACACAGGTCAAGAGATCAATGAGTTAGATGTCAAGGAGTTAGTATGTCACTACAAGCCAAATCTCAGTATCGCATATCAAACACCGAAATCTTAGTAGGATCAGTCACACAAGGAATTTCATTTAATGAACATATAACTCACATAATTGTCCCATCCACGTTCTATCCAACATTGTCATAACAGGTTTATCATATCGACATTGGTATTGTACAGGTAGTCATAGCGAATTTTTTTTTATCATATGATCAACGAACAAAACCATTGCCAACACACCAACACAACAGGGTCATCATATTAAGGTTCAACAAAGGGAAGATCAAGCAGTATATCAATCATCAAAATGTAAACAAGCTCAATAGACATCACCTTAACTCATCACAATATCATATAACAACCATTTAGTAAGCAGACACCATTATCTCATATATATAAGTCATAATCATCATTTACACATTCATAATCATGCTTACCACTACGTAATATAACATCATGCTTTCACATAGTAACAAATCATTATCTCATAGTTCATATATCATATCACAACACACCCTAACATACTTCTAAAACAACATAACATGATAGCAAAACATCAATATATCATGATAACACTTGTCACTTTCAACTAGATTTCAATATTGCATATCAATCATGTAATATCATCCCATATCAGGTTCATCATGGTTGCTATCTAACATTATGCCAGCACATATGAATAAATCACAAAATCAAGAAAATCCTCACATCATATCGGTCACAATAAAACGCAATCCTCACTCGCTCGATTCCAATTTCCAAGCCAAGAACAATCCTTATCTAGATTCACCAACATGAGCTCAGTCGACACCCCCCCTAAGAAATTCCAATTCATTCTGATACTCTCATCTTGCCCCTCATCCCATCACCACTATCGCTAGCAATCCACCTCTAAGAACCCAACGCCTATCTCTAACATCACCCCCGAGCACCCTCTCGTACTATATCCTCAATTCTCTTAAGGTCGTTCCTTACACCTCCCCCACTTCCCAAGGTATCACCAGTATCATGCCCTATTAGTCACACCTTCTCTAGAAACTTTCTCGATCATCGCCCAACCGGCCAAAATTCTTTCACCACTCTCCAACCACGCTACCAAATAGCCTCACCCACAGGTTTAAGGAAGAAGCAATCATGAAAATCATCAAACATAAGGTCTACATCACATCAACTAGCATTTATAAGCATAACATCATGGGTTCAACAAGTCTTAGTTTACCATCATTCTCAATAATCATTGCAACATCATATATGAACATAACGAAGTCAAGCTAGCATGTTGCATTATAACCTTATCAGATACAATTCATGCTTTTTAGCATATGTAGTTCACATTTTACGGGCAACGGAATTAAAATCATGCTTAGAAACTTAGCGTAGAAACAGTTCAAGACATCATGGTACATGAGATCTATAAGTCAACAAATCGTATCATCATAGACAACAGGCAATCAGGCAACAATCATCATCAAGTCAGCACATCAACATGTAAATCTCATCTCTAGGTCAGTGCAATATCGTCGTCAACAAATTCAAAAGGGTTAGCAATTCGAACGGAGAACACTCCCGTTTACAAGTGATATCATACTCGGTAACCGTAATTCTCGATGCGTGCCCGTTCTGCCAACATCATTGATCCTGAGGCCCGTGGGTTATGGGCCCACGCTTCCGCTGTGCCGCTCTATCGTTATCTACTTTTCGTCCCCTCTTTCATGCGTCGCTCGTCCGATGTATCACGTATGAGTTCAAGTTAGTGGAGATAGGGGAGTGATAGGGACGGAGACCCAATGTTCCTCTCGGAGACAAACAAAGACCAATGCTAAAGACGACAAGACTAGAGACAACACTCCGACCCGAGAATAGCAATGATGCCCGTATGAAAGTCTATTAGGTTACAATTGTGACGAGCAAAATGAATTCATCATGGGGCACATAAGTCACATTAATCCACACTAACATGTACCTATCTTAAGAAGAACGACATGCATATTCATTCCAAAATACACAATCGATTGAATCGAGTCCTACACGGATGCATGCGAGACAAGTTAACAGTCTATTATTCCATGGAAGCAGAGATGCCTAATAACTTCAAGCAAGATATGCGGAACTAGTAATGATCGTGCAAAATTCGAAGTCATGCGATATTTAATGATGATGACAAATATCATGTATATGAACAGTGAACGAGCATGGTACACACATCAACAATTGAGTTCAAACATAGCATGATGAGGTATATCATAGCAAGCAGATTAAACATCATACGACAACATATAAGAGCATTATAGTAACTATCTCATCTTAACACACTGGTCATATAATAGGTCAAGCATGACATGTAATCATACGACAAGATACATTTAGAAAGCACATGTCCTACATAATACTAGCAACACATGATGTGATACAAGCACAGTCAAGAGTCATTATAAGGGGGTTAACAGGATGTTCACGAAACATGAGGAATTTATAACGTAATAGGGAAAAACTACCGAGTAATAACATGTAAGCATGCTATGATAAACCATCACTGAAAGCAATCGATCATCGAATTCAACATCAATCTAATTTGCATGAGTAAGACATTTCAAGATGATAGAAAGAGGGAAGGATCACACTATCAGGGACCTAGCTCGAGAGAGAATCAGCAATAATGCAAGCAAGGTATAAATTCGCACAAGTCACAACCAAGGATCCTACATGATGTTAAAGCCTCAACATGACATTCGATCCATACATGCGATTAAATGATCAACACATCGATGTGAAAGAAATCATATTAACATATCCCGTGATATAGAAGCATGAGAGGAATATAACAATGCACAATGCAAGCCTACGCAACATGCAATATGACTAGCATACAAGGTATGTGTTCCAAGTTAACAACTATTTGAATAAGGCATGCATTTACCAAGACATCACGTCAAGTAGCATAATCACAATTGAACTACTAATTTAGCCAACAAGCCACGGGTAACAGTGACTAATCATGCAGAGGAAATCATCTTATGACATTCATACAAGATAAGTGTAGCACACTATCATGGGCCTAATCTAGGAGAAGGCAACAACTATATACATACTTCTATCATGCAATTAATGCTTCAAATCAGTCGTTAGTACGACCAATACAACAGGTCAATTAGACATGCGAATGCGACATATAATCAAGACAGGAAACAAGGTGCAACACGGGAACTAAGCAATACGGCAAGCATGGGTACAAAATGTCATACAACCGCGAATTTACATTAAGGATCATCATCTTAACATGTACTGGGAATTACGTATCATATAAGGCATGTGGACATCAAGTTGTAACACGTATCCATCAAGTAAGGAACTCACTCTATCATGATACCAGAACTGAACGATCACATTATCATGAACGTATTTATAGGGAGGACATTAATCATGCAGTTTTCCAACACATGACATTTGCATTCGTGCACTAGTATGACGATGCAACATACTGAGTAAGGCATGTTGGAATGATAGGGACATAACATGTGTAACTTGGAATCACACAATGGTCATCATGAACATCAAATCATGCATTTATCAAGACTAAATCATACAACATATTCCCCATCCAACGTAAGTAATCACAAAACAATGTCAATTGCAAAACAACCAACAATCGTTAATTTGACGAATACAGAATAGATGGGCATGATGTAGATTTTGTTCACAAAATGAGTAATAAGCATTAACACGTCATCATCTAGCATCCTAAGGAGACCATGTACAAGCATTTATATAGGGGAGAGCAGATCACAAATGTAATGACATGAGCAACATTTTACAAATGAGCATTTGCAAGGTACATGCAGGAAGTTATAAAATCATGTCATGTAGTTCAGAGAGAGTCACCATTACAACCGGACAGAGATCCCTAAGGGCAACCATTGACCTTCCCCAAATGACTCATCACCCCTCTTTCCCGTGGGACTTTGGTACGACTCTTTGTGGTAAGAAAATAAAGGTTGATCATCATATGAATCAAGAAAGACAACCCTATGACACCTTACTTTTGACTCAAAATGTCATCAAGAACCATCTTCCAATACCCACTCACAGAACCTTCATATCCATACATGATTCCGACACAATGTGTTTACAACCCAATTCCCCGTGAAAGACACTGACATTCGGGAGAAAGGCTTGATAGAACCGTCAAGGGGTTAACATAGTGGAAGGGGTTGTTCCACACAAGCTAGATTTGACCACAAAGAAACAAGGGTACTCCCACTATCCCGTTTGCACAGATCAGTCAATACATATTTAATCGTTAGACATACCAAATCAGATCTCTAGCATAGCAAGCATTCATCACAGAATCAGTTAATAACACTCATAATGATCTCCTTGGAGTCTCCCAACCCATCTGTAAAGAACAAGCTGATATTTTGCCTACCGTTCCCAACTACACCCCATAAGGGTTGGTCTAGCGCCTTTACTATCCACTCGCGTCCCCGTTTGGTCGGTTTTCCTCGTTTATTACAAGTCAAATTCATTACTTAGTCCAATTTCGGTTAGGCATCTTAAGTTCATTTTGCCCTTCTTAAAATCCTTTCAAATCCTTTGAAATTCATGGGCGGTTTTCCAAAACATACTCTCGACCCTAGCGTACTCGAATCGCACAACCTCGGCTCTGATATCATATATGTAACGGCACAGAATTATGATTTCCGGGTTACATTTCAAGGGATAAAGCCCCTTGTTCGGATCTTGCAATCCAGGTACGGGTCGAGGTTTCAAACTCATTTTAAGATTAGTAGAAAAAGGAATTTCAAACCCTAAAAACCTCGAAGGCCCGTTGGGTACCCTTAACCTGTCCTAAGACTATGTCGCGGAATGCATTTCAAATGGAAGTAAAGCGTAAGCAAAGTAAAGATACAAGTGCCACGACAGAGCTGGTCAAAACCAAATCATGAGTGAGTAGTTACCATTTTACTAAGTTATGATATTAGCTAGATTCTTCGATTCGCCAAAAGAAAGCCTCATCATATAGACATTGAGCACTCAAAATCGACAGAAAATACCTTTAAAAAAAAGAACGGGGAAATGAGTCAGATTGAGCCACTCATGCGGGACCAGCAGTCCTCGTTGAGGACACATAGTATGTGCTATACCTAATAAAGATTCTCTAATGCAGTACGAAAGTTAAACACACTAGCATGCTCCTAGTTCATATACGGAAAGACAATTAAGGCGCCCACATAATGCCAACTGGCATGTCCCTCTCCTACCTCTGCACCCCTTCCCGTTAGTGCAGAGATTGGCCAGTTCGGGCTATAGCATAGCAATTTCATCGTGGTGGTGCACAAACCACGACATCATCATATCATATCATCTCATCGATTGCCCGATGGTGCTGGGCTATCATATCATGCTCATATCGACTCGATTGACTCAGGGTACCCGAAGAGGCTTGGCTACCCTATTACCCTAGCAAAGACCCTAGGACTATCACAGATAACGGCCGTTCTGTTTCAAACGCATAAAGTAAGCAGATGCTCATTCAATTAGTGCAACCTAAACATGATACTACATGCTCATGCTTTTATGCATATGCAACACCTAACATAAAATGCAACAACAGGCATGAATGTCCAACCTGAGTAAGCCCCCTAGGGAACTTACCTGAAATGCCGAACAACAAAAGATAACGCAAGCGGAGTCCAACAAGCAACCACTACTAGAAAAATTCAATTAGACATCTATTGGGAGCTGATGTCTTTCAAAAAAAATTCCGATCTCTATGTGCGTATAGTAAAAGATCAACTTTTCAACATCGGTTTTAAGCCGATGTCTTTTCTTGATTAAGTCATCTGTTTTATTTTGAATATAGATATAAATCAGCCCCTCAAATTTATTTTTGATATGTTCACATGTTGTTAAAGTCTCATTATTTTTCAATTATAAGCTTTTGAAGATCTACACACCAAGTCTAAATTTTACATTTACATCACTATTTTTAAAATAGTCAATGTATTAAAACAAAATAGACATCTTATTTTATTATGTTGATTTTGTGTATATTAATTTCATATATATAATTGGTGATTTTATTTTGTTTTAAAATAACATATCGTATGAAATAACAAGTATCATATTCCTCTATAAAGATTGAAGCTAATGTGATCACTTTTTTTATTTTGATAAGAGTAAGAATTCGGCTGGTGAGAAGCCTAGCCGATTGCCTCATTTCAGATGAGATCCCATATATCTAATGTGATCAATACTCCTAGAGTTCTAGGCAAACACCAAATCGAAGTATTATATCCTTTAAAAAAAAAAGATTCTTACCTTCTCTTCATCACAATTCACATGACCTAGCTTCAGTTTGCCCTTTAGGTTCTTTGCAGCCTTCTTCCAATCAGGTGCCAGCTTTTTACACTGTCCACATCTAAAAAAAGAATTAATCAATATCAGGAACTAGAAATCCTTTTCTTATTAAAATATTGCACGACAGAAACTGATTAAGGTACCTAAAGGATGCAAGAAAATTTTGTAAATTCACAAGCACAATATCATTTAGTCAATACAAATGATACAACTAATGCAGTAAACATTTACATGTGACAGCAGAATCAGCCAAGCACCACATCCAACTATAAACTGATTTTTCCTATAAAAATCAGCCCTTAAATTGCATATTTTGATATTAAATCAGTTCTAATTGGTTAAAATATACCAAGAGCATGGAATTTACATGGCACTTCATGTCTTGAAGATCACCACCAAGAGATGCACGAGGAGCTGGTTAAGTTGGCGTTATATGAATAGCTATTAAGTTTCTCTATTTCTCCATCAACCTTCTTTCTGAATCAAATATAGAAACATGGAATGAGTCCTAAAGAGTAGTCAGTTCTGACGGGCATTGAGGGATCGTAGATTTCGGTAGTTAACTAAGATGATGCAGCAGGGAGATTAATTACCTGAACCATTGTAGTGCTGTTGCAAACGGATCTCAATAGCCAACATGGGTTCTTCTGTTGCAAACGGAGGTCGAGATTAAAAAGATAAGAAAGTATACACTGATGGGTGGTAGACATGACAGGATAGGGAATGCATTAACTTGATTATTAAGACAGCATGGGTAAGTTAGGTTTACACAGTTCCACATTCACTAGTTCAGCTATAATATTCCTGAGCTCTTACTTCTTCGATCCATTCTCTAACTCCCATATGGTATAAAGTTACCCAATTAATAAATTCTACCATAATATATAACATAATCTGCCAAAAAAAGCAAAGGAAAACCACAGTGGAGAGATCCATATGAATGCCTGAGTGGCACTCATGCTATTTTTGTGAAAGCAAACTTCAATAAGGAAATCAAACATGCTTGCCTGCACTTATATTTTATTCATATTGTCTTTTGTTCCTCCTTGAACCCAGTTCTAAATCATTTTCCTTTTCAAGCTAGATAAAAAAAATATAACATGTTAAATTTTTCTCCTTTAAATACTGACACTATATTCAAATTTTCTTCTTTAAATGCAGTCACTCCTACTTGCACTACATTCAGGAATGAGTATCCAGTCAAAAAATAAACCAACAATTTAGTTCCTATATACAAAAGATGCTTTTACAAATTTTGGTTCGAGTAGGTTTTATCATGCTATTATGCTATGGTTAATGGAAGGAAAGATACGAAATTCATAATAAATTAGAAGAAATCAGTTAGACATTAACTCACATAGAAGGCATTATGAGAAAAGCTTTGACCAAATTCAATCCAATCCCTCAGAAGTGTACTCCTCAGAAAAATGTCCTAATTAGAAAGCAGAATAAGTCCAAATAAGATAGTAGAAGAAAACACACAAGAATAATCTCAACAATCATACCATCGAATATGTGCTACTAATAGCTCCGTATAAAAGAAGAAGAACAAAAGCCTTGTAATGTCTATAGCTAACGCAATTATTTATCCAGACACAATGGCGATCCTGCAAAAACATTAGAATCTGCCTTTAACTGCAGAGGAAAAAGGGCTTAGTAGTCTAGTAAAGGGTAGTTAACCATGAATACCAACCATTTTTAATATACAACTCCAACTCCGACAACGATGAGCCGTAGGAGGCTTGTAAGAGGAGCACTTGTCACAACACTTTGATTGAAGAATCTGCAAAAAAAAAATTTCTGGACTTAGATCTACCATATGAAAATCACATGCTGATAACGAAAAAGTTCAGTTCTGGGGAAAAGGATGGAGAATATATTTTTCCAGAAAGAGGTAGAGCAGCCCAGAAATGAAAGAAAGATGGCAAGAAACAAAGCAAATTGGTACAAGATAGATTCAAAACATACTCACAAGAATCCCATCAGAAAGTAATCGCAATTCGAACACTTTCAAAAAGAAGACCTATAAACCCTCAAAATCAAAACCAAGCTTTAGCCCGCTTTAGATCCAGAAAATAAAACATAGAGGTAGAGCTACCAAGCTAGAAATCCTAATAAATCAAAGATAGAAATCTCTAAAAGGGGAACTGTATAAGAATCGACTCCAATTCCATTTGGAACAAGCATCTATTACCTGAAATAGAGGAGCATCCAAACGCACCCCAGAAGGCTCCAAAATCTCCTCTCCGTTCTCTGTATGTTCTTCAAAATCATACTGAACAGAGATAAAGCAGTCGACCCAAGAGTCCAAACTTCAGAATCTCAAGAAAATTGAAAGTAAAGCCAGGAATAAGAGAAGTTACTGGGATCCACAAAATTAAACCCTAAGCAAATTTCAATGGCCCTCAAAATCAAACCCTAACTAAACATTAATCAAGATTTTGAATTGAAATGAAAAGGGTTTGGAGAAATTACCGAAAAATGGAGACGTTGGGCTCAAACTTCTGTTGAACATGCCGAAGATCTGACCGGAAACGAGCAGCAATTTATCCTGACGAAGTCACGACGACAACTAAGTCATGGTGGAGTCACCCTCTCTATCAGATCTGGTGATAGAGAAGACCCCGACGATGGAGGAGGTGGTGGTTCTCTGACTGGAATGGTGGCAAGGGTTTTGAGGGGGTGAGGGATAGAAGGGAAGAGAAGTCACGAATGAGAGGTTTGCGGGTGAGGAGAGCTCAGATCTGTGGGAGGAGGAGGAGAAGTGGAAGATTGAAGTAGGGAGAGAGAAGAGAGGTGGCGGCGGCGATGTTGGTGGCGGCGACGGAGGCAGAGGCGGTGGCGAGGACTTCCGGGAGAAATGGTGAGAGGAGAGGATTTTGAAAGATAGTCGGGAGAGAAGAGAGTGAGTTTTGGACCCAAATGAATGTGGAGATAGAGAGGGAAAATTTTGTTCCTATGTAAAAGTTACTGTAATATATTTTCCCCCAAATTTTGAAATCCCTCCATGCATTTCAATTCAACTCGTTTTTACTTTGAAAATTTAAACCCGCGCTCATTTTAATTTTTTCCAGAACCAATAATTTTACATCTGTCAAAATATTTGACCATAGTGTTAACATTTTAAAACATCACAAAAAAAATTATTGATGTAGTAGATGAATTTTACATATGATGTCTAAGTGCAGTATTCTAGTAGTGAACAATCACCTAAAAAATATACAGATGTGCATAAGTCTATCTAAATCACACAAGGCGCCCCTAACTATCACACATAACTTCACATATCTCATTTCAAATCATTTCGTCTTATTTCATCATATATCATTTCATGCTCATCTCATCTCTTCATATAATATCTTATCCTTCATCTCAATCATAAAGTAAATCAATTTGCACAATGTCATAACCAAGTTCTCAAACATAAGGGCTACACTTCCTAAGCCCCTTTTCCACACAAACAACCATAAACAAGGCCACACTTCCTAGACCTTTTCCTCACACAACGAAGCTCATACAATCAATAACAAGTTAGGATACATACTCAAATGGTGGAAGGTGGAAAAGGGATGAATCCTAAGTCTCACTCTCACGAAGTTTCCCGAACACACCTTGAACACATGAAACCGAAAGTAGTGTAAGTGTTTGCATCCAACTTCAAACCTTACCAAAACTTGTAAAACTGAACTTAAAACACTTATAAACATAAGAATGAGCAAAGAAGAGTGTAAAGCCTTAGCTTTATACCTCAAGTGTTCAAAATAAACAAGAGTCAAGCTGAAAAAGCCATGTTTAAGATTCTCGACTTTGATATCTTGTATCTCCTTAACCACTATGATTTTGAGGATGAAGTAAACACCAAAGCTGCTCAAAACAGTGCATAAAACAGATCCAAAACAAGATAAAAGGCCGAAATGCATAAATGAAGGAGATAAACACCCTCAAGTTTGGGATAAAAGACAAAAACCCTTACAATGTCTCAACTTGGTGGATCCATATCTTCCTCTCTAGGACGAGTTTGAAGATGATTCCAAAGCCAAAGTTGCTCACTTTGGTGCAAGGTTTTGATTTGAAGCAAGCATGAAGAGTGAAAATGAGTTTTGAAAGAAACAAACATGCTCAAAGAAGAGGGCATAAGTGAAAACGCAACTTTTAAGATATGAGCCTTTCATGGTTGATTCAAAAAGAAAACATGTAGCTTATCTACCCAACAACTCAGCGAAAGAGGTATTCCTCATAGATAAGCCATTGTTATGGCCATTTTTTTCAAGAAAGAAGAAGCTTGAAATTCAAAAATGGTAAATTCTTTATTTCTTGACCAAAATCAACGATTCCACGTGCACAAGCTTATTTTCCATGCTCTAAAGCTCAGGGGAGAACTTGCTCCTGAGTCCTCCAAGTGTAGTGTGGGTTTCGAAGCTTGAGAAGGGCCATTAATGGTGAAAAGTCGAAAATGAAATAAAGCTTAACCTTGATGGGATCTAAGGCTTGGGTTAGCTTATTGGAGCTCATATGAACCTATTTCAAGCATAACATAGCCTCATTACCTCCCGGAATCAAAAGAACGAAGGTTGGAAAAATCCGGAAAAATGTAGTGGAAGTTTGTGAAAGGAATCACGAAATCACACCTTAAAATCTGTTGAAAAACACTATTATAACCTCAAGGAAACTAAAGGAACCGAAAAGGAGGAGGAAAGCATAGATTTTTTTAGGGAAACAAATTTTCGCCACACCCTTGCGAGACCCCTGTTGTAACTGCGGATTTCAGCTCCAAGATGAGCTCGATCTCGCTGTTTTATGGCTCAGGTGTGTATAGGGGAGTGAGGAGAAGAAGAGGGAAGAATAACGAAGCAAAAAGGCTCAGAATTGAGAGAGAAATCAAGGTTGGAAGTAGGGTAGTTGCATTGCTTTTTATAGGTCGAAATCTGAAGTTTTTGTACGGAAAGAGGAAGAAGAAATGTGAATAGGGTACAAAATCGGTATTTATGTTAGCAAAATTGAATTTAAAATATTTCCACCACATAAATAAACAACATGAGATATAAACTTTATAAAAAGTATTTTAAAATTTTTGAAATAAAATTTTTCGCAAAAATTCAATTAAAGGCATATAAAGGTTAAAATATAAGGTAATGTCTCGTATTACCCTTCAAATAATACTAAAATATTATTTCATTTATGTATTTTATAACCTTAATTGTGCACTTCATAATCTTATTCATGCAATTATTCTTATTCATGCGCTGCTTCATCATTTTATTCTTGCACTTTATAATCTTAATTGTTGTGCACTTCATAATCTTATTCGTGCACTTCATCATTTTATTCTTGCACTTCATCATTTTATTTTTGCACTTTATAATCTTAATTGTGCACTTCATAATTTTATTCATGCACGTCATATTATTATTCATACACTTCATCATTTTATTATTGCACTTTATTATATTATTCTTGCACTTTATAATCTTAATTGTGCAATTCATATTATTATTCATACACTTCATCATTTTATTATTGCACTTTATCATTTTATTTATGCACTTTATAATAGTAATTGTGCACTTCATAATTTTATTCATGCACTTCATATTATTATTCATACACCATCATTTTATTCTTGCTCTTTATCTTCGTATTTATGCACTTTATCATTTTATTCTTGCACTTTATAATATCTTTCATGAATGAGAACAACCATAATGGCCTATGCGGGATTTGAACCCGCATCTTTGTGCATAACACATTGCTCTACCATTTTGAGCTAATAGGCTTTTAAATCACATCTCACTTTTTTTTTTGGCAAATAAAACTTTTTGGCATGGAAGATAAAAATTGATGGGAGAATCATAACCAATATAAAAATGACATATTTATACCTAAGAAAGTCCAAAAAAAAAGAAAATTCATTTCAAGCTTGCCTTGAATTTCCGCTTTTCAAGGCATACCTACTGCATTTTTCTAAGGGAAAAAAAGCTACAACATGAAATTTTGACCATCATAGTAGCATACCTACTGCATTTTTTATTTTTCAAGGAAAAAACACAAAAGACAATGGACAACAATGCAGCAAGAACACTGCAGCATCACTGAACAGCAAGGAAAAATGTAGATTCAGACACTGCACAGCACTGCAGCAACAACACTGCAGAACACTACAACAGCTGTGTGCGAACACTGAACAACAAAAAATGCAGATTATCATAATATGCAGATGGCCAGCAGATTATCATATATGTAGTTGGAATTGCCCTGGTCTCCATGATTCCATTTGCTCAACAAATTCATTGTATCATTTAAACTCAGTTTAACAACTTAGTACCTTGACTGAAGGTTTGAAATAGAAACTTTGTAACAAGAGCAACTTGATGTCAAACATGTTCCATAAAATTCAAATATGCCTAACTTGAGATTAGAAAATTGTTGAGTGCGTTCCTGTTTGAAATTTATTCTTAAGCAGTTTATGTTCAGAATCAAAATGTAAACAGTAACTAACCAAAATCAATCACAATTCCAACTCAAATGCCAAAAAACACTTCTATACACCAATATTCAAACACAAATTAGAAGAAACTACAAAAAAAAAAAGATTTACCTTGGTCAGGCAGGTTATATGCGCTCGGACAATGGAAATGAAGCAAAGAGCCAAGAAGAGGAGGACATACAACACCAGCAGTCGAAGTACCCTACCCCCATCCGCACAAGATCAAGCAATTTGATTTTCGATAATCAAACATCAAATCTTATAGCCTAGACAGTAGAATCATCATCACACCAACACATGTCTCTAGTCCATACTAATGCAAATTAAAGCCCATCGAAGCTGCTCGGATCCGGAGGAGTTGAAGCCAGGAGAAACCCTAATTTTCGGGCATAAAAACCACAAATTGACACTCATACCTATCAGCAATCACTGTCTTCATCCCTAGCATCTCCACCAGCGTTGTCGCCGCCTTCGATGCACCATTCAGTTTTCGTCGTCGGTCATCACCTCTCCTCTATCGCCATCATCATCATGTTCGATTGAGCCTGGAGGAGAACTGATCTAGAGAGGGATGAAGCGAGCAACAGAATCAGACAAATAGGAAATCCAAATAACATGTAAATAGGCCCCTTTTCACTTTAAGAGGGATTTTCATTTTAAGCCCCATTTTCATTTAAACAAAATTTCACCTTGGTTTACAGTGAATCAACGCAGGCGGGAGGAAGAAGATGGAATAGTGTTTAAACCATTGGTTTTCTATTTTCTCGGTCCATATGAACCGGGCCGTCCAAAACAAAATTTCTGAACCGGGTCAGCGAACCCATCTTCTTCCTCCCGCCTGCGTCGATTCACTGTAAACCAAGGTGAAATTTTGTCTCCTCAAATCTCGCTCAAATCCTAAACCTTTCAATCCTAGAATGTTTCGTATCTGTTTCTAAGGAGATTTATGCAACCGATTGTGAGATTCGGGATTGAACCTCAACCGAACGAACTTATCCCCAAATTCGAAGTTCATCCAAATCCGCTCCATTCGGGACGAATCCCATCAAATTAAGGGTTGTGATAGCGTTATGAGTAATTATCTAATCGATTTTCGGATTTATTTTAATCAAATCCATCATCAAATCCTTCGCCTATATATACCCCTTCCGAGCTCACTTTCGAAGCACACCACCGCCTCTTCTCGCCATATCCGACTCTCTAAGCCTTTCCGCCATGCTCTACATACAATAAGCAACATTTCCCCTAAAAAATTTTGCAGTAAATCATTCCGAATTCAAAAAGCCCAATTTCGATTCATACCTAGTCGAAACCGCCCTCGTCTACCGGACCACCGCTTCCAGCCGTTGCCGAATCCGCCGTAAAGGACCACCGGGAGATGCCCCTCATCTCCACGAAGCCGTAGCCACCAAACACGTGTCATTCCGAGTACAAT
The DNA here is from genome assembly GCA_037127255.1 of Persicaria tinctoria. Lineage (NCBI taxonomy): Eukaryota > Viridiplantae > Streptophyta > Magnoliopsida > Caryophyllales > Polygonaceae > Persicaria > Persicaria tinctoria. The sequence continues at coordinate 29,345,000 of JBANSL010000016.1, read as the reverse complement.
CGAATCTGCTACGCCTCGTCGATGTGTTGTCGGAGCTCCGCCGGAAACTTCCGTTGAGTTGCTGTTGGGAGTGAGGTTGAAGAAGAGTAATTACGTAAAACCTCCCTTAATTTTCCTTTTTATAAAATATGCCCCTATTTTAGCATAATTAATTTCAGGAAAAATCCTATACTTTTCAGGGTTGATTTAAACGTTTTCAATCTCTTTAATTCCGCAGTGCTCCGTCAATCCCTAGACGTGTAAGAGGGGATTCGAGTCAACCCACCCATTTAAGTCAAAGCTTGCGACTTCATATCAAGGCAAGTGACTTTCCGAGCCTTTCTGCTCACTTGTGCCTTGTTGGTGATTTGTGAAAAGTCATCAATCCATTTGTCTGAAATCATAAATGTTAAGTGTGAGAATTACTAAGAGCATCACTCGGGCTTAGGGTGTGCGGGAGGCACGGCCCATGTGATCGGCCCTAAGTAATTCTAAGATTTTAAGGGGAAAGGAAATCATGAGGAAAGACCCATGCAATGATATCAACATTTAGAAAATCGGTCTTGAACTTGTTTGGATGTTTTCCATAAAAGTGAGCAATAGGGATATGTTCGGTATTCGATCTAATATGGTTATGATCGAGTTTTGTTCACTTATAGTAAGTTAAATCACCGTCTCATGATTTGTAAAGGAAGATATTAAGCTCTAAAGTCTTGGTGCAAAATTTGAGAGCTAACCGAGCTTCGGAACTCCAAAAATGACCTAGCTCTAATTTTGACCTTGATTAGGGTTTTAGCTTCATTGAAGCTTTAGCTTAGTCATTTTAGCTGCATGGTAGCTACACCCAGCTTCGTATAAATGTCATGCACATTTTATATTTTATGAGTGACCTAGCTCCACCATGCTAGCTCCGTCATGCTAGCTTGACCTTAATTGGGCTAGTTCTTATTGGGCCGGCGGTTGGGGGTAGTTATTGGGGGGTAACCGCCCAACCACCATAACTACCCATAACCACCAATAACTACCCATAACCACCAAAAAACTTCCACCCCATTTTGCCTATAAAAGGCCTTTGCCATCCACTTGGAAAGGCATGAGTTTTTCCGATATCTCTCTCAATCAGAAGAACAAACACTTAAAACACAAACAAGGTATGTATATATGCAATAATGAAATGGGATTCCACCCTTTTATTGTATAGGAAACGTTTTATCCCACAACGTTATTGTAGTGCAACCCTTTGGCATATAGGGGCAATAAACGTTGAAGGAAAACTCGATTTATTTGAGTGACTCGTTTGCCATTATCCAAGCCATTTTATATATCTTTTCTAAAGGGCTTAAACACTTAGTTTTATCGCCTAAAAGAATTCGGTGGAGATTGCCTTTTTGGCCTACTCCCTCGGGATTACCTTTCGAGGTCTACCCATGAGATTACCCTTTTTGGGTCTACTCAAATTGTCTTGATTATCCGAAAGGATCTACAAGAACCGAATTTACCTTCAACCTATTAAAACAACATTACCTTTAAACCTAAAAATCTTCAACGTTTATTTATTGTTTGGTTTTGTTGTTTTGGAACAAGGTTAGAATGGCAAGAACGAAGGAGTTACCGATGGCGGAGATAGCATCCAAATTCGCGAAACTCGAGAAGTTTGAAGGGCAAGACTTTCGTCCATGGCAAAAGAAGATGCACTTCATGCTTACTTCATTTAAGGTGGCGTACGTGCTCTCAACACCATGTCCCGAAGAGCCACCTTCGATTCCGGAAAAAGTCGACGGAGAGACCGAGGCTCAAATCGCCGAAAGGGAGGCTATAATGCTTCAACATAGGCGTGTTGGGAAGTGGGAGAACGATGACTACATTTGTCGTGGGCACATCCTCAATGGCATGACCGACTCTCTATTCGATGTGTATCAAAATCATGAGACATCTCGGATTTTTTGGGAAGCACTCGAAGCCAAGTTCTTGGCGGAAGATGCCTCTTCAAAGAAGTTTCTCGTGTCTAACTTCAACAACTACAAGATGGTTGAAAATAGACCAGTAATGGAGCAATACCACAAATTGCTCCGAGTATTGGGTCAACTAACCCAACATGGGATCACCTTGGATGAGAACTTCGCCGTTTCATCCATAATCGATAAGTTACCTCACTTGTGGAAGGAGGCGAAACATCTCTTGAAGCATTCGAAGGAGTACATGGACCTTGTCCAATTGGGTTCCCATCTACGTATAGAGGAGAAATTCAAGGCAAATGACAAGGGAAAGAAAGGCGAAGACAAATCAGCCCACTCAATAAACATAATGGAGGCGGGCAACGGCAAACGCACCGTGGGCGCTAAGGGCTCCAAGCGCCCCAAATCAGGAAACAACAGTAAGCAAGGATCTAACAAGAAGGCTAAGGCCAAGGGAACTTGTTGGAAGTGTGGAAAGGCAGGCCACATGAAGAGGGACTGCAGGTCCAAGGGGTCAAAGGACAAAGGTGTCATGACACCGAAGGTGTCATGACAAATGAGTCATTATTCTTTGTAAGCCCCGGGCAAGGTAAGAGCACTTCGGTGTCTTTAGTTACAAATGAGTCATTATTCTTTCTATCTAACATTGATCAATGTCTTATTATGAAGGATGAAAAACTCCTTTGGTGGCTTGACTCGGGTGCCACCACCCACGTGTGCATGGAAAGGAAATGGTTCAAGCACATGAAGGATGTATAGGACAGTTTAGTTCTTTACATGGGAAACGAGTCAACAACCCCAGTCCTAGGTAAAGGGGACATACATCTCAACTTTACTAGTGGGAAGGAACTTGTATTACATAATGTGTTGTAAGTGGTGGTGTGCTTAACAAGTTAGGTTATCGATTGGTTTTCGAAGCCGATCGATTAGTAATAAGTAGGGCAGGAGTATTTGTAGGCTTCGGCCATTATAAAAACAATATGTTCCTACTCAATGTTTTCAATAATAATAAAGTATTATTTGATTACATGGTGGTGTCTAATGATTCTTTATATGATCTTTGACATGCAAGGTTGGGACATGTGCATATGAAGCGTATGTTAGATATGGCTAAGGAAAATATAATTCCCGCCTTTGAACCAACAAATGAAAAGTGTAAAACTTGCTTGTTAACAAAAATAACAAGGCTTCCTTTTAAGGCAATTAAAAGAGAGGAAGGGGTCATAGGCCTAGTCCATTCGGACCTAGGGGACCTACATGCAACGCCATCATTGGGTCAAAAACGTTACTACATAACGTTCATCGATGATGTAACAAGGTTTTGCTATGTCTATTTAGTTCACTCGAAGAGTGAGGCACTAGATAGGTTTAAAGCATACAAGACCGAAGTTGAATTGCAAACGAGAAATAAAATTAAAAGGCTACGAACCGATCGTGGTGGTGAATATATGGATGTGGAGTATTTCGAGTCTTGTGGCATAATTCATGAGACGATGACTCCATATACCCCACAACAAAATGGGGAGGCGGAGCGAAAGAATCGTAATCTTAAGGACATGGTTAATGTCATGTTGTCATACTCCGGTTTAAAGAACTCGTTTTGGGGTGAGGCGATGCTAACAGCCAACTATATCTTAAATAGGGTGCCAAGCAAGAGAAATCGTCAATCACCATACAACGGACCCTAAGCGTAAAACCTTAGGAGATAGAGGTATTGAGTGCATATTTATTGGATATGCACATAACTCTAAGGCCTATAGGTTCTTCGTCATAGAACCAAATCACGCTATCTTGATCAGACTAGGTTCACATCGAGCCCTAGGCCTAGGGAGATAGACCAAGAGGATGTCAACCCATCATCGGATCCAGTGGAAATCGAGGAGCAGACGCCTGTACTTGGACCTAGGGTCACTAGGTCTATGACGCGCGCTAGCTTGCTGCAAGCACCAAGCATTGATGTCGCTGACCCAAAGCCACTGCTCGACAAAGACTCCCCAGCTATAGGGCCAAGGGCGCTAAAGCGCATGGCCATGAGCGTACCTGGGGAAGACACTAGCGATGGTAGCGATGGTGAAAACATGCACTCGACGCATGCGAGCGATGATGAGGCCGAAGCTCCTACTTCGACGTCCCACACACCCAAGCGACAACGAGTGCACTCCGCACTCTTAGTAGGACATACGTATCCTGAACCAATATTTCAAGTCTTCTTGATGGAGGGTTCTAGGAATAAAGAAGGTCAAATCATCTCATATCTACATATGGATGAGGATCCTAAGACCTTCAGCGAGGCAATGAGTTCTCAAGATGTCGCATTTTGGAAAGAAGCAATCCAAGATGAGATGGACTCTATTGTTGGCAACAATACTTGGGAGTTGTCAGACCTTCCAACCGGGTGCAAACCTCTAGGTTGTAAATGGATCTTCAAAAGGAAGATGAAGGCCGATGGGTCCATTGACAAATTTAAAGCCCAATTGGTAATCCAAGGTTTTAAACAAAGAGAAGGAGTCGATTATTTCGACAACTATGCTCCCGTGGCTAGAATCACCACTATAAGACTTTTAATTGCCTTAGAAAGCATTCATGGTCTTGTCATCCATCAAATGGACGTAAAAGTGGCATTCCTCAATGGAGATTTGGATGAAGAGGTTTACATGAAGCAACCCGAAGGCTTCATAGTAAAAGGTCAAGAACACAAAGTGTGTCGATTGATCAAGTCCCTCTATGGACTTAAACAAGCGCCAAAACAGTGGCATCAAAAGTTTGATGAAGTGATTTTAGGTGATGGCTTCAAAATCAATCAAGCTGATAAGTGTGTATATAGTAAGTTTAATAATTTCGGTCAAGGAGTTATAATATGTCTATATGTAGATGACATGCTTATATTTGGCGCAAACCAAATAGAAGTGGACAAAACTAAGGAGTTCTTGTCTACTAAGTTCTCCATGAAGGATCTAGGAGAAGCTGATGTGATCTTGGGAATTAAGATCAAGCGGGAAAGAAAGGGTTTAACCCTAACACAATCCCATTACATTGAAAAGGTGGTAAAACATTTCCAATGTGATAAATCCACCCCGGTTAGTACACCTATGGATCCAAGTGAGAAACTTCTCCTTAACTTAGGAGAACCAATCTCACAACTTGAGTATTCTCAAGTAATAGGATGTCTAATGTATGCCATGACAAGTACTCGCCCCGACATAGCATTTTCCGTGGGTAAGTTAAGTCGACATACAAGTCGACCAAGCTCAAGTCATTGGATGGCCCTTAGAAGAGTACTTAGGTACTTGAAAGGGACAATGACCTATGGAATTGCATATGTGGGTTCTCCCTCCACTTTGGAAGGATACACCGATGCAAGCTGGATCACCAATATGGAAGATCACTCTTCAACGAGTGGTTGGGTATTCCTATTAGGTGGTGGTGCAATTTCTTGGGCATCTAAGAAGCAATCATGCATAACAACCTCGACGATGGAGTCGGAGTTTGTTGCACTTGCCGCGGCCGACAAGGAAGCGGAATGGCTTAGGAATCTCATACATGAGATACCTTTGTGGCCAAAACCAATATCCCCTATTGCTATCTTTTGTGATAGCCAAAGTACTTTGGCAAAGGCCTATAGCCAAGTATATAACGGGAAGTCACAACATCTAGGTGTGAGGCATAGTTCCATCCGAGAACTAATCACACATGGAGTCATATCGGTTGTCTTTGTGCGAACACCCAACAATCTTGCCGATCACTTAACCAAGAGTTTGGCAAAAGAGTTTGTGTACAAAGCATCTCGAGGGATGGGGTTAAAATCCTAAATAAACCTATGACTTGGACGCCCAATTCCCCTTTATCGAAAGGTGTAGGGTAGAATTCAATGTGGTAGGCCAAGGACGTAGAGTTTTGGAGCAATCAACAACCCATCAAGGTAATCAGCTCTAGTCTACATGAAAAGAAAAGTTGAAACATAGTTTCTTAATGAATTTTGGAAAATCCATTTTGTAGGTGCAAATTAGAAATTCAACTAAACATATGTGGAAGTGCAAGGATTCTTCCAAGAGAGTTCAAGGATGACTCGTCTCGAAGCATATGTGAAGGATAAGGGACGTAAAGCCTCAAAACGTCAAAGTTTAGTGTATATACATTATGTAACTCATGTTGTAATTTTTATTACGTGTGCTTAGACAAGTTGATGTGGTTCAAGTCTTAGAACACCACGATTCTTTAGTACATGATTGTAATTTTTACAAGATATAAATTCAAATCCAATGGATATTTATGTCTATACAAAGAGTTTGTAAATTGTTCAAGGATTTATGACATTGCTCAAATGGGGGAGGAATGTTGGTGATTTGTGAAAAGTCATCAATCCATTTGTCTGAAATCATAAATGTTAAGTGTGAGAATTACTAAGAGCATCACTCGGGCTTAGGGTGTGCGGGAGGCACGGCCCATGTGATCGGCCCTAAGTAATTCTAAGATTTTAAGGGGAAAGGAAATCATGAGGAAAGACCCATGCAATGATATCAACATTGAGAAAATCGGTCTTGAGCTTGTTTGGATGTTTTCCATAAAAGTGAGCAATAGGGATATGTTCGGTATTCGATCTAATATGGTTATGATCGAGTTTTGTTCACTTATAGTAAGTTAAATCACCGTCTCATGATTTGTAAAGGAAGATATTAAGCTCTAAAGTCTTGGCGCAAAATTTGAGAGCTAGCCGAGCTTCGGAACTCCAAAAATGACCTAGCTCTAATTTTGAGCTTGATTAGGGTTTTAGCTTCATTGAAGCTTTAGCTTAGTCATTTTAGCTACATGGTAGCTACACCCAGCTTCGTATAAATGTCATGCACATTTTATATTTTATGAGTGACCTAGCTCCACCATGCTAGCTCCGTCATGCTAGCTTGACCTTAATTGGGCTAGTTCTTATTGGGCCGGCGGTTGGGGGTAGTTATTGGGGGGTAACCGCCCAACCACCATAACTACCCATAACCACCAATAACTACCCATAACCACCAAAAAACTTCCACCCCATTTTGCCTATAAAAGGCCTTTGCCATCCACTTGGAAAGGCATGATTTTTTCCGATATCTCTCTCAATCGGAAGAACAAACACTTAAAACACAAACAAGGTATGTATATATGCAATAATGAAATGGGATTCCACCCTTTTATTGTATAGGAAACGTTTTATCCCACAACGTTATTGTAGTGTAACCCTTTGGCATATAGGGGCAATAAACGTTGAAGGAAAACTCGATTTATTTGAGTGACTCGTTTGCCATTATCCAAGCCATTTTATATATCTTTTCTAAAGGGCTTAAACACTTAGTTTTGTCGCCTAAAAGAATTCAGTGGAGATTGCCTTTTTGGCCTACTCCCTCGGGATTAACTTTCGAGGTCTACCCATGAGATTAACCTTTTTGGGTCTACTCAAGTTGTCTTGACTATCCGAAAGGATCTACACGAACCGAATTTACCTTCAACCTATTAAAACAACATTACCTTTAAACCTAACATGCCTTTCGTGTCTATAGTGGTTTCTTTCCGTTGGAATGGTTGCCAAATTAATTAAAATAAATTACAATTCATCCGCCTTGTGTGATTTATTTACCGTTCAATTTGAATTTGGCAAGTATAATTGGGTAATGTTATTATTCAACGTCTCTATATAATAATGACATAGATACCCACCTTTTTATTAAAGCATGATTTATTTTGTTCTTTCATGCTAATTGGTTAAGAAAGGGATATGTTTATTTTATGTATCCATTCTATTTATTTCGTTGTGATCAATGTCATAAATAAGTAGTAATAATGTGAGGATTGTATGTTGTGAGTGAAACTCAATTGAAACCAATTCAATCAAATAAAACATATCAATCATCGAAAAGTAAAGTGAATCATAAAGTGGAAATTGTAAAGTGAAGTGAATAATGAAGTGAAAATTGTCAAGTAAAGTGAATCATAAAGTTGAAATTGGAAAGTAAAGTGTTGGTAAATTAGGGCGGGGCCGTTACTCCTCGGTCTTAAGGTTTAATGAAACTACACTTCCATGCGAGGTGTTACATAACCAAAGAGGTTGTAGGTTGCTATCCACTATAGACAAAGTGGGACCGGTGGTAGTCGATAAAAAGATAAAAGACATAAAATGCATATCATCATGTGAGTAAGTGAGCGAAGATTAATGTACAAGTAACAAACATGGTTTGGACTAGGTATTGGGGGATACAACATCAACCCTTAATCAACTGTCTCAGCCTACGGTTTAAAACTCTCCAGAAGATTCCTGCTCTCTGGGTCGATTTTTGGCCACATCGAGTACATTTTGAACCAATACTTAGTTTAGAACGTATAATAAACAATGTATTAATAATTTAATGGGTAGTAATCATAATTTGTTTCAAGCTATGTCATATTCCATCCGTAATCGGGATATGATTCCTAATACATCTTTTCTTACTCAACCTTTTCGGGTTATCCGTGCCATAGGAGGGTTGGGTTACAAATAAGCCAATCCATTTCAAATATTCAAATCTCATTTGGATTTATTTCTTACCGTTTCATGGTCACTTGAATCCAAAGTTGTCCCAGTTTTCGAGCTGTCATTTGCTAGTTCTTGCGAACTAACCGTCCTCTATTTGGATGGCTGGTGTCCTTCATTTCGGATGCCAGACCAGTTTTCGCAGGTTTAGATCGAGTCTCAGAAGAGAAGAGAAGTTGAGAAGATATTTAAGTTACTTTTAACATTGTATTTAAATTTTAAAATTCCTAGATATGTTGTATAAGAGTTGTATTGTTTTATTTTATTTAAAAGTCTTCCGCTGTATTGTTCTCAATTTGTAATTAAATCCTCAATTTTCGATGAGAATTTAATAGAGAGTATTGTTATATTTCAAGACTTCCGCTATTAAATTTTATTTCATTTATGTATTTAGTTATTATCATCTTGTTTATAAGAGCATGGTTGTATGTCCCTATAAGCATAAGGTGATTACAAAGACATTGAAGTCTAAGTAATCACTGGCGTTGTGACAATCCCTTATGTTATAAAAGGGGGTGTTACAGAGGGAACTTGAGGAGCAGATTGGGCATGTCCCAACCAACGTAAAGGACTATCTGCATGCCACTCTGGAAGTTCCAGAATCGCCGATCGTTCTACACGCTATTAATTTTGAAATTCGTCATTCCTTTATAACTGAAATTAGGAGGAGTCAATTTAGGGGAAGAATCAATGAATGTCCTGTAGAGCATGTCATCACTTTTATAGATTTATGTGAAGCTATTGCAGATGGTGCTAATTTAGAATATTTAAAACTAAAGGCTTTTCGTTGGTTCCTTACAGGAATAGTGCAACAGTGGCTGGAAGGATTGCCTACACGATTAATTCGCACTTCAAACAAACTACATGACCTGTTCCTCAACAAGTTCTTTCCTCCTGCAAAGACAGCTGCTCTAAGACAACAGATCACGACTTTCAGACAAAAGCCAGGAGAACCAATGGCACAGGTCTGGCAGCGCTACAAAAGGCTTCTAAAATCCTTTCCTACGCATGGACAGCCACCCTACGTCATCCAGGAGATCATCTTCAATTGCCTGGATGTGCCTACAAAGGATCGGATCAACAACTACACCGCCTATGGGTATCTCGAGTACACTCCACGCTGTTCTTGGGAAGTTTTTGAGACGCTGGCCAACTACAACAACACATATGGGACTTCTGCGGCCTCTGTTGACGAAAGGTACGAAAGGCCTGCCCCATCTATGCCATTGTATGTGCCACCAAAGAAGGTTGATCCGGACGTCAGGGAGCAATTCAAAAATGACAAGGTACACCGTCTTACCAAACAAGTCAAATTCTTGTCTAAAAATCAGCCTTGTTTGGAATGTGGGTCTGTGAGGCACAACACCACTGCGTGCCCACACGTCGATCAAGTACATCAAGCAGAAACCCACGAAGAGGTAAGGTATGCAGGGGGGACATTACTCAGGACCACATCAGAATCCCCCTCCCTACAGAGCTCTTGGTCACCCTGACAAAGAAGGTAAGAAAGATGACATGCACACCATTCTTAAGGAGATGCGAAGGAATCATTCAGACACCAAGCAATCTATCAATTCCATCCACACTCAGATGCATGATGTCAACTCTAGGCTTGGAGAAATCGATATCTAGCGGAAATCGATTGAAACCCAGATTGGTCAACTAGCTACATCCGTCCCCAAACAATCAGGTACGCTCCCTGTATCCTCTAAACCTAACCCTAAAGGTAAATCTACAGGACAAGTGGATGCCATGAATCTAAGGAGTAGGCGACAAATGCAAACGCCCAAGCCCAACACAAAAGGAGTGGCGGCAAAGAACTCCTTGACATCGACCAGGCCAGCCGATGTCGACCACAACCTTGGTCGATATCGACCAGAACGCCCCGCCCAACCCGAAATCGACTTCTGAACTCGACGTTGAGGAGACCTTAGTCGACGTCAACCAGCCATATGCCCCTGTCGACCACCCTTCAGCACCTCCGGCGAAAAAGAAGCTGCCTTTCCCATCAAAATCTCCAATGGATCCAGCAGAGAAGAAGTTCCAGTGTTTCATAAAGATGCTTCAAAAGCTCAATGTCATGATCCCTTTCACAGAAGCTCTTAATGAGATGCCATCATATGTCAAGTTCCTCAAGGAGATCCTATGCAAAAAAAGGTTAATGGCTGAGATCGCAGAGGATTGCAGCCAGATGAACGTACTTGAGAAAAGGCCAGATCTAGGTAAGTTTGCTATAACCATTGGATTTGGTTAATAAAAATTCAATTCTTTGTGTGACTTGGGAACCAGTATGAGTATAGTGCCTTTATCTATCTAGTCCAAAGTTAAGATAGGTGCTCTAGAGCCTGTGGATGCTAAACTTTATATGGCAAACAACACGGTGGTCATCCCAACAGGCGTGGTGGACAATGTACCAGTGCAAGTAGGTAAGTTCTTTGTCCTTGCTGATTTTTTAATTATTGATATGGCAGAGGACCCTGCTTGTCCAATCATTTTAGGAAGGCCCTTCTTGGCGACGGTGGATGTCAACATAAGTGTAAGAAAGGGAGTACTCACTTTCAACATCAACGATGAGATAATTGAGTATTCTTTTAATAAAACTGAAAGGCACATAGGTCCCATGGAAGAGGTCAAGTCTATATCAGCTAGGTACATCACTTGCAGGGAGCCTAAGGTAAGAAATATGTCTCCCGAGGAGCTGAAAAAGAGGGATATGGAAGCATAGGTGGAGGAGATCATGGCCATCTTGAACGACGACACACAAGATTTACTCGACATCGACCAAGGTAAGTCGATATCGACTAACTTCTTTTTGGATGCCTTGCCATGATTCAAGTATGGGGTCGATGTCGACAAGAAGTACTCGACGTCGAGTACTCTAGTCGACGTCGACCAGAGACCGAGCTCCCCATCAACTAGTCCTTCGTTGAGCACTCCACCCAAAGTTGAGATCTACTCGACGTCGAGTACTCGATGTCGACCAGCCTTTGTCTTCCTTGACTCATCCACCTTCGACGAGCAACCCACCTGAGCCAGAAAGGTACTCGACGTCGAGTACCTTACTCGACGTCGACCAGTCCCATTTTTCCCCGACTTCGCCTTCCTCGACCAGCAGTCCACCAGATGAAGGTAAGTGCTCGATGTCGAGTAACCCTTGTCGACATCGAGTAGATCAAGAGGTCCCGAACGCGGATTCTACGAAGGTAAGCCTAGGTACGGACATCTCTTCTCCTATTTTAATTAAGGATCTATACATGGGAGAGGTTTGCCTTGGTATGTGCGATTATGCAGGGTTTCTAATGATGATCCCAATGAATATGAAGTTGGAGACAAGGTCTATGTTTCCAAATCGAAGGATCATTGGTTTCCCAACAAATTCACCAAGAAGAAGATGGGACCTTTCACGGTGAACAAGATCCAATCAGGAGGATTAGAGCTGATGGACAAAAATGGAGTCTTGTTAATTTGAAGCCCAAGCTACATGGGCTCTGCAAATGCCCCCTTGAGCTCAAACGGAGAAAGTCGGCCTAGCGACTATAAAGTCTAGATCTTGTAAATAGACAATTAGTTTTTGGAATTTTTGGACATTGTTGCCTATGGATTTTTGGTTTTGGACATTGTTTTTAAGTTTTTCTATTGTGAATATTTTCCGTCTAACAAGTTTTTCAGGTATGAATAAGCTGCAGGAGTGTTGTGAGCTGAATCTGTCATGTTTTACAGTAACTTTTATATCGTTTTCTGCATACATTGCATACATTTGGGTCGGATAGTACATAATCTATGTAGTTTATATTTATTTGCCAAATTATGGAATCTACACCAGTTTTTGTTTAACTCGCAGAATTCGAGACGTTTTACAGCAACTCTAAGAAAGGTTAGAAAAACTCGGAAAAGCACTGCAGAAGTCCAAGGTCAAAGAAGCAGCGGAACCAGTCGAATCAAGTTGAGAGCACATGTTACTCGATCTCGAGTAAGCCTTACTCGATCTAGACGAACATATCCGAGCACAAGCCTTGTCGACTACGAGGAGTGTCGAGAGCCAGACCAACCCAGCTCCGAAGCCCTACTCGATCTCGAGGACAACCTAGTCGAGATCGACGACACTGAGACGCCACACCCGGAGTCGATGAGAAGAGAAGCTGATCGAGAAGTCGAGATCGACGAGCCACCTAGCGCCTGTCCGAGTCCGTGCCGAGGAGGAGTCCTCGACATCACCAGAGAGTCGTCTTCGACCACACCTCTACTCGATCTCGATGAGCCCTAGTCGAGATCGACGACGCCCAGGAGCCCAGATCCGAGCTTGTCGAGCACCAGTCACCCGAGAACGCCAGTCGACGACGAAGCCTCGTCGATGTCGACAAGCCCTTGTCGATGTCGAGTAGACCAAGTCCTGGAAACGCGTCGCCGTGAGCAGTCCGAGTGGAGTTGAGAATCCTTGGGGCCGAAGAAATCCGAGATTGCCGAGATACATCATCATCTATCCATGGAGGGAAGATTTATCATCATGAAGAGATATTCCGTAGTTTAGATTTATCTTTTCCATTTTAGATTTAATTCCTTTATCACTTTTATTTTTAAGCCTTTTAGATATAATTTTAGATATAGATAGAAGATTCTATCCTTGATTAGCAAGGGTTAGAAGGCTATAAATAAAGCCCTAGGGGCTGGTTTTTCAAAAAATCACAATTCAGAAACACAATCAATTCCATTCAAGTAAGTAGGAGTAGAGAGAGAAAGTTTGTAGCAAGCAAGGTGGAAAGGCGAAAGCGGATTTGTCTTGTGGGTTGTAAGCTTTCTTTATTTAATTCAATGCAAGTTAGTTTCTTTTGTTATATGATGTCTTTCTTGATGATGAAGAGCGAGTAGTCCACCCACTTCTGGGGCTGGGGTGAGCCCGACGGTGGCCATGTGAGGAGATGCAGTAAAGGTCAGATCTTGTTATGCAATTCGTCTTCTATCCCTATGAGCATGATTCTTTTGTGAGAGTTGAAGGTGATTCTTATTTGTATTATTGAAGCAAAAGTGATCTTAATGAAACTTGGATTAATTATGTGAAAAAGGGTTAGTAACAATTAGGGTTTATGCGAAAGCCTCTATATGCCTATTTGTTAGTAACGAAAGTTATTTTGATGGAAAGCATGATCGTTTATGCCTTTATGTGTTACTTTGCATGGTTATTGTTTTTGCTTTTATTTCTTTGTTTCTGTCTTTTCTGCTGCTTGTCTGTGAGAATCTGCTGCTACCTAAGAACTGCTGATGTGCTTCCTCGTGGATTCGATCCTGACAACCTTCCTCGTGGATTCGATGCTGAGACAGGGAAGTCAGTCTAAACTTTATTTTATATTTATTTCATACTTGACAATCCTCCTACAACAACAAATTGGCGCCGTTGCCGGGGAAGCAATCAATCGCGCCTTAGGTAGTTGAATCTCACGCCTACTTTGAGTTACTTTTCAGGTGTATGCGCCGTTCTGGTCTACCACCCGAGTTTGACAGCTTAGATGAACCAGAGCGTTACCTACACATCCATTCTAAACTCAAAAGGGTCATGGCAGCCGTTGAAACACAAGAACAACTGATTGCCAGGCTTACAAGGGAGCTAGCCGCAAAGGATACAACTAAAGCCAATGAAAGGGCAACGAGGGAACAAGAAGCTGAGCGCGCAAGGCAAGAAGAAGCTGAGCTTGCCCAATATCCAACTAGTGCTGAGGATTATATGCATCCAACCCTCGTCGTGCCTGAATCGGCGATTCTTATCCCTGAAAACTCTTTTGAAATTCGCACTCAATTTCTTATAGAGCTTAAAAATAATGCTTTTTTTGGTAGATTTAATGAGTGTCCTCTTGAACATATTATGAACTTTTCTGACATGTGCCGTACTCTTGCTGAAGGTACAACTTTGGAATATGTCAAGATGAAGTCTTTCCGCTGGTCACTGGCTGGACCTGCACTGAAGTGGCTGGAAGGGCTGAAACCAAGATCACTGACAACATGGGCCCAAGTAGAGCAAGAGTTTCTGAACAAGTTCTTCCCACCCGCCAAAACAGCACATCTCCGCCAGAAAATCACCGCCTTCAAACAGAAGCAAGGGGAACCGCTGGCAAAGGCATGGGAGTGCTGCAAGGAACTTCTGCGATCTTGCCCTACTCATGGACAACCACCCTACGTCATTCAAGAGATCTTCTTCAACTCTCTTGATCAAATCACTAAGGACAGAATCAACCAATATACTCGCTATGAGTATCTGACAATGCCGCCAAGTGACGCATAGGGTGTGCTAAAGAAGCTCACCAACTACGACAACAAGTACGGGTCTACTACAACTTATGAAGAGAACCCATACGCCAGGCCAGCACCTTCCATGCCCCTCTATGAGCCTCCTAAGGAAATTGATCCGGATGTAAGGGAACAGTACTAAAGAGATCAGAACAAGAAGCTCATAAAGCAAGTAAAGTATCTTTCTTTCAACCAGCCTTGCATTGAATGCGGATCGCAACAGCACACCACTCCTAAGTGCCCACACACAGAGCAAGTCAGGCTGGCAGAGCACCACGAGGAGGTAGCTTACGCAGGGGGTCCCAATTGCTACATAGGGGACCAAAGGTTTCAACAACCACAATGGAACCAAGGTGTCCCTAGGAACCCCCCGCCCTATAGAGCTCCAGGACATCCGGAAAGGGACCAGAAAAAGGATGATATACAGACAGTCCTGGAGGAAATACGGAGGAATCACTCAGAAACTAGGCATTCCTTCAACTCCGTCTACACTCAGATGCAAGGGGTCAACTCTAGGCTTGGGGAGATTAATACATGGCGAAATCCCCAGACAGTCAGGTGCGCTCCCCAGACAGTCAGGTGCGCTCCCTGGGTCTTCAGAACCAAATCCTAAGGGAAAAACTGGGCACATCGCTGCTGTAAAACTCAGAAGCGGCCATCAACTGCAAGAGCCAGAGGTCGGAAAGCAGCAGAACAACGAGGAACAGCAAGTCGACATCGACAACACTGTAGTCGACATCGAGGAGGGCCTAGTCGACGTAGAGGAGAAACTTTAGAAACCTTCGTCTGCACTGCACAGCAACTCGACTGCACCCAATTTAGTCGAGATCGACGAGGGGCTACTCGACATCGACGACGGTCAACCCGAGATCGAGAAGACTGCAGCACCTCCGACATCTGTTCTGGCTTCGAATCCAAAAAAGAAGCTGCCTTTTCCCACAAAATCTCCAAAGGACCCGGCAGAAAAGAAATTTCAGCGCTTCATCAAGATGCTTCAGAAACTCAACGTCACCATCCCCTTCACATAGGCTCTCAATGAAATGCCATCCTATGTCAAGTTCCTGAAGGAGATACTGAGCAAAAAGAGATCAATGGCTGAAATTACAGAGGAATGCAGCCATTTGGACATACTGGAAAAGAGGCCAGATCCAGGTAAGTTTGCTATAACCATTGGATTTGGTCCATACAAAATTAATGCTTTATGTGATCTTGGAGCTAGTGTAAGTATAATGCCTTTAACAATTTGGTCCAAGATTAAGATAGGTGCCCTAGAGCCTTTGGATGCTAGACTATATATGGCCAACAACATTGTGGTCATCCCAACAGGCATGGTGGACAATGTGCCAGTACAAGTAGGTAAATTCTTTGTCCCTGCTGATTTCCTAGTTATTGATATTCAAGAAGATCCTGCTTGTCCAATTATTCTAGGGAGACCCTTCTTGGCGACGGTGGATGCCAACGTAAGCGTAAGGAAAGGAGTGCTCACCTTCAACATCAGCGATGAGGTAATTGAGTATTCCTTTAATAAAACTGAAAGGCATACAAGTCCAATGGAAGAGGTGAAATCCATCTCAGCTGGCTACATCACCTGCGGAGAACCCAAGGTCAGAAATATGACCCCTGAAGAGCTGGAAAAAAGGGACATGGAGGCCTAGGTGGAGGAGATCATGGCAATCCTAAAGGAGGACGCAGAAAATCCAATCGACACAAATGAAGGTACGTCGTTATGGATTAATTATTTTTCGGATGCCTTGACAGGAACTAAGTATGGGGTCAAGATCGACCAAGACTCCTCGACATCGAGGACCCTAGTCGATCTCGACAAGACACAGAAGCCTCCACCAGCACCAGCGTCATCGAGCAGCAATACGGAAGCTGAGGTCTACTCGACATCTAGTAAGCTACTCGACATCGACCACCACTCGGTTTCCTCGACTTCGCCTTCTTCGACGCTGACTCCACCAGACGAACCAGGCTCCTCGATCTCGATTAGGCTTGTCGAGATCGACCACCACCAAGCTCCACCAGCTCCTGCTTCCTCGACGCTGCAGCCACCAGGAACAGAACCCTACTCGACATCGAGTAGACTACTCGATGTCGACAAGCCCTCGACTTCACCAGCTTCTGCATCCTCGAGTAGCCCACCAACAGAACCTGTAGACTCGTCGAAATCGACTAGCCCTAGTCAAAATCGACCAAACACAGTGGTCCCCGATTCCGTCGCTGCGAAGGTAAGCCAAGGTATGGATCTGTCTTCCCCTATTTCCATTAAAGATCTATCTATACATGGAAGGGGTTTTCCTTGGTATGTGCACTTATGTAGGATATCCAATGATGAGCCCAAGGAGTATGAAGTTGGAGACAAGCTCTATGTCTCTAAATCAAAGGATCATTGGTTTCCTAACAAATTTAACAAGAAGCGGATGTGACCTTTCGTGGTGAACAAGATCCATTCTGGAGGATTACAGCTGATGGACAAGAATGGAGTCTTATTTGAGGCCCAAGCTACATGGGCCCTGCAAATGCCACCTTGAGCTAAATAGAAAGTCGGTCTAGCGACTATAAAATCTAGAGCTTGTACATAGACTTTCTAGGACTTTTGAGACTTTGTTTTTGTTTTTGGGTTTTGAACACTTTTAGTTTTTCTAGTGTGGGTATATGTCCTCTACACTTTTCAGGTCCAT
Organism: Persicaria tinctoria; assembly: GCA_037127255.1. Classification (NCBI taxonomy): domain Eukaryota; kingdom Viridiplantae; phylum Streptophyta; class Magnoliopsida; order Caryophyllales; family Polygonaceae; genus Persicaria; species Persicaria tinctoria. The sequence goes on along the minus strand of JBANSL010000016.1, from coordinate 29,327,568 downwards.
GGATAGAGGCAAGCTATATCAACATTCATACTCGGCCCTGGAGATGCTTCCATTCAATATTAAGACGATCTGCACACCTGTCTAGTGAGTTTCTTTCTTTACCCTTGTTTTTCTACAGTGAGGACACTGTAATGTTTAAGTATGGGGTGGGGGAAGGGCTTACTTTATGCATATTTACTATATTTGACATTATGTGTGCATTATTTCTTTGAATTGCTACATGGCTATTTTGGAATGCATTATTGATTTATGTGCTTATATGTATGTTTTCCAAAATTTGAGAAAATAGACCCCCATTGAATTTTTTTGAATAATTTCATGGAAGCTTATATTGAACTCGACGATGCAAAATTGGATTCATTAGAGATATAGCATGAAATTGCCTAGTAAAGGTAAGTCATAATGAAGTGCATTATTTCTTGAAAACCATAGAAGGAGATAAAAATTGAAGTTGCTTTTGACATGTTGCATGATAAGATGATGGAGGACTTTATATTTCTATATAATGCTCATTATCCTAGCCTTACCTATGCTTATGCATCACAAAAGCCATATTATGCCTTATTTCAATTATTGATCCACATGACCTAAATATTTGCCATTCTTTACCTTATCCGGGGATTATGTTGAGAATGATGTTACATTATGGAGATGTTATATGATGTTTGTGATTATTATCATTATTGGAGTTTGGAAGGAAATTGTTTGAAATATATGGAAAATTTAATGAGTGAAAGAAAATCCAATCACCTCAGGAGATAAAGGTAGATTGACCCTGCTCTCTGAGATAATAGTTTGGAGAGATGGGACACATTGTGAGGAGTCCAAAGTACTAAGTATCCGGGGCCATTCATGACACCTATGTTTGCGACTCGCGAGAAGGCAGTGCTAAGGTCAGAGAGGTAAAAGCATTATGAAAGGTGATGAAACTTATGAAAAGGAATGTGGAAATTCCATTTGAAAATACTCCATTTCCCCGGATCATTAGCACCACATTGCCAAAAATTGCCCACCTTTAGCCTTTTACCAAATCTACTCCTTATTTGAGCTTAAATTGAAGTCCTCTTGATTTTCAATGCTTTGTCACTTATGAATGTTTTTGCATAACCCTCCTTTTGTGAGTAGATGTTGCTTTGATATAATTGCACATGCATGGATTTGTGACACTAGTACCTTTTCAAGGATGGTAATTGACTGCTGGGTTATATAAGAATGAATCTGATATGTTGAGAGTTTTGATTTCTTCCCCTGAATGACAATTAAAGGTATTGCTTGAGGACAAGCAAGCTTAAGTATGGGGTGTTTGTTGTGAGCTGAATCTGTCATGTTTTACAGTAACTTTTATATCGTTTTCTGCATACATTGGATACATTTGGGTCGGATAGTACAGAATCTATGTAGTTTATATTTATTTGCCAAATTATGGAATCTACACCAGTTTCTGTTTAACTCGCAGAATTTGAGACGTTTTACAGCAACTCTAAGAAAGGTCAGAAAAGCTCGGAAAACCACTACAGAAGTCCAAGGTCAAAGAAGCAGCGGAACCAGTCGAATCAAGTTGAGAGCACAGGTTACTCGATCTCAAGTAAGCCTTACTCGATCTAGACGAACATGTCCGAGCACAGGCCTTGTCGACTAGGAGCAGTGTCGAGAGCCAGACCAACCCAGCTCCGGAGCCCTACTCGATCTCGAGGACAACCTAGTCGAGATCGACGAACTGAGACGCCACACCCGGAGTCGATGAGAAGAGAAGCTGATCGAGAAGTCGAGATCGACGAGCCACCTAGCGCCTGTCCGAGTCCGTGCCGAGGAGGAGTCCTCGACATCACCAGAGAGCCGTCTTCGACCACACCTCTACTCGATCTCGATGAGCCCTAGTCGAGATCGACGATGCCCAGGAGCCCAGATCCGAGCTTGTCGAGCACCAGTCACCCGAGAACGCCAGTCGACGACGAAGCCTCGTCGATGTAGACAAGCCCTTGTCGATGTCGAGTAGACCAAGTCCTGGAAACGCGTCGCCGTGAGCAGTCCGAGTAGAGTTGGGAATCCTTGGGGCCGAAGAAATCCGAGATTGCCGAGATACATCATCATCTATCCATGGAGGGAAGATTTATCATCATGAAGAGATATTCCCTAGTTTAGATTTATCTTTTCCATTTTAGATTTAATTCCTTTATCACTTTTATTTTTACGCCTTTTAGATATAGATAGAAGATTCTATCCTTGATTAGCAAGGGTTAGAAGGCTATAAATAAAGCCCTAGGGGCTGGTTTTTCAAAAAATCACAATTCAGAAACACAATCAATTTCATTCAAGTAAGTAGGAGTAGAGAGAGAAAGTTTGTAGTAAGCAAGGTGGAAAGGCGAAAGCGGATTTGTCTTGTGGGTTGTAAGCTTTCTTTATTTAATTCAATGCAAGTTAGTTTCTTTTGTTATTTGATGTCTTTCTTGATGATGAAGAGCGAGTAGTCCACCCACTTCTGGGGCTGGGGTGAGCTCAACGGTGGCCATGTGAGGAGATGCAGTAAAGGTCAGATCTTGTTATGCAATTCGTCTTCTATCCCTATGAGCATGATTCTTTTGTGAGAGTTGAAGGTGATCCTTGTTTGTATTATTGAAGCGAAAGTGATCTTAATGCAACTTGGATTAATTATGTGAAAAAGGGTTAGTAACAATTACGATTTATGCGAAAGCCTCTATATGCCTATTTGTTAGTAACGAAAGTTATTTTCATGGAAAGCATGATCTTTTATGCCTTTATGTGTTACTTTGCATTGTTATCGTTGTGGTGTTGATACCCTGGCCTTCGAAGTCTTTTATTATATTGATTTATTTCTGTCAAAAATCTGAGTTTTGGTTCGAAATTTGCAATTTAAAGTTTCTGTCTTTCTTGTCGATACAGAGGAGAAGTCTCGTCGATATCGAGTAAGACCTTAGTCGATGTCGAGTTGGCTTTAGTCTATGTCGAGTTGAGTTTCTGTTTCTGTCGTCGAGTTGAAAGTTTCTGTTTTTACTGTTCCTTGTCGATCTCGAGTACCAGCTTGTCGAGATCGAGTAAAGTTGCTGCCTTGCTTTGTTCTTTACTTTCATTTGCTTTTGTTCTTTACTTTCTTTCGTTATTTTCTGTCTTGCTTCTGTTTTGCTTTTATTTCTTTGTTTCTGTCTTTTCTGTTGCTTGTCTGTGAGAATCTGCTGCTACCTAAGAACTGCTGACGTGCTTCCTCGTGGATTCGATCCTGACAACCTTCTACTACAACGGGAGGAAGTCTTGTATTTATTTGCTGAGACAGGGAAGTCAGTCTGAACTTTATTTTATATTTATTTCATACTTGACCATCCTCCTGCAACAACAAGGAGTACTCGACGTCGAGTAGCCTACTCGACGTCGACCACCATGGGGTTCCACTTTACTCGATCTCGAGCAACTGTTCTCGAAGTCGACCAACTCTCCTCGAAGTCGACCAACCCTCCTCGATGTCGACCACTTCTGTAGCAACATTACACTCGATTTCCGACGATCTGCACACATGTCTAGTGAGTTTCATTCTTTACCCTTGTTTTTATATAGTGAGGACACTGTAATGTTTAAGTATGGGGTGGGGGAAGGGCTTACTTTATGCATATTTGACCATATTTGACATTATTTATGCATTATTTCTTGAATTGCTTATACATGACTACTTTGGATTTCATATTTGATTTATGTGTTTATGTGCCTGTTTTCCAATGTTTATAAACATCACCCCCATTAAAAAATTTTGATTAGTGTCATGAAGCTTTAATTGAAGTCAACGATGCAAAATTGGATTCATTAGAGATATAGCATGAAATTTCCTAGTAAAGGGTAGTCACAATGAAATGCAAAACTTTATGAAAACCATTAAAAGAGGTAAATTTTGATATTGCTTTTGACATGTTGCATGATAAAAGGATGGAGGGCTTTATATTTTCCATACAATGCTCATATTGTTTATATCCTAGCCTTACCTATGATTATGCATCAGAAAAGCCATACTATGCCTTACATTATACTATGCACCACATGTTCTAAATATTGCCCATTCTTTACCTTATCCGGGGATTATATTGATAATGAAAGCCACATATTGGAGATTATCATATGGTATTTGTGTTGTTACTATCATTATTGGAGTTGACAGAAAATTGAAAGATATGAAAATTTTAATGAGTGAAAGAAAATACGGTCACCTCATGAGATAAATGTAGATTGACCCTGCTTGAGTTCAGATAATAGTTCCGCAGAATGGGACACCAAGGTGAGGATTCTGAAGCACTAAGTATCCGGGGCCATTCATGACACTCATGTTTGCGACTCGCGAGAAGGCAGTGCTGAGGTTAGAGAGGTAAAAGCATATAAGTGGAAAAAAGCAAAGAATGATTTATGAGAGGATGAGTGATGTGGAAATTATGAAGGAGAAAGTGCATCAAAGCAAGAAAGCATGTTTGAAGAGTTCTCCTCGGATTTAGCACCACATTGCCTAAAAATAGCTCACCGCTTTACCTTTTACCTTTTCTTCACCACGAGCTTAAATTAATGTCCTCTTGATAATTAAGGCTTTGTCACAAATGAATGTTTTGCATAACACTCCTTTTGTGAGTAGATGTTGCTTTTTATTGCACATGTATGGATTTGTGACATTAGTACCTTTTCAAGGATGGTAATTGATTGCAGGGACATATGACAATGAATCTAAGATGTTGAGAGTTTGTTTTCTTCCCCTGAATGACAATTAAAAGTATTGCTTGAGGACAAGCAAGCTTAAGTATGGAGTGTTTGTTGTGAGCCTAATTTTCCATGTTTTATACTTTCTTTTATATCGATTTCTGTATACATATCATGCATTTGGGTTGGAATAGTACAAGATCTATGTAGTTTATGCTTATTTGTCAAATTATAGAGTCTAAACAAGTTTCTGTTTAATTTCGCAGAAATTGAGGCATTTATCAGCAATTCAGAGAGAGGACAGAAAGCTCGAAGTCAACTACAAAAAGTCCAAGGTCAAGGAGCAGCGGAACCAGGACAAGTCGAGCAAAGAACGAGAAAAGAAGCACTCGACACAACTAGTTGATATCGACCAGACTTAGTCGATATCGAGTACTTCAGAGCCAGTCCACATGAAATCGAGGAGAAGCCACTCGAGGAGCCAAGCCTAGTCAACGTCGAGTAGACTTACTCGATGTTGAGTACACCCGATGAGCCCAGAACCTGCTCGAGCTCGAGTGCAACCCGAGGAGAGAAGACCCTACTCGATGTCGAGTAACTTGGTCGATGTCGAGTAGCCATGTCGAGCAGTCCGAATCCGAGATCGAGTGGAATCCGAGCATGAGGAATTACTTGCAAGCCAAGGCATAACAAATCTATCAACATGGAGTCAAGATCTATCAAGATGGAAGGAATCTATCCACATTAGCTTTATTTCCTTTTAGATTTAATTTTTTTATTTCCAAGTTTTATCTTAATACTATTAGATAGAATGTTTAGATATAGATAGATTATTCCTTCCTAGATTAGCTAGAGAATGAATACTATAAATAAAGCCTTAGGGGCTTTTTTCTAGGCATTCAATTTCAGTCACAATTAGTCATATAGAGAGAGTAGAGAGAGAGTTGGAGCCGAGAGGAGTTGGAGAAGGCGAGAGCGGAATTTGGCTTCGATCGGTTTTAAGCTCTATTTTGGTTTATTAATGCAATTTAGATACTTTTTGTTATTTATGTGTTTCTTGATGATGAAGAGCGAGTAATCACCCAACTTCTAGGGTCGGGGTGAGCCCAACGGTAGCCATGTAAGGTGATGCGATAAAGGTACAATATTTTGATGCGATTTCATCTTCTATCCCTACGAGCGTGATTACTTTGCGAAAGTTGAAGGTGATTCTTGTTTGTGTTATTGAAGTGAAAGTGATCTTAATACAACTTGGATTAATTATGTGAAAAAGGTATAGTAATAATTAGGGTTTATGCAAAAGCCTCTATATTCCTATTTGTTAATGACGACAGTTATTTGATGAAAACGCATGATCTTTTATACCTTACGCATCATTTTACATGGTTATCGTTGTGGTGTTGAAACCCTGATCTTGGAAGTATTTTAGTTCATTGATTTATTTTCCCAAAATTTTGTGTTTCCGTTTGTTTTCATTCGAAAAGGTAAGATTTTCGGTTCTGTTTTTACTTGAGATCGACAACTCTTGGTCGACGTCGAGGAGTTTGGTCGATGTCTAGTACAACTTCTCAAGATCGACTAGTTTCACTTTGGTTTTTGTTTTTGTTCGTTTCTGCTTTCTGTTTTACTCGACAGTGTGGTCGACGTCGAGGACACTGGTCAACGTCGAGGACTTTTCTTGTCGAGATTGTGCTGTGTTTTGGGACTGAAAAGGCGGGTGCTGACACGCTTCCTCGTGGATCGATCCTGACTACCTTCTACTACAACAGGAGGAAGTCTTGTATTTATTTGCTGAGACAGGGAGTCAGTTTGATTTCATATTTATATATGATTATTTTCATACTTGACCATCCTCCTACAACAACAAGGCGCTTGGTGTCCAAAGTGGCTGCCTCTTTGGTTGGTAAAACCCTTGGATCATATTTGGAGGATATGCTATTTGGAGTGGGTGCTTCGGGAGGCGGAGAAGCGGTGTTGCATGCGGTCAACAGATTAGTAGAAGCTCAAGGGTCTGATAATAGGATGTCTATGCTTTTGGTTGATTTCAACAATGCTTTTAATCTCGTTGATCGTAGTGCCATGATTAAGGAAGTTCATCGTATGTGCCCTTTCATATCGCATTGGGTCGAGTTTTGCTATGCACATCCAGCTCGCTTATATTGTGGTTATCAGGTGCTATATTCTTGCCAGGGAGTTCAGCAAGGTGACCCTCTTGGACCTCTACTGTTCTCGCTTACATTACACCCGTTGATCTGTAAGGTTAAGGATAGTTGTGAGTTGAAGCTTAATGCTTGGTACCTAGATGATGGGACTCTGATTGGAGACACATTGATGGTTAGCAAGGCTCTTTCTATTATTCAGGGAGATGGCTGATGTGTTACAGCCCCCGTAGGATACGACTCTGACGTCATGTTAATAAAGCATTTATTATTATATCAACTTATTTCTATTTTTAGTATTGTTTCTTAATAAGAGGTGTGGACTTACTTTACATAGTAAGTCCAACCCGTTAGCCAATTAGGCACATTAGTAATTAGAGTTTTATTAGTTTTGTTTAAATACTCTATTAGGGTTAATATTTATTCTTAAGTCAAATATAGAGGAATTGAAGAGCGTTGAGTTGAAACTCCCCCTTTTTCTCCCTGACGTCACAAACCCTATCTTTCAATTTGCTACTGATTACTGCTGAATTCAAATTGGATCTTCAATCAAAGGCTCTCGCTGGAATTGATTGAAGATCGGAATCTCATCCTCGTTTGGAAGAGATTCGCCTTGTTCCATTACCACACCTCCACCTCTGCTACCGCTGTCGCACACCGTCACCACTCTTTGCCGATCGAAACCCACCATCACCGCGCATGCTGGTAGGAGCCCTTCGGTTGATGTCCGTTTGCACTTGAACATATATTTAATTAGCCTTGCTAATTAATTGGGCAATTTCGGCGATTTGGCGCCGTCATCCGATTAGAATCGAAGTCCATCTCGGCTCATTGGTATATATCGAAGTCAACCGGCAGGATTGGAAGTGCTCATTCCAATTTCAACGCCAACCGTTTCAATTGAGTTTACAAGTCAACTCGAGCCTTTGAATTATTTGCAATTTCACGAGGGCTCACCGAGATCGAGTCAGATTAACGAGCACGGGGGTCGATTGATTTACTTGGCAACGGACAATTGGGAGTTGTCGCTTCCACCTTCTTTCTTTGGAGTTAAAGGTCAACCGGAGGCACGTGAATTTATTGGACCTGATTAGTGCAAAGCCGAGCCATATTTGAGAGCAAGTCTATTCTACGATACGGGTGATCGATCGACTTATACCTTTGACAACCGGACAATTGAGAGTGGTACTCGCTCAACCCGAGTCGAGTACGTATCAATGGCCCAGCCCTAGGACTTCACCTCAATGTTGACAAAGTAGAAATATTCTGGCTGAGTGACGACCCGCGGTGTAGGAAAGTCGGGTTTTTCCCTAAGCATATTTCACGCCCGAGGGGGGGGGGGGGGAGTTAAGCTCCTTGGTGGAGCGGTTAGCTTGGATTTTTCCTTCTGTAACAAGGTGATGATTAGGAGAGTTTTGAAAACCAATGGCCTGATGTTAGAAGATCCTCAGTGTGAGTTATTGCTCCTGCGAGCCTGCTCAGGAGTTTCTCGTCTTTACTTTGTGATGCAGACAACCTAACCCATATGCTTTATAGATGTCCACTGTATTTTTTATTATTCTTTGAGGTCTTTAGTGGAACAGATAGTTACACTTGGAGGTTCAGGCTTCGGCCCGCTTCAGTGGCGTCTGTCTACTATGCCCCTTGATCATGGAGGTCTTGGGGTCTACACAGCTGCCGACACACTGCATTATGCTTTTCTCGCTTCGAGGATCCAGTCTCGCGGCTTACAAGACCGTATTTTGAGGAGTGCTGGAGTGACCGGTGACGGGACTTCTTTCGAGTTAGCGGTCTCCTGTTGGGTTAGTGCTATCGATAAAGATGACTTGGACATGAGTGTATTATAGCAAGCCTCCCACCTAATGAAGAAAATGGCTAGCTGCTACTACAAGAATGTGAACAAGCATCTCAAGGTAGACTTCGCTCTTAATGGGAGGGAAGAAGCTCTTATTGCGAATTTGAAGCTGCATATGGCCCAATAGTGGCTAAAGGTTGCTTCTATTCCCTGTCTTGGCCATGTTATGAATCCCATTACCTTTCGCTCAGTTCTTAAATACCGTATGGGAATTGAATTGTTTAGTGTTGGATCCAAGTGTCATGCTTGTGAGAAAAGCATTTTGGATGTATGGGGTGATCATGCACTTGCGTGTGCTGCTGATATTGGTGTTAAGCATTGACATAATGTGGTTCGTGATGCATTGTACGATGAGTGCTTGAAGGCGGAATCTCTGTTCGTAAAGAGGCGTCTACTGGAATGGTTGTTGACAAGGGAGGAGAGCTTCGACCAGCTGATATTCTATTTTACAACTGGTTCCGAAGCAAAGACACTTGTGTGGACATTACAGGAACATCTATCTTCAGTTCGACTGGTCTTTCAAGTTTCATTCCTGGTAAAGCGGCTAGAGGGGCCGCTGATAATAAGAGGAAGCAATACGAAGATGTTTGCAGGGCCAAAGGCTATCACTTTCTGTTGTTCTCCTTGTAAAGACCGAAAATTTTAATTATGATTAATTAAGATTTAATTAATTTCCAAGGGATAATTTGATCAATTATCCTTCTTTTGATGATTTTGAAACCCTGGGAAAATTTAAAATTTTTGGATGGCATATTTTATATGGAAAGAGGATTACAATTCCGATCTAATGGAATTCATATGATAATTTTCTGAGAAATATTGGTGAGGCAAAGGCCTTGTCATCCATTTATTTCGGTAACTTTCATAACTTGTCACGACTTTTCGAGACGTGTTTTAACCTCAAAATTCCGCCTCCCCTATGACCCATTTCAGCCCCATTTTGATGATCTTCATGAGCCATCATTTTGTTGATTAAAGAATAAAACCACCCACGGACCAAGTCCTATTCCATTCACTATGCTACCTAATACACACCAACTCCTTGACCACCCTTGCCCACCCTTTTGGCTCCATAAAGAAACCCAATTGGCTGCCATTCTCAGCCATCCACACGCCAAAAATTAGAGAGAAAGAAAGAAAAAGAAAGAGAAAGAAAAGAGGGAAGCCATTGTTGGCCTAGCAACACCTCAACTTCAAACCACCATAACTCCCTCCTCGCTCAAGCTTTTTGGCTGATTCTTGAAGCCAAATATCCACAAAAGAGTGGCATTTCCAACCATAGTGAGTTCACAAAAATCCAGTCCCAAAAAGCTGCCCGTTCAGGCCCATTTTCGAGCCAGTTGTGCCGAGCCCTTTGTGTTCTTGAGGTTTTCAAGTGTGTTTGGGTGAGTCTTGGTTTTCTCCCCTTCAAATCTGATTTTATACTTGTTGTACATCTAATTTTGAAGGTTTTTGTCTAAAAATTCCTTTTATGTTTTGGTTTGGATTTGTCAAAAATGCTAGGTGTTTGGCGCAAGGTCCCGGGAAGCTTGGAGGGGTAATTTGGTCTTTTTCGAGAGAGGCTTCGAGGGTAATCTCTCATCCACCTTTCCCTCTACAGGTTAAGAGCCTTATGTGTAAATTAGGGCTTAGGAAGTGGAGCCTCTATGTGTTTTTGGTTGCGTTTTGTAGCAAACGTCACAACAAACAAAATGGATATATGTGCCTCTGTAATTTGGCTGAAATCTTAATATGATGTTCATGGGAATGTTATCTAACTGTCTTTCAAAAATTAGGGCGATCTAACGGTTCGATCAAGAGTTATTATAATTTTAGTAACCAGTGTTTATAATGACTCGGTTATAAAACTTGGTTAAGGGAATGCTAAGAATATGGTTAAATATGTGATGGCATAACCGAAACTTAGAGCATATAAATTACAGAAATGAAGTATACCCATAACTTGGCTTATGATCCGGTAAGAAGAAAATCGATTATGTGATAATACGATATAGATTATAACTGGTTAAGTCCGGATCACTTAACCAAAGTGTGTAATCTATAGAATTGTGAACCTCATGTGGATGTATGTTGATTATTAGGTTGGGTACCATGCATTAGAATACCACCTAATGAAAGCTTACTGAAATTAATAGGCTCTTGTTGATTGGATCCCTGGTTGTGCACTTTATTGCTTGCTTATTCTCCGAACTCCAGGTAAGTCCCCTGGACTTACTCATGATGTATTTATGTGATACTCTTTGTCTTATCGAGAGTCTTCATCCATCACGCGACCTAGTAACATGTTTAGGAATATAAACCGGTAATATGACGTAGGATGAACTTAGTAAATCCAACAATTCATATGTATGCTATGTGTCTATGGTAGGACGGCCGTCAAAATCTGAATAAATGACTTATACTCGATGGAACACGAATGAAATGATGAAAGGCTTATGATGAGAAATAATGAGTATGTTTGAGAAGGATGAGTATGTTTGAGAAGGATGAGTACGTTTCAGAAGATATTATGATATGATGATGATGATGATTATGATGATGATACGGGCCCTTGTGTGTTTATTTCACATTTATATATATCTATACAATTGCTTATGTGTTACATTTTAACATTCATGTATTTTAAGTATGCCTCTTTATATGGCATTGAGTGTGTATATTTTTGATGATTGACCCCGATTTATTTCTTGTTTTTAGATTCAGGTACCCCTTACCCGATATGACTTACTTATGTGGATAGTTGTCGGGACATACCTTTTGGACGATTAGAGTGAGGGGGGCGCTTGACATTCATACTCTTTTGCTTATACGTTTTATCGTTTTGACCCGACGCGACCGTGGCGTTTTGTTGTATTTATGATTTCTGCTTTTATTTCTATTCGAAACATTTTCGCGATAGTCTAGGACAGGTAAAGCCTCCAACGGGCTTACGATCTTTTCAGGGTTCGTAATCCCCATCTTTTGACAACTAAATCATCTGCTTAAATGAACCTAATAATAACTCGTACTCAGTCGTAAGATCCAAAGCTCACGGGAGAAGATCAAACTTCTCCTATAACGTTCCCCGATAATCTAGTACTCCGAACCTTATTTACCTTCTAAGTAGGTTTATGGAGGTTAATTCGGGTACTTAAATTTCGGGTCGTTACAAAGTTGGTATCAGAGCCAAGGTTGTTCGACCTGAGTACGCACGAGTTAAAAATTAATTTTCAAAACCCGCCCACCGTTTTGGAAATTTTCAAGGATTTCGAAGTGTTTAAAGGGAAAAGATGAAAACTCTTTGGAAAATGAAAATGGTTAGGATCTTCATAGACGAGAGATAGGATCGACGGGTAGAGACAAGGCGATAAGCATCCTTAGAGATGTAGAAGGGTTCGGGTAGACTGCCTAGCTTTTTCTTACAGACGGGCTTGGAAGACTCCAAGGGAGAAATCATGGTGGTTGGAGCAGGATAGGATTTAGAGGCAGGCTCGCCAAGCTACCCCTCGAAGGATAGCTATCTAGTTAGCTTCCGTGCGATATAAAACTGTGCCTACGGGCCATCCCCTTTAAGGGATGTAATTATGTGAGATGAATGTGCCTGAGGGCCGTCTTCCTTGAAGAAGACGTTTTATTTAGTTGTATATTGAGTATAGTTAAATGTCTAGTTGTCAGCATGGTCGACACCCAGATTATTAGAGGACGCGGGAGACCACGTGGTCGAGGTCGTGGCCGCATTCCCGAGACAGAGACTGAGACTGAGACCGATGCTGACGTCGAGATCCCCGGACAGCACGAGGGAGAGGCTGATAGGTAGCAGCAGGGATCAGCGATAGAGAGGGCATTACTCGCGTTGCTAGAGCGAGAGAGATCGGCTGGCGTCACCGACTGGGTGAAGAGACTATCACAGAGTAGCCCGCCTATCTTCAAGGCCGGACCCGGAGAGGATATCGAGCAGTTCTTCAGAGGACTCGAGGGAGTTTTCAGCTTGATTGGAGTACCCGATGCGGAGAGACAGAGGCTTGCGGCTGGGCAACTTCGAGGAGATGCTTATGACATATGGCTTGTCTACTGTGATGATCGTACTGCATGGACCTACGAGGAGTTCAGGAAGTTGATGTTGAGAGAGTACTGTCCATCTGGGACACAAGCAGCACGAGAGGTTGCGTTCTTCAGCACCCGCTATGACCCACGACTATCTATCTCCGAGATCGTCTTCCAGTTCAAGAAGGAGCTCGTCTATTGTGGAAAGGTCTGTAACACCGACGAGATGCGCATCCGCATGCTTTCTATGAGGCTTCCGCCAGACGTTCTTCTAATCTCTACCAGCATGGAGGGAATGACATATGACCGATTTCTAGCGATGATCCTCCGCTATGACCAGCAGCTATGTCTCACAGCTGCCACGTCTTCAGCTTTCCGCACTCCATCTGGCGGAAAGAGGCCACGACCCGCGGAGCAAATATTTGATAGGGGCCCGGGGAAGGGGTTAGCGAGAGGAGGATCGACTAGCGGGACCACTTGGGCCATTCCAGCTGTACTTGTATCATCATACTGCGAGGCTAGAGTGAGAGCTATTATCAGCCACAGCTGCCGCGAGGAGGGCCACTACCAGACATACTGCCCTAGGAAGTTCATTTCCTGCTACACGTGTGGAGGGGTAGGACATCGTGCTATCATGTGCCGGTAGGGCGAGAGATCTTCAGTCACTCTTGCAGCTTCAGCTTTACGCCTTCCAGAGGCACTGAGACCCGCTCAGATTTCTTATGCACAAGGTCAGGGGAGGGGGACTCCCTTAGGAACTGGCCGAGGAGATAGTAGCTACGGAGGTGGCCGAGGAGACAACAGCTTTAGAGGAGGACGAGGCTGAGGTGGAGGTCGAGGTAGAGGTAGAGGAGGGGGTCGAGGCGGCCGAGGATCTTACCAGCATCAACAGGCACAGTCGTCGGCAGGGTCGGCAGGACCAGGCCAGGGCAGAGGTTCTGCACAGCTGGGGGCGATAGCTGTAGACACTGATTTCTTACCACCCCCGCCGCCCCGCGCATTCCCGATGCGGAACGGCGATTCGACATCTCCAACTTCTATAGGTACGATATCGTTCTGTGGCTCTACTCTTCGCATTCTGTTCGATACCGAGGCAACCCACTACTTTATAGCAGATTCATGCTTAGCTAGATTTCACCTTGTATGTTCGATATGTCCCGCGTTAGTAGTACGTATGGAAGATGGGGCTAGGGTTAGGACGGGGCGTGAGATCCTAGTGAAGGTTTAATAATATAAAACTAAGTAATATATAAATACTCTAGACCAGCAGATAGTCTCAAAACTTTTGAAGCTCGTGCAAAACCCTTTGAGATTAGACTTAGTCTTTTCTCTGAAAACCTGAATCACAAAGTTAAACAATTTGAACCAAGTGCGGAAATAAGGTAAAACAATAAAGTAAAGGACTCGATGAGTTGTTTACGAGGTTCGACACGAACTTGGCCTACGTCCCCGCCTAGGGTTCTTCCACAACCCTAGGATTCAACAGGCTATATTGATTCACAAAGCTTAGGATCCTAATAGCTCACCGAGAAGCCTCTCTCCTATACAATTGCAATCTAGTCAACTCACGTTCCCTTGGAGTCTTAGACCAATCTAGAAGAGCCCCACCTCTATCAGCTATCTAGTACAATCCTCTTACTCTCGAGAATCAATAGCCTAGTGCTCACTTCCTGAGTTATAAACTCTTGAGTATAACACTCTCTCAAAATATATCCTATAAGCTCACTGTGTATCTCTCAAATGCTTTGAAACAAAATATAAGACTCTTAAGAACAAGCAGAGAGAACACGCTGAAGAGAGATCGTAAACTTGAGGGCTGATTGTGCAATGATCTTCGTGAATGTACATCCCTCTCTCTCTTCTTCATCTCATTTATATAGTGAAGTTCATCGGCGCCACTTGAGGAAGGAATCTTCTCCAACGGCTATTAGAGATCATGGCAATCTTCACAATCTTCTATTCTGGGAAACTCCGAAGCCATGATCCACCAGATTTGATCCTCACGTCTTTTAGCTTAAGGAAGGAGATATCTTCGAAAACCTTGTTGTATGGTTAGTATATAATGTATATAATAATATTCGGAAACCATACATAAATAATATAAGATAATAATAACATAAAATACAGGTTTTGTGTTTCATCAACACAGCTGTCGCTTCAAGACCTTTGACACAAACTGTCCGGCAAAGCCTTTGAAACTAATTCCGATTTTCATCAAAGAGAGTGGAGTTATCAATCTCCCCCTTGATGAAAGACAAACACATGTGCATCCCTGCAACTTAGTCAAGTAATAATATCATAAGCAAAATCGGACTAAGTACCTGCATGGGTTAGACAAATGTTGGATCATAAGTTTTCAAAGTCAACGAGAAACATCCAACAAGGTAAAACAAAACAAGGTCTTCCAAGACCCTTGGTTCACAACAGTTTTAAAGTCTAAACCATCAAACCATCTCCCCCTTTTTGTCTTTCAACAAAGGGAGGAGTTTAAAAACAGTTACCAAAATCAGACTTACCAAAATAATTCAAAATTCAAAAGTTCCTTTCAAATCTTAAAGGCAAGAGAAGATTTATCCGATATTAAAATAATTTCCACAAATAAAATGTACTCGGATAAAAAGATTTTTCGGAAAATAAAATAGGTAACATATAAAGAAGGTTAAAAAACCATTAAAACTATATTTGATCAAATATCTAAAAAGATATTAACCAAATATATGATCCGTTATATGTGCTCTACTGTGCAGTTCACAACCTTTGAAATGAGGTTCAAGGATCTTGACACTGAGTAGAAGTTATTATTCGTAAAGGGAAAGCTCCCCCTACGAAAGTGCATCCCTGTTAAGCATTCCGATCTCACATCTAATGAAGGTGAACCTGTTCTCTGCCAAAGACTTAGTAAAAAAGTCAGCCCATTGATAATCAGTTGAAATAAAAGATATGGACACATCACCTTTTTCGACATGGTCTCTAATGAAATAATGTCTTACATCAATATGTTTTGTCCTTGAATGCTGAACAAGATTCTTTGTAATGGAGATGGTACATGTATTGTCGCACTTAATGGGAATACCTTTGAGGTTGATGCCAAGATCTCGCATTTGTTGAGCTATCCAAAGGATTTGGGAGCAACAGGCTCCAGCGGCTATGTATTCGGCTTCTGCGGTGGATAGAGCAACTGAGTTTTGTTTCTTTGAGTGCCAACTGATCAAAGATGCTCCTAAGAATTGGCAACATTCTGATGTGCTCTTCATATCCACTTTATAGCCTGCAAAATCTGCATCAGAATACCCAATTAATGTGAAATCCTTTTGCTTTGGGTACCATAGGCCAAGCTCCTTAGTGCCATTGAGATATCGAAAGATCCTCTTCACAGCCACGAGGTGAGATTCTTTAGGATCAGCTTGAAACCTAGCACACATGCAAACACTAAACATGATGTCAGGTCTACTAGCCGTGAGATATAATAAAGATCCAATCATTCCTCGATACTCCTTTTGATTGACACTTTTCCCAGTCTTGTCTTGATCTAGAGATAATGTTGAGCTCATGGGAGTCTTGGCTGCTTTGGATTGATCCATTTTGAACTTCTTCAAGAGATCCTTAGTGTATTTGCTTTGGTTGACAAAGATCCCTTTCTTGGATTGGTGGACTTGTAATCCCAAAAAGAAGTTGAGTTCACCCATCAAGCTCATTTCGAATTCACTGCACATGATGTCAGAAAATTCCTTGCACAAAGATGTGTTAGTAGCACCATATAATATATCATCAACATAAATTTGAATAACCAAAATGTCTTTTCCTTTGGTCTTGATAAAAAGCGTCTTGTCGATCAACCCCCTTTTAAAATCGTTTTCTAAAAGATATTTTGACAAGCGCTCATACCAAGCTCTTGGGGCTTGTTTCAAACCATAAAGCGCTTTGTCAAGTTTATAAACATGATTAGGAAATTCCAAACTTTCAAAACCTGGGGGGTTGAGCCACATATACTTCTTTCTCTAAGAAACCATTAAGAAAAGCACACTTGACATCCATTTGATATAACTTTATGCTCATGAAAGATGCAAATGCTAATAAAATGCGAATAGCTTCAAGCCTGGGTACGGGAGCAAAGGTCTCCTCGTAGTCAATACCTTCCTCTTGATTGTAGCCTTGAGCAACAAGCCTTGCCTTGTTCCTCACAATCTTACCATTCTCATCTAGCTTGTTTTGAAATACCCATCATGTGCCAATGACTGATTGATGCTTTGGCCTAGGCTTCAAGGTCTAGACTTTGTTCCTTTCAAATTCGTTAAGCTCACTTTGCATGGCAATGATCTAGTCTGGCTCTTGAAGTGCCTCATCTACCTTCTTTGGCTCAATAAGAGAAACAAACACGTGAAAAGCACAAAGATCTTTAAGTTTAGAACGAGTTTGAACACTAGAAGTAGGGTCAGAAATGATATCTTTTAATGAGTGTGATGAGGAGTATTTGAATTTCTTTTTGCTAGTCTCAGCTCCTTGATTCGTCACACTGGTAGGATTGACTTGTGGTACATCTGACACCGAGGTCCTGTTAGGTTCAGTTACAGTAGTTTCTGACGCTTCAACACTGTTGGATTGGACACCAAGGGCTTTGGAAGAATCTTCAACACCTTGGGCCAATTCTTCAGTGTTTAGAATATGTTCCTACATGTTCCTCTTCTCTGTGTTCTTGGTAGCAGCATCATCACCATCCTCGTTCTCTGTATGGATGTTAAGATCTAAAACTGCAACACTTTCACTCAAAGCACCGTCATTGCACTCATCAAATATGACAACAAGCATGTACATTTTACCATTGGGAGATTTGACTCGCATAAGACCACATAAATCCATATGTAAAAGTTCAAGGGGTCTTGAAGTACTTACAACCTTTTTGGGTTTGAAAGAGCTACATGTTTGTTTACCTCGTGTGCATGCTTTGCACATCTCAATACCTTTAAAGTCCATCTCAGGTAGTCCTCTTACAAGCCATTTGGACACAAGCTTTTGTGGTGTTTGTGGGCTCACATGACCGAGTCTCCTGTGCCAGAGCTTTGGATCGTCCGTCAAAGCCTTTAGACAAGTTAAGCTTCCTTGTGCCACTTGCTCAACATTCACGGCATAGATGTTGTTATAACGATAGGCAATTAGAACTATTTCACCTGTATCTTCTCTGCGCACTAAACATTCTCACCAGCTGAGGGTGAAGGTAGAGGACATCCCGAAGACGGCCTTCAGGACTAGATACGGACACTATGAGTTTGTGGTTATGCCGTTCGGGCTAACCAACGCGCCAGCAGCTTTCATGGAGTTGATGAATAGGGTGTTCATCGATTTTCTTGACAGATTCGTGGTGGTATTTATCGACGACATCTTGATCTACTCGAGGACCAGAGAAGAGCATGCTGAGCACCTGAGGATTGTGTTGAGGATTATGCAGAAGCATACACTGTTCGGGAAGTTTAGCAAGTGTGAGTTTTGGCTCTCCGAGGTGATGTTTCTGTGTCATGTTATATCCGCAACAGGGATATCAGTGGACGCATCGAAGGTTGATGATATCGTTGCTTGGGAGGTCCCCAAGAACGTCAGAGACATAAGATCTTTTCTAGGTTATGCTAGCTATTACCGATGATTCGTCGAGGGCTTCCCCAGCATAGCTAGGCCGATGACGCAGCTGACGAAGAAAGGAGTACCTTTCGAGTGGAGCCCAGCGTGCTAGGCCAGTTTGGATTTTGCTGAAGCAGAAGTTGACATCCGCGCCAGTGTTAGCACTACCAGAGGGGACGGAGGACTTCGTGATCTACACGGATGCTTCGAGTTCAGGTTTAGGTTTTGTGCTACAACAGAGGGATCGGGTCATCGCTTACGCTTCACGCCAGCTGAAGCCAGGGGAGGAGTCATACCCCATGCACGATCTTGAGCTATCCGCAATGGTACATGCGCTCAAGATCTGGAGGCACTATCTGTACGATACGTCAGTGAGGATCATGACCGTTCACAAAAATCTGAAGTACATTTTCACGCAGAAGGAGCTGAATTTGCATCAGAAGAGGTGGCTGGAGTTGATCAAGGACTACGAGTTGGATCTTGAGTATCACCCGGGGAAGGCCAATGTGGTGGCCGACGCCTTGAGTTGGAAGACTCGTCAGGAGATTGTTTTGTCCAGATTGACGGCTCGACCCGAGTTGCAACGGGATCTGATCAGTTGTGGAATAGAGGTCGGGTCATAGCGAGAGAGTGGACAACTGAGTTTCTTGGAGGTTCAGTCATAGTTGATGAATAAGATCCGACGAGCCCAGACAGAGTGTCCGCGTATTGACGATATCCGACAGCGCATGGCCCAGGGCCACTGTAGGTCTTTTATCGTCCGAGATGTTGGGATGCTGATATTGCAGGGATGAGTTGTTGTGCCTGATGTGCACAACCTGAAGAAGAAGATCATGATAGAGGCACATTCCACTCCTTATTCGGTCCATCTGGGATAGAATAAGATGTACCAGGACTCGAGGAGGACGTTCTGGTGGCCCAAAATGAAGACTGATGTCGCTTTGTTTGTAGCGCGATGTCAGGTCTGCCAGCAGGTGCGGATAGAGCACCAGAAGCCTGAAGGGATGACACGATCACTTCCCGACCCTGTGTGGAAGTGGACGGATATCATGATGGACTTCGTGACAGGATTGAGGAGAGATGTACGAGGCTTTGATGCGATTTGGGTGGTGGTCGACAGGTCGACCAAGACTGCTCATTTTATTCTGATCCAGGATTCATGGCCTGTGTCTGATTTAGTCCGAGCTTTTATAGAGCATATAGTGAGGTTGCATGGGGTTCCCGAGAGGATAGTATCTGATAGAGATGGCCACTTCACTTCGAGATTCTGGACGCAGGTGCACAAGGCTCTAGGGAGCAAGTTGCATTTCAGCACGGCCTATCACCAGCAGACGGACGGGCAGAGCGAGAGGACGATTCAAACGTTGGAGGATATGCCGAGGGCTTGTGTTTTAGAGTGGGGGAACCTTTGGGTTCGGTATCTTCCCCTAGTAGAGTTCTCGTACAACAACAACTATCATTCATCGATCAGGATGGCTCCTTTTGAGGCGTTGTATGGGAGGCGATGCAAGTCGCATATCTGCTGGGATGAGCCTGCAGACCAAGTGGGGACACTACCATAGTACGTGCAGGAGGCGACAGATCAGGTTAGACGGATCCGAGAGCATCTAAGGGTTGCGCACGACCGACAGAAGAAGTATGCTGATAGGCACAGGACTGAGTTGGCCTTTGAGGTTGGAGATCATGTCTGGTTACGAGTGTCACCGACGAGAGGGATTCGACGATTCGGGATGAAGGGCAAGCTGAGCCCTAGATATGTGGGCCCGTTTAAGATCCTCAACCGAGTAGGAGAGGTAGCTTACAGAGTTGCTTTAACGCCCCGTTTGGCTGGTATAAACGATGTCTTCCAGGTGTCACAGCTGAGAAAGTACGAGCCAGATCCGAGTCACAGATTGGACTACTCTAGATTAGAGACAGCACCTGACCATACCTTCGTGGAGCATCCGATTGATGTTCTTGACCGCCGTGTCAAGAAGCTGAGGTGCAGAGAGGTACGGTTGGTACTTATACAGTGGGCTAGGAGGAGCCCCGAGGAGGCTACTTGGGAGATAGAGGAGAGTCTACGGGCGAGCTATGGAGATGTATTAGATGAGTTGCTAGCGTCGTATGTACAACCACGGGCAGATATAGTTTTGACTGTGTGAGTGGCCGGTGAGTACCTGGGAGGGGGACCCTTAGCCGTACTATGTGTAATTTGGTGTTTACCTCTGTGATTAAGGGCACATTTTCTGTGATTGATATGCGTGGTGGGGCCCATGAGTGGTCCTAGATGATGTGATTATCATTGATGCGTGATACTTTATGATATATGACTGATATGATATCGTTATGATTATGTGATTGTTGTGAGTATGGTTGATAAATGATGGTATGCTGGAATGTTGAACCTAGGAAAAGGAATAAGGCTTAGCCTTAGAGGTGGATCTTAATCCACCCTCTGTTTTGATTGAGTCGTAATGAGATCATATGTTTGATCCTTAGAGGTAGATTTTTTATCCACCCTCCCGTTGAGAGAATAGAATGTCGGGAATCGGGTTTGAACCTTAGAGGTGGATGACCACCTCCCGAGAGAGAAAATGATTGAGTTTAAGTTCCATGATCCGGGTAAGCTCATTGTGCTTCGCGAAGTGGATACGGATTTTCCGCGACGGCCATCGAGGAATTTTCGCTAAGACCTAGTGGTAGTGTGATGATTTCTCTCGAGTTGTAATACTTTCGGGGGTTGAGGCGAGATGTGATGGGGGCGCCCGTTCAAATGCTCGACGACGCCGTTCGAGACTATTACGATCGCGACAAAAACATCATGAGATTCTTGGACGACGCATCCGAGATGATCGCGTGCCTTTTGTTTCGATCCAAGGACTCAAAGTTTAACACCTTCTCCACCGGTTTGAATCTTTTTGGTCTCGGGGACGAGACTTGTTTTTAGAGGTGGATGATTATAAAGACCGAAAATTTTAATTATGATTAATTAAGCTTTAATTCATTTTCAAGGGATAATTCGATCAATAATCCTTCTTTTGGCGATTTTGAAACCCCGGGAAAATTTAAAATTTTTGGATGGCATATTTTATATGGAAAGAGGATTACAATTCCGATCTAATGGAATTCATATGATAATTTTTGGAGAAATATTGGTGAGGCAAAGGCCTTGTCATCCATTTATTTTGGTAACTTTCATAACATGTCGCGACTTTTCGAGACGTCTTTTAACCTCAAAATGCCGCCTCCCCTATGACCCATTTCAGCCCCATTTTGATGATCTTCGTGAGCCATCATTTTGTTGGTTAAAGAATAAAACCCCCCATGGATTGACACCTTTGAATGACCAAGTCCTATTCCATTCACTATGCTACCTAATACACACCAACTCCTTGACCACCCTTGCCCGCCCTTTTCTCTCCATAAAGAACCTCAATTGGCTGCCATTCTCAGCCATCCACACGCCAAAAATCAGAGAGAAAGAAAGAAAAAGAAAGAAAAAGAAAAGAGGGAAGCCATTGTTGGCCTAGCAATACCTCAACTTCAAACCACCATAACTCCCTCCTAGCTCAAGCTTTTTGGCTAATTCTTGAAGCCAAATATCCACAAAAGAGAGGCCTTTCCAACCATAGCGAGTTCACAAAAATCCAGTCACAACAAGCTGCCCATTGAGGCCCATTTTCGAGCCAGCTGTGTCGAGCCCTTTGAGTTCTTGAGGTTTTCAAGTGTGTTTGGGTGAGTCTTGGTTTTCTCCCCTTCAAATATGATTTTATACTTGTTGTACAACTAATTTTGAAGGTTTTTGTCTAAGAATTCCTTTTATGTTTTGGTTTGGATTTGTCAAAAATGCTAGGTGTTTGGCGCAAGGTCCCGGTAAGCTTGGAGGGGTAATTTGATCTTTTTCGAGAGAGGCTTCGAGGGTAATCTCTCATCCACCTTTCCCTCTACAGGTTAAGAGACTTATGTATAAATTAGGGCTTAGGAAGTGGAGCCTCTATGTGTTTTTGGTTGCGTTTTGTAGCCAACGTCACAACAAACAAAATGGATATATGTGCCTCTGTAATTTGGACTTTAATTCCAATCCAACGGTCTGATTCGGCTGAAATCTTAGTAACCAGTGTTTATAATGACTCGGTTAGAAAACTTGGTTAAGGAAATGCGAAGAATATGGTTAAATATGTGATGGCATAACCGAAACTAAGAGCATATAAATTACAGAAATGAAGGATACCCATAACTTGGCTTATGATCCGATAAGAAGAAACTTGATTGTGTGATAATACGATATAGATTATAACTGGTTAAGTCCGGATCACTTAACCAAAGTGTGTAATCTATAGAATCGTGAACCTCATGTGGATGTATGTTGATTATTAGGTTGGGTACCATGCATTGGAATACCACCTAATGAAAGCTTAATGAAATTAATAGGCTCTTGTTGATTGGATCCTTGGTTGTGCACTTTATTGCTTGCTTATTCTCCGGACTCCAGGTAAGTCCCTTGGACTTACTCATGATGGATTTATGTGATACTCTTTGTCTTATCGAGAGTCTTTTCGGGGTTCGTAATCCCCGTCTTTTGGCAACTAAATCCTCCGCTTAAATGAACCTAATAATAACTCGTACTCGTTCGTAAGATCCAAAGCTCACGGGAGAGGATCAAACTTCTCCTATAACGTTTCCCGATAATCTTGTACTCCGAACCTTATTTACCTTCAAAGTAGGTTTATGGAGGTTAATTCGGGTACTTAAATTTTGGGTCGTTACACTCCTTTTCCACTATTGGTGACTTAGAGAATGATGCTATGGAGCTTCTCAAGCGGGTGTGTGGTGTTGCTAAGGGGGTACCCGGATATAGTAGGGGTTTTTGTCACACTTTGACTAGGATTGCATTTAGTATTCAAAAGGGATGCGGAGCTCAGCTTGTTAGCTTTGGATCTTACGAACGAGTACGAGTTATAATAATAATAATAATAGTAGTATTCAAAAGGGATGCGGAGCTCAGCTTGATATCTGCTATGAATGGAAGGACCTATCGTAGTGTGCTTAGCTATCGATTGGGTGTTCCATTGTTTACGGTGTCCAGGCCATGTCCCGCTTGTTTTCGGGTCTTTGAGGGTGATGTCTACGGTGACCATGTTGTGTCTTGTGCTGGTTCCGTGGGCATTAAACATCGACATAACCTCGTCCGTGACACCTTATTGGATATCTGCTACAGGTCTGGGATTTCCGCCGGTAAGGAGGTTGATATCGGTTTGGCTGATGGGCGTGATAAGCCCATTCGTCCAGCGGACTTGCTCCTTTATTCCGGGGACAGAGGACGGGATGTGTGTGTCGATCTGACGGGACTTGTTGTTGCTGATGCTGCTCAGCGTAAGTGTGGCAAGTATCGGGATTCGTGCATGGCGGCTGGTTACGGTTTCTTACCCTTCTCCTTCTGTTCATTGGGGGAGTTAGATACAGATGTTGGTGCCCTGCTGAAGCGGATTCAGAAATTCTCGGTATCTCAGGATGCTGGGGCTCGTGCTGCAGCTTATATTTTTACTAGAGTTAGCTTTGTTATCCCTAAGGGAATGGACGCCCAGATAGTATCTCGGTTGCCCACTAATTTCTTGTAAATCTATAATAATAATAATAATAATAATAATAATAATAATAATAATAATAATAATAATAAAGTGCATAAGGTTCATGAAAGAATAACCTAAAATGTCTCCTAAAAGCCTTTAACAAGTCGGCCAAAAACAATATAGAAAAACCCTAATTAAAGTCAAATACTGAATCGGCGTTTCTGCGAAGGCCGCGGGGCAGCCACCACAGGGCGCGGGGCGGCCAGGCGATCAGCAAAATCGTTCGACAGAGCTTCGAGCCTCGGAGCGGCCTTACTGTTCACAGCAAATTTTCCGTTTCGAATTTGGTCACGATGTCTACATGAAAGTTGTAGATCTCGAAAAGAGCTTTCCATCGCATGCTTATAATAGTCAATCGGACCACCGAGGCCTCCAAAAAGTGCGAAACAAGTTCAGCATGTCTGGCGACAACTTTTGCTGACTTTTTATTCACTTAGGCTCTCGAAATTCGACTCCCCTCCCGTGCTCTTCACTTTTCTTCCTCAACTTGAATCTTCCTTCATCCAAGAGTCTCCTCATTCCTCGTCGAATCCACATTTACCTGAAATAAACCATAAAATTGCATAGATTCCGACTCCACCAACAAAACGAGTATAAATGCAAATCTAGCTTAAACTATGCATTATGCACATCTAAATCATGCTAAATGCAACCTAATATGCCTACCTAAATGCATGCTATCAAATTCCCCCACACTTAAGCCTTTGCTTGTCCTCAAGCAATCAGAACCAAAATCAAATCAACACCCCACAGACAAGCAATCCATGAAATAACTTTGGGAAAACACTTAAAAGCTCAAAATAGGGAAACAAAGATTGACACATAATGTCATAACATGTATAGGTGCAATCCAAGGAATAAAGCAAGCATATTCATTCAACCTCACCAGGAAAATGTGTTTTTACTCTTGCTCATGTGTTTAGGGTTAAACATTCACGCTCAAACTCAATCCTTGAAAACTTAGCGACGACAAAATTGCGTCAGTGGTGTAAATCTCCACCACTAGTGACTTCACATGCAAACAAAATCATGAGGTCTTTTGAATAGGTTGTAATGGGGTCATGGTAGGAACATAGGGTATGGAAAATATTTAGGCTCTGTGGTGCTAAAAATCCGGGAAAAAGGGTTAGTAAACAACCAGAAAAACACTAACACCAAACACTTCATATACCATTCCAATAACATTTACTCCTTCACAATACAAATTCGCTCACCGTTTTCAAATATCCACACAAACTCATTCATTTTTTTTTCTTTTGATAATGGTTTTCTTTTTCTTTTTCTTTTTCTTTTTATTTTCTTGACTTTTACCCCTAAGTGAATTTTATCCTCCTTAGGTCCCAAGTAATAAGCACATAAAAACCATCTCTATGAAGTACAAATGAATCACCCAATACAATTTCTCAACTCAAAGAAACTCCATCAACACATCATGATATTCACCAACTCTTCTCCTAATTTCCGGATGGGTCAAGCTAATAATTGGCTAGGAAGATTTTGCGGAGTTAACAAAATAGGAGGTGGTCGGCGATGCGGTCCTCTCCGGCTCATCCCGTCGCCTAGGGCCACTTCGGTGCCCGGCGTCTCTTCGAACAGGTTTGATTTCTTCGTCTTGTGCGGTTTCAATCGTGTTCGTTTTGCATCTGCCTGGTCTGGTTGTCGATCAGTGGGATCGATTGGTGTCGGGTAAGGTTTTTCGAATTGTTCTCGGAGCAGTATTGGCTGTTGGTGGGTGTCTTTGCTACTGTCGGGCTCGCTTTTTCGGTTCGATCGTGTCTGTCTCGGCGTTTCGATCAGTGGGATCGTGGGTGTTGTTCGTTTCGATCAGTGGGATCAGTGTTGCAGTTTCGTTTTGCTGCTGTTGTGTTGTTGTTCATCTCCGACTGTCTTCTCCGACTTCTGAACGGCTGGTGTTGGTTTTGGAGCGGCATCAGGCGCTTCCGTGATCGACATTGCAGTGGTGATGCTGAGGTCCTTACTCGTCAAACTCTTTCTAATAGTTTGGCTATTTATTCTAATGTTGAGGTGACCTTCAAGCGTATGGGGGTTTGGTTATGTGGAGTTTGTCTTAAAACCCATACCTTTCGTGCGCAGTGTCGGTATAGTCACGATGATTCTGTGGCGCCTCCGGACTGTGGTGATGGCCTTGTTCGTTTTATTATTTATGATATTCCAAGACCTCTATCTCCATCCCTGTCGGTTCCCTTGGCTGATGTTGGGGATGTGCCTATTGGATTGTCTGTATCTTCGCTTGACCGTTTGTTTTCTATGGGGTTACGCACCGTGAGATCCATCCCTCCTAAGTGTCGCTTAGGTTTTGCTCGAGTTTTAAAAGGGGCTTTAGATGGTGTGGCTGACTCTCCGGGTGACATTTCCTGCTGGATTCGCTTGCTTGTGATGCCGCTTTGTATACTTAAGACCTTTTCCCCACGGAGTAATCTTGAGTGTAGGACTACTGTCAAGCGGCAACGTCAAGAGGAGAGTATTGCTAGTGCTATCCGTGCTTGGAGTGTGCCTGGTGGCAGTTTGCTGCTTGTATAGGAGACCTTAGCTGAGGTTCCCCCTTCTTTTGGTGTGGAGGAGGACCTTGATTTGAGTGAGCGTAACCTCCGGCAATGTCGGAGGAAAATTTGTGATGGTCATTACACTGCTGTTGTGCGGGTGCTTTCTTCATCAGGTATTGCCCCTTATTCTGATGTCACTCTTGAGGCTCTGCGAGACAAGCACCCTACTGCGCCATCTCCTAACTTGCCGCAATTGCCTGTTGATCACCATCCTCTCGTTGCCTCTTCCTCCGTTGTTTTGGATATGATTCAGAGCTTCCCGCGTGGCACGTCCTGTGGGAGAGATGGGTTCCGTGCTCAGCATCTTTTTTATTTTTTGGGTGGAGTTGCTGTCGCTATTTCGGATGATTTGATCTCCTCTATTACTAGGGTGGTTAATCTTTTCCTTGAAGGCCGATGTCCGCAGGATCTGGGTGAGTATATTGCTAGTGCTCCACTCACGCCGCTTGTAAAACCAGGTGGAGGCATTCGTCCTATTGTTGTTGGCACTATTTGGAGACGCCTTGTCTCTAAGGTTGGTGCTTGTTTGGTCGGTCCCTCTTTGTCTGGTTATTTTGCTGGTCTTCAGTTTGGGGTCGGGGTATCCGGTGGAGGAGAGGCTATTCTACATGCCTTGAATCGCTTTGTTGAGGCCCGTGGCGGTGAGGAGGGTCTTTCTATGTTGTTGGTCGATTTTCAGAATGCTTTCGACTTAGTTGATCGTGTGGCTATGTTACAGGAAGTTCGCCGTCACTGCCCGGTTCTATCTCGATGGGTGGAGTTTTGTTACTCTAATCCTGCCCGGCTGTATTATGGAGAGCATAGCTTATGGTCTTGTCGGGGGGTTCACCAAGGAGATCCTTTAGGGCCTCTGCTGTTTGCTTTGGTATTGCATCCTTTGGTGTGCAAGATCAGAGACTCTTTTGCCCTGAGTCTGCAGGCTTGGTATTTAGATGATGGCACTATTGTTGGGGACACTTTAGTGGTGGGGAAGGTCTTGGATCTGATTATGGTGGAGGGTCCCCGCTTTGGCCTTCATCTTAATGTGGATAAGACCGAGGTTTTTTGGCCTACAGAAGATCCCAGGAGTCGGCTTCCTGGTGTGTTCCCCCGCTTTATTGCTCGGCCTTCACGTGGTGTCAAAGTTTTGGGTGGGCCTGTCAGCGCGTGCCCCATTTTCAGCAATGACCTTGTGACGAAGAGAGTGAGTAGGACCATAGAGCTTATGGATTCTGTCGCGAGGATTGATGACCCTCAGTGCGAGTTGCTTCTGCTTCGGGCTTGTACGGGTATTTCTAAGCTTTACTTTTCCTTGCGTACTTGTTCTCCGCCAGTATTTGGGCCGGCCCAATTGTCCTTTGACAAGGCACTCCGTTCTAGTTTGGAACGTATTGTCACTGCGTCTGGGCCTGGGTTTGGAGATTGGCAGTGGAGGCTCGCCACATTCCCTTTTCATTTTGGTGGGCTTGGAGTTTATGCTGCTGGTGATGTCTTACATTATGCTTTTTTGGCGTCCCTTTTGCAGTCTGCTAAGTTGCAGGCTAAGATCGTACGTTCTTCTAGTATCATTGATGTTGGGCCTTCTTTTGATGATGCTTGTCGCTCTTTTAATGAGGTCACGGGTTCTGATCTTCTACGCGATCCTAGTGAAATCGCTGCCCCCAAGCTTATGAAGAAATTGGCAGATATATATTTCGCGAAGGTTGCTACTACATCAGACTCTGTTTTCTCATTGACTCTGCGACAGGTGGCATTGTGGAAGTCTCAGCAGGGTGCTCACTCATCTGATTGGTTACGTGCAGTTCCTATTTCTGGGTTGGGGCAGACTATGAATGGAAGGACCTATCGTAGTGTACTTAGCTATCGATTGGGAGTTCCATTGTTCGCGGTGTCCAGACCTTGTTCTGCTTGTTCTCGGGTCTTTAATGGTGATATCTACGGTGACCATGCTGTGTCTTGCGCTGGTTCCGTGGGCATTAAACATCGACATAACCTCGTTTGCGACACCTTATTGGATATTTGCTACAGGTCTGGGATTTCTGCCGGTAAGGAGGTTGATATTGGTTTGATTGATGGGCATGATAATCATCTTCGTCCGGCGGATTTGCTACTTTATTCCTGGGACAGAGGGCGGGATGTTTGTGTCGATCTGACGGGATCATCCCCTTTGACTCAGTCTGGGATGTCTGACTTTGTGCCTGGTCGTGTTGTTGTTGATGCTGCTCGGCCTAAGTGTGCCAAGTATCGAGATTGGTGCACGACGGCTGGCTATGGTTTCATACCCTTCTCCTTCTCTTCGTTGGGGGAGTTAGATGTGGATGCGGTTGCTTTGCTGAAGCGGATTCAGAAATTCTCCGTATCTCAGGATGTCGGGGCTTGTGTTGCCGCTTATATTTTCACTAGACTCAGTTTTATTATTGCTAAGGGAGTGGGTGCCCAGATAGTATCTCGGCTACCCACTAATTTCTTGTAAATAGTATTTGGTTAATAGAAGCAAGTTTATAATAATAAAAAAAAAATAATAATAATAAAAAATTTAATAATAAAATAAATAAAATAAATAATAATAATAATAATAATAATAATAATAATAATAATAATAATAATAATAATAATAATAATAATAATAATAATAATAATAATAATAAGCGCAAGGCGTCCAGGAAGGCCACTCCTCCGGCGGTTCGTGGTGGCCGGAGCAGACCCGGTTCGTGGCCGGCGGTTCGTGGCCTGGGCGAGGGCGCGAGGGTGTGGTGGTGCCACAGTGCTTGTTCAGCGTTTTCAGGGGTCTGCGTTTTCGCGCCCAGTCCCTCGTCTCCGGAGCTTCGTTCATCAGGTTCCCGGCGAGGGCATTCCGACATGCTAGGTGTTTGCTGCGTCTGGCGGGTTAGTACGAGATTGATGCGTTTGGTGCTGATCCCTAATCTCCGGCGGTTCGTTTGCGTTTGTTTGCTTTCGATTTGAGAGTTTTATCGTTGTTGTTGTGCGTCTCGTGGTGCTGTGTGTGTGTGCTGCGGGGTTGTGGTGTTGGTGGCTTGGTTCTGCGCTCGCAGTGCCTTCGATTCTAGGTTGCTTTGTTCTTTGATTTGTGTTGTTTTGTGCTGCCTTTGGTTGGTGTTTTGGGTCTTCGGAGTTAGATGAGAGGTGGAGGGTGTATCCTGCCAGTGAGGGTGCACTGTCCCTTTGTGGGGTGTGATGGTTGTAGAGATGGTAGTGGCAAGGGTCTCACTCCTGCCTATTTTATCAGGCACTTGCGAGATATCCATCTTAATGGTGATGCATTGTCTGGATTCAAAGAGCTTCTTTGTTCCAATGTGGGTATCTATGATCAGTTTGAGGTGGTTCTCAAGCAACTTGGTCTTTGGTTTTGCGGACATTGTTGTGTCACCCATACTGTGTCTAAGAATTGCTTCCATGATGGGGATGTTGTTGAGGCTCCATTGTCTGATGATGGAACTATAACCTTCTTTATTCATGGATTGCCCCGTCCCGCTGATGAGATTGTCAGTTCTTCTGTTGTTTTAGGTCATGTGGATGTTCAGGATGATCGTGTCCCGTCTATGGGTTTTGATGTCACTTTGTTGGAGAAGGTGTTTAATGTTAACACTCATACGGTTAAGACTGTCCCATGGAAGTGTAGGCTGGGTTTCGCTAGAGTCCTTAAGGACGCCCTTGATAGGGTTGCGTCCGAGCCGTCTAACGTGTCTTCCTAGGTGTGTCTCTTTATTCTGCCTCTTTGCATCTTGCATAGGTTTAAGCCCAAGACTAGCGCAGAAAATCAGTCAGGGTTAAAGAGGCGTTTGCAGATTGATAGTATTTCAGAGGCTATTCGGGTGTGGGGAGAACCTGGGGGCATTCATCGTCTTGTCTCTGATCTTTTGTCCGGCAATTTTGATGTCCCTTCTAGGGATAGAGAGAGGTGTCAAGAGGAGCAGGACATCAAACAGTGCAAGAGGAAGGTTGGGGATGGGCATTTTTGAGCTGCTATCCGTATTCTCACGTCGTCGGGTGTCGCTCCGCAGACGGGTGATACTCTTAAAGAGCTTTCTGACAAACATCCGTTCTCGCCGGCACCCTTCGTACCCCCTAAGCCTATTGTAGGGGACTCCTTGCAGGTTTCCAAAAGTTTTGTTTTAGATCGAATAAGAAGTTTCCCAAAGGGAACATCGTGTGGGAAAGATGGGTTGCGCGCTCAACATTTGTTGGACGCTCTCAGTGGTGCTACTATGGCTATTTCTGAGGAGGTCTCTGACTCTATTGCGAGTGTGGTCAATTTATTTCTCAAAGGGCGTTGTCCTGCTTCCTTGAGTGTTTTTTTTGCGAGTGCCCCTCTCACACCTCTTCTTAAGCCGGGTGGAGGGGTACGTCCCATAGCTGTTGGTTTGATTTGGAGGCGCTTGGTGTCCAAAGTGGCTGCCTCTTCGGCTGGTAAAGCTCTTGGGCCATATTTGGAGGATATGCAATTTGGAGTGGGTGTTTCAGGAGGCGGAGAAGCAGTGCTGCATGCGGTTAGCAGATTAGTGGAAGCTCAAGGGTATGATAATAGCATGTCTATGCTTTTGGTTGATTTCAAAAATGCATTTAACCTCGTTGATCGTAGTGCTATGATTAAGGAGGTTCGTCGTATATGCCCTTCCATATCTCATTGGGTGGAGTTTTGTTATGCGCGCCCCGCTCGCTTATATTATGGTGATCAGGTTCTACATTCCTGTCAAGGAGTCCAGCAGGGTGACCCTCTTGGACCTCTACTTTTCTCACTCACTCTACATCCGTTGACTCGTAAGGTGCAGGATAGTTGTGAGCTCAAGCTTAATGCTTGGTACCTCGATGATGGGACTCTGATTGGAGACACTTTGATGGTTAGCAGGGTGCTTGCCATTGTCCAAGAGGATGGCCCGGCCCTAGGACTCCACCTCAATGTTGATAAAACAGAAATATTTTGGCCGAGTGAGGACCCACGTTGTAGAGAAGTCGGATTGTTCCCTGAGCATATTGCTTGCCCTGTAAGGGGAGTTAAGCTCCTTGGTGGGGCTGTTAGCTTGGATCTTTCCTTTTGCAACGAGGTGATGATGAGGAGAGTTCTGAAAACTAATGCTCTGATGGAAGCCATTAAGAGGTTGGAAGATCCTCAATGTGAGTTATTGCTCCTGCGAGCCTGCTCAGGAGTCTCTCGTCTTTACTTTGCGATGCGAACAACCCCAGCCCCCTGTTTTATTGATGCCCATTGTGTTTTTGATAATTCTTTGAGGCTTTCAGTGGAACAGATAGTTACACTAGGGGGATCAGGCTTTGGCCGTTTACAGTGGCGTCTGTCTACTATGCCCCTTGATTATGGTGGCCTTGGGGTCTATACTGCTGCAGACACATTGCGCTATGCTTTTCTCGCTTCGAGGCTCCAGTCTCGTGGATTGCAGGATCGTATTTTGAGGAGTGCTGGAGTGTCTGGTGATGGGAACTTTTTCGAATCAGCAGTCTCCAGTTGGTTTAGTGCCATCGATAAGGATGACTTGGACATAAGCGTATTACAACCAGCCCCCTGCCTAATGAAGAAAATGGCTAGCTGCTACTACAAAAATGTGGACAAGCACCTCAAGGTGGACTTTGCTCTTACTGGGAGGGAAGAAGCTCTTATTGCGAATCTGAAGCTCTAGATGGCCCAACTGTGGCTAAAGGCTGCTCCTATTCCTGGTCTTGGTCAGGTTATGAATCCCGTTACCTTTCGCTCAATTATTAAATATCGTTTGGGAATTGAGTTGTTTAGTGCGGGTTCTAAATGCCCTGCTTGTGAGAAAGGCATTTTGGACGTGTGGGGGGATCACGCACTTGCTTGTGCTGCTGGTATTGGTGTCAAGCATCGACATAATGTGGTGCGTGATGCCTTGTATGATGAATGCTTGAAGGCCGGAATCTCTGTTCGTAAAGAGGCATCTACGAGTATGGTTGATGACAAGGGAGGGGAGCTTCGGCCAGCCGATATTCTGTTGTACAACTGGTTCCAGGGCAAAGACACTTGTGTGGATATTACGGGAACTTCTATCTTCAGTTCGGCTTGTCTTTCAAGCTTCGTTCCGGGTAAAGCGGCTAGAGTGGCAGTTGATAACAAGAGAAAGAAGTATGATGATGTTTGCAGGGCCAAGGGTTATCACTTTATCCCATTTTCCTTTTCCACTATTGGTGACCTTGATGATGACGCTATGCGACTTCTCAAGCGGGTGTGCGGGGTAGCTAAGGGGTTACTTGGATATAGTAGAGATTCTTGTCACACTTTGACTAGGATAGCATTTAGTATTCAGAAGGGGTGCGGAGCTCAGCTTGTTAGCCGGCTCCGATAATAATAATAATAATAATAATAATAATAATAATAATAATAATAATAATAATAATAATAACAATAATAACAATAATAACAATAATAAGAATAATAATAATAATAGTAATAATAATAATAATAATAATAATAATAATAATAATAATAATAATAATAATAATAATAATAATAATATTTGTTGTAATGCTATGTGTTATATTTCCCTATGTCTTGCTTTCATATATGTTACATGTAATATTGTTATGTGCTTGTAATCATGTATGAGTGTATGATGAGTATACATATAACATATATTATATACTTAGGTATACATGGATGCACAAGTTATAATTAGGCTCGACTGAGTCGTATTGAGTCGAGAAATCGACTTGATCTTCTAACGAGTCTAATAACACTTGTGGAGTGATAATGTATCAACTATAAGTATATAATGTATGTATAATATGTATGATATATGTATAGGAGAAGTCTTACCCTGATGTGGGCTTTAGGCCCATTACCAAAGCCCAATGATCTCGGACGCTGGGGCGAGCTTGACGGCTTTGGTCCAGTTGATGAAGCGCTGCGTTTGGCCTTGGCTTCACTTGAGATCCGAAGCCCTAGCTATTTAAGCTCGCTAGCAGCTTCTGGATCCTTCAGTTCAGCTCTCTCTCTCCTCTGTCTCTTCTCAAACGCTCTCAAAGGGTTTCTAGGGTTTGTTCTTGGTTCCTCCCCGGCGATTGTGAAGACGAAGGTGTTGGCTGCTCTCGGTGATCTCCTGGTGGTGGCGCTGCTAAGCTCCTGGCTTTGGTTGCCGCTTGTCTCACGTCTGGAGATCTAGGGTTTGGGAGTTTCGAAGCGATCTTCGAACTCCGGTCATCCCACTCAGGGGGATCTTCTTCTCCTTGTATCTCTGAAACTCGCACATGCTAGATCTAGGGTTTATCTTTGCATTGCTTGATTGTAACCCTCTGTTGAACATTACCTAGTGGATTCGGCCGCTTCTTGAGGACCCGAGGACGTATGCATCTTTTGCCGAACCTCGTAAAACTCTGGTGTTGTTCTTGCATGTTTTGTTTGAGTTTCTTGTTCTTATCTCTCGCTTCCGCATAAATCACTTTCGTTATATCGAATCTCGGTTTCAACAACAATAATAATAATAATAATAATAATAACTTTCAAAAAAAATACTAAAGAATCGAAAAAAGAAGTAAAACAGATACATGAAGCATATCGTTGTTTGGAGCAAAACACGGGGACAGTAAATCACTAAATCATAACAATTTTGCAATGTACTACAGTATAGTGTAACTCTCAACCCCAGAATATCATCCGATTCACAATTATAGGTTATTTTTATGTCTGTTTTCTTCGACTAATGAAAATATATTAAGGGCTTGTTTGGAATGGGTATATAGATATAGGCTATGGATATAGAAAGTCCAATATCTATATTCATTGTTTGGTATAATTATCCAAATAAGTATGTAGATATGGATCCTATATCTCCTATCTACTTATTCTAGGGTATTTATGCTTTTTGGATATCTGATCAATTTGAGGGGGGGGTATGATATGTACACCGCTAATTTTTACTATTTACACCGCAAAGTCACCGCATACCTATGCGGTGGCTTAATCATAATTTAACCCGACATACCGCATGTACATGCGGTATGTCCGTTGACCGTATAAAAACACCGCAAGTACGTGCGGTGGGTTAGGTTGAAACGGAGTCCGTAACGCGATAATCCGGTTGGGTCGAAGTTATCCGAAAATACCGCATACCCATGCGGTGGAATTTTAAAATATTTAAAATGTATACCGCATACCCATGCGGTATAATTTTAAAATAGCGAAAATTTGGGCAAGAACATACCGCATCTCCATGCGGTATTTTTTAACCGTTGGGGGCCCATTATAAATAGGCGTCGGGGGGGGGGGCAGTTGTCCGACACACCGAATCTTCTCCGATTCCTTTCTTTCCGAGCCCGACTCGAATCTCCTCCGATTCCTTTCTTTCCGAGCCCGACTTTTAGTTCCGTCCATTCCCCATCCCTATATCTACTACCACTTTGTACCCGAGTTTTGAGATGGTGAAAGACAATCGTGGAAAAGCCACGGCTGATGATATCGGTCCTTTTCGGAGACATCCGTTATAGGTAACATTTAATGTTTATAAAAATTAATTTGCTATATTTTTTAATTTGAAGGAAATAGTGTTAACATTTCAATGTTATATATAATGTAGCCGGAACCCACTATACAGAGGCGGAGGACGACAGATGTACCGCCACAGCTGGAGACACACACTCAGGCCCACGGTATGTTGAAAACCTTACTACTTGGTGTAGGGAAATTGATATCGAATAAGTATATATTTCTGTTTTCTTACGAATTGATAGTATTAGGCTGAAATCATTTATAAACCTATGGAAAATCTTGCAACATTTAGTCAGTCATACGATATAGTATCGTATTCGAGCCATAGGATTCTGACAAATACTGCTGGTAAGAAGGGTCCAGGCTGGTGATTTTTTGAGAAGCTCAATGCATGATAACTTCAAAGCTTCGAAGAACTCAAAATCCAAAAAATCAGAACAGCTAATCTTACGAGTTCGAAACTCGTCTACCCACTTACCAGCAGTCTCAGCATCTTGAAACCAAGAGGAGGGCAAGGATTGATTTACCTGGATATAGGCCGGGGGGTCGGCATTCTTTCTGCGAGCAACTGTTGGAGCAGCTCTCTTGACAGGCGCTACAAGACTCTTGACAGTGCCCTTCCTGGTGCGCTTGGGAGATGGAGGCTTGACAGCAGCAGGGGCTTTCCGCTTCTTTGGAGACGGGGGAGGAGGAGAAGGAGAGGGAGATTCTTCCTCCTCTTCCTCAGACCCCGAGTCCTCACCGGACCCCGATTCATCTCCTTCAGCTTCCTCGTCATCCCCAGAACCCTCTTGCTCTTCTTCTTCTTCCTCGG
This sequence comes from Persicaria tinctoria, assembly GCA_037127255.1. NCBI lineage: Eukaryota > Viridiplantae > Streptophyta > Magnoliopsida > Caryophyllales > Polygonaceae > Persicaria > Persicaria tinctoria. Next base: position 29,291,799 of record JBANSL010000016.1, on the reverse strand, counting down.
GTTCCTCCTCGGATGGAACCTCCTCGGCTTTGGCTTCCTTTCGAATCTGCTCAGCTTCCTCCTCTTCCAGTTTCCTAGCAGGCTCGGCCTCCTCATCAGCCTTTTTCTTGTTCAAGGCTTCCTCCTCGGCTTCCTTGGCAGCATCTCTCTCCAGGGTGGCATCTAGGTCAACTTCCTCCTCTTCGTCGTCCACTTCCTCAGCTAAAATCTTCCTCTTCCCTTTCTGTTTAGCACTGAGCGGCTTCTTAGCAGAGCGCTTTTGATGTAAAGGCTCAGATTTTTTTAAATAATAAATTTTAGTAAATAATAAAATAAAAGGGATTTGGGTAAAAAAAAAAAAATTTCGGATATTTGAAAATCCTCATCTTCGCCTTAAAAATCGTATTTTAAATTCCTTCCGGCATCGTTTTAGAATTCTGATTTTAACGGAATTTGATTCCGCTTTCGAGTTGCGAGTCTGGATAGATTAATTTAATTCCGATAATGATTTACAAATCAAATTTGATCAAGTCGGGATAAGATCGAGAGAGCGGGTTTCAAGGTTAATTATTTTGGGTATTTTGGAAACACACTTTTGTTTCCTCCTCCTTTTGATTCGGCGTATCCATCAATTGTCAGGCCTCAATTTGATCTGATTTGAGTCAATCTCCCTCTCCAACTCATCTTCACCCCTTTAGGCAAATTCTATCCTCACCTTCCCTCACTCTCTACACTTAATTTCACTTATTTTGACAAACAAACAACCTGCAATTTGACCGAAGGTTACTGCTAGCCTAACAAAAATCAGATCCAAACCCCCCTTTACATTTCATTTTCAAGGAAACCCCAAACACAACCCCCCTGTTCCTTGTGGGTTGCCGAGGGCAAGAGGAACCCATTTCTCCTCTTCCCATTGCCGCCACCAACCAAGCCGCCTCCTTGCTCGGCTGGACCGGCCGCCATCACCACTGCAACATCCCCGCCATCTCCCTCCTTTCTTCTCTGAGTGAAGACGAGAGCAGCTGCTGCAGCAGAGGCCACTACCTCCTCTCCCTCCGGTTCCAAGCAGAAGCCAAGCCCCAAAGAACCTTCTCCCCCGAGCGACTCAGCAACAGCCGGAACCAGCAGCAGCGGCGCGCTCGTTCTCCCTCCCCTGTTTCGGTTTGAGCTCGGCCACTTCCGGCATGGGTACGTCTCCGGCGAGCATCGATTCGACTCCGACGACCTCGAAACCTTCCGACGAGGCGTCTTTGAGCTTTCCCGGCGAGATTCCATTTCGGTGAGCTTCTTCTTCCTATTCTTCCCTTTCTTGCTCAATCTGTAGTTCTGGGTGCCCAATTGAGTGGCCAGAGCTCGGTATTGTCGCCGGAGAAGCCTTCTCCTCCTCCTTCTCCTTCCTTCTTTCTTCCGTTGAACTGGGCAGAGGTTAGAGGAGGGTTCGGTTCGGTTCATGTGTTTTATTTGAATAAAAGAAAACCGGTTCATTTAAACCAGATTTAAATTGGTTGAGTTTTGGGGCTTTGGATCCGGATTTGGGAAAAGAGAGATGGGCTTGGGTTGATTTATTTAAAAAAGGTGTTGTGTTAGGCCTTTTTCATGGGTTATTGTTGTTAATTGTTAGTTTTGTTAAGTGTTATGTTATATATATTATTATGACTTGGTGATTTTATATTTCTGAAAATTATTATACACTATGAAAGGGATATTATTTGTGTTATGTATTATGTGATATTTTAATTAGCTAATTTTAGGAATTCTAAAATGAATTATTGGCGTTGTTTTACTAATAGGAATTGAAAAGAGGGTTTAGCTATGGTATTGCATTTTGGTTAAGTATTACTTGGAAAATTATTTAAAAAGGGTTATCAAGTTACCTAGAATTATCTCTTAAAGGATTGATTGTCTTGAAAACCAAAAATGCCGGAATATTTTGATGAACAAGATTTTGGGTTGACTTAGAAAATTTGTTACTTCCTCTTGAATTTGGCCAAGTATAATTTGAGAAATTGTTTTAAAAATGGGTTGACTTAACTTGAGATTTAAGAGTTTGGAAAACTTCGGGAAATGAGTTTGGAAATATTGTTGGTAAGATTTATCGATGGGTTTGATTGGAAATGAAATGATTTTGGTTGATGTGATCATATCGGAAAGGTTTTGGAGAACGGTTTTGCTATCGGTTGGTTTTGAGTATGTTGAGAACTTGGGTTTCGTGCGAAAGAATGTTGGTTCAATGGCTTATGAAAATGGCTTGATGATAGGTGTGTATTGCTTTCGGATTGCTTTGTACTTGCATTTGGGCTCTTGCTTGTATTATCCTGTTGTTCTGCATCTTCAGGTAAGTTCCCTAGGGGGCTTACTCAGGTTGGACATTCATGCCTGTTGTTGCATTTTATGTTAGATGTTGCATATGCATAAAAGCATGCCATGTAGTATCCCGTTTAGGTTGCACTAATTGAATGAGCATCTGCTTACTTTATGCATTTGAAACAGAACGGCCGTTATCTGTGATAGTCTTAGAGTCTTTGCTAGGGTCATAGGGTAGCCCAGCCTCATCGGGTACCCTGAGTCAATCGAGTCATGAACTTCCTTATATTATGAGATGCCTGCGGGCTTTATTGTGGAGCGGGTTAGGCATGCGTGCTGCCCGATTATGATGGAATGCATTCACGAGCTGGCCAGTCTCCGCCCTATCGGAAGGGGGTGGAGGTAGGAGAGGGATATGCCATTTGGCATTGTCTTGGGCCCTTTACAGCATTTCTGCACATTATTATGAACTAGGAGCATGCTAGTGTGTTTGACTTTCGTACTGCATTAGAGCATCTTTATTAGGTATAGCACATACTATGTGGCCTCAGCGAGGACTTCCGGTCCCGCATGAGTGGCTCGATCTGACTCCTTTCCTCGTTCTTCTTTTAAAGGTATTTTCTGCAGATTTGAGTGCTCGATATCTATATGACGGGGTTCCCTTTTGGCGAATCGAAGAATCTGGCTAATATCCTAATTTAGTAAAATGGTAATTACACACTCATGGTTTGGTTTTGACCGGTTCTGCCGTGACACTTGTATCTTTACTTTGTTTTCGCCTTACTTCCGTTTGAAATGGATTCCGCGACATAGTCTTAGGACAGGTTAAGGGTACCCAATGGCCCTTCGACGTTTTTAGGGTTTGAAATCCTTCTTTCTACTAATCTTAAAATGAGTTTGAAACCTCGACCCGTACCTGGATTCCAAGATCTGAACAAGGGGTTTCATCCCTTGAAACGTAACCCGGAAATCATAATTCTGGGCCGTTACATTTGAGAGCTCTTGGGAACAATGGTCGTGCTCTCAACGATGGTGCTCTGGATGACAGTTGGGACAATTGCTTGAGGAGCGGGTTCAGGTGTGGGAGAGGTAGCAGTGGCCTAGCGTCCCTTGGGGGTGGCGCCAAGTCTTTTGGGTGTGACAGCTTTCTTGGTCTTGGGTGCCATGGAGGAAATCGGCTAGGGTTTTCTTAGAACAGATTGAGAAGTTGAAGAGGGAGAAGGTGAAGGGGTTTGGATTAGTTCTGAGTTTGTGATGTAATTGGGTACATGATTGGGTTTAAGTAGAGGGAGTGATGGGACGGGTTTAGAGTTCCAAGGAAAGAAATCATCACATTGCCAATTTGAAAGGTTTCCAATTCAAAATTCAAATGTTCCCATTAAAATCGGACTGAAAAACTGAAAGATTTAGTTCCAAATTTAAAAAATATCTTAACGGTTAAGAATAATTTTGAAATCCGAAAAAAAAATATAATTGATTAAATATCTAAAAAGATATTAACCAAAAATATGTGATCCGATATATGTAATCCACCATTTAGTTCACACACCTTGACATAGTTCTCAAGGGTCTTGACACTAAGTAGAATTTATCTTTCGTAAAGGGAATGCTCCCCCTACGAAAGTGCATCCTTGTTAAGCATCCCAATCTCTCGTCTTATGAAGTTGAACATGTCCTCTGCCAAAGGCTTAGTGAAAATGTCAGCCCATTGATAATAAATTGAAATAAACGAAATGGACACATCACCTTTTTCAACATGATCTCTAATGAAATGATGCCTTACATCAATATGTTTGGTCCTTGAATGCTGAACAGGATTCTTAGTGTTGGATATGGCACTTGTATTGTCACACTTAATTGGGATACCTTTGAGGTTGATGCCAAGATCTCGCATTTGTTGAGCTATCTAAAGGATTTGGGAGCAACAGCCTCCAGCTGCAATGTATTCGGCTTCTGCAGTGGATAGAGCAACTGAGTTTTGCTTCTTTGAGTGCCTGATCAAAGATGCTCCTAAGAATTGGCAACATCCTGATGTGCTCTTCCTATCCACCTTATAGCCTGCAAAATCTGCATCAGAATATCCAACTAAAGTGAAATCCTTTTGCTTTGGGTACCATAGTCCAAGCTCCTGAGTGTCATTGAGATATCGAAAGATCCTCTTCACAGCCACGAGGTGAGATTCTTTAGGATCAGGTTGAAACCTAGCACACATGCAAACACTAAACATGATGTCAGGTCTACTAGCCGTGAGATATAATAAAGATCCAATCATTCCTCGATACTCATTTTGATTGACACTTATTCCAGTCTTGTCTTGATCTAGAGACAATGTTGAGCTCATGAGAGTCTTGGCTGCTTTGGATTGATCCATCTTGAACTTCTTCAAGAGATCCTTAGTGTATTTGCTTTGGTTGATAAAGATCCCTTTCTTGGATTGATGGACTTGTAATCCCAAAAAGAAGTTGAGTTCACCCATCAAGCTCATCTCAAATTCACTGCACATGATTGCAGAAAATTCCTTGCACAAAGATGTGTTAGTAGCACCAAATAATATATTATCAACATAAATTTGGATAACCAAAATGTCCTTTCCTTTGGTTTTGATAAAAAGAGTCTTGTCGATCAACCCCCTTTTAAAACCATTTTCTAAAAGATATTTTGACAAGCGCTCATACCAAGCTCTTGGGGCTTGTTTCAAACCATAAAGCGCTTTGTCAAGTTTATAAACATGATTAGGAAATTCTGAACTTTCAAAACCTGGGGATTGAGCCACATATACTTCCTCTTCTAAGAAACCATTAAGAAAAGCACACTTGACATCCATTTGATATAACTTTATGCTCATAAAAGATGCAAATGCTAATAAAATGCGAATGGCTTCAAGCCTAGCTACGGGAGCAAAGGTCTCCTCGTAGCCAATACCTTCCTCTTGATTGTGGCCTTGAGCAACAAGCCTTGCCTTGTTCCTCACAATCTTACCATTCTCATCTAGCTTGTTTCGAAATACCCATTGTGTGCCAATGACTGATTGATGCTTTGGCCTAGGCTTCAAGGTCCAGACTTTGTTCCTTTCAAATTCGTTAAGCTCACTTTGCATAGCAATGATCCAGTCTGGCTCCTGAAGTGCCTCATCTACCTTCTTTGGCTCAATAAGAGAAACAAACGCGTGAAAAGCACAAAGATCTTTAAGTTTAGAACGAGTTTGAACACTAGAAGTAGGGTCAGAAATGATATCCTTTAATGAGTGTGATGAGGAGTATTTGAATTTCCTTTTGCTAGTCTCAGCTCCTTGATTCGTCACACTGGTAGGATTGACTTGTAGTACATCTGACTCCGTGGTCCTGTTAGGTTCAGTTACAGAAGTTTCTGACGTCTCAACATTGTTGGATTGGACACCAAGGGCTTTGGACGAATCTTCAACACCTTGGGCCAATTCTTTAGTGTTAAGAATCGGTTCCTGCATGTTCCTCTTCTCTGTGTTCTTGGTAGAAGCATCATCACCTTCCTCGTTCTCTTCATGGATGTTAAGATCTATATCTGCAACACTTTCACTCAAAGCACCGTCATTGCATTCATAAAAAATAACATGTATACTTTCTTCAACTACCTGGGTCCTTTTATTGAAGATTCTATAAGCTTTGCTACTCGTGGAGTAGCCAAGAAATATACCTTCATCACTACGCGCATCAAATTTCCCAAGGTTATCTTTTCCATTGTTATGAACAAAACAAGTACAGCTAAAGGGTTTAAAGTAAGATATAAGAGGTTTGAGGCCTTTGAAAAGTTCATAAGGAGTTTTCTTTAAGATGGAACGAATAAGACAACGATTCAAAATGTAGTTAGCTGTGTTAACAGCTTCAGCCCAATAGGTTTTAGGTAATGCATTTTCTAAAAGCATAGTCCTGTCCATATCCTCTAAGGTGCGGTTCTTGCGTTCCACAACCCCGTTTTGTTGAGGTGTCCTAGGAGCAAAAAAGTTATGGGAGATGCCATATTTAGCACAAAACAAATCAAACTGAAGTTGATCAAACTCCCTACCATGATCACTCCGAATTGACACTATGGGCTCATTTCTTAAAGTTTGCAACTCCTTACAAAGTTTTGAAAACTCAAATAAGGCCTCTGATTTTTTTTTTAAAAATGCAACCCAAGTATATCTTGACAAATCATCGACAACAACTAGCATGTACTTTTTACCATTGGGAGATTTGACTCACATAGGACCACATAAATTCATATGTAAAAGTTCAACGGGTCTAGAAGAACTTACAACCTTTTTGGGTTTGAAAGAGTTACATGTTTGTTTACCTCGTGTGCATGCATTGCACATATCAATACCTTGGAAGTCCATCTCAGGTAACCCTCTTACAAGCCCTTTGGACACAAGCTTTTGTAGTGTATGTGGACTCAAATGACCGAGTCTCCTGTGCTAGAGCTTTGGATCGTCCGTCAAAACCTTTAGACATGTTAAGCTTCCTTGTGCCACTTGATCAACATTTACGGCGTATATGTTGTTGTAACGATATGCAGTCAATATAACTTCACTTGTATCATCTCTCCACACTATACATCTTTTCTTGTTAAATCTGACATTGTTACCACTATCACATAATTGAGAGACACTAAGCAAATTATACTTTAAACCATTAACAAGATAGACATTTTTAATACTATGGTTGTAATCACTTCCAACACTACCAATACCAACGATGTCACATTTTCCTTTGTCACCAAGAGTGATTGTTCCCGTGGATTGCTCCTTTAGATCATGAAAGAGAGAGCTCTTCCCACTCATATGCCTCGAGCATCCACTATCAATAATCCATTTGTGATCTTTCACCTTGGTGATCTCCTACAAGACAAACATCAACCTTTGTGGCTAGACCAATAAGCAAATTTGGATCCATTGTTGGGGTAAACCATATTTGGTAAAATAGTGCCTTTTGGAACCCAAACTTGTGTTATCCGTTCGTTTCTCAAATGAACAGGAAATGTATTGCGAATAATGTATGGATCCTTTCTTCTATAGGGGCAGGTCTCTTTTACATGTCCCTTTCTAGCACAATGGTGACATATAGGAGAGGTTCTGCTTCCTTTTGCCTTTACAAAAGTGGTAATGTGTTGCTTCTTTAAAAACTTTGGATTGTAACCAATACCACTTTTGTTTAGAGAGCTTTGTTTCTCACCCAACATCCTATCGAGAGTACTTTTGGATTTGGTAAAACTTATGAGGGCTGTCTGTTGGTCTTGAATCTTATTATTCAGGGAGATCTTCTCGTTTTCTAAGTCATGATGCTCATTTCTTAGAGAGGAGAGATCTTGCTTGAGTTCAGTTTTCTCTGAGTCAGGCGTCTTGACTTTAATGTCAAGACCTGAATAAGAAGCTTCAAGACCTTTGACCCTCATAGACAGATCCCCAATAGTTCTTTCCTGGTCCACAGTTCTCTTAATAAGAATGTTAGTTTGGGCAATAAGCTTCTCTTCATTGGCAATCATATTGGAAAGGAATTCCGATAATACCTATTTTGGACTTTCCATAAGTTCTCTTACAGTAGCTTCAAGCTTTTCATCGGGGGATTCATCTTCTGAGGCCATAAGACAAATGTTGGCCTTCTCATCGTCGGAGTCAGAGTCGGAATCACTCCAAGTTGCCACCATGGCTTTCTTCTTCCATTTGTCACCTTTCTTGGGCTGACTCTTTGTCTTTTGAGGGCAGTCCTTCACAAGATGATCTGTTTCACCACATTCAAAACAAGACAACGGTTTAGTCTTCTTTTCATACTTTTTGTATTGAGGCTTACCTCGAAATTTTGAAGACTCTGATCCATCCTTGTTGTTGAATTGCTTCTTCATTTTGAGAATTCTAGCAAGGCCTCTTGTGATAAGAGAAAAAGGATCATCCTCATCGTCATCCTCATCTTCGGAATCAGATCCATCCTTGGGCTCATCCTTCTTAGACTTGAGTGTCAAGTTCTTACTGCTAGTTGGAAGTTCTCCATCGTCTTCATTAAGGATCATCTCATGCGTGATCAGCTTCCCAAGAAGGTCATCAAGAGGTAGAGTGGTGAGTCTTGGGCTTCCTCTGTAGTTGTTACTTTTGGACCCCATTTCTCCTTTGGAAGGCACCTCAGTATCTTCCTCACTTTCTCGACGTTGGTAAAGCTCTTGCCGAGAGATTCAAGGTTGTTGGTGATTTCTGTGAATCGTGTGAACATGGCGTTGATTGAGTCATCAGACTTCATCTTGAAGAGCTCATACTTTAGAAGGAAGATGTTGATCTTGATGTCTTTCACTTGGCTCGTTCCTTCATAGGTGACGACCAATTTGTCCCAAATCTCTTTAGTTGACCTACAAGATGAAATACGGTTAAACTCATCAGTGCTAAAACCACAATAAAGTAAGTTAATAGCCCTGTAGTTTTTGGAGATGGTTTCAAGATCTGCTTGTTTGTATTCAGACTCCTTCTTTGCAACTTTGGTATCGTTTGGTCCCTCTTTCTCTGGAATCTTCGGACCATTCTCTATAATGTTCCAAAGCTCTAGATCTTGGTCTATGATGAACATCTTCATCAAAGATCTCCAGTGGACAAAGTTGTTTCCTACAAAGAGTGGCGGTCTGCTTGTGGACCTTCCCTGTGCAAATCCTCCGCTTGCTTCACCAGACATGATCGAAAACTCACAAGATTGTTAGATCAAAAACAGTGAGTAAGGCTCTAATAACAATTGAAGGTTCGATAATGTAAAACAATGTAATATAGAAATACTCTAGAAGGGGGGTTGAATAGAGTATGCCCGTTTTTCGCAGAAAGTCTCAAGACTTTTGGAGCTCGTATAAAACCCTTTGAGATAAACCTGAATCACAAAGTTAGACAATCGAACCAAGTGCGGAAATAAGGTAAAGCAATAAGTAAAGCACACGAGTAATTGTTTACGAGGTTCGGCTCGAACTTGGCCTACGTCCCCGCCTAGGGTTCTTCCACAACCCTAGGATTCAAAAGGCTTTATTGATTCGCTTAGCTTAGGATCCTAATAGCTCACCGAGAAGCCTCTCTCCTATACAATTGCAATCTAGTCAACTCACGTTCCCTTGGAGTCCTAGACCAATCTAGAAGAGCCCCACCTCTCTCAGCTATCTAGTACAATCCTCTTACTCTCACAAATCAATAGCCTCGTGCAACTTCCCGAGTGACAAACTCTCGAGTAACACTTTAAATGAATATATCCTATAAGCTCACAGTGACTCTCAAAGGATTTGAATTAAACAACAAACTCTTGAGCGCTTAGCAGAGAGACACTTTGGAAGACAGATCTCGCTTGAATGAATGAAAGCTCGTGTAGCACTTGTATCTTCTGTCTTCTTCTTTCTTTCCTTTATATAGAAGTGGAATGGCGCCTAAGGATCTTCACCAACGGCTCTTTCGAATCAGGCTTGATCTTGAATCTTCTATTTATGGATACTCTGAAGCCATGATCCTCTTTGAATAGGATCTCCTCAATATGCGCCAAAGGAAAGATATAAACTCGAAATACTTCCTGAAAGATTACTCATACATATATATATAATATAAAGGAAGTATATAATAAGATTAAATAATATTCGGACTAATAAGACAGGTTTTGTATTTCATCAACTGTTAATGCTCCAAGGCCTTTGACACAAACATCCTGTCAAAGCCTTTGAAACATTTATTCCGATTTTCATCAAGGGAGGGAGTTATCAAAAGCCATGGGAGACAACGAGGAGGTTCGGAACGCTGTGATCGAAGATGTTGGATCTGGTGGTGGAAACATGAACGATCCACTAACTCTTTCGAACTCCAATCATCCTAGAGCGCAGCTGGTAGCAAATTTGGTCAATGGACTCAATTTCTTGAGTTGGAGTAGAGGGGTCAAGATGGCACTTGGAGCGAAATACAAAATTGCCTTCATAAATGGGAGTTCAGATCTTGATTCAGTCCCGCCGGCAGACATTCCAAGGTGGAAACGGTGTGACTACATGGTAAGATGATGGATCATTAATTCTATGAAAGCAGAAATTATAGAAGGTTTCATGTATGTGGATTCCTCAAAGGAGCTCTAGGACGAAATTGTTGAGCGATATGCGCAAACTAATGGACCTCTTCTCTATCAATTGAAGAAGAGCTTGTGCAACTTGACTCAAGGTTCATTAGGTGTGGTTGACTACTTCAACAAGCTGAAGAAGCTACTGGACAAGATCCTTACTCTTGAAGGGGTGGCTAAGTGTACATGTGGAGCAAGGACTCAATGCACTTGTGATATGTCTAAGAAATTGGAGGAAATAGACAATCGTAAAAAGATTCTCTAGTTTCTGAGGGGATTAGATGATACGTATTACAGTGTGAGGAATCATATTCTATCAACTTATCCTTTTCCCACTGTCAATCATATGTATTATCTATTCAAGCAAGTTGAGGTTGCTGGAAGAGGAGCCAATGCAGAATCGTCTGAAGATGGAACAACTTTTGCTGCTAGTAAGTCAACTGAATCTAAGAAATCCTTCAAGAAGGATAAAGAAACCAAATTGTTCTCTCACTGTGGGATGAAAGGCCATACAATGGATGGATGTTTTAAAATCATTGGATATTTGGATTGGTTTAAAGATCCGAAAGAGAAGAAAGCTGTTAAGACTGCTGGATTATTTGATTCACCTCTTGTTGCTGATGATGATGTTATAGATGATGGATCAGGGAGGGATATGGCTCTCATGAATGTGGTGTGTCAGGAAGTCCTGAAAGCCATGAAAGGACGAGGTCTTTCCCAATGAGCTTCATCAAGCAGTGCAGGTACATTTTTTGCTTTGTCTTCCTCTACTCACCAGCCTACAAGTAATCTAACCTGGATAATTGACTCCGGGGCTACAGATCACATGATCTTTGATGATAATCTGTTGATTAGAAAACGTGTTTTGCATCGTCCTATTCGTGTTTGCTTATCCGATGGGATGATCAGACAGGTTGAAGATGTTGGAGATATTAGATTGTCATCTGGAATTTTGTTGAAGAATGTGTTTCACGTTCCAGATTTCAAGACTAATCTCATGTCAGTAAGGCAAATAGTTGATGATACTAACCTTGATGTGAATTTTAAACGAACGAAATGTGTAGTTCTGGACCCTAAGAGTGGTCAAGAAGTGTTGAGTGCTGCTCGGATGACCGGAAGATTGTTCAAGGCCACTTTGCAAGTTGCAGATGGTTTACACAGTGCTGCTCATTTCACTCATAGATCAAATAAGCCTAGTTCTAGCTCCAATAAAATTGTTTTTATCCATGTTTGGCATGCTAGACTAGGGCACATTTCGTTTTCAAAGCTTAAGCATGTTAAGGGTTGCTCCCTTGTTGACAGTGATGTTCCCTTCTGTGAAACTTGTATCATGGCTAAGTATCATGACATACCTTTCAGTGTAAGTCAGTCTATGGCTAATGACAAGTTTGATTTGGTTTATATTGATTTATTGGGTCCGTATATGGTTCAGAGTAGAACTGGGGCTCGATATTTTGTGACAATTCTTGATGATTATAGTCGAGCTGTTTGGACATACTTAGTGTCAGACAAGACTGATCAATTGTTGTGTGTTCCTTTGTTTCTCTTGTTGAAAGACAGTTTGTCACTTATGTGAAAGCTATTCAGTTTCATATGTGCCTCATGGTCAAGAACAACATCAATTTCTGTCTAGCTAGCTTGGCCTCGTTTCTTCCTCTCCTGCAGCTTGAGGAGGGGATATTGACCATATGGGTCTTGACCAAGATAAGGGTATTTTGGTACTTTTTCATACGCAAAATAGGGGTAGCTTTGGCACCAAAGAGTTGTTGTAATGGGCATTGTAAATAGGCCCAATCTGTAACCGAATCCGATAGTGAATAATTAGTTGAGTTTGTTACTTTCTTCCACTTCCTTGTTCGTGAGCTTCCATGGAGATCTTCTCTAAGATCTGAAGATCAATCCGGTTTCTTTTCACTATGTGATGCATTTGTAGCTACCAAGCTATTGTGGCTCGATCTTTTTTAGATGAAAGCTAGCCGGAAAATTTACATCCTCAATGTCATTTTTTGGAGTTTGGAATAGTTCATGACAGATTGTATCAGAAATCTGTATTGACGTGACCACGTTTTATTCTTCTACGAGTTTAAGATCAAGCATATCTTTAAAATTTTCAACCAATTAGTAGACAATAAATCGACTACTTTTCACCATCTCCTCCTTAAGGATTGTAATCTAATGAACCAAGAACTTTGCGCTCGTTGAATCTAGGATTGTGTCCATCAAAGATTGAGATAATTATATGAGACATTCGAGCCCACATTTTTTCTCAAATATGGTTTGACGTACACCACGGCACCACCTAAATATATTTTCACCTCATTAAAATTTAAAAAAAAAAAGAAGCATTTTTTCAATTTAAAATTGTCCATTTGTTCCAAAATCTTGAATGAAGAATGCAATAACCCCAAAGAATATAATATTTGATGAAACTTTACCTACTTTAGTAAAACTTGATGCCATGCATCCACATTTTGTCAAATGCAAGCTAGATGGAGTTGGGGTGTAAGTTAGAGCATATTTCCAACCATCTTTCTACGAAATTGTCCAAAATAAGTAATACAATTGTATTCTTGAAATTGTCTTTTTATAATTCTAATTGTTTTCCCTTTAAAGATTTAGAGAATCATTTTTGATATAAAAAAATTCTCCAAAAATTAGGAGGATGTTGTAGATTTTGAAAATATGCCTTTTTCCCTCTATATATTTTGAATAATATTTTGAATAATGGAATGTGATATTGGTTGGACAAACATAAAAGCCTAAAATTCATCAAAAATCCAAATGCCAATATGTTATTATTATTATTATTATGTATAATAAAAGAAAATTCATTTGTGACACATGTCACATTCTTCTTAATCATAGTAGTATCAACCAGTTAGATTTTTGTTATAAAAAAATTTTATTTATATTTTTCCCCGTTTTCCAGATATGAGTATATTTTTGGTTTTGGAAAATTTTACCTAATTTTAAGATAATACTAGTCTTATGTCCTACTTATTCTTGTGCAGTTGGTTTATATTATATCAGTTATCTATGTTCAATTTTTATATTATTAAATTGTGAAAGTAAATAAAATTAGGGTGATTTTAGTAACTAGTCTATTTTGAACTTTTAATTAGGTGATTAGCACCCAAACTAATTTAATTAGATTAGCTAGCACATTTTCCAAATGGAGTAGATGATCAACGGTCAACCGTTGACCGGCGACCGGTCAACGGAACTCATTCAGATTTTTTTTATTTTTTAGTGGTGACATATTTTGTGATGTCATTTTTTGTCGTTTTGATGCCATTTTTTATTACATTTTATTTTCGCTTTAATGCCATTTTTCTAATAAAATTGATTGATGACACTTTTTATTGCCATTTTTTCAAACCTTGATAATATTTTTTGTTTACTGTGATGTCACGTTGACCATTAATGTCATTTTTTCTACTGTTGATTGCTGATGACACTTTTTTATGTCAAATTTTTTATGATATTTTTACCGTGATGCAACATTTTCAAAGTAGTGTTTTGATGACATTTTTTTTAATGTGATGCAACTTTTTCAAAGTAGTGTTTTGATGCCATTTTTTTTAATCAAATCGTTTGATGCAACTTTTTTTTTAATTTAATCATTTGTATATCGATATATTTTCATCAATTATACTTTCATTCACTGATGACACGTTTGTTTTTTTTATTAGGAAAGAATTCAGACGAGCGAGCTCTACCCGATGGCATCCTTATGGATGATGTCTAGAAGACCAGAATCGTTGTTAATATCGACACCCCAGGCAGAGTGGCAAAGGTCTGCAACCTTATCAGCCACTCTATTGCCTAATCGTGGAACATGAAAGAAGAAAACTTTTTGCAAAGTCGATAGTAGAAGTTTAACATATGATAAAATCAGTTCGATTTCCCAAGGACAGGTAGATGTTTCATTTAGGTGGTTTATGATTATCATGGAGTCACCTTCAATGTGGAGTTTATTGATAAGGAGTTGTAGAGCCTTTTGGATTCCCAGTTTAAGAGCAAGCGCTTCCGCTTTCAAAGGACTTTGTTTGCCAAGTTTTTTATAACAAATGTGTATCGGATGTCCATCCCAGTCCCGGATTAAGGCTCCAGCCGAGATGTCGTTGTTTGAAATTGTGGATCCATCCAAATTTAACTTGAAAGTTCCCCTATGAGGTTTTCGCCAAGTAATGTTACCATGCTTTCTTTTCGTCCTTGGATACTTGGAGATTCGTGTTTGTAAGGGGAAGTCATTATCCAAGCTATACTGAAAGTGAGCTGTTTTACTCCGATTTTCCTTATGGGTTTTAATGATACGTAATGAACTTTCTCTATGAGGTATGTGGACCTGTCTAAAAACAATTTGGTTTCGAATATACCAAGTCGTCCACCAAGAAAAGGCAAGCTCCACCTTGGCAACGGATGTAAGCTTGTTTCCGATGAATGAAAAGATAGGTTTTATCTCCCGTGAATGATTTATCATTCTAGATATAGTTGAGTTTACGTGTGTAGGTAAGCGAAAGAGAGGACGCACATATTGGCAGTCTAGTAAGAAGTGAACGTCATCTTCAACTGCATAGTTGTACAGTTGACTGGTTGAAGGTACAGAAGTCTCACGTTGAGCCACCCTAGAGGCAGTAGGGAGACCATTCTGACAAACTTTCCATAGAAAATTTTTGATCTTAGGCGGAATATCCAAATTCCATATCCAGACGTTATTTTCTATGCTTAGTGATGATTAAGTTGTGATTAGCTTATATGCACTTGACGTGGTGAACCAACCAGCCCTATCAGACCACCAGTATAACCGATCCTCAAAGGGGAAAGCGGGAAGTGGAATGTCCAAGATTTCTTTGACTAAGTCATTTGGTAATGTATTGCTAGTTTTTCCGTCCACCATCTACCACCTAAAATATTGTCACTGACAATTTCTTATATGTTCTTAATTTGGGGGCAATCATCCCTAGATAGCAGAGAGCTTGTTGTAATCCAATTATCCGGCCAAAATTTGATAGATAAACCATTTTCTACTGACCAAATAAGTACAGTCTTAAATTTATCTATAAGAGTTGTCAATTTGGCTCATCGCCATGAAGAATCTCCACTTTTCACGTATTCAAGTATGTTAGCTAAACGAACATACTTGTGTTTAATGAGAGACACCCAGACATTTTCAGGTTCGGCCAATATTTTCCAAAGTAGTTTTATTTGAAGGGCTTCATTCATCTATTTCGATTTCCTATGCCCAATCCCCCCCATATTTTTTCGGTCTGCAAATCATATCCCAGCTAATAAGCAGGCGGTGTTGTAGATCTTTATTCCAAAAGAACATTCTGTTAATCTGGTCAAGCTCTTTATTTATTGATGAGGGTAACAAAAAGTTCTGCATTGTATACAACGGTTTAGCCCATAAGTTTGTATTAATGAGGATTGCACGTCCTTTTTGTGATAGAGCATTAGCTCGCCATTTACTTAGTTGCTCTTTAGATTTACATATGATGTCTTCAAAAGTGTGTTTGTTTACTTTGCCGTTAATAATCGGACATCCAAGGTATTTTTCTAATGAGTCTTCATGTGTAATACTTAAGCAACTACTAATTTATGAGATCCTAGAGTTCGAAATGTCTTTTGTGGCTTGGAAGCTAGATTTATGATAATTGACTTTTTGTCTAGAAACTTTATAGTATGAATCAATTATATCCCTAACCTTCTGTCCCGCAGCAGTACTGCCTCTTTTAAAAATAATGATGTCGTTGGCAAAAGATAAGAAGGGGACCCTAGGTCCACTCCTACCGAACGAAAATCCTATTAGACTGTTTTCCACATTTGTTTCTGCTGAGAGTTTTCGAGCTAAAATTTATGCCCCTAAGATAAACAAGAAAGAAGATAGAGGATCCCCTTGACGCAGGCCACGAGAGGGGAATAACATATCAGTAAGACCATTGTTGACTAGTACAAAGAAGGACACAGTCGTTACGCATTTCATAATCCACGTAATGAAAGTAGGGTGGAATCCATATTTTTCTAAAACCTATCTTATGAAATTCCAATCAACTCTATTGTACGCTTTCTCCATGTCAAGTTTTATTTCCAACCATCCCTCCTGACCCTTGCGCTATCTAAAGGAGTGGAAGATTTCGTGCGCTATTAGGACATTGTCTTGGATGACCCTGTCCGACACAAAGGCACCTTGTAGTGGGTGAATTAGTTTATCGATAATTGTATTGATTCTTTCTGTCAAAATTTTTGAAATGATTTTTTATAAAATAGAACATAAACTGATTGGGCGGTAGTGAATGGTATTGGTGGGGTTATCCCGCTTTGGCAGTAGTGATATGAATGTATGGTTTATTTGTTTAAGAAATTTTCTAGAGTGGAAAAAACTTTTTACAGCTCTAATGATAGATAAGCCAACAATGTCCCAGTATTTCTTATAGAATTCGGCTGTAAAACCGTCTGGGCCTGACGATTTGTTGTTGCCAAGGCTGAAAACAGCAGCCTTGATTTCATTATTAGATGGGCGTCGAATAAGGTAATTATTTTCATCAGGGGTAATTGAAGGATGGATTAGATTTAACATTTCTTGTATGAGTCTATCATCAATCGGTTCTTTTTTGAATATTTTTTTCAAAATCACTCTTAATTTCATTTCTAATATTTTCTTCTCCTAATATCAAGGTTCCTTCAGCAGAATTTATATTGCGGATTTGTTTCCTATGTCTCCGACCCGAAGCAACCCGATGAAAATAAGTTGTGTTCAAATCAGAAAGTTTAAGATGCTTTGTCTTGGCTCTTTGGTTCCAAAAACTTTTTTGGTAAAGAAGTAGTTTTTCCTTTTTTGTAATGGGGAGCTTTTCTCTATTGGTAGTTAACCTGTTGTTATCTCCCAAAACCGAAGCGTGAATCTTGAGAAGTTTAGTTTTCACCTCATTTAATTGGCGGAAAATATTTTCGAATGTTCGTTTATTCCATTCCTTAGCTTTTTTCTTTAGAATTCTATGTTTGAACATCAGTTGATACATAGTCGAGCCCAGATAATTTGCTTGCCAAGATTGTTTAACTATGTTTCTGAAATCCTTCCGTTGAAGGCAAGCATTCTCAAACTTGAACGGAGGCACTTTGAAAACCGAACCAAACTCTAGAGATATTGAAATGGGGCAGTGGTCAGATGATGAGAAGGCTCCATTATGAATGATTAGGTTAGAGAATTTCTTAATGATCTAGTGATGAACAAACACACGGTCAAATTTTTCGTGAATGGTGTTTTCGACATCTGGGTTCTTTCTCCAAGTGAATGGGTTCCCGAAAGTAGGTAAATCCAGTAGAGCGCAATCATTTTTAAATTGTAGGAGTCTAGTGAATCGAACGGAACGAAGGTTAGCACCAACCAGGTTGTCTTCACTACATAAAATTTCATTCAAGTCACTCAGAACAATGCAAGGAATGGACGAATCCCTCACTATGGATGATAAGGGTTCCCAAAACGAGTCTTTCTCTTGAGGGCCCGGCGGCGCGTATACAAACAACAATAGAGTCATGAATCTATCATTAATATTTCGTATCTAAGCCCTATAATTTGGGATGGTTGAATTTCTACCATAATGATTTCATTTGTTAATTGGAAGGACTTCCAAAGGATACCGAGACCAACCGATCGACCGGAAGCAGGTGACCAAATAGCCACGTCAAAACCAGCTGTTTTCCAAGTTTTGTCTTCAGGGATGGTTTCCAATTTAGTTTCTGCTAATGCCATTATTTGAATATGTTCATTTTTGCACTTGCTATCAATTTCCATCCAAAAATTTGTTTTCTTAATACCTCTGCAATTCTAGTAAGTGAATTTCATATATAACTGTTAGGGGTGTGAGGCCAAGGTTTAAGGGACCTCGCACCAAGAAGAGAGTGTAGCGAAAAACTGATTTGGAGATAATTTTTGTGAGGGGGCATCATATCCAATAACAAAGTAGTTTTATTTTGTGTTCTAATATGCCAAGTGCAACTAAAAACGAAGTAGTTAACTAAATGAGACACAAAGACGACAATAGTGCCGGCCAAATAAAACATCAGGAAGTCTATATTAGAGATTAGTCTAAATAAGGTGACCAAGCCCAAAGTCAAGAAACAAATTTTAGATATGTGCAATTGAATTTACCAATGATGAAACAACACCGAAACCCTTAATTTGGCAATTAATTCAATTTGGAAATCTATTGTAATTGTGACAGGTTTTTGCAATAGCTTATACATACCCTTCAACAGGGATGAGATTGTTATGAGTGTCCTCTTACCAAAAAACAAATTAACTATGTATCTGTTTTTAGAGTAATGATAAAGAAATAGAGCTATAGGAAGCCAAAACGAAAGCCCCAAGACGACTGGGACAATCCGACGGTCAGTTGACCAACCTATTTGATAAAGCACTTTATATCTGAAGTAACACACATAATCCTCGGTTTTGATATAAATGTTTATTATACAAGGAAAAAAAATAATATAACCTTGCCACTTATTATCAACTTTGGATAAAGAAAGTCTAAGCCAATACAGCTTACCCAAAGGTTAAGAATAACTTTGCCGATTACATTATGAGACTTAATTCTATAGATAGGGTGCTGATTACAGGTATTACCGAACCGAGTGTGTGTGGTTTTCGAAATCAATTTGATAGGGTAAATGTTTATAGGGTGATTGATTTGGAGGGTTTGAAAATAAGAAATGTAACGTTGCCACCACTGTGTTACAAACATTTTATAGAGGGTGATGCTAATAGAGGTTAAAGAGCTCCAAGGACTGTGTAGACAGTACGTAGTGATAGATTACATATTGTATAGTGGATCTATTGGCTCAGGCTCAATCTCTTGTAATATATATATATATATATATATATATATATATATATATATATATATATATATATATATATATATATATATATATATATATATATATATATATATATATATATATATGATAATGAATGAAACCTTTAAGGAAGATTTTACATCGATTTCATCTCTCTACACGGTATCACAACCTTTTCTCCCTCATGGAACCTTAATTTGATCCTCCCGCCCCACCCCTCCTCTTACCGCCACCGGCCTCGTCCCGTCGTCGCTGCCCTCCCTACTTCCGTCGCTCTTATCTCTCTCGGCACCATGGCCGACAACCCCAACCCTACATTCTACTTGCCCCCTACCTTCGGTCCAGGGCCGGACCTGAGATTTTACATGCCTGAGGCGAGATACAAAAGTTGGGGCCCGTATGAAGCACATATGAGATTGTTGCTCTTTCAATTTTCTCTCTTTATCTTCGTATAATTGTTTTTCCATCTACAATTTTTTGACTCCAATTAATTGTTTTCCTATCTACACTTCGTAAGTTATAACCACAAACGGTTAAATATATCATCAAAATTCCATTCTCAAATTATGTGTCCATGAATTTAATTTGCCTTTAAAACCTCACAGCTTTGAT
The DNA here is from genome assembly GCA_037127255.1 of Persicaria tinctoria. Lineage (NCBI taxonomy): Eukaryota > Viridiplantae > Streptophyta > Magnoliopsida > Caryophyllales > Polygonaceae > Persicaria > Persicaria tinctoria. Next base: position 29,271,982 of record JBANSL010000016.1, on the reverse strand, counting down.
AGCCCAAAGGGCATCATTGTTGCAGTAACAAAGCTCTCACCTGATTCTAAGGGGAAAGGCCAAAGGAGTTTCATATAAACACTATCAGTAGCCTTTTATGAACACTAACTGTAGCCTAATTCAAAGTCTTTTTCCTTGACCCATAAATGTGCATTCTCATGTATATGACCATCATATATATTTCCTAGCATTAAAACTCAAAGATATGGCTACCCATACCTCCTTCCTTCTCTTTTTTTCCTATGAGAGTACTTTAAAGAGGCAATTGTTTTCCCATATCCACCTTGCAAGTTATAAAAACAAGTAGTCAGATACAATTCAACTCCAAAAGCCTTCAAATTCAATCCTAAATCTAAAACAAATTCAAATCCTAAATCGTAAAATTTCAATTCCAAATTCCTAACACCGAAACCCTAAAATCTACTTTGTTACAAATTAAATCCAAATAATTCCAACAAGAATGAAATTGAAGAAATTATACCTGATTCCACAATTAGAACTATAAGAATCGGATTTTGCCTTCAAGAGTGTCGAGTGAGCCGAGACTACTATGACGCGGAGTGGCTGTCTGGGACAACCGATACGAAGAGTCGAAGACCGCGATAGGAAGGAGTCGAAGGACGAAGGAGGCTAGTAGTCGAGGCCATCGACGCCGAGAGGGGGAAACTGGATGTCGGTCGGTGAATGGATTTTAATTTCTTGAAACGTTTCTTCTTCTTTTTTCAATCAGCGTAGAGCCGTAGAGGCGGTAGTATAGCTGGCATCCACTTTTTTTTTAATATATATATATACGTGTGTGATATATATGGGCCCCCATGGACAATTGGGTCTGAGGCGATGGCCTGTTGGGCCTCACCTCAGGTCCGACCCTGCTTCGGTCGCGTTCACGAGATCTCTCCGCCGCAAGGCTGCGTGCGCGTCACAAGCAGCGGCCGCAGCTCTCGACAACGCCCGCAACATACGTGGACTGGTGTCCCTCGATGGTCCCCGGTGCCTGGCTTCAACCCTCATTGGATGCAATCCGGTATTCCTGCCCCTTGACATGCTGGTCCTTAGGCCTATCTGACATCGTCTGATCAAGGCTATGTTCCCTCTGCTGGGCATCACGCCTTCTCCTCTATGCATCCGACATCTCCCGACTCTTCTTGGTACATGGACACCGGTGCCACCTCCCACATGACGAACTCCTCAGGTAACCTCTCTTCTATTTCCTTTATAGGTCCTGCACACTCTATTATCGTCGGCAATGGTGGTCACCTTGCTACTTCGGGGATTGGCCACGCCAAATTACAGACCCCAACCCATCCACTACACCTTAACAATGTCCTCTTTGCCCCAAAGATTGTCAAAAACCTTATCTCTGTCCATCGGTTCACTAGTGACAATAACGTTTCTCTTATGTTTGATCCCTTTGGTTTCTCTGTGAACGACCTTACTACGGGGGTTACTCGCTTGAGATATAACATGACCGGGGAGCTCTACCCTGTCACACCACCTTCTACATTTAGGTAGTCGTGCCCGGTCGCCCTATCGGCGTCGTCGTCCTGCCTGTGGCATGCACGCCTAGGCCATCCTAGTGCTTCCATTCTAGATGTCCTCCGTGTTGTAGGAGGAAATCGAGTTCAAAATATAGAAATATAAATCAAACTAGATTTGTGCCCACGCAAATAATTACAAGACTTCCTCCCTATGCAGCAGTGGGAAGTCAGGATCGATCCACGAGGAAGCGTGTCAGCGGATCTCAGGTAGCTGTAAATCTCACAGACAAACAAAAAGACAGAAATAACAAAGCGAAGCAGAAAAATAAAGCAAAGACAGCAGCTTAGTCGATATCGACAAAGTGATACTCGATATCGACTAAGCTCAGTGACGACAGAAAGCAAACTCAGACACAGAAACTCAATCTCGACAAACCCTTACTCGATATCGACAAAGCACTACTCGATATCGACTAAAAACTCCCCGAGATCGACAACACAGAAACTTAAAGATGCAAACTTTCGAACACAGAACACAGATTTTGATGGAATATATCAATAAACTAAAGACTTCCAAAGCCAAGGTATCAACACCACAACGATAACCATGCAAAGTAACACATAAAGGCATAAAAGATCATGCTTTCCATCAAATAACTTTCGTTATTAACAAATAGGAATATAGAGGCTTTCGCATAAACCCTAATTGTTATTAACCCTTTTCACATAATTAACCCAAGTTGCATTAAGATCACTTTCGCTTCAATAACACAAACAAGGATCACCTTCAACTCTCGCAAAAGAATCATGCTCATAGGGATAGAAGACGAATTGCATAAAAAGATCAAACCTTTACCGCATCATCTCACATGGCTACCGTCGGGCTCACCCCGGCCCTAGAAGTGGGTGGACTACTCGCTCTTCATTATCAAGAAACTCATCAATAAACAAAAGGAAATAACTTGCATTAAATAAATTAAAGAAAGCTTACAACCAATCGAAGCCAAATCCACTTTCGCCTTTCAAACTTCTCTTGCCACAAGCTCTCTCCTCTACTCTCTATGTGTAACTAATTGTGTGTGAAAATTGAATGTGTGATGGAATGCTACGAAAGTCAGCCCCTAAGGCTTTATTTATAGGCTTCCAATCCTTGCTAATAAAGGCAAGAAAGTCTATCTATATCTATATCTAAATATCTACTTACTTAAAGATAAATAAATGGAATAAAAGAATTAAATCCAAAAAGGTAAATCCTCCATGTGTGGGGGTAAATCTCCTCTCCATAGATAGAACTTGATAGATCTTGGATAGAATCGGACTTCTTCGGCTCCAAGTAATCCCAAACCGCGTCGGACAGCTCACCGTGTAACGCGGCCCCTAGAAATCTCTCCTCGATATCGAGTAAAGTACTCGATATCGAGTAACTGTGTGTCATCGACTTGGCTGGCTAGGCATCTCGAGTAGCCGGTTCTCGATCTAGCTCGGACAGGTGTGTCTGGAGTGGTCGATATCGAGCAAAGTACTCGATATCGAGTAACTGGTGCTCGACATCTCCAGGTCTTCAGCTTCTCGACTCAGCATTCTTCCTCGATTCCGGGCATGGCTTCAGGGTGTTGTCGATATCGAGTAAACTACACGATATCGAGTAGAGCTCCGGAGTCGGGTTGGCTTCGTCTTCAGCTCCTCGATCAGCTCCTACTCGACTAGGCATTGCTCGGACATCTTTGGTCGACATCGAGTAAAGGTACTCGATATCGAGTAACACTTGGCCTCAGCTCGGTTTGTCCTGGTTTCGATGCTCTTCGACCTTGGACTTCTGTAGTTGATTTCCGAGCTTTTCGTCCTTTCTCAGAACTGCTGTAAATTGCCTCGAATTCTGCGAATTTAAACAGAAACTGGTGTAGATTCCATAATTTGGCAACTAAGCATAAACTACATAGATTCTGTACTATTCTATCCCAAATGCATGAAATGTATGCAGAAAACGATATAAAAGTAACTGTAAAACATGGCAGATTCAGCTCATAACAAACACCCCATACTTAAGCTTGCTTGTCCTCAAGCAATACTTTTATTTGTCATTCAGGGGAAGAAATCAAAACTCTCAACATCTTAGATTCATTCTCATATTGCCCTGCAATCAATTACCATCCTCGAAAAGGTACTAGTGTCACAAATCCATGCATGTGCAATTAAAAAGCAACTTCTACTCACAAAAGGAGGGTTATGCAAAAAACATTCATTCGTGACAAAGCATTAATAATCAAGAGGACTTTAATTTAAGCTCGAATAAGGAGTAGATTGGTAAAAGGCTAAAGGTGGGCAATTTTTGGCAATGTGGTGCTACTGATCCGGGGAAATGGAGTATTTCCAAACTTTTCATACCACACTCATTTTTCATAAGAATCATCACCTTTCACATTGCTTTTGTCAATAATAATGCTTTTACCTCCCTAACTTCAGCACTGCCTTCTTGCGAGTCGCAAACATGGGTGTCATGAATGGCCCCGGATACTTAGTGCTTTGGACTCCTCACCTGTGTGTCCCATCTCACTGAACTATTATCTCAGTAAGCATGGTCGATCTACCTTTATCTCCTGAGGTGATCAGATTTTCTTTCACTCATTAAATTTTCCATATATTTCAAAAATTTCCTACCAAACTCCAATAATGATATATAACAACACAAACACCATATGATAATCTCCATAATGTAACATCATTCTTAACATAATCCCCTAATAGGTAATAAGGTAAAGAATGGGCATTCATGACACCCATGTTTGCATAAGGCATAATATGGCTTTTTGTGATACATAAGCCTAGGTAAGGCTATGAATATAACAATATGAGCATTATATGGAAATATAAAGTCCTCCTTCCTCTTATCATTCAACATGTCAAAAGCAACTTCAAATTTTGCCTCCTTTCATGGTTTTCAAGAAAATATGCATTTCATTATGACTTCCCTTTACTAGGCAATTTCATGCTATATCTCTAATGAATCTAATTTTGCATCGTCGAGTTCAATTAAGCTTCCATGACATTAATCAAAATTTTCAATGGGGGTCATTTTTCAAATTTTTGGAAAACATGCATATAAGCACATAAATCAATAATGAATTCCAAAATAGCCATGTATAAGCAATTCAATAAATAAACCTTAAAAATGCACACAAAATTTCAAATAAACCCAAATATGCATAAAGTAGGCCATTCCCCCACCCCATACTTAAACATTACAATGTCTTCACTGTATATAAACAAGGGTAAAGAATGAAACTCACTAGACATATGTGCAGGGCTTCATAATATCGAGTGTCATGCTCTCGGCCGAGTCCGAATTAGCTTGCTTCTATCCCCATGGATCTGAAAAATATAGAAGACATATACCTACAATAGAAAAACTAAAAGTTCAAAACCAAAAACAAACAAAACAATGTCCAAAAAGTCCCAAAAAATTAAATGTCTATTTAGAAGCTCTAGATTTTATAGTCGCTAGGCTGACTTCTCCATTAAACTCAAGGTGGCATCTGCAGGACCCATGTAGCTTGGGCTTCAAATAGGACTCCATTCTTGTCCATCAGCTGCAATCCTCCAGAATGGATCTTGTTCACCACGAAAGGTCCCATCCTCTTCTTGTTGAATTTGTTGGAAAACCAATGATCCTATGATTTAGAAACATAGAGTTTGTCTCCAACTTCATACTCCTTAGGCTCATCATTGGAAATCCTACATAAGCGCACATACCAAGGCAAACCTCTCCCATGTATAGATAAATCTTTAATGGAAATAGGAGAAGAAAGATCCATACCTTCACTTACCTTCGCATAAACGAATTCGGGGACCACAGTATTTGGTCGATCTCGAGTAAGTGTACTCGACATCGAGTTGTTTTCTGCTTCTGGTGGCCTGCTGCTCGAGGATGCTGGAGTCGAGGAAGGTGGTGCTTGGTCGATATCGACTAAAGTTGTCGATATCAAGTAGTCGTCAGCTGCTAGTGGGTTGCTGGTCGAGGAAGGCGAAGTCGAGGGAGGCAGTACTTGGTCGATATCGACCAAGTTGGTCGATATCGAGGAGTCCTTTGCTTCTGGTTGGCTGATCGACGGGGGAGCTGCTGGTGGAGGGTTCTGATTTTTGTCGATGTCGACCAAATTACTCGAGGTCGAGGAATTTTGTCCGACTTCGACCCCATACTTGCATCCTGTCAAGGCATCCGAAAAATAGTTAGTCGACGTCGACTTACCTTGGTCGATGTCGAGCAGATCCTCTGTGTCTTTGTTTAGGATGGTCATGATCTTCTCCACCTGGGCTTCCATATCCCTCTTTTCCAGCTCTTCAGGTGTCATATTTCTTACCTTAGGCTCCCCACAAGTGATGTACCCAGCTGATATAGATTTTACCTCTTCCATTGGACCTGTATGCCTTTCAGTTTTATTAAAAGAATAATCAATTACCTCATCGCTGATGTTGAAAGTGAGTACTCCTTCCTTACGCTTATGTTGGCATCCATCGTCGCCAAGAAGGGTCTTCCTAGAATAATTGGACAAGCAGGGTCCTCCGCCATATCAATAACTAGAAAATCAGCAGGGACAAAGAACTTACCTACTTGCACTGGCACATTGTCCACCATGCATGTTGGAATGACCACTGTGTTGTTGTCCATATAGAGCTTAGCATCCACAGGCTCTAGGGCACCTATCTTAATCTTGGACCATATTGTTAAAGGCGTTATACTCACACTAGCTCCAAGATCACATAAAGCATTAAATTTATATTGACCAAATCCAATGGTTATAACAAACTTACCTGGATCTGGCCTCTTCTTAAGTATGTCCATATGGCTGCACTCCTCTGTAATTTCAGCCATTGATCACTTCTTGCTTAAAATCTCCTTGAGGAATTTGACATAGGATGGCATCTCATTAAGAGCTTCTGTGAAGGGAATGGTAACATTGAGGTTCTGAAGCATCTTGATGAAGCGCTGAAATTTCTTTTCTGTTGGGTCCTTTGGAGATTTTGTTGGGAAGGGCAGCTTCTTTTTCTGATTTGGAGCCAGAACAGATGTCGGAGGTGTTGCAGCTTTCTCGACGTTGACTTGGTTCTCCTCGATATCGACCAGTTGTTCCTCGATATCGACTACTTTTCTTGACGTCGAGTTGTTGTGTTGTGCAGACGAAGGTTGGTCCACTCTATCGTCGATATCGAGTTGTCCTTCCTCGATATCGAGTTGCCTCTTCTCGACATCGACCAAGGTCTGGTCGATATCGAGTTGTTGTTCAGCTCCTTTGTCCTGCTGCTTTCCGACCTCTAGCTCTTGGTTGATGGCCGCTTTTGAGTTTTACAGCAGCGATGTGTCCGGTCTTTCAGTTGGGATTTGTTTCTGAAGATCCTGGGAGTGAACCTGACTGTCTGGGGACTCCTGCTGCTAGCTGGCCAATCTGTGTATCAATCGATTTTCTCCAGAAATCGATCTCCCCAAGCCTAGAGTTGACACCTTGTATCTGAGTGTGGACTGAGTTGAAGGATTGCTTGGTGTCTGAATGATTTCTCCGTATTTCCTCTAGGACGGTCTGTAGATCATCCCTTTTCTGGTCTCTTTCCGGATGTCCTAGAGCTCTATAGGGCGGGGGGTTCCTAGGGGCACCTTGGTTCCATTGTGGTTGCTAGAACCTTTGGTCCCGCATATAGCGATTGGGACCCCCTGCGTAAGCTGCCTCTTCGTGGTATCCTACCAGCCTGACTTGCTCTGTGTGTGGGCACTCAGTAGTGGTGTGTCGCTGGGATCCGCATTCGATCCAGGCCTGGTTGACAGAAATGTATTTGACTTGCTTGAGGAGCTTGCGATTCTGATCTCTGTAGTATTGCTCCTTGACATCTGGATCAATTTCTTTAGAGGGCTCATAGAGGGGCATGGAGGGGGCTGACCTAGCATAGGCATTCTCATCATAGTTGGTTGGAGTCCCATACTTGTTGTCATAGTTAGTCAGCTTGTCGAGGGTAGCCCATGCGTCAGCAGGTGGCATTGTCAGATACTCCTAATGAGTATATGTGTTGATCCTATCCTTAGCAGCCAAATCAAGATAATTGAAGAAGATCTCCTGAACTACGCAAGGTTGATGTCCATGTGTAGGGCATGATCGCAGCAGATCCTTATATCGTTCCCATCCCTTTGCCAGCGGCTCCCCAGTTTTCTGTTTGAAAGATGTGATCTTCTGGCGAAGGAGTGCTGTCTTGGCAGGAGGAAACAACTTGTTGAGGAATTCCTGCTTTACTTCAGCCCATGTCGTGAGGGATCGCAGTTTCAGCCCTTCAAGCCACTTCAATGTTGGACCCGATAGGGAGCAACGAAAAGCCTTCATCAAGATGTACTCCAAGGTGGTACCTTCAGCAAGAGTACGACACATATCAGTAAAGTTAGTAATATGCTGAAGAGGACATTCATTAAATCTACCAAAGAAAGCATTATTTTTAATTTCAATAAGGAAAGGAGTGCGAATTTCATAGTTATTTTCAGGGATTAGAAAGGCCGATTCAGGCACGATCAGAGTCGGTTGCATGTAATCCTCTGCAGTGGTAGGGTATTGGGCAAGCTCATCTTCCAATTGCCTCCTTCGCGCAACTTCCTGTGTAATGCGTGATCACCTTCGTACCTTCGGGTGCTTATGCTTCCCAAACCAGTCCTCCACCGCCCCACACAAGCTTCACTCGACCCGAATTGGCAGACAGATATGCTCGGAGAATACAGGGTCCTTACAAGGATTGGTACCTGGGTTCTTGTTCCTCTCCCTTTTGAGGCGAACGTCATCCGCTGCATGTGGCTCTTCCGCCACAAGTTCCGCTCTGATGGGACGTTGGAATGTTACAAAGCTCGTCTTGTGGTTAATGGTCGAGCTCAGCAGGCAGGTACTGATTGTGATGAGACATTCATCCCCTTGGTCAAGCCTGCCACTATTCGAGTGGTGTTGAGTTTAGCGTTATCGCGACATTGGGCTATTCATCAGCTGGATGTCAAGAATGTCTTTCTGCATGGCCATCTGAATGAGAAGGTTTACATGTTTCAGCTACCAGGGTTCGTTGATACTGATCATCCCAAACATGTTTGTCTCCTGGAGCGCTCTCTGTATGGTCTGAAACAGGCTCCACGGGCGTGGTTCCAGCGCTTTGCATCTCATCTTCTACGTTTGGGATTCATTGGCATCCACTCAGATACGTCTCTCTTTATATATCGCAAGGGCATAAACATGGCTTTTATGTTACTTTATGTCGACGACATCATTCTCACCGCCTCCTCTGATGCTCTTCGGACGTCCATCATTGCCCAGTTGAGCGTAGAGTTCGCCATGTCGGACCTTGGTCCGTTGACTTATTTCTTGGGAGTCTCTATGCAGCGTCATGTGTCATGGTTGTTTCTCTCTCATAGTAAGTATGCTACCAAAATTGTTGCTCGAGCCAAGATGAGCAACTGAAAGCCGGTCGCCACCCCTGTTGATACTTCCTATAAGCTCAGTGCACACTCTCGTCCTCTGGTTGATGATCCGATGTTGTATCAGAGTCTTGCCGGGGCATTGTAGTATCTTACATTCACTCGGTCGGACATTAGTTATGTCGTGCAGCAGATCTGCTTGTTCATGCATGCGCCTAGGGAGTCGCGCTTTCAGGCCTTGAAGCGGATCATTCGGTACATTAGTGGCACCCTCGAGTTGGGCACGACGATATCCCCTTCCTCTCGGCATGACCTTGTCGCCTACACTGATGCGGATTGGGGTGGTTGTCCTGACACACGTCGCTCCACGTCTGGTTACTGTGTCTTCCTCAACGACACTCTGGTGTCATGGTCTGCGAAGCGTGAGTCTGTGGTTTCTTGCTCTAGCGCCAAGGCTGAGTACAGGGGGTCACCAACGTTATTTCCGAGTGCTCCTGGCTGCGCAATCTCCTTCTTGAGCTTCGCTGTCCTCTTTAGAAGGCCACCCTAGTCTACACCGACAACGTCTCCGCTGCTTATCTGGCCAGCAACCTAGTTTAGTATTAGTGCATGAAGCACATTGAGCTCGATCTCCACTTCGTTCGGGACAAGGTTGCTCTTAGACATGTTCATGTTCTCCATGTTCCGTCCTCCTATCAGTACGCTGGTATTTTCACCAAGGGTTTACCTCGCCAGTTGTTCCTTGATTTTCGGTCCAATCTCACAATACGGGACCCTTCACTTTTGACTGCGGGGGTTTGATACAGATTATATATATATTATTTATTTATATATATATATATGATTATGATAATGAATGAAACCCTCAATGAGGACTTTACATCAATTCCATCCCTCTACACGTAGGATAGATTGAGGTTATTTTTCCATGGAATTTACTCATACGGGGCTGCGGGTTATTCACCCTTTGAAACCTAACCCAAGCAACCAAACAGATGTTAAAACACTTAGGGTAGCGGAAGGGAACCTGTTTAGAAATGGTCGAAAGACAAGAGCCTAGATACCACATATGTGAAACCGAACTGGATCCATCGCTGGGAGTTCTTAGGACTATTAATATAATAGCGAAGACAAACACTTATCTATATCAAGACCGAGCACTGTTCGGAAGGGGAACAAATGTGTGTTTTTTCAAACGATGGAAGTGAATTACGTTGTAGTAAGCAAAAACAAAATAGGGTGCTTCCTAATGGGTCATTTACACTTATGTTTTGTGGTTGGCAATGCATGGACCGCTAATCTTTTCGTACTTGAAATGGTCGAATACCACATGAATGGGAATATGGGGCAAAGCTTTCAAAACTAAATGCACCATTAGTGCAAATCCATATCCATTGGGATAGTTTGTTAGGACTGAGTAGTTGCTAGGAAGCACGACACACCGATTTGTTCATGGTGAGACACTGCTTCTTCGGTTTTTTCATTTTCTTTTCCTGATGTTGGTGGTTGCAGCCTTCATCCGGGAGCGTACTCCCTTCAGAATGTTTTGCCTTGCTAAGAGGATTTGTGACCTTGCGGGATTTGAGTGGGGAGGGAACCGAGTTTCGAACCCCCATTGGGTACTTACCTTTTCTCTTTTGAGATAATCCCAAGCCAAACTTCACAGACAAGAAGCTCGACAACACCGACTGAAAGAAAGAACAACAAGAGAGAAGAGAAAGAGCAGAGACAAAGGGGCGCAACACCCGGATACCTCATTTCCCAAATTTAAAGGTAGACGGAAACAACCAAGTTTGGATCCAAACAGTAGGATCCTGGGACTCCAAATCTAGCCAAAAAACAACATTTCCACAAAACCCCCAACAACCACAAAGAGTTTGAGAAAAGGCCCTATTGGAGATAGAACACCACCCCATATGGACGCTAGGACCCGGCCAATGCGGGGGTTTTTCGGTATATTGCTCCCAGCAACCCACATAACTCACCGAGGGCAATATATGGTCAACCTCTATACTCATCCATGGAAACCCCATGAAACAGTCACTCTTTAAAGAGACCTTTTAGCTTGTGCGTGCTTGACGAGAGCAAGAAGGCAAGCAGAACTCGCACCAGACGTCGGAAATACACGCAAGCGAACTCACGAGACTCGAGCGAGAAAGGAAAGAGGCTCTGATTGAGGAAAGGTGGGTGAAGGTTTGAACCCATCAGCAAGAGCCTTGCTAATTCGAGCGAAAACCAAACGAGTGGGTGGAGATTGATAGCCATGAATGTCTGAAATTAGGGATTTAGCAGTCATGGTGAACGAAGGAAAGGGGGCGAGCGAAAACCAAATGAGTGGGTGGAGATTGATAGCTAGGAATTTCTGATGACACGTTTGTGATTACACTTCATTGATGCAATCATTTGTGGTGACATGTTTATTACATTTTTATTAATTCATGGCATTTGTAATTACACTTCATTGATCTAAATCATTGATGACATTGTTTGTTGATGACATTTTTATTAATAACATTTTGTAACATATGATAACATATGATCATAAAATTTGATTATAGTTCACTGGTGACATTTTTATCAGTGACATAAAATTATACATTGTTAACTAATAATAATAAAACACATAAAAGAGGAAGATCCCATTAAAATGTATAAGTTGATAACTAATAAACATACAATATAATCTCAACAAAGCACCCACTAACAACTCCAAGTGCTGTTGTAAAGAGGAAATCGAGTATGAAATATAACAAAATAAATCAAACCAGATTCTGCCTACGCAAATAATTACAAGACCTCCTCCTGATGCAGCAGTGGGAAGTCAGGATCGATCCACGAGGAAGCGTGTCAGCGGATCCTAGGCAGCTATGGAATCTCACGAACGTCGACAACAGTGGTACTCGACCTCGACTAAGGGTTAGTCAACAGGGGTCAGGCACAGTCGAACACAGCGCAGCAGCGGTCACAGGGGCTTGTCGATATCGACAAGGCCTACTCGATGTCGAGTAGAGTCTTCGTCGACTTCGCTTCGTCTCGTCGAGTACCTGCACACAGAAGCTACAGCGACTTTGGGTCGAAGATCAGTACTCGATATCAACGAGTGCTATTCGATATCGAGGAGACAGAGAATAAAACGAAATAAAAGAAAGTAAAAACAATTGCTTTGGGATTTCGAACTAAACTTGATATAAAAGGCTTCCAAGATTGGGGTTTGCAACAACGATAACCAAGCATGCATAAGGCAGAACCAAACAAATTATCATGTAAATCGCATCAAAGGACTAAGCTTTCGCCTTTTCCAACAATTAGACAACTCTTTCAAGAAACTCTAATTGTCTCTACTAATTTTATGTTTATAATCCAAGTTGTTAACATGGATCTCCATTAGACGGGTAATAAACACATAAACAAGTAGGAAAATGCTCAAAACATGATAAAGGTCGGATCTTTACCTCAAACACGCATGGCTATCGTCGGGCTCGCCCCAACCCTAGAAGTGGGTGGACTACTCGCGCTTCATCGCAATTGCAGACATTGATGTATAAAAAGAAATAACAACTTGCATTAAACTAAATTCAAAGCCTTTACAATCCTGGCAATCAACTCTCGTAAACTGCCAAAACCTTAAAATCTCTGAACTCCCTAAACCGTCTCTGTGGAACTACCTCTCTAACTGAAAAATGTCTATCTAAAACTGAGCCCCATGGGCTTTATTTATAGTCTTCTAATCCTTGCTAATTAAAGATAAAATATCTATATCTATATCTAAAACTATATCTAAAATGTTTAATGATAAATCAAGGCGATAAAGAAATTATATCTAAATTGTCTTAAGTGGATAAAACTCTCTTCTTCATGATAGATGTAGATAATTCGGATAGACTAGGCTATCCTCGGCTCCAAGGACTCCAACTCCGAGTAGGATTCGTCAAGCCACGTCAACGGCTTCTGGATTCGTCGTCGATGTCGACTAGAGCGTACTCGACATCGCGTAGGAGTGTTGTCGACTGGCTCCTCGGGTTCATCATCTCGGTTAGCTGGTGCTCGATGTGGCTCGGACTTGGCTCACGGGTCTCGTCGACCTCGACAAGGGCTCGTCGACATCGAGTTGGGTCTTCCCTTCCACTTCCGCGAGTTGCCCCTTCCGCTTGGAGCGAGTGGCGAGATCCGTCGGCTTGGTGCATCCCGCTGGCAGCGAGATTTTCCGCGGCAGCGAACGGTCCGCTGCAGCGGATTGAGTCGCTGGCAGCGAATGCCGCTCGGTTGTCCTTGGCTTGTCCTCGGCTTGTCGACTCCGGGTGTGCCGCTGAGGTGTCGTCGATCTCGACTAAGGCTCGTCGAGATCGAGTAGAGCTCCGGAGCTGGGTTGGTCTGGCTCCTAGTCGACAAGGCCTGTGCTCGGACATGCTCATCTAAATCGAGTAAGGTCTACTCGAGATCGAGTAGCCTGGGCTCTCAGCTTGATTCGCTTGGTTCCGCTGCTTCTTTGACCTTGGACTTCTGTAGTGGTTTTCCGAGCTTTTCTGACCTTCCTTTGAGTTGCTGTAAAATGTCTCGAATTCTGCGAATTTAAACAGAAACTGGTGTAGATTCCATAATTTGGCAAATAAACATAAACTACATAGATTATGTACTATTTAACCCAAATGTATGCAACGTATGCAGAAAACGATATTAAAGTTACTGTAAAATATGGATAATTCAGCTCACAACAAGTGCCACTACCACCACTACCGCCACACCAGCTCACAGATGCAGCGTATTAAAATCACCAATACACCCCACCAAGGCCAGCAACGAGTGCAGCCCAAAGCTGCAGATTGCTTTCATCCAACCCATTATCCGAAGCACTGACGAGAGGGTTTCTCGACCAAATAACTTTATAGTCAAGACCCCCGCTATAGTATAGGGGAGTCAGGTTCGTCCTCATGAGAGAAGTCAGTGGTTCTAGGTTTAGTGTGTTTTCGGGTTCAGGGATAGCGGGAAAAGGTGAAGAGGTTGCTGTCGACAAAGAATAAAGGGGTCGATGTCGATGGATGGAGAGGGAATGGTGGTTGGTGTCAGGTAAAATATGTGCCGAATAAAAATAATAAAATCAAACAAATAAAGATGCAAACTTCCAAGGTTAGGGATCACCACAACAATAAACATATGTGCATATCATAAATCACATAAAGATGCATGCTTTATATCAAATAACTTTCGTTATTAACAAATAGGAATATAGAGGCTTTCACATAAACCCTAAGTGTTACTACCTTTTCTTAATTAGGATTATTCGGCTCTCGCAAATAAACCCTAAATAATATCCAAATTCATAATTAATTCACTTTCGCTTCATAATTGCAAATATGGAATTTCCTCAACTCTCGCAAAGGATTAAGCACATAGGTAGATTATGATAAAGACATATAAATTCATGGATTTATAAATCAAACACACATATCTATGTTGTGATCACCCCAACCCTAGAAGAAGGAAATTAGAAACAAACCATAATAAAAGAAATTAACTTTAATATAAAATAAACTAAAACTTACAAAACCTTCCAAACGGTCCTCCTCTCTCGCCTCCTCTCTCTCTCCTCTCTCGCCTCCTCTCTCTCTCTCTCTCTCTCTCTCTCTCTCTCTCTCTCTCTCTCTCTCTCTCTCTCTGTCCTTCCTCCTTGCGCCCTAAGACGACTTGAGTTGAATGAATGAAAATCAGCCCCCTAGGACTTTATTTATAGGCTTCCAACCCTTGCTAATCAAGGTAAGAAAGTCTATCTATATCTAATTCTATCTATCTTTTATCTAAAGACTTAAAGATAAATAAATGCAATAAAGAAATTAAATCCATAAAGGGAAATTATATCCAAAGAGCAAAATATCTTCTTGTGTTGATAGGTCTTCTCTCCATAGATAGATGTTGATAGATCTCGGCCAAACTCGGATTCCTTCGACTCCAAGGACTCCCAGTCCGCGTAGGACAGAAAAACCGTGTAACGCGCTCCCGGGCACGGTTTACTCGATCTCGAGGAGTTTCCTCGATCTCGAGTAGGATGGTCGTCGACTTCAGCTTCAGCTCGGCGTCTCAGGTTGCTCTTCCTCGACATGCTCGGACATTGGCTCCTAGGGTCTCCTCGATCTCGAGTTGTTTACTCGATCTCGAGTAAGGCTGGTGCTCGGCGTCTTTCGTCCTCGGCTTCTCGACTTGGCACAGCTCCTCGACTCCGGACATGGCATCAAGGTTTGTCGATCTCGACTAGTTTTCCTCGAGATCGAGTAAGGCTTCCGGAGTCGGGTTGATCTGGATCTCATCTTCTCGACCATGCTCTGCTCGACCAGGTGTGCTCGGACATCTTTCCTCGAGATCGAGTACAATAACTCGAGATCGAGTAAAGTTCTCTCAGTTTTCTGCTCAGTTCTTGAAACGCACTTTCCCGAGTCCTCGTTTGTTGGATTGACGCATATGACCATGCGTTGGAAAGCTCTCTTCGAGGGCTACGACTCTCATGAAGACATCAAAGCTTCATTCCGATTGATGGATACCGAAAAATGGCCTTTTCCCCAGATGCACCATTCTTAGCTTCTTCATGACTTTCCTTTAAGCTCCAAAGTGCGTCCGACTTCTTTGAAATATAACAAAAACTTGTGTAGACCTACATATATTGCAAATAAACATAAACTACACATCTTTTGTATTAATCTAACCCAAATGCATGAAATGTATGCAGAAAACGATATAAGAGTTACTGTAAAACATGACAGATTCAGCTCACAACAAACACCCCATACTTAAGCTTGCTTGTCCTCAAGCAATACCTTTATTTGTCATTCAGGGGAAGAAATCAAAACTCTCAACATCTTAGACTCATTGCCATATAACCCTGCAATCAATTACCATCCTTGAAAAGGTACTAGTGTCACAGATCCATGCATATGCAAATATACAAAAGCAACATCTACTCACAAAAGGAGGGTTATGCAAAACATTCATTCGTGACAAAGCTTTAATAATCAAGAGGGCATTAATTTAAGCTCAAATAAGAGTAGATTGGTAAAAGGCTAAAGGTGGGCAATATTTTAGCAATGTGGTGCTCTTGATCCGGGGACATAGAGTACTTTCCAAACTGAATTTCCACATTCCTTCTTCCTTTGATTTCTCACCTTTCATAATGCTTTTATCAATCATAATGCTTTTACCTCTCTAACCTTCGCACTTCCTTCTCGCGAGTCGCAAACATGGGTGTCATGAATGGCCCCGGATACTTAGTGCTTTTGACTCCTCACAATGTGTCCCATCTCGCCAAACTATTATCTTAGCAAGCAGGGTCAATCTACCTTTATCTCCTGAGGTGATTGGATTTTTTCTCACTCATTAAATTCTCCATATTTTTCAAACAATTTCCTTCCATACTCCAATAATGATATATAACAACACAACAACCATATAACATCTCCATAATGTAACATCATTCTCAACATAGTCCCCTGATAAGGTAAAGAATGGCAATTTTTAGAATATGTGGAGAAAATATGAAATAAGGCATATTATGGCTTTTTGTGATGCATAAGCATAGGTAAGGCTAGGATTATAATAATATGAGAATTATATGGAAATATAAAGCCCTCAATCCTCTTATCATGCAACATGTCAAAAGCAACATCAAATTTTACCTCTTTTCATGGTTTTCAAGAAAATATGCATTTCATTGTGATTTTCCTTTACTAGGCAATTTCATGTTATATCTCTAATGAATCCAATTTTGCATCGTCGAGTTCAATTAAAGCTTCCATGACATTATCAAAAATTTCAATGGGGGTCATTTTTCAAACTTTTGGAAAACATGCATATAAATTCCAAAATAGCCATGTAGCAATAGTGTATTCCAAAATCAATAGTGTATTCCAAAATGCATATAAATTTCAATGGGGCTCATAAATCAATAGTGTATTCCAAAATAGCCATGTAGCAATTCAAAGCAATAAATTCCAAATATGCACAAATAATGTCAAATATGGAAAATATGCATAAAGTAAGTCCTTCCCCCACCCCATACTTGAACATTACAGTGTCCTCACTGTATAAAAACAAGGGTAAATAAAGAAACTCACTAGACAGGTGTGCAGGGCCTCTTGATGTCGAATGAAAGAATCGCCTGGGCCGAGTTTGAATATAGCTTGCTTCTATCCATGGTCCTGAAAAGTGTAGAAGACATATACCCACAATAGAAAAAATGTTCAAAAACCAAAAACAAACAAAACAATGTCCAAAAAGTCCCAAAAATAAATGTCTATGTACAAGCTCTAGATTTTATAGTCGCTAGGCCGACTTCTTCATTAAGTATTAGCCTGGCTCATCTTTGTTCGGGGGTATAGGTGGATCTGGAGGTTCCTCCGGTGGTGGGAAGCGTGGGATGTCATATGGGGGCATCATGTGAAGAAGCTTAAACCTCCCCGAGTGGACGCTCCATGGCTCCACCCATTCATCTTCCCTGGCTCGAGCTAGCATGTATAAGGGAAGATATAAAGAAAATATACATACCTCATCATCATACCTCTTCTGCTTCATAGGTTGACTTGGTTGCGCGTCTTCACCACAGCAAAACGGTGGAGTGGTAAGAGATATTTCCACCTCATCATGCAGAGCTTCATGCCACTTTTCTAGGACCCCATACTTGAATATGAACATCGGTTGCTCAAAATCATCGGGGATAGCCTTCACCTTGTAAGGTAAAAGCAATCTTGGAATGCCCTGGTCAACCATGTCCAACTTCTTCTCTTCTAGTGCTATTTCGCCTTGGGATCCTTCATATGGTTTTTCAAAGATAGATTGCAAAGGTGGAATCGAGATCGGGGAAAGACATACCTGGGTTTCTGTAATGTGGTCGACGTCGACTATGGGGTAGTCGACATTGATTGACGTTGTTGCTCTCATGTACCGTGGGAGTACCCATTGTTCGTTCTAATCTTCTTCTTCCTCATAACTTTCCATAACTTCAATTTCCTCATAAGAAGGAGGCTCTAATCCTTGAGAACGATAGGAAGCCTCAAGTCTTCGGACTAAGTCCTCCAGCCGGGCTATTTCCCTTAATCGTGACTCCTCCACTGCGATCCTATTCCTCCGTCTCAAATCTCAGACCCATCTATCCCATTTGCAGTCCCCTTCCCAAAAGTCTTCCATCTTTTTACCTAAGCTTTTGAAATCACAATCAAGAATACAAATTAGTGGCAAAAGCTTGGCACCCAGTTGGGTACCGGTGAGGTAGGTAGTGGTAGGGTATGTGATAGGGTAAGAAAAATGGATGGGCTTTTCTGAACCTTAAACACAATTAAACTAGGCGCGATTGATATCTCCCCGGCAATGGCGCCAATTTGACGAGAGGGTTTCTCGACCAAATAAATTTATAGTCAAGACCCCCACTGTAGTATAAGGGAGTCAAGTTCGTCCTCAGGAGAGAAGTCAACGGTTCTAGGTTTAGTGTGTTTTGGGGTTCAGGGATAGCGGGGAAAGTTGAGGAGGTTGCTGTCGACAAAGAATAGAGGGGTCGATGTCGATGGATGGAGAGGGAATGGTGGTTGGTGTCAGGTAAAATATGTGCCAAATAAAAATAATAAAATCAAACAAATAAAGATGCATACTTCCAAGGTTAGGGATCACCACAACAATAAACATATGTGCATATCATAAATCACATAAAGATGCATGCTTTATATCAAATAACTTTCGTTATTAACAAATAGGAATATAGAGGCTTTCGCATAAACCCTAAGTGTTACTACCTTTTCTTAATTAGGATTAGTCGGCTCTCGCAAATAAACCCTAATTACTATCCAAATTCATAATTAATTCACTTTCGCTTAATAATTGCAAATAAGGAATTTCCTCAACTCTCGCAAAGGATTAAGCACATAGGTAGATGATGATAAAGACATATAAATTCATGGATTTATAAATCAAACACACATATCTATGTTGGGATCACCCCAACCCTAGAAGAAGGAAATTAGAAACAAACCATAATAAAAGAAATTAACTTTAATATAAAATAAACTAAAACTTACAAAACCTTCCAAACAGTCCTCCTCTCTCGCCTCCTCTCTCTCTCCTCTCTCGCCTCCTCTCTCTCTCTCTCTCTCTCTCTCTCTCCTTCCTCCTTGCGCCCTAAGACGACTTGACTTGAATGAATTAAAATCAGCCCCCTTTCTAATCAATGTAAGAAAGTCTATCTATATCTAATTCTATCTATCTTTTATCTAAAGGCTTAAAGATAAATAAATGCAATAAATGAATTAAATCCATAAAGGGAAATTATATCCAAAGAGCAAAATATCTTCTTGTGTTGATAGGTCTTCTCTCCATAGATAGATGTTGATAGATCTCGGCCAAAATCGGATTCCTTCGACTCCAAGGACTCCCAATCCGCGTAGGACAGCAAAACCGCGTAACGCGCTCCCGGACACGGTTTACTCGATCTCGAGTAGGAATGTCGTCGACTTTAGCTTCAGCTCGGCGTCTCGGGTTGCTCTTCCTCGACATGCTCGGGCATTGGCTCCTAGGGTCTCCTCGATCTCGAGTTGTTTACTCGATCTCGAGTAAGGCTGGTGCTCGGCGTCTTCCGTTCTCGGCTTCTCGACTTGGCACAGCTCCTCGACTCCGGACATGGCATCAAGGTTTTTCGATCTCGACTAGTTTTCCTCGAGATCGAGTAAGGCTTCCGGAGTCGGTTGATATGGCTCTCATCTTCTCAACCAGGTGTGCTCGGACACCTTTCCTCGAGATCGAGTACATTAACTCGAGATCGAGTAAAGTTCTCTCAGTTTTCTGCTCTGTTCTTGAAACGCACTTTCCCGAGTCCTTGTTCGTCGGATTGACGCATATGACCATGCGTTGGAAAGCTCTCTTCGAGGGCTACGACTCTCATGAAGACATCAAATCTTGATTCCGAATGATGAATACCGAAAAATGGTCTTTTCTCCAGATGCACCATTCTTATCTTCTTCATGACTTTCCTTTAAGCTCCAAAGTGCGTCCGACTTCTGCGAAATATAAAAAAAACTTGTTTAGACCTCCATATATTGCAAATAAACATAAACTACACATATTTTGTATTAATCTAACCCAAATGCATGAAATGTATGAGAAAACGATATAAGAGTTACTGTAAAACATGGCAGATTCAGATCACAACAAGCACTGCATGTAGAGATTACTAGGCTAAATAATTTGACAGATTTGTTAGTTCTTGGTATTACTTTGTCCCTGGCTTTCTTTTCCATTAACTGGTTTTTTGATCCACATTGTACCTTACACTTAAATACTTTAAACTTGCAATAGGATTAATGAAAATAACTTTAGAGGGGAAATCCTTAGCTTTAAAGGCACATCTGGAAGCAACTGAACAGATTGTAAGTTTTAGAATCTTAAAATCAAAGGACTGCAACTAAACTTATTGCAAAGAAAAGTAATAATTCTCACAGTTTGTCCATGTGATGAACCGGGCATGCTGAGGAAAAGAGGATGCACCACCTGCCCTTGTAAGCCAGCTAATTCGCATAAGCAGCAGCCCAATCGCCATATCGTAAACCATATCGCAAACCACAATACTCCCCCGCAAGCACTTGCACCGAGCCCTGAAAGAAGGGAACATGGACCTGACGAACCACCACAAGCACTTAAATTACCAAATGGATGGGCTTAAAACGGATCAAGTCGAGACCCAAAAACCTTCCAAGCCAGCACCAGGTAGCACGAGCAGCCCAACAAACCACCAAAAATGCACAGCCCACCGTCAACCAACCTAATGGAGCACAACATCAGACAAACACCAAGGAAAGGAGCCCCAAATTCAGGTCAAATCACCAAGATGGCAGGCCCCAAACACCTGGACAAGTTTGAAACTTCTCAGAATTAGATCATGTGCTTTGATTTTCCCACATGTTTTATAGAAAATCACCAAGATGATTCAAGGAATCTTTAACCAAATCAGATTCCTTGAATCTGATTTTCCCACAGCTGTTTTTACCACATCCATTGAATCAGATTCCTGGAATCATTTTCAGCTAGAGATTCATGTGCTCTAATCTAATTAAGGAACTGAATAATATAAAATTTTCATCTAAACATTAATAACAACAAATATTTCTTGAATTCAAGAACAAAAACGTAAAAAGAGCTTCATCAAGGATTCCATGTTACAGTTGTTACTGATAATCAAACACCAGCAATGCGCAAGTAAGCAATGCAAACAAATGAACAACTATATAAAAGAGTAAAGACCATATTTACTGTCATATGTTAACACAACTGAAACGAGTGACATTGAATCCATGTCCAACAAAAAAGGAGCTAGTGAAAGTGAGAATCATTTTCACCATACATAACAGAAACCATTTGGACACTTGATCACAATTTCAACCAAAATGAGCAATCCTAATTATAAATAGCTAACCTCTATGCATATTGCTTTGATGTCGGCTCTAGAAAATTCATCCTTTGTCATCATAGACTCTTCCAAGATGTGTGGATCTGCAGAATGAAATTCTCATCAGGGTATAAACCAAGTATAACTTCCACTCCTTATTTCTGAACTATACAAGTAGCATATGGCTTATAAGAATACTCGTTAACATAAAAAAAAATTATGCAACTTTACCTAAACTTTCTATCAACATTCAACTAAAAAAACTTCAAAAACATATTTCAGCATCATCAAAGAACAATCAACATGTTCATTGAACACTAAAAAAATATTCGCTTCAGCAACAAATGAAAAGACATCTATGGCATCAATTTCTTGCTTCTAAAAAAGAAGGAATTATAAGAAATCAAGCATCACAAGCAACGCAACTTAATATACAAATTAAAGGAAGCAAGTTGAAGAAAGGTTAGTAAGAGTGGCAAACAAACAAAATCACACATAGATAGGCACAATAAAGTACAAGAATGTCATCAAGACCTACTAGGATCCTCGCCTAAGTACCTGCTCAAAGTAAATATGCATTTCTTCCCTGGAAGCTCTCAAGCATGTACCCCGCAAATTAAAGATCAACAAGTGATTTCAAAGTTATCATATTCATCAGCCTCTGCAGTATCGAGAAAATTCTAGCAAAATCATATGTATCTTTCAGTAGTAGATCGAAGCATGAGAACAATCAGTCAACACACAGGTTTTCTAGCACATTGGAAGAAATCAAGGAACCTACCAAACCAAATTCAAATTGGAAGAAGGAAAGAAAGGAAAACCTTTTCAAAGCATGATTTCCATTGATACAGATATGAGAAACGAAATCTTTCACAAAACCATAGACGAACACTTTTGCAAATTGACGAGACCGACCACCTCATACGTCGTATTTTCGAATTCGGAGAGGGTGGCTTACTTCCAGACCTAGATCTCGTCGGGGAGGGAGACGATGTGGTCAGGGAGGTAGGCTCGCGGTTGTCGAGGACAGATAGGGTTTCATGGGATTGGGATTGAAAGGATTGGATTTTGGAGTCTAGGGTTTGGGATTGACAGAAGGGGTACAGAAGAGCTAAAGGAGGAGATGGAAGAGGATTCGGCAAAGGAGGAGGTCCGGTGATGGAGGCGGCCAAGTGAGGAGACGGTGATGGAGGCGTCCGACGGGATCTTCGAGCGAAACCTGTTGAAGGCAAGCGTGAGCGTGAGATTAAAGGGATTTGATCGCCATGGATGAGTCTGAAAGGGAGAGGGAGAACTATCTAATTAATTTTAGAGAGATGTTAGGACGGCCAATAAAAAATTTAAAGGAGCTAAAGACTTAATTAAAAGTTCAAAATGTGATATTCTACCAAAATTTCTCATAAAATTACTTGAACCCTTTTTATAAAAAATTTAGGTTAAATTTGGTGAATATCCATTTTTCATGTCAAAATTAAGTAAATGTCCACTTTTTTACATAATTAAGTAAATGTCCATTTTTTCTGAAAATACCCCTCCTTCCCCATCACCAACCCTTCATCCTTCCTCCTTTGATCATTTTAAATTTTTACATTGACTAGTCAACATTGACCATTCCGGTCAACGCCTGCATTTGGTGACAATTTTTTGGTGACAATTGAGTATATTTTTCTGGTGACAGTTAACTGTGACAATTATTTTGGTGACAATTGATTTTTTGTAACATTTTAAAAATCTTTTCTAGTGACAATTAAGTTTTTTTTTTCTTGTGATAATTGTTGGTGACGATAGAATTTGGGTGACAATTGATTTTCTTTCAATGACAGTTGCCAGTAACACTTTTCCTCGATGACAAATGAGGTTTTTCTGCTAATAGATGATTTTCCTAATGACAATTGTTGGTGACACTATTAATGACGAGGTTGATGACAATATATTGTCACCATGATATTGTAACCTTAAAAAAAATTGTCACCATAACATTATACATCACCAATAAATTGTCAGCAACTACAGAACACTGTTTTCATATTGTTTAATCAACCGTATTGTCACCAACTTATAAAAAGCATTGTGATCAACCTCTTTTCAACAATCTATTGACACCAACAATAAAACAGTGTAACCAACCTTTTTTCATCAAGTTTTGATCAATAATCTATTGTCACCAATCACAAAACTTTGTCACCAACCTATTGTCAACCGCCTATTTTTAGAAATTAATTGTAACCAACGACAAAACAGTGTCACTAACCAATTGTCACCAACTAGAAAGCACTTTCATCAAACTAAAATGTTTACAATGCTAATGTTATCACATTTGTCATCTAATACTAACACATTTTTGTTACAAAACTGAAACCCTAGAACAAGGGTATCATAAACCCAAGAGGGGCTAAACTTGAGCAGACAAAAATTTGATGTACAGTATAGTTTAGGGTTTAGTCTTTAGGGTTTAGGGCCAAGGCACTAAACCCTAAATCCAAAACCCTAAACCCTAAAATGTGTGTACATGACCAATTTTATTAGATTTGTCATCTAATAATATTAACACATTTTTGTTATGAAACTGAAACCCTAGAACTAGGGGAGCATAGACCCTAGAGGGGCTAAACTTGAGCAAACGAATAATTCGATGTAGAATACTATAATGGCATCACATTTGTCATCTAATATTAACGCATTTTTGTTACAATAATAACCCTAAGTAGATGAAATTTGATGTACAGTTTAACTTTGTAATACTTAATTGTCAGACTACATCAACTTGCAAAAATATCAAAACAAATGGGAACAGTTGAGACATTCATACTTAACATTCAAAATAGCAAGACCCTCTATAGCCATCATCTCTCTCTATACGCATTCATATACTTGTCTGAAATAGCTTCAATACCACCATGAAATGCAAGACCCTCGATATATTTGATGGTATACATAGCACAACTTCCACTAAAATTGAATAGAAGGATAATGAAAATTACATTATAGCTAAATGAGATATAAATTCCATTTGTTAGCAAAACAGAATATATAACTCTACCAATTGTCACCAATCTAAAATAACAAAATAACAACATAAATTCCATTTGTCACCAAAACAGAATATATAACTCTACCAATTGTCACAAATCTAAAAATAACAACAAAATAACAACATAAATTCCATTTGTCACCAAAATAGAATATATAACTCTACCAATTGTCACCAATCAAAAAATATAAATATAAATTCCATTTCTCATCAAAATATAATATATAACTCTATCAATTGTCACCAATCTAAAAAAAAAAAAAATAACAATGCCATCACCCTATTGTCATCAACCTCTTGTAAGTAATATATTGTCACCAACGACATAATAGCGTCGCCAACTGCAGTACATTGTCACCACTCTATAGTCACTAACTACAGAACACCGTCACCATATTCCTTTCTCAAATGTATTGTCACCAACAATAAAACATTTTTACCACCATATTGTCACTAACCTCTTGTTAGTAATTTATTGTCACCAACGAGAAAATAATGTTTTGTCATTAATGACAATACATTGATGTAATTATCTAATAGTTGAATGCAAATGCACCCAATTATCAGAGCTTTGAGCAAATGCCTCATGCGGCGAGAATCATTTGCCGTTGAAATAACAATAAAAGGCACCCACAGACGCCTGGCTTTCCGTCCTAATCAGAGAACT
The DNA here is from genome assembly GCA_037127255.1 of Persicaria tinctoria. Classification (NCBI taxonomy): domain Eukaryota; kingdom Viridiplantae; phylum Streptophyta; class Magnoliopsida; order Caryophyllales; family Polygonaceae; genus Persicaria; species Persicaria tinctoria. The sequence continues at coordinate 29,246,974 of JBANSL010000016.1, read as the reverse complement.
ATACCGATCTTGCATCGCATCGATTCTAGAACCAACACCAGCCAAAACATAGCCAGCAGGATTTTCTTCCCCATCAACAACTTGACAGTGATGAGACACAGACATCTTCAATTTACAGAATTTCAACCCCTAATTCCTTAGAACTCACAACAAGTTCGATTTTTGGTTTGGTTCTAAAATATCTCATCATGTCTTCTTTTAATTAGTAATGCTTATCAGCAACTTTGAGCTTCTTTGAAATCAAAATCTCAAAGTTGATTGCCAATTACTGAAAATTACTCTTCATTTCATTCAAATTGAAATTTGCAATTTCATTTAGTTTTGGTAGGTAGAATTAGAAAGAATTTTTGTATGCTGCTTGACTACTTGTTGAATAAGTACTCAATCGACATCAAATTTGCTTCTTATTCCCAGCAATTGCTCAATCCCGCAATTACCCTATTTCAAACATTATAATTTGTAGAATCTCTGCAATTTCTATTGCTTACTTGTGTGGTGACGGTGAAGAGGAGAGCGACCGGAGCGGGTGGCAACGGTGGACGGGTGGGAAACGGTGGGGAGGCGGGAGAGGGTGCGGATCGGAAGAGATGAACAACGCCACGTCGCTCGGTGAGCTTAGGGTTAGCGGCGGTGGTAGCGGCGGCAGAGGTGGAGGGAGGAGAGAGGAAGAGAGGGTGGTCGGTGTCCACCGATTGGGCTCGGATGATGAACATGGGTCGATTCGCGTATTGCCGAGTCCAGTGGATGGGATAAAGGTACAAGAGGAAGCGGATGAACGTACAAGAGGAAGAGGATGGGATAGAGGTAAGGTTAGGATGGGTATTATGAAAAATTTATGGACATTTACTTAATATCCATTTAAATGTAAACATTAGCCTAATTAGGATTTTTAAATGGATATTTGACCAAATTTTTCCAAAGTTTTATAGTGACAATAAAGGCAACCACATGCAAAATAGGAAAACAAAATTTTGAAAGTGATACACGATATACAATTAAAATCTTCTTGAATTTAATTAATAAATGAAATGGTTAAGATTATGATTAAAAAAGCAAATTTTCCATGCCATATTTATGTTAATGTTGAAACAGTTTTTCTATCATATGCCCCAAGGTCACAGGATAAGATTTCCATTTTAGAAAAAAAAAATCTATCTATCTATCTAATCTAATATATAATACTAAAACAGCTGCGAAGAATACACGTGACGACCTCACATTGAAAGCGCTACGTGGCATCCATTCACTTAACAAACCCCCATATATATTTAAAATAAATAAACTTAAAATCATTTTTATTAATTAAAATATTGAATTTGTTGACCAAATCATAACAACTTCTCCAAATTTACAGATTATTTTTTTTCCAGGATTTTTAAAAGCCAAAAAATAATAAATTAGTATATTATTGATAAATAAATTTCACTAAACTCTTTTGAATGAATGTTACGTGAAATTCATTTTGTTAGTTTTTAAAACTGTTTTATTAGATATTTGAGGATTCTATTGCAACTGTTAAGATTTCCTTATCCAATACTAATCAATAATCAATTCTATTTAATTACTACTATATACAAACTATTGTAATTAGCCAAATATAAAGCTACAGTTAAAGTTGAAATCAAAGTTGCATAATTTAAGATTAGTCAATATTATAAGAAATCAATTTCTTTTCCCGATCAACCTCGATTATATATCAATCCCTACTAATTATCTCAATTACTATCAATTATCCCAATAGCTGATTTATTGTTATTTTTATTAACTAAATCAAATTTATCTTCCTTTTTCCTAATTTACCATAATATCTATCCTAATCAAACGTTTCTTTTTTTAATGATTGAATCAAATGTCAATGGTTAATTAGATTAAATTTAAGGATCTTCATTTTCCTATTTTACTAATGAATCTTAATTAATCATAAAATAATAGTCCACCTTAATGAAATCTAATTTTAAAAACACTAAAATATTTGAAATTCTCTTTTTAAAAAAACTTTATTGACTTATAATTATTTACGGGCCCCAATTTAACAATTAGCAAATAAATAAATAAATTTCACAAATTATAAATTTTATAAGGATTTTCTTCCATATATTTTAATCCATTTTCATTGAAATATTCGAAATTCTCTTTTTTAAAAAAATTAATAAAACTGATTGATAAATCAAAATATCGATTTCATAACAAAAACATTTAACTAAATTCAATGTTTATCACCTAAAATTTAATGATTTTTATTAGATATTTGCTAGCTCTAATTTTATTTTTAATAATACTAAAACAGAAGCGAAGGATACACATGACGACTTCATAACAAAAACATTTAACTAAATTCAAAATATCGATTTCATAACAAAAACATTTAACTAAATTCAATGTTTATCACCTAAAATTTAATGATTTTTATTAGATATTTGCTAACTCTATTTTTATTTTTAATAATACTAAAACAGAATCGAAGGATACACATGACGACTTCACATTAAAAATGTCATATGGCACCATATGCTAATGCAACAACCCCTTTGACTTCAAAAATTCCATTGGTTTATAATTATTTGTGGGCCCTATTTTCACAATTATCAAATAAATAAATAAATTTCTCAAGTTACAAATATGATAAAGATTTCCGTCCAGATATTTTAATTCATTTTCACTAAAATTATTCCATTTTCACTAAAATATTTGAAATTCACTTTAAAAAAATTTAATATAACTTATTGAAAAATCAAAATATCAGTTTGATAACAAAAAAAATATAAACTAAATCGAATCCTTATCACATATCTATGTGTTTTATCATGAATATTAATCTGTATCCAAATCTATTTTATTACTACAAAAATTGGTGATTAACTGAATATAAAGCTATGTTTAGAATTCAAATGAAAGATGTATAATATTGCTCAATATAATCCAGTTTCAAATTTGATTAAATAAAATGCTACAAAATATTAATCAGTAATCAAATCTATTTTATTACTAAAAAATGTGGTGATCGGATGAATATAAAGTTATGCTTAGAATTCAAATGAAAAATGTATAATGTTGCTAAATAAAATCTTATTTCAAATTTGATTAAATAAGATTCTAAAAATTATGATTTTATCCAATCAACTAATACTTAACAGGAATCATTTACATACTCCTAATATATAAATTAAAAAAAAAACAAAAATTATTCATTATTCAGTAAAAAGATATAGATTATTGTTTAGCCTTTATTTCGGACAGTTGAAATGAACTTAAATTAATTTAATTGAAGATGGAGTTTAAACAAATAATTAGCCACTTATAAAACCTAGATTGTTTTCATAGAGTTAATGAATGTAGAAAAAATTTATTACTCTCAATATGAAAATTTGATTTATTCGTAGGATGATTGGTATTTCTTTAGTTGGATGGATGTTAGATGGTCCAATCAAAATAATTAAAATTTAAGTTATTTAGTCGTTAATGTGATTCTATATTATTACATCAATATATCTTCTCCGACATTTTTATGTGCTTTCATCCTAGAGTGCTTAAAATTTCATACACCTAGCATTTGTCAAATGTGTAGTCCACCTAACAAAGTATTTGGTTCTAACTTTCAGCTTATTACGACAACAAATATTTGTTTAATGTTCAAAGTAACCAATCAAGTTGCTAAAAAACAATCAGAAGGTGGAAAAAAAAATTAAACACTCTCTATATTAGTGCATGCAACTATTTCTATCTAAAAAGATGAGACATTGACGTTTTGCCATATATATTATATATTGTTATAATAAAATTATTTTTTTCTAAATTCATATTATTTGGCTATATCATTTTCATATTATTATAATATATCTAATATCTAATATAAATATAAAATGATAATAGATTTTAAGCAATATAATATATTTTGAAAATCCCGTGCGTAACACACGGGTACTATGCTAGTATCCAACTAAAAGAGAATCATTTTTATGAGGTGTCACTCCCTCCTTAAAAGTATGTTATTCCATCAATTTTTAAAAAAATTCAATTAATCCATTATCTTTGCCTAAATTATAATTTATTAGTTTTTTTTTAAATAATGGGATTCATTCAAAACATAAAATTAATAATAAGAAAACATAAAATTAATATTAGTAATCTGCATATATATACACACACTAATTTTATGGCTTTTTAACCAATGAGTTTAATTCAAAACATTTAATTATCTAAACTTTTACTATTATTTTATAATATTAATTTAATATATTACTAATATTTTATTTATAAAAAAACTGTGACATGGCGCGGGGATCATACTAGTATATCCTTATTTAAAATGCATTAACCAAATTTTAATTTAGATTCATACGGTCGTTTATTTTTGGTAGGATATATTTCCCAATTTAGGATCTTATCCTTTTAGGTGACCCATTAGCTCAATTTCAGTATATTGTTCCTCTTGCGCAACATTTTCGTGGTTGTGCATTGTTTATTCCAAGCTAGAGTTTATAAATCTTATAAAAAAGGAGATGTCATTGGATGATTGGACTCTATTAATTGATGGATGTTTTGGGAACTTTGTTCGTGCAACTAATAGGATGCATTTCTATCACCAACTAGTTCATCATATGTGGTTCAGAGTCAACAACAATTTATTGAGGCTTTCTCTACTTGAATTTTGTTGTGTCACTAGGTTGAATGGGGTAGATGGTAATGTTGGTATTGTTGGGTATGTTTTAATGGAATCTTTCTACGGTGTTCATTACTTAACAGTAGCTTAACTTTTAGAATTTTTCTCAAGAGAACCGATTGATTATGTGAAAAAAGATTCCTACTACCTACTAATTATTTTGACTTAATAGTATCATCGTGAAAGTTTTTTTTGGATGAAATAGTGTTATGATGACATATTTTTATTTGCATTAATGGTTCAACATTTTAAAATATGGGTTGGTGACAATGCGTTGGTGATGTATAATCTTATTATGATAATTTTTTAATGTTATAATATCACGGTGACAATATTTTGTCATCAACCTCATCACTAACAGTTGTCACCAACAACTATTACTAGAAAACCATCTATTAGCAGGAAAAAAAAACATTTTTCATAGGGAAAAAGGTTACTAGCAACTTTCACCAGAAGAAAACCAATCATCAGCAAAAAAAAAAAAATATCTATGTAACCAACAATTATCACAGAAAAATTTCCCCTAACTGTCAACATAAAAAAATAAAATGTCACAGAAAAAAGTCAGTTGCCACCAAAGTAATTGTCACAAACAACTGTCACCAGAAAAATATAATCAATTGTCACCCAAAAAAGTGTCACCAGATATAGGCATTGTTTGAAATGGTCATTGTCGAATAGTCAATGTCAAAAAATGGTCAAAGGGGAAGGAGGGAGAGTTAGGGATGGGGAAGAGAGGGTAAAAGTGTCAAAAATAGACACTTACTTAATTTATTTTAAAAATACTAAAATAGACATTTACTTAATTATGAATTTTTTTTGGATATCCAATAAATTAAACCTATTCATAATATAAAAGATTATTAGAGATCGAGGGATAACATTTTGTATAAAATTAAAAATGAAGGGATAAATTATAAATCAATTAGGTTCATCTCTATTTTAGTATATTATATAGATTTTTCCAAATTTGTATAATATTTTCCCCAAATTTGTATTATATTTATGAAATATTTGTTAGGGATATATTTATAGAGATCTATCTCTTTAGTCGATGTAAGAATTAAAATTTAATCAATACAATATATATATATATATATATATATATATATATATATATATATATATATTCCAAATTTTTATTCATTTTCACATAATCAATATAACAATATATACTTATGATAAGTTGTAACCCAATTTTGTTAAATATCGATGTACTTTTAAAAGATTTTATCCAATTTTAATTTAATTTGTATTAGATAATATTACAAAATCCAAAATTAATCATCGTCTCTCTATATATAAAATATTGCACAAATTTTTTATTTTGAATATTGATTATTACTTTTTTTAAATAATATTATGGAAATATCATTAATAAAATTATTACTAAATCTTTATTTATTTCTCTTGAAAAAAACATTATTAATGGTAAATATGCCAAAAAAAAAACTCAAATTGTTATATGGAAACAAGTAGTCCTTTTGACGTGGTTGTTGTAATTTGATAGATTAAATTTATTTTTATTAAATTAAACCCATCGGTAATTATAAATATTTATATACGTCTTTTTAGTGTTAAGCTTATATTAGAGCAAACCCAACAACTCTTGTAAAAAGAGAAAGTTGAAGGCTTTAGAGAAAATAGGGTTTTTTTTAAGGTCTAATTGCTCCTCTATACTCATCTCTAAAATAGAAAGAGCTTAGAAGAGAGAAACACTTTCTATAAATTTTGAGATAGATGACAAAAGCTTTATAATTCTCCTCAATATCAAATGCAAAATCATTTGAATTCATCAACAATTGGACAAGTTTGTTATATTTGTACAAAAAATTAGGAGTTTTTGTTATAATTAAATTAAATTGGATATTAAAATTAACTCATTATTTAATTAAACACATTAGTTTAAAGTTATAATAAAACTCATGTTATACATAAATGTCAAACTTACACTAGTTTATATTTTAAGTTATATTAAGCTTAAATGTTAACCTTCATATTTCAATTAAACTTATTTACATTTTTCAAAAATTTTAACTTAAAAATTCATGTTCGTCTAGTTATATGAAATTATTTCACAATTTACATAAAGTTTAAAGATAGCTAAAATTGAAATTGTTTTAAATCGAGAATATATATAGTATGTAATAAATGTAAAAATTTGTAAAATAACAAAACTGTTGAAATTGAAGTATAAATTTTTTCGAGATTTTGATATTTGTTACTTTATTTTTAAAATTTTTTTTGAAGGTGGTACTCAACTTCCGCATTTAAAAAACCACGACTGGTTAACCAATGGATCACCTACCAAGTTTTTTGAGACCCAAGAGCCACTCTCTAATGCCAAGTTTTTTGAGATAACGTTTATTTAGGCTTTAAAATAATTAAACTACTTATAAAAAACACTGTAATATACACATGTCGGTTATATTTATAAAATACATGAAATTAAAATTTTACGAAATTATACACATGGTGGTTATCCTATTCGTTAGCGTGACCACTCGAAAATTTTAATTTTGAGACCTAAAACATTTATAATTTCGCCCACTGCCGAACCAACTAGCTGAAGATTTGTTTCATCCAACTCCTACCCTATTGCATTTAGTGTCTCTGTTGGGTCTTCCACAAGGTAAGCCCACTTTGTATATAAATACATATTAAGTTTGGCAGATGAAGCACATTCAAACTCATCCCTTCCCCTCCCCAAAAGGAAACCTAAACTATTGTTTTGTGGGGTTCCCATTGTCATTACATTTCCAACTTCCTAAATCCCAAAAAGATTTACTTCTCCAACTTAGAAAGAAAGACAAACTTCTGCTATTTGGAGATACCAAAGAGAGATGGGTGCACCTCTATGTGACTGGCCATGGCAAAACATGGGTGCTCTTAAGGTACATGCATATAACCATCTCAAACTTTGTTGAATTAAACCAAATTTGATGGTTTCTTGCATCTTGGCATCATGTGTGTTGCTTTTCTTGATATTGGTTTGTTTTTTTGTTTTTTTTTGTGTTTTGTTAGTACTTGCTATATGGACCATTTGTTGGGCAAGTGATGAGAATGTGGGCAAATGGACAAAACATTAAAAGCAGCTTCTGCTTCCAAATCCTCCTCCTTTGTGCCCTCAGAGGCTTCCTTCATCATGTTTGGACTACCTACTGCAACATGTATTTCCTTACCGACAAACGCCGCATTGTGCAGCAAGGCTTGGATTTCAACCAAATTGATCAAGAATGGGACTGGTAATTCATTATCAAATCTAACAAAACAACTTAACATACTGTATTATACAACAAAATTGCATCTTCTTAATCTTTGTTTGTAATTCTGTTTCTTAATTGCAGGGACAATTTTCTGATCCTACAAGCTTTTGTGGGAGCCTTAGCTTTCTACATAACCCCATGTTTAAGGAGTCTCCCTATGTGGGATGCAAAGGGGATTATCACAGCTTTGGTGCTACATATTGTGTTCTCTGAGCCTCTTTATTACTATCTTCACAAAAAGCTTCATGGGGAATTCCTCTTCTCTAGATATCATTCTCTTCATCATTCTTCTCCGGTGCCCACACCTTTTACAGGTTAGCTCATCTCTACCAAAAGAGCTATATAGAGAGAGAGAGAGAGTGAGTGTTTGATTTAGTATGTTAATGGTTTGAAATTGGGGTGTGGTGGCAGCTGAACACGCGACGTATTTGGAGCACCTACTGATGATCCCCATCATAGGAGTGCCGGTTATAGGGGCTAGTTTGTTTGGGCATGGATCTGTTAGTTTGATGTATGGTTACATCCTTGGATTTGATTTCTTGAGATGCTTGGGGCAGTGCAATGCCGAAATCCTCCCTTACCAGATTTTCGAAGCATTTCCGCCTCTTAGATACCTTCTTTACACCCCAACGTAAGTAGTTCATTAATATCCATTCTTATCTATAGAAATTGTAATTGGCATGAATGAATTATGATATTTGTTGGGATGGTGTGTGCAGTTACCACAGCCTACATCACACGGAAAAGGACTCCAACTTTTGCCTCTTCATGCCTCTGTTTGATGCAGTTGGCAACACCCTCAACAACAAGTCATGGGATCTCCACAAGGAGTTGAGCTTGAAGGCGACATCTAGTAATCACTTTCTCTAATCCGCTTTGGTTTTCTCTTATTGCCATCCTTTACTCATCGTCTTTCTCAAATGTCTAATGCTAATCCGATCAAGAAATCCTTCATCATCACAGAAAATTACGCAAAGGTGCCAGATTTTGTCTTCCTTGGCCATATAGTAGACTTCTCTGCAGCAGGACATGCCCAGTTCATTTTCCGATCATTTGCTTCGATGGCTTTCCAAACGAGGCTCTTCCTCGTGCCTCTCATGCCTATCTCGTTCGTGTCGATGTTAGGACTGTGGGCGTGGGCAACCAGCTTCACAATATCTTTCTACAACCTCCGAAATAAGCTGCACGCAACATGGACTGTTCCTAGATACGGTTTCCAGGTCTACTGCTCTTCTTCCTCCTTACAATTTAACCATATCCAATATCAATATATGAATTGTATTACTCTCTCATATTCAATATAGTCTTATTCTTTGAATTGGCTTTTCGTTTTCTTCTGCCAGTACTTCTTGCCATTTGCAGCCCGGGGAATCAATAAGCAGATAGAGCTCGCAATTCTTAAAGCCGATAGAATAGGGGTTAAGGTCATCAGCCTTGCAGCCCTTAACAAGGTACTTGTGAAATATAGACATAACTTGATACAAGGGACTGTAAAAGCAGACTGCAGAAGCTAATTGTTGTTGTGCACAGAATGAAGCTCTAAATGGTGGCGGGGTGCTCTTCGTCAACAAGCATCCTAACTTGCGAGTACGCGTTGTTCATGGCAACACCTTAACAGCAGCTGTCATAATTCATGAGATCCCTGAAGATGTTAAAGAGGTTTTCCTTACCGGCTCCACTTCTAAACTCGGAAGAGCCATCGCCCTATACCTTTGTAGGCGAAACATCAGGGTCTTGGTTAGTAAACTTGTAATCCAATATCTCTAAGATCGATCTAGCTTCTGAATTCCAGGTAATTTGACACCCGTTTTCTTGCTTGTGTAGATGTTGACTCTGTCGAATGAGAGGTTTCAAATGATCCAAAAGGAAGCTCCTGAGGAGTGCCAGAAATACCTTGTCCAAGTCACCAAGTATAAAGCAGCCAAGCATTGCAAGGTGAGATGTTGATGAGTACATCTAGCTAAAGGTTATGAATTATGAGTATCGTGCAACGAAAGAGTAAGATTCTAATGTTACATATTGCGAATTGCAGACATGGATAGTCGGAAAATGGATCACTGCAAGGGAACAGAAAATGGCGCCCCCAGGCACCCACTTCCACCAGTTTGTGGTTCCGCCAATCTTGAACTTCCGAAGCGACTGCACATACGGTGATCTTGCAGCCATGAAGCTGCCTGAAGACGTTAAAGGCTTGTCGGTTTGCGAGGTAACTATTGCCTTATATATCCAGGGCATCTTAAGAACACATGTGTCTCATTTTTTTACTGATTTTGTTCTTCTTCTTCTTGTGTTGTGATGGTTTGATGAAACAGTACACGATGGAGAGGGGTGTGGTGCACGCGTGCCACGCGGGAGGAGCAGTGCATTTCCTCGAGGGATGGACTCACCACGAGGTGGGAGCAATCGACGTTGACAACATTGATGTCGTGTGGGAGGCTGCTCTTAAGCATGGCTTCAAACCGGTGTGGAGTTAATCAACCTAGATAGTCTAAACAAATGTTGTATAAGGGCTTTGCAAAAAAGTTTTTTAAAAAAAAAAAAGATAATTGGTGCTCCTATATATTTTTTATTAGGTAAAAATTTGAACTCAGAGAAGTCTAGTAGTACTATAATTGTAATATAATTGTAGGAAGAAGCAAGCCAAAATTTGATTGTGTTATTTTTTTTTTTTTGAGAATTATATTAATGCATATCATCCATAAGTACAATCAACCCTTCCGGTAACGAGTCTCCCACTCTCTTAATAACAACACTAGCCGGTCTAACATTTGCCAAATAATGAGCCAATGAACCGCGCCGTCACAATTTAACTTGACGAACCCTTGGTCCGGCCTGCACCATACGAGGGCCTTGATGTCGATGAGTTTGTGGTTGGTAATGGTAAGGGGTTATAGTATCTAGCTCACACATTGGAAATTAAGCTTTGTTTTGATACAACAACCAAAACTTTTTACTTTTTTTTTTTTTTGGTCGGAGAACATGAGAGGCTAGCTCTCATTAGATTGCAACTCAAACACAAACAAACTGGGCTACACAGGCAATAATCGGGGAGTAGCCCTTCCCCTAGCATCCTCATCAACAATCAACTCTACCTCTAACGGCGGCACTCAAATAATATGACAACCAAACGGAAAAGTAAAAGCAAGAGCTGCAAGGGAGTCGGCGACGAAATTCGCTTCCCTAAAGACATGGCGTAGCTGGATTTCCCAAGCACGCGCTAGAAAGCTCTGGCATTGGTGCACCAGGCTCGAAAGGGGATGCGACCCATCCACCCTTTTCTCTACGAGTGTAGTCACAAGTCGTGAATCAACCTCAACCATAACCTTCCTGTAGCCTTTCTCCCAAGCTAGCCGGAGGCCATCAACAGGTGCTTTGTACTTTGATAACGTGCTTTGTGTGCCTAAAATTTTCAAAAATACTATTTTCGTTTCTAATTAAGTTCATTGTTGAAAATAATGTTTTTGTTGAACTTATCAAATTTGTTTTACCCTGCTTAAAGGTTCACTTCAAGATGGTGTGTACTCCTGACTAGATTCGTCATCCCCAACTGTTTTTTTCGGCCCGCCTATCTCTTGGTTCATTGTGGCATTTGCCTGGTAATTTAACAAATTTCGCCCTTGTTTAGAGCATAACTTGTGATTTCCAAACCAAAGCCTTATTAAAACTAATAACTTTGCAAGAAGGGGTTTCAAGAATCCATTTCGAGAGCACTTAGACTTAGTTTTGGAATCATGATCTTTGTTACAACTAATAACTTTGTATCAGACCGGGGGCTTCGAGAATCAGATAAACATTCAAAACCGAGGCAGAGAATACTACCTTGGTTCGGGGAGCTTTATGCAATTTTTGTTGTTCTTGTTGGTTCTTCTCCGAGAAGAAGAAGAAACCTCAAAACTGTGTAAAGAGCTGACCACTATGGTACCTTTTCCTAAATAGTTTTTTGTTCTAAACAACTATTTAACTTATTTTACATTGATTAAATGCATACTCATTCCATTGTGAAGAGAAATTTAACAGAGTAGTTCAATATTTTTTTTTTAAATGAGCCATTTGTAGGAAACCTTCTATTTTAATGATGGGTCTAATGCAAGCAATGAGATCACATGTATTCAATTTCATCAATTGAACTAATCACACCTAGGTTCATAATCAATTTGATAAAAATTATGAACATGTTAAATTTATAAAATTTTACCTGCAACACGCCGAGTGTGCAAATGTTAAATACACACATATGCACATATCTAATATTTATTTGATTCTAATTATGAAACTTGTCTCTTAATCATTACATTAATCCATTTAATCCTTGTGTTTGGTTGCAGGACAACGGAAGATGGAAGAAAGCGATGGTTTGGATGTCCGGGTATTCAAGAGGTGCAGAACCTTGTGTTTGGTTGGATAGGCATCGCTTGTATGCATGCTACCATTGGTGATTGGCTCGAATGGTTTTCAAAGGAGTCATTGAAAACCCAAAAATCGCAGCTTTTTCAAGCTAAATTATTAGTGTTTGAAGCTACCATCTATTTTAGAAACAAATTAGTCTTTTGTGGTGAACAATTTCATCCCAAAACTTGTGCGATAAATATACTAAACAGTTGTCGTGTCCGCCTTTCTGCTAAGTAGAAGTGCAACTCATTAGTAAAAAGGTTGGAGCAAAAGTTTGGTTGGGAAATGTAGATTTCCTTGATAGATTTGGTAGAAGTGGTAGAGTATGGGACGCCATGGGATATTGGATAGGTGGGATAGTCTTTTGAGGTTTTGGTGGGCATACAGGGATCCTTTTGTTATATGATTCCTTATTTTTATATAAGACCCTTACTTTAGTCTTATAATTTTTTATACCTTGGTTAATCACCGTATTTGTATATTTACCCTTTCAAGAATATTTTATTTAAGGCAAAATTGCAGAAAACCACCCCTTAAATAAGTCATTTTGCACAAAACCACCCCTTAAAATACAAATTGCAGAAAACCACCCATTAAACCTAGTCTGTTAGCAAATCACCACCCGTCCATGTACTCCATTATGTGTTCTGTTAAAATGTATTGAATTACAGTTTTACCCCTCACATTAAATAAAGATTGCAAAAATAATTGAATAAAGAGAAAAAAAAAATTGAGGTAAACTGAATAAAGAGAAATTATAAAAGGGAATATTTTGATATCCAAATACTCTACGAAGGCCATCTAAATCAGTGTTTAATTTCTTCACTTTGAGATCTATCGTGTTGTATTTTAATGGGGTCAGATTGTTATTCTCTCTGAAGGTCAGTCAACCTCGTTTCGTTTGCGGTCACCATGCTCCTTGTCGCCAATGAGAGTACTCATATATCACTGCTTATATTGATGCTCATTAATGGTAACCACAAATCAAACCTGAAATCTTCAAAATCAAACCCTAACTTGAGCATGGAATCCCCAAATCACACCTAATCGAGGATGAAATCCCTCGAATTAGAGCCACACGACTCTGAATTAGCACCGCGTCGCTCTGCTCAAACCCCTAATTTTGAGTACCCCGTCTTCTTTGAACAGACCCGTGAAAGCTTGAGATCTAAGGGATTCTCCATCAGAGCGTCGTTCTTGATTTGTAGATGGAGAGCTTGGAGGTGTGGTGCTAAACGGTGGAGAGCGTCGTTTCATGGGATTCAACTGTTGCCTTTTCTTTGGCCATATCAGTGGAGAGCGTCGTTGTGATGATACCAGTTCAAACCATATCATGTTGTTGCCTTTTCTTTGGCCAATTCTAAAAATGGATTATACCTTTCATTAACTAGTTCAAAGGAGGAGAAGATGGGTTGAATGGCAGTCAACAAGAAAATTTGTTCCTATAGGAAGGGTAGTTTGGTAATTGTATTCCTCGTTTTCCTTATTCTAACCAATGTAATGGGTGGGGCCGTGGGGGTGGTCTTTTGTAAACCGAGGGTATTTAAAGGGTGGTTTTGCACAATTTTCCTTTTAGCGGGTGGTTTTATGCAAAGTACCCTGTCTAACGGGTGGTTTACTACAATTTATCCTTTCTTTAAGGGTGTTGTTATATACACCGCAAATCCAACGTAAAAAATGCACGTCGAAAACGACGTGCAAGCCTTCTAACTAATTAGCGTTTAAAAAAAATAATTAACCACTTTTAACCATGCACGTCAAAAATGACGTGCATGATTTGAGGTGTATATAGCGAACTCGTTCTTTAATGATGACACTTTTTTATATATAAATATGGGCCAACTACCCAAATTATTCAGATGGGCCCCCAAGTATGAAGCATAAATTGTTCATGGAAATACGCCCATTTTTATAAACCAACCTATACAAAAAACACGGATCAAAGATCCATTTAAATTTACAGGTCCATTTAAATTAGGGAAAATGGCAAAAACCACCCCTTCAATATGGCTCATTGCAGAAAATCACCTCTTAAATTTGAAATTGCAGAAAACCATCCATTAAACCCATTTTGTCTATAAATCACCACCCACAACCTTTTTTTGTTGGCTCATCATTAAAAAAAAAAGTGAAAAGTCATTTTTACCCCTTCCTTTTAATGTTATTTTAATGAAAGAAAAATATATGAATTGAAATAAATTAAAAAATCTATTTATCCATCACATTTAATGAGAGAAAAAGGTATGTTATTCTTTTAAAATATCATGAAAAGGATGGATAAATAGATTTTATTAATTTATTTCAATTCATATATTTTTCTCTCGTTAAAATAACATTAAAAGTGAGAGGTAAAAATGACTTTTCACCATTTTTAATGGCAAGCTAACGGGAAAAAAGATTGTGGGTGGTGATTTACAAACAAAATAGGTTTAAAGGGTGGTTTTCTGCAATTTCAATTTTAAGGGGTGGTTTTCTGCAATTTCAATTTTAAGGGGTGGTTTTCTGCAAAGAGCCATATTTAAGGGGTGGTTTTCTGCCATTTTCCCTTTAAATTATGAGTGAGGCTAGAGGCAAGATATTGGAATGGCTATTGACAAGATAATTTCACCTAAATTATAACAAGTCCTTTACATTTTTTCCGAACACATTGCAAAAAGGCCCAAAACTCTCTTTTCCCGAATCGAAAGCTAAATCTGTCGAAAGAATTGTTTTGATAAAAAAAAGCCTAAAATCGATGAAATTAATCAAAATATCAATTGATCGACACACGAATTGGTATATCGCTCGCACATGATTATCGAATGGCGATTTTCAGTCTTCGTTCGAAAAAACCGTCGAAGGAAGGAGCTCGGCACGCAGGAACGGGGTAAATGAAGGAGCTCGGCAGGTTTAGACGAGGTGAGTAAGTAACCTCGGTGCATAAAAACAAGGGTATGATGGAGACTCGTCTAGTTTTTGCGAGGTATATAAGGACCCCTTTTGAAGATCTTGTCTAAAGCCTCATTGACTTAAGCCGAGCTAGATAAATAACCTCGGCTTCTGTTGTTGAGGTTAAGGAGGGAGCTCGACTTCTGTTGTTGAGGTTAAGAGGGAAGCTCGGCTTCGGTTGTTACGGTTAATGACGGAGCTCGGCTTCATTGACACGAAATGCATAAATTCATTAAATCGTGTAGAGGTATGTGTGATGGATCTTGTTATAATGCAAACTCATATGCTTCCAAGAATGAGACAGACTAAATGACTAAATTAGTTTAGAAAATTTTGTTTTCCCCACTTCTGGTTGTAACTCTCAATGAGTAAATCAATATCATAACTTTATCTAAAGAGCAAATTAGTTGTTCTTAAGCTGACATGAAACAGATTAATGCATATTTTAATGTTTTATCTTCCAGTAATTGTTCCAAGAAAAGAAAATGTTGTTTTCCCCGGGAATATATATATATATATATATATATATATATATATATATATATATATTAATCGCATTTATATATTTATTATTATTTACCTAACTTATGATGTAAGCTATGTAATCTCTATATAAGTCAATAAATGAGAAAGGCAAAACCTAAGGGGGAATTTATCCAATTGTGTGTGCTATCATGGTATCACGAGCCTAACCCTAATCCTAGGCCTACCACCGCCACCGACCCCTCACCGCCGCCACCTCTCTCACAAGCGCGCCTCCACAACCCTATCCCGCCGCTCTCCCCCTCGGCATCCCTTCTCCTCTCTCCAAATCGCCTCCCATCATGACCAACTCCGACAACGACGATCCCAATGGCAAGAAAGTGACCCCTCCTCACGACGGTGGATCCGGGTCTTTGGTGCTCTCCAAGCCACCGTTTCATTCCGCTCTTGCCATCTCCAACATCAAGAATCTCATACCAATCACGCTCGACGTCTCCGACACAAAGTACAATTCCTGGGCTGCGTTGTTCAAGGTCGCTGCCAGGGCTCATCGAGCCCTGAATCATATCGACGCCAGCGTGCCCAGACCGTCGGAGATTGACGACGCTCTTTGGGATCAACTTGACGCTATTATCCTTCAATGGATCTACGCCACAATCTCGTCGGATCTCCTACTCACCATCCTAGAACCGAATGCCACTGCTCTCTCGGCATGGACTAGATTGAAGAACATCTTTCATGATAACAAAGAATCTCGTGCGGTTTATCTGCAGAACGAGTTCTCTAGATGTCGGCTGGAGTCCTTCTCCTCTGTCTCTGAATATTGTCAGCATATCAAGGACCTTGCTGATCAACTCAAGAACGTCGACTCTCCCCTTACTGAGAGACAGATGGTCATTCAGATGATCGCTGACCTGACATCTGAATATGATACCGTGGCGAGTTTCATTCAACAAACGTCATCACTCCCGGAATTTGACAAAGCAAGGTCGATGATTCGGCTTGAGGAGACACGCCGCTTGAAACGCGACGCCCTTGCTGCCGACGCTAAGGCGCTCGCTGCCTCTGCACCACCCACTCCTCTTCCGGAAAAACCCCCTCAGCAGTCGTCGTCCCCCGACAACTCCGGCCGCCAATCCTCTGGCGGACGTGGGCGCGGGCGCGGGCGCGGCCGTGGGCGAGGTCGTGGTAGAGGGCCTGGCGCTATTCAGTTTCAGCGTACTCCCTTCGGTTGGATGCAAGTTCCGACCTTCTCTCCGCAGCAGCAGCAACAGGCTCCCTGGAAGCTTCAAGGATGGAACCCTAGCCTATGCCCTTACCCAACAGTGCCGTCTCAAGGCATTCTTGGCGCTACACCTCGGCCTCCCAATCAGCAGGCCAACGTCGCTTATTGAGATCCCTATGCCGGCTTTACAGATTTGCCTCAGTCATTCAACACCATGACGCTATACCCGCCTGACAATTCTTGGTATATGGATCACGGACGCTTCCTCTCACATGACGGACAACCAAGGTATGCTCTCTTCCCTTACCTCTAAGAGTAATTCTCCTTCTATTATAGTCGGAAACGGCTCCCGCATACCTACTTTGGGATCTGGCCAAGCCACCGGCGCCTCCCCCACTCGTCCCCTTCACCTTCGCCATGTTTTGGTAGCCCCTCATATCATCAAAAACCTTATTTCTGTCCGCAAATTTACCACTGACAACAATGTTTCTGTTGAATTTGACCCTTACGGTTTTTCTGTGAAGGATCTTCCAACGGGAACTCATCGTCTGAGATGCACTAACTCTAGCGAGCTCTACCCCATCACCAAGCCGTCCGCCCCTCTGTCTTTGTCAGTTGTGTCGTCTCCTGTGTGGCATGCTCGCTGCGGTCACCCGGGTGCACCTGTTTTTCATTTACTTAGGAACCTATGTTTACCTCATTGTAATAAAGTGTATGATTCCTCTCTTTGTCATTCTTGTCAATTGGGGAAGCATACTCGGTTACCGTTTTATTCGTCTAGGACTGTCATTACTTTCCCTTTCCAATTGATTCACAATGATGTATGGACATCTCCTATTGTTAGCTCTGCTGGTAACAAATATTATCTATTGTTTATTGATGATTACTCCAATTTTCTATGGGTGTTCCCACTTAAGTTCAAATCTCAAGTTTACACCACCTTTGTTCAATTTCATCAATTTGTTCGGACACAATTTCATTGCTCCATCAAAGCGTTTCAATGTGACAATGGGAAGGAATTTTATAATCATGCCTTTCACTCTTTCTTCAAACAACACGGGATTGTTTTCCGGTTCTCATGTCCATACACATCTCCTCAAAATGGCAAGGCGAAACGCACTATCCGCACAATCAAAAACATGGTTCGTACCCTTCTGTTTCATGCGTCTGTGCCCGCTCGGTTTTGGGCCTTTGCCCTTACCGTGACCACATACCTCTTAAATATTCTTCCATCTCCCAATCTCAACCAAAGTTGTCCCACCCAGCTCTTATATTGTGTGACTCCTCGCTTTGATCACCTTAGAGTCTTTGGGTGTCTCTGCTATCCCAACCTCTCCGCTCAAACTTCTCACAAACTTCAGCCATGGTCTACTCCTTGTGTCTTCTTGGGCTATCCTGACAACCATCGAGGCTATATATGCCTTGACATTGCCACTCGGAAGCTGTTTGTGTCTAGACATGTCACATTTGATGAGTCTGTCTTCCCTTTTGCTCAGCAGAATGTCCCATCATCTGCCACCTATGAGTTCCTTGACAGAGACGACGGTATATCACCCCTCCTCACACCACTCCTATATGGCTCGCTAGTGCCAACTGCATCGCCTCGCCCCACCCCCTCCCCGCCTAACTCCCCTATGTCGGCGGCACCCCCCACCACCCCCCCTCTGGGACAATCTCCGCCATCTCTTACCCCGCCAACCCCTGTCCCTCCTGCCGCGACACGAGCCCCGCCTGCCCAAAACACTCACCAAATGATAACCCGAAGCAAGGCCGGCATCTACCAACCCCGTCGATTGTTTGACCTTCACACACATACTTCCCCCACACAACCCATATCCTCTCTCCCTACCTCTCACAAAACAGCCCTGCTGGATCCTAGTTGGTATGCCGCCATGACTGCGGAATTTCGAGCTCTTATTGGTAATGGGACGTGGGAATTGGTCCCTCGGCCTCCTGAGGTCAATGTGGTTCGATGTATGTGGTTGTTTCGTCACAAGACGCGCTCTGACGGTTCTTTGGAATGCTACAAAGCTCGCCTGGTGGCTAATGGTCGATCGCAGAAGGTCGGCATCGATTGTGGTGAGACATTCAGCCCGGTTGTTAAGCCGCCAACTATTCGCACGGTCCTTCATCTGGCGGTCTCTCGTGCTTGGTCCATTCATTAGTTAGATGTCAAGAACGCCTTCTTACATGGTTATCTTCGTGAGACAGTTTATATGTTTCAGCCCCCTGGATTTGTAGACCCTGAGCGTCCCAAGCATGTCTGTCTCCTTCGGAAGTCCCTTTATGGTCTCAAGCAAGCTCCGCGTGCCTGGTACCAACGGTTTGCCTCATTCTTGCTTAAGATCGGCTTTCACAGTAGTCGGCCTGACTCGTCGTTGTTCATCTTCCGTCGCGGCCCTCACACAGCATACCTCCTCCTGTATGTGGATGATACCATCTTGACTGCGTCTTCAGAGTCTCTTCGAGCCGAAATCATCGGCTTACTTGGCCGAGAGTTTGCTCTCTCTGACTTGGGTCCTCTGTCATTCTTCCTTGGAGTTGCTGTTACGCGGACACCGTCTGGCCTCTTCCTGTCTCAGGATCAGTATGCTCGGGAGATTGTGGATCGCGCTAGTATGACATCCTGCAATCCTGATGTCACTCCTATCGATCCAGGCACGAAGTTGAGCGCTCAAGCAGGCAAGCCGGTTTCGGACCCCACTTTGTATCGCAGTCTTGCAGGGGCCCTTCAGTATTTGACGTTTACTCGTCCCGACATATCCTATGCGGTTCAGCAGATCTGTTTGTTCATGCATGATCCCAGAGAAGGCCATTTTGCTGCGCTCAAACGTATCATTCGATATATTCATGGCACGCACTCTTTGGGTATCACCATACAGCCGGCCCCAGATCCATCCATCGTTGCCTATACGGATGCTGACTAGGCTGGATGTCCTGACACTCGCAGGTCTACCTCCGGATATTGTGTGTTTTTAAACGACACATTAGTCTCGTGGTCCGCCAAGCGCCAGTCGGTCATCTCCAGATCCAGCGCTGAGGCTGAATATCGCGGGGTGGCCAATATTGTCGCCGAGAGCACCTGGCTACGTAATCTGCTGTTTGAGCTGCATTGTCCCCTGTCCCGTGCATCGCTTGTCTATACCGACAATGTGTCTGCTACTTATCTCGCCACCAATCCGGTGCAACATCAGCGCACCAAGCATATCGAGATAGACATTCACTTTGTTCGTGAGAAGGTCGCGCTTTCCCATGTTCGCGTCCTGCACGTGCCGTCTGCCTATCAGTATGCAGACATCTTCACAAAGGGTTTGCCACGCCAATTATTTCTTGATTTTAGAGACGGTCTTACTGTTGGGTCTCCTCCCGTTTCGACTGCGGGGGTGTAATCGCATGTATATATTTATTATTTACCTAACTTATGATGTAAGCTATGTAATCTCTATATAAGTCAATGAATGAGAAAGGCAAACCCTAAGGGGGAATTTATCCAATTGTGTGTGCTATCACATATATATATATATATATATATATATATATATATATATATATATATATATATATATTAGAGTTTCAACTTTTAAAGGGTATAATATATAATATTGAAAATTTGTGTGGTTTTTTAAGAATACAATACAACCTATGCTTCTAAATTAACAAGAAGTTGTAATTGCTGCTCATCGAATTCAAATGAACCTCCATCTCATCATCCCCGACACTGTGTGCATTGCTCTCTTTGCTACCGTCAGGAGACACAAAGTTACAAATTCAACCTAGCTCCGCCGCTCTCGCCGATTTTACCCATAGACAGCCTGACCGGGTCACACCGAGTGCATCGGAATCCGATCGAACTAATTGAAACGACAAGGTTTGCGTTTTCCCCTCCATTGGTCGATCCCGTCCAATTGAATCGACATGGTTCGCGTTTTCCTCTCACGCCTCTTGATCGAACTAATCTGGAATCCGATCGAAGAAATGCGTCAACCGCCAAGGATTGACGGATGGATTGAGATTTTTTTTTTTTTTTTTTGTTTAGAAACAAACCCTAGAAACTCAAAACGCTCATTGCAGTGAAATTGAAACCGCAGACTAGAAAAGGAAAGATTGAAATTACGTGATCGGAGAAATGAATGAGCATAAATGTGTTGTCAGGGGACAAAATTGAACCCAAAAAAGGAATCGGAGCCGAATCAAAATTGGAGATTAGCGTGTCTCCTGATTGGGAAAAATTAGCCTAATTTCCTGTATAGGAATTTGAATCCGAATAGTAATCTTCGGTGAGGGAATGAAACAAAGTAGACCTCTGTAAGCCGTGCAATTAATTTTGGAGGTCCGGGTCATAATTTTATAAATTATAATTTTTATATGTAATTTTTTTTAAAAACTTATATCTTAAGGATGAGTACGTTAAAAAAATTTAGATTATTTTTTGTTGATATTTAAGGAAAATTATAGAAAGCTCTTTAAAATAAGAATTTTTAAGAAAATCACCAATTTTATACAAAATGTTTTAATCCGTAGTACAAATTACATACGCAAACTATATTTATCAATCTTTTTTTCTATATAATTTATAGTTATACAATATTAAAAATAATTTATATACTGCACATTTAAATTTGTGTAATTTGTTTTTAAACACAAAACCCTAGTGTTTATATATATATATATATATATATATATATATATATATATATATATATATATATATATATATACACGTATATTATAATATTCTAAAACTTCTTGAAACATGTTATGTCATTCAATTCAATTAATATAAATATAGCTATGACCATGTGAATCTTTTTTTCTTGAATGTCCATGTTAATAAAACTAAAATTGTTCATGAATAACATAATTACAAAATGAAACTTAAAGATTATCTTTATTTAAATTTGGATTAATAATTTAATACTGTATGACTTGATGAAATTTATTGAGGTCTTGGAATTAGTTACATAAATGAAGAGAAATAGGTGGGGTAGCCTAACCAATAAAAAAAAAGTTATAGAATGTTGAGAGTTATGCTAAATCTGGGATTCGAACCCGTGACTATAAGAAAACATGCATGCCCCATAGCAATTCAACAACCACCACGCCAACAGATACTTGTGTTAATTTTAAAAATGGTTTATGATATATACTAAAATTAGTAAAAAATGAGGCCCCGTAAAATCGGAGGCCCAGGGCAGTTGCCCACCTTTCCCTCCCCCAAGGCCGGGCCTGGACATCTGTGAGTAGCAGAGTAGGGGTGTGAAGAAAAATACGACACGACTAACACGACACGAAACCGCCAAAATACCACACGAAAAAACACAAAACGAAAAGGATACGATACATTTATAACACGAACCGTGAAAACATGAGAATAACCGTGTCGTGTTCGGATCGGGGTATTTTTCTTATCGGATACCCGACACGACACGTTTATATTTTTTTTTTAAATTTAACGTAAAAAAGATGGTACAAGTATTATTAGTTTCCTTCCGTGAAACTAGAAGAACATTCAACTTCAAATCTGGTCGACGACGAACCTTCTCCATCTCCGACCAATCTCTCACCTTTGTTGTTGCTCCTCCCTAACCAGTGTTCTCATTTTCATTTCCATGGTCGTTGTCGCTTCTCCGCCTGAATCGTCGTTGCCCATTCACATCTGAAGGACTCGACTCCGGCTCTATCTTAACCTCAGATCTAACGACCCTCTCTCTATCAAACGATTTGATCTGACGAATCAATGACTTTTTCTCTCTCAACTTCAGATCTTCTCGTTCGCCCTCTCCTGAGTCTCCTTGTGTTCGGTCTCTCTTGAGTCTCCTTTTGCCTTTTGGTTCTTGTATTTGAAGAAATTGAAGATGAAGCACCTGTAAACTCAGGGCCGGACCTGAGATTTGTAATGCCTGAAGCGAGATTTTAAAATAGGGCCCTCTACTAATTTCAATAACAATAAAGCGAAAATCGAAACCCAAATTCACAAATTTATTTCTTAAAATCACAACCATAACACAATTCCAAATCATATACCACAAATTTATTTTTCAAAACCACAAAATCTAATCATAATTTCTCAAAATTTATTATCAAAATCACCAAGCTTAATCGAAATTTCTCTCAAATTGATTCTCAAATCCACAACATCTAATCTAAATTGGTTTTAAACTCAACCGATTCAACTTAAAAACATTTAAATTAAAAGTAGAGGAACAAAAACTAACTTTGAAGAATGAAAGTTGAAGGTCTAAATTCTAGAAGAAGAAGACGTTGGGGGCGGCTGCTGCCTGCGGGGCGGGGGGTTCACCGACTGCCGAGGGGTTGCAGGGTATGGTGCGCCGGTGCGGCGGGTCACTAGCTATTCGAATGTATTTGTTGTGCAACATGTGTTCTGGTGTGTCTGGCTCTGTCTTAAAAAAAAAGGTAAACCAATTCAACTTAAAAACATTTAAATTAAAAGTAGAGGAACAAAAACTAACCTTGAAGAATGAAAGTTGAAGGTCTAGATTCTAGAAGAAGAAGACGTTGACGGCGGCTGCTGCCTGCGAGGCGGGGGGGTTCACCGACTGCCGAGGGGTTGCAGGGTATGGTGCGCCGGTGCGGCAGGTCACTAGCTATTCGAATGTATTTGTTGTGCAACATGTGTTCTGGTGTGTCTGGCTCTGTCTTAAAAAAAAAAAGGTAAATCAATTTAACTTAAAAATATTTAAATTAAAAGTAGAGGAACAAAAACTAACCTTGAAGAATGAAAGTTGAAGGTCTAGATTCTAGAAGAAGAAGACGTTGGCGGCGGCTGCTGCCTGCGGGGCGGGGGCTTCACCGACTGCCGAGGGGCTGCAGGGTATGGTGCGCCGGTGCGGCGGGTCACTGGCTATTCGAATGTATTTGTTGTGCAACATGTGTCCTGGTGTGTCTGGATCTGTCTTAAAAAAAGGGTAGGGTTTTGATGTTAAAAAAAAGACAAATACAAAAATGTAAGAGAGAGGACTCGAACCTCAGTTCTCTAAAATCTCTATTAAATAGCTTCCGTCCCTAAACACTGGGCCAAGTTAGTCTTTTGTTTCATAATTCACTTTCCTTCTACTTTTTATAAAAATAAGTATTTTGTGCCCTTTAAGCTGATTGGACCCGAGGCAAGGACCTGTAAGGCCTCGCCTCAGGTCCGACCCTGAGTATACTCAAGATCTCTAGTTGCAATTTCTAGGGCTTTGTTTTATTTCAATTTAATTTTGGTGATCGTATATGTGTAATTGAAATTTGCAAGTTGCAAGTACAAGCCGTGTGTGGCCTTGTTTGAATATTTTGTGGGATTTCTTAATTGATTCAAAGTTCAAACATGGTTGAGGTAGATGGATTTCCTGGATACATACTTTGTGTCTCTGTGTGTGATTTTTTCTCCCAGTGGGATTGTTTTTATCCTACTCCAAATGGTTCGTGTCGTTTTATGTGGGTATCCGATATGAAACCGTTTCGTGTTTTCGTGTCGGATACCCGGTGCTTATCGTATCGTGTTTGGATTGGCCTTTTCAGTGTTATCGGTTTTGTATATCCGACATACCGTGTCGGATACCCGGTTATGCACAACCCTATATGTGAGTAAGGCTAGAAATGGGGGACGTATATCCAATTTACCCGCTCCACCCGCATTTTTTTTGCAGGTGAAAACCCGTAAAAAGCGGGTGACGGATGATGCGGGTGACGGGTGAAGTGGGTGGCGGGGCAGGTATGAATGATGATTTTTCACCCGATACCCGCCCCATAACCCGCTCCATTAACCTGTAAAGACCGGGAAATTTTAAAATATGATTTTGAGAGATTGGTTTTAATGTTTAGATATTTAATGATGGGATTTGGCTAAGTACGGTTTTAAAAGAATTATTTGATTTTCTGAGTTGACTTAAATTGGGATTTAAGAGTTTTGAAAATATGGTTGGTATGATTTTATCAATGGGGTTGATTTGAAGTAAATGATTTTGGTTGATGTTGATCGTATTGGAAAGGTTTTGAAGAATGGTTTTACTATTGGTTGGTTTTGAGTATGTTGAGGACTTGGGTTTCGTGTGTTGGTCCGGTAGCTTATGGAAATGGCTTGATGATAGGTGTATATTGCTCTTCGATTGCTTTGGACTTCATTTGGGCCCTTGCTTGTGTTATCTTGCTGTTTTGCATCTTCAGGTAAGTTCCCTAGGGGGCTTACTCAGGTTGGACATTCATGTCTGTTGTTGCATTTTATGTTAGGTGTTGCATATGCATAAAAGCATGCCATGTAGTAACCTGTTTAGGTTACACTAATTGAATGAGCATCTGCTTACTTTATGTGTTTGAAACAGAACGGCCGTTATCTGTGATAGTCCTAGAGTCTTTACTAGGGTCATAGGGTAGCCCAGCCTCATCGGGTACCCTAAGTCAATTGAGTCTATATGAGCATGATATGATAGCCCAGCACCATCGGGCAAGCGATGAGATGATATGATATGATGATGCCGTGGTTTGTGCACCACCACGAGGAAATTGCTATGCTATAGCACCAAACTGGCCAGTCTCTACACTAACGGGAAGGGGTGCAGAGGTAGGAGAGGGATATCCCACTTGGCATTGTCTTGGGCCCTTTACAGTATTTTTACACATTATTATGACTAGGAGCATGCTAGTGTGTTTGACTTTCGTACTGCATTAGAGCATCTTTATTAGGTATATCACATACTATGTGGCCTCAGCGAGGACTGCCGGTCCCGCATGAGTAGCTTGATCTGACTCCTTTCCCCGTTCTTCTTTTAAAGGTACTTTATGCAGATTTGAGTGCTCGATGTCTATATGACGGGGTTCCCTTTTTGCGAATCGAAGAATCTGGCTAATCCTATAACTCGTTATAAATGGTAATCACTCACTTTCAATTTGGTTTGACTCGGCGCTGCCGTGGCACTTGTATCTTTACCTTGCTTCCGCTTTACTTCCGTTTGAAATGGATTCCACGACATAGTCTTAGGAGTTAGGAT
This sequence comes from Persicaria tinctoria, assembly GCA_037127255.1. NCBI lineage: Eukaryota > Viridiplantae > Streptophyta > Magnoliopsida > Caryophyllales > Polygonaceae > Persicaria > Persicaria tinctoria. The sequence goes on along the minus strand of JBANSL010000016.1, from coordinate 29,221,036 downwards.
AGGTTAATAGTACCCAATGGCCCTTCGAGGTTTTTAGGCTTTGAAATCCCTCTTTCTACTAATCTTAAATGAGTTTGAAACCTCGACCCGTACCTGGATTGTAAGATCCAAACAAAGGGTTTCATCCCTTGAAACGTAACCCGATAATCATAATTCTGGCCCGTTACAAAGATGGTATCAGAGCTGAGGTTGTGCAATTCGGGTACGCAAGGGTCGAGTGTATGTTTTGGAAAACCACCCATGAATTTTAAAAGGATTTGAAATGATTTTAAGACGGGCAAAATGAACTTAAGATGCCTAACCGAAATGGGACTAAGTAATGAACTTGACTTGTAATAAAAGAAGGAAAACCGACCAAATGGGGACGCGAGTGGGTAGTAAAGGCGCTAGACCACCCCTATTGGGTGTAGTTGGGAACGGTAGGCAAAATATCAGCTTGTTCTTTACAGATGGGTTGGGAGACTCCAAGGAGATCATTATGAGTGTTATTAACTGATTCTGTGTTGAATGCTTGATATGCTAGAGATCTGATTTGGGTGCCTTAACTATGATATGTGTATTGACTAATATGTGCAAACGGGATAGTGGGAGTACCCTTATTTCTGTATGGTTAAACCCAGCTTGTGTGGAACAACGCCTTCCATTATTTTAACCCCTTGACGGTTCTATCTAGCCTTTTCCTGGATGTCAGTGTCTTCCACGGGGAATTGGGTTGGTAAACACATTGTGTCGGGAATCATGGTTGGATATTAAGTTTGTTTGAGTGAGTGTTGGAAGTTCTTGATGTCACTTTGAGTTAGAAGTAAGGTGTTTATGGGGTTGTCTTTCCATATTCTTATAATGATTAACCAATGTCTTCTTGTCATGAAGAGTCATACCGGAGTCCCACGGGAAAGAGGGGTGATGAGTCGGTTAGGAAAAGTCAATGGTTGTCCTTAGGGATCTCTGTCCGGTTATAATGATGACTCGCCCTAAATTGCATGACATGATCTTATAGCCTCCTGCATATGTCTTGCAAATGATCATTAGTAAAAGCTGCTCATGTTATGCCTTGCTTTTTGTCTTGATTTTATTGTTTAAGCTCATAATGTGGTTAGTTACATTGCTCAAGTCTCGTGTTGTGTCTTGCCTTCTATCATGATTATATGTTGCTATAGCATGTTTACTTAGCCTATTGATCGTATGATGGATTGGAAACATGAACCATATGATATGAACCTACATGATTGTTATTTCCTCCTGGATTAGGTTCATGATGGTGTGATCAACTCCTCTTTGCAGGAATGCTTGTAGATTATCGCTTTAGCATGCTGGATGACGACATGTCGATGCTTATTATCCTTTTTTGTGACAAGAATCCATATCATGCCCATCTATTTTGTATTTTCCAGATTAGCTATTGCTGATTATTTTGCACATAATATTGTTGTGTGTTACTTGTATTGAATGGAGAATATGTGGTATAATTGAGTCTTGAAAAATGCATGGTTCATCCCAGTATGTGTTGATCTGCACTCATGCCCCGTATTCTAATCATATTGCCCATTACTTAGACTCGTATTATGCATCATTTAACTTTTCTCATGCTTCTATATCGTGGAATATGATTGAGTGATTTCTTACGCGTCGTCATGATTAGTTGCATGCATATATCGTACATTATATTAAGCTTTTAGCATCATGTAGGATCCTCGGTTGTGACTTGTGCGAACTTGTATCTTGCCTACGTTGTTGCTGATTTTCCCTTGAGCTAGGTCCCTGATAGTGTGATTCTCCTCTTTCATATCATCTTAGGTGTTTTACTCATGATTAGACTGATGTTGAATTCGATGAGCGACTTGCTTTTCGTGATGGTTATCTTAGCATGCTTACATGTTACCTCTCAGTAGTGTTTCCCTATTACTCGGTTTTATCATCTCACACTTGCATGAATGTAAGACTTGGCACATCGCATGATCACACACCACGTTATACCATGATTTTACATACGCATAACACATGAATGTTAGGATGAATCTGGTCGAATTACCTTGATTGTGATCGTGTTCGATATATGCCAGTAGTGTCCTGTAGGGCTTATGATTTCCAATATGACCCGCTAAATAATCACGTGTTGTACTTGTTCTATGTTGTGATAGCTATCGTATCATTACATGTGTCCTATGATGGTTCATTCCTAGCATGATTATGATTTGTCGCTCGTGATGTCATTCTTGTTACTCTGTGATTTTCCACTTGCTATCCTAAATATTATGTTGAACTCTTTAAATGACTCATGACTATGCTTGTATCACATCATGTATCGCTAGCATCATGTAGGACCTATACTTTCTAAATGTATCTCGACATATGATTACGTGCCATTTTTAACCTATTATATGATCATTGTGTCAGATGTGATAATTACTATGCCCCTCTCATGTGTTCCTCTATGACGTTTAGTCTCACTATTATGATATACCTTGCCATGCTTGACCTCACATGTTGATACGTATACCATGCTTGTGCATTCGTTCATATATATAACACTTGTCATCCTCATTAAATTTCACATGAACTCGGACCCTGTATGATCATTACTAGTTTCGCATAACTTGTTTGAAGTTGCTAAGCCTATCCGTTTCGTGGAATAATATGCTACTAGCTTGTCTCACATGTATGTTGTAGTACTCGGTTGTGCCTTTGAAAATGAATACGAACGTTGTCCCCCTTGAGATAGGTACATGTTAGTGTGGATTAGTGCAATTGATACGTTCCATGATGAATTCGTGTTACTTGTCGCGATTATAACCTAATAGACTTTCATAAGGGCATCGTTGCTATTCCCGGGTCGAAGTCTTGTCTTTAATCTTGTCGTTCTTAGCCTTGGTCTATGTTTGGTTCCGAAAGGAACATTGGGTTGTCCGCTCTTGTCACTCCCCTATCTTTGTTAACTTGAAGTCATGTGCGATACATTGGGTGAGCGACTACTTGAAAGAGAAAAGAAGTTGCATAGCGATAGAGCAGTGTGGTGTAAGCGTGGGCCCATAACCCACAAGCCTCGTGATCGACGGTGTTGGTGGGACAGGTATGTTTCAAGGATTGCGGCTATCGAGTACGATATGACTTGCAGGCGGGAGTGTCCTCCGTTTGAATTGCTAACCTTTCTGAATATGTTGATAACTATGTTCCACTGCTTTGATGGTGACGTTTATGTGTTCATGTGCTGACTTGGTAATAATTATTGTCTGATTGTCTGTTGTCTTTGATGATATTATTTGATGCTTTACGGTTCTAATGTTCCATGATGCCTTAATGTGTTGATACTCTGAGTTGTTAAGCATGATCTAAATTCATGTGCCTATAAAAGTATGAACTACAAATGCTGAGAAAACTGAATTGTTATCTGATAAGGTTATGATGACACTTGCTAGCTTGATTGATTATGTTCATATATGATGTTTTGCAACGATTATTGAGCATGTTGGTAAATTGAGTCTTGTTGCAATAATTGATAATGAACCCATGATGTTATGTTTATAAATGCTAGTTGATATGTCGTAGCCCTTATGTGTAATAATGTTCATGATTGTTTCTTCCTTAATCGTGTGGATGAGGGTTCTCTTGTGGAGTGGTTGATGAGTGGTAAAAGACTTCTAGGCGGTTAGGATGATCGATGGTATTACGAGGTAAGACGCGAGAGATGGATCCATGTGGTTAGCTTGGTATGATGCTTGCGATATCTTGAGTAGTATATGAAGTGTGGGGAATGACTTTTGAGAGTATTGAGAATATAGTATGAGAGAGTTCTCGGGTGTGAAGTTAGAGATAGGAGTTGGGTTCTTGGAGGTGGATGGTGTGTGGGGTGCTTGATGGAATGAGGGGTGAGAATTGAGCATCGAGGTGAATTGGGATTCTTTGGGGAAATTTTGTATGAGTTGACGTTGGCGAGTCTAGAAGAGGATTAGTCTTAGCTTGAGAGTGGAGATGGGTGAATGGGGATTTTGTTTTATTTTTACTGGTATGATGTGAGAATTTTCTAGATTATGTGATGTCTTTTAGGGCATATTGACATTGTGATGATTTATATACTGCTTGGCCTTCCTTTTTCTGAATCTTAATAGCATGACCTTGTTGTGTTGATATGTTAACGTGATGAATCTGTTCTACTTGTGTTGCGATATCGATATGGGATTGTGAGATTTGATGTGTACTGACATACTAACCCCATAAAATCTACCCCGTCGATTTCTGGATATGTGTGCTTACGTGATGAGTGATGAGCATTCGATTATGCAATTATGATGCCTTCAGTATGATATAGACATACCTTATGATTCGTAGTATGTTGAGGTTTCTTGTTTCTTTGGTACTCGAGACTTGTTGGCATGTTTATGTTTATGTTAGACGATTATGTGATGGTTTGTGACTATGATATGATGTGGGACTTGCCATGTGTGAGATGGCTTATGGTATTATCCTTATATAAGAGTTGATGAGACTTTTGATTATGGTACTTGCTGAGTTGTGAATGATGTTGCATGATTTGAAAACTAGGAACAGAATATGGGATTAGCCCTTAGAGGTGGATGATTCCACCTCCGAGCTTCTGAAATTGATTGATTGTTATGCGGGAAATTGATTTGGTTTTGCAGGATTTTGACGAAATTCTGATCGAATAGATTTTACTTGTTTTGGTGTAAAGTTGCTTGGCTAAATGTCTTATTTGAAGATTTTAAGTGGTTTTAAAAGAAATTACTTGGAATTTTAAAGAATAAACGTTACCGAGGATTTCAACGATTTTGAGGTTAATCTTTTTTTTTTAATTGCGAAATTCCTTTTGACACTTTTCAACCCGGGCTTATATTATAACATCCCACGAAGTGGATACAAGCATTTTATAGGGGCGCATATAGAATGCTTGCTAAGACCTAGTAGGGGCGCTATAGTTGCTTTCGAGTTATGATATAACCGAAAGGTCAAGGTAAGGGTGTGGTAGGGGCCCATATCATATACTTGCTACGACCAATTTGGAATATTATGATCACGTCATGGGTACTGTGAGGACCTCATATGGGCCCTTATTCCCTTGTTTTAGAATGTTTTTAGTCTCGGGGACGAGACTTGTTTTTAGAGGTGGATAGTGTAAAGACCGGGAAATTTTATAATATTAAATTATTAAAATAGTGATTTATATTCATTCTGCTTTCTAATATTTGAGAGGTTTGGAATTTCCGTTCTTAAGCTATTGATTTTATTCTAAAGCATTCGAAGCAAGTTCCGACATTAATTGATTGGAAACTTAAAATATGTTATACTCTTCTTTTATATACCGAAAATTGAAAAATAATGTTCAGATTTCATTTATTAAATTCGGGTTTGGAAAATTGAGGAGCATTTTAAACGAGTCGGGATAACGTCGAGAGAGTGGATTACGAGATATTTTGTTCGGGTATTGGGGGCTACTTCCCTATGCCATTTTCTTTATTTTTTTTTTCTTCCCCCCCCCCCCCCCCTCTCTCTCCCTCCCTCTGTTGCAGAGCACTGCAACTCTCGCCCTCACCGTGAACACCCAAAATGGTTAGACACCCCCCCTACATGTACTCTTTCGTTTGTCTGATTTCAACCTCAAACCCCTCCCTCCCTCGTGATTCCGATCAGACAGTAGCAGTTAGCACGCCTCCCCTCTGACCTTTTTTTATTTCAAACAACAATCTCCCTCATCTCACCCTTTTGTTTGAATCCGAACAAAAACACAAATTGTTGCTTTTCCCTCTCCTATAAATTGAACAAATTGGAGAACCCTAGATCTTATCCACAGATAACCCTCTCCTCTTCTTCATCTCTTTCATTTAGATCCAAACACAGCCGTTGTGGCTCTTATTCAGCCTTGTTGCTGCATCCCCTATTTCCAAAGAGGCCGAGTCGCAGCAGCCTCGCTCCTCCTCCTTCCTCTCGGCGACCAGCAGTCACAAGCATTACACACCTGAGCCACCCTATCCTCCGGCGTAGATGAGGCCCAGACGCACCCCGGAGCCGCGAGCAACTTCGGCCCTCCATCGTTGCCTTGCTCCGTATCCAACAACCCCAGTAAGATCTCATTTCCCCTTTTTCGCCCTGAATCAGGTAAAGTTCCACCTTTCTGACCCCCTCCTTCGATCCAGGACAAGAACGAGCACTCCAAGCCTCTAGCGAAGCCAAACGAAACTCCGACGACGTTTTCCGGTGAACCTTTCGAAACCTCGGTGAGCCCTCACCCTCCCTCTTATTTCCCTGTTCTGTCTGTTTCCTTTCCGTGTGGGCAGTGTTCGGGAAGGGGTGTCGATCAGATTGGAAGTGGCCGGATCGAGAATGGAGATCCGGCGGCTCGTTCCTCTTTCTCTCTCCGTTTGTCGAGCAGCGTCCAGAGGAAAGGGATGGGGTTCAAACCCGTTTCTATTCTTCCCGGACCCAATTCTTCTTTTCTTTGTTTGGGCGTGGGCCTATTGTTCCGGATCCAGATCCCTTCTTTCGGGTCCTTTCTTTAATCATATTTTGGGAAGGCTTTGGGCCTAATTTTTGGGATCCGGGTTTGGGAGATGGGTTGTGGGATCCGGTTTCCTTCCCCTTCACTTTCTTATTTTATGGGTCGGATCTGGTTGGGCTTTTCTGTCCGGGTTATATTTTTGGGTTGAGGGCTTTTTTGTTGTTGTTAAATCCTTTACATTCTGTTAATTGTTTTATGTTATTGTTACTCTATTAGAATATTATTATTATTATGCGATTTATGGAGTTTAATAATAAATATATATTTGTGAAATTTTATGGATTATAAAAGTATTTGAAAATAACATTATTGGGATAAGTATTGTGTAATGCTTTAAATATATGATTTTTGGATTTTCGAAAATGAATTATTAATAAAATAGTTGATGTTATGATAATTATAGTTATTGATGAATAAGTATCTAAAGGGAGGTTTTCAAGTTTCGGAAATGTCTCTTAAATGATTTATTGTTTGAAAACCAAAATGCCGGAATTAATTTTATAATATGATTTTGAGAGATTGGTTTTAATGTTTAGATATTTAATGATGGGATTTGGCTAAGTACGGTTTTAAAAGAATTATTTAATTTTTTGAGTTGGCTTAAATTGGGATTTAAGAGATTGGAAAATATGGTTGGTACGATTTTATCAATGGGGTTGATTTGAAGTAAATGATTTTGGTTGATGTTGATCGTATTGGAAAGGTTTTGAAGAATGGTTTTACTATCGGTTAGTTTTGAGTATGTTGAGGACTTGAGTTTCGTGTGTTGGTCCGGTAGCTTATGGAAATGGCTTGATGATAGGTGTATATTGCTCTTGGATTGCTTTGGACTTGCATTTGGGCCCTTGCTTGTGTTATCTTGCCGTTCTGCATCTTTAGGTAAGTTCCCTAGGGGGCTTACTCAGGTTGGACATGCATGCCTGTTGTTGCATTTTATGTTAGGTGTTGCATATGCATAAAAGCATGTCATGTAGTATCATGTTTAGGTTGCACTAATTGAATGAGCATCTGCTTACTTTATGTGTTTGAAACACAACGGCCGTTATCTGTGATAGTCCTACAGTCTTTACTAGGGTCATAGGGTAGCCCAGCCTCATCGGGTACCCTGAGTCAATCGAGTCTATATGAGCATGGTATGATAGTCCAGCACTATCGGGCAAGCGATGAGATGATATGATATGATGATGCCGTGGTTTGTGCACCACCACGAGGAAATTGCTATGTTATAGCACCGAACTGGCCAGTCTCTACACTAACGGGAAGGGGTGCAGAGGTAGGAGAGGGATATCCCACTTGGCATTGTCTTGGGCCCTTTACATTATTTTTACACATTATTATGACTAGGAGCATGCTAGTGTGTTTGACTTTCGTACTGCATTAGAACATCTTTATTAGGTATATCACATACTATGTGGCCTCAGCGAGGACTGCCGGTCCCGCATAAGTGGCTCGATCTGACTCATTTCCCCGTTCTTCTTTTAAAGGTATTTTCTGCAGATTTGAGTGCTCGATGTCTATATGACGGGGTTCCCTTTTTGCGAATCGAAGAACCTGGCTAATCCTATAACTCGTTATAAATGGTAATCACTCACTTATGATTTGGTTTGACTCGGCTCTGCCGTGGCACTTGTATCTTTACCTTGCTTCCGCTTTACTTCCGTTTGAAATGGATTCGACGACATAGTCTTAGGAGTTAGGACAGGTTAAGGGTACCCAATGGCCCTTCGAGGTTTTTAGGGTTTGAAATCCCTCTTTCTACTGATCTTAAATGAGTTTGAAACCTCGACCCGTACCTGGATTGCAAGATCCGAACAAGGGGTTTCATCCCTTGAAACGTAACCCGAAAATCATAATTCTGGGCCGTTACATAACCCGCACCAATAATCACCCAATAAGAATCCAATAGCCCAATTAAACATATCATTTTACTTTTCTATCCCTTAAAAACCATAAATTTCTCTGCTTTGATATCACTTCCTCACATTAATTTTATATTGTGTTTTTATATTTGTGTTTATAATGTTAGAAAATATCGTAGTTAATTTAAAAATTAAATTACGTAGTTAATCCAAAAATGTTTATATGTTGTGATCTTATTGAGAATAGTCTCATTGTTTTTTATTTTATAAGTTTTATATTTTCCACGTATTGTTAAAGTAGAAACCAAAATATTTTCTATTTTATTAGTTATGTATATTCACGTATTTTTAAATCCGAACTTGATATGTTAGTATGTTTTTTTTATAAGGAAAAAATTTGTATAATGTTTTAAAATAAAAATAAATAGTCTTCTTATTGGATATCCAATAATCACCAACACCACCCGCTCACCCGCACGGGTTGGATGTGGGTGAAGGATTTGCGGGTGATGAAGCGGGGCGGGTGAAGATTTATACCCGCGGGGCGGTGATGGAATGACGATTTTCACCCATAACCCGCCCCATTTCCACCCCTATCTGTGAAGGGGTTGGTGAAAGAGGGATCTTTTCATCAAAATTAAAACAAAATAGAGGACAACAGGGGAGGAGGCCGACAATGGGGAAAGCAGATCTAGTGAGGCCGTTACGAGGGGAGATCTGGAGAGGACGATGGCGGTGAGGTAGCACATTTGGAGAGAGAGAAACCTTCTTCAGAGCTCTCGATCGGTGGAGGAGCAGCAACGGGCGTCGAAGGTGGTGGAGGAGCTCTCAATCGCCATCGCTTTTACCAACCCCTGACAGATCGGTTAAGATGTATTCTTAGTTTCTTACAAAACTCCACACAATTTTTCAATATTATACATTATAGCCCTTTAAATTTTGAAACTCTCATTTTCCAACCAAAATCAAACTTTTGGGGGCGAGACAAAACGCACTAAATTAAACGTCAGGGTTACCAAACGAAAAAAGTTATAACTGTTGTTTACCCTCCGAATTACGCTATACCTCAAGGCTACTTTGCGAAAAATCCTATTTGTTTTAAATCACAATATTTTCAAATAACTAACTTCAGATACTTTATAAACAAGCCTTCTAGATTTTGATTCTTAGCATGATTTTTTAGAAAAATATACACGGTTATATTTTCACTTTGCATTAGCTTCTCATCAGTAATTCCACGCGTGCGTGTGTATATATACTGCTTAAGTTAATTAAAATTTGTCATTTTAAAAATTACACAAAGAAAACAAACAAAAATACATGTATACCTATAATTATTACTCTACTTTTTTACTTTCTCAAAAACTACGTATTCAGGGTCAGCCTTGACTATAGGCTCAATAGGTACACGCTTATGGCCCCTAACTTCTGGAGGGCCCAAATTTTGTAAAAGGCATGTATATGAATATAAATAGATATGTCGGACCCAGATTTCATAAAAGGCCCATAGAATTTTTTTTAATTTATTAGAAAGGCCCGTAGAAGTTAATTACTTTTTTTTCATCTTCTCTTTGGTTTCGGTGTGTGTTTCATATTTTGACTAGTGCTTGCCATTAGCAATTAGATTACAATGGTAAGGTATCAATCATCAACGTTTAATTGGTTGAAAAATATAGAAGAATGTGACCGACCATCTAATTTCTAATCTATTTAAATAAATTTTTATGGATTTGTTTTTCTTCTTTAAATTGGGAATAAATAATTTTATTTTCGATGTTTACTTAATTACTTTGATCAAAATTTATATAACTCAGTTGTTTGTTCTTGTGAATTTTGGGTATTCATTGAAAAAGATTTGATTGCAAAATTGGATTGTACAAACTTGATTAAAACTTTTGCATAAAAAAATGTAAATTTTACTTTTTAGACTTAATCTTTATTTGAATGATTATAAAGTACGGTGTATTTTGTCTTGCTGAATTTATTAATGTTATATATATATATATATATATATATATACAGGGATTGTTTCAAATGTAAAAAGTCCTTAAAGTGTAAAATTTGCTTAAGGTATAAAATTCTCTAATGGGCCTAATTTTTGTAATAAATTGCTAATGGACCTAATTTAATTACTAATGGGCCTAATTTAATTAGTAGAATGTCTGCCCCCTTCCCCATGCGTGTGCCCCCCTTGCCCCCCACGGTGCCCCCCACTTCTCGGGCCAGTTTTTTTTTTTTCTCTTTTGTCCCAGATTTTTTTTTTCGTGTTAACACTTTCTGCTGTGCAAGTATAACTTGCTTTTGTGCACATATAACATCTTATTGTGCAAATATAACTTTATTTTGTGCAGACATAATAATTCATTATGGGGTAAATAGGTAAATGTGCCTATTTCAATTATAAAAATTTATAATTGAAATATGTTTAATTTATGGGTAAATTGGTAAATATCTCTAATTTTATTGGTAAATGCACTTTTTCCCGTTTTCGACACTTTTTGTTGTGCAAATATAAAGTGTATAAATAAAATGATAAAGTGCAAGAATAAAATTACGATGTGTATGAGTAATAATATGAAGTGCACAATTAAGGTTATTGTTAATGTGTTTTGAATCATTTTTCATCGGCGTCGCATCGGGGGGTCCGGGGGGCGGACTTATCGTCTATTTGTTTGAGGGGATTAAGAGGGCTGAGATGCCCAACTCATGTTCGCATGAGGGTGCTGCTTGTTATTTTATCTTCGTTTTTTGCTACTTACATCTATTTCCCTCGCTTCCAATGTGTCATATGTGTCATTAAAAGCCTATTAGCTCAAAATGGGAGAGCAATGTGCCTACGCACAAAGATGCGGGTTCAAACTCCGTATAGGCTATCTATGTGGTATCTCTTATTATGTTTCTCTTCGTGAATAGTATAAGGTGCAAAAATAAAATTATAATGTGCGTTTGTGCAACTGTGAAGTGCATTTGTGCAGCTGTGAAGTTCATTTGTGCAACTTTGAAGTGCATTTGTACAACTTTAAAGTGCATTTGTGCAACTTTAAAGTGCAAATATAAAAACATAAAGTGTGAAAATAAAATTATAATGTGCACATTTAGAATACAAGTGTGCAAAAGTATGATACAATTGTGCAAATTTAAACTACAATTGTGCAAAAGTAAGATACAATTGTGCAGATTTAGAATACAATTGTGAAAATGTAAGATCATAATGTGCATTAATAAGACAAAAGATGTGCTTTTGAAATCGATGTTTTAATTTTGATTTTTTTACTTTTGAGAGTTTGGGTTCACCTCTCGGATAATTTAGGGTGATAGATGTGAGTTTGAAATCGATTTTTTTACGTATAAGCTTTTAAAATTAAAGAGCATAAATAAGATTAAAATGTGCATAATGAAGGTTAAAAAGTTCATAACTAAGATTATAATGTGCATGATTAACAATTTGCGATTGTTGCGCTCTTGTCTATTATGTAACCTATGTAGGATTTGACCCCACATCTTTGTGCAAACGCACATTGCTCTACCAATTGAGCTAATAGGCTAAATTATGATTTTTATGCTAAAATAGAAGAACCTAATCGACCTAAAGCATATCGCAATAAAATTCTAAAATTCAATTAGCTTATGATTCACAAACAATTTCACAATGCTATAAACATGAAATTAGCTCCAAATCAACCCAACATCACAACCATATAATCAATTTCAATCAATTTGGATGTTGGCAAAAAAAACCCAAATTCTAAAATATATCGCAATAAAATTCTAAAATCCAATTAGATCATGATCCATAAACAATTTGACAATGCTATGAACGTGAAATTAGCTCCAAATCAACTCCACAACACAACCATATCATCAATTTCAGTCAATTTGGCTTTTGGCAAAAAACCCCCAAATTTTAAAGCATATCGCAATATAAAATTCTAAAATTCAATTAGCTCATGTTCCATAAATAATTTGACAATGATATGAACATGAAATTAGCTCAAAATCAACACAACAACACAACCATATCATCAATTTCAATCAATTTGGCTTTTTGAAAAAAGCCCCAAATTCTGCTCCTAAATCAATCCCTAGGTTTTCAATCTCAATCTAAATCATTCAAACAATCTAAATAATTGTAATAAACAAGTTTAGGGTTAGAAATCATATCAAATTCGAGTTGAAACAAAGAGAAAATCGGGTTTTTGAAGGTATATCGAGCCAAAAATGTCGAACAGGTCTGTCGGGAGAGAGGGACTCGGTGTGAGCTCGGCTGGGCACGAACCAAGGGGGTTCCGGTCTCGGGGGGTGCGCCCGAGGGAGGGGGTTCGAGCTGGGAGGCCAACCGGTGGCTCGTGGGTGGTGTGGGAGGCCAACAAGCGAAGCTGCTGGTGGCTCGACCGTGCAGCGATGAGGTGGGCGCGTCGGGGCAGCAGGTGGCTCGAACAGGGCCACGTCTGGGCTCGGGGGTGCGCACAGGGGTGGACTCGATTGCGGCTAGGGTTTGGTGGCCGGAGGTGGCTCGAGGTGGATGTGGGAGGTTGAGAGAGAAGGTCGGCTAGTGGTCTCCGTTTGAGCGCGCCTTTTGATTAAAAAAAATAAATTTTACACCTTAAGCAATTTTACACGTTAAGCATTTTAAAGCTTCCCTCTGTGTGTGTGTTATATGTTGTTTACATGTTTAGTTTTAGTATATTTCATTCATAGGAAAAAAATTATAAATATTTTTTTTTGGTATAGAGGCCCCAATTTTTACCGTTCGTCTTTAGCCTAAAAAATGGCAGGGTCGGTCCTGTAAGTATCTTATCAATTAATAATATTAAAGGAGAAGTCGTCTACGCCATGTGGCAGCTTCTCCTTTAATATAGGTTTGTTGGTTAGACAATTAATTATTTTTGTATAATTAATAAATTATTATTTATTATAAATCAAATTATTTTTAAATAAGTAATTAACCAATTCTTTTCTTTTTCTAAATCTTAACGGATTGATTTTCTTTTTAAATTACTTTTGTAAATAAAAACATATAATCTTTTGTAGTTTTGATTCATGGATAATATATAAATACTGGAGTAATGATTAGATCCATTTAATAAATTACTTTGTTATAATTTAATTATATATTTACTTCAATCAATTATTCTCATTTCATTGATAAAAATGAAGGTTATGTGTGTATGTGTGTGTGGGGGTGGGGGTGGGGTTGGTAGAATCTATAGTCAGGTAATAAATTACGTTATTACATTTATGAATAAAAATAATTAGTTTATTATTGAATTAATGCAATTGTAGTCTATAGTAAAGGAACACTGTTAGTTGAACGGGTGTTAATATGAAATTTATTTAAAAATTGAAAGGAATTTAGATAAAGTGATATAAGAATCCTCGATAATTGTATTTGAACTTATATAAATGTTTTATAGATGTAGAAAATTATTATATAAAAAATATCTGCACAACTGTGTGGGCACTAATCTAGTTATTACAATGACAATTTCATAAAGTAGATAGAAAATACCTAAAATAACAAATTTTTGTTAACAAGATTTACTTTCTAAAACGACAAATTTTAATTAACGGATGGAATATTAAATAAAAACTACTCTTGCGTTAAATATTACAAGTTTTTTAATTACAAAAAAGGTATTGGAATTAATTAATTGGGTAATTTGTCATGTTTGTAATTAATGAACTGGGTAATTGAGAGCCCCAAAAGGATGACTTACTAAGCGTGAAAAAAACCCTAATGTACGCTCTTCCACGCGCTCAATCTCCTCCCCCTTTGTGCGTTTCAGCCGCCGCCCCGGCTCTCATGGCCTCCGCCTCTGTGGCTTACCTGCTCTCTCCCACCCATACCCCTATTATGTCTGGTCTAGGCCTCCATCTCCCCATGGTTAGCGACCCCCGTCCCGTCGCCCTCTGTCCGGCCATCCCTGATGGTTTTAGCCATGACCTGGCTGTTTTGGAAGAGGTGGCGTTGCCGGATTCGTCCGTCGGTGGGCGGCTGCTTTCCACCTGGATGGTCATCATTCGCTCTGGCTTCGCATTTATGAGGGGTGGGAGGGTCATGCGGTGCCCGGGGCGGAGACGTCGCTTCCTCCGTTGGCGTGGCTGGCTGTTCACCTATGCACTCGATTGGGCGGTCTTGTCACTGGATTCCGGCGTCTCCTACTCTGTAAGTATCCTTCCCTCTGTCGCTCACCAGCATCTTCACTATATATATATATCATACCACAGTATGCAATTGGGATTACGTTTCCCCCTTTATCTCTCCCGATCTTTGCTCTAAAACCCTATTTCAAGTGCTTTTGCTCCATCTCTCTATCTGTGCTCTCATGGCCTCTAAATCCTTCATGGATGCTCTCAAAGAAACTCAATCGTCGGCCGACGCTACCGCTGACTCCACTCAAAAGGTCCCTCCTGTTGCTCCGGTGCCGGGCTCCGGCAACCGCCCTCCGGTGCCGAAGTTCTCGGCCTCGGAAAAGGGCAAAGCAGTGCACACTGATGCTGTTCCTGAGGGTTCCGAGGATCCTGATGATGAGTCCGACTTTCTCAACAAGCTTGTTGATATGCGTAAGGCTGTCCTCCTTGCTAATCAAAAGATCTTATTTTGTACTATCTATGGTGGTTTTTCTGATTTCAACGATCTCAAGCTAAAGGTCCGTAGTGAGTGGAGAAACTGTGTGGGTCCGATCGGAATTGTCGATCGCACTTCTGGGTGGTTCGAAGCACGCTTCGTACACCTATCTGACCTCAAAAGGGTGTGGGATGATTGTCCTTATCATTACAATGGTCAGCTGTTTGTTTTACTAAAATGGTTTCCTGATTTTGATCCCTCTACTGCTGGTGTTACCCATGTTGATTTGTGGGCTAGGATTCCCAAGTTGCCTGTGGAGTTTATTTCGAAAGAAGCTATGAATGTGATTCTGAAACGGTTCAAAGTGGGCTCTTTTATCCGGTTTGATAAGCTTTCCTATCTGAAAATTCGTGTTGATTTTACAAGATTCTGTCTCAATGTTGCTCTTGATAAGATTATAGGGGAGATTGCTATCCCAGATGACGATGACAAGATTATGCCTTTGGGGGTGTACTACGAGGATTTTCCGAAAGGCTGCGGGTTTTGTGGCATGTTCAGCCACGTCTATGATGACTGCCCTGATCGGATTCCCAAGCCGAAACCAGCTGTCAGTAGGGTGTGCATCTCGGGTCCGGAGGAGGGCGTTGGGTCATCCGATGATCTGGATTGGACTAAGGTTGGTCCGAAGAAGGGAAAGGGTTCGGCTAAGGCAAGCATCAAGCCATATATGGCGGGCATTAAGGGCATTGTGGTTGAATTTGTTTCTTCTGCTCCTACCGCCTCTCCTCCAAAGGTTAACCCGATGACAACTGATACGGTCGTTCAGACCGAAGAGATGGCTGCGACATCTGATGGGATCCTCCCCGCTTCTAATGATGAGGCACTGGGCTGGTGTGTGTCGGCTCCGGTGGCCTGCCCTTCTCCTGATGCCACCAGCGTTCAGCCTGTGCAGGCCATGGAAGTTGATCCTAAGGAGCCGGTCGTGGCTGTTGTGGGCGAGCCTGGTCAGATAAATGCTTCTTCGGAAGAGTCTTATAAGTCGCAAGGTTCGTCCTCGACTGCTCGCTCTGTCAGCCGCCGCCTGGGCAGGCTTGGGATCAGCTCTCCATCGACCTCGGTAGAAGTCGGCAAGCGCCGTGAAGACAAACCGCCGGAAGACTCGGCCTCATCGCTTCTGAAGAAGTCTAAAAACTAGTTTTCTATGTTTTACAACCCCAATCTTTTATCGTTTGTTCGTTTGTTGTCCTGCGTTTTTTTCCAACTGGTCTTGGGGTGGGTTTGGCTAGGTAAATGGGGTTGGAGTGGGATTGTGTTGGCCCATCTCCAGTTTTTGATCTCCCTTGGTGGGAGTTTAGTTCTCTGTTATGCTCGGTATGGCCTTCTCGGCTTGATATATGCTATTGGGGTTGCTTTTGGTGGTTATGTTCTTACCTTGCACCTGTTTTGGATGTCTTGCTTGCTGTTTTACTCTATTATAATGGCCTGGCTTTGTTGCATGTTTGGTTTGGTTTTTGTTGGGACTACTTGCTCCGTTATGATGTCTCTCAGGTACTCCTTGAGGGTGGGTCTTCTGAGCAACCTCTTGTTTGCTACCCGGCTTTTACAGGGCCTCATATGCTGCTCACATTGCTTTGGCGATGTTGGCAAGGTAAGCTTTCTAATTTCCAGCAGCATTTCTAATTTAGGTGTCCCTTTTATATCGTTTGGCTTGGAATTTCTGCCCTCTCTCCTCTTCCTTCATGCTTACATTAATCCTCACCTTACCTCGTCCCTTTATTTTGATTTGGCGACCTGTTACTTGTCTTTTGTTGCTCCCTGCTGCTGCTTTTGTGGTTGTGTGTGTCCCTTGGTTTCAGGTGCCAAGTGCTGCTCGTCACCTCTTGGCTGCTCGTGGGATCGGGGTTCCAACTCAAGCGTCGCTGGATGCTGTTTCGACCTTACAGCAGTGGCAGGACTCCTCCAACCGGTCGTGCTCCTGTTTGCGGCCTTGGATTTACCTTCCAAGTGTTGCCCTTCACATGCCTTACGCATATTGTTTCAGCATCATGTCCAGTGTTGTTTCTTGGACCTTATTGTAATCTTTTTATATCTTAAATGTTGTTTTCCTATGACCTTTACCATACTGTGGAAGGTCCTTGAGTATGTGTACTACTTAATTCACGATTATCCGATCTTATGCGCTGTTCGTATGATCAGTGAACTGTCCAAACCGGACTTGTTTATTTCGTTGTCCTTACCGGACGTATGCACCATACAAAGTTTACTTAACAGTCAAAAAATTGGGTGTTTTAAGACACCAAAGTTTGTAAAGGCTTACAATCGGACAGATGACTTCAATTTAGTTTATAGCACAGTGAACTACAATGGGCGGGTTTTTCTTAAACCCTGTTTATACCTTTTCCGGATGTTGGTCTCTACAGAACAACCTTCTCTTATTAGAAGTCGCAGCACAATCTTAAAGAGATATAAGCTCTCAGCCGGCATTTCTGTACTCAAGACGAACTCGGTAAGGTCGTCGCCTACGGGGAATCCCCCCCAGGTTTTACACAACACATCGTTTTGGCTCACTAGGGAACATCTTGCTCCCTTCAAGAGCTATGTACAAACCGGAATCGGTAAACCAATAATAAAAGAGAAGTATAAAATATTAATTGTTACTGACAAACAAATCATCTCTGGACGAGATATCCCTCACACAGATTACTCATACTCAACTTTTCGAACCTCACCCGGACATGATTACCATGGTTACTGTGATCGAAATTTCTCACATATGGTTTCTGGTTTAGCGACTGAGCAAGTCGCCCATAGATTAGTACAAACTGTTCGCCCAACAAGGTTTTTATGAATATATGTACATGGAATTCACGCGGCATCCGGAGCCGTAATTTCTGGACAAATGTGGATATTTTCTGTCATAACAATAATATAAACGTTATAGCTCTTTTAGAAACTAAGACGGACAAGGTTCCTTCGGAAAGTACACTGCGTAAGTGTGGTTTCTCGAATATGGCTTTTGATCCGGCGATTGGATTTTTCGGGGGAATCTGTCTTCTATGGAAAAATCTTTCTCCTACCCAAGGTTCCATCGACCTTATTTCGGTCCAACACCGATTCATTCATTTCAACTACTCGGACTACGTTACGAAGCGCTCATTTGCGTTTCTGGTGGTTTATGCCCCTCCGGATGAGCGCCGAAAATCAGCCTTTTGGGATTCGATCGCCCTTTATATTCAGTCACTTGTGATTCCATTCTGTATTATGGGAGACCTTAATGAAATAGCGACACCAGCTGATAAACTGGGAGGAGCATACCCGTCAAATGCCCGTTTCACACGATTACTGGACTTAAAGAATAGACATTCACTACTAGAAGTACCTTCCAGTGGGGGCCAGTTTACCTGGCAACGAAAATCGAATGATGTGATTCTTTGTTTGGAAAAACTTGACCGCTTACTTATCCACACAGACATGCTTACTATTTTTGACTCACTGTGTACTCAGATCCATCCTTTTACACGATCTGATCATGCGCCGATCTCCACAGACTTTCGCCACAACATTCAACCTAAAAATAGACCGTTTAAATTCGAATTGGCTTGGGCTTCAAGGGCTGATTACAGAAACTTAGTCTCGCAGGCTTGGAGGGCGAACCCACAAGGTTCTTTGATGTTTAAATTGCTTCAAAAGGCAAAAGTTCTTAAAAGACTATCCAAAACATGGCACAAGAATACGGTACGCAATATTCATAACCAAATCCTTGTAACGGATCAAAAGCTACTTAGTTTACAGACAACTCTTATCTCAAATTACAACCATCGGGATTTCCAAATCCTTAAACAACTGCTCAACAAAAGAGAACGCATGTTGGACTTTCACCGTCGCTACTAGAGCCAGCGGGCTAAAGTGAAACATACAAAACTAAATGACTCCAACTCAGGCTATTTTCATAAGATTGCTACTGCTAAAAGAGGAAGAAAATTTATTAAGTCAATCTTACTGCCAGGTGGGCAGCCTACAACTGATTTCCATACAATCCAACAAGAATTTGTCCGTGATTTCAAGGCTCGTTTCAGAGCCTCTTCGAACATCGGGACTTATCTCCAGATCTAGCAGTTATCCCAGCGCTGGTTACTCAGGCTGACAATGATATGCTATCGGCACCTGTTACAAACAATGAGATAAAAGCGGCTGTTTTTTCGATGAGCCCGGACAAGGCTCCGGGACCTGATGGCTTCCCAACCGGTTTTTACCAGAAGTTCTGGCCTACTGTGGGCCCTTCTGTGACGAAAGCTGTAAAGGCTTTTTTTCACCAGTGGTAGGTTACTACGCCAAACAAACCATACTTTTATCACGCTTTTACCAAAATGTGCTGCACCGACTGCAGTCAACCATTACAGACCTATCAGCTTATGCTCTACAATCTATAAAATCATAGCTAAAGTAATTTCAGCACGGCTAACAAATATCTTTGATAAACTCATACATCCCTTACAGGGAGCCTTCACAAAAGGGAGAGCTATTCAGGACAACATTCTGATTGCTCATGAAGCTTTGCATTCATTTCGAATGAAGAAAGGCAAAACGGGCATGGTTGCCCTTAAGCTTGATATGGAAAAGGCATACGACTGCATTGAATGGCCTTTTCTTTTCCAAGTGCTATCCAAGTATGGGTTCAATGATCTATTTAATAACAGAATAAAAGAATGTGTTTCAACAGTATCAGACTCGGTCCTCGTTAATGATGAACCAACCACCGTTTTTCACCCCACTAGAGGTTTAAGACAAGGAGACCCCCTCTCCCCCTTTCTCTTTATCCTAGCCGCTGAGGTACTAGCATGTACGCTGCACAACCAAGGGCTTGCTAGTAAGGATCTCGGCATTTCTTTTGGTCGGCCGGGTATGAAGATTCCTTTTCTAGCGTTTGCTGATGATATTCTCATTTTCTGCAAAGCCTCCCATGCGGCATGTACTTCTGTGCTGTCTATCTTAGACAGGTACTGTTTAATTTCAGGACAAAAGGTGAATCTGCATAAATCCAGCTTTCAAGCATCCCCAAATACAACTGCTGTCGCAATAGCTTCAACTATTGCCGTACTTGGTATTCCCCAGGCTAACAATTTTGACAAATATTTGGGTTGTCCTGTTGTCAACGGTAGGACCAATAGGGATACTTTCGCTGATGTGGTTCTCAATACCAAAAACCAGCTCACAAAATGGAAAGCCTCCAACCTGTCTGCCGAAGGACGGCGGGTGCTTATCAAAGCAAATCTGAGTGCCAAACCGATTTTTCTCATGCAAGCCTTCCTCCTACCTTCTCACGTTCTTCACGAACTTGACAAAGTTTATAAACAATTCTTTTGGAACAAATCAGCTAATGCCACGCCGCTCATTAGTTGGGACAAAATCTGTTCGGACACGATGAAAGGTGGTTTAGGGATTCATAAGGCTGAATCTATGAATATAGCGCTACAAATGAAGCTACTGTGGAAAATTATTGCGGAACCAGACAATATCTGGGTTCGAGTCATCTCACATAAATACCTAAAAGGGCACGATCTTTATAGTTATAACAAAAAAGGCAACACCTCTTGGCAATGGTCACGCCTTATGTCCATCAGGCCTCAGTTCCTCCCGGGTCTACAATGGCGGGTTGGAAATGGGGAAACGATTGATTTCTGGTCCCATAATTGGGCTTCTGAGAAGCCGTTGAGTGCCAAAACGCTAATCCCCATTCCGGTGGAGCTAGCCGGCGTGCCAGTGGCTCATTTTATCACAAATCGGCAATGGAATAAACCTTTTATAAAGGAGGCATTACAAAACATTCTGAAACCAGATGATATTAAGCAAATTTTGGGTATAACCTTACCAAGTAACCCAATCACGGATCGTCTGTACTGGGGGCCCAGCTAAAATGGCTGGTTCTCAATCGCCTCCGCTAACGCCTTCATATCGGAACACACCGGGTCGCCACAATTCGACTGTGCTTGGATCTGGTCTCTCGGTGTCCCACCAAAGGTGCGACACTTTCTATGGAAAATCTCCAGGGATGGTCTACCGACTAAGATAAGACTACAGAGGTCACATGTCGATGTACCTGCTGGTTGTGTTTTCTGTGACAATACAAATGAATCGAATGATCATATTCTCCTTCGTTGTCCTATGGCAACTACATTACTTAACGCTTTACATATCCATATTCCAAGGCGTATCTACACGGGTCGTATGGGTAATGCTTTTCCTCTTACTGCAATTAAATGCGCGATTGGGTCTAGCTCCTTTGCTACTCTAGCCTCAGCTTGGTGGGCCTTGTGGTTCTTTAGAAACCAACTGGTTTTCGATCATACGACTAAGGTAACAGTTAATGACATTCTTCTGTTACACAGCACTACTACTCATTGCTGGAAACAGTCAAAGCTTTTAGATGATGATCCGTCTGGTCCATTGATTCCCCTACCTAAATGTCGTAGAGGCAATCTCCACCAGCCATATAGGGATACAGCGTCGAAATCACGACCTCAGGATCGGTCCGGGAAGTGGGATACAACGTCGAAATCACGACCCCAGAATAGTTACAAGCTCAATTTTTATGGTTCGGTGATCACGAATGGTAAGTCGTCCTACGGTTTCGTCATCCGCGACTCTGATGGTTTAGTTGTCTCGGCTGGCAGGTCTGTATGCACAAATATTTCGGTCATTTATGCTGAAAAATCTAGGACTCAGGATGGGACTGCTACGGGCAAAGGAACTGAACATTTCTACACTTCTGATCGAAGGAGACAATCTTTTGGTGATAAAAGTACTATTAGGAGATTGGAGGTGTCCCTGGCAGATCGAGATGCTACAAGCAGATATACTGTCAGATATTTCGTCCTTTACTCATATTGCTATACGTCATATTTTCAGGGAATCAAATGCTGTGGCTGACTACCTTGCGCGTAGTGCCCATATCTCCCCTGCCGACGTCAGCTGTGAGGATGATCCAGAACTGCGAGTTCTCGTCCGGAAGGATGCGCTAGGAAGGGCCTCTGCTGCGGCCGACCCGACCTAATCTTTATCTTGCTTCAAAAAAAAAAAATGAACTGGGTAACCGGTAATTGAAATGTCACCCTCATTTCGATGAATATTTAAAGTCTTGTAAACAAAAAAAGTACCAATTAGGAAATGAGAGTTTTCCTCTGCATAAACTCTCATTTTTTAGAATCTAAAATTTTGAGAATTCAGATTTTGAGCTCCTTCCTCCATCTCAATCCGAATTTGGGCAAAACATCTTCTCCAATCTCTGTTATGGGATCAATCTCCTCTGATTCATCTTCCCTTGTGTTCGTTGGCTGGGTATCGATGGTTTTTCGGTCATCGGTCGTGTCGGATTCCTCCGCCGGTGACCTCGGCTTCTCCGTCGCCCCCCTTTTTCGCCTACACTGTTACTGTCCAACCTCCCCCCTATCACTCATCCTCCAATAACTCCTCCCGTCGCCGGTTCGTACCCTGGACCCCCTTTCTGATTATCCGTTTTCCGGCCATCTCCCCTCTTCGCAGATCCGGTTTTTCAATTCCCCCCGGAGTGGAGTTGCTCCTCCCTCTATCTCCGGCTAACCATGCCTCGTCTCTTTTGTGCTTGTTCTGGCTCCGACTAGTGTCTTTGCCGGTCGCCGCCGTCCTTGTTTCGGTCTCCTTGCCGTGCAAGCCACGGTTGTCTGTGTGAAATCCCATCCCGTTCAGAGTGGATGTCTTGGCGTGCAAGGGTTTCCTTTGCCTTGCACGCCAAGGTCAAGGACAGACATAAAAAAAAAGTGTAAATCCACCCGAAATGGTCTTGTCAAATTCCCGAAAGGGTTTGAGTATAACCACTCGAAAGGGTTTGAGAAAATCCCGTAAGGGCTTTGTCGATATTTTGTAGGTGAAAGTTTTTTGGCGGTTTGTTTCGAGCAGTTTGCGGCTCTGCTTCCGATGTTTCTAGGAGATCTTCTGCTTGGTTTAGGGGGCGTAAAATATGTAGTCGGGTCTGGCTGGGGTCATGGTGGTGCGCTCAGGGTGACTCCGTATCCGGGATAGAGTTTCCTTGGAGTTCGTCTGCACTACCCACAGGAGTTAGGGTCCTGTTGTACTACTGGCTCGCGGTGCTACTGTTCGGTGGTGCTTGGCTGCGTTCTTCGGTGGCTTCCTCAGCGTTTCGGGTGTTTGGTCTTCTTGGAACGTTTTGTTCTAGAGTTTCTTTCTGCTTGGTTCATTTCGCTTGTTATTTGTATTTCTGTTTTTAGGTTGCTCTGTTAGACGGTTCGCCGTCTGCCGACATCGGTCGGCCTCTCGATGAGTCAGGCCTGTCTGACCTTCGAATTTTTACCAAATAAAAAAAAAAGTACCAATTAACTAAGCCATTGAGATAACTCAAGTGCAACCATAATTCAAGTGGATATAATGTGTTTGTTGGGCTGTTGGATCCTCCCCCAACTATAAACTCTCTCTTCGGAGGTTGTAAACTCCTCTTTAGAGGTCGGAAATCGCCATTCCTGTTCTCCATCTCCGCCCCACTACCTCCATTCTTCGGGCGGAGACCGCTGTCGGGGTGTTCGTTTTGGGTTGCCTGGTCAGTTTGGACGCTAATCCCGCTCCTACCCTCTGGTTCGAGCACCCAGGTGTCCAATCTACTCAAGCCCTGCAATCCTAAACCCATCTGTAGGTGCGAAAAATCCACTCAGACCCTAGATTTCAGTCCAAATCTCTTCCATTATCTCCTCCTCCCGACAATTTCGGCATCTCCCTTACTGATTTTGAGTAATTGCTGTCTAGATTTCCCTGTTTTGATTTCCAATTTGGGGGGTTTGGTGTTGTTTCGGTATTCTGGACCATTGATTTGGTTTCGGTGGTTTTGGCGGTCCTCCTCGTTCGGCCTCGTCTCAGACCCTCGCCCTCGCCGTCCCGATCCACCCTTCCGGCCTCCTCAGTTCCGCCTTCTAGTTCTGGCAGTCTGTTGGCTTCGACTGGTCAATCCTTGTCGTGCATGGTTGAACCTCCTTGGTGTGCAAGCCTGTAATTGTTGCGGTGCTCTCCTTGCACGAAAATGCTGACAAATCTTTTTAAAAAAAAAGTAAGAACAAAACACAACTGGTTTTGTTTCTTATCATGACCAATAAGATTAATACATGTATACTTGTTCGGTTTTTACTCCTTATAGGTATATGTATATTATTTGTGTAAACGGTTATATAATTTTTATATATAATTACTGAATATCCCGAAAGGGTTGATCAAAATCCCATTAGGGTTTGGGTGCTTTATATACATGTGTTTGTGTGGCTTTGCGTTTTGGTAGGGTCGAGCTTTCTCTTCCGCTGATGGGGTTTTGGTTGTTGGAGTCGGGACAGGTAAGGGCCGTGGTAGTTTGTATCGTGGCGACTCCTCTTTCTGGGTTGACTGCTTCCCTGGTTTCGTCCTCACTACCCACAGGATGATCGGGTCCTGATGTGTCGCTGACCTGCAGTGCTGCTTCTGGTGGTGCTTGGCTTCGTCTGCCATTTTCGTCCTCATCTTGTTTGGTTTTGATGGTTTTGCTTCGTTATTGTAAATCTCACTTGCCTGTGTTTTGCACCGTTTTGTATTTTCTTTGTTTTGACGGTTCTCTGTCTGCCGATCTTATCGACCATCGAGGTTCAGGCCTGTCTGACCTCGAATTATTATCTAATCAAAAAAAAAAATTCAAGTGGATATTGTGGAACCGAAAAATGAATGGGTGCAAATAGTTATAGCGAAATACTTGAAGGAAGAGAGCATTTGGGACTATACGAGGAAAAAGAACACGTCATGGCAATGGGCGAAGTTGATGGAGATTAAAGAAGAATTCTGCTCTGGTCTAATCTGGCAAGTTGGTAATGGAAAAACTACAAGGTTCTGGAAGGACAACTGCTAAACTATGACACAAACCTCTAACAAAACAGTATCTGTGCCATAGACCACAATGAAGAACAAGAAACGATTGACCAGTTCTTAAAACCAAATAACACTTGGAATGTGAATAGATTAAAAGATTACCTCCCTTTGGAGTTTGGGCATCGTCGAGAGAATCCTGGAAGTTCGTATCCCCATAAATGAAATCGAAGATAGACTATATTGGAAACCAAGTAGAAACGGATGGTTCTCAACCGCGAGTGCTCTAGACCATGTCACAAGAACTAGAAGAATCAACCTCGATCCACTGCGTTGGATTTGGAAAATTGACTGTCCGCCAAAAATAAATTTTTTTTTATGGAAAAACCTTCTAAATGGGACACCGACGAAAGTCAGACTACAAAGTAAAGGTGTTCATGTCCCACTTGAGTGCCCACTTTGCAACTACAATGGTGAAGATGCTACTCACCTCTTCACCGAATGCAAAACTTCTTTATCCATTATTGGAAGAATGAATAGACAAATCGAGCAAATAATCCGAAACACGAACAAAAGAGACAAACCATACAAGAATATAACTACGGAAATTTTTGCAAACATCTCTGCGGAACAGAAATCGATCCTGGCCTTTTCCCTTTGGGGTATTTGGTCAATCAGAAACAAAATTCTATTCGACAACAATGAGATTATGAATCCGGAAGAATGGATAAAAAATATAAATCAGTATAGGAGAAGTTGGAGAAAAGCACAATAGGAGGAACAAGAAGACGGAACGTCCACTACAAGAGTAAATACCCACCAAAACAGAACAAAAAACCAGAGAATTGTAAAATGGAAAAAGACCACCGACGACTTTGTAAAACTCAATTTTGACGGTGCTATGATTGGTTCGGACATGGCTGCATCAGGATTTGTTATTCATGATAGCCATGGGTCAGTTCTCTCTTGTGGTGCTCAGGGTCACGGTAGGGTGTCCGCGGAGCAAGCAGATCGAGTGTCTCGGTCTTTTGTTCGGTCTCCAGGAAGCTACAAAGAGGGATTTCTCCCGGCTGGAGGTGGAAGTCGACTGCTTGGTGCTGATCAATGTCATGAAGGGGGTCTGGCGGTGTCCTTAATTGGGAGATTGAGTTGATGGTCTCGGATGCACTCTGTTTCAGTTGCACTTTCGAGAGGGTCATTTTTTCGCACATCTACCGCGAGGAGAACCAGGTTGCTGATAGACTGGCACACATTGGTCTCTCTTCATCCTTTGTCGCTGAGCGAGTTATTGCTTAGATTGCTGACGTCGTCCGTCTGTACGCTCTTGGGTGGTGGGTCAATCGCGGTGGATCATCCCCAAATTCTCGCCTTATATAAAAAATAAATAAATAAAATTCAAGTGGATATCTTTTCTCTTACATAAATAAAATATAAAAACTTGTTTGATTTTTCCGTAGACTGAAAATAGTTTGAAAAATCAGTTCCACCAAACAGATTTAATTTTCAAAAAAAAAAAAAAAGGCTTGCAAGAAAAACCGAAGAACATTCCGTTTTGGCAGCCCCCTTCCTCTCTTCTTCATCCCCTTCTTTCAACCTTCTTACTCCCCCAAAATCAATTTTCTTCCAAATTCCGAATATGCTCAGAACGAATCGCTACCAAATCCACCCCCTCGGCGCCAACACGCGCTTCAATCTGGAAACTCCGACCTCCTCCGCGAGCCGCCAACCACCTCCGTCGCCGGCGGAGGCGGCGGGGACTCACCATCCGATTAAAACCAAAGCGAAGCTCTTCTCCTTCCTCCTCCAAGGCCTAATCATGGCCCTAACAGCATCCGTCTTCTACTTCTCCACGGGCCTTGTCGCCGTCATGATCCTCTTCCACCTCTGCCTCCTCGGCGGCGCCCTCCGCCGCCGCTGCGGACGCCGCAGCAACCACCACTACCTCCTTAACTTCGATTCCGACATCGGCAGCACCTCCCCGCCCCGCCTCTCCCCCGCCGAGCTCGAGGAGCTTCCCGGAACGAGGCTCTCGCGAGGATCGGAGGACGCGTGCGCCATCTGCCTGGAGGATTTGATCGACGGCGATCGGTGCCGCGAGCTGCCGGATTGCAAGCATGTGTTTCACGCGGGCTGCGTGGATCGGTGGCTGGCGAGGGCGGTTGACTGCCCTGTTTGTAGGACCACCGTGGGGGTCGCCGCAGAGGAGCAGCCCACCGAAGCGGGAGAGGGAGGGGGTCAATTATGGTCCTTCTTCGGCTCTGAATGAAACTTTTGACATTTGTACACTTCGCAAAACATGTAATATACACTGCATATATATTAATAAGAAAATTATATTGCAGGTTTTTCGGTTCGATTGATCGTTTAGTTTTTTATTTGAAATTGGTTCACTCAATTGATTTTAGCACAAAAGAAGTTAAAAAAGAGTTTAAGGTCGAAGAAAAAACAATCAATTTTTCCGTTGTATATGGGAACTTAGGGTAAATCAGGAAAATAAAAACATATAGGCTATTGACAAGTCGTTAAAGTGACTATTAACAAGATAATTTTATCAAAATTGTACAAAAGTCCATACCATTCGAACCTTCATTAATTTCCCATGGCGTAACCGAGATCTCTTGCTACCTTCCTGCATCAAACCTTCATTTCCAATATCCAAGTTCAAAAATTCCTAATTGAAGATATTGCTAATTAGTCTCAAATCTTAATTAAAGCATACAATCTCAACTCTTTGATTAGTATTGCCGAGAATTAATCATGACCATGGCCGACAATTACAATATAGTCCGTGTTCAATCCTCAATCAAGGCAAGTATCAGGAGTCGATGAGGAAAGTTGTAGCAGTCGACGGGGTCAGGTCGAATCTGTCTTCGCGAAGGTAATCGTGAAGAGGGCGATGGAAAGCCGATGCCATGGAAAGTAATCGACGTGAAGCAGACGTCATGGAGTCGTTGTCTTCATCACTTTATCCAACACACAAGTAGGAACAGGAAGGATAGAAAGCCATAAACCAGTTATACCTTGGAGGACGGTGGCAATAACTCTCTCTTACCAGCATCAATCAGGGGAGAGGGTGACAAATACTTTCTCACCCAAAAATCAAGCCTTTTCTCCAAAGCATCAATCAGGGGAGCATAATGGATCGCATGGAGAACATTTTGGCATATAGGAATACCCGGATATCTAAAGGGAAAGACCCCTTGCGACAGGCCACTTTCTGCAATGATCATATTAGCCTCAAAAGTAGGAACTGAAGCAAGCAAGATAGAGGACTTACTATGATTCATGGAGAGCCCCGAGCACATCTGAAACTTCTTTAAGCAATCAAGGAGAATCGAGATAGAGTCCTTGTCACCCGGGCAAAAGATAACAATGTCATCCGCAAACATCAAATGGGCAATCCTTAAGGCCTTAAAATTCTTGTGGAATAAAAAATCCAACTCGGAGTTACCTACTTTGATCACGCGGGACAAAAATTCCATGCAAATAACAAACAGGACGAGGGAAATGGGATCTCTTTTCCTCAAGCCACATTTACCCGAGAAGTGCCCATGTAATTCACCATTAACTTTAATAGAGTAAGAGGTAGAGGAAACACACTCCATCACCTACTCAATAAAGGTCAAAGGGAAATCAAGTTCAGTCAAGGCATACCTCAAGAAGCTCCATGAGATGATGACATAGGCTTTTGCTAGATCATTAATTTTGAGGAAGCATCACCGGATTTCCCTCTTTACATCATATATACCTCCTCAAAAGTTCTTGGATGAGGAAGATATTATCCGACATGAGTCTCCCAGGGACGAAGGCTGCTTGGGCCGGTTCGATGAGGTATCCAAGACTACCTCCAAGTCTATTGGTAAAAACTTTGGAGATTATCTTGTACACCACATTGCAACAAGATATAGGCATGTAATGCTTAACACAAGAGGGATGCCCACTTTTGGAATTAAGGCAATAATAGCATGATTGAATTGTTTTAGAAGTTTACCATTCACGAAGAACTCCTTGAATGTTGATGTGTTGCACACACTTCGGCTCCAACAAGGTCCCACGAAGACTTGAAGAATTTTGAAGAGAAGCCATCCGGTCCGGGGACTTTTTAGTCGTAAATCCCCCAAAGAGCGATTTTAATCTCCTCATCAGAGATTGGAGCAATAATGAGCAGCCCCTTGTCCTCCTCTTTGAGCTTCGGACCCCCAAAGAACCACCTTCGATCGGGAGTCACAACATCCCTACTGGTAACCAAAAGCCCCTCATAGTGAGTCACAAATTCATGAGCCACCTCTTTCTCTGACCTAGTGGTAGAACCATTATCTCGTTTTGTAGCGAGACAAATGAAGTTCCTTCTTCCATGTGCTCTTATCAACCCATGAAAATACTTCGAACATCTATCACTTTCAAGAATATAAGTATGTTTGACAAATTGAGAGAGAAAATTTGCCTTGGCTTTCATGAGTCTAGATGACTCCACTTTGGCTCGTTTTACCTCCACCTTTGCCTCAATCGAACCTAGGTTGATGCGGAGATTCTCAAGTGCAGCTTCGAGGCTCTCATTAGCCCTCTCCGCCCTCTTCGAGATGTGGCTATAGTGGAGCTCATCAAGCCTCCTAAGAGGCGTTTTTAGTTTAGCAAGAAGATAAGAAAGGCGAAATTGATAAATACCTCTTTTGTGGGTCGTCCAATTGTCTTCAACTAAGGTCAAGAATTCATCATGCTCATCCCAATGGTAAAGGAACTTGAAGCTCCTTCTCCTTCTTCTTTGGTCCAGCCTAGCAAAGGTCAGAATTGTCGATTTATGGTCCGAGAGCTCCCACGTGTTTGGAAAGGAAGCAAGGCAATCAACTCCACTCGCTTTCCATTCATGGTTCACCATGACTCGGTTGATTTGGCTCCAAATGATGCCATCTTGCCAAGTGAAAATATTTCCACTCGAAGATGACACATCCTCCAGCCCATGTGTGTGATAAGCTTCTAGGCGCGGACTTATCAAGAGCAGGAAACAAGGTTTTATTGAAATTAGTAGTCTAGGCAATCCTGACATACACGATGTCTTATTTCCTACTTACTAAATACATGACCAGGGAGATTGAGAAGCTCGTGTGTAACTTTTGGTGGGGATATGGAGAAGGAAAAAGAAGATCCATTGGTTATCTTGGAAGAGGATGTGTCTGCCGAAGGAAAAAGGAGGATTTGGATTTAGGGATATGGAGGCATTCAAGCTGGCCCTATTGGCGAGAATGGGATGGCAGATCATGTGCGAACCTGAAGCACCACGCTCCCAGGTTTTGAAAGCTCGGTATTTTCCCCGAACAAGTTTCCTAGAGGCTTCAATTGGACATGCTCCTATTTACATCTGGAGAAGCTTAGTTAAAGCAAGGGAGGTGATGAAGGTGGGAACATACTGAGCCTTGGTGTCAAATGAGTGCTCTCATGCATGAGTGTGTTGCATAAGAAGGGAGTGTATGTTGAGCCTTGATGTGGTATATGTGGAGAAGAAAAGACTATCATGCACGATGTATTCGAGTGTAATTGGGCTCGGGAGGTGTGAAAGCTAGCTAGTTCTGACGATAAAAAGGGAGGGTAAGAGAGCGAGGGACTTTATGTTATGGGTTGAAAGGGTGTCAAAGCTAAAAGACAGGGAGGCTATGGGGCTATGGGCTTACCTTGTTGAAGGAGTGTGGCATGCTCGTAACGGGCATATCTTCGATGGGATTAGGGAGAAATCGGAGAACATTTTGGAGGGAGTATGGGAGAGGGTTTATCTGCACATTAACAAGGAGATGCAGGTGTGGAGGGTTGGGGATAGACAAGAGGAAGGGAGGGACTATGCGAGATGGTGGCTGCCGAAGGAGGGTTACACAAAGATCAATTGTGACACATCCTCATCAGCAGAAAAGGGTTGCGAGGTTGGCATTATAGCTCGCAATAGTGATGGTGCACTAGTGGGCATGCACTAAGCGAATTCAGCGAGGATCGGAGCCTCTAATGGATGAACTTGAGGCCATGACTTGGGCGATGCAGACCACAAAAGAGAGGGGATTGGGAGTTGTCATCATTGAGTCTGATTGCCAACAAGCCATTCAGCTAGTGCAACTAGGCGTGGCCACGGGTCGGACCCGCCGGGTTCGACCCGTCGGGTCAAGGGTCAGGGTTGGCCGACCCGAACCCTAACCCATAAATCTCACGGGTTGACGGGTTCGGGTCGACCCGTTGACCCGCGCGGGTCGACCCGTTGACCCGGCGGGTTACATTATTTTTTAAATTTTTTTTTTTTTAAAAATGACTATTAAAATAAATAAATAAATAATATGTAAAGATTTTATCTTCACAACACATTTTATCACTTTGATATGAAGTGTTAAAAATGTAGGAAGATTATATCTCCATATTAATTCTTTCATCCACAATAATTTCATTGTGTGATGTAAGAGAAAAAAATATGAGAATATATTTCTCAAACTTCATTTCCAAGTTAATTTCCAATGTAGGAAATGTAGGAAACAAGTGAATTGGAAGAAATGTGGTAGTGGGATACATATATATAGCCCCATGCCTTCTCATTCTAACTCCATATTTTCGTTGTCCCACATCGGAAATGAGGGGAAGGAAAGAAGACTTCCAAGTCTATAAAAGGAGAAGGATGAGGTTTATTTGTCTCACATTGCACATTGCATATTAGTTTATGTATTATTGTGAGTTATTTTAAAAATAATTTACATAATATTATAAATTTATTTTATTAAAAATAAATTTTTCAAAAAAAAAATATTTTGAAAAAGCGGGTCATGAAACAGTGCCTAAACTCAATCAAAATTCAGTCCTCAAATGCCTCAGCAACATGGAAGACATTAACCGAGTCATGAAACAGTGCCTAAACTCAATCAATATTGCAAGCATAGCAAGTAATGACATGAATTTTTCTATTAGCATACCGAAATATATTTGAACAATTTGATAAAAATTGAGTAGGAAGAACATGAATTGGTACCATGGGAGGAGCCATGGGAGTGACAAAGAAGTAGCAATAGCGGCTGAAATCTGAAGCACAAGAACGGCACTGGAACGGATACGACGACGATGAAGAGGAACGGATCTGATTTCGATAGTGGATTGCAAGACGCCAGGGGATCGCTTAACACCATTGAAGCCGCCGAGGGATTGCAAGCCGCCGGGGGATCTGATTTCGACAGTGGATTGCAAGCCGCCAGCACTGGAACGGATACGACGGTGATGAGGAGGAACGCATACAACGGCGAGAGTCGCAAGGAGAGCGAGCGAGGAGTCGCAATTCCAGCAACGACAATTCACGGATCCGAGGTGGCAACGGCGAGAGCGCCGGGTTGACCCGCCGGGTCACGGGTCACGGATTCCCCGACCCTAACCCTAACCCGCTACCCGTCCCCACCCGCCAACCCGTCAACCCGGACCTGGCGGGTCATTGACCCGTACGACCCGGCGGGTCACGGGTTGACCCGTAACCCGTGGCCACGCCTAAGTGCAACAACAAAGGCTGATTTTGGGAGCGACTGGTGCACTAGTGAAAATGGTGAGACGGATGGCAAGGGAGTTCCAAGTATGCAAGTGTAGCCACGCCAAACGAACTGGAAATCAAGCTGCGCATTTCCTAGCTCAGTTACGTCATATGTCTAGCTATTTTGTGTTTTCGGAGTTTGATCTTAGTTCCTAATTATTTGACATTGTGTTTGGAGACTTAATGATTACGAAATGAGAATTTTTCTTTCATAAAAAAAAAAAGAAATTAGACAAAATCACCTATTAAATACAATTTGTTAACAAATCAACACCCATGATAAAATTATGTCAAGATGTTTTTTTTTTAAAATGTTGTAAATGGCCAATATGATCTTTTTTTTATGGATTCAACGTCCGCAATTGTATATACTAGTTCAGTACTAGCACCTTGCACGGTTGTTTAATCAATATTAATGCATTAGGTATTGGAAAAGAAGTATTAAAAAAATTATATTAACCCTTAACCCTAATATTCTTTCATTTTTTTGAATTTAGATCAAATTTCTATTAATATCCATTCAACTAGCTAAGTAATTTCTTTTAATATTTTTTATTGTTATATCAACTTTAAAATAATAATCAAATGAGAAGAAATCAATTTATATATATATATATATATATATATATATATATATATATATATATATATATATATATATTCTTTCGATTATTTGAATTTAAATAACTTTTTTATTAGAACTTGTTGGATAAAAATTTGGTAAAATTATATCTTTATTATAGATATTTAACGAACTTGGTTAAAATCTTGTAAAAAATATAACGATATCTAATAAAATTGAGAAAAATATTATTTTAAGTATATAATAATATATTGATATCTTATGAAATTGAGTAAAATCTTATCTAAATTATATAATAATATATAGGCACTTATATTTATACATTTTAATTTATTTTCAAATCATGCATTTTACTTTTATCTAAAATCTTATCTAATTAAGTAAAATCAGATAAAATTTTCAAATTATGCATTTTAATTTTATTTTTTTATAGGCACGTATATTTATACGTTGATTTGAAAATAAAATTTAGGCAAATTTTTTTTTCTTTATGATATAAAAAATGCATGCTAGCCATGTTATAGGTTAATTTCATATTAGGCAAGGCAATGTCATATAAATTTTATTTTTATTTAAAAAAAAACTAACGTGTCTAACTTGGACATTATAGGTTAATTTGAAAATGCATAACTGAAAAATAATTAATATCTTCTAAAAATATATCCATAGATAAAGAAATTGGGTAAAATCTCATCTTAATCAAATAGAATTGGATAGAAATTGGAGGATTTTATAATGTGAAATTGGATAGAAAGTGTAAATTTTTTTATTGGACAAAAAGCCAACAATTAAGGAGATCTGTTCATGTGTCATTGAAGGATTTTATAGATAATAGATTTTAATCTTTTTTTTTGTTTTAAAAAAAATTATAAAAAATAATTCATTTTCAAAACATCTATTTTTTTATGTTCATAAAATTTATTGAAAAACATCTATTTTTGTATGTTCATAAAATTTATTGAAGATATTTGGCTAAATGTCCATTTTGCCAACCCTTTTTTGCAAAATGTCCACTTAAAATCAATTTTTGCTAAATATCCTAATTTTTTTTGAAAACCCCGTTTTACCCCTGCCTTATAATTCAACCCTTTCTCCCCAATTGCAATAGGTCAGATCTGGTCGAGCGCTTCTTCCACCGTCGCTCTCGGAAATTCACCGTTGCACCACCTCTACTACCGGATCCGAGCTCCAATGGCGCCAGATCCGGCCCCGACGCCACTACCTGTCGTCGCCGGATGCCGCCACCGTCCTTCCTCCTTCGTCCTGGTCTCGTATCCCTGCGCTCTCGCCGTTGCCACCTCGGATCTGCGAATTGCCGTTGCTGGAATTGCGACTCCTCGCTCGCTCTCCTTGCGACTCTCGCCGTTGTATGCGTTCCTCCTCATCACCGTCGTATCCGTTCCAGTGTTGGCGGCTTGCAATCCACTGTCGAAATCAGATCCCCCGACGGCTTGCAATCCCTCGGCGGCTTCAATGGTGTTAAGTGATCCCCTGGCGTCTTGCAATCCACTATCGAAATCAGATCCGTTCCTCTTCATCGTCGTCGTATCCGTTCCAGTGTCGTTCTTGTGCTTCAGATTTCAGCCGCTATTGCTACTTCTTTGTCACTCCCATGGCTCCTCTCATGGTACCAATTCATGTTCTTCCTACTCAATTTTTATCAAATTGTTCAAATATATTTCGGTATGCTAATAGAAAAATTCATGTCATTACTTGCTATGCTTGCAGTATTGATTGAGTTTAGGCACTGTTTCATGACTCGGTTAATGTCTTCCATGTCGCTGAGGCATTTGAGGACTGAATTTTGTTCTTCTCAAATGTTTATTCTTACTTTGTTTGATTACACTGTATATTTCGGTTTAGATCTGAATAAATTTTTTGATGAGCTGAATGCAATGTTTTGCTGGTGGTGTAGTTTTAATGGTGGCGCTGATGTTGTTATCCGGTTAGATGTCATCAATTGTTGAAGGATGAGAGTGTCTGGTATAGTGTTGTCGAGCTGTTGCTGTCTTGAAGCATTCCTTGAAGCATTTCATGTGTTTGTTGTCTGTCACAAATGGCGTCTGTTGTCATAGCTTTTTTACGGGCCGTTAGGAGTAGGAATATTAGTTCTTTGGTTTTGATTGATTTAGGTGGGCTGATATTGGGAGAATCTCAGTGGGTTCATATTTCTATGGGCTTTAATTTTGATGGATTGGAAACTAGAGGCGACACTCTTGGAAATTCATAATGTATATTTTTCGGTGATATTGTGTTTGATTAAACTATTTTTTGTAGAGTTTGTGTTTGCTTACACTATTTTTCATGAAATTATATGTTCTTTTTTATTTATTTTGGTCATATTGTATTTGATTACACTATTTTTTTTTTCATGAAATTACATGTGTCACCAAGAGTGTGACCTCTAATAAAGGTGATGACAGTGATAGGGGTGGTGGTGATAGCGATATAAGTGGTGGTGACAGCGATATGAATGGTGACAACGATAGGGCGGTGACAGCGATAGAGGTGGTGACAGCAAGAAGGGTGGTGACAACGATAGGGGTAGTGGTGTGTCTGGTGACAGTGATAGGGGCGGTGGTGACAGCTATAGAAGTGGTGGTGACAACGATAGGAGTGGTGGTGACAGCGATAGGAGTGGTGATAACGATAGGGCGGTGACAGCGATAGAGGTGGTGACAACAATAAGGGTGGTGACAACAATATGAGTGCTGGTGACATTGATAGGGGTGGTGGTGATAGCGATAGGGGTGGTGGTGACAGCGATAGGAGTGGTGGTGACAGCGATAGGGCGGTGACAACGATAGAGGTGGTGACAGCAATATGGGTGGTGGTGACAGTGATAGGGGTGGTGGTGAGAGCGATAAGGGTGGTGGTGACAGCGATAGGAGTGGTGACAACGATAGGGCGGTGACAACGATAGAGGTGGAGACAGCAATAAGGGTGGTGACAGCGATAGGAGTGATGGTGACAACGATAGGAGTGGTGGTGACAACGATAGGAGTGGTGGTGACAGCGATACGAGTGGTGACAACGATAGGGCGGTGACAGCGATAGAGGTGGTGACAACAATAAGGGTGGTGACAACAATATGGGTGGTGGTGACAGTGATAGAGGGGGTGGTGACAGTGATAGAGGTGGTGGTGACAACGATAGGAGTGGTGACAGCGATAGAGCGGTGACAGCGATAGAGGTGGTGACCGCAATAAGGGTGGTGACAGCGATATGGGTGATGGTGACAACGATATGGGTTTTGGTGACAACGATAGGGCGGTGACACTAACTAATCTCGTAAAAAAAAAATTGTCACTCAAAAATTTGTTTATCATCATACATGTGTTACCAAAGTTGTGTCACCAAAGTCATTGACCGGTATCACCACTTATAAAGGTGGTGACACTAATTTCGTAAAAAAAAAAACCGTCACCAAATTTTTTTGTGTGTCACCAAAGTTGTGTTACCAATTCATTGACTTTGACCGGTCAATGGTCAAAATAAAAATGGGAATGGGAAGGAGGGGCAAAAATGTAATATTAGGACATTTTGCAAAAGGGAAAATAAAAGTGGACATTTTGCAAAAAGCCTTGTAGAAAATGGATACTTAGCTAAAAAACCCAAATTTATTTTGAAAAATGACACTTTCAATTTTTTTTAAACTTATCTTTATAAAAAAAAAATTAATAAATGATTTTTTCAAGATAAAATGTTGTAAACATATAAAAATAGATTGTTGAATATGAATGTAATTTTTATCATTTTTAAAAGATAAAATAAAGACTAAAATAATTTTGTGTTAAATCAAGTGAAATAGCAAGTGAAGTCCAAGTGAAATAGCAAGTGAAGTAAGAGATGTACATTCCAAAAATAGTGGCATTAGGTATGAATAAGATTATGCCCAAGGGATAAGATTATGCTAAAAGCTAAATATTCGAGTCTTCTTTTGTGCCACATTTGTTGCTTCTTTTGTTGCAAAGGTGTTTTGACGTTAATGAGAGCGACAAACGCACAAAGTAGGAGGTTGCTCAGAGTGGGTTATCCTAAGCCGAAAGGTTAATCATTGGAGATCACCTACTAATCTAATATCCAAATATATTTAATTGTGTGAAGTGTAATTAATGTTTATAATCCTTGTTATATGTCCTTACCAAAAATAAAATAAAAATCCTTGTTATATGTATTAAACGAAAAACATTTAGTTTATTTTGTCGTAGCATGGATACGCACTAGTGTTAAATAAGTCCACTTAAAACAACGAATATCGTGACCAAGTCCGGTTACCAAGTTAAGATGGCACCGATGGCTAGCCATAGTCAATGGTGGATCAAGAATTTCGTTTAGGGGTTTTAAAAAATAGGATTTTCTATCCTACTAGTGTAAGGCCCGTGTCTTAGGCATGGGTACGAAATATTTTAATTATGTACTACAATGTAATATTATACAAAGATATAAAACATTTTATATCCGATCTCTATTCATTTTTTCTTAGACCATTTAAAATGAAATTATATAATATTTATCAAATGTCGAATATTCAAACAAAGTAGCACAACCGACAATTCAACCCAACAGCGAGAACACTTCCTAAAACATTATAAATAGAAAATAAATAAGAAATGTCATATAAATATGGATGTGGAGAAAATAACGATAAATTAGCCAAATTGATAACCATCGCATAGAAAATGACCGTTGGCATAACATGAGATCAAAAGGTTGTATATTACATACATAATACATCCTCATACATTCTACAGAACTTCTTTATACACTACATTAGTGGTAGTAGATGAAGCATTACTTTCATTGCCAGAAACTAAGACTTTCAATCCAGCTCTGGCAGTAACTCTAGACACAGCTACATATAATTGTCCATGGGTGAACACTGACTTCTGTAGGAAGAGACCGACTTGTGAAAGAGATTGTCCCTGACTCTTGTTGATGGTCATAGCAAATGAAACCATCAATGGGAACTGTCAGCGTTGAAACTTGAATGACAGCAATGTGTCCGAAGGTGATAATTAACATCATGCGAGGTATAGGGACCTTATGACCAGCATGCGTCCCAAACATAATTTGTGCTTCCAATATACGATTTCTCAATCATGTAATGAGTAGCCGAGTTCCATTACATAAGCCAAGAGATTGATCCAAGTTGTGAAGTAACATCACTGGAACCCCTACCTTGAGTGTGATGTTATGATTAGGTATCCCTGGGCATTTGATAGTGTTCAAATATTCGGCCGAGTAAATAGCTCCTTATCCTTCTATATTAAGATCTGACTTGCAAAGGCTATCTGAGGTGTGGAAAGAAGGTTTGGATTTCAAGATTGACCTCTTATTATTCTCCCTTTGTTATTAGCATTTACCTCTTTTTATTCTACTTTGACAGACGTAAGGTAGAAAGAAGTCAGGAGCGAGCACTTCCAGTGCGTGCAAGGATCGACCCTCTGGTTTTTACTCGAGAGGATGATTCATATAGCAAGAAGGCCATTTGCCTTGTGAGCCTCTCATATAGCAAAAAGACCATTTGCCTTGTGAAGCTACATTCTTTCAGTCTCCTAGTAGAATATATCTTATTCAGGCACTTAGAAGATATGGTTGACCTCCCGTCATCTGTAAAAGCTCCATCACTCATCTTTGTATAGTTTCAACTCTTTTTGCAGTTATCGAACTTGTCAAATGTCTAATGACCAAACACATGAGCATGGAAATGCACTTCTTATACTTTTAACATTGAGTCAATGTTTAACTATATGCAATTTTCTTCAATGGGTGGATGTCCAGTTGTTAATCCTACTAAATATTAATGGACATTAGTTACACATGTTAGAAAACTATCGCAATTTTCTTCAATGGGTCGATGTTGCTACTTCCAAAGTCGGGAGCTAAGGGAAAGGTCATTGCCACCGAGTTCAAACCAGCAAAACCATTGCTACCGACCCCAAGTTCCAAGGCTGAGCTAGGCATAAGAGGTGCCAATGAGCTAGAAAGTGTGGACAACGTTGATCGACGATAGTGGCCGGCGTAAGAACTTGCTTGCGAGGGCACACACGCAATCTAATTCATCCTTCAATCGAGCATGCTCGATCCTTAGATGTTGCTCTTGTAAAGAGATGTCGCCCATGATGGCCGGGATGCCATAGTTGGTGCATATCGGGTTTCTCATTGCCTCCCTAATGGACAGGTTTTCGGATCGGATTTTGTCATTCTCTTGCCTCAAAATAGAATTCCCAAGCCGGCCTTTCTAATTGGGTCTGATCAGCAGGGTGAGGGCACTCTTTGAACACACTGCAAATCAACCATAAATGTAACCATAAAACAATCATTCAAATTCAAATCAATCTTCGATTAGCTGCTAAGAAAACAAATCCATACGCTTCAACCTCTTGAATTTGCTGAGGGCTGTGTAGGTGGTATCTCTTCTTATTATTAGGTGGGTTGTCAGGACAATCTTGATCATCACCAGAGGCACCTCCGTCCAATTTATCACTCCCAGATATGCTCTCATGTTCCTCTTCCCTGCTCCTCCTGCTTCCACCATTGGACTCGAAATTATCCGAAACTCTGGTCAACTCACCTTGACCACTTCTCATTCGTGTCTGTTCAAAATGTGTGTGTAGTTTCATACTTTCATCAATCAATCAAGAGAGAATATGAGATCTGAAGAAATCACAAATGATGGAACTTAATCTTAAATAAAGATAAAATTAATGTATTGAACAATGAACACATGCTATTTCTCAGAAAAGAGCATAAAATGGTAAAGCATAACAAATATAAAAAATTAAGTGTACAGAATTAGAATAAATAGCAACATGGTAATATCAGTGGCGGATATGTGGGGGGCTCGGGATGGCTGAAGCCCCCCTATCCTGAAAAGGGGTATGTGTATATTTATATATCTGTTAATCTAATAATATATATAAGTGAGGTAGAATAGAATCATAAAAATGAATTGGCGCAAAGGTACGCGGGTGCTGTTTGAGTACGGATGCTACCATCCCAGGTTCGAATCCCACTCCTGACCCTGTTTTAGGGTTTATGATTTGTGAGAAATAGGTTTGTTAATTTTCTTCATCTTCCTTGGAATTTGATTGTTTTTAAGTTTAATTGATTGATTGAGAATCAATTTAGATTAGAAGTTGTAGATTTGAGAATCAATTTGGGGGAATTTCGATTAAGGTCTGTGATCTATGAGAAATAAATTGTGCCTTTCTGGTTTGTGATTTGTTGTTTGAAAATTGAAATTGTGCTTGTTTATGATTTGGAAATGTGGTTTGTGATTTTGTTTGTGAGAAATGAATTTGTGAATTTGTGGATTTGTGGTTTGTGATTTGGAAGTGTGGTTTGTGTATTTATTTTGTTCTTTACGATATTCAATCAAAATTGCCAGATACATAGGGGAATCAAAACCCAGAAACAAAAAAGCCAGAATCATTAGACCCATTTATTATCAAATGTTCCTATTTGCTAAAATTTTGTTATTTGCTTGTTTTAACCATTTACTGTTATTTGACATCCATGTCTTGAAAAATTCAATGCAGCTCTAACCAAAACCATATTATTTTCTTTAATTTCCTGCCCTAAACCTTTGTCCCTTACTTACATTCGTTTAAATGCACTGAAAATATCAAACAAGCTGAAGGTTGAAGCCAATTATATTAACCCACAAAACTTGTTTCCAAAATCTAAAGACAAAACCCTGAGCTAACTGTGTCCAAAATCAAGTATTTTTTTATTCTTCATTTAAATGAACTCAAAATTTTTGTATCTCTTTTCCTATGAAATTATGTATCCTTATGAGTTGTGTATCTTTGTAAAGTCTCTTTTCTCGAAAAAAAAATTTAGCCCCCTCCTAAACAAAATTCTTGATCCGCCACTGGTAATATACCTTTCATCATCTCATCATAAGCAGCATCAGCTACATCATAAACATGAGGACCACTTGCAAGCTTCTCCCTGTAAGAACTGATGAAGTTGCTTCCATATATTTGCAAATCTTTGAAGGAGTTGACAACAATCTGGGCAGGTCCTACCTTACTCTAAATAACAAAACTTGAAAAATATAATAAAAATAAAGATGCCACTCTAAAACTGTTAACACGGACAGAGACTAATGATGAATAAATGAATGTGTAAAAATTACATAAATCATATTGCTTTGGTATTTGTGTTGTAGACTGTGAAGATCTGAGGGTTCATTCAAATAATTGAGTTGTATAAGATCATGTACACTGTCTAGAACATCGGGGTTTGCGGGTAAAAGATCTCCTGTGAACGTTTTTACGACCAATTAAAAACAACAATTATCATCATATGAATTAAATGAACCATGAATTGTATCAATAAAATCCAGAATCAATCTACTGAACTAACATTTCCAGCTGAGAGCCGTACAAAAGCTTCGCCGCCTGATACTGATTGAATAATTCCAGACTCCCACTTTTGGGAAGGTTGCCGACACCAAACACGGAGTTTCTAAGACAAAAAGTTTCTAAGACTCCCACTTTTGGGAAGATTTTGTGATACATGTTTAAAGAGATAATTTCAAAGGCATTGATGAAATTGCATGTCCTTATTTAAACTTTTGGTTTAATGAAAAAGTCGTAATCCTCACTTGAAGGATTATGAAAAAGGATAATGAAAAAGGATAATGAAAAAGTCGTAATCCTCACTTGAAAGATTACCTGCATTTATTTATTTATTTAAACTTTTGGTTTGGGGATGGGGATGAATGTCAATACTAAAAGAGGAAAAAATAAACAAAAAAGAGCAGACACATATATGCATCGAGCATAAACCAACGTTTAATATTTGATGCTAGAGTGCTAGTTCTGCAAATAATGTGGGATGTGATAATCTTTACATAAAAAAAAACTCCCCAAGGAGTAATTATAAACCAAATATTGCACCTAAATAAATCAAACATATCTTCTTAAAGTGAAATTGCTCAATGATGAGACAACTATAAAAATAAACCAAAGATTTGAGTAATTATGCATAACAGTCAGTGGGTGGATGTAGTGATACGTTTGGGATACCCGATCCTTCGCCTGTGGACTCAAGATCAAGAACCACGTCGTATATTTGCCCGATCTTGCAATGCTCTTCCAATATCTCCTGATTAACAAATTAACTAAACTAATTAGGAAACTAATTAAAGCGACGGAAATAACTTAAAACAATTTACACAAACTAATAGCGACGAAATAACAAAGGCTAGGGAACGAGGGAGCGAGAGCTCGCGAGGATGGAAGCGCAGGAGCTTGGCTCCTCAGGGCGCTGAGATGTGCGTGGGTGCAGTCGAAGACGAGGCGAGATCGAGGAGACCAGGCGCGCTCGCAGGGAGCGAGAGCGAGCACAAGGGTGTCGGGGATGCCGAGCGAGAACACACGGATGTCCGAAGGTGCTCGCTGGGAGCGAGCGTGAGCGAGAGCGAAGGCACTCCTGGGCGCCAGGCGCCGAAGCCTAGGGAGCCGGTGTCGAGGACCAAAGCGTCGGTCTTCTTCTTCCCTTGTTGCGACGAATCTTGCGAGGGTTTAGGTTGTGTTGGTTTCGGTTATGGCTGTGAACGAAGGTGATGATTGTGGTTGGGTGTCGATGAACATAGAACACAAGAGCAAAAAGCTTTTGGGATTGAAATCGAAGAACCCTTTAATCCATAAAGGGGTTCCTCAATTCTATTCAATCTAAGTAATTCAATGGAAAGTACAATGTTTAAATAGAAAAGCTAACAACCAATTCTAACATGCAAGATAGAATTTATATTGATAAAGATAGATCAAAATAACCTAAAGATAACTCAAACCTAAATAAGATAGAAGATAAATAACTTAGTGGACAAGAATTAATCTAGAGGAGATATAATTCTTCCACTTTATTAAATCTAGTTACATAAAATAAGAACTAATTAATTAAATTAAAACTGGCCCAAGCACAAGAGGTGTACTCGACATGGGTCTCCATCCACTCGACATTCTTCTTGGCCCACTCGACAAGAGATGGTCTCGAGTGGCCCATGTTGGTGTCGAGTATGGTTGTGTCATGGAGGGTGCTGACGAGTCTTTATGAGCTCTGTTTGTGGACGCAAGCTCACCTCCTGTGCTGGTGGTGTAGTCCTAAGCAAAGTGATCCAGGGTGGCCTGAACCCTTGTTCCATCGTTCCTTGGTAACGGACAAGAAGGGCTTTGGTTGCATCTTGAATTCTCTTGGCCCTTGC
Source organism: Persicaria tinctoria (assembly GCA_037127255.1). Lineage (NCBI taxonomy): Eukaryota > Viridiplantae > Streptophyta > Magnoliopsida > Caryophyllales > Polygonaceae > Persicaria > Persicaria tinctoria. Next base: position 29,177,904 of record JBANSL010000016.1, on the reverse strand, counting down.
ACGAGTGATAGGACCATCGAATGGAACCTTCATATTATCCTCAATGTCACCAGGAGTCATCGACAATTGCACTGCATCATGTAGAGAGAATTTGCTTGAACAATTAATCTTATAGAATTAGCTTACACAGGTAGTTTCACATGGCCCATGAACTGTGTGACATAGAGCATAGGTAATAAAAATCAACAGCTTGACAGAAAAGTTTTAACAGAAAAATAAAAATAAATTCCTGAGCTAAGAAAACAATGAACACTCAATCAAGACAATCAGCACATCAGGACAATGCATGGAGCTGTAAAAGGAACTATTTTTGAATCCATAAAAAAAAACAAATCTTCATTCTAACTGATCCTAAACATAATAACATGATCACCAAAAGTGAATGCCCCTTCCCACAATTTTCCAAATCTTCTCATTTAAGTCAACAAAACACCACCCAAATCCAAATTTTGATCTCTACCTTAATCGAATGAGGCGCTCTGCGCATCAACTATCAAAGAACGACGCTCCTCCATCTAAAGATTGATATGCATTATAGAACTAAAACAAAACCACTGAGTTTTTCTCATGATTCTCTCTATGAAATTTCATCAAATAGGTGGAGTAAATGACTAAATGATATAGGTCCCAAGTTATCAACAATCTAAACGACATCAATTGCAACAAATTGAGAAGAGTAAAGGTCGACCTTTACTCTTCAATGGCAGAAGTCGTGTCTTTCTCTTCTGATTTCTGAGAAGAACGGGAATTGGACGGATTAAAAAACAGAGAGAGGAGATAGAACAAACCTCTGAGGGCACTGTCTCCTTCGATGGTTGCAGCGGTTGCAAAGGAGAGTTCTCTGCCTCAACCTCAGGTGATGGCGATTGTGTGGGGAACATGAACACCCAATCAAACATCGGTTTATGAGGAGGGTTCTCTTTCTCCTTCTCTTACAGTTTCAACGATTTAGGGTAAGAGAAGGGGAGTTGAGAGAAAGGAGAAGGTGTTCAATCTGCAACGCCGAAGGATACGGAGAATGTGGGTGAAACCGTTCCACATCTTCACCGCCACATAGATGCCATGGTGGCGCCATGTGGGTGAAACTGCTCCACGTCCTCCTACGACTTGGGTGAAACGCTTCCTGCTTTTGACATCTGGAATTCTGCTCTTTGGTGAAGCCAGGTAGGAGAGAAATGCTTCTGCTTTTAGGTGTAGTATAGATATAGATAGATGTCATAGGTCAAATTAAGAAATATTTCCCTTACATATACCTGATTTAGTTATTTTTAAATTAGATTATATGGTTCACACATTTTATTTTATGATTTTATTTCCCAATAAAGTATTTTTATCATATACTGTTAGGACACACAATAGACAAACCGTTAAAAATTTAAGAATTTTTTTTACATGTATATATGAAACATGTTTGTTGTTTAAATATATTAGAAAAAATCTTCAATTTATGATTTAAAAGTCATTTTTAGTAGAAAAAATTAAGAAAAACAAATAATTATCAATAAATGAGAATTTTTTTGTATTTATATATGTAAAAGAATATTTTTCTTTAAATATAATGGAGTAAAGCTTAAATTTGTGATAGTTATTTTTAGTAGAATAAAGTAAGGAAATAAAAGATTACAAAAAAATAAAACTAAAGAGATTCGAACTCATAACCTCAAAGTAATAAATAATTTTTTTTTTCAAAATATTCAAATAAAAATAAAAAATTATGAAAAAATTCACACTTTGAAAATATTTACAAAAATATTCAAAATTTGCAAAAAAGGCAGGGAAACGCGGTCTCAGATCACATTTCATTCTTCTGAATTGAAATTTGAAAGTAAAAAAAAAAACATACCAAAAAAACCTGGTTTGAAACGGCGTTTTGTAATTAATTTTAAGTGAAACGTCAAACCGCGTTTTTTACGATTTATATTTTTAAATTAAAAAGTATATTAAAAAAAAAGACAAATTGAATAAAACGCGGCTTAATACCGTGTTTCATTTGTAGGCTCCTCGCTAGGGCCGATCCTAATGTTATGGAGGCCCAGGGCATACAAAAACTAAGGGGCCCTCATATTTTAGAATTTTATTTGAATCTCATACATAAATGTATCTCTTATTGAGTTTAATTATTTTATTCTCTTCCCCGAATTTTATTAACGGGCTTGAAACTACTTTTAATTTTATTAAATTTCAAGAAGAAATTTTCGATTTTCAATCCTTAAATTGCAATTGAAGATTTTAGGAGTATGGATGGTGGTTTCTAGTTTCCAAACTTAATACATGTTTGAAAAAATTTATTTTTAAGAGAAAATTAGCGTGAATTAATTGTCAATTTTTTGTGGTGATTTAAGAGAAAATTAGTGAGAAAATAAGTGGATCTGATCAAACCTAGTGCATCCATAGGCCATATAGGAATTAAAAAAAAAAAAAAAAATTAGGCCCAATCACAAAATCTTTAAAACAAATTGCAGTGGGCCGTGGGTGTTTTATTAAGAAATTGGGCCTAATCACAAAATTTTTTAAATGGAAGTAGTATATATATGGATTTTTTTTTAGGCGAAAATGCATAAAACTACCCACTATTCATTGTTATTTGCAAATAATCACCCCTCATTAAAAAATTGTCAAATAACCACCAACTATTCATTCTTGTTTGCAAAATAACCACCCCTTATTCAAAAATTGTCAAATAATCATCCATTAAATATAGTTTGTTTGCAACTAACCACCCATATCCCTTTTTTTGTTAAACCTCACTTAATTTAATATGAAAAGACAATTATACCCGAAAATTCGGAAATTTTTCGAGTAATCTGGGTTTTGACCTGGTGACCCGATTGATCCGGTTGATTTATAATTATATATGATTAAATTTTTTATGGAGATTCCAATTTATTACATTTTATAATTATAATCACTTGATCTTTCATTTTCAAAGAAATTTTTATATTTATTTGTATTATGTAATAATTCGTCCGATTGATAGTATTTAATTTTTTATTTTTCAACACATTTTTTTAAGAATATAATCTAAAACATATTAAAATAATTATATCCTTATTACTAATTACATGAAATTATTATTTTTTTAAATATTTAAATATTTTATATATTATTACATTTTATTAAAAATTACGTGAAATAATAAAAATCAAATGTTTTTAATAAGATGTAATAATATATAAAGTATCAATTTTAAAAAAAAACATTTAAAATTTTGATATTTATATATTATTACATTTTATTAAAAATTATGAGAAATAATAAAAAATAAATATTTTAGATCAGATATAGTATATAATTACAAGCACTAGAATTTATGAACAACGTCTTTAATTGTAGAATTTTAAAATTATCCAAAAATATTAAATCATGATTTTTTTAATTTAAAAAAGAAAAAAATTGACAAACGCAAAATCGACCCAAAATGACCCGAAACTCGGTCAAACCCGGGTTCGAGACAACCTGGATCTACCCGATACCCGTTTTACTCGGGACCCGAAGTGACCCGACCCGAATGACCCATTTGACAGGTCTAATTGTAATGTCTGAAAAATCAAGCAACATAGAGAAGTATAATGGTCTTTTTACTAAAAATGAAACATTAAATAATAGTGGTATAATTGTCTTTTCATATAAAATTAAGTGAGGTTTAACAAGAAAAGAGGTATGGGTGGTTAGTTGCAAACAAACTATATTTAATGGGTGGTTATTTGACAATTTTTTAATAAGGGTGGTTATTGGAAAACAACAATGAATAGTGGGTGGTTTTATGCATTTTCGCCTTTTTTTTTATTATTAATGGGCCCTAATTTTATTGGGTCCTGGGCGAGAGCCCAGCCTACCCTTACCCCTGGGCCGGGCCTGCTCCCAGCCTCCTTCAACCTCCAGCATCCTTCAGTCGGCCGAACGTCTCCTAGCCTCCCCTCGCCCCCGCCCTCGTCGAGTCGCCGCCCACTAGTCCGAGCCTCCCCCTCGCTGCCCACCAGTCCGAGCTTCCCTCTCGTCGCCCACCTCAATTGAAAACTCATATTTGAAATCCCGGAGTTAGGCAAGCTAAACCCCGAAAATCCAAAACGGCCACAAATTGAAGAGGAATAATGGGTAAGATATTACTTGCGAATAAAACGCAGACTGAAACCGCGCGTCTCTATAAAGTCAACTTTTGAATATTTGTGTAAATAGTTTGGTTTCGTAAATTAATCGGTAAAATTTATTTTTTCTTGAATATTTCAAAAAAAAATTCTAATAAATGCTCATCTTTACCAACTGAGTCAAATAATTTTTGTAATTTTTTATTTTTTAATATTTTTAAATTGCTTTATCCCTAAAATTAGTAAATATTAAAAAACTCATAATAGATATTTTTTCTAGGTGTTTCTTCCAGGCCAAGGGGGGCTTCAACCAACCCCGAATTCCCCTAGATCCGCCAATGACATAGTTCACTAGGTAAGGCGCGATGAAGAATATACTCGTAAGTGATAGATTACATAGGTCTCATATTGTATAGTGGGCCCAAAGGCTCAATACCTTGTAACATATATATATATATATATATATATATATATATATATATATATATATATATATATATATATCTTTGTCTAATGAATGAAACCCTCGAAGAAGACTTTACATCAATTCTGTCATTGTACATGGTATTACAGCTTTTTCTTCCTCACGGAACCCTAAATTGATCCTCCCGTCTCACCGGTCATCCTCTGCCTCCGACCGTCCTCCTCGCCACCATCCTTTTCGCCGCCAGCCTGCGCCGCCATCCTCGAGCCCAGATCCACCGCTTTTCGCTCCCACAACAACTGTCGTCGGTCACCCACGGAGTCCCTCGCCTCCCCTTCCCTTCTCCCTCGTCGTTTCCCTATTCTGCCTTCTTCTCTCCTCTCGCCGGAGTCCCTCTTTCCGGCCTTCTCTCTCGCCTGACCTCACCGAAACTTTACACCACCAACGAGATTCGAGCACCTCCGGCCACCACAACCACAGATCTGGCTACCAGCCCTCGGATCTGCCACCTACGAGCCCAGTCCCGGTCTGTACGCACCCCGCCGCCACCGACAACCCTTCCCCCGCCCTGCCTCTGACAGATTTGGAAAACCCGGCCCCCACCTGTTTGCTTTCAATAAAAAAAGGGAAAAAAAGAAAAAAAAAAAGAAAAAAGAAAGAAAGATGCAACCGTACTCCGGATATCCTGCCGCTCACCATGCCGGTCCTCAGGCCTATCTGACATCGTCTGATCCAGGCTATGTTCCGCCTGCTATGCATCACGCCTTCTCCTCTACGCAGCCGACATTCCCCGACTCTTCGTGGTACATGGACACTGGTGCCACCTCCCATATGACGAACTCCTCAGGTAACCTCTCTTCTATTTCCTTTAAAGGTCCTGCACACTCTATTATCGTCGGCAATGGTGGTCACAAGTACTACCTCTTGTTTCTTGATGATTACACTCATTTCTTATGGGTCTTTCCGTTGCATTTCAAATCCCAAGTGTTTCCTATCTTTGTCAAATTCCATGCTTACATCAAAACACAATTTCAAACATCCATCAAATGCTTCCAATGTGACAATGGCCGCGAATTTGACTACAAAGACTTTCACTCTTTCTTCGCCACAAATGGGATCTCCTATCGGTTGTCTTGCCCATATACTTCCCAGCATAATGGCAAGACCGAACGAATCATTAGAACCATAACCAACATGATGTGCTCTCTCCTCTTTCACGCATCTATTCCCCTTACCTATTGGCCTCACACCTTATCAACCAAATGTTATCTCCTCAACATTCTCCCATCTACTACCCTACACCATCGCTCGCCAACTCAGGCACTCTATTGCACCCTGCCTAGGTATGATCACCTTCGTACCTTCGGGTGCTTGTGCTTCCCAAACCAGTCCTCCACCGCCCCACACAAGCTTCACCCGCGCTCCACTCCATAAGCTTATTGTGTCCCGTCATGTCACTTTTGATGAGTCTCGCTTTCCCTTCTCTTCTCCTCCTCTCCCATCTCCGACACCTCCTATGTCCCAGTTTGAGTCAGAGTCTTCCTTTCCACACTTTCTCCTTCCCTAGAGCTCTACCGGTGCTCCCGCCTCTCCCCCTACACCGCCCCCACCGTCACCTCCTTCTCCTACCACCAGACCGCACACCCGTAGCATCTCCGGTGTCTTCAGACCTCGTCATATCGTCTCTATGAACGCCACCCCTGCACCCCGCCAAACCTCCTCCTGCGTACTCCCGATCACCCCCTCCGTCACCCCAAATGTCGCGGCCGCAGCATCTTGCTGCGCCCGCGGCATATCAACCCGTCGCGGCTATCTTGCCACGACCGCCGCCTTTTGCCGCGTCCACTGCACCGCCTCCTCCCGCCCCAACCACGTCCCAACTCCCTCCTGCATCAAACCCGACCTCCCTTTCCCTTATCCCAACCTCCCATAAAACAACCCTTTGCCGCGTCCACAGCAGGCAGGTATTGATTGTGATGAGACATTCAGCCCCGTGGTCAAGCCTGCCACTATCCGAGTGGTGTTAAGCTTAGCGTTATCGCGACATTGGGCTATTTCATCAGTTGGATGTCAAGAACGCCTTTCTGCATGGTCATCTGAATGAGACAATTTACATGTTTCAGCTGCCGGGGTTCGCTGATTCTGATCGTCCCAAGCACGTTTGTCTCCTAAAGCACTCTCTGTATGATCTGAAACAGGCTTCGCGGGCTTGGTTCCAGTGCTTTGCTTCTCATCTGCTACGCTTGGGCTTTGTTGGCAGCCGCTCAGATACGTCTTTGTTTATCTATCGCAGAGGCACATACATGGCTTTTTTGTTACTATATGTCGACGACATCATCCTCACCGCCTCTTCTGATGCTCTTCGGATGTCTATTATTTCTCAGTTGAGTTCCGAGTTCGCCATGTCTGATCTGGGTCCGTTGTCTTACTTCTTGGGAGTCGCTGTGCAGCGTCATGCGTCAGGGTTGTTTCTCTCTCAAAGTAAGTATGTTGCCTTGGGCCAAGATGAGTAACTGCAAGCTAGTTGTCACCCCTGTGGATACTTCCAACAAGCTCAGTCCTCACTCTGGTCCTCTGTTTGATGATCCGACGTTGTACCGAAGCCTCGCCGGTGCATTGCAGTATCTTACGTTTACTAGGCCACACATCAGTTACGCCGTTCAGCAAGTCTGCTTGTTCATGCATGCGCCCAGGGAACCACACTTTCAGGTCTTGAAGCGGATCATCCGGTACATCAGCGGTACCCTCGAGTTGGGCACCACAATCACCCCTTCCTCTCGACATGACATCGTCGCTTACACTGATGCGGATTGGGGTGGTTGTCCTGACACACATCGCTCCACGTCTGGCTATTGTGTCTTCCTCAACGACACCCTTGTGTCGTGGTCTGCGAAGCGACAGTCTGTGGTGTCTCGCTCTAGCGTCGAGTCAGAGTACAGAGGTGTCGCCAACGTTGTCTCCGAGTGCTCTTGGCTACGCAATCTTCTTCTTGAGCTCCGCTGCCCTCTTTAAAAGGCCACCCTGGTCCACACCGACAACGTCTCCGCCGTTTATCTGGCCAGCAACCCAGTCCAGCATCAGCGAACGAAGCACATTGAGCTCGACATCCACTTCGTTTGGGACAATGTTGCTCTTGGACATGTTCGCGTTCTTCATGTCCCGTCCTCCTATCAGTACGCTGATATCTTCACCAAGGGTTTGCCTCGGCAGTTGTTCCTCGATTTTCGGTCCACTCTAATAGTACGGGACCCTCCACTTTCGACTGCGGGGGTTTGATAGATTACATAGGTCTCATATTGTATAGTGGGCCCAAAGGCCCAATACCTTGTAACCTATATATATCTTTGTCTAATGAATGAAACCCTCGAGGAGGAATTTGCATCAATTATGTCATTCTACAGTAAGTTATTTGAAGGCTTTAACAAGGTGAGATATATTGAAGTCTTGGGTTTGTCTCGAAGTCCAATCCGGCCATTTCGAAGCCCAACTCAATAAAGATGCTCTTGACCATTGAAGCATTCTGGCATCTATATATTCTTTTTTTAGGTGCCCTAGTCCCCTATAGCACGAGCTCTCTTCTCTCTGAAGACACGGATTCCTCTCAGGTTTCTTGAGAGCTTCTCGGCGATGACGATTCCTAGTGGTTCTAGATCTGCTTAGATGTTAACTGAGATCTTTATGAAGTGACGACGATGAAGACGAAGACAAAGGATCCATTGGTGTGAGAATTTTCCCCATAAGCTTCTTGGCGTCCTTAATCAGACAATTTCCATCCTCTCTCATTGTCTATCTTATAGTTGCTTTTTTGTTTGGAATCGCTACATAGCACTTGTGTATTCAGCTTTACAATCTGTTTTTGGCTTTGAATGCCTAGTGGATTAGGTGAACCTCATCTACTGAGATTCGACAAATGTTGAAAAACCGAATTGCATAAACAAAGTATTGTATGCTTCTTGCTTATCGTTTTCATTTGCACTAGGTTGTAGATTGTTCAACCGTTGAAAGATAAAACACAACATCACACATAGATTTTCAAATCGAACAAAAATGGTTTTATTCAAAAGTACTAAAACAAAATTAGTATACATTCTATATATCCTGGTAATTAAAGTTATATTTATTATCTATATAAACTGATAATTTTTTTCAAACAATTAACATCTTATTAATATATCTTTCTTCTTCTCTTTAGTAAAGTTAGCTTTTTAGGAGTATTAATACACGTTTAGAAGATAAAAAGTCTAATTAATGAAAACAACAAAATATTAATGCTATTTCAAAAAAAATGTTTTAGTATAAATTTTTTATTATACATAAAGTTTCATTTGATCACAAATTATAAAAGGAGATAAATAAATTTGAAATTATTGAAAATAAAGAGATTAATATTTACGAAGATATAATTTAAAAAAAAATATTTACAAAGATTAATTTATAATACAAAATTATTAAAGAAATTCAACTAACAAATGTAAGTTAAATGGATTTAATCTTGAAATAATTAGTTTCTAGATCATTTATTGATTTTAAGTTCTTACCTCTTTAACTCATCTTATAAATAAAAATTATAAAAAATATTAGCAAGAAACATGGTTGTAAAAGTTTTTATATTTATATTTTATATTTATATTAGTTTAACACATTAGTAGAAAACATAAAGTAACCTTAAAAAAAATTACATTCTATATAAAGTAAAATTTTGAGATTTTTTAAAAATTATGTTAGTAGGATTATGGCAGTAAAAGTAAACTTTTCACATTTACTTGAATTTTTAAATAAAGAGAGGTCATATCCGGGGTTCGAACACATTTCCATTTTTCCTTTAATATCAATATAATGTATATATAATATATTAGTAGGAAACATAAAGTAAGTTTATTACAATTATATAAAAAACTAAGTCTAAAAAACTAGATTAAGTATATGATATTCACTTTTGATTTTATTAATGATAGTTTTGATTGACTTTCTTCTTTAAACTTATAAAGATATAAAACTCTTCGATAGAAGAAAAAAATTGATAGCCCCGTGCGTAGCACTAGCACGGGATAATCCACTAGTTATATGTATATTTCACTGGCAGATAGTTTTACTACTCCATCTATTCGGTAAAACCTTTCGTTTAGTATTCACGCACGCTTTTTAAGAGGGTAAAAACTATATAAAATATTATTTTTTTATAAAATTTTTAACAATTTTGTAGTTACTATTAATAAGTACGAAAATGTTTTTAAAAAATTAAAGAAAAATGAATATTTTATATAGTTTTTATCATCCTAAAAAAGCATTAGTGATTAGTGAACGACATATTTGCCAAACTAAGGGAGTATTATATTTTATAGCTTTTATAAACCATCAATATATATATATATATATATATATATATATATATATATATATATATATATATATATATATAAAACTATTCAAAAAATATATATATAAAAAAAAAGAATATATATAGATCTGTTAGAGCAAGCCCAATAGTATCTCTATAATAGAAAAAATGCCCAATTTTAGAGGAAATAGCCATTTTTTCACCCCAATCGCTTCTCCAAATACATTTGTAAAATAGAGAAATGGAAGGAGAGATGATAAAAAAAAATCTCTAAATTTAAAGAAGGAATGGTAATCTCTATAATTTAATGTTTCACTCTTTACTAGGTAGAAATTCATTGCTTCTTTGATCAAAAAAAAAAAATGAGCGTGAGGAGAGCTGTTGAAACATTCAGATTGGGATTAAGCCCAGTATCACACCATTCAGATTGGGATTGAGCTTCATCAGTATGACACTATACACCATCAAATTTGATTTCGAAATTCACTGACACTCCTTACAATCTCTTGTACATTACTTTCTCTACTGAAATTTACTGACACTCCTTTGAGATTAATTGGGATTAAGCCCAATTGTGTGGTTGTGAGGTTGAGCTGCGGAAACATTCACATTATACACCAGCAAAGTACTTTCTGTAGTTGCTTCTGCCACTAAAGGCGATTGTGGGTGGGTGAAAGAAAGTGGGTGTTGAGCCTTTTGTTGTGATCAACCAAAGTGAAAAGGGGAAGGGAGTACAGATGGCAGATCAAAGGGGAAAGGTGGAGTAGCCTCTTGGTGTGATTGCAGAATTTGTTTAAATCCTTGAAGCAAAGGAAAACAATAAATGCAAAAAATAATATGTAAAATAGATAAGCTGTTGGACTTAGAGTGATTTTTTTTTAGAGATTTAGGTATTTTAATCTCTATTTTAGAGAATTTTTAGAGTTACTGTTGAGCTTGCTCTTATGTGGCTTCAATTTTTTAGTTTCCTTGGCAATATGTCATTTATGAGGATTAAATTAGGTAATAGGTCACGGGACTGATAAAATTAGCTAACAGGTCATTTATGACTATTCTACCTTGAATGAAACTAGGGATGTTAATGTTATATGAGCTGAAGAGCTCGAGCTCTGCTCGAAAAAAAGCTCGACTCGAGCTCATTCACTTACCTAAACAAGTCGAGCCTGAACATGATTTTAAGCTCGGTTGAAAGCTCGGTTCGTTTGATTTAGGCTCGAATAATATGGAAATTCTAAAAAAAAAATTTAGTTAATATGTTATGACTAAGTAAAACTTCAAGCTCGAAAAAAAGCACAGCTCGAGCTCGTTCATTTACTAAAACAAGCCGAGCTTGAACAAAAAAGAAAGCTCATTTAAAAACTAGGCTCGACTCGAGCTCGTTTAACAAATGAACAAGCTTGAACATGCCAAGCTCAACTCGTTCGGCTCGAATAACACCCCTAAGAACTTAAGAACTTAAGAGGAAGGATACATGAAACCGAGTATCACTTGGAGTTCTGAGGTAGCTAACAAAGATTCAGGCAATGTTATGGACGAACAAAACACCAATTCCCTGCCAGAGGGCCACTTCTCCACATATCTACAGGCATATGCAACAGGATCGCTTGGTGCACAAGGTCTTGCTGACTCACAGCTCACACACAAAATTTAGGTAGTGCAAAACAATAAAATGTTCAAATGTGCTACTAGTTATCAGTTATCACCTATAGTACTAGGAATTAGATCATAATTTTGGTCCCGGGTTTGGCTATTGAAGGATAGAACTTCATCAGCTTGCCCATTCATGAGGCCATTCCAACTTCCAGGGAAAGGGGAAGGTAACTAAAAGTGACCTTTGGGGGTCAAAATGTATTCACAAATTTCAGTAAATTAGGCCTTGACTAAGAACGGAGTACCTTTCTTCCTTTTTACTTTGGCCGACACAATTTCCAAACATATGTACAACGCATGTAGGATAGAGTATTTGTTAGATGATTAAACAAAGCTTAGAAAAATATCAAATAAATTTCAAATAATGCTTGGTATTACATTGTTTCCTATACTTCTATACAGTATACAGTAGCAGATTTAACCTTCTATGGAGCACAAATGCAACTATAAAGAAAAACACTGCCAAAGCACCAATTTGGTGAATCAACCAGAACAATGAACAAACACAAATTTAGTTAAAAAAAAACCAAGGGAAAAGAAATCTGCAAAACTTCCTGTCTTGGTTTGGACCTTTCAACATTCAGTATACAACAGAAATTGCTTATCTTGTTGTAACAATGAATACAGAGAACAAGCAATATCAGATAAAGTAATAGTTGGGTGCATACTTACATAATGAAGTTATCAATCATATGAGATATCACTCCAACACCATCAGAATTCAACCAGTAGCGGTTGACCTATATCCAATAAGGAAACCCTCGTTAGTTACCTTGTAAATAGTTAGAAAACTGGAAAGGTACACCAAATTCCAATTTCCCAATAGCCACTGCGCCAGAGAATTGATTATTTTCCAATTTTTCCTTTATTTGGATAAACAACAAATTTCGATAAGAAATAAATTTGATATTACAGAGTGCCAAACTGCCAATTCCTACAGGATTTATACAACATCACAAGTGTGGTCCAAATATTTTGAAACTATTTATGTTTGACAATAGCTTCATCTGGTAATTAGAACAGCATTTTCTCTTACGCTACTTAGTGCTCCAAGGTAACAATCTCAAAGCGGAACTGTAATGCACCTTCCATGACAACTTAACTGATTTAACTCTCTTGGCAAGTGGACAATATCATTTTCATCCACACAACCTAATGCTATAGTACAAATCCAGGCCCTTTCCCTAAATTCTTATCAGCATTCAGTCATTCACATATTCAATTATTTCTTTTTTTTGGTCGGACATATTGAATTATATCTGGATCTGCATAAAACACTCCATAAATATCAAGAAACAATTAAATAATATTCCCTCCCTTAAGAAATATCAAGTCTTTTGACCTTTTGCCACATTTTTTAAGGAGCTAAAAATGATATAAAATATCAAACGACTAATTGTTTTTTTATAATTTCATACTTGGTAGTAATAAGTACGGAGTATAAAATTATTTTTAAAAATTGATATTTTTTTATAGTTTTTAACCCCGAAAAAAACATGGAAACAAGTAAAAGGACTTGTGTTTTTGAACCGAGGGTGTAAATAACAAACAAACCAGGAAGTTCTACAAAAAGTACCAAGAGAGAAAATTTTCAGCAAAATTTAACCTCTTGCTCATGACTAGGTGAAGGACAGATCATCTTTTAACAGCTAGTACTTTCAGTAACTAACCTGAATGGTATTGTGTGCAACAAATCGTTGACTACTTTTGTGGAAACTCACATCAACACGTACCCAAGGTACTTGTCTAAGCCCTCTAATCATCTCCTCTACAAATGGGTAAAAAAGCTCTTGTAAGATAATAGAACACATTAAATTGCATGGAGAAAAAAACAAAAACCATAAAAATATGGCACAGAGAAAAAGCAAAAATACCCATTTTGTCTATGCTATGGCTTATCCAATCAAAGGGGAAAATCTACAAACTTGATAAATGAACATAGTTTTCAGTCAAAGTATAAGCGCAAACCTTCAAAATCAATATTTTGATCTTGAGTATATAAAGATACTTGACAATGATTGTCTTCTGAACTTTCAGGTTCAACGTAAACAATATGAGGATATTCATCATTCTTCACAAAAAGATCGACCTGGAATTCAAACGAAACCATAATTAAGTATTTTCAGACATGATCTTACAAAAATAAAATACATACTTTATGATAAAGCTCTCCACCTCAGGAAGTTCATGTGGGCGTCGGATAGATGATGTTCTCCAGCCAACCACATCTTAATAACAAGTCAAGATAACCTACCTCTTAAATAGAAGAAAGAAAGAAATAAGCTAACACAAGGTTTTTTTTTTGTGACAACCAAGTCAAAAAGCTGAACTACTTCTATAAAGGATACAATCGTAACTTGTATTTGCATAAGCAACGCGGCGCTTGAAAGAGCGTAAAGCTGAACTGCAAAGGAGAAAAAGAAAGATTTAGCAGATGTTTTATTGATAGACACAAGGATTTTCACGTGGTGATAATCCAAAGCTTTTACTAACATGAATTTATAGTCATATGAGTCAGTGACCATTCTAAGAAGAAGTGGAGGTTTGCCATCATCATTGTCTGTAAGGAAAAGATGCTTTCCAGACTTTCCTGCAATCAGATGTGCTGTTTGAGAGGCTTGCCTCTCCAAGAAAAGAAATCCACAAAGGGCAGGCAACTGTGACAGACACAAAGAAGGGAGTAAAAAAAAAATTAACAAGTTATCCAACATTTATGTAGTCCAAAATAGACAAGTCTGCATCATTCCAAATATATATATCTTTAACTTCAGGTATAGTAGTTCTTCTCCACTGGAGAGAAAGCATACATCACAAATCTAATGAGGATCGTCTGCCACAACACAATCTACTTCATTGATTTCAATATTTCATTGGCCCACATATCCCACTCACCACTCCCACCTCTTTCGAACAAAAAAAGAAAACATTTATAACGATCAAAAAGTAAAATGTCCTGCCTGTTTACAATAAAATAAGTCTAGTTCTACCCCAAATATCGTTTACCAATGCACCATTTCTCTTCTTATTTTTACTTTGATTTGCTTACGTTGACACTAAAAATAATTTAACTATGTTTGTTTGCTTGGCTTTGGTGAAGGCAATTTATATGTCTTGCAATCCTAGGTTTTGCTGGACACTTTGAACTTCACAAGCTTGTTGCCTGGAGAAAAGAAAACCATATCAATTGGCTGAAGATGATCGAAAATGCCGAGACTCAGTTTTGAATCAAGGCTCATGGAGAGTATGTTACTTAAAAGAATAGCCACGAGAATTTTGAAGGTTATACCTTCTTTCATGCTTAAGTTTGATTACCATTGGAAGTCTTTATTTTTAGCATTTTCTCCCAATAAATAATAATCCTCTGCTTGTAGATTGTGAATGTATGTGAGAAATTATTAATAACAGGGAGTTTTAGTGGAGATTCAGTTGTTATGCAAGCATGCAACATGTTTTTGCTTCTTTTTTCTGCAATTTGTGCCTCTTAAATGAACTTGGAAAAATATATTTTGGACATTTTACTCCCATTCAATGCTAGGATCATCCATCAAAGTATACGTGGCTTGGTGAGTGATTAGAAGGAAAAATGTATTGGAAGAAGTGCTCAGCAAAAAAAAAAAAAAAAGGCAGCCCTAAGCAATTTCAGGAAAGAACAACTCAACAAAACAGTGACAGAAATGAATTTTATTTTTAAAATTGATAAATGCATACTTGTTGCCAAACGAAAGTCAGGGTAGAACTCTACTTCTCTTGTCAACAGACAGAAACATTTTACTTTTAAGAATCATAAATATTTTTATTGTGTTTTTTATTTTTTGAAAGGTGGGAGTGGGAATGTGTGGGCCAATGTAGAGTCTGTCTGGAAACATGCTAATCAGTATGTTTATCAATAACAAGTTCATTATCGGCAGAAATAAGTTTGTTACTGGCAATCAACTTATTGCACCACACAGGCCCGTGATTAATGATGCAGGGAGTGCTATAGGTTGGAAGCAGACAACTCCCACTGCCACAAATCATTTAAACAAATCCTTACAAAAACTACATCAACCTATTAGATGGGAGCAGTGCTGCATGGCAGAGAATCACTAACTCACATAGCTCCCTGAATTAGAAGGGAAGACAACTAGCATAAACCATGTTTGACATTGTGTATTAACACTTCCCAGTAATCAATATCAGTCACCAATGATACTCAACCATATAATTGAAACTGCAAATTTTAAGAAACATACAGAACACATTTGTTCAGAGAAAAACACAGATAGAAGCAACTTAATATTGAAAAAAGAGGTCGAACAGTCTATAGAAACATCCTCCTGACTTGTTTGGGGAATGGATGCGTACACCTCGGACACCCAAACCACACCTTTGGCAGGATACACTGAGTTAATGTTGTTTTATAGGTCTAATAATATTGAATGTTAACAAAAATCCCAGCTTCCTGTCCCTTGAAAAAATTTTGTCAAAAGTTTAGGGTTTAGGGTTTAGGTTATGATCCATTTCCCTATAAAAATCTTAAGCAGAAAATAAGTTGAAATATAGAAAGAAGCCAAGAACCTAACCATACATCTTACTATCTAAGTATCTTACCTGTCTGTGTCCACCTGAGCCAAGGTGTGGAGTTGCAACAGTTATAAAGTTCATAGGTTCTAACCCAGCGATTCTGGCCTTGTCCGTTTTATTAATATGACTATCCGTCAAGCAATTACTTTCACTGCCCTTGGACTCTGATTGTTCAGGAGGTTCATAAAGCTTTCCAATAGCATATCTCGCAACAAGACCACCCAATGAGTGAGCAACAAAGGATATCTTTTGCAATCCAGGCATACGTTGAACAACACTCAACACCTGCACTAAATTTCAGATCAACAAATGTGACAGATTAGAATATATTTTCCTTTTTTCCACAGAAACAAGAAGTGATTGGCAACTACCTCATCAGCTAGCCTCTCACCCATCAAATCAACACCATCCATAGTCAATTTTGCGTAGTTGCACCCACTACCTGCACCAGGAAACAAGGAATGTAAGACTTGGAAGTTTCAAAGGATGTGGCTTTTCTCTGTTCATGCTTATTCAAACAACAAACTTTCCTTCCATCAGGTAAGTCTCAACCATTAAAAGTTTTCTTCTTCTTTTGGACCAAGAGAAAAGTGGTCTAGTGCTCTGCTAGAATCTATCATACTCACAGCTACACTGGGCATTAAGGAAATTTAATGCAGTACTACTAATCTAACTAACCAAAATTGATGGACTGAACACCTACTTAATATTCGCATCATTTCATGCTCTGATTTTACATTGTCACATATAAGCCTTTACCAATCTTCACAGCTGCAATGACATCTTTGACAAATTTTCAAATTTATCACAGGCCAAATATACTAATGACACGTGCATGCTTAACAGATTTCAGTTGCAGTGCAATGGCTTTTTTCCTATTACCAAATTACCACCAGCCACAAAGAGAGTCAATAAACTAGCTTTCCTGTACTCTTCAGTATTCTAAGAGGGGACAATCATAGTTTAGCTGCCATACATGATTCGGGTGAAGGATATCTAGTGATGCGTGCAACTCAACAAATCCGTGCACCTAGTTCCCTTTCACCCTCTGCTAGGGTTCCTCTCAGTGCACTCTGTTCCCTTTCATTCTCAGGTAGTCAGGTAATGAGGTAGCCAGGAATACATATAGCTTCCCAACACTACAGTAGACATTCTCAGTTAATTTTACTGAATTCATCACTTATTCATGCCAGATCAGGCAAGTAATCCCCCCTATTTGAATAAAGCAGTGGAAAAAACGCCATCAGAATACTTCAATAAAAGCAGAACAACTTACAGTGAGCAACCACTTTATCAGGAATCCTCTTCACAAACTGCTGCGCAGCGAATTTCCAGTCCGCGGAGCTAAAATCACCGAAAACAAAAGAAACCGTCCAAGTTGAGAGATAAAAAGCCAAATCACAGTGATCGGAAATAGAAAGAAAGCAAAAGAGAAATCAATACCTTCCCATGAGACCATTAACCATGACGACGAGATGCTCAGGAGGAACCCTAGCTCTGGCCATGTCGGCGTCAAGCACATCTACGCCGGGACAAACCGGCGAATCTTTGATCCCGATCTCGGTATCCTTCGTCTTGGCGGCCATCTCAGGAGTCCCCTGAAGATCACTGAAACAGCAAATCCAGGACCTAGCGGGGGAATACCGCTTCATGAAATCAAGGGAATCAGGCAAAATCGGGTCCCTTGTGCTTCGCTTGAATCCGTTGCTTGGGAAGGGGAGATCAATTCCTTGAAGCGCGAATCGGAGGAAGCGAAAGTGATTGGGAGTGGACGAATGTGGAAGAGGGATGGAGTTGGGGTTGGGGCTGATCATATGTGGGGAACCCAATTGGTACGTTTTTCAGTGATAAAACAACTGTGACGGTGAAGGCAGATTGCAGTTGCAGGAACTGTAAAATTCTGTACAAACATTCTGGATATTTCTATTTTGTTTTTCCCTTTTCTGTTTTGGTGGGAAAAATAAAGGAGATTGGGCCCATTTGGTCTCATATTTCAACATTAATATGGGCTATCTGCCAAAATTATTCAGATGGGCCACCAAGTATGAAGCCTAAATTATTCATAGAAATGGCCCATTATGCACTCGACGCTAATTGGGTAACTGCATAAAATTAGACTTTCTAAAATTTGTTATTTTTCCTCAACTCCAAGTCTCCAACCATGGAAAAGATTTTGCAAGAGCATCTTCAAAATAGTTTCCTTATTTTGGATGTCTCAGAGTTTTTTTTGAAGAAATTTGAGGTATTTTTTAGTTCAACAAATTTCTAATCACATTCTTCAAAATTCTCCAAAATGAAGAAGCAATAGAAAAAATAGAGAGGATCATAAATCTATAAAATTCTCCAAACTAAATGATTTTTCAAATCTTCGAAATAGAAAAATTGTTGGAGTTAAAACAAAAAATAATTTGAAGAATATATATTTTGTTTATTACTCCGTATTTGGGAAAATTTTAGGGAAGCCGTTGGAGATGTTCTGAAATTAGGGCTGGGCAAAATTTGAATCGGACCGTAATCGGACCGGAAATTTACGGTCTTTGGATCGGACCGGGATATTACGATCTGGTCTACGGTCCAAGATTTTAGGATTTCCGGGTTCCGGTCCAAACCCGGGACCAGACCGGAATCCACATTATTTAAAAAAAGAAGAGGCTGTTCCGCTTTCATTGTTTAATTTCTTCATCCCTTTCTTTCTTTCTTACCCTGCGCTCGATAGCCACCATTGCCAACCTCAATCTCTCTCAGTTCTCACCCCGGCACCACCTACTGGTCCTACTCGCCCGTCGGCTCCCGCTCTCCCTCGCCACACGCCCGTCGGCCCTCGGCTCTCTCCACCAGCGCTCTCGGCTCTCCCAGTAAGTCTTTCTCTCTCTCAATTTCACTTTAGATCTAGGGTTTTATGTATATTTTGACAAATTAATGTCGATTTTAGTGTAGATTTGGAGAAATCATAAGTACTCTAGTCTAATGTTGAAGAATCTCATCCCGATTTTAAATCTAGGGTTAAGAAATTCTAGGCCTTCAGGTTTGCTATTTTACTCTTCTCTTCCTTCAATTTTGTCTAGTTATCTGTTTGATTCGAAATGTGGCGTTGCCTGTATGGATTTTTCTTGGTGGTTTTGATGATTTATTACAATTCGAGCACAAAATTTATGTGTGCTGTCAGATTTAGGTTTACTCTTTGTGGCTCCTGTTGATTCGCCATCAGTTGGAGAATGTAGTTGATAGAAGAGCATGTATACGGTGCCAGTTTCCTGAAAAGAATCATGCTTTTTGGAGAAAATCATTGTTTTTATTTTTTGAGCGTGTCTTTGGTGGGAAAGAACGCAATTAGTTCCTCATTGATCCTATCTGAGCTTTGGTTTTGTTTTTCACCTATAAATTACAATCAGTAGCAATTAGATGTGGTTTATACTGCCAGCAAACTCATCACATTAATGAGAAACCTTTAGATTCATATTGATAAAGCATGCATTGGTTTAAAACTGGCTAGTATCGCTTATGCCTATTGTTTTGCTAGTGGGAGGGCTCAACTAGATCTTCCATTTGCATAAAAAAACTCTAAACTTTGATGCTATTGGCAAATTACATTCAAGTAGTCATTTTTTGTGGAATTGCCTACACTGAAACCGAACAGCTGTGCTCAACTTGATATTCCATTTACATTCAAGTAGTAAAATGGTTTGCTATTTTACATTTGTTTGGAGTAATGGTCTTGACAAGAAGGTAATAAACTTTAATTATTTTACATTTGTGCTCAATTGTTATCATAATGTTTGTTTGCTTTACCTTCTAGGTGCTCTCACACAAGAACTCAAGGCAAGCTGGTAAGACAATGGATGATTAATAAGTTGATTACAACTTTCAACATTTTCCTTAAGTGTAAACTTTTATTTTATGGATGTGTTTGTTTTTAAGTTTAAACATTGCATGTTACATGTTGAATTGAGTTGGATTTGTTGTTTTAACTTTTAAACATTGCGTTTTTTTAATCATGAATGAATTTATTTTCAATTCATAGGACTTTACAAATTACAGAAATATTAACAGGTTGGTGTGTACACTGTACAGATTTCATTTGGGGATGCTGTAAGTGTAAAAATAGCTGCTGCAATTCAACAGAAACTGTTGTAAGCAGCTGTGTAATTCTGTAAAATAGGGTTTTTGTAAGCAGCTGCTGTAAAATACAGCTTCTGTATTGTGTTTTTGTACTGTGTAAAAAAAAGGAATTTAAGCTGATGTCATACTATGTGAGGGAAAAAAAAGGGTTGCGGGACAACCGGTCCAACCAGTCTTTCCGGTCCGCGGACCGGAAAACCCGGGACCATATTTCTCGGTCCTGGTCCGATCCGCGGTCCAAGTTTCCGAAAATTCCGGTCCATCGGATCGGACCGGGACCAGAATGTCCGGTCCGGATGCCCAGCCCTATCTGAAATCATTTAGTTTTAGAGAATGGTACAAATTGAGGACGATTTTTCTTTTTCCATTTTAGACAATGAGATTAGAATCTATTAAACCAAAAAAATGATTAAAATTCTTTAAAAACTCTAAAATCTCCAAAAAATGAAAGTTTTTTTTTTTAACAACGTGGAGATTCCGAGGTTATCGACTAATACTCCACGGGCTCGAGCACTAGCCTATAAAGCACTTGAGTAGGAAAGTCAAGCGATAAGCCACAAGACATGCTCAAATCCTATGCCAATGTAGACCAAGATCTGAGTACCCACCCTAGCACAATTTGCTACTAATGGAGTAATGGGATTTGAACCCTTGCCCTAATGGTAGTGAGGCATAAAAAACACCTATCTCTTATCACTAGAGTAAGAAGTCATTGGTTCCAAAATATGAAAGCTCAAAAAAACCAAGAAATCAGATAAGTTGGTAGATTAAAAATCATCTTAGACAAACAAACATATGTAAAATTAAAACAAACAAGAGTGAAGATTAAATCTCAAGCTACACGAGACGTAATACAAGTTCTAAAGACTAAAAGAGTGAAGCAAAACAACAAACAAGAGACGTACACAACAAGCCTAAAAAAGAGCAATTGTGCGCACCTAGATGATGAACCGACATGAACTTTTAGGTATCGGTCACAAACCACAACATAAAAAAAATAAAATATTAAAGATTGTTTATAAAGAATCAAAATCCTACAACAACAACAACATCAATACGAGAAAAGGTTACCGAACCAAAACATCAGCACCACCACAAAAGTATTTACAAATTGTTCATAAGAACGGTCAGGGATGCAGACTTGAAAGATGGAGAAGTGCAGACTTGAAAGATGGAGAAGTGTGTTGGAGTCGAAGGGTTTCAGACTAAGTAGGACCAAGACCGAGTATGTCCAGTTCTGCTTTGGAGAGGGCAGGGATGCAGGGGATTCGATTCTATTAGGGGAAGAGCTAGTCCCCAGAAAAGAGTTTTTCAGGTACCTTGGCTCGTTCGTTCAAAGCAATGGGGGTATAGACAGGGACACCGATCATCGAATTCAAGCGGGTTGGCTAAGATGGAGAAGAGCGTCGGGAGTGTTATGTGATAGAAAAGTTCCGGCAAAACTAAAAGGGAAATTCGACAAGATGGTTGTTAGACCGACTATTCTGTACGGCTCGGAATGTTGGCCGGCAACTAAATCTCAAGAGCATAAGCTGTCAGTGACTGAGATGAGAATGTTGCGCTGGATAAGTGGACTCACAAGACTGGACTAAATCAGAAACGAGAACATCAGGAGCAAGGTTGGAGTGGCGAGTATAGTGGACAAGCTGCGGGAGGGCAGATTGCGTTGGTTTGGGCACGTGTGCAGGAGACCGTCTTCGGCCCCGGTTCGCAGGTGCGAGAGTTTGGATCTCGGAGATATTCGTAGAGGGAGAAGTAGACCACGGAAGAGTTGGTTGGAGGTTATTCGTAAGGATCTTAACCTTCTAAATCTGTCGGCAGATCTCACTTCAGACAGGGACCACTGGAGGCGGTGCATTCGGGCTGTGGAGGGATAGTGTTTCGTGCTGTTATGTTTGGCCTTTTGCCCTTGCGGCTTTTCCTTTCCCTTGCTTCGTCTATGTTTAGGCTTCCTTTGTATGAGTCTTGCTCGCCCATAATTCTAGTGTACTATTATTCAGGGTCTTTCGGAAACACTCTCTCGACTTGTTCAGGGAATGAGTGCGTACATCCCGACCCCCCAGACCCTGCTTTGGCGGGAAATATTGGGTAATTGTTGTTGTTGTTGTTAAGAACGGTCATTCTACCACTGTCGATCAAAGTAATCCCTCCTTCCTAACTCGGCGACTTTTTAGTTGAATTTACATGGTATTAATAATAGAGTTGAATACTTGTGGTAAAAACAAATGCGAAAATACAAGAGGGTGTGCTTAAATGAAAAGGAAGGGTTTAGGAAACAAACAAGACGGGATCACGGGTGCAACAACTTATAAATCGCCCCTCCTCACGGACCTCACATTCATTTCCGTGATTATGCCTCTCCATATGTCAACATAAATTATTATTTCTTCTTCTCGAAGATTCACTCATTTCTATATATGGACCTTTGCATAATTGCATTAATTTACACTCCTTTCCCATGTCCAATATGCATAATTTCGTAGTTCATACAATCATACATGTCTAAATGTGCATAATTCGATCGAAGTTCATACAGTGCAGTTTAGTTTGTATTAGGTTCAGTTTTAAAATGAGATTTGCTAATTAAAAAGGAAAAACAATCAATGAACAAATATAATACCTATTGAAAGTCTATAACGTATAAACCTTACTAACTTAGTCATATGTATAATAGTATCTATTTAAAGTCTTAAACCATGCATAAAAGTTTATAACAAAAAAAAGTTTATAATAGGTAATTTGACGTTAGACGTCTGAATTGAGAATTATGTCGCATTTGCAGAAATCCTCCTACATCATAAATTTAAAATTTGATAAACCTAAAACCGAATTGAGAATTCGGTTGGATCCAAATTATCAACACCTCTGTTTGCAGGGTGGTCACAATTCACAAATGTGTGGTCGACATTGACACATTTGATTGGAAGATCAGAGTACAACTTTGTGATTTTATGACATCTGTTCACTCCCAAGTCCTTATGTTCCTATGTTGGACAGTTTCACTTTCAATAATACAATTGTACATACCAATGACAACCAAACACACATATATATACACTAAGCTAGCTAGCTATGGTACCCCATCAAACAATGACAACCAACTACATAGTTGTCGTTTGTCATCTCCTCCTCTTAACCACAACGTTAACCGCCGCAACCACCACGCCCGAAAACCGCCCGCTAAGCCCAACGGCCACCAACGACACCATCTACAACGTGTCAAAGCAGCTCTGCTGGGGCTGCATAGGGGAGTCCCTGGACTTCCTCGTCGCCCACAACCTGGTGCGGGCGAGGAAGTGGGAGCTGCCGCTGATGTGGGACCCGCGCCTCGAGAGCTACGCGAGGTGGTGGGCCGGGGCGCGGAGGCAAGACTGCAAGCTGGAGCACTCGTTCCCGGAGGACGGGTTCAAGCTGGGGGAGTGCATCTTTTGGGGGGGAGGCGCGTCGTGGACGCCCCGGGACGCGGTGGGCGCGTGGGCCGACGAGGAGAAGTACTACCACTACGAGTCGAATAGCTGCGACGAAGGGGAGATGTGCGGCCACTACACGCAGATCGTGTGGAGCACCACGCGCCGGGTTGGCTGCGCTCGGGTCGTTTGCGACAACGGAGACGTGTTCATCACTTGTAACTACTACCCTCCTGGGAATTACATTGGCGAGCGTCCTTATTGAATGACTCCCCCTTGATCGATCGTCGATCGATCTAGCCTCAAATATCGTGAATCTATTTAATTTTGTCGAATGTTTGTGTATTATATGTTATAGAAATCAAAATACAGTGTCCACTTACAATGTGTTTGGCAAGTGGTTTTTTCCGGGGGGGAAGAAGGGATATGGAAAATTGGAAAAGGAAAGGGAGTGAAGAGAATGGGAGAAATTTCATTTTCTCATCAAATGTTACTTTTATCTGTGATTCATTCTCTTTATTTTTATTTTTTTGATACAAGGCGAAAGTTTGGGGGTGGTCAACCTCGGTTGAACCACTGCCCAATGGTGTCCTTACGAACTAAATTCCCAATATCAGTTGGGCACCGCTAAATGGAGAAAAAGGAGGTCAAACCAGCGTGCGCCAATCTGTCAGCGACCTGGTTGTCTTCCCGTAAAGTGTGAGAGAAGTCGATGGCGTCGAAAGAATCGTAGAGGCCAAGAACATCTGTAATCACCATCTCAATAGGCCACGAGAAAGTACCGATCCCACGCAGGGCGTTGACAACGGTCAGACAATCTCCTTCCACCACGAGGCATGAGAAACCCATTCTAACAGCAGAGAGAAGGCCGACATGAAGACCAAGACACTCAGCTTGTATTGAAGAAGCGCTCCCAAGTCCATGCGCACCGCAGGACACCACTCTACCACGGCAATCGCGGAAAACAAACCCAACAGCAGCTTGCCCAGACGCGACCTTGGCTCCATCAAAATTTAGCTTCATGAATCCCTCGGGCGGTTTCTTCCATTTAACTTTTTTCTGACGTCTCGATCTGTTTTGAGGTTTGTGATGTATAGTTGTAGCCTCATCGTTCTCTAGATCATATTCAAGAGCTTTTTTCCAAGATAGCCTATATTGTGTAATTGTTTTTATCCATTGTTCCATATTTCTGACATCATGATTTTCGAACACAATTTTGTTTCGCATAGACCGAATCCCCCATAAGGAGAACGCTAGTATCGATTTCTGAGTAGCTGATAGCTTGGAGAAGATTTCAATACTTATCATCTTGTAGGTCTTGTTAGTTTTGTCAGTGTTTCGTATTATTCTTTCAATATGCTTGTCCATTCTTCCAATTAGTGTCAGAGATGTCAGGCATGCCATGAATTGCGTCTTCTTTGCAATGGTTGCAGAGGGGACAACCCCGAGGGACATCAATTCCTTTGTTTCTAAGTCTGATTTTCGTTGGGGTTCCATTAAGGATATTTTTCCGAAGGAAGGTTTTAATTTTCAATGGACAATCAATCTTCCATGTCCACTCTAATGGGTCACAGCTAGCTCTTCTTGCTTTAGTGATATGGTCCAAAGCGCTAGCCGTGGAGAACCAACTGTTTCTGCTAGCTTTCCAATATAATCTATCTTCAATCTATGTTCTAGGGATATGAATTCTTAGGATCTCGTCTACAACATTCCTCGGGAGGTTTTGTTTCAATCTTTCTTCATTCCAAGTTTTGTCTGGGTTTATAAACTGGTCAATTGTTTCATATTCTTCTATTTGGTCTTGCGGTCTAATTTCTTGAAGGCAATTCTCATTACATAGCCATTTGTCCTTCCAAAATCTAATCGTTTTCCCGTTTCCAATTTGCCATATCGACCCTTGGCAGAATTCGTCCTTTAATTCCATCAATTTGGTCCATTGCCATGAAGTGTTTTTCTTCTTTTTGTAATCCCAAATGTTGTCATCTTTAAGATATTTTTCTTTAACAATTTTCAACCATCCATTATGAGGTTCAGCTAGAATTTTCCATAATAATTTCATTTGAAGGGCCTTGTTCATATCTTTTGTTTTGTTTATGCCAAGTCCGCCTTCATTTTTTGGTCTGCACACTTTGTCCCAACCAATTAAAGGCTTGTGCGTTGAGTCCTTATTCTAGAAAAAACATATGTTAATTTGGTCAAGCTCCGAATGTATGCTTGCAGGAAGCATGAAATTTTGCATCAAATAATTCGGTTTGGCAGCTAAATTCGCTTTGACTAGAATCGCTCTTCCTTGCTGGGATAGTTCATTTGCTCTCCATTTTGTTAATTGGTTCTTTGTTTTCCCCAAAATCTCACCAAATGTCTCCTTAGTTACTCTGTCATTAATGATAGGGCAACCCAATTATTTTTCTAGAGATGCTTGATTTGAAATTTGCAAGCAATTCTGAAGTTGTTGTTTTCGTTCATTTGTGATCCCATTAGTAACTGTAAAGACCGAAATATTATTTTTAATACTATTTTAATCACAAGTATATTATTTCATTTATATATATATGAAAAAAAAAACTTGTTCTCGAGTACAACTTCCGATTTAAAATCGTTATGAATGATTCCGGCATCATTTTAAAGTTTGATTCCGATGGATTTTATTTTTGCTTTCTTACTTCGATATTGGAATTTATTTTGGGATTCATTATTTATTTAGATTCGGAAAATTTTTATTAAAATTTTGAGCGGGTCGGGATAACGTCAAGATAACGGGTACCGGGTATTTTGAAATTTGGGTCTTGTGAAGACCTTTCCTCCCTATTTTCTTTTCTTTTTTTCTTTTCCTCTCTCCCTCTCTCTTCCCCCCTCTCTCTCGGCTGTTGACAGAAGCAGTGGCGGCAGGGAAGCACCACGCCACTTCCTTCCCTTCTTGGCTAGACCTCCCTCCCCACATTCAACTTTCAAGCCTGCTCTTCCCTCCCTATTTTGGCAAAATGCCAATTGCAAATCTCTTTCCTAATCCACGCCAAATCAGAAGGAGATCCTGCAGCCTCTCCCCTTAATTTGAATTGGAGCCAGGGAGCACACACACAACCCCCTAACCTCTCCCATTTCATTTCTCTCTCTCCCTACCTCTCCATATCTCTCTTTCCTATCTGATTTCCCCCCTTTTCAAACCCAGGAAGAAATGCTCCCCCACCCTTTTTCATTGATTTCCACCGCCACCACCATCCCCATTTCGCATCTCCCCCTCCCCTTATTCCTCATTGTCAAGCAGCACCTAGAGGAGCCGCGCCTGAGCTTTAATCCCAACCCTTTCATCCTTGTGTCCGAACAGCAGAAGCAACTTCCCGACAGTCGAAGACGCAGCCCCGAAGCCGACGTTGTCATCTTCTTCCTCGCCTCCCTGTTCTCGCTCAAACAAGTCGGTAAACTCCTCTCTTCCGTCCTTTCGTTCGAAAACCCCTTAAAGGTCTCCCTTTATGACCATCTACCTCCGACCCAGGTACCTTGGCGCACCCTCCGCCGCCACCAAGGCCGAATCGGGCGAATCGAGCCCTCTTTCCGGCGAACGTTGTGAATCTCGGTAAGCTCATTCCTCTTCACTTTCCAACCAAGCACCCCATAAAACTCGACCTTTAAGCTCCTTCTTCTGTCCTAGGCCAGGATCCCTTTGATTTCGACTCCGGCAGTCCACCTCGAGCTCTGACGAAGCGTTTTCCGGCGAAGACTTCGACCCTCTCGGTGAGCGCCCCTCCTTCTCCTCTTTCTTGTTCAAGGTTTGGCCTTCGGTGTCCGGTTGGTGGTCGGAGCAGGCATTTGACGCCGGCAGCTCCTTCCCTCCCTCTTTTCTTTCCTCCTTTCGAATGCAGGGAGATTTCGGTGGGGATGATGAATAGTAACCTAGGTTGGGTCTTCTGTCTTCTTATTTCATGGATCCGGTTTATGACAAGAAGAGTTATGGGCCTATTTTCCTTTGGGCCTTACCTTGGATTGAGTAGGATTGGGTCCTAATTGATTTCATTTACCTATAATACTAATATAGTCTAAAGGTTATTCAAAATTTGTTTAATGAATTTAAAATAGGATTTGTAAAAAAGTCCTAACCTTGTCGGCTCTAGTTGATAAAATGAGAATTTGACTACGTTTTATAAATGGATGTTGATTCAATAGATTAAAAGGATGATTTTGGAACTACCCTAACATAGTCGGAATTGTTTTGGAATAACAATAAAATAAATTGATTTAAAGGGTAATGTTTTATAAATGAATTTTGGGTCAAGTATGATTGGAGAAATTATTTTGAATATGAGTTGACTTAAATTGTGATTTAAGAGTTTGGAAAATATGGCTAGTATGATTTATCAATGGGTTTGATTGGAAGGATGATTTTGGTCGATGTTGATCGTATCGGAAAGTTTTTGGAAATGGTTTTACTATCGATCGGTTTTAAGTACGTTGAGAACTTGGATTTCGTGCGTATAAATGTTGGTCCGGTGGCTTATGGAAATGGCTTGATGATATGTGTGTATTGCTTTTGGGATTGCTTTGGACTTGCATTTGGGCCCTTGCTTGTGTTATCTTGCTGTTCTGCATCTTCAGGTAAGTTCCCTAGGGGGCTTACTCAGGTTGGACATTCATGCCTGTTGTTACATTTTATGTTAGGTGTTGCATATGCATAAAAGCATGAACATGTAGTATCCTGTGTAGGTTGCACTAATTGGATGAGCATCTGCTTACTTTATGCGTTTGAAAAGAGAACGACCGTTATCTGAGTCTTTAGAGTCGTTGTTAGGGTCATTGGGGCATTCGTGTTTCATATCGTTTCGGTCCTAGTCGAGTCTTATATATGATCTGGCTGCGGCGGTGACCGAGCGTCCTACCTGGACTGCTTCGGAGTGAGGTACAGACAAATAGGCTGCGGCACCGACCGAGTGTCCTACCTGGGCTGTTTCAGAGCGAGGTACAGACATATATGCCCTAGAGTGGGCACAAATCAGGGGATATGCCTTTTGGCATTGTCTTGGGCCCTTTACAGTATTTCTGCTTATTATTACAACTAGGAGCATGCTAGTGTGTTTAACTTTCGTACTACATTAGAGCATCTTTATTAGGTGTAGCACATACTATGTGGCCTCAGCGAGGACTGCCGGTCCCGCATGAGTGGCTCGATCTGACTCCTTTCCCCGTTCTTCTTTTAAAGGTATTTACTGCAGATTTTGATTGCTCGGTGTCTATATGACAGGAAACCCTTGGTGAATCGAAGAACCTGGCTAACCATCTAATCCGGTATAAGATGATCATATTTCGCTTAAGTTTTGGTTTTGACCCGGCTCTGCCGTGGCACCTTGTGGACTAATCTTACTTCCGCTTTACTTTTGTTTGAATTGGTTTTCGCAACATAGTGTTAGGACAGGTTAAGGGTACCTAACGGCCCTCCGAGATTTTAGGGTTTGAAATCCCTCTTTCCACTAACACTGAAAATGAGTTTGAAACCTCAACCCGTACCTGAATTGCAAGATCCGAACAAGGGGTTTCATCCCTTGAAACGTAACCCGAAAATTATAATTCTGGGCCGTTACAGTAACCTGGAAGGCTGACTTTTGGAAATTTATTTTTCGTCCAGAGATCTCACATTACTCATCCAGAATCTTTTTCACTGTCACACATGCTTCCGATGTCACTTTGGCAAATATCATTATGTCGTCGACAAAAGAGAGGAATAGAATATGATCACCAGTTCTAGATATCTTGAATCCAATAGAGTTTCTAGTTTGGTCACATTGATATTGGAGTCTCCTGGCTAGCATTTCTGCACCTATGATGAATAGGTACGGAGATATTGGGTCACCTTGTCTCAAGCCTCTAAGTGGTTGAAATGTTTTAGTTGGTTCGTCGTTTACCAAAATTGAGAATGAAACAGTTTGGATGCATTCCTTAATCCAGTCACAGAAATTCTTGCAGAAACCAAATCTTTCCATAGTAGCAAGAAGAAACTCCCAATCCACTCTGTCATAGGTTTTCTCCATGTCTAATTTAATTGCAATCCATCCTTCTCGGCCTTTCCTGCTTCGAAAGGTATGAAAAATCTCGTGGGCGATTAGCACATTGTCTTGAATTGCTCTGTCGATTATAAAAGCTCCTTGCAATGGGTGGATAATTTTACTCAACAGAGGTTTCATTCTATCTGCCAGAATTTTCGCAATTGTCTTATAAATGGTCGTGCAGAGGCTGACTGGTACCATTCCCTTCTTTCTAATTGTCCACCCAAAATTGTTAAAAAAAAAAATTGTCCACCCAAACACCAGATTTATTTTTACCTCACTTCCCTTCCTTAAAATCCCATCACTCAAATAGGTGTTAATTGATTTGTGAAACCGATAGGACAGTTATTCAAAATTTCTTTAGAATGGAAAAATAAAATTCATATTTTATAAATTATTTTTATTTTAACCACAATAAAACTTCCCATTTCAAATATTCAAAAAAAAATTATATTTTGGAAAACGCTAGTACATATTTTTAAAAAAAACCATTCGATTTTGCCTGCTACTTTATTTTATTTTAGAGAATACAACAATAACAACATTTCCAATTATCCCGCTTAAAGAAAGTTTGATGGATCAAGTTTGTTGGAATATGATGTCCGACACACTTAGCTGAGGTCTAGGTTGATCAAATTAGCGCATTCACACTTTTTTTTAGTAGGCAAAAAGGGGGTGGTTCTTAAGACAGAACGCCACCCTAATCATCCGATCCTTACGGATGATGTTACAGAATTCCGTATTCAAAAGGAGAGTATCCATATTACAAATGACATTTGATCTAGCTATGTAATCTGCTGCCCCATTAGGTCATCGAAAACAATGTTTGAACTCTATATGCTCAAACTCCGATTGCAGTTTCTTGATTAACTCAATCTGCTACCATATTTCCCATCTAGGTCTTGAATCTCCATTTATAGCCTTGATTACTTCTAGACAATCACCTTCAATTACAACTCTGCGTAAACCTCTTCTCAATGCCATATTAATACCTGCATAAAATGCAGCTGCTTCAGTTTAGATAGCTGAACCACTATCTACCTGCTGCTGAAAAGTATCCATCACACTAGGGGTGGGCACAAATCCCGCAAATCCCGTCCCGTCCCGCATCCCGTCCCGATCCCGTCCCGCAAAAACTATGCGGGACGGGACGCGGGACGAAGAGTTCACATCCCGCAAATCCCGTCCCGTCCCGCATATATATACATATATATATATATATATAGAGAGAGAGAGAGAGAGAGAGAGAGAGAGAGAGAGAGAGAGAGAGAGAGAGAGAGAGAGAGAGAGAGAGAGAGAGAGAGAGAATGGGTAACTTGTGCACAAGGCTTAGGATGTGCATTGTGCACAAAATATTATTCGGTGAAATGTGAAACATTATTCAGTGAAATTTGAAGCATTATTCGGTGAAATGTGAGTATTGTTTAGGGGAATGTGAAACATTATTTGGTGAAATTTGAGGCATTCCATAAAAATTGTAACTATTATTTAGGGAATTGAGGTTTCTTTTATTTGAAATGGATAAATAAAAAACTAAACATTATTCGGTAGAATGTTATAAATTATTCAGTGGAATTGGGACGTTTTCATCTGAACTGAACGGAAAAAAAAACATAACAGTGTTCGGTAGAATGTTTCACATTTCACCGAATAATGCTTAAAATTTCACCGAATAATGTTTCACATTTCACCGAATAATATTTGTGCACAATGCACACCCTAAGGGGTGTGCACTTTGGAACCACTCCCTATATATATATATATATATATATATATAATTAATAAAAATATCTAAGAATATATTTATATTATACCCTAATATTTATTTAAAACCAAAATTTAAATTTCAAAATAATAATACAAAATTAAAAACATACTATAACAAATACTCTTGTTGGCTTGCTAAGTTGCTATTGTTGGCTTGCTAAAAAAACTAGAAAAGCAACTTACTGTTGGAGTGTTGGTAGCTGTATACTCGGAGGAAAGCATCCCATTTTAGGCTACTTGGCTACTTGCTACTGTATTATAACTTCTAAATTTAATTTGTAATGTGATTATGCAGGACTTTAATTTTCACCTTTGTTAGTTGATATATATTTGGAGTTAATTGAGTTGCTTTTTAATCCTTTTTTACGAGGGATAAATCCCGTCCCGTCCCATGAGGGATAAGACCCGGCGGGATTTGAAAAAAAAAATGACAATCCCGTCTCGATCCCGTCCCGTAAAAAATACGAGGGACGGGACGCGAGATTACCCTAATCCCGTCCCGTCCCGTCCCGTCCCATTCCCACCCCTACATCACACTTCCATCACAATCCCTGAGAATTTCACCTACCTAACAGCTTCCAGTAGGCTTGGTTGAGCCATCTACATTAATCTTGTAAGTGGCCATAGGCGGTTTCTTCCATCTTATCATAACCCGCCATCTTCCTTGGTTCGAGATTTTATTTGGATTGGCATTTAGCCAGTCTCTTACCTGCGCAAACGATCTAGTAGCAATTTGTGAGATTGAATCAATCTTTTTGTTCTTGAAGATGATATTGTTCCTAGTCTCCCAAATTGCTTGCCAAATGAAACAAACGTCCTCAAAGTTTGGTATATGTGGCTTAGTTTGTAATAGTCCCTTAATGGATGTGATGTTATCATTATTATAGTTTATCGATTTATCACTTAGTTGTTCGTAGGCTGCTATGATTCTCTTGGTTATAGAACAGTGATAGAAGAGATGGTCACTATCTTCTTCTTTATCATTGCAAAGACAACATTGGGAGGGAACTCTATTAAAGTAGCGATTTAGTCTTTCTTTTGTTGCTAATCCATCTTTTGCTATTTTCCAGATGAGGTTCTTGATACGGGGAGGGATGTTTAATTTCTAGATCCATTTACCATTTTCCCCATCCTGATTAGTGATGTATGATCTGCTTAACCGATTTTGTCATAAATTGACCATCCGTATTTAGTCTCCAAACTAGTCTATCACTTGCCTCCCAAGAAGGGATTTTGATTTTCAGAATTTGTTCAATGATATGATTTGGGAAGAGACGCCTAAGGGTTTGGAGGTTCTATTGCTTATTCTGGTTGATCAAATGCTTGACCTTCAGGTTCGGGTCGTGAGAATGTTGGTAATTTTGAAGGTTGTTACCTATAATCCAAGGATCTTTCCAGACATTTATGGTTTTACCATCCCCGACTATCCAATGTAAACCTTGGGAAAATTTGTCACGTAGTTGCATCAGTCGGCCAAATTGCCAAGAGGGATTTGTAGGAGTTGCCTCAATAAGATTTTGATGTTGGAAGTACTTTTCTTTAATAACTTTTACCCAAATATTATCATTACTAGTGTACAGTTTCCACAAAAGCTTCATTTGGAGACTAATATTGAGATCTTCAGCAAGTCTTATGCCTAAACCACCTTGTTCTTTGGGTTTGCAGATTTTTTTCCAGCTTATTAGCGGATTATATCTTTCAGTTTCTAGTTTGTTTCAGAAGAAATTTTTGTTAATTTGGTCAATCTGATGGACAACACCCTTCGGGAGGATAAAGTTTTGCATTATATAGTTTGTTTTTTAGCTGAGGTTAGCAGTGATGAGGGTTACACGACCTGCCTGGGTCAGTGATGAGGCTTTCCACTTAGAGAGTTGTTTTTTGAGGTTCTGAATAGCATCTTGGAACATAACGTTCTTGAGTCTACCGTGGAGAAGCAGGATTCCTAGGTATTTCTCAATAGTTCTAGAGACCGGGATATGCATTTCATTGGCTAGAGAGTTTTCCAGCTAGGGGCTGATATTTCCAAACACTTGAAGCGCGCTTTTACTATAATTTATCGTAAGACCAGATAAGTTAGAGAAGTTATTGAGCATGTTCCTAATAGTATGAATGCTTTTATGGGCAGCTGGTGCAAAGATTATAGTATCATCCGCAAAGGTCAAGAAGGGAATCGGCGTACCATTTGTAGTGATTTTGATGCCGACTAGAGCATCCTCTAATCTTGCTTTCTCTTGTAACTCTGCTGCAAGGTTTTCCATTACAAGGATAAATATATATGGAGCTAGAGGATCCCCTTGTCTGATTCCTCTTTCTGGTTTAAACAGAGGACCTGGTCTATTGTTAACCAACACCGAAAAGGTTGTAGTAGTTAAACAGCTCATAACCCATCTGATCCATCGAGAGTCAAAACCAAATTTGATGAGAGTGGCTTTAATATAGTCCAAATTAATCTTATCATAAGCTTTTTCCATATCTAGTTTGAGTGTCATCCACCCTTTTGGTCCTTTTTGTTTATGAAAGTTGTGAAAAATTTCATGTGCAATTAGTGTGTTATCTTGTATTAATAAGCCGAGGCAGAATGTTTTTCATTCTATTTGCTATTAATTTAGATATTATCTTATAAATGGTATTACACAAACTGATTGGTCTATAGTGGTTTATGGTAGAGGGACTGTCCGTTTTTGGTATAAGAGCTATAAAAGTTTGATTGATCTTAGAGAGTAGGGTTCCCGAGTGAAAGAAGGCTTTGACAGTTCTACAGACAAAATGTCCAACTATGTGCCAGTATTTACTAAAAAATTCTGGAGGATAGCCATCTGGACCTGGAGTTTTATCAGTAGCCATGTTACAAACAGTATTTTCAATTTCAAGGTTCGTAGGAATCGCGAGCCAATTTTTGTTCTCCTCATTAGTGACTTGTGGGAGATCATGAGGCAACTGTGCAGGGGTTATATTTGGGCAGATTGTTTTCACAAATCTTTCAGCCATCTCTTTTGTGATTTGGTTCGCAATGTCAATTGGATTGGTGAGGTTCTCTCCATTTCTGGAGGTAAAAGAGGATGTATGGTTTTTAAATCTTTTAACTTTAACTATTGTTTGATAGTAGTTAGTATTCTTATTACCTAGTTGAAGGTGTTTTGTCTTAGCACGTTGCTTCCAGAATTTGTAATTATAATCAAGTAGAGCCAACTTTTTCTTTTCTAAGTTCATAAGTTTCCTGTTGTCCCAGCTAGAGAGTCTGCCCCAAGGGAGTTTAGCTTGAAGGGAATTAGCGCATTCACACTTGATCTCAGCCTGTGTAACTAACTCATTTGCTCTATAAATAGGAGTAGAGGTGGAGATATATAATTAATTGTCCTTTCAATTAATTGTTAATCAATTAATTGTCATTTCAATTAGCTAGATGCAATAATTCTATTTGAATTGAAATAGGCAATTGATTGATTACCAATTAACTACAATTTCAATACAGTTAACCGGTTAATCAATAATTGGGTTCTCCATTTGATCAATTAGGTATCTCCATTGATCAGTATATGACTTTCGAGAATACTATTCACGATTAGCCAATAAGCCCAATAGATAATCCGGTTTTTCTATCATATAGCCCAATGGCATAGGATAAGACCTTAAATTGGGAAAGATTTCATACAAAAAAAGGCAAGCGGTTCTAAAAATCTAATTTAAAAAAATGCTAAACTAATTAAATTTTTAAAAAAATGTTCTAAATTTAAGGGTTTTATCCTATGCTCTTGGGGCATATGATAAAAAAATGGTAGATAATCAATCGAATGAAGATTGAAGAGAACCCCTAGGCATGCTAACGCCAACGTCAGAATTATTATTATTTTTTTTTCGCGCGTCAGTGCTGACGCCGACATCGGGAATGCTGACGTCAGCAGTGCTGACACCGTTTACAGGGATGCTGGCGCCAACGTCGGAAATGCTGACATCAGCATTGATTACGCTGTCTACGAGGATGCTGATGCCAACGTCAAAAATGCTGACATCAGCATTGCTGACGCTGTTTACGAGGATGCTGACGCTGACAGTGATGACATCAGAGATCAATATATTTGACGTATTAAGTCATTACTAATTATTTGGATTTCATAAATCAAATAACATGCATTAGAAATTTTATATAAAATATAAAAGGGGGAAAGCAAAGAAACAAAGGAATGTTCTGCCAAAAAAAAGAAACAAATGAATATTTTATTTTATTTTTGGTAGTGAGAAACGAAGAATATCGATGAGCAATTAAAACAAATTAAGTATAGAAAGCCAATTCCCTTCGTAGTCTTCTCAAAAGTAGTTTGCTGACGCCGACACTGAATATGCCGAATTTGCCTACGATGCTGACATCCTTACTCCTCTATCTCTTATATTGCAAAAACGATGTTGGCAAATATATACCTACATAAAAATATGCATAAAAACGATGTCAGCACTAAAAAAATACGCATAAAACCGATGTCAAAACTAAAAAACAAACCGATTTTTAAGCACTCAAGCATACATATATACCTACATATGTAATATCCAACTAAAATTGATGTCAGCACCAAGAAATATGCATAAAAATGATGTCAGCACTAAAAAATACGCATAAAAACGATGTCAGCACTAAAAACTAACCAATTTTTAAGGACTCAAGCATATAAATATACCTACATATATAATATCCAACTAAAAACGATGTCAGCACAAAAAATACGCATAAAAACGATGCCAGAACAAAAAAATACGCATAAAAATGATGTCAGTACTAAAAAATTATGTCAAAATTAACCATTCTAGCTGCCAAATTAGAAGCAGTGCTTGCATTCCAAAATTACAACTATTGTCATAGGAAAGTAGAAGCAGTGCTTTACCATTACACATTCTTCAATCCCTAACATTCATATACATTATAAAAAATTATCTAAATTCCACAAGCTGTTTAGATTAAAGATCAAAGAGATCCCAATTATTTGATATGTCATATGCATATACGTTGAAGCACTTCAATTCCTAATATTCGCAAAACATCACCTAACTTGATCATGAATCTTTGAAAAAGCAAGATGAGAAAAATTCAAGTAATAACAAATCACATCAAACAAATTCTATGATTAAAACACCAAATTATCTATCTCAAGCCAATCAGCAATTCAGCATCACAATTATCCTAAAAAAAAATACTAGCATAGGTTGAATTGTTTAGTGAAAGGCTACTTTTATCGGATAAATCTGGAAATCATAAGTTCATGGACCAAGCAAGGCCAGATGGAACTTAAACAAAACTCCATAAACAGAAACCAAATCATATGCAAAGCCAGAAGAAAAAACTACGGCGTAATTCCATTACAACAAAAACCTAAAATAGCATTTAGATCATAAATATCCCCATCATCATTAGAGGAACCAATGAAGCTAATAATGAGTGTCTTCAACCTCATGGAAGCCACTACAACATTTGCTTTCCAAGGAAACCAACAGTATAAATGACTAATGAAATTAACTAATAATGAGTGTCTTCAACACAAATCTGCAACTACGGAGGAGACAAGCACCGGAGAACTAGGCGAGATTGAAAGATTTGGTACCTTGAAGCAAGATTGAAGGATTTGGCACCTTCTCTAAGCCGATCGCCTTCTCTTCAGAGATATGTCTTGATGTAGATTAGGGCCACCGCCGATGATGAAGGTTTCTAGCGAAGGCACGCTCCAGCGCCGCAGATCGGCTCAGCGCTAGAGGCGGCGACGGAGGAAGGTGCGACAGAGGAAGGAGAGTGCCGCCTTCGATTCGATCTCCAACGCCTTCAATCGGAGAAGGATGTGAAATATGACAGCCCGCACTTCACATCGCCACTGGGAGGAAGACAGAGATTTGAGCGATCTGAGGGACGAGCGGGGGAGGAAAATAGAGATAGGAGGAGGGGAGGATGAGCGATCTGAGGGACGAGTGATTAGAGCGGGAGAGGAAGACCATCGATGATGAACAAGAGAGGCAGAAGTGGTACGGGATTAGGTATTAGGGATTAATTGGCCGAACGTGTATAGTTTCCTTTTTTTTTTTTTACCAAAACTAGTATAGTTTTCTAATTTGGCCGAAATTTTTCAACGTGCAAATGTGTACGGGGATTAGATATTAGGGATTAATTTGGCAGAAGTGGTAAGGGGATTAGGTATTAGGGATTAATTTTTACCAGAAGTGGTACGGAGATTAGGTATTAGGGATTATCAGCTAAGCGTAGCTGATAATCTACCCCTACAACCGGATCACTCAAAGAGCTATGTGATAAGCTACAATTGCTGAGTTGATTAGGATCTCTCATTGGCTTCTATAGACAAGCACTATATTCATCAAACAAAGATCGCAGCGTATTTTTAATTTTTGACATCAACTCTTTACCATTTTCATCACCATAAAAATTCTCGACTACAAATGTAACATACTCCATATTATGCCTTGGGTCAAGAACAAAGAAAACAAATATCAAGACATTCACATTCTCAAAATTTCCCCAATATTTGTCCAACTCGGCCTTCATTTGTTTTGCCATATACTTCATGCACATATCCTCACTCTCAAACAAAGTGGAAATCATATCTTCAATTCCACATAACTGAGGGACATAAGTATTCCCTGTCAGATAGCTACTTCCAGAAAACTTCAACGTGGCTTCATAAAAAGTTCTCAAAAATGGAAATAAACATCCAATTTTATTCCAATCTTCATCAGAATGCGGACCACCAATCTTTTCAAATTCCTTAACAAAAGCACCACCTTTAGATTGTAAACTATCGAATGCCTTCCTAAACTTGATAGCAGTCTCAAGCATAAAGTAGGTAGAATTCCATCTAGTTTCAACATCTAGGCAAAGAAGACTTTTGCATTCTATTTTCTCTTATTCTACACAACATTTAAATTTTTTTAAGCCTAGCAGGAGAAGATCTCACATGCCTGACTGCAACAAGAATTCTCAAAATGGATGGATCAAGGTCTTTCAAACCATCTTTCACAACTAAGTTCAAGATATGTGCAACACATCTCATATGTAAATATTTACTATCCAACACACTACCACCCCAATGGTTCAATCTTCTTTGCAAATACCGAATAGCCAAATCATTAGAGCTAGCATTGTCAACGGTAATAGTCATGACATTTTTGATACCCCATTCAATCAAACACTTCTCATCAGCCTTGCTAATAAGCTCACCCGAATGACCCGAAATAGGACAAAAATTAAGTATTCTCTTATGCAAGTTCCAATCATCATCAATAAAGTGCACATTAAGACATATATAACTCAAATTTTGTCCAGATGTCCAAGTATCGGTTGTGAGAGAGACCCTAGAAGATAAATTATAGAGAAAACTCTTCATTTTTTTCATCACATCTACATAAAGGTCATAACAATCTCTAGTCATAGTTCTACGAGAAGGAGGGACAAACTCAAGTTGTAATAGTTTGCAAAAATCACGAAATCCTTCACGCTCTACATGTGAGAATGGTAACTCATCCAAAATAAGCATTCTAGCACATCCTTTTCTAGCAGCTTCTTGATCAAAATGCCATGCAACTTGGGTGGGTGATCTTTCAAAATCAGTGACCTTTTGCTTCTTAACCGCTAAATTAGGGGGATACTTTTTACATCTATCTAAGTGATTTTTCATGCCACTTGTGCCTTTTTTCTTCGATGCTTGAATGATTTTCCCACAATATTTGCATTCAACATGTGCATCATCATCAATAATTTTGTCAAAATGACCCCCAATATTATGATCTCGCCCTCTTTTCTACGGGTCTAGAAACACTTACAATTGAAGCGGACACAGCAGAAGTCGTTGTCTTATTCGTAGGGGTCTTTTCAACCTCTTCTTCGAGTATCCTTTGACTTTCATCACTAATCTCCATCAAATTTGAGTTTGACATCTATTTTATAAACAAAATGTGCATTAGCATTTGGAATTGACCTTATTCAGATTCACGAAACACAACCTAGCCCAATCTACATGCATCAACAACCGGTTCGAAACATCATAGCATTTGGAATCACTTAGAGACATCATAGCATCGACTTACATTATGTATCACTTAGAGACATCATAACATCAAATGGCCTTATTCAAACACATCAACAACCAGTTCGAAACACTTACAATATGCATCAGCTTAGATTTTCATTCTATATGAAATAAAAAATTTCACAACTTAGATTTAGAAGACACATCATAGCATTTGGAATTAGATTTAGAAGTAGACATAATCTGAGACGATAGAAAATTTCACAACTAAGAATTTGAGAAATCAAAAGTCAGTTCGAGCCAAAAAATGGAAAATTGATGAACCTGAGTTGGTGGGGTGACCAGACCGGCGAGGGCAAGCTGTGGCCGGAGAGACGAACAGTCGAAGCCGAATCCGAAGGGAGAGAAGCTGAAGACGAACAATCGAAGTTGTGACTGGTGAAATCGAAAATTGCATAATTTTATATCTGAACCACAAACAGTCGAAGCCGAAGAGAAAGAATAACAAGAAAAGAGAGACAAACCTGCTTAGACTTCAGGTGGCCATCTTCGGTGGGCGGTGGCTACTAGCACTGGTAGCGAGCGAGAAAACAGAGAGAGAGAGAGAGAGAGAGAGAGAGAGAGAGAGAGAGAGAGAGAGAGAGAGAGAGAGAGATGATGATGATGATGATGATGATGATGATGATGATGATGATGAAAGCTTCTATCTTCTGAGGTTGGGCGAGGTGATGAGAGCTCCAGAGGTGATGAGAGTTTCTGCCTCCGAAGGAGCTTCGATATCGCCGACAATGGAGGAGCTGCTTCAAGCCTTCAAGGCATATCACATATCGACGGAGAGACAGAGAGGCGGTGAGGTGAGAGTGCGAGACAACCCTAGTATTTTATCAATTAAACAATTAATTGGTATTATTTTGAATTGTAAAATAAAACCATTTCAGTTAGCTATTTTGAAGGAATTGGATACAATGGAGTTACATATTAACTCCATACATGGAGTTAGGCAAATCTCAACCGTCAAAAAAATAACCGACGGTTAGATTTGGCCCCCTCCTTCACCCCCCACCCTCACCTCCACCTATTTTTTTTCCTTTTTCTTTTAATTTCTTTTTTTGTTGAGTATAAAACCCAACTCCACACATTAATTTGATAGCCAAATTCATGGGATCCAAACCCTTTGAAATATATCTTTATTTCAAAACAATTAATTGTAAAATACAACAGTTTTTCAAGTTTTCAAAACAGTTTTTCAATTTTAATTATTTTCGCCCACCCCTAAATAGGAGCTCAATCTATAACAGATTAAGTTGATCAATCAATGAAGTACTCATTCTCTTTCCCTTCGTCATTTCCTCTTTGGTTTGCTCTGTACTTTCGTTCATTGTAGACCTTGATTTCGTTCATTGTAGATCTTGAATTCCACTTTTCCGCACAAATTGACATGTTATCAGAGCCATAGCAGCTATGATGCACATCGAGAATGAAGATCATCGTCCTGAGATTGGGAACATAGATCCAATGGATGAACTTTACTTCCATCACTCGTGTATCACCCTAATATTGTCCTCTCCACTCGTCTCCTTGATGGTTGCAACTTCAGTCACTCGAAGCGATCAGTGGAGGTGTTGTTGGAAGCTAAAAACAAGATCGGTTTTGTCACTGGTTCGTGTCACCGACCACCAGACACTTCGCCGCTTCTTCATCACTGGAATCGATGCAACAACATGGTAATTTCCTGGCTCTTGCATTATGTAGAGAAGAATATAAAAGAATCAATCATATATTATCGATTTGCAAGCTAGATTTGGCGAGAGTTCGCAAATAGATATGGAACTCGTAATCGAACACGAATTTATCAAATTCAGAAAGAATCTCGGATGTAGATCAAAGTAACCTTGGGATTTTTTTTATTATTGTACAAAGCTTAAGAGGCTCTAGGAAGAATATGTCATTTTGATTGAAGATCAAGTATGTGATTGTGGTTCCAATCGATCTGTAATGGAGTTGATTCAGAATCAACAGGTAATTCAATTTTACATGGGGCTGAATGATGCCTTCAATGTTGTCAGAGGAAACATCTTGATGATGAATCCTCCTCCTGACATTGATGAGGCTTATCTTTTTTTAATCCAAGAAGAACATCAACGAGACCTAGCCAAGAATTTAGCTGTGTAAGGAGATTGTGCTGCTTTTGCGTCTCAAAATGCTAGGAATGGTAACCAGAATTTCAAGAAAACTTTGTACTTTGACCATTGCAAGGTTACAGGTAATGCCATCGATAGATGTTGGAAGATTCATGGCTTTCCAATAAATTCTTCTACTGGATCCTTATGTGATCATTGTAAAGTGGGAGGTCATACTATAGACAAGTGATGGAAGATCCATGGGTTTCCTAGTGCCAATAGCGGAGGTAGCTCTGGCAGTGCTAATGGTTCAGGTTCTAGGAGTGGTTCAAGGACCTTTTGCATTCACTGCAAGAATCTTGGTCATGTCATTGATAAGTGCAGGAAGTTATACGGCTACCCTACCGATGGCCCTGGTGTAGGAAAGGCAAGAAGATGGCTGCTAATGCCTCGTCGTCACCTTCAATTTCATAGGAACGGTATCAACAGCTAATGTCTCTGCCTCAAAAGCATGATTTATAGGATCCCAAAGCTATGTTAGCAGGTAAATCCACTTGTCTCTTCTCTCCAATGTTGAATTCCATTTGGATTTTGGACAGTGGAGCCACGGACCATATGACCCTGACGTTTCTTTCTTTCTTTCATTCTTACAAATCTCTACCTAAATCTTCCTACATCACCATGCCTAACAACAAGAAAGCCCTTGTTTCTTGCACTGGTACAGTCAAGCTAGATATCACCACACATCTCTTTATATGTTGTTCTACATGTTCCTGACTTCCATTATAATCTTCTCTCCATTCGAAAATTAGCTTGTGACATTAATTCTAACATTCTTTTTACACCTAACTCATGCATCATTCAGGGCCCTTCGATGAAGAAGGCTCTAGAGAATGGAAATAAGGAGAGTGGACTAAACATTGCATACAAATCTTACGAGATGGAGCCCTTTTCTTCTTTGACACATGTTTTACAACATTCTTTTTTTCTGATGCTGATGTTTCAACACAAATAGTTAATAATGTTGTTTCTGATATTGATTTTTCTGCTTCTTGCCCTTCTGAGCCGTTACATTGTTGTTTGGGACATCTCTCTTTTTCTCAATTGAAACATATTTATTCATCTTTGTCTAGTGTGGTTGATTCTCCTATTTACCAAATTTGTCCTCAAGCTCGGCTACACATGAAACCATTTTATTTAAGGATGCACAAGTCCTCTGGGTCATTCGAACTGGTTTATTTTGACACTTGGAGACCTTACAAACAACCCACTCATCATGGCTATAGATTTTTTCTAACCTTGGTGGATGATTATAGTAAGTCTACTTGAGCATTTCTCATGGCTTCTAAAACAAATACCCTTCATGTTATTCAATCTTTTGTTTCTCTCATTGCCACCTTTTCAACACCACTGTTAAAGCCATGGGGTCCGATAATGCATCTGAGTTTTGTGATTCAGCTTTAACCAATTTCTTTGCTGAAAAGGGGATTGTTCATCAAACCAACTGTGTTGATTCCCCTCAACAAAAAAGGGTGGTTGCGCGTAAACACAAACACTTACTTAAGGTTGCTCGGGCACTCAAATTTCAAGCCAATCTTCCTTTGAAATACTGGGGTGAGTGCATCCTTACAACCACTTACCTAATCAATCGTTGTCCCCTTCATGTGCTTTCAAACAAGTCTCCTTATGATCTATTATTTCAGAAAGTCCCAGATTATAATCATCTTCATGTATTTGGTTGCTTGGGCTATGTCAGCATTCCCAAACGAGGTCGAGATAATTTTCAACCTCGTGCATCTCCTTGTGTTTGTCTTTGAACACTATTTTCCTTTTCATTCTTCCTCTCATGTTGTTGACAACATTACCTTGCCGCCTCCTGCATCTTCATCTCCCTCCTCCATTTTCTTGCCTCAAGAGACTCACTCTAATTCCCCTGCTAGTGATCACATTTCCCCTAACAGTCCATCCACTTCTTGTCATTCATCCAGTCCTTCAATTCACACTTCATCTCCTTCTTCCGATTCTGATCGTGTCACCACTTTTGATCCTCTTCTTAGGAGATCAGCTCAGTCTCATCATCCTTCAGCTCACCTCTCTGATTATGTATGCAGTGTATCTTCCTCTACTGCTCACCCTCAACCCGATCATCCAAAAGCTTATTTTACCTCCACCATACCACAAAAATGCCTTTGCTCTTCTGTCTCACATCACATCCTATGTTGAACCAACCTCATAAAAAGAGGTTGTCTTTGATCCAAACTAGGTTTCAGCTATGAAGATAGAGATTGGTTCTTTGACTGCTAACAATACTTGGATCCTAGTTCCTCTCCCTACATGCAAGAAACCTATTGGGTGTAAATGGGTCTTCAAGGTTAAATTGAAGGCCGATGGCAGTCTTGAGCGACGCAAGGCTCGGTTAGTTGCTAAGGGTTTCACATAAACAGT
The DNA here is from genome assembly GCA_037127255.1 of Persicaria tinctoria. Classification (NCBI taxonomy): domain Eukaryota; kingdom Viridiplantae; phylum Streptophyta; class Magnoliopsida; order Caryophyllales; family Polygonaceae; genus Persicaria; species Persicaria tinctoria. The sequence continues at coordinate 29,133,939 of JBANSL010000016.1, read as the reverse complement.
TGGGATTGATTATCATGAAACTTTTTCTCCAGTGGTTAAGATGACTACCATTCGCACAATCATTTGTTATTGCTGCCTTTCATAAATGGGCTCTCCATAAAATGGATGTTAATAATGCGTTCTTACATGGAGATCTATATGAGGAAGTCTATATAAAGCTTCCTGAAGGGTTTTCTGCGGGTCCTAACATGGTTTGCAAGCTTCAAAAGTCGCTCTATGGCCTCAACCAAGCTAGTTGTCAGTGGTTTCAGAAACTCACTTTCACTTTGGTCTCCCTCAACTACATCCAGTCCAAGCTTGATTATTCTCTCTTTACAAAGGTTCCAATGGCTTCATCACCATTGTTGCTATATAGGTTGATGATCTTCTAGTGACTGGTTTTGATGCTACTGAAATTGAGAAGCTAAAGTCCTATCTTGATCTTACATTCAGCATCAAAGATCTTGGCTTTCTTCATTATTTTCTCGGCCTTGAAGTGTCTTACAACTCAGCTGGCATTCATCTTTCTCAAAATAAGTTCAATCAAGAGCTTGTTTCAGATGCTCAGCTGGATGATATTTGTCCTGTATGTACTCCTCTTCCACAGAACAATAAGCTCCATCCTTTTGATGGTGATTTAATTGATGTTCCTCTGTACTACAGACATTTGGTGGGTAAACTTAACTTCCTCACCCACACTCGGCCAGATCTCTCTTTCACAGTTCAATCTCTTGGCCAATTTATGTAAGCACCTCGTAGCTTTCATCTTCAGGCCTTACATCATGCCATCAGGTATGTTGCTGGTACACTTGATCAAGGCATTGTCCTCAAAGGTTGACTCTCCCCAGGTTGCTACTTACACATATTCCAACTGGGCTTCCTGCTCCTTCTCCAAAAGATCAGTTACAAGATTTGTTATCCTTATGGGTCAGTCTCTAATCAGCTGGAGATCTAAGAAACATGGAGTAGTTTCTCGCAGCTCCTCGGAGGCTAAGTATAGAGCAATGGCTTAGACTACAACTGAGGTTACATGGTTGATTCGTCTCCTTGAAGAGCTTAATATTGCACCCATCAAACTAGTGACCATGTTTGTGACAATCAGTCTGCTTTACATATTGCTAAGAATCCAATTTTTCATGAACACACTAAGCATATAGAAATTGATTGTCATTTTACTAGAGACAAAGTCATGGACGGGGTTCTTGATTGTTGTCATGTTCCCACTGCTATGCACGTTCATACTTGATCTCAGCTTGTATAACTAACTCATTTGCTCTATAAATAGGAACTCAATCTGTAACAGATTCAATTGATCAATCAATGAAGTCCTCAATCTCTTTCCCTTCGTCATTTCCTCTCTAGTTTGCTCTGTAATTTTGTTCATTGCATACCTTGATTTCTTCCATTGTTTGATCATCATTCAAGCTCAAATTCCACATTTCCACACAAATTGACAAAGTTGTACACACTCTTTCCCCGACTACGTCGAGAGAGTGTTTCCGAGTGACCCAAGCACAGACATGAACACACTTGTACACACTCTTTCCCGACTACGTTGAGAGAGTGTTTCCGAGTGACCCAAGCATAGGAGGCATAGACATGAGCACATAGAAAACCAAAGAGACAAGTATATATAACAAACGATAAAGTGAAAGAGATTAGGAAAACAAAACAAAAAACATGGTGTAAGAACGGGGGTGGGGAATGGATACAATCTCTGTCAAATCCTTTGCGGCCCAACCTAATCTTCTTTGAACTGAATGATGCTCCTCTACTGCATCATATCCCTAACCATGTTCTCATTAAGGTTCAAAATGGAAAAATCTTGTCTAATCACCTCCCTCCGACTTTTTTTCGGTCTCCTTCTGCTTCGTCATACTCTATCAATCACCAATTTGTCACATCTAGACACTAGCGCATTCGGATCCCTCCTCTGCATGACCAAACCAATGAAGTCTTGACTCACGCAACTTGTCTCAGATGTTGCTTACTCCTACCTTATCCTAGATAACCTCATTCCTGATCTTGTTGAGTTTGGTCAATCCACTTATCCATCTGATCATCCTCATCTCTATCATCATTAGTCTCTGTTCTTGTGCCTTCGTAAACGCCTAACACTCAGCTTCGTACAACATTGCAGGTCTAACTACCACTTTGTAGAATTTTCTCGACCTTGAATTTTGGGGGCACTTAATTTTCTATTGAATAAAACTCATGACGCAACCCTCCACTTTTGCCATCCCACTTGAATCCGATGTCGGATATCCTTATCCACACCTCCATCACTCTGCATCACTGACCCCAAATATTGGAAACTATCTTTTCTCGGCACAACATACTCACCAAGCATCACATCTTGGTCCACTTCTCCGTCCTCTCCCAACCTGAACTCCGAATATTCTGTCTTTATTCTGGTCAGATTGAAGCCCTTACCTTCCAATGTTTCTCTCCAACACTCTAAGCTACTACTCACCCCAACTCTCTAACTTATTACCCACCCCAACTCTCGTCTCATCCACTAACACAATTTCGTCCGCAAAAAGCATACACCGCGGAACTTTACCCTAAATAGACCCCGACACCATATATATCTGTTGTTGCAGGAGGATGGTCAAGTATGAAATAAATATAAAATAAAGTTCAGACTGACTTCCCTGTCTCAGTAAATAAATACAAGACTTCCTCCCGTTGTAGTAGAAGGTTATCAGGATCGAATCCACGAGGAAGCACGTCAGCAGTTCTTAGGTAGCAACAGATTCTCACAGACAAGCAGCAGAAAAGACAGAAATAAAAGCAGAAAATAACAAATAAAGACAGCAAATAAAAGCAAACGAAAGTAAAGAACAAAGCAAGGCAGCAACTTTACTCGATCTCGACAAGCTGGTACTCGAGATCGACAAACTGTAAAAACAGAAACTTTCAACTCGACGACAGAAGCAGAAACTCAACTCAACCTAGACTAAAGCCAACTCGATATCGACTAGGGTCCTACTTGACATCGACGAGATTCTACTCTATATCGACAAGAAAGACAGAAACTTTAAATTGCAAATTTCGAACCAAAACTCAGATTTTCGACAGAAATAAATTCGATATAATAGAAGACTTCCAAGACCAGGGTATCAACACCACAACGATAACCATGCAAAGTAACACATAAAGGCATAAAAGATCATGCTTTCCATCAAAATAACTTTCGTTACGAACAAATAGGCATATAGAGGCTTTCGCATAAACCCTAATTGTTACTAACCCTTTTCACATAATTAACCCAAGTTGCATTAAGATCACTTTTGCTTCAATAATACAAACAAGGATCACCTTCAACTCTCGCAAAAGAATCATGCTTTCAGGGATAGAAGACGAATTGCATAAAAAGATCTGACCTTTACTGCATCTCCTCACATGGCCACCGTCGGGCTCACCCCAGCCCCAGAAGTGGGTGGACTACTCACTCCTCATTGCAATCGCAGACATTGATGTATAAAAAGAAACTTGCATTAAACTATATTCAAAGCCTTTACAATCCCGGCAATCAACTTTCGCTGAATGCCAAAACCTTAAAAACCTTATAACTCCTAAACTGTCTCTGTGGAACTACTTCTCTACCTCTGAAATTGAATGAATGATTGTCTAACCCCTAGGGCTTTATTTATAGCCTTCTATCTATATCTAAAATTATATCTAAAAGGCTTAATGATAAATAAAAGTGATAAAGAAATTAAATCTAAAATGGAAAAGATAAATCTAAACTAGGTAAGTTTCTTCATGTTGATAAATCTTCCTTCCATGGATAGAACTTGATATATCTCGGCAATCTAGGATTTCTTCGGCCCCAAGGATTCCCAACTCTACTCGGGCTGCTTACGGCGACGCGTTTCCAGGACTTGGTCTACTCGACATCGACAAGGGCTCGTCGACATCGATTAGGATTCGTCGTCGACTGGTGTTCTCGGGTGACTCTGCTCGACATGGCTCGGATCTGGGCTCCTGGGCATCGTCGATCTCGACTAGGGTTCCTCGAGATCGAGTAGAGTTGTACTCGAAGACGGCTCTTTGGTGATGTCGAGGACTCCTCCTCGGCATGGACTCGGACAGGCGCTAGGTGGCTCGTCGATCTCGACAAGGTCTCCTCGAGATCGAGTGGAGATGTGCTCGGCGTCTTCGTCCTCGGCTTCTCGATCAGCTTCTCTTCTTGTCGACTCCGGGTGTGGCGTCTAGGCTTCGTCGATCTCGACTAGTGGTCCTCGAGATCGAGTAGGGCTCCGGAGCTGCGTTAGTCTGGCTCTCGACACTGCTCCTAGTCGACAAGGCCTGTGCGCGGACATGTTCGTCTAGATCGAGTAAGGTCCACTCGAGATCGAGTAGCCTGGGTTCTCAGCTTGATTCGACTGGTTCCGCTGCTTCTTTGACCTTGGACTTCTGTAGTGGTTTTTCGAGCTTTTCTGACCTTTCTTAGAATTGTTGTAAAACGTCTCGAATTCTGCGAATTTAAACAGAAACTGGTGTAGATTCCATAATTTGGCAAATAAACGTAAACTACATAGATTATGTACTATTCAACCCAAATGTATATAATGTATGCAGAAAACGATATAAAAGTTACTGTAAAACATGACAGATTCAGCTCACAACAAACACCCCATACTTAAGCTTGCTTGTCCTCAAGCAATACCTTTAATTGTCACTCAGGGGAAGAAATCAAAACTCTCAACATATCAGATTCATTCTTATATAACCCAGCAGTCAATTACCATCCTCGAAAAGGTACTAGTGTCACAAATCCATGCATGTGCAATTATATCAAAGCAACATCTACTCACAAAAGGAGGGTTATGCAAAAACATTTATAAGTGACAAAGCATTAATAATCAAGAGGACTTCAATTTAAGCTCAAATAAGGAGTAGATTTGGTAAAAGACTAAAGGTGGGCAATTTTTGGCAATGTGGTGCTAATGATCCGGGGAAATGGAGTATTTCCAAACTTGAATTTCCACATTCCTTTTCATAAGTTTCATCACCTTTCATAATGCTTTTATCAACAATAATGCTTTTACCTCTCTGACCTCATCACTGCCTTCTCGCGAGTCGCAAACATGGGTGTCATGAATGGCCCCGGATACTTAGTGCTTTGGACTCCTCACAATGTGTCCCATCCCTCCAAACTATTATCTCAGAGAGCAGGGTCAATCTACCTTTATCTCCTGAGGTGATTGGATTTTCTTTCACTCATTAAATTCTCCATATATTTCAAACAATTTCCTTCCAAACTCCAAATATGATAACAATCAAAAACACCATATGATAATCTCCATAATGTAATATCATTCTCAACATAATCCCCGGATAAGGTAAAGAATGGCAAATATTTAGATCATGTGGAGCAATAATTGAAATAAGGCATATTATGGCTTTTGTGATGCATAACCCTACTCGATCTCGAGGAACCCTAGTCGAGATCGACGACGCCCAGATCCGAGCCATGTCAAGCAGAGTCACCCGAGAACACCAGTCGACGACGAATCCTAGTCGATGTCGACGAGCCCTTGTCGATGTAGAGTAGACCAAGTTCTGGAAACGCGTCGCCGTGAGCAGTCCGAGTAGAGTTGGGAATCCTTGGGGCCGAAGAAATACGAGATTTGCCGAGATACATCAAGTTCTATCCATGGAAGGGGAATTTATCAACATAAAGAGATATTCCCTAGTTTAGATTTATCTTTTCCATTTTAGATTTAATTCCTTTATCACTTTTATTTATCATTAAGCCTTTTAGATATAATTTTAGATATAGATAGAAGATTCTATCCTTGATTAGCAAGGAATAGAAGGCTATAAATAAAGCCCTAGGGGCTAGTAATTCATTCATTCAATTTTAGGGAGAGAGAAGTTTTAGGAGTTCTAAGGTTTTCAGGGTTTTGGCATTCTGCGAAAGTTGATTGCCGGGATTGTAAAGGCTTTTGAATATAGTTTAATGCAAGTTTCTTTTTATACATCAATGTCTGCGATTGCGATGAGGAGCGAGTAGTCCACCCACTTCTGGGGCTGGGGTGAGCCCGACGGTGGCCATGTGAGGTGATGCAGTAAAGGTCAGATCTTTTTATGCAATTCGTCTTCTATCCCTATGAGCATGATTCTTTTGCGAGAGTTGAAGGTGATCCTTGTTTGTATTATTGAAGCGAAAGTGATCTTAATGCAACTTGGATTAATTATGTGAAAAGGGTTAGTAACAATTAGGGTTTATGCGAAAGCCTCTATATGCCTATTTGTAAATAACGAAAGTTGTTTGATGGAAAGCATGATCTTTTATGCCTTTATGTGTTACTTTGTATGGTTACCGTTGTGGTGTTGATACCCTGGTCTTGGAAGTCTTTTATTATATTGATTTATTTGCAATTTAAAGTTTCTGTCTTTCTTGTCGATATAGAGTAGAATCTCGTCGATGTCGAGTAGGACCCTAGTCGATATCGAGTAGAACTAGTCTAGGTCGAGTTGAGTTTTCTTCTGTTATCGTCGATTTTCAGTTTCTGTTTTTTTGATTTTTGACTTACTGTTGTCGATCTCGAGTACCAACTTGTCGAGATCGAGTAAAGTTTCTGCCTTTCTTTGTTCTTTACTTTCGTTTGCTTTTGTTCTTTACTTTCTTTCGTTATTTTCTGTCTTGCTGCTGTTTTGCTTTTATTTCTTTGTTTCTGTCTTTTCTGCTGCTTGTCTGTGAGAATCTGTTGCTACCTAAGAACTGTTGACGTGCTTCCTCCTGGATTCGATCCTGACAACCTTCTACTACAACGGGAGGAAGTCTTGTATTTATTTGCAGAGACAGGGAAGTCAGTCTGATCTTTATTCTATATTTATTTCATACTTGACCATCCTCCTGCAACAACAATGTCAAAAGCAACTTCAAATTTTACCTCCTTTCATGGTTTTCAAGAAAATAATGCACTTCATTGTGACTTCCCATTACTAGGCAATTTCATGCTATATCTCTAATGAATCCAATTTTGCATCGTCGATTCCGATATATGACATTAATAAAAAAAATTCAAAAAAATTCAATGGGGGTCATTTTTCTCAAATTTTTGGAAAACATGCATATAAGCACATAAATCAATAATGCATTCCAAAATAGCCATGTAGCAATTCAAAGAAATAATGCACACATAATGTCAAATATAGTAAATATGCATAAAGTAAGCCCTTCCCTCACCCCATACTTAAACATTACAGTGTCCTCACTGTATAAAAACAAGGGTAAAGAAAGAAACTCACTAGACAGGTGTGCAGGGCCTCTAAATTTCGAATGGAAGCACCTCCTGAGCCGAGTCTGAATATAGCCTGCTTCTATCCATGGACCTGAAAAGTGTAGAAGACATATACCCACAATAGAAAAACTAAAAGGTTTCAAACCAAAAACAAAAGCAAGAAAGTTCTCAAAAGTCCTAAAAAGTCTATGTACAAGCTCTAGATTTTATAGTCGCTAGGCCGACTTTCCATTTAGCTCAAGGTGGCATTTGCAGGGCCCATGTAGCTTGGGCCTCAAATAAGACTCCATTCTTGTCCACCAGCTGCAATCCTCCAGAATGGATCTTGTTCACCACGAAAGGTCCCACCCGCTGCAATCCTCTAAATTTCGAATGGAAGCACCTCTTGAGCCGAGTCTGAATATAGCCTGCTTCTATCCATGGACCTGAAAAGTGTAGAAGACATATACCCACAATAGAAAAACTAAAAGGTTTCAAACCAAAAACAAAAGCAAGAAAGTTCTCAAAAGTCCTAAAAAGTCTATGTACAAGCTCTAGATTTTATAGTCACTAGGCCGACTTTCCATTTAGCTCAAGGTGGCATTTGCAGGGCCCATGTAGCTTGGGCCTCAAATAAGACTCCATTCTTGTCCACCAGCTGCAATCCTCCAGAATGGATCTTGTTCACCACGAAAGGTCCCATCCGCTTCTTGTTGAATTTGTTAGGGAACCAATGATCCTTTGATTTAGAGACATAGAGCTTGTCTCCAATTTCATACTCCTTGGGATCATCATTGGATATCCAATATTAGCGCAAATACCAAGACAAACCTCTTCCATGTATAGATAGATCTTTAATGGAAATAGGGGAAGACATATCCATACCTTGGCTTACCTTTGCAGTGACGGAATCGGGGACCACTGTGTTTGGTCGATCTCGACTAGGGCTAGTCGATTTCGACGAGGCTGCAAGTTCTGGTGGTGGGCTGCTCGAGGATGCAGAAGCTGGTGAAGTCGAGGGCTTGTCGACATCGAGTGGACTACTCGATGTCGAGTAGGGTTCTGCTCCTGGTGGCTGCAGCGTCGAGGAAGCAGGAGCTGGTGGAGCCTGGTGGTGGTCGATCTCGACAAGCCTAGTCGAGATCGAGGAGCCTGGTTCGTCTGGTGGAGTCAGCGTCGAAGAAGGCGAAGTCGAGGAAGCCGGGTCGTGGTCGATCTCGAGTAGCGTACTCGATGTCGAGTAGCCCTCGGCTTCTGTATTGCTGCTCGATGACGCTGGTGCTGGTGGAGGCTTCCGTTTCTTGTCGAGATCGACTAGGGTCCTCGATGTCGAGGAGTCTTGGTCGATCTTGACCCCATACTTAGTTCCTGTCAAGGCATCCGAAAAATAATTAATCCATAACGACGTACCTTCATTTGTGTCGATTGGATTTTCTGTGTCCTCCTTTAGGATTGCCATGATCTCCTCCACCTGGGCCTCCATGTCCCTTTTTTCCAGCTCCTCAGGGGTCATATTTCTGACCTTGGGTTCCCCGCAGGTGATGTAGCCAGCTGAGATAGATTTCACCTCTTCCATTGGACCTGTATGCCTTTCAGTTTTATTAAAGGAATACTCAATTACCTCATCGCTAATGTTGAAGGTGAGCACTCCTTTCCTTACGCTTATGTTGGCATCCACCATCGCCAAGAAGGGTCTCCCTAGAATAATTGGACAAGCAGGATCTTCTTGCATATCAATAACTAGGAAATCAGCAGGGACAAAGAATTTACCTACTTGTACTGACACATTGTCCAACATGCCTGTTGGGATGGCCACAGTGTTGTTGGCCATATATAGTCTAGCATCCACAGGCTCCAGGGCACCTATCTTAATCTTGGACCAAATTGTTAAAGGCATTATACTTACACTAGCTCCAAGATCACATAAAGCATTAATTTTATATGGACCAAATCCAATGGTTATAGCAAACTTACCTGGATCTGGCCTCTTCTCTAGTATGTCCAAATGGCTGCATTCCTCTGTAATTTCAGCCATCGTTCGCTTTTTGCTCAGTATCTCCTTTAGGAACTTGACATAGGATGGCATTTCATTGAGAGCTTCTGTGAAGGGGATGGTGACGTTGAGTTTCTGAAGCATCTTGATGAAGCGCTGGAATTTCTTTTCTGCCGAGTCCTTTGGAGATTTTGTGGGGAAAGGCAGCTTCTTTTTCGGATTCGGAGCCAGAACAGATGTCGGAGGTGCTGCAGTCTTCTCGATCTCGGGTTGACCGTCGTCGATGTCGAGTAGCCCCTTGTCGATCTCGACCAAATTGGGTGCAGTCGAGTTGCTGTGCAGTGCAGACGAAGGTTTCTGAAGTTTCTCCTCTACGTCGACTAGGCTCTTCTCGATGTCGACTACAGTGTTGTCGATGTCGAGTTGTTGTTCCTCGTTGTTCTGCTGCTTTCCGACCTCTGGCTCTTGTAGTTGATGGCCGCTTCTGAGTTTTACAGCAGCGATGTGTCCAGTCTTTCCCTTGGGATTTGGTTCTGAAGACCCAGGGAGCGCACCTGACTGTCTGGGGATTCCCGCTGCCAGCTGACCAATCTGTGTATCAACTGATTTTTGCCATATATCAATCTCCCCAAGCCTAGAGTTGACCACTTGCATCTGAGTGTAGACGGAGTTGAAGGAATGCCTAGTTTCTGAGTGATTCCTCCATATTTCCTCCAGGACTGTCTGTATATCATCCTTTTTCTGGTCCCTTTCCGGATGTCCTGGAGCTCTATAGGGCGGGGGGTTCCTAGGGACACCTTGGTTCCATTGTGGTTGCTGAAACCTTTGGTCCCCTATGTAGCGATTGGGACCCCCTGCGTAAGCTACCTCCTCGTGGTGCTCTGTCAGCCTGACTTGCTCTGTGTGTGGGCACTCAGGAGTGGTGTGCCGTTGCGATCCGCATTCAATGCAAGGCTGGTTGACAGAAAGATACTTTACTTGCTTTATGAGCTTCTTGTTCTGATCTCTGTAGTATTGTTCCCTTACATCCGGATCAATTTCCTTAGGAGGCTCGTAGAGGGGCATGGAAGGTGCTGGTCTGGCGTATGGGTTCTCTTCATAAGTTGCAGTAGACCCATACTTGTTGTCGTAGTTGGTGAGCTTTTCTAGCACACCCCATGCGTCACTTGGCGGCATTGTCAGATACTCATAGCGAGTATAATGGTTGATTCTGTCCTTAGTGATTTGATCAAGAGAGTTGAAGAAAATCTCCTGAATGACGTAGGGTGGCTGTCCATGAGTAGGGCAACATCGCAGAAGTTCCTTGTAGCGTTCCCATGCCTTTGCCAGCGGTTCCCCTTGCTTCTGTTTGAAGGCGGTGATTTTCTGGCGGAGATGTTCTGTTTTGGCGGGTGGGAAGAACTTGTTCAGAAACTCTTGCTCTACTTGGGCCCATGTTGTCAGTGATCTTGGTTTCAGCCCTTCAAGCCACTTCAGTGCAGGTCCAGCCAGCGACCAGCGGAAAGACTTCATCTTGACATATTCCAAAGTTGTACCTTCAGCAAGAGTACGGCACATGTCAGAAAAGTTCATAATATGTTCAAGAGAACACTCATTAAATCTACCAAAAAAAGCATTATTTTTAAGCTCTATAAGAAATTGAGTGCGAATTTCAAAAGAGTTTTCAGGGATAAGAATCGCCGATTCAGGCACGACGAGGGTTGGATGCATATAATCCTCAGCAGTAGTTGGATATTGGGCAAGCTCAGCTTCTGCTTGCCTTGCACGCTCAGCTTCTTGTTCCCTCGCTGCCCTTTCATTGGCTATAGTGGTATCCTTTGCGGCTAGCTCCCTTGTAAGCCTGGCAATCAGCTGCTCTTGTGTTTCAGCGGCCGCCATGATCCTTTTGAGTTTAGAATGGATGTGTAGGTAATGCTCTGGTTCGTCTAAGCTGTCAAACTCAGGTGGTAGACCAGAACGGCGCATACACCTGAAAAGTAACTCAAAGTAAAAGTGAGATCTAACTACCTAAGACGCGAATGATTGCTTCCCCGGCAACGGCGCCAATTTGTTGTTGCAGGAGGATGGTCAAGTATGAAATAAATATAAAATAAAGTTCAGACTGACTTCCCTGTCTCAGTAAATAAATACAAGACTTCCTCCCGTTGTAGTAGAAGGTTGTCAGGATCGAATCCACGAGGAAGCACGTCAGCATTTCTTAGGTAGCAACAGATTCTCACAGACAAGCAGCAGAAAAGACAGAAATAAAAGCAGAAAATAACAAATAAAGACAGCAAATAAAAGCAAACGAAAGTAAAGAACAAAGCAAGGCAGCAACTTTACTCGATCTCGACAAGCTGGTACTCGAGATCGACAAACTGTAAAAACAGAAACTTTCAACTCGACGAAAGAAGCAGAAACTCAACTCGACCTAGACTAAAGCCAACTCGATATCGACTAGGGTCCTACTCGACATCGACGAGATTCTACTCTATATCGACAAGAAAGACAGAAACTTTAAATTGCAAATTTCGAACCAAAACTCAGATTTTCGACAGAAATAAATTCGATATAATAAAAGACTTCCAAGACCAGGGTATCAACACCACAACGATAACCATGCAAAGTAACACATAAAGGCATAAAAGATCATGCTTTCCATCAAAATAACTTTCGTTACTAACAAATAGGCATATAGAGGCTTTCGCATAAACCTTAATTGTTACTAACCCTTTTCACATAATTAACCCAAGTTGCATTAAGATCACTTTCGCTTCAATAATACAAACAAGGATCACCTTCAACTCTCGCAAAAGAATCATGCTTTCAGGGATAGAAGACGAATTGCATAAAAAGATCTGACCTTTACTGCATCTCCTCACATGGCCACCGTCGGGCTCACCCCAGCCCCAGAAGTGGGTGGACTACTCGCTTCTCATTGCAATCGCAGACATTGATGTATAAAAAGAAACTTGCATTAAACTATATTCAAAGCCTTTACAATCCCGGCAATCAACTTTCGCTGAATGCCAAAACCTTAAAAACCTTAGAACTCCTAAACTGTCTCTGTGGAAACTACTTCTCTACCTCTGAAATTGAATGAATGATTGTCTAGCCCCTAGGGCTTTATTTATAGCCTTCTATTCCTTGCTAATCAAGGATAGAATCTTCTATCTATATCTAAAATTATATCTAAAAGGCTTAATGATAAATAAAAGTGATAAAGAAATTAAATCTAAAATGGAAAAGATAAATCTAAACCAAGTAAGTTTCTTCATGTTGATAAATCTTCCTTCCATGGATAGAACTTGATGTATCTCGGCAATCTCGGATTTCTTCGGCCCCAAGGATTCCCAACTCTACTCGGACTGCTCACGGCGACGCGTTTCCAGGACTTGGTCTACTCGACATCGACAAGGGCTCGTCGACATCGACTAGGATTCGTCGTCGACTGGTGTTCTCGGGTGACTCTGCTCGACATGGCTCGGATCTGAGCTCCTGGGCGTCGTCGATCTCGACTAGGGTTCCTCGAGATCGAGTAGAGTTGTACTCGAAGACGGCTCTCTGGTGATGTCGAGGACTCCTCCTCGGCATGGACTCGGACAGGCGCTAGGTGGCTCGTCGATCTCGACAAGGTCTCCTCGAGATCGAGTGGAGATGTGCTCAGCGTCTTCGTCCTCGGCTTCTCGATCAGCTTCTCTTCTTGTCGACTCCGGGTGTGGCGTCTAGGCTTCGTCGATCTCGACTAGTGGTCCTCGAGATCGAGTAGGGCTCCGGAGCTGGGTTGGTCTGGCTCTCGACACTGCTCCTAGTCGACAAGGCCTGTGCTCGGACATGTTCATCTAGATCGAGTAAGGTCCACTCGAGATCGAGTAGCCTGGGTTCTCAGCTTGATTCGACTGGTTCCGCTGCTTCTTTGACCTTGGACTTCTGTAGTGGTTTTTCGAGCTTTTCTGACCTTTCTTAGAATTGCTGTAAAACGTCTCGAATTCTGCAAATTTAAACAGAAACTGGTGTAGATTCCATAATTTGGCAAATAAACATAAACTACATAGATTCTGTACTATTCAACCCAAATGTATGTAATGTATGCAGAAAACGATATAAAAGTTACTGTAAAACATGATAGATTCAGCTCACAACAATATCCATAATTAAAGTGAAAAGGAAAAGACTAAGGATTGATCCTTGATGAAGATCTATCCTTACCATAAAGTATTTAATGTCCCCAAAAGAGGTGTAAACACTTTAAAAAGAAAAAACTCGATCAGAGTTCTAATTTTTTTTTCCCAAAAATTCCCTGAAGTAAAGAAGTCGAAGATGCTTTGCAACTACTATACTCATGTATGCACTAATAAACTGTTGGAGTTAATGCCTAGAAATGGTGGTTTTAAGGTGTCTCTTAAACTTTTTCCATCCCACATGGAAAGTTCAAGGGTACCCTAAAAGGGTTTTAATGAGACTCTTCCACTACCTACATTGAGAGGTAAAGGATGAGATGGAGCTTTGCGGAAAATATCTTTTATTGAGGCCAAAGATATTACGGATAGACTTGTTAGTATTTATCCGTAAATATCTATTTTTCACTGAAATTATCTTTTGGGAAAACTTATCTTTTTGGTTTTGGATAAGTCAAGATCTTTTGAAGATAGACTGAAATCTTCTTTTTCTCGAGGCTTAAGGATGATTTATGCAGCTATATAAGGAGATCACAGGTTAGGGCTTTAAACACAGCGAAACACAATCACCTCTCTCTCTCTCTCTCCCGTTTTCTCCTACTCTTTTCCCGTTATGAGCACCTGTTCCAGTTCCATCTTCTCTCCCTCGAGTGCGCCTGTGAGAGAAGCCGGTGAAATCCTTGGGGAACGTTGCCTCTCATACGATCTGCACCTCTGTCGGGGGAAAATGCGTTTCTCATTCAGTGACTTCCATGCCACGCTTTACTGTAGCCCTAGCCCCTTCACAGAAACTAGTTCGACCTACATCCACTAACGCTTTATAGCAAGTTTGTTGCTTGTCGCAGATTTCATCAGGGTTATTGTCCAACATAGACAACTAAATATAATGTACACAAGTTTGTTGAAAAATGAATTATTGTTGTGGACTTGTGGGGTACGGAGTACTCCGTATGTTTCTAGTGAATACAGTTGGGAAGTTGGGAAATTGTGAAATTTCACATAGGAAATGAAATGATTATGAACCTATAATACACAAAGAGACGATTTATTCCATTAATTGGTTTTAAGTTATAACTTCTGACCTTTCCAATTAGATGAAAAAAAAACGTTCTCCTAACATTGCGATGGTATACGTGTTGAATTTTATCTACTTTTGGTAATCTTCTAGAGAAAGCACCAAAAATAAAGAAAATGTACGTACAAGAGTCCATCACATCCGCAGTTGAGAAAAGCTTGTAAAAATGATATATGAACTCTACATATAATATATTTAGCTTGTCCAATATGTATGGACTTGTAAAAATTGCAGTTTTTGCAGCAACAACACTGCAAACTGTTATTTATATTGAATTCTATATATGGCATCTAAGCGATTAATCTCAGAACACATTATTAAGCAACCGAACTCCTCGTTCGAGATCGATCTCCGATCTCGTATGCACAGCGAGGGATAACGGATCACTCTAATCCAAAACAAAGTATTACAAGACAAAAAAAAGCGAATGTTGTTTCGCGAGATCAATCAGGGCCTAGTTCATGCTGAGCTGCTGAGCACAGGCAGCTCACCGATGTAATTTTCTGCTTTCAGGGGCTTCTTCTTTTCAACCGCGGATTGATTCTGATCGAGGAGAGCCACTGGCTTGGGTGACAAACATGTTTCTTGCTTCGCCGTGATCGCGTGGAAGCATGGCTGGTTCGTTGAGGACAGCAGACGAGCCCACATTCGATCAGTGATCACCACATGGTTGCGCTTCTCAATGATGTGCTGTGCAAGAGAAACCGATCTTTAGTCATGAATGATCATTTATCAAAGAGAGAGATTCTAAGAGCTGCTGGAAGTTGGTAACTCACCTGGAAAGGTATGTAGCATTGTCTTCCATTGACTTGGCCTACAGTGAAGCCGGTGTAACCAGCCATAGCTCCATGAACCGCGCTCTGAGCAAGGAGAGTGCAGTACACGTTGTCTGATGCGTTACTTGGAATGGCTCGTATCATGTATGTAGGATCTGTGAAGAACAAGAGCCAAAGGAAGAAAGATCAGCTAGTGTTTAGTGTTTCGTGTTTCACTGGCAAAATAGGATTGATTGTGGCTTACCAATATACTTGAGAACGATTTCCATCTTCTTTGTCTTCTTAAAATGATCCTGCCATCAACTAATATGTTAGTTATTCGCACTCTGCGTGAAGAGTGAAGAGGTCGAAGAAACACCTCATACCTTGATCATATCGGACATCCATTGGCCTACATCTTTGTGAAGGACGTTTCCAGATTCATCAACCTGGCCAGTCTGCTCTCCAGCACCCTCTGCCACTACAATGACCATGTGGCCATTTTCCTTGAGCCGTTTCTCGATGAACTCAAAGAGGCCACCTGGCCCTTCCAGGTAGAACGGTGACTCGGGAATCAAGCAGCAGTCTACATCTCGGTTGGCAAGGGTAGCATACATAGCAATGAACCCTGCACTCGATACGAATATCATATCAGATCTTTTATGTAAAACAAACAAACCATTGAAATTAGTTCTTCTAACTAGAGAACTAAAGTTTCAAGATTCGCATTTGAGGTCATTAGTTGGAAGGCTTACCGCTGTGGCGGCCCATGAGCTTCACAAGACCAATCCCATTCTCGGCACTCTCTGACTCAACATGTGCAGCGTTTATAGCACGCTGTGCCTCTTCCACTGCAGTATCAAATCCGAAGGATTTGTCGATAACCTGCAATTGAAACCATTCAAGTAGTAAGGACCAGACAGACTGTAAGATGTAAGAGTGAAGCAGAAGAAGCAATGCTTACTGGAATGTCATTATCTATGGTCTTTGGAATGGCTGCGATAGAAACCTGAAGACCTCGCCTTTTAATCTCCTGCAAATCAAATGAATCCAGTTGTAAGATCACAGCAAGAAACAAGTTCTCAGAGCTAGAAATGAAAGCGTAAAGCCAAACCGAGCAAAGTTACCTCGTATATGACTGATGCCCCCTTTTGAGTTCCATCTCCTCCTATGATATAAACCTGCACATTGTTATATCAACCAAAGCTTTAGTTTGATACATATATAGAAACCTGTGTTGTGTGAATCAAATTCTTTTATGCTATCCAATCCTTTTGATTTCTACAAGGTTTTCCTCAAATTCAACTTTCTCGCCCCTTATCTTCACCGTCTTCTATCTATTTGATCTAGTTTCTGCCTCTACACTACAGGGAAAAGACTAGTCATGCCTTCCCAATATTCCTTTTTAGGCATCTTAGAGACTCTGAGGGTAACTATTAGACAATCTACTTGACAGAGAATCTTTGCTCTATGGCACTGTAGATATTAAGCATTCAAATCTAAGAATCATTAGTGATCATTATGATAAAGATTTTAAAAGCAATATGATCATCCATCCTTCTATTGTTCGGCTTTAAGTAGGAAAATCCTTGACATAACAGTTTGGCTCTATTTGGTATTTGGTAACACTGATGGGATAATTGAAGTTGACGGGTTAGGTGGGTAAAGTATATGTTAAATTAAACTGTTAATTTTATTTTTATATAAACTAGTAAGATGTTTTGGTAATCCTGGGTAACAGGGTAGCTAATACAAATTAATTGTTGAAAAATAAAAGAAAGAATAAATTTATTAATATAAAAAAGAAAAACTCTAAAAAAAAAATTGAGATAATTAGGTGAACTGTTGAAAATCAAGTTCCAAAAGCTTATTAAACTTTAATCGTTGTTTTATCTCATTTAAAACTACATAATATTTCTACTAATGTATAGTTTCACAGAACAAGCCAGTCTTATTTGCAGTTCTACCTGATTGATCCCGCGATCTTGGATGCTGTCCACGATCTTAGAGGTGACATGTCCGCCTCTTGAGCTTCCGAGCACAGTCCCACCCCTCTTGTGAATGTTATTCACAAACTTAGGAGTCAAGGGAATCGTGTCTCGCGCATAAAACCCTCTGTATCCTCCCTATAAGCCAGAAAAATAGATCAAAACAGGCACAATTTAACCTGATTTCAGTTAACTGAGATGCTCATATAGTCATATATACATACAACAAGATTGAACAAGAACAAATATTAACCTGGATACCCATGATTTCCTTGACACCATACATATAGTCCAAGCTGCAAACAATTTCCCTTATCACAGTATTGAGCCCCGGGCAAAGACCTCCACACGTAACGATACACGCTCGTACATCTTCGGCTTTGAAATACACCTAAAGTCTCAAAGAGATCAATTCACTGTCTACTGACCAGTTGAAATTGGCAGACTCTATCAACAGCAAAATTGAATTTACCTTCTGACGAGGCCCTGCGCGCCGAAAATGCCTCCCCCTTTCACCATTGCTGTGTTGAATTGCCTGTAATTGAAGTTCTTAATTAGTACTAGTATTCAGATTGAGATACTCCAAATTTGTGGAGGAAGAAATTGGATTTACCCTTTGAACTACTGTATCTTCATTGTCCACAAAATATTGCCTGAAATAATAATACCACAGAGAAAAAATATAAATCAAGTGTCAACTTGTTGACTTTAAATTTTTAAGCATTTGATAGTAACAGATTAACATAAAACGCTCTAAAAATCCGAAAATAAACAGAACTGATCGATCTACTTGAATTAGAGAAACTTACTTCACACCGGCGTATGCTGGATTTTTCTCCAAGGGATTGGAATAGAACTGTACAAAACAGAATCGAAAACACAGCGCGATCAATCAAATTAAGCCTCTTAGAAAAATCAAACCCCAAAAAACAAGAAACAATCGAAATTGGATGTTGCGGATTCCCAATTTCAGTAAGAGTAGAGAAAGGGGGGGAAACCTACAGAGATATCAGGGAGGTAATCGGTGAGGTGAGGAACGTCATCAAGCAAATATCCAGCAGTGCCATGAACAAGCTTCTCCTCTGCAAACCCCATCCCGCTTTCTTAGTTTTCTGATTCTGGCTCGGGGAAAGAAGAATCAAAGCGCTTCAGTTACAAGCTATAGGCGTTTCTTATAGTATCTAGAGTATAAAGTGGTTTATACCTAGGGATGAATCTGTGAAGTATATATAAGATTGGGAACAGGGAAAGGGGAGGAAGATGAGAGGAAGAGGAAGGTTCGATTAGGAGGCAAGGTTTGAGAATTTGACGATCGAATTTGGGAGACCGAAGACCGCGAGTGCCGACGAGTTTGAGCAGTTTTTGAAAAGGGGAGGTGGTGGTTTTGCTTCGGTTTATATGTGGAAGTTTCTTGAGCAAGAAAAAGGAAAATAAAATGAAAACTGAAAAGCAAACGGTGGGTCTCGTGGTTTTGGTGGTGTTTGAATGAGACTGGTGAGGTGCGAGCGGATTCTCCCAAGTCTTGTTAATTTCTTGGGGAGGAGTGCTGCCGTTGATTTTAAGCACCAAATTTGTACAATTAAAAAAAAAAAGCAGCCCAGCCCGTATGTGAGACTCAATGGTAAATATTGCAGGGTTAATAGGAAGTCTTGATTCTATATCTGTCTCCTTCCTTTCTTCTAGATGAAAAAAATTAAGATTTATACTCAAGTCGGGGTGGCTTAGTGTTGTGGAATAAGAGTAGTAAAGAGGTCTCGACTTTGATTCCTATCCTCGTCCATTTCATTCGATGAAAATCTAAAGTTTGTATTGCTACTTATCTTTACCAGTGGGTCGAGTTGGTCAGTGCAAATCGATTTACCTGATACGTGACTGTTGCCGACTGGATCATGTGCACGGATTAATCAAGATTAATCTTATTTTTAATGAGTCGGTGCAAGTCGATTTGTCTGATTCATAACTCTTTTCGGTTTGATCACATGCCAGAGTTTTACCACTAAAAATGGATTACCATCTTTATAAAATTAAAAAAAAAATTAGTACAGTTCTACGGTGTAATTGGACAAATGTTATTTTTTAACTGCTTTGATGTCCATAGATCTAAATCATCCAATTAGTAAGCGGTCGATATTTCAGTAAATAATTACGAGGAAAAATAATAAAATACTACATGTGCAGTAAATTTTTCGTTAAAACACAAGGTTAAGATACATGATAATGTTCGGGGTCCAGATTTTTTTATTTCGGGGTCGAGATTTTTTTTATTGAAATCGACCGACTTCTCAAACCAACAAATCATTTATTAGTATAATTTTTTTTTTATCCATTTTAGAAGTTGATGTTGTGATCGTTAAATGACAAAAAATTGATAATGCAAATATCAAACTAGGAAACAATTCGGTCAAATTGGAGAAAGTTTCTTATATATATTGAGTAATAAGTGTGTTTCTTTTTAAATGCATTTCTTTAAAAATGTTAAAAATTATATAAAATATTAAAAAATTTTATATAATTTTATACGTATTAATAATAATTAGAAAATTAGAGATAAATAATAAAAAAAAAGTTTATATTTTATACTATCTCCCTATCATTAAATTTGTTATTTGAACTCAAATCCACCCGTTCACAAGATCTGATCATGCACCAATCTGTACTGACTTTTGTCATAATATTCAACCGAGGAATAGACCGTTCAAATTTGACTTTGTCTCTGACGTCTGGACTTGCAAGGCTCACACATGTTCACACCTGTTCAAAAGACTAGACTTCTAAAGCGTCTATCCAAAACTTGGCACAAAAACCTTTCGCAATATAAACAATCAAATTTAGGATACGGACCAAAAAATATTACAATTACAATCATATATCCCTTCTTACTAATTATAATGGTAAGGATCTTCAAATTTTCAAACAACTTCTCAATAAAAGAGAAAGAATGTTGGATTTCCACCGACGCTATTGGAGTCAACGAGCAAAAGTCAAACATTCTAAAATTGAACGACTCAAATTCTAGTTATTTCCAGAGGATTCCTTCGGCCAAAAGTGGCAGGAAAGCGATTAAATCTATTTCCATTCAGAATGGGGAATTCTCGGCTGATTTACACATTATTTCCCTTCAAAATGGGGCCTTCCATAATTAAAGCAGTAAAGGCCTTTTTTTTGCCAGCGATTGACTTTTGCGGCAGTTCAACCATACTTTCATTACCTTGTTACCTAAATGTGATGACCCGACCTTGGTCAGCCATTACAAACCGATCTTCTTGTGTTGCACTAAATATAAAATTACAGCTAAAGTTATAACTACGAGGTTAACTAAGATTTTCGACAAACTTATACACCCATTGCAGGGAGCCTTTACTAAAGGAAGATCAATACAGGACAATATCCTTATCGCCCATGAGGCATTTCACTCCTTTAGGCTGAAGAAAGGTAAATCTGGTATGATGGCTCCGAAACTGGACATGGAGAAGGCTTATGACCGTGTCGAGTGGCCTTTTCTTTTCCAAGTTATGCCTAAGTTCGGATCCGATGACCAATTCATTAGTTGGATTAAGGAATGTGTATCAACTGTCTCTTATTCTGTATTAATTAACGACGAACCTACCACAATTATCGAGCCTACGCGGTGACTAGCTTTTGAAGTGCTGGCACGAACACTACATCAACAAGGCCTGGCCAACAAAGATATTGGGATGACTTTCGGTAGGTCGGGAATCAAAATTCCATTCTTAGCATTCGCTGGTGATATTCTTATCTTTTGTAAAGCCTCTCAATCGGCATGTACATCAATTTTGGCTATCTTAGACCGTTTCTAACTGATTTCCGGCCAAAAAGTCAATCTACATAAATCTAGCTTTGAAGCATCCCTTAACACAAAGGTTGCGGCCATCAATGCCACAATCTCTGTGCTTGGTATCCATCAACCAAATAATTTTGACAAATATCTGGGTTATCACATAGTCAATGGGAAAGTCAATCGAGACACCTTCACGTATGTGGTCCTTAAAACAAAAGAACACCTTACAAAATGGAAAGCTCCTAGTCTTTCTGTTGAAGGACGTAGGGTTCTTATAAAAGCAAATCTAAGTGCAAAACCGCTCTTTCTTATGCAAGCTTTCTTACTGCCATCCCATATCCTTCATGCACTTGACAAGGTTTACTAGCAATTCTTTTGGAACTAAAAATTCAAAAGCGCCACCGCTTATAAGATGGGACAAGATCTGTGCTGACACTATGAAGGGTGGCCTTGGGATCCATAAAGTCAAATCTATGAATATAGCGCTTCAGATGAAGCTTTTATGGAAAATTATTGTCGAACCGAACAATATTTGGGTTCGAATAGTCTCGTAAAAATATTTAAAGGGGCAAAATCTGCTCACTTACCATAAGATGAATAACTCTTCATGACAGTGGAATTGCCTTATGTCCATTAGACATTTGTTTCAGTCGACCATCCAGTGGAGTGTGAGTGACGGTAAATTTATTGATTTTTGGACTCATAACTAGGCGTTTTCTACTTTGCCAACTCGGATTCTTCAGCCTATTCCGACATGCCTACTTGGTATTAAGGTGTCCCATTTTATTAATACGGAAGAAAAGTAGAAGTTGCCTTTGTTGCTCTCTTCGTTAATAAACCCCCTGTGGATAGATGATATTAACTACTTGCTAGGAATTCTTTTGCCTAATAACCCTATCAGGGATCGCCTATATTGGGGTCTGAGTGACAATGGTTGGTTCTCTACTAGCTCGAGAAACTCCTTACTATCAAAACACAAAGTTTTACCAAACTTTGACTGTGGATGGATTTGGGAGTTGGTTGTTTTGCCAAAAGTTGACATTTTCTTTGGGAGATTTCTCATGATGGTCTACCGAACACTAACAGATTACAAAAATCCCATGTGTATGTTCCCTCGGGAAGCGTTTTCTGTGAAAATACAAATGAATCAGTTGCACATTTGTTTATCTAGTGCCATGTGGAAATTTCCCTTCACAAGGCATTACGTATCCATCTTCCGAGTTCTTTTGCTACAAATCTGGGAGTAGCTTTGTCCTTTCCTCTAAATAGCATTAAAGTAGCAGTTGGTTACAAAAGATTTGGTGCAGTTGCATGTGCGTGGTGGTCCTTGTTGTTTTTCATAAACCAATTAGCTTTTAACCACACGGATAAAGTGACCATTTAAGATTTAAAGTTGTTTTATACAACTGTTACACACTACTGGAGTGAAACGGATTAAACGATAGGCAACCTCAGATTGGTTGTCCAAAATCGAACGTTAGACAATTTGGCAATGTTTAATGTCAAAATATAACGACTGTTCCCACAATGCTCACCATCGGCCAGGTCTTTAGGTTAAGCCTCCAGCTGGTTGTTACAAAACTGAATTTTGACTGTTCAGTTCTTCCTGGTTCTTTTGCGTCCTATGGGTTCGTTATTCGGGACTCGCAGGGGATGGTGGTTGCTTTGGGACGGGGTACTTGCCTCCATATTTCGGTTACCTACGCCAAGAAACTTGGTCTCAAAATGGGAACCGTACGAGCAAAAAAAAGCACATTCAAAACCTTCTAATCGAGGGAGACAACCTACTGGTTATAAAAACTTTGCCTGGGGATTGGAATTTCCCCTGGAATATCGATCTGCTACAATTGGATATTCTTATAGATATTTCGTCCTTCTCTTATGTAGCTATTCGTCATATTTTCAAGGAATCGAATGCAGTGGTTGACTATCTCGCTCCTAGTGCCCATGCTTCCCCTGACAACGTCTACTGCGATGATGATCCAGAACTGCGTGTTCTCCTCCGTAAGGATGCTCTAGGAAGGGCCTCAGTTGTGCCCACCCGACCTAATCTTTATTCTACATCCAAAAAAAATTGTTATTTGAAATTTTTATATGTTTTCTAAAAAGCTAAATTATATATAAAATATCAAAAAAATTTATTATTTTTTAATAAGAATGAAATTATAAAAAATAATTTAAAATATTGATATTATATACTTCTTTTGATCTAAATTATTTGATATTTGACTTTTCAAAACATTTGTTAAGAAGCTAAAATTTCTAAAAAAATATTTTAAATATTTTGTTAATTTCTTAAAAATTAATTTTTATTAGTTGAAATTATTTTAAATTTTTTTTTTGAGATTAGTAAAGTTCAAATATTTTAAATCAGAAAAAATATAATTTTTTTCATAAAAAATGTGCTGAAAAATCAAATAAAAAATATAATGAAATAATTGAATACATTATTTTTTTATTAGGTAAAAATTCGAGGTCAGACATATCTGAACCTCAATGGCCGATAAGTTGGCAGACGGAAAGCCGTCATAAAAAGCAAAAATACAACGAAGGTGCAAAATACAGGTAAAAGCACTCTACAAAGCGAACCTAAACACAACTAAACCGAAAGGGATGGGGGCGTAGACGACAAAGGAAGCCAAGCACTACCCAGAAGCAGCACCGCAAGCCGGCGGTATATCAAGTGTCACTATTGGCGGTGAAGACGGACCTCCAAGGAAACAATCTTCCGGGAAAAGGAGACGCCTCGATACACACAACCACGACCCCATCCTATATTCCGACACCGAGCAGTCCAAACCCCATCAAACGGAAAAGCAAGTCCAGAAACACCGAGAGTAGAGCACCACACCACCTGAATCCGAAAGCACTAAAAACCATAATGGGATTTAAGCAAATTCAATAAGAATTATTTAGTTATAGCTATATATTACAATATTTATATATTTTTTTTATTTCAATTTTATTTGTTCCGAAAAACAAAGGGTCAGCTTTGAGCCCAAGCAAAGCATTGGGCCCAAAAAATCAAACCCTGGGCCAAGGAACAAACCATATTAAAGAAGCCGACCTCTGCCAAATAGGGAATTCAAGCCCTAGGAGAGCAGGGGTCGGGACAATGCTTAGCAGGCAGATGCAAGGCCACCAGCGGTCAGAAACCAAGCCAAGCGGGATGAAGATGAATACACAGGCTGGAACAAGGACGGAACCATGCCGAAACAAGACCACTGAAGCAGGCCAAGCGGGCCGAAACCAAGTCGAGCGGATGGAACAAGGCCAAAGGCAGCGGGGGAAGCAAGGTGTACGAAAGCCAGGGCGGCGTCGGAACTAGGCGAAGCAACACTAAACACAGGTCGGAGTCAGAGCACCTAGAAACTGAAGCACCACCACCAGCGTAGCCGAAGGGAAAGGCAAGGAGAGAAGCTTTCCCCAAGCCAGTCCCTCGCCACAAGAGGAGAGCGCGGAGAGATCCGAGCGCCACTCGCTCAAACGAGTAAAGAAAATGGGGAAATAGGGACCGATCGACAACAAATTAAACAAAGAAGGGGAGAAATAGGCCGAAGGGATGAAATCCATACAAGCCCACAACCTCTGCCTGAAAATGGCGTTAATCAACTCACGGAAGAGTAATCGAAGCAAGGGGCTGCAACCCAATGATTCCCAACCCCAAAGGTGGGAGGAAAGCAAGAGCCCAGCCAGCCGGACAAGGCCAAAACGAGACTGAGAACCGACAACCGAATAGGGGATTAAGGACCTCCAGATAGGAGAGTAGGATCTCCAACGAGGAGCACCTCATTCGAGAGATTCGGCCTCCGGAGAGGGGTTTATTGCCTCCGAAGAGGATTTCTCAAGCCCGACATCGAAAACTCCGACATGGGAGATGGCTCCTCCCATTCTCTAGTTTCTAAATATAATACAGTATAATTCCCAAAAGCATATATAAACAGTGCATGATATTTAAAAAGAAGCAAAAGAATAATGTTATAACTATAAATCTGAAGAAAATTATTTTAAAAAATTCCTAGAATGATTTTTTTTTTTTAAGCAGGTAAAAATTAGAAAAACGCCGACGACCCGGCTTCTTTCCTAGCGCGTCCGAACGGACGAGAACACAGAGTTCTGGATCATCGGTGAAGCTATCATCGGCAGGGACAGTGTAGGCCAGACGTGCAATCCTGTCAGCCACAACATTTAAATCCCTGAAAATATGACGAATAACAACATTAGAGATAGTATATAAATCGACAGTCGCATCAGCCATCAATAGCTCGATAATCCAGGGGCAAGACTAGTCCCCCAGCAGAGCCTTTATGACGACCAAGCAGTCTCCTTCGATCAGAAGGTTACTCAGCGAAAATAGTGGAGCCATCATTACAGGGACCTCCCCCTAGGGACCGTATATTCCCCATATGATCCCGAATCACGAAGCCGAAGGAGCCTTTCCCCGACTGGCAGTACGAGCCATCGAAATTCAATTTGTAGTATCCCATAGGTGGTTTTTTCCAATTGTTTGGCTTGGAAGCGTTATGGTTTGTTGATCTAGAGCCTGTCGTAGTGCCACAAGTCTTATTTCTAGACTGGGACAGACCATCAGTCTCCGAGTCATCCACTCTGGCATTCCAAGTTTGGTAAGTAGTATTGCAGAAAATGGCTATAGCTTGCACATAAGCGTTACTTATTTGCTGGAAAACGACCTAATTTCGAAAATACCAAATACTTCACCAAGCAAAGGCCGGTTTAGTGAAAGCCCGGATACCAATGTTGGTGAAAATATTGTTTAGAAGAAGATTTGGTTTGATGTCTATATCGATACCAACACATAATGGTTGGCTGATATGTAGAGATTTGGTAAGAGCAATCGTAGTTGGGCATTGTATGAGCATATGACCTGTAGATTCGACAGTGCATCCCCAGAAGCTGCACCCGGAGGGCACCGAGGCATGGGACCGTTGTAGTCTCTCAGTAGTCGGGAGACCATCGCGTGCAATCTTCCAAAGAAAATGCCTTACCTTATAGGGGATGTCAAGGTTCCAAATCCAGTTGCAGCCAAAGTTCTGGTCAGCCCCGTTGTTTGGAATTAGCTTTGTTGCCGATGATGTGGAGAACCAACCATCATGACTGGATCCCCAGAATAGCCTGTCAGGGAAAAAATTGTGAGTTAGATGGGTAGATTGAATTCTGAAGATGATATCCACGAGTAGTAATCCACGAAGGTCCGTTTCAAGTTTTTTAATGTTCCAAGAGTTATTGTCGTTAATAAATCTATTAACTGTCCGATCCAGCACTCCCTCCGGGAGCGACTGAAGAGACAATTTAATCAATGGTTTTTGAGTTGCCCAGATGTCAGTCCAGAAGTGAGTCGTCTTCCCATCACCTATTGACCAGCGAAGGCCTGATTTGAAAAGATTGGTAACAGAGTTGAGTTTAGCCCAATGCCACGAGGTATTGCCCTTGTGTTGGTAACGCAGAATAGAGGTTCCTTTTAAATATTTTCCTGTTATCACTTTAACCCAGATGTTGTCCGGTTCAGCAATTAATTTCCACAGTAACTTCATTTGTAAAGCTATGTTCACCGTTTCGGCCTTGTAAATGCCTAGCCCCCCGTTAAGGGTATCTGTGCATATCTTGTCCCAGCTAATCAGAGGAGTACTTTTTGGATCTTTGTTCCAGAAAAATTGCCTATAAATCTTATCCAGCTCATGTAGGATTGACGAGGGCAAAAGGAAAGCTTGCATGAGGAACAACGGCTGTGCTGAAAGGTTTGCTTTTATTAGGACTTTTCAACCTTCAACAGACAGAGATGAGGCTTTCCACTTTGACAATTGTTGCTTAGTTTTGAGTATGATCTCCGCAAAGGTGTCTCTATTGACACGACCATTGATAATTGGGCAACCTAGATATTTTTCTAGGCTATTCGACTGGGGGATACCCAGAGCATTCGTAACTGTTTGAATGGTTGTGGCCATAGTGTTAGGAGAAACCTGAAAGGATGACTTATGTAGGTTAACTTTTTGTCCTGAGATGAGACAGAACCGCTGAATTATCTTAGAGAGCTCAGAACATGTTGACTGGTTGGCTTTTCCGAAAATCATGATATCGTCAGCGAAGGCAAGGAAATGAATCTTTACCCCTCCTCCCCCCAAAGTGAAGCCTAAGTTCTTGGAGATGTTGGACCGTCTCTGTAAGGTTCTGGCTAGAACCTCTGCTGTGAGGATAAAAAGGAAAGGAGATAGGGGGTCTCCCTGTCGGAGTCCTCTCGTTGGAACGAAAACTGTCGATGGTTCATCATTTATAAGTACTGAGTACGACACCGTCTGAACACATTCCTTTATCCAGTGGACAAACTTGGAGTCGAATCCGAACTTTGATAGCGTAGTGAACAGAAAAGGCCATTCAATACGGTCGTAGGCCTTTTCCATATCCAGCTTGACTGCCATATAGCCAGCCTTTCCTTTAGTTAATCGAAACGAGTGGAAAATCTCGTGAGCAATGAGAATATTGTCTTGGATCGACCCTGAATGAGTTTGTCGAAAACTGTCGACAGTCTAGCTGTTAGAATCTTGGAGATAATTTTGTACATAGTAGAGTAGAGACTGATTGGCCTAAAGTGACTGACTGTTTGGGGATTATCGATCTTCTGGATTAGTGTTATGAATGTGTGATTAATTTGACGCAACATCTTCCCACTTGAAAAGAATGCTTTAACTGCTTTTATAATTGAAGGACCGACAATGTCCCAGTAAATCTGGTAGAAACCTGCAGGCATACCGTCAGGCCCTGGAGCCTTATCAACACCAATTGAAAAAAGTGCGGTCTTAATGTCATCGTTTGTAATGGGCGCGGTGAGCATCTGGTTCTGCTGGTCAGAAATCTCACGGTCAATGACTAGGAGATCCTCGTCACATGGGATGTCATGGTTGTAGGATGATTTGAACCTTTTGGAGAAGCTATCTACAAATTCATTTTTGATTAAGGTATGGTCTGAATGATTTAAAGTTAAGAAAAATCCGATTTGATCAAAACCATTGTTATTGAGCCAGATGTTATAAAACAATGTAGTAATTCAAATGACACAAATTTAAAATTCAACCTCAAATTGTGGGCTCAATTGTTTCTGCATCGAGTTTTCAGCTTTTAATGTTCTTATACGGAGTATTAAAAACTTATGCCAGTCAATTTAAACTTGTATGATTTTTTTTTTTCGAACCGAAAAGAATTTCGGAGATTGACGGGGCAATCTATCCAAGGGCATCTTGTAGGATGAAACTATGAAGAACATCATCTAAAAGGGGAAGAGGGCCGAAAAAGTCAAATCCGAGATGAGAAAAATGGTCTGCAACACGATTTCCTTCCCTAAAGACGTGGGAGATCTTAAACTCTAAGAAACATCAAAGAGATAGAAGGGGGTTGGAGAAGATCATTTCGATCTCGGTTGAACAACAAATCCCAATCCTTAGACTATTGATTATGCTAAGGTTGTGTTGTGAGCCTAATTTGCCATGTTTTACAGTTACTTTTATATCGATTTCTGCATACATTTGGGTTAGAATAATACAGAATCTGTGTAGTTTACACTTATTTGCAATATATGGAGGTCTACACAAGTTTTGGTTATATTTCACAGAAATCGGACGCACTTTGGAGCTAAAAGGAGACTCATGGAGAAGCTAAAAATGGTGCAGATGGAGAAAAGGCCATTTTTCACCATTCTTCGTTCTGAATCAAGCTTTGATGTCTTCATGAGAGTTGTAGCCCTCGGAAAGAGCTTTCCAACGCATGGTCATATGCGTCAATCCGACGAACGAAGACTCGGGAAAGTGCGTTTCAAGAACAGAGCAGAAAGCTGAGAAAACTCTACTCGAGATCGACTAGACTCTACTCGATCTCGACGAGCCCTGGTCAAGCAGACCTGGTCGAGAAGAGCTGATCGAGGACACTGAGTCAGAGACAACCCGACTCCCGGAACCCTACTCGATCTCGAGTACCCCTGGTCGAGATCGACGAGCCATGTCCGGAGTCGACGAGCTGTGCCGAGCCGAGAAGCCGAGGACGAAGACGCAGACCACCTCTACTCGATCTCGACGAGCTCTAGTCGACATCGACGAGTACCGTGAGTCCAGAGTCCGAGCTTGTCGAGCAGAGAAGCCAGCCAAGACCAGTCGACCAGGATTCCTACTCGAGATCGACAAGGCTCTTGTCGAGATCGAGTAGACTTCCCGAAGCCGCGTTACTCGGTTTTGACGAATCCTACTCGATGTGGGATTGCTTGGGCGCGAAGATTGCCGATTCTATCCAAATACATCATGAAGGAAGAGATCTATCCATTAAAGACATTTAGATATATTTAGATTTAATTTCTTTATTGCTTTTATTTATCATTAAGTATTTAGATATAGTTTTAGATATAGATAGAGATATTCTTTCCTAGATTAGCTAGGGAATGAAGCCTATAAATAAAGCCCTAGGGGGCTGATTTTCATTGAATTCAATTTCAGAGAAAGACAAGTAGTTCCACAGAGAAGTTTAGGAGTTCTAAGGTTTTTAGGGTTTTGGCTTTCTGCGAAAGTTGATTGCCAGGATTGTAAAGGCTTTTGAATTTAGTTTTAATGCAATTTAGTTCTTTTCATCAATCAATGTCCGTTATTGCAATGAGGCGTGAATAGTCCACCCACTTCTGGGGCTGGGGTGAGCCCGACGGTGGCCATGTGAGGCGATACGATAAAGGTCAGATCTTTTTGTGCGATTCATCTTCTATCCCTATGAGCATGATTCTTTTGCGAGAGTTGAAGGTGATCCTTGTTTGTGTTATTGAAGCGAAAGTGATCTTAATACAACTTGGATTAATTATGTGAAAAAGGGTTAGTAACAATTAGGGTTTATGCGAAAGCCTCTATATGCCTATTTGTTAATGACGAAAGTTATTTGATGGAAAGCATGATCTTTTATGCCTTTGTGTGTTACTTTGCATGGTTATCGTTGTGGTGTCGAAACCCTAGTCTTGGAAGTCTTTTATTATATTGATTTATTTCTGTCAAAAATCTGAGTTTTAGTTTCGAATTTGCAATTTATATTTTCTGTCAATTCTTGTCGATACAGAGGAGATCTTGTCGATCTCGAGTTGGTTGTACTCGATCTCGAGTACGCTTCGTCTAGGTCGAGTTGAGTTCTGTTCTTTTGTTGATTTCTGAAGTTTCTGTCTTGACTTACCCTTGTCGATCTCGAGTTAACTTGGTCGAGATCGAGTTGCCCTTGCCGGGTTTGCCTGTCTGCTGTGATTTCTGATTTTCTGTTGTCGACTGCTGTGGTCGATCTCGAGTAGCTGTTTGTCGAGATCGACGAGCCCTTTGCTTTTCTTTTAGTTTCTGCTTTGCTTTGTCTTTCCTGTTTTGCTTTGTTCTTTGCTTCTGCTTTTATTTTTGTTTCTTTCGTTGTTTCTGTGTTTCTGTCTTTTCTGCTGCTCTGTCTGTGAGAATTTACAGCTACCTGAGAACTGCTGACGTGCTTCCTCGTGGATTCGATCCTGACTATTCTCTTACTACAACGGGAGGAAGTCTTGTATTTATTTGCTGAGACAGGGAAGTCAGTCTGAACTTTATTTCATATTTATTTCATACTTGACCATCCTCCTGCAACAACAGGTTGTCACCTTCAATACTAATAAGTTTAATATTTAGATCAATTGCCTTTAAAATACCCTTCCATAAGCTAAAACCATCAGCACCAATGATGGAGGGGAAGGGCGAGGTCCCAGCTTCAGAAAAAAGAAAAGATCCTTTAATGTAACGGATGATGACGCCGTAGGTACCGTTGGTGGATGGAGAAAACACTTCATCAAAATTTAATTTACACCACTCAAGAGGGGGCTTTTCCAATGACAACGTCATCGAGAGGGGTTGCAGGGAGGCATAGTTGGTTTTGAGGAATCAAGGACAAGATCTCCATCAAGATCTTTGGCCTTATTCCAATTATAGATTTGGTCAATTATGAAGGAGACGATAGTTTGAGGATTAGGTTGATATTTTCAAAAAGTTTTTTTGTTTCTGAAATACCAGATGCTCCACCAGGAAAAGACAAGAGTGAAGAAATCAGTATTCCCTAGTTCAGATATGAGGGATGACTGACCTTCAGTTAGATTGTTTGAAATGGCACAAATCGAGTTTGCTTTGGAAGCAATCTTTGGGTATAGGAGTTGGGTAGTGGTTTTTGAGACGGGATACATAAATAGAAGATGTTCAATGTCCTTCAAATTCATGTCACAAAGCGGGCAATTAGTTGTGATACCAATGCCCCTTTGAGCCTGTTTGGCAGAGGTAGGGAGGTCATTCTTGGTAATGCGCCAAATTGAATCCTTAATCTTAGGCAGGGTATCTAAGCTCTATATCTAATAGAATTCGGATTGCGAATGATGTTTAGCATTATGAATGGCTATTCGATTGTTCAGATCGGGTTCGGGTATATCCATTCGGGTTCGGTCATATGTCGGATATATTGTATGTTCGGCCGGGTTTGGGTCGGGTTGGGTTAGATTTCGGGTCGGGTAAGTTCGGGTCAAATGGATTTCGGGTTGGGTAAAGTGGGGTCACATTAAGTTTTATTATAAAATGATTATTATTTTTTTGTTAATCTTAATTATTGACTATTAAACTTCACTTAGAGGAAATTGTAGTAAATAACCCTCTACCCGCCCAACTTTGCAAGCCTAACCCACTATCCACAACAATTGCAAAGGTTAGCCCTCCCCCCCCCCCCCCCCACAAAAAATTGCAAAGGTTCCGCTCAAAAAGGGTGGAAATTAATCGGGACGGAGGAGAGAGAGAGAGAGAGGAAGCGGGGTGGAGAGAGAGGCAGCGGGGAAGTTATTGTGGAGAGAGAGAGAGAGAGAGAGAGAGAGAGAGAGAGAGAGAGAGAGAGAGAGAGAGAGGAAGCGGGGGAAGTTAATGTGGAGAGAGAGAGAGAGGAAGACAGTTTAATTTCAAAACTGTAAAGTCCAACTGCCTCTTACGGGCTTACAAAAGAGGAAGAGAGAGAGGGCAACAATTGCTTATGCAAACCTGAGAAAAACAAGAAGAGAAGGAAGAAGAAGAAGAAGAAGACGACAGAGCAAGAGATGAGAAGAAGAAGCTAACCCGAGGAAAAATACGATAGAGCAGGCGAGGAGTTGAAGAGGCCGATTTTGAAGTAAGTAAACCCTC
The DNA here is from genome assembly GCA_037127255.1 of Persicaria tinctoria. NCBI lineage: Eukaryota > Viridiplantae > Streptophyta > Magnoliopsida > Caryophyllales > Polygonaceae > Persicaria > Persicaria tinctoria. The sequence continues at coordinate 29,101,766 of JBANSL010000016.1, read as the reverse complement.
ACTATGCCGATTAATTACGTTTTGCTTGGATTTGTAGGGGAGGAACCGATTGGAAGAACCTAAACTGGTTTTGTTTGTGTGAAAATGGGAAGAAGGGGTCGAAAGGGTTGATAGTGTGAAATATCGCTCTGTCATGTAGGAAGTAACCGGCGTCAAGTTAAAAACAAAGGGTGGAAAGTTTGGGAACTAGGGTGTGCGCGACAGGCACAAAAGGGAATTTTTGGGAATGGGGAAATTGGGCAACTGTCTTGTCGAATCCAACTTATCAGGAGCAGGGTGATTGTAGATACGTTGAGTTTAGGGGGAAGTTGGCCGAAATGGGGTGTATGACTGTAGATACGTTCAGTTTTGGGGGAAATTGGCTGAAATGGGGGCGCATTAGGGTTAGGGGAAATGTTAGAAAGGGTGAACGTTTATGTCGAATCGAAATTATCTGGAGTAGGGTGACTCATGTGCAATTGGAGATTTACATATTGAATAAGTAGATTGTCATGTATGAACATTTATGTGTCATAAGTACCTGTCTTTCTGTCATGTTATAAGTAAACGGCTGGGTTGGATATGTGGAAGGGAAACTGCAGGGATGATTATGGAACCATTTGTTGCATTCAATATGAAGATGAATAGGTTTGACATTTGATATGCATAGGTTCTGAATTAGTAACTGCCATGTATATATTGATTGTTGGAATGTTTGTGGCCTTCTGGACTAATATTGATATGAAGGGAACCGTGGGTTGGGGGACACGAATTGATTTCTATAGAATACATATTTTTGGTCTCCCAACATGCAGGATATCTAGTGAATATAAAAAATGCCGCAGCGTAGTGTAAAGAAGATTGTCGACCATAGAGCTCAAACCTCCGTCGCGGTAAGATGGCTTTCGTTCGAGTAATGTATGTTGTGATTGTGGTGGTGCAATGTGGCTGATATGTTGAAGTATGTGCAAGCTGTGTACGTTGTCGAGGAAGACAGACACTTCAAAGCAAAAATTAACCAATACTCCCGAATGCAGCTCTTAGTAAACATTGAAAACCGGTTGAGCGAGTCCAATTGGAAGCACATGAAGGACAGCCCGTTAGGGGGCATTGCAAGACTGTGCACAAGGGTCCAGTTCTCCAGGCAGCTTGTACACTACGTTCTCCAACGACAACTGAAGACGGAGAAGGAGAATGAAACGTATTTCTGTCATGTTAGAAGTGACACGTGTCATGTATATACTAGACTACTTCCATGTTAATTGTCAACAACAACAAAACACTGCACTTTAATGTCTTCTGCTACTGCTTTTTTTTTTTTCTTAAGGGTCTTGCTGAACAATGTTACTATTTCCCATACACCTCACTTATATGTGATAGTCATTCATCATCTATACTCCCCACAAATTGGTGAAGTTAAATCTCCATTGCCATTTAACAACCTCTCCAACAACCCTTAAACGAAATGGAATCCTCGTCACACCACCCCGCCTCCTCATCTGGCCTCCCTCCCCGACCTGTCCCCATCGTTATATCATCCGGCGAATCGGACGATAGAGGTTTGTCGATCATTTCATACGTGTAGATTTCAATTGCCGTACTTGTATCATTATAATACCTTATTTTTGTTCTTTTATGCAGGACCAATGTCGTCGCCTCCATACCGACGAAATCGAAAAGTAGAGATCGTCGGCGGTGAGGCTGGGCTGCTCGGGTCGTTTTACGAGGCGACCCTTGTACGAAAACTGGACCCTAGCCATTGGAAGATCGAATATGTGACCCTCCTACGCAACAACAGAAGAGACCTGCTGAGGGAGATCATCTCGGTTCAACGAATTCGTCCCTGTCCACCTCGTACCTCGTACAACACCTACATGCCCGAAGACCGTGTCGACTACCGCGTAAACGATGAGTACTGGTCCGGCAGGGTCGTTCGTGTGTCCGAGTATGGGAATGACCGAACATTCACAGTCAACTTACCACTGAGCGACGAGATGATTGATCATTGTCTCTGCAGTATGCGCCCACACTTCGACTAGGATGGGTACAAATTCACCACACAACCGCAATTTCGCTACTTGTTACCATAAATTTCGATTTCAATGTCTTGTATGTTGCTACTCTTTGCTACTACCTTTTGAATGTTTGCTCCTATGTCTTGTAGGTTTTTCTCTTAAACTTAACATTTAATTATAAGTATGTTTAGGCCCCCTCACCGTCAAATACCTATTGTGACATGTGAATCCCATGTTGGCATCTTATCCATTCGATTCCAATAGGTGACATGTCGTTATGCTCTGCTCTATTTTTCAAAGGTAAAATCTTGTCCAGTTAAATACATACTTTGACATGTGAATCCCATGTTGATGGTTAGTTAAAACCTACTGCTTACACGTGATCCTTCAAATAAACCTCCGGACCCTTCCTTCTTCAATTGTTTTTCTATGAAACTTATAATTTAATTGAAATCCCCCCCCCCCACTGACACTCTCACTGAACTCTGTCAGTCTGCACTTTTCAATTTCACCCCTCTCTCTCTCTCTCTCTCTCTCTCTCTCGCTCTCTCTCGCTCTCTTCTCTCCTCTACGACTGCAAAAGGTGTTTTTTCCCTCTTCCTCTCTCTTCTTCACTTTTCAGGAGTCGAGCTCTCTCTCTATCTCTCTCCCTCATTTTCTCACTGTACTTGCAACCGAGATGATGTCTAGCTGTATCCAATTGGGTGACCTGCTACCGGCCCAACCTTGCAAGCGGATAGCCGCATTTTAGCAAAAAAAATCGAATTGGGTTATGCATGCAAAAATTCGTATAATAGGGTTAATTTTCCAAATTACCCATTCATTTATTTAGTATATTAGGCCTCATTATATGTAATTCACATTATTTGAGTATTTAAAAATAAAAAAACTAAAGTAATTATAAAGAAGAGTCGAGTTTTGTTCGAGTCGGGTATGGGTCGGGTCGGGTATGTCTATTTTCGTGTCCATTTGGGTATCGGGTCAAAATGGGTCGGGCTCGGGTTCAGGTTGTGCATGACACTAGATTTCTGGGTTTCGATCAGGTCTGGGTTCGGGTGAGTCGGGTCGGATCAGATTTTACCATCTCTATTCTTACTCCACATCCAATATAATCTATCTTGAGTGATGTGCCGAGGAATGGGAGTTTGGATAATGGAATTGATATGTAAGTGGGTAAATGGCAACCAACCACGGATTGGAGTTTGTTTAAGTCCCATGTTTTGTTGGTAGTGATGAAGGAACAAACCTTAAGAGTAGGGTCAAATTGTGTGAAACTGGTGGCATGGGTCCAAAGAGGTTCCGAATCCAGCCAGTTATCATACCAGAAGCTAATGGATTTGCCATCACCAATAACCCAATGAATTAGCCCTTTTTTGAAAAGGTTTAGAAGATTTGTAAGCTTCTCTCATTGCCAAGATGTGTTACCTTTCTCGGTGTACTGTAGAATATGAATATCTTTGAGGTATTTTTGAGTAATTAGAAGAACCCAAGGATTGTTAGGTTCTGCTAGTATTTTTCAAAGAAGTTTTAGCTGTAAATCTTTGTTCATGTCTTCGGGAGAACGAAGACCGAGTCCCACGTTTTTGTGTGATTTACAAACCTCGAACCAATTAATTAGGGGACGGTACTTGGGTCACTTATTCCGGAGAAAGTTCCTGTTTATTTTATCAAGTTCTTTGGGAATGTGTGACGGTGACATGAAACTTTGCATAATGTGAAGGGGCTTGGCTGCTAGGTTAGATTTAATCAGGGTGCAGCGACCAACTTGCGAAAGGTTGTTTCCGGTCCATTTTGAGAGTTGTTTTTTGTTGGATGTAATAATGTCCTGGAAGGTGGTGTATGTAACTTCACTTGAAATAATTGGGCAACCAAGGTATTTGCCTAAGTTAGTGGTGTGAGGGATATAGAGTTCATTATGAATTGTAGTTTTGAGGTAGCCGTCGATGTTCCCGGTGACTTGGAAAGACGATTTGTGGAGATTTATTTTTTGTCTAGAAAAATCACAATAGGTTTTTTAGATCTTGTTTATTTGATCACAAGCTATTTTAGATGCAGAGGTAAATATTATGATGTCATCAGTAAAAGTTAGGAAAGGAATCTTAGTGTAAGAACGAGTAATAGAAATACCAAGATGACTACCAGGTAGGGATGATTCTTGGTATAACCCACGTGCATACACTTCAGAAACCAGAAGAAATAGATATGGTGACAAGGGGTCTGGCCGTTCCTTGACGGGGCCCTTTGAGTGGCTTGAAAATTTCTGTAGGTTCATTATTTACTAGAACGGAGTATGAGACCGTAGTTATGCATTCTTTGATCCAGGAAATGAAACGGTTATTGAAGCCGAAACGATGAAGAATTTCGAATAGAAATTCCCATTTAACCAAATGAAAGGCTTTTTCCATATCGAGCTTAACCGCCATCCAACCAGATTTACCCTTCTTTTGTTGGAAGGAGTGAAAGATTTCGTTTGCTATGAGAATGTTATCTTGGATAGAAAGTTTTGTAATGAAGGCTCTCTGAAGTGGGTGAATCGGTTTAGGGAGTATATTACGAAGTCTGGAAGCAAGGATTTTAGAAATTATCTTATATATTGTAGTGCAAAGACTGATTGGTCTAAAATTGTTGGCAGTTTTCCGGTTATCGCATTTGGGTAAAAGAGCTATAAATATATGATTTATTTGTTTGAGAAGTTTTCCACTGATGAAAAAACTCTTAACTGCTTTAATGACCATATGTCTAACAATATGTCAGTATTTCTTGAAGAAGTCTGTCGAGAAACCATCAGGACCGGGGGATTTGTCGCTTGTCAGGTTGAAGACCGCAGATTTGACTTCGTTGTTAAAGATGGGATGGAGAGTCATTATCTGGTGGTGAGACCTCTAGGGTTATGTTGTCTAGTAAACTTGTATGATTGAAAAACGTACCTAATCTCTCACCCTTAACCATTTATTTTTTTTATTGTAGTTTTTTTTTGGTCGGGTCTCTTTTTTTATAATCGGGCAATCAAAAGAGACATTCCGAAAGTAGAGAGTTTTGATACAGCTGATCCGATTAAGTATAATCACAAATCACTAATCAGGCTTTTTTTGTATTAGGTTGTAGGGTTGATCAGTTTACGTCTTTGTGATATGTAATTGTGTGAAAATAAATCTTAGGCCATCCACACGGACCAACCTCACCTGTGCATTTCCCTTGGACCCTTAGAGCATTTTCAATAGTTTTTCATTTTGAGAATTTTATTTTTTTTTTAAAAAAAAATAAATATTTTTTCTAACAAATTATCTATTTCATCGTTCAGATCATGAATGAGACTTCGTACTTGAGAAAGAAGTAACTATCACCTCGTTTGATAGGGAAAACTCTCTAGGGCAACGGAGGTGTGCGACGAAAGTCTCCGACGATCGAAGCCGCTTTCTTCCTCTCCGGTGTAGGGCCGTGAGAGCTAGAGAGTCTTGTCGATCAGTGTGAGGTTCGCTGTGCCTATGCTAGCATTGCGTCGGAGGTCGACGGGTTTTCGAGGGAAGGGAGTTAGGGTTAGGGTTTGATGGAGGGCGGGGAAAACATACATCTCACAAGGGAGGAGAGGGAGTCGGAGGACTTATGGACAGTGATAACAGTGGCAGGGGAAGTGAAAAGTCTGGTGCTCATCGGAACGTTGAAAACAAATCGCCCTTTCAATTCTTATGCACTGAACGCATCCATGAAAGGGGCCTGGAGGGTCAGGAAAGGGTATCATTTTAGAGAATTGGCATCGAATGTCTTCTCGTTCCAGTTCAGCGATCAAGCCGAGAAGGATCGTATCTTCAAAGGCGGACCTTGGGCGTTCGATCGCGCCCTACTGGTTTTGCGTGAACCTGGTAAAGAGCAGCCGTCAAAGATGAGATTTGATGAAATGTTGTTCCGGATTCGGCTGTACGATCTTCCCTTCGGTGCAATCAAGAAGGAAGTGGCGGTGCAACTCGGGTCAAGAGTCGGTAAGGTTATGGAAGTCGATGAAGGGACGGTTGAGGTATGTGGTAAGTTTATCCGGCTCAAAGTTATGTTAGACATTACCAAGCCATTGAGGAGAGGGGTTATGGCCACTCTGGAAGGGAAGAAAATGTGGTTTGCAGTGAAATATGACCGTTTACCGAATTTCTGCTATGTATGCAGTTGTGTAGGACATGTCGAGATTGATTGCAATCAAGAGGATGCTAAACAGTACCATAATGAATATGGGGATTGGTTACGAGCGTCCCCGATGAAAGCAATGCCAAAAGGTACGGGAGGTCGGCATGAACATGCATGAACGGGGGTAGGGATCAGAGGTGAGGGAGAAGAAGGAGCGATGGCGGGTGCAAGAGGTACTAGCATGGAGGGGGCACAGAGATCGCTCATAAAGGAGCTTGGGGATGATGATGAGATTGAGGAGGAGCCGAGGGACAACATAGAGAATGAGGAAATTGAAGGGTAGGGGGTGGAGCAACTTAGAATAGTTGGGTTGAGAGATGAGAGGGATGAAGAGAAAGGCATGAAAGGTGAGGACGGAGTGGCGGGGAAGGAGGGAGATAATGAGAAGGTGAGTCAAGTGGGAAACTTGGAGGGACAATCAGGGAGGGTCACAGAACTAGCAGGGGGAGACGGTGGGGAGGGATTGGGAGTGAGGAAGAAGCGGTGGAAGAGAGCGGCGAGAGGGGGAACTGAATTCCACAAAAATTCAGAGGGAGGGGGTGAGTCATCCATGAGGGAGGGGGATCAGCAGCCATCAAAGAAGAGGAAGGAAGGTGAGGGCATAGATGAGATGATCATTGACATCATGGGAGATGGGAAGAAACGCAAAAGAATTCTGGTCGAGGACTCAGTTTCGATATCGGCAGGAGAGACGGACGGTCTCTTATACCGGACGCCATGAATATCCTTAGCTGCAACTGCCTGGGATTTGGGGGAGGCCAGGCAGTTGCTACGCTCACCGAGTTGGTGAGGAAGGAGGCTCAAAAAATGGTTTTCTTAATGGAAACCAAAAGCTCGACTCAAAGGATGGAATTCATTAGGAGGAAGTTGGGTATGAAGGGATGCTTTACAGTAGATAGTGTGGGAAAGTCCGGGGGTCTATGTCTTTTATGGTCTGAAGAGGTGAAAGTGAATGTGACATCATATACGAGACACCACATTGACTCTGAAGTGACGTTTGATTCTAGATCCCGGAGATTCACAGGCATGTAAGGATGGCCAGCTAGGGCTGAAAAACGTCACACTTGGGGGCTTATTGATAGACTTCATGAGGAGAGTCATGACGGATGGCTCTGCGTTGGGGATTTTAATCAAGTATTGAGACAAGAAGACAAGGAGGTCGGGGTGCATGTGGACTTGGAGCTTGTGTTTGAGTTTAGAGAGGTGTTGGATAAGTGTGGTTTGTCAGAGCTCCGATATGAAGGCAATAGGTTCACGTGGGATAATCGGCGGGAAGGTGATCAGTTTATCCAAGAAAGGATAGATATGGGGTTTGTGAACGCCACCTTCTTGGAGACGAACCCTGATTCTCGTGTCCATCGTATTCCGTGGAGGGGATCGGACCATGTTCCTATAATTATTAGAACGGGGACGGAGGGAGGGGAAGCGAGGCAGAAGAAAGGAGAACGGCTCTTCTGTTTTGAAGCCATGTGGTTGGAGGATTATGGGTGCAGGGAAGTGATCTCAAACGGGTGGTGTAATCCGAGGTCGGGGAATGTTGACACAAGTGTTCTCGGAAAAATTGCTAGATGCGCTCAAGATCTCAAGGATTGGGAGTGGGTTCATTTTGGAAATGTCCGCAGGGAGCTTCTAAAGGTTAGGGAGAAGCTAACGTCGCTGAGGGAGGGGAGGATGTCGGGTGATGAAGTGGGTAGGCGAAGGGCTCTCGAGGAAAGAGAGCGAGATTTGATTAGGAGAGAAGAGCTTATTTGGTTCCAAAGGGCAAAGGGCAATGAGCAGAAATGGGGGGATAGGAACACAAGTTGTTTTCACAGGAAGGCCTCGGGGAGGCAGAAGAGGAACGGTATTAGGAAACTGGTGGATGATGATGGTATGGAGTACAGAGGATATAAAGGGAAAGAGTGAGTTGCGAGGGAGTATTTCGAGGATCTGTTTACCTCTAATGTGCAAGCTAGCCCAGACAAAGTCACTCAAGGAATTGAGCATCTAGTATCAGCTGAAGACAACTCAGAGCTCCTCCGACCATACACATGTGAAGAGGTAAAACACACCCTTTTTTAGACGCATCCAACAAAAGCCCCGGGTCCGGACGGTATGTCAACTCTTTTCTATCAAAAGCACTGGGATATCGTCGGACCCGAGGTGTGTAGTTTTGTGATTAATATCCTAAATGGTGCACATTTGCCTATTGATTTAAATTATATTTATATATCTTTGATCCCAAAAGTTAAATATCCTCGGAGAATGACAGAGTTGAGACCGATTAGCCTATGCAATGTTCTCTATAAAATTGTTTCAAAAGTTATCACTAACAGATTGAAGAGGTGCCTTGGTAAGCTAGTGTCGCAGAGTCAGAGTGCTTTCGTGCCGGGGAAACTGATAACGGATAATGTTCTGGCAGCTTTTGAAATATTCCAATTTATGAAGAAGAAGCGCGGCAGCAGGAAGGGTTACATGGCTCTGAAGCTTCACATGGCCAAAGCATACGATCGTGTGGAATGGAGCTTTCTTATGAGCTGTATGCAGAGGCTCGGCTTTGCAGAGGAGTGGATTGGACTTATCATGAGATGCGTCTCTACAGTTTCGTTTTCTGTTCTGATTGAAGGGAGACCGTCACCTAATTTTAGACCTGGAAGGGGATTGAGACAAGAGTGATAACTCCACTCCCTTGATGAAAATCGGAATTAGTTTCAAAGGCTTTGACAGACAATTTGTGTCAAAGGTCTTGATGCTACAGTTGTGTTGATGAAACACAAAACCTGTACTTTATTATATTATTTCCGAATATTATTATGGTATTATATGCTTCCAGATATTATTTTATATACTAACATTTCAGGAAGCTGTTCGAAAATTATCTCCTTCCATAAGCTTGAAATCGAGAGAATTCAAATTAGAAGATCATGGCGTCCAAGTTTCCAAATATAGAAGATCATGGAGATTTCTTCCCAAGCCACAATCAATTCTAGCCGCTGAAGAAGATCTCTAGGCGCCAATTTGATCTGTATAAGAAGGAGATGATGAAAAGAGGATAGAGACATTCATTGAACACAAGCTCTCATTCACACTCAAGCCTACAAGTGAAATCTGTCTTCTTCGTGTGCTCTCTGCTAGTTCTTATAGGATATATTTTGAGTGAGCTTATATGATATATTTTGAGTGAGTGTTATACTCGAGAGTTTTGTAACTCAGGAAGTGGATACTGGGTGATTGATTCACTAAGTGTAAGAGGATTGTACTAGATAGCTGAGAGAGGTGAGGCTCTTCTAGATTGGTCTAGGACTCCAAGGGAACGTGAGTTGACTAGATTGCAATTGTATAGGAGAGAGGCTTCTCTGTGAGCTATTAGGATCCTAAGTCTCCTGAATCAATAAAATCCGGTTGAATCCCAGGGTTGTGGAAGAACCCTAGGCGGGGACGTAGGCCAAGTTCGTGCCGAACCTCGTTAACAATTCGTTGCATTCTTTACTTATTGCTTTACCATATTTCCGCACTTGTTTTGAACTGTATAACTCTGCTGTGATTCAGGTTTGCTAGAAGAAAGAATTACGTCTAATCTCAAAGGGTTTTGCAAGTGCTTCAAAAGTCTTGAGATTATCTGCGAAAATTCGGCATACTCTATTCAATCCCCATTCTAGAGTATCTTTATATTACTTTGTTATACATTATCGAATGTTCAATTGGTATCAGAGACTTACTCACTGTTTTCGATCTAACAATCTTGTGAGTTTTGATCATGTCTGGTGAAGCAAGCGGAGGATTTGCACAAGGGAGGTCTACCAGTAGACCACCACTCTTTGTTGGAAACAACTTTGTCCACTGGAGATCATTGATGAAGATGTTCATTATAGATCAAGATCTGGAACTTTGGAACATTATAGAGAATGGTCCGAAGGTTCCAGTGAAAGACGGACCAAATAGAAGCAAGATTACAAAGACTGAGGCTGAATACATCCAAGCGGATCTTGAACTCGTCTCCAAAAACTACAGGGCTATTAACTTACTTTATTGTGGTCTTAGCACTGATGAGTTTAACCGTATTTCATCTTATAGGTCAGCTAAATATATTTGGGACAAGCTGGTTGTCATTTACGAAGGAACTAGCCAAGTGAAGAACACCAAGATCAGTATCTTCCTTCGAAAGTATGAACTTTTCAAAATGAAGCCTGATGAGTCTATCAAGGCCATGTTCACACGGTCCACGGAAATCACCAACAACCTTGATTCTCTCGGCAAGAGCTTTAAGAACGTTGAGAAAGTGAGGAATATATTGAGGTGCATCCCAAAAGAAAAATGGGGTTCTAAAGTGACAGCCATAGAGGAAGCCCAAGATCTCACCACTCTGCCCCTTGATTACTTGCTTGGGAAGCTAATAACACATGAGATGATTCTCAATGAAGACGATGTAGACCTTCCAGCAAGCACTAAGAACTTGGCGCTCAAGTCTAAGAAGGATGAGTCCAAAAATGTGTCTGATTCTGAAGATGAGGATGACGATGAGGATGATCCTTTTGCTCTTATCACAAGAGGCCTTTCTCGAATCCTTAAAATGAAGAAACAATTCAACAACAAGGATGGATCAGAGTCTTCTAAATTTCGAGGTAAGTCTCAATACAACAAATACGACAAGAAGACTAAACCTTTGTCTTGTTTTGAATGTGGTGAAACAGATTATCTTGTGAAAGACTGCCCTCAAAAGACGAAGAGCCAGTCCAAGAAAGGTGATAGATGGAAAAAGAAAGCCATGGTGGCAACTTGGAGTGATTCTGACTCAGACTCCGATGATGAGAAGGCCAATGTCTGTCTTATGGCCTCAGGAGATGAATCCCACGATGAGAAGCTTGAGGTAACTGTAAGAGAACTTATGGCAAGTCCAAAAGAGGTATTATTGGAATTCCTTTCTAATATGATTGCCAATGAAGAGAAACTTATTGCCCAAACTAACACTCTTATTAAGAAAATTGTGGATCAGGAAAGAACTATTGAGGATCTATCTATGAGTGTCAAACGTCTTGAAGCTTCTTATTCAGGTCTTGACATTAAAGTCAAGACTCTTGACTCAGAGAAATCTGAACTCAAACAAGATCTCTCCTCTCTAAGAAGTGAACATCATGACTTAGAGAACGAGAAGATCTCCCTGAATAATAAGATTCAAGACCAATACACAACCCTCATAAGTTTTACCAAATCCAAAGGCACTCTTGATAGGATGTTGGGTGAGCAACAAAGTTCTCTAAACAAAAGTGGTATTGGTTACAATCCAAGGTTTTTAAAGAAGCATCACATTACCACTTTTGTAAAGGCAAAAGGAAGCAGAACCTCTCCTATATGTCACCACTGTGCGAGAAAGGGACATGTAAAAGAGACATGCCCCTATAGAAGAAAGGATCTACATATCATTCGCAATACATTTCCTGTTCATTTGAGAAAAGAACGGATAACGCAAGTTTGGGTCCCCAAAGGCCCTATTTTACCAAATATGGTTTATCCCAATAAAGGATCTAAATTTGCTCACTGGTCTAGCCACAAAGGTTGATTTTTGTTTTGCAAGAGATCACCAAGGTGAAAGAGCAAAAATGAATTATTTATAGTGGATGCTCGAGGCATATGAGTGGGAAGAGTTCTCTCTTTCATGATCTAAAGAAGCAATCCACTGGAACAATCACTCTTGGTGACAAAGAGAAGATACAGGTGAAACTGTTCTGATTGCATATCGTTACAACAATATATATGCTGTAAATGCTGAGCAAGTGGCACAAGGAAGCTTAACTTTTCTAAAGGCTTTGACGGACGATCCAAAGCTCTGGCACAGGAGACTCGGTCATGTGAGTCCACATACACTACAGAAGCTTGTGTCCAAAGGGCTTGTAAGAGGACTACCTGAGATGGACTTCAAAGGTATTGACATGTGCAAAGCATGCACACGAGGTAAAGAAACACGTAGCTCTTTCAATCCCAAAAAGGTTGTAAGTACTTCTAGACCCCTTGAAGTTTTACATATGGATTTATGTGGTCCTATGCGAGTCAAATCTCCCAATGGTAAAAAGTACATGCTTGTTGTCATATTTGATGAATGCAACGACGGTTCTTTAAGTGAAAGTGTTGCAGATCTAGATCTTAACAACCATACAGAGAATGGGGATGGTGATGATATTGCTACTAAGAACACAGAGAAGAGGAACATGCATGATCAGATTCTTAACACTGAAGAATTGACCCAAGGTGTTGAAGCTCCGTCCAAAGCCCTTGGTGACCAATCCAAAAGTGTTGAAACGTCAGAAACTGCTGTAACTGAACCTAACAGATCCACGGAGTCAGATGTACCACAAATCAATCCTGCTGGTGTGACGAATCAAGGAGTTGATACTAGAAAAAGAAAAATTCAAATACTCCTCATCACACTCATTAAAAACCAAAGAAGGTAGACGAGACCCTTCAAGAGCCAGACTGGATCATTGCTATGCAAAGTGAGCTTAACGAATTTGAAAGGAACAAAGTCTGGACCTTGAAGCCTAGGACAAAGTATCAATCAGTCATTGGCACACGTTGGGTATTTCGGAACAAGCTAGATGAGAATGGTAAGATCGCGAGGAACAAAGAAAGGCTTGTTGCTCAAGGCTAAAATCAATAGGAAGGTATTGACTACGAGGAGACTTTTGCTCCCATAGCCAGGCTTGAAGCCATTAGCATATTATTAGCATTTGCATCTTTTATGAGCATAAAGTTATATCAAATAGATGTCAAGTGTGCTTTTCTTAATGGTTTCTTAGACAAAGAAGTCTATGTGACTCAACCCCCAGGTTTTGAAAGTTCGGAATTTCCTAATCATGTTTACAAACTTGGCAAATCGCTATATGGTTTGAAACAAGCCCCAAGAGCTTGGTACGAGCGCTTGTCAAAATATCTTTTAGAAAATGATTTAAAAAGGGGTTTGATCGACAAGACTCTTTTTATCAAGGCCAAGGGAAAAGACATTTTGGTTATTCAAATATATGTTGATGATATATTGTTTGGAGCTACTAACACATCTTTGTGCAAGGAATTTTCTAACATTATGTGCAGTGAATTTGAGATGAGCTTGATGGGTGAACTCAACTTCTTTTTGGGATTACAAGTTCATCAATCTAAGAAATGAATCTTTGTCAACCAAAGAAAGTACACTAAGGATCTCTTGAAGAAGTTCAAGATGGATCAATCCAAAGCAGCCAAGACACCCATGAGTTCAACCTTATCTCTAGATCAAGACAAGACTGGGAAGAGTATCAATCAAAAGGAGTATCAAGGGATGATTGGATCTTTACTATATCTTACGGCTAGTAGACTTGACATCATGTTTAGTGTTTGCATGTGTGCTAGGTTTCAAGCTGATCCTAAAGAATCTCACCTCGTGGCTGTGAAGAGGATCTTTCGATATCTCAATGGCACTAAGGAGCTTGGCTTATGGTACCCAAACCAAAAAGATTTTACATTAATCGGGTATTCTGATGCCGATTTTGCAGGCTATAAGGTGGATAGGAAGAGCACGTCAGGATATTGCCAATTTTTAGGAGCATCCTTGATCAGTTGGCATTCAAAGAAACAAAACTCAGTTGCTCTATCCACTGCTGAAGCCGAATACATAGTAGCTGGAGCATGCTGCTCCCAAATCCTTTGGATAGCTCAACAAATGAGAGATCTTGGCATCAACCTTAAAGGCATTCCCATTAAGTGCGACAATACAAGTGTCATATCCATTACAAAGAATCATGTTCAGCATTCAAGGACCAAATATATTGATGTGAGACATCATTTTATTAGGGACCATGTCAAAAAAGGTGATGTGTCCATATCTTTTATTTCAACTGATTATCAATGGGCTGACATTTTTACTAAGCTTTTGACAGAGGACAGGTTCACCTTCATTAGACGTGAGATTGGAATGCTTAACAAAGATGCACTTTCGTAGGGGGAGCTTTCCCTTTACGAAAGATAAATTCTACTCAGTGTCAAGACCTTTGAGAATTATGTCAAATATTGTGAGCTGAATGGTAGAGCACAGATATCGGATCATATATTTGGTTAATATCTTATTAGATATTTGATCAAATATAGTTTTTATGATTTTTAACCTTCTTTATGGTACACATTTTATTTTCCAAAAGATCTTATATCCGAGTATTTTATTTTTGGAAAAGATATTTTCAAACTTTCCCTCTTGAATTTAATTGTGACAAGATGGTTTGAAATTTGAATTGGAAATCAGATTTTTTAAATTTGGCAGTGTTATGATTACCCTCATTAGAACCATAAACCCGTCCCATTAACTTAATCATCTCACTCTACTTAAACCCCAAACCGTACCCGATTCTCTCACCACTTCAGATTACCTTGACCCACTCTAATACTCCTTCTTCCACCTCTCAACTTTTTTCTGAAACCCTAAACCGGATCCATGGCACCCAAATCCAAGAAGAACTCCACACCCAAACGTCTTGGCGCAACCCCCAAGGGACGCCAGGCCATCGTTACTTCCCCTCAACTCGAACCCACTCCTCAAGCCATTGTCCCAGCTACTGTCCAGAGCACCGTCCCTGAGAGCACCATTGCTGAGATCAAGCGTTCTCTGACGCGCCCAAAGAAGAAATCTCTCAGTGCTAAGAAAAAAGGGAAAAGGAAAATCATTGATGAGGAAGAGGAGGATCTTGATGTTATTTTGGAACGAGATACTGCTAAAGAGGCCGAGGAAGAGGCCCTGAGAAAGAGAAAGGTCGAGGAAGAAGCTGACGAAGAGGATGAGGGGCCAAAACTTGTTCCCTCTCCTCCTTCTCCTCCTCCTCCTCCTCCTCCTCCTCCTCTCCCGTCTCCGAAGAAGCGAAAAGCCCCTGCAGCAAAGCCTCCATCTCCCAAGCGCACCAGGAAAGGCACTCTTAGAAGCCTTGAGGCGCCCGTCAAGAGGAATGCTCCCACAAAGGCTCGCAGGAAGAACGCCGACTCGCTTGCACTTATCCAGGTAAACCAATCCTTGCCCTCTTCTTGGTCTGAAAATGCTGAGATGGCTGGAAAGTGGGTAGATGAGTTTCGAACTCCTAAGATATGTTGTTCTGATTTTTTAGATCATGAGTTTTTGGAAGCTTTGAACCTACCTTGCATCTCACTCCTCAAACAAACCCCTGCCTGGACCCTTCTCAACCTTGAATCTGTTTATTACTCCCAACTTACCCGCCTGTTCTACATAAACCTAAAAGCCAAACACAATGTTGATGGTTGGTCTTTGGAATCCGTCGTCAAGGGAGTTAGAATCTCTTTCAACTTCATTGACTTCGCTGATTTCCTTGGCCTACCTAGACCTTGTCCACCCTCTCCTAAAAACCCCACAAAAGAACAGTGCATTGCTCTTGCCCGATCCAAATATCTGCTCTCCGAGGCATCCAACAGTACCTCAAAACAGCTTCCTACTCATCCCTTACCCTCGAGGCAAAAATTATTTTCAACATCATTGTGCGTCCTCTTACTCCGTTTAAACTCTGGCTCCCTCCTAACCGATAATGCTATGGTCCTTTTATACCGCATCTTGAATGGCCTTCATCTTGATCTGGCCAATACCATTCTAGGATCCATGGCTCACACTCCAAGAGCTTTGAGAAGATTGGCATCACTCGGTCCCCCAAGGGACTTGGAGTCTTGCCTCTCCCTCAAAGACTCTTCCCACTGCCTCTGCCATTGATGAGCGCATGGACAACCTGGAGTTGGGCTTGGAGGAAATTCGCCTGGATATCAAGGAGCTGCACAAGGAGTTTATGACGGAGATGAGCGGGGTGTTGAAGCTGCTGCACGGTCTGAGGTCGCTGCTCACGGATGATGCTCCGAACAAGGAATCTTGAACCCAACCCTACCCTACCCTAACCCTGAATCTGGAACACTGCTGGTTTTGTGATACTGTTTTAAAACTCTTGGTGACTGTTTTACCTCCTCCTTTTGTTGAAAGACAAAAGAGGGGAGATGATATGCTATGGTTTAGACTTTAAAACTTTAAAACTGCTGTGAACCAAAGGTCCTGGAAGACCTTATTTTGTTTTTGGTTGGATGTTTTTCATGATAAAATTATGATCCAACATTTGTCTAACTCATGCAGGTACTTAGTCCGATTTTGCGTATGATATTATTACTTGACTAAGTTGCAGGGATGCACGGGTTCTGTCTTTCATCAAGGGGGAGATTGATAACTCCACTCCCTTGATGAAAATCGGAATTAGTTTCAAAGGCTTTAATAGACAGTTTGTGTCAAAGGTCTTGAAGCTACAGCCCTGTTGATGAAACACAAAACCTGTACTTTATTATATTATGTCCGAATATTATTATGGTATTATATGCTTCCAGATATTATTTTTTATACTAACATTTCAGGAAGCTGTTCGAAAATTATCTCCTTCTATAAGCTTGAAATTGAGAGAATTCAAATTGGAAGATCATGGCGTCCGAGTTTCCAAATATAGAAGATCATGGAGATTTCTTCCCAAGCCACAATCAGTTCTAGCCGTTGAAGAAGATCTCTAGGCGCCGAGTTGATCTGTATAAGAAGGAGATGAAGAAAAGAGGACAGAGACATTCATTGAACACGAGCTCTCATTCACACTCAAGCCTACAAGTGAAATCTGTCTTCTTCGTGTGCTCTCTGCTAGTTCTTAAGAGTCTGTTATTTCATTTCAAAGCATTTGAGAGTTGCACTGTGAGCTTATAGGATATATTTTGAGTGAGTGTTATACTCGAGAGTTTTGTAACTCAGGAAGTGGACACTAGGCGATTGATTCACTAAGTGTAAGAGGATTGTACTAGATAGCTGAGAGAGGTGGGGCTCTTTTAGATTGGTCTAGGACTCCAAGGGAACGTGAGTTGACTAGATTGCAATTGTATAGGAGAGAGGATTCTCGGTGAGCTATTAGGATCCTAAGTCTTGTGAATCAATAAAAGCCGGTTGAATCCTAGGGTTGTGGAAGAACCCTAGGCGGGGACGTAGGCCAAGTTCGTGGCGAACCTCGTTAACAATTTGTTGCGTCCTTTACTTATTGCTTTACCATATTTCCGCACTTGTTTCGAACTGTATAACTCTGCTGTGATTCAGGTTTGCCATAAGAAAGTATTACGTCTAATCTCAAAGGGTTTTGCAAGTGCTTCAAAAGTCTTGAGATTATCTGCGAAAATTCGGCATACTCTATTCAACCTCCCTTCTAGAATATCTTTATATTACTTTGTTATACATTATCGAACCTTCAAAGGGGCTCCGCTATCGCCGTATTTGTTCTTCTTGTTCACGAAAGGTCTTTCAAGGATGCTCCGGACGAGCGAGAGAGAGGTAATCTGGACGGGATTGCCATTGCTAGGGGAGCTCCCAGAATCACTCATTTATTTTTTGCCGATGATAGTGTGTTATTCGCAAGAGCGACTTTTCAACAGGGCAGTGAAATTGCTAGAATCCTCCATGAATACGGAGCGGCATTGGGACAACAAGTGAATCTTGCGAAGTCTGAGATATCTTTCAGCACCAATTTGGGAGAGGACCTCTGACGGCTTTTACAGCAGACAACTCAGGTCTAGGAAGTCGAGAAGCACGAGAAGTATCTTGGATTGCCAACTATTCTTGGGAGATCGAAGAAGGAAATTTTTGGGCAACTCAAGGAGGGGATCTGGAAGAGGGTGCGAGGATGGAAGGAGAAGACTTTATCGAGAGAGGGAAAGGAGGTGCTTATTAAATCAGTGGCGCAAGCGATACCAACCTATACGATGTCATGCTTTAAATTACCAACGGGCCTCTATAAGGACATCGAGTAGCTGATGTGTCAGTTTTGGTGGGGAAATGGTTCGGAGAAGAGGAAGGTACACTGGATGAAATGGAAAAGAATGTGCATCCCGAAGGAGAAGGGGGGGATGGGGTTTCGTGACATGGAGATGTTCAAAAAAGCTTTGCTAGCACGACAGGGCTGGAGATTACTTCAAGAGCCGGAGTCGTTGTTAGCAAAGATGTTGAAGGCAAGATACTATCCGCGGACATCCTTCTTAAAAGCTCAATTGGCCTTCCAACCTTCGTATGCTTGGAGAAGTCTGATGGAGGGAAGGGAGGCGCTAGTAAAGGGGCTGAGATGGCATGTCGGAAATGGTGCCAATGTCTGTGTGTTCGGAGACCCCTGGATTCTGCGACCTGTAAGCTTCATGCCTATTGCTAATCCCTAAGATATTGGTCCAGATGTAAGGGTGGCGGAGCTTATCGACTGGGAGGTAAAGCAGTGGAATGAAGATATGGTTAGACAAGCATTGCTTCCATTGGATGCATAACAGATATGGTTAGACAAGATAATGTCCTTGAGTGTTTCGACTTGGTGGGGCAACAGAGTAGCAGGGATAATACACAGAGATGGGTTTATATTACAGAAGCGATTTGGACGGCAAGAAACAAGTTAATTTTTGAGAAGGCCGAGCTGGAACCGAGGGAATTGGTTCAAATGGTGGAACAAAGGTTATCTAACTACACAAAGGGCAGACAGATTGGCCCCCGAAGCCAACGGAGAGAGGTGGTGGACAAGGCTAGCTAGACGAAACCTCCCGAGGGGTTTACCAAGGTAAACAGTGACGCTGCAGTAGAGGAGAGCAAGGAGTGTGGTATCGGTTGTATTGCAAGAGATCAAGCAGGGGATGTGATATTTACTGCTGCCAGGAGAACGCAAGAGACGGACAGGGCTGATTTGGTGGAGGCGGAGGGCATCGCATGGGCGCTGGAATTGTGCTTGCAGCGTGGGCTGTCAAAGATCTGGGTGGAGAGTGACCGCTTGCTGGTGATGAACCTGTTGCAGCGAGGCGAGTTTCCATGGGGAGAGATGGGGCAACAGCTATGCCGGATTCACGACTTGGCAGGGATGTTCGAAGAATGTAGATGGAGTCACATTCCGCGGCTATCGAACCGAGCTACAGACTTCATGGCAAAATTAAGGCCTTCCGAGCCAATTTTCATTTATGAGGTTAATTTGATTCCTTTCGTTTTAAGGTTGATATGTATGGATGATCTTAAGTAATGAAAGTTGGTGTTGTTCAAAAAAAAAAAAATTCATCGTTCAAAATAGGAAAAATATTAGAAACAAAAAATCTAAATCTACAACATTTTTTAAAACTAAATGATTTTTCAAATTTTTAAAAAAAATTATTAAAATTTAAACAAAAATAATTAGAGAAAATTTATTTTATTTTTCCATTCAAAAAAAAATTGTTGGAGATGGTTTTAATCCACTTCTTTCCTATCTTATAGATCGCTCTAACATCATCAATTTTTTTTAATCATTTTATTTTTCTTAAATAATTAATGAAATTATATTTATTATTAAAAACGAAGTTATACAAATAATCGAAATTATTTCATACATTAGTTTATGAAATTATTTTGAGCTCAAATGTAAATATATGCAATCCAACATGATATGTTTAACATATAGTTAAAATTAAACCGTACTTAAATATACGTTGTAATTTATTTATTTTTCTAAAAAAGAGTGCTATTTTTCAATATTTATATATAACAAAAGTCAAAGTGCAACTCGTTTTCGTGTGCATATAAATATGTCCTCATAAATTGGAGGAATGCATACTTGTAAACGTAATATAGATATATAATACGGTCATTTCTGATTAAAGAAAGGTCAATTTGATTGAAATTATTGACCACCGGTCACAAAATTAGCATCTAGAATACGGAGTGTATACGTAAACACACACATAGAAACAAAAAATAAATAAATAAATTGAACCAAATGCATGGTTGATGTCGTAAGCCATCCAAATCAATTAGTTATCACTAATTAGGTTTATAGAAGAAAACCATATATCTCACTCACACACACACATGTTAATTTTTTATTTGAGAAATATTGTAATTCCTTTATTGTTGTTGTTATGATGAAATCATCACACATGCTTCTAACTCCAAGTATATTTGTAATTAATCGTAGTTAATTTTGAGAAATAAAGTGATCGAACAAATATAAAATCTTTAAAAAGGTTTGCGAGAACTATCGGTTAGATTTAAAATGACCAAACGACACAATGGTATATTATGATCAAAGAGTATAAAATCTCTCAGAGTCGCTTTTTATGTTTTTATTGACTAATTGAATATATTTATTTTCTTTCTATAGTTTCGGCAACGGATGAAAAATGATCGAGAATGGGTGATGACAGCCAACTACATATATAGAAATGGAAATGGAAGGAGGTGGTTTGCATGCGCAAGGAAAAATCTCTCCCAAACAATTTGTATGATCTTTTATCATCATCACGCATTCTATGTGGCTTGCACATGTTTTTTTTTTTTTTTTTTTTGAAGCAATATAAGAATTTGGTTTTTTAGACGAGTCTACAAAAACCGAGAGACCGGACACTCGATAGATTGACTAACCATCATGTACAACCAAATGAAATAACATAAACAAATGATATAAAGGAAATAACATGAAGCAAATGATAGAAATAAAAATGCGAAAATAAAATAAGCGTGCAAGTTATCCTACATCGTAAAACAAAACCAATACGACGAACGAAATAATCAGCCAATGGAGGACGCACACAGAGAACTCCGAGGACACTGGTGGACATCTCAGATTATGGACTCCGAAGAGCCATCAGATATCAATCGCAAATCCACGATGTCTTCAGATACAACAAATCAAAACATCGTTCACATAAGGCCTGCATTACAACAAGAAACAACACAACACACCAGACCGCAAATCCAACCCCAAGCCAAATCATTGTCCAATAAAAAAAAAACCAACCCATCCCAAAACCCTCAAGGATGATAACGAGATCGTAAGAGACTACTAGGTAGTCAAAATATAGGCGAGTGAGATGGGACAGAACACATAAATTAAAGAGGAAATGGTAGTGATTAGACAAAAAAATGGGCCTATTGGCTAAACTAGACATGTACCTAAAAAATTGGCTAGGGGTAGAAAGTGGTGTATTTTTGCAAATGCAAAAATACCACCGGCAGTGGAGGTAGCAGGTGAAGGGGAGTTGAGCAGCACTGTAGCTCCATCTTTTGAAAAAAGAGAAATCAGAAGGGGGGGTGCTGGACATGGGGTGTGGCTCCAATAAAGTAGGAAAAAAGGGGGGGCATTTATGAGGGAAATTTTCAATGATTGAATTAAGGGTGTCAATCAACTCTTAGAAAATCTTGATTGATGGGTGTCATTCCTTATTAAATGCTCTGCAAAAAAGGGAGCCAACATAGGAGACGCGTGGAAAGGTGAGGGCAAAGCATCACCTTCATTTCTGGGAACTGGACACGTTTGGCTTACCAAGAGAACACATCTGTCTTACCAATAGAAGATATATGTCTTACCAATAGGCCAAACTTGTCATACCATACATGGAAATTTTGAAGATAATATGGAGGGGATTGTCCGTAGCGATTTTGGCGGGATGTCCGTGAAATTTTGGCGCCAAAACAAGGTTCTTCATTGGGGGAAGAGGGAGAGCATCTGTCTGACCAATATGGTACAGTTATCTAACCAATAGCATATAGTTATCTTACCAATAGGCTTTAAATGCCATACCATACCTGAAAATTTGGAGAAATTTGGAATGGATTGACCGCAGCTGTTTTGGCGGGTTGTTAGTGTAATTTTGGCGCCAAAACGGGGTTCTTCATTGGGGGGAAGGGGGAGCATTTATGAGGGGAAAATACAATCACTGCATTGATGGGTGTTCCCCAAGCACATATATAAGCTTGAGAGGAGGATCTCAAACACCCCAACATGCCCTGCAAAAAGTGAGGCAGAGCAGGAGATAGGTGGAAAGGACGGGGGAAAAGCCACACGTGCATCCGAGGAAACGATACAGTTGTCATCCTACCAATAGTACAGTTCTGGCCTGCCAATAGTGTTTAACTGTCTATCCATTCCAGGAAAAGTGCAACAAGCTTATTGGTGGCAGTGGCAGCGATGGGTAAGTTATCATGTACTGTTATGTTATCTTACCCATCGCTGGGAAAAGCCACACATGATGACTTACCCATCGCTGCCACTGCCATCGCTGGTACCAGTCACTGTTGAGGACTTCTATGTTCCTCTTTCCTATATCAGAACTAGCCCCCCAGGCTGATCCTCTATTCATGTGGCGTACCCCAGGTGATAGGGTATGTATCAATGTCGTGTGCGGCGGTTGGTGGGCTCCCGGGAGTGGGAGCTTGGTGTTCAAGGGAGAGGCACGTACTTCAGCTATGGTGGTGGTGGACTACCTCGTAACTCATCAAATACTTGGTCTTTACTATTACGATGATAAATAGCATATTAACTCAATTGGTAGAGCGTTGTGTTTGCACACAGAGATGTGAGTTCGACTCTCACATGGGCTAATACAGAGTGTGTGTTCATAAGTCTCCGATATATTGTGTTGTGGTAAAGTCAATTATGCATTTACATATTTCCAATAGTATAAATATATCTTACCATTAGTGTGCATCTATCCTACCATTAGTGTCAAGTTGTACATGAATTACTGAGTTTCCATTCCGATTCTACCAATATCGTCGTTTTCTCCTACCATTAGTTTCCATCAATCCTACCATTCCGATCCTACCAATAACGTTGTTTTCTCCTACCATTAGTTTTCATCTATCCTACCATTGTTGTGCATCTATCTTACCAATTTAAATAGCTTTCAAGGAAAATAAAGCTAGAAACCGTAGCAAATTATGTTCCACATTTTTCAGAAAAACAAGCAAGGGTAGAGGGTTTCCAGTGTACAATAGAAGATGAAGGAAACCTAAGTAACATTATATCCAAGGGTAGATGCTTTAATTCAATCGTTGTAGCATTGAATTAGATTGGATTCATGAATTTTGATTGATAGAAATTGGATTGAGATTGGGATTTATGGATTTGTAATTGAGATTGAGATTAGGGTCGATTCACGCCTCAATGATTACTAGTCTGGGATTTGTGGATTGGTCAATATTAATTCTACTTCTTTGCCAATAGTACAAATATATCTTACCATTCGTGTACATCTATCCTACCATTAGTGTCAAGTTATACACTTAGGAATTTCGGTGATTACATTTTATCATACCAATATCGTATATTTATCCTACTAGGTTCACAAATTTGTCCTACCACTAGTCTATATATTTCCTACCAAGTTCATAATTTTATAAGTTCAGAGATATTCATAATTCATAAATTTGTCGTACCAGATTTATAAATTTGTCCTGCCATTAGTGTATATATTTCCTACCATGTTAAATCGTATAAGTCCATAGAGATATGAACGCATACTCCGTATTAGCCTATGTGAGAGTCGAACTCACATCTTTGTGTGCAAACACAACGCTCTACCAATTGAGCTAATAGGAGATCACTTTTATGAATTATGACCATGTTATAATTTACCTATATCCATCACAGAATCAGTTGTAGCTATAGAGCTCTCACCAGGTGATTCGGAACTGATATTTTTGGGGGCAGCCTTACATGGTGGTTTTTTCGCTACTGGTTTCTTAGAAACATTTTTAGCAGCTTCTTTCACTTCCTCTTCAGCCCTCAAAGCATCGTTCTTGTCTTTCTCCTGTGAATTTTGCAAATTTATACAAGGCATAAATGAAGGAGAAAGTACAATGACATAACAACAGAGAGAGTGGAGCAACACAATACATCAAGAGCTTCCTCCAGTGCATCCCGGAAAACTATATATCTGATATATATACCCAATGCACCCCGGAATTCAGATACTTAAACTAATTGAAGCACAGCACCTTGAATGAATTCCTAGTTTTCTACATGTATTCTCTAAAGATTAGCCATGCAATCACGAAACAAAGAAGCACATGTTGGCGAGTGCGAAATCAAGATATATAAAATCAATCATCTACCCTGATTCAGCAATAAATATCCTCACATCAATTCCACAAAACCGATCAAAATTAAGCAAAAACCAAATCAGGTTCAATAAATCACCAATTCTAACTTTAGGTTTACCGAATGCGTCGAAATCGAGACTGAAATCAGAACCAAATGGATCAGATTTGGAGTTAACCTTACCCCCAAACTCACCTGAATCTTCATCGTCGTCGAAATCGGAACCTCTCTCTTCATCTTTCCCCTCCGAATCAACAGAGACAACTCTCAATTAAACCCCAAATTCCTTCAATTAAACCCCAAATTCATGCAAACATTCTCAAAATTCTCAAATTTAACAAATTAGAAAAAACCTAGAAATTGGGGATTTTTTAGAAACTCACGGGCTTCAATGGAGGAGTGAGGAGAGAAAGGTGGTCGGAGGCACTGCTCGGACCTGCCGCTGGGTTGGCATCGGTTGTTGCGGTGCTGCTAGCTACTCGGGCGAGGCGCACGGTGCTCGAGAGGCCTGCTGCTCGCGCGAGGAAGAGAGGAGGACCATGGAGGGAGGGAGTTTGAGTAGCGAAAGCGAGACAGCGAGGACGAGAGACGAGCAAGAGCGAACTGCCAGCCAAACGCCGGAGGCCTCCGGCGCCTTCTCCTCCTTCCTGACGGCCTCCTTTCTCCTCCGGTGGCGCTCCGCCTTCCTTCTCAGTCTTCGGGCCGGCCCTCCCACTCGTTTTCCTTTCCCCTCCCTCACCTGCTAATCTCGGTAATGAATAATGCAAAATAACCTGTTGTTAAATTTGCATGGGGGTAGAGAGGTTATTTTACGCCAATTTTTGAGCTAGTGGTCTAATTGTGCAATTAGGCCCATTTTTTGGTCTAGTTTAGCAAATCGGCCTAAATTGAACAACAATACAAAAATAAAGGGAAAGAAGGACGGAAAGAAAAAGACAACCCCTAGCGTGTTAACTAACGCTATACAAAAGCCAATGAGAGCAGACTCAGGAAAGCCTCGAAAGAAGCCGAATGACCCCAAATGAAGTGGAAAAGGGCACCAATGAATGCAAAGACATTGAAACGCAACTAGGTAGCTGCATCGGAGGACGCAGGGTTGGAATCGAATGGCCATCATGCCATAGGAGGCAAAGCCGAGGAGGTTGAGGCTGGAGGTGGACACACATGGTCACCAGGTCGGAGGGGGTTAAGACGAGCCGGGGGAGGGAGATGTCAAGGGTGGATGGAACCACCATGGACACCGTGGGCTCGAGGGTACTAGAGGATTAGTCGGTGAAGGATAGCTCCTATAGGAGGAAGATGAGTGTGTGTGAGGATAGTGAAGGTCGAAGGTGGGTAGACAAAGGAGGTTGGCAGTGGTGTGAAGGTGGAATCAGGTGGAGGCGGCGGGTCGAGAGCAAAAAGCTCTCTAGGTCACCGCTCTGTATTTTAGGTGTGGCTTGCACATGTTGAAACTTGAAAGGTAGGTCTAATAATCATTATAATACTAAAACAGAGACATGAAAATCCTATGCGATTCGCTTACGTGCCATTCTTTGGTGCATTCTGACCGAGTTCTTTTGACACGTCAATTAATGATGATTCAATATATTTATGTCACGTCAATTAATGACCCGCTTATTTTATTTAGATGTAATCCTATGTGTCAACATTAATACGGATGACTATTTAATTGTTTTTAATATAAATATTCCATTTCAAAAGTAGTTACAAAATCTATCATTTTACCTTTAGTGATTTGCAAAAATAACCCCGTTATTCGAATTCTTTGCATGAATAACCCAATCCGAATTTTTTTTGCCAAAAAGTGGATAACTGCTTGCAAGGGTAGCCGGTAGCAGGTAATACTGTGGGGACAACTGGAAAAAAAAAAGCTAGGGCTGGAAATAACTCGCGGGTACCCGCTCCATCCGCTTTACCCGTATTGATTTTGCGGGTGAAAACCCGCAAAAAAAAGTGGGTGACGGGTGGAGCAGGTGCGGGTGAAGCGGGTGATGGATGGATTATGAGTGAAGATTTTTCACCCATAACCCGCCTCATTAACCCACCCAATAACCCACCCTGCAAACATACATAAAACCATAAAATTTATATATATATATATATATATATATATATATATATATATATATATATATATATAGGGAGTGGTTACAGAGTGCACACCTCTTAAGATGTATCTTGTGCACGATTATGGGCCTTTGATCTTAATGAAATCAAGGGTTAACAATGCACCACGTGGTACGGAATAAAAAAAAAAAACTAAAACCCAAATTTAACACATTGTTGGGAGAGTGGAGCGCGTGTGATTCTTAAAAGGAATAAAACCCTAAAATCTTGTCTTCTTCTACACGTCTGAAATTGTGGTCTAGGGCGGCAGAGCTTCTGCAATTCTTGTTTCCCCGACTCACAAGGTGTATTCTTCAGCGGCGGGAAGAGCGATTTTGGGCGGCGATACCGGCGGCGACATGAATCGTAGGGGAGGGAAGGATAATCGGGCGCCCCCGGACTAAAATAAGACGGTGGCAAGGGTTGCACAGTAGCGGCGTCGTTGAGGCGGAAGCGCGCAGCGAGGAATCCTCTTCTCCGATGCGATTGAGTAGTGGTTCAACACCGGCGGTGGTCAATCCCTCTTTGTGCGATTCCGAGTACGATTGAGTGGTGGTTTACGACGGGCTTCCCCGTCTCCCGGAGCCGGCCTCGCTCGTCCACCAGGGCACCCCTTAAGCCCTCGCCTGCTACTGCTCTTCCACTAATTCTCAATTCATCCCTCAATTCCTTTGTCACCTCTTGAATTAGGCAATCAATTATGAATCATTATTCATGTAAATAAGTGTATTTTGAAATTGGAATTTGATGTTTAGGATTTAGGAAATTTTGAATAATTTCTTGAATTTTTTATAATTATTCAATTGAATGGGTTTATTTTGTGATCGAGATATGAGATTATCGATATTATTCGTTACATTATGTATAATTATTCAACGAAATGTGTGTATTTTGTGATTGAAATATGAGATTGTCGATATTATCCATTGGCTTCTGAATAATTATTTAATGGAATGCGTGTATTTTGTAGTTTGAAATAATTATGTGATTGAATTGGCATATGAGATATAAGATTGTCGATATTATTCGTTGAATTCTGAATAATTATTCAATGGAATGTATGTATTTTTTTAATTCAACCGAATAATTCTAAAAATTTACTTATATTTCACCACGGTTATGCAATTATTTATCGTTTTTGTGTACCTTGTAAAAATAAGAATTCCACTGAATAATCTCTCAATTGTCTTTCAAGGTTAGCGTTAAATCAATCAATTCAACCAAATAATTGTAAAATTTTACTTATTCATAATGGTTATGCAATTATTCATCTCTTCTGTATAGCTTGTAAAAGTGGATTTTTGGGTATTTATGATTTAACGCAACATCAAATAAATTACATTTGTGAATAAATTTAAAGATTTATTTTGATCCAAATCTATATCTTTACTTATAAAAAATATATGAAAAATCATTATCAATTAAAAAATACGGAAGGGATTTCTTTCTTTTTTTTGTTTATTTTTGTTGCTCGTAAAAGGGGATTTTTTTTCTAACCCAAAATCTTTACTTAAAAAAAGATATGGATTACTTAAGATATGAGTTATTTTCAATTAATATAAAAATTTAAAAGTAGTTGCCAATTAATACTATATCAAAAAAAAAAGCTACGGCAACAGATGGATGATAGCAGTTGGGAGCCCCACATATTAAAAAAATCACAAATCAATTCTCACCTTTACACGCGCCACACACCGTTTGGAGAAGGGTGGATCCGAATTGTCTTGTTTGTGTGCGGGACCCACCATAATTTAGTTTTAGAAAAATGGTAAAAATCCTTTTAATCTCATCCATCAATCCACAATTGATCAATGGTCCACAATTGTGCACAAAGTACACCATAAGAGGTGTGCACAATTAATTAATATATATATATAATGTGTGTGATTTTACTATTTTACCCTTTTCAAGTTTAACTTCTACAAAAAAAAACCTAATCCTTGATTAGTGTTTTGCCCACCAAATTTCAATTAGAATGAATATGGCCTCGGCTTGCTCTTCCACGTTATAGCAAGGGATATACTGGATTAGTATATGATAAGTATAGAGATATATACCCTTCCACTTTCAATTTTCAATTAGCTCGTGATTTCAGTGCTTTGCCGATCAAAAATATAAATACATAAACCTACCCCCTTTATAATTTTGAGTTAGAATTGGCCTACTTGTGTTGATTTGGTTTTTTCTTTTGTTTCACCCATTTGGTACCCACTCCACCCGCATCACCTGCGCAGAACGGATGAGGGTGAAAAGGTTTGCGGGTTATGGATGGAGCGGGTGAAATTTTTTACCCGCGAGGCAGGTGATGGAGTGGCTTCATCCACCCATAACCCGCCCCATTTCCACCCCTAAAAAAAGCTGACAAGGAGAGAGAGCTGAGAGAGGAATGAAAAAAAGAAAAAGAAAAGCATGTGAGAGAGGCCATTAAAAAGTATCACTCCTCATAGGTGAATTAATAAGAGGAGAGAGAGTGCTGAGAAGAGGAGAGAGAAAAAATAACTCACTTTTTCAGAAAGTGCTGAGAGAAGAAGAAAGAGAAAAAGAGTGGAAAATTCAAGAGGGAATTAATGAGGGGAGAAAGATAAAGGATGAGAGAACGGGAATTAATTAAGATTGAGAAAGAGAAGGATGAGAGGGAATTAATAAGGGCAAACATTGACCAACATGTAAGACAGGAAACAACCAAAATATGTTCAGTAGGCAACCATAAGATGTCCAGCAGGGAATAACAGATTAGGCAGTTGATTTTTACTAATGTCATGTATAGTGTACATAATGACAAGTATTAATGCGACTTCATTATTGATTGGACTTGCTCCGAAACAAGGGGCGTCTTACAAGACTATAACAAGGACAAACACTTACTGCCAGGACTATAACAAGGGGCTTCTTAGAGACAAGAAAAAACCAAATTGTGTCCAGTAGACAACAATAAGGTGTCCAGTAGGAAACAATAGAGTGGATAGTTGATTGGTGGGCCAATTATATATGCAATAGGTAATACTGTCATCACATTTGTAAATCTTTTTTTGCTTGTTCATAACTCAACAACAAAAGATATAGAAATATGCCTAACTCACATTTTCGTCATCCATTATATTTATTAAGTCAATTTTCACTACTTTCTATAAATATTAAATGCAGGTGTCATGTACAAACACTGAGATTGGAATTTTGAAATAGACGGGTGGCATGTACAAACGTCGGGGTATCCATCAAATACGTGAGGATGATCAAAAACACCTTTTTAAAACTTTAATTTTCTATTTGAGGAGAACATCGAGAGGTGGCATGTTATTTATTATACAAAAACAATATGAAAGCCACATGTGGTTGATAAATTCAGGACATGAAAATCTAAGTTGTAAAAGAACAATCTTCAAAAGAACTTTATAGTTGTATGTTATTTCTAGCACATTATAACTTTTTAGCCTGTAAAGTAAAAGTAAGGGCGCTAAATAAAGGTGTATCGGGTCTATAGTTCCACTACTAGAATTGTGTTAATAAACATCACATCTTTTAGATCAGTCAGAAAAACACACGATGTTAAAAATATTTAAAACATCAGTTTAAAAATTATTGATGTTATTGAGATTAGATACATCGACTTCACGTAATGGACAATGTTAAAAATTCATTTTAAAAAAAAAATCAGAAGCGCGTAGAATATACTTCGCTGAAATATTAAGCGGTAAGGGACCCTAGCTTTCGTCCATTTTGTGAAGTCCCGCTAATCCGATCTCTGGCGCCCCATTTCATCATCTTCTCCAACTAGTCGTCTCCTTTCGCTCCTCCGACTAGTTGTCTCCTTTCACTCTTCCGACTGGTCGTGTTTCAGTTGGGGTCGAACTGTGGGATCACTATCATCTTCTTCGTTTGGTCAACCCCTTTCTCTATTCTACCTCTCCACCGCCTCGAACCCATCCCTCCAAACCCTTAAACCTAAATCCTAGATCTGAGAGAGTAAGTCTGAAAGGGAAATATAAGAGCCAAATCTTCACCTACAAATTAAGCAAAGTAGCGCGCCAAATCTCCTATTCATTTCGAGATCTCTCTCCAACTCTTTCCGTCTCTCATCTGTCATCTCTATCTCTCATGTTTTAGGCCAAAGCCATTTGCTTCCTGCTGTCATCCGATGCGGACACCAAGAGCCTGACAACTTCCTTGCTTTCGCTGGAACTAGAACAAAGACAACCTAGAAGCCATCGCCTATGCAGCCTCGAAAGGTAATTCTTCTTCTCCTCTATTTTAGTTGTATATCTGAGTTAGAACGAAGACAACCTAGAACTAGAATGAGGGCAACCTAGAAGCCATCACCTATGCACCTAGAGTTTACATTTTCTGGGTTTCTAATTTGAATTTAGGGTTCACTTAGGTGTGGAATTAAGGGGTTTTCTTCTCCTCTTCTTCCATATCCAATTTCTTTATTTAGGTCATTTATTCAACTTCAAAATTTCTAGAATTCGACAGTATAAATTAGATAGAAGCAAACAAAAGTTATTGACTACTATTATTACTTAGAACAATGTTGTGAGATTAGGGGTTTTCTCCACCTTTTTGGGTAGTTGATAAATGACTTGCTAGATCCAACAGGCCATAATTTGCAGGTTAGAAAAGATGTGTAATTTTTTACTATTGAATGATTTGACATATTTTGATTATTTGAGAAGAAGCCAATTAATGGATATAAACAGGAAATGAGACATCATTTAATAGAACAAATACCAATTTTAAAATGTAATGAAACACAACAAAACGACTAATAAAACTATTGTCTTTTATGAAATTATACATTGTTATTCATAAAGAAAATTATGTTGTAATCTTTTTATACATCATTTTTTCAAATATACTAATTTAAATATATCCATATAACATTGTATTTATAAATATTGAATGTTGTATACTATTTTTTAAACGAAATAACAACATTGTTTTTGGAAAAAATATCGATGTTAATTAGAAGAGAGAGAGAGAGAGAGAGAGAGAGAGAGAGAGAGAGAGAGAGAGAGAGAGAGAGAGAGAGAGAGAGAGAGAGAGAGAGAGAGAGAGAGAGAGAGAGAGAGCCTTCCCAACCCTAGCCACCTGCCTGAATGCCGACAACCCAAAACCGCCCCCAAACCAGCCGGATTTGTTACCAGTAGCAACAATCGAGTCACCAGCCGCGACAATCAAGCCACAAATCACCCAAAATCGAAAGCTAGAACCCCCAAATCCGAAAGAAAAAAGAAAAACCCTCGTAATTTCCATCCAGAAAAGATACCTAAACACAAGAAATTTCAAGAGAAAGAAGCAAATTCGTTGGATGAAAGCTTCACAAACACAAGTGGAGGAATGGGGCAAGAAAAGGAGAAGATGGTTGCGATTCAGAAAAAGAAAAAGAAATTCGAGTTGTTGCTGGTGGCGGGTGGCTAGGGATGGGCGGCACCGTCGGCCGGCTGGTGTAGGGAGGTTTCAGATCGTTGGCGGTGCTCCCTCCCATGGAGACTTCACGAGGTTCCTACTGGATGTTCCACAAAGAGGAAAAAAATTGGAGCTAATGCTCCGCTCGGAACCCCTTTATTGGGCGACCTAAGCACTCTATTTGCCCTTCCTTGGGTTCCCCTCGGATCTTCTTTTGGGAGAAAAAAGAACAGATCTGGAAATAGTCGAAAATCACTACATTCGACAACAAAGGCAACTGGCAAGATCCATGTACCATCGATCCTCTTTTACCACCACTATGTCCCCCTTAATTTGTCTGTTTGAGACTAAACCCGAACACTAGAGGGGAATAAACAAGAACCGAGAAGCTACGACGTACTATTGGATGTTGAGAAAGGAATGGAAAACTTTGATAATCTATCGAGCTTGGCTAGATCAGAATCATACATGTCCTGGGCTAGAATACTTTCAATGTATTGAGTGGGGAAAAACAAGTTATCAGTTCAAACTAAGGGCAAAAGATATGAAGTGGAACTAATTAACTCAATCCTCATTATAAATTGGTACATGATCAATCATCTAGAACTGAAAAGAAAAAATAAAAGAACATACGGAATCAAGTATTCATGCTCTAATTACAACTCGAAAACAAGCATCATAGGATAGTTACATACTTGTAATAGAGTCCTCGGATCAAAAATCAAAAACAGGAATCGAAAGACCAATATCAAGTCCGATCGTTACCTCTTCCCTTTATTGATGTTTCTTGTCTCCCTCCGATCAAACTCTTTTGAAATGAAAAGAAATGAAATTGAAATCGACATTGAAATGAAATTCTACAGGAATCTAGATCCCATTAGAAGTGTGGGGATTCCGCCCCTTCGGATCACAGACCCATGGTTTCTTGCTGAAGCCTTGTAATTGCAACCAAATTCTAATTCTAAATTATTATCCTACGCCGGATATAATTCTTTTTTGCGGCTTGAAAGAGCATGCACTTTCTTCTCTGGAACTGAAATCAATCTCTTTTGCTTATTTTGAGCCTTCTAGCCAAGAAACTAGAATTGGCAATAAAAATCATTTATGGTTTGAATTTTGTCGAATCTTTGAACATAAAACCTGCCTTGATTTCATATTTAATGGAACAGGGCATCTTCTCACAGCTTATGACACAGAATAGGTACAATGGAAGCAACTAGAGAAAGAAAGAAAGAAAGAAATTAGGATAACAAAGAAGCCCGAACAGGTGTACCAAGTTGAACAATTTGGTGATAAAACGATCTTTGAAAGGAAAACGAGAGCTGAAATGATAATATGCTATATATGGGTATGGACTCTAAACCAAATATTATTGAAATGGTGGAGTGCCTATCGCAATGTGGCTGATATTATTGACCCTTTTTTTTTGGAAATATAAGTTGTTATGTGATTCAATGCACTACTGACCCTGAATTTAGGTTTGATTGGAAGAAAATGTTTTCCTTTCTGAATATCTCCACCAAGAATTGGCAAACTATAAGATCTGACACCAAATTCTGCTTGCATAGACCCTACAAATGTACTCATAAAAGTGAGCTGATGATCGATCACATTGTCAAATACTCTAGAACCATGATATGCTTGAATTGGTATAAGCTTAGTTTCCCAAAAGAAAAAGGGAAAAAAGATGGAAATAGAAATTACTCCTGTGTATTTTTCATGAGTTGGAAGATCACTTTACTACTTGTCCTACTTATTATGTGTGGTTCATCTTGATGGGAAATAAGAAATGGATGGGTTGTACTCTTGTGATTTGTTGGATGTATTGTCTTGATTGTTTTCAAGCTTTAACAAGTGGTAGAATAGAAATCCATATGAATAGATGTATATTGAAACACGCTCATGAATGTGACCTGATGAAGATGATCCAACTCATCATCTATATGATTTATAGTTGTTATGAGTACATGAGACAGGACAAAAGGACATGCTCAGAGAAGACAAAAGTGGAAGGGAAGATGAACAACAAAACATCGCAGCTGGAAGTCTCTCCATGTAGCAACAAAGGTTTGAAGCTCTACATTTGTACAATGAATTTAAGTACAGAAAGCAAGAAAGCATAAGAAACCTAAGCATTGACCAGGAAAAGAAGATCAAAAGAAATGAATCTACTAACAGAGGAATAAGGAATAATAGAAAGGAAATGAAAGGAACATCCCTCAAAGGAATAAACGCTAGAACAGATGTAGAACAACAAAGTGATAAGATGAGAGCCAAAATAATACTATGTTATTTGTGTGCATGGATCCAAGATCCAATACTGTTGAAATGGTGGAATACGTACCTGACTGTAATGGAAATTGCGGACTATTATTCTCAGGAATGTTTTTCTGGTATGTGTGTATGTTAAATCTTTTATGAGTTGCTTTCTTTCTGATCCACCCTCTTTATATCAATTGAGGCTTGCCTGCAATTTAGCTGAAACTGAGATCTCTCTGCTCCTTGTGGATGAATTTGATGATCTGAACAGTGAAACTCAAAGAAAACCCTTTCAACGAGAATCGATGACTAGCGACAGCCTCCTGAACAGATGCTCACTAAGGGCTGATGACGGAGGGAAAACCTGTCGTTGATCCATCAAAGTAAAACTCAAACCTATAACTAGTAAAGCAATAAGTACGAGGACGATCCACATGGAGATTTGTTGTTCAAATGTGATTTCAGTGCCAATTAAAGTAACCAAAAGAGGGGAGGTTGTAAGTGTAAAAGATCCGCCTTTTATCAAAGCGGATTGATGAAAGCAAGAGTAAGTGGTTGTGATTCAAACAATTAAGAGAAGCAGTTCTACCTACAATTCTCCACTTTATTCGGTTGAAACGATCCTTGTAACTTCTTCTCGTCCTATTAAGTTTCCTATGAATGCCCTTGTCCCGACCTAATATAGTTACTAGTCCAATCAGTCCTAGAAATCCTTATCAATTGAACAGTCCCTAAAGAAGGATTTAACCCAATTGATAGGTTTAAGTACAGAGATTAACCAAGGTATTTGCAGTCCCTAAAGATGGATTTAACAACACATCCAACAACTTCCTATTTATCCAATTAGTTCAATCAGCCCTAAAGGGACAAGTTTGCTCCTTAGGTTAAGGTTCACAATCAGGAATCTACAAAACCTTAGCAATTGAATTGATCTAACAAGTTTGCCAGACAAGATAGAACAAAACAATAAACAATCAAGCACAAAGAAGTTGAAGCATTCAAATATAGAAAACAAGGAACGAGAATTAAAAACTCACAATCAACTTAAAATAAGCTTCAAATTGTAGCCAGAACAGATGAGTTTATTTCCTCAATGAAAACATCGCTCAATCTCTAATTGTCTGATAGAACATGGAATAGAATAGAAGTCAATGAAAACTAATAATAGTCGGCCTTAAAATCTCAAAGGTTGCCAAAGTATCTTAGCAAACTAGGTTTAATTGAATAAAATGATGTGTCCCGCTGTCAAATGACGCAGCGGCTGCGGTAAATGCGGCGGCAGCGGCCACAGTATATGGCTGCGCCCGCAACATATGGTGGCGCCCGCTGCATCAGTCTATTACGGAAAATTCAGGTCGAATCAGCTCTCGACGTCAACAGGAAAGTTGTAGCTCTCTGAAAGAGATTTGCAATGCATGGTCATAATAGTCAATTGGATAATCGAGGCCTCCAGAAAGTGCAAAACAAGTTCAGCATGTCTGGCGACAACTTCTGTAGACTTGTTCTTTGTTTAGGTTCGCTTCTTCTTCTCAGGACCTCTTGCAATCTTCATGTAAGCTTCTTCGATCAACTAGACATTCTCATCCAATGCGTTATCAACCCATGTCTCCTCCTCGGATCCACCATTACCTGAAATAATCAATAAAAACGTGTAGATTCCGACTCCGACCACTTAGAGAACAAATATGCAAATTATACTTAAACCATGCATGATATGCGTTATAACTAAGCTAAATGCAACCTATTATGACCCTCTAAATGCATTCCATCAAAATCCCCCACATTTAAGCTTCGCTAGTCCTCGAGCGAACAATATAAAAGCAACCTATACATACGCTTTCCTTCTTCATGCATTAGCCCAAATCAAAAGCAACATCAGTTTTAAATGAACACATGCCCAAGTAAATAAACATCATAGCATGTATTTAGTGATTAAAACACAGAAGTAGAAATCATCCAACCTCACCAGGAATATGTGTTTCACTCATGCTCTCATGTGTTTAGACTTTAAAGTTCAACTCTCAACTCAATCCAACATGCACCAAGCTCATAGAGATTGACAACAATATCACCAAATCTCCACCGAAATGCCATCATTTGCGGGACACAATAAAGAAAATAAGCACAATTTGACATTTTTTTTTCTTTTCTTCTTATTTTTTCTATTTATTTTCTTGTCTTGGTGCTTTCCTTACGCGAGGCACAAACATGGGTGTCATGAATGGCCCCGGTCTATCAACAACTCAACCTACTAAAATGAAGTCCACTTGAACATCTTTTGACGCAAGTTGCAAACATGGGTGTCATGAATGAACCTGGTTACTCAATGATCAAGCTTTCTTTCCTAGTGGATAGTTGTCAACACCGTTTTGCGCAAATCATACCCATGAGTGTCATGCGTAGACCCAGTTACTAAGTGCATCAACCATTTCCCCCTTATATTTTACTAAATACGCACAAATTCAAACAAAAGACTCCAAATATAAACAGAAACTCCGCAAGCAACAAAAATTTGAGTCGGTCTTGAAAAATAGATACTGAAGTCACTGCCCAGAGGTAGCAACACAAGGAGAGTAAATCACACAATTGAGCAAAAGAATTATAAATGATTCCAACTAAGGCTAAACATTCTCAGAATGGTCATGTTCATAGGATTTCAATCACACTTTAGCTCAATCATACATGCTCAATTACATCACAAAATCATGCTTCATAAGAAAACATTTTAAGGCAATTAGGCTAAGCAATTCAAATTCATCGTAAGATTTACAAATTCATGCCATAAGAATGTAGAGTTTCGCTAACTAAGGTGGGTATTTGAACCTATATGCAATGCATGATATTTTTTGGGATTTTTTTTTTTTTGACATTTTCTATTTTTTTCTTTGATTTTCTAATTCATAAATAAAAATAAAAACACAATTGAATTTGAAACATTACCTAACTAGACGCACTAAATCCCTCCCCCACACTTAAACCTTTCATTGTCCTCAATGAAACATAAAAGACAAAAAAAATAACACAATAGAACAAGGTGATGGAGAAGGAAGACTAACCACTTGCTGAGGAATATCATAATGAGGAAAAGAAGGGCTTGGGGGAAAGGCATGCGACGGCTGCTGTATAGGTTGCAGCACATTGGGGCGGCGGTCACGACTTATGGCGGCGCCCGCCGCTTATGCAGTAGCAGATCCTTCTTTTCCTTGACGTCTAATTCCACCCGCTCTTCTTTCTTGTTGGTCATTGAACCCAAACAAAGCAATTGCAAAACAAAACAAAACCTAACTAAGGAAATCCAAATGAAAAATAAAGAAAACTTACCTCGGGTTGGGTCCCGAGAAGCGCCTTGTTTCATGTCTTTGGCTCGACGTAATGTTGAAGCTCAAGACACTAATCAGACATAGTCAAAGCCCTCATCAACCTGTCAAACTCTTTTGCACAACTAACAAACAAACATGCACTACATACAAATAAATTAAAACTAAATATTGATACATTTCGACTTATTGTATTCATGATCTTGACTACACACAGAGGGTATATAATACCACCAATTTAGTTCTATTGGTGGCTTGTCAAAGTAGAAGTCAAATGGATCAACGTATCCACCAATATTCTCCCTAGTGCAGGAGACAATCTTTACTTGCTTTGTAGCCTCAGCAATAGGCTCTGTACCTAATTCGTCAATGAGGGAGCTAGGGATGATCTTGTCAGATGGAGTGTGGTCTTCCTCTAACTTCTCAGTGTGATTTTCCACAATGACCTCAAGAGTCAAACAGAGGTCTCAGCGATTTGAGATACTGGAGGAAGTGACTCATTCTACGCACATTGATAATCCTTGTAGCGGAAAAATTCGCACATCTCCGAGAGTCCCATATCTAGTAAACCTCCATCACTCAGGAACTCGGCAAGACTCCGTATCTCAGAAGTCATGCCATCAAAGACGCATAGAAGAACTTCTCTTATACTAGCTTGATATCCCTATTAATAGACATCATTAATGTACTCCTGCAGTCTGATGAAGTATTGATGAAAACTCTCTCCGTCTAACTGCAATAACCTCACCTTCAACATATATTAGTAGCACGAGTGCGGACCATGTAAATGGTCCACACAAATAAAATCAGCACTAAAAACACACAAGAATCAATAAATTTCCCCGGCAACGGTGCCAAATTTGACGGAGGGAAAACTTGTCGTTGATCCGTCAAAGTAAAACTCAAACCTATAACTAGTAAAACAATAAGTACGAGGTCGATCCACTAGGAGATTTGTTGTTCAAATGTGATTTCAGTGCCAATTAAAGTAACCAAATGGGGGGGGGGGGTTTGTAAGTGTAAGAGATCCGCCTTTTATCAAAGCGGATTGATGAAAGAAAGAGTAAATGGTTGTGATTCAAACAATTAAGAGAAGCAGTTCTACCTACAATTCTCCACTTTATTAGGTTGAAATGATCCTTGTAACTTCTTCTCGTCCTATTAAGTTTCCTATGAATGCCCTTGTCCTGACCTAATATAGTTACTAATCCAATCAGTCCTAGAAATCCTTATCAATTGAACAGTCCCTAAAGAAGGATTTAACCCAATTGATAGGTTTAAGTACAGAGATTAACCAAGGTATTTGCAGTCCCTAAAGATGGATTTAACAACACATCCAACAACTTCCTACTTATCCAATTAGTTCAATCAGCCCTAAAGGGACAAGTTTGCTACTTAGGTTAAGGTTCACAATCAGAAATCTACAAAACCTTAGCAATTGAATTGATCTAACAAGTTGGCCAGACAAGATAGAACAAAACAATAAACAATCAAGCACAAAGAAGTTGAAGCATTCAAATATAGAAAACAAGGAACGAGAATTAGAAACTCACAATCAACTTAAATTAAGCTTCAAA
Source organism: Persicaria tinctoria (assembly GCA_037127255.1). Classification (NCBI taxonomy): domain Eukaryota; kingdom Viridiplantae; phylum Streptophyta; class Magnoliopsida; order Caryophyllales; family Polygonaceae; genus Persicaria; species Persicaria tinctoria. The sequence goes on along the minus strand of JBANSL010000016.1, from coordinate 29,063,061 downwards.
CTGTAGGCAGAACAGATGAGTTTATTTCCTCATTGAAAACATCGTTCAATCTCTAATTGTTTGATAGAACGTGGAATAGAATAGAAGTCAATGAAAACTAATAATAGTCGGCCTTAAAAGCTCAAAGTCTGCCAAAGTCTCTTAGCAAACTAGGTTTAATTGAATAAAACGATGTGTCCCGCTGTCAAATGATGCGGCGGCTGCGGCAAATGCGGCGGCAGCTGCCGTAGTATATGGTTGCGCGCGTAGCATATGGTGGCGCCTGCTGCATCAGTCTATTACGGAAAATTCATGTCGAATCAGCTCTCGACGTCAACAGGAAAGTTGTAGCTCTCTAAAAGAGATTTGCACTGCATTGTCATAATAGTCAATTGGATAATCGAGGCCTCCAGAAAGTGCAGAACAAGTTCAGCATGTCTGGCGACAACTTCTGTAGACTTGTTCTTCGTTTAGGTTCGCTTCTTCTTCTCAGGACCTCTTGCGATCTTCATGTAAGCTTCTTCGATCAACTAGAAATTCTCATCCAATGCGTTATCAACCTATGTCTCCTCCTCGGATCCACCATTACATGAAATAATCAATAAAAACGTGTAGATTCCGACTCCAACCACATAAAGAACAAATATGCAAATTATACTTAAACCATGCATGATATGCATCATAACTAAGCTAAATGCAACCTATTATGACCCTCTAAATGCATGTCATCAGTTGGTTTGTCTTCCGAAATGGTTTTCTATGTGAATAGGTTGGTGGTTTCAACTAGTAACCATGAATAGAGAGCACTGCATTCCTGTTGGAATTTATGCGTGTATCCATCGTATAAAAACAAGATCCTTCATGGAAAGTTGTAGAAGTGGACTAATAATTGGAATAAAAAAGTGAAATTTAGAGGAACTGAACAAATATTACAAAAAGGAAAAAGATACTTGAATCTAGCTGAACAAAATGTATTTATCTATCATTGGTTTGATTTGAATTCCGCTAGCCGGATCGACATTTGTAAGTCTTCTTTTATCAAGAGGCTTGACTCTAATTTCCTCTCTCGTGGAAAAACTTTTGGTGCGAAGGCTTTTACTTGCATCACGACCAAATACTTTGACCCATGATAAGATTATGGAACAGAAACCCCCAAATCAAATAGGCTAATATGAGATTATGCTCATGGAACATATGCGGGATAGGCCGCAAAAAACTATGGACAGAAATAAACTCATTCTGTAAAATTGACAAAATTCAAGTAATTGCATTACTAGAAACAAGAACTGAAAGCCAACCAAAAGAGACAGTTTGGAAATAAGTTGGGTTTGATCATATGATTTGGGCCCCGGCAACATGAAGGGCTGGAGGATTATGTGTTCTATGGAAAAGCCATAATCTTCGGGATGAATCCCTAATGGTCCATACGGATCAAAGATTCATAATAATAAGATATGAAAATAAACATAGAAACATTACTATCAATATCGTATTCGTATGCGGGCCACCTCATGATAACGAATAATCAAACTTCTGTACTGGAATACAACGTTACGTCCAATCCTTGGACAACCCATTCATGATCATGGGAGATCTAAATGAAATTCAAAATAGCTTAGAAAAAGAAGGAGGGATGGAACCACATCCGAACAGATCTAGAATATTAAGAGAATTCAAGGATAGATGTTTCTTACAAGAAGTGTCTACGATTGGAAACTCTTTTACATGGAGGAAAAATAGATCCAATAACAATAACATCATGGAAAAACTTGACAGAACCTTAATACAAGAGCAAATACTCACCTGGTTCCCCAACATTACAACGAAAAATCATGCATTTACATCATTTGATCATTGTCCCATTGTAACAGAATTAGATAACCAAGAACAGTTCAAAGCCCAACGATTTAAATTTGAAAAAATGTGGATTACACGAAAAGATTACCAACATGTGGTCCAACAGGCTTGGAGATCAAATGTTGGAGGATCACATATGTACAATCTGGTGATAAAAAAACTACAAATACTTAAGCGATTGACTAAAAAATGGAATAAGAAAACATTTGGAAATATATTCCATCAATTAAAAGAAATCGATGATTCACTCATCGATTTACAAAACAGAAACGGAACATCCCAAAATGGAAACGATAACTAAAAGCATAACGGACTTATAAATAAACGAGAGAAAATTTTATCATACCATAATTAAATTGTATTGGAGCCAACGATCCAAAACAAAACACCTTAAGCTGACTGACATAAATTCAAGTTATTTCCACCGAATGGCATCGGGAATGAGAAATAGAAAAATCATAAAGAAAATTCAAACTATAGATGGCACACTAGTCACAAGAGAAGAAAATACTACAAGAGAAATAAAAAATGATTTCGAGAAAAGGTTTAGGATGCAGCCCATCAACCATAACCTTCTCAATTATTACCTCTCACTCATCAACACGGAAATCACTAATGATGATAATTCGAAGCTAACTGAAAAGATATCAAACCAGGAAATAAAAAATGTGTTCTTCTCGATTGGAAAGGAAAATCCCAGGACCTGATGGAATGACAGAGGAATTTTACCAAGAATACTGGGATATTGTAGGCCCATCAGTCATAAAGGCAATTAAGGGATTTTTCCACTCTGGTCGAATCCTAAAACAAATCAACAACACCTTTATCACTTTGATCCCAAAATGTGACAACCCGATAACTACAAACCATTTCAGACCAATTAGCCTTTGCTCAACGATTTACAAAGCTATAGCCAAAATCATTGCAGAAAGGATGAAATTGATTTTAAAGAAAATTATTCACCCCCTCCAAGGGACATTTGTATCTGACAAGGCTATCCAAAACAACGTCTTAATAGCCCATGAAATCTTCCACTCATTTAAAGGTAGACTCAAAAAAGAAGGATGGATTGTCGTCAAACTAGATATAAAAAAGGCATATGATAGAGTAGAATGAGACTTCCTATTCAAAGTTCTAGAAAAATTCGGCTTTTGCCAAAAATTCCAAACATGGATAGAGCAATGTGTCAAGATCGTCTCATTCTCAGTCTTGGTTAATGATATCCCCACGGACCCCTTCATACCATGGAGAGGGATCAGACAAGGAGACCTACTCTCACCTTATCTATTCATCATAGGAGCAGAAATTCTTGCTAGGAAATTACAAGCCGCTTCAAACCAGTCAGACAAATCTATCGGATTCAAAATATCTAGGTCAGGCATGAAAATCCCCTTCCTATCCTTTGCGGATGATATGATGATATTCGCAAAGGCAAACCAAGACTCGTGTCGAGTTGTGAAGAATATTATTGACGACTACTGATACGGGGTTAGCTGTGACATGGCCCAATCTTCGACAAACAAGCAAGAAACTAAAGAACGGAAGCAAGATCTGAACAAGACTCAACAAGAACAAAAGAACGCAGCAATCAACAATCAATAATCGACCAAGAATGCTCAAGATCGACCAAGAACGACTCAAGAACACCAAGATCCAAGGGTTGGACTCGATGTCGACCAAAAGAAATAACAAAAACTCAACAAAGATAGTAAAGACTCGAAATTTAAGAACAAGAATTGAAAAGACACGATCGATAATGACTGAGTCGATCTATATAGAACAAGATAAAGACCACATGCCTCCTAAGAGGGTATGAACCAATATCAATGACTATATAACCCGCCTCTACAACCCTACACAACCAAGCGGACAACTTGGAGGCGCAAGAAGGGGGCTCGTGGATATTAGGATCACCAAGTCTTGCGAAGTTGATGAACACAAAGCAAACCAAGCTAAAACAATACCAATAGTTGCAATCGATGAGCCATACTTCTAATCGATTGACTTTCACTCATGTGTTTCAACACAAAAAAGAGATTTTTCTTCATAATGAATTTCGTGAATGTTTAACATAGGGGTGTCGGCAATATATAGCCATACAAGGCTGATATTGGGCCGAAATTGATAAAAATAACAACTTAAGAAATTAATAAAAATAACATCTAAAGTTTCCTAAAATAACTTAAGTAAAATATATACTAAAAATAGGATAAATTCGTCAAAAAACAGTTACAGCTCTAAGATGGTGACTTTCGTCCAAGCTATAGGACGAATCTGGAAAAACCTTCAACTACAAAGTTGTAGATCTCTTCATCTTCGTTCCAAAAAGATATGGCACGACCCAATCGGATAAATATCGACTCCGTACGAACCATTTTACTGAGACGTCGAAAAGTTGTCAAATGTGTTGAACGAATGTAAACGTCAAGATGATCAAGCTTGCACCTTTGGATCTTCTCCCATGGTGGAGCCTTCTTCTTCCTCTTGAGGATGACTTCATTCTCACGAGCTCGAATCATAGGTCCATCCCCAAGTATGATATGTGTGGCCGAAGGTGTCTTGGATGGTCCCGCATCAATTTCCCTTTCTTGAAAATGATTCGTCCTCGAATCCAAGGTCGCATATGATTTTGCAAAGGTATCCACACTAGCTCCTAGATCGAAAACCTCATTTCCATGGAATCTCTTCTCAAGGCCGATTGTTGTAGGAATTGACCACTCCTTGATGGTTAGTGTCTCAGCTTCATCTACAAAATCAAGAAAATAAACTTGATTAGTGCACAATTCAGATTTCATATCAATGTCATGATGTCCTAATTGAATATGCACTTGAGCTTGGTCATTAATCCCTAAGTTTCCATCCAAGGCTAGCAAGTTTTCATCCTTTTTCAAGGATGAATGTTCAATTAATTCAAAGCTAGCACTATCAGAAGAATTTTCATCATCAATGATCATATTAGAAACTTTACCTTTTTCTAAGGATTTAGTATGACATAACTCTTCTCTTTGATTATCATTACAAGACATAGGTTGAACACCTAAAACTTTACTATCAATCAAAGAATCATCATGCTCATATTCAATGCAAACATTATCATCACATACAAGTAAATTAAGATTTTGATCATTATTAGCAACGTGATTTACATGATCATTAATCAGCGAATTATCTATGCTAGAAGAAACATTAAGTTGAGTAGAAATAGGATGAGTTTCTTCCCTTTCAATTGGTGGCACTTCAACTCTAGGTAGGGCTCCTTGTCCAAACACCGTATTAGAGCCAAAACGTTGAACCTCTATTGTCGTAAAGCTTTTATCCACCTTAACCATTTCATTATTGAACTTTACCAATATCTCAGTCATGGCGTTCATGGTGATCATCAAGGTGTCGAATTGCTCGGGAATCACCTCAGTCACGGTAGTGCTAGAATTAGTCCCATTGTTGGGATTATTCTCGTTGTTAACCTGATTAGACATAGCAAATAAAAGAAACAAAGAACTATGTAAAGATTAGTAAAAATATAAACAACCTCACAATGTGTTTCCCTCACACTCTCTCTCTAATTGGAAATCACGCTTGTTGTTTCAATCCGCTTTGGGCGAAACAACACTCAAGCAAAGAACTTAACGATCAAAGTATATGAATCAAGAGAATGAATGGAACAACAAACAAGAGTACTCGATATAAGCAAAAGAGAACTCGACAAGGCTGCAGAGACTCGATATAGACACAAAAGCACTCGATTCAAGGAGAAACAAGCACTCGACTCAATTATAGCACTCAGCGTGGGGCTGATGGTACTCGACAGACCAACAAACACACAAGGAGCACTCGATATGGTGTAAGGAGTACTCGACAGAAGCAAAGGACACTCAGCAGTACTCGATCTCAGGAGAGAAGTACTCGACACAAACTGAAAATAGAGAAAAATAAAAGAAAAGAATGGAAATTTACCTCTTCGATTGAAAACCTTTAAGTTAGGATGTTGTAGTTGCAAGGTCGGGATTCAATTTTGTGATTTGTGGGAGGTATCTGTTTGGTTAGAAGGGTTGTCGACTAGGGCTAGGTAGAATTCACCAAAATTGGTCCTTTGGAGCTTTCTTGCACTAGATCAACAATACTTCTCTTTTTTTTTTTTTGACTTACTTTTGCTCCTAGTGAATTTTATCCTCCTAGGTCCAAGTTCAATCTATTTTTTTTATACTAATTTTTTTTTATATAAAACTAATGCAAGAAAGACTCTAAGTAAAGGAAAGGACTCGAAATTCTGGAAATAATTGTGAAAAGATAAAAAATTTATAGCCCTAAAGATAAATATATATACAACCTTTGGATAAAATAGAAAAGTATATCTATCTTAGCCTTTTTAGATAGTTGATAGATATAATGGAATTAAATCTAACAACTTTAAAAAAAATCTGATTTTGATAGGCAATAGATAAAAGGAATTAGATAAAAGATAAATAAAAATTCTCAAAGATAGAAAAGGATATAAAAGATAACAAACTAGGGTTTGTCTTGTGTGTGTGATGGAATCGGCCAAGGTAAGACTATGGGGGCAAGAAATTGCCGCCGGCTTAGGGTGTTTACAAGGAGATGTGCGCACCTTTGGTCGACTCCACGGTCTCGGCTAGGCTTTGTGTTTAGGCTATGCAACCACAAACAATCACAAACTCAAGATTAGTGCAATAATCAATAAAGAATGCAAGAAGTAAAAGACCAAATAAAGAAAAGACTCTATTTTTGTGTTTTTGTGTTTAGAAAAAGAAAAAGACTCAATCTTGATGTTGGAAACCAAAGCTCTAATGCCAATTTGATACGGGGTTAGCCGTGAGATGGCCCGATCTTCGACAAACAAGCAAGAAACTAAAGAACGGAAGCAAGATCTGAACAAGACTCAACAAGAACAAAAGAACGCAGCAAACAACAATCAAGAATCGACCAAGAATGCTCAAGATCGACCAGGAACGACTCAAAAACACCAAGATCCAAGGGCTGGACTCGATGTCGACCAAAAGAAATAACAAATACTCGACAAAGATAGTAAAGACTCGAAATTTAAGAACAAGAATTGAAAAGACACGACCGATAAGGACTGAGTCGATCTATATAGAACAAGATAAAGATCACAAGCCTCCTAAGAGGGTAGAAACCAATACCAATGACTATATAACCCGCCTCTACAACCCTACACAACCAAGCGGACAACTTGGAGGCACAAGGAGGGGGCTCGTGGATACTAGGATCACCAAGTCTTGCGAAGTTGATGAACACAAAGCAAACCAAGCTAAAACAATATCAATAGTTGCAATCGATAAGCCATGCTTCTAAGCGATTGACTTTCACTCATGTGTTTCAACACAAAAAGAGACTTTTCTTCATAATGAATTTCGTGAATGTTTAACATAGGGGTGTCGGCAATATATAGCCATACAAGGCTGATATTGGGCCGAAATTGATAAAAATAACAACTTAAGAAATTAATAAAAATAACATCTAAAGTTTCCTAAAATAACTTAAGTAAAAGAAATACTAAAAATAGTATAAATTCGTCAAAAAACAGTTACAGCTCTAAGATGGTGATTTTCGGCCAAGCTATAGGACAAATCTTGAAAAACCTTCAACAAAATATGGACTCATGTAGATCTCTTCGTCCTCGTTTCAACAAAATATGGCACGACCCAATCGCATAAATATGGACTCCGTACGACCCATTTTACTGAGACGTCGAAAAACTGTCAAATGTGTTGAACGAATGTAAACGTCAAGATGATCAAGCTTGCACCTTTGGATCTTCTCCCATTGTGGAGCCTTCTTCTTCCTCTTGAGGATGACTTCATTCTCACGAGCTCAAATCATAGGTCCATGTCCATCCCCAAGTATGATACGTGTGTCCGAAGGTGTCTTGGATGGTGTCTTGGATGGTCCCACATCAACTACTGTGCCATATCGGGACAAAAGGTCAATTTCCACAAATCGGCCTTTCAAACTACCCCAAAAGTCCCGAACAGTACAAAACAACTTATCCAAAGTACGATCCATATCACAAACCAGATAGCACTTGATAAATACCTCGATCGTCCCATTATCAATGGTCGAGTCAACCGAACCACATTTGAGTCATACACAACTAGTGAACTTGTTTGGCTGGATAGCTTGCTTGAAGATTTTCAAATTAGCGTCCCTTATCCGATTCCCCTGTTTTTCGACAACAAAACAACTATCCACATTACGACCAACCCCGTTGTCCATAAACGTACGAAGCACCTCAAGTTAGATTGCCACTATGTTCGTGATGGGTACCTTGAAGGATTCCTCATGCCTACGTTTGCCTCCACTGTTGTTCTCACCAAGCCATTCGGCGAATCTCACCACAAGTTTCTTTTCCTCCAAATTGGATATTGTATTAGCTAATTCAAGTACCAATACTTGAAGGGGGGATGTTGAGGTTATCAAAGTCCGACTCAGACAGATGACTGGGGGGTCGTGTGCACGGGCGCACATGCGCTAGTAGCCTAGCACACAAGTCGAGTGAGGTTCCATTCTAAAACCAATTGACAATAAAAGGAGTAGCCCACCGACTCATATACTATGACTTGCTATGTTCAACTTTTCGATGTGGGAAATTATTGGTCTCATTCACATGGTATATAGTGATCAATGAGGGTGCATTACAAGGGTTCACCACCGTTAACGTTAGACCAAGTTAGTTGAATAAAGAAGAGTTATTAGAGGTAGCAAGTGGATAGGTAGTATAAATAAGGGATTTGGTACCACATTCAGAAATAGATTTCAATATTTCATTACCTTATTTTCCTTCTACAATGATGGATGTAATCAATTCCTTCTCACCATGAATAAGGCGTCATAGTTCTTCCAATCTTTGCTTGCAGTATGGTTCACAAATATGTGTATAAATGGCTTAAACATGTGATATTTTTAGGCTTTGTTTAATATGTGTATAAATTACTAAAATGGCTTTAAGTGAGGAAATGTTCCGTATGGCTGCCATACGTGTTTCACACGTGTCGGTGTTGCTGCTGCTATGCTAGTCAGCCCTTCCTCGTTCAAGTTTGAGAGTTTCTGCCTCTTGTGTTGGCTTGTCATCTTTTTTATTTTCTATTTAGAATCCGGCTTTATCCGGAATTTTATTTGTTGTCTTTTCATTTCTGTCATTTGCTTATGTTTGTACATGATGGTTAGTCTATCCATCGGCTTCTCCGGTCTCTCGGTTTCTTTAGGCTTGTCTAGAGAACCGAATTATTATCTTGCTTCAAAAAAAAAAATATATAATATAAACATATAAGATTATGAAATTATAAATCAAATGGATTGCATATAGAGTACGTAGCAAAGGTATGTGGAAAAATGGCATGGGGTGCCCACTCCGTGATAGCCTATTAATTATCGGCCACCTCTCTTCAATCTCCATCCCTCACTCGTCACTACTAGCATGCATGTAACATGCTTTGTTAATTGTTCCTTTTACTTTACTGATTTTAATTTATTTCCTGCTATTTTTTATATTTTAGTTTTAAACTCTACAATATAATTTACTTTTTTTTTATTTCTTTCTCCTCTAACCTAGTAAAACAAGAGTTATTATTAATGATTTTTTTTGAGGTAATTAGTAATGATTTTTCGTTTTTAAGGTTACATAGATTAATAATTTTTATGATTTTAATGTTGAAATATTCAATTTACACAAAAAAAGGTTAAGCTATTATATAAAGATTTTCTTATAAATAAATTTATAAATTTTTATAATCGATGTTTGCTACCATATATACCAAATCTATATTGCAGGCTTGCAACATCGATCATGTTGTATGATTTTATACAAGGATCCATATTGTTCAAATTAACAAGTTATTGTGTGTGAAAGTTTGGTTAAATGATTAGGGAGAATTTTCTTGTCTACCGAGAACATCCTTACAGACAAGATCTAACAAACTTGGATGATTATGAATTAGATTATTGGTCTGATGGCTAAGATGTACTATCTTATCAGCCTCTATATTGTTGGTCATTGCGTGAAATGTGAATCATTGAAGCATTTTAAAAATTATTGAGATGAATAAGAGCGTTTGAAATGATCACCTCGATTTCCCATAAACAAGTCTAAAACGATCAAATGAATCAATAACCGTTAAATTATTTATATAAGGGGGGCCATTGGGTCAACATGCAACTGGAGTTGAAAGATAAAAATGTTGACCGCCACCCTTTTTGTAAAGGATTTGACAATCATTTGGTCCAATTCAATGACAATTGCAACTATTAATTAATTAAATCAAAATATTTATGCAAGTCGAAATTAAAGAAAGTTTAAACTTGTTCGATGATATTTTTGTGGTCGTCTATATTAACTCGATCTATTCAATGCGATGTGCGACCGCCCTAATTTCATAGGGGGGAAATCTAACGTACTCATTTACCATTTGATAAGACAATATTGATAAAGTAGCTGAAATTATTATATAAGTTAGATAAGTAAAATATAAATTAAATTTTTTTTTATAAGTCAACAAGATATTTAATTACGTACCCTAACTTAATTTAGTTGATGAGAGTGAAGAAATAATAGATTTTTTTTGTTTATAAAAAGAAAATATTTGAAATGATGAAAATCGAACATCATCATCTATAAAAGTTATATAAAATTTAGCTCTTTTCAAAACTATTAAATATTCCATATTTAAAAAAAAAAACTGTAAAAAACTACTAAAATGATGAAACAGAGACTTAATCTTTGTGATAGTAGTGCGATTCCTACATTTCCGACTTATTGGAAATCTATGTTGTATATATGGATGTCTTCATGTTGAAGCTTCATTTTGTGTGAGGGGGTATTGCTTCCATTCCACTAACTACATCCTCTACTTGTTTTGAGGTGCTCTTTTATAAATGATTGATATGTACTATCATTAGTTTCATCCAATTACTGGGCTTTATATGCACAGATAGCACTTGGGAGCAAAGATGCTCTTTGGGTCACAATGGGCCTAAGCCTTAAAAACATCTATGGGCCTATATTTGGGCTTTGGACAGAATTGTCTCTTTCGACTTCAGTTGTGGGAGTGTGTGCTGTCTGAGTCTCACTAATCCTTAATTAGTACCTCAAATTTTAATTTCTTTTTTATAATCGATAAATAAATTTTTATTAGAGTAATTTTATGGATAAATTTCTACTATATTCGTTCAGAATAGATATTGTTTGACTTTTTGGCACGTTTTTAAGGAGTTAAAAATTATATAAAATATCAATTGATTTTTTAATATAATATAAATACTTATTAATAATAAGTATCATATTATTATAAAAAAACCTGTTTAAAAAAAAATAATATTTTATATAGTTTTTTTCTCATAAAAAATTAATAATATAAGTACTTATTAATAATAAGTGTCAAACGATATCTATTTCTGAACGTAGGTAGTATTAAGTTAATCTTGTCTCTTGCACATTTATTGTATTTTGTATCTTTATGATGGTTTCCGTCTGCCGACTTCTCGGCCTTCGAGGTTCAGGTTTGTTTGACCTCGAATTATTTCCTAATAAAAAAAAATAGTTACACAAAAGACTTTCTTTTCTACAATAGTTTTTTTTTTTTTTTTCCTAAGTTTCAATCTAAATTAAAAAATTTCAAAAATAACTAAAATAATAATTAAAAAAAAAACAAATAAAGGCTAAACATAGTAGATGTGTCAAGATATGGATGACTCTGCAGAAACAAGACCTTATCTTTTTTTAAAAAAAAACGTGCCCTCGGCTCCTTCAATTCAAACCATAATTTTCGCTGATAATGACCTCCTCTTCTGGATAAACCCAAACCCAAAACAGGCAATATATGCATATAAGTTACTACACGTACAATAAGTCCTCATTAATTAGAAAATCGGTTACCTCATCACACAAAATCATCCATTAATTAAGCTTCAATCCTGTATATGTTTCTGAACCTATATATATAACTCATCTGAATCTGATCATATTGCTCTTAAGGCAGTCGTTCAAATGGCAAAGGATCAAGAAAATCAAAGCTTTCAAGAAATTCAACAGCAAGAACAAGGTGATGATGATTCAGCATCTTCTTCTTCCTCAACAGTGACAGATGTAATGGAGGCGGATGCATCTTCTTCTTCTTCAGGACCTCTCTTTCAACTGTCTGACCTCATGTCCCACCTCCCCATCAAGTGAGTCAATTACTTATTATTCACTTTCTTAATTAATTGATTTTTAGAACTTTAATTTCAAAGTTAAGGGTTTGGAAATGTGACTATAGGAGAGGGCTTTCAAGCTACTATGAGGGGAAGTCACAATCTTGTACATCATTTGGAAGCTTGAAGGGGATAGAGGACCTTGCAAAGAAGGAGAAGAACCCCTACAAGAAGAGGATGAAGGCTTGCAGGACACAAAGGCATTGGCTTCCAAGGCCCACCATTGCTAAGAAAGCTTCATCAAGATCAATGGCGGGGCTTGCAGGGAGGAACCTTCATTTACTTGCTACATGTAATGAACCCACCATTCCAATACAAAAGCAATTACCTATCTAGCTAGCTTATTAGTTTAATCCCAATTTGTGGCTATGGATCTTCTAATATATGTTAATTTGCACTTATATATAAATAGAAAATGCATATATGGTAGATTTATATTTGACCTAGGCATCTAAGGTAAAGATATCCGATTGATTATAACTTGTAAATAAACTTGATAAATAAGCCTTTGCGAGTAAGAGCATGTTGAGTTGTAACAACACCCGACCTCATTTGAGTTTGGATCATTGGGTCAAGAACAATAGAGTTTTGAGCTTCTTCTAGAAGCTTCTCTTCTCCAATATCTTCTCTATCCTTCCATAGGTTTTACAAAGATCTTCTACCTTTCAATTGGGCTTGAATGAGATCATCAACCTTTGGGTCAAGGAACACTTTAAAAGGTTTTGTTTCTCCAAGCATCTCCAAACTTCCTTCATATACATTCTCTTGATTTGTCTAGAGTCTTCTTCCCACGCATGGCCTCCATGGCTTCAAGCCTAAAAATAGGAAGCTCATCCCTACATTTCATCAATCCACAAACACTTGCCCATCTACACACAGCACACACACTTTTAATTAAAAGTGGGCCATTATCCTTCCAATTAGGGTGTGTTTGGATTCCCATGTATTATGCTTTATAATGAAAATACATGTATTAAATGGAAAAATGTATTATAATAATAATTATGTAGTTAGATTATAATTAAAAGTGATGTTTGGATGGTGAAAATTAAATTCAATTATAAACATTGCTACTCTATGATCTCATCTCTCTCCTCCGACCCCTCAAATTCCAGCTCCAATTAATTCACCCTCTCATGGAGCCCCTCTCTCTCCTTATCACCCTACCAATCTGGACATGGTCGATCCCAAAATTTCTTATCGCGTCTGCCTATCCTTCTCCAATTCACGAACTAGACATGCGTCGAATTTGGATTTTATTTATAAAAAGCCCCAAATCGATTTACAAGAACATAACCTACGACGTGGATTTTAAATTTTCCTAGTGGATTTAGAAGGAATTGGAGCAGATTTTCTTTGCTGATGCACATTGAATGTATTCTAAAGCATGGAGGCTCGATTATTTGGGTGAATTTTGCTTGAGTTTGGATTGATTATGTGTGTTGGATGTGTAAATGTGAATGCTTGATTTGGATGAATCGGCGGAAATTTGGGGTTAGGTCAACTACGGGTGGTCGGTGGCGAGGTAGGTACAGTAATTGCCGTCGATAAGGGTGTCTGAGAGAGGAGGAGGTGATGGGTGCTTGAGATACTCTTGATTCTCCATGGAAAAAAATGGTGATAGGGAAGCTGTTATTCCAGTGCAATGTAAGGATGACGTTGTCCTATCAAAATAAACGCTTTTGATCGAGTTAAACTATTTTCCAAACCTGTCATCCAAACATCACTTAAAATATAATTACATTATAATACTAATAGATTGCTTATAAACATAATACATGGGAATCCAAACAGACCCTTAGTATCCTTCCAAGCATCATATTCCACTCCATACTTGGTTGTACTCTTTCTTGGATTTGTTGGCTCTTGTCGCCTGTGGGTTTTTCTCCCGAAACTCGAGTTTCCCACATAAAAAATTGTGTATTTTATCTTGCCTTATTTTATCTCTATTCGTGATTCCGTTCTTCCGCTACGTGCTCGTCATTCATACCACTAATTCCTAGCAGAGCACTTGGATCCACAAGTCAAATTTATGGTTTTTGACAAGCATGTACGGGTTTGAATCTATTTCATGTTGGCGATTCCCACTTGAAATCTACAAGTCAGAATCTGAGACGAATGTGGTGGCCGGTCTCATTGCCGTACGTCTGAACCCTCAAACCTTCAAGCGACCATACACCCCTTATACAAAGTTGGTCGCTTGACGTTTGTAGCTGGTTAAATATGAATGTTTAAAAATTAAAAACGAGGATACGTACGAATATTTAAATGTGCACATTTATAAAAGGAAAATATGCATATTTATTCAAGTATCTATACACTTCTGTACGTAGGAAAATGACCCTATATATATACACACAGTACACTAGTAAATTAATTTTGGAAACAATCACAATTGTTGTTTGGTTTTGTTTTTCAATTAAGAAACGAGCGATGGATGAATCTGGCGCGTCTCTTAATTTGGTATAGCACGATCCACCGTCTCTTAATTGATGATTTGGAATGTCTACAAATGAATCCATTCGGATCCGTCGATGAAGCCAAGCGAGAGAAAAGGCTTGGCTTCATCATCAGTAAGCTCCCTAGACCAAGCCACCCTCCCTGCAAAGCTTGCTCCTGCTCCACTGCACTTGTATTGCCCATAGTACACCGTCCTGCGCCCATTCCATCATTTGTTTCAACATACATCGATCAATATATCATGCATCAAACATATATATGTATTTTAATCAATATCCATGTATATTAATTATTAATACAAATATGAATTTATAAATCAACAAATTCATGTATTGAGATTAAAAGAGTCCTACATCAAAATTAATATATAAATTAAACAAGTCTATATAGGGGTTGGTTCCGGTGTACTCAACCCTTAACGTGTATCATGTACTCAGAAATTATTCATCTATTTGCTCATGATTATTCATCTGTTTTCACGTAATTATTCATCTGTAAAAAATGTAAATTTTATTCTACCGAATAATCGCCCAATACCACTGAATAATTTCATTCTACTGAATAATCTCTCAATACCATCGAATAATCAGAAGTTACTTTTAATCTCATCCGTTGATCTTCTTAATTCAATGACCCATATTTGTGTACATGATACACGTTAAGGGTTGAGTACATATGATCCATACTCTCTCTATATATATACATTGTTGATTCCTGCATTACCAGTTGGCCATGGGTTTATATATATATATATATATATATATATATATATATATATATATATATATATATATATATATATATATATATATATATATATATATATATATATATATATATATATATATATATACACATGACTGATCGTGAGTCACAACAGACTTCAATATAACAAATTACAATATATACAGGGGCGGATGCAGAGGGCATGCGGTGGCTCGAGCCCCCCGGAAAAAAAAAATTATATATATGTGTGTGTATATATATATTAAAGGAGGTGTAAAGTACACAAAAGTACATTGTAGCTTAGTTGGTAGGAGCTCTGTATAGGGAGACTAGAGGTCCTGGTTCGATTCCCCCTCAGGCCCTTTTTAATCAAAATTTTTTAACCCCCTTCTAACCATATGAGCTCATTAAAATAAAATTGAGTCCCTCCGGATTGAGCCCTGGCTCCGCCGCTGAATATATATCATACCGGCCTCTCACTGTTCTTATGGGGATACCCCTTGTAAACTTTTTATAAAATAGTTAGTTTTAGTACGTGTTTGATTAGGTTTGATTAATTTGTGTTATTTCAAATGAATAGGTTTATCTTATCTTAGACTTGGATATATATGGAAAATAATTAATAAGCGCCCAAAGGGAGGAATATAGAGCTAGTGCGTGCGCATGCAACGGAAAGTGTCACTATTCATACACCTCCATTTTCCAATTGCCAATATATTTTTGTATTAGATACTATTACTAGATAGGGCTTCATCCGCATTTAATTTGTTTTGGGTGCATTACACGTTAGGTTATTTGCAGGCTAGTGCTAGAAAGTAGCTAAAAAACTTATCAATCAAAACTAGGTAGCTTGGTTTGTCCTTTCAAAGAATCCAACACCATATATTATTAATTAGATGCTTTTTCCATTACAAACGTACTAGCTAAACCTAACCTTCAATTCTATATTTCTATTTTTATATATATTCAGTCACTAGATTCTGTTTGCTCTTTAGGCTATATGGAAGTGGCGGTGGGTGGCATGCCGGTGGCTGCTCTCTAAAATGCTATATGGAAATGGGTTATTCATAATGGCCACGTTAAGAACAAAGGAAGTGATGTGCCTACATATAACAATATATATATAATCCAGCAAAAATACCCGAAAATGGCACATAAATAAGAATTAAGAGATTACGTACGTTTCGCGAAGAGGGTCACCCCAGTTATACCAGCCCTTGGGGAGGATAATGTCGTCCATGTAGGTGTAGGCGAACACGACCCTTGAGAAGGGTCCCCATGCCCTCCCGAGGTACAGCGCCCCTGACCCCGTCACCTTGCAGTTCACGAACGAGAAGCCTGTGTCTTCCCCCGTGCTGCTCCTCCCTTGTGCCGTTACTGCTCCTAGGTTTTGTGCAATTGCATGTACTTGGCATCCCTGCTTTATCCATAACCCCACCAATTACACTATATATGAATATATTAATATATATGCTTATGTTTGGTGTTTGATTGAGAATATGGGTATCCTTCGTAGAAAATATAGTGAATCAAATTCTTGTAAATAATTGGGTGAGCTACTCTTCTTATTGCCAATTGATTTTTAGGATGGAAACTCACTCGGTTTAAGCGTGTTGCGCTAGCTTGGAGAGGTCAACATGTGGCAAAAGTCGTAGAGAGAAGAAAATTTTGGACAAAATAAGAGTTTGGCGTTTTTAGGGTCTTAATTTTGTCAAGACATGTATATAGTCCTACCATGTGACTTTTTTAATTTTAAGGTCTTGTGAGCTTCATAAAGTAATTTTCTCTAGTCTTTTAGTTCACGGGGTTCTTAATTAAATTTAAAAATCTACATCTCACCTAACTTGAAATTCCCATTTAGGCAAAAAGGACAAGGAAAAAAGGAATTGTTGAAAGACCTCAAAGAGGGAGAGCCCATTGCCAAAGATGAAATCAACAGAGCCTTCAATGTAGCAGTCCTTGTAATAATGTCTGCCCAATTGATCATACAAGGTGTCCTGCCCTCCCAAGAACCGGCACCCGAAGAACGCCGCTGTGTCCGCCGATATCCTAAATGCCACCGCCTGCTTCCCAACTGCCCCTGATGGTGGAACCGGTGTCGTGTTCTGCAGTGCAACCCTCTCCATTTTCAATCCACAAAATAGCTAATGCTTATGTACCAATTGATTTTAATACCTTGAAAGTGATGTTTGTTGCAATGAAATACTGGGAGTTCACCGCAAAAGTAGCGGACCCGAAGGTCCCCAAAGGCCGCCCATTGGGTCCGAGTGTCTGAGCCGTGTCTCCCCATTGAACTATGGTGTTATCGGCTCCTTCGCCTTCTATGGTTATGAAGGACTTAAATGCAGGTATCACAACTTTTTCCCTGAATTCAAGAAAAAGAAACAAAAAGTTAACAACACTCTGCATAATAGTTTAAGCTTTTGTGACAGAAGGCTGATTGAAAACATACGTGTAAGTTCCGGCTTTAACCTTGATGACTACTCGGACAAGGTTAATGGTAGGCAAAGAATCAATGGCATCTTGGATGGAGGTGAAATCCCCGGTCAAGGAGTCGTTGCCGACGAAGAGAGTATAGGAAGGGAAGACCTTGTTCTTGGCAGCTTTGAACATGGTGTGATTAAGGCTCCCAACAAACTGGACCCACTTGAGGAATTCCACTTCTGAATTGTGGGTTTGTGTCAGATTTGTCACAAATTGCCTCATGTGGGTGTTCTTGATTGTCCTCTTCATGGGTCTTGCACTGGATTGCAGACATTGGAATGAACTCAGGAGGAGGACAAGAAGCAAAGGAGTTGGTTTAGGCATGGTGAGAAAGACGGAAAGGGGGAATTTCGGGTGAGTGATGGAGAAAGTGAGATGTTTATGAACACATTTATAGGCTAAGTTTGGTGGGGTGGAAAGTGTTGCATTTGAAGGAGTTTTGGAGGGTAATGGGGATGCAATGAATTGTCACGGGTGCTTCTTACTGACATAAAAGTGCATCAGTCCAACTGCAGGTAGAGAGGAAGAACAGCACATTGAATCATAGAGAGGTCTAAAATAATGTAAACCACAAATCTGTACAGGATAGGAGTTAGGTCCCTTAACAATGTCTCAAGGTTCTATTTCTTGTTTTGTCAATGAAATAACGCCTTCGATAAGGATGATACGTAGTGATTACAAACTTGATCTCCTTCTTCCTATTTCTCTTTCATTAGTTAACTCTAGTACCCAAATCTGGATTCAGCAATATAAAGAAAAAGTTCCAAATTTTTTCCTTCCAAAAATTATATAATACTCCGTAGTAGTAGTCATTTGATCTACTATAATTTTTTATGCAAGTTGAGGAATTGATCACAACAATTCACCATCCAAATTAAAAATTGTACTCTACCTTATTGCTTGTCTATATGTACTACTAGCAAAATACCTCCAAAACATGGTATATTGGATATTTTTCTTTTCTTTTCCCTTTCGGAAATTAGTCATGGTTCAAAGAATGTACTAAGGATTGGTTTGGTACGTAGAGCACTAAGGATTGATTTCGGTCATGTGATGTGTGGATGATTGTCCCACATCGAAAAACACGAGAATCCGAGCCTTGCATATAAGTCAGTGGGTCACTCCTCATATTGTCAATTAGTATTGTGTGCTCGGCTCGGGTGCGCATTATGGGTCTTTTGCAGGATGAGATTGAGATGGGAACATGACATATAAGATTTGTCCCCACCCACAGCTCTTAACAGAATTCTACGAACAAGCTCAGCTGACAGCTATGAGCTTTTATACTAACTGAAGCTGGGTTGGGCTGGCCCATTTACAAGCCCAATTTATTTATGCATCTATCTGGTTTTGTTTTAAGCTAATCAACTAGTGCAATACGTAAACTATTATCTTCTATATCTAATATAATACTAAAACAGCTGCGAAAGATACACGTGACAGCCTATATCTAATATAATACTAAAACAGCTGCGAAAGATACACGTGACAGCCTCACATTGAAAGTGACATGTGGCAGCTATTCACTTAACACACCCTATATATATTTAAAATAAATATGCTTAAAATCATTTTTTATTAATTAAAATACTGAATTTGTTGACAAAATCATAACAACTTCTCCAAATTTGCAGATTATTTTTTATCCAAGATTTTTTGAAGCCATAAAATAATAAATCAATATATTATTAATAAATTTAAATTAATTTATCCAATACTTTTTAACCAATGATTTGAAAACACATAACAACGAGATTTATTTGAATTAATAAATTAATAATATTTAAACAATTTCTTTATTATTTTTTAGGTCAAGATATTTGAAGATTCCATGATACTCGGATATTTAAAAATTGAAACTAATTAACATAAGTCGGAATGATATTATATTTAATAAAATAACAATACGTGAAGATTTTATTATTGTATTTAATTTAGGCAAATTTGCTAAAATAACCCTTTTGGGTGAAACCCTTGCACGCCTAATCCCATCCGGAAAAAAATTGGACAATTCCGGATATCCGGTTTTTTAGTTCAACCGGTAGCCAGTTGCAAAGGAGAGAAAGGGAAGGGAGAAGGGGGGATCGGAGGCGGGCGAGGAAGGAAGGAGAAGGAAGGGGATCGAGGCGCGGCGCAGAAGGAGGCGGTCCAGGCGGAGGCATCTCCCTCGACGGTGGATTGCTCGAGGCGATGAGCAGGCAGAGGGATCTCCCTCGAGGCGAGGCGCAGCCGACTAGAAGAGGATCGGCGCTCCGAAGTGTTGAGGATTTCAACTGGCAAAGTAAAGTGGTGAAGACGGAGGCTCCGGGCTCAGTGGGAGGGCTCGAGCTTAGTCGACAAGAAGGGAGAAGGAGGGGGTTCGGGGGCGGCGGCTAGGGTTCCGATTTGAAGAAGCCATGAGCTGTTCAGATACCGGCGAGATTTCTTCGTCTAGCATCCCGGAATCATGCTTTTCCAGGTTCTCTTCAACAATTCTCTTCAAGATTGAACCAATCGAGGTTGAAGATGATCCAGTGGCGAGGTTATGTCAAACTCTGTCACTGCTATTCAAGAGGTAAGCTCCATTATTGTAGGCTTTGCCAACCTTATTGCTGTTTGATATTTCCCATGACAGTTCTGTCTACACAAATTCCCTGGACTGGAAAAATCTGTCATTGATGAGTGGCAAAGGAGAAAAGTTGGTGAAAGTATACCATATATGAGATCTGAAGCCACAAAATTTTCCAAGTTGAGCTGGTTTGCGCCAGAAACGAGCAGGTACTGACATTCAGCATTAGAATCCATAATGATAGCATCACTCTGTAAATTTTGAAAGTAAACAGACAGATTAAATATGTAACGGTTTTGTCGGTGAAATTTCCTGAATTTTGTCTCCAATTTTGCATCTGTTCAACTGAATTATCAGGGAAAGCCCTACTAGATAGGCAACTGGAGTTGATTAAGAGTGATCAAACAGGCGTCCAACTGCAAACGAATCGTGCTTTGGCTGTTTACCGTAAGGCTTCAGGGGTCCAGGAAACCGAAAGGAGCTCTGCTGCTATCTTCTCGAAGTGGAAGTAGAGAACTAGAATTCGAAATCGTTGCTCGAAAGCTCTGCTGCTACTTCTGAATCTGAATTCTCGACATTCAATCTAATTGGTAAGTGCAGGTATGCATTTTCCCTTCCTCTTTTGATTTGCATAACTTCGAATTCAGTGGTAATTTAAGTTTGCAAATCGTGAGCTTCTCGTGGCTTGGGTTCACCAATTAGATAGAAGCTAACTTGTAATCGTGATCGAATGATATCAATAAAAGTATGGGGTTCAGTTTGGATACTGTTGTTGCTATTCACACCCTTGAAGCAACTTATAAGTCAATTGCAATGAAAATCTGTTTAGATTCTTTAAGAGGGCCGGATGATAACAAAAAATGGGATTGAGTAATGAAAATCTGTTTAGATCATGTTCAATTCATGTGTAGTTTGGTTTATTGTCATGTCTGTATTGCCATCCGTCATGTATAAAGATATACGCGTCATGTTAATATATGGGCATGTGAAATTCATGTACTGAAACTGGGTTCTTCTATGTGATCAATCATGTACTGAAACTGGCATACGAATAGGCATGAGTTTTTGTTTCTGATCATGGTATTGAGCTGAGCAACTGCATAAGATTAATTCTGGTCATGGTATTATAGACTCAATGAGTGTCTTTAATGCACTCAGTGAGCTGAGCAACTGCATAAGATTTCCTAATGTTTATTGGAGTTATCCTGTACCTTCAGTCTCCATCAACAATGTAGAAATGACCAATGATACAATGGTTTCTTCACTTTGTACTCTGAATGATGCTGAAAGAATGGAAAGTGAAAGTGTTGGGATAAGTATGCTAAAAGAGAGTAAAAGAGTCCCCATAATGAAAATTTTAAGATGGTCTTTTAATGATGTTATACAAGCCTGTGCTCGATCTGGGAACTCTATACATCAATGTACTAGGATCCTACATTACTTGTTGCTGAAACCCCTTGCTGAAACCCCTCATAGCTAAAAGTTGTTTGAAAAGTTTACATTTTTATCTTTGAGAAATGAATTGTAGTCTTTGTGCAGTTCTGATTTCTCAACTTCTACTTATTTTATTCTTATTCTGTTGATCATTTCTGGTTGTTTAGTTATGGCACAAGAGAAATGCTTGGGGCTTTGATAGCCAAAGCCATCAGATTTCACGACCTCTTTGGAAAGGTTTGCATTTTTTTATATATAAATTTGGTTAGTTGAATCTTGTGCTATCAGTTGCTTCTTCGAGTTATATAAACTATACAGATTAATATTTTATGGTTGGATCCTGGAAAATGAAATATTGAGTGCTTAGTTTTAGTTTCATTGATTTCAGTATTGGTTTTCATAAAGAATGAGAAGCTTCTTATGCATTACATGTCATGTAAAATGCATTATTTGTCATGTAAATTACGTTATGTGTCGGGTACAATTCCTTCTAAATGCAAATGACAATACACATAAAGAATGAGAAGCTTCTTATGTGCATATAAACTCATCTTTAGCACCTATGTAGATGGGGAGAAACATTTTTAAATCCAATTTGAGCTTTGATCTAAGTAAACGAAAAAATACGAAACACCATTTTCAAGACTCAAAGGTTGATTGCATGTTTGTTTGTAGTCACATTCCAAGAGCAGCAATGGGGACGAAAGAGGGCTGGGAGTCATTGAACACATCATCAGACGCTGCTGATCTCATGGTGGAGCATCAGATATGGCCGACAGTGGATCCATACGCCAATAATGAAGCTTTCAACAGCAGCAATGGGGATGTGTGCAGGAGGAAGCGGCCGTGTCCGATTCTGGTTGAGCAATTCAACGTGGAGTGTGCCGGGTATGAGGAAGGCCAGGAGCGGATTTCGCTGGCTGAGACGATGACGGGTAAGGAGGTGGTGTGGGAGGAGATTGTGAGCCAGAACAAGCTTACAACTACGAAACTGGAGGAGGTCATGTCTTGGTCAGTGCTTGAGTTGCAATGAGAGTTGAACAAACAGGAAGGAGAACAGAAAACTGCAAGAAAGAAGTTAATTTGATCATCAATGTGAACTTCAAACTTTTCTTAGGAAAGCTGTTCAATAATATTATGTAACTTAAAGTAAACCAACCAGCTGAGCAGGACCGGGATCAAGGTAAATAGCGAATGCGTAACCAATTCCGGTAACACAATACACCAGACAAGCCAAAACAATGTAGATGTCCATGAAAGTAGTCCTTGGATTAGTGAAGAAGTAAAACATTGACAGATACACTATAGGCTTGATCAACGTATTGAAGAGGTCAACTGTATCCTTTGCAAGGAAGCTTTGCTAAGCTGCTGATACCAGAAGCACTCTCTCTCTAGTACTGTAACTTGTCTAGAGAAAATGTCCTTAATGATGCAACTTGACATAAAAGAGCTGGCTCAAAAAAGAAGCATATAAGCAAAAAGGAAGAAAAAATGAAAAATATTAAGACAATTACAAAATAGAAAAGAAAATTGGACATGCAGTAACGGCATAAAAATGTAGCAGTGGCATGCTTTTTCTTGATCTGTATGTTAAACAAAGAAATGAACAGATAATCAATTTTTTTTAATAAAAGTAGTTGAAGATTTACAGACAGCAATTATTGTGTATGAATAACTAAATGCCCCAAAACTGGAATCATTAATGCTTGAAATGGCTCCTAAACAGGCACCAACAAGTAATAAGATCAGATAATCTGTTGCTTGCAGCCTGGCTTCACGTAAACGCTGCTTGCTTATCCCGACAGATCACATAAATGAAAGTTCATCAAGAACACAATTTCACATACAAATCACATAAACCTGTCGTACTGATCACAATTGTTCAGCAGCCTGTTGATTACATCTTTAGAAAACTATAGGAAGTTACAGAACTCGATTTGGTGCATTGTCGACAAATTTACACAATTTTCTATCGAAACCGAGCACTTTTTTCCTCTCTTTTTCCAGTTCATACATTCCACACCATAAAACTATTTCTCATTTGATTTGATCGATATGTCTAGTGTTCAACTTCAAGACCGACCAGCACACGGTGGCGGATGTGCCAAAGTCGGGCTTCAAGGGCTGCACCACCAAGAAACTGATATCCATCGCCACCACCGGCCCCGCAAACATCCCATCAAAACCACCGGTACCCACTATTACTTGTCCACGGTCCCCGGAGACTGCAGCGCCGGCCTAAATATGGCCATCTCTGTCGACGAACTCTCTGCTGCCACTGCCTCCCCCACCCCATCGACGCCTTCTCACACCGGCAATGGCAACACCACCGCAACAGGCCACAACTCCACAACACACCGCAACTCCGCCACCTCCGCCGACGCCGGGTCCGTGGGGACTTTCTTATTGATGATCACCGCTTTCTTGCTCTAGGCCTATATCGCATCGATTCAGAGATTTGTGATTTTACTTCATGTTTGCCCTTGATCAGGCGTTAGTGGTTTTCAGTCTTGTTGTGTTTGTTAAATTAATTAATAAAGTTTGTTAAATAGTTATGACTTTGTTTTATATATTTTCTGCTTTTTACGGTAAAAAATAAAACATTATTTGGTAAATCTGACTAATTATTTATAGAAATGTGTTGTTTATAAATTTGTTTTTTTTTAAATATGATTTTTTTTTACGGTAGGTAAGAGTTAGGAGCGATTACACAATCTGTAATCTGACTCCTTGATTATTTTTAAGGATGATGGTACAAAGTTCTCTATTAAAAGGGATAGTAGAGTTATTACTAATGATACCTTTCTGAGCTATAAGGTCGGCTACTTGATTCGCTTCTCGGTAGCAGTGTCTATATTGAACAAGGTCAAAAGCAGATTCCAATTGCTTGATCTTTCCAATGTGATGTATAATCTCCCATCTGGCATGATTACTATTAGTGATGGCTTTGATGAGTTGTAAATTGTCCCCTTCTATTATTACTCTTCGAAATCCTTTCTTAATTGCTTGCTCCATTCATGTCTGAATAGCAATAGCTTCAGTTTGAATGATTGAGCTTTTGACAGTTTCCTTGTAAAACATATCAATGACATGACCCCGGGAGTCCCGAGCAACCCCTCCCACACGGAAAATGCCTATGGGATTAACAGAGCTATTCACATTGATTTTGTAGATAGCCCCTGGTGGTATGATCCATTTAGCTTTAGATCTCTTGTTTGTAGTTTTGTTCCTATGATTATCTTTTTCAATTTGGGTCCAATCTGGAGCTTTTTTCCTAAAGATAAGTTCATTTCTGATTTCCCAAATAGTTTGCCAAATGAAGACTAGTTCTTCAAATTTTTTGTTTCTAAGTCGAATTTCATCTATATTAAAAGGGTGGGATCCATTTATATTCATATGTTGGAAGTATGAATTGAAACGTTATATATTCGGTGAAATTTGAAGTATTATTCAGTGAAATATGAAATATATACTCAGTGAAATTAACCAGAGTGGGTATAGACGTTCATTACAACACATGTATAACTAACGTACACCCGAACCACCCTGTGTGTGTGTGTGTGTGCGCGCGCGCGCGCGATCATTTTAACAAGACCAAATAATTTTTCCTTCTCAATTTTGGTCTGAGAAAAATGACTTAGATAAGGAGATCCACTCTCACCCCTTCTATTTATTCTGAGCGCATAAATACTAGCCATAAAGCTTCAAACAGAGAGTAACAACCCAGAGGACATAATTGGATTCAACTTCACGAGAATGGGACCAAGAATATCATTCATGTCATTTGTAGACGATATAATTTATACGCGTGCAAACGAAAATGTGGCACACAAAGTGAAAAAAAAATTATAGACGAATATTGTGAAGCGCTGGGACAAAATGTCAACTTTAGTAAATCAGCTTTCCAAACGACCCCGAAGGTCACAAGCGAGCAGAAACAAGCGATTCAAGACACAATGACCATTACATACGAAAACCAGCTTGAAAAATATATGGGTTTTTCTATCATCAATGGTAGAGTGAACAAATCAACATTTGAGGAAACGGTAAATAAAACTAAGATCCAGCTCACTAAATGGAAAGCTAATGCCCTATCGCAAGAAGGTAGAGCAACGCTCATCAGAGCAAATATAGCAATGAAACCAAACTTCATTATGCAAAACTTCATGCTTCTGACTGAAATACACAGAGAGTTAGATTAGATAAATAAATCATTCCTTTGGAACAAAGAAAACTCATACAAACCTCTCATTGGATGGGGTAAGATATGTAAAAGGAAAAATGAAAGAGGCGTAGGAATACACAAAACAAATTATAAAATAAAGAACTACAAATGAAATTATAAATATGAAAAATCCTAGCTAAACCAGAAAATCCATGGGTACAAACAGTGGAGCACAAGTATCTAAAGGACAAGGAATACTAAAATATCATAAAAGAGGAAACACATCATGGTAATGGGCAAAACCGATATCACTAAAAGATGAATTATGTAAGGGACTTGTATGGCTAATAGGTAACGGGAGAACAAACAACTTTTGGAAGGATAATTGGTTAGACAACAAAACATTAGAAGGACAACAATTATCGAATCATCAAATCGATACAAGCATCACATTGGATAAATTCATAGATATACATCGGAAATGGAAAATTGATGAATTTATATGATACCCGTTGAACAAAAATGCGCAATAATCGTACAACACATTTTATTTGATTTTTAATATTTGAGTTCGACCCCTTTTGGTTATCCTCTTGATTCGAAGTCGTATCGATACCAAGATTTGAGTGGTTTTGGTGATTTGGGCTGCACCCGAAATTTAACGGGTTGCCTACGTATCTCTTGGAAGAGAATCAAGCCTCACGTAGTTCATAGTGTTTTAGTTTGTGTGTTTTCCCCTTTAAAGGTTTTCATGCATCATCGGATCGTATTAGGACCCACCTTTGACTAAACCAATATTGAAAAACATCTGTAAAAAGTATAAAAATAACAGAACAAAGAGCACCATCTAGATTAAAGAACAAAAGGAAATAACATTATCCGCGGATAATTATCTAAGAGCTGACTCGTAAACAATCATCCGCGGATAGAAGACAATAGGCACGTGGCGACCATGCCCACCTCCCACGAAGTAGAACACGTGTCGAAATATGAACACCACGTGGCACAACTTACCAGACCACCCCGGACCTATAAAAGTGAGAAATCTCACCAGAAGAAAAGGACTTTTTTGGAAAGGAGGGGAGAAAGAGGGCGGATCTTAGCCTAGTGAACTCAGAAGAAAGAAGAACAAGAAGAAATCGTACGAGTGGAAAGGAACCTGTTTCATAGAAAAAATCAGCACCGTTCACTGCGCCAAACTCCGCAGACGAAAATCCTGTTTGTCCTTAGTGTAAATTTCTATTAAGGAAAAGACTGTTGTTAATAAATCTCAAGACATTCAACAGCGACAGGTAAGCGAACCAAGTTTCCAAATTGTCTAGAAAAAACTCGATAAGGGAACCATCCTTCAGAATTAGCTTTAGGTTACTTCCCGCGGCACAGGTTGGGCCGCGTCGATCCTTTCGACGCGGGTCAGGTAAGCCCGTTGGGAAGATTGGTCATTTCACCAGGTAGGTTCCCGGGTCCCACTAAAAAGGGTGGCCTCGGGATAACAAAGTCCTTAGTTTTCTTGATGCTTAGTCGGGATACAATCAAATAAACGTGAACCCTTTAGACAAGAAAGCTACAACTTTCATCACCAATCAGGGGATATTTTGCTACTGCGTCATGCCTTTCGGACTCAGGAATGCTGGGGCAACGTTTCAGAGAACAGTTGACCGGATCTTTCGTAATCAAATTGGCAGGAATGTATCGATTTATGTCGACGATATCGTAGTCAAAAGTGAAAGAGCAGAGGATCACGCAGTGGATCTATAGGAGACTTTTGATTCTCTTCGAAGAGGAGGTTTGAATTTGAACGCGGAAAAGTGTGTCTTTGGGGTTGATTTCGGGAAATTCCTTGGTTTTATGGTTAGCCATAGAGGAATTGATGTGAATCCTAAAAAAGTCACAGCAATTCAGAATCTTCAACCACCGCGGACGATTAAAGAGTTACAATCTTTGAATGGAGCAGTAAATTATTTAAGCCGTTTTGCTCCTGTCTGGCGGATAAGTCATTACCTTTCTTTGCTCTGCTCAAGAAAAAGGGGCCGATACGATGGACTCCCGAGTTACAGGAAGCATTTGGAAATTTGAAATTTTTTCTGTCATCACTTCCTACTCTTCATCAACCCGAGAGGCAAGAGGTCCTCCATCTGTATCTGTCAGTAAAAAGTGTCACCATTAGCGCAGTCTTGACGCGAGAAGAAAAATTCCCAGTTTACTACATCAGTCGTGTTCTGCAGGACGCTGAGACAAGATATGAACCAGTAGAAAAAATGATTTTGTGCTTAATATTCGCGGCAAGAAGGTTGAGGCCTTATTTCCAGGACCATCCTATCCGAGTTATGACGGATTTACCAATGCGTCAAATCCTCCACTCACCATGTTTGTCAGGAAGAATGATGAAGTGGGCAGTCGAACTCACAGAATTTGAAATAGAATATACCCCGCGAAAAGAAGCTCTCGCTCAGGTTTTAGCTGATTTCATCGGTGAAACAAGTTTCGAATTAAATACTCAAACAGAAAGAAGTGAGTGGACACTCAGGGTAGATGGTGCAGCCAACAAGGATGGGTGCGGAGCAGGGGTCACACTAACAGCACCTGATGAACGGCAGTACAATTACGCTTATAAATTGGACTTCCAGGCTACAAATAACGAGGCTGAGTACGAAGCCCTGCTCGCTGGACTAGAGATAGCTTTGGTTAAAGGTGCCAGGCAAGTATCAGTTTACACTGATTCAGAAGTGGTGACGCGGCAAATAACAGAGGAATATGAAGCGAGAACTGGATTGATACCTGATTATCAGAGAAAAGCACGGGCATTATCAAAGGCTTTCTTAAGTTTTTGCTTAACGACTGTTCCCAGGGATGATAACCAGCAGGCGGACGCGTTAGCACGGTTGGGAGCTGTTATGCCTGAGGAAGTAGGAAGAGAAGTGATTCTTGAAAGGATGAGCAATCGAAGACTTATTCAAGAAATCTATCAAGTACAAGAAATTGAGATAGAGGATTGGAGGGCACCGATCTATATACTGAAAGAAATAAATAAATAAAGAAGCCACCTAGTCGCGGATGAGGCATACTCAAGCCAGCCATCTCAAGACGAAACGCGAATAACATTTTATCCCATGGAAACCTAGGAATATGAGAAAATGACAGCTTGAACTGAGAAAGATTGGAAATTTTTGGTTTCACCATAGAGCAAAAAAGCCCTGGGACTGTTCGACAGTTAAAACCTTGCCCCGATCTGTCGCAGACCAAAAACCACTTGTAGTTCCAATTCGGCTTACTAGACAACCTTTCCATGTACCTACAACTTGAGTTGCACTGGTAAAATCTCAAATCTTGAGTCCCCTTCTTTATGGAAAAAATACTGAACATTAACTTCAAAGAAGGAGCAACACCAATCTCCTTGCACCTCATAATAAAACTGGTAAAAAACATCCAACCATTGGGGACAATCTGAGCAGGACTCAAATTATATTCCTCCAAAAATTTCGAAAAAAAAGGATGTAGAGGAATTCGGAAGCCTTGAGATAAGCTAGCCGCGTATACGACCAAACAATCTTCATAAGCGTCCAGACAACCACCCCCTTCCTCAGGGAGACAGAATTCTACACCCGCTGGCCAAGGGAAGACTTGCGAAAGAGCGTCAAGATCTTCTAAGTTCAAAAGAGTAGTACAACCCCTCAACTCGCTCACAGGAGACCTCCACTGATGAATCCTATCAGGCACAACTGGTGGACGACTGGTTGGAGGTGGAAGAGGTCTAAAATCTCCCAAGAAAAGACAAGTATCTAAATCCCCTAAGTCATACACTGGGGTTTCCAAGTCGCTCAAGTTCTCCTTAGAACGGATTACCTTCGGATTTTCTGCTAAACCAATTGGAGGAAGCTCATAAGGAATCCAAACCTCCTCCAACTCCCGATCCGCAGAATGAGAAATAGACGAAGCCCCCGCGTCCACTGAAGAACTAGCACCCGATTCATCCATAGCCCTTGGATTTTCATCTTCCGCGCATTCCTTCGAAGAAGAAGAAACTGAGTAAGGTGAAGAATAGTAATCAGGGTCAGAACGCTTTCGGCGCCTTCTCACCTTAATAGGACTACCAGTAGGACCAACTCGATCCGGAGTAGACGCGGATTTAGAAGAAAATGACTCCGACGAAGAATCATCAGAGTTGGAAGAAGAACTCCCAGAAGAGGAAGAAAGTGCCTCTGGGGACGGACACACCTGAGAGGAAGAAGCGACACCACTCCTCCATCCTTCATCCCTCTCAAAATCTTCTAACAAATCACGCTCCCCGCTGAGACTAGCCATTTCCAAAGAAACTAGAAGAAAATCGCGTGAAATTTCACTAATACAAGGCAAGATCTCATCCAAAAAAAAACACATTCAGAGACAAACTTTCACCCAAACTTACGATCTAAATGTCAAAAGTTTAAAAAATTAACAAGGAGAAATCAAGAACAGTTTAGAACAAAGAGAAATACCTTGCAAAGTTGAAGGAAACAACCGGGAAGTTCAAGTAAACCACCGGAAACTTAGAGAACCGCCGCCGGAAAACTTCAAGATGGATAAGGATAAAATCTCTGAAAAAGTAGAAGAAGACAAATGTGGGGTAAAAAAAGAAACGGAACTGAGTAACTTATAGAAAATTACTGACGTTTGAACTTCCGAGCCTAAATGGGCCTGATGGGCCCAATTTGGGCCAAAAATCTATAAAGAAATAGCCCACCACATCCAAACCAGAATTATACTAGTAACAAAACCACAGATGTTTCCTTGAAGAATCTTTTATCGATCCGCGTCAATCCCCGTTTGGGATCACCTCGGCCCGAGGAGCTGTGACTAAACCAATATTGAAAAACATCTGTAAAAAGTATATAAATAACAGAACAAAGAGCACCATCTAGATTAAAGAACAAAAGGAAATAACATTATCCGTGGATAATTATCTAAGAGCTGACTCGTAAACAATCATCCGCGGATAGAAAACAATAGGCACGTGGCGACCATGCCCACCTCCCACGAAGTAGAACACGTGTCGAAATATGAACACCACGTGGCACAACTTACCAGACCACCCCGGATCTATAAAAGTGAGAAATCTCACCAGAAGAAAAAGACTTTTTTGGAAAGGAAGGGAGAAAGAGAGCGGATCTTGGCCTAGTGAACTCAGAAGAAAGAAGAATAAGAAGAAATCGTACGAGTGGAAAGGAACCTGTTTCATAGAAAAAATCAGCACCGTTCACTGCGCCAAACTCCGCGGACGAAAATCCTGTTTGTCCTTAGTGTAAATTTCTATTAAGGAAAAGACTGTTGTTAATAAATCTCAAGACATTCAACAGCGACAGGTAAGCGAACCAAGTTTCCAAATTGTCTAGAAAAAACTCGATAAGGGAACCATCCTTCAGAATTAGCTTTAGGTTACTTCCCGCGGCACAGGTTGGGCCGCGTCGATCCTTTCGACGCGGGTCAGGTAAGCCCGTTGGGAAGATTGGTCATTTCACCAGGTAGGTTCCCGGGCCCCACTAAAAAAGGTGGCCTCTAGAGATCGTGACTTTTTCAACCTTCTCGGAAGGGTAGCCCTAACAAAAATCACACTATCATATGCATGAGATTTTCTCGTGTATCACCCGAATAAATTGAGCACACCTTCTCGGAAGGGTTTCCCAACTTAATGACTATCACTTACACGGAAAATCATGTGTATTTAATTTTAACCTCATTTTCATTTTATAAGTGAATTTAGAGGTTATGGACTGTACCCGACATATTTGAGATTTAATATCGGGTTACCTACGTAGCCGGTTTTTACGACGTCAAGTCTTTACTTAGTTCTGTATGGAAAACCAATTTGATTTTTTGGATCGGCGATTGTACCCAACGAGCTTTAAGCTTTATGTCGAGCTACCTACGTACCCGTTTGAACGGGATCAAATCACCAGTAGTTCTGTTTAGGCAAATTTGATTTAATTAGAGACGGGTGACTGAATCCGATATATATTGAATTTGATACCGGATTTCCTACGTAACTCGTAAAAGAGTATCAAGTCTTTACGTAGTTCTTTACAAAACCAAGTTTATATTTTGTGAAACCTGATTTGAGGTTTTGACTACCATTTTTATTGAAGTCGATTTGAGATTTCGACTCCGTTTTTATTTAGGAGCCGATTTGAGATTGACCCGCTAGAATTAATCAGCAAAGAATATTTGACGAGTTTAATTTTATATTTTTTATCAAACTCGAATTCTTAATTTGTGCCAACTATAATTCTTATATTTTAGCGGGTCAATTTTGTAATTAAATATATTTCTTTCAAATATGTCGAAGCTATCTATATAGCCTCTTTTCCTTTTGTTATACACATACATTAAATAGCAATTTGAAAGCTCAAATTTTCTAATGTATATATGTATATTCATATATGGACATTAATATCAATGTGCCGGCAACCCATTTCGCACCCGAATAGCCACCGATTCGAACTTTGGATTCGGGTTAGACCTTGGCCCAATTTTGGTTTAATGAATATGATCCATCTTTTTCCCTTCATTTTTTTTTAGGGTAAACCGCAGAAAACCACCCCTTAAATACACTACATTGCTCAAAACCACCCCTTAAAATAAAAATTGCATAAAACCACCCTTTAAACCTACTCCGTTAGCGAATAACCACCCAACCTGTCTCTTCCGTTAAAAAGTCCGTCAAGTATGTGAAAATAACGACCCAACCTAACTCTTCCGTTGAAGTCTCAGACCACCTCTACCGGCCAAATCCTCCGGTAGTAGCCCGCCGCCTGCATCCATCCGCCCGACACCACCCTGACCCGATCGCTCTCCCCTTCTCCCATGTTCTCTCTCTCTCTCTCTCTCTCTCTCTCTCTCTCTCTCTCTCTCTCTCTCTCTCTCTCTCTCTCCCCCACCACCCTGACCTCGTTTGTTCGATTTTATGGGTTGCTATTTTGGGGCTTGGTGCCGAACTCGAGGCAGGCCGCTGGCGGCGGCGTTCACCACTATGCTCTTCATTGGAGCACTTGGAGGCAGCGGTTCAACCTATGGTTATCGAGGATGGGGTGCAAAGAGAGGCGCACTAGATCTCCTTCTTCTCCGGCGTTGAGTGCAAGCGGCGGAGCTTCATCTCTACCATGGAGCCGGAGGTGAGGTGACGACACTGAAATTTCACGGATTTTTTAACAGAATAAATGGGAGGGGTGGTGATTTGCTAACATAATAGGTTTAAAGGGTGGTTTTCTGTAATTTTTTATTTAAGGGGTGGTTTTGAGCAATGTAGGGTATTTAAGGGGTGGTTTCATGCAGTTTACCCTTTTTTTTTTATATTAGCAATCCTTTTCAATCAATTGGTGTAGACCGTGTAGATGGGAGGTTCCGCATTTGCAGCGTTAAATCCCTAATCAATTTGGGGATCATGTCGGGAAGATTTGAGATCGGAGCAACGAGCCGAAGACGGCGGGACTAAGGGAGCGAAAGGGTGAGCAGCCACTGGAGCCAGAAGATGGAGCCGTGACCAAAAGGACGAGCCAGATCTTTACTGCCTTTAGGCACCGCTTTGAGTTTGAACGGAGAAAAAGCATCGTTGGGGACAAGATTCGCAGCTCAAAGCTAGCGGAATCGGAAATCTATGGAGATCAAGAGGCGGTCTAATTTAAAAACATCAAGTAGAATCGGAAGAGCTTTTGGGAAGTGAAGACCCGGAGTGTTTATAACCCAACCCAAAATTTCGTATGTTTGAGGTTCGAGAATTTGTTTCTTCTTCTCTTCATTTCTTTTTTCAAGTCTGGGTTTTTGGGCTCTTGTAGTTCTTAATTTCAATCTCCTCTTTGGGACTTGCTCACCCCCTTTTTATTTCTTCCTGGAATGCAATTGACCACCCATTTGAGTTGATTTGGTTGATCAGTTTGTGTTTCACTTCATTTGAAACCTCCATTGCTGGAGGTGGTTATGGGTTTTGCTTCTTTGGTTTAATTTGGATGAAAAACGGCATTCATCAAAAAAATTTAATTTGGTGTTGTAGAAACCGATTTGGCATAATTTATGCCACGGGTTAGGTTGATTACTCCCTTTTGAAATTGCTTGTGGAGAATCTAGTTTTAATAAACACCCAGTTTAACAGATGAGGTGCCTGTGGAAATTGCCTGAACCGAGGAAGCTTTGGGCTCCTGGGTAATTTTTGCCAGAGTTTCCCCTTAATTTAGGCATTTGATGATTCCGAAACCCAAACCACACGAAGAAGCTCTCAAGGTTCTCGAGGGCAAGGTTTCAGGAATCGAAGTAGAATAAACGGTATGATTTCGACAGCATTTTGACATGATTGGGAGATAGTTTTGTGGTTCCAAAATCCATACCATATACTTAAAACAATATAACTGTACAAAGCTATATCATTTTGAATAGGGGGTGTGAGTGCATAAATCTGCTCACGGTAATTGTTGATTGAGACCGATCTTGATGATGATCTCAACACGAACCCTAGCCTGTGAAACAAGAACAAACGAGGTCGGGGCGGGGCTTGTCTCCCCGGAGGTCCCTCCGACGCTCAAGTCAGTATTGTTCTCATTCCTCCTCCCTATGGAGGTGCATCTCATCTTTTATTATAAAATTAGGGTTTGAGGGTTTTACCGTAGGAAAGACAACAATGTCCTTGGGCCTTAGTGGGCTTGATTAGTTTTGCTCTCTCAATTGCCCCTCGGGCTTCTTTAGCGCTTATCAGCGGTGAAGGAGGCCGATAATTTCCGTTCCTTGGGAATCTTTATATTTGGACCTTCACCTTGATTACTCAGTTAGGCCTTGATCTCGTAGATGGGTACTTGGATAACAAGTTGCGTAAACTCTCTTGATTGCCAATGGTTGAAGAATATTGACCGTGATTGGTGTAGGGACTTTGGCCTACAAACGGCGATTATTGACCTCAATGGGTGTCCACTAGCTGGCCCGTAAATGGCGACTATTGGCCTTAAATGGCGTCCATCTTGATGGCCTGTGAGCGGCTACTATTGGCCTTAAGTGGCGTCCATCTTGATGGACTATGAGCGACTACTATTGGCCTTAAGTGGCGAAAGCTATCGACCCCTAACGATGACGGATTATAATTGGCCTTTGACGGCTTCTACGCATTTGGCCTGTGATTGGCTTTTCTTTGGGTCCTAATTGACGAACACCTAAATGGCCTATGAGTGGCGAGAATTGGCCTTAAGTGGCGAACGGTTGGCCTTGAGTGGCTATTTTCTGGCCTTTATTGGCTATCTGTTGGCCTTGATTGGCTATTTTCTGGCCTCTACTGGCTATTTGTTGGCCTTGATTGGCTATTTTCTGGCCTCTATTGGCTATTTGTTGGCCTTGATTTGCTGTAATTCATAGCACTATATCCTCTGTCGTTGTCGATGACGATATGTTGTTCTGCTCCAAATATAAATACACTGCACTTTAGTGTAATTTACAATCAGTTTATCAACGAACTTCTTTAACTTTTTGCCTCTAATATAGCTAGCTCATGTCATACGAATGCAAATCAAATAAATGGCAATACAAGCGAAGCCGCTCGAGGGCAGTTGGTGTACGCTCGTGTCACCGTATGATGCACACCTATATCAATACCTCCAAACTCATTTAGTAGTCATTCCAGGCATATATCAAATTGAATACGATGAAATCATTCTTATGAAATGTCAATAGCTGTAGGGGTAGAGCACTTAGCTAAAACCCATGTTCTTGGGTCATTTGTAACACTTAAAGAATGTTGTTCCTAGCACTCTTCATGGCTTCAAACGACCACCGCGACAAAATGATTGCACGCGTCATGTGTTACCTCCTGGCTCGAAATAATGCCCATGGCAGCCCCAACTTTGTCGTGAACCTTAGTTTGCGGTTGAATTATTAGATCATCACTCAAAACATTAAAAATCATGCAATGAATTTTTTTTTAACGGCGTATTTTACACTAGGATAATGAGATGGTACATTTTATCATATAAACAACAAGGTGCGTTTAGAAAACTTAGCTGATGGGTTCTTATACATCCCGCCTGAGTTGGACCAGTGGTGTCTCGATCATCCAGTCTTCAATTAGTTTGGGTTCGGTGCCCCTAGTGTTGCTTCATGTCTCCGAGTTGTTCCTTAAGATTGGACCTTCTTTTGCGATGATCTCAAATATACATGCCAAGTTGCGATTTTTTCGAATTCCGGGTTGATTTGGTAATTGATGCAAATGTGCACACCCGTCATCTTCTTCCTTCGGACTTGTACAGAGCGGCGGCGGCGATTGACTCCTTCGACTCCCTGCAGCTCCTGGAGAACAGATTCGAGTCGGATCCGAGGGATCTGCGAGCGAGGCGACGTGAGAGGTTGAAATCGGTTAGCGTCACGTGGCCGGATTGCTAGATGAGGACATTCTCTGGCTTAAGGTCGCGGTAGACGAGGCCGGCGATCCTGTAGAGATCAGTTTTGAGGCCGAGAGGGCAACGCGAATTGGACGATGATGCCGTTGCTGCTCGATTGCGACTCGATGACAAAGGCGATCGAGGTCGAGTAGGTGGAGACGCTTCTGGTTGCAATCAGCGGTTGAGAGTGGGGGTGCGTAGCTCGGCAAGTCCACCCGCATCGCCCTCAATGGTGGAGAAACGGTGGTGGCCTGGAGAGGAGTCCGGATTGCCCCTCGAACCCTCGTCCCTCGGCAAAGCTCCGTAGCGACCCAAAAGGCTGGGAAAGCCCTAAACCGCTTCCCGCGATTCCTGCACGAGAGGATCGATCTCCGATTTGTTCGCCGATCGCCTCAAATCGGAACTTGAAAGCCTCAATCCCCATCGGTTGAATCAAGATCGGCCTCGCGGCTAAGTGGTGCCCGGAGGTCAATCACCGTTGTTGGGGCTTATGTTCAAAGGCAATAGGAGGGAGCATCCACCGCTCCATGAATTCGTCATG
This sequence comes from Persicaria tinctoria, assembly GCA_037127255.1. Classification (NCBI taxonomy): domain Eukaryota; kingdom Viridiplantae; phylum Streptophyta; class Magnoliopsida; order Caryophyllales; family Polygonaceae; genus Persicaria; species Persicaria tinctoria. The sequence goes on along the minus strand of JBANSL010000016.1, from coordinate 29,026,264 downwards.
CCCCAGCAACCATCACTCGTTGTTCATTGGGAGATCCGATCTTGTAGCTTTTTGATCGAGTTTCCCACAGACGGCGCCAATTGTGAGTGCATAAATCTGCTCACGATAATTGTTGATTGAGACCGATCTTGATGATGATCTCAACACGAACCCTAGCCTGTGAAACAAGAACAAACGAGGTCGGGGCGGGGCTTGTCTCCCCGAAGGCCCCTCCGACGCTCAAGTCAGTATTGTTCTCATTCCTCCTCCCTATGCACTCACAGGGGGATCTTAGAAACCATTGAAACTACCTTGATTTCTCTTCTCCTTGTTGCTGCTGAATTTTTGTTTTGTGTGGATGTTTGCAGGTTTAAGCCTAAAAGGAGAAGGCAGATAAGAAAACTGATTTCTTTTGCTTTGCAGTTTAATAGGCCAACAGAGGACGAAGCCAACCAGGAGAGGGAAAAAGCCCAACACATCTCCAGTGGTAGCCTTATAAAGGAGGACAAAGAGAAGTTACTTTTTGAGTAACCACTACCCAAATGCGGTTTCATTAGTGTACGGTTTTTTCCTTTGTGTAACCTCTCCCTCCTACCAGTTACAACTTACACGTTTATTATAACTGCAGTTATTTGGACTGGGCTTCATTTGATTTCTTGGGCCTTTGGAAGAAAACTTGCATTTTTTTTAATGTCAATTTTTAATCCTAGTTATTTGCAACCCATTCTTCCATTTTAATAATGAATGTCAATTAAATTAATCACAATTTGATACATGATTAATTTAATATGAAATCAACATTATTTCAAAATTGTGAAATTTTACCCTCCAACAATACGTACCCACAAATATAGTAAAAAAATTTGAAAATGTATATATACCTGACAACACCTTTGAGTAGGGGTGGGCGCGGGACGGGACGGGACGGGACGGAGGTCGTCCCGCGTCCCGTCCCGCGTAATTTTTGCGGGACGGGACCGGGACGGGATTTACTCTTTTTTTCTTAGTCCCGCGCGGGCCTTGTCCCACACGGGACGGGACGGGACGTGCCTTGTCCCTCAAATAAAAAAAATTATAGGAAAATTAAAAATTTCATGTATATTTTGCGATTTTTCAAAGACGTAACACATATATATCTACAATTTATTTTATATTTTACGGTTCCCTCATATATATACATACACATATATAATATACCCTCATATATATACATACACATATACTATACGTGTGTATATGCATACCAATGCAGTAGCATTGCACATATGCTACACTATTACAGATTTACAGTGTGTGTATACACATATATGATATATATACTGTGTACACACTGTATAAGCTAGTGTGTATGTGATTTAATATATTAGTGTATGAATATACACATATTATATATAATATAATGTAATACAAATGTGTAACATAATATATAATATAGATTATTATTATTATTATTATTATATATGCGGGACGGGACGGGATTTACGGGATTAGGACGGGCCGTCCCGCATAATTTTTGCGGGAAGGGACCGGGACGGGATTCACTATTTTTTTTCGAAATCCCACCGGGATCGGGACGGGACCGGGATGGGCCCGGAATTTGCGGGATTTGTGCCCACCCCTACCTTTGAGGATAGATTATATTGGACACATGTAAAGAACGGATGGTTCTCAACAGTCAGTGCGCTGAAATACATCACAAATAGGAATGATAATGAACATAACAACACCAAATGGGTGTGGGAATTGGAAACGACACTAAAGGTAAAAAAAACTTCATGTGGAAACTATATTTGAACGGAATCCCAACAAAAACGAGGCTAACAAATAAGGGAGTTGCGATACCAACAAGTTGTGAATTATATGATCAATCCAACGAAACCCCGACCCACCTCTTCATCAAATGTCATTGTACAATGACGCTAATTAGGAAAATATATTCAGAAATAGTAAAGATATTGCATGATGTTGATTCAAATTACAATGACAATATAAAGGATAACATGAACCACATCCTTCGAAATCTGAACAAAAAATAGAGAACAACACTTGCAACAACCTGATGGAGTATATGGAGGAACAGAAATAGGAAAATATTTTACAACTGTAACTCTATAACAATTCAGAACATGAAAATTTTTACGAAACAGGCGTTGGCAAACTGGAAAAAAAAAAGGAAAAGTATTGATAAGGATAACAGGAAAACTACAAACAATACAACAACACCTAAAAGAAAAAGAAACTTGAGATGAGAAAAACCACCTGCACACACATACAAATTAAACTTTGATGGTAGCCTCACCTCTTCTCGAGTTTCTTTTGCTGGCTTCATCATTTGGAACCACATGGGCTCCTCGATTGCGATCGGCAGTGCACTGCTAGCTATGGCCTAAGAACTCTGTAGAGTGCTTGGAGGCTTGGTTTGAAGGCAAAGAAGTTAGGTATTTCACGCATTATGGTAGAAGGCGATAACTTGGTGGTTATTAATGCTCTTTATGGCAGCTGACAGTGCCCTTGGGAGATCTAAATCCTTCTCTCCGACATCCGACTTTTGCTTATCCAGTTCGAGGTAGGGCTGTTATTCGAGTCGAACGAGTCGAGTATTACTTGTTAATATTTAGTTCATTTAGAATATGAACGAGCTCGAGCCGAGTCTAAATTTTGACTCAAGCTTAAAAATGTGCTCATATTCGACTCGTTTAGGAAATGAGCGAGCTCGAGCCGAGCTTTTTTCGAGCTTTAGGCAATTCTACTTGCTCATTATACAATAACTTTAAGAAAATTTTAGAAATTTCATAAAATTCGAGCTATTCGAGTTTAATTCAAACGAGCCGAGCTTTGGAACGAGCTTAAAAATGTGCTCATACTCAGCTTGTTTGGAAAATGAACGAGCTCGAGTCGAGTTTTATACGAGCTGAACCCGAGCCGATCACGAGTATCTTGTCTCACATAACACCCCTAGTTCGAGGTCTTCTCAATTTATCACGTCTTTAGGAAAATTAATCAGTGTGCGGACCGTGTCCCTCGCTTGTTCCCGACTTTGACCTTGGCTGATCGAATGCAAGATAGAGAACTTTGTATTTGCATCCGCAAGGATACCATTGGTTGACGGATTAGCGGGACTAGCCTCTTCCCAATTTTTACCCGTATCAAAAAAAAAAAAAAATATATATATATATATATATATATATATATATATATATATATATATATATATATATATATATATATATATATATATATATATGGAGAGAGAGAGAGAATGGATCAAATATTTACAAGTCTTAACATGTTTTGTGTTAACAAATCTGAGGCGTTGATTGGGTGAAAATGAAAGGCTGAGATTTTTCTGTAATTTTTATTAATTAAAAATAAAAATGAAAAAAATAAACCTCATAGCTCTACAAAGTCGCGTGTATCACAATCTCAACTCTAACCACAATCCATCATCTTCAAAAGGCGGAAGCGATGGCGATGGGAACACCGTCTCTTCTATCGCCCTCCTCGCCTCGCCGCAACCCCGACGGCCTCCCTCGCTCGGATTCGAGATGGTGGCCAGCACCGGCCTCCCTCCTCGACTCTCAATTTGAAGAAGCCGATGGCAAGCATCGTCGTAGCCAGAACCCTAGGTGGCGACATCCGCGGAACAGAGAAAGCAGAGATCGAGAGAAACGCTGTTGCGGAACAATCGCACGTCGTCGGAAACCGCCGCCGCTGCAACCATCTTCCTCGATGAAACGCCGGAGCCGCTGCGGAACAATCGCACATCGCCAGAAACTGCCACTGCTGCAACCATCTTCCTCGAAGAAACACCGGAGCCCTAGGTCGCGACCTGTGATAGTGACGATGACGATGAAACGCCGCGCCGCCGTCTTCGGCTCCGCCGCTGCTGCAATGGCTCCGTCGCTGCTGCTGCAATGGCTCCGCACCCTAGGTGGCGCCGCCGCTACAATGGCTCCGCCGCCCCGCCCCGTCTTCGGCTCCGCTGCAATGGTTGATAACTTCCTCTATCTTCAAGTCATCTCTTTTTTTTTCCTTTTCTTCTTTGTTGAATCAACATTTTTGTCTTTGAATTTCAGGGTTTTTTTTTGTTGAATCAACATTTTTGTCTTTGTATTCGACAACTTCATAGTTTATATTCGGTGATAATAAGCAATTATTCGGTGGAATTCATATGATTGTTCTATTAATCTCATGTTCAGAGTCACTATTCGACAAGTTCATAGTTTCTATTCGGTAATAATAAGGAATTATTCGGTGATAGTAAGGAATTATTCGACAAGTTCACAGTTTCTATTCGGTAATAATAAGGAATTATTCGGTGATAGTATAGAATTATTCATATGTATGTGGTTAATTAGAGGTGGAAATCAAGAATTACATTTATATATTCTTTTAACCTAGCGAATAATTACTGTCAACTTGACGAATAATTACTATCAGCCTAGCGAATAGTTGAAAAATTGACCAACCCTTTTGCTATTTTTTTTTTGATGAGGTAAGAATTCGGGTGCGCATCAGGCGCTATCCGAGAGCATCCTTTCGGATGAGGTCCAGCAGACCTTGATCACTTAGTAAGTTAGGGTTATTGGTACTGCGTCCAAGGAAAGCAATCCTATCAGCGACACAGTTGCCAATGCGAAGTATATGGGAGTATAATACTTCCTTAAACCCTTGTAGCATTAAGGTGATGTCCGACATAAGAATCTCAATTTCCCACGGACAACACTTTCTCTGTTTAAGGTAATTGATAATGGTAAGAGAATCTCCTTCAATAAGAATTTTATCTAAATTAAGTTCTCTAGCTTTGATAATGCCTAAATGTAGTGCTCTAGCTTCTGCAATTAAAGGAGATTGTTGCCCAATCATGCTGACATTAGTAGAAATAGACCGCCCCTCATAGTCTTTGATAATAAATCCACTCGTGCTGTTACCCTGTGCGCACGAAGATCCGTCGAAATTTAATTTATGCCATCCTTGAGGTGGTTTCTTCCATTTATTGCTCTTACCATTGCTCTTTCCTTGCGAGCTTGTCCTTCGATTCCTAACTGAGTTTTTACCGTTTTTTTATTCCAGCCAGTGGGAATTAGCTGTCAACCAATTTTTCAGAGAATGCTCAGCTCTATGTTGCACTTCCACAATTGGTGGGGCCTTTTCATTTCTGATCACAAATTGGTTTTGGACTAACCAGATTGTCCACCAGTTTAGTGATAAGTGTTGCTTTTCTTTCAGTGATAGATTATTTGATAGGATTGTAATGATTGGTTTGATATCGCGATTTTTATGGATTGAATCGTCGACCAACAATTTAGTTTTATTATTGAGATTTTTATAGAAGAAACTGTACTTGCATTCACAGAATATGTGCACTTCATCTTCCTCGTGGTGATTACATAGAGGGCAGGAGGCAGGGACTGCAACCCCCCGCTTAGATAGTCTTGATGTAGTTGGCAAACTGTTTTGGCAGATTTTCCACAGAAAATTCTTGACCTTTGGGGGAATGTCTTGTTTCCATATCCAAGAGTTTTCATCTATTTTGTTTGTCGATGATTTTGTAACATAATTATACGCGCTTGATGTTGTAAACCACCCATTCTTAGCTGGCTCCCAGTATAGTCTATCCTCCATAGTCGAGATTGGTAGAGGAGTATTCAGAATTTTATTCACAATTTCAATTGGAAGGACACTAGTTAATCTGTCCCTACTCCATTTACCATGCTCTATGTATGTATCCACCGTTTCAGCCATATCCGTTTCCCGAGGGGAAATACAGTGTAAAGCCATATTCTGTACCGGTCCCCATCTGTCTTTCCAAAATTTGATACTTTTCCCATTTCCAACGACCCATACCAGGCCATTTTTTAAGATAGGAATTAGCTTTCTCAATTGGGTCCATTGCCAAGAAGCACTTCCTTTTGCTATGTATGTTAGAATATGATTTGTCTTGATATATTTATATTGGATAATTCTTACCCATATATTGTTTGGTTCAGCCAAAATTTTCCATAATAATTTCAATTGTAAGGCTTCATTCATATGTTTCGATTTTCTTAACCCTACTCCACCCGCTTGCTTTGGCTTGCAGATTCTATCCCAACTAATGAGAGGCTTATGAGTTGGGGCTTTGTTCCAGAAAAACGATCTATGCATTTTGTCAAGATTCTGATGCATTTTAGGTGGTAGCATAAAGCTCTGCATTATGTATAAGGGTTTGGATGCTAAATTTGCATTAATCAGTGTCGTTCTCCCTTTCTGTGACAGAGTATCTGCTCTTCATTTGGATAATTGACTCTTAGTACTTGACATTATATCCTCAAATATCGCCTCGTTTACTTTACCATTTGTGATTGGACAGCCTAAATACTTATCAAGTTTTATTTGGCTGGAGATGCATAGACAATTTTCGATATCCACTATACGGGACCTAGGGATACCAGAAGTGCACTGGAAAGCTGATTTATGATAGTTTACTTTCTGGCCTGATATTTGACAGTAGCGATCTATTGTATTTTTAACATTTTCACATGAGGACATGTTTCCTTTAGAGAATATAATAATGTCATCTGCAAACGCCAGAAAGGGAATTTTAGGACCATTCCGTCCAAAAGGAAAGCCTATTCCATTACTAGACGAGAGTGAGTCCGATGTCAATTTTCTTGCAAGCACCTCTGTTCCAAGTATGAACAGAAATGGTGATAACTGGTCACCTTGTCTAAGACCACGTGTCGGGAAGAAGATTTCTGTAGGGCCATTATTGACTAGGACTGAGAAGGAAATAGTCGTTACACATTCCATAATTTGTAACACCCCGTCCCACATCGGATATCATAAAGATGTTGGGAGTGATTTATAAGTGATTCAAGCCCTACCTATGTCACAAGAGCTCTTCCTTTTCAGGCTCCAAGTGAGGACAACAGACCTGAGAGGGCTAGGTGGCATGGGTTGGCGCCTATTGAGACCCCGGGTCTTACAGATGGTATCAGAGCCGACTCCGGGCTCGGAGGTGCGCCGACAGTATGCTCGGGTACGCTCCTCCCGGAGGGCAGTCCCTTGGGCCTGACGGGGTCGTCAGTGCTTTAAGTGGGGGAGATTGTAACACCCCGTCCCACATCGGATATCATAAAGATGTTGGGAGTGATTTATAAGTGATTCAAGCCCTACCTATGTCACAAGAGCTCTTCCTTTTCAGGCTCCAAGTGAGGACAACAGACCTGAGAGGGCTAGGTGGCATGGGCTGGCGCCTATTGAGACCCCGGGTCTTACAGAGTGTGAGAATTAGTGGCAGAGTAGGGGTGATCAGTTTAAATTTATGGCCCAGTTGTTGGTACAAGGTCTTGTGTTCGACTCCTAATGGCTCAATTTTTACCATCTGTAAGACCCGGGGTCTCAATAGGCGCCAGCCCATGCCACCTAGCCCTCTCAGGTCTGTTGTCCTCACTTGGAGCCTGAAAAGGAAGAGCTCTTGTGAGATAGGTAGGGCTTGAATCACTTATAAATCACTCCCAACATCTTTATGATATCCGATGTGGGACGGGGTGTTACAATCTCCCCCACTTAAAGCACTGACGACCCCGTCAGGCCCAAGGGACTGCCCTCCGGGAGGAGCGTACCCGAGCATACTGTCGGCGCACCTCTGAGCCCGGAGTCGGCTCTGATACCATCTGTAAGACCCGGGGTCTCAATAGGCGCCAGCCCATGCCACCTAGCCCTCTTAGGTCTGTTGTCCTCACTTGGAGCCTGAAAAGGAAGAGCTCTTGTGACATAGGTAGGGCTTGAATCACTTATAAATCACTCCCAACATCTTTATGATATCCGATGTGGGACGGGGTGTTACATAATTAGCCTAGTGAATTTTTCATGGAAACCAAATCTTCTGAGTACCAGCTCAGTGAATGCCCAATCCACTCGGTCATATGCCTTTTCCATATCTAATTTGATTGCTAGCCAATCGTCATAACCCTTCCGATTTTTAAAGGAATGGAAAATTTCATGGGCAATTAACACGTTATCCTGAATTGCCCTGTCAGACACAAAAGCCCCTTGCAAGGGGTGAATTAATTTACCCATTACTGATTTTAATCTATCTGTTAGAATTTTTGAAATAATTTTATACATGGTGGAACATAGGCTTATAGGTCTATAGTCAGTTGTTTTTGTAGGGTTATTATTTTTTGGCAGGAGTGAAATAAAAGTATGGTTAATTTGCCTAAGAATTTTCCCAGAATGGAAAAAAGCCTTGACAGCTCGAGTTACATCAGCTCCAACAATATCCCAAAATTCTTTATAAAATTCGGTTGTGATTCCATCTGGGCCAGGGGATTTATTTGTTCCAAGATTGAAAACTGCCGTTCTTATTTCGCTATTCGTTAGTGGGGCAATTAGTTTTATATTTTCCTTCATCGTGATGGAAGGGGTGATAAACTGCATATATTCATCCAAGTAGTTGTTGTTGGTTGATGCTTTGGTAAATCGTTTGACAAAATCATTTTTTATCTCCTTCCTAACATTCTCTTCACCCACAATTGGTGTTCCTTTTGCAGACGTAATATTTCTGATATATTTCCTATTTCTCCTGCCTGATGCTACTCTATGGAAATAAGCGATGTTTGAGTCCGCAAGTTTTAGGTGTTTGGACTTCGCACGCTGACTCCAATATTCTTTTTTGAAAGACAGAAGTCGGTCCTTTTTTAAAATTAACCTTCTTTGCTTGATAACATCATTCATCCCACTTTCATGCAATTGGATATCCAAAAGTTCGTTTTCAATAAATGTTAATTGTCTAAATATGTTTCCAAATGTTTTTTTATTCCATTCTTTCGCTTTTTATTTAACAAGTCTTGTCTTAAACATGATTTCGTACATCACTGAGCCAGGGCAATGGGCACGCCATGCCTGAACCACTAGGTTCCGGAAATCTGGTCTATGGAGCCACATATTTTCCATCTTAAAGGGCGACGACTTTATGACGATGAAAAAGCTCCATTGTGCGTACAAAGCTCGGGAAAGTTATCAAGAAAACTTCCTTGGACAAGAATTCTATCTAATTTTTCTAAGATGTTATCTTCACCTTCCTCCTTTTCCCTCCAAGTAAAACGGTTTCCAGTGGTTGGAATATCTGTAAGAGCACACGAGTCCATGAGTTGGCTTAATCTGTATTTACGAGATGGATGAAAAGCCCCCCCCCCCCACCCACATTTCTCGCTACTATGTGCAATTTCATTAAAATCCCCCATAATCATACATGGGAGATTTTGATCGCAGATTATTCTTGTCAGAAGCTGCTAGAACTGGTCTTTGTCCTTTGCTTGTGGAGGACCATAGATGAAAAGAATAATACCCTTAATGTTTTTATCAAAATTTTGGTATTCCAAACCAATAATTCTTGGCAGATGGATTAAAACAGAGATTGTTTCATTTACCAGTGAGTTCTCATTCCATAGAACACCAAGAACCCCAGCTCTGCCGTTTCCCGGCGACCAAATTGCATTTGAAAAACCACTACTTCTCCAAGTTGTTTCTGTCGGGACTACTTCAGATTTTGTTTCTGCTATAACTATTATCTTAATATGATCATTTATCCACATTGCATTAAGCCCTGCCCAAAAGGTTTTCTTGCCAAAATCACGACAGTTCCAATATCTGATCTTCATAAATAACTAATTTTCTTTATATGAAGACCAAGCATTCCGTCTTCATATAACATCTTAGTACTCAAAAATCTGATACAAAACATTCTAAGAGATGCAAACCGAAATACTCGGGTAGACTGACCAACCCAAGACAAGGGAATTAGAGTATTGTCAATAATGTAATCAAGTCTTATGAAATTCTTATGAGGACAAATGATAAGTAGTGAGTTCTTCTTTTTTCCTAAAGAAACATTCCTTTTGTTGCCTCTTGTGTGGTGAAGGTCTACAGGAGTTGAGCCTTTGTGGGAACATAGGATTAATAATATTAGTAAGAGTTTCCTATCCATGATAAGCATTGGTAATCTATCGATAGACAGATGCAGTTTAATCTTCGTCGTATGACACACAATTGCATGCATAGATATTAAGGCAGAATTATTTCCAGATTGATATACACTATTGGATGCATATAAGTTGATCTTAATTAAATGATTCTTATAACACTGAGAAACATACATGAACATCCACTGCCATTGATAATAAGTAGTCTGAATTTTACAAGGAAAGACTACCCATTGCACCATATACTGCCAATACCGATCGAAACATAGATAAACAGCCCCCAAATAGTACCAGAAATGAGAGCATAGGTCTGAAATACATATACAAAAACTATCACAATAAGCTTGGCTAGACATGATCAAAATAAAACCACCATGGAGACTTACATACTTAGAGCAGAAACTGATAAGGGGTGGTTTCACAGTTATCATGGCTTGAGGTACAACACAACCACCAGTGAGTACCTTCAACAACCTGCAGTTGGGCTTACTACACATGCTTCCCCTTCTTCTTGCTGCTACCCATCAGAGTCACGGTAGAGCAAGCAGAGTCGCCTTCCTCGATCTTAATTTTGCGTTTAGCTGATTCAGACAGCGAGCTTATAGACATCTCCAGCTGTTCAAATTCACGAGCCATAGAAGGAGATGCATTAGGGGTAACAAAGTGTTCCTGCAAGGACTCAGCCAACTTACCCGGGTTGCTCAAATCAGGCAGTATGAACTCCACCGAGGGTGGCACATTAGCAAGCATAGCATCAAAGTCCGCCTGAGAGAACCCGGGATCAGCAAGCCCATCCTCCAACAACATCTCCTCAATGAATTCATCTTCATCAAATTCCAAGTCTTCATCATCAGCCACCCAAAAATAAGGATCCGGTTGCGCCTCTGCTTTTGGAATAACACTCTTATCATTTGGGATCATGGCAGCACGAATAGGGGAAACATTGTTGGCCATCGAGGGAGAGCCAGTAGGAGCACCATTTTCCACCAGCACTAGAGCCACTGGGTTGGTCTCAGAGCCACCAGAAGAAATGGCATGGGATTTGGAAGTAGATGAATCCGAAGATAGAGAAACATTCTTACCAAAACAGGAGAGTATATCTGACTTAGGGTGGCCAAAGGAAGGAGGGGGGGGGGTCACAACAGGCCTTTTACCGGCCACTGTCGACCAATCACCCTGACCATCATCGCCAGGAGCTTCACCTGCAGGCACTCCAATCTCCATAGGTGGCTCAGCAGGGTTAGCATTATCATTGCAAAGAATCCTTAAAGGACAGGCTTCAAACAGGTGATCATTGGCCCCGCAGCTCCCACAGCCTTGAGGAAAGTCCTCAAACCAAATCGGAAAAGTTTCCACAGCCCCGTTCTCATCCACAACACAGACAGAGCGCCCTTCAATCATGGTGACATCCACCGAGACACACACACGAGGATACCTGAATCGAGCCCCCTTCGCATTAAAGGTAGCAATACGAATCACCTTGCCCAACCTGTTCTCCTGGATAATATCCCGAAGGATATCATCATGCACATACTTGGATGGTAGTCTCAGGAATCGAATCCAGAGATCAAGCTTAGTCACCGATTCCTTCCATGGATCAAACTCAAGGCACCAAGGCCTAAGAAGAATAAGCTGACCAGAAACTCGATAGGGACGATTCTCCCAAACCAAGTCACGGTCAGTTGCAACATCAAATCTCAACTCAAACCAATTGTTAGCAATCGGGATGAGTTGATAGCCACCAGTCAAGAACTTCCAGACATACCTTACCCGTTTTCGGACCTCATTTGCTTCAAGAGGGTCCCCAATGATCGTTGCAAAAAGCGACGATTGATTGAGAGCCGAGATATTCTCTTGCACCCGCCCTTGCCAAGCCATGAGCCTCTCCCTGTTGATAGTTCTCCTTTTGAACTTTTTCTCCATACGAGCCTTTCTGCTAGACTCACCAGCGTCTTTGCCTTGAGGAATTTGATCCTTGAGATTATAGCCTTCCGGCTGTTTGGTTTTCTCAATATCCGGGGTAGGATCATCTACCACCAGAGGGCTTTTGCCCTTGTTTGCTTCAGAGGAAGCCATGCTCAGAACACACACAAGAAAATAGTTAGCAGATGGAGAGTGTAAGAGAGGAAAGATAGAAAGAGAAGAGGAGAAGAGGTGTGGAGAAAACCCCCAAAACCCACCGTTTAAATAGAGGAAACCGGCAAATCTGGAACGAAGGAAGGCCAGGAAGAGCCACACTCTGCCGTCGAGCAACCCACGCACCCCCATCCCCCAAATCGTGCAACAGTAACCAAACTACTCCACATCCCTTCGCCAGATCCCAGATCCAATGAAATTCGGAGAGAGGATAGCAAGTGAAAGGATCGTACTCCACCAGATCGCCCATGGATGGGGTCGATTAGACCAAACCCCAACTAATTTGCACTTTTCGATCCAGAATTTGTACCATCGAAGAGATAAACTGAAAGATTTAGGGATTTGAAGCCCCTTATACGCTATCAGAGATTTGGCGAACACAGAAATCGCCCCACGAATGGAGCCAGCACAAGGGTAATGATTGGAGGTTGCTAACCCTAAATCGATTAGAGTAGGATTATCCTCCAATTTCAGACGCAAGATCGATCGATCACCATCGAGGATAGTACGGAGTAGCAGGCGCAAGAGAAAGGATGTGAAGGGGTTTCTTCCATAATTTTTCCAATGGGGGAATGGTTTTTTTTTTTCTAGCGCATGAGGCGCGTACATTTTGAGCCATAGGGTTTTCTCCACAACCCTTTTGCTATTATTAATAACTCATATTTATAGACGAATAATAACAATCAATTTAGCGAATAATTACTATTATCCTAGCGAATATTTACTATTATCTTAGTGAATATTTACTATTATCCTAGCGAATATTTTCATCGAACGCATAGTGGAAGCAAAATCTCCTCATCCCCACAAAAAAAGTAGTGGGACCTACTCTTTTTTATTTAAATTTAAATAAAAAGGGAAAGTCTCAATTAATCTCACCCATTCATTTCTAATCAATCAATGACCTATATTTGTTAACACAAAACACAATAATGGGTGTAAACACCTGACCTAACCTATATATATATATATATATATATTACGTATATTATTTTTGGAATTTAAAGCAAATAGGAAATACGGAGTAGAAACTAGAAGCCTCGAGAATACACTTTGTGGCTTATACCTGCCGTCAGTCCTTAAAAAAAAAAAAAAAAAAAAAAAAAACGACGTCGTTTTGCTTGTGTAAAGAAACCTAACCAAACTCCATCTCCGCTCCGCGTCTGTCTTCCCGTGAAGCCGTCCCCCTTCTTCCTACTCCCAAGTCCTGCTCGCAATATCCCGTGAAGGCGTGAAAGGCAATCCGGCATCGGCATCCCGCCTCCGCCTCGCCTCCCCCCGACCGGAAACGCCGCGCCGCCCATTCTCGAAGTCGAAAGCGGAGCAAGCCCCATTTCGCATCTCATCTCAGACTGAATAGCAAGGTAATCCGTTTTTTTATATTGATTCTCATCTTCTCGTGTTCTAATTCGAAGCTTCATGTGGAAAATTGAAGAGTTGTAAATTCGATTTCAGAGAAGAGGAGAGGAACAGGGTTAGAGGAAGCCTCCATCTGTCATTCGATTTCAGAGAAGAGAAGAGGAAGAGGAAGAGGAAGAGGAAGCCCCTTCTGTCATTCGATTTCAGGTAAGCATTTTTGGTGGTGAATTTGTGGTGAATTATTGTCAATTTGAATATGTGAATTTGTATAATCAAATGTCGAAAGTTAAGCATTTTTTGGGGGTGAATTATTGCTTGAGATTATTATCAATTTGAGATTGGGATATTTCGATTTCTTGAGATTTGGGATTACTGTCAATTTCAATTGAAAATTATTGTCAATTTGCGGTGAATTATTGCTTGAGATTATTGGGATATTTCGATTATTGTCAATTTGAGCTTGGGATATTTCGATTGCTTGAGATGTGGGTGAATTATTGCTTGAGATTATTGTCAATTTGTGGTGAATTAATGTCAATTTGAATAGGAAATTATATTGCTTGAGGTTGGGATATTTGTACTGAAATTTGCTTGTGCATTTTTGGCGGTGTGTTGGCTTGGAGAATGATATTGAAATTAGTTTGTAATATCATTTGATACTAGTTTATGCTATCGAACCTGCTGTGTGTTTAACGACTTTTTTTTCGATATTATTGTCTAGGGCTATTGTGCACCCGCACTAAGATTTCTGGCTCCGTCCCTGACTGTTCCTCTTTCTAGTCCTCACCAGAAACAAATCTGAACGTATTCTGACCTAAACCCTAATTTGCTGATTTTGGCTTTTTAGGTTTCGGGATAATTGCTTTTGGAATTTGATTTCCTGCGCCAAGTCTTCTCTACTTGAGGCCGATTGTGTTGGTTGAGCTTTTGAGGGAACGCAAATGGTGTTGATTAAAGATGAAACCACCGTTGACGAGGTTAAAGAGACATTGAAGGATCGCGATACAAGCGGCTCTGCGGTGGCATCGGAGGATGCTGGATCGGAGAAGATAAGCAAGGATGTTTTGGAAGGGTTCGAAACGGCCAGCGAAGGTGACCTTGGTGAAGACAAAGAAGTCGAAATTGGCGGTGGTGATGTTGAAATAGAAGCTGAGCGGAATGAAGGCGAGGAAGAACAGGGTGCGCCTCCGAAGAGTGATGCTTATGAAGATGCATTGAACGAAGATGAACTGAAGCAGGTTAGTTTTCTCTCTTCCCCTTTCTCTAGTTGGATTTGGTTACGATATATCTGATTGGGTTGCGCAATTTCCCAAAGTTGACCCTGATTGTAATAGCCCGGTTGATAGGAAATGGACCTTTGCTACGCTGTTGAAGTTGATACCTTTATGAAGATGGATTATGATCCATGTTGTTTTCCTAGTTCAATGTTATAGAGGTTTTCACAGCCAGTTTAATGCCATGTTGTGCTTGCTAGCCTCAATTCCTTAGGTTCATTCTTTACTGGCACATTTTTGGGGAACTGCTAGTTTAGTTATGTCTTGCTTTTTTGTAACATGTCTATTAAAAGTTAAAAATTTGGCTTTGTTTCGAAGCAGAGAGCCTTATCACAAGCGAATGATGCAAAACTTGAAGGTAATATGCTATTTAAAGATGGAAAATATGAAGAAGCACTCTCAAAGTATGAGGCTGCCTTACAAGTTGCTGCAGAGATTCCATCCGCTGATGAACTGCGGTCCATTTGTCATTCAAATCGTGCTGTGTGCTTCTTCAAACTGGTACGTGAATTTTACTGGAACAGATTTAAAAAAAATTTGTGTTGATGTAAATATTGCACTTTTATTTTGACTTATCTATAGTTTGTTAGTAGCAGTAAATGTGCTTGATCTACTTTTTATCAAAGGTATGCTGACATACTGCAATTTACACAATTATTTTAGAAATAGAAGTTTTTACCAATGCACTGTGAGTCTGTAATGAACTCTATACTACTAGGTAGCATCCCTTCTTCATAGACTTAGTCAGAAGTTGGCTAAAAAACTTAGTGTCTTTCAACTGCTACAGTTCAAGCAACCTTTTGTTGTGACACTTGAGCTTCATGTTAATATTCTCCAGTTCTGTAAGTAGTTCTTGTAATGAATTCTGAGGTGGCAAGAATGCAAGATGTTTGTTTGTTTGATGTGAATGATATGAACAAATTTGATTCCGAGTTATTGAAGTTAGAACCCCTTGGTGTCTGTATACCGTGAAAGATGCAAGATTATGGCCTTTGTAGTCCGAGGCATTAGGTTAAGACTTTGAGTCTTTGACAGAGGAGAGGTGCACCTTCTAATACAAGAGTAATTAGGAAAAGTGACCGGTTATATTTATTTAGGGAACTTTCATGCGATAATATGTAGTCCTGGTGCCCACCAAAAAAAAATATGTAGTCCTGGTTGTACTGAAGGGCAAGGAGCCTTGTAGAATGTTTATTTTCAACTTTGCATCTTCTACAGTACTTGGAATGTAAGTTTACTGCCTTATTCCAATTGCCTGTGGTTCCCTACCCCTCCTATTTTCCTCCCTAACACATTATGCATGTTTTGAATGTGAACAAAATGTGTGCTTGTTTAACATTGTTCACCGTTTGAATATCAGGGAAAGTATCAAGAAACAGTCAAGGAATGCACTAAATCTTTGGAGCTAAATCCTGGATATATGAAAGCCCTTATTAGAAGGGTAGAGGCAAATGAGAAGCTTGAACATTATGACGAAGCTATTGCTGGTAAGTGTGTCTTTCATGGAAGAACCTTTATTAGCTTCAATAATGTGGAGGGCAGTGGCCATCAGTCCACCAATACACCATATTCGTTATTTATTTCTCTTTTTTTTTGGAATTATTGTTGTTGTTGTATTTGGGTCCACTTTGTGTGCCCAACTAAACTCACGGGGGTCGGAGCTTAAGGGCCCTGTACTGTCCCATTAGCATGGATGACAATCAGGTGCACCCTTTTTATGTGTGTTTATCTTGTTTCTTTGATCTTGTATTTGCTGTGCTTTGCAGATAATAAAAAGATTTTGGAACTGGATCCTTCGAATTATGATGCTAGAAGATCAATTATTCGTTTGGAGCCTTTGGCCAGAGAAAAGACGGAGAAGATGAAGGAAGAGATGATTGGTACTCACTCTCTGCCTTTGTGTTTTTTTTTTTGCCCTGTACACAAACACACCGCATTCGTGAGCTTGTTTCTTGCAAAAATAATTATGTGTATGCTTCCTTCCAGATGAGTAGTATTATTTTTCAGTGGAAAAGATATATTTCAATGTTTCACAACATTTACCTGCCTAATTGAAGGAATATATTTAGAACGCAATATCTTTAAAATGGGATTTACACCTACCCACTCTGTTCAAGCAGCTAATTCTTAAATATTTGTTCATGATTAGTTAATCCAACAAGGGTGTTCTTGGTCTTAATAGCTGTGGAGCTAGCTGAAAGCTTTATGATTGGATGATAATTGTTCACTAGCCACTGGATTTTGGTTGATGATTTTTTATGAAATTAGCTTTGTTGTACTTGTAGCAGATAAATTTGAATCTCATAAGAGGACATTCTCCTTTGAAAATATGTTTAGCATAAATGTTTAGTTGAATAGAAGGAGTACAGTTTAAGACCAGAAATTTTAAACTAACTAAACTCATAAACATCCGTTTCATCCGGGCAACAAGATAAAATGAGATATTTAGCTTACTGAGGAGCATAGGGATAAATGTTCATATTGTTTTTTTTTTTTTCTCTCCGAGAAGATAATATAAGCTCTTAAAAATGGCAGAACTCCTAATAAGCTAAATTGCAATTATAGGCTGGCTCCAGGATAGAGCTAAACCCAGCTTCTTTCCTTACAAGATTACATAGCCAATCCTCAGGTTTAACTCAAAGAGACAATTTCAAAAGCTTGTCACAACACATCTCTTTTCATTATCAGCTGTATGGATCTTGTGGAGTTTATAAAAAAAAACTCTATGGATGAACTGAAAATCTATATCACAAATTTCTAAATAAATAAAAAACTGATTAAAAAGAAAGGATCAAAATCTAACCATTAGAATATATTTTGTTATGCTAAGCCAAACATTAGACGCAAATAGAACAATGAACACTTGGATGTGATCTTATAAAATCCACCCATAAGAGTTTTTATCCAGCTCCACTGAATCCAAATCCATTTCTTTATAGCTATTTGACAAGTCAAATGGCTAAAAGGTGTGATAAAGTATGTTTTGAACTAACTTTAAATTCCTTGTGTGGTTACCTAGTATTGATACAAATGATACCTTAGTGCCGGAGCCTGCTAAAGAATTTGTTATTGAAACACGCTTGATCTTTTCTCTGTACAGACCTTGCTTTGAACATATTCCTATATCGTGGTGGGGAAAACTATTTGTTTTCACCACCTCATAGTCTTGTCTTCCTTCCACTGACTTGTCATATTGATTCATTTGCTTGTCCCCAGAATTTTATCTGACATCTTACTATGGATTAATGTGAGCAGGAAAGCTAAAGGATTTGGGGAACTCTCTGCTTGGCCGCTTTGGAATGAGCGTGGACAACTTCAAGGTCGTCACGGATCCTAAAACTGGTTCTTCCACTATTCAGTACCAACAATAATTTCCTATACTGCCGTTGTTCAAACCTATAAATATTGATGAACAGTCAAAGTTGAAGCAAGTGTTTGAACTGTTTTCTTGTGTTATATCATGGTGACTAGTGTTTACAAAATTAGCATGCTAGTTCTGCAAGGGTGATATTTTGAATGCACTTTGGCATATTCTTGCAGACCTGCATTCATTTGGAGGTTGAGTTCCTTGGAACATTTCTGGTGGTTCAAGTATGCACATTTATGATTGAAAATTAGGCAGATTTATATGCAAAACATTCCTGGCCTACTTTGCTTTGTTCATATACATGCATGAAGGTACCGGATTAGTTGGTACTTAATAATCTAGACCGTAACTTAATTTAGTTTCTAGTTTAGAGGGAAATTAGAAAACAATAGTTTGCAGAAGAATGGAAGGGAAGCACAAAATAGTACAGTTCTGAACACAAAATCAGTTAAGTGTTTTCTCACAGTTTGCTGCATTGCACAGGGAAGAAATTTTCCTTCTTCTTTGGCATAGGGATTTTGAACCGTCTGTTTGTTTTAGATGAGCTGATATTTAGGTCAGGCAATCTTATTCCATAGAAAGCTAGAAGCTATCTAAACTAGGAATGCCGATGGAATGGGAATGCCTCATGAAGATTGATCACCACCCTTGTGGATTTCACTGAAGCATCTATTATCTTGGCTCATCTTGACTCCATGAGCATATAACCTTCAGTGTCACACTCCAAAGAAAAGTAGCTTCTAATAACTCCTGCTGCTCCAGAAACAAAATGTGATTCAGTACCGTCAACACGTAAGTTCCTGAAACCCTGCACAATAGTCAATCTACTCTTACCAGTGAGATAGCCATTACTTGTATGGAACAACAGTACTGGTTCAATACTTTAAGGCAGCAGCAATAACTAGTCAACAAGACTGTACAAGGAGGTAAACCCTGGGTATGGTTTTATTCTTAAATTCTTGAGCACTCTTTGGTCTTTGTCTCTACATAATGCAGAGACAAGCTGAATGATCGATCATGCCTGCATGGTGTTCTCAGTTCCCTCTTCTTGAGCGAGCTGGTTTTTGATAGCGTGCTCCTCTAGGTATTCTTTGCTGTTCATCGCAGTCAATCTGCATAAAGCTTGTGCATTAGGAGTAGATTTAGAAAAGACAACGAAGCTAACCCACAACATAAGGTAGCCATTACTGCTTACCTACTGATGGTGCGATCCTTGGCAAACCCGAGCTTGTTGTCAACGCACAAGTCAGCGTCCTCATTTCCCCTTGACCTAGTGGATGTTCGTGGCGCCCTTTGCTGAGGGTTGGCTATTGTGATGATCCTCTCAAAGAGCTCTTGAGGACTCCCCTCGGCTGTGCACAATAGCCTTGCCCTGTTATCATACATCACCTGAAAGCACAAGCACTCAAAGCAAACAATTTTGAAGACCTAGTGGATGTTCGTGGCGCCCTTTGCTGAGGGTTGGCTATTGTGATGATCCTCTCAAAGAGCTCTTGAGGACTCCCCTCGGCTGTGCACAATAGCCTTGCCCTGTTATCATACATCACCTGAAAGCACAAGCACTCAAAGCAAACAATTTTGAAGTGTAACATAAAACTCACTCAGCTCAACACAAATGGCAAAACAGACAAGACACCTACATCAACTAATGTAACAAATCGGTAAGCTGATGTACGGTTGTGTAGACCGAAAATTGGCACCCCTTCTAGCGCTAGCGTATGGAACTTCTCTGCAAAACGACTTGAGAGCCTGTTATGTTGCACATTTTAGAGCTTCACGAAGCACAAAATGTACGAAAGATAAAAGACGGATCGGAGAAGATGTCAATTAATTGAGGGAGAAGCAAAAGAACAGATTTTGCAACTTACTGAATAACCCCAAGTAGTCAGTTGCACTACGTGGTCTGTCACAGAGTTCATCAAATGGGAAATATGCACATCCCTTTGCACCAGAAGTGACCTAATCACAACCGAAAGAAACGATTCAACTCGCTAACATGATTCGAATAAAGTTTGAGAACTATGCACATCCCTTTGCAGAGTCACTTGATTCAGTCGCTATAAACAGAACTATCGTGTTCGAATTCATTTGTGTACTATATACCTTTAAAGTCCTACCCATGTCAACTTCTACATACTGTAGGTGAGCTTCATCATCTCCAAGCAACTCCTGAAACTTAGCCTTGAGAAGGTCTGATAAGTCCTTCCCGACAAAATAGAATCCTTGCTCGCGCTGCAGGAAACGCACGAGCTCTAAAGATAAATACTTGTGTCGTATGGAAAAAATGATAGGAAGTTATGTACATACGGAGGTTAGACGTCTGTAGTCCACAGATGAAGAGATATCATGGACTTTACACCTTTCCTGTATTGCAACGAAAGCTACCTCAGAAACCGAAAGAGATACAATTGTTACAAGGTGAAGGATAAGCTCTCAAAACCACTGAATGTAACAAATCATCTTCATCATCACCTTCAAAGTGGCAATAAAAGGCATAATGAGATCTCTTTGATGTTCGCCTTCATACAGACCATCTGGAGGCCGATTGGAAGTTGCTATCAGGATCTATTGAACACGAAATGCGTAACAATCAGACGCTTCCAAGATGAGCTCACCGGATGCACCTTCAAAGAACATAAAGAAAGTAGAATCGATACTTACAACACCATTGCTAAATAGGTGCCCGAAAAGGCGATGCAGGATCCAGGCAACGCCTATATCAATCACCTGGGATATGAAGGTAAAGCCATAGTTACACCATTGATTCAATCATCAAATCAGGATTTCAAATTAACCGAAAACTAAAAGGTTTACCATGAATTCATCAAGGCATAGTAGAATGGATTCAGCTGATATCTCTGCAGCTACGACTTCCAGGGGGTCCGAGACACCTCTGTGCTTCTGCAAATAAACTACGTAAAGCACGAATTCTTCAGTACCAAGCTCACAAGTGAGTATAAACCCGTTTAACTACCTGTAAGCGGGTTTGTATGCCCAACATAAAGTCGTAAAAATGCACTCTCTTCTTCCTCCAATTTGAAGGCCTGAGAATTTTGACAAGAGTCTTTCACAAAGTGTCCGAGGAAACTCCAAAGCGAAGTGAGATCTGTTACAATCTCAAGCATTCTGATAAATTGAACTCACAGTTGATCAAAGAACAAATCCATGAGCATGGTTTTTCCAGTTCCAACTCCACCATAAAGGTATAGTCCTTTAACTGGTGAATGTGAAGATTGATTCAATAGACGAGACCACAACCATCTAGTTCTGAAACATGAGCACATTGATCAGCCGATGGTGAAACATACTCTAACATTGATAACCATGGAATAAGATGGAAAGAGGTTGTTTACCTGCTAGATTTCTCAGAAGCAGTAGAACAGTCCAGTCTGCATATATCGGCATTCTCAACAAGCTCGTCATAAAGCCTCTGAAGCTCGTTTAATGTTCCAAGCTGCAACAACCATTCGTGAGAAATGCTTTCAGTCGATCAACAGAAACATCCATTCCCAATGTATTAATCAACAGAAGTAAACATTGAGATCACTAACTACCAATGTCACACCTGGAACCTATCGCCTTTCGAAAGTTCGCCAGCAGCTATTCTTCGTTCATATTCCACCAAAGGCCCTCGTCTTCCTGGCTCAACCGCTAAATGAAAGCAAACAAAGCCTTTCTTAAGCCAAAAACCGAGAACCATGACGAGAAAAAGGGACCTCTTCTGAGCAATACTTACCTGTAGATAAGGCCCTCGAGATTCCATAGAAGGGGATACTGCCTTTCTCAAGGACTTCCACATTGTCAACAAGCTTATACACAAAAGTAGTCGATTTTCTACTTGGGCAGTTGCATCCTTGATGCCTCAAAATCGATCCTATTAGACGAATAGAACGGCCACCAAGCGCTCTCATTTTGTATTGCAAAGCGCAAACGCAATCCTAGGACACTAAAACAACCATACAACATTAGTAAGATCAAGTGTAACACATCAAATTCATGCCACATTTCAGCATGGATACTAAATTACTAATGAACAGAAAACAGGAACTAAAGGTAGAAAATCCAAGATTATTTCAGGAAAGTAGGAATACAGTAATCCAACCAGAAAATTGAACTTGGATTTCACTATGAAAATAAAGCACCTGATGCAAATAAAATCCTGTTCTTTCAGCCCAGAAGAAATTGTCGCTAGGATCAACAATGTGTAGAATCTAAAAAAGTCTACAATATTGAATGAGCTTGTATCAGACAAGGCAGGAAAATTTTGACCCTTTCACAGATTGAATCACAAGCATAATCTATAATTTAACCAAGTTTTGCACGAAATAGCAGCCATTGTAATAAACTATGTTCTAAGCCGACCAAGAAAAAGAAAAAAAATAAATTAGATGGCAATCTAGTCTAGTTTTTCATACGCGCTAACACGCGCCATTGCTTTAAGACCTTTTTGGTACAAGCTTATTGGAGCTTTTCAAAGAGTTGTGACAAAACTTTTCACATTTTCGAAAAAATAGCTTTACAAAACACAAAACTCTATGTAATTTGCCAAACAAGAATTTACTCTTTTAATCTATTCACAAATGCTAAAATTTCATCTAGATTTTAATCTTAAGCTAGATTAATCTCTGGCCCACCAAATAGGCCTTAATATTGCAGTCTCATTCAAGCTTTATGATCTGGAGGGTGCTGGATTGGTTGAACCACATCTATTACTATTCCGTATTATAAGCCTCCATTCCAAATGTCGTCGCTCGAAGGCTGCCACATTATCCGCTCCCTTTCCCATCTCTATGTGAACCACTAAAAGACCTCCATTTCGTTTGTTTTCACCACATCATCATTGTAACAGAAAGAACAAAAGTATTGAGGTATAATCTAACAGTGCTTTATCCCCTTCAATTTCTACTTCCCTTGTCCTCGTTACTTTTGTTCTTTTGTGTTGGATTCATAGCAGCTACGCACAACATTTAAAAGATGCTTTGAAAAATATAAGATTTTGATATTTTGGAATGCTCTCTTATTTACAATCCATTTCTTTTCCTTATCACTTTTTAATGTAAGTTCACACAACCACACACACTCTGCCATGAAAGTTAATAACTAAACAAAAAACCCATTCCAACATGAATTTCACACCATTATCTGACTGATAATGTACAACACCAATCTAGGTTCTTTGCCAAGTTCAATTGCTCAATCCCTTTCACTGTTAGTAGACCTGTGGTAACTAGTTCAATTGCTCAATCATCGGTAGGAGCTTCTTGTTGATACTCTATGTTGAAGGTGCTCTGTGGATAACAAACTGGACAACCTGCAAAACCCTTGTCTTTTAAATATCATGTGGTATTTTATTTTATTTTTAAATTTTGATTTCTAACTTCAACTTGCCTATATATAATGAGACTGGATAAATGGTTACCTTTTGGACTTCCCTGGATATGAATATGTAAGTTAACACCAGTTAGTTCAGAGTTGTCATCATACAATTCCATGTCTAAATCCATATCAGAGTTTTCACTTCTGCTGTCTTGTAGCAATGCCCAGGCATCCTCAATCGTGATAAGGCCTTCATCGTCTGGTTTTTGGATATAATCTTTGTAGACATTAGACTTGTGTTGCTCATGATCCTTGGTGGTTGCTAGATCAATGCCATAAGCAGGCTGCGCTTTCTCGGGAAAGCATTTCTTACTTTTCTTTGGTTGCTCCGAAGAGAACGAATCAAATGCTTGTGTGAGCATTGCAACCTTTTTTTGTTGAGCTGGAGCGAGCTTCGTGATGACCTCTTGAAGTGCATAGTCAAGCAGCCATTCTTCCCTACTTTTATCCATAGTCTTAATAAACTTGGCGGATCCTACCATTTTCCATAGCTTATTGTAAGACTTGGATGTTTTTCTCATGACAGTATCGCTCGTTTCCGAATATGACTCTGCTTCCCCTACTACCATTTTTCCCTGCTCCGGTGCTTTGCATTGTTCAGAGGACTGCTGATCAGATAATTGATGATGAAGGTCAAGGAGTTTATCGACTGCTTCTTGGACCAACTGAACTGCATCAGCTTGTTTAAGCTCATGCTTCTTGCTTCTTGTATGGTGATTACCTCTTACTGTATCACGCTTCATGTCACTCGCAGTGAAGCGTTGATATACCTTCTGCCACACATTACTAAACTTTTCCTTGTCTAAGTGGAAGTCGGTATCTTTACCTACATTGTTATCAACTTTGCAGCCTCCAATTGGATTTTGGAGAGGGTCCTGCACATGAGTAACAACTTCTCCAGCTCCCTTTGTGGGTTCTTCTTCTACTAATGCGCGATGATCAATACTCATTGCTTCTACTTGAATTCCTTTGGGAGCTCTTAGCTCTATATATTCACTCTGAGGATTAATGTTGCCATATGATCTGGAATTGGCATGATCTGATGTGATGGATCTCTCCTCCTTTGCAGGTAGCATTTTCGTTGGATTACGGTTTATGTTTGTGTCTTGTGTGACTCTTTCAAATGCTTCTACTAAATTTGCCACTCGTTTTCGCTGAGCAGGATCCAGCTTAGTGATAACTTGCTGAAGTGCACTGTCGAGCCTCCATTCTTCGGTATCTTTCCTCTTATCCATGCTAAGATGCCTCAGCAATGCTGTTTCTTTTCCACAATGTACATCCGATGATGACAAGTTTCGCTGTGGTCTAAGTTTCTCCATTGCTTTAATGAACTTTGTGGTGGCAATAACTTTCCTGATTCTTTGAAAACCATTGGATCTTTGCCTCTGGGGAAACCTCATTGCACTCGACTTATCTCCCTCTCCGAAGTCTCCTTCTGTAGGATCCAATAAAGGTTTCTCTAACGATTCTCTTGTATTTCTGCAAGCTTCAGCATTTTTGTCAGCTATGTTTGAGTTGACAGGCTGCTGAACCGACAATTGTTTGTCGAGGAGGAGAATTTCATCAACTGCTTGTTGTATAAACTCGATTGCCTCAGCCTGGTTAAGCTCTTGTTTCTCACTCTCTGCTAGTTGAATCCCGTCTTCCTCGTCTCTTCCTTTCTCAGAAACTTCACCGGTTAGCTCATTTCCGTGCACTAAGAAATGACTATTGTATATCAGGTTCCACATATTGGTGTACTTTTTCTTGGTAGCAGCTGAACTCTCACACTGAACCTTACTCAAGCTAAATTCTTTGGATGCTGCCTTTGCCGGTTCTGTCCAAAACTCGCCAGTAACTGTTTCATTCTTAGGTTCTGGCATTGAACATGCTGCTTCTGTCTTGGACTTACGCTTTCGGCTTCTGCTCTTTTGCTTCTTTAACGAACGCCTTTTACGCTCAAGTACTGGTGCTGAAGAGGCACTCACATTGCCATGTATTGAACAGTATCTGTATGTACACACCTGTGCTGTTGAATCGAGACCCGGCTGTGGAAACATGCTGCTCTTTATGGTTGAAGAACAGGTAGAAAGATCAAATTGTGTGTTGCCCACTTCATGGCATTTGGATTGCTTCTTTACAAGTAACCTCCTGTGTCGCAGACTCGGTATCTTCCATAGAGTCCTTGTAGGCTTCATACCGAATGCATCTTCTGGACCGTTATTCGGTTTCTGCTATAATCAAAGGTTTGTTCAGCTCTTATGACTACTGCAAAAAAATTTGGAGAACAATAAAAATATAAAATATAGAAAAACTTACCTCCATTGTTTCCTCAATGAATGGTGCTTTAGCTTCATCATCATCTGTCATGAAAATTGAGGCCTGATCGAATCTTGACTCGGACCAGCGCCTTCTTGCACTGTGGGAGCTTTTACCTTCCATATCATATGGCTGTGAAGCTGACATTATCGCCTCCCATGATGCTTCTCCTGATGATTCGTCGACATTTGTCATTGCGATTGAGGCCCTATCGAATGCTGACTTTGACCACCGCCTTCTTGGCAACTTCACACTCTTTATCCTGTTAAGCTTGATGGAGCCTGAACTAGTCGGTTGGATTCTTGCTTCGACATCATTTGTCAGCACAATGGAGTCGTCAACATTGAGCTGAAGATTTGAAGTTGTAGATGAAGACAATCTTGATCTTGATCTTGATCTTGCAGTAGACATTTTCCTTGACCTTTTCAAACTGTAGATCCTCTTTACATCATCTGCACATATTCGCATCATCGGCATATGAAATCATATTTCAATTGCAGAAATTCGGTATATCATATGGATTCGGTATAGGACTTACCACCCGGGATAGGCTGCAAGGACCCTCTTTTTGCATAGGAACAGCTGGTGGCCTTCATGTAATTTGGGGATGCTCCAAGCTTACCAATGCTATCAACCTGAGCCTGCTTTGACGTCTTCTGTGACGAACCTTCTTCAGCCAGAATCAGCTTCTTACGCTTCAACGACAATCTTGATCTGTTGAGGCTTGCAACCTTGACTGATCTCAACTTGGTCAGCCTCTTCCTTGGTTCTGATATCTGTTTGTTACAAGTGGTTCTGATACCCATCTTGATTTACTTGTTCAGATTCAGCTGTTTCTGTTTGTTTAACAAACAGGAAAGAGCTCTTTGGTGAAGGATATAAGAAAAAAAAAAGGGATAGATTCAGACAAGAGATAAGAGTTGTTTTGTTCCACCATTTTATGAATACCTCTTCAATCTTGCCAAGTTGGATTGGGTTAGATTATGATTTTGTTTACTGTTTCTTTGCTTTGAATGAAATCTGGTAGGAAGCTTCCCAAATGTGATACCTTGATTTATAAAATCAAAAGAAAACAACTATTGACCTGTCAAACCAAATAAAGCCAATTTAAGCTTCTCAAATGTGATACCTTAGTCACAACTCAAAGGTATGATACCTGTTTGGATCTGGTTGAGTCTTTTTTTTCTTTTTTCTTTTTAATATATCAAAATCTAACCATTAGAATATATTTTAATGGATGATATCTTACAAAATCCACCCATAGAGTTTTCAGCCAAGAAGACAGAAGAAATTGTATTAGCTGATTTTTCTATTTCCAGCTGATACAATGAGAATCTTGAGGATACTGGCCCTGCTTGTCGCGGCTGAACAAGAACTGTGATGCTTGCGGTAGCGAGATTTTTATCGCTAAGGACGTTGATCAATGGAATAGGCCAGCAGGTTACCCGTTTGGGAATCCTGGATCCCGACACAGATGAGGGCGGATATGCGAGTGGAAACACGGTCTGTGCTTATCATGAAGGCAGTATCAGCAGGCTGCAGCAAAACTCATGGTTTCTTTGACAGCCAACTGAAAACGTCTTCAGCATTTCCATGGCGATCCTTTAAGGCCAGGGTCTCATGAATGCATAGAACGGATTCCGAAGCACAACACAAACAGTCAGGCTCCTTTTACCAGTAAAATAGCCATCACTTCAACTTAATATGCATCAACATAGTAATGGGTCAAAACTATTAACTGAACAACAACAACAAGGCCAAGACTGTACACGGAGGTAAACCATGGATATGGTTTTATTGTTTGATCGTCATTCAAAGTATCTTTCAACAGCAAAAGTGTTTCTTATTTGTTTACAGATAATGCTGTGACAAGCTGATAGATCATAGATCATGCTAGCATGGCATCCTCGGTTCCCTCTTCTTGTGTGAGCTGGTTTTCGATAGCATGCTGCTCTAGGTATTCTTTGCTGTTCATCTCAGTCAATCTGCATAAAGCTTTAACATTAGCAGGCTGTAAAACAAACTGTTTCATATCGTGAGGATAGCACTAATATTGAGAGAAGCAGACAGCGCAACAACGATGAAAAACTTTTCACTAGCTTTGCAAAAACTGCTTTCAGTTCCGCCAAAACACAAGAAGGGATTTAGCTTCTGTTTATTGTGTTGTCAAAAACACTTTAACCAAAATACGACATACAGTTTTTCTTTCCTTTCGTATCGTATAGGCTTACCTACTGATAGTGCGATCCTTGGCAAATCCAAGCTCATTGTCGACACACAAGTCAGCCTCGTCGTTTCTCCTTGACCTGGTAGAGGTTCGTGGGGCCCTCTGCTTAGCGTCAGCTATTGTGATGATCCTTTCGAAGAGCTCTTGAGGGCTCCCCTCTGCTGTGCACATTAGCCTTGCCTTGTTCTCATACATCACCTAACAGACAAGTTTGAAGTTATATAAAAACCAAGAATCTTATTTATCAACCCAGTGTAATCCCACTTAATGTAGGGTGTCTGGGGGATCAGGATGTATGCAGTTATGCACCCTTACCCTGAGCAAATCGAGAGGGTGTTACCTAAGCAGGTTAAACAGATGCCTACGGTAATAAAGTAGAGCTAACGTCTTGGGTATGGTTAAGAGATCATGAATTTTTGGGAAAGGGGTTGGCATGAGATCCATCAAGAATTGTTCCACAGACACACACGAAGATTCCTCAAGAATCTAGAAATTATCTAAAGGTCAGCCCAAACAAGACTGACCCCTAGTTTGTGGCTTGCCATTCCAATTATTCACTTCTACCTAAATGAAATGAGTTACCGAAACACTTGTAAAGAGATGATGTTATGGAAAACCCAATTAGTTAAAAACAAAGGATGTATCAGAGAGAAGAGAAGCTTACATCAACTAATGTGACAAAGCGATAAGCTGCTGTACGATTGTGTAGCCCCAAAATTGGCACACCTTCGAGTGCTAGTGTATGGAATTTCTCTGCAAAAGAAGAGCAAGGATTTATTTGTAAACCTACTACAATGCGCATTATAGAGCTTCATAAAATGATGTATAGAGCAAAAGATCTATGAAAGATAAAAGGCAGCCAAGATAGCAAGAAATGTACCCACAAAAATATCAGACATTTCAATCAAGAGCTAGTATCTGTTAAAACACGAAACAGAGAAGCAGAAGAAAAGATTTTGTGACTTACTAAATAATCCGAAATAGTCAGCTGCACCGAGTGGTCTGTCACAAAGTTCATCAAAAGGGAAATATGCACATCCATTTGCACCAGAAGGGACCTAATGACAGCAGGAGGAAAATATTAAAACCCAGTCACATAAATCTATGAGGCCTTTAAAGGGTAAATCACACAAAACCACTCTTAATTTAGTCCACATCACACGAATGACAAAAACACCCCTTTATAAATAAAAAACAAATGCATTTAACGAATTTTCGAATGTGAGTAGCAATTCAACACTAATGCATATTTATAACTTCATAAAAAACAATAAAGGTCTGATACATCCAAATTACTCTTTATTTGGTGTTTTTTCTAAAGTGACGAACTTGACACATTTCATACTGTTTTAAAAACAATTTTACATTAATCCAATGGGCACACGCTTTACATTAATGCAATGTTTGTGGTTGATAAAAAAAAAACGTTTTTATAAGGTTAAATAGTATGGACACTGAATAACTAATAAATTCGGTATGAAACAGAATTACTACTGAAGTTGGATAAAGGGTGATTAAAGCAATTTTGACTAAAAAGGTGTAAAATACCCTAAAAATACGTTTTAATCTTGTCTTTTCCTTTTTACTGTAAACAAAATCATCGCCTAGGAATTTGTTTGTGAATATACCTTTAATGTCCTACCCATGACAACTTCTACATCCTGTGGGAGAGCTTCTTCATCCCCGATCAACTCCTGAAACTTAGCCTTGAGAAGGTCTGATAAATCGTTTCCAATAAAATAGAATCCTTGCTCATGCTGCAGTAAAAGAACAAGATCTAAAGATAAACAATTTGTGGAACATGGAACAAAGGCAACCAAAAATGGAATTGCAAATGAGAAATATAATACAAAGAGAAAAAGTATCGTACGTACAGAGGTTAGACGTCTGTAGTCCACAGATGAAGCAATATCATGGGCTGTACACCTTTCCTGTATGAAAAAGAAACACCATCAGTGATCTTAGCATTATATTTCATCAGATTGGATGCAGAAGCTCTCGGTCTAATAAATAGAAAAAAGATGCCAAAGAAAATCGATGAAACATGAAAGGCTAGATGAGTAACGAATCCTCTTCATCACACCTTCAAAGTGGCAATAAAAGGCAGAAAAAGATCCCTCTGTAGTCCACCTTCATATAAGGAATCTGGAGGCCTATTGGAAGTTGCAACCAGGATCTGTTGAGAAGCCATTCATCGAGCATCAAACATGAAACAATCAGATGCCAAATATGAACTAGGAACAAGCAATTTCTTGAAAGATTAACTCTCAAAGAATGTAGAGAAAGTAGGGTGCTTACAACACCATTGCTAAATAGGTGTCCGAAAAGGCGATGCAGAATCAAGGCATCCGCTACATCAGTCACCTGAGATATGAAGTAAATATTGTAGTTAGTGGTTAACATCATCCTTCACCAAATATGGCCTTTGAAGCTGTTTTAGAAACTAAGATGTTACCATGAATTCATCAAGGCACAATAAAATGGATTCATCTGATATTTCTGCAGCTACGACTTCAAGGGGGTCAGATACACCTTTGTGCTTCTGCAAATAAATTATGTCAAGAGCGAATTCTTCAATACAAAAGCTGGCGGAAATTGGGAAGGGGAACCAAGTACGCAAGGGAATACAAGACTTTTAATTACCCGTAAGCGACTATGTACGCTCAACATAAAGTCGTGGAAATGTATTCTCATCTTCCTCCAATTTGAAGGCCTGAGAAGAATTTTGAAAGTCTTTCTCAGTAAACAGAATAAGAACAACCTAGCAGTACCATCAACTCAAGCACTCAGACTAAAAGAACTCACAATTGATCAAAGAACAAATCCATCAACATGGTTTTCCCAGTACCAACTCCTCCATAAAGGTATAGCCCCTTAACTGGTGAATATGAAGATTGATGCAATAGACGAGACCACAACCATCTGCTTCTGAAAAATGAATAAACATCTTTGATCAGTCAGAGGTAAAACCTACTCTAAGTCTCTAACATTATGGAAGACAATGAAAAGGGTAGAGGGTGTGGACTTTATTTCGATAAAACAATTTCTTTCTGATTTCTTGTAATACGAGGATTAAATAACAAACGAGATTCACGGGACCCAACTTGATAACTAGATGAACCAAAGGAATGGTTTACAGGGGGAGAAACCTCTTCACATCAATTGGTTACCTGCTAGATTTCTCGGAAGCAGCATAACGGTCCAATTTGCATCTATCAGCATTCTCAACAAGCTCATCATAAAGCCTCTGAAGTTCGCTTAATGTTCCAATCTGCAACAATCAATTGCAAGAAATGTTTTCAGTCAGCTAAATTTACAAATTATTCTGTTTAACCTTTTGATATGATAGTCATTCAGTCCTCTTCAACCTAATATCACGTAAGAATGTAAGATGAAGCAATAACCCGTGTTTGCAGCCATGAACATCATGCGCCTAGATCAAGTGCTGATGAGATATTTATAAGAAGAATTGAAGAGAAAGAGAGATCAAGACCTAAGGATCCCTTGATCGTGAGAGTACCCTTTTTTATGTCAGCAAAACATCAAACTTCATCACATTGAAGACAAAATAACTGTTTCTGAAGAAAATTTCAACTAATTAGAAGTGTAAAAGGAAGAACCACTTTGAAATTCTAGTAAGATTACAAAGGCATATATGACATCATATAAATTTTAACAAAAGTTCGCTAACTGTCATAGACAAAGAAATTGAGCGGATGGAAAACAAACTTAAGTATTCATCAGCACAGAAGTAAACACTGATATCACATACTATCAATTTCACACCTGGCAACTATCGCCTCTCGAAAGTTCACCAGCAGCTATTCTTTGTTCATACTCCACCAAAGGCCCTCCTTTTCCAGGCTCTACCACTAAACAACAGCAAACAAAAAAATCATGACAAGAAAACCAGAACCAGACCTCTTCCTAGCAAAACTTAAAAACAGTCTTAGACAAACATACACTCAGCCTCAAAGTGACAGACTTACCTGTAGATAAGGCTCTTGAGATTCCATAGAAGTGGATACTGCCTGGCTTAAGTAATTCTACACAGCCAGCAGGCTTATACACAAAAGTCAGCCTCTCATCTATAAACTGATTTCTCCTCCCTGCCAAGCTTCTACTCGAGTAGCTGTATCCTTGATGCCTCAAAACTGATCTAATTTGACGAATAGAACGGCCAAGAAGAGCTCTCATTTCCTATTCGCGGTCCTATGAACACTAAAACAACCATACCGAATTACTGAGGACAAGTTCAATGCATCAATTTCATGTCACAGTTTTCAATGGTACGTAGAGAATCCAATAAGCAGTAAAAAAAATACAGTATATGCTATAAAAAACACAAATCTAGGCATTCATGGCAAATTGCTAAAACATCCCCCGCTCACCACCAATCAAAGTAGATATACAAACAGCAAAGGAATAAAGCCAGCATGATAGTGCGTGTAAAAACAGTACGAATTTGTACAATTTGCAAGTATAAATTGGAAAGCTTGGAAACTGGAATCAATTTTCTTATTTTTATATCAAAACCCTAAACTATGGGCGAATACAATATGATTTCCAGAAATCCTAAAGTATGGATGAAATCGGAAATCCCCTTCTCTAAATTTTAATTGGAACTCAAAATTCAGCAGAAACTGTAGCAGTATTCGGTCAACTCAATAGAGAGATTTCAAAAAGTATGAAGATAGATTCATTCCCAAAAGAAGCAGCTTAAAGAAAATCATAAACTATAAAACACATATCTCAATTTGAGCAGGAAACAGGAACTAAAAGCTAGACCCGCAAAACCAGATCAACCCAGGAAGGTGGGAACGCGGAAATCCAGCAGCAACTAACAAATTAAACTAGGATTTGATTTTTAAAAAGCAGAAATTCATCCAAGAGATCGAAGAAGAGAACAACACCTGATGCAAAAGGATCGAGAAGACAAAGCAGCAGTGTCGAGGGTCAAGAATGTATGGAATCTAACAAGTACAGATTTACAATTATGGATAAATATTAATCGCACAACAGGGCTGGTAAAAGCTTTATCCTTTATGAATTTTATGTTCGGATTGGGATAAGGAAAGAGGATAAGAGGAGAATGAATCACAAGGAAAGTGGGGAGCTTTTCTATGCTTCTGGGTTTGATTAGAGAAGCTCCCCAAAGTTACAGGGGTATTGGTGAATTGGGGTCCTGGGGATAGAGACTAGAGAGGACGGAGCACGCAAGTGTAAATTCTGTAATGGAGAGAGTATGGGAGAGGAGATCAAGTTTTTTTTTTTTTTTTATAAGGTAAAAATTCGAGGTCAGAAAAATCTAAACCTCGAAGGCGACAAGTCGGCAGACGGTAAACCGTCTAAACAAACAGGAAATACAAAGATGGTGCAGATACAAGCAATCAACACTTTATAAAGGTGAAACAAAATACAACCAAACCAAACGGGATGAGGACGTAAACGAAAGACAAAGCCAAGCACTCCCCGAAAGCAGCACCGCAGGCCAGCGACACATCAGGATACACTTGTGGGCAGTGAAGACGAACCTCCAAGGAAACAGTCTTCCGAAAAAAGGAGATGTCTCGATACACACTGCCACGGCCCCAACCTGTCCCGAATCCGACTGCCAGAACCCCATCACACGGAAAGAAAGACCAGTCATGCCCCACGCAGAGCCACACATCGTCTGAATTAAACGCACCAGAGACTCAATCGGGAAATAGCAACCCGACTAAGATTTATTTATTAGAGGTATAAATTATTCTTACTAATAATAACATAATTTTTATTTAATCCATAAAGCCATGGACCCAAGATAAAGTGAAAGATCACAATCAGGTTTGTTTCATGCAGTTCTTTTGTTGTATTAGGTAGTTGTTTTATGTTGTATTTCTTTTACTATGTTGTATGTTTAGACGGCTTGCCATCTGCCGACTTTGTCGGCCTCTCGAGGTCCGGGCCTGTCCGGCCTCTCGAGGTCCGGGCCTGTCCGGCCTCGAATTATTTCCTTATCAAAAAAAAAAAAAGAAGAAAGAAAGAAAGATCACAATCGGGCCTCCTTAGGGCCCAAGTCAGGCCCGATCAAAGGAACCCGGAGAAGTGACTAGGGACGAAGGCAGAAACACCCAAACCTCTTCCAATCGGAGAAGCAGAGGCCATCCTAACAAGGACACCACCAATATACAAACTTATGAAACTAATTAAATAAGTCTATAATCTTACCACGTATAGAATAGAGGATTGAATCAAATATTGAGTGTGTTAGGATATATATTTATATAGGGATTTATTTATGTAAATAGGGAAATTTGTATCTACCCGAATCCCTGTAAATCCGGTAACATTCTAGTATATATGGAGAGATAGACAGATATCCCGATTGAGGACTCTTTCACCAAATCATAACTAATTACATGGTATCAGGCCATTCCTCTTGAAACCCTAACCAGCTTTCTTGAGAACGATCCCCATGGCTGCCAACGACAACAACCTCAATCAGGTCAACAATCCCGACCCTAACCTCGGCGTCGTTCCGCCTGTTGAACCAGTCGATGCCACCCCCACCTTCCATTCTGCTCACTCCGTCTCTAACATCAAGAACCAAATTCCGCTAACCCTTGATCTCCACAAAGTTCAATACCACACATGGGCCGAGCTTTTCCAGGTCGTCGCCGCGAGCGCCCATGCCGTTCTCCACCACATAGACGGGTCTGCTCGTCCTGCCGGCGTTCCCGACGATAAATGGAAGCAATTGGACTCCATAGTCCTGTCGTGGATCTACGCCACTATCTCAGAGGAGGTTCTCCTCACCATCGTCAAATCCGGCTCCACCGCCCGGGAGACTTGGCTTCGCATCAAGGCGCTGTTTCACAATAATCAGTCTGCCCGTGCTGCTGATTTGGAGAGCAAATTCATCAATTCTCGTCTGGCGAAGCACCCCAATAACGCCTCTTCCTGATTTCACCACGGCGTGCAGTATGTTGTCCCGGGAGGAAACTCGGAAAGGCCGTGACGCCGATCCACAGCAGGCCTTCGTCTCCTCCGGTGATCTGCCCTTACCACCGACCACTGCACCGTCCCATCGGGAGTCTCATTCAGGCCGTTCTCAGGGCCGGGGTGGAAGAAATGGCCGTCGACCAGGCCGCGACCAAGGGAGCCAATATCGGCCCCAGAACCGTCAGTGGTACCAGTAGTAGCAACCGTCCTACTTCTGGCCTCCGCATCCTCAGCAGTGGCAGCCGCCACCTCCCTGCCCGTACCCGACAGCCCCCATGCCCTGTCATCAGCGCCCGCCGCCCCAGGCTTACTACTCACAGCCCCCGGTTCCCACCGACCTGACTTCGGTGTTCAATTCGATGACCCTGACTCCGCCTGACGATAATTGGTACATGGACACAGGAGCCTCCTCTCATGTGACGAACAATCCAGGTACCCTCTCTACCTATTTTAATTCAAGTACTTTACCTTCTATTCTTGTTGGTAATGGCAATACGATCCATGTCCTCGGTACTGGAACAACCACCTTAGCCACCAAACAACCCTTGCAGCTCAAAAATGTCCTTCATGCTCCGGCCATTGTTAAAAACCTTATCTCGGTACGTAAATTTTCTGTTGACAATCACGTGGCTATTATTTTTGACCCTTATGGTTTTTCTGTGAAGGACCTTCAAATGAGGAAAATCATTCCGAGGTGCAATAGTTCCGGGGATCTCTACCCCATCTCCGCCGGTCTCGCACAAGCTTCCGTCAGCCCTTCCGTCAATCTAGCCGTCCAGTCATCCCTTTGGCACGCTCGTCTGGGCCATCCCGGCACGCATGTCACCGAGTCTTTGAGTCCCAATTGTCTCATTCCCCACGATAAGGCCACTCACCATGGAGTTTGCAAGTCCTGCAATGTCGCCAAACACAAACGCCTTCCATTTTTTACTTCTCAGACACTTACATTTGCTAGTTTTGATATTTTGCATTGCGATTTATGGACATCTCCAATTCCTAGTGTAAGCGGTTTTCGCTACTATTTGGTCATTTTGGATGATTACTCGCATTTCGTTTGGGTATTTCCGCTACGCCACAAATCCGAAACAGTGGACAAACTCACCCATTTTCATGCTTTTATCAAAACCCAATTCCACACCAATATAAAGAGTGTCCAAAGCGATATGGGAGGGGAGTTCGACAATGCCCGCCTTCAATCTTTTTGCGCAACCCATGGCATCGTACGCCGACTTTCATGTCCACAATCATCACCACAAAATGGCAAGGCCGAGCGCATTCTCCGTACCCTTAACGACAAGACTCGCACTCTACTCCAACACGCCTCCTTACCACCAAAATTTTGGGTTGAAGCTCTCAACATGGCTACCTATCTTTATAATATATTACCCACAAAATGTCTCACCTCCGCCACCCCTACCTTTGCCCTCTACAGCCGACATCCGACGTATGCGCATCTCCGCGTCTTCGACTGTCTTTGTTTCCCTAACATGACCGCAACTAGTCCCCACAAACTTGCACCTCGGTCCACTCTTTGCGTATACTTGGACCCCTCATCCGATCATCGGGGTTCCCGTTGCCTACGTTTGGATAATCATAAGGTCCTCATATCTCGCCACGTGGTTTTCGACGAAAGTTCATTCCCCTTCTCTGAGCTTAAACCACCCGTCTCCACCTCTCCCGCCACCTCCGACCTCTCGCCTCTCATCATCCACACCTGGAGTCACCAACCTTGCCCTACAGCCCCACCTCCTTCCCATCCCCTCACAACACCGGCTGCCCCAACCGTGCCACCTCCTCCAGCACCCACCGCAGCACCAACCCGCCAACACCCTATGACAACTCGCCGACAGGCCGTAATCATTAAACCCAACCCGCGCTACAACCCCAGCGCTACCACTCCCAACCCCACCATTTCCCCGTTGCCCAAATCCCACCTCACTGCCCTTACCGACCCTCATTGGCATTCCGCAATGAACGATGAGTTTAGTGCTCTTATTAAAAATGGCACTTGGGACCTTGTTCCAAGGCCCCGTGATACTAACATCATTCGGTGTATGTGGTTGTTCAAGCATAAGTTCAGGTCGGATGGCATTCTGGAGAGACACAAGGCTCGGTTGGTTATCAACGGTAAGTCCCAACAGGTCGGTGTCGATTGCGGTGAGACTTTCAGCCCGGTTGTCAAACCAGCCACCATTCGGACCGTCTTAAGCATTGCGGTTTCGAAAGATTGGCCAATTCACCAACTCGACGTCAAGAACGCCTTCTTACATGGCCATTTGCAGGAGACAGTCTATATGCATCAGCCCTCGGGGTTTCGTGACCCTCACCGGCCATCACATGTGTGTTTGCTTCGCAAGTCCCTCTATGGCCTCAACCAGGCTCCTCGAGCATGGTACCAACGGTTCGCTACATACCTACACCACCTCGGCTTCACCAGTTGCCAGACCGATACCTCTCTCTTTGTATACCAAGTCGGCAACGACACCGCATACCTCCTGCTCTATGTGGACGATATCATCATCACCGCTTCATCTTCAACCGTCCTCACCAGGATTATGTCTCTGCTCAGCGCCGAATTTGCCATGACCGACCTCGGCAAATTGAGCTACTTCTTGGGTGTTGGCGTGACCCGATCACCGTAAGGTATGTTCTTACACCAAGCTAAGTATGCACAGGAAATCATTACTAAGGCCAACATGTCGGCTTGCAAGCCATCATCCACTCCGGTCGACACCAAGGCTAAGCTCAGCGCATCTTCTGGACCGCCAGTGAAGGACCCCACTACTTATCGCAGCCTAGCCGGAGCTTTGCAATACCTGACGTTTACCCATCCCGACATCGCCTATGATGTCCAACAGGTATGCTTGTTTATGCACGACCCAAGGGAACCTCATCTTCAGGCTCTGAAACGTATCATCCGATATGTTAAGGGCACCAGTTCTATGGGTCTGCACATCGGCCGCTCCACCGTGGCCTCCCTTACAGCGTACTCGGATGCCGATTGGGCCGGTTGCCGAGATACTCGACGGTCGACATCAAGTTACTGCGTTTACCTTGGTGACAATCTCATCTCATGGTCATCAAAACGACAGGCTACGCCATGGCTGAGACATGTTGGCTCCGCAACTTGCTTACCGAACTCTGGGTTCCCATGACAAAGGCCACGTTGGTTTATTGTGACAACATTTCGGCAGTCTATCTCTCGCCCAATCCTGTGCAGCACCAACGCACAAAGCATGTGGAGATCAATATTCATTTCGTTCGGGAGAAGGTTTCTTTGGGACAGGTCCGCGTCCTCCACGTTCCGTCAGCTCACCAGTACGCCGACATATTCACCAAGGGCCTGCCGTCACCACTCTTCACCGATTTTCGATCCAGTCTCTACATCCGCTCTTCTCCTGCCTCGACTGGGGGGGGTGTTAGGATATATATTTATATAGGGATTTATTTATGTAAATAGGGAGATTTGTATCTACCCGAATCCCTGTAAATCCGGTAACATTCTAGTATATATGGAGAGATAGACAGAGATCCCGATTGATGAATCTTTCACCAAATCATAACTAATTACAGAGTGAAGGCAACGGGTCCCAACCAAACAGTACCAAGACGGCACGACCGGCGAAAAACCGGGGAGAATTCCAGAAATCCAGGCCGGCGTGAAGCCCAAGGAGGCGGCCACCATTTTTAGCGGTGCCGGAGAGGATGAGGGTTAGGACCGGAACGAGGATGGACTCACCCTCGCCCAAGCACCACAACCCCATCCAAATCGCCGACGATGAGTAACCCCAGAAGTAACGCCCCTCGCACCATTGATACAAGACCAATCAAGGAGGAATAGTGTACAGGTGATCCAAGGAGGAGGAAGAGGAGGTCGGAAAGGGAGAGAACCCCCCAAAACCCAAGCTCTTACTCCGCCAAGACTACACGGACGAGATCGATTGGAGAAAACCCGAGGCCGGCGGTGGAAACGGAAGTTTCCAAACCGAACCCCCCGAGAGCTTGCGAACCGGAGAGTCGAAAAACGGGGCTTGAAGCA
This sequence comes from Persicaria tinctoria, assembly GCA_037127255.1. Classification (NCBI taxonomy): domain Eukaryota; kingdom Viridiplantae; phylum Streptophyta; class Magnoliopsida; order Caryophyllales; family Polygonaceae; genus Persicaria; species Persicaria tinctoria. The sequence continues at coordinate 28,987,257 of JBANSL010000016.1, read as the reverse complement.
CAAATTGGACATGGAAGAGATGAAATCAAGACCATGAACCAAGAGGCACAAAAAAACTCCAAAAAGCTTTTGAAATTTGTTCAAAGATTGAAGATATTTAGTTATTTATTTGTTCTTGTTTTAGTTCTTCAACAAGGAAACCGGACCACATGAGTGACGCTAACACTGCAGAACGACGATGGCCGAAGCCAGGATAAAGCGGCCGAGGCCGGATTGGGCTCCCGAAGGAGATTTGGGCTCCCGAAGGAGATGGGTTGGAGCTCTCAAAGAGAGCTTTAGAACTCCCGGATGAGGGTTAGGGGCTCCCGAAAGAGAGTTAGGGGCTCCCGGATGAGTTTTCGCGCCACCGCCATGGTAGTGGTTTGGCCACCAGGGGAAGCACCGATGAGTTTTTTACCTCTTCAAAAGAGAGAGTTTTAGAGAGAGGTTTTTCGGTCATTGTTAATTTTGGAGATAACTGGAGATCAAGTTATTTTGCTTTTTTGTTTGGATTTTTTTTTTCTTTTCATTGATTTTTTATAAGTAATAATTCGAGCACATACCTAAAACTCGGTAGTAGGGGTGATATACGAGCCGAACGAGCCGAGCTTGACATGTTCAAGCTTGACTCGTTCAGGAATCGAGCCGAGCCGAGCTCGAGCCCAAAAATTATTCGAGCTTTTTTTGGTGCTCAAGCTCGGCTCGCGAGCCCAAAGGTAAACTCGAGCTCGGCTTGTGTAGGCTCAACGAACGAGCATGGGCTCGTTCGTTTGGCTTGTTCGAGCCTAGTGGTAATAAAAAAAAAACTATTTGCCTCCGTAGCATAGTGGTAATAAAAAAAAACCCAGTTGGGGTGGCTCACTAGTGGGGAGCAAGGGGAAGTCAGGAGGTCTTGGGTTCAATCCCTACCTCCGCTCCTTTCCTTGGATTAAAATTCAAGGTTTGCCTTGCTCCTTTTCAGTGGGCCAAGCCGGTCGATGCGAGCCGGCTTACCTGGTGCGTGGCTCTTGTCGGCTGGGTCACGTGTCCGGGGTTTGCCACCAAAGGTGGGTTCCTCGTCATAAAAAAAAAAAAGGTGCAATCACCACGTAAAATGCACGATGAAAAGAATGAAACTAAGTAGAACTAAAACCGAATGTTGAGGATGTCGACGAAGAACGAAGCAAAGCACCATCAAAGGGAAGCACCGCAGGTCAGCGGTACAACATGACTCTAACTCCTGTGAGGCAGTGAAGACGAAACTGCAACGACCAATCTCTCGGATACGGAGTCGCCCCGACTCGCCCTTTGCACTTTGCACACTACCACGACCTCAACCTGTCCCGACTCTGGATGCAGTAAACCCATCCAAGTTGTAGAACGCTTAGGAACACCAAAAGACAGCGCCATGTGCTACCCGAATAAAACACTAAAAAACCGGCCAAAAAAGACACAGATTTCAATATTAAAAAAGAAAGGGGTATCGAACCTTACAAGCAAGGTGTTATTTTTTTTTGATAAGGTAAGAATTCGAGGGTCAGACAGGCCTGACACCTCGAGAGGCCGACAAAGTCGGCAGACGGCGAACTGTTTAAACATACAAAGTAAATAACAAAAGGTGCAACTTAGGTAGTAACAAGCAAACAATTCCGAGCGACCTAGCAAACCTAATCCAAACACATTGGGGACAACATAGACTACAAATCGAAGCCAAGCGCCACCAAACAGCGACACCGCTGGCCAGCGGTACATGAGGAGTCTTGTGGGCAGTGAAGACGAACCTACAACGAAATTTCCGGATTACGGAGACGCCTCGATACACACTGCCTTGACTCCAGCCAGACCCGACTCCGAGACGCTAGAGCCCCAACTAAGAAAAGGACCGTCGAGACCAATGAAAAGAGTAACCGAGAACCACCAAAGTACAACGCACCTAAAAACCCTTTCGAAATTTAAACAAACCCTTTCGAGATTTAAACAGACCCTTTTGGGATTTTGATCCAAGCCTTTCGAAATTTTAGTCAATCCCTTTTAAAAAATTTTAATTAACCCTTTCGGGATTTTATTCAGTTCTATAGTTAAATGCAAAAATACACATAACTATAGAACCAATTCACCAAAGACATTATTTTATATAAAAAAAAAACTAAGGCACACAAAACTTGGCGTGCAAGGCCATCTCTCGACAACTTGCACACCAAGCACCACAATTCATTACTCTAGCCGAGGAAGACAACCGGAGAGGGGATGCCGCCTAGGGTAGTCGGAAAGGCCCCCACCGAACGCCGGCGACAACAACGAGCAGCCCAGGCGGGGGAGAGAGCACCCTCGACCTTCCACGAAAGCGAGCGGCGACCGTTCACCACTATCTCCAGACCGGAGAACCAAACAACAAAGTAACAAGCAAACAATTCCGAGCGACCTAGCAAACCTAATCCAAACACGTTGGAGACAACATAGACTACAAATCGAAGCCAGGCGCCACCAAACAGCGACACCGCTGGCCAACGGTACATGAGGAGTCTTGTGGGCAGTGAAGACGAAACTACAAGGAAATTTCCGGATTACAGAGACGCCTTGATACACACCGCCTTGACTCCAGCATGACTCGACTCCGAGACGCTAGAGCCCCAACTAAGAAAAGGACCGTCGAGACCAATCAAAAGAGTAACCGAGAACCACCAAAGTACAACGCACCTAAAAACCCTTTCGAAATTTAAACAAACCCTTTCGGGATTTAAACAGACCCTTTCGGGATTTTGATCCAACCCTTTCGAAATTTTAGTCAATCCCTTTTCAAAAATTTTAATTAACCCTTTCGGGATTTTATTCGGTTCTATAATTAAATGCAAAAATACACATAACTATAGAAACAATTAACCAAAGACATTTTTTTATATAAAAAAAAACTAAGGCACACAAAACTTGGCATGCAAGGCCATCTCTCGACAACTTGCACACCAAGCACCACAATTCATTACTCTAGCCGAGGAAGACAACCGGAGAGGGGATGCCACCTAGGGCAGTCGGAAAGGCCCCCACCGAACGCCGGCGACAACAACGAGCAGCCCAGGCAGGGGAGAGAGCACCCTCGACCTTCCACGAAAGCGAGCGGCGACCGTTCACCAGTATCTCCAGACCGGAGCACCAGACAGCAAAGTAACAAGAAAACAATTCCGAGCGACCTAGCAAACCTAATCCAAACACGTTGGAGACAACATAGACTACAAATCGAAGCCAAGCGCCACCAAACAGCGACACCGCTGGCCAGCGGTACATGAGGAGTCTTGTGGGAAGTGAAGACGAACCTACAAGGAAATTTCCGAATTACGGAGACGCCTAGATACACACCGTCTTGACTCCAGCCAGACCCGACTCCGAGACGCTAGAGCCCCAACTAAGAAAAGGATCGCCGAGACCAATCAAAAGAGTAACCGAGAACCACCAAAGTACAACGCACCTAAAAACCCTTTCGAAATTTAAACAAACTCTTTCGGGATTTAAACAGACCATTTCAGGATTTTGATCCAAGCCTTTCGAAATTTTAGTCAATCCCTTTTCAAAAATTTTAATTAACCCTTTCGGGATTTTATTCGGTTCTATAATTAAATACAAAAATACACATAACTATAGAACCAATTAACCAAAGACATTTTTTTATAAAAAAAAAAAAAACAAGGCACACAAAACTTGGCGTGCAAGGCCATCTCTCGACAACTTGCACACCAAGCACCACAATTCATTACTCTAGCAGAGGAATACAACCGGAGAGGGGATGCCGCCCAGGGTAGTCGGAAAGGCCACCACCGAACGCCGGCGACAACAACGAGTAGCCCAGGCGGGGGAGAGAGCACCCTCGACCTTCCACGAAAGCGAGCGGCGACCGTTCACCACTATCTCCACACCGGAGCACCAGACAGCAACCGCGCCACCACCGGGTGCCGAAGGCAGAGAGATAAAGGAGAGGGCAAGCACCTCGCCAACACCATCGATGAAAAGACATCGAGGACAATCGGCGGACTTGGGTTGAAAGGCTCGATGGAACCCAAGGACTGTCGAGCTAATAGATAGACATAGGAGGTGTTGAAGCGTGAAATTGGATTGAAAAAAAAAAGGAAAACTAATTAAAATACCCCCACATTTGGGGTATGGTAAAAATATATCCTCAACTTTCAAATGTAATAAAAATATCCCGACCTTATAGGGTAGTGGTAATATATTACCACAAGTTTTTTCACGAGTCAAAAATGTTGACAAGGCAGCCTACGTGGATTTTCTTACAAGGGTTTTCTTAAAAAGGGTCTTTAGGAAAAAAAATAAAGAGCTTGACCAGGTTCATATCCAACGCATTTTCCTCCCTCATATCTTCTTTCGTGGTCGCCTCTTGAATTGTCTTCTAGATAGCTTATGGTTCCTCTTCAATGTCTGTCTTCCTCCCTCGTGGTCGACTATCTTGAGCTGTCTCTCTCACATCTTCTTCCCCTTTGATTCATTCACGGACTTGGTTGGGTAAGTTTTATTTTTTTCCCTCTTCGTTGTGTTGTTGTTGTTGTTGTTGTTGTTGTTGTTGTTTTGTTATCGTTTTGGTGTTAGGAATAGTCGTGTTGTGTTAATTGAGTCAATTTTGACCGGATTAATTGTTTGGTTGAATCAATTTCGTTTTTCGGCTTTAATTTATTATCATTGAAGAAAATCGTTCAAGCCCGTGAGAAAACACAGGGTAATATATTACCACCACCCTCAAAGGTCGGAATATTTTTATTACATTTGAAAGTTGAGGATATATTTTTATCATACCCCCAAAGATGGGGGTATTTTAAATAGGTTTTCCAAAAAAAAAAAGGGACAAGAAACTATGAACTGCAAAAGCCCCTTATCAATTTCTTTTTGATCGAGGTCCGAGAAAGGAATTTCTGAGATAGGGTTTGCCTCAACGTTGGTTGTCTCGCCGGAGCACAGAATGCTTGTGCCAGCGGAATGGATGCAGTCAAAGGCAGGTTAGATGGCCGAAGCCGGAGCCGGGCGACGAGGATGGGTTGATGCTCCTCTCTCTCAAAACGAATCGCAAATCTGGAGCCCTAATTAGGGAAATTTAGGGATTTATCACAAAAGCCCCAAAATCAACACTTGACTTAGGGAACATTTGAGTCGATCGTTCTAAACGGAACGGATACACGAGGGTTTGTGAGGACACCGACGCAGCCAAGGCGGGCATCGAAATCGGCGGGTAAACGAACAATAGCCCCAAACCAAGGTGTTACTCAAAGCACCGACTTCATCAAAGAATGGATATGACCTCCGAAGAGGGGGTTTTGGCCTCCAAAGATGTAGCAAGGTGTTATTTATATATAAGAATACAAATATTTAATTATATATATATATATATAATTACATGGTAAGCATTGCTTACATAGGATCCTCTCTCTCTCGCTCGCTCGCTCTCTCTCTCTCTCTCTCTCTCTCTCTCTCTCTCTCTCTCTCTCTCTCTCTCTCTCTCTCTCTCTCTCTCTCTCTCTCTCTATATATATATATATATATATATATATATATATATATATATATATATATATATATATATATATATATATATATATATATATGGAGTGGTCACTCTTTAGGGTGTACCTTGTGCACAATTATGGACCGTTGATAAAGTGAGATGGGCCGACCTAAAAATTGTTTAATTAGTCGTAAATTATTTAGACGTATGTGCCGAATTTCGGCGATTAGTGGTAATGAATTGGTAAATTATTCGGTGAAATCCGACTTATTGTTCGTCATTAATGAAGCCTTCGGTTTGACAAAAAATATAAAAATCCTTCATCGCACGAGCATTATTCGGTGAAATGTAAAATATTATTCTGTGAAATATAAAACATTATTCGTATAAAACGAAAGTATTGTTTAGGGAATTTGAGTTTTTTTTATCTGAAATTGATAAACAAAAAAAATAAAACATTATTCGGTAGCATGGGATAAATTATTCAGTGGAATTGGTAACTGTTCATCTAAACTAGATGAAAAAAGATATTGTGACATTATTCGGTAGCATATGAAATATTATTCGGTTAAATTGACAAATTTTAAAAACAAATGAAATTAGTTAAAACAAAGCAGGTTTAAAAAAAAATAGCTTACCACAAAAAAAAAGGCCAAAATGAGGGTTTCTTTGATATACAGGTCATGTAGGAGGGAGAAATCAAGAATGGGGGATGAGGGAGGTTGATTCACGCGCAGTTAAGAGAGTTGTGTGATTTTTGCATGTGGGTCCCACAATAAATTAAAACAAAATTTAAAAAATCCCCTTTAATCATAGCCATCCATCTCACTTTATCAACGGTTCATAATTGTGCACAAGGTACACCCTAAGGAGTGTGCACTCTGAAACCACTCCCTATATATATATATGTGTGTGTGTGTGTGTGTGTGTGTGTGTGTGTGTGTGTGTGTGTGTGTGTGTGTGTGTGTGTGTGTGTGTGTGTGTGTGTGTGTGTGTGTAGGTAAAGGTTCAAATGAAAAAGGGGCTTAAAGTGAAAAAACCTCTTAAAGTGAAAATGGATCAAATTGTAGGTTCGGGTCGCGGAGCCTGTTCACGCGTTTATGGGCCGAATCAAATTCACATATCCAAATTGCTTCCTCTCTCTCCTTCTCCCCTTCCTATTCATCCCTATCAGATCTGAAAAACAAACGTCTTCCTCTTTCTCGTTCATCTCTCTCAGTCTCTCTCTCAACTTGAAATCCCTCCTCCCATGGACCTTATAGGCCATGCCGATGACGAACCATGGAAGCAGCCGCCCGTCGAGCCGTCGTCGATCTACTCCCGAGGCGCCACCAGCAGCCATGTGAGGTCTCCCTTTCCCTTCTTTCTACCTGCGTTGGGGTCCGGCCAAACGCGAATGGAGCCGCCGGGAATCTAGATCGATTAGGCATTCGGCTTTAAGGAAACGAAAGACAGAATCTAGATTGACATCAATAAGGTATGGCTTTGCAAATTTGTTCGAAGCAAGTGAGGAATTCGAAAGTTCCCGTTCACATTGTATGCGCCTCCCTCCCTTTCATTTCTATTGTGGTTAATTTTGAAATTTGTTGGATAACAATGGGGAATTCTGTCACATACCTCCTGAAATTGAGCAACTTATGATGATTTCTGAAGTTCAAGTGGAAGAGAGTGATCTTAGTTCTATCAGATAAGTTTCTTCATATAATGTTGAACTCAAACCATCTTGTATTGCTGAACATTCAAAGCCATTCTCTGGTTTTTTTCATGAGGTAGGTTTGTTTACGAGCGAAATTTGAACTTGAAAAGTGAATTTTATTTCAGGCCATTTGTCCTATTTGATCAGCTCAGCCAGCGAAAGCTTACATCCCAAAAGGTCATTTAGGAACATCAATTATTTACGCATGTATGTATCCTTTAGGAACAGATGGAAGGTGGATCATATGTTTCACGATTCCCTTATTGGAAATTTAGATTATGATAAGGGTAAATTCATGCATTTTAGGTGTTTGATAAAATGCCTAGGATAGAAATCAAGATTGAGGTATGGTTAACTCCATGCCTACTAGGTGTTTTAATGGAGATGGCCCGAGGCGCTTCTTTTTCTTTGATTTTAACCGAACATGTTTTCTTGTTGTTGTCGGAGGAGCAATCTGAATCTGAAGAGGAGGGGCTTGTGGTACTCTCCATGACATATAGGACGTTGTCTCTCATTGTAGGTATCTCCAAACTTTGCACAACTTGCGTAACTTGTCCTGAGAATGAACGTCTCTTGAGTCTTGTAAGGTGCACTACCTATAAGTTTGCACAATATTAATATTGCCATGAACTTCAAACAAGTAGATAAATATGCCAAGTTTACCCACCTATTATCATTCATGAAGAATCTTTGAATAGTTTGCATCTGTAAGTAACTTGAATGTCGAGATTTCACTTCTATTCCTAGATCCTTTTAAATATGTTGATGCTTTTAGATGGAAATTTTGACTGTTGCACATAATGTGCCAATGCTACTGATTTTTTCGATGGAAAAATAGGATTTATATTGTGCCTTCGCTAGTGATTTTTCCATCGAAAAAAGGATATGTATTGTGCATTTGCTGCTGATTTTTCGATCAGCGAAAGATATGTTTTTTGCTCTCCAAGGGCTTATGCTGCTGTGCTATTGTTGTGCTGATTTGAAGATGTGAATGCTGATGTTTTTGGATAGAAATTTATGTTGTCTTAATTGTGCTGATTTGGGCCAGCTATTGAGTATGGTTTGATGCTTTCTTTCAATCGATCGCCTTTGCTCGTTTGATGTTGTCGCTTGTTGAAGCTGTTTTTCAACTAATTTGCTCAGCTCTTGGCTTTGTTTCTTGATGATGGTGATGCCTTGTGTAGCCTTATGGCTTTGATGACAGTATGAGCTGGCTATGGAGCTGTCAAAGAGACAATTTTATGCTGAATTTCCCACTGCTGCAAGATTTCAGGGGTTGAATTGGAGGAAGCTTTCATATAATTTCCCATGTTGTGTTTCGATTGTATTCTCCATTGCATATGGACAACATCGATTTTATTCTCCATTGCATATGGTTTAAGGTCAATAAATTTGGGGCTGGCTTAGATTGAATCCTGAAATTTTCGATTGAGATCCAGAGTTTAGCGATCCTCTATAGTATTATTCCTAATTGTGCAACATCAATTAAATGAATGCCAAATATTTTGCTTGTTTTTATTCCACCGTTGCTTTGATTTAATAAACTGTCTTCAAGTTTTCCCCATTCCTTATGAACCACTTAAGCGTGATAATGCTCATTCCTCTAGTGCATGCATTTGAGTATTGGGCATTCGTTTAAACATGTATATCATCTTTTGATAAGTTTATTTAGTTGTTTGACATGAGCATTATAGTGTTGGTTGCTTAAGATGACATGTGTGTCCTTGCTTAAGATGTGCTTAAAAAGACTGGATATAAGCTTATTAGCTCAAAATGGTAGAGCGATGTGCTATACACAAAGATGTGGGTTCAAGTCCCGCATAGGCTATTTAAGATTGTCTTCTTTTTGTTCTTGATCATGAATAAGATTATAAAGTGCAAGAATAAGATGATAAAGTACATAAATAAGATGATAAAGTGCAAGAATAAAATGGAAGTGTATGAATAATAATATGAAGTGCATGAATAAGATTATGACGTGCACAATTAAGATTATAAAGTGCATAAATAAAATGATAAAGCGCAAGAGTAAAACGACGAAGTATATAAATAATAATATGAAGTGCATGAATAAGATTCTGAAGTGCACAATTAAGATTATAAAGTGTAAAAATAAAATGATAAAGTGCAAGTATAAAATGATGAAGTGTATAATATGAAGTGCATGAATAAAACGTTAAAGTGCACAATTAAGATTATGAAGTGCATAAATAAAATGATAAAGTGCAAGAATTAAATGATGAAGTGCATAAATAAGATGTTAATGTGCAAGAATAAAATGATGAAGTGCACAATTAAGATAATGAAATGCATAAATAAATAATATAGTGCAAAAATAAGATGATGAAGTGCACAATTAAAATGAAAGTGTAAGAATAATAATATGAATAAAATCATGAAGTGCACGAATAAGATTATGAAGTGCACAATTAAGATTATAAAATGCGAAAATAAAATGATGAAGTGCAAGAATAAAATCATGAAGTGCAGGAATAACCGAATAAGATTATGAAGTGCACAATTAAGATTATAAAGTGCAAAAATAAAATGATGAAGTGCAAGAATAATATGATGAAGTGCATGAAAAAGTCCAAGAATAAAAGGATGTAGTGCATGAATAAGATTCTGAAGTGCACAATTAAGACTACAAAGTGCAAGAATAAAGTGATGAAGTGCATGAAGGGGATGATAGAGAAGTTGTTGAGCAAGTTCATAAATCACCTTGAGTTTAAGATCATGAATATTGGCTTCAGAGGAAGATTTCTCAAGCGTATGAGCAGCAAATGGACTCACAACAATTCCAGATACTTGCTGAGCAGGTCCTTTAATAATCACAACAATGCCAGATACTTGCTCAGTCCAAGCACCTTTTATTGGTTGTAGATTTGGGTTCCTTTAATAATCACTGTAGAATAAGCATAAAAACATACCTAGATTACAGATTTCATATTTTAGCAAATATTGTAGATTATAGCAAAAATTACAAAAGTGCAAGAATAATACTATCAAGTGCAAGAATAATACCATAGAGTGCAAGAATAATATTACTTATAGATTGCATAAGCTCAATGTAAAGCATAAGAAAAATCAGCCAAAACAGAATTTACATCCAAAGTGAGGCATCTATAGAACCTACACATAATCCTGCAACTGCGAGTGTTGTTGGAATCTCCACAACAACATAAACAAGCGAAATATGCAATCAAATCTAATACATGATTTATTGAGACTAAAAAGGCCACGTAAATTTTTTCACAACCTTCTATTTGAGCTTCTAGAATTAAAATGCACAAATACGATAAAATAAGTTCATAAATAAAATGATTAGGTGGACAAATAACAACAGATCTAAAATTTGGACATTGAAACAATAGATAGATCCCGGTGGAGTCGAACCACCAACCTCCTGAACAACAATTGTTCAGGCGCTCATTCCTAATTGAGCTTTTGGATCTTAATACAAGTAACAAGCTAACCCAAATATGGACAAGCTAAGAACATTTGAGTTCTAAAAATGCACTTTTTAGTTTTATATTTGCACTTTTTAGTTTTTTCTCCTACCAAGATACATAGTTTTGTTATTGTGCCCTCTGTTGACAATCTAGTGAAAGAGTTTGGAATGTGTACACATTACTGATCTTCCAGTAATAATAAGCCTTAATATTATATTAAACTAAAATCAAGTGTGGCAAGAACAGGCTATAAAATTATTATAAAAAACTGAAAAAGGTCAAAGTAAAGCCAAAAGAATGAGCATCAATATTCAATACATCATCTATATTATCTAAGTTGTACATAGCTAAAGGAAGATCAGCTGGTCAATTTTTCATTAGTTTACATCATATTATGAGCTGTTGCATCTCCAAATTTGAAGGTACTGAATTTTTTTGAAACAATGTATTCTCAGGGAGGTCCTAGCCACAAGAAAATGAATCCATTCAGATTGTGAAACTCTTAACAGCTTGACTGAAAACTACATGTTGTTGCAGAATGAGAGTATTAGTTAATATGTGGCAACTTAAAAGGTTAGTCAAGCATAAAAGCTAACAGTTACAAGTGAACAAAATGACCAATGCATTTGTAATGAGAGTTTCAACTACTCCTTAGTCATCTCATACCTGTTTAGAACCATACAAACATGAATCATTCTACTGAATCCCTGGAAAGATTATATCGAATGAAATCTCAAGTTAAAGTGTCTATTCGCTCTCCAATTCAAATTGCAAATAGAAACTACACATAAATACAGATTAGGGTTCATAAACGTAATTAAGTAATGCAAAATTGCTACCCGCCAAGAATGCTCAACTAGGTGTGTCCTAATGCGTTGTGAATTGTGATTAGATGGTGTTGAAAAAATAATCCCATGAAAAAAAATACTAGTATGAGTATGAAGCACAAGCCTGAAATCTTAGTATGGAAGAAGCTCTTAAAGCAGTATAGAACCAATGACAATTGATTATAGTTTACACATACACAAACATTTTATCTCATTTTAGCTAATATAGCAAATTGACAAAAGTTTCCACATCAATGTATTCAGAAGGGGGAAACAGTAATCAGCAATTCAAATCAAAGAAGCTAGAGATGATGCGGGGAAAATTGGGACTAGAACTGCTCCAAATCAAATCAACCACAAAAAACAATGTGACTTAACAAAGAGGGGAAATGCAATTAGCAAGCAGTAAACAACGACTACAACAGATAGATGCTTGTAGTTTACCCAAAAAAAAAATAGACATATGCTTGCAACTTCCACAGATGTAGACGTGAACTCCTTTTCAGTAAAAGAAAGGGAAAAGAATTTCGAAGCTACCCGATCTGAACCAACCGAATCAAGTTTTCTAAGCTTACCAAATTCTATAATTCTGCATAAAATCCCACAATCAAGTGAAAAACAAAACAAATTTCATGGAATGGTGGAGAATCGAAACCTTAATAAAATACTAAATTTCAAAACCCTAATTTTCACATGAAACAAAATCCCAAATTGAAGGCTCGATGTATGACTGTGTGCAAAGAATCCTACCTGACGATCACCACATGGTCCGGTCGATTGACCTGAGTAGGGAAGCAGAGAGCCATGGAGAAGAGGGTGTCCATTGAGACGCCGACGGCATTGAAGGCGGCACTGGCGGTGGCGTTGAAGGTGACGGCAGTGAGCGGCTAGGTAAAGAGGAGGAGGGGGCGGCGATGCAGTGGCTGGGAATGGGAGAGAGATGATGCAATTTGGGGCGAGCGTCGGAGAAGGGATTTACGGGTCAGAGAAGCGGAAGAGTTCCATGTTTAAAATTAGGTTTTTTTTTGGGCCGGTTTGCTTCTGGTTTTTTTTTTCGGTTCAGCGCGGTTCAGTCTTTTTAAGTGAACCGACGCGCGTGTCCTCTATTTCCTCTATTTTCACTTTAAGCAAATTTTTCATCTTAAGCTCCTTTTTCACTTTAACCTCACCCTATATATATATATATATATATATATATATATATATATATATAAGGCTATTTGCATATTTTTGCAAGTTTGGCAAAAAATTGGTCTATCTATGACCATTTTGCCTAAAAGATATATATATTCAGTCTTTTTTTTACTTCAACTCGGGTAGCTTTGGGCCCAAGGACTTGCCTTGGGCACGTGAAAAGCCTTTACCCCAAAGAACATTTCACGTGCCCAATTCGGACCACCCCGGCAAAGAAGCAAACTAGCATACAACGGATGGAGGAAGAGGCGATGAATAGTCGGCGCCGAGTGCAAACAGGATGAAGGAGACTAAGCCAGACACCACCGATCCCAGGCGAGAAGCGGCGGAGCGCCATCAACAAAGCGAACAAAAGTTCGTCGGAACCGGTGCAGAGGGAAGCACATTCAAATTTGTGGGGTTGATGTGCTAATCGAACTCGAGAAGAGCCAGAGGCTAAGTCGATGGTGAAGCACCGGATTCAACAGAGATGGGAATGAAGTGAGAAATCTAGGGATGGACGCGGGATGTGACGGAGTCGTCCCGTGCCCCGTTCTGCGTAATTTTTGCTGGACTTGGTGGGACCGGGACGGGACGGGCCTTGTCCCTCAAATAAAAAAGATTATTAAAAAAATAAAAATTTCATGTATATATTGCGATTTTTAAAGATGTAATAACTATATATCTATAATTTTTTATATTTTACAGGTTCCATATATACACATAATACATATATAATATCAGTGTATAAGTGTATGCATTATATATAGGCAAAGGTTCAAATGTAAAATTGTCATATGGTGTAAAATTTTGTTTAAGGTGTAAAATTCTATTAAAAGGTATAATTACAATTAAATGGGCCTACTTTTTGTAAGTAGTTTGCTAATAGACCTAATTTATAAGTAAATGGGTCTAATTTAATTAGCAAAAATGTCAACCACATGTGCCCCCTTGCCCCCAACAACAATATTAAAGAAAACACTACTTAGATGTTTGAAAAACTTAACCCAAAACAAAAATCAACATTAGCAACAACTTAATTAGTGAAGCATTTAAACCAACAAAAATAGAAAGATATATGAGAAACATTAAATACATTGATGGTAGAACATCACCTAGGAAAAAAATCCGAGACGGGAGAAAGAACCAACAGAAATGCACAAAATTAACTTTGATGTTAGCCACAAATGTGCTAGCATTTCCTCTGCATGGTTCATCATTCGTGATCATTTGGGAAACCTGGTTGCGGTTGAGGGCTCAACTTGGCCAGAAGAATGTTATGATTTCGAAAGGTTTGAATCTCAAACTCGGTCTTCTAAATGCAAGAGAGTTGGGTCTGTCGCATATTCTGATTGAGGAAGACAACCTGACGGTGATAAATGTTCTCAAAGGTTGTTGGTCATGTCTTTGGAAGATTGAAATCCTTATCACTGATATTCGTCTCAGTCTACAACAATTGGAGGTGGTAAGAATCTCGCATGGCTTTCATAAAGTCAGCAGATGCATGGATTGCATTGCAGGAGTCTATAGACTGTCACCATGCTGGATCCACTCCAAGATAGGGATCTTGGCATTTGCATCCAAAATGATGTCATTCGATGATGGTCTAGTAGGGGCTAATCATATTTGTATTGGAAAAATTTGCACTTTAATTATTGAAGTAGATCAACATACAAATCTGAATCATGTAACTGTAACAAGAAAATAAACAAGGATGGGGCGAGGCTTGTCTCCTCGAAAATACCTCCGACGCTCAAGTCAGATTCCTTTTTAATATGTTCATATATCTGTCTGTTACAAGTGGTTCTGATACCCATCTTGATTAACTTGTTCAGATTAGGCTGTTTTTGTTAATTAGAAACAAACAGAAAAAGCTCCGTTCAAATTATTAAGAGGCGGTCCGTCGATATCACATATGTTCTTCGCGGACGATATCATTTTGTGTGTTGAAGCTTCGACTAAGCAGATGGAGGTCGTTATAGGGATTGTGGAAAGATTTTGTAGGGCGCCGGGTTAGAAGATTAGCCATGAGAAGTCGAAGACATTTTAATCTACGAATGTGCCGAGCGAGCTGAGAAATAGGCTAAAACACATCAACAGGTACAATGTGATGGAGAACCTTGGCAACTATCTCGGGATCCTGGTGCTTCACCAGCGCAAGCAAGCTGTCGGGATGGAGAAGTAAAAAGCTTAGCCTCGTCAGGAGGATCACCTTGGCAAAGTCAGTGCTCACATCGATAGCAGTGTATTTAATGGGCTCTATGTTGCTGCCTAATGGTGTTTGTAATAAGGTGGATCAAATTTGCAAAAGGTTTATCTAGGATGAGATAGAAGGGGAGTAGAAGATGCATCTTATATTGTGGAATGAGCTATGCTTGCCGAAAATCTCGGGGGATTGGGAATGTGATTTATGGCTGACTTGAACATAGCTCTGATAAGGAAGCTTGCTTCGAGATTCATAATCGATGTCGATGCCATGTGGGTCCGTTTGATGAAGAGTAAGTATGTGCGGGAGTCGAGAACTTCGGTCAATGGGAAGTCCCATGTTTGGCGAAGTCTGCGGATGAGAGCTAGTAAGGTTGTTAAGCAGACTCAAAATGGGTGATTGGGAATGGTGATAACGTAAGGTTGTGGCTTGATGTTTGGGCTGCGAATCAGCCGTTTCTCTAGATGGCATTGAGGGATATATCGTCGAAGGAACAGGGGATCATGGTGGTTGAGCTATGGTTTGAAGATGGGCACTAAGAGTAGGAGAGACTTGAGGGGAAGCTATTGCCGGAAAGTCTCATACAATTATCCGAAATCGACATTGGAGACAATGAGATGATGGACGAGATGAGCTTGGTTGCGTTTGGGAATGGTGAGTACACGATCTCGTCTGCATATGATCTGATTCGCGACAACAATCTGCAGCACTAAGCGGATAGGTCGATTTACAACATGGTGTGGAGATCGAGATTGAAGGAAAGAGCAAGAATATTTGCTTAGAGTTGTGCTCACCACTTTTGAGAGGGTCTGAAGGCTCATTCCTCCTGGCGACATAAGCAATTTCCAGTACTACTAATAAACAGGCTAATCATTATTCGACCCTTTCTTCTCCTTTAAGGTTTCGTTTACATAACCATTAATTATAACTTATAATATATAATATTCCCTTTGTTCACTTTTAATTGTTTTTTTACTATTTATGCATATTTTTAAGGTAATAAAAACTATATAAAATATTTATTTTATTAATAATTTCATACTTGTTACTTTCTAGTATTAAGTATGATATTATATAGGTCTTACAATTTATGCATATTTTTATTACCTTAAAAAAGTATGTCTGGGATTTTATATAGGTCTTACAATTAAAAGTGAACCGATTACATTATACAATACAGTATATATATTACTCCCTCCGTTCAGAAATAAACGATGCTTTGACTTTGGACACGTAGTTTTAGGAGCTAAAAACTATATATAATCTTCTTTTTTTTTAATTTTTTTTTTCATAATGTAATACTTATAGTAATAAGTATTACATTATGAAAAAAAAATAAGATTATATATAGTTTTTAGCTCCAAAACTATGTGCCCAAAGTCAAAGAATAAATATTACATTATGAAAAAAAAAATTAAAAAAAATAAGATTATATATAGTTTTTAGCTCCTACAATACTACGTTCCCAAAGTCAAATATCGTTTATGTTCGAACGGATGTTGTATAATATAGACAAGCGTGATAGGATGAAAAACAATCGTAATTAAAAATCAACTACATGCGAGCCCATGGAAACCCATACTTACCTAAATGCTATTGGTCACTCACATTAAATCCTGGCCATTCAACCTACTAGCCAATAAAAACGAAGCACGCAACCAAGGTTTCAGTGGATCATGCACCATCGGATTTCAATCTCCCCCCTTCTATCACACATCAACTAAACGGTTCCCCCGTCCCCTCTTTTTCTTTTCAGAAGTTTCCTCTGCATCGTCCAAATCGACCGAGGAGAGAAAGAGACGCCCGGAAAACAAGGCCGCCGGCGAAGTGAGCGAATCAGAATAAGGAATTGAGTTTCCGGCGCCTAGGTAGAAATTATGAGCGCGCGATTCACAAAGCGATCAGGAAAGCTCGTTGATGGGGAGGAGAAATTCGGACGACTCGAATCGGCGGGAAAGAAGTCGGCGATGATGGCGAAGATGATGATGTTGATGCGGAAGGTGTTGACGAGAGAGAAAGAGAAGAGGTTCGAGAGGCGATTGGTAAAGTACGAGGCGTTGCCGGATTACCTAAAGGATAACGAATTCATTCGAGATCATTATCGTTGTGAGTGGCCTTTGAGGGATGCGGTGCTGAGCATCTTCGCTTGGCACAATGAGACGCTTAACGTCTGGACGTATGATGCTAGCTCTTTCAATTTTTCATTTCGTCTTCTCCAATTTTTTCAATTTTCGTGATTTCTCGATGACTTCTCGGTGTTTTCCTCGATCGAATTTGAGCTGAAAGCGTGTCTAATTTTGGAATCCAGATTGTCCTAATCAGCAATTCGTTTCGACGAGTTTATGTTTGTGGATTCGATTCACAAATTGATCAATTGTTGAATGTTTTGAATGCAGGCATCTGGCCGGATTCCTGATTTTCGCAGCTATAGCGGTTGCGAGTTCCATGGAGAAGACGAAACTCGAAACCCTGATTTCCAGCATTTTCTGGTTCTCACTCAGTTCCTCTACAGCTTTAATTGCTTTCAAATTCAAAATCGAAATCATATGATTGTCCATTTGTCGTTTTCAAATCTCACATTCGTTCCGTTCTTATAATTATCTTTTCTAGATTGAAAAGTAGGCCTGGTTTATCTTTTTTTTTTACAGGAAAAACGAATCGCTTTTAAATGTTAACAGTTGGATTAAAATACAACAAAGTCTAACAAAACAGCCAAATGGAAGGAAAAAAAAAAAGATAAATCAAACTTATCTATTGTTGTTTGTGGGGACAGGCAACCAAGTGCGTCGCCATTGACAACGATCCTTGTGAGCTTGAACGGTTCAGAAAATGCATATCATGTGAGTTCGTACTTTATACCGCGTTTCCTTTCTCCCTTGACTACTTATTTTCGTTTTTTCTATTCGTTTTATTCGTCCTTTATCATCAAATTGACAAATCCAAATTTTAATTTATCCTGGCGCATGTTACTACTATGTTTGTATTTGTATGTATAGTTGTTTGGTGGTGGTGGTTGTATTTATCATGTAGTATGAGTTTGATGTGAAGTTGTGCATATTGCATAATGCCCGTCTCTTTTTCCTTGCTTCATTTTTCAACTAAATGCATTAGTCCACTATAAAGGGAAAGTGGAATGAACTTAAATCACACTTAAATCTATTATATTTTTTATATGTAATAAAATAGAAGTTGCATGTGTTAAATGATGATTTCTTCTCAATTATAGTATTTTTAACCGACTATAAAAAGTTTTAGTATTTTTAACTAATTGATTTTTCCCCCATTAATCAGTAAAATATATTAATATAACCTCAAGATAATATTTTATCTAATTTCATTATATATCGTTATATTTTTACAAGATCAATATAACAATAAATGATTTTACAAGATTTTACTCAATTTTTGTTAGATGTTGATATATTTTTACAATCATTACTAGTTTATAGATCGTGCTTTGCATGACTTGATTATTAAACAAAATGGCATATCAATTCTTAGTAAAAAAAAATGCAATTGAAAAATATAAAATTTTAATCTTATTTTTAATATCACTAAAATGTCCGGTACTACTATTGATTTATTTAAGTGGAATTAACATTAAACTAATCTCAAAGCAACAAAAAAAATATATTGAACAATTTTCTGTTAAAAATGTCATCCACTTTAATATGTATCTAAATTAACCTAATACAAAAAAAAATCATATCTTGTATTAATCACATTTTAATTGATTTAAAATAAAATAATTCCACTCAAAATGGACCCAAATCACTTATTTTCACATTAGGGAATTTAAAATCATCAATCGTGGTTAAGTTTTATAATCAATGTGATATTTGTTCAAGTATATATATAATAAAAGAGTATACACACACACACTAATAACATTAATTATAATTTTAAAATAATACATGTAATTTTAGCTATCAATTATCCAATATTAATTTTCTATTAAAAAAATACATTATAATTTTCCATCAAATGGAATAAAAAATAATACTAAGAGAATACGAAAAATGTAAGGAAGGAGTATAAGTAAATATTAATTTTTTATTTTTCTATTTTTTTTTGGTTCAAAGGTAGGCACTTAGGCCATTACAATATTGGGGGAGGGGGGATTCGAACTCGTGACCTATTGAACACTACATGTCATCATTACCAGCTAAGCTAGTAAGGCTTGACTAAGTAAATATTAATTAGGAAGGAGATCCACTCACACGTCCAGTGGCGGATCATGAAGCGTTTAGTTGAAGGGGCGAAAAATTGATCTCTAATATTTTTTCAAAAAAATCATCAATATTTGAAGTTTTCGGGTTTAATTATTTTATTAATTATGAAGTTTAACAAATGATGAGTATGGTAGAAGTGTATTAATTTGGTAAATGATGTAAAAAATAATTTATATCGTTTCAGTCTTGCAACGTCTATAACTTTTTACTCAGTTATCGAATTTGAGCTTATAATATATCAAATCGATACTATCGACGAGAGTAACATGTATATTAAATTTCATTTTTGATTTGGGGGGGGGGGGGGGGGGGGCGATTGCCACCCCCGGTTCTTTAAAGGATCCGCCCCTGCACACGTCCCTACGTCCCTACGTATGCAGATGCACTCACGTGCCGCAACGTAGAACCAATATATCGGTTTAATATATGTATATAGAAGATAGATAGATAGATAAGATAAGATATAAAATATCATAACAATATAAATTTAAAATAAGACTTTACTTAATTTCGTTCGATATCGATTTATTTTTAGGATTTTTACCCAATATCAATAGGGAGGGATAGAATTCAGTTTCGATCTAGGGTAGTATTTGGAAATTTTCTGTTTTATATATATATATATATATATATATATATATATATATATATATATATATATATATATATAAAGTAGTCTTTACACATGAGTGACGAAATTGGGCGGACATGATAGTGAAAGAAAACCGATGAGTTCACTCCAAGAGGTAAGTGTGAGGTGGTGGGTGAGATAATGGTGATTTTAGGTTTGATTTAATTTGTTTGTTGGGGTTGAGTTTAATTTGTTAGTTTGTTTTCATACTCTTCACTATTTCATCTTGGCCTTCTTGTTGAACTAGTTATCGACTTTATTGAAACTAGTCTAGACCCCGTGCGAACGCACGGGATTTTTAAAATTAATCTTAGTAAACTCATCTTATTTTTCAGATTTTATATATCATATTAATCAATGCACTTTAAGTGATGAATAAAACATATTACTCGTCTAGGAAATATTCCGAATGAGTATTAAAATGCGATAAATTTCTAGAACAATAACAAAAACAAAGGAAAAGATTATCATATGGTTTTTTTATTTATCGATAACTTCGTGTTACCTTAACGATAAATTTCTAGAACAATAAAAAAAAACAAAGGAAAAGATTATCATATGGTTTTTTTATTTATCGATAACTTCGTGTTACCTTAACTTCACTTGATGAGAGTGAAAATTATTTTACTTTTTGCACATAATTTTAAATTTTATTTCAAAAGTAATCCCTCTATTTTTTTTTTTACTATTTATGAGGCAAGAACAACATTAGCATCAACCCTCACCCTAATTTCTTTAAATAATACATCAGAATAACACTGGCCGTTGTTCTTCTCTATCACAGCATCTACAAGAGAAAAAAGCTTTTGAAGTTGAGACGCTTTCTTTCCTTGATCCTCTGTCTTGTTATCAAAAAGAACAACACGGTTTTCACAGCATTTAAGTATATCCTGCACGGGGCAAGAAATGAAATTCAAATTATCCGATCATGTGGTTCAACAATATTTGCTCCCTTAAATAACATTGTACAAATCTAGGTGATCGAGATAGTAACATCATCAAAAACAGATGAGTAGCACACACACAATCTTCGGAACCTAATATAATGATTAGATCTAATACAATAGATGTCGGCCATTTTGGGGGATACAATATGAATTCTATAAGCAAATCATCAAATTCAATTACAACAGCTCATTCAATAATGCAATATCAGAAATGGATATCTATATGACAAAATGCAAGCACACAACATATCCAAGCTCCTAGAAATCTTATAATGCTTATAATAAAAATAAAAACATATGTTAACTAAGAGCTGAAAATCAAAATCAGGGGCAAATAATAACACGAGCCAAGGATATAAAAGAACAAACACCTTGAGACGACTTGAGCCACTCTCTAGAAAACTGGTCAGTGACTCGCCTTCATCTAGATTGTCCCCACCAGTAAACATCAGTATAATTTACTCAATTATCTTGGGACCAAAAATTGCCCGAAGACTTTCAAAAGCCACCTCAAGTTGTAACAACTGTCAATTTCTAAATATCTGTATTCTCTCGTTAATTATAATGTAATACAGACTGTCAAAAGCCGCCTCAAGTTGTAACAACGTCGTCGAATCTCCTAAAAATTGCCCGAAGACTTTCAAAATTTTCCAATTATCACAACACAAACAGAAATCACTAAACATAGCTTCTTTCCAGCAGATTTCTCAAAGTATAACAGGAAATGCGTTTTTCACCAAAAGTACAATGCAAAGGAGTTTCTCTTAGTCTCATTAGCATACCATCAACTCTAATTACAATGACACAGAGGGCTGGAAAGGAGAGGGCCAAACTACTGTAATAATCCTACAGAAACACTGACCAGATTCAATCTCTACAACTTAGAGGCCAAACTACTGCATATGTTCAGAACTTACACCAGGTGATGTATTACCTTGTTAAGAATTGGTTTTAAGGTCCTACATGGACCACAAGTTGATGTTGTATATAACACACAAAGAAGCTTTGAACTCTCATGATACAACTTCCGTAAGGCATACTGCAGAAGTAAAAAATAGTGTCAGTCGAGCTCAATGAAAGCATCTCTACAAAGACAATTGATAAATATCTACAAGGGCGAATTAAGTTAAAAGTTTGGCAGGTTATACCTGTCCCTTGTGCTTGCTATGGGAAATGCCAAAACCTTGCACAACTCTCTCAGAAACTTCCTCCTTAGAGTCTACTTTCTGCGGTTATCAAGAAATTTCAAAGAAAATGGAAGGTTAAGTTTACTTATATGACCTTAAATTAAATATCATGTCGTAGATAATAGACTGGGTACCACATTGATTTGCTTGGTACCTCATGAAATTCAAAAATCAAGCTAGAAAGAAACTTAGAAGCTCAAATTTGAGAGGAAAAGGTACACATTTGCATAGAGGTTGCTTTTGCTATTATATTGTAGGGAAATGCTGAGATACTAATTTGAGAAAAAGGTAAAAGGAACATCATAAAAAAAAATCTGTATAAGGAACATTCAAAACAATAAACCTGTCCAAGAAGCAATTCAACCATCACACATCCTGTAGATCATATATCTATTGTTGTAGTATATTCTGTTGCACCAAAAATGAGTTCAGGGGCACGATAATATCTTGAACAGATATATGAAACATTAGGCTCTCTTTTGACTTGGATTCACCTGATATCATAAATAAAGTTTAGTCCCGTAAATAAGACAACCCTAGTAAAATCTCTATAGCAAAATCATTTTCACATGCTAAATATTCTTCTTCCAAGTTAAATGAGACCCAATTCACCAAAAACTCACCAGGAACAATGAAAGTTTAAGAAAGAAAGAGGTTTTCACTTTAGAAGAACCTTAAAACAAAGTTCTATAAAAGAAAAGGTGTTAACTTTAGAAGAAACATACAAGCAGATTTTGAGGCTTAATATCGCGATGACAGCATCAAGAAGCTGAATATTCTTCTTCCAAAATACATACCTGTGCCGCCGTAGCTCCTCCTCATCCGCTCACCTCCGCCATGCCTCCTCTCTCCACCAAGCCACGACCGAGCCTCACCCCGTCATAACCACCGGATTTCTTCCCGACGACAACAATGCAATATATTGGTTACTAACCAAAGTTTCACTGAAAAAAAAAACAAATAAAAGCTAGGTTTGATTGGTACACAATTACGTTTTAGATCTCCCAATCAGATTATCTCATTTGTGGGAAGCAAAATTGAACCTTTTCTTCATCCATCAAATAATGTGTTTAAAAAGGTCAATTTTTTGGATAACAAACACATATTTCAAGTCATTAAAACAAAACAGATGCATCATTGAAGCAAACAAAAATAAAGGGTAGAGCTTAAGTTCTAAGCTATGCATAATTTTAACAAAACAACATAGATAAACAACAAAAGCCAAATTAATCCCCAAAAAAAAGAAGAAAAGAGCTATGGAGAACCCGAGTCTTGTGTTGTGGGTACCGAAGACAGGGTTCAAAGAGGGAAATACTGGAATCTTCAAGATCCCTCAAATTGTTCTAACATAAGCCCTCAAATTGTTCCCAGACCATAACGTAATTGTTCATACGTGGCTATGAATTCCCACTAAGATAAGATATCAATCTGTTAAAAAAAAAAACATGAAACGGCAAGTAAAGAGAGCATGTTTCATCTGCAACAGCGAGATAGCGAAACTTACAAACTACAATTCAGAGAACGGAGAGGAAGCCGCACGAGTGCACGACCCGGCCACCGGAAACTCGGCGAGGAAGGGGGCGACTGCTCCGTTAGAGTGCGACTGAGAGGAGTCGAGGCGATTTGTGAAGAGGGAATGACCTGCTCATGAACCCTCTTAACCACCGAAGACTCGGATCTGGTTCAACTCGCCAATTGGTTGTCCTCCGCTTCTCCAAAAAATCGATATCAGCCTGAGTCCCAACCCTTTAGAAAAATCTCCAATATCATCCAACCCTTGATTGAAATCGAAATCCACAATATCATCCAACAAAACCCTAATTACAAAAACTTGAAGAACAAATTCAATTACATACTTCCACGGGTTAAGACTTAAGACCTAACTTTTAAGAACGAACGAATTGAATAGGTAACCTGTGGTGGGAGATTTCCGTGGAAGATTCAACTTGGCCAGAGACGGTGGTGCAAGACAGCGGCTTCCCCCACATCTTTGTCGCTCGCTCGACCAAAATCAAGGTGGTTGGAAATCGGAAGGAAGGCTGAGCGGTTTCTCCCTCACTGAAATGTACAACAGAGTAGCGTTTATGAGAGCGAACAAAAACTGCTCTAAAAAAAATAAATTAACTGCTCATGACACGTGGCAAAATCTTTTCCAAAGAGATTGCTTTTGCTATTATATTGTAGGGATGTGCTTTGTATATTTAAAAAAGCTATAAACTAATTAAAATAACACTAAATTTAGTTTATAAAAAATGAGTAATGATTATTTCAACATTTATATTTAAAATTGAGTTTAGCCTTTTTCGAGTTTCAATATAATTGGATTATAGTTCGTTTTATTTGGGGTGTTGTTTTTTACACCCAAATTTTTTACTATTTACACTCAAAATTCAATTTTTTTTAAATAAACTTTGCGCCTCCTGAGTTATAAACGTGTAACTCAAGAGAGATAAGATATGTATATAGAAAAAAATAGATGCGTCTCTTGAATCACACACCTACGATTTAAGAAGCGTTGAGTTTATTTAAAAACAAAAAAAAAAACTTGAATTCTGGGTGTAAATAGTAAAAAAATTGAGTGTAAATAACAACCCATTTTATTTGAGCTTGGGTCAGTATGACTGGTTTATTCGGATGCCAGGCTAAAATAGGCGAATTGATTGTCGAGTGATTTTGTAAGGATTCAGATAAATTATTTCAAATAATTCGAGTTTCAAAATGATTGCTTTTTAAAAATTGGTTTGCCTATTATGTGTCTAATGATGTAGAATAAGGATATTTTATTGAAAAAAAAACACTAAAAAAAAAAATTTTATAATTTAATTTAAAAATGACTAAATTAGATATATTTAAAAAAAAAGTAAATCTTATTTTTTACTCAGTATCTTATACTACCATGTAGTATAGGATAGAAAAACGTTTAAAAATTTACACTTACCACGTGCCCCATGGGCAGTTCGCTCCTACCTCCTGCAGTCCTGCCCACCCGTGGCGTGTGGCAGAAATTGTTACTCGGAATTTGTTCCCTAACTTTCTTTTCTTTTTTTTTTAAAAAAAAAGAAGCTTTTTAATTGGAGTTAGATACTCCGTAGTTGCTGACAGATGTTGTAAATCAGGACCCAGTGGACTCACTATTTTGGGTTTCAGTTTTGCTCATCACACGGCTAATTTATCGCCAAACACTCGGTGACGATCGCAAATCTAAAAACCGTGGTAATTTTACCGGCCACGGATCCAAAAACCGTGAGAAATGATATGAAGACGGTTTTAAGTGCGGTTACGGACGCCCAGACCGTATGCTTCAAAACCGTGAGAAATGATATAGCGACAGTTTTTTAAAACCGTCACAATAAGTGCGGCTACGGATGCCCAAACCGTATGCTTCCTGTTTTGAATGAATGATGACACCTAGTGCTTCCTATTCATTATTTTTCAGTCGGTTCTCTCAAAATTAACACGATTTGAGCATCCGTAGCTGTGCTTATTGCGACGGTTTTAAAAAACGTCGCCATTTCATTTCTCACGGTTTTAGGAACCGTGGCCGGCCAAAATACTACAGTTTTCGGATCCGCAATCTTCACCGTGTATTTGGCGATAAATTGGCCATGTGGATTGTTTCCTCCTTTGGGTTTTGTAATCAACAAAACCATTATTTATGGGAGTTTTTTGGGTCCAAGAGAACAGAGAATTCATGGGAAAGGGTTGAGCAAATACGGAGTATTTGATTAATTTGAAGATTTATAGGGAATTGGGCTTCAGTTTTCAATTGGGTTCAAGTATTCATGGGAAGTTGATGGAGTATTTCAGTTAGATCCTTCTGGTTTGCATTTTGTTGTTGTTAAGTATTCATCCCGAATTGAGTCAAGTTTTTGGGTTAACTTGGAATCTTGGATTGGTAACTATGTCGGGTGGTTGAATCAGAAAGGATCTTAGGTAGCATCCGATGATCTTCGTTTAATTTCTAGATATGACTGTTCTATATCACAACATATAAGCTTTTAAAAGCTACTGTACTAACTTTACTAAATGGACCCTTAATTAATTTACGGTTATGTTATTCGCACGACTCCATCTCGTCGGTTGTACGATACTGCCGTCGAGTTCGTGGGATGGCAAGTCGAATGCATATGCCTACTTCCTAAGTCAACATTCAGGGTGGAGGTGCCCCACTTCCTAAGTCGGCATGCAAGGTGGAGGTGCCTATTTCCTAATCGAGTGGTGGAGGAAGATGTCGACCCAGGGACTTGGCATCTGCAAACAATCCGATGGGACTTAAAGGATGGTTGTGCCTATGCCCGAGGTTGCCAGATTCTCTGCGAACAGACCGATGGGACCTGCCGACCCAGGGAGTCGACTTTTGCGTACCAAATGATGTGTCAGGAAGTTGACTTTGGCATTCTCCTTACCGACTTAAAAAGTTGACTCCGATACTATGCCGATGACGAGAAAATCACCTATTTATATACCTACCATCTCACATCCAACGAGTTTGATTCTTGAAAATTTGAATCCAATTGGTATTTGGTGGTTTCTTTCCAAAATTTTATGGCTATGTTTAGAATTGAAAATTACCTTAGTGGACCACTCAACTGATCTGATTATACGAGTAAAACTTAAAAATAAACTGGACATAGAATTTAGATCACATATTTACTCATGTTAACAATCTTTTGGATAATTAACAAAAATTGGTTACAAATAAGCTTTCAGTTGGATCATTTTTGTGTGTGTGTGACGAGTCATGTAAAATAACTAGGAATTCGATGATGAGCTTTTAAATCTCAACCTTCAAAATAAGACACCTGACTTTCGTTAGGAAAAAATCACAGTATTTTCAATTAGTCATTTTGTGAGTTTTAGATGGATTGATTTTGCAATGTTATTGACCTCTCCTGAAACGCTTGATTTCGCAGGGCGCCGAGAGGAGAAACTTCTCGGAGTCATCGCAACTCGTGGAGGCGAACCGAGTCCTCGGAGGCCCCGACGGCATCCCACATTGGCCGTGGTACGTGTTCCTAGTGGGAGCCATGGGCTGCTTGATCTGCAGCTCCCTCTCCCACCTCCTCGCCTGCCACTCCCGGCCCTTCAACCTCTTCTTCTGGCGCCTCGACTACTCCGGCATCTCCCTCATGATCGTCTCCTCCTTCTTCGCCCCGATCTACTACGCCTTCTACTGCCAAATCCACTGGCGGATCCTCTACCTCACCTCCATCTCCATCGCCGGTGCCCTCGTCATTGCTACCCTCCTCGCCCCTTCCCTCTCGTCCCCTCGCTACCGCTCCCTCAGGGCCTCCATCTTCCTCGCGATGGGCTTCTCCGGCCTGGTCCCGGCCACCCATGCTGTGGTCCTCCACTGGGACCACCCGCAGATCTTCCTCGCCCTTGGCTACGAGATCCTCATGGGGCTGATGTACGGTGTTGGGGCCGGGTTCTACATGAGCCGGGTGCCCGAGAGGTGGATGCCGGGGGCGTTCGACATTGCGGGCCACAGCCACCAGATCTTCCACGTGTTTGTTGTAGGCGGGGCCCTTGCTCATGCCGTTGCCACCCTCGTCATACTCGACTGGCGCCAAGGGATGCCATCCTGTGGCTTAGTAGTACAGAATTGATCGATGTCCATGGCGTTGTTGTAGTAGTAGTAGTAGTAGTGATTTATGGTTCGATCCTAGTTCGCCCTGGCTTGGCCAGTTTGCCTGATTTTACCGCCCCTTCGAAGGCTCGGAGAGAGTGGGCTGCATTGATGAAGATCATACCTCAAGTTATATATATATATATATATATGGTGTTTAGATGGGGAAGCTTCAAAGGCAATTGCTGTGTTGTACTAGTAATTTAGTATTCAGAAGCACAAGTTTAAACATTTACCAACTGTGTCTGTCACAGATTGAGCTAGTGAATAATTGTCAATAGTTTCGGGTCAAGATTAAGATTAATTAGTGGTGGCTAATTTCCTCAAACTTGATAAGAAAAATCCTTACCGAACTCACCAATGGATACTTGCTAAATTTCAGCGAGAGTTGCATATTGCTAAAATCAATTCATCTCCAGGAGCACCACCTCTTGGTAATCCGAATGTGAATGTGCAACAGCAGAGGCCGATGAACATCGGTGGAAGTCAGATTCAATTTGGGGATTTTGGAGCTGCGAGTCAAAATTCTCATGTCGATCCGCTCCCTGTTTCACTACTAGAAAACTTCAATTAGACATCTGTTGTCAACAGATGTCTTTCAAAAAAAATTCCGATCTCTTTGTGCGTGTAGTAAAGATCCAAACTTTCACATCGGTTTTAAGAAGATGTCTTTTCTCAATTAGAACCCATAAATTTTGGTTATGACATATTCACTTGTTGATGAATATCCATGATTTGTCATTTGAAAACACGTGAAAATGTTCTCCTAAAGCAAAAAAAAATGACATTTACATCTTTATTTATAAAATAAGTAATGTCTTAAGACAAAATAGACAACAGTTTTTGTTTAAGTGATCACATTCATAATCATGTCCAATATATAATTTATGATTTTATATTGTTTTAATTTAACCGACCACATAAAATATAAGCATAACTGATGTATTTCCATGTTATCGACATCGCATTCAGAGTATTCATTCCCTGTATATTAATTTAATGTTCATTATACATGATATTATATTGTTCTAAAATAATCACTATTGTGATTGTATACACAAAAGATGTCGTTTCCCACATTTATATCAGTTTTTTCAAAATAAAATGATGTAGTTGCTGAAATGACACATCGATTTATTTGACAAATAACAATGTTATTTTGATAAATATATATTAGTTTATATATCATTTTAATATTCAAACTAGTGTTGCACATTGATTTAAATAATTGAACTGATGTGTATAATTATACTAGCATCTATTTCCATAGACCGATCTGATGTTATAGGTATGAACCCACTACTATTATCATATATAATCTGATGTCTTTTATTTGAATACACAACACGCTTTTGTCGACAGAACATCTTTTTTTTTTGTTCTTCGAAATGATAGGTCGTTTAATGAAAACATGTTCATAAATACTAGCATCATATTATAACTTTTACAAAATACGACGTCGCTATTCATAGCCCCAAAATTGGCTAGCCACATCTAAAAAAAAGGTAAGGCTAGCACCATCTTCACTTGAAGCGGGAATTTGGTCATATGTCCAATTTAAGTAGCACCATCTTCACTTGCACAACATGTGGAGTGAAGGACATATAAAGCTTCGATTGCTAGTAAATGATCCCTTGCCATCTAAAGAAAAACAGAAAAACATAAGTAAAAAATGTAACCACTTCCAAATGTTTCAAAATATAGATCAATAAACACAAGTCCATAAATGAGAAAGGAATATCTAACAGAATCACTCACAAGTTAAAATTCATGTAAGAAGAAAACCCCACGAATAAAACATGCATTATCATCTTTGAGTCTTTTCACAAAGCCCAGGCTTCGCATATGTCAATTGATGGTAAAAATATGAGTTATAATATCTTTTGCTTAATCTTGCTTATTTGCACAAATAAAAGTCAGCTCGTTAACACACGAGCAGTAGACAATCCATTTCGAACGAGCAATAGACAATCCATATCGAAATTGGAACACATCAGTACAAGCATAGCAACAAGAGTAGATTATCAATGGTTTAATTGATCAGCAGATCCCTTCATGAATTAAGGTCGCTCTCATCCCCAAGGTGAGATGTCTCCTAGACTTATCATTGAAGAGTCTTTTCATAAAGACCAGTTTTCTTGGTTCAATAAGAGACAAATATTTTTGAAAAACTATTGGATGTGTTTTTCTAGTTGATTGAGAAAAGCATGTTAAGAAAATAAGCAGCTCAACGTATAATTCACTTAATACGGACAATTATTTTGTGCTCCGTAGACTGATATTTTTGTGCCATGTAGACAACCCTTCTATTGAAGTCACTTCATTTGAAAAAGATTATTACTTTAAAGAACGGAATGTTCCAACTCATATGCGTATGCACATGTGCTTCTTATAAAAAGGCAAATGGGCAACATAAGCATCATCCTGTAACCTAACTAATCAAATGATTGAAAAAGATATGTTCGCTATACTAGAAGTATAAGATGGTCCATTAAAAAGAAAAGAAAGACTTGTAAGAGCAAAACTACACCCGAATAAGACCAAAGTTATCAATTAATGGGTAGCACAAAAAGAAAATTTCTAGCTAGTATCCCAAATAACTAATAACGCATCATATGTCCAAAGACAAGCAACACAACCATCAGGAAAAACACACATGAGAACAGCCGGATCAAAACAAGACACTTCCAAATCACATGTGACTGTCAATCCAAAGCACACAGAAAAGGCAATAATCCATTGCATGCTATTTTTAACAGCATATTCATCTCCACATGCTTGATAAATAAAAGGCTTAATTTTCATGGAATAAGTAACTGGATAAAAAAAGCACATAAGAAAGTACATACTATATCAATTGGATAAAAAAGCACATAAGAAAGTACATACTATATTAGCTCCTGTTCTTAAACACTTCATGCAAAAACAAGAGATATCTTCTTTTTGTCTGTCTGCAAGAGGATAAAGAAAAGATGAACTTCAGAATGACAAAGTGAGCATATTATAATATCACTTCTTTCTCTCGGAAAAATCTACCTGATAACCATGTGAAAGATGTCCACCAAGATGTAAATCGAGTGCCATAATTCTCTCACGGGGTTTCATTCGTGCAGTGTATACCTGGAAGTTCGCATCAACACTATCAAAAGTAGCCTTATCAACCTGCAAAGCCGGTTAAATGAAGAAGATGAAATGAGCAGATTCACAAAGCAGATGGCAACGAATGAAGAAACAAAGAAAATAAACAATTACACGCTCAAGTTGTAATTCACACAGCAGTAGGCTCCGAGGAATCCATGGACCTTCGCGAACGAATACTGCCCCAAGTCTATCCAGATCGACTTGCCCTTCACCTCTTCAACTTCAAGGATAAATACCAAACAAAGTTCAATTGTGATAGTTTGCCATTCATCCAACTTTAAGAGAAGAAAAGAAGCATAGGCTAATGCACATAAGAAAATTTTCTCAGGAGAAGAAACTAAGCATGTGTGTGATTGATTAGTCCATTGACAAAGATGTCATTAATAATTTCTAGTAGAATTGCCCAATCCCATTAAGAATTTCTAGTAGAATACCCCAAAAGAAATCACTAGTTCAATCTCTAAAATCCACAAAAGGGAGGGAAAAAATACTCAATTAATCTTATCAGACGGTGAACCACTTCTAAAGCCACAATGTTCTTTCACCTAGAGTCCCAGTCAAACCAACAGTATGCCTGCAGAACATTTGGTAGATATACTTGTACTATAAGGCAATGTCGGTTCCAATAAGAACTATAAACAAGAAGTAGATCATAACTTGAAAGTGCAATGAAAATCAAATAGAATCATGCTATGGTCTCTTTGATGGTTTGACCGGAATAAGATGGAATTAAAAGCTTGCATTTCAATCAGCCTATTTAAAATCAATATTAGAGCTTACTTGAAATTCTGATTTGATAAAACTGTTGGATTAGGGAGAAGACATGCAACCAAACTGTCATAGACCTCATCCATACACCTTGAAGTAGGGTTGACAAATGGTACGAAAATTATCATATCAACCACGTACCAACCACAAACCGACTATGTTGGTAACCATCGTGGTGGTAACCACGTGAAAGTGGTACGGTAATGGTAATGAAATCTGAATACCATGGTTACCGAGTATATATATATACTTTTTTATTTAATATTTTATTGTTTTTACCTTTAAGTTTTAAGTTTTTAATCTTAACTTACTTTATATTTTGTGTTTTGATGTTGACATAAATTGGTCATTTCTACTGTTTCTAGTCTCTTTTGTTAGTTTGTTCATACCGACAAACACATAGGAGAATCAAGCGGCACTGCAAGTCCGCGACAACCCTAGTCTCCCCTCTCTAGTCTATCCGTTCAAGGCTTTCGAGTTGCAGCCATTCAAGGGTTTCCCGTTCAGTTGTTGATTCCATCCTCCTAAACCCTCTGACCATTCAAGGTCCCCCAATTTCTAACTTGCTCTCTCTCAATGGTTTGTCGGAGTTCATTCTTCCGAATCACAGTCATCAGAAGAAATTACAACATGGTAACCATGGTAATGTACCGATGGTAACCACGACTTGTGGTTGGTATGTGGTATGAAAATTTGTCTACCACTAGTTGGTGGTTGGTACGTGGTAATCACCATTTTTTAATGGTTACCGTACCATGCCAACCCTACCTTGCAGGAAAAGAATAAATAAAAATAAAACTCCTCAAATTTAACACCATAAAAATGATTAAAGAAAATGGTCTCTCTTTATCCGCCAACAAGGACTTATTATGCATCAATAAATCATGATACTAAGCAACTAATCAGACCACACTAAGATCTTTGGAGGTAGGTACGTGTGACTAAAGTATTCCCTGGAAGTAAACTATTTCTCATTTAAATTTGAAAAGGAGAAGAGATAAAAGAATTATGAATTCCTTTTTTCTTCCTCAATAGAATGGTTGTCAAGTACCCATTATCTGATAAGTAATAATGCATGAGAAAATTAGAAACCCATCACCATTTGGACAAATGAAATAATTAAGGATATAGCTCTGCAAAAGTATGTTCCCAGGGATGGGCGACGAGGAAAAGTGATGGAATAAACAATACATAAACAATGTCATTTTCTATTGATAAAATGTTGTTGGTGGAGGCAAGGGGATCTTAGTTTGCAACAGGGGCATAAAATTGAATCATCAAGTCTCGATCATTCTCATACACCATATTCATTTTCCCTAGGCAACCAATTCCAAATCCAGGATCTGTAATAAAGAAAACACAAGATATCATTCAAGGTTGCTACCGAACACAAAATTTAGACATTAGAAATATATAAAAATGGAAAAATATAAAGGGGGAAACAAGAGGAGCAAGTAACAAAATTTATTGTGTAAAGTATTCAAGCTACTAAAAAACTAACAGGTCGGATACTTTAATTACATGCAAGAACAGCGAACAGAAGATGAAACAAGAGAATGACAATCTTCCTAGAGGCCTTAATGGGCTTAGGTATATCAGCTAAAATATGGGAGCTTGTCAAAAATATTTTTACCCGGATAGGATCCTGATACATGATTACGGAAAAAAAAAGTGCAACTGACTGTAACCATAGCCCAATATCGGGAACTACAAATCTCTATTAAAAATCAAATACTGTACTAAACATTCCCAGAATTCTTCATTTTGATTTTCCATCATGTGCAATTGATGAACACCAATACCTCATAATTTTCAGCCTATAAAAGTATGATTAACTTGAGTGTTTTGTTTATGTTTCCATAATTTCATTAAGAGTTAACAACTTGCAAAAGAACGGAGCACTAAATGTAATTCCAAAAACTTTCTCAACTATGATTTCCAGCTTACAGCTACAGGATATATTGTGCATCCATTAATCTGAATGAGAAGTGTGTTGTCTTGCAAGATTGAGGCCTAATTTTGCAAATTGAAGATTTTGTAGTTACTCCAACTGACATTGTAGAAGCCAAAGATTGATAATTGAAAGGAAGCTTTTCTCTTCCAGGGATATCTGTAGAAACAAAGGCACCAAAAAAAGGTTGGTCAGAGAACAGAAGTAGCTACAGAAATCGTGAAGATTAAACAAAATTCTAAAGAAATTGAGGATCTAGCAAACAAAAAAAGAGCTCCAGGATACAAATTGTTTCGATTTGCCAGCAAGTCGATCGATAAACTACTAAAAAAACCCTAAATCTAGGGTTAAAAATGGGGAAAACCAAAAGGCTAGGGTTTTTCATTCATGATAGTAACAGAAATCAAAAGCGACATTGCGGGCTAGGGTTTATGAGAGAGAAGAAGAAAAGCTTACCAATGGCGCCGACAGGTGATAACGCCACCAAGAGCGACATTGCAGGCTATCTCTCGCCATCTTTTCCCTTCCTCTTTCGCTGTTGAAAACCTTGACAAAAAAAACCCAAATTAAAATTGATGGAAGATGGTAAGAACAGAAAGAACGAATGGTTAAAGTGAGAACGGGAAGAACGATTGATTGGAAGAGGCTCCGCAAGGAGTGTACCCGAAGAACAAATATGGTGAGGTTTAGGGTTTCGGAAAGGGATTGTGCTAGAGAGAGAGAGAGAGCAGTGATGAATGCGCCGACCGGTGCTTGAGAGTTCTCAGATCTGGTGAGAGAGAGTGGTAAGGTTTGAGGTTTCGGGATATCATCGGGAGAAAGAGGCCGAGATCTCGAATCTCGAGGGAGAGGACGGAGAACTTGAGGATGAAAGTAGGGATCAAGAAAGAGGAGAGGTGGTGGCGACGGTTGTGGCGGTGGTGGTAGTGGCATTAAAAACAGTTTACAAAGAACATCGAGAGAAAGTGGCCGAGATCTCAGATTAGGAGGAGGAGTAGAAGTTGAGGATGAAAGTAGGGATCGAGAAAGAGGAGATTTGGAGGCATCCGTTGTGGCGGTGGTGGCGTCGGCAACATTGTACAGAGAATATTGGGAGAAAGAGGTTGAGATCTGAGATTTGGTGGTGAGACTGTAAATGTAGAGTGGATACGTATATAGTATGTCTGGGCAGTGGGCGGGGTGTTGAAATTACTTTTTCTCAAAGTATGGTGGGGTGTTCAAATTTTTTCTAAGTGTTTCAATTCCCCGCTATTCAACTTAGAAATTCAAAATCGCGCGTTTTAAATTTTTCTAGAACGAATAAATTAACATCTGTCAACAAATTTAACTGATGTCTAATTTTTTTTAACATCACAAATTTAAAAATTGATATAACAAACTAATTTAACATCTAGTGTTTTATTGACAGACTTAAATCACATGATGTCTAATTGCAGTATTCTAGTAGTGTTTCTTGCAAATTCCGATCATCTAGATATGCAATTGGTTTCTACTCTCTTCAATGGATCCAACTTTACTAGCTGGAATGGGGGAATTCGAATGGCTTTGGGTGCCAAAGCTAAATTGGGGTTCATAATTGGGGGTTGTGTGAAACTGTCTGAATCAAATGAAGATTATGAGAAATGGATCTGTACGTGCTGGTTTCATGATAATGTGCTGGATTATTAATTTCATGAACAACAATATTGGTGAGAGTTTCATGTATGTGCAGCCTTCAAAAGAGCTTTGGGATGAGGTGAAAGAAAGATTCTCTGAGTCGAATGATCCACTAATATATGAGTTGCACAAGGATCTATGCAATCTTCGGCAGGGTAACATGCCTATTGGGGCATATTACAACAAGTTGAAGTGCATTTGGGATGAATTGCATGTTTTAGAAGGAATCACAGGTTGTGAGTGTGGTGTATTCATGGAGTGCACCTGTGGAATCCTTAAACGGATTCAAGAAAGGGAATCTAAAGCAAAGATTATGCAGTTTCTGATGGGTTTAAATGAATCCTATGATCCTTAGAGGAATAATATCTTGACTAAAGATCCTATGCATAGTATTAACAAGGTTTTTCAGTTAGCTGTTCAAGCTGAAAGAGGAAAGGGAGCCAATACTAGTGTTCAAATTGATGATGATGTGTTAGCTGTTGGTAGGAGTTTTCAAAATGATAAACGTGGTAAGGAGTTAGTTGACAGCAAGGGAGGAAAGACCTCTCAAGGTTACTCGTCTAAGGCTCCTGATCAAGGCAAAAGAGATTTCAAGAAGCCTAACTATGACAGATAATGTGACTTTTGTGGTGAGAAAAGACACACCAAAGATTATTGTTTCAAGTTGGCGGGATATCCAGAATGGTACACTGGTCCCCGTGTTGGTAACCAACCTCAAACTGGTAAGTTTGCTGGGAATGTTGATGCTCCTCGGTCTGATAGCTCTCTTGATACTGGTGGCATCAAGCCTGATCAAAGCATGGTTAATGCCATATATCTTGAAGTGGTCAAGATGATGAAAGGCAAGCAGTCATTTGAAGGGGGGCAGTTCTAAAGCTAATTCAAGCAATGCAATTGCGCATTTTGTAGGTAATCTTAGTGTATCATTTCTAATTGGTACACATAAGGCTGATAATCTTGAATGGATTATAGATTCAGGAGCAACTAATCATATTGCTTTTGATAGCTCTATTTTCTGTGATTTAAAACCTCTTGATAAAAAAGATATTACTTGGGCTTCCTAATGGCAATACTAAGATTGTTGAGTGTGTTGGTACTGTGATTTTGTCAAGTGAGTTGATGATCAGTAATGTGTTATATGTGCTTGAATTCCGACATAATCTGCTATCTGTGTAAAAAATGCTATGTGATGGAGGTTTGGAATTCAGTTTTGATGTTGTATCATGTATCCTACATGACCTTACAACTAAGGTCAAGATTGCTCAAGGGACAATTCATGGTGGCTTATATATGCTGTTTGCTAGGAAGGGTTCTATTATGCAATGAGTTAGAGATCATGCAAACTTGTTAAAGCCAACTTGTAATTGTGTAGGATCATTACATATAATACATGACAGGCTTGGTCACTCTTTTGTGTCCAAGGTGCAGTACATTCCTGGTTGTAATAAAGTAGCTTTGAAGGATTTTTTCTGTGACACTCGTGCTATGACTAAGCATCATTCTCTTCTTTTTCAGAGGAGTGAATGTATTGCTTATGCACCTTTCAAACTTGTTCATATGGATCTTTGGGGTCCTTATAAAACTCCCTCTTTGTGTGGTGCAAAGTATTTTCTTACTATTCTAGATGATCACTCTAGATCAACATGGATTTATTTGTTGCAAGATAAGATGCAGGTTCTTCAGATTATCATAAATTTTATGGCTATTGTTGGGAATCAATTTGATACTTCTGTTAATGTGATTAGATTTGACAATGGCACATAATTTACACAGAGGCAGCGTGTTGAGTTTTTTCTTTCTAAAGGAATTTTGCATAAGAAATATGCACCTAGTGTTCCTGCTCAAAATGGAAGAGTTGAAAGGAAGCATAGACACTTAGTTGAAACTGCTCGTGCCATTCGTTTACATGTTGGTTTGCTTGTGCATTTTGAGGGTGATTGTGTGCTTAGTGCCACTCATCTTATCAATAAGTTGCCTTCATCCAAATTAAATTGGAAGTCTCCTTATGAGGTACTTCATCACAAACCTCCTTCTTATGATGATTTGATAATTATTGGATATTTGTGTTATGCTATTGTTGATAAGATTCATAGGGATAAACTTTGTGTCACTTCTAGGAAGTGCATTTTCTTGGGCTATTCTCCTAATCAAAAGGCTTTCAAACTCTTAGATCTAGATACCAAGAAAGTTGTGATAAGTAGGAATTGTTAAATTTGTGGAAAATATATTTCCTTTTAAGCTTGAGGATCCTAAAGTTGTTCTTTAAGCTCCTGTGTCCAGTTTACCCTTGGTATCTCCAGCAGTTGATAGTGAGATGGTGCCTGTTGCTGCACTTCAATCTCCTAGTTTTTCTTCAGCTAATGATAATGTTGATTTCTTGATAGTTTCAGATTCTTTATCCAGTGATACTACATATTCAGTCTTAGTGACCTCACCTATGGATAATATGTCTCAAGGGATTTTCCGTTTCTTGCCCTATTGGTAAAAGAGTTCTGCATAGGCCTGCAAAGTTGAAAGATTTTGTCTGTTCTTCTTTGCCAAATAATCATTCATACTCAAATTCTTTGAGTTTTGTGTTTTCTGTTATGGATTTGAGAGATGTAAGTCACTTGTCAACCTCTGATCAGGCCTCCTTATTCAATGTGTTCAAGGTGTTTGAGCCTAATTCATATGCTCAGGCTAAGGACAAGCCTGAATGGCAGTTGGTTATGAAAAAGGAGTTGGATGCCCTTGAAACTAATAAGACTTGGATCTTAACTCCTCTTTCTTCTGGCAAGATAGCCATTGGCTCCATGTGGATTTTTAAGGTCAAATACAAGCCTTCTGGTGAAGCTGCGAGGTACAAAGCTCGTCTTGTTGCTAAAGGATATAATCAAGTTAAAGATAAATATTACAAACATACATTTTCCCCTGTGGCTAAGCGTGCAACATTATGTATTATTTTGGCATTGGCAGCTGCTAGAAACTGGCAATTACATTAGTTGGATGTTAATAATGCCTTCTTGCATGGTTTTTTGGAGGAATATGTGTACATGCTTCCTCCTCCTGGTTATACTGCCTCTCCTAGACTTGTTTGTAAACTTCAAAGATCATTATATGGAATAAAACAAGCCAGTAGACAGTAGAATTATGAATTGACTAAGTTTCTCTCCATGCTTGGTTATGTTCAATCCAAGCATGACTATAGTCTCTTCACCAAAGGTAAAGGGTCTGGTTTGACAATTGCCTTGCTATATGTGGATGATATGTTGTTGCTAGGCAATTCCTCATTTAAAATTGAGGCTATTAAACTGGCATTACACAAGGCTTTCATAATTAAAGGCCTTGTTATTGCTAGATATTTCTTGGGTATGGAGATCTCAATGAATTTTGATGGTATATGCTAAATCAAAGAAAATATGTGTTAG
Source organism: Persicaria tinctoria (assembly GCA_037127255.1). Taxonomy (NCBI): domain Eukaryota; kingdom Viridiplantae; phylum Streptophyta; class Magnoliopsida; order Caryophyllales; family Polygonaceae; genus Persicaria; species Persicaria tinctoria. The sequence goes on along the minus strand of JBANSL010000016.1, from coordinate 28,948,896 downwards.
ATATTTTGAAGGATGCTAATATGCTTGATTGTAAAACTGCTCAGTTTCCTATGCAGAAAGGGGTTAAGCTGTCCATTGAAGGCGATGATGTTTATCCTCATCCTGACATATACAGGAGAATTGGGGGTAGGTTGTTGTATTTGACATTTGCTCGTCTCGACATATCTTACACTGTGCAACAGCTTAGTCAGTTCCTTCAACATTCTCTTTATCCTCATTGGAATACAACCATGTATCTCTTGAGATATCTTAAGGGCACATTCAACATGCCTTCTTCTTACTATGCTAAATCTGGTTTGACTCTCTTTGCATACAGTGATGCAGATTGGACTTCTTGTGCTTATAGTTGTCGATCATTAACTGGTTATTATGTGTTTTTGGGGACTTCTCTGGTTTCCTGGAAGACTAAGAAGCAGAAAGTAGTCTCTAAGTCATCTACTGAAAGTGAATACAGGGCTATATCAGCCACTGCAAGTGAATTGTTTTGGATTGTTGGTGTTCTTTTTTATCTTCATGTGAGTGTTCCCTTGCCTATTACTTTGTTTTGTGATAATCAATCAGCTCAACATCTTGCTGCTAACCCTATGTTCCATGAGAGAACTAAACACATCCGGGTTGATTGCCATTTTGTTTGTGATATGATTTTGGAAGGGTTCTTATGCACAACTCACATCTCATCTCATCATCAAATTATTGATATCATGACCAAACGTTTAAGTACAACTCAACATCAGTTTCTACGATCCAAGCTTGGCCTTGTCAATCCTATTGCAAGTCCAGCTTGAGGGGGTATGTGAACTATATAAGGCATAGTTGGTTCATGTAATTATGTAGATACAACAGGTGCATTTTGGTCATTTTGCTTATGGTTGTTAGTTAGTTACAGCTTGTTGATTCTCCTATATAAAGGAGTTGAAGCTTGCTCTGTAAGTGATGATTTTGGTTGATGTTCTTCATTTCCTTTGTATACAGAAACACAGTTTGCTTGTTTTCTTGAATGAATAAGAATCAATCTTAGATTATTCACAGAAAAATCTCTTACCGAAACCACCAATGGATACTCGTTAAATTTCGGTGAGAGTTCCATCCTAAAATCAATTGCCATTAGGAGGAGGAGTCCACCGATTTATATACAATCCTTATATTATCACTGTGGGATGTGTATCATTTTTCTTACTTGCTTCCCAAGTGAACATAACAGAACATCAAAAGATAAACCCATGCCCTGAACCCATGGTGGGTTTACATTTAACACATTGACTAATAACGAGAATAAATGCACACTCATGAGGTTCCCTTGAAGATGAGGTGGATCCTGTAGACAAGAATAAATTAAATTAGGCGGATCTTGCATTGTACACTGTAAGATTAACTCCGATTCGAGTTCGATATGAGTCAAGAACACATAACCTAATCTAGCATGCGAAAGCATAAAGAACACAAGAAGTTGGTGACGCGGTTCGCCGAACCTACTCCGCGGGGTTTCAAGAAGGGGAGACCCGTGCCTGATTTCACTAAGCAACGCAAATCTTACAAAGGTAACAACCAACTAAGGCAAGCGGCAAGCAAACACAGGCAACAACACAGATCTAGGAAGATATAAGCAAAGGAAAACGAAGCAAGGAACAGAAAACCCCCTGATGCTCTCAGATCCAAGATCTGAGATGGAGCCGATGAAGACGATGGAGTCAAGCTTGGAGAGTAAGCTCTGACTTCGTCTTCTTCCTTCTTCTAGTAGAACCTTTGTCTTCACACCACCAATGGAGGAAGATCGGATCGCCTTCTCCAATGGGGATTTCTCTTGAGTCCTCGAAGCTCTCTCGCTCTCTCTTTCTCTGATTTGGTTTACCTTGAAGATGCCGAGTGAGATGTGAGCTAGGGTTTGGCAGCGAGCATATATAGGAGCCGACCAAGTTGAAACGTAGCGTTCCAACTTAGGGTAACCTCAACTACCATACTTAAGCCACACACACTTGGATCCGGGAGAGATGAGTTGGGCCGGGCTTCTCGCTTGGGTTTCTATAGCGACATCGATAGTCATTGTTGTTTTGCTCTAGCGCAAATTTCACAAGTAGACACAGTTCATCAAATTCCCTATAACTAGAGTTGATGGATAAAGTCTTTCATTATATTTTGTGGAAGATGTCATAACCATTTGTGCCAAGTAGTTGAGCTTACTATATTTGAGACTGCGTAAAAGTCACTGGCAACTTCTTGAATTGTGCACCTTGGTTCAACAGAAACTTTCATGTGAAAAAAACCACTCGACACGGCTTGCTTCTATGAAGTACGATTCAAGCTTCAAGTTCGCCCGCCCTTGAGCTTTCTGGGTATTCATCGTATATAAGATTCACCAAGATTTCTATCTATCTATTTATCTATCTATATAATATCTATAGAATTATTCTTTCTTATCCTTTCCTTTTAGATAAAATTTATATATTGTATATTTATACATTTATTCATCAATGGGGCAATACACCGTTGACATTCTTACACTCACTAATTCAATCCATCCAACTTTCCTCTTTGTGATACATTCAAAATTTGACATTAACCCTTGCGAAATTTCCCATATATAACGACTTACTTGATGTGTTGTGGTTGATGTTTGTAGGGAAAAAAAAACTTCACCAAAACAAAATGTTAAAATAATATGTTGAAATAATTACAAAAAGGTATCATAAGTCACAAGAGTATCTTAATTGATATCATTATTTTCTTTATTTAATAAAAGATGATAATTTGGGTGGTGTCCGGCCTTCTTGGACCATTCATCCAAGTTTGTCTTTTCGATTAAGATAAAGTCAACTTGATCAAATTCGAGGAAAGCATTATTTGACCCGCCATGACGTTTCCTTCCATATGGGTGCATGAAACCACCTCAAATGATTGAAGGATGAAGAATCCGAATTGTTGTCTTTTTTTTCCCTAGGAAAATGAAAAGCTATTATGACGAAGTATGTTCAATCGGCAGTTTATTCTAAAACATCATTTCATACGGGAACTTGTGTTTTAAGTCGATAGTAGGGTTGATGTCTCCTTCCACTTCAATGTTTTGAATATTAAGTTCTAGTTATTTACATATTACAACTCTCAAAATGTGGCTTCAACTCTTACAATCGAACTGGAAGAGATATTACTTATTAGTGATAATTCAAATGGTTGTCGCTTGTGTGTAATTTTTGTTTGTGCCTGACATATATTTTGGCTTGCTATATGCACAATTTTATATCGCTAAATGCACGACAGATAAACTTTTGGTGTCGGTATAGAGATAGTCGACCTCGAATTCCAAAATGTCGATCCATGGGATATACCAATTTTGGATGTCGGAAGCTGCAAAGGACGCATAGCATCTTATTCGGACATGGTAGAGAATCTAGCAATCACATTGAGTGATAGGAACAGGCACGGAAATAGGGGTGGGCTAGTGTATGCTGCAGCCCACCCCATTTTACTGGCACTATATATAATATAGGTATATAAATATCATATTGTTTCAATGGTCCAGTTAGTTTTGAGGCTAGGGAGGGAGCGTTGAGTGCGAAGTTCGAATCCCATGTCTTCCTTTTAATTGTATATATATCCATAGGACTTTTGTTAAAGAAATGACCACTAATTTTTTTACGGAAATTCCATAGGACTTTTGTTAAAGAAATGGCCACTAATTTTTTTACTGAAATTCTGTTTAGCGCAGGGTCGAATTGCCGTTTAGCACAGGATTGGTCGCGACGACCATATTGTTACCTGGTCGCACCGACCATATGCTCATTTGGTCGCAACGACCACACATATAATGGGTGGAACGACATGGTCGCCGCGACCATTGTGAGGTTTGGTCGCAACGACCGTAGTGACGGTTGGTCGCTGCGACCTTTTTTTATTTTAAGAGAATCAGCCTTTTTATCTCGGTTCTATAAGTAACTGGGCTAAAAACCCAACTTTTTAGCCCACAACTTATCAGAACCGTGCTAAAAAGTGTTGTAATATACAGAAAAGAAAAGACGTCAGAGGGGAGAGGGAATCAACGAAGCTCCCCAACTTTCATGGTCATAAAAAATCATCAGTTACATCCCACAAAATCTTAAAATTAGATTAGGGCTTTGATAGATTCTAAGATTTAAGTCTCATATTTATCGTTCTCCATACCAAATTCGAACCACATAGTTCCAATTTTCAAATCTAGGTTTCGTCAAGAACACGAGCCTAACTATTGCCTTCTCCTTATTGCTTTCGAGTGCCAACCGAGCAGCGCCTAGTGTGGGAGAGGAAGGGCGTTGTCAGAGGGGAGGCTGATAAGGAGGACAATAGCAGCCGACAATGCCTAGTGCGGGAGAGGAAGGACACAAACACAACCATGGCTGAAATTGCTGTTGTCAGCCCGAGAAGATGAAAAGGGCATTTTGTAATTATGTTGATTTCAAAAGGTAATTATTTGTGTTCTAAAAAAGAAAAAATACCTTGTTCTAAACAGTAAGGCCCTTTTTTTATCACTAATTTTGCATATATATCCATAGGACTTTTGTTAAAGAAATGGCCGCTCATTTTTTTATCACTAATTTATTTAAATGAGTAATTAATTAACTCTATTATTGCTAATTTAATTATAGATTAAAAAATAACTCTATTTTATTTTAAAAATAATTAAAGTTTAATAGATGTGATAGATTGGGAAAAAATTTAAAATTACATGCAAATCCAGCATACCCAAGATTATAATCGCATATATATCCATAGGACTTTTGTTAAAGAAATGGCCACTAATTTTTTTATCACTAATTTTGCATGGGGCGTTATATCTGCATCGCTAATTTTTACTATTTACACCGCAAATCCACCACATCCCTATGTGGTGACTTAATCAAATTTTAACCCGACATACCGCATGTACATGCGGTATGTCCATTGACCGTATAAATATACCGCATGTACATGCGGTGGGTTAGGCTAAAACGGAGTCCGTAATACGAGAAACCGGTTGGGTTGAAGTTATCCGAAACCCACCGCATGGGTATGCGGTGGTTTTTAAAAATATTTAAAATTTGGGTAAAAAACATACCGCATCTCCATGCGGTATGTTTTTTTACCGTTGGGGGCCCATTATAAATAGGCGTGGGGGGCCCAGTTCTCCGACACACCGAATCTTCTCCGATTCCTTTCTTTCCGAGCCCGACTTTTGGTTCCGTCGATCCCCGTCCCTATTTCTACCACCACTTTGTACCCGAGTTTTGAGATGGTGAAGGACAATCGTGGAAAAGCCGCGGCTGATGATGTCGGTCCTTTTCGGAGACATCCGTTACAGGTAACATTTAATGTTTATAAAAATCAATTTGCTTTATTTTTTAACCTGAAGGAAATAGTGTTAACTTTTAATTATTATATATAATCTAGCCGGAACCCACTATATAGAGGAGGAGGACGACAGATGTACCGCCACAGCTTGAGACACAGACTGAGCAACAACCACAGACTCAGACACAACCTCAACCTAAGGTATGTTAAAATCGTTACTAGGTGTAGGGAAATTGAAATCGAATAAGTATATATTTCTGTTTTCTTAGGAATTGATATTATTAGGTTGAAATCATTAATAAACCTTTGGAAAATCTTGCAACATTTAGTCAGTCACACGATATAGTATCGTATTCGAGCCATAGGATTCTGTCAAATACTAGGTGTAGGGAAATTGAAATCGAATAAGTATATATTTATGTTTTGTTAGGAATTGTTAGTATTAAGATGAAATCAGTAATAAACCTTACGCAAATCTTGCCACATTTAGACAGTCATACGATATAGTATTGTAATTGAGCGATAGGATTCTGACAAATATATTTTAATTTACACAGTCCGCGTTATCGAGAAATTTAGGAGAGAGGGTGGTTTTGCAATTTGCTAGGAGAGCTGCCATTAGGGAGAGACAGACGTTAGAGGATGTATCAGTTCCTATGGAGACGGATAGTGACGCGGTAGATGATGATACCGAGGCTGCCGTCAGGGAGAGCCAGACGTTGGAGGATGTTGTGGATCCTCCGGAGAGGGATACTGAGACGGTAGGAGCTGATACTGGGCCATCTTCTCAGTCACGTGTTGACCAGAGTGACGGTTTGGGGCACACGTCACAGTCGTCTATAGAGACATATCAGAGTCTGGTGTAGATTGAGCTGACATTGATGTCTGACCACACGGATGACCCAGTGGTGCAGTCGACCGAAGAGTCTAGTCAAGGCGACCAGGGTATTGAGATGATGGAGGAGTACCTAGGAGGGGACCGAGCACGGCAGACGGATGAGCAGTTGCAGACTGGAGCTGAGAGAGTGGATGAGCAGTTGCAGACTCATCATGACAGTTATCAGGAGTACTTTGGGACTGCGTTTGCGAGCGAACAATTGAACTCGTATGACGACACGGCACCTCTGCTCGGAGATGTGGGTGTTGGGACGAGTCATGCTCGAGCGGGCGACCAGGAGCCATGGGCCGTTGGGCAGATAGATTTTGCGTCGTTCACCCCGGTAGGATCTACGGGTGTAGGGAGGACGCCTGGGAGTCAGCATGTGGCGCCATCGTCGATGCCGAGGAGTTCTGCGCCTGAGCCGATTACCGGGAGTCAGCAGGCAGCGCCATCAGCGACACCTAGGAACTTGGGGGGTGTGCCGATTGCCGAGGGTCATGAGAGGGATGTACGTGGACAAAGAAGTTCTTCTGCCCCACCTATTGAGTCGGCTGCACTTTCGAGGCATGTGTCGCTAGCCCCCCTCGGCCCGAGCCATGATCCGATGTATGGGGCATCTAACGATGTTCGTCAGGACAGGGGAGGAGACCAGGCGGCACAGCCCCCTGTCCGTGTAGTGCAGAGGAGGCGGAGACAACGTGGTGAGAGCAGTCGGGCAGGTGGTGCTGGGCAGCATGGCGAGGGGAGTAGTACAGGAGGTGATAGGCAGCATGGCGAGCCTATCAGGACAGGGGTCATTCGGGCTGTTCTGCCCGAATGGCCTGGGGGGCCACATACCGTTTTCCTTCTGAGAGACTACGAGACCCACATTGCACAGGCTATTTGGAGACGGGAGGACGCAGCCTTGCGGAGGGGTGTGCGTGTGTAGAGACGAGGGCAGTCGCTGGGCCGGGTAGAGGCGTTGTTGGAGGATAATGGACGGGAGTCCTGGTTTCCCGCAGTGCGTGAGACTGGGTTCTGGGACCTGAGAGATTTCGAGTGGGATCATGTGGATCACACTCTGATCAGTGCGTTTGTTGAGCACTGGCACCCCGAGACGAACAGTTTTCACTTCGCATAGGGAGAGATCACCATCACACTGCACGATGTGTTCTTCATACTTGGCCTTGGTTTGGACGGAGAGGAGTGTATTCACTTGGATGACGTGCGCGCGTCGAGGGACACAGTTGGGGAGTATTACGGCTTGACTCAGAACGAGCGGACGAGCGCATGGGCCCGTAGAGGCCCTACTGTTCAGCTCCTCCTTGAGAAGATAGCACCAATGCGACAACGGGTTCGAGATGGTGCCCCACTAGAGCATGATATGGAGTACATCGTGGGTGTTGTGATGGGGATTATTGCGATTGCGACCTTGTTCATCGACAAGTTGGGCGGAAGATTGCGTCCGGAGGTGATCCGTAGGTTTATGGATGCAGCGCAGGTGTCGCATCTTTCTATAGCTGCAGGGGTCTTGGCGTGCTTGTACCGGGGATTGGGCGAGGCGACCCGGGAGTTGGCCAAAGACATGGACGGTTGTACAAAACTATTGGAGGTAAATCATTCGTTCTGTGATTATTTATTTTAGCAATTTTGTAACTAAGTTATAATGACTATGTTGCTGATAGTATTGTTCCTTTGTAGGTGTGGATATGGTTGCATTTTCCGGTGTTCAAGCCCGGCATGACGCTCGATCGGAGGCTAGCCCGGGATCCGCGACGCGGGGTGAGGTACGTCCTGGGGGTGACGCCATTTTCCACTACGGTGACCCGGGATGATAGGCCTCGCATCGAGCGACTGGATGTTCTGCGGCGGAGGCTGGATGAGATGACTGTCGATGAGGTACGAACACATTTTATATCCGCACTTACATTTGTCATACTATAAACTAGATTTTAGTCGTAATAACAATTTCTATTCCATTGCAGATCGAGTTCATGCCATTTGGTAGACACTTGGATTTTGATGGAGATCTGCGTCTGTCGAGATATAGGGGCACCATCCGGTGGTTGTTCGAGGAGGAGCCGTATATGCCGGATCGTGTGCTGCGACAGTTTGGTCGGGTTCAACACATTCCCGCTGATCCAATCAGACCTACCATAGTGCACAGACCGAAGTCCGCCAAGTGCAAGAAGGAGGCGTCGTTCCACCCAGCTGACAACCACTGGGCGCATAGGTTCGATCATCTTTTCCCCATGGAGGAGTTGCCCCGGACCTCTGAAGAGTACCCATAGTCATCCATACCTACTTCCTGGCACTCCTCGACACCAGCCCATCATCCCGCCGCCGCCACCCCCGCCGTCGCCACCCCCGCCGACCATCATCGAGCAGCGTCATCATGCGGCTGGGTTGGAGATTCAGCGACTCAGGGACCTTGGAGTTGAGTTGACAGCTGCACATCTGGATCGCATCTATGAGCAATTTTGGGGTCATTCCCCACCGTGACGGTGCAATCTGGGCTGATGTATGTGGTTGTTCTATTTGCGGGTAGATGGCTTTTTGTGTAGTAGTTGGTAGTTTGGATTCTTTTTTGTGCAGTAGTTTGGATTGTTTTTTGTGCAGTAGTTGATGATTCGATTTCGGATTACGTATTTTGTGTTTTGGTGTGGATTTGATGGTTTGTTACCGTTGCGGATCGTTTTCAAATTTGAATAGTATGTCCGTACACAACTTTTAATATCATGATTCGAAACGAACTTTATAAATTACAATCGACCAAATACAACCGGCCCTAATATAGTCAAGGGTTACGCACAGTAGCTTCATCTAGCTTCATGACGAGAGCCTTTTTTCCCTCTTCCAGAACTGCAACTTGACTTTCCAGGTTATCAATCCGCCAACGGGCTTGTTGGTTTTCGACAAGCAACGAACGATTTTCATCACGTAGTCTCTTTATCATCGCCTCCACCGTCTTTGAGCGTGGACTACCAGTGTAGAGAACCGCCTCAAACTCTTCCATCGTGCTTTGACATATTATGTCGTTGCTTGAGCTTTCCCTGCTGTTGTCCGACATGTTGATGTGTGGTAACTTCGTTAGAGACTCCGGGCATTTATAGGTTTTAGACACCGCATGTCCATACGGTGTTCACTACCGCATGAACATGCGGTCATTACGTACCGCATGCCTATGCGGTACTTTCTAACCGAATGTTCATGCGGTAGTGAACACCGTATGGACATGCGGTGTGTATTAACCGCATATGCATGCGGTATGTATGTCTATATAAGCGGACCTAAACCGCCGCCGGAAACACAGCTCACCACCGGAAACACACTTCACCGCCGACAATGTCGTCCGAACCAAGACCAATTCCACGTGAAGACATGTTCACCAAACACTACAAAAGAGAGGCGTTTGGAGACATCGCTTTTACTGCAACGTGTCGTCACTGCGGCCATCGCTACACCGTGACCAACAACCTGCAGCACAGTCATCTTAAGAGGCACATCAACAACAAGCATGCCGACGAGATCTAGGATTTATGTGTTTATCCGACTTATGTGTAGTCGTTCGTATGTGTCAGTGTGATGAAGTTGTTGTTATTGTTGGTTGTGTAGTCGTTCGTTTGTGGCAGTGTCATGAAGTTGTTGTTATTGTTGGTTGTGTAGTAGTTTGTTTGTCGTCTAGTTGTAACAATGTTGTTTGAATAATAAGTCGGTTCGTACGTTATTTGTGTCATGTGTTAAACATTGGAACATATTTTCTATTTTCCTTGCAACATTTGAAATAATATGTCATGGAAATCACCGATCGGGATTCGATAGAGAATTTCATTAAACGGTTTAACTACTTAGAAATGAAAATACAACACATGCACATCACACTACATACTTGGTAATGCATGTCTAATCACTACCTTCGTCCGATGACCTCTCATTAATGGAAATGACAATATTCATTTGGTTGAACGCGTAATACCTTTCACCTGCGTTGAATGCTCGCAGCTTTCGGATAACATGATCACATAGGCCCTCAGCCCCAAAAATGTAAACATCGTAACGACAATATCTCCTAATGTAATTCGCAATCCGCGCCTTTGCATCTAAGTAATACGATTCGGGAAATCCTCTGTCGTCAAATCCTCGATCGGATATGCTATGTCAGTGTTTGTCTCGAATTGACACTGAAGTATAACGCACGAATTTCCCGGAAGGTATGCTGGATGCCTGCAGGTGCATTCCTCCGGCCACCGTGGCTTCGTGCAACGAATTAATGTAACATTGTACTCAAGATAACCTGTCGTTCGCCGGTATGTGTCTAGAGTGTTTACCATTTTGTGATTCGCTTGACAGCCGTAGTGGTTCTTGTCGCACTTGGGTGGCCGTCATGATTTATAGGCCTTACACCGCATGTTCATGCGGTGTATTTATACCGCATAGGCATGCGGTGTCTCCTATGAGGACCGAACCGGTCCGGTCCGGTCGGGTCCCATTTTGGCACGTGGCGTAGAGACACCGCATGTGTTTGCGGTGGTTTATACCGCATGTCCATGCGGTACCTCAGTACCGCATATGCATGCGGTGTGAAGACACCACCTATGGTTGTCCCATTTTGGCTATAAATTGCGACAACCACCTCATACGAATCACAACAAACAAATCATGGTTAGAGTAGCTGAGTTTGAAGGTGAGACAGATATGGGTGTGTCATACAAAATTATACGCAAAAAGTTCTCGAGGCCATGCGAGGATTATTTGTGCAATTGTCAGCACAAGCGGTGGTGCCAATCATTTCCCTGCTGTCTTTTTCACGTTGTATGCTCCAAAGGCGTTGAAGGCAATAGCGACGCATTCTCGGAGCCAGTTGAATTGGCGTGTCTGAAAGGTCACCAATTACACATTGAGGACCCTGAGTCATACTACCGCGAGGTGGTTGAGGCAATAAAATGCGCAATCAGCGACCTATTCAGCGATGTCAGGCTACACTGCGCATTTCAAATTGCAAGGTTCACTGTCGACAACGCAATCCGTACAACGAACGACAAAGTGAAGAAGTACGCATTCAACTGCATTGAGATCCACATTAGCCCGCGTCTTCTCGAGGAGTCAGTAGGTAGTTGTTCCGTAGATCCTGTACTGTGGTGGGACCCTTTGCAAATATACCATATCCATCAGTAGAGTAGGAACCAAGTTGGTGTAACATCATTATGTAGAATCCGTTTATTAGCCAATGTATCACCGCATGTGTAATGCAAATGATTTATCAGCGAAATATAATTAATGGTTTAACTCGGGACCGGATAAATTCACCATAAATGATACACAACAATTACCAACCCATAACATTTTACCTATGGTATATAACAACTACCAACTGACTCCTCTACATTGCTCGGCAAAATGTGAATCTGTATTCGGTGAAATGCGTACTTTGTAAGCTTGGTGTTTGCACGCCGCACGACTTTTTCCACTGTGTATCTTGCCACCTGCGCTGCACTGGCCAATCCCAAATTGGAGAAGAAGTCGCTAACAAGCTCCGTAATTGCCTCCGTCACGTGAATATAATATGCTGCAGGGTTATCCCTATACGAGTACGACCTTGTCATGCAGACATCCTCTTAAGTCACTCCTTGAACGCACTCTAGGTCAACCGAATCGGAAACTCTGGCTGTATCGCGTTCTTCGCATACAACTTGGCAAAGGCAGCTCGACCATCCTGTCGAGCTTCTGTGCTGACAGTTGCACAATATATCGTCAGGTGGCGTACGAAAAGTTTCCACTGTAAGTCTAAACCTACTGCCCGATCTTGTCTCCGCTTCATACACTTTGGTAGTGGCCATAGTGGTTATGGTTTATTAAAAGTCTAAACCAACCCCTTTTATAGTTTCCCTTCAACACTATCGTATGGCCATGCGGTGGTATATACCGCATATCCATGCGGTGATACACACCGCATCATCATGCGGTCTACACCACCGCATGCCCATACGGTGATACAGTCACATCACGGTGACACCGTTACATGACAACAGCATACCAGCACGTGGATTAGGGACTCTAAACGAAGACATGGAGCAACGTACCAGCACGGCGACACCGTTTCATGATATGATGTTTGGTTATTTCAGGGAATAACACGTTACATGAAAACGGATAGAGTGCCTCATTTTTCATATTAATTAATGATATAAGATTACAACAAAAATAACTTAGTTACAAAGTTTTGCCGGGTCGTCGTCATGTCACACATCAGAGGAAATCATTGTTGTTCTCTTCCTCTGATGGTGAAACATTCTCCGGCGGCACTACGACTACCCGAAACCGAGAGTTGCCTAAGTAGCTAAACATCAACCCCGCGCCTACCCGCACGCCACGCGATCTCGCGAAATTATTCCATCCTTGTGCGAGCCAGAGCACCCCGGATCTGTTGCGCTCAACCCGGATGCTGGTGCCTCTCCTCCCTACCCCATTAGTCAGCGTTATTCTTTCGACGCCGGCCAGCCCGTATTCTTCTTCGAAGTTGGAAGGCAGAGGCTGCAGTTTTCAAGATGTACTTAGTGAGTTCGGACCATTGTGAAGTATATGTCAGACGACAGAATGCGGCTTACCAATATTTGTGTCAGCGAGACGTCTTCTACCCACCAGAAAAAATCCCTCGGGCCGTTCCCTGAGACCGAGAAGAAAGGTCTTGGTGTGTTACCAGCCGTCATCTCCTTTTCCGTCAAACGAGATGTTGTAATTACGACATCGCACGGCGGTAATTTATAGCGGGAAATCATTTCGCTTATCACCGCATATCTATGCGGTATTAGATACCGCATGTGGATGCGGTGGTAAAAAAAAAACCGGAAACATACCGGCACGTGGACATCATGATCTTCTTCCGTCATCGGAGTTGGTCGTCCAAATTCCATCGAGCGGAGGAGAGCGAGCCTCTTATAAAAGTGCGAAGATGAGAAATTCCGTCGTGAGTTCCGACGAAAGTTCCCAGCTTCGTCCTCTTGTAAGAGGTTCATTCTCCCTCGACAGATGTAATTTGGACGCCCACTACGATGATGGACGAAGATGACGGTGTACCCGTACCGGTACGTTTCCGAAGCATTTACAGTTTTGGTTGGATGAGCAACAGTCATCCGCAGGATAATGTCAAAGACGTTATGGGCGTACATATGTACTATCACAACGTCTTTCACATTATCCTGTGGATACCTATTGCATTTTATTAGATCGAATCTACATAACACTATATCGAAGCGATATAACCCGAGCAACATGCCAGCGGCCTGCGATTTCAATCAAAAGACACAAATCACCGGCCGTGGCATGTTGCCTAAGCTATCATAGCTATTGAGCCATGAAAAAAGCATACACACGGATTTTATTTAATATATGAGACGAAGCGATATAAGCCGTGCAAAATAGTCAAGGGTCAAAAATTTCGATCTGAAGACACAAATCTTTGGCCATGACTATTTCACACAAATTATCATCGCTTTTCCGCCACAGCAAATGTCACAAACCGGCCATGGGGGTATATATAGATACATACCGCATGCCCATGCGGTATGTATCCACCGCACAGGTATACGGGGGTGCACCATATACCTATGCGGTGTTTACACCGTAGACCTATACGGTGTCCAGAGTACCGCATACCTATGCGGTGGGCCCACAAATTCAAATAATTCAACACCAACGGTCATCTGGAACTACCGCATAGGTATGCGGTGTTACTGTATAAGAAGTCTTCCGCTCTCCGTTGGAATGCATCCAATCCCCTCACACCTCATCGACGGTCATTTTCTAATATGGTTAACGACGACACCAATCGACGGCCTTCAAGCCCAGGGGAGGAAGCACCTACAACTACGCCAATGGCCGATAACCCACCACCCCCTCGTCTTCCGGTATGTGATTAATGTTTATCATTTGGAATGTCGTTATAGGCAGAATATAGGTAGTGGAATAACCAGAATATAGGTAGTGGAATCATATCGAATGGAAACCACTATAGGTACCGATTTTTAAATGTAGGGGAATAAATTAGGTTCTGAAATAGAGCAGACAGAAACCATGAATGGGTCACGTAATATATATGTACTGTTTGCATGCTGGAAGCTACCACTGGAGGAGTAGGCTGATCCGATGCCGGAAGACGGTCAGGACGATCAAGCCCGTAACCAGGAGTACCGCGATTACACTCCCGAATTTGCTACATCCCAGACGTGGACCAATCACGACGATCTCCTACAACACTGTCGTGGCACAGCATTAAAGCTTAATATGGTTTTGACAATCAAGCGTTCTTGGGGGAGCACTCCTACAAGGCGTGGGAGTCTATTGCTCGCATGTGAGAAGTACGGCCAGTACACTCCCCGTAAGAGACCGCGAGTAGCCGGAGATGATGCAAGCGGGAACACGCGCAGAGCTGTTTCGAAGATAGAGGGGTGTTCGTTTGCATTTTCTGGCGTGGAGTTCAAATGGGGCGAATGGGGCCTGGACGTTATTCATGGCAAGCACAACCATCTACTCCCCGGTGCATTGGACGGTCACCCGTACGTCGGACGAATGGATACAGATGAAAGAGACACTACGTTGGCCCTTACCGTCGCTGGTACCCCACCAAAACCGATTTTAGCTACCTTGAAGATGACAATTGACGCACGACAGAAGTTGAACTTCACATCGCGGCGCCAAGTGTACAATGCGAGAGCAAAGTTTAAAGCTGAAGCGAGAGGAGATCGAACAGTCTCCCAGGAAGCACTCCGCATTTTACGGGAGAAGGGTTACTTCTACTCTAGGAGGAGATCCCCTGACGATCCCAACAGGCTTCAAGATCTATTCATCGCCCATACAGACGCTCGCCATCTTCTAGCCATGTTTCCATACGTCGTCCTCGTCGATAGTACATACCGGACGAATGCGCACGTTTCTATATACACTTATTCTTTTACCCCTTCCCACCAGGGTATGCGAACTCAAATATTTCATTGTGCAGGTACGTGATCCCTTTGTGTGAGTTCGTTGGATTTACTTGCACAAAGAAGAACTTCGTCATCGGGTTCTGCTTCATGTCGCACGAGAACACAGATACGTACATTTGGGCGTTGGGGCAGCTCGTTTACCTCATGCGAGGTAATCTTCCTAACGTTGTTGTCACTGACCGAGAGTTGGGGTTGATTGCGGCGCTACGAGAAGTTCTTCCCAATGTCAGGCATATGTTGTGCATAGTGCACGTCCTCCGACGATGTGAAGAAACTGCTTTCCAGAAGTCAAAGAATCTTGATGTTGCCAGGCGTTTCAAGAACGCATGTGTTGGCCTGTTCCAATCCAGATCGGTTGAAACTTTCGCCGCTAGAAGGAGGGGTATGCATGCAGAGTGGGGGCATATCGAAGGGTTTATGCCTTATTTGGAGGCGACGTGGTTACAAGATTACTCGGAGCAGATAGTTCGTGCATGGACAGACGCAATCCAGCATTTTGGTACGACCACGATGAACAGGTGCACCTACGTTTTCATTATAAAATTCATTATACACGTAATTTGTTTACATATAACGATCTTCACCTGCGAGTCTCACTTATCTTTTAGGGTTGAGGCTGCTCATTCTGTGTTGAAAAAGA
Source organism: Persicaria tinctoria (assembly GCA_037127255.1). Lineage (NCBI taxonomy): Eukaryota > Viridiplantae > Streptophyta > Magnoliopsida > Caryophyllales > Polygonaceae > Persicaria > Persicaria tinctoria. The sequence goes on along the minus strand of JBANSL010000016.1, from coordinate 28,933,121 downwards.
CCTTAAACTCTGCAGTCGGTGATTTCACTCACGTGATAAACACAATCGAACTGATGATGACGGATCAAATAAGGGAGGTGAAGAATACATTGGGGAGAGCGAACAACACCTGGCCTACAGACTCCCACGGCCTATGGATTTTCGATCGAATTCGGAATATTGTGTCGAAGGAATGTTTCAACCTGTTGTTCGAAATCTACACAAAGATGGAAGCCGAGCCACATTCGCAACCATGCAGAGATGCATACTGAGTGACGTCTACGGTCTTTCATGCACACATGACATGCAAGCTTGTAGAGACACGCAGATACCCATCAGACCATCCCAGATACACATTTTTTGGAAGCAATTGGATTTCAAGAGGCCTAATGTTGACAACGTCCAGGATAACACTCCCCTCAGCAGAGCTGATGTGGACATGTCGCGCATGATCAGTTTGTTCCAAAGCGGAGCTATGGACGAGGATACTCGTTGGAGAATCGTGTCGGCATTCAACGACGGGGATCGTCCCTCCCATACACTGTTGACCACCCCTGACCCAGAGGACCGTAGACCGCCCGGGAGACCGAGGACTTGCCACCCCTGTCAGACGAACCCTCTACCTTGGGAACGTGAGCGTGCTCGGGCTCAACGTCGGGCAGATAGACAAGCGACCACTGGATCCGCACGAGGGCGAGGCCGAGGTCGGGGTCAACCGGCATCAAATGAAACAAATGACGTGGAAGGTATTGAGGAGGCCACTGGGTCCAACGACATTGCCATCGACGATGCTCCTAGGGGCCGAGGAGTAGGTAGAGGACGAGGACGGGGTTGTGGAAGGGGACGTGGCCGAGGTCGATCAGCGTCGGAGCCAGCTCCGGATATTGTAGGTGACATTCCAACACCAGCACCTACGACGCTTCCACCACAGAATCTACCTCGAGTAGATTTCAATTGGGGCACTGGCAACATCGACGAATTCATGATTACTTTCGTACGAGCCGTCACAAATGTTGCAGGTGATGGTCACTGTGGGTATAGGTCTTTTTCTTGTCTTCTGAACTTGGGACAAGACGCATGGCCTCGAGTTCGACGAGAGCTGGCCGTTGAGCTGCAGCTGCATTCAGATCGGTACCATTACTATCCTGCCTTACATGAGCTCATCATGAGGGTCAACTATTTCGGCACGTGTCATGATGCTACGTATTGGATGGAGATTCCGATCATGGGCGAGGTGTTTGCCACGCTTCACCAGCGTCCTTTGGCGATTTTGTCACATATGATGCCTATGTTGTGCCTACCTCTGTACGCCATCGGTGGCCCGTCAGTACCGGCATATGAGGAGCTAGATGGAATAGCTTTAGTCGGCAACAACAACCATTTCGTTCCGGTACGTTTCATATTTCATATTCATTAATTTGTTAATGTTTTGTTTCTCTTTTTTGATGTCAATATTCACCTTGTATTCATAGATTTGGTTGTTCCCTGGTTCACCTCTTCCTCCAGTCTACGTCACATGGACACGACATCACGATCGCACGGTCGACGGTTGGGAAGAGCAGTTTGCAGCGAGGATTGCACGATATAGAGCTTACCGCCGTCGTGATGGTGGCCGTTCCCTATCGTATTAGCACTTTCCACTTTTTGGTGTCATTTTTCGAACTTCATATGTTCAATTGGGTTGTATCTTTGTCTTTTCTATTTCACAAATTATTTTTCGAACTCCATATTTTCGTCATCGAGGATATTTATCGCACTTTCGTTTTAATCAATGTTGATGTAATATCATCTTTCTTTTGAATTCAACATATGAGTTTTTTCAGATCACGAATTTATTACAAGTTAATTCCACTGTAGAAGGATATACCACCGCAGATGTGCCTGTATTATACGATAAATTCGTAGTGTCGCCGTATACCGCATACCCAAGCGGTGTGTATCGGTCCCTATCGGCCCGTTCAGTTCCTCCAAATAGTTACCCGCAAATCCGGTTATCCGATACCCACCGCATACCCATGCGGTGGGGTTGAAACGGAACGGGGGTGCTCACCGCATCTTCATGCAGTGAGTACCCATACGGTAGGTGTACCGCATATACATGCGGTACACCACCGCATGTATATGCGCTAGGTGCGTTGACCGTCATTAACTCACCACATATCTATGCGGTGATTAGCGGTGGAAATAGTAAAAATTAGCGGGGGAAATATCGTTTCCAATTTTGCATATATATCCATAGGACTTTTGTTAAAGAAATGTCCATTAATTTTTTTATCACTAATTTATTTAAATTAGTAATTAATTAACTCTATTATTACTAATTTAATTATAGATTAAAAAATACCTCTATTTTATTTTAAAAATAATTAAAGTTTAATAGATGTGATAGATTGGAAAAAAAATTTAAAATTACATGCAAATGCAAATCCAGCATACCCAAAATTATAATCATGTTCCGTGCCTGGATAGGACACAACGGCACTTAAAGTCAATTACGGTATAAGGCCAAATCCAATCTATTTCTAAAGAGGACGACTAGTTCTTTAACTTTTGGAGGAATTTAATTTGGGTATTTCTATCTTTTCTACCTTGATTTTGTAACTCCGTACAACCATCTAATTCCTTCTCAATAGCCGTGATGATGATTACTACGGAGTACTGTATCTTCTATAGTCATCATCGACTCCCGAAGACTGAATTCCACGGTACGTTTGTCGAGATAATCGCAATTCTTATGACAATACGGAGTACTCCTTATTTACTCGTATTTCTTTCGAAGGTACAATTTTCCCCTTCACTGTCCCTCCTCTGTCAACGTCTTATTCTTTGGCGTATATTCTCTGGTCCCTCTGTGTTGGGCATATTTCATGGCGTTCCTTCAAATCTTAAATTGCACTTTATAGTACCCTTAAATTTCTCTGTAATATTTAATACTCCAGTTGACTTTTTTTATTTAGCTGTTTCTGTGGCTTTGTCCAGGCCTCTACGGAAGCCGGAAGGTTGTGGGTATTTGACTTTTGTGGAGTTTTGAAGCTGAGAGGAGGTGTCGTCGGTGAACAGCTCTTCACAAACGAAGTAAGCGTTGGTTGTTGTTCTTTCAATTCAATGGATTCTGATACTTGACTGCTGCTTTTGTTCCTATTGGCGGTGTTTGCCTGCCTTGAGAGAGTTCAACTGTTAGGGTTTTGTGAATAGATTAGGTTTTGAATTTTCTGGGGTTTTCGCACCCATGTGCTGATGAGTGAGGATGTTACAAGAGGTTATTTCAGTAAAGTTGTGGCCTTTAATCTAATCCCTTCTCTTCTGATGGAGGAGAAGCTAGATTTCTGAATTTCTGATTGAGAGGTTGTGAAATTGAGCATTTCGAGAGGGTCCAATGGATGAGGGTGCTGGTAGTTCCTGGATTGGAAGAGCTAGGTTTTCACGAACTGTTTACCTTAATCGATCATCTAGTTTGGGCTCCATGCCCTTGAGCAATGCTCCGAGGCGAATGGGTCTGGAGGCACCGGTTTCTTCTAATAAATCGGTGCCCCTCCTATCACATCCTCAAATTCAATACAATCCCTTGACAAACAAGCAGAGATCTGTGTCACCTCTCCCTCAAATTGCGGTTTCTGATACATTTAGGGAGGCTCAATCTCAGTCTGAAGAGCCGAGATCCTTGACACCGCAGAGTCAGAGGAAGCAACCTGAGAAGAGAATTGGGGGGAAGTTGCTTCGTGGGGATTCTTGGAATGCCCGTAGACCAACTCTCAAGTGGACACCAAACAGCAGCCCTATCAGGGATGTTGCTGCACTGAAACATGCCGATAGACAGGGTCGCAAGGACTCTGCATGGTCTAAGTACTTTGATCATGGTGGAGGGAAAGTTACAGCTGTGGAAACTGCGGATGAGCACTTGGTTGATCTCTCTCAGTTGTTTATAGGACATAAGTTTGCCTATGGAGCACATAGCAAGCTTCATTATGGAATCTATAAGGATGAGCCTGTTGCGGTTAAGCTTATCACCACACCGGATGATGACGAAAAAAAGGTATTGAAAGTTCGATTGGAGAAGCAGTTCAATAGAGAAGTTACTCTTCTCTGTTGGCTTTACCATCCGAATATAATAAAGGTAATTCTGGTAGTGTATTTTGTTTCCTTATATTGTACATATTATTGATGTTCTTGTTGCTTGTTCAGTTTGTTGCAGCAGGCAGAATCCCACCTGTCTTTTGCATAGTCACGGAATTCTTGTCAAAGGGATCCCTGAGATCCTACTTGCATAAGCTTGAGCATAAAACTCTTCCATTGAAAACAATAATTGCTATCGCATTAGACATTGCCCATGGGATGGAATACTTACACTCTCAGAGTATCATTCATAGGGACCTAAAACCTGAAAATGTTCTCATCAATGAAGACTTCCACATGAAAATTGCTGATTTTGGGATCGCTTGCCATGAGGCAAACTGTGATCCATTTGCTGATGATCCTGGCACATACCGTTGGATGGCACCTGAAATGATAAAAGGAAAACACAAGTCTTATGGACGCAAGGTTGATGTGTACAGCTTCGGGCTCATTCTTTGGGAAATGGTGTCTGGAAGCATTCCCTATGAGGATATGATTCCTATCCAAGCTGCGTATGCCGTAGTTAACAAGGTTTATTCTGAATACCTTGCAAAATTTCATCCTTGATTTATGCTACTGTTGCTATAGTTGCCTTCTCATGTTCAATGCTGTTTAGTTGGGCCATTATAGTTGACATATTTCGTTAATGTCACTGCATTTGAGATTTTAATGCATGAAATGAAAAAATGGTTAACCTATTCTGATAATCGACTAATTAGCTTTGCTTCTAAGACAACTGCTAAGGGCTTGTTTTTTCATGTCATAGTTTCCCATTTCTTTTCTGTGCTAAAACGCATGTTATGCTTGAGGCATGTGCCTGCTGCTAGCTTTCTAGTATATATTTTTCAAATACTCCTTTTGTCTAGTTACACATTGCTTCTTCGCTAATTACTTTATGCCAAGCTGAATCATAATGTTTCTTAAGATTGGGAAAATGCCACATCCCTTTTAGGTATTTTCAAATTATTAATGGCAGCAATAGATTGTAAAGTTTGAATGTTCCATGTGTTTTTGGTCGAAATACCTATCATGGTTTTTCTAATGGAAATCTTTTGCATATCCACATCAGCCTCCATGACATGATGAAGTTGGTGGAAAATCTTGAATGCTAGTGTTCGGAACTTTGTCGTCAGAACTATACCATTTTTTTTGGTAAATTCATTTGATTGATATGAAGACTTTTTTTTTTTTTTCTGTCAATAATTTAAAAAAAAACAATATATTATACATCCACTAAATTGGTGTGCAGAAAATGCATATGAAATAAGGTGGCATTATTCAAGTGGATTTTCCTGCATAACTTTTTTTTAATTATTTCTTTTTACGGAAAATGCTTACAAAATACATTTTCCTAAAATACATCCTCAATTAAATCATATCCCTAAACCTATTTCTTCCTGCAAATTGTGAAATTAAAATGTTTTGTCTGAAATAATTATATTCCAAAATGTTACAGAAACTTCTAAGTCAAACTAGCTATTACACTGGAATGTTGAATAAGCCTTGTCTTATTTTTGAAAAACGGGAGGAATGTCCTGGATACTTTAAAATCAGGGGTAATCATGACTATCTAAGTTTCTCTTTCAAACATATGAGAAAAAAAGAAATGAACCTGTTTTCCAAAACAAAAATACGGTTCATATTTGATTATATATAAAGTTTGGACTTTTAAGAGCTCTTGAAATAATCATACTCACAAGTTTGAGATTCGGTTCACATGCAGAATTTGTTCAGGAGGATTCTCTATTTTCAAATACTCCTGTTATGTTATTGTTTGTTATAGTTTGATTGAAATTTGGTTAAAGTCTTCAAAAGGTATCAGCACTTTAATGATTGTGCAAGATCATTTAAACTACCGAGAAAAGTGATTTTGATGCCTTAATTTATGTGTCTGTTTATCTTTTTCTTACCCAAAAAAAGTCAGTTGCTGATATTCTTATCTCTTCCTATATCTGTTTCTTTCATCTCTAAAGCATGTCTTCAATCGCTCCCCATAATACCTACCTACTCAATGTCTTGCTCCTCATTCTACTCTTATGATCTCTGTAGAGGAGGATTAAAGTAGAGGGAAACTACTTACAGGAATCAGAATTAGTTAAGAAGGAAAGAGCAAATTTTGTTTCTGAGAAACAAATAGGGAATTAGGAAGGCTGCTTTCTGTGGTACTTAGTGATCAATTACATATTATTGACATATATGGTAGTTTACCAAGCAGAGAACTAATATCAAACTTTCTGTTGAAAGTACATATGGAAAATTTGTTTTAATGTGTTTTTTGGTTGGTGAATTTCCATGAAAATAGTATGGCTCTAGCCTCTAGAATTCATGAAGGCTTATTACCTTGTCACTAATCTTTTATATCCTGCATTGATCTATCTCGTCAGAATATTTTTTTGCTTATTATTATATCCTATAATACGAAGAGTTTTGTTCTAACATAGAACTCGGATTTCCAGAATTTGAGACCTCCTTTTCCCAAGGATTGCGCTCCTGTGATGCGAGCTTTAATTGAACAGTGTTGGTCGTCAGAGCCAGAGAAGAGGCCTGAGTTTTGGCAGATTGTGAAAGTCCTGGGGCAGTTCGAAGCATCGCTTGCGATTGATGGTACTCTGAAGCTAGTACAGAATATTGTTTTTCAAGATCGTAACAAGGGGCTACGCCACTGGATCCAAAAGCTCAGTCCAACACACTCTTCTTCCAAGTGGAACCTCAAATTCAGTTAACCCTTTTGTCACCTCACACCTGAATAGCTTTGTGTGTCACACAGTAATTATAGGCTTATTTTTAAATGACTGTTTGGATGGTTGGAGTGAAGTAACAGGGATTTATATTGTCGATGAGCATGCATCGTAGGCTATGTGTTCTTTTTAGTTGAAGTGCACAAAAGAAATGAGTGGTAGCATACAGAATTGGAATAATGTAAGAACCGTTAGTTTTGGTTCGCAAATGTGCTTCTGGATTTCAAAAGCCAAAAATGCCTGATACATAGAAAATTAGAGATTGGTATAAGCATTAATTCTTTTATTTTGATTCTTTTGTGTTGAGATTTCTGATTGCTGACTATATAATGTAATATTATTACATGTGGTACATAAGATTTGGTTTGGTTTGGTTTGGGATGTTTATGTCTAGTTATGATGTCATTTGCTTCAAACTCATGACTCTTTGTTTCATGATACTTGTTGATTTGTTTTGCCTGCAAGACCGCATGAAAGGCATTTGTATTGTTATACTTTGAAGATATCATGGCTGTGTAACTTCTAGATCTGGAGAACAGCTCACTGATAATGCCGGCTCCTTAGCGAAGTGAAACAGGTAAGAGATCTGCACTCAACCTTTTATCCCTTTCCTCCCCTTGGCTAATCATCGCCCCTTTTTTGAGCAAAACAATTGCTATTGTTTTGCATTATATGGTCCGGAGATGAATGCTTCCTGTGGTTATTGTCGTAATGTGTCAATATTTATGTCTTCTGTATAGCATGTTCGTGTTTGGAAAGGACGCATTTGCCTTTTTTCTGGGTTATGCTTCCATGTTGTTTTATGATTAAAAACACAAGCCTATGAGTCAAATGCAGTTGATGTGCTTTCCATCTGACAACACTGATCCAAGGCTTTGCTTAATTGCTCCGATTTCATTGTTGTTTAGGGCTGCTTTGTTAATATTCATGCATATTTCATTTTGTCGCGAATCTGTTTTGTTGCTAGCCAAAATGCTGAAAACGTGCTGGAATGACATTGGTTCAACTCTCTGTCTGTAGCGAAACAGAGTGAACATGGCAACCTGGTAAGGAAATCAGATCTTCGCTGAGCATGATACTGTGATTATCCTGCATACTGATTGCTCGCTTTCATATAGGAGTCTAAATACTATTCTTGTGATGGAAATCCATCTTTGATTATGTGCATTCTGTTGCTGTTTTTTGTCAATTGTCATTCAGTGCACGTTTTATTGGTGACAGGAATAAGATTGAAGTTTGAGATAACAAATTAATGGATCTGGAGTTGTTAATGCGACGAAGTTAGGCTTTCTGTTTATTTCATCTAACTGGAGCCTTGTGGTTTGATTTCGTCCTCTTCTTATGTGAAAACGAAAGCCTGGGGGCGGGGGACTACGTAGTAGAAGCTGGGAAGATCTAGTAGCTAGTTTTTCTGTTTTTTTTAGTGTAATCAACTATGGTCATCTGGCACTATGGGTTGGGACTTGGGTTATTGTAGTTTTGGGAGTAGATCAAATTAGCAAATTGAGCAGTTAATAATAACAATTTTTTTTTTAAAAAAAAAAACTACAACTCATATTTTATATAATTTTTAGTTGATAAAAAACATGAATATTAAAGTGACATGTTTTGGTTAACAAAGGTAGTGATTGAATTTTTGTAGGGTTCATTCTTTCCTATTAAGACAGGCTCTAAATCGTCCATCGTCAATCTCATTTAGGGGTGGAAATGGGTCGGGTGATGGATGGGTGGAGCCATTTTTTCACCCGACCCGTCACAAAAAAATTTCACCCGACCCATCACCCGTCCTTCTAATATTTCACCCATCACCCGATCCGTCGGGTGAATCGGGTGGGTCGGATGGGTAATCGGGTGAAGTAAATTAAAAGAAAAAGAGTCATAAGACATACTTAGAAATCGATCATATTGGATAATTTGACAAACCACGTCAACGTGAAAATCTTATTAATTGTATAAAAGATTTATTCATACATTATATCATTATTCTCATCTTATAAATTGGGCATTAAAAGTTTAATATCAAATCAAATGAGATGAATTTTAGTCCGTTGCTAAACTCATAGTTAAAAAAAAAAGAAAAATAATTTGGTAAATCATGTCTTAACACACTAAATCCTAAGTCGTTGAAATGAGCGAAATTGATAACATTTTAGTAGTATATGCAAAACAAATAAAATAGTATTTTTTAAAAAGATGTAATGAGGGATTAAATAAAAATAACTTTATATTCTTTTAGATTTTTTTGCACAAAAACAATTAGAGAATAGAGAAGGTAGAATTAGAAAAATGAAAAATATGTAGTTATGTTAGACTATATTTTTTTATAAACTGGGATTTTTTTAAAAATAATCGGGTGGGTTAGTGGGTGGTTAAGCGGGTCGGGTAATGGGTCGGGTAATAGGTGAAAAACATATCACCCATCACCCGTTTCACCCACCCATCACCCATCCATCACCCGATTTTTTTCGGGTTTTCACCGTATAATCGGGTCGGGTGAGTCGGTCTCCCACGGGTGATTTCCAGCCCTAATCTCATTCTTGTTCTTGTTCCCCTCTCTAAAACAAACCCAAATTTTTTTTTTGGGTTTTTATTGTTTTAATGTTTTAATCTATTACGGAGTATTATTATTATTATTATTATTATTATTATTATTATTATTATTATTACAATATTATTTTAAAGTTTGTGAGGGATCGGGATCGGGATCGAGGGATAGGAAAGGGACATCTAAGGGATGCAAGAGTCGAAGTGATTTAGGAAATAATGGGTAGTTATTGAAAATCTTTTAGAGCTCCTATGATGCTGCAGAGTCCCTCCCTAAAACAAATAACATCTTTGAGGATAGATGATGTAGTGATGTTCTAACCAATTCTCTCTCATATTCTCCAGACTCGCAAAAAAATAAAATGATGATTATACATAAAATTTGATTAATTTTCCTTTTATTTCTTGCTACTTAAATAAACAAACAAGGCTTTAAATGACTATTTTCGTCGAAGACTTGTGGACTTGTAAAGCTTATAGTCCTTATACTATTGGTTGTATAGGAAAACTGATGCATGAAGTGTAATACACAGTACTAGGTAGACCCATTCACTAGGGAGTAACAAGGACAAAATTCAACACAAATCATTGCTGCATGATGTCATGATTTTCAGGTTAGCATTACATCAGCAACCCACATCAGCAGCTTGACATCAGCACCATGATGTTGTTAGCAATATTAAAAAGGTCAATAAGGAGGTCGACATGAAGAATAGACCCACGTTGGATTCTTCTTCTAAATGTAAAGCACCAAATTATGCTTTGATACTTTTTCTTGACCAATCTTGGTGTATTTCTTTTGCTTAATTTGTATCCTTTTTACAGTACTAAAGTTCAGTTGATACTGAACTAGCAAATAAAAATAAAAACAAACAAACTAGTTCTTCGTATATCATTAGGCAAAACTACTAATGTATGATTGTGTAAAGGTGCACCAAAACGTAGATGATCATTCTAGCTAGAGATCCGATCTTTTTGTTCTTATTTAGGTACATAACACATCACTCCCTATATTAGGTGGCAATTGATACATTAGTATTAGTCCTAGTATCCCCTCGAGCTGTATGGTTGTAAGCACAACTGAGGCCGCGATCTCTTGAAAGGAGTGGTTATTAGAGGCTTGGTGAGAGCGTCTACAAGTTGGTCGAGTAAGGATAGAAAGGCAACTTGGAGTATTTGATATGAATATAGTTAAACTTACCAATGATATTAAATGTACAATTGACATGAAGAAAACAAGTTCGATCTCAACGATTTGATGGAGTATTTGATACTAATTTAGAAACAAATCCATCTACGACTTGACAAAATCAATACGATTTCAATAATCACATTTGCTAAAAACTAATTGATACTCCATATTTTATGGAAGAACACAAAGATACACTATGAGGAAGCAGCACTAATATTCCAAACTTTATCAACAAACTCAAACTTCTGCATATGAAGAATAAGAATATAAGATGGAAAAATAAAAAAGAAATTGGTATAAATTGAACTTTGATGGATCACTATCTCCAAATGGCGAGGGAACCTTTGATTATGTAATCGAAAACCATGAAGCTAAGGTTACCAAGATGGGGAATAACTGAATTCTGACCAATATAGTTTTAGGACCCAAAGCTTATACACTTTTGACATGAATCAAAGAAGCTCAAAGGCTTAAAATACGAAACCTTTCGATCGAAGGTGATAACCTTTTGTGTGATTAACGCAGTTAAGAGTGCTTGGAGCTGGCCCTTGGAGATTGAGATGATTATATTCGACTCCTTCTAGAATGTCATGTCTTTTGATAACATTGGCGTCAAGCACTTCTTTAGAGAAGTGAATCGTGTAGTTGACAGATTGACTAAAATGGGCCACTCTATTTCTAACAGTGAACCTCTTGGTGATTTAGAACTTTATGTTTTCATCCGTAGGATCCTCTTGGATGGAGTAGTTCGAGAAAATAGTCTTTCCAAATTTTTTGTTGTTAAAAATAGGCAACTTAGAGAATCTTAACTTGCACTTGTTCTCTTGCAAAGTGGTAATTCTCATGCACTCTTTTGTGTTGTCTTGTTCTTATCTAGGTACCTAATATATTAGGTGCTAGATGCTATTCCCTCCGTTCATTTATAATTGACGTTTCAACAAAAAGCTCGATAATTAAGGAAATGCAAAAGACCACTTAAAGTAAAGGAAGGAAGTTCCATGCAAATAGTACAGAGGAAAAATCTCTCTCACATAAAATTAAATTATTTTATTTTTAATGCAAAAAGTAACGAGGAAACCCCCCTCTCTCTGCAAATATGTCTACATCAACCCACTATCCACAAGAGAACGTCAATTAAATTCAATCTTCAATTTGCATCCAAAGCGTCAATTATAAACGAACGGAGGGAGTAGTATTTTTTGATACATAATATGAATTTGAATGGTGTCAATTTCTGCTGACCCACCACCCAATTACATCTCTTCTGACAAGGAAAAAGGATTTGGGTGCGACATAATAGCATCATAGTCTATGTTGTGACTTAGTTGCACAATTTTTTCTGCCACCTGATTGATCTCATGGAAGATGTGTGTGTAGGAGGACTACTCAAAGTGCCGGAGGAGTTGTTGGATGTCCGTGGTGATCATCTCGATTTTCCAAGGACATTTTCACTTGCAAGAAATGGAGTTAGTAATGTTGTCTCCTTCGATGTTGGTACTCTGGTAGCCGAGGTCTCTAGCTATTACTAGGCTAGACCATAACATAAAAACATTAGTCATCAAAGGGATGCATCATCACATGGAAAACTATTGGAGGCCATAATCAAGCCACGATCCGAAATGACGAATCTAGCTATTGCTTGTCTTGAGTGGAGCTTGGAGCCATTGAAATTGATTTTGAAGTGTCTCACTATAGCATTTTCTACCTATTTCTTTTCCTAGGTTGGGTTTGTGGTTGATCAATTGTTATGTTTATACTACCCCAAAACAGTGCTCTAGAGTCTAGAGTCTTTGAGTTGTTGTGGAAGCTGCCGTAGATAACTTTCTTGTTTTCCGGTAGCTACGAAGTTATCTTCATTGAAAACTATCATTGTTCCTCACTGTCCACATTCCCCACCAAAGAATAGCCATATTCGATTTTTATGCTTTATTTAGGCGGGCAAAGATGGCATTTGTAATTTGTTTAATCGTTCGGATTGTTGTTGTCGTGGCCCTTATGATATTCGTTATCGGCTGTCGATCTTGGATAGTACTTGTAGCGTGTGACTGCACCTTGTGAATAGATGAGTGTCATCTTCATCGGATTGATTACAAAATGTACAAGATAGTGGGATCGCAACTCCTTTTAGTGCTAGTCTAATTTCTTTGGGATTCCTCTCTATGTGATGGCGTTGGCGGGAGTGTGGGAGTGTGGGAGCACTCAGTGATAATTAGGATGCTAGGGAAAAAGATCCCTCTCTATGTGATGGAAAGAAAATTGAAGGAGCTATGGAACGACTGCGGGAGATTCCAAGTAATAGACCTCCCTCAAGGTAATTTCTTGGTAAGGCTGGAGAACAAGGACGATTGTCTGAAAGTTCTTACAGGAGGGCCATGGTCATTGTTCGGAAGGTGCCTCATCATCAAATTATGGTCGCCGGATTTCAAGCCGTCGGAAGCTATCCAAGCTGCGCCTACTTGGATTAGAGTCCTCGACCTCCCTCTCATCTTTTACCAGGAAGATGTTTTGATGAAAGTTGCTGAGGCTCTGGGAAGATCGATTAGGGTGGACCACCGGACCATCTATACTAACCGGGGGAATTTTGCGAGGGTTTGTGTCGAAGTTAATCTCGAGGAACCGCTCAAAGGGATGATCAACATTAATGGTGTGAGGTATAAGCTAGATTACGAAGGAATCCCCAACATCTGTTTTGGGTGCGGGTGCCATGGTCATCTGAAGGCGAAATGCCAGTTCGGGATCCAGGTGACGACGGAGGCTGCTAGGAAAGATGGGGAGCCCCCGGCTAGGGCTTTACCGACTTTGGAGGTTCAGGTGGAGGAAAAATATGAGAACAGGGATGAGTGCCACGGGCCGTGGATGGTGGTCAATTGCCGGAAGAAGGTTGGAAACGCCAAGCCTAAGCAGTCGATGTCGGCGCCGGCGACTCAGGATCAATCGAAGCGGAACCCGAAAAATCCGCACGTGCCATGGAGGAAGGCGCCAACTGTTGAGGATTGGAAAAGCAGAGGAGGGTCTAGGGATCCTAACCGCAGTAATGATTAGTGCAAAGCTCCCGAGAAGAATCCCGGCACTACTCAAAAACCAAAGAAGCCTGAATTAAATGTGGACGTGAACATCCAGACCCATTCTAGGTTGGGGAGCAACCCTAAAGGTAAGACGAACTCTAAAGGGGTTGATGGGCCGGAAGGGAGTGGGCCAGGATCCAAGAAGGAGGATATAGGTCCAATCAATTTTTCCATCGGTAGTATTCAGGTACTAAAGGAGATGCAAGATAAAATAAAGGCAGGGGCTAAGAGGCATACCAAGCCCAAACTTAAAGGTAGGAGAGGACAGGCAGGTAAGGGCTCGGCCCAGAATATTCAAATGGATGTGGATGGCAAAAAAAAAGGCCCAGATCGGAGCCGGTCGTCTCGGAGGGTTCGATTGAGAATCGTGATATCCTTGAAAGCGTGAGATGGGCAACGGACTGGTGCAGCAAAGACTATTCTGATCCCTCGGTGCCAATTTTCGGAAAATTCTGGGCGAATAGGAATGGAAGAGAAGAAGCAAAGGATTGCAATCTGAAGACCGAAGAGCCAACCATCGACGGGCGGGAGAAGAACCCAGCTTCCGATCAATAACTCTCTCTTCTCCTATGTGTTCTTTCTTTTGTTTGTGTTTTATCTTCTAATTCTTGATGGATAATTCTAAGAACATTAAGATTCTTTTTTGGAATTGCTTTGGAGCAGGGAAGAAGAGTTTTGGAAGAGTGATCAGGTATATAAAAAACCACTGTGCCATTGATATCCATGCGCTTTTTGAAATGAGGATTTATGGGGAAGATGCCAGGAAGGCGTGTGATAAGCTTAAATTCACGGGCTGTGTTCGTATCGAAGCGTCGGGATTTGCTGGTGGTGTGTGGCTTCTTTGGGATGCGGACAAGTGCGACATCGCTATTGAGAAGAGAGCGGAGAATTTTATCCATGCGTCCTGGTGCTCAGGTTTGGAAAGAACCCATCTCATTGCTGTTTACGCCCCTCCCACGGTGGAGAGACGAGAAGCGTTCTGGTCGTCGCTCCATTCATCCATGGACACCAATTCTGGTCCGGTTGTGGTGGGCGGCGATTTCAACTGCATCCTTGGCGCCGATGAGACCATGGGTGTTTCTGGTACGATGCACCGTGACTCGCTGAAATTTCGTGATCTGATTAGCAATGCTGGTCTTATTGATATGGGTTTTACGGGTCAGGAGTTTACATGGAGTAAAACATACGCGGGGGCAAGATTATCTCAAGGAGGCTCGATAGGGTCCTTATCAACTGCCAGGGAAGACTTCAGTGGCCGGAGGCTAGGGTCCGTCACCTCCCAAGGTACTCTTCGGATCACTGCCCTTTGCTGCTGGAATTGAACCCGGTGATTCTCAAGAATAGAAAACGACGGCCTTTCAGATTCGAAGCTGCCTGGTTGTCGCATGAGGGATTCCCGGACTTCCTGGATTCAAAATGGGAAAGGCTCTACCCTACGTCAGGGGCTCTCGGGAAGCTTCGTATAGACCTTTCGAAGTGGAATAGGGAAGTTTTTGGGAACATTCAAGCGCGGAAAGTGAATCTTATGAAGGCTCTTGACGACGCCCAGAAAAAGATCTCTAAGGACCTGTCCCCTGGGGCGATTGCATGGGAGGCCAATGTGAGAGCGTCGCTTGACATTACCCTCGAGCAGGAAGAGATTATGTGGTTTCAGAAGCCCCGGGAGAAATGGTTAGTTCTCGGGGATCGCAATACCAAATTCTTTCACGCCTCTACCATTGTCAGGAGAAAGCGCAACAGAGTAGAGGGCCTCAGGGCCGAGGACAATCGTTGGGTGGAGGAGAAAAAAGAGCTGGAAGAATTAGCGGTGAATTTTTTCAAAAACCTCTACAGGTGGGAGAAACTTGAGGATGCTCTTGAACCGATTGAGGATCAATTTTCTCTGATCCTGGAGTCTGAATGGGAGGAGCTGTGCAAGGAGGTGTCAGAGGATGAGATTAAGAAAGATTTTGGTAGTATGGGTGCCACGAAATCGCCAGGGATCGATGGTTTCCAGCCGGACTTTTACCAGAAGTGCTGGAGTACTGTGGGGGAATCGACTACCAGGTTCGTCAAAGAGTTTTTCAGTTCCTCCGTGCTCCCTACAGGGGTAAACGATACTCTACTTGCTTCTTCTGAAGGTGGGTAAGCCCAAAGTGATGAACCAGTTCCATCCTATAAGCCTTTGCAACGTGTTATATAAAGCCATCTCAAAAGTCATGACAATCAGATTGCAACCGTTCATGTCTAAACTGGTCGGGCCGATGCAGGGAAGTTTCATCCCGGGTAGGTACATCTCGGACAATATTGTCATTGCCCAGGAAGTGATCCACTCGATGAAGAGGAAAAGAGGTGGTAAGGAGTGGATGTGTCTCAAATTGGATCTCGAGAAAGCTTATGATAGGCTTAGCTGGGACTTCATTGAGGAGACGCTCATGTGCACGGGCATGCCGAAGATCTTGATTGAGAGGATTATGGTGTGTATTCGATCTCCGAGGATGCATGTGCTTTGGAATGGGGAAGTGTCGGAACAATTCACCCCATCGTGTGGTATTAGTCAGGAGTACCCAATCTCCCCATACATATTTATTTTATGTATGGAGAGACTAAGTCATCTCATTGAGCAGGCTGTTGAGGACGGGGGTTGGAAAGCTGTGAGTGTTGCCAGAGGAGGGCCGAGACTTTCTCACCTTTTCTTCACCGACGACATTCTCCTCTTTGCGGAAGCCTCCCTGGAGCAGGTGGGAGTTGTGAAGTGCTATATAGAGCAGTTTTGTGGGCATTCGGGGCTCAAAATCAGCCATAGCAAATCGAAGCCTTTTGTGTTTCAAAATGTTGATAACAGGTTGAAGGAGCGAATTCATCAGGCCGGCGGTATAGAGGTGACTAACGATCTAGGTAATTACTTAGGGATTCCTATTCTGCATAAGAGAGTTTCTTACTTGACTTTTGCTCCGATCATGGACAAGTTCAATGCCAAGTTGTCGGGATGGAAGACGCATATGCTCAGTTTTTCCTGGAGAGTGACTCTTGCCAGGAAGGTGCTTAATTCTCTTCCGGTCTATGCCATGTCGACTATGATCCTTCCGGACAAAGTGTGTAAAAGTATGGACAAGTGCTGTCAAAGTTTTATTGGGGGTTCTACTCCGGAGAAGAAGCGTATTCACAAGGTTGCTTGGGATGTTGTGGCCCGGCCGAAAGGTATGGGTGGCCTCGGTATCAAGAGGATGGCGGAGATGAATCTTGCGCTTGTGGCCAAGCTTGGTTGGAGACTTTTAAGTGGGGAGGAAGGGCTTTGGGCGGACGTGCTGGTTAACAAGTATGCGGCTAAGCGGCTTGGGAGCTCGCTCGGGGCCTCGATTATTTGGAAAAGCATCACCAAGACGACTTGCGCTGTCATCAAACCGCATATCAAATGGCGTCTTGGTGATGGCTCCAGTATCCTCTTTTGGGATGATATTTGGGTTGAAGACAACCCCCTGCGTGACCTGACGGATGTGGAAGGTCTGGGGCCTACGAATAGCCGGATGGTGAAGGAGTTCTGGGTCAAGGGTAAGGGCTGGGAGTGGGACGGTGTTGCCCAGTTCTTGCCCAGTAAGACGATGCTGAAGATGGCGGAGATGGCGGTTACGGATACTGAAGACAGACTTTGCTGGGCGCCGAGCAATGATGGAGAATACTCGGTTAAATTCGGATACTCTATGATCTGTAGAGTCGAGGAGTTTAGATCTGTTGATGCCTCCTTTATGCCAAAAATATGGAACCTGAACATCAGCGAGAGAATACGCCACTTTATATGGCTGGTGGGTAATGGAGGCGTCCTAACGAACGCCGAAAGATTCAGACAAAAGATTCATCTCTTTAGAGATTGCGCATCTGTGAGAAACTTTTGGATGCAGGTTGAAGGCGCCGAACGAGAGGATGAGTTCTTCTCCCTCCCTTTCGCTGCGTGGATGAGGAATAACATATCCTCGGCTAACAAGGGACCTGGAGGAACTCGCTGGAAGGAGTTTTTTTGCGATTGCCCTTTGGAGGATTTGGAATAGAAGAAATGGAATCGTGTTCAAGGACAACAACATTACGCCAATTTCGCAGGAGCGCTGCTGGTATCTTGCGAAGAGCTATGCCTTGGTGAAGACCAACATCTTGGGGGCGTCGAGAGCTAAAGAGAGGACCCCCATATCGGTCAGGTGGTGTGAACCGCCCCCGGGCTGGACGAAGTTAAATGTCGATGGGACCGTGAAGAGCTCTAGGGTTGCGACAGCGGGTGGAGCTATCCGCAACGAGAAGAGGGACTGGATTGCTGGCTTCGTTCACAACATAAGGTCTTGCTCAGTGGTGGAGGCCGAGTTATGGGGCATAGCTAAAGGCGTGGAATTAGCCTGGAGCCCAAGAAGGTGATCTGTGAGACAGATTCGACGAGAGCTGTTGAACTCTTGACGAAACCATTAAAGGACACGCATCCGTGTGCTAGCCTGGTAAATTTATTCCACGACTTCCATGGTAGGAGTTGGGACGTCCAGCTCCGGCATGTTTACCGTGAGGCTAATAGTCTCGCGGATGGCTTAGCCAATTTCGCTCTTTCCTTCTCGCTTGGTTTTTCATGTTTGAATAATTGCCCTATTTCCTTGTTGGATTGTGCTAGAAAGGATGCCATAGGAGCCTCTACTCTCCGATGGCTGCCTTCATAGTCGTCGTTTTTACTTGTTCTTGAATAAAAGCTCCCTCGCGGAGTGGGGGCTCTGCCCCTGTTGCTTACCAAAAAAAATAAAAATTCTTTGGGATTCCATTCAGGACAAAACTTCCATATGAAATTTTTTATGGAAGACAATATTTTCTCAATCTATTCAATATCGTTTTCTGAAAACCCGAAGAGAGAGAAGCTCTGATGAGAGAGAAACATCTTGTTCCTCGCCGCACCCCAGCAAACCCTAGCCTGCACCTGCACTCCAAATCTATTGATTGTCCTCTCCAATCTACGAATTTAATTGGGGTTTTCAGTCAAGCCATACCTAGTAATGGATTCCAATTGCAAATTTGGAGAATCGATTCCAATTATAGCCTCTTTCCGGCTTCACATGTGCGCCGTTTCGGTTATTCAATCAAATCCAAATATCAAATCTGTCACTTCGGCATTCAATTGAGCCTGCGGGGTGAGGGGTTTGGAGTGCAAAGGTGCAACTGGTGGTGGTGGCTGGCATGGTGGTGCCTTCCGCCGCAAGGCAAAATTAAATGGAAGTGTGTGGGTGCCGCCATGGGGTTCGCCCATGGTGTTCATCTAGTGTTGTACGACCTGATTTGGGAGGATTGTGAGGAAGATTTGAGATATCAGAGGTATTGTTTAACTGATCACTCATCCCTTTGCTATCGATCTGATTTCGACTTTAAATTGAGGTTGCGGTTGTGTTTCTGGCACAAGTCGCTCCTCCTTCTTTTACCTTATTTCTTCTGTAATCAAATTTCCTTTCTGTTGATCATGGTGGACAAGAACAACCCAAAAGGAAAACAGAAGTTGGATGAAGGGGTCACAGCTACCCCTTTGTCCGACCGTCTCAATCTTGGCTCCTCGTCTGCTGGGGGGGGCTCACCGATCTCAGTCCAAAGGGGTACCAGGCCCGGAGGACGTGGGTGTGCACCCAAATTCCAACAGCTGCAAAGGGAAAGCTAAGCTTCCTTTTGACATTGAAAAGTATAAGCTGCGTATGGCCGTGGTCAGAGACAATATTGCTTCTCTTCGAAGCACTACACTCTATGCCACCATCATCGGTGACCCCTTGGAGCTGAAGGAGATTCGAAAGAAGATTAGGTTCGACTGGAAGTTCCTGGAAGGCAGTTTTCAGGTAATCCCTCTGGCTAAAAATTGGTTTGAGCTCAAGTTTTTTATGGCTGCCGATCGTGACAGGGTGTGGTCTGGACGCCCTTTCCACATCCAAGGGAAATTGTTGCTGTTGAAGCCCTGGCGTCAGGGGTTCGATCCTATGTCCGAGCCTATCTCTGTTTTGGATATGTGGATCCGAATCCCTGGTCTGCCGGCTAAGTACATCAAAGAGGAGGTTCTTACATCAATCATTGAAGAGAATGGGCTTGGCTCGGTCTTGAAGCTGGATGCCTTTACTACCAAAGGAAAAAGGGTTTGTTACCCTCGTATCTGCATTTCGGTGGACATCACCAAAATCCAAAACAAGAGTGTTATGGTACTCAATGAGAAGGATGAGTTGGTTGAGTACCCTGTGTGGTTCGAAGAATTTCCCGAAGGTTGCGGGAGCTGTGGTGATCCAGGGCACACCTTTGTGGGGTGATCCAGGCGCCTCTTGGTGCTCACAACTCGAGCTCCTCAAAGAGCAAGGAACAGAATGACGATGATGACGCAAATGATTGGGTCGAAGTGGCGGCCAAGAAGAAGCATGATCAACCTATCATCAAAATAGGTAATCCTAAGTCTGAGCTGTTTAAATTTGTGGGCATCAACGCTGCCATCCAGTCCGAATCTTCTGCTTCTGCTGACTGTGCTGTCGCGGGTGGCTCCCCCTCGGGTCTGGTAGCTACTACTGCCACTGTCACGGAAGTGCAACCTACTGCTGGGGAATTCTTACCTCCCATGCCACCACCATCTAATCAACTCATGCCGGAAGTCCCACAGGATGAGTCTTTCCTTGAACTGTTTGCATCTCCGGAGCCAAAATTTATGTTTGAAAACGATGATGAGAAACCTATGATGTATGAGGGCAGTGAGGCGGAGCTGCTAGTGGATGGCTTGCCTCACCTCAATGGTTTCTCTCCGGAAGCCCTTGAGGTGTACCTGCAAAATGTACCTCCAGAAGAGGAGTTTGATCTCCCTGATCTGAGCAACCCGACAGCTCTCGCAGCCTCCTTCAAGGCTACTCCTGGATTACTTGCGATCCGCACCTCTGTTGAGAGGAAGATGGCAAACCTGGAGGTTGAATCTTCCATCTCTGAATCTGGAAAATGTAAATCTGGTGCCAGAGATGACGATACTGCTTCATCGACTCTGATGGGTAGCAGTGTGAAGAAAACTCGTCATGAGTAATCAGAAATGGTGGTCGGCTGCAAACTCTTGGGGGGTGTGGGTTCGTGCAGCTTCTGGGCCAAGTTGGTATCCCCACTTATTGTCTTCTATACAGTATGGTAAGGTGTCTACATATGTTTGTGTTAGTAGGAACTGGTTTGATGCTAGGATTGCTTTGAAACTGTCCGGCAGGACTTACGTAAATATGCCCGTGAGTGGCACTACTAGGTTGTTGAATCTATTGTTTGAAGCTTGGGATGGTCGGCAAGTACCTTGTGACTGTGTTGGTGCTCGCCCTCCTTTGGCTGTATATCCCAATTGGAAAATTAATGAAGTTAATATTACCAAGTATGATCAATGTTGTCACATGATTCAAACAAACATCATCCCTGCAAACGTCTTGTATTGTGTTCACACAAAACTGTTTGTCGATTCAAGCTTTGGCTTGGAAGCAAACACAAGCAACCCCTCTAAGGAGGTTTATACACCCAATCATCTGAAACAGATTGATGCAAACGAAACCAATATGACAAAGATTTGGATCAACATATCAAAAGCGGGAGTAAAATCTCTACCTCAGATGGGTTTGGTTACGCGTCTCGAACCCATTGAGCGAATACGGTCCAACTCAGTCCAACTAAGAACATGTATCGGGTGGTTCTTAGTTCTCCAAGTGGTGATAAAATCGCCGGCTATTGGTCGATCTGGAGGTATAGGGGTCCTCTGGAAAGATAGGCAATTAATTGACGACAAAATAGAAGTTGAATTTCAAGACAACATAATTTTCATGCTCAAACACACCAACAATACGAGTAACAACATAAATATGTTGATATTCTGCTATGCTCCGCCACACGAGAGGGATAAGCCTGAATTCTGGATTCGCTTAGTAGAAGTTATAAATCAATCTCAGTTCCCGTGCATATTGATGGGGGACCTTAATGAAATTGAGTCCTCTGATGACAAGAAGGGAGGAACCATCCCAAGAAACGAACGATTTAACCGTCTCATCTAGTTTAAAAATAATTGCCAGCTTATTGACATCCCTACGTCAGGGAATGAATTCACATGGAAGAAGGCACAACCATATAATGACTGGATGTATGAGAAACTAGATAGGGTGCTTGTGTCTCATGAAATTGTCGAAAGGTATCCGGATATTCAAACAAGAAATTATGCGTTCACATCATCGAACCATTGTCCTATTGGGATAGAAATTGAAAATACAAAGTTACACAAATCACCACCCTTTCGTATGGAAAACATGTGGCTTCATAGGAAAGATTACATCAATCTGGTTAAGCAAGCATGGAGACTCAGGAGCGACGGTTCTGCTATGTTCCAACTGGTATAGAAAACAAGACTTCTAAAACAATTATCAAAGGATTGGAACATGAGGACCTTTGGAAATATTTTTCAACAACTAAAGAAAACTGATGATTCATTACTACAACTGCAGATGGATAGTGGTAGAACAAACACCCAAGTTGGGTGGGATAAACAAATTAGATTAATAAAGAAGAAAGAAATGCTTCTAAAATTTCAGAAAACCTATTGGAGGCAAAGATCCAAAACACGACATCTCAAACTAAAAGATTCAAATTCTGGGTACTTTCATAAAATTGCATATGGAAGAAGAAATAGGAAAATAATTCGGGAAATCACAAACTCAAATGGTCTACAGATTATTGGCCAAGAAAATATAAAACAAGAAATAAAACAGGAATTTCATAAACAAGAAATAAAACAGTTCATACAAATTTTTTAAATTTGATTTCAAAGGAAATTACTCACGAAGATAATGAATTCTTGATTAGCCCGGTATCCAATGCGGAAATAAGAGATGCAGTCTTTGCCCTGGGAACAAATAAGTCTCCCGGTCCAGATGGTATCACTGCAGAGTTTTTTAAGAATTTTTGGAACCCTATCGGGCCATCGGTCATAAAAGCGGTGAAAGCTTTCTTCTCTTCTGGCCATATGTTGAAACAGGTCAATCATACATACATAACACTGCTACCTAAATGTGACCAACCAACCACGACAAGTCACTATCGACCCATTAGTCTGTGTAATACAAGCTACAAAATCATTTCAAGAATCATCACTGAGCGGCTTAAGAAAGTAATGGGGAAGCTAATACATCCTTTACATGGAGCTTTTGTGGCAGACAGAGCAATCCAGGATAATATTCTGATCGCACACGAAATTTTCCATTCCTTCAGAACCAGGCGGGGCGCTGAAGGATGGGTAGCCATTAAGTTGGATATGGAAAAAGCTTATGATCATGTGAATTGGGCATTTCTAAAAGAAGTTTTGGAAAAATTTGGTTTCCATCCAACATTCATCAATTGGATTGTTGAATGTGTCCAAACAGTATCTTATGTTGTTCTGGTTAATAATGAACCGACAGAAATATTTCTGCCCCAACGTGGACTCCGACAGGGGGACCCGTTGTCGCCTTTCTTGTTCATCCTTTTATGCTGAAGAAAATATTCGACACATCAATTTTCTACTAACATATTTCCCATGCTTTTTATCATGTTGTTCTTTGAAATTTTCTTTTCTTGAGATGATCGATACTTCAAATTTGGCAAGGAATAGTAAATCAGCCCCTTCCACGCTTCTCCTAACATTTGTCCTGATCGAGGCAAAGAAAAGAAACCTTATACTTTTTTACTTAAAAAATTTGAGTTTGGATCCTCTGTGATACTTTATCTATTACAGATCATGTTGCACCTTTTAAATTGGTCTAAATTATAAAATGATTTGATAAAGATACCTTAAGTTTAAATGTATAAACCCTATATAGCTAAAGAATAAAAAAATGATATTTAGTGTGTGTGTTTTATAATGTCTTAGACCCTTAATTAGAAAAATGTACTCTATGTTTAAGTATGAACCCTAAGAGGTCAAAACATTAAACTCATCAAATCACAATGATTAAATACTTAGTTGCAATGATTAAACCCGTCAAATAACAATCGAAACCTTCTATTTCACTTGAATAACACCAATATCTTATGATGAAATTTTATTAATAATTTATAATATTCAATTTCACAAATTTCATCAATGGAGTAAACTATTCATTACTATCTAAATATTTTGCACAACAAAAATATATTAAAACCCTTGTCAAACTCCAGGCTTAAATATATGATAGGTTGAGCATCGAATATTTTTGTTTTTTTTCCCTATTGTATTTAATATTGAAAATCAATTTTCATAACCATAATAGATTTTACACCATGCTTGTGAAATGGGATGCAGAAAATGAATGATTTATGTTTTTTTTTACTTGTTTTAAAGTCGTGTGTATTTTAATCAGAACTCAATTACTCCACTTTTCCCTATAATAGACTATTCTTTTTAGATATTTTTTAAATATTTTTGGTACTTGTTATTCCTATTGCATTTAATATCGAAACCTAATTTTCATTGCCATAATATATTTCCCACCATGCGCGTGAATAAGACTGGATAAAATGAATGATTTATATTTTACTTGTTTTAAGGCAATGTGTATTTCATGGGAGTCCAATTATTCCTTGAATTGGTAAATAAAGAGCGGCCATCCGGGGTTCGAACTGGGGACCTCTGGGTATTACCCACAAAGAGTCCAATTATTCCAAATGGCATACAATATACGATTTAATTTTAGATGTTTTTACGTTTTGATTTTTTATTCTTATTTTATTTAGTATTGTAACCTTATTTTACTCGTTGTAATATATTTCACACCATTGAAAATGTATCACAATATATCATTCTAACCTTATTTTACTCGGCACTGTTTTAAAGAAATTCCAATCCATTGGAGCTCCGGGAACCCATTGCTTTGAGAGGAGGGGAGAAGAACCTATCGATCAAGGACCATGCTCAAGCCCCCAGTTTACATCAGCTTCAGATTCGAATTGAATCACAAAAATATCAGAGGGTTTAAAGAACATCTTCGGTTTCTGAACCCTCCAAGACCGAGCAATGAATTCGGAGATGGCTCGCCCAGAAATCTTTGGACCCATGACTGCACCCAGGAGGGAAAAAAGTTCGCTTGTACCGAATACAGTCGCCGTCCACATTTGGAACAAAGTTCAGCCGCTCCGAGATCGCCGCTCTTCTAGATCCTCTAGCCACCTGCGCAAATGATCGCATCCCGGTCACCGGACGGGCACAACCACCGGTTCCGGCGAGTACAGACCCCGAGGAACCATCATTTGCTGCAACTCCCGGCTCCCTAGGAACAGAACTCGCACCAGGATCCAAAGAAGAAGAGTGTGCAATCGTCGAGTTCTCCAAACCCGCACCATCAGTAGAAGGCGGAGGAGGAAAGACAGGCTCTTTTTGAGAGCGAGTGGGTTGAGCAACAGGATCCGAGTTCGACGAAGAACCCACACCGGCCTGGAACCCCTCGGTGGCGGTGCCATCCCCCTGGTCTGACTTAGAACCCAACTTCGCAGCCGACTTGAAAAGCACCGAGCGGAGATTCCGTTCTAGCTTCTCTTTTTCCTCGATCTCCAATCTAGATCCGGCTCCACTGTTCTTACCCTGCTTCTTCGGCATAACGGGACTGTCGTCGGACAGCCACCGGGCCGGTGAACTGGGCGGCACACAGCCACGCGCAGGGTACGGAAGAAACGCCCAAATAATCGCCCAAAAGAGAGTTTTGATACGCCCAATTTCAGTTTTTTGGTATTGGCAAGCAATAGAACATGGGGAAGAAAGTGAGAAGGTGGGGGAGAAAGTGAAAACGGTATTTTTTACCTTTTCTCAGAGAATGACATGTGGCGCAAATTTTTACAAAGACATTGCTTCCAAAATTATAAGTACTAGTCCTATACCCGCGTCAATGGAGCGTAATTTAATAGTAAAGTTATGAATATTAAATAATATATACAAAAAATTTGCAGACAAAAAATACACATATTATCTGTTTGAAAATATTAATAGAGGAAAGTGTATAATACGTAGTATGTAAACAGTTGGAATGATTTCGTAAACACCTGCAAACTGCTCAGCCAAGGCAACCACGGTTGTCATTTCAACATAGCAAATGAGGATAATAGAAACGGTTGGGATGTCTGACAATATTCAGTACCGAGTGTATTATTTATAAGATAGTTGGGTAAAAGTAAAAGGTAAAAGATAATTAAGAAAGATCTTGTAGATAGAATCAAATAAAAATATTCCATAAACGGATATGCATTCAAAATTAAATTAACCAATTAGATTTTCGGTAAAAGGTAAAAGACAGTAAGATAATTAAGAATAATCGTAAAGATATAATCATACTGAAATATCTCATGAGTGGATATACGAGTACATTATAAATTAAACTAACCATTTGAATTTTCGTGCATTAAAAAATGGGTGGATGAGTGAAAAAGAAATCAAAAGTATATATATTACATTAGATATTGGATAGTAAAGTCGATATTTATATATTTAGGTAATATTGAAAGTGTGTACATGTTATCATAAAAAAAGAAAATAAATATGAATTATAATTATAATAATGATCAAATCAATTAAGCTATTATATACAATGAATTATAATTATATATTAAATTAATATTATAAAATAATAGTAAAAGTTAAGATAATTAAATGTTTTGAATTAAACCCATTGGTTGAAAAGACAATGAAAGTACGTGACATCTATCTATATACATATACTAAAACCGATGCATTGTTGCCTACGGGGCGGCTTGTGAGTGAATCTGCTTACGTGGCGGCACGTGAGTGCATCTCGCAAAACTTTCTCCCGTAAAAAAGGAAATCTAATAAAAATAATAAGATAGTTCTAATCTATATAATTAAAAATAATTATTTTATTTTACCATTAACTCATATAATTGAATAGATGGAATATCTTATAAAAGAGTAAATATTATATAAGGAAATAACTATATCGATATAATTAAACGCAACAATAGTAATAAATTTGGCATATACCGATATACAAATTGCCATATAAGTGTATCTCCATCTGGATTATAAATAATCTATCCAATGGACGGTTTATATATAAATTACACCATATGGACGGGACCTAAAAAAGATATTAGGTTCACCCAGTTGTCATATAGACGAATTTTATGGCGGGTCTTTGGGGTCTAGGCGGGTCTTGGTGACCTTGAAGGCCTTGGTGGAAGGATGAGGTAAGGGGTTTAGGCGGTAGTCTAGGCGGGCCTTGAAGGGTTTTTTTTAGAACAGTGATCATAATTACCAAAAATATTAATAGATACATAGTAGCAAATATTTAAGATAGGTGTTATCGATTATTTTTGGTGGAAAGAATTAATTATTTAATGGTTATTTGATTTATATATATATATATATATATATATATATATATATATATATATATATATATATATATATATATATATATACACTATTGTTCAAGAGAATGAGTTATTTAGATCTAGATTAATTTTAATCTTATATTTTCAGTTATTATTTTAATTATCATAATGTAATTCATATTTATTTATTTATTTGTTTTCATATTTATAATAGGATTTATTTTTATAGATAATAAATGTAATATTATAATATTGTGTTAAAATATTCCCGTGCAGGGGACGAGGCATACACTAGTATATAGATATATATAGATACAGATTACTAATATTAATTTTATGTTTCCTTAGTATTAATTTTATGTTTTGAATTAATCCCATTGTTTTTTTAAACTACTAAAATTGTAATTTAGGCTAAAGTGATTGGTTAAAAGGCCTAGAATTAAGGAGAGAGCAACATGTCATCGCTAAGGCTTTTGTTTTAATAGTTAGTAATAGATAGATGTTTTTTTTAAACTACTAAAATTGTAATTTAGGCTAAAGTGATTGGTTAAAATGCCCAGATTTAAGGAGAGAGCGACATGTCATCGCTAAGGCTTTTGTTTTAATAGTTAGTAATAGATTGTTTTTTTAAACTACTAAAATTGTAATTTAGGCTAAAGTGATTGGTTAAAAGGCCTAGAATTAAGGAGAGAGCGACATGTCATCGCTAAGGCTTTTGTTTTAATAGTTAGTAATAGATAGATGTTTTTTTTAAACTACTAAAATTGTAATTTAGGCTAAAGTGATTGGTTAAAATGCCCAGAATTAAGGAGAGAGCGACATGTCATCGCTAAGGCTTTTGTTTTAATAGTTAGTAATAGATAGATAGATTGTTTTTTTTTAACTACTAAAATTGTAATTTAGGCTAAAGTGATTCGTTAAAAGGCTTATAATTAAGGAAAGAGCGACATGTCATCGCTAAGACTTTTGTTTTAATTGTTAGTAATAGATAGATGTTTTTTTTAAACTACTAAAATTGTAATTTAGGCTAAAGTGCTTGGTTAAAGAGCCTAGAATTAAGGAGAGAGCGACATGTCATCGCTAAGACTTTTGTTTTAATAGTTAGTAATAGATAATAGATAGATAGATAGATTGTTTTTTTTAAACTACTAAAATTGTAATTTAGACTAAAGTGATTGGTTAAAAGAACTAGAATTAAGGAGGGAGCGACATGTCATCGCTAAGCTTTTGTTTTAATAGTTAGTAATACATGTTTTTTTTAAACTATTAAATTGTAATTTAGGCTAAAGTGATTCGTTAAAAGGCCTATAATTAAGGAGAGAGCGACATGTCATCGCTAAGACTTTTTTTTTAATAATTAGTAATAGATAGATAGATGTTTTTTTTAAACTACTAAATTTGTAATTTAGGCTACAGTGATTGGTTAAAAAACCTAGAATTAAGGAGAGAGCGACATATCATCGCTAAGGCTTTTGTTTTAACTAGTATCGTGGCCCGCGACTTTGCGCGGTTTCTTAAAAAATTATATTTTATTACTTCCTTAATTTATTTTTAAACTATTAATTTTTATTAAATTATGAAAATTAACATTGAAATAAATCTTCATTCTTGAATTTTCAATTAATCATGAGCAAGTATATAAATTACTTCGCAACAACTTAAAAAAAAAGATAAATATTCATCATAATACCATGTGTGATAAAGGATAAAATGATAAATCGATGAAGTAAAAATAATTAAATATATAATTTATATTATGTTTTAATCATATGCATGTATATTACAAAAAAAACATTAATTTTAAATTACATTTCCATCTTCTTATTTTTTTTTCTTTCAAAAAGTATTTATTTCTATCTTAAAAGTTTTATAATTATCTTTTATTTTTAATAAGGAGCCATCGACATTTGCAAAATGACCGAAAAAAATCTTCCGACTAATTTGATATATATTCTATATATAAATATGTTTATCATTAGCTTGAGAAAAAAAAAGATTAATCGATCTCCATTAGTAAAAATATTTTACTAAGGTACGTTTTCTCCCATAGATTAATATTGATTTCGTAATACTGTTAAATACATACACAACTACACAAGTACTCTGTTGCCTTGAAACGATGTAGTAAATATTCAAATAGGTGGTGCATGTGTAAAGGTTCGGATTTTTTAAATCCTAATTTTCAAAAAAAGAAAAAAAAAAGAATGTAAATCAGATATTTCAAGGAAAACTCGTTCTAAATTTAATAAATCGAACTTGAAATTCTTAAAGCGAATTCCGGCCCAAATTTTAACTTTAAGGATCGAATCCGTCTTTCTTTTCGAGATACAAAAATTCATTGGAATTGCGGTATTCTATTCAAAATTTTTTATTTATTTATTTTAAATTAGGGGGTTTTGGGACCATTGGTAACTTGTTTTCTTTCTCCCCTCTCCCTTCATTTTCGGTCAACAAATGACATGCATCCCTTGCCTTAGTCAACAGCTATAGCTATAGCATCTACAACTTCCTAGCCCTCCAGCTTTTCTCACCTCTGAATTTCCACAAAGCTACCGATGAACCCAACCCCTTTTTCTTTCTTCCCATTTCAACCCAAAAACCTCCCTTTCCATCTCAACTCCTCCATTACTCCCTTTTCCTCTGTTCACTTGGCATAGCAACAACAAACATTCAACGCCTTATTCCTTGCAAGCTCGACGCCTCCCCCAAACACCACCACGCCGGCGTCGTCAGCTCCACCTCACCCCACCATGTCGTCCGCAGAAACGCACCAAAAGGCCCTCGTTTCCCCTGTTTTCCGAGCACACCCAAGCGCATGCAGCTCGGTTCCCTGTTCGTGGGCAAGGCCGAGACCGGTCTGAGCAATCTCAGATCTTTCCTCCTTCTTCAAAACCATCAGCCACCAGTAGCACGATCCGGCCCGCACCTCCTCCCGCCATGTTTTTTCGTTTCGCCGCAGTAAGCCTCTTCCTCTCGTCCTTTCGCTCGGAACATCCATAAAGCTCCCACCTTTAATCTCCTCCGCCCCACCTAGGTGGATTCCGGCGAGATCCACTTTCGTCAAGGCCCGATCGCACACCGACGACATTTTCCGGCGAGTCGACGCATTCGGTGAGCCCCTTTTTCCTCCCCTGGTTCATTCCTTTTCGATTCCTTGAGTTTTTCATCCTTGTTGCTTGAGCCAACTGAGAAGAGAGGGAGAGCGGGAGCTTGCGAGTCCTGCGAGGGCGGAGAGGTGAGCGCAAGTGCGAGGGAGACCGAGCAGCGAGGGAGGGCGAGTGAGCAGGGCGCGAGTTCGGGTCGAGTGTGCAACGAGAGGGCTGTGAGAGTGAGTGAGAGAGAGAGAGAGAGAGATCCGGGTGGCGAGGGAGTAGGATGAGCAGCGGGAGAGACCCTGTCTCCGGCGAGCGAGTAGGAGGCAGGCGGGAGGTAGGAGACGCTGACTGGGAAGCCCTAGGACCCACTCTCTTTTTCTTCTTCTGAGTTGGAGAGAGGATTAGTGAGATTGGATTGGGCCTTTACTTCAGAAATCTTATTTTGGCCCATTTTCTCCAACCAAACAAGAATCTATCCGGATTTAATTGTTTTACAAAGAGTTTTATAGATTGGGCCGGTTCTTCTATGAGGGTTTTGGGTCTGTTTTATATTGGGGTAATAAAAGGATTTGGTTTTGTGACTTGTCAAAAGGATACGATTTTGGGGTTAAATATTAAGGGGCGATTTTTATTAAATAAAAATGGTTGGGTTTATCTTTATAAAATGATTATTAAGGGTATTTAAGAATATATATTATGACCTTGAAATACATGGAGCTTTAAAATAAATTATTGGAGTTGAATTGGAAAAGGAATTTGGAAAATATTTTCAAAAGACGGGAATTGATTTAATAGATTAAAAAGAGGATTTTGGGAATATACTAACCTTGTCGGATTTGTCTTGAAATAATAATAAAATAAGTTGACGAAAGGGTAATGTTTATAAATGGATTTCTGGATGATTGAGAGAACGTTTTGAATGGTGATTTGATCTAACTTAAGGTTTTAAAAGAGTTTCGGGAAATCTTGGGAAAATGAGGAATAAATTTGATTACTTGTGTGTGATATTATATGCTTAAGTAACATTTGGAGTAGACTTATCTATATTACTTATATATGTGTTTGGTGATCATATGTGACATGTGTGCTGCCTGTATACCTAGTTGTTGCCTTTTGTTGTTCTGCACTTCCAGGTGAGTTCTTATATGAGCTCACTCAGATTCGAAAAGAGATCTCTCTGCTTGTAGTCATGTGCATACTAGGTGTTTGCATTCAAAATAAAGCATTCCATGTAGTATCTTGCTAGGATTGCACCCACGATTGAGCATTCGTTTACTCATTGCTTTTGTAAACAGAACGGCCGTTATCTGTAAAGTAACTAGAGTCATTGCTAGGGTTATAGGATGACCTAGTCCCATCGGGTCCCGTCCTCAGTCAATCGAGTCATGAACTTCCTTATATTATGAGATGGCTACGGGCTTTATTGTGGAGCGGGTTGGGCATGCGTGCCACCCGATTATGATGGAATACATTCACGAGCTAGCTAGTCTCCGCCCTATCGGAAGGGGGTGGAGGTAGGAGAGGGATATATCACTTGGTATTCGGTGCT
Source organism: Persicaria tinctoria (assembly GCA_037127255.1). Taxonomy (NCBI): domain Eukaryota; kingdom Viridiplantae; phylum Streptophyta; class Magnoliopsida; order Caryophyllales; family Polygonaceae; genus Persicaria; species Persicaria tinctoria. Next base: position 28,901,535 of record JBANSL010000016.1, on the reverse strand, counting down.
AAGGCCTTATTATATTTATGCACTTGGTCTTAGGAGCATGTTAGTGTGTAAATATTTCGCCTTGCATCTAGAAGCATCTTTATTAGGACTAGCGTGTGTATGTGTCTACTTGTTTGGGATTATATTGCGTAGGGCTTCGATCTGACACCGCCCTGCATATATATTTTTTTAGGTTTGCTTGCAGCTTGATTATTCCTTGCTTTCGTGTCGTGGGAACTCTCTTGGGCGATTGCAAAGAAATTGTCTAATCTTAGATTTTGATAAATTCGCTTATTGATTTGGTTTTGATAAATTCGCTTATTGATTTGATTTTGATAAATTTACACCTTGATTCTATTATTTATATGACTGTCGGTTTTCCACGCTTAGACTTATGACAGGTATAGGGGACTTCCCCGGGGATTCCAATGATCCCTTCGAATTTTGGGTATGAAATCCCACTTGAAAATGTTAGAGTAGAATTTCAAACCTTCAACCTGTACTTGGGGCGCAAGATCCTAACGAGGTGTTTCATCCCTCGAAACGTAACCCGGGAATCATAATCCCGGGCCGTTACAAAGATGGTATCAGAGCTCAGGTTATGCAAACCGAGTATGATAGGTTGAAGTGGTTTTGAAAATGGCCCAAGATTTTCAAATGTTTTTCAAAATGTTTTAGAAAGGGAAAAATGAATTTAATATGGCTAACTCAAATGGACTAAATATGAACATGACTCAATAAATCCAGTAATCAAACAAAGGGAAACGAAGGGGTAGTGAAGGCGCTAGACCATCCCTATTGGATGTAGCTAGGAACGGGTAGGCGAAATATAGCTTGTTCTTTACGGATGGGCTTACAAGACTCCACGGGATTGCGCCGTAGTGGCTGGAGTGGCGATTTAGGTAGAGACCATGAGGATTTGCCCCTTCGGTCAGTCGCCCCTTGAAGGGCGGCCTTAGGATAGCTTGATTGTTGATTGTTCTATGTTGAGTGCTGTTTGCTTAAATTGGAGACCTGACTGATATTTTGACTATAATCATTTGTTAAATGTCTTTGTGAATGGAATAGCGGGGTAGATCTTCTACCATTATAGAGTCCGGATTCCAGCCCTCATGGGATCGCCTTTGACCTCTCAAGCCTTACTATTTCCTTCTTCGGTCTTCTTTTCTCGACCCCACTAAACGTCCTTATTGAGCTTTTCTTGCGATGTCGATGTGATCTACGGGAAATTGGGAGAAATAACCACATTTGAGGTTGTATTGGAGTACGTTGTTTACTTGAGCCCTTTACTACCCTACCCGAGAGTTACACAAATATTTCACGGGAAACAAGTCATGGGGTTCATGGAAGTGAGTCAGAGTCGCCCTTATAGATCTCTTTTGGGTTATCTTAGTTTATTCGTCCATGATTGTATGATTATATATGTACTACCCCATAGACTTGCGGATTGATCCTTAGTGTGAAATTATGCCCACATGTCTTGATGTCCATGTTTAGCCCTTGTTTAGATATGTGTTACATCTGTTATGCCCCCACATCATCCCCGCATAATCTACTTAGTATATCGCATTGTTATATTAGTGCTTGAATGAATGTGTCATATGTTAGGAAATCGCATGATTGATGCCCTATCTGAAAATAGGCTCATGATAGTGTGATCGTTCCATTCTGATATCCTGAAAGAGTAGGTTCCTTACTTGATGGGTGTGTGTTACAACTTGATATTCAACCTGATTTATATGACGCCTAATTTCCAACATGCTTATCCAACTGTCATGCCATGATGACCTCTATGCTTCTCACATACTTTCATGAATATATGACCTGACACGCCGAACGAGCACACACCACTATAATTCCTAGTTTCGTATATGCATGACTCGACATGATGTGGTATTCCCAACATATATTAAGATGATGATCCTTAATGTGGATTCGTGGTTGTGTGCCATTATGTATCCATGCTTGGTCACCTTGTTTAGGTCTCATGTCGTACTTTGTTGTATTCTTGTCATATCCCTATGCATGCACAACCTGATATCATTGGTTCCTTGCATCGTCATACTAATGATTGATTAAATGCATATGTCGCAAGTTACAAACTCGCATGATGGTCAGTCTCTCTTCTGGTTTAGGTTCATGATAGTGTGACCCTTAGCATGTCAGTTTTACTCTCGCTACTCATCATGTATGCCCACTAAGCCATAGCATGCTTACCTTCCTGATTTCCGTGATGTTTTCTCCTACTCAGTGGTATCCTTTTGTATTTCCCTGAATGCATGACTTGATATTTTGTGCATGTGCCGTTTAGATATTGCATGGACCTATAATTGTCTACCATTACATCTATGCCTAGCTATCTTGCTTTAGGCCTATGTTATACTCCGCTATATGTTTATCATGCTTCTAGATCATTACAGTATGGCTTATTTGGCTCTTTGCAAACTATTGTGCTAATCGAATGAACGTATGTACAAATCATGAGTTAGTATTATGTTTTCGCATATAAATGACACTTGAATGCTAGTGTGAGTCTAGTCAAAGTAACTTGATTGTTGTACTCATGTTCGATATGTGCTGGTAGTATCCTATAGGACTTATAAATTCCAATATGACTCGCTGAGTGATAAATTGTCATGCTTGCTTCATCATGTGAATATGATTGTTCCATGATGTGATAGTGTTGTACCATTCCATGTACTCCTGTGGCGGTTCATTAATTCATAGCATGATTATAATCTATCGTTCGTGATGATATCTTGTTCACTCTATAAAGATATCCATGTCTTATCATATATCGCTAGCATCATGTAGGATCACGATGTGACTTGGTATATCCATGTGTTAAATATGTGCCCTCGTTGTATACTGTCATTCTATACTTGTGTACTTGCATGCTTTATACCCATGTGAAGTCGTGCTGCCTTAAGCTCATGTTGTCGTTTCCGCCATATCCCCTCCTTGTCTTCATATGGTCACGTTACGATTGGCTGATCCCTTAAATGCATTCGTGCTAGTTACCAAATGATCATGTAACCTATGCTGCATAGCCATGCATCTTATCGTGTTAGAATATATTTTATAGGACCCGTGAATTATGACTTGTGTGTATTCATGCCCTACTTGCATTATGATCTGCTCTTTCGTGGAATAGACGTCGCAAAGTCTTGTATTCTTTCCAACATCTCTAATGTGCGATCTTTTTAACTGTTTAGGAATTGATAGACCCAGTTGTAGAGTCAGTGCCTACTTTTGACGCATGTTAAGCATTAGGTGAATATGAATGTGTGTCTATCATCTCATCACGATCGCTTATATTTCTTTTATATGTGCTAATGTTTAGGTGCAATAGTAGTCCTAGTTAAACTTCTATGACTCGTCCTACTATTATGTGGAGTTTCTCGACGCATCTTATTCATATACATATGTGATTGTCATGTAGTACCTTGTAAAATCTATGCATGTAGAGATATGACTTGTATGATCACATGCTCAACTTGCGTCTCATGCAACCACTCTTGTCATAGGTTGTAATAGCCTTGCTATACCCTCTTTACATGATCTTATGATTGTCCAAGCATGTTAGATATTGTAAGTGCAGTTAGAATGCTATGCCTCCACATGGTTGTATCATGCTAAGTATGATTGGTGGCACGCTTATGTGTGTTCTCATCCAAGTTGTTCTTATCACATGATGCCCTTCCAATGCTTAACTGAATGAACTCATACTTCTATGAAATGTGTGCTAATTAGAAGTTGAATACCACGTTGCATGTTATACCCTACGTCATGGTAGATGTATGTATGCATGAACTGTGATTTTGGTGACAAATTGTTCCTCAATGATTACCTTTGATTGCGCTTTTTCGTTAAATATATATTACTAGTATCCTGAATGACTTACTTTCCTCATAGCTCCTTGTGTGATGATATCCCATGCTTACCCTATCATTATGAGAAGTCATTGCTATAAGATGTGATTACGTTTCCGCTTTTATATGACCTGCCCATGTGTACTTGTTATGAGAAATTTACCCTGCCTGTAATGCTTTGTAATGTTTACTAGATTCTACATAAGCTATGTGTCGCACCAATCTATTATTGCATTCATATATACATGTTCTTATACATACCAAGCTTGTCTGATGAGAATTGAAAAGTTGCTAGCTAGTCTCTTATGCCCCCATGCATAACTCAATCCTGCTTTCGGTTACTTCTATATGTTAACATTTTTCATCAAGGTAGGTACATGTTAGTGTTTAGTGATGTGACTAGTTTACTCCATGATTGGTATGTGTTTTGCTTGCTGCACTCGTAACCTCATAGAGTTTCATAAGGGCATAATACTCCTTCTTGGGTCGGGATCTTGTTTTTTTCGTCGTGTCGTCATCAGTTGGTCTGTGTTCGGTTCCATGGGGAGTCTGGTTTGTCCTCTTTGTCTCTCCCCTATCTCCACTAACCCAAAAGTTTCTTTCAATACTTGACGAACGATGGCATAGAAAAGAGCACGTTTAGCCAAATAACACGGGAGCGGCGCAGCGGAAGCGCGATGGGCCCATAAACCCTAGGTCCTAGAATTGACATATTGATTCTTTGAGTGATGAACTGGCGGTGGACGTTACTTGGTTGACTTTTAGTTATGATTATGAATTTTAGTGCTTTGGTGTTCTTATGTGACTGACCTTGTGATATCATTGGTGTTTCGTGTCGGTAGGCCTTGCCTGAATTCTTTTACTCATAGAATGTGAATTATACCTGCTGAAATCCTTACTTGTATTGGTAATAATGATATTATGTGCACTGATAATATATGACAGTATGATATTGCGATGTTGGCATGATATTACCTTGCTCGAATTATTATTAGCATGAGGTTATGTGGTAATTTGTTTTGCTATGTCGATACCTGATATTTTGCAATACTTGTTGAGCATGATAGTTTATTAGGATTTATGACATGTGACTGTTTTGAGGCAATATGTAGTATTTATGTATAAACATAGTGTGAAATCATGTTATATTATACTGATGTGAAATACTTGAAAGCTAAGTGATAGTGGCATGTAGGGTCCATAGAATAAGGTGCAAGTTATCCTAATATAATGGTAAGTGATGTCTTGTGAAGTTAAATGCTGCCGTGATAATATTTTATGCTGCTATGTTGTTAGACTTTGTTATTGCTAAACCATGAGAGCATGACTGATTCTGTGTTGACAACTTGAACTTGAATTGCTAAAACGTGATCGTGTTGATATCTCTATGCATTGATAATTCAAAATTGATTTTCCGGATAAATCAATGGTTATGGAAATTAAATGGTGAATTTCTTGGTTGCTAAATCTTGTTGAAATGGATTTTGTTGTGCTAACTTGTTGCCTATTATTAGATTGAAACCCCTATTATGACAAAATTCTGCTGTGTTGGTAGTGGTAAGTAGGAAACCATGCTGTTGTGATCTACTAAGGTTGAAACTTGATGTGTTTGTGTTTCCCTTTCAAAAATGACATTTCTGCTTGATGCGTTCTTATTTGGCGACACTTGGAACATGAAATGCTAATGTTGAGTGTGACGTTCCAATATACTAGTATGCGGCCATGTTGATGGATTGCTATTCATGTTATGGTTTTGGCGTGTCTAATCTCGATGGTTGGTTGTTTATGAGGTGGCATGTTTTGGTTATGTTGATTCTGATAATTACTAGAAATTCGTACATGGAATTGCTTTTTAGACTGGAACCTAGGAAGAGAATATAGGATTAGCCTTTAGAGGTGGATGATTCCACCTCTTAAGTTCTTAATTTGCTTGACCAACTTGGGATTTAAAGAGTTTGGAAACGACTAACTCGGATTTTCAAAAGCTTTAGAATGATTTTGAAGTTGAGAGGTTTGCTTGATTTGAATGGTTTTAAACGATTTTGAAAAAGACTAACTTGGATTTTGAGAGGCCGAACGCGATCGAAATTTCAATGATTTTGAGGCCAATCTTTTTCAACTGTGGAATCCCCTTTGAAACTTTTCAAACCCGGGAAACTCTATGATACTTCACGAAGTGGATACAAGCATTTTGTGAGGGCGCTTGTAGGGTGCTTGCTAAGACCTAGTGATGATATTGTAGAGCTTTTAGAGCTGTGGTACTTTCGAAAAGTCGAAGCGAGGATGTGATAGGGGCGCTTATTGCATACCTGTTAAGGCCAATTGGAGATGTCACGACCGTGACTAGGATGTTGTGAGAATCCCGGAAGATGCAACCGAGATAATTACAAGATCCTTGGACTCATCAATATCAAACTTCATCCCCTACCTTGATTTGGTTTTAGTCTCGGGGACGAGACTTGTTTTTAGAGGTGGATGATGTAAAGGTTCGGATTTTTTAAATCTTAATTTTCAAAAAAAAAAAAGAAAGAATGTAAATCGGATATTTCAAGGAAAACTCATTCTAAATTTAATAAATCGAACTTGAAATTCTTAAAGCGAATTCCGACCCAAAATTTAACTTTAAGGATCGAATCCGTCTTTCTTTTCGGGATACAAAAATTCATTGGAATTGCGGTATTCTATTCATAATTTTTTTTTATTTATTTATTTTAAATTAGGGAGCTTTTGGGACCATTGGTAACTTGCTTTCTTTCTCCCCTCTCCCTTCATTTTCGGTCAACAAATGACAGGCATCCCTTGCCTTAGTCAACAACTATAGCTATAGCATCTACAATTTCCTAGCCCTTCAGCTTTTCTCACATCTGAATTTCCACAAAGCTACCGATGAACCCAACCCCTTTTTGTTTCTTCCCATTTCAACCCAAAAACCTCCCTTTCCATCTCAACTCCTCCATTACTCCCTTTTCCTCTGTTCACTTGGCATAGCAACAACAAACATTCAACACCCTATTCCTTGCAAGCTCGGCGCCTCCCCCAAACACCACCACGCCGGCGTCGTCAGCTCCACCTCACCCCACCATGTCGTCCGCAGAAACCCACCAAAAGGCCCTCGTTTCCCCTGTTTTTCGAGCACACCCAAGCGCCTGCAGCCCGGTTCCCTGTTTGTGGGCAAGGCCGAGACCGGGCTGAGCAATCTCGGATCCTTCCTCCTCCTTCAAAACAAGCAGCCACCAGTAGCACGACCCGGCCCACACCTCCTTCCGCCATGTTTTTTCGTTTCGCCGCGGTAAGCCTCTTCCTCTCGTCCTTTCGCTCGGAACTTCCATAAAGCTCTCACCTTTAATCTCCTCCGCCCCTCCTAGGTGGATTCCGGCAAGATCCACCTCCTTCAAGGCCCGATCGTGCACCGACGACGTTTTCCGGCGAGTCGACGCCTTCGGTGAGCCCCTTTTTCCTCCCTTGGTTCATTCCTTTTCGATTCCCTAAGTTGTTCATCCTTGTTGCTTGAGCCAAATGGGAAGAGAGGGAGAGCGGGAGCTTGCGAGTCCTGCGAGGGCGGAGAGGTGAGCGCGAGTGCGAGGGAGACCGATCAGCGAGGGAGGGCGAGTGAGCAGGGCGCGAGATCGGGTCGAGTGTGCAACGAGAGGGCTGCGAGAGTGAGAGAGAGAGAGAGATCCGGGTGGCGAGGGGGTAGGAGGCAGGCGGGAGGTAGGAGACGCTGACTGGGAAGCCCTAGGACCCACTCTCTTTTTCTTCTTCTGAGTTGGAGAGAGGATTAGTGAGATTGGATTGGGCCTTTACTTTAGAAATCTGATTTTGGCCCATTTTCTTCAACCAAACAAGAATCTATCCGGATTTAATTGTTTTACAAAGGGTTTTATAGATTGGGTCGGTTCTTCTGTCAGGGTTTTGGGCTTGTTTTATGTTGGGGTAATAAAAGGATTTGGTTTTGTGACTGGTCAAAGGGATTCGATTTTGGGGTTAAATATTAAGGGGCGATTTTTATTAAATAAAAATGGTTGGGTTTATCTTTATAAAATGATTATTAAGGGTATTTAAGAATATATATTATGACCTTGAAATACATGGAGCTTTAAAATAAATTATTGGAGTTGAATTGGAAAAGGAATTTGGAAAACATTTTCAAAAGCCGGGAATTTATTTAATAGATTAAAAAGAGGATTTTGGGAATATACTAACCTTGTCGGATTTGTCTTGAAATAATAATAAAATAAGTTGACGAAAGGGTAATGTTTATAAATGGATTTCTGGATGATTGAGAGAACGTTTTGAATGGTGATTTGATCTAACTTAAGGTTTTAAAAGAGTTTCGGGAAATCTTGGGAAAATGAGGAATAAATTTGATTACTTGTGTGTGATATTATATGCTTAAGTAACATTTGGAGTAGACTTATCTATATTACTTATATATGTGTTTGGTGATCATATGTGACATGTTGGCTGCCTGTATACCTAGTTGTTGCCTTTTGTTGTTCTGCACTTCCAGGTGAGTTCCTATATGAGCTCACTCAGATTCGAAAAGAGATCTCCCTGCTTGTAGTCATGTGCATACTAGGTGTTTGCATTCATAATAAAGCATGCCATGTAGTATCTTGCTAGGATTGCACTCACGATTGAGCATTCGTTTACTCATTGCTTTTGTAAACAGAACGACCGTTATCTGTGAAGTAACTAGAGTCATTGCTAGGGTTATAGGACGACCTAGTCCCATCGGGTCCCGTCCTGAGTCAATCGAGTCATGAACCTCCTTATATTATGAGATGCCTGCGGGCTTTATTGTGGAGCGGGTTGGGTATGCGTGCCACCCGATTATGACGGAATGCATTCACGAGCTGGCCAGTCTCCGCCCTATCGGAAGGGGGTGGAGGTAGGAGAGGGATATACCACTTGGTATTCGGTGCTAAGGCATTATTATATTTATGCACTTGGTCTTAGGAGCATGTTAGTGTGTAAATATTCCGCCTTGCATCTAGAAGCATCTTTATTAGGACTAGCGTTTGTATGTGTCTAGAAGCATCTTTATATTGCATAGGGCTTCGATCTGACACCGCCCCGCATATATTTTTTTTTTAGGTTTGCTTGCAGCTTGATTATTCCTTGCTTTCGTGTCGTGGGAACTCTCTCTGGCGATTGCAAAGAAATTGTCTAATCTTAGATTTTGATAAATTCGCTTATTGATTTGGTTTTTACCCGGCTCTGTCGTGACACCCTCTTGTATTACACCTTGATTCTATTATTTGTATGACTGTCGGTTTTCCACGCTTAGGCTTATGACAGGTACATGGGACTTCCCCGGGGATTTCAACGATCACTTCGAATTTTGGGTATGAAATTCCACTTGAAAATGTTAGAGTAGAATTTCAAACATTCAACCTGTACTCGGGGCGCAAGATCCTAACGAGGTGTTTCATCCCTCGAAGCGTAACCCGGGAATCATAATCCCGGGCCGTTACAAAGATGGTATCAGAGCTCAGGTTATGCAAACCGAGTATGATAGGTTGAAGTGGTTTTGAAAATGGCCCAAGATTTTCAAATGTTTTTCAAAATGTTTTAGAAAGGGCAAAATGAATTTAATATGGCTAACTCAAATGGATTAAATATGAACATGACTCAATATATCCAGTAATCAAAGAAAGGGAAACGAAGGGGTAGTGAAGGCGCTAGACCATCCCTATTGGATGTAGCTAGGAACGGGTAGGCGAAATATAGCTTGTTCTTTACAGATGGGCTTACAAGACTCCACGGGATTGCGCCGTAGTGGCTGGAGTGGCGAGTTAGGTAGAGACCATGAGGTTTTGCCCCTTCGGTCAGTCGCCCCTTGAAGGTTGGCCTTAGGATAGCTTGATTGTTGATTGTTCTGTGTTGAGTGCTGTTTGCTTAAATTGGAGACCTGACTGGTATTTTGACTATAATCATTTGTTAAATGTCTTTGTGAATGGAATAGCGGAGGAGATCTTCTACCATTATAGAGTCGGGATTCTAGCCCTCATGGGATCACCTTTGACCTCTCAAGCCTTACTATTTCCTTCTTCGGTCTTCTTTTCCCGACCCCACTAAACGTCCTTATTGAGCTTTTCTTGAGATGTCGATGTGATCTACGGGAAATTGGGAGAAATAACCACATTTGAGGTTGTATTGGAGTACGTTGTTTACTTGAGCCCTTTACTACCCTACCTAAGAGTTACACAAATATTTCACGGGAAACAAGTCATGGGGTTCATGGAAGTGAGTCAGAGTCGCCCTTATAGATCTCTTTTGGGTTATCTTAGTTTATTCGTCCATGATTGTATGATTATATATGTACTACCCCATAGACTTGCGGATTGATCCTTAGTGTGAAATTATGCCCACATGTCTTGATGTCCATGTTTAGCCCTTGTTTAGATATGTGTTACATCTGTTTCTTATAACACACTAACTTATGCGAAGTACAAAGTAATATATATTGTTCTATTTATTTATTTTATAAATAGTTAGATTATTAGGAATATGGTCTTGCGATTTCATATGGAATATTCGTGCTCCAATTAAAATATAAGGTTGAATATTTATACAAATATATTCAATTTTATCTAAAAAGTTAGAATACTTGACAAAAGATTGGTTATATTAGATTATTGATCTAAAAAGATAAGTTTTTTGCCTAACTATATTGGATTATTAATTGATGTAGCCAAGAAATATAATACAACTTTAATCCAGAAAATGCCACTTAAGCAAAAATAATCCCGTTTAATCCAGGAAATTCTGTGGACGCGAGGTCGCTTCAGCGGTCTCTGTTTTAGTATTTTATATATAGATAGATATAAATATAGATATAGATATAGATATAGATAATTAGTAATAGATAAGGGGTGGATATGTAAATAATAAACGACCTAATTTATTGAGAGTATAGGATGGATGAGAAAAGAAGTTAGGGAGTGGGTTAAAAAAGGTGACCAACCCAGGAGAAAAATACGTACTTGCATAGTGTCTTAATTAACACATCTCACCACCGTCGCCACTACCACTTCCACGGTTTAATTAGTCAATCCTAACATGCATGACCTTAAATTTACGTTCACTATTGTCTTTAAAGTCTTCTCGAAGCTATCAGTTCCCTTTTCTAGAATCAAAACCCTTTATTTATATCTTTATTGATTGATTGGTTTCCTCCTTGCACCAGTGTCTTCAGCAGCGAACCGTCAAAAAATTAGAGTGAATTCACTTGGTTATGAGTGAAAATTAACTAAAATTAGAGTGAATTCACTTGGTTATGAGTGAAAATTAAGTAAGTTAGTAGGCTAAATGTAATGATCAGCTTTAAAATTATATATGGTCTAAAAAGATATGTACTAGCGGACGGAGGGAGTAATAATCATGAATTTATGGAACATAACGGGTCAAAGTGGGTATGACCTAGCCATATCGACTTTTTTTTTTAAGCGTGAGATTTTAAGATTATGGATTAATTCTCACTAATTAAAGACTTACTTAAAACACTATGACGTATGGCATTTTAGGGAACCGGTTGAGATGTGAAGAGACAAAATTGTCCCATGTAAAAAGTTTGAATAATACAAACTATTTCTATTGACAATTAGTTTTAGAATAGAGAGGAGCGAATCTAAGAATCAAATTGTGTGGACTTAAATTTATAGGGCACCAGTTGAGACTTGAGATGTGAAGAGACAAAATTGTCCCATCCTCCTATATCTTAAAGCTGAGACTTTTCTAGGTTTCTCAGGCTATCCACGTGGAGCGTTCTATAATTTTTCTTTTCCCTTTCCTATTTTGCCCTTCTCTTCTCTTTCTTTATGTAGCGCTCTCACCCACGATCTGATAATGGCGAGAAACTCCCGGTGAGAACGCCCCGTTGCTTCCCACGCTAGGGGCAAACGCCCTCTTGCCCTTTTGTTCTTCTTTCTTTCTAAAATCTCTCCCACGATCTGAGTTTCGTCCCCTGTGAGTCAGCCGCCTCCAATTTCCTCCTTTGCCGTCAAAGCACTTTCAAATCGGAACAATGGAGCTTTTATGCGAGGATCGTCCTTTTCCACCTCTGGAAAGCACTTTGATGGAATGGTTTGTTCCTTTTCATTGATTGAATTGTTCCTAATTCGATTTTCATTAAATTCATTTTTCTAGGTTTTTCCCCAATTTGATATCATCCTCAAAGTTTTGATGCGAGACCATAGAGTGTGTGTGTCTGTGTTGGGGGGGGGGGGGGGGGGGGTGGAAGAGAGAAATCAGAAATGATGGGAGCGATGCTCAGCAATTTGAAACTCAGCGTCCCTAAAACGGCGGCGTTTGCTGTCAAAGAGAGATCGTAAGAGGCAGATTCGCTGGCGGAGCTAAAGATTAAGAACTCGAAGGTGCTGATTTTGGGCGGTACCGGCCGAGTCGACGGCTCCACCGCTGTCTCCTTCTCCAGCATCCGGCCTGATCTCCGCCTCTTCATCTCCGACCGAAATCGGTACGATGTTTAATTTTTATAAGAAATCGCTCTCATTTTAGATGGTAGGCAGTTGTTCTAATTTTGATGGCTGTTTATGATTGAAGATTTGGCAATAATATTGTAATTAGTGTGAATGGTAATTCACAACTAATCATTGAAAAACATACTTGTGTCTCTGTTGGTTGGCTGATTAAATTGAATTATCTAAATGTGTGATAGATGTGGATCTGGTTGTTCATACAACAAGACCTTTTCAACAGGCTGAACAATGCACTGTGCTAGAAGCTACTATACAGACCATGCTGAGTCATCCAACATAATTTGTGAGCTATCATTTCAAAGTTTTTATTCCTTTTGCAAAACTCTCAGTTTATTATTAGAAAGGATAATTTTTTTTTTGTGGTGTAAACAAGTAGACATGAAAATTTCAAAATGATGTTGCTCATATATGCTAACAAAAATAATATATAATATAATATGGCAGTAAGAGTGATGAAGAATGGATAATCTAAGGAGGTTTCGATTAAAAATGGTTGTCAATCAGTTTTTCTTTTATTGGAATTGTCGCTTCCTTAATCTTGATGTCATTGTCGCAATATGTTGTCTTGATTCAAAATATGGATTGTCTTTGTATACTTTAAACTTGGAAATTTTGTTCTCCTTTTTTTGATTGAGCATATGATACCGGTTGACACATAGAATTTCACCTGAAATCGGTGAAGATGGAGGAAATAGCAAGGCTCCTCTAGGGTTCAAGTAGAGAAATGGAGTCCACTTCTTCTATTGATTGAAAGAAAGAATTAAAGAGTTTAGTATATGGAGGAAATAGCAAGGCTCCTTTATGCTTTATTTCTTTCTTATAAATCAAAGACCTAACAATTCTATTGCTAATGTATTTTCAGTCTTAAAAGGATATCTAGAATTGGGAATGAATTATATTGCTTAATCTTCCTTCTGTGTCGTTCGTATACTTCATTCATTTCTTTCTTAAGTTGGTTGCTCATAGGTATTTACAAATTAGATAATTGCTGAACTTTGCTTCATTATGGGGTATAGGTGGAAAAAAGCTCATTTCTATTGATAAAATTCTCATATTGGGTAGCACGGGGTTTTGTTGGCATTTTTTTTTTAATCAATTCTTGCAGTTTCCCCCAATTTCTCCACTGCTTCTCCTCCATTGCCACTTGCTTTCTTTAGATCAGGCGCTCTTTGCAGGTAATTGAGGAAAGAAGGTTCTCAATTTTAGCTTACTTTTGCTCCCTTGCGACTGTATCTTGAGGAGGGTGTGTCTTGGGGTCCATTTGAGGAATATCTTCCAATTTCTATATAGGGCTTAAGAATTTGTACAGTTTCTATTGTTAATTTTACAGCTTGTGTTCAACCATTGTTGTCATGTATGGGCATGAATTCAGCTTCTATTGCTTTTCTTAATTGTACAATTTCATATTATATATGTAATTTCAAGCTTTTTGTTTATGATTTTTTCTATCTGAATTCTATTTCAATTGATCGCAAAAGACCAAAAGCTAAGCAACATGATAATTAACTACACAATTACACATAAGCATAGATAGTTTATACGATATTTGAACTCGTATCATCTAAAACGCATTGATTAATATGATAACATCCGAAAAATAACTCAAGTATATTTCGATTAATTTTAAAAATCCCGTGCGTGGTGTACGGGGTATAGGCTAGTTTTAAATTATAGTACGCACATGACAAAATTGTTGTGCTAAATTGTAAATTTATTATTACAATTAAAATTTCCAATTGTACATTTTTATTGAAATAAAATATATATACACATGCATACTGAGTTTTATCCTTCAAATACAGTACAAATAAAAATATATATGCCTAAATTCTAAAATTTACATCTTCCTTATGGTGAGCAACTACTTGATCATGATCTTATTAGCTTCTTGTCTTCGTTATTATTAAATTGTACGTATCACTCTCTTTTATTTAACAACTACAATTATTGTTTTAAATTGGAGTTCAATTCCATCATGGTGGGTCATCTAAATAAAATGTCATCCAATTATTACTAAAAATCCAAATTTCTTCATTTGCATTATCATTAACAATAACATATTGGATCAAAATACAATGAACACAAATCAATCAATAAAGATCAAGTAATCTATAATCTAATAAACAATAAAAGAATAAACAAAGACTGGTCATATGTACCTTCCTTTGATGAAGATATATTTAATACTCCGTACTAGATAGATCTTAAGGAGTATGCGGATGACCTCTAAATATCATACAGTATTTCATTTAAGTTTAAAAAAAAAGACATACATATGTTAATTTAATTAAATTTTAGACCTAATTAACTAAATTAAGTTAAACTAGTACAATTCCCGCGCAATGGTGCGATTTTTTATAACTCAAATCTTAACAATATAATTTTTTTAATAAAATATTAATAAAAGTTAAAATAAAAATCATAAAAGTCTTTACCATAAATGTATCTGATAATTATTCTAGATTTTTTTTAAATCTCATATAAAGTATAATACATAATTATAGATAGATATTTTAAATCACTGAGCAGTAGTAGGAGTAGTAGTAATAATAATAATATCATTGTAACTTTGTTTAAATTTGATGTGTCATAACCAATAGTTATATTCAAATTTTTTAATTAAGTCCAATAGTTAGTAAATAAATTTGAGTTAAGCCCAATAGTTATATTAGATTTAATTTATTTTTTTGAATTAAGCCCAATAGTTACTGAATAGAGTTTTAGTTGGGAAAATGAAAAAACATTAAAAGAAAAAAAAAACGTGATTGGGCGGAAGGGAGAGAATGGTGGAGAGCGCGCCACATAAGCAAAAGTCTTCTGATTTAAAGTATTATATAGATTTAAAATATTACTTTTTTGGTGGATAGATTTAAAATGTTACTATCACTACTATTATTTAATTTTAAAAAATGTACGGGGACTTTAGTGTCCCATAATGTATACTTACATCATCCCCTAGAATAACATAGCGGATCCACTGTGCCAAACAATTCCGTGCCAAACACTTCCGTGTTCCTTATCCCTACTCACAAAATTCCCCTTAACTATTTTTCTTTTTTCGTTTTTAAAATTTAATTATTTATCCTTTTATTTTTAGGAGGGGGAGGGGAAAAGGGACAGGCAGTGTCATGAGTGTCAATATCTAGACAGACTAGACTCCTTATGAATGCATTGTTTAATAATACCACACCAAGCCATGAAAATTGCTAACCGATCATACATCGTCGGAACGAAAAGACGTTTTAAAAAGAAGAAGGGGATCAAACTATAGGGTGCACTGTAGTTTTGGTTGCTGTTATGGTTGAGAAAGAGCTTCTTTTGTGTGGTTCCTTTTTGTTTGGTGAGATCTTTTAAGAGATCGATGATTTAAAATATGTTATATTTTAAGCAAGGTTTTGGTGTTTATATACCTCTTGTCCTGTGTCCCGCTCTTTTTAATTCTCTCAATGATATAAATAATAATTTAAAATAAAATTCTTTAATTTAATTGATAATTATAAAAGCACATGAGTTAAACTTTTTTTCCATAGAGATATATCATTTTATACAAAATTTTATCTATATCAAAATGAAAATCATTTATTGCTATCCATAACTAAGTTTAGATATAGTTGAAACTAGACCTGTCAACCAGGCCATTCAAGTCGGGTTCGGATTCGGATCCCGGGTAGATCGGGTTACCGGTCATTCTGGATCGAGTCAAACCGGATTTGTACTGGGTTTGGGTACGTCGATCCAACGGGTAAAAAAACTCAAACTTTTTAAGAATATTAAAATATTATCAAAATTAAGTTGTAATGTAAATATGTCAAATTAAACTAAATAATAATATTATAAGTAAATTTATAAATATTATAATAATACTATTATTATATAGATATTTTAAGCATAAAAAATTATATTTACAAAAATAAGTGTTCTAAACATACCATAATTATAAAATATATACTTTATTTAACTTATGATCGAGCGACCTTTACAAACACAATTACATGATGAATTTGCGGGGGGTCTATTTGGTGCCTTTGTGACATCTACATAATACTAAGCGCCTGTTTGGCAACAAGTTTTAATAGGTTTGAAAAGGTTTCATCAGCTTCCCAGAAAAAAAGCTCCTCCCATGGTGTTTGGCAATCATGTGTCATGAGTTGCAGTTAGAGGTTTCAAGAGTTGAAATTTGGTGAAAATGGAAGCCCTGGGAGGGAAGCTTTCCAGAGGTTATTTTATCAGGTGTGGAAAAATGTTCACTTTTGCCCCTGAAATCTCTCGATCTGAAGCCACTGCTTGTGGTGTTCTCTCCCTCTCTCGCTCCTTCAGTCCTGTAGCCGCCTCGTCGGACTTGCGTGGCCCCGCCATTGTCGTCCCCATCCTCGTGGGCCTAAGCATCTCTCCAGATCCACTCTGTCGCCCTCTCTCCTTCTTCGATCTTTTCGTTCGTCATACCGTCTCCCTCTCTTTCTGTTCGAGCACCGCAACCCCTCTTTTCCCTTTTCCCTCTCGATTTGCAATGTTAAAGTCCTGAATCTGGAGATAGCAGAGAACGGAATTGGAATAGCAGAGAACGAAATTGAGAGGGTATACCTCTTCCTTACCAGGCCGCAACGAACCACACCGGCGCCAGCAATCGAGGACTCTGTTTGGAGGAGCAACTGTCGAACCTAGGGTTTCAATCGGTGAAGAAGAACTGATCGTTCTTCATTCAGAAAATAGGAAGGAGGGTGGGTATATTAATTGAGGGTATTTTAGTAATTTGAACCATAAATACATCTCTCAAACCTTATAACCACAAAACACCATTCAGGTTTTTTATAAGGTTATTTTAAAAAATAAACTCCACCTTCCACACCTCCATAAATAATATCCACCCCCTAAAAAAACTCCAACCCCTAAAAAAACCCCTTTTTACCAAACACGCGCTTAACTCACTGAGTCAATTTTGACCCGAACGGGTCATCGAGTATCGACTCTAAAAGTCTTGGGCAGTTCGAGTTCAGGTTGATTTCGAATCCCGGGTCTAAAACAACGGGTCCAAACCCGTAAAGTTACCGGATATACGGATTGAAGTTTTCGGGTCTTGTTCATATTCTGACAGGTATATTTGAAACCCTCTGATTATTTCTTGGATGATCGTGTATCCCTCCCAGCAAAACTCTTGCCACCTCGGATCTTTATTCACATCAAAATTGGAACCGATTGAATAGGTTTACTTGGTCAAAAAACTTTGGGTCCGAACCACCTTCTTAGTTGTTAAGCTTTGCTATTCCGACTCTTGTAAGTTGTAATATAAATATAAAAAATATCGTCCATAAAAAACACATACAATAATAAAGGGAATTTAATTAATGAAATTAAATAAATTCATATAATTTGTCAAAGTGTTAGCTGTGGTTACTATATATATCAATGAAAATAAATATATATAATTAAAAAATAATAAACTTGAAGACTTTGGAAGCAATAGCCGCTTCTTCTTCAAGATGGATCAATTCAATAGTTTATTATATTATATATTAAATCGAAAAATTAAATTAAGACGAGCATGTCCATGAAATCACGCTATGGCTATAGCTACTAGCTGATTAATGAATTGAAAATTAATCTCAATCTCTGTATCATCATATTCATATATTTTGGTTGGGAAGTTGATACATTTAGAGAGTGAGTTGGACCGTATCAGATGGAACTACCCCACCTATATATTAATATCGGTCTCAGACAAGCAATCAAGGTTTCTGATACCTAATTGATCGAATTGGTTTCTGATAGCTAATTGAATTGATTCAATTAATCTGATCATATATCCAATCCAAATATATGGAGGAAACTCTTCCTCCAGGGTTCAGGTTCCATCCGACCGACGAGGAGCTCATCACCTATTATCTCACCCCAAAGATTTCTGATTTCGGCTTTGTCTCCAAGGCGGTTGCAGACGTCGATCTTAACAAGTGCGAGCCATGGGATCTTCCAGGTTAGTTAGTTATATATATATATATATATGAATCAAACAATTGCATATTGATTGATTTAGCTTTAATTCGATTCATACATATATATATATGTATAAATCAATATTGGATGGTGCAGAAAAAGCATCGATGGGAGAGAAAGAATGGTACTTCTTCAGCCTAAGGGATAGAAAGTACCCAACGGGACTACGAACAAACCGAGCGACTGAAGCAGGCTACTGGAAGACGACAGGCAAGGACAAGGAGATCTTGAGGAGTGGAGTAGTAGTTGGGATGAAGAAAACCCTAGTCTTTTACAAAGGTAGAGCTCCTAAAGGTGAAAAGACCAACTGGGTTATGCACGAGTATAGGCTTCATACTAACCACTCCTTCAGGGCTACCAAGGTATTCATTCATTCACTTCTTTTTTCCTTACCAATTGCCAAATTTGACCTCTTGCTCTAGTGTAAGAGTGAGGTGCTTCCTTGTGCCTCACTACCATGAGGTCAAGGGTTCAAATCCCACTAGTGCTCGGTCCGTGGAGAATTAGTCGATAACCTCGAGGTTAACCTCCACGTCATAAAAAAAAAAAAAAAGCTATGGATGAAAAATGTCAATTGAATGATTCTCCTTAATTGTAGTACAATTGTTTTTGTTCCTCATAATCAATACAATATTGCAACGTATATTCAAGATACCTATATTTTACTATAATTTTTTATCCGCCTTCTCTTATATATATTCAATATATCAATATATGTTTAAGATAAGATTCTACTCAATTTCGTTATATATTGATAGATTTTTACAAGATTTTACTCAATTTTATTAAATAAAGATATATTATATCTCTTTTTATTTATAGTCAATTTTAAAATATACTTACAAAAGCACTGATAAATCAAACAAACATTCGACTTTGATCGGCCCTGATATATTATATATTTATTATATGAGTCTATGTAGCTTGTTATTGATTGAGTAATATGTTGTTTGGTTGTAGGAGGAATGGGTAGTTTGTAGGGTTTTTCGGAAGACTGTAATGATCAAGAAACCGCAACAAGCTTCATCTCCCCAAGAATCTCTAGATTCCCCAGATGACACCAACACAAATAACACGAATGAGTTTGGAGATCTTGAGCTTCCTAATCTCAACTCCTCTAGCCCATCTAGTAGCTTCATCGCACATCCGCCCTTGCAAGGATATCATCATGACCTCAACACGAACATCACCTACAACAACATCAACAACAATGACAATACCTTCAACCATATTATGAGTCCTAACTTGAACCCAAACATCAGTTGGCTGGGAGGAGGTGGCGGAGGTGGAGCTGCCACCGCTTCTCCTTCCTCGTCGTCTTGGCCTCCTAGCTTGCCATCTCCGAGCCTTAGCACGACCGTGAATTCGTTGCTCCTTAAGGCGCTGCAAATCAAAAGTTACCAAATGAGGGAAGCTTCCAACATTGACATTTACTCGTTGCTACCGCAAGTAGGATCATTTCCTTTTGGGACTACTGGTGATCTAACAAATGCAAGTACTACTACTACTATTCCAATTTCATCTTCGGATACAATTGTTAATAACAATAGCATCAAGAATTTAGCTTGTACATCATCCCAACAACAACAACATCATGTTCAACAAGAGGAGGAACCTTTCAATATGGACTCCTTGTGGCGAAACTGTTAAAGGGGAGTAATTAATTAGGACGGAGAGACGAAACAATTCAATTAAGTTGCATGATTGATCCCTTTTGTAGTTAATGCATGTGAATTGTTCATGTATTTATGTGATTTATTATTGCTATTTGGAAAGAACTTCTAATGTAACTAAGCTTTTTTTTTCCTCATGACATGGAAATAAAATTTCTTAATTTCTTTTTTTTTTTTAATCATCAACTTCAATTAATTAACCACCCTCAAACAAGTGTACAGAGACATTGTTAGGCAATGAAGAACTTGAAAAAAACAGAGTATTAAGACACGGTCTATGTAAAGCCAGAGAATGAGCCACCTTGTTTCCGCTCTGACGAACGTGTGTCCAGCGGGCCGTATCTAGTCCTCTCGCCCCCTCACGTATGATATCGACGAGCCTCCCGACCACCCCTAGTCCCGTGTATCCTCCCCTGATTTTGGAGATGATTGATACGCAGTTGGACTCGAAATGAACTCGTTGCATCCCCCTTTCTCTTGCTAACTCGACTGCCCATCTAATCGCCTCTACTTCAGCAACTTCTACTTCATTAGTCGCTGAGATTCTCTTCTGTCCAGCTAGGATGAGTTCTCCATTCTCGTCCCTACCGACGACGCCCACTACAAGAAAAACAAGTTTTGGCAACGACAAAAGTCGTTGCGAAAAGCCCATTGTCGTTTCCGTAAAAAGCTATTGCAACGACATTTGTCGTTGCGGGGTTGTTGCGGGTCAAGGCGTAGCGAAATGATATTGCAACGACATTGGTCGTTGCGAAAAAATAGACCTTTCGCAACGACAAATATTGTTGCAATACATTTGTCGTTGCTAAACACTTATATCTAGGAAAACAATGGCATATTTCAGCAACAAAAATGTCGTAGCAATAGGTATAGTTCTTTTGCAACGACATTTATCGTTGTTATATATACTCTCTTTTGCAACGAACATGTTGTTGCTAAAAGTGTATAAAATTTCATGGCATGTATTGCAATGACCATAGTCATTGCTAATATATTACCTTTTGCAACGACAAAAGTCGTTGCTATAGATTTTGTCTTTGGCAATGACTTTTGTTGTTGCGAAAGGTTATATTATGATAAAATAAAATCTTTTGCAACGACATGTCGTTGCAATATAGGTGTATTTTGCTATAAATAAGATATTTCGCGACGACCTTGTCACTTTTTTCCAATACCCTGTTTTACAATAAGTCTTGCATTTTCATCAAAACACATTCATTCATAACATTGTAAGCAAATACACATGTCATCCTCCAAATCAACCATATACATAGATTGCCCAAAGACCTTACAAAATGTACGTGTTTCCAACACATAAATTCATCCATACTAATCACATACACCTTTCATTACAATCCTAATAATCATATCATAATTCTTCCATATTCAAAATATAAACCTATACTTCTATAGACAAACTAACTAGCAAAATATATTTCCAAATATTTGTTTCTAGCTAGACAAGTTATATACATCAAACTTCATGTCTAATGCAATATATATATATATATATATATATATATATATATATATATATATATATATATATATATATATATATATATATATATATATATATATATATATATATATATATATATATATATATATATTAATCTATTAATATTACTAATTCTGCTAGCATTTTGCTGTCGTGTCGCTCTGTATTAAGGGAAGTTGAATTTTTTAATCAAAAGTTTCCTTTCTTATTAATCGATGTTATTAAGGGAAGTTTAAATATTTGTTTCCTATATTATATTTATCACAACCGTATTAAAAATGTCTAGACAATTAATTCAAATGTCAAAATAATTTTTTTTTAATAACACTAATTCTGCTAGCATTTGGCTGACGTGTCACGCCCACAATTAAACTTAATTTTTTATTCGAATGATATTTTCTTATTGGTCAATATTATTGAGGAAATTTTAAAATACACGTTTCATATTTTAAACATATTTGTTTCCTATTTTCATACTAATCAAAAGTTTCTTTTCTTATTAATCAATATTATTAAGGGAAATCTAAATATTTGTTTCCAATATTATATTTATTGGTCATATTAAAAAGGGATAGATATTTAATTCAAATGTCAAAATAAAAAGTAATTATAAAAATAAATGATTCTCAAAATCATATTTCTTTTCAAAATTTACATATTATATGGTATAGACATTTTTTTTCTTGAAATTGTTTAAATATTTTTGGAGATAGAAGCGAAACGTCATTAATTCTAAGAAGAGATTATTTTTATACATGTTATCCTTTAAAAATTGTAGAAAAAATAATTATCGAAAATGAATAAATCTATACTAACTCTACACATTCTACATGACATCTATTTAAATTTTTAACCTAATATGTTTTCAGATAGAAATTATATTTATTCTAAACATCTTAAATGACTATTAGGAATAGTAAAAAAATAAAGAACATTTTAAGATCTATACACAAAAATTGAAGAATTTTTAGAAAAGCAAATGTGAAATTTGAATAAATAAATAAACACTCTTTTAAGATTAATTTCTGGGTGCTTGGCTTCAAATATTGAAGAAAAAAAATTCAAAATGATATTTTACATCTATATTTATTTTATACAACCTAGAAGGCCCTTATTATAATTTCAATATTTTAAGGCTTGCAAAAGTTTTTTTTTTATGAAGTTAGAAACAATAATCTATTTGTGAATACTCGATTTCAAAAAATAATTATAAAAATCAGTTAGAGCCAAAAAAAAGTTTTTTTTTCTTATAATTTACTTATTTTAGGCACCTTAAATGAATATCGAAAAAAAAAAAATTTAAGACTTACAAGCATTACTAATGCTTATTTTACATCTTGGATGATACTTCTTATTTTTCTACCTTTTATGATCTTTTTATTTTTACAATCTTACCTTTATTTTCACTATTTATTTCCCTCTCTTTCTAGCCATATTTCTAATGAAAATAATGAATAAGCTATGTATATTTACATAACTTCAAAAGTATTCGTACAATCATGTGCTTATGATTTTTTTTAATCTTTGTATGGGAGCTTATATTTTCCTTTTTAGATTTATCCTAATGACAATAATTATATATTTATTTCAATTATATTAGGTGGTGTGTTTGAGTGTTGTTACTACTTTACCTCATTAAATGTAACGTCCGGGATTTTTAAAATATTATTTATATAAATTATAGATTTATTCTAAATTAAAATTCGTTTAAGATCCAAGACTCGGGAAAATTTTGAAAATTTACGTATTCGATAAACCGAATTATTCTATTTCTCGAGACCACTCCCGGCATAAACTTGTTATTCGAACTTAGATATGAATTTATTTCTCCATATATTTCCAAGGCTTGAAAATTTTTTCGGGTTTCGTTATTTAGTTTGGATTCAAACGTTTATATTAAATTTAATTTAATCACGTCGGGTTAAGATCAGTAAGCGGATTTCAAAATTTATTCCGGGTATTAACTCGTCATTTCTCCCTATTTAATACCCTTCCAATCAAACCACCCTACATCTAACCCTTGCCACGCCCCTAACCACTTTCCACTCTTCCTAGCTGTAAGCTAACCCCTCCCCTGGCCTATAAACCCATCAGTCCATCACCACTCTATCGTTGTCTTTCCCGTCTCAACTCCCTCCATCTTTCATATCCTCCTTCGGCATTCCTCCATCCCCACCTGTTCACGTCGCCAGCAACACCATCACCGTCTCCTGCTCAACACCTCACCTCCTCCGGCTACCTTGTTCTTCATTCCCGAGCATCAACGCGCCTCTGTTTTCCCAAGCCCCCAAATCGAACTCCCATCATATGTTCCTCCTTCCTCTTCAAAGGGAATCAGCAAAAGCACCACCCTACACCTCCCTCGACGTCTACCAGTGCCCCAAGACAGCCCAAGGAGCTCTCAACGCCACCACCGAGCCATCGATGGTCCACCGCCCATTCAAGCACGAGACAACCTTCCGGTAAGCCGTTCTCCTTCGTTTCCGATCCAAACCACTCTCGAGCCCTACCATCGCACTTACCCACATCCGACACAGGTCCGACGAGCCATCGCGAGCCTCCGACGACGCCCAGAACTCCGATCGAGAGCTCCGAAGTCGCGAACCCCCTCGGTGAGCTTCCACATTTCCCTTCTCTGTTTTGATTCGATTTAGTCCTTGGGTCGGGCTATGGGCGAGTGGCGAGTGAGCGAGAGCTGAGTGCGGGGAGTCGGGAGAGCTCGAGAGCTCCGGCGAGCTCGAGGGCTGCGTGGAGAGGGTGAGGACGAGCGAGCGCGTGCGTGTGAGAGGTGAGCAGCGAGAGTGTGCGAGTTGTGAGCGTGAGGTGGTCTAGATGAACCGGAGGCCGAGCTGGGCGAGTCCAGGCGAACAGGCGCGCCGGTGGGGCTCTCCGAGGCGGCCGGCGTCGAGCTTTAGACGGGAGCGAGATCGAACAGAACTGGCGGGGTAGGGCTTCGGTTTGAATCTGAGGAAGGAGATGCCAATATGGCGTGGTGGGCCCCTTTTCTAACTTATATATATATAATATACTTGTTATTTAACCGGTTTGGTGTTTAACGTTACGGGGTTGATTCGGTTTGGGTTAAAAGCGTTGGTTCGGTTCAAGTTTATTCGTTATTTATTTATTTATTAATTAATTGTTTAACCGATAACGCATAATTGATTATTTGGAAATCGATTTATGTCGATATTTAAAAAGGGTCGGTTTTAAAATATATAAATTGAATTATTTAGTAGCGGTTGAAAGTTACTTAAATCCCTAGAATTGTGATTTTAATTAAAGTAAAGTATGTCGGGATTATTTAATCGGATTTTTGGAAGTAGTTTTAAAGATTAAATATTTTATGAATTAGAAATGGCTAATTATAATTTTAAAGTAATTTTTTTGACTAACAACTAGACTAGCTAGTGAGATTATATGGATTGAAGTATAATTGAGCCAGTTATAAAAATGACAGTGGAGTAAGATGATATAAGATGTTGAGATAAGTTGAGATAATGGATACTGATGATGCTATGATTAATGGATTGATGAGCATGTTATGTAGTGGTAAATGGATCCCATTTTGTGCAGTTTACTTATGCATATTATTAATAATTGTTAGGTGATCTGTAACCTGCTTGCTTACATCTTGCTGCTTTTCATCTTGCTGATCTGCTACTCCAGGTAAGTTCTTTGAACTTACTCATGATGGGCGCTCTATGCACTGGGTGTTATATAGTAGGCTAGTGTCCATGCACCATACGACTTAGAATCAGGCTTAGGAGCTAAAATGAAAATCATATGATTGCTATATGTCCTTGCAAGAGAACGGTCGTTATCTGTGATAGTCCTAGAGTCTTTGCTAGGGTCATAGGGTAGCCCAACCTCATCGGGTACCCTGAGTCAATCGAGTCTATATGAGCATGATATGATAGCCCAGCACCATCGGGCAAGCGATGAGATGATATGATATGATGATGTCGTGGTTTATGCACCACCACGAAAAAATTGATATGCTATAGCACCGAACTGGCCAGTCTCTGCCCTATCGGAAGGGGGGGTGGAGGTAGGAAAGGGACATGCCACTTGGCATTCGGTGTGGATCTATTTATCGTTTCCTGCGTTATATTAAACTGTCAGTATATATATGTGATTTAATTTACGCATGGCATTACGCATTTCATCTTAAGAATAGGATGCTTATTATATGCCTCTCAGAGTGTGTTTACATACGCGCATGAGTGACCTGATGATTGACCTAGATCCCCCTCATTTTTTTTAGATTCAGGTAACCGCTAGCCGTTATCGTTGCTTATGTGGATGCTTGGCGGGTTCAGACTTCTGGCGTTAGATCGAGAGTTTGAGAGACCACCACACTTCCTCTCTTTTATACCCCTTTTTGGATTGTATTTAAATTCAACTTCATTTCTGCTTTCGCTCGATTTCACGATTAAACTAAGGCAGGTATTTGGTCCCCAATGGATCCGCGATCTTTAAGGGTTCGAAATCCCTTCTTTTAGTACAGATATTTTGTTTCAAAACTCAACCCGTATCTGGATTGCAAGATTCGAACAAAGGGTTTTATCCCTTGAAACGTAACCCGAAAATCATAATTCTGGGCCGTTACAAAGATGGTATGAGAGCTCAGGTTGTGCAATTCGAGTACACAAGGGTCGAGTGTATGTTTTGAAAACTGCCCACGAGTTTCAAGGACTTTTTGAAAAGGATTTAAAGGGGCAAAATGAACTTAAGATGCCTAACCCAAATTGGACTAAGTAATGAACCCGACTTGTAATAAATGAGGAAAATCGACCAAACGGGACACGAGTGGGTAGTAAAGGCGCTAGACCACCCCTATTGGGTGTAGTTGAGATCGGTAGGCAAAATACTAGCTTTCTCTTTACAGAGGGTCCGGAAGACTCCAAGGAGATTGCATCAAGGTGATTGGAGTGGCGAGTTAGGTAGGATCGCGAGGTTTTTGCCCCTCCGGTCAGTCGCTCCTCGAAGAGCGACATTAGATAGCTTGATGTACATTATATAGTGAGACTGAGTACGATCTCCCTCGAAGGAGGTCATTATAATTGTCATTGACTGATTCTATGATGAGTGCTTGACATGCTAAAGTCTGATTGGTATGCCTAACAAATAAATGTGTATCGACTGATTTGTGCAAACGGGATAGTACGAGTACCCTTAATTCTATGTGGTCAACCCAGCTTGTGTAAAACAGCCCCTTCCACTATGTTTGTTAACCCTTTGACGGTTCTAATGAGTCTTTCTCCCGGATGTCAGTATCTTTCATGGGAATCGGATTGGTAAACACATTGCATCAGAAACTCATGTATGTATATGGAGGTTGTCTGAGTGAGTATTGGAAGATAGTTCTTGATGTCATTTTGAGTCAAAAGTAAGGTGTTTTTGGGGTTGTCTTCCTTGATTTTTATGATGATCAACCGAGGTTTTCTTGCCACAAAGAGTCGTACGTACCCAGGTCCCACGAGAAATGGGGGTGATGAGTCAGTTGGGGAAGGTCAATGGTTGCCCTTAGGGATCTCTGTCTTGTTGTAATGATGACTCTCTCTGAACTGCATGACATGATTTTGTAACCTCCTGCATGTACCTTGCAAATGCTCATTTGTAAAATGTTGCTCATGTTATTACATCAGTGATTAGTTACATTGATCAAGTCTTGTGTTATGCCTCACTCTCTATCGTGATTACGTTGTCATAGCATGCCTACTTGACTTATTGTATTAATTGTACTAATGATTGATTGGAAGCGTATAAACCACATGATATGAACCTACATGATAATTTTTTTCTCCTGGGTTAGGTCTATGATAGTGTGATAAACTCTTCTTCGTATGAATGCATGTAAATGATCTTTTTTGACGCCTTGATGCTTATTACTCGTTTTATGACAAGAATCTACAACATGCCTTATATGATACGTAATTCCCAGTACATGTTAAGATGATGATCCTTAATGTAAATTCGTGGTTGTATGACATTTTGTACCCATGCTTGCCCTATTGCTTAGGTCCCGTCTTGCATCTTGCTTCCTGACCTCATTATATGTTGCCTTCACATGTCAAATTGACCTGTTGTATTGGTCGTACTAACGACTGATTTGAAGCATGAATTGTATGATAGGAGTCTTTATATAGTTATTGTCTTCCCCTAGATTAGGCCCATGATAGTGTGCTACACTTCCCTTGTATGAATGTCGTAAGATGATTTCCCTTGCATGATTAGTCGATGTTACACGTGGGTTGTTGACTAAATTAGTAGTTCAATTGTGATCATGCTATTTAACGTGATGTCTTGGTAAATGCATGTCTTATTAAAATGGTTGTTGAGTTGGAATACATACCTTGTATGCTTGTCATATTGCCAGTTGCGTAGGTTTGCATTATGCATTGCTATATTCCTCCCATGCTTCTATATCGACGGGCTATGTTAATATGATTTCTTGCACATGGATGTGTTGGTCATTCAAGCGCATGTATGTATCGAATGTCATGTTGAGCCTTTAACATTATGTAGGGTCCTTGTTTGTGACTTGTGCGAATTTATACCTTGCTTGCATTATTGCTGATTCTCTCTCGAGCTAGGTCCCTCATAGTGTGATCATTCCCTCTTTCTATCACCGTGAAATATCTTACTCATGCAAATTAGATTGATGTTGAATTCGATGATCAATTGCTTTCTATGATGGTTTATCCTATCATGCTTACATGTTATCACTCGGTAGTGTTTCCCTATTACCTTATGAATTCCTCTAGTGCTGGCATAGATGTATGTCTTGGCACCTCGCATGATCACACACCACGTTATCACATTTCGCATATGCATGATGTATGAATGTTAGAATGAATTTAGTCGAGTTACCTTAATTGTAGTCATGATTCGATATGTGCTAGTAGTATCATGTAGGGCTTATGATTTCCAATATGACTCGCTAAATGATTACATGTTGTACCGATTCTATGATGTGATAACTATTGTACCTTTATATGTGTCCTATGATGATTCGTTCCTAGCATGATTATAATCTATTGCTCATGATGTTCTTCTTGTTACTTTTGATGATGCCTCATGTTTCATGAACATCTGGTTGAACCACTTTTAATGACTCTTGACTATCCTGGTATCACATTATGTGTCACTAGTATCATGTAGGACTTGTCCTTTCTAAATGTATCTCGTTGTATGATTACGTGCCATGCTTGACCTATTATATGACCAGTGTGTTCGGATGAGATAGTTACTAGGTTGCTCCTATATGTTCTCGTATAACGCTTAATCTGGTTGTTATGTTACACCTCGTCATGCCAGATTTGACCTCACCTATTGATGTGTACACCATGCTTGTGCATTCGTTCATATACACCATACTCGTCATCGTCGTTAAATCCCACATGACCTAGAATCCTGCATGCTCCTTCTTGATTCCGCATAACTTG
Organism: Persicaria tinctoria; assembly: GCA_037127255.1. NCBI lineage: Eukaryota > Viridiplantae > Streptophyta > Magnoliopsida > Caryophyllales > Polygonaceae > Persicaria > Persicaria tinctoria. The sequence goes on along the minus strand of JBANSL010000016.1, from coordinate 28,872,573 downwards.
CTAGGCATATCTGCTTTCATGGAATAATAGACTACTATCTTGTCTCGCATGCATCAGTATAGGAATTGATCGTGTCGTTGGAAATGAATACGAATGTTGCTCCTCTGAAATAGGTACATGTTAGCGTGGATTAGTGTGATTGATATGCTCCATAATGAATTCGTGTTTGTTTGTCGCGATTATAACTTAATGGACTTCCATAAGGGCATCGTTGCTATTCTGAGGTCGGAGTTTCGTCTCTAGTTGTCATCTTTAGGGTTGGTCTATGTTTGTTCCGAAAGGAACATTGGGTTGTCCGCTCTTGTCCCTCCTCTATCTTCGCTAACTTGGACTCCTACACGACACGTTGGACGAGCGACCGCATGAAAGAGGAAATGGAAAGTCGAATAGAGATAGAGCAACGCCGCGAAGGCGTGGGCCCATAACCCACGGGCCTCAAGATCAATGATTTCGGCAGGACAAGCACGTTTTGAGGATGACGATTACTGGGTCCGATATGACTTGCAAGCGGGAGTGTCCTCCGTTCTAACTCTTAATCCTCTCTGAATTAGTTGATGATGGTATTGCATTGATATGGCGATGGAATTTATGTATTGATATGTTGACCTAGTAATGAATCTTGCATGATCATCCATTGTCTATGATTATATGATTTGATGTCTTATAGTTTTCATGTACCATGATGTTTCGATGTTTTGCTACCCTATATTGCTAAGCATGATCTGAACTCTTGTGCCTATAAAAGTATGAACTGCGAATGCTGACGAACCTGAATTGTTTTCTAATAAGGTTATGATGAAACTTGCTAGCTTAAATTGATTATGTTCATATATGGTGTTTTGCAATAATTTTGAGCATAATAGCAAATTGAGACTTGTTGACTGAGGATAATGTGGGAATTTTCTTGTTTACATGACTTGTTAATATGTACTGGCATGATGTTAGATAGCGACCATGAGGAACCTGGTATGGAACGATATTACATGTTGATATGCAATATTGAAATCAAGTTGAAAGTGACAAATGTTATCATGATATATTGATACTTTGCTATCCTGTTATGTTGTTATAGAAGAATGTTAGGATGTGTTGCGATAGGATATACGAGATAATGATGTGTAATTATTATATGAAAGCATGATGTTGTGTTATATAGTTAAGCATGATTATTGATACGTTAAATGATGAACATGACTTAATGGTGCTTGGTTACTAAATGATCGTCATTCGATATTGTGATTAGTTGAGGTGATGTCTTTGATAGCATGCTGACATGTTGGTGATTTATATACTAATTGATCTTCCTTTTCAGAATCTTAATAGCATGATCTTGATGTGTTGATTTGTTGACATGGTAAATCTGCTATGAATGGTTCTACTTGTAGTGCGATGTTATGCGATTGTGAGAATTGATGTGTACTGACGTACTAACTCCATGACACCTAATCCATTGATCTCTTGACATGTGTGCTTGCGTGATTAGCTACGATGGTTTGATGATGCACTTATTATTACTTTTAGTATGATGTGAAGATGCTTGATGTGACTTGTGGCACTGTGTTAATATGTGTTTTGAGACTTATCGTATGACGTACTGGTTGGAGATTGATTGGTTTATGCGGGTATGCATTTCTTATAACTTATAAATCTTGCTTGAATTGACACTGATAGATTGACTGATTCTTGAAAATAAGAAGAGAATATGGGATTAGCCTTTAGAGGTGGATGATTCCACCTCTCGTGATCTGAAATTGCTTGACTAACGTCGGATTTGAAAATTTTGAATGGTTTTAAAAAGGACTAACTTGGATTTTTAAAAAAGAATAAATCCTATCAAGAATTTTAACGATTTCGAGGTCAATCTTTCCATTTGCAAAACTCTTTTGAATCTTTCGGGACTGGATTTACATTATGACGCCTCACGAAGTGGATACAAGCATTTATAAGGGCACTTATGGATTGCTTGCTAAGACCTAGTGGACGCTATAATGCTTTTTGAGTTATAATATAACCAAGAAGTCGGGGAAAGGATATGATAGGGGCCCATATCACATTCTTGCTACGACCGCTTGGGGATATTATGATCACGACGAAGATGCTGTGAGGATCTTATAGGGGTACCTATGAGGTACTTACGGGATCAATGGTATGATCCTTGGACTCACCGATTTCAAACTTTATCCTCTTACTTTAAGATAATTTTAGTCTCGAGGACGAGACTTGCTTTTAGAGGTAGATGATGTAACGTCCGAGATTTTTAAAATATTATTTATATAAATTATAGATTTATTCTAAATTAAAATTCGTTTAAGATCCAAGACTCGGGAAAATTTTGAAAATTTACGTATTCGATAAACCGAATTATTTTATTTCTCGAGACCACTCCCGGCATAAACTTGTTATTCGAACTTAGATATGAATTTATTTCTCCATATATTTCCAAGGCTTGAAAATATTTTCGGGTTTCGTTATTTAGTTTGGATTCAAACGTTTATATTAAATTTAATTTAATCACGTCGGGTTAAGATCAGTAAGCGGATTTCAAAATTTATTCCGGGTATTAACTCGTCATTTCTCCCTATTTAATACCCTTCCAATCAAACCACCCTACATCTAACCCTTGCCACGCCCCTAACCACTTTCCACTCTTCCTAGCTGTAAGCTAACCCCTCCCCTGGCCTATAAACCCATCAGTCCATCACCACTCTATCGTTGTCTTTCCCGTCTCAACTCCCTCCATCTTTCATATCCTCCTTCGGCATTCCTCCATCCCCACCTGTTCATGTCGCCAGCAACACCATCACCGTCTCTTGCTCAACACCTCACCTCCTCCGGCTACCTTGTTCTTCATTCCTGAGCATCAACGCGCCTCTGTTTTCCCAAGCCCCCAAATCGAACTCCCATCATCTATTCCTCCTTCCTCTTCAAAGGGCATCAGCAAAAGCACCACCCTACACCTCCCTCGACGTCTACCAGTGCCCCAAGACAACCCAAGGAGCTCTCAACGCCACCACCGAGCCATCGATGGTCCACCACCCATTCAAGCACGAGATAACCTTCCGGTAAGGCGTTCTCCTTCGTTTCCGATCCAAACCACTCTCGAGCCCTACCGTCGCACTTACCCACATCCGACGCAGGTCCGACGAGCCATCGCAAGCCTCCGACGACGCCCAGAACTCCGATCGAGAGCTCCGAAGACGCGAACCCCCTCGGTGAGCTTCCACATTTCCCTTCTCTGTTTCGATTCGATTCAGTCCTTGGGTCGGGCTATGGGCGAGTGGCGAGTGAGCGAGAGCTGAGTGCGGGGAGTCGGGAGAGCTCGAGAGCTCCGGCGAGCTCGAGGGCTGCGCGGCGAGGGTGAGGACGAGCGAGCCCATGCATGTGAGAGGTGAGCAGCGAGAGTGTGCGAGAGAGGTGCGAGTTGTGAGCGTGAGGTGGTCTAGGTGAGCAAGAGGCCGAGCTGGGCGAGTCTGGGCGAACAGGCGCGCCGGTGGGGCTCTCCGAGGCGGCCGGCGTCGTGCTTCAGGCGGGAGCGAGATCGAACAGAGCTGGCGGGGCAGGGCTTCGGTTTGAATCGGGGGAAGGGGATGCCAATATGGCGTGGTGGGCCCTTTTTTCTAACTTATATATATATATATATATATATATATATATATATATATATATATATATATATATATATATATATATATATATATATATATATAATATAATTGTTATTTAACCGGTTAGGTGTTTAACGTTACGGGGTTGATTCGGTTTGGGTTAAAAGCGTTGGTTCGGTTCAAGTTTATTCGTTATTTATTTATTTATTAATTAATTGTTTAACCGATAACGGATAATTGATTATTTGGAAATCGATTTATGTCGATATTTAAAAAGGGTCGGTTTTAAAATATATAAATTGAATTATTTAGTAACGGTTGAAAGTTACTTAAATCCCTAGAATTGTGATTTTAGTTAAAGTAAAGTATGTCGGGATTATTTAATCGGATTTTTGGAAGTAGTTTTAAAGATTAAATATTTTATGAATTAGAAATGGCTAATTATAATTTTGAAGTAATTGTTTTGACTAACAACTAGACTAGCTAGTGAGATTATATGGATTGAAGTATAATTGAGCCAGTTATAAAAATGACAGTGGAGTAAGATGATATAAGATGTTGAGATAAGTTGAGATAATGGATGCTGATGATTCTATGATTAATGGATTGATGAGCATGTTATGTAGTGGTAAATTGATCCCATTTTGTGCAGTTTACTTATGCATATTATTAATAATTGTTAGGTGATCTGTAACCTGCTTGCTTACATCTTGCCGCTTTTCGTCTTGCTGATCTGCTACTCCAGGTAAGTTCTTTGAACTTACTCATGATGGGCGCTCTATGCACTGGGTGTTATATAGTAGGCTAGTGTCCATGCACCATATGACTTAGAATCACGCTTAGGAGCTAAAATGAAAATCATATGATTGCTATATGTCCTTGCAAGAGAACGGCCGTTATTTGTGATAGTCCTAGAGTCTTTGCTAGGGTCATAGGGTAGCCCAGCCTCATCGGGTACCCCGAGTCAATCGAGTCTATATGAGTATGATATGATAGCCCAGCACCATCGGGCAAGCGATGAGATGATATGATATGATGATGTCGTGGTTTGTGCACCACCACGAGGAAATTGATTTGCTATAGCACCGAACTGGCGAGTCTCTGCCCAATCTGAAGGGGGGTGGAGGTAGGAAAGGGACATGCCACTTGGAATTCGGTGTGGATCCATTTATCGCTTCCTACATTATATTAAACTATCAGTATATATATGTGATTTAATTTACGCATGGCATTACGCATTTCATCTTAAGAATAAGATGCTTATTATATGGCTCTCAGAGTGTGTTTACATACGCGCATGAGTGACCTAATGATTGACCCAGATCCCCCTCAATTTTTTTTATATTCAGGTAACCGCTAGCCGTTATCGTTGCTTATGTGGATGCTTGGCGGGTTCAGACTTCTGGCGTTAGATCGAGAGTTTGAGAGACCACCACACTTCCTCTCTTTTATACCCCTTTTTGGATTGTATTTAAATTCAACTTCATTTCTACTTTCGCTCGATTTCACGATTAAACTAAGGCAGGTATTTGGTCCCCAATGGATCCGCGATCTTTAAGGGTTCGAAATCCCTTCTTTTAGTACAGATATTTTGTTTCAAAACTCAACCCGTACCTGGATTGCAAGATCCGAACAAGGGGTTTTATCCCTTGAAACGTTACCCGGAAATCATAATTCTGGGCCGTTACATTAAATCATTTTTAAATTGTGTATTGTATCGCTTTTCAACTAATTTATAAACTATAAAAAAACTTTATACATATTTTTGTTATAAACAAGAATATATTAATATAGTATTATATATAGATATATAAAATGATGTTCAACTTAAAATGGATCAAACTCACGTGTCTTCAAACACTTGCATCCATTATATATATATATATATATATATATATATATATATATATATATATATATATATATATATATATATATATATATATATATATATATATATATATTCGTACGCAAACTAACCCACAAACACTTGCATCCATTATCCTTGCTCATTTATTCGAATCCTGCAAACGAGCAAAAAAAAATATTTTATAACTAAAGTGAAAACTTCATTCTCTAGATTAAAAAAGCTTGGTAAATTGACATGGACAAAGATGACCTCCTAAGTATGAAATGTGTCAACGATTAAAATAGTAAGAAATATTACATGGATTTATTTGGAACTAGTATTAGCCCATTGAAGCTCGCCTTTAATTTTTTTATTTTTGTGCTTCATAAGCGATACTACATCCCTAGAAGGCTTCACATTGTTTTTTTGCTTTGTCTAGCACAATAAAAAGTTATACTCCCTCTGCCTCAAATTAAATGTCTTTTTACTTTCCGACACGCTTTTTAAGGAGAAAAAAATTCAATAAAATATTATTTTTTTAATTAATTTTTTAAAAATATTTTATAGTTATTACTAATATGTATGAAATTATATAATAAAAAATTAATTAAAAAAATAATATTTTATAGAGTTTTTCGCTCCTTAAAAAGCGTGCAGAAAAAGACAAACGATATTTAATATGAGACGGAGGGAGTATTAGTCAATGTAGTAAAAGCTAGGTTATCAACTAATAAAAAAATGCCATTAATAACTTCTCATAACATATAACCTCTTTTTTCTCTAGTCAATATACAACATATTTTATGAGAACCTTTAAGTGAAGTAATTTCACAAAATACAAGAGATAGGACATTCTTGTGTCATTTGTCATCAATGGCTCTTGATACTCTTGTAAAAGCCGGAAAAACCTTTTCGCATCAACATTACCTTCGTAAGGGATACCTAGACCATCATCGTTCATATCAACAACTCTACAAGTATCTTGTAAAATTGCAACCTCTTCATCACCATTGTCATAAGTAGCCTCATCATTTTCCTCACTACTTATCTCATTTTGTATTTCACCATGAAATTCCCAAAAAGTGTACTTCTCATACATTTCCCACTTCAACAGTTCAAATACGAAATCACATTTTCTCTTCAAAAAATATTGCGACGACTATTACAAGGACACCTAATAGTACTAGTTTCTTTATCCTCTTCGAGCACATTAGAAAGAGTGAATTCTAAAAACCCATTAACATCATTTACATAACTAGTGGGTGAACAATTATTTATTTGTACTCAATCCTTGTTTAAAGTCATAGCCTAATTTAAAAATTATTATTATTATTATTATTATTATTATTATTATTATTATTATTATTATTATTATTATTATTATTACTATATTAATAAAATATCAAATGATACAAAAATATTAGGACAAATATTATAACAACAGACTCTAACTTTGTGAAATAGGACCAAAAAAAATCATGGAAAATACATACCAACCTAAGCCATATGAAATGATGAACAAAATTACGTAATAAGGATACATTACTTACAATTTAACAATCATCTTTAAATTTTAATCAACACATTTTCAAATATTTACATATATATCAAGTACATTAGCTCTTTTCATAATTAAAATTCTTATAAAGACAATGTCCCAATTCCTACCACTAAAAACATTCAGCTCTATACTTCAACTCTAAATTTGAAGCCTATTAATTTATATGTCATTGTAAATTTAGTAGACAAGATATTATACGGAGACATAAATATGAGAATTCTAGATGATATATGGTGCATTTTATTTAGTGTTTATGGTTTTGTTCACTAACATAGCCATATCTAGTCTAATGACATGTAGTTTCAAAAAAAATGTTATAGCTAAAAGAGGCAATAAGAATTAACTTACCAGACTCTGTGACACTCTTTGATTCAAATTCCACAAGCAGTCAGATCGTAGAAATATAGATGGAGATATTTACCAAAAGTTGCGCCTTAAGGCACTGCAAATCAAAAGTTACCAAATGATGGAAGCTACCAACATTGACATTTACTCGTTGCTACCACAAGTAGGATCATTTCCTTTTGGGACTACCGGTGATCTAACAAATGCAAGTACTACTACTACTATTCCAATATCATCTTCAGATACAATTGTTAATAACAATAGCATCATGAATTTAGCTTGTACATCATCCCAACAACAACAACATCATGTTCAACAAGAGGAGCAACCATTCAATATGAACTCCTTGTGGCGAAACTGTTAAAGGGGAGTAATTAATTAGGACGGAGAGACGAAACAATTCAATTAAGTTGCATGATTGATCCCTTTTGTAGTTAATGCATGTGAATTGTTCATGTATTTATGTGATTTATTATTGCTATTTGGAAAGAACTTCTAATGTAACTAAGCTTTTTTTTTCCTCATGACATGAAAATAAAATTTCTTAATTTCTCTTTTTTTTTTTAGAATCATCAACTTCAATTAATTAACCACCCTCAAACAAGTGTACAGAGACATTGTTAGGCAATGAAAAACTTGAAAAAAAACAGAGTATTAAGACACAGTCTATGTAAAGCCAGAGAATGAGCCACCTTGTTTCCGCTCCGACGAACGTGTGTCCATCGGGCCGTATCTAGTCCTCTCGCCCCCTCACGTATGATATCGACGAGCCTCCCGACCACCCCCAGTCCCGTGTATCCTCCCCTGATTTTGGAGATGATTGATACGCAGTCGGACTCGAAATGAACCCGTTGCATCCCCCTTTCTATTGCTAACTCGACTGCCCATCTAATCGCCTCTGCTTCAGCAACTTCTACTTCATTAGTCGCCGAGATTCTCTTCTGTCCAGCCAGGATGAATTCTCCATTCTCGTCCCTACCGACGACGCCTATGCTTGTAGCCCCTCCCTTTATCACCGTTGCGTCGCAATTAAACTTGATATATCCGTCATTCGGTCGCTCCCATTGAACATTTCCAATATGCACACTCTCGCCACTGATTCGTTGCGTGTGGTCTGTGTACCGCTCGAACTCAGCTAGCAAATCAGTAGCCGCTCTCAGCACCTCCTCTGGCCTCTTCTCCTTGCCTTCAAAAATCTTTTTGTTTCTGGCCCCCCATATATGCCAAGTAAGCATACTCCAAATTTGACGCTCAGCCGTAGTTTCTTCTGTGAAGACCTTGTAGAAAGTGTCCCAGAAGGTCACTGCCCTCTTCCAAAACCTTTGCAAGTTGCCCATTCCTTTCCACACAGCTTTGGTCGGCCAACACTCATATAAAACATGGCGAGTCGTTTCTTGATGTCCACACCGATCGCACCTATCATCTTGTGTGATCTTCCTCCTCATAAGATTAGTTTTATTAGGTAGCACCTCCCTCACAGCCCTCCAAACGAAAGACGACACCTTCGGTATCATCTTCATACTCCACAACGCCTTCCAAGGTCTCTCCTCGAAGCCCCGGCTAGTCCGCCCCAACTCGGTTCTACTGCTACCCTCTTTATCTAACAACATGTAATACGCAGATCTTACAGTGAAGAGCCCATTCCTATTGTAGTGTCAAATTAGTCGGTCCTTGCAATCTGGTGCAACGAGTCTCAGTTTTAGGACTTCCTCGGCGTCGCATTCAACTAGCAGTTGTCGAACCTATGCCTCGTCCCATCTTCCAGTGCTCCAATGGATCAGCTCCCCCACACATAGACTCGGGTCCCCTCCTCATAAATTCCCGATCACCTTGAAAGTACTAGGCCTAGGCTAGGTATCCACTTTTCATTCCATACATTTACATCAAATCCATTTCCAATGTTCCAAATCAACCCTTCTTTTAAAGCCTCTTGACCACACATAATACTCCTCCAAGTGTAGCTCGGATCAGGTTCTAACTTAGCTTGGAGAAAATCATGATAAGGGAAGTACATGACTTTAAGTAATCTACCCACCAGTCAGGCTCTCTAAGAAGCCTCCACCTGAGCTCTAAATCCCTGAACCCCAAGCCACCCATTCGCTTTGATCGGCACATTCACCTCCAACTCATCCAATGGGTGCACTTCTTCCCATCTCCCTCTCCCCCCAGAAATCAGCCAGTAGTTGTTCTAACTCTCTGTAGAGGCCCAAAGGAAGCTAAAAACAAGACATTGTATTTGTCGGAACAGTCTGCGCTACAGACATAATCAAAACCTCCTTGCCCACTCTCCAGAGGCATTTCTCCTTCCACCCCTTTACTTTTTTCCAAACCCTCGCCTTTAGCTGTTAGAAGATTATCTTTTTGGACCGCCCTATCATCGTTGGATGCCCCAGGTACCGCTCATGTTTCTGGACTTCTCCGATCCCCAAAATGGCCTTGATTTCCTCCGATCGCTCCTCACCTACATTATTGTTGAAAGAGAGCTCTGATTTTGAGAAATTCACCTGTTGTCCGGTTGCTTCTCTATAAGCATGGAGCATATCGACCCCTTCGCTGCTCTGTTGACAGGTTGCTCTCAAAAACAAAACACAATCATCGACAAAAAAAAACATATAAGAAATTACCGGAGCTCTCAACGCTATCTGAATCCCATGGATCCTACCTGCTGCCTCGCTCACACGTAGCATATTAGATAGCCCCTCCGCACACAATAGGAAGAGATACGGTGATAGAGGATCTCCCTGACGTAGACCCCTGGCCGGAAAAAAGACGGGTGACGGCTCCCCCTCAATGAGGACCGAGAAAGATACTGTGCTCGCACAATTCATCACCAGTGCTATCCACCTTTCATCGAATCCGAACCTTCCCATGGAGTGTTGTAGAAAAGACCACTCAACCCGATCATAAGCTTTCGCCATGTCGAGTTTAAGTGCCATGTAGCCTCTCTTTCCTCCTTGTCTCGTCTTCTTATAATGAAATAGCCCAAAAGCCGCCTAGACGTTGTCCGTAATCAGCCTTCCCGGAAAAAAAATCACTCTGGCTTGGCGCTATAAGCTTCCCTAGCACGCTCTTTAACCTGTTTGTTATCACCTTTGAGAAAATCTGGTAAACCATATTACACAAACTTATGGGCCGTAAATCTGCCGATCATTAAGAATATCTAGCACATAATTAGTAACATCCATCCCGAAAATATGCCAACATCTTTGGTAAAAGAGTGCAGGCATACCATCCGGAACCGGAGCTTTTGTGGGATGCATAGAGAAGAGAGCATGTTTTACCTCACTAGAGGTGAAGGGACGTAAGAGCTCACGGTTATCCTCCTCCATCACGAAAGGCTCGATTCCTTGAGTAGCCACCTCCGGGGGTGCTTTGACATCGGATTCAAAAAGATTGCGGAAGTAGGTCATTGCTATTCTAGTCTTTCCCTCATAAGAACTCTCCTCCACACCATCGTCATCTATCAATTTTTGAACCATGTTCCACCTCTTCCTCCCGGCTGCCTTCTTATGAAAGAACTGCATGTTTCGTTACCCGATTTTAAATTCATTCGCTCTATCCCTATGAAACCAAAGCATTTCCTCATTATCCATGAGGTCGCTCTCTTCCTTCTCCAATTCTCTCCTCTCCCTCACCATCTCCCCTCTCATACCCCCTTCGCTCAAGCTTTCAAGCACTCCCTAATAGCGGCCAACCGTGATCTAACATGTCCAAAGCTGACCCTGTACCACTCTTTCAAATCCCCGGCACATCGCTCAATCTTCCATTGTACCGATTGATCGGTGTTAGCCGATTCCGGGTTCATCCATCCATTTTGTATGACCTCCATACAATCCTCATTGGTAAGCCACATTGCCTCAAATCTGAAAGGTCGCTTCCTATGTCGTGTCTCCCCAAGCACCTTGCCTTCTAGGCACACCTTAATTGGGAGATGATCAGACATGCATCTCTCCAAGTGTCTAACTCGAATATGTGGAAAAATATTAGTCATCGCTGGATTGTAGAACACCATGTCCAACCTCTCCTGGATAAACTGGTCATCCTCCCTCCTATTATCACATATGTATCGGTTGCCAGTGAACGGGATCTCCCTCATATCACACTGCTCAATCACTTCCCTAAACTCCATTATGAAACCGAAATCTGTCTCAGTACCTCCCTCTTTGTCAGTTAGGGAGGACAACAAATTGAAATCTCCCATGATAAGCCATGCCGAATGAGGGTCCTTATGCAAACGACTCAATAAGCTAAGAGTATGTTTTTTCTCATTACTCTTTGGCCAACCATAAAGACCGAAATCTGTCTCAGTACCTCCCTCTTTGTAATTAATGTATTTTAATAAATCCTTGACTTATAAATAACTGGTTTGATAGGGTGAAATTATTTTTGACAAATGTGCAATCTTGACACTGATTTTTGGCGTCGGTATAAATGTTTTTCCTTGAAAACAGCTTGTTGAAATCGGCTTTTCTAGTGGGCAAATATTTTATCGATTCGAGAAGCCGATGTTGAGAAGCTATTTTTAGACAAAATACTTATCGACTCTAAAGCTGATATCAAGATGGTATATCTGACGACAAATTCATCATGCTTAATTATAGTTAAGGACGGACCGAGGGCCAGGCTGGAGTCCGCTCCAGCCCACCCCATTTTTATTAAATTAAGAGTTTTGTTAATAAAATTATGCGTATGAGAAAATTTAGCCTACGTACTTAACTCACCTGAATTTCAAATTCCGATTCCGTGCCTGCTTATAGTAACATACGTAAATAATGATAAAAAGTGATAATAGCGAGTGAAGGATGCCATCATCCACACCGAACTTAAAACAATAAATCACATCATGATGGTACTATATTTTTTTTGAAAGCAATGAAGGTAATTAGGAATAGCAGAGCCGCCAACGAGATCTCCTTCTCCTTAGAGTATCCTTTCGGATGAGAATCTCCAGTTCTGTATCGATGGTGAAACAACCGCCGGCAAGGCCACTGTATGCGAGACAAGCTATCCTATCTGCAACACCATTTGATTCCCTGAAAATATGACGAACAACAACATTAAAAAAAATTTGCATGATTTAAAAGTGTCTCTGATAGTAGAAACTCTATGTTCCAGGGACACTTTCAGTCTCCCAGGATCGCTTTTACTACCACTAGATTGTCACCCTCTATCAACAATTTAGAGATCCCTAGTTCCTTAGCGCGCATTACCTCCCTCCGAAGACCCAATGCTTTAGCAAAGGTAACCGAGACACCTGAGCAAATACCATTCCCGAGAGAAATAATATTCCTCATCCAGTCTCGAAGGATGAAACCATAAGGGGCCTCACTGTCGTTTGGAGCCATCAAATTTTAATTTGATTGTGTCTACTGGCGGCTTATCTCACAAACATGTCTGATTGTTACTATTTTGGCTAGATTTTGTATAATGGACCGAAGGCATATGTTTGGATGTTTGATCAATATCGATACAATCATGAAGTAGATTAAATTTGCAAGCCTCTTCCCAAGTTTGTCTGAATGTTATAATGAAAATTTTAATATCTTTTATCGAGTAGGATGAGACATGGCCAAAGGTTATTTGGTTTCTAAAAAATCAAATTGCCCACCAGCAGTAGGTGATATTAGTCATGTGTGGTGTTCCCACCTTTCTCCTGATTTCGCACAAGGACCTATAATTTTCCCACCCAAAAAATGGGTATGATTTGAAGTAGTAATAGACGGGATTCCAAATTCAGCAAATATCTGTTTTGTTGCACAACATTCCAATAAAATGTGTGTAGTCGTTTCATCAGCCGAATTGCAGCAAACACAACATGTATGAATGGAAATATGGGACCTATTAAGGCACTCCTTGATAGCAATCTCATCTCTGGCTAACTTCCACATGAACATTTTTACCTTTGGTGGTACATGAAGTTTCCAAATCCAGTTAAAGTCAAAATCCTTAACCACTTAACCACTCGCCACCAAGGTAGATGCTAAATGAGTAGAAAATCAATCGTTCTTACCAGGGCCCTAGTAAAGCCGATCCGATAGATTGTGTATCGGTAAGACATAATTCTTAATACTAATGATAACATCTTGAGGAAGAATATTACCCAGGACAACCTCTAATTTGGTGTTATTTCAATTTTTATTGGGAAGAATTTAGTTATTTACATTGGTATTCCAGTTACTAGGATCTACTTCCACTAGCGCCAAATCTTTTAAAGGTTATTCATGAATCTAGTGATCCGTCTAGAATTTAACGGTGTATTCGTCGCCAATAGACCAACGAAGGTCGGAAGAGAAAAGTCGTTTGAGACAGATAAGCTTAGCCCATTGCCACGAAGATGCATTCTTTCTCTGGTATTCTAGTAAAGGTGTTGATTTCAAGTACTTCTCAGTAATGACACGAACTCAGACATTATTTGGATCCACACTGATTTTCCAAATGAGTTTCATCTGTAAGGCAATATTTATGGTTTCAACCTTATAAATTCCTAAACCCCCGTCTTGAATATCCGTGCAGATTTTATCCCAGCTTATAAGCGGAGTGTAATTATCCCCTTATTCTAGAAAAATTTTCGGTAAAGATTATCTAGTTGTGTTAAAATTGTCTTAGGGAGCATAAAGAATTGCATAAGAAATAAAGGTTGGGCGCTTAGATTTGCTTTGATAAGAACCTTACATCCTTGAGATGATAAGTTGCAAGCTTTCCATCTAGTAAGTTGTTTCTTGGTTTTGAGAACTACATCTTCAAATGTGGCTTTGTTGACCCTCCCATTGATAATTGGGCAACCCAAGTACTTATCCAGAGCAATCATATGACTGATGCCCAGAACGGCCCTTAGAGACCTAATGGTAGTTACTGTGGTGTTTCTAGAAACTTGAAAATTAGATTTGTGGAGGTTGACCTTTTGCCCAAAAATGTAGCAAAATCTATTCAAAATATTAGATATATGTTGACAAGCGGAAGGTGTTGCCTTCAAGAAAATGATGATATTATCCGCAAAAGCTAAGAAAGGGATTTTTAGTCTATTCGGTGAAAAGCTGAACCCCACATCCTTGGTAGAGGCCGCTTCCTTTTGCAATGTTTTTGCCAGAACTTCTAATGTAAGGATAAAAGGAAAAGAAGACAGAGGATTCCCTTGATGGAGACCTCTGGTCGGAATGAACTGTTTAGTTGGTTCATCATTTAGAAGTACCGAATAAGAAACGAACTTAATACATTCCTCAATCTAGCCAATAAACCTATTAGCAAAACCAAACTTCCACAAAACCTTTATTAAAAAAGGTCGTTCAATCTAGTCATAAGCCTTCTCCATATCCAAGTTAATCGCAACGCGCCCTACTTTCCCTTTCTTTTTACGAAAGCTGTGGAAAATTTCATGGCCAATGAGAATATTATCATGTATGGATCTACCTTTTGTAAAGGCTCCTTGTAATAGATGTATCAATTTGTCGAATTTTTTTGCAAGCCTATTAGTAATGATTTTCGATAAAATCTTATAGATCATCGAACATTGGCTGATGGGCCTATAATGATTTATCATCGAGGGGTTATCTCATTTAGGCAGAAGAGGAATGAAAGTATGATTAAGTTGCTTGAGTAACTTCTCAAACCTGAAGAAGGATTTAACTGCTTTAATGATGGACGAAGCCACCCGGTCCTAATATTTCTAGAAAAAACATGCTGGCAATCCGTCTGGGCATGGTGCTTTGTCAGCAGCTATAGAGAAGATTGCTTGTTTAGCCTTGGCGTTGGAAATAGGCTTTGTCAGCATAACATTATCATAATCATCTACTTCTTGTGAGATTACTTCGAAAGTGGCAGAACCTGAATTATATATTCGAGGGGGACAAAAAAATATTCGGGATTTTTGTTATTATTTTTATATCACATTCACACTAATTTTTAAAATTATTGTTCTAAAAAGTTAATATTGAGATTTGAACCCTTGACATGCCGTTTAAAATACTTCTCATTTACCAAATAAGCTAGAAAAATTAATTGTTAAAATACTCTTTTACTATTAAATATAATAACAATTTTTTTACATATAACATTAATTTTTATTTTTATTTTACGTTCAGAGGGGCCACGACCACCTCCCACCCCAAGGAGTTCCGCCACTTTACTTCGAGATCGACTTCGGAAGCTACATATGTACTATGATCAGGTTCAAATCTGTGTTTGAAATCCCTTTCAAATTCGAGTTTAATTAATTTATGATTTGAACTCTGGCTACTTTCATAAGATTGCGTAAGATTGCGACAGAAAAACAAAGAAGATGGTATAAGATTGCGACAGAAAAACAAAGAAGATGGTACTCTATAATTCACATTAGCCGATCTATAGACTTTATATAATCTTATTTATACACGTTATTAAAACAACCATTAAACCTAATTAATTTTTCTATAATGATCATATCCATGTTTCAATTATTATTGATTTTCGGCAAAATCGTTCCTTTTGGGATAAGGTTAAGTCAAAAGTCAAGATATGGACAAGTTTTTGGCACCCCAATTTTAGGTGAGCCGTCCAGCAAAACATGCATGGTGCATTCACATATATTTCCAATAGCACAAAATTAAAAACGATTAAAAAAAATTACTGTACTAAAATAAAATAAGATAAAATAAAACAAAATAAAAAATGCATTCATATTTCACACCCGGCCCTTGGCTAATTGCATGTATGTGTGTTATAACCGACATCCCAATTCCGGTCACATCATTTTCAGATAGACTGTTTTGACGGCCTATGAAAAGGATGGTTCACCACATTTATTGTCATCTCTCTCATCGCGAACCTAAAAAGACATACAGAATATTCAAACTCGTGGATTTAGAACATTAACTACGGAAGTCCGTTAGAACTCGAGATCGGGGGTCGTGTCCTCACGTGTGCGCTAATAGTCTAGTACATAAGTCGAGCGGGGTTCCATCCTAAAACCAATTGGCAATAAGAGGAGTAACCCACTAGTTTATATACTAAGGCTTCTTTGTTTATATAATCAATGTATGACTATTTGGTCTCTTCACATTCTCAATACGCCCCCGCAAGTGCAACTAGGGTCGTCTTTCACCTCTAGTTGACACTTGGATATCGGGTCTAGCATCTCATTTTCTTCTTAGCTAGCTCAGAATCGAGAGTCGGGCCGTTTGACTTTCGCGCTCTGATACCATACTGAAGTCCGTTGGGACTCGTGATCGGGGGTCGTATGCACACGTGCGCCCTTGCGCGAATAGCCTAGCCCATAAGCCGAGCGGGGTTCCATCCTAAAACCAATTGGCAATAGGTGGGGTGACTCATTAGTTTATATATTAAGGCTTCTTTGTTTATGTAATCAATGTGGGACTCTTTGATCTTTTCACATTCTCAATATTAATGGAAAATTTCATCTAGAAGCTTAGTCATTTAGGTCTACCTACCAAAGATCGATTATGTCAAAAAGGTATATCAGTACTGACGATTGTGAAGGTGAAAGCTCATATATTTCACTGATGAAATGGAAAGGAGATTACAACTATATATATAGTTACAAATAATTAACCACTACCCTATATACATGATTAGTGGAGGATCGGCTATACAATCTGTTACACAAAATCAGCTAGCATAATCTAAACAATATTGACCTATTCTTTAGGAGAGATAGGTGGCTTATCATCCCCCGGCAAGCCCAAGGGCGGGACGGACTTGGGGCTTGGACCGAAGGAACACAATACGATCTTTTCTCAATGGTTTTGTAAATATGTCGGCCAGTTGATCGTAAGATGCCACATATTGAACCTTGAGATGTCCAGCCTCAACCTGTTCTCTTACAAAATGAAAGTCAAGGTGAATATGTTTGGAGCGGGAGCTGATAACTGGATTCTTGCACATGAAGTTGGCACCGACATTGTCGCAGAGAATGGTAGGAGGCAACCGAAGAGAAACCTGCAGATCACGAAGAAGATGGTGGAGCCAAAGAAGCTCATAAGCTGTGTACGCAAGCGACCGATATTCAGCTTCAGTGCTCGATCTGGCGACGACCCTTTGCTTTTTCGATGTCCAACTGATAAGATTTGGACCATGAAAAATTGCAAAACCATATTGTGACCGGTAGTCATTGGAATCGGAGATCCACCCGGCGTTGGAGTAAGCCAAGAGAGAGCTGGAAGTCGTTTTCTGAAACTGCAGACAATGATGGAAAGTGCCGTTGAGGTATCGGAGAATACGTTTAACGGCTTGCCAATGAAGGGTGGTCGGAGCATGCATGAATTGACATACTCTGTTGACAACAAATGCAATATCTGGCCTGGTGATGGTAGCATATTGGAGAGAGCCGACGGTCTTGCGATACAACGTCGGGTCTGAGAACGGTTCACCATCTCTGCAAAGACGTGAGGAAGGGTCGGCTGGAGTGGTAATGGGTTTGGAGTCTAGCATATTGCTACTGAGAAGAATGTCATGTATGTATTGTTTTTGGGAGAGACACAAACCGGTGGGAGTTTTGGAGATTTGAAGACCAAGGAAGTGGTGAAGCTCTCCAAGATCTTTGAGAGCAAATATGTTGTTAAGGGCAGACGTGAACTTCCCAATTAGAGCAGGGTCCGTACCGGTAATAATTAAATCATCCACATAGACAAGGACGTAGATGATGATTGACGAAGAAGAATGAACAAATAAAGATATCTTCTGGAAATGAAATGCCACAAATAAGATCATATTCTGTGAAATTTTTTATGTTTGGGGTGTTGATTTTATGGGTCCCTTTCTGAGTTCTTTTGGGAATGTCTATATTTTGCTTGCGGTGGACTATGTCTCCAAGTGGGTGGAGGCAAAAGCCACCAGAACCGATGATTCCAAAGTTGTTGCAGATTTCATGAAAAACACAATTTTCGCAAGATTTGGGGTGCCTAAGGCTCTAATTAGCGACAGAGGGACACATTTCTACAATAGGACCAACACTACCGTGCTAAAGAGGTACCATGTCACGCAGAGAGTGTCCACTGCTTATCATCCTTAGACCAATGGTCAAGCAGATGTGTCAAATAGGGAGATTAAGCGCATTCTGGAGAAAACAGTGGCTTCTAACAGGAAGGATTGGAGTCTAAGGCTGAATGATGCTTTGTGGGCCTATCGGACGGCCTATAAGACTCCCATTGATATGTCCCCTTATCGAATTGTTTTTGGAAAGGCTTGTCATCTTCCTGTGGAACTTCAGCATAAGGCATATTGGGCTGTAAAGAAATGAAATATGGCGATAAATGAAGTGGGTGAGTTCAAGAAGCTTTAATTGCAAGAGCTAGAGGAACTGCGCTTGGATGCCTATGACAATGCACTAATCTACAAAGAGAAGACAAGTGCTTGGCATGACAAACATATCTTGCGGAAGGAACTCAATATCGGAGACAAGGTTCTCCTATACCAATCATGCATGAAACTCTTCCCTGGAAAGCTTCAATCAAGGTGGGAAGGACCCTACACCATCTCAAGGTTATTTCCTCATGGAGCAATCGAACTCTTTGACCCTAAGTCTAATGAGATATTTAAGGTCAATGGTCATAGAGTAAGCCATACTTTGAGAACATCCCGCATAACGAAGAAGAGGAGTTGGTGCTTCCTGAACCAACCATTTAGGCCACTCAAGGGTCATTACGTTAAGCCAACAGCTTGAAACAAATGCGCTTCTCGGGAGGCAACCCGAGGTAAGTTTTTCTTTCTTTTTAATCATCATTCTCATATTAGGTAGTTTCTATAGCTAGTTTGTTTTTGGTTGATTGGAATCTTAAATTGGAAACGAACAAAACGAAAGAAAAAAGAGTTGTGGCTGAACCGTATGTCGCGGCCGCCGCATAATGCAGCGGTCGCGGCACCTCAACCCGTAGCATTGAGCCGATGCAGCGGCCGCAACATATGCAGCGGCCGCCGCATCCCTGCCCGTGACCCATCTTCTGACTTTTTCCAGTAATTTAAAAAAAAAAGGAGTCACGGACCTTCTTTTTCCTAACCCTAACTTTACCTTTCTCTATCCTACTGTCGCCTATCTCTCAAGACCTCCATAGCCTTCATTCACCATCATCATCAATCCTTCTTCACCCTCAACTTTCTTCTCCTTCCATAGCTACGCACCCCTCGCCGGATCCATTCTTGTTCCGACCACCGGATCCGACCCTTCCCCGGATCTACACCCCTCGCTGGATCCGATCTCGCCCCGACCACCATGAGCCAACCCATCGCCAGGTCTCGCCGAAGCCCCGACCCGCCGCCGAACCTACTATTGTGCCTACCGAACCTGCTGCTGCGCCCGCCACTACGTTGTTGCGGCCGCCAGTTGAATTCCGCCGCCAGGTGAACACTGTTGGTTTGGTTTAGAGTTGTGTTTGTTTTTATTCATCAATTATTGTTGTTTGGAGTTGTGAGGATTGAAGTTGGAATTTTGGATTGAAGTGTGGGATTTGTGTTCTTGGTGTGTTATTGAGTTATTTGGTGCTATTGCAACGTGTATTAGTTGGAGGATTGGATTTGTTTGCTTTGCTTGTGGTGGATTTGGATACTTTCGTTGATAAATTGTTGTTGAAATTTTGTGAAAATGGTGCGTCGATTGAGATCCCTGTCTAGAGAGCCGAGGAAGGTCTATGAGAGCTTTGATGCGAAGAGGTTTGTGCAAACAAAGTTCTTCGACATTTCTACTTTACAAAGGCTAGGGATACTGGGAGTCACTCGTCAGATGCTCAATCATGGGGGTTGGGCGTGTTCATCGATTGTAGTGCCCCCACTTATGCTAAGCTGGCTTGGGAGTTCTTAGTTACACTAGACCGTGTGGATGATTCTCGGATTCGGTTCTATTTGATGGACCAGATCCACACTTGTAATTCTGTCCAGTTGAGAGAAGCCTTTGGGATCACTTAGGCGCCCACCCAAGATTGGGCTAACCTGGTGTCGGATCAGCAACTTCATGACTTCTGGTATGCAGCGACTGGCTCTACATTTGATGGACATAGAGGCGAGTACAACTACAAGTTTGTCCATCCTTGTCTTCGACTTGTTCACAAAGTCATGGACATGGCTTTCAGTAGCCAGGGCGATGTGAACAAGGTACTCGCCGGCGATTTGCCTTGGTTATGGAGCCTCTCTCCCCAGTCCCATGTTATGCCCGACTAAGTTGAGATATTTGTTGATAGCTCTCTGCGGATCCAAGGGAAGAAGAAAGGCAGAATTGGTCTGGGCGGCTGGGGTTGAGATATCAGTCTCCTCGCTCGCCGTTTCATTGATCCTACACAGTGCGGTGTACCTATGTCTGGCGGGTACACTTATACAGAAGAGCAACTGAAGAGGGCCTATCTGGTTGAGGGCTCTGAGGCGACGGGCTTTATCTGGAAGTCGGGGAAGTATGGAGACCACCGACTGAGGCTACCTAGGGGCTTGCCTTATGGCCCAACCAACGTTTCCCTCTACCTCTCGGGCGATGAAGATGATGATGAGGAGGATGCTGAGGAGGAGGACCAGGAGGATGCCCCTGAGCAGACCAATTATCACATGGGGGATGCACAGTATGCTGCTGGGTCTTCTGCGGGGCTCGCTTTTCTGCTGATGATGATGCCTAGCGAGACCACATGTTCACACAGTTCCATCATATGTCTATGCGCCAGGACTCCTTCGAGTTCACACTCAGCAACGTTGACCGCAATGTGCGAGAGATGGCCTACAACATGGAGGAGATGCGGAGGGAGCAGACTTACTACCTTCGCCAGCAGTATCCGCACATTCCACCTTACCAGCCTCCGCCCCGGTGAGTGGTCAGTTTCTTTCTTCTTCACCCTGATTTCATCTGATTTATTTTTGTTGTCTGTATTGTTTCATTGAGGACAATGAAAACTTGAACTATGGGGAGAGGAATTTTGTATATACTGTCATTTAGTAGATCAAATTTAATTTTCTACACCATGTTTAAGTTTATTAAATTTTAGTTTTTAACGTTTGCCTATTTTCGTAAAAAAAATTCGAAAATCCAAAAAAAAAAAACAAAATCATGCATTGCATCCATATGTGTTATTCAAATAAGCATCTGGCTTAGTTTATCCTCTAATTTAAATTTCAGCATGATCATATAATCCCATGGAGTTCTGGATGTTTTGGCCTTGTCTATATTTGATTTTTGTGGAACATGAGCTAGCAAATATAATTGAGCATGTATGATTGAGCTAAAGTATGATTGAAGTCCTAATAACATTTCCCTTGTGAGAATGTTTAGCCTTATTTGAAATCTTTTGCTTAATTGTGTGAATTACTCTCCTTGTGTTGCTATCTCTTGGCATTGACTGTAGTATCTATTTTTCAAAACCGATTCACGTGTTTGTTGTTTGTGGAGTTTCTGTTTATAGTTTGAGTCTTTTGTTTGAATTTGTGCATATTTAGTGAAATAAGGTTGCAATGGTTGATGCACTTAGTAACCGGGTCTACGCATGACACCCATGGGTATGATTTGTGCAAAACGGTGTTGAAAAATATCAACTAGGAACGAAATCTTGATTATTGAGTAACCGGGTTCATTCATGACACCCATGTTTGCAACTCGCGTCAAAAGATGTTAAAGTGGACTTCATATTAGTAGGTTAAGGTGTTGATAGACCGGGGTCATTCATGACACCCATGTTTGTGCCTCGCGTAAGGAAAGCACCAAGACAAGAAAATATATAGAAAAAATAAAGAAAAGAAAAAAAAAGAGTCACATTTTATTTAGTTTCCTTTATTGTGTCCCGCAAGTAATGGCATTTCGGTGGAGATTTGGTGATATGATGGTCAATGTCTATGAGTGAAACACATATTTCTGGTGAGGTTGGATGATGTCTACTTCTAAGCTTTGATCACTATAATACATGCTATGACGTTTGTTTGCTTGGTTTATGTTTGCACTTGCTATGATGTTGCATTTTGATGAGGTTGAAACTTGAAGGGATTTCCTGTGGGATGCATTGATTCATGTTCATTCTATCGTTGCTTGAGGACAAGCAAATGTTAAGTGTGGGGGAATTTGATAATGCATATCTTAGATAGGCATTATAGGCATTTTTAGTTTAGTTAGGTTGCATTTAGGTAATAATTTGTAGTTAAATGGCATCTTGTTATTACTTTAGAAAAATTTGGATTCTGCGCAATTTTGTGTTTACTTTGCAGCGTGAATCTGAATACAATTGGGAGATGTAATAACTTGGAGAGAAATACAAGAGACATTGGCATGGAGCACTTGAAGAAAGGAATGAAGAAACAAGCTTGGAGTTGCTTTCGGATTGGACAAGAGACATGCCACGAACAGGATGTCGCCGCCGCAGCAGGCGTGCCGCGGCCACATCAAGGATTGGAGCAGCGGGAGTGGAAAGTTGCGGCATATGCCACGGCTGCAGCATATGCCGCGGCCGCCGCATTGGTCATCAGCGCCGCTGCGTTTTGTTTTAATTGGAACCTTAGCTTATTATTTCGTGTGTGGCCGACTTAGACTTATTAAAAGGCCGATTAATGTTATTTTTCAGTCACTTCTATTCTATTCTACGTTCTATCAGACAATTAGAGATTTGAGCGATGTCTTCCATGAGGAACTAAACTCATCTGTTATGTCTATAATTTGAAGCTTTATTTAGATTGATTGTGAGTTTCTAATTCTCGTTCCTTGTTTCCTATATTTGAATGCTTCAACTTCTTTGTGCTTGATTGTCTATTGTTTTATTCTATCTAGCCCGCGCAACTAGTTAGAATCAATTCAGTTGCTAAGGTTTCGTAGATTCCTGATTGTGAACCTTAACCTAAGTAGCAAACTTGTCCCTTTAGGGCCGATTGAACTAATTGGATAAGTAGGAAGTTGGATGTGTTGTTAAATCCCTCTTTAGGGACTGCAAATACCTTGGTTAATCTTTGGACTTAAAGCTATCAATTGGGTTAAATCCTTCTTTAGGGACTGTTCAATTGATTAGGGTTTTCTAGAACTTATTGGACTAGTAACTATATTAGGTCGGGACAAGGGCATTCATAGGAAACATAAAAGGACGAGAAGAAGTTACAAGGATTTATTTCAACCAAATAAAGTGAAAAATTGCAGGGGAGACTATTTTATTAATCGTTATCTCTATCAATTTGTTTATAATTTATTTTATGTTCTTTCTGATTTACACCTCTAAAAAAACCCCGTTTAATACTAATTGGTAAATAAACTTAATTTAGGAATAACTTGATTCTCTGTGGGATCGACTCGTGCTTACCACACTACATTAGTTAGGTAGGTTCGAATTTATTTTGATACGGTTTACGCGTCCATTACAGATACACTTGCACATTTTCTTTTTTCTTGCATAAATAAGGTCTCAAACTCTCGACGCAGAGACTGTAACTTAACTGTAATGACCTTCTTATCACCCATGTATTCTTATCTGAGTATCTACCATGCTTCATGAGAGGTAGTTGATGCAATAATTCTAGGGAAGATCTCATCATCTAAGGCAAAATATAGCATGAACATTGCCTTAAAATCTTTCCTCCTCTTCTCTCTCAGTTGTTGATCAGGCTCATTAGGCTCAGGATATTCAAAACCTTGTTCTACCAAGCTCCACATCTCTTGAGACTTGAACAAGTTCAACATCTTTCAAGCTTCAGAAGTGATAATTGTCCTTGAAGATTGGCAATTGAGGATTGCCCACACCATTTGATCCATTGGTCTGCATCTTGATCGATTCTCTCACTCTCTTTGTTTCCCTTTTGTATTTAACCTCATACTTTCACTCGATCCCCGGATACAAACCCGAATGCAAACACTTGTTTGCTCTGATACCACTCTGGATTCAGGAGGATGACAATTTTCTATCACAAACAGAACAACATAGAGCACACACTTTCTTAACTGCCTCAATTCATTTCATTGATCAATTTAACCCATACATACACCTTACGAATGCGTAACTATTTGACAAAAGGAACCTCTACTTACACTACTCCACTACTTACAACCATGATCAAGCTAGACTCTAACTATTAACTAACTTAGCTTTAAAAAATTGAGATTGAATTACATCTGTCATAAATGGCCCGAAGGTAGTTATGTGGTGGCCAAAGCCAAGTTAGGAGGGTCCGAAGGCGGTTTTGGAGGGTAGAGCCAAAAACAAGTTGCCCGTAGGCATTGTGGTGGCCAAAGCCAAGTTAGGATGGTCCGAAGGCGGTTTTGTGGAGGCTAGAGCAAAAAACAAATTGCTCGTAGGCATGTTGTGATGATTTTCGGGTTGCCTGAAGGCGTTTTGTGGGTTATTGGAAAGGATCAAAGTCGTTAGCACTGCCATGGCCTTGCGCCAATCAACAAGACCCTTATGAATCGATGCCCCTGCCTCCTCCTTTGATTTTTTATTTTTCAACATGTTTTTAAAAAGCTAAAATAAATGTATAAAATATTAAAGAATTTAATTAAAATTTTATACTCATTAGCCATTACTAATTTGGATCTACCTGAGGCTCAACTCTCCTGAAAAAACACCACGCTCTGTTAATGGCGAACCCTAGTTGCCCACCGGCCGTCGCCTTCGTCCTCGCCAATCTAGCCCATAGGAGCCCGAACTCCGCCTCTTCCCAGCACAACCATCTCTCCCAAGATAGGTTTGGAAAAACCACAAAGCAATTTCACAGATTGCATCTTAATTTCCCCTAAATCAAATTCCTAAAAACTTCCGTTTGTCAGACAGGAAACTTGCAATGGAGGGGGAAGCCCCAATTCGAGATCTGGTTATGGAAAATCAAAAGTTATTCTAAAAAGAGATGGAGTTGGAGGCTCATTCGGGGCAACCTCAGTTTGGTTCGGCGGTGGTGTCTCCGTCGTCGAGTTTGGGCTTGGCGTTGGTGGCACAAGCGGCGGCTTAGATTTAGGAAGAACCTTGTTGGCGCTTCTGTGAGGTCAGGCGTTTGCCGTCTCATCGACCTATACACAATGAACTCCTCAATCCAGGTAGTATCCTACCTGTCTGACTCTACGGTCAAGTGTTTTGGCTACGATCGCCTCTATTTGGGTGCAACCGAATTGGCTACAGAAGCCCGACTATTGATCTATACACAATACTTAGTATTTTTCCTTTATGTACTGACAT
Source organism: Persicaria tinctoria (assembly GCA_037127255.1). Classification (NCBI taxonomy): domain Eukaryota; kingdom Viridiplantae; phylum Streptophyta; class Magnoliopsida; order Caryophyllales; family Polygonaceae; genus Persicaria; species Persicaria tinctoria. The sequence goes on along the minus strand of JBANSL010000016.1, from coordinate 28,847,121 downwards.
CCATGAATCCTCGCTTCGGCTTGATATTGCTGAACGAGCGTTCTCTTTGCCGAGGATTGATTGCCTCCCTCCCTCTCAAATACGACTAACTGATGCTGCTTCGTATGGCTCACAAGGCTTGAATAACTTTTATCAACTTGTTCATAAGCCTTGCAAGGCACAATACTTACATCAATACTTAAGTCTTTGTCCATATTGCTGCTATTTGGATTCTCCCTGCTGATGTGTTGCCTCTTTGTGCAGGTCAGCTCCACTAGGCGTTGGTCTCTATTGTGGAGTGCTGCTTCAATGTGCCGCTGTTGTCCAAGATGCGACTTGGGTGATGGGCACTGCCAATTCTGCTAGTGTTCACAAAATATATACAACTACATGTAAAGGCTCACAACCCCTGTTAAATCCATACCTAATTTTTTATATGCCTCACAAGGCCAAATTTGTACACCAACATATTAGCACTAAATTATATCAATGTCTACACAAAATGTTTACTCTTTGTTGCATCAACATAATTCCTCGACTTCCTTTGCCTCACAAGGGCGCTACACTTACCAATGGCTTTACCAACCCTCTTTTGATGCTACAACATTCGGACTGTTACAACAGTTATTTCACATCCGTGTACTACTATGTTCGTGATCTGTGTCTTTCTTATGACCTTTATCGATATAGATGTCTGCTGCGTATTTTTCATTGTGGTTGTTGGGCCTCGGTGGTGTGCAATCTGTTCTTCACCTTGGCTTCGCGACCCTCACTGATGATATGGTGTGTTTACTCGTTGTTCTCGAATACTGTCTGCCACATTTGGCCCCTTTTACCACTAAATGGTTACAGAATTGCCTATTGGCCTTACCAGGCTTCACATAGGACGTTTTACATTGTGTTTTCTTTTGTATATGCTTTCCAACTGATATATTATTATCCCAGAGAAAACATTTGGGAACACAATCCCACACTTAAAATTGCTAATTTCCTAAATTTTGGTCGGGTGTGCTACTGTATGAATGCCCCAATTCGTGTTTGTTTATATGTAATTTGTGTTGTAAATGGTGCATTGATCCATCTTCATGGTATCCATTACAGGGCAATCCCCTATGTTTTCACCAACCAATGTATGTGGTCCTTACCGAACATCTTCTCTTCTCACGAAGGTTTGACTACAATCAAAATGGGTTTAGTAATAAATGAGTTGCAACTCCAAATAAAAAATAGACTCTTACAAAACATGAACATTGGTCTGGTTGTGTTTTCTGAAATTTGTACCTACCATTTGGATAATCACCGACTTAAATTAGTACAAACAGATCGTCAAAAGCGGTTTCTATGAATATATGTTCTTGGAACTCCCTAGGTAACCAGAGCCGTAACTTCTGGACAAATGTCGATATTTTTTATAAAAACAATAATATCAATGTTCTGGCACTGCTAGAAACCAAGACAAATAAAGTTCCTCGTGAATGTGACTGGCGGAAATGTGGATTCATAAACATCGCGTTTGACCCGGCCTTGGGATTTTCTGGTGGTATTTGCTTACTTTGGAAGGATATCCCCTCCTCCCAAGGTTCTATAAAATTCATTTCAGATCACCACTATTTCATCCATTTCAATTATTCGGACTATGTCACCCATCGGAGTGTTGCTTTCCTGGTAGTTTATGCCCCACCGAACGAACGACGAAAATCAACCTTTTGGGAATCTATCTCTCTATACATTCAAACGTTACTCATTCCGTTCTGTATCATGGGGGACCTAAACAAAATTAGTGCCCATCAGACAAACTAGGAGGGGTCTATCCTTCCCCTGCGAGATTCAATCGCTTAAATGACTTAAAGAGTAACCTCTCCTTGCTCGATATACCATCGTATGGTGGTCAGTTTACCTAGCAACGTAAATATAACGGTGTAGTTACCTTCCTAGAAAGGTTGGATCGTCTGCTGATCCATTCGAACGTACTGACTATGTTTGATTCACTTCGAACTCAAATTCATCCGTTCACAAGATCTTATCATGCACCGATTTCCACTGATTTCCGTCACAATATCCAACCAAAAAATAGATCGTTCAAATTCGAACTAGCTTGGGCTTCCAGAGCCGATTACAGAAATCTGGTTTCTCAAGCATGGCATTTGGACTCACAGGGTTCACTTATGTTCAAACTGGTACAAAAAGCAAAGTTACTGAAGAAGTTTTCCAAAGCTTGGCATAAAAAGACTTTTCGCAATTTTAACAACCAAATTCAGGTCACTGACCAAAAGCTACTTCAATTACAAACTTCGTTAATTACCAATTATAATACAAAGGATATTCAAATTCTTAAGCAGTTGCTAAACAAGAGACAACGTATGTTGGATTTCCACCAACGTTACTGGAGCCAGAGGGCCAAAGTAAAACATGCCAAATTGAATGACTCCAACTCCAGCTACTTTCACAAGATAGCTACGACCAAACGAGGCCGGAAACTGATCAAGTCTATTTCACTTTGAAATGGTGAGTCGTCGGTGGACTTTCATATTATTCAACAAGAGTTTGTAAAAGATTTCAAATCACGATTCAGGTCAGCTCCAGGGGTGGGCCTGATCTGTCCTTACAATTAGCGGTTATCCTGCCCTTGGTATCTCAAGCAGACAATGCGATGCTCTCAACTCCCGTGACCAATAATGAGATTAAAGCATCAATTTTTTCTATGAGCCCAGATAAGGCTCTAGGCCCATCCCGACTGGTTTCTACCAAAAGTTTTGGCCAACAGTGGGCCCTTCTGTAGTGAAGGCAGTAAAGGCATTTTTTACCAGTGGCAGACTCTTACAACAAATCAATCATACATTTATTACCTTACTACCAAAATGTGATTATCCCTCTTCGGTCAACCATTACAGGCCCATCAGTTTGTGCTCTACGATCTACAAAATTATAGCAAAAGTTATTTCTACTAGGCTAACCAAGATTTTCGACAAACTCATTCACCAACTTCATGGAGCTTTTACAAAAGGAAGATCAATTCAGGATAATATCCTTATTGCTCATGAAGCTTTGCACTCTTTTAGGCTTAAGAAAGGCCGAACGGGGATGGTTGCTTTGAAGTTGGATATGGAAAAGGCCTACTACCGTATTGAGTTGCCTTTTCTATTCCAAGTTTTGGGCAAGTTTGGGTTTAATGACCTTTTCATCAACCGCATCAAGGAATGTGTTTCAACGGTTTTCTATTCGGTATTAGTCAACGATGAACCGACCACAGTTATCGAACCGTCTAGGGGGCTCAGACAGGGTGATCCTCTTTCTCCATTCCTCTTTATCTTAGCTTCTGAAGTACTTGCTCGTACTCTGCATCACCATGGGCAAGTGAATTCGGACCTTGGTATCTCTTTCGGCTGACCGGGTGTTAAGGTTCCTCTTCTAGCTTTTGCAAAAGATATTCTTATCTTCTGTAAAGCTTCACATTCGGCTTGCACCTCTGTGTTGTCTATTTTAGACCGATACTGCCTCATCTCAGGCCAAAAGATCAATCTGCATAAATCCAGCTTTCAAGCATCACCCAATACGTCAGCAACTACTATTACGGCTACAATCGATGTGCTTGGTATTTCGCAAGCGAATAATTTCGATAAATATCTAGGTTGTCCCATAGTAAATGGTAAAACTAATAGGGATACCTGCGCTGTTGTCGTCCTGAAGACAAAACAACAACTGACAAAATAGAAAGCTTCGAACCTTTCTATAGAAGGACGAAGGGTCCTTATCAAAGCAAATCTTAGTGCAAAACCGATTTTTCTAATGCAAGCTTTCTTACTTCCATCACATATTCTTCATGAGCTTGACAAATTTTATAGACAGTTCTTTTGGAACAAAAGTACTAAAGCTGCTCCGCTTATTAGTTGGGATAAAATCTGCTCAGATACTATGAAACGGGGTCTTGGTATCCATAAGGCTGAGTCTATGAACATAGCACTACAAATGAAGCTTCTGTGGAAGATTATTTCTGAACCAGACAACATCTGGGTCCTTGTAGTCTCACATAAATATCTTAAAGGGCACGATCTGCTCAGCTACCAGAAAAAGGGTCTTTCATCTTGGCAGTGGAATCGTCTTATGTCAATCAGACCTAAGTTCCAGCAGGCCCTTCAGTGGAGTGTTGGAAACGATTAGACCATTGACTTCTGGGTTCATAACTGGGCCTTCTTAAAACCATTGGAATCCAGAATATTGCAACCTATATCGGAATCCCTAACGGGTATAAAGGTATCTCACTTCATCAACACATAAGGTCAGTGGAACAGACCATTAATAACCACCTCTTTAACAAATATTCTGTCTAAATCTCTATTGGGTCCAAGTAGACTTGAGCAGACGTGGGCTAACCCGCCCGACCCGCCCAGTCCGCCCGGTAAAAAAGTCGGGCTTGGGCAGAGCAATTGACCCAAGCGGGCCGGCGGGCCCAGCCCGGTAGCCCAACCAGGCTGGGCTTGGACGGAGTATGAAGCCCAAGCGAGCCGGTAGGCCCGTCCGGTATATAATATTATTTAATAATATATTATATAACTAGTGTAGGCCCCGTCCCGTGTACGGGAATTACATTAATACAATATTAAAAATAATTTAGATAGATTTCAATAAATATATATATATATATATATATATATATCAAATTTTCACCAAAAATTAATATAGATATAAATAAAATTAGTTCAACAGATTATACAAATCTAAATATCTTTTATTTAAATTCTCTCAAAATATAAATAAAATTCATATTTATAAGGTAATTTTTTTCTACTCTACAATTAATTGAATCTCATTTAATTTAATAGATACATGTTTTTTTTTTAAATATTTCAATATTGTTTTTTATTAAATATATAGTACGTTAGTTTACTGAAATATCTCTACACGGATGGATTATAGCTACATATTATGGCTATATAATATTTGAATTATTTATTTTGGCCTCAAATATAATATAGATAGAAATAAAATAACAATTATTAAATGATTGGTTTTGATATAAATAATTATTTCCACCAAAAAATAATCTAGATATAAATAAAATAGCACCTAACAAATATAACATATTTATCTATTAATATTTTTGGTAAGTATGACCATGAAATATTTTTTTATCTATATTTTTGTAAATTAACTAAAATATATATAGATAGATTGGGACTTATACAACTTTCTATAAACTATGATAACATATTATTTTATTAATTTTTCCCTAGAATCAACCACAACACACCACATAATTTTTGGTGGGAGATATTATTATTATTATTATTATTATTAGTAGTAGTACATTTAATTATATTGATGTTGCTATATTGATATAACTTTTTCTTTATAAGATATTTCATATCTATCCAATTATAAGAGTTAATGGTAAAATAAAATATTTATTATTATTATTATTATTATTATTATTATTATTATTATTATTATTATTATTATTAGTACGTTTAATTATATTGATTGTGCTATATTGATATAATTTTTTCCTTATAAGATATTTCATATCTATCCAATTATAAGAGTTAATGGTAAAATAAAATATTTTTTTTATTAGATTTCCTTTTTGACGGGAGAAAGTTTTGCGAGACGCACTCACGCGCCGCCACGTAGGCAGATTCACTCACACGCCGCCACACAGGACGCTATGCATCGGTTTTAGTATATGTATATAGATGTATTTTTTGGTCAGATATTATATAATGTATGTATGTATGTAAATTTATTGTACTCCATATGTGTACCTTTTGAAATCAAATAAAGAGAAAAAATGGACAATATAATATTATTTAATAAAATGGGGAATATAATTTTATATACTTTATGTATGTATGTAAATCTCTGTGATTACTTAATTAAGTCGCTGCACTTTCATTAATTAATTTATATACTGTATGGCACTACAAAAAAAAAAACATATTTGCCTCTTGGTAACAATGGCAGAGATTTACCGTGGCCACTCGGTGACAAAAAAACAAATTTATCACCCTTTGTAGCAACGGCAGAGATTTGCCGTGGCCATTAGGTGGAAATAAACAAATTAGCTACAAATGGTAGCAACGGCAAAGTTTGCCATGACCATTGAATCAATTTCTACTACGATATAGCTACGGCTCGTCTGCCGTAGCAAAAAGCGTGTATAAAAATGTGTAATTTTTTTTCATTAAAAAAAAAAGAAAACCCACTACTATAATAATGCTAGTATTTAACATTGTGATTGGGTCATTCACGGTAAATAGAAAAATAAGTACGTAATACTCCTTCCGTCCAACAATACATGGGTTTTTAGATGTAAATTTTTGTCTAATAATAGATGGGCTTTTACGTTTTCTAGGTAAAAAGTTGTAATGATTTGTATTGGTTTGTGTGTTGTTGACTTTTTAAAATAATTTGATTGGTTAAAATGTGTAGCGAGTGTTAAAAAATAATAAAATTTATGAAAAAATTAGTGCAATGATGATGTTTTTTTAAAAGTAATGTGTTTTATTAAAATTTGTGCAAAATGCTAAAAGACCATGTATTTTAGGACGGATGGAGTATTAAATTATTTTTTTAAATAAAAATACAGACATTGCTGTTTTTTTTAATGATGTTAAATGTTTTTTTTTTTAAATCAACCGTGAAATTAAAATAAAAGGCTCAAAATTTTCAAGTTGAAAATTTGAAATGTTTTTCAAAGCGCTCCCTTTTTTTCTCCAAACCCTACCCCTCGTCTCTCAAAACCAAAACCAGATCCAGATCTAGATCTGGTCTCTCTTCCCTCTCTCTAACCTCTTGATCTCTCTGTAAGGAAACCCTCGTCCTTCACTTTCTCGACTTTCCTCTCCGGTCCCGCTAAGGCTATCTCTCCCGGATCCCTATCCTCTCGACTTTCCTCTTCGGGCTCCCGCTCGCTTTCTCTCTAAGGACAGGGATGCTGATGCCGTCGTCGAAGTGGGATCGGGGACGCCGCCGCCGGAGTGCCAATCGATGCCGAATCCGAGTTCGCCACCATCGCCTCTCACTTCCTCCATCTCGGTTTCCTCCGTCGAAGGGCCAGTCGATGTCAGATCTGAGTTCACCTGCACACCGACAATGGAGAAGGCGCCACCTACAGTACTCACTCTCTCTAGGTCTCCTCCACGGTGGCTCTACCGATACTGGTACTAATTAACCCTCCTTCAATGTCTTGAATTGGGCTCTCATCTCTCTTTTAATGTCTCGAATTGAACTCTAATATCAATTTAGCGTAATCGATTCTAACCTAGGTACTGCTTTGATATAGTTTTCCTCCTTGTTGAATGGCCAATTCTCAAGACTCTTGATTTGATTACTAGAGTTATAAGGTTTTGGATATATCCTTTTGCATTGAATCTATTTTCGTAACTCAAGCAAGGGTTAGATTTTGGAGCTGGGCACTTTATAGAATAGATGCCTTGTAAAAACAAGTGTAAATTGAATCTGATCTCTTCATTAGTTAAGTGATTTTGTAGCTTAATGTTGTGTTGTTTTGTTTCATGTATATTTTTTTTAATCTGATTTCTTCATTAGTAAAGTAATTTTCAACTTTCTTGAATCTGATGAAGAATCACATAATACTTGCACCACAAAGGTAATGATTTTGAATAGTCACTTAGAAGAAGTCTTATTAACATTGATATGAATTGAAATGAATCCTTGATTTAGTATAATTGAAGTGAAAACTCCACTTCTTGTAGATGGTTTTCTTGAAACAACAGAACACTGCATTACATCCTTCACAATTTTGGGTTCTTCTTATGGTAAATAATACTCCTAGATGTTATGAATATTAAATGGAACAAGATTACACTTGATTTTAAAGTTTCACGACATCTGTTTCATCACTTTTGTCAGTGCTATCATTAGGTATTTAAAATAAAAGTTCTTGGCTATTAATACAAATGCTTGCAGTGATTTGAACTATAAGCTCAATAATTTTGACCTATTTATGTTAGGGTGCTTAAACCGTTAAGAAACCGAACTAGGTCTTTCATTGGCCATGACCCTAGTCCCTAGGTACATATCATGTCTAGCAAACTTATCTCAGGCCTTATTTTGGTTATCAACATGTAATTTTCAAAGACTAATCTCTGAATATGATTTTGATAAAGATCATAATGCTGCTTTCATTTCATTTTGTGTTTGTATTTACTGACTACTGAGTAGTTGAATCTCTTCTGGTTGTCTTTGGAAGCAATTAAACTCTGCACACTCTATAGGTGCATATATAGCATTCGAATTCGTACAAACTGTCTCCTGGGGAGCACCGCCTTGAACACACTCTCCCCCCCCCCCCCGGATGAATATTTACTTAAAGTTTTCAAGTGTGTGGGCATTGTTGAGCTTATATTATGAAAGATCACCCCCACATGTGATGATTGATGAATGGCAATAGGACTTTATATTATCTTCTACTTTGAACTATTTCTTTATTGTATTCATCATTTCTTTTTGAGGTTTTCCCTTTCATCTTGCTCATAGATGAAAACATTTATGTGTATATCTCTTCTGCTTAAAAAATCTTTTCTTTTTAATGTTTGTCTAACAGATTAGAAGTGTGAAGGTTTGCAGTGTCTCACATGGTGCAGCTGAACAAGACTTTAAGGAATTTTTCTCCTTTTCTGGTGAAATAGAATATGTTGAGATGCACAGGTTGGTTTTTTTATGCCTTATACAGTTATACTTGCCTATCGAATTCTGTTACCTCATTATTGAAGTAATGCAAGTATATCATGTGGGGCTGGTATATGTTAGTGTGGTGAAATAAGCTAGGTCTTTGTAATATATGTCTCTTTTTTATTGATGTATGGAATGGTTAAACCCTGAGTAATATGACCACCCTGAACTTACAACTAATCTTTTTCTTAGTTCAAGAATGAAAAATCAGACATTTTATATTTTTTGGTATTTTATAATAAAAATTAAGGGAACTAATTAAGAATCATATCATCAATTTCACGTAACTCTTTATCTTCCTTTGTAATGAAGTTAGGAAATGCTAATTTTCCTTTATTTTTGGCAATATAGAAAATGGGTCTTAGATCTAGTGGAGTCTAACTTGATTTATGTCAAATTCAGGCTTTTGAAAGCCATGAATCTGCATTTTGCTGTATTAGTATAACCTTGGTGGCTTTTTGGAAGGATATCAAATTTATTGAATAATTTTAACTGTTTTTTCTCCATGTGCAGTGAGAACGAGTGGTCTCAAACTGCTTATGTCACCTTCAAGGATGCTCAAGGGGTAGAAACTGCCGTTCTTCTTTCGGTAATCCACTTTCCAATAATTTTACATGCTGGATTTTGACTGTTTTGTTCAATTTTCAACCATTAAACTTTTGAGGCTGGAATGGGTTTAGCTGTTTTGCTTCAGTCCAAATGTTAGGATAGTGACCCATTAAAAATTATTCTTCGCATTTTCTTTAACATTTATATCGAAAGAAATAACTTAGAGAATGAAATGGGCTGCTGGATTGTGTTTGTTTATTTTTTGTATAATAATGTCATTAATTTTCATAGCCTGGTTCGGATTCCATATGTAACTACTGAAATTGCAGTGCGAGCATGTGGTCTAGTGGGTCTTTGAAAGGGTAAAAGCACAAGTTAGTACCTTATATGTAGTGCAGGCTTTTATTCCGTAACTTCTATAAACTTGCAGGTAGCATAAATCCTCAAGGACAAGCCATGGCATTGTTTATTTTCTTTCTAGAAGTGTAAATTTGGATTTTTATGTAAATTGTGTAGTTTTGGTGGAGACGTTCTATAATTATATTGATGTAAATTTGTATATTTGATTTTAGAAAGGTTCAAAATAGAGTTTTATAGCCCGTGCCTGAAGTATCTGAGGATTATATATATTTTTAAATCACGAGACTTTTTAGCCCGGGTTTGAAGAATCCGGGCTAAAAAGCAATGTTTTTTTTTTTGTTTTTCCAAAAATAATTTAGCAACGGCAACTAGCCGTGGCTAGCATCTAGCCACGGCTGTAGCTCACGGCGGTAAATGGCCTTTCAGCCACGGTAAATAGCCGTTGCGAAATTGTTTTTTTTTTTTGTAGTGATGTATGTATGTAAATTTATATACTGTATGTCTGTATGTATGTATATAAAATGGGCAATATAATATTATTTAATAAAATGGGCAATGTAAACCCACTTTCAATCTTTGATTACTTAATTAAGTCTTCATTAATTTAATTTAAGTCTTTTATATAAACAGTCCGGTTGGCCCGGTGGGCAACCCGGCCCGCCGACAAGGGCGGGCTTGGGCAAGGTAGTAGACCCAACAACCGGGCCTGGTCTAAGCCCGGCCCGGTACAATGGGCTGTGAAAAGGTGGGAGGTCCGACCCAAGCCCGCCTCCAAGCAATAATGCCTGGTTTTCAACCAGCTCTGCAAACTCCTTATTATCAGAACATGCTGGGTCGATCACTTTTAACTATGGTTGGATTTGGGATCTGGACGTGCCTCCTAAAATACGTCATTTCCTTTGGAAAATCTCTCATGATGGTCTTCCAATCACTCTCAGATTAAAAAAATCGCATGTGGTCGTGCCGTCTGGTTGCTCTTTCTGTGCTAACTCTAGTGAATCGATGGCTCACGTTTACTTTGAGTGCCCTATGGCGATCAACCTTTTACAAGCTTTACATATCCGAATTCCGAGGGTTCTTGCAGCGAGTGTCGGAGTGGGTGCAGTGCTTCCACTTACCAATATCAAACAGGCAATTGGTACCAAATCTTTTATTGATCTAGCCTAAGCATGGTGGGCCTTGTGGTTCTTCAGAAACCAATTAGTGTTTAACCACACCAACAAAGTAACTATAAACGAAATAATTCTGCTCTATACTACAAGTACTCATTGCTAGAAACAAACAAAGAAACTGGAGGACGATCTCCCCATTACTGCTACTTCTAGTCGAGTTGGTAACTGTCGCTCTGTTCGCCAGGGCGCTCGTTTGGTTGATCATGCTGCCCATACTCGGCAACGCTCCGGGAAGTGGGACAAGCCTCCTACAAATTGTTACAAACTAAATTTCGACGAATCGGTTATGTCGGACGGATCGGCGTCTTATGGATTTGTCATCCGAGACTCTAAGGGAGTGGTGGTCGCTTTACATCGGGCTATTTGCACTAATGTCTCCGCTGTATTTGCTGAAAACCATGGCCTCAAAATGGGTATGTTACGCGTTAAGTAATTGCAGATCTTAAACCTTCGGATCGAAGGGGACAACTTACTAGTTATAAAGGCTTTACTGAGGGATTGGAAATGCCCCTGGACTATCGAGCTGCTACAATTGGATATTTTGTTAGATATTTCGTCTTTTTCTTATGTTGTTATTCGTCATATTTTCAGGGAATCAAATGTCGTAGCTGACTATCTTGCTCGTAGTGCCCATGCATTCCCTGCCAACGATTGTTGTAAGGATGATCCAGAACTACTTGTTCTCGTCCGGAAGGATGCGCTAGGAAGGGCTTCTGCTGCGGCCGACCCAACTTAATCTTTATTCAACGTCAAAAAAAATGTGGATCTACCTGAGACCCTTCTTATCCGGAACCCGTTTTATCCGAAATTCGAAATGACTCGACCCGACCCCGACCCGAATGATTCGATTGACAAGTCTACTTATGAGTCATAGCCTTATAACTTTTCTGGTATATATTCAATAAATATGGATAAAATTTAATATAAAAAGATTAGTAAATATTTACATTTTGCGAGATGATTTTCTTTTTTAATGAGTTGACACGTTATTTTTTTTTGAAATTGAATTTAATATAATTAATTATACCGATATTGTTTCAAATTTAATAAAATTAGAGTGGATTACTTAAATTAAAATATAATTGATGTCCACTACTTATTAATATTATGTTTTGAATTACTCTAATAAATTGCTAAAGAATATTATTATCTTTATACCATTAAAAAAATATTTTGAAGAAATCTTATTGATAACTTAAAAAATTAATCTCTATAAATTTTATTTAAAAATTATGTTTTGAATTAATCAAATTGGTTTGAATTAAACTCATTGATTATGTGAAAGAAATATTTTTATCTTAATTTATTGAGTATATGATAAACTAAATTTTTTAAAATAATTATACATTATATAAAATTATACATTTTTAAAAAAATGCTTACAAATCACATTTTTAAATAACACTTGCAATTTTGCGCCTCTTGAGTCACAACTATGTAGCTCAAGAGGAGCAGGATTGAAAAAAATAAAAAAAAACAAAAAAAACTTGCGCCTCTTGATATATAGACATGTGATCAAAAGAGGTAGGGTTTAAAAAAAAAAACTCTACACCGTAAGAGGGGTAGGGTTTCCAAAAAAAAAAAACTCTACACCGTAAGAGGCGCAGACCTACGTCTTAAGATGCGCACGAATTATAATTAAAATCAAGCCAACGGAATTTGTGGTGGAGATAGTAAAATTTTGTGGTGCAAAGATTATCACCCTTATTAAAACAATATTCGTTTATAAATGATATTAATTTAATATTAATATTTTATTAATAATAAATGAATATAATAATATAATCGAGAATGGAAATAATTGTTGGGGAGAGATATATTTGTAAATTGAATGGGTATGAAAAGATGGGTTTTGGGATACTAGGATGCTGATAAAGTGGGAAAATGATAATGGGATTATAGGATGATGTGGCGAAGAGAGAAGAATAAAATAATAGTATTACTAGTATCCCTTGATAAACCTGGTCTAATTGAATCTGAAAAGGAAATTTTATCCTCTTCCCTCCCAGCACTTGCCGCACCATTTCCATCTCTCCAAACATTGCTCCATTTGAATTCTTGAATAACCATCAGCAAGATCCGGGACACCTTCAATAGGTTCATTGTGAAAATATACATCAAACAACCTAGATCTAAAAAGACTAAAAGAAAGGGGAGGAGAGAGAGGCATGCCTACTACAGGGTGTGGGACTGTGGGCGATGGGATCTGGCGGCATCGAGCGAGGTGCGAGCGTGAGACGAAAGTGCGAGCCTACAAGGTGAGAGCTTCGAGCGAGGCAGCAAAGCCAACAAGGTTGAAGATGAACAGTTGAACTGAAGAGCGTCGATATTGCGGGGAGATGGAGAGAGAGAGAGAGAGAGAGGGTTGCGTGAAGAACTGAAGAAAGTGAAAGGAGCGGACTGTTGAGTGTTGAATGACTGAACAAAGAAGTAGGTTAAGAAGTAGGCACGCCTTTTAAAAAAAACCCCAAATCCTGTTCAGTTCCGGTCCGACCCGGAAATTCTGGTCTGGTCCCGAGTTTAGACCGAAACCTGGAATTTAAATTTTCTTGGACCATGGACCATACCGTAATAATTTCGGTTCGATCTAAGACCGTAATTTCCGGTCTAAGTCTCGGTCCTATCCAAATTTTGTTCAACCCTACTTAAGACCTTGTTAACTACTGTCTCACTACTCAAGGTTTCACCATAAGACTTCATATGGTTTACAATAGCATAAACCCTTGACAGATCGATACACTTGCACATTTTCTTTTTCTTGCATATATAAGGTCTCAAACTTTCGACGCAAAGACTGTAACTTAACTGTAATTACCTTCTTATCACCCATGTATTCTTATCTGAGTATCTACCATGCTTCATGAGAGGTAGATGATGCTACAATTCTAGGGAAGATCTCATCATCTAAGGCAGACTAGAGCATGAACAATGCCTTAAAATCTTTCTTCCTCTACTCTCTCAGTTGTTGATCAGGCTCATCCGGCTCAGGATCTTCAAACCCTTGTTCTACCAAGCTCCACAACTCTTGAGACTTGAACAAGGTCGACATCTTTCAAGCTCAAGAAGTGATAATTGCACTTGAAGGTTGGCAACTGAGGATTGCCCACACCATTTGATCCATTGTTCTGCATCTTGATCGATTCTCTCACTCTCTGTGTTTCCCTTTCGTATTTAACCTCATACTTTCACTCGATCCCTGGATACAAACCTGAATGCAAACACTTGTTTTCTCTGACACCACTCTGTTAGCATATACAGAACAAGATCAATCACGATTTTGGATTCAGGAGGATGATAATTTTCTGTCACAGACATAACAACATAGAGCACACACTTTCTTAACAGCCTCACTCCATTTCATTGATCAATTTAACCAATACATACACCTTACAAATGAGTAACTATTTGACAAAAGGAAACTACCTCTACTTACACTACTCCACTACTTACAACCATGATCAAAACAAAATAAAACGAACATCTTTCATAAATGAAATTCAGAAAACTTAACTATCAAGCTAGATTCTAACTATTAACTAACTTAGCTTTAAAAAATTGAGATTGAATCACATCTGTCATAAATGGCCCGAAGGTAGTTTTGTGGTGGCCAAAGCCAAGCTAGGAGGGTCCGAAGGCGGTTTTGGGAGGGTAGAACCAAAAACAAGTTGGCCGTAGGCATTGTGGTGGCCAAAGCCAAGTTAGGATGGTCCGAAGGCGGTTTTGGGGAGGCTAGAGCCAAAAAAAAAAAAATGGTCGTAGGCATGTTGTGATGATTTTCGGGTTGCCCGAAGGCATTTTATGGGTTATTGGAAAGGATCAAAGTCGTTAGACTAAAAAGCTTTGTTACCATGTAGAAAATGGTGGGATGAACCACACATTGAATAATATTACGAGGCCTATATATAGGCATACAAGAGAATCTAAAGAGGTAAACACAAATTACTCTATCAACAGTACTGTGATCGCTTCATTGCCACCCGCTCCTCCACTCGGCATCAACGACAAGGTTGTTGCTAGCACTGCCATTGCCTTGCGCCAATCAACAAGACCCTTATGGATCGATTCCCCTGCATGCCTCCTCCCTTGGCGAGGTCGTCTTCACTTGTCTCCTCTTGCTTGGCTCCTTTGTTGAAGAAGACGAGCAACTTATGACATTGGGCTCCACAATGATCTAAGCTCCAACAAAATAATGCATTTGTTTATCTATTTATTTTTATTATTTATCAAATTTTCAGCTTACATTTTAACTCTGCTTCAATTGTGGGGGATTATTAGGATATATTTGAATAAATTAATTAAGATATTATTTTGATAATTAGGAGATTAGTTAGGATATATTTGATTTGTGTTTATCTCTTTAGATTCTCTTGTACGCCTATATATATGCCTCGTAGTATTAATCAAAGTGTGGCTCATCCCACCATTTTCTACACTAATAAGTAATACTCGAACTGGAACCAATGAAAACTTGAACACCCATGTATTCTCTTAGAGGTTGTAAGAAGTGAAATTTGAACATTTGTACATCAAGTGAAGTGAAGGACACCTCTCCCTTTCAAGAATAATTAAAAAAGCAAGCCCAAACTCATATATAGCAATCTATTTATTATAATGTCCGTAGCATGCATAATATGAATGTAATTAAAAATTCATTTAATTCCATCTCAAACGAAATCAAAGCATGTGTTTAGAGACAATACATGTATCGGATCCGATCCTTTCATTTATAATCTCCTTCCGACGACAATATGATGAGTTTGTTGGTGATCGAACCAGTTCAAATTAAGGATCAAAAGAAAGGCTTTTTAACCTTTGAGTAATCCTCGCTATTGCTTCTTGGCTTTGAGGGCACTCCTCGATCTACCACAATAAATTAAAACAATGCAAAATTACCTTACAATACAATAAGTAATTAACACGTACATATATCCTTAATCCATTTGCTTATTGGTAAGTTTACCTTTGCGTGGATGGTGTGGAACACATGAACATCATCCGATGTGGAGAAGCTCGCATTAACAACCTCAACGCCTTCGTCATGGAGCACTCGGATGGCTTCGGTGAAGATGAACTGGCAATCAAGGCCGGTGATCAACACCACCTCCAAAGCCGAAGAATTGCCGGTTGCATAGACCTCAATTTGGGGCGGCTTGAACGAAGCTACACTCTCCGGACTTCCCATCGATCTCTGCAACCGACAATTAATATTATTACCTCCTCCCAATCCCATGTTTCTCTTCTTCTCCTTCAGTCTTTCCAAATGCGCTTGGAGCTTCTTAATGTACCTTGTCGCCTCGTCTATTTGGTCCGGCAAAGACATAGCAGCTTCTTGCTGTAATTTTGTCAAAAAGAACACTTATCATATATATATATTCTGAGACTATATATGCATTGTTATGAGGCATATTTTTTTTGGTCATAATATGACATATTTAAAGGGATTTATTCTCTTACTTAGCGTAAGTTTGAAGGACCACATAAATTCCCTTTTATCTCAAACCTTTTGTTTGTCTTTACCGATTTCTCACCCAAAATTTAACTTCACATTAAAAATCATAAACGAAAATCTCTTGTAAAACAGCACATAAAAGTACTAGATCTCTCTTGAAATCAAATGACAGATCAATCGAGAATCGCCCAAAAAACACGATCCGAATAATGTAATTTGAGAGGGAGAGAGAGAGAACCCTAATAGAAGAAGAAGAAGAAGAAGAGGCCAGATGAGGAGGAGGAGGAGGAGGAAGGAGGGAGTTGAGTTGGGTGAAGAGGTTCTTCATCTCATTCCTTCTGTTCTTCTCCACTGTTTTCCTGTCTGGTTTTGAACCAGGGTTTGATGGGTGCTTGTCCATGGATCTCCACCCAGATTGGGGGTTTTTTGCCCTACAAATCTCTCTATACCAGCTAGCTAAGCTAAGCTAACTAGCTTCTGTATTTGTATATATGTGCTCTTAATTTTTAAGTGAAACTCATGTGTATCTCCATCCTCATTTGGGAGATATATATATATATATATATATATATATATATATATATATATATATATACACACACACTCTTGACTCTTGAGTCTTGATTAATTTTTTTTTTTTTTTGATGAAAAAACAAGCTCTTATTCAATCACCCGTTCAGCAACTATAATGTCAAACAACAAAGAGGGAAACTCAAAATCAAATTCTGAAACAAAAAACAGTGGTTCCTCCGGTCGAAGATGAGCAAGAAAGTGAGCGGCTCGATTGCCTTCCCGCCTTATCCAACTCCATTTGCATCGCTGGAACTCCCTAGCAATGCACCCAGCCTTATGTCCCAGCCGGCCAGCAACTCCCCTGAAAGAAGCACGCCCCTCGACAATCTGCACAGCCTGAGCGCAATCGGTTTCGATGATGACCGAGTCTACTCCCATCTCCTTCGCCTGCTGCAGCGCTTGCAAGATGGCCTCCAGCTCCGCACACAAAGGCTCCGTTCCAATCTGGATACGCTTCGCTGCTGCCCAGCAAACATTCCCATGGTCGTCCCTCACGATTACACCGATCCCACATCCTCTATTCGCCTCCGACGACGCATCACAGTTAAACTTTACGAACCCATTCTCCGGAAGACACCATCGAGCTTGCTCCCGTGCTCTGTCCGGTCCTTGATCATGCTGGTGAACTCGGTCCACATCTCCCCTATGCATCTCTAATTTTTCCAAGGCGTTGTCCACAATGGATTCAGCAGTGGTGGGCATCCCTTCAAAGTAGAATTTATTCCTTGCATGCCATATTCCTGCCGCAGTGTATGCCCATATACATTTCAGCTCCCAGTCCTTCCCCTGAAGTATACTGTCAGCCCAGCCATAGAAATCGGGAGCTGCTCGACCACTGCGTTTTATCTCGGGGAGAAGCTTCCACACCTCTCGAGCTCTTGGGCATTCCCATAATGTGTGCCAGGTAGTTTCTTCCTTCCCACAATGCTCACACCAAGGTGCCAATGTGACTCCTCTCTTCGCTAGAGCCCCCCGGCTAGGCAAAATACCCTTGCAAGCTCGCCATATAAAATTTCGAATCCGAGGAACAACCCGCAATTTCCAAATTTTACCCCATAGTTTCGCACCCCTGTCCCCACTGGACGGCTCACCATTACTTTCGAATTGACGTCGTTCTTCAATCAACAAGTGATAAGCCGAGCGAACGGTGAAGTTGCCATCCCGTGTATGGAACCATGTCACTGTATCTTCCGACATAATATCATTCAGGTGAATATTGAGAATCAACTCCACATCACATGGTAGGAAAGCTTCACGAACAGCCCTCTCGTCCCATCCACCAACCTCCCAGTCTATAAAGTCAATTACTCGGGTAAACTCTCCTCTTCCGCCTGGGTTCGCAATCGGTTTGAACGAAGAAGGCCTAGGAATCCATCTATCTCCCCATGCATATAGATTGGCTCCATTTCCAACTGTCCAGTAGACCCCTTTCTCCAAAACCCTCCTGGCACTAATCAAACTCCTCCAAACATAGCTCGGGTTACCCCCCACACTAGCCTCAAGGAAGGACGAGTGCGGAAAGTACCGTGCTTTGAGAATCCTAGAAAGAAGTGCCTCCGGTTGGGTCATTAACCTCCAACCCATCTTAGCCAAAAGAGCAAGATTGAATATCTCCATATCTCGGAATCCTAGTCCCCCTTTCTCTTTCGATTGACACATTCTCTTCCAAGATAGCCAGTGCATTTTCTTCCCACCCTCTCCATCTCCCCACCAAAATTCACACATCATCTTCTCTATCTCATGACACATGTAGCTCGGCATTAGGAAGCAGGACATAGTATACATTGGTATTGCCTGCACCACAGACTTAAGCAATATCTCCTTCCCGGCTCTCGAGAGAGTCCTAGCCTTCCAACCCTTGAGCTTTTTCCATATCCTATCCCTTACGCCGCTAAAGATCACTTTCTTAGATCTTCCGATCATCGTAGGGAGGCCCAAGTATTTTTCATGCTTTTCTACCTCCACCACACCTACCAAACTCTGTATCTCCTCCCGGATCTCAGCACTCACATTCCTGCTGAAAGATAGTTCGGACTTTGCAAAGTTAACCTGTTGTCCTGACGCTTCTCCGTACACACGGAGCATGTTCACAATTTCTGAGCCCTGTTGACAGTTTGCCTTTGCAAACAGGATACTATCATCCGCAAAGAATAAGTGCGAGATAGTCGGAGCCGATGGAGCAATTTTTATCCCCTGCCACTTCCCTTCCTCTTCACTCATTCTGATAAGCCCTGAAAATGCCTCAGCACATAACAAGAACAAGTAAGGTGAAAGGGGATCACCTTGCCGAAGTCCCCTCTCAGGCACAAAGGTCTGCGTAGGAGAGCCCCCAACTAGTGCAGCAAAAGTCACCGATGTCACACATCTCATCACAAGACTCCGCCAGTCTTGATGAAAACCCATCTTTTCCATGCAATGATCCAGGAAGCTCCACTCCACTCTGTCGTACGCCTTCGCCATATCAAGCTTAAGCGCCATATAACCCTTCTTTCCTCTTCTTCTGTTCTTCATGTAGTGAAAGATCTCAAAAGCAGACAATACATTGTCCGTAATTAGCCTTCCTGGTACAAACGCACTCTGACTCGGAGAAATCACCTTGCTAAGACACACTTTAAGACGATTTGTAAGCATTTTGGAGATGATCTTAAACAGCACATTACATAGACTTATCGGCCTAAGGTCTTTCATCCGGAAAGGAGCCGAGACCTTCGGTATCAAAGCTATGTACGTGTGGTTAAGACCCTCCGGGAAAGGAGCACCTGCCAAAATATCTAAAATAAAATTTGTGACCTCAGGACCAACAATATGCCAATACCGTTGATAGAACAGTGCTGACATACCATCAGGCCCTGGAGATTTTGTGGGATGCATAGAGAATAGAGCAGATTTGACCTCCTCACCAGAGAACGGGCGAAGGAGCTCCAGGTTGTCTTCCTCCGTAAGCTTCTGCGAGATTCCTTGAGAAGCCGCCGCAGGCAGGGCACTCGGATTTGATTTGAACAAATTTTCAAAGTAATTCACTGCAACCCCCGCCATCCCCTCTCGACTTCTCCATTCCATACCCTCATCATCCACTAGCCGATTCAAATGGTTTCTTTTGTTTCTCCCATTTGCCTTCATATGAAAGAATTTGGAATTTCTATCCCCCCACTTAAACTCATTTGCCTTTGCCCTCTGAAACCATATAAGTTCTTCCTCCTCCATCAACCTCTCCTCCTCCTTTTCTAGCTCCCTTCGCCTCTCCACTAGATCCCCCGTCATGCCCGTTTTGTATATCTCTCTCAACTGCTCCCTTACTTTCTTAAGTTTTTTCAAAACATTACCGAAAGTCACTCGGTTCCAATCCTTTAGATCCTCCATACATCTCGAAATCTTTCCCATTATCCCACTTTCCCCCACCGGGGTGCCTGGATTCATCCAGCCGTTCCGAACCACTTCAGCACTGCCTTCATGTTCTGCCCACAAGGACTCAAACCTAGAAGGTCTCTCCCCCCTTCTCTCCTCACCCCATTCCCTCTCAACTCGAAGCTTATACACCATGACCGGGAGGTGATCTGATCCCTGTCTCTCCAGGTGTACAGAGCTAGTACCCGGAAACCTTTCTAAGAATTCCTCGTTGCAAGCCACGTAATCCAGTCTTTCTTGTATGAACTCATTGCTTTTCCGTCCATTGTCCCAAGTAAATTTTGGTCCCATGAATGGAACCAAACTCAGCCCCCCAGCATCACAAGCCTCCCTCAACCCTTTCATATCCTCTATCCTGGGCTCCAATCCTCCCATCTTATCCTCCGGGCAAATAATTTGGTTGAAGTCACCCATGCAAAGCCATGCCCCCCGGGGCTCCTGAGCAAGCCTTCTGAGAAGGGTCCAAGAATGATGCTTCTCTCCTCTGTTAGGCCATCCGTAAAACCCCGTGAGTCTCCACTTGTCCCCACTCCCATCTTCCACCCAAGCATCAATGTGATGACTTGTATATGTCTGGATCGATATATCAATCTCTTCATCCCATAGTAGGCTAAGACCTCCCGACCTACCTACACAGTCAATAGTAAAACCATTCTTGAATCCCAGTCGGATCCGAATCTCCTCCATTCGTTTTCTCTCACATCGTGTTTCCATCAGGAAAACGATCCTAGGGCCCTCTCTTCTTGAGTCTTGATTAATTAATTAGTTCTTTTTAAATAATTTAATCCGGTTTAATTGAAAAGCAAAAGTGAACGCAATTATATATTTGCATGGCTAGCCTTGGGACACATACAAACAAATAATTAAATAAATAAGTAAAATTATAGTTTTTATATTGATGGACGGTGCGGGCTCGTCACAATTTAAACAGTACGTAGCATCAAATCATGAAAATGTTATACATGTTTGATTAATTAATTAGTTATGTTTTGACATTTCTCCCGCACGTTTTGTTTGCTATATACTATATAATATATGTTGGATCTCGGTATAGGTGCGTTAAATAGTACTGTTAAAATAGTGGAGTGGTATTTCATTTGGTCCACTTTTTTTCATGAATTATGGTTACTTTTTGCTATTCTTTATTATTAAAATCAAGGAATAATTACAGTCTTTCATTTCTATTCAATCAACGACCATTATTTAATAACATAAAACACAATAAGACTTATTAATATTTGATCCATATTTTATATTTATGTATATATATAATTAAATGACAAATATTTAACTATAAAAACTTTCAAACTATAATATGTAATTTTGCGGGATGAAAACCACCACTGCTTTGCCTTTAGGGGAATTTTCAAATAATATTGTGCATTATTTTATTCAAGATTTCTTCCAGCTTGTGATATTTACATTATAACTTTGGGTTGATGGTTTATAACATTATATAGAGAGACACCATTTAGAACGTTTGTTGCATTTACCCGGCCCAATAATTTTCCTATAAAAAGACGTAACGTAGCCCTCGATCAAATTCAAATCTCTTCTAGATAACAGTACTATAAATTGAAAATAGCATAATCTTAACTTGTTTCCAATACAGCCAGTATCTCTACGAGTCCTATTATTGATATGGTGATTATCTCGCTAAATATAACAACAACACCAGAAATCGGTATTGGCGCGCGAAACTCTCATATATTACTATATATAATGACATTAAAAGTCGGCATGTCTTGCTATGCCTCAATTTGTCAGCACTGACATCCAAAGTCAGCGAGTTCTTGAGTTGGTGTGTTATTTGACTCTCTTCTCTTCTACTCTAGGGTTTACTTTTCTATATATTTAAATGTTTTTTGTATTCAATAATCGGATTGAAATTATCGGAGATTTCTTGGCTAAGAGGAATCCGATATCAATCCAACATCTTTTATAATAACAGGTATAATTGGTTTCGATCATTGTTGTGAGTGTACGTGTGCGCCGTTGAATTGAGTCCCTACATTCCAAGACGTTGACTGAACAGGACGTTAAAAAAAATGCTAACGCCGAATTTTGTATAGTTTGGTTCACATTTCTTTTTCATCCTAAAACACAAGACCGATAGTCGGCTCACCCCTGATACTATAATGAAGTCCGTTGAGACTCGAGATCGGGGGTCGTGTGTACACGTGCATCCATGCGCTAATAGCCTAGTACGTAAGCCGACTAGAATTCCATCCTAAAATCAATTGGTAATAAGAGGAGTAAGTGAGTAACCAACTAGCCTTATATGCTACTCCCCCCGTCCAAAAATACATGGACTTTTACTATTTATTCACGCTTTTTTAGGAGCTAAAAACTATATAAAATATTAACTTTTTTATTATTATTTTTTAATAATTTTGTAATTATTAAAAAATAATAATAAAAAAGTTAATATTTTATATAGTTTTTACCTTCTTAAAAAAGTGTTCGTGAATAGTAAAATCCATGTATTTTTGGACGGAGGTAGTATGATCTTTTATGAATGTGGGACTTTTTGGTCTCTTCACATCTTTCAATCTCTTAACATGATGATCAACCTCTCGAATGAATTACCAGATCATGAGATCACACTAGCTAGATCGTGACTCTTTTCTTAAATCTAGGTGATATATACTTTGAAGATTAAATAGATCAACCTGATTCACAAGGTTACAGATTCAAATAGAAATTGACGAGGAACAGCTCCAGAACTATAGAAATATGACCTACTCTCTTAGGGTACGTTCTAGCTCATTCAGGAAAAAGACAATATATATGATGTACAGTTATGTTGTTGATCGATAAGGTTCTCATTATTAGTTGTGTTGTTGATAAGGTTGTAGGCCACCTGCGAGAGATTTGATTGATCCAAAACTCCACAATTCTCCTTTAGATTTTCATATTATCATCTAAATTTTTTTATATGATAATCTATTCTGACCTTCCTCAAAATATTACTACTAAGACACAATTGTTAAAATAAGGTCAGACCTCTCCTAGATCTGACCTATCTCGACCTTTCAATTTATTTACTGAGAACCCTATTCGATAGTATCCTTACATATGAGGTTGTGATGACCCTTTTGGGCAGAATGGCAAAAATGTGTTACATTATCTGTCATTCTGTTACTGTTGTGGTACACGTGAAGAAACGAGAGGTCCCTTACATTAGAAGTGAGGATTTTGATTTCTACCATAACATATAATTCATTTTCGGGTCATTTACTATATATTTCCGTCTATATTATATATCCGTGCAACGTACCTAGCTAGCCCACAATCGTGCTTGAATCAGATGATCGACAGTCGACTATATATCACATGCATAAAATTCAAGTGAAACAAAACAGAGTTGACTTTTTTACTGCTAAACTGTGTCGAGACTTGAGATGGACTTGATAGTGATCAATAGAAGTACCTTTGGAGGAGATCGAAGAAGACAACATGATTTTAGTTAGCAGTGTGAAAGTTAAGTAGTAGTACAAATCAAAGCTTGTAGGTCTTTAATTCAATTAAACCGTATGCCTTTAATTGGAGACCCCACTCGAGAGTCCCTATTTTCTGTTTTTTTGTAATGACGAGGCACCCATCTTCTGACCAAACCGAACAGGACTGCATACCAAGTAAACCAGCTTACACCGACCGGCTCGATCGACGTACTAGTAGGGAGTAAGACAAACCTTGGATTTTTATCCAAGGAAATGAGCGGAGACAGGAATCAAATCCAAAACCTCCTTATCACCCCTTTATTCCACGCCACTAGGCTACCCCAGTTGGGCCGCCAGTCCCTATTTTGGTTCTCCATTCATTGCCCTCCCCCCGCCCCCCACCACAAAATAATCTCATCTCTGATCGCCTTCACATGTGGCCAAATTCGATCACAATTGTCAAGAGTACTCCGCTTCTTTCTCTAACTACTATTAAAGTATGGCATGTGTATCAGTTGGATATCAATAATGCATTTCTTCATATGTATTTAGATGAAAAAATATATATTCAACACTAAATGACTATGACAAAGCACTTCCAGGTTAGGTTTGTCTTCTTAAAAGATCATATATACAAGTTAGTAGTCAATGGAACATTGATTTTACTATGATTTTAACAATGCAAGGTTTTGTTCAATCCCTTCATAATAATCCATTATTTGTTAAAATTGTGCCTAAAGGGATTTTCATTGTTGTAGTTTCCGTTGATGATGAATTAGTTACCAAACAAACCAAGAATTCCTTACATAAGGGCTTCACTATCAAAGACCCAGGATTCAGGTCAGATATGGTCATGGTGATTCATCAAATGAAATATGTACTAGATCTTCACAAAGATAATGATGGGTTGTAAACCATCATTTTTTCCACTACCTCAAGAGGTCAAGTTGTCACGAGAAGAAGGAGAACCAATGCAGGATCAAGTGCAGTACAAATGGCTGGTTTAGAAGGCTTTTATTTCTCATTCTCACTCTGATCTTTCATATGCAGTCCAACATCTCTTTCAGTATATGAGTGCTCCAAAGGTTCTCCAGTTTGAAATTTTTGGAGTTTTTGGAGAATTTTAAAGCGTTTTTTGGTTAAAAGATTTCTTATTCTCTAATGGACAAGCATCAGAAAAAACAGAGAGGTTTTTTAAATCTGCAGGATTCTCCAAAAGTAAATCATTTTTCAAATCTTAGAAATGGAGAAGTTGTTGGTTGGAGTTGAAACAAAAATAATATTACAAATGTATATTTTGTTTTCCCAATTTGGAGAAGTTTTATAAAAGCGGTTGGAGATGATCTAAAAAGCAGTTGGCATGCATTGTCCTCAAATGTGTTCTCCTTCCTATCCCCTAACCCCCTCCTCCTCACAAAATTTAAATTAAAAATACAAAACCAAAATAAAATAAAAAAACAGATTAAAATAATTTAAAATATATATAAGTTTGTGAGAGAGGGTAGGAAAAAGAGACATTCGAGGATAAAGGATTCAAACCCCTCTTCGTACAGTCGGGATCTGATGTCCCAATTCACCCACGTCTCTCCCTGTTCCTTCTCTCAGTTCATCCAATAATTCCAATTCTCTATCCTCTTTCCTAATTTTTTTTTAATTCTATTTATCTTTTTATTTTATTTTTAAAAAAGGGTGTTATGAGGAGGGATATATTGGGAATAGTAAAAATGGGGACAACAGATCCCATTCCCTCTTCGTAGGAAACAAGGAGTGAGTCCAACAACTTTTCTATAAAATCTCTATTTTGTAGGAAAAAAATTTTAAAATCTCTAAATTTTTTATACCCCGACCCCAACAGCTTTTCTATTTTACAAGTTTTGACATTAATTATATTCTATATTTATTGCATATTATTTAATAAAATTTTACTTGAATTAAAAGGAAATAGAAATAGGACATAAAATATTTACTTTAATTCAAAATCTTACAATCTCAACCACAAATCTATTAACAATTTCATGGGGAAGAGGCAGAGCAAAGCATTTAATTTTACAAATTTCACTTCTTCCTCTAAATTTATAGATTTTTCTTCTCTCTCCTAATGTTTCTCTATTTTACAAGATCATTTGCAAAAGCTGTTAGGGTGAAAAAACCCACTTCTTTTCATTTTTGGTATCCCATAATTGAACTGCAAATTGTTTATATTCCGACTAATAAATGGGACATCACAAATCCTTGAATTCGACCTCTGTCGTCCATTTTATATTATACTGGTGTAAGTCTCGTCCCGCGTACGAAGAATACATTAATACAATATTATAAATAATTTACATAGATTCCAATAAATAAATAAAATAATAATCTAAATATAAATCATTTTTCCCTCAAAATATAAATAAAATTCACATTTATAAGATAATTTTTTCTAATCTACCATTAATTAAATCTCATGTAATTTAATAGATAACTGTTTTTTAAAAATATTTTTTTATTAAATATATAGTATATATTTATTATTACGTTAGTTTACTAAAATATCTACCCACGAATGGATTGTGGCTACATAAAATTTTTGATAAATTATTTTAGTCTCAAACAATAATTAAATAAATAATTTTGATATAAACAATTTTTTCCACCAAAAAATAATCTAGATATATTTATGTTAAATAACTTTCTATAAACTATAATAACATATTATTTTATTAAATTTTTTTTTACCTAGAATCGATCACAACGCGCCACGTATGATTTTTTTTTATAGAATTAACCACAACGCGTCACATAGAACGCTATGCATCGATTTTAGTATATGTATATATATAGATATATAAGGAAAGTAATCGGATATATGAAACTCCATTCATACAATATTAATTATTGGGTGTGTTTGGATGGTAAATGTATTGTGATTATAAACATAAACATTTGTAAAGGGCTTGATAAAAATAATTTACAACATATTTAAAATAACACAATTTTAAAATAAAATATTTTATAAATGGTATAAATAAATTATATTAAGTTTATTAGGTAATTATACACCTAATATAATAGTAAAGATTTAGTTAATATATACTCCATTCGTTTCAAAATTCATGTCGTTTTAGCCGTATGCACAAATTTTAATAAAAACACTCATCCATCAATCAACATCATCATTCCACTAACTTTTTTCATTAATTTTATTACCCACTACCATTTTTAACCAATTAAAACTTTCAAAAAAGTCAACAACACACAAATCAATACAAATCATTAGGCCATGTGCACCCGTGAACACTTACCTCAGCTCTTAACTCACTTTTTATCCGCCACATCAGCTTAAGAACACCCCTTCAGCTTTTTATCAATTTTACTCACATCCGTGCATTTCACTTTCGGCCCTCTTACCCAATTTTTATTCTTTTTTTTTTATTACCAAGGATCTAATTAAATTCTCATTCATAATTATTTCGATATTCTTATTATGTAAATATTAATTAAATATAATCACAACTAATTATACAAATAATATTTAATTTTTTTTAAATTCAAATATATGTAAAAGGGATGTCTATTGGTAGATAAAATTATTTTCTATTCATATGTATATATTTTTGTTAAAATAAATAACGTTAAACTTTTAAAAATGAGTTTTAAATTTATTAATCTATCTTGGACCACGTGTTGAAGCTTCATTGGCAGCTTGCTTGCCTTGGGTCACCCTGTTGCCTTTGAAAAGTAGAATGAAGCTGCCGCTTGGGACATTGCATTTGCCGCTTATACAAGGGCTTTTACTCCCGGCCCGTCAGATTTTCCTTTTTTTTTTCTTTTGGATACAGTTGGCACCTAAGAATAGTAGTTTGCCGCTCCGCTGTGTTTGCCCTTACTATCCATTACCTATAAAACCTAAAACGACATCTATTTTGATACAAAACTAAAGAGCTAAAACGACATGAATTTCGAGACGGAGGGAGTATAATATATATTTATTTTATTTTAAATTCACATTTACTTTAAATACATAATAAATGAAGTGAAACTAACCTTTTTTTAAGTATTTATGTTTATAATTGTATTAATAAACATAAACACTTGGAATCAAAATACACAATCCGCCCCAATCGGGGTGGCCTAATGGTATGGAGTAAAGGGAGTGGTAAGAAGGTTTCGGGTTTGATCCATGCCTCAATCTCTTTCCTTCATCCAAGGCTGGCCTTGCTCCCTAACAGTCAGTCAAGTCGGTTGGCGCAAGTTAGTTTACCTATACCTAGTATATGACTCTTGTCATGTGAATCACGTGCTCGTAATTTACTATCGAATGTGAATTCCTCGTTGTCATCAAAAATAAAAATAAAAAACCATCCACCCACCTCAAAGTGTTGTGTGTTTCTAAAAGTTTGTATTTCCTCGCATTTTCCCGCGCGCAACAAAACCAAAATCCTATTTGGTTTAACGGATTTTGTTGTTGGTTTGAATATCTAAACGGGCTATTCACTATTCAGTTCAGTCCAACCCCCCAAAAGTTGGCCCAACTACAGATGAATCACTGAATTCAAAATTTCTTTCCATTTTGGCTTATGTAATTTTTGTAAATGGATTATGTAATGGTCTTATCTATGTGCTCACAAATTCACAATAACCTTTCATTGAATAGTTATCGCCTATAGTTGAGTTTGTACATGATCCTCCTCGAGTGTCTTGATTTCACATAACCAAGCCGAATTTGACATGAATCGATAAATTTTCAATCGAATGACGAGATAGTTAAGCTGGTTTGAAACCAGGATAAACTATTTGTTATCATATTGGTATGAATAAAAGCTTGGAGACTCGCACAAATTAAAAAATGAACAACTTATTCTCGGATGATAATGGAGGGATGAAAACATCTTTCTCGATCAAGAACATGAAGAATTGAAACCCGAAACAGGATACAAATTCGGTAAATCCAACCAAGTTCAACAGACAATATTCATACAAACATACTTGGTGCATTTAAATCATAAGATTCGTTGTTTAACTCGGGATTTGGGCTCTTCCTTGCGAGGGCTCCCCTTCTTGCTCTTGACGAAGCAGAAACACCAACACCATCGGCACTCTAACAACAAATTCATCTCTGCCAAGCCACCAATCTCTAGCTAGCGAACTATTATTTGATGCAAGGCAATGGGGTTTTGGTCATTCCTATATATGCTTTATATATGCATGACAAAGATGCATAGCTTGTGTGTTGTGGTTTGTGCGGCAGAGCAATACATGATTGCTTTGCCTTTTCCTCTCAAACACCCATATCTATGGACTATGGTCACATTAAAAAAAATGAAAAGAAAACATAGAGGGGCTACCTTGTTCAAATATAAAATTAAAAAAATCCTTTTAATTATTTGATGTGGGCCGGGCTTGACCCATTCGTTTATAAGTTCGGCATGTGCCTATTCAACAGCTCATCTCCATTTGAATATGCCGGAGAGAAAAATACATTAAGGGTGTATTTGGATTCCATTGCATTTTAATTATAATGCAATTATTTTAGCTCTTTTTATGTGCGCATTTGGCTCTAAAACTAAAAATCGAGGTAGAACTGTAATTTAACAAAATAGTCACATAAATCGAGATAAAACAATTGCATTATAATTAATACATCTTGGAATAAAATACATCATAATTTAAACACCTTAAAAATTGTGTTAACCAAACGCCAACTTATCATTTTGCATTATAAACATAATGCATTTGGAATCCAAACACACCCTAAATGCTTTTTGTTTTTGGGTAAACATTTGTAAGACCCGGGCCTTAAGAGCGTCAGTTCATGCTACCTACAACTTAAAAAAGGAGGAGCTCTTGTATCATGATAAGGACTAAATCAGTTAAAAAATCTTTATTCGTGAGTTCGGTACTTTTTCTTTGTTATATCAGCTTAAAGACCTCATTTCAACTTTTTATTATTTGCACCCTCATTCGTTAATTTGACCACAACTGCCCTTTTTGGGGGGAATATCCTCCTTTTTATTTAACACTTTTCGGAATTGACCTCGATCCCTTAAATTACTTTTTATATGAGTATTATTTAAATGATTTTAAAAAAAACATATGCAAATGGACGTCTATAAGTAGATTAAATTAAATTATTTCAAATATAATTTTATTATTATTTTTTTAATATCAGATTATATCGGAATTTCATTTTTAAAGAATTAATATACTAGTTTTACCACATGACACCTTGTTATTGGAAGAGAGTGTCATGAACCCCATTTCACCTCGGGCTTCTATATAAGGGAATAAGGAAAATGGCTCATACACTTTTGCTTTTTAAAAAAAAATCTACCTTATGTGGCATGTATAAGAGTCTTTGTGGTCATCATTGCAAATGCTCGTATAAATCACTTCCAGCATCCTTATCATATCCAAGGTGGGGACAAGGGTGTTAAATCTCCCCCACTTAAAGCATTGATCATCCTATTAGGTCCAAGAAACTACCCTCCGGGTAAAGTGTAATAAAGCATACTATCGAAATACCTATAGACTCAGAGCCGACTCCGAGCATGGAGGTACTCCAATAGTCCAATAGTCAGGGACGGAACTGGAAAGTTTTAAACGAGGGTCATCATAGTAGTAGACAACATGATCGAGAAGAAAAAGTCATAAAACATACAACGTGCTCGATAGTATAAACTAGTGTCAAACGATATTACAAACTAACTAGAAAGATATAAAACGAAAATAAAGATATATAAAACGCAATAAATAAACATTGTATTCTTAACATGTAATAATATATAACTAGATATAAAAAATTTAAACTTGCGTAACTTCTTACCAGATTCTCAAAATAAGTAATATAACCAATGATTTCGAAGCTCTCGAGATGATTTATAATATGTGAATGTCAATTTAAGTAAAATATAAAAGTATTATAATCTATTGAAATAAAATAAAGGTGATTAATACACCTATAATTTTCAAACATTCATAACTTTTTAATCAGATGTCGAATTAGGACGTATTAGATATCAAAACGAAGTTATCGACGAGGAGAATACACCTAGGTAATTTGTTGAATGAGGAGGGATCACGTGACCCCCAAAAACCCTCTCTAACTCCACCTTTGCCAATAGTGTGATCATAGTGATTTAAAACTGATTCAAGTCATACTAACGAATAAAATATTGATTTTAGATATGAATGGAAGAACAAACGAGGTTTACATAACTTCCAACTTTTTGACATTTATGTCCAATGCCTTGAAACATACTTATATAATAATTTTCATAAAACCAATGACATGAAATAAGTTGATAACTTCTTACCCTATGACACCTTACACACACATATATATAATTAAACCCTTGGAGCATATCCGTAGTTAGTTCAAATGGGGAAGCTGCGTCCTCCGCAAGGCCTTCTCTCTGGCGCTCTCCTTCATCTCCCTCACCAGTTGTCGTCGGAGACGCTTAGACTCGATCCCCTCCATCGCCTTTCCTGACACCTTCTCGGCAGTCTCCTTCGATACGTCCCCGAAATCCCTAACCCCTCTCCGGCTTTCCATGTCTTCAATTGCATCCTCTCTTCTTCGTTTCTCATCCCGCTCATCATCATGATCATCTTTCCCTACTTGCCCGTCCTCCTATTTTAACATACAATGAATCAAAGCCACATTTATTTTACCATATATATATATATATATATATGCAAACATATATTTCGATCTTCTAAAGTTTTCTATAGAAAATGAATTCTAATCGACCTTTAAGAAACAGTGACAAAAATATGTAACCTGACACTTGTTATTGCACGGTCGATCGAATAATTTCGCACATTAATCGATCGCGAGTAAGTTCGAAAAATCAAGAAACGACAAGGGAGGGGAAAAAGCAGCTTAATTAATTCATAAGTTTTTTTAAATCTTAAAGCAATCAAATCAAGACTTGATCTTTTTATTGGACCTAGCTACCTGATGCGAAGCTGAAGTGAGTTGGGATACGAATCGAGGATGGAAAGGAGCCTTTGAGACGAACTGCTTCAACATGGTGTTCCTGCCTATGAATTTCGACACTACTTCCATTCTCAGATTATCCAGTTTCTTCGGAATTGTTGTAGTTAATTCAACTTCCGATCGAGTCCGGGTGGGATTTGTCCCAACAATTACATACTATATATATATATATGTAGGTAAGTAATTGGAAGGACACGTAGGGAACGAGTTTCAGGCAACGTGGCATCGTCTCATTGTGTCTCCACCTAAACGTGGCAAAACCTCCCCACTGTCTGTAATCTGTATAGTATATGTGCTTCAAATCTGTCCCAAATCTTCATGTTTATCAAACAAATTGAAACAATATATCTTCCCGCCTCATTTATTAGATCCACATCTTCCAACCTGTCCCAAATCTTCAAGTTTATCACACAATCTTCCCGCATCATTTATTAGCTTGACATGTTTTCTTTTTTCCCGAATTTTAGGAGGAACTAATTAAAATAACGTAAAAGATGCATTTGTATTAGCAACATGCATTTTTTTTGTAATTGCATTCAAAGTTCTTTTCATTTTTTTACTCTCATGGTTTTCTCTTCACTGCACTCAAAAGAGGCTTCCCCTCCTCCTCTACCACCGCAGGGAAAAAAAACACTCCAACGGGACAACGATTTTGATTTCTTGTAGCTGCTCGAGACGCCACCCTCACGGAAATCGTCCCGATCTTTTCTCCAAAAAGTGCACATCAGTGGCTTCCCTTTCCCTCTCTAATCCCTCTGAACTAGACCTATCAATCGGGTCATTCGGGTCGGTAAAACGACTCCCCGGTGGATCTGGGTCGGATCATTCGGGTTGGTAAAACGACTCCCCGGTAGATCTGGGTTAACTTGGACTGGGGTTTGACACGCTTTCGGGTCAAATCGAGTCAATTTCGGGTTGGTTAATTTTTTTCTTTTTTAAATTAAAAAAAATCATGATTTGATAATTTTGCGAATAATTTTAAAATGCTAAAATTAAAGACGCAATTCATAAGTTCTAGTACTTGTAATTATCCAATATATCTGATCTAAAATACTTGATTTTTATTATTTCTCGTAATTTTTAGCAAAATTTAAAAATATATAAAATATCAATAAGTTAAATAATTTTTTAAAAATAATTTCATGCAATTAGTAATAAGCATAGAATTGTTTTTTAATATTTTTAGAGTTTTTATCTTCTTAAAAAAAATGTGATGAAAGATAAAAAATCAAACAGCATTGACCGGAGAGAATATTACACAATACAAATAAATATAAATTTTGATTTGAAAATGAAAGATCAATTGATTATAATTATAAAATGTAATAAATTGGAATCTCCATAAAAAAATTTATTCATATATAATTATAAATCAAAAGGGTCAATCGAGTCTCCGGATCAACCGGGTCAAAATTATCGGGTCAATTGGATCATCGGGTCTAAACCCTAATGACCCGAAAAGTTACCGGGTTTTTGAGTTCGGGTCGGAAAAAAATTTCGGGTCTTGATCCAGAATTTTTCGAGCGTACAAGTCGGGTCAACCGGGTCGGGTCGGATTTTAACAGGTCTACTTCGGACTGATCTTGAGTTGCTTCTGTAACAAATCAAGCTTCGACTTCTCAAGAGTAACACCACCAAAAGACCCAAACTTCCCTCCCTTCATAACCAGGCCGTACTCCACAAATCAGCTTCCAAAAGTGCTTCTCTATCTCTTCCCAGTTCTGGATTTCCTCCTTTCATCTTGCTCTTCTACATAACCATGGTAGCTGGTCGTTCTTTGATTTGATATTTTCCCAAATCCCCCCACAATTAAAATGGATTGGAAATCCCCCGAAAAGATAGTCTTGAACTCCTCCTACTCGTTACTTCCGCCTCCGCTGCCGTCCACCGCCGAGATCAACCTGGTGGTATTGTTCAACATTGTTATATTAGCAGTCCTCTTCTTCATCTCCTACCAGGACCACCTACTCGTCCGGTTCCTCACAAAGCACCCCGATTTATTTTTTGTAAAAAAATGAAAAGGACCCCGAGCATAAATACTTACCCTGTAATGATTACCTTATGAATATAGTTCATATTTAAGTTAAGATTTATTGATCACTATTCTAATCATTCATCTTCTTCTCCCATTTTTCATACAAATTTGTTATCATTCTATTCCCTAATTTTTAGGAGGATAACTAATACCTCTATGATGGGCTAATAATCTCTCCATGCATCCTCTCCTCCAAGCTCACAAAAAATGATGATCATATACATTTTAAGTGTAAAATTTAATACCTTACCTTTCCATTCCCTAATTATATAAACAAACGAGCCCTTAAACTCTATGTTTTCATTAGATAAAACTCATCTTGTCGTTACACTCACCCTTAGAATAATTCAAAATTTTTAGGAGTGTCAAAAAAAATCACTACATTTCACATCTAAGATAAATAACCTAATTTTTAGGGAAGTGGTAAAAAAGTATCCCGATTTATTTTTTCGATTATAAATCGGGTTAAAACAATGACATGAAATTGGTCACATTGTATCATTCTCATTAAAATTAAACAAGTAATATAATCCAAAATTCACCCAAAACCGAATTTTAATATTTGGCGGCTCGAGGCCCAAACCTTGCACTACTCGGGATGCCCCAAAACCGCGTTTTTCAGTTCAGTTTCGAATCGGTTTTCGAGTCGAGTCACATTATGAGCAACCCTAGTTTTACTATATGTATATAGATTGCATATGTATATAGAGTATATAGAGATATGAGCTAGCATAAGGCTCGGTAATTTGGGACTAGATAAACTTAGTGCATCTATTGGGTTAGTTTAGTATAGCTATTGTTAGCTTGTAGTTAGCTATTGCGGTTAGGCTCTCGTTTGTTTAAATAGCCTCAGTTTGTTACAACAGAAGTTGAGTTGGTTGAATGAAATAGAAAATTCCCACACATCTCTCTCTCTCTCTCTCTCTCACTGGTTTTTCTCCTTCGTTTCTGTCAATCTAGATCTAGCTGTTGATTGCTAGATCTGATATGGTATCAGAGCCAATTCAACACTAGATCTCGAAGTGTTGGTGTTGCTCTTGCTCTAGTGAACTAGCTATGGCAAATTCCGAGAATTAAGGTAACGACGACAATGGTGGCCAATCTTCAGGCACTGGTGGTGGGAACTTCGGAGCGAATACGGCGGATCCTTTGTTCCTTTCAAACTCTGATAATCCAGGAATGGTCCTGGTATTGGCACCATTCAACGATGCCAATTTCCACAGCTGGAGCCGCGCAGTGCGAATGGTGCTCGGGGCGAAGATGAAGCTCGACTTCATCAACGGCAAAGTCGAGCGTCCATCTGAGGTCGAAGATGACTATGATCGGTGGCTTCGATGCGATTATATGGTTAGCAGCTGGATAATCAACTCGATGAAGCCTCAGCTGGCAGAAACGTTCGTGCACACAACGTCTGCAAAGAATCTTTGGGACGATATCCAGGAGAGGTTTGCTGAATCTAATGCACCATTGCTATATCAGACCAGGAAGGAGATATACCAATTCCAGCAAAACAATCTCAGTGTTGCCAACTACTACAGCAAACGCAAGAAGGCTTGGGACGAGATGCAAGAGATGGAATCAATTCCGATCTGCAAGTGCGGAGTTTTGAAGAATTGTTCGTGCTCAATTCTGAAGAAGCTTGAAGATCGAGATTCCAATGCGCGCTTGATGCAGTTCCTAATGGGGCTATCTGATGCCTTTGAAGGAATTCGAAGCCATATACTGTCCTTGGATCCTCTCCCTTCCGTCAATCGGGCTTTTCACATGGTGTTGCAAATCGAGAGACAGAAAGGGATTACTGGAGGAAATTCTCAGCAACATGAAGTGCTCTCTACTAGATCTTACAATCAAACTGGTGGCATCCCTTCTAAGAGTGGAAGCAGTTCGTAGGCACAATCTCACTCGCATGGATATTCCAAACCTTCTGACCAAAGATCTAAGATGAAAAAGGAGGAACTGAAGAAGATGAAGATGGAACAATTCTGCAACTACTGTAAAGAACGTGGTCATCTCAAGTAGACCTGCTTCAAGCTGGTCGGGTTTCCTGATTGGTACACTGGACCAAAGCGTCCTCAAACTGACAAATTAGTTGCTAATGTTCAATAGGATAGCATGGAGATATACTGTCCTCTCTCAAGCGAGAATGGATCAGCTTCAGGTCTCGGATCAATTGCCGAAGCAACTGGAAATGCTGATATGTCCTTGGTGAATGTTGTAGTAGCTGAAGTCCTGCGCGCTATGAAAGGCAAAGCTCCTGTTGATGATGGAGGTCCTAGCATCAACTTTGCAGGTATGGTCTGTCCTTCCTTAACCAATTACAGTAGAACTTGGATTGTGGACTCTGGTGCATCAGATCACATAGTCTGCAACGAGCACATGTTTTCAAACATGGATGTGCTTGACAAACCTATTGTGATTGGATTCCCGGATGGTGCTACACAGGCAGTAAAATATTCTGGCAACATTTGCTTCAGCCAGAATATGTTACTCAAGGATGCATTATATATGCCTACCTTCAAATACAACTTGTTATCTGTGTCCAAACTACTTGATGATGACAAACACCTGTTTGTTTTCTCCAAACGAAAATGTTGGCTACAAGACACTTCCACTAAGTCTGTTATTGCTTCTGGAACTAGAGAGGGAGGTCTCTCCAAGCTTGAGGGAAACGTCATCTTGCCTGCAAGCACTGGAATCAGGCGAATCAGTGCATCTGCTTCTTCTGCAATCTCCAGGCAGCAATTCAATGTGAGTTGTCTTATTGCTCATGTGAGAACAACTTTAATAAATATCCACCATGCCAGACTTGGACATGTTTCTTTGTCAAAAATGAAGTTGTTTGATTGGGGTAAAGGACCTGATATGAAGAAATTTGGCTGTGATGTTTGTCATCTTGCTAAGATTCACAAATTTCCCTTTACACCTAGCTCTTCTAAAGCATCTAAGCCATTTGATTTGGTCCACATGGATGTGTGGGGACCTTACAAAGTGGCATCTGTATGTGGTGCAAAATTGTTTCTTACTGTCTTGGATGATTTCTCTCAGTCTGTGTGGACCCTCTTACTGCGTGATAAGGGACAGGTTTGTGGGATTATCACTGGGTTTCTGGCATATATAGAGACCCAGTTTGAGGCTCATGTCAAGGTACTTCGTACAGATAATGGGTCTGAGTTTGTCAACTCACGAATGGCTGAGCTACTCATCTCCAAAGGAATAATGCATCAAATATGTGTTCCTTATGTCCATGAGCAAAATGGACGAGTGGAGCGCAAGCATAGGCACTTGATTGAGATGGCCCGTGCTATTCAAATATATGATGGCTTGCCTCTAAGATTCTGGGGGGAATGTGTTCTTGGAGCCACTTACATTATTAACCTCCTCCCATCTATTGTGATCAATTCTAAAACTCCATATGAACTGCTTTTCAATAAGAAGCCAGACTATGATCATCTTCGTGTCATAGGTTGTCTGTGTTTTGCACATGTTCCAAGTGTGCACAAAACCAAACTAGAGCCATCAGGGAGGAGATGCATCCTTTTGGGTTATCCTTCAGGGTAGAAGGCATATAGATTGTATGATTTGAGCACTCACAGAATCTTTGTGAGTAGGGATGTTGTATTCAAAGAGTGGGAGTTTCCTTTCAAGGATTCATCTGATGCCTGCGGCAATAAGATGAATCCCTTACCTCATGTTCTTTTTGATGATGATCTTGGTGTTTAGGCTTCCACCACTTTGTCTTCCTTGCCTAATCCCATAACCAGAACTCCATCCATTCAAGGATTCTCACCTTCAGCTTCTCCTCTAGT
The DNA here is from genome assembly GCA_037127255.1 of Persicaria tinctoria. Lineage (NCBI taxonomy): Eukaryota > Viridiplantae > Streptophyta > Magnoliopsida > Caryophyllales > Polygonaceae > Persicaria > Persicaria tinctoria. The sequence continues at coordinate 28,809,678 of JBANSL010000016.1, read as the reverse complement.
ACATCACTCATCTCCCAATGAGAGTTCATCTCAGATTCCAAACTCTTCTGCTGTGGGCTTATCAGAAGAAGATTCTTCACTGATTAGATCACAACAGGTGTCTCCCAATTTACCTGTTGCTCATAGGCCCCCTAGAAAGATTGTCAGACCTGCTAAGCTCCAGGATTTTGTCTACAAAGACCTTCCTTCTCGACAGGGCAATGACAGTGAAAGCTCCATGTCTCCAGTTTTCTCAGTTGTGCAACCCAAGGGCTTGGTTCATCACTCTCAAGATTATGTTCATTCTCTCTACAATGCTCTATCCATTGTGGAACCTACTACTTTCTCTCAAGCTCAAAAGGTTCCTGAATGGAGAGATGTCATGGCCAAGGAGCTGCAGGCCTTGGAACTAAACCATACTTGGTCTCTGACTTCTTTGCCTCCAGGACATCATGCTATATGATGCAAATGGGTTTATAAAATTAAATTTCATGCTGATGGCTCAGTTGAGAGATACAAGGCACGATTGGTGGCCAAGGGATTCAACCAAATCAAGGATCGAGACTACAAAGAAACCTTTTCCCCGGTAGCTAAGTATGCAACTGTTCGGATCTTGCTAGTTGTTGCTTCTGTTAGGCAGTGGCCTTTGCATTAGCTGGACGTGAATAACGCCTTCCTACATGGATTTTTGGATGAGGAAGTTTATATGCTTCCTCCTCCTGGCTATGATAAGGCCACAGTTGGTCAAGTCTGCCATCTTCACAGATCTCTATATGGCCTCAAACAGGCCAGTAGACAATGGAATTTTGATCTTACCAAGCACCTCACAGCCTTGGGATTTTCTCAATCAAGACATGACTATTCCCTATTTGTTCCCAGAAAGAACTCAGTCATGGTTGTTGCTTTGGTTTATGTGGATGATATGTTGTTAACTGGGAATGATGAAGGTGCTGTTGCCCAAGTCAATGCATCTCTGCACAAGGCTTTCACAATAAAGGATCTCGGTTTAACTCGTTATTTTCTTGGAATGGAAATCTCAAGATCCTCTTCTGGCATAATGTTGAATCAACGAAAGTATGTTGTGGATCTATTATCAAATGCTTCCATGGTGAATTGTAAAGTTGCAAAGTTTCCTATGCAACGAAATCTGCATCTTAGCTTGCATGATGGTGAGATATTACAGGACCCTAAGACATACCGTCGGTTAGTAGGCCACCTGTTATACTTAACCATGACTCGCCCTGACATTGCCTACATTGTCCAAGAACTCACCCAGTTCATGTCTTCCCCAAGGACTCCACATATGAGAGCTGCCCTATTCCTCCTTCGATACCTCAAAGCAACTGTCAATTGTGCCCTTTTTTATCCAAGCAGCAGCAGTTTAGCAATTCGTGGATACTCTGATGCTGACTGAGGTAGCTGCATTGACACCAATCGATCTTTATCTGGTTATTGCATATTTTTGGGGGATTGCTTGGTCGGCTGGAAAACCAAGAAGCAAAGGAATGTCTCCAAATCATCCACAGAAAGTGAATATCGCAGTATGTCTGCAGCAGGCAGTGAAGTTGAATGGGTTGCAGGGGTTCTAGAGGATTTGTTCATTCATATTTCTCTTCCCATTCCTCTTTGTTGTGATAACAAATCGGCCTTACAACTCTCCATCAATCCATTATATGACGAAAGGACCAAGCACATTAGGCTTGATGGTCATTACATTCGTGATTTGGTTCAGGAGGGACTCATTTCGACTATGTTTGTTCCCACTCATCTACAACTTGCAGACATTTTCACAAAGTCACTTGGGCTGTTCATCACTTCTTTCTGGCTTGCAAGATAGGACTCGTGTTTCACCACACACGTCCACCTTGAGGGGGGGCTATAGAGTATATAGAGATGAGCCATATGAGCTAGCATAAGGCTCGGTAATTTAGGACTAGATCAGCTTAGTGCAGCTATTGGGTTAGTTTAGTATAGCTATTGTCAGCTTGTAGTTAGCTATTGCGGTTAGGCTCTCGTTTGTATAAATAGCCTCAGTTTGTTACAACAGAAGTTGAGTTGGTTGAATGAAATAGAAAATTCCCTCACATCTCTCTCTCTCTCTCTCTCTCTCAACTGGTTTTTCTCCTTCGTTTCTGTCAATCTAGATCTAGCTATTGATTGCTAGATCTGATAATATGTGACCTATTGAATCTTAACCATGACGACAAGATAAAACAATATTCCCATGGTGGTTCAACTAAATAAAATAGATATAATATAATATAATATGGAGTATAATATATTTATATATTTTTAAAAAAACATGGATAAATCTTGTAAAAATATATTGATATCTGACGAAATCAGGTGATCGAAATATTATCTTAATCATATATTGTTATATTAACCTTGTAAAAATAGGTTGATATCTAACTAAATTGGTTAAAATTTTATTTTAAAATTTTAATTGGTTAAAAATACACTATAATTATGGAGAAATCATTACATATATGAACACACTACTACTTCTTTATTATTTGCAAAAAAAAACTATCAAACCTTGTAGTCACAAGACAAAATTTCCAAACAACATTTCTAGCCCATCCATAATTATAGTTCCTACCTTACCTTTAAATTACTGTCACTTAACTTTTTCAATTTATAAAAAAATTATCTATTCAGATATGTGAAGAGACCACAAGGAGTCTCAGGTTGAAAATACGAGTGAACAAGCCTTAGTACATAAGCTAGTGAACTACTCCTTTTATTGCCAACTGCTGATTTTAGGATGGAGTCTCTGATGAGACCTGGGGACCGGGATCGACCAAGGTTCAAGCTTTCGAGCACTCTATTTGTTGGGCTAATTTTTTGGATTTTGGAAACTATAAAAAAAAGATATGTCGAGCAAGATTCGCATGCCGGACTCTCACCTTTGAATCCCCTACACTCGATCTCATTCCTCTCGGAATCGCACTCTGATGATTGAGATCGGCTACTAGCTCACAAGCACTTGTGCACACGATCATCTGGTCCCGAGTCCCAATGTATCTTAGTATGGTATCAGATCGATAAAGTCAAACGATCCGACTCTTGATCGTGTGCTAGCTAAAAAAGAGAACGAGATGCTAGATCAGTTGTCCAAGTGTCAACTAGAGGCAAAGACCCTAGTTGCACTTGCAGGGCGTGTTGAAATATATAAAGAGACCAAAATGATTCTCATATTGAAAATATGAATGAATAAGTCTTAGTCTATAAAGTATGGAACTACTCCTTATATTGTCAATTGGTTTTAATATTGAACCTCAATGTGATCAGAGTCTATTTTAAAAATGGCAAAATAGGTTTATCTCATAATTTTCAATTTGACTTCCTATTTTATACTCGAAGGTTATAGGATAAAAATCTAATAAATAAATAAATATTTAAGATCGCAGAGTTTGGGAGTTGGGACCATAGCCAAATTAATGGAAATTTGAGATGATGGAAATGCAGGGTCCCCTAAACAGACCAATTAAGATAGGACTAAGTGGCCTCTTAGTCTTAGCTGCCGACAATAGACATTTTTGGTCGTTTTGGGATGTGGAAAGAAGCATATCTTCGGATTGGCTTTTTCTTTGTGCACAGCATTCCTTGAAATATGCCATATGTTATTACTGTAATACATTATGTATGTGTAACCTCGAACCATGTTAAGAATATGTGATATTAGCTAGCATTCCAGTTTAATTATATAGGGAATTCAAATCTACATAATTGGGTGGACTACTGATGCCAATTAATTTAAAATAAAATCTCACTCGATTTGTGTGTTCAATCAACTTGGTTAACACGGGTTGTAGTTAGGTGTGTGACTCTATAACCCACTATACTTTAACAAACCAACTACAACACTGTACTTTATACAATATGTATTACGTACGTACGTGGCGCCAAAACTAAGGTTAACGTACTACGTAGGATAATATACCCACCTATTTGGTTGTTTCTACTGATTCTCTGGCCTACAAAATTTTGGTACGTAGCAAAAAGTAATTATAAACTTGAGCTTGTTGCATTACGAGTTGATCGATCATTTTGGGTCACAACTTGAAAGGCAGTAGACCCTTTCAAGTTGAACGTACGAGTCACGCTATCCACATTACCAAGGACATGTTTGACAGTGGGTTGTTTTTTTAGGGATGAAGAGGCCCGATTATTGGGGTGAGAGATTATTTTTGTGAATTATGAGGGTTGAGGAGATGGATATTATTTTACAAGGGATTATTGTTGGGTTGATAAGGAAAAAGATTAATAATTTCCCATCACAATTCCCTCAATCTCAATCAGGATTGTCCGATGATATTCTTAATCCCCTGTTGGTAACCCTAAATTACCATGTAAAAAACCACTACACACAATTTGATGCATTTCCTATAATTTTCCCAGTCTCCCCAATCCCTAGTCAAACGTGCTCTAGGTTTTGGTTTTCTAATATTTTAGATGGATACACTAATTTAGCCAATTTTAAAATATTTTTATGGGCTTTATCTATATAAACTCTTAATTTAGAAGAGTTTAGAATGATTTGTCATTCTTAAAGACATTTTAGGAGTCTTAAATAATCATTTTTTTTCTTTAATTCTCCTTTTTTATTCATTTTTCTTTAATTCTTTTTTTTTTTAAAATTTTACTAACTATCTATATGAACTCTTAATTTAGAAGAGTTTAGGATGATGTGTCATTCCTAAAGACATTTTAGGAGTCTTAAATAATCATTTTTTTTTCTTTTTTTTTTCTTTAATTCTCCTTTTTTATTCTTTTTTCTTTAATTTTACTAACTATCTATATGAACTCTTAATTTAGAAAAGTTTAGGATGATGTGACATTCTTAGAGACATTTTAGGAGTCTTAACTAATCATTATTATTTTTTTTATTATTTTTTTATTATTTTTTTATTTTCTTTAATTCTCTTTTTTTTATTCATTTTCCTTTAATTCTCTTTTTTTCTTTAATTTTACTAACTATCTATATCTATAAAAACTCTTAATTTAGAAGAGTTTATTCTGAGGTGTCAACATTAGAGAGATTTTAGGGGTTTTGACCAATTATAATTTTTTTTCTCTTTAATCCTTTTTTTAATTCTCCTTTTTTCTTCTTTTTATTTTAATTCTTTTTCTTCTCTTTAATCTTACTAACTATCTATATCTATATAAACTCTTAATTTAGAAGAGTATAGGATGACATGTCAATCTTAGAGGCATTTTAGGAGTCTTAACTAATTTTTATTTTTATTTTTTCCATTTTTCTTTGATTTTCTTTAATTCTCCTTTTTTCTTCTTTTTCCTTTAATTCTCTTTTTCTTTAATTTTACTAACTTTTATATAATAAACTCTTAATTTCGAAGAGTTTAGGATGACGTGTCAATCTTATAGGCATTTTAGGAGTCTTAACTAATTTTTATTTATTTTTTTCCATTTTTCTTTAATTCTCCTTTTTTCTTCTTTTTTTCTTTAATTCTCTTTTTTCTTTAATTTTACTAACTATTGAGCTTAATTCACAATATTGAATTCAATCTAATATATGTAAAAGCCCGGATTTTTAAAATAATAATTTAAAAATAAACAAAATAAAATAGATTTAAGTCGGAAAATTCAGATATTTGAAAATCCTTATCCTCACCTTAATAATCGTATTTAAATTCTTAAAAACGGATTCCGACCCAATTCTGAACCTGAGAGAGTGGGTTTATGGATTTGTCTTCCGGGTATTTTGAATTTTGGTAGTGTTTGGATAAGAATTGAAATGGGTAAGTTTTATGTTGGGCTATTTGGGAAAAGTTTGACCGAGTGGGACCACCTCCTTTCACTCACACATACAAGTATACAACCAAACAAAATCTTGCTTGTTTTCCCTATACCTCTCGCTCAGTCACGCAACATCTTTCCCCTACTTTTTAATTGAGTTCTGCAACCCCTACCCACCCTATAGCCCCATCTTTCTATTTCATTTCCAGTCCCTCACCCATTTGGTTTGGAACAGCTCTCTCTCTCCCATGTTTCAAAACCCATCCTTCATCAACTTCTGCTCCGCCGGCCACAACTCCCACCATACTACCACTCTCACTCCCACCTTGTGCTGCCGAGCACCACCAACAGCCGACCCTCCGAGCATCCGACGAATCCCCGCCTTGTTCGAGAACGACGATCCGAGAAGCGACAACAAGCCAGGACAAGTCATCGGCGACCACGAGACGCGGTGGACGCCCAGAAGCAGGCCGCCAGCACCGACGTCGACGCCATTCCCGAGCCGGTTGTCTTGCTTTCGATTCAAAATGACCGGTGAGGCTCCCTCCATCTCTTCTATGTCAAAAGGCTCGAAAAGCTTCACCTTTCCTGACCGAATCTCCAACCCAGGTCGGAGGAGGGCTTCCCGGAGTCGTCAACGAGCCCAATCGAGCTCCGACGAAGCGCATCGAATCTCCGGCGAGCCTCGAACTCTCGGTGAGCTCTCCTAACCTCCCTCCAACTTTTATTGATTCAAATCCCTAGTTTGTTTCGTTCCCTTCTTGCTTGTTCCGAGAGTGCCGGTGAGAACGAGCGTGAGAGCGAGTGACAGCGACGAGCTCGGGAGCTCCGGCGAGGGAGAGCGGGGCTGTGCAAGCAGGTGCGAGGGGGCAAGCGAGCCGGAGCGAGGTGAGAGCGGGAGTGAGTGCGAGCATCAGGCGGGATTGAGCGAGGTGAGGACAAGGAAGGTTGAGGGAGAGCGATGAGGGCAAGCGATGGCGAGGGCGAAGCCGCGAGCAGAAGAACAGGTTGAAGACGATGCTAAACTGGCGTGGTGGGCCCGGCCACCTTCCTTTCTCTTCAGGGATTCGGGTTTGGGGATGAGTTGGGGCCCACTTCCTTCCTCTTGTTACCTTTGTTTAATCTGGCTATTTTTAGAATATGTTGACAAAAGAATGGGCTGGATCCGATTTTTAAAGTAATTGGGCTTTTGGCTTGGGCCTAAATTGGTGAATATTTATATAAAATGTATATTGAATGTAAGAATTGGTATGAGAATTTCGGTTTAATTATTAAATATTAAATTAATGGGATATTGTATATTATGATATTATGAACTTTTAAAATCGTTGGGATTTAAAATATAATATTATCGGACTTGGATTTTAGGAAGAAAAGGATTTGGGAAAAGGTTTTAAAGTTTGGAATTTAAATTAAGAAATGGAAATTAGTCTTATAAAATAAAAAGGGATGATGTTTTATAAGTGTATTTGGGTCAAGTATGATTGGAAAAGTGTTCTGAATAATGATTTAAGCTAACTTGAGATTTTAAAAGAGTTTTGGGAAATCTTGGAAAAGTGACTTACTTTGCCTAACTTGGTGAATATATTTGATGACTTTGTGTGTGATACTATGTGCTTTAAGTAACATTAGGAGTAGACTTATTTATATTACTTATATATGTGTTAGGTGATCATCTGTGACATGTTGGCTTCCTGTATACCTAGTTGTTGCCTTTTGCTGTTCTGCACTTCCAGGTGAGTTCCTATATGAGCTCACTCAGATTCGTAAAGAGATCTCCCTGCTTGTAGCCATGTGCATACTAGGTGCTTGCATTCATAATAAAGCATGTCATGTAGTATCCTGCTAGGATTGCACTCATGATTGAGCATTCGTTTACTCATTGCTTTTCTAAACAAAACGGCCGTTATCTGTGAAGTAACTAGAGTCATTGCTAGGGTTATAGGACGACCTAATCTCATCGGGTCCCGTCTTGAGTCAATCGAGTCATGAACTTCCTTATATTATGAGATGCCTGCGGGCTTTATTTTGGATACGGGTTGGGCATGCGTGCCACCCGATGATAATGGAATGCATTCACGAGCTGGCCAGTCTCCGCCCTATCGGAAGGGGGTGGAGGTAGGAGAGGGATATACCACTTGGTATTCGGTGCTAAGGCCTTATTATATTTACGCACTTGATCTTAGGGGCATGTTAGTGTGTTAACATTCCGCCTTGCATCTAGAAGCATCTTTATCAGGACTAGCGTGTGTATGTGTCTGCTTGTTTGGGACTATATTGCGTAGGGCTTCGATCTGACACCGCCCCGCATACATTTTTTTTTAGGTTTGTTTTGCAGCATTATTGTTCCTTGCTTCTGTGACGTGGGAACTCTCTTGGGCGATTGCAAAGAAATGGTCCAACCTTAGATTTTGATAAATACACTTATTGATTTTGTTTTGACCCGGCTTAGCCGTGGCACCCTCTTGTATTGTACCTTGATTCTACTATCTGCATGACTGTTGGTTTTCTACGCTTAGACTTATGAAAGGTACTGGGGACTTCCCCGGGGATTCCAACGATCCCTTCGAATTTTGGGTATGAAATCCCACTTCAAAATGTTAGGATAGAATTTCAAACCTTCAACCTGTACTCGGGGCGCAAGATCCCAACGAGGGGTTTCATCCCTCGAAACGTAACCCGGGAATCATAATTCCGGGCCGTTACAAAGATGGTATCAGAGCCAGGTTATGCAAACCGAGTATGATAGGTTGAAGTGGTTTTGAAAGTGGCCCACAGTTTTCAAATGGTTTTTCAAAATGTTTTAGAAAGGGCAAAATGAATTTAATATGGCTAACTCAAATGGATTAAATATGAACTTGACTTAATAAATCTGGTAATCAAACAAATGGGAAACGAAGGGGTAGTGAAGGCGTTAGACCATCCCTATTGGATGTAGTTGGGAACGGGTAGGCAAAATATAGCTTGTTCTTTACAGATGGGCCTACAAGACCCCAAGGCTTTGCATCGTAGTGGCTGGAGTGGCGAGTTAGGTAGAGACCGTGAGGTTTTGCCCCTCCGGTTAGTCGCCCCTCGAAGGGCGGCCCATAGGATATCTTGATTGTTGATTGTTCTGTGCTGAGTGTTGTTTGCTTAAATTGGAGACCTGACTGATATTTTGACTATGAATAATGTGTTAATTGCCTATGTGAATGGAATAGCGGGGGAGACCTTCTGCCATTATAGAGTCCTTGTGGGATTGCCTTTTACCTCTTAAGCCTGACTATTTCCTTCTTCGGTCTTCTTTTCCCGACCTTACTAAATGTCCTTATTGAGCTTTTCTTGCGATGTCGGTGTGATATACGGGAAATCGGGAGGAATAACCACATTTGAGGTTGTATTGGAGTATGATGTTTACTTGATCCATTTGCTACCCTACTCGAGAGTCACACGAATATTACACGGGAAACAAGTTATGGGGATTCTGAGAGTGAGTCAGAGTCGCCCTTGTAGACCTCTGTCGGGTTATCTTAATTGCTTTGTCCATGATTGTATGATTCTATATGTACTACCCCCTAGACCTGTAGATTGATTGTTAGTGTGAATTTATGCCTACATGCTTGGATGTCCATGTTTAGCCATTGCTTAGGTTCGTGTTACCTTTCATTGCCTATATCATCCCAACATGATCTACTTAGTATATGCATTGTTATACTAATGCTTGAATGAATGTGTCATATGTTATAAAACCGCATGATTGATGCCCTCTATGCAAATAGGCTCATGATAGTGTGCTCGTTCTATTTTGATATCTTGGTAGAGTGAGTTATTTACTTGATGGGTGTGTGTGACAATTTGATGTTCAACCTGATTAATATGATATCTAGTTTCCAAAATGCTTATCCAATTATCATGCCATGATGACCTCTATGCTTCTCACATACTTTCATGAATGTATGACCTGACACGCCACACGAATACACACCACTATAACTCTTGGTTTTGTATATGCATGACTCGACATGATGTGGTATTCCCAATATATATCTTGATGACGATCCTCAATGTGAATTCGTGGTTGTATGCCATTATGTATCCATGCTTGACCACCTTGTTTAGGTCTCATGTCGTACTTCGTTGTATAACTGTCATATCTCCTATGCATGCACAACCTGACTTCATTGGTTCCCCGCATCGTCATACTAATGATGGACTAATGATGGATTGAATGCATATGTCGCAAGTTACAAACTCGCATGATGTTTACACACTCTCTCTTGAATTAGGATCATGATAGTGTGACCCTTAGCATATTAGTCTCACTCTTGCTACTCCTCGTGCCTTTATGACCACTAAACTATAGCATGCTTAACTTCCTGATTTCTGTGATGTTTTCTCCTCCTCAATGGTATCCTCTTGTATTTCCCTGAATTTATGACTTGATATTTTGTGCATGTGTCTTAGATGTTTGCATGGACTCGTAACTGTCTATCTTGCTTCTAGATCATTACGGTGTGGCTTATGCGACTCTTTGCAAACTGTTGTGCTAATCGAATGAATGTATGTATGAATCATGAGTTAGTATCATGTTTTCGCATATAAATGATACCTAAATGCTAGGGTGAGTCTATTCGAAGTACCTTGATTGTATTAATGTTCGATATGTGCCGGTAGTATCCCATAGGGCTTATGAATTTCAATATGACTCGTTGTGTGTTAATTTGTCATGCTTGCTTCATCACATGAATATGATTGTCCCATTATGTGATAGTTGTTGTACCATTCCATGTACTCATATACCGGTTCATTCTTAGCATAATTATAATCTATCGTCCGTGATGTTCTCTTGTTCACTCTGTAAAGATACCCATGTCTTATCATGTATCGCTATCATCATGTAGGATCACGATGTGACTTGATATATCCTGATGTTAAATACATGCCTTGGTTATATACTGTCAATCTATACTTGTGTACTTGCATGCTTTATATTCATGTGAAGTCATGCTACCTTAAGCTCATATTGCCGTTTCCGCCATAATTCCCTCTTGTTCTCATATGGTCACGCTACGATCAGTTGACTCCTTAAATGCAATCGTGCTAGTTGTTAAATGAACATGTAATCTATGATGCATAACTGCACCTCTCATCGTGTTAAAATATATCTTATAGGACCCAAGAATTATGGCTTGTGTGTATTCATGCCCTACTTGCATTATGATCTGCTCTTTCGTGGAATCGACTTTGCAAAGTCTTGTATTCTTTCCAACATCTCTAATGTGTGATCCTTTTAACTGATTAGGAATTGATTGACCCAACTATAGAGTTAGTGCCTATTTTCAACGCATGTTAAGCATTAGGTGATTATCAATGTGTGTCTGTCATCTCATCACTGGATGTTGTTTTTGCATGCCCCTTGACATTCTTAATGCTTCTGCAAATGAATAATCTGGCACCTTGCATGTCCAAGCACACATCACGATAGGTATAAGGCACTCGCATGATTACCTTTGCATACATAATGTAGCTTACCGTCCCCTTGAAACATGATACCTTAGGAGCATTGTCCTGTCTCACATTATGATATGAGCATGACTCCTTCATCAAAACTGCTTATATTCCTTTTATATGTGCTAATGATTGGGTGCAATAGTGGTCCTGCTTAAACTTCTATGACTCATCCCACTATTATATGGAGTTGCTCGATGCATCTTATTCATATACATCTGTAACTGTCATGTAGTACCTTGTAAAATATATGCATGCAGAGATATGACTTGTACGATCGCATGCTTAAATTGTATCTCATGGAACTGCTCTTGTCATAGGTTGTGATAGCCTTGCTATACCCTCTCTATATGATCTTGTGACTATCTAAGCATATTAAATATTGCTAGCCAGTTAGAATGTTATGCCTCCACATGGTTGTATCATGCTAAGTATGATTAGTGGCATGTTTATGTGTGTTCTCATCCAAGTTGTTCTTATCACATGACGCCCTTCTAATGCTTAACTGTATGACTCATATTTTTATGAAATGTGTGTTAATTAGCATTTGAATACCACGTTGCATGTTATACCCTACGACATGGTAGATGCATGTATGCATGAACTGTGTTTTGGTGACAAATTGTTCCTCAATGACTACCTCTGATTGCGTTTTTTTTCCTTAAATATATATTACTAGTGTCATGAAGGACTTACTTTCCTCATAGCTTCTTGTGTGATGACATCCCACACTTACCCTATCATTATGAGAAGTCATTACTATAAGATGTGATTATTGTACCGCTTTTATATGACCTGCACATGTGTACTTGTTACGAGTGATTTACCCTACCTATAATGCTCTGTAATGTTTATTAGATTTCGCATGAGCTATGTGTCACACCAATCTATTATTGCATTTGTATATACATATTTCTTATACATATCAAGCTTGTCTGATATACGAAATGAAAAGTTGCTAGCTAGTCCCTTATACCCCATGCAGAACTCGATCATGCTTTTGGTTGCCCCTATCTATTAACATTTTCATCAAGGTAGGTACGTGTTAGTGTTCAGTGATGTGACTAGTTTACTTCATGATTGGTATGTGTCTTGCTTGCTGCACTTATGACCTCGTAGAGTTCCATAAGGGCACCATACTCCTTCTTGGGTCGGGATCTTGTTTCTTTTTCGTCGTGTCATCATCAGTTGGTTTGTGCTCGGTTCCGTGGGGTGTCCGGGTTGTTCTCCTTGTCTCTCCCCTATCTCCACTAACTTAAAAGTTGCTTGCAATACTTCGACAAACGATGTCGTAGAAAAGAGCACGTTTAGCCAAATAGCACGGGAGTGGCACATCGGAAGCACGGTGGGCCCATAGACCCCAGGTCCCAGAACTGACATATTGATTCTTGAATGACGAACTAGTAGTGGACGTTACCTAGTTAACCTCTACTTATCAGGATAGATTTTAGTGCTTGGGTGTTCCTATGTGACTAACCTTGTGATATGATTGGTGTTAGGTGTCGGTAAGCATTGCCTGTTCTTTTACTTGTGGAATGTGAATTACACCTGCTGAAATCTTGACTTGTGTTGGTAATAATGATATTATGTGCCCGATAATATGTGACAGTATGATATTGCGATGTTGGCATGATATTACCTTTGCTCGAATTATTATTAGCATGATGTAATGTGATGACTTGTTGTGTCAATACTTGATATTCTGCGATACTTGCTAAGCATGATAGTATCTTAGGATTTATGACGTGTGACTTTGAGGTATTGAGAGATAATGATGTATAAACCTAGTGTGAAATCATGTTATATGCTGATATGAAATACTTGGGAACTTAGTGATAGTAGAATGAAGGGTTCATAGTATAAGGGTGCATGTTATCTTGATATATTGGTATGCGATATCCTGTTAAGCTAAATGTTGTCGCGATGCTATTTTGTGCTACTATGTTGTTAGACTTAGCTATTGTTGAACCATGAAAGCATGACCGATTCTATGTTAATGACTTGAACATAAATTGCTGGAATGTACGTGCTTGTGGTGATACCTCTATGCATTGAGATTTCAAAATTGATTTTCAGCTAAATCATTGGCTATGAAAATGGTGAATACCTTGGCTTGCTGAATCTTGTTGAAATGGATTTTGTTGTGCTAACTTGTTGCTTCCTATTAGACTGACACCTCTATTATGACAAAATTTTGTTGTGTTGGTAGTGGTAAGTAAGAAACCATGATGATGTGATCTACTATAAAGTTGAGACTTGATGTGTTTGTGTGTTGCCCTTTCGAAAAAATGACATTTCTGCTTGATGCATTCTTATTTGTTTACACCTAGAACATGAAATCCTAATGTTGAGTGTGACGTTTTAATTTATTGGTGTGCGACAATGTTGTTAATGGCTATTCATGTTATGGTTTTGGCGTGGCCAATCTTTACGGTGGTTAGTTGTTTATGAGGTGGCATGTCTTGGTTATGTTGATTCTGATAATGGCGAGAGATTTGTAGATTGGAATTGCTTTTGAGATTGGAACCTAGGAAGAGAATATGAGATTAGCCTTTAGAGGTGGATGATTCCACCTCTTAAGTTCTGAATTTGCTTGACTAACTTGGATTTTGAAAAGCTTTGGAATGGTTTTGCAGTTTAGAGGTTTGCTTGATTTGGAAGGTTTTAAATGGTTTCGAAAAAGACTAACTTGGATTTTGAGGTACCGAACGCGATCGGAAATTTCCACGATTTTAAGGCCAATTTTTTTTCAATTGCGGAATCCCATTTGAAACTTTTAAAACCTGGGCAACTCTATGATACTTCACGAAGTGGATACAAGCATTTTATGAGGGCGCTTGTAGGGTGTTTGCTAAGACCTAGTGATGATATTGTAGAACTTTTAGAGTTGTGGTACTTCCGAAAAGTCAAAGCGAGGATGTGATAGGGGCGCTTATTGCATACTTGTCAAGACCAATTGGAGATGTCACGACCGTGACTAAGGTGTTGTGAGAATCCCGGAAGACGCAACCGAGATTATTACAAGATCTTGGGACATGGTCCTTGTACTCATCAATTTCAAACTTCATCCCCTACTTTGCTTTGGTTTTAGTCTCGGGGACGAGACTTTTTTTTAGAGGTGGATGATGTAAAAGCCCGGATTTTTAAAATAATAATTTAAAAATAAACAAAATAAAATAGATTTAAGTCAGAAAATTCAGATATTTGAAAATCCTTATCCTCACCTTAATAATCGTATTTAAATTCTTAAAAACGGATTCCGACCCAATTCTGAACCTGAGAGAGTGGGTTTATGGATTTGTCTTCCGGGTATTTTGAATTTTGGTAGTGTTTGGATAAGAATTGGAATGGGTAAGTTTTATGTTGGGCTATTTGGGAAAAGTTTGACCGAGTGGGACCACCTCCTTTCACTCACACATACAAGTATACAACCAAACAAAATCTTGCTTGTTTTCCCTGTACCTCTCGCTCAGCCACGCAACATCTTTCCCCTACTTTTTAATTGAGTTCTGCAACCCCTACCCACCCTATAGCCCCATCTTTCTATTTCATTTCCAATCCCTCCCCCATTTGGTTTGGAACAGCTCTCTCTCTCTCATGTTTCAAAACCCATCCTTCATCAACTTCTGCTCCGTCGGCCACAACTCCCACCATACTACCACTCTCACTCCCTCCTTGTGCTGCCGAGCACCACCAACAGCCGACCCTCCGAGCATCCAACGAATCCCCGCCTTGTTCGAGAACGACGATCCGAGATGCGACAACAAGCCAGGACAAGTCGTCGGCGACCACGAGACGCGGTGGACGCCCAGAAGAAGGCCGCCAGCACCGACGCCGACGCCATTCCCGAGCCGGTTGTCCTGCTTTCGATTCGAAACCACCGGTGAGGCTCCCTCCATCTCTTCTATGTCAAAAGGCTCGAAAAGCTTCACCTTTTCTGACCGAATCTCCAACCCAGGTCGGAGGAGGGCTTCCCGGAGTCGTCAACGAGCCCAATCGAGCTCCGACGAAGCGCATCGAATCTCCGGCGAGCCTCGAACCCTCGGTGAGCTCTCCTAACCTCCCTCCAACTTTTATTGATTCAAATCCCTGGTTTGTTTCATTCCCTTCTTGCTTGTTCCGAGAGTGCCGGTGAGAACGAGCGTGAGAGCGAGTGACAGCGACGAGCTCGGGAGCTCCGGCGAGGGAGAGCGGGGCTGTGCAAGCAGGTGCGAGGGGGCAAGCGAGCCGGAGCGAGGTGAGAGCGGGAGTGAGTGCGAGCATCAGGCGGGATTGAGCGAGGTGAGGACAAGGAAGGTTGAGGGAGAGCGATGAGGGCAAGCGATGGCGAGGGCGAAGCCGCGAGCAAAAGAACAGGTTGAAGACGATGCTAAACTGGCGTGGTGGGCCCGGCCACCTTCCTTTCTCTTCAGGGATTCGGGTTTGGGGATGAGTTGGGGCCCACTTCCTTCCTCTTGTTACCTTTGTTTAAACTGGCTATTTTCAGAATATGTTGGCAAAAGAATGGGCTGGATCCGATTTTTAAAGTAATTGGGCTTTTGGCTTGGGCCTAAATTGGTGAATATTTAAATAAAATGTATATTGAATGTAAGAATTGGTATGAGAATTTCGGTTTAATTATTAAATATTAAATTAATGGGATATTGTATATTATGATATTATGAACTTTTAAAATCGTTGGGATTTAAAATATAATATTATCGGACTTGGATTTTAGGAAGAAAAGGATTTGGGAAAAGGTTTTAAAGTTTGGAATTTAAATTAAGAAATGGAAATTAGTCTTATAAAATAAAAAGGGGTGATGTTTTATAAGTGTATTTGGGTCAAGTATGATTGGAAAAGTGTTCTGAATAATGATTTAAGCTAACTTGAGATTTTAAGAGAGTTTTGGGAAATCTTGGAAAAGTGACTTACTTTGCCTAACTTGGTGAATAAATTTGATGACTTTGTGTGTGATACTATGTGCTTTAAGTAACATTAGGAGTAGACTTATTTATATTACTTATATATGTGTTAGGTGATCATCTGTGACATGTTGGCTTCCTGTATACCTAGTTGTTGCCTTTTGCTGTTCTGCACTTCCAGGTGAGTTCCTATATGAGCTCACTCAGATTCGAAAAGAGATCTCCCTGCTTGTAGCCATGTGCATACTAGGTGCTTGCATTCATAATAAAGCATGTCATGTAGTATCCTGCTAGGATTGCACTCATGATTGAGCATTTGTTTACTCATTGCTTTTGTAAACAGAACGACCGTTATCTGTGAAGTAACTAGAGTCATTGCTAGGGTTATAGGACGACCTAGTCTCATCGGGTCCCGTCTTGAGTCAATCGAGTCATGAACTTCCTTATATTATGAGATGCCTGCGGGCTTTATTTTGGATACGGGTTGGGCATGCGTGCCACCCGATGATAACATTCCGCCTTGCATCTAGAAGCATCTTTATCAGGACTAGCGTGTGTATGTGTCTGCTTGTTTGGGACTATATTGCGTAGGGCTTCGATCTGACACCGCCCCGCATACATTTTTTTTTTAGGTTTGTTTTGTAGCATTATTGTTCCTTGATTCTGTGACGTGGGAACTCTCTTGGGCGATTGCAAAGAAATGGTCCAACCTTAGATTTTGATAAATACACTTATTGATTTTGTTTTGACCCGGCTTAGTCGTGGCACCCTCTTGTATTGCACCTTGATTCTACTATCTACATGACTGTTGGTTTTCTACGCTTAGACTTATGACAGGTACAGGGGACTTCCCCGGGGATTCCAACGATCCCTTCGAATTTTGGGTATGAAATCCCACTTTAAAATGTTAGGATAGAATTTCAAACCTTCAACCTGTACTCGGGGCGCAAGATCCCAACGAGGAGTTTCATCCCTCGAAACGTAACCCGAGAATCATAATCCCGGGCCGTTACAATATAATTATCTATATCTATATAAACTCTTAATTTAGAAGAGTATAGGATGCCCTGTCAATCTTAGAGACATTTTAGGAGTCTTAACTAATTTTTATTTTTATTTTTGCCATTTTTCTTTGATTTTTAATTCTCCTTTTTTCTTCTTTTTCATTTAATTCTCCTTTTTCTTTAATTTTTCCAACTTTTATATAATCTATATATACTCTTAATTTAGAACACTTTAGACTTATGTGTCAACTTCTCCTTAATCCTCTCTTTTCCACCAATCAAGTTTTTTTGTCCCTTTTTTAATTATTTATTTTCTTTAATTAATATTTTTATCTCTTTAAACTAATCACATTTTTTTTTCTTTTATTCTTAACATATTTACTAACAATCTATATCTATATATCTATATCTATATATACTCTTAATTTAGAACACTTTAGGCTTATGTGTCAACTTGTCCTTAATCCTCTCTTTTCCACCAATCAAGTTTTTTTGTCCCTTTTTTAATTATTTATTTTCTTTAATTATTATTTTTATCTCTTTAAACTAATCACATTTTTTTTTCTTTTATTCTTAACATATTTACTAATAATCTATATCTATATATACTCTTAATTTAGAACACTTTAGGCTTATGTGTCAACTTGTCCTTAATCCTCCCTTTTCCACCAATCAAGTTTTTTTGTCCCTTTTTTAATTATTTATTTTCTTTAATTATTATTTTTATTCTTTTTTTTTATCTCTTTAAACTAATCACATTTTTTTTCTTTTATTCTTAACATATTTACTAACAATTGGGCTTAATTTAAAACATTAAAGAAAAAAAATGTAACCATCAATATATACTCTTAATCTATATCTATATCTATATCTATATATTCTATATATAAAATCTTAAAACAGAAGAGTTTTTGCATACGTGGCACGTCCACCTTAATCCTCTCATTTTTAACCAATCACTTTTTTCTCTTTCCTTTTTATTTTCTTTTTGCAATTAATGTTTATTTTTGAAATAACTAATGGGTTTAATTCAAAATAATAAATTAATATATAACTTATATCTATTTGTAAATCTTCATATACTATCACAATAGAATTTTAATGGATTTATTTCCTTTTTGCAATTAATTTTTATTTTTGAAATAACTAATGGGTTTAATTCAAAATAGTAAATTAATATATAACTTATATCTATTTGTAAATTTTCATATACTATCACAATAGAATCCATCTTTAATGAATCTATTATACTCTTCTCCTGTGAGTTTGTTCTTATAAGTTTAAATCAAAATATTAAATTAATATTTTATTTTTTTTTAAATCGCGTCATGGCGCGGGAACTGCACTAGTAAACTATTAATTTAGAAGAGTTTAGGATGACGTGTCAATCTTAAAGGCATTTTAGGAGTCTTAACTAATTTTTATTTTTATTTTTCCATTTTTCTTTAATCCTCCTTTTTTTCTTCTTTTTCCTTTAATTCTCTTTTTTTTTCTTTAATTTTACTAACTATTGAGCTTAATTCAGAACATTGAATTCAATCTAATATAACTATTTGGCTTAATTCAAATTTATTTACTAACTATTGGGCTTAATTCAAAACGTTGAATATAACTATTGATTATGACAAATCACATTTAAACAATTTTAGAATGATATTGATATTATTATCACTAAGTAATTTAAAATATCTATATTTATGTATTATACTTTACATAAGATTTAAAAAAAATGAGATAATTATAAGA
This sequence comes from Persicaria tinctoria, assembly GCA_037127255.1. NCBI lineage: Eukaryota > Viridiplantae > Streptophyta > Magnoliopsida > Caryophyllales > Polygonaceae > Persicaria > Persicaria tinctoria. The sequence goes on along the minus strand of JBANSL010000016.1, from coordinate 28,790,795 downwards.
TACATTTGTTCTAAAGTTTTTTTTATGATTTTTATCTTAACATTTATTATATTTTATAATATATATATAATATTGTAGTTTAAAAAGAGCGCGGCATGACACGAGAATCGTCCTAGTTGGTCTTAATTTCTAACTTTATAGTTTATACCTTAAGAGTTTTGGTTAAAAAAAACTTTTTAAAAAAATATTCTCTATTATAAAAACATAACCCCTATAAAAACCAGTTTAAAAATATAAAACTAACTAATTTTGGGAGGATCTTGCCAAATCAATTCATGGGTTTTAACCACCCTTAATCTGTGCTCATATGTATTACTCGATCCAGTGGCGGAGCTGGGGGTGCTCGGGGGTGCCCAAGCACCCCCCTGGTTCGGAAAAAAAATTCAAAAAAATCAATTTTTTTTTTTGCATATATTTAGTATTTTTAAGGTAATATAATATCTTTAAATTATACTTGAGTTGTTTTTATAGATTCAACCATAGATTCAAGTATGAGATACCATATGGGTACAGTTGATTTGCTAATTTCAGTTCAACCATCAATTTGTAGATTCAACCATAGATTCAACAAATTTACAGTTTATTTTTTTACTTCAGTTCATTCATCTGTAATGAAATGAACTCAATGTGTTTTGTTAATTTGAATTCATTTCAACCATATGGATTCCATTTGTAGATTCAATAAATTTACAGTTGATTTTTTTTATAGATTCAACCATCGATTTGTAATGGAATGAACTCAAGGTGCTTTGTTAATTTGAATTCATTTCAACCATAGTTCAACAATATGGACACCATTTGTAGATTCAACAAATTTACAGTTGATTTTTTTTTTGTAGATTCAACCATCGATTTGTAATGAAATGAACTCAAGTTGCTTTGTTAATTTGAATTTTTTTTCATTGTTTATACTTGTTTGTTTGTATTTTATTTTATCGTTTTGATTGGTATTGTAGTGATTATAAATTTGTATAGGTATTTTATAAAATTTATGTGGTTGATTTTACAAATTGCAATGTATCAGATAAGAATTTCAGTTTGTGTTTAACTGTTTTATTTTGTTGTTGTAGTTATCACATTATCACGTTATTGGGCGATGAAACTATAGAAGGACTTCTTTACGCATCGAATTGGTTTCGTAATGAATTTGAAATTTGATATTCAGGTATTTTATTATATTTCATCTTAAGTGTTTTAATACTTTCAATCTCTAATCATGCTTTATTTTGTAGCTTTCAAAGATTAATCTATTAATGTGTTATGCTCTTTGCTTATTTTCAGGTTTTTTGCTTGAAGACAGAGACATAATAAAAATTCTCTCAAGTGTCTGGACTGAATTTAGGTTGGGTACTTGTGTGCTTATTTTCAAGTTGCACTTGTGTACTTGTTATGCCCTTTTCTTATCAAATTTCAATTTGTTGCAATTATGTATGGTTTCAAGTGTGGAATGTACTATCAGACTGTGATTGAATGTATGGACAATGGACTGATTAGGTGTTATGAATGTATTATGGGTTATGTGTTGTTTGTAATAAAACTACGAGTAATGCAGCTAAGCTATAAAACGATCCAAAAAAGGAGCTCAAAAACGAGTTTCCAGCACAAAACAAGCTTACCACAATAAAACCAGCTCGAACGAGCTCGACTCGAGCTTGTTCAAATGCTTGCGAGCCGAGTTCGATCACGCTTCTAATTAGCTCGATTAAAATTCGAGCTCGAGCTCGGACCGATTACAAATGAGCCGAATCTAAGCATCCCTCTGTTCGGCTCATTCGGCTCGAATAACACCCATAATGGTGACTCTTGTCCCATTACTCATATTGGCACCATTATATATCTTTCCTCATCTCACCTTACATAATGTGTTGTGTGCTCCTTTCTTTCAAAATAATCTTCTCTCCCTTACCAAACTTGTTCATGAGCACAGGTACAATGTCAATCTCACATATGATTACTGTGTTATTCAGGACCCTACAAGGATGACTGCAAGGATGAAGATGATAGCTCATGGTAGATACATGGATGTCCTCTTTTACATGGATCCTGCAACTGCTGGCAAGAATCCTTTGTGATCTTCATATGTCTACAACAACACCTCTTTACAGTTCTGCCACTACTTTATCGTTATTTCTTCCTAAAACAACTGATATTGTCCCAAAACTACTGCCTTGTGGAATTTAAGGTTAGGGCATGCCCTTCTTGTTAAGATTAAACATATTGATCACATTAAAGATAATATAATGCCTATTTTCTATTATGGTTGTTCTATTTGTCATATGTCTAAGCAAACCAGATGTGCTTTTCATGTGAGCTCTCCCTCTTCTGATCACAATTTTGAAATTTTACATTGTGATGTTTGGGGCCCATATGATGTGCCTACACTAAATGGTTACATATTCTTTCTTACCATCTTGGATGATAAAAGTAGAAGTGTGTGGGCAATTCTTATGAAACACAACAGTGAAGTTCCTACACACCTTAAGTCTTTCATCCTAATGGTTCAAAATCAATTCAATGTCATGGTTAAAACCTCTAAAACAAATTAAGGAACTAAGTTCCTCAACTCTGAGGTTCAATCTCTAACTCAGTCCTTGGGCATTGTCCATCAGATGTCTTGTGTCTATACTACACAACAAAATGGAAGGGTTGAGAGGTACCACAGATATATTCTTGAGATTGCAAGATCTCTCATGCTTCAATCATCCCTACCCACTAAATTTTGGGGAGACATTATTCTCACTGCCACCTATATCATCAACAGATTGCCAAACCCCATTCTTCAACACAAATAACCACATGAAATTATGTATGCCAAATCACCCTCTTACTCTCATCTCAAAGTGTTTAGTAGTCTTTATTTTACCACTAATCTCTCTTCGTCCCAAAATAAATTCTCATCGAGGTTTGATCCTTGTGTCTTTATAGGCTATCCTCATGGGAAGAAAGGTTTCAAATTGTACAATTTAAAATCTCACAAAGTTTTGATCAGCAGGGATGTTCACTTCTATGAGCACATATTCCCTTACAAGTTTTATATTGATACATCCTCTTATACCCCCTACCACCTTTACTGACTCCATTGATTAAAATTTCCCTTGGGACTACACCTCTTTCAATCACCGTTCTATCTTTGATCAACCTTCCTCACTACCTGCTAACATAGATGACGATCATGATCCCTCTGTCACACCCATATCAACTGTTGATTATTCTCCACTCACATCTCCTCTCAATTTGATGATACACCATCCCTTCAGCTTGTTGTTAGACATTCTACCAGAGATCACATGCCTCCTGCATGGTTACAGGATTATGTACATTTGGCCATCTTGGATCCATCTGTTGCTCTATCTTCATCACTAGCTAAGTCTCCTTATCTCATAGCCTCTGCATGCTCTTATAAGCATTGCTCTGTTCCTTACCAAACTTTTTGTAAAGACCGGAATTTAATTAATATTTATAAAATATCCATAGGATAATCCGAATATTATCCTCCCTTATAATTATGAAAACCCGAAAAATTTAAAATTTTTATGCCTAGCTTTACATGGATTCAATAATGGGAAAAATATACCCAAGCTACTTTTCTCGTATCTTATAAACCTAACAGATTTTAACGCTTCGCGAGCTCGGATTTTACATTATGTTAAAGAGGTCATCCACCCAAATTGCCTAACATTGAGCCACCAAACCCTTGACTTGTGGCTTTCTTGTGAATGTAGACATTCAACCACTCCCATCACTTCCTTCCCATCACACCCATGCTTTGACTCATGAAGCCAACCACTCCCATCACTTTCTTCCCATCACACCCATGCTTTGACTCATGAAGGCAACCACCCCTCTCCTATATAAGCGTGACCCCAATACTCATGAGGAGCTCATCCAAAGAAGCCCCACCGTCACTTGAGAGGAGAGAGAGAGAAGGAGAGCCTTGCTCCATTTTAGGTCCATTTTGGACAGCCTTCACAAGAAATAGCATAACTCCCTCCATACTCATCCAAATTGAGCAAACTCGGTGGACATGGATCCGTCTTAAACACAGTTTTCTATACATATCTCAAACACAAAAATCCAAGGTCGTTTTCCCATCCAAAATTGTCCATCTTTGGAGCTGCAGAAAACTGTTTTTGAAGGGTCTTGAGAGTTTGACATGATTTCTTGGTAAGAACCCTTCCTTTCTTCCAAAACTGAGTTCCAACATGTGTTTTAACTCATTTTATTCAACTTTGAGTAAGAATCTAAATCATGTTTTGGGATTTTTGGTGACAAAATGGAAAGGTGTTTGAAAGGTGTTCCGAAGGACTCCCGAGGGTGTTCTTGAGTCATTTGTGTGGGATTCTTCAAAGGTAATCCCTCATCCGCCTCCCCCTATCTAGGAATAGATCTTGTGTGCTTGGAAAGGTCTTAGGAAGTGGAGCCTCTATGTGTTTTTGGTTGCGTTTTGTAGCAAATGTCAAGAAACAAAATGGATATATGTGCCTCTGTAATTTGGACTTTAATTACAATCCAACGGTCTGATTTAGCTGAAATCTTAATATGATGTTAATGGAAATGTTATCTAACTTCTCTTTAACGGCAATCCAACGGTTGGATAAAGAGTTATTATAATTTTAGTAACCAGTGTTTATAATGACTCGGTTAGAAAACTTGGTTAAGGGAATGCTAAGAATATGGTTAAATATATGATGGCATAACCGAAACTTAGAGCATATAAAATACAGAAATGAAGTATACTCATAACTTGGCTTATGATCCGATAAGAAGAAAATCGATTATGTGATAATACGATATAGATTATAACTGTTTAAGTCCGGATCACTTAACCAAAGTGCGTAATCTATAGAATCGTGAACCTCATGTGGATATATGTTGATTATTAGGTTGGGTACCATGCATTAGAATACCACCTAATAAAAGCTTAATGGAATTAATAGGCTCCTGTTGATTGGATCATTGGTTGTGCACTTTATTGCTTGCTTATTCTCCGGACTCCAAGTAAGTCCCATGGACTTACTCATGATGGATTTATGTGATACTCTTTGTCTTATCGAGAGTCTTCATGCATCACGCGACCTAGTAACATGTTTAGGAATATAAACTGGTAATATGACGTAGGATGAACTTAGTAAATTCAACACTTCATATGTATACTATATGTCTATGGTAGGACGGCCGTCAAAATCTAAATAAATGACTTATACTAGATGGAACACAAATGAAATGATGAAAGACTTATGATGAGAAAGAATGAGTATGTTTGAGAAGTATGAGTACGTTTGAGAAGGATGAGTACGTTTGAGAAGGATGAGTACGTTTGAGAAGATATTATGATATGATGGTGATGATGATGATGATTATGATGATGATAAGGGTCCTTGTGTGTTTATTCCGCATTTATATATATCTATACACTTGCTTATGTGTTACATTTTAACATTCATGTAGTTTAAGTATGCTTCTTTATATGGCATTGAGTGTGTATATTTCCGATGATTGACCCCGATTTATTTCTTGTTTTTAGATTCAGGTACCCCTTACCCGATATGACTTACTTATGTGGATGGTTGTCGGGACAGACCTTTTGGGACGATTAGAGCGAGTGAGGCATGACTTACACACTCTTTACTTTCTCGCTTACTTTGATTTGGTTTTGACCAAGCTATGCCGCGACGACTTTGATGTACGTTATTTCCGCACTTTATATTTCTGAATTGAAAATCATTTACACGATAGTACCTAGGACAGGTGAACGCCTCCAACAGGAGCGTGTAATTCTAGGGGTTCGCAATCCCCATCTTTTGACAACTAAATCTTCCGCTTAAATGATCCAAAGCTCACGGGAGAAGACCAAACTTCTCCTATAACGTTCCCCGATAATCTAGTATTCTGAACCTTATTTACCTTCTAAGTAGGTTTATGGAGGTTAATTCGGGTACTTAAATTTCGGGTCGTTACACTTTTATTGCTAATGCAACCTCATTTACTGAACCTAAATCTATGCTTGAGGCTTTGAGGGACCCTGATTGGTGTGATGCCATGTTGACTGAGTTAGCGGCTTAGGAAAGAAATGGTACCTGGACAATTCATTCCCCCCAGAGGATCAATCTGTTCACATGTAAACGGTTATACAAACTAAAGTTGAAGAGTGATGTCACCTTAGATAGACACAAGGCCTGACTGGTTGCTAGGGGATTCACTCAATTGGAAGGAGTGGACTATTCCGAAACCTTTTCCCCTGTGGCAAGGATGATCTTAGTCAGAACCCTGATGGTTGTTGTTGCTGCTAAAGGATGGCATGTTGCTCAACTTGATGTTACAAATGCCTTTCTCAATGGTGATCTGGAGGAAGATGTATTTATGTCCTTACCTCCTGCTTATTCTATTATCAAGAGACTCTAATCTCATGCTCATGGGAATAGTGGTGGTCATTGTACTCATGGGGAGATATTTGACGAGTCCAATAATTCAAGAGTGGTATGTAAGCTAAACAAGTCTCTATATGGACTTAAGCAAGAACCTCAGCAATGGTTTGCCAAATTCTCTAGTTTCATGCAGACAAGAGGCTACACTCAATCAAAAGCTGACTACTCTTTGTTCACTGAGAGAAAGAGAGACCAGTTTACAGCTTTACTTGTCTATGTTGATGATATGATAATCACAAACAATGATCAAAATGAAGTTGTTAAGCTGAAAGAAGCAGTTTCAGATGAAAGACTTGGGAGAGATGGGATACTTCCTGGGGTAAATCAATAAACTTCTGGTCGGACAATTGTTTGTCTACTTCCCCCCATCATTGCTAGGCCTGACTACCCGAACTCTTATGACGCAAATGAGTTTGTTAGTGATTACATTTTGGGTGGTCATTGGTGGACGGAAAAACTTAACGAAAAATTACCTCAATCCATTATAAAGGAAATTCTGGACATTCCATTGCCCGTTAACTACATTGAAGATCGATTATATTGGTGACCCGATAAAGAAGGCGTGGTTCACAACGCCAAGTGCTTACAAGTTAGCGCCTTTGCAAAGCTCCTTGAGTGTGGACAGTAACGTTTGGATTTGGGAGCTCGACACCCCTCCCAAAGCCAAGAATTTCTTATGGAAAATTTCCCGTAATGGTCTCCCTACCTACTGCGTCTTGCCTAAATCAATGGGGTGTTGGCGTGCCGTCCACTTGCTGCTTGTGTAATAACGCAATTGAAGATGACACCCACCTTTTAACTGAATGTTCATATTTGAACCTACTTCATTCCCTCTCGTCTTGCAATCGATTGAAAATATCCACTCTCATTGCTCAATCACGCGAAATAAAACCTATCTTTGAATTCATAGGTTCTACTTTCTCAAAAATTGATGAGGAAAATCTAGCTTTTTCATGGTGAACAGTATGGTCCTCTAGGAACCAACATATATTCAAACAAGTGTCAATCCCTACTATCAATACAATAAGACACATTACTAATGCTCAGATTACAAACTGGAAGAAAACTACTTGGTTTGAGGAGGATCTTAACATGGTGCCCTCCTCCTCTGTGGACACTTTTAATCAACATGGTAAACACAAAATAAAAAAACCGATCTCTTGGCGCAAACCCCCAACAGGTACGTTCAAACTCAACTTTGACGGATCTACCCTAGCAAACAATAAAAGCTCTTCTGGATCTGTTACACATTGGCCACCAAATTCTGGGTAGCCAAACCCCTCTCAAAGCTGAAGCTTTAGCCTTGAAACAAGGCGTTACGGAAATCTTGCGGCTACGCCTCAACAAAATACATATTGAAGGAGACTCTCTCATCATAATTACCCATTTGCTGGGTAAACATTCCTGTCCCTGGAAAATTGAAATGATTATGACGGATATTAAAATCCTACTATCGACTGTGGAAGAAGTGTCTTTCTTTCACGTGCCTCGATTGGGCAATAGAGTGGCTGATAAGGTTGCACACCTTTGCCACTCTGCCCGGGGCGTCGATATCTCAAACTACTCTAGTTTTCTTGACCTCATCCGCAAGGATGCTCTCGGGTAGAGTCCCTCTCACCTGAATTCTTTCCTAATGAAAAAAAGAAAAAATAAATAAAAAGGGAAGAGGTTACCTTGGTAGAGAGAGGTAACCCCATTCAACCTTTTCCCTTAAGATTTTCCTTGCAACCATGGGTTTACCTTTTTATTACCTTAAGGTAATAAAAACTCATGGCTGCTCATGGTCTAACATCATATGCCTAAAAAGGTCCTACATCACTACAAAGCAACGAATGTTCTCTCTTTAGAAAGATATCATAATAAGCTATCGAATACCAGACACTCAAGATCACCTTTGTTGAGAACACATCTTTTGAAGATCGAGGTCTTCCTCTATACACGCGGCCAACTAATCTGCATCATTATTCAACTAAATATATTGTTTATTAATATTCACGTACTCATGCTTTTTAGAGTTGTAAAAATTATTTTAAATATCAATTTTTTAATTAATATTTAAAAATAATTTAATATATTTATTTGTAATAAGAATGAAATTATTTTACAAATTTAATTTAAAACACTCATGATATTTCACCACATTTTTAGGATGATAAAAATTATATTAAATATTTTTTATTAATTGTTTTTATCTAATAAGAAATTATAAAAATAAAAAATAGTTCATATTTTATATAGTTTTATCATTCTTAAAAAATGTGCATGAATAGTGAATAATATATTATACCGAATGGATATAATATAGTTTTCACCATTCTAAAAAAACATAATAGTAAATGACATATTTTGTTAAATGGAAGGGATAAGGGCCCGTTTGGTATAAGAACCCGAGGTAAAGAGAATGAAAACAAAGTTTGTATATGAAAAAATATCTAGATAAGAGAAGAATGCTATTTTTGTGTGTAAAATATCAGATGGGTGGGGTAATGATTGAGGAGTATAATGGATATGGTTACCCCTTGCTCAAATTAGTAATTGAAATAAGGAGTAACATAACCAATTTTGTATGAAAAGTTGAGAGGAGAGGGTAATGATTAAATTTTTTAGCAATGTATCTTAAACTATAATTGGACTACATTCGTTTTTTTCCCTTTATCTTTCCAAAATTTCAACCAAACGAGCCCTAAATGACAATCAAAATGAGGGGCTACTATAGACACGACCAATTTTTCGTCAAACCGACGACCATTTACTGACTTCCGGTGTTGGCAAATTTTTTCGACCTGAAAACAACTTGCCATCATCAACTTCCCGTGTTTGTAAAATTGACAAACATTTTGTCGACAAGAGCATTCGGCGTCGGCGAACTATTTTTAAGAGGAAAAAAATGGCTGAAGCTGAAACTTGATATAACTATCGTGCACTTGACGATATAAAACCATAGATATAGCAATTAAGCCATTTAAATTGAACTAATGGAGTATTTGTGAAATATCGATGGGTCATAAGAACTGGTGAGATCACACGTACAAGCGCACGTGCGCTAATCAAGCTGAGCATAAAAGACTAATAGGGTTCCGACTTATATATATTGCTCGAATTCTTCATATTCAATGCGAGTACATTCGTGGCAAGACAATTGCACTTGACGATAGTCAATATACCAAGGTTTCTGAACATACTGTAATGATACTATGTTACTAATAACGATGTGTTATATAAAGCAGGGGTCACACGTCCAAACACACCATACACGGATTAAGTCGAACAAGATCATCGGGATTTCATCCTAAAATTAATGTATTGGCCGTAGAAGTTTGAAATCCTATCTCATAAATTTTGTAGTAGTAGTGTCTTCCAAAATAATACCGTCATACATTATGTTGATTTAACACCGTACCTATCAAATCAAAGACTAAAAGCCTGCACGCGTAGTCCCGTCAATTATTTGCCATTTTTTTTAATTAGGTAAAGATTTGGATGGGAAACCCTATCCGAAAGCATCATGACGGATGAGGTCTAAGAGACCTGGATCGTAGTGCAAGTTTGGTCCCCTGGAAGAGTAGCTATGATGTGCAACCTTGTCCGCTACTCTGTTACCAATACGGGGAATGTGAGTGATTTTTACCTTATTGATTCATTGGATTAGTACTTGGATATCGGACATAATTAGTTCTATTTCCCAAGGGCACCCGACCTGTGTGCTTAGATAATCCGTGATAATTTTTTAGTCTCCTTCTATTATTAGATCTAATATTTGTAGCTCCTTAGCCATTTACACCCCAAGTCGGAGGGCTGGAGCTTCTGCCATAAGTGGGGATTGTCCACTAATAGCTCTACCCCCAATGTTGATCGGGCTCCCATGCCAATCCCTGATGATAAACAGAGCTATGTGTGTTCGAAATGAAAGATCCGTCAAAATTTAGCTTAAGTTTGCCGGCAGAGGGCTTCCTCCATCGTATATATTTTGCAGCAGTTTTTGTATTTTGGTTTTGTCGAAAGTGTTTACCTCCTCGTTTTCATTTTCGTTCCACCTGCTAGCTCTTTTCCAGTTTTCAATATTCTCCCTCACCATTTTTCTCTAAGCCTTCCGCAGAAGGGATGTTTGCCTTTCTAAAGATAGTTTGATTCCTAACAAACCATATAGTCGACCATCTTATAGCTAGGCTCTGTTTTCTTTCCCTCGGAAGAGTGGAACCCACTAGCTGTAAAATTTGGTCCATATCTCTATTTACCGATAGTAGGTTTTAGATTTTTTGATGTAATTTTCCTTACCTTTTTTTTATACAAGGCAAGGATTCAGGGAAAACTACGTACGTCTAGCTCCCCGCCCGATGGCGTCCCCAAGAACAAGCTCGAAGATATCAACAAGAACGCAGTTTGCTACAAAGTGAGATGAGAGGCCAAGATGCGCAAGACGATCAGCCACCTGGTTGCCCTCCCTGAAAATATGACCGAAAGTGACACGCTGGAAGGTGCGACAAAGACCCAAGGCATCCGAAATCGACATCTCGATCTCCCACGGACAGTGCCAAACACCCTTAAAGGCGTTTATGATCGTAAGGCAATCACCTTCGATCTCAAGAACAGCAAAACCCCGCTTGGAGGATTCAAGAAGACCCGAGATAAGACCGAAGCACTCTGCCTGCACGGCCGAAATCGAACCATGCCCACGAGCGCCACAGGCCAGCACCCTACCCTGACAATCACGGATAACAAACCTAGACGCCACACTGTTTGAATCCGTACGAGCACCATCGAAGTTTAGTTTGACTAAATCTGCAGCCGGTTTTTTCCATCTGACAATTTTTGCTTTTGATGTTTTCTTTTTGGGGTTGGAGGTTTTTTGTTCGGTAGTTTGATCAGGTTGATCGCCTATTTCTTCTTTTTTCAACATTTTTCTAAATTGTTTTATATTTTGTATCCAATCTGCCATAAAATTGATGTTGCTGTTGTCAAAAGTTATTATGTTCCTCATCGACCATATACCCCATAATCCAAAGACGAGGATTGATTTTTGTTCGGGGGTTAGTTTTTGGAACACTTCTGAAGGTTCGATAAATTAAAACAAGTTAAAATAGAAATACTCTAGAAGGGGGGTTGAATAGAGTATGCCGGTTTTTCGCAGATAATCTCAAGACTTTTGAAGCTTTTGCAAAACCCTTTGAGATTAGTCGTAATACTTCCTTCTCGCAAACCTGAATCACAATATAGTTAAACAATTCGAACCAAGTGCGGAAATAAGGTAAAGTAGTAGATAAAGGACGCAATGAATTGTTTACGAGGTTCGGCACGAACTTGGCCTACGTCCCCACCTAGGGTTCTTCCACAACCCTACGATTCAACCGACTTTTATTGATTCACAAGACTTAGGATCCTAATAGCTCACCGAGAAGCCTCTCTCCTATACAATTGCAATCTAGTCAACTCACGTTCCCTTGGAGTCCTAGACCAATCTAGAAGAGCCCCACCTCTCTCAGTTATCTAGTACAATCCTCTTACACTTAGTGAATCAATCGCCTAGTGTCCACTTCCTGAGTTACAAAACTCTCGAGTATAACACTCACTCAAAATATATCCTATAAGCTCACTGTGCAACTCTCAAATGCTTTGAAATGAAATAATAGACTCTTAAGAACTAGAAGAGAGCACACGAAGAAGACAGATTTCACTTGTAGGCTTGAGTGTGAATGAGAGCTCGTGTTTAATGAATGTGTCTGTCTTCTCTTTTTCCTTCCCTTTATAAAGAACAAATCGACGCCACCAACAAAGAAGAATCTTCTCTTCAACGGCTAGGCTGATCATGGCTATCTTCGTGATCTTCTATACTTGGAAACTTTGAAGTCATGATCTCCGATTGTGTCCTTCTCAACTTCAAGCTTTAAGGAAGGAGATAATATTTGAAAGACTTCCTGAAATGTTAGTATATAAAAAATCTGGAAGCATATAATAACATATAATAATATTCGGACATAATATAATAAAGTACAGGTTTTGTGTTTCATCAACACAGTTGTAGCTTCAAGACCTTTGACACAAACTGTCTGCCAAAGCCTTTGAAACTAATTCCGATTTTCATCAAGGGAGTCGAGTTATCAATCTCCCTCTTGATGAAAGACAAAACTTGTGCATCCCTGCAACTTAGTCAAGCAGATATATCATAAGCAAAATCGGACTAAGTACCTCCATGTAGACACGGCCACGGGTCCGACCCGCCGGGTCGACAACCCGGGGAGGGTGACCCTAACCCTGACCCGGGGTTGGGACGGGTCGACGGGTTGGGTGATCCGGCGGGTCGGCGGGTTGGACTGCCGGGTCGGCCACGTGGCACCAAATCGGGTACCCAACGAGTTTTGCGGGTCGACCCGCTGGGTCAACCATTTTTTTTAAGAAAAAAAAAAGTTTTAAACCCAAAATAAAACTCAACTCAAGTCTTTCACCACACTTTCGAAATGAAAAGATTTAAGGTTGACAAAACATGGTATGTGGGAAGATATATATAGATATCTTCATTCCACTCCCATTATTTCATCACACTTTAGATGTGGGAAAGAAAATGTTGGATTGTGGGAATGACAAGTAGGGTATGAGGATCTATATAGAGAGAAAATAGAGGTATGTAGCCCACTTTCGATGTGGGACAGAAATATGAGATATGAAAGAAAATGTGAGAAATTGATATTTCAATATATGATGTAAAATGTAATGTAATTAAAGTCTTTGGATTATATGGTGGAATACAATGTAATTTAAGTATTTGGATTATATGATGTAACATATAATAATATAATTAAAGTGTTTACCTCTTAAGATTTAATGAAATGAATAACACATGGTGATGAAACATCATGATACAATATATCAAGTTATGTTGGATTAATCTTTCTATTTAACTTAATTGATAGTTGTGTTGATCCATTAATCAATCATAAGTATTTTATTTTACTTGCATTATTATGTTAATTTCTTGATCAATGATTTCAAATCTAGGTTCTTCTTCATATAGATATGTTAAACTTTCTCGTTTAAAGTTGAATTAGCTACATGTTGTGTATACACTTAATGATGATGTTATTAGAATTATATACTTGGGTTGCTTGTTATGAAGTACATGAAAAGACACATTGAAAAAGTATTGCCAATATTATATTTCATTCTTGTGTTTGAAAATCCGAAGTTCTATATCATTTTGAAAATAAACGAAAACTCAACATTAAGAATACTATACAAGTGTAACGGCTTTATCAATAACAATATTTGTATTATCTGAAATTATATCATAAAAACTCCTAACTTAGTATCATATAGAATGATATAGAATGATTTATAAGTATGGATTGACATTAAAAACCGAATGGTAGAGATTGAAGACATGGTGTAGTTTCTAGTTTCTACCCTTATTCTTGTCCCACATTGAAAACTAGAGGAAAAGGGGGGGGGTGCTAAATCTATAAAAGGAGAAGCATGGGGGTGCTAAGTCTCACATTGCCATTGCATATTACATTATGTAATATTATGAATTATTCTAATATTAATTTGTATAATTTATTTTATTAAAAATAAATTTTTTCAAAAAAAAATATTTTAAAATTGCGGGTGGACCCGGCGGGTTGAACCGGGTTGGACCCGCCGGGTCACGGGTTATCTTTTCCCCGACCCTAACCCTGACCCTCAACCCGAGCTGACCCTTGGACCCGTGGACCCTGACCCGGCGGGTCACGGGTCGACCCGCCCGACCCGTGACCCGTGGCCATGTCTACCTCCATGGGTTAGACAAATGTTGGATCATAATTTTATCAAGAAAACCATCCAACCAAAAACAAAACAAGGTCTTCCAAGACCTTTGGTTCACAGCAGTTTTAAAGATTTAAAGTCTAAACCACAGCAGATCATCTCCCCCTTTTTGTCTTTCAACAAAGGGAGGAGGTAAAACAGTCACCAAAAGTTTTAAACCAGTATCCAAAAAACCAGCAGTGTTTCAAATTCAGGGTTAGGGTAGGGTAGAGTAGGGTTCAAGATTCCTCGTCCGGAGCATCATCCGTGAGCAGCGACCTCAGACCGTTCAGCAGCTTCGACACTCCACTCATCTCCGTCATAAACTCCTTGTGCAACTTTTTGATATCCAGGCGAACTTCCTCCAAGCCCAACTCCAGGTTGTCCATGCGCTCATCAATGACAGAGGCAGTGGGAAGAGTCTTTGAGGGAGAGGCAAGACTCCAAGTCCCTTGGGGGGATTGAGTGATGCCAATCTTCTCAAAGCTCTTGGAGTCGAACTTACCCATATGACGCTGTTGTTCTTCATTTTTTAAATCGATTTCAGAAGCTTTGAAGATGTGGGTCAAAAGGTTGGCAAAGGGGAGGGGAGTTCCTTTGCTGGCTTTTCGAGTGTGAGCCATGGATCCTAGAATGGTATTGGACAGATCAAGATCAAGGCCAATCAAGATGCGGTATAAAAGGACCATATCATTATCGGTTAGGAGAGAGCCAGAGTTTAAACGGGGTAAGAGGCAACGCACAATGATGTTGAAAATAATTTTTTCCTCGAGGGTAAGAGATGAGTGGGTAAACTGTTTTGAGGTGTTGTTGGATGCTTCGGGAAGCAGGTATTTGGATCAGGCAAGGGCAATGCACTATTCTCTTGTGGGATTTTTAGGAGAGGGTGGACAAGGTCTAGGTAGGCCAAGGAAATCCGCAAAGTCAATGGAGTTGAAAGAGATTCTAACTCCCTTGATGACAGATTCCAAAGACCAACCATCAACATTGTGTTTGGCTTTTAGATTTATGTAGAACAGGCGGGTGAATTGGGGGTAATACACAGCTTCAAGGTTCAGAAGGGTCCAGGCAGGGGTTTGTTTGAGGATAGAGATGCAAGGTAGGCTCAAAGCTTCCAAAAACTCAAGATCTAAAAAGTCAGAACAACATATCTTACGAGTTCGAAACTCATCTACCCACTTTCCAGCCATCTCAGCATTTTCAAACCAAGAAGAGGGCAGGGATTGATTTACCTGGATAAGTGCAGGCGGATCGGCGTTCTTTCTGCGAGCCTTTGTGGGAGCAGTCCTGTGCCTTTCCTGGTGCGTTTGGGAGATGGAGGCTTTGCTGCAGGGGCTTTCCGCTTCTTTGGAGACGAGGGAGGAGGAGGAGGAGAAGGAGAGGGAACAGGTTCTGGCTCCTCATCCTCTTCGTCCTCAGACCTCGAGTCCTCAACGGACCCTTCAGCGTCGTCTCCTTCAACATCCTCGTCGTCCTCCTCCTCTTCTTCCTCTGGTTCCTCTTCAGTGGGAACCTCCTTCTTAGCAGCTCTTAGGGCCTCCTCTTCGGCCTCCTTTCTGGCTTTCTCAGCCTTCTCCTCGGCTAATTTCCTTGCCTGCTCGGCCTCTTCCTCGGCCTTTTTCTTTCTCTTGGCCTCTTCCTCGGCCTCTTTAGCAGCATCTCGTTCCAAGATCGCATCAAGATCCTCCTCTTCCTCCTCTTCATCCTCTTCCTCGGCGATGACTTTCCTTTTCCCTTTTTGCTTGGCACTGAGTGACTTCTTAGTCGGGCGATGTAGAGAATGTTTGATTTCAGCAATGGTGCTCTCAGGGACGGTGCTCTGGACAGTGGCTGGGACAATGGCTTGAGGAGTAGTTTCGGGTTGAGGGGAAGTAACAATGGTCTGGCGTCCCTTAGGGGTGGCACCAAGACGTTTGGGTATGGAGGTCTTCTTTGATTTGGGTGTCATGGATTCGGCTTAGGTTTTCACAACTCTTTTCAAATTCTGGAAGAATTGGAACAACCTCAAGGTCCCCAAAAATATTTGATTACCAATACAGATGCTACAACTACCCATGTTTCAACATCAGATATAGTAGCAGACAGAGAGATACAGGGAAATTCAGCACAGGGGCAGCTACAAATTACATGGAATCAAGAGGATAAAGTGGACAAAGTAAGAAGGAGTTGTAGACTGAACAAGCAAGCTTCTCAGGCCTCTCAGATTGAGCAAACAGATCCAGAATCAGTAGAGAGTGATTTAGAGTTGGATGCTAATAGAACTAATGTGGTGTTGGGCCTCACATATTGGCCTGTGCATAGATATAACAAGGAGACCATACAAGGGCCTAGCACCCTCTCAAAACAGCCTAAATGATAATAGCTTCATGGAATGTAAGGGGCCTAGGCACCTCCTCTAAACAAAAGGATGTCAGAGATTTTCTAATAGAAAGAAATATTGTGTTTTTGGGAATTCTGGAAACAAAACTAAATGAGAATAAGTTAATAGATATGATGAGAAAAGGATTTGTTCAATGGAGTTGTCTACATAATTTTGATCAGAGCCCTGTAGGTAGAATTGTGGTACTTTGGGACCATCAGAGGGTGGACTTCAGAGTGAATATGATCACTGATCAGTTAATAAGTGGGAAGATAACTTGCAAGGCTACAAGAAAATCCTTCTACATAGCTCAAGTATATGGGTTACATACTATTGTCAAGAGAAGAGGTCTATGGAATGACCTGAGAAATGAACTGACTAGCAGACCTGGAGCTTGGATTGTCCAAGGTGATTTTAATGCTATTATGAGATCTTGTGAGAGGAGAAATGGAGCTACAGTTACAGCTTATGAGATTGCTGACCTTTGGGATGTCTGCACTGAATTGGATCTGCATGATGCTATGAGTCAAGGTCTAGATCACACTTGGTTTAAGGGGCAGAAATCTACCAAAATAGATAGGGTTATGATCAATGGAACTTGGGACTCACTGATCCTTCACTGTAATGCTAACTTTCTTATCCCTAAGCCATCATTTGACCATGTTCAAGTAGTGGTTGAGGTCCTTGAGCAACAAGTATACATACAAAGACCTTTTAAGTATTTCAACATGTGGGCACAAGCTGAAGACTTCCAACAGATTATGAATGAGAACTGCAGATTTCAGGGAAGAGGTTCAGAGCAATTTATTCTGTGTAAGCTGCTACAAGGTCTAAAAAAGCCCCTTAAGATGCTAAATAAGAATCAGTTCTCTCATATAAAGGATAGGGCAACTGAAGCTGAAAAGGAATATCAAAATGCCTTTCTTGCAGTTCGAAATGACCCCAACTCAGAAGATCTACTAACTGCCTTGGAGGGTACCAAAAGGAAGGCCTTAAGACTGAGAGAAGTTGAATTCAAATTTTATTCCCAACGGGCTAAAACAAAGCATTCTTTTGAAGGGGATAAATGCACTGCTTATTTTCACAACCTTATGAAAAAGAACATGAAAAGTAACCATGTTACTTCATTAATAAAGGATGATGGTAACTCAACACAGTCACTTCAGGAAGTTGCACTTCAATTTGAGGAATTTTATAAAGATTTATTAGGGGAAGAAAGAGAAATTGAGGATGTTGTCAGGAGATACATCTATGATGGTGGGGTACTGCTGAGCACTGATAAACATGAAGAGCTGGTTAGGCCTGTCACACCAGAAGAAATCAAAGCTACATTATGGTGCATAGGAGATGAGAAATCACCAGGGCCGGATGGCTTTACTTCAAAGTTCTTTAAAGATACTTGGGAAACCACTGGGCAACAACTAACTAAGGCTGTCTTGGAATTCTTTAACTCAGGCAATTTATTAAAACAAACCAACCACACTTCTATTGCTCTGATAGCTAAAAATGGTAATCCTAAAAGTGTGAATGACTTTCGTCCTATTTCTTGTTGTAATGTCTTTTATAAAATCATCACCAAATTGCTTGCTAGTAGATTGGCTCCAATTCTTAAAGGTATTATCTCCTCCTCCCAAATTGGTTTTATTGAAGGTAGAGCTATGAGTGAAAATATTATGCTCCTTCAAGAGCTTATTAGGAAATATACTAGGAAAAGAATCAGCCCACGATGTATCCTAAATTTAGATCTAAAAAAAGCTTATGATACCATATATTGGAAGTTCATAAAACAAATGCTCACACATTTAAACTTCCCTGATAAATTTATAATCTGGATACTTGAGTGTATTTGTTCTCCTACTTTCTCTGTTAATGTAAATGGCAGCCTCCATGGATTCTTCCCAGGTAAGAAGGGTCTTACACAAGGAGATCCCATTTCTCCTCTTATTTTTATTCTATCAGTTGACTACCTCTCTAGAGTATTGAGATGCAAAACAAGACACCCCCAGTTTAAATTCCATCATAAATGTCAAAATCTCCAAATTACCCATATGGCTTATGCTGATGATATTATTCTCCTCTCTAGAGGTGACATAGATTCCATGAGCATATTATTAGATGTTTTGGATCATTTTTCTGCAGTTTCTGGGTTACAGATTAGCCCCACAAAATCTTCATTTTATTTAGCAGGGGTTAAGCCTTTAGACAAGATTTTCCTTGCACACAGATCGGGCTTTACACAAGGGGCCTTTCCTTTCAGATACTTAGGTATATCTATTTCATCAGGTAAACTGACAGTCTCCCAGTTCACTCCCCTGCTGGACAAGATTCTCACAAATTTCAGCTACTAGAACGCCAAGACATTGTCTTATGCAGGGCGTGTTGAACTTATAAGATCTGCTATTCAAGGTATCAATGCTTTCTGGTTCTCTATTGTCCCCTCCCCTTCTACTCTTATTGATAACATAAACCGTCTATGTGCAAAAATTTTATGGAAATCTCACAGGATAAAATGGAAACTTGGAATAATGCGTTCCTCTCTAGGCTTGGAATAATGCGTTCCTCTCTAGGCTTCTGTGGGATATAATTAGGAAAAAGGATAGTTTATGGATTAGATGGATTCATCACCAGTATTTGCATCAAGGGGATCTATGGAATTGGCAAGTTCAGAATAAAGATGATTCCCCTCTTATCAAAAGAATACTATCTATTAGGGATGCTTTACTAACCTCTATAGGTAACATAGAAGAGGCTACACTCACCTTGAACAGCTGGAGCCATGGAAACAATTTCAGAATTGAGGATGCCTACAACTTCTTTAGAAAAAAATCCCCTAAGCCACCTTGGAATTCTGTGGTGTGGGATAGATGTATACTACCGAAGCACTCATTCATATTATGGCTAGCAGCTAAGAGGAGACTTGCTACAAATGATCTCATAAGAACAAGGGAAGTTCATACTAACTGTCCCTTTTGTAACCGAATGGCTGAATCACATGAACACCTATTTTTTGCTTGTGATTTCTCTACTGCTATATGGTCACAGATCAAAGTTTGGCTTGGAGCTTGGCGTGGGATGAACACCCTCAAGAGTGGACTTAAATGGCTAAAGAAAGAAGCAAGAGGGAAAGGATGGTACTCAAAAGCTAAAAGGACACTCTTTGCAGCAACAATCTACAATATATGGAAGGTAAGAAATGAGAAGGTTTTCGAGAACAAATGCAAGAGTAGTGCATATATTACACACATCATCAAACTGCATGTGTACAAGGTCCTGCAGCATAATTTCTCACTACATTTCTCGACCTCAATGACACTCCAGCAGGGTGTCATTCACCTAAATGCGCCTCTTGGCAGCAGCTAAGAGATGCTCAGTGCTTAAATTGGATAGGAGCTTCCCTCAAGACAACTTTCAGCATGGTCTGCCACTCCTTATACAAGAAGCTAGATGAATTTCAGAAGTTTGCATATCCAAATGTTGCTTATACCCAGACCTGTATTGTTCAAAGGTTCATCACCTTTTTGTTCTAGCCTTTGAAGCTATTAGGGTAACTTTTAATGGGTAGCCTCGGCTATTTCTGTAATAGCTACATTAGAATCTTGATTTTGGGTATTTGGTGTGCTAAGGGTGTGTGAGTATAATTCTTTTGATGATCGAGCCGAAGGGAGAATTATAGTTACACAACCTTAGGGTGTGGGTCCGACCTCTGATAGCTTTGGCTTGAAGAAACAGGAGTTGCACCGAACTTAGGGTTCAACACACCACATAGATTGGAAAAACTCTATGTTGATTCCATGATTTTGGTACTAAAGCCTTCATAGCCCACGGGCAAGGCTCCCTTACTCTACGTGTAAATATTTCTCTACTTTCGTTTCAATACAATTAACCCTTAAAAAAAAAAAAAAAGAGGGTTAAGTTGATGGGACGGCTTTATGGTTCCAATGAGGGTAATCATAACACTGCCAATTTTTAAAAAAATCTGATTTCCAATTCAAATTTCAAATCATCTTGTCACAATTAAATTCAAGAGGGAAAGTTTGAAAATATCTTTTCCAAAAATAAAATACTCGGATATAAGATCTTTTGAAAAATAAAATGTGTACTATAAAGAAGGTTAAAAATCATAAAAACGATATATGTGCTCTACCATTCAGCTCATAATCTTTGACATAATTCTCAAAGGTCTTGACACTGAGTAGAATTTATCTTTCGTAAAGGGAAAGCTCCCCCTACGAAAGTGCATCCCTGTTAAGCATCCCAATCTCACGTCTAATGAAGGTGAACCTGTCCTCTGCCAAAGGCTTAGTAAAAATGTCAGCCCATTGATAATCAGTTGAAATAAAAGATATGAACACGTCACCTTTTTCGACATGGTCTCTAATGAAGTGATGCCTTACATCAATATGTTTGGTCCTTGAATGCTGAACAGGATTCTTTGTGATTGATATGGCACTTGTATTGTCACACTTAATGGGAATACCTTTGAGGTTGATGCCAAGATCTCTCATTTGTTGAGCTATCCAAAGGATTTGGGAGCAACATGCTCCAACTGCTATGTATTCGGCTTCGGCAGTGGATAGAGCAACTGAGTTTTGTTTCTTTGAATGCCAACTGATCAAGGATGCCCCTAAGAATTGGCAACATCCTAACGTGCTCTTCCTATCCATCGTATAGCCTGCAAAATCTGCATCAAAATACCCGATTAATGTAAAATCTTTTTGCTTTGGGTACCATAAGCTCCAGCTGCTATGTATTCGGCTTCGGCAGTGGATAGAGCAACTGAGTTTTGTTTCTTTGAATGTCAACTGATCAAGGATGCCCCTAAGAATTGGCAACATCCTGACGTGCTCTTCTTATCCATCTTATAGCCTGCAAAATCTGCATCAAAATACCCGATTAATGTAAAATCTTTTTGCTTTGGGTACCATAAGCCAAGCTCCTTAGTGCCATTGAGATATCGAAAGATCCTCTTTACATCCACGAGGTGAGATTATTTAGGGTCAGCTTGAAACCTAGCACACATACAAACACTAAACATGATGTCAGGTCTACTAGCCGTAAGATATAATAAAGATCCAATCATCCCTCGACACTCCTTTTAATTGACACTCTTCCCAGACTTGTCTTGATCTAGAGATAAGGTTGAGCTCATGGGTGTCTTGGCTGCTTTGGATTGATCCATCTTGAACTTCTTCAAGAGATCCTTAGTGTACTTGCTTTGGTTGACAAAGATCCCTTTCTTAGATTGATGAACTTGTAATCCCAAGAAGAAGTTGAGTTCTCCCATCAAGCTCATCTCAAATTCACTGCACATAATGTCGGAAAATTTCTTGCACAAAGATGTGTTAGTAGCACCAAACAATATATCATCAACATATATTTGAATAACCAAAATGTCCTTTCCTTTGGTCTTGATAAAAAGAGTCTTGTCGATCAACCCCCTTTTAAAATCATTTTCTAAAAGATATTTTGACAAGCGCTCATACCAAGCTCTTGGGGCTTGTTTCAAACCATATAGCGCTTTGTCTAGTTTGTAAACATGATTAGGAAATTCTAAACTTTCAAAGCCTGGGGGTTAAGCCACATAGACTTCTTCCTCCAAGAAACCTTTAAAAAAAGCACACTTGACATCCATTTGATATAACTTTATGCTCATAAAAGATGCAAATGCTAATAATATGCGAATGGCTTCAAGCCTGGCTACGAGAGCAAAAGTCTTCTCGTAGTCAATACCTTCCTCTTGATTGTAGCCTTGAGCAACAAGCCTTGCTTTGTTCCTCACGATCTTACCATTCTCATCTAGCTTGTTCCGAAATACCCAACGTGTGCCAATGACTGATTGATGCTTTGGCCTAGGCTTCAAGGTCCAGACTTTGTTCCTTTCAAATTCGTTAAGCTCACTTTGCATAGCAATGATCCAGTTTGGCTCTTGAAGGGCCTCATCTACCTTCTTTGGTTATATAAGAGAAACAAACGCGTGAAAAGCACAAAGATCTTTAAGTTTAGAACGAGTTTGAACACTAGATGTAGGGTCAGAGATGATATCCTTTAATGAGTGTGATGAGGAGTATTTGAATTTTCCTTTGCTAGTCTCAGCTCCTTGATTCGTCACACCAGTAGGATTGATTTGTGGTACATCTGACTCCATGGATCTGTTAGGTTCAGTTACAGCAGTTTCTGACGTTTCAACATTGTTGGATTGGACACCAAGGGCTTTGGACGAATCTTCAACACCTTGGGCCAATTCTTCAGTGTTGAGAATCTGTTCCTGCATGTTCCTCTTTTATGTGTTTTTTATAGCAGCATCATCACCATCCTCGTTCTCTGTATGGATGTTAAGATCTAAATCTGCAACACTTTCACTCTAAGAACTGTCATTGCATTCATCAAATATGACAACAAGCATGTATTTTTTACCATTGGGAGATTTGACTCGCATAGGACCACATAAATCCATATGTAAAAGTTCAAGGAGGTCTAGAAGTACTTACAACCTTTTTAGGTTTGAAAGAGCTACGTGTTTGTTTACCTCGTGTGCATGCTTTGCACATATCAATACCTTTGAAGTCCATCTCAGGTAGTCCTCTTACAAGTCCTTTGGTCACAAGCTTTTGTAGTGTATGTGGGCTTACATGACCAAGTCTCATGTGTCAGAGCTTTGGATCGTCCATCAAAGCCTTTAGACAGGTTAAGCTTCCTTGTGTCACTTGCTCAGCATTTACAGCATATATATTGTTGTAACGATATGCAGTCAGAACGACTTCACCTGTATCTTCTCTACACACTAGACATTTTTTCTTGTTAAATCTGACATCATTGCCACTATCACATAATTGAGAAACACTAAGCAAATTATACTTCAACTCATTCACAAGATAAACATTTTTACTATTATGGTTGGAATCACTCCCAACACTACCGATACCAACGATGTCACACTTTCCTTTGTCACCAAGAGTGATTGTTCAAGTAGATTGCTTCTTCAGATCATGGAAGAGAGACCTCTTCCCACTAATATGTCTTGAGCATCCACTATCAATAACCCATTTTTGCTCCTTCACCTTGGTGATCTTCTGCAAAACAAAAATCAACCTTTGTGGCTAGACCAGTGAGCAAATTTAGATCATTTATTGGGATAAACCATATTTGGTAAAATAGTGTCTTTGGGGACCCAAACTTGCGTTATCCGTTCTTTTCTCTAGTGAACAGGAAATGTATTACGAATAATATGAGGGTCCTTTCTTCTATAGGGGCAGGTCTCTCTTACATGTCCTTTTCTTGCACAGTGGTGACATATAAGAGAGGTTCTGCTTCCTTTTGCCTTTACAAAAGTGGTAATGTGTTGCTTCTTTAAAAACCTTGGATTGTAACCAATACCACTTTTGTTTAAAGAACTTTGTTGCTCCCCCAGCATCCTATCAAGAGTGCCTTTGGATTTGGTAAAACTTATTAGGGCTGTCTGTTGGTCTTGAATCTTCTTATTCAGAGAGATCTTCTCGTTCTCTAAGTCATGATGTTCACTTCTCAGAGACGAGAGATCTTGCTTGAGTTCATATTTCTCTGAGTCAAGAGTCTTGACTTTAATGTCAAGACCTGAATAAGAGGTTTCAAGACTTTTGACCCTCCTAGACAATTCCTCAATAGTTCTTTCCTGGTCCATGGTTTTCTTAATAAGAGTGCTAGTTTGAGCAATAAGTTTTTCTTCATTGGCAATCATATTAGAAAGGAATTCCGATAGTACCTCATTTGGACTTGCCATGAGTTATCTCACAGTTACCTCAAGTTGCTCATCGTGGGATTCATCTCCTGAAGCCATGAGACAAAGTTTGGCCTTTTCATCGTCGGAGTCCGAGTCACCTGAATCAGAATCACTCCAAGTCGCCACCATGACTTTCTTCTTCACTCTATCACCTTTCTTGAACTAGCTCTTCTTCTTTTGAGGGCAATCTTTCACTAGATGGTCTGTTTCACCACATTCAAAACAAGACAAAGGTTTAATCTTCTTGTCATATTTGTTGTATTAAGACTTACCTCGAAATTTAGAAGACTATGATCCATCTTTGTTGTTGAATTGCTTCTTCATCTCGAGGATTCGAGAAAGACCCCTTGTAATGAGATCAAAGGGATCATCCTCATCATCATCCTCATCTTTAGAATCAGATACATCTTTAGGCTCATCCTTCTTAGACTTGAGCGCCAAGTTATAGGGGCTTGCTGGAAGTTCTCCATCCTCTTCATTGAGAATCATCTCATGTGTGATCAGCTTCCCAAGCAAGTCATCAAGGGGCAGAGTGGTGAGATCTTGGGCTTCCTCTATGGCTGTTACTTTAGGACCCCATTTTTCTTTTGGGAGGCACCTCAATATCTTCCTCACTTTCTCAACGTTCTTAAAGCTCTTACCGAGAGAGTCAAGGTTGTTGGTGATTTCCGTGAACCGTGTGAACATGGCCTTGATAGACTCATCAGGCTTCATTTTGAAAAGTTCATACTTTCGAAGGAAGATACTGATCTTGGTGTCCTTCACTTGGCTAGTTCCTTCGTAGGTGACAACCCGCTTGTCCCAAATCTCTTTAGCTGACCTACAAGATGAAATAAGGTTAAACTCATCAGTGCTAAGACCACAATAAACTAAGTTAATAGCCCTGTAGTTTTTGGAGTCGAGTTCAAGATCCGCTTGGATGTATTCAGCCTCAGTCTTCGCAACTTTGGTTCCATTTGGTCCGTCTTTCTCTGGAACCTTCGGATCATTCTCTATAATGTTCCAAAGTTCCAGATCTTGATCTATAATGAACATCTTCATCAATGATCTCCAGTGGACAAAGTTGTTTCCTACAAAGAGTGGTGGTCTACTGGTAGACCTTCCTTGTGCAAATCCTCCGCTTGCTTCACCAGACATGATCAAAACTCACAAGATTGTTAGATGGAAAGCAGTGAGTAAAGCTCTGATACCAATTGAAGGTTCGATAAAGTAAAACAAGTTAAAATAGAAATACTCTAGAAGGGGGTTGAATAGAGTATGCCGGTTTTTCGCAGATAATCTCAAGACTTTTGAAGCTTTTGCAAAACCCTTTGAGATTAGTCGTAATACTTCCTTCTGGCAAACCTAAATCACAATAAAGTTAAACAATTCGAACCAAGTGCGGAAATAAGGTAAAGTAATATATAAAGGATGCAATGAATTGTTTACGAGGTTCGGCACGAACTTGGCCTACGTCCCCGCCTAGGGTTCTTCCACAAACCTAGGATTCAACCGGCTTTTATTGATTCACAAGACTTAGGATCCTAATAGCTTACCGAGAAGCCTCTCTCCTATACAATTGCAATCTAGTCAACTCACGTTCCCTTGGAGTCCTAGACCAATCTAGAAGAGCCCCGCCTTTGTCAGCTATCTAGTACAATTCTCTTACACTTAGTGAATCAATCGCCTAGTGTCCACTTCATGAGTTACAAAACTCTCGAGTATAACACTCACTCGAAATATATCCTATAAGCTCACTTGCAACTCTTAAATGTTTTGAAATGAAATAACAGACTCTTAAGAACTAGAAGAGAGCACACGAAGAAGACAGATTTCACTTACAGGCTTGAGTGTGAATGAGAGCTCGTGTTCAATGAATGTGTCTGTCTTCTTTTCTTCCTTCCCTTTACAAAGAACAAATCGACGCCACCAACAAGGAAGAATCTTCTCTTCAATGGCTAAGTTGATCATGGTTATCTTCGTGATCTTCTATACTTGGAAACTTTGAAGCCATGATCTCCGATTGTGTCCTTCTCAACTTCAAGCTTTAAGGAAGGAGATAATATTTGAAAGACTTCCTGAAATGTTAGTATATAAAAAATCTGGAAGCATATAATAATATTCGGAGATAATATAATAAAGTACAGGTTTTGTGTTTCTTCAACACAACTGTAGCTTCAAGACCTTTGACACAAACTGTCTGTCAAAGCCTTTGAAACTAATTCCGATTTTCATCAAGGGAGTAGAGTTATCAACTTCCGTTATAATATTCTTGTATGGTTTGTTCTCTTTGTCCGTATGTCGAAGGACAATGATGTAATTTTCCTTACTAGCTGCAATTTTTTGAGGGCAAAATCGATTATCTTCATCTTAGAATGAATTTGGGAAATAAATCGATTTTGTCCTCAAAAAATAAAATTAAAAAGGGAATAAGACTGTTCTCTGGCCTACGATCGTCCACATGCATCATTGTCCTTCTAGTTCTACATATGATCGAATTCCAACTCGGATTACTCCGTATTATACAACACTAGAACGGAGTATTGATTAATTTGTGTCGGTTCGAGTTTATTAAAGTCTAACCGGGCTGGTGATTAAAGATCGTGCAAGTGTATATGTATACGTTAAGAGCACTACATATACCTTAAAGAGATCGATAGGATCACTTTAGGTCCCTTGTATACCTCAATACATAATAATTAGAGGTGCCTACGAGTTATGGGTCGACCCATCAAGTGACCCGAGTTAGTGACCCATCGGGTAATCGACCAATCAGGTTTGAGTCGACGGTTCAACTTGTTGGCCGAGTAAGTGAGTTCGGGCTAGGATCAAGCCTCTGTGACCCGTCGGGTCCAACTCGCCGAGTTCACCTGTTTGTGTTTTTTTTTTGAAAAAATTAATTTAAAAGAAAATAGATTTATAAGTATTATGTATGTTATTCTTATATTAATTCATATAATAAACACTCTCATTTTTCTCTTTTTATAGCTTTGGAATTCTTCCAACCATTCCTCCGTTTTCAATGTGGAACAAGGATATCCTCTTATATCGAAAATAGATAGTTAGAATGAGAAGGCATGAATATATATATATATATATATATATATATATATATATCACATTATTACATTTCACTTCAGTTTTATTTTCCGGAAATGAAGTTTCAGAATAAAGTGATATGAAGATATATTTATCTTCTCATAATTTTTTCTCGGTTTTGTGTGTGCGCGACCCAACAAAATCTCGAAACGTGGTCTTCGAAGATCTCTCATTAAGGTGGGGGGACGTCGGCGATTCATGGTGTCGTCCTTTCAAAGCTACTGCGCTCTGTCTTCTCGGGTCGAGATGTCGTGTTAGTCTATCCACTCTCCTATATTCTCAGCATTCATGGTTCGCCTTGGGTTTTCCTCGACTTTGTCGCTGGCTAATAGATTTTATGGGGTGGTTGAGTTTTTCTTTCATCTTTGTCGATTTGTGTTTTTAGGTGTATTGTATGTTGACAGATAGTCCTCTGTCGATTCGTCGACATGTTGAGTTATGAGGCAACATATTATGTACTATCTCAAATTCTTACCAGATAAAAAAAATTATACTGTAGTTCATAGCTAGATAAAAATATACTTTTATTTTATTTTATCTTAGGCTTATTTAACTGGTTTCACTTTACATTTGATATAATCATATATCAATAAAAACAACTCTATTTTACTTCATCTGTTAAGAAAAACATGTCGTTTTAGGTATTTTTGTATTCACTTTCCAAAATTATCATTGTAATGATTAAGGGTTTGTTAGTTGTAGTTTTCAATAAAGTGAAATAGTAAAGTAATAATTAGGGGTATAAATGTATTTTTGTTTGCTTTTATATGCTTTCTTAAAAAATGTACAAATGTCTAAAACAAAATGTTTTAATTAACGGAGGGAGTATCAAATATATATGGAGCACTAAATGTTACTCCCTTCATCTCGAAAAACAAGTCGTTTTAGCATTGTGTACTAGTTTTAATAAAACACTTACCTATCAATCAACATCATCATTCCACTAACTTTTTTCATTAATTTTACTGTATTGTTTTTAAATACCCACTATATTTTTTTAACCAATTAAACTCTTTGAAAAAGTTAGCAACACAAAAACCAATACAAATCATTATTATTCTCCTACCTAACAAACCTAAGACAATATGTATTTTGATACAACTCAACTAGTCTAAAACGACTTGTTTTTCGAGACGGAGGGAGTACTAGTATAGCACTGCAACCATTTCTTGTGATTGATATTTGATAGCTTAGCTCGTGAAAATCATGGATGACAACGAGGAAAGAATAGTATTTCCAGATTGGGACCCAAGACGAGAGGGATGGAATATTCGGAATTAACCCCGTTAAGCAACCCGAGTTAAAAACGTCACTCGAGTCTCGAGTTCGAATCTCCACACATGAGTTGGAACAAAAAGAGATATGTTGCTATACGTTCCAACGTCCCTTTCGGAGTGTCCTTTCTTTGTCTTTCTCTTCCACTTAATACCCTTCACTCTCCACAACCTGGCTCAATTATTCCTCTTGCAAAAAACAATAAGTCGGAGGAGATGGAGGTACTGGATGATGAAGCCGCCTCCTCATCCACCTTTACGGTGTGCTGCCAAGTAGAGAATTGCACCTCCGACCTCTCGGAGGCCAAGCGCTACCACCAGAGGCACAAGGTCTGTGAGTTCCACGCCAAGGCTCCCGTCGTCCTCGTCTCCGGCCTCCGACAAAGGTTCTGTCAGCAATGCAGCAGGTTCTCTATCATCACTATTTTCACAACAAGTTAGATTAATTGAAATTAGGGTTTTGATAGGTTTCGGGACATCTGGACCCCCCAGACCCTTGCTTCAGCTAACGGGATTCACTAGGTTGTTGTTGATAGGTTTCAAGAGTTGGCGGAGTTTGATGACACGAAAAGGAGCTGTCGGAGGAGGCTTGCGGGCCATAACAAGAGAAGGCGGAGGGCCTCATCGGATGCGAGCCAAAGGGAAGCTTCTAATTGAAATCTGCCTTGGAGGTTTTCACATATATATGGATCTATTCTATTTAGATGCTCTCTATCTTCTGTCAACGTACGGATCAATTC
This sequence comes from Persicaria tinctoria, assembly GCA_037127255.1. NCBI lineage: Eukaryota > Viridiplantae > Streptophyta > Magnoliopsida > Caryophyllales > Polygonaceae > Persicaria > Persicaria tinctoria. The sequence goes on along the minus strand of JBANSL010000016.1, from coordinate 28,761,390 downwards.
ACTATTTGTGCTTTTGTTATGAATTCAACATGAAAGCCAGAGAGAATGATTTCTTGCAGTTTTTTTTAGTGCTATTGGTGTAATGATGTCTTGTTGGCGAATAGCTACGGTGTTAAAAGAGTGATGGGGATCAATTCATTGATCAATTTAGAATTTAGTCTTGTGCCTTCCTATGGTAAATTCAAATGGTATTTGTGTCTGTGAATACTCATGTTTTTTACCTAAATTTAACCTGTGTTACGACTTGTCGCTTAATTTATTCGAATTGAATACTTTATAAGGTAATTAGTACTCGAATTATGAGAATTTATCGATAATTTCAAAACTCTCACTTTATTTATTAGAAAAAGAATTAAATTAGATTTAGAATTCAAAAGGAAGGAGAGGATGAGTTAAAAATGCCTTTCAATGGTAAGGTAAGTTTCAAGAAATCAACATCCACAATTTCTGGCTTTGGAATGGGATTGGCTCAAAATGTGTACTTTTCTTGGTTTCACCAAAGAATTGAGTCAATAATGCCAAGTCTACCACGTGTGCTCGGGCTAGCTCTCGAACTAAAATCAATTAAAAACAAACTAATCAACCTTCTACCTTGGGTAAATAAAGAGTGGTTATCTAAGATTCGGAAAAAAACCTTTAGATACCATCTACAAAGTTGAATCATTTCGAAATGGTTTAATCAACTTTCTACCCTTTATCCGTCTCCTGCATAAAAATATATATATTAACACATGTAAGATTTTCAAATCACATCAATTATTTATTAAAAATATTATAAAAACAATCAACCTAAATTATAATATAAGAATTAAATTAATAACGATTAAAGTTTGCGAAAAATAAAAATAAAAAGTAATCTAGATTTAAATAATTTATTCTACCAAAAAAATAATGTATATATATAACAATATGTATTAAATAGTTGATTTCGATATAAATAATTCTTTTCACCCAAAAATAATTTATAGATAAATAAAATAACAACTATATCAAATATTTATCTATTACTATAATATTTTTGATATGTATGAATTTGAAATCATTTTGATTTATATTTTTATCTATTAACTAAAATATATAGATAGATTGTGGTTTCTAATAACTTTCTATAAATTATGACAACATGTTATTTTAATATAAAAAAATTGGTAGGAAGTTTATTTGCCCTATGATCAATAACATGCTACCATCTATAATATTATGCATCGATTTCAGAATATATATACTTCTTCAACTCCCGTGCCTAAGGCACATGCTTACTTTTTTTTCGTCGATACAAGGCAAAAATTACTTATAGACTTTTTTTTAATTAATATTCCTTATAGTTTTTAAACAAAGGAAAAATAAAGTAATATTAAAAAAATAAGTTTAACAGTTATATATTAATGTTTGATAGATTAAAAGAGTAACGACAATGCATATTTTAAATGCATAATTCTCTCAAAATGACAATATATAATAATATGATATATAGTTGTCATATGACATCTTTCGCATCTGTTTAAGTATTACTAGTAGAATTCCCGCGCCAAATTCAGGGATGACAATTTCACCCGCACCCGACCCGAACCCGAATCACCCGACCCGAAAAGTGGGTGAAAACCCGAAAAAAAACGGGTGGAAAGTGGATATGGGTGGTGGGTCGGGTAGGGTGAAGTTTTTCTCCACCCACACCCGATCCACCACCCGATCCATCATCCGCCACCCGACCCGATCCATATAAAATAGTATATAAATATTTTATATATAAAAAATATAAACTTTGTAAACCCTAATTCCCCTTCCCTTCATCCACAACTCCCACTCGTGTCTCTCTCTGTTGTACGCTCAATCCTCCCTACTCAGACTACATTCACACTCGCCGGTGAGGCCCCGAGCTCGCAGTTGCCGCCGACGATGCCTCATCCTCACTAGCTGTCCTCCCTCTCAATCAAGCTCCGAGCTCGTATCGCAACCCTCTCTCCCAAATCTCGGCTCACACAGTCGCAACCCCCTCTCTCTCTCTCTCTCTCTCTCTCTCTCTCTCTCATATCTCAGCCCTCTCGCTAATCACCTCCAACCGCCTCCACTGGTCGTCGTCGCTGGCCACCATGTCGATCATCCCAAAGGATCACTTATTTTCCTTATGTTTTAGACTTATGATATGTGTTTAACACTTGTGGCATGTGTTGTTTAAGACTTATTGTATGTGTTTAAGACTTATTTAAGACTTAAATGTGTAAGATAATCATATTTTATACACTATTTTGTGTACCAAATTGATTGGAATTCAATTACTTGCATTAGGGAAAATCACCCACATTTCACCCATATTTCACCCATTTCACCCGATGGATATGAGTGAAGTGGATATGGGTGAAGTGGATGTGGGTGGGGTGATGGGTGGGGATATGGGTCACCTATGGTGGGTCGGGTGAAATGGGGGTCCATCCACCCACCACCCGACCCATTGCCATCCCTTGTAATAAAATAAAATCTAAATAATATAATAAATTGATGTTATAAAATATTAACAAAAGATAAAATAAAATAAGAAAGAAGTTGATTAATTAAATAAACAATCATAAAATTGTTTATCATAAAGGTATCTTAGAAATCTTTTAGAATTTTTTTTTTAAAATTTCTTCTCCTTTAAAGCAACATTTATAAATATAGATATATATTTTAAATCACTCCCACTGGTTTGTAAAAGAAAGAAAAAAATTCATGTTTTTTATAACATGTGATGATTTAGGACAAACATATTGAGAAGAAAATAACATGTTGAAAAATATTTTAACTTTATATAATATATAATGATCTACATATAGATATAGACTATATATCAATTCAACGTATTGAATTAAACTCACTGGTTATAAAGATGTAGAGTGTGTTAAGGATTTAAACAAATATATAATTGTAGTTAAAAGTTCATTGATTAAAACACCTATAAATAATTTTGTTAAGACACATCATCATATGATTATTTATGATATTTTATATAGATTTAATATTTAAATATATAAATAATAAAAGAAAATTTTTGTGATCGGCCGAAAAAACTAAAGTGATGTTGGGACATCATCAAAAAAACCTTTTGAATTAAGATAATGTATAGATATATGATATACAAATATATAGATTAAATTTAATTAAATGTTTTGAATTAAACTCAATGGTTAGTAAATGAGTTAAATATAAAAGGGAATTTTTTTTTGAAAGTTTAAAGAGAAAAAATGAAATTGCATAATAAAAGGAAAAATTATGATTGGTTGAAAAGCCTACAATTAATGTGGGGTTGACACATCATCAAAAAAGCTTCTGAATTAATATATTATATATAGAACTAGTGTATGCCACGTCCACTGCACGGGAATATGTTGACACAATATTATAAAATTAAATTTATTATTTATTAAAAAATCCTATTATGAATATGAAAATAAATAAATAAATATGAATTAAATTATGATAATTAAACTAATAACTGGAAATATAAGATTAAAATTAATCTAGATCTAAATAACTCGTTCTTCTAAAAATTAATATAGATATAAATAAAATAACTATGAAATAATTAATTTTGATATAAATAATTCTTTCCACAAAAAATAATCTATATATAAATAAATAACACCTATCAAATATTTGCTACTATGTATCTATTACTATTTTTGGTAATTATGATCACTGTTCTAAAAAAAACCCTTCAAGCCTGCCTATAGCCCGCCTAAATCCCTTACCTCACCCCTCCGCCAAGGCCTTCAAGGTCACCAAGACCCGCTTAGACCCCAAAGATCCGCCATAAAATTCGTCTATATTTGGGTGAACATTATTTCTTTTTTAGGTCCCGTCCATATGGTGTAATTTATATATAAACCGTCCGTTGGATAAATTATTTATAATCTAGATGGTGATACACTTATATGGCAATTTGTATATCTGTATATGTCAAATTTATTACTATTATTGCGTTTAATTATATTGATATAATTATTTCCTTATATAATATTTACTCTTTTATAAGATATTCCATCTATTCAATTATATGAGTTAATGGTAAAATAAAATAATTATTTTTAATTATATAGATTAGAACTATTTATTATTTTTATTAGATTTCCTTTTTGACGGGAGAAAGTTTTGTGAGATGTACTCACGTGTCGTCACATAAGCAGATGCACTCATACGCCGCCACACAGACAACAATGCATCGGTTTTAGTATATGTATATAGATATAGATATAGATATAGATAGATGGTTAGTAAATGGGTTAAATATAAAAGGGAATTTTGTTTGAAAGTTTAAAGAGAAAAAGGAAATTGCATAATAAAAGGAAAAATTATGATTGGTTGAAAAGCCTACGATTAATGTGGGGTTGACACATCATAAAAAAAGCTTCTGAATTAATATATTATACAGATATAGATAGATGGTTAGTAAATGGGTTAAATATAAAAGAGAATTTTTTTTGAAAGTTTAAAGAGAAAAAGGAAATTGCATAATAAAAGGAAAAATTATGATTGGTTGAAAAGCCTACAATTAATGTGGGGTTGACACATCATCAAAAAAGCTTCTGAATTAATATATGATATAGATAGATATAGATATAGATATAGATAGATGGTTAGTAAATGGGTTAAATATAAAAGGGAATTTTGTTTGAAAGTTTAAAGAGAAAAAGGAAATTGCATAATAAAAGGAAAAATTATGATTGGTTGAAAAGCCTACGATTAATGTGGGGTTGACACATCATAAAAAAAGCTTCTGAATTAATATATTATACAGATATAGATAGATGGTTAGTAAATGGGTTAAATATAAAAGAGAATTTTTTTTTTGAAAGTTTAAAGAGAAAAAGGAAATTGCATAATAAAAGGAAAAATTATGATTGGTTGAAAAGCCTACAATTAATGTGGGGTTGACACATCATCAAAAAAGCTTCTGAATTAATATATGATATAGATATAGATATATAGATATAGATATTATATAGAATATAGATAGATGGTTAGTAAATGGGTTAAATATAAAAGGGAATTTTTTTTGAAAGTTTAAAGAGAAAAAGGAAATTGCATAATAAAAGGAAAAATTATGATGGGTTGAAAAAGGGTGATTTTGCTAGACAGGCTTTTTTGAATGTTTGATGGGGTACTTAGGCCCCAAACTAATTTAATTAGTTTTGCCCTAGACCCCATCCAAATAGAGTGGAATGGTCAATGGTCAACTGTTTGACCATTGACCGGTCAACGTTGACCAACTCATGTAGATTTTTTTTTTCTTTTTTTTTTATGATGCCATTTTATTTTTTGTTTACTGTGATGCCACTTTTTTATGTCAATTTTTGTGATGATATTTTTTTACCGTGATGTCAAAATTTTTTAAAGCGGTGTTTTGATGACATTGTTTCTTTAATGTGATGCCACTTTTTTAAGTAACTTGAATATAATGATTCGATGCCCCTTTTTTAATCAAATCGTTTGATGTCACTTTTGTAATGCAGTAAATTGTATATCGATATATTTTCATTCATTCTACTTTTATTCACTCATGAGTGATGACATTCTTTGTTGATGATATTTTTATACAGTTGATGACATATGAGCTTAATATGTAATTACACTTCATTAATGATATCTTTTTATTGATGACAATTTTATTGATGACTTTTATTCATTGATGACATATTTGTAAGTACAATTAATTGATCTCAATCATTTTCGATGATATTTTTATAAAATTGGTCACATTGAAGTATAAAATGTGGAATCAAAATAGTGTCACCAAACAAAGGCAATACAATCTCTTACAATCAAAAGCTTAGGAGTTAATGATGACAAGAGGGGCATAAAATGTTATTAAACTTCATCGATGACATCTTTAATTGATGTCTTTTATTCATTGATGGCACATTTGTAATTAAACTACATTTTTATACAATGTGGAATCAAAACAATATCATCTTATTGCACAAATAAAAACGCAAGGTTGGTTTTAAATATTCAAAAGCTATACTTTGTTTGCCAGAGTTAACACAACAATGCAAATTCACCATAAGGCAATTTCACACAGCAAATAACTACAGCTCTCCAAAGGAAGCACCAGCAGCAAGCAAGCCAACAATAAGTTCAGTCCGGGTTATAGGTTTCATCATCCGGGGATGAAACTTCCAACTCAGAACATGGTCAAGTCGTCAAGGAGAAGCACCAGAATCAAGCAAGCCAACAATAAGGCCGTTTTGATATCGTTCCATCTCCAGTCACAACCACGACCTCTTTAAACATATATCGTTCTCAGGTGCTTCACCAATGTATGCTTGTCCAAAGGCGATGAGCGAGCCATTACCTAGTGAAGAAGGAACAACACTCCATCAGCTAACTATTTATTCGAAACGAATTTCTTGTATAGGAATCGGATTATAGAATATACCCGAAGCTTAGGAATAAGATCATTCAGCTTAGCCATGCTCTTCTCTCGAAAATCAGGGCCTTCGATTGCTATACCGTCATCCGTAAGAATCCCACACTCCCTAGCAATAGCCTTGGCTGGATTGATGTAACCTCCGGTGACCATCGGGACAGTGATTCCAGCTATGCGACAAATAGAAACTGTGTTATCTGCTGAAGATCCTATATGTTGTTATACAAATACAATTCCAGATGCCATATAGCATTTTAGTAAACAAATTAGATAATGGAAATATTACCTTGAAGGAATGTCATCAGATGAATCTTCAATCAATATAACAGCTTCCAACTTCTTGCTTGGTTCCAAAAGATAAAGCATTTCGACAGTTGCTGCCTTGTGCACCAAGGAATCTAGCAACAAACATCAGTAAAAAAAAATACAAATTATTAGCTAATAATCTCATATGTACTTCGAAAATGTAGAAGTAAGAATTCTAGATGAATGTTATAGCAAGCTTAGTTAGAAAACTATTTTTTAGCAGAAAAAAAATTGAGAAAATAAAAGAGAGTAAAGTGAAAAAAGAAGTGGAAGTGACAGTACAAATAAATGGACACAAAGAAACTAGACAATTTAAGTATAGTCAAAGAAACTTCCAAACAATACGATTTAACCTAAAGAACAATATGATTCAACCTAAAGAAAATTGATGACACTATCAATTGTACAATCCTATCCAATATGGTTCAACGTACAAGACAAGTAGCTAACAAGAAACAAAGCCACATCAGTATAAACTTCAATGTTATATTCATCTTCTTTGGTTCCTTTGAAAGGAATCAAATCTCTCCTATAAGAAGAATATGTACACAGGAGTAAAAACTGATCTACAAAGCCACAAGGCCTCTTCCTATGCTTCCACCAAATCAAACATGAATCAAAGAAAATATTAAATTACACAAACATTGTTAGATAAACTAAGTTATTCAGAGTTAGACAACCAACTTAGATATTTGGTTCAACAGAAAAGAGCTACACATATGTCAAAGATCACATGTGAGGACATCACCTTGAATAATCTAGAAATCACCAAAAATATATATGGAACTTGTCAACAATACTCAATAGCCAAATCAATCTTACAAGGGGAGTCATAAGCTATTAAGCCATAAGCTTCCTCAATTTGACAACTTCTCTCATATCAAATCCCATTGAGCTCAACAAGAACAAATCCATTCTGCAGCATCCATCTATTCCTCAGCACCTAATAGCTCAGCTCTCCATGGACATTCCTTCCAACTAATAATGGTTGAATTCCACCGAGATAAAAAAAAACGAATATACGGAGCTTAACCCTTGCAATGGAAGAATTTGATGAAACTTTCCATGAGCAAGTCACATAAGTGATTTTCAAGGACTTAAGAGTTATGAAAAGTGACAGAATCGGTCCTCTTGGATCAAAAGCAATGGGATATCAACTACCTCTGCCCTCTACCACATTCAACACTAATTCATCACTCATCCTTCTACTAGACATTTTCACAAACACCTTATATGCATAAGATTTTCGAAAATCCCACCAATTTCGTCCTAATCGATTTCATCCAGTGCCTTCCCCATTTTTGGTTTCAGAGTTCCGACTGTTTATCAATCGAATTGAATTCAGTAAATTGGACGAATGAGGTATAATTTCAGAGAAACCTCACCTAGACATTGGTGTATTTGGAGACGATGAGAGAACGGAGGGCGGAGAGAATGCGGGGAGCGCTGGCATCAATTTCAGAGAAACCTCACCGTGGATGCAGACGGCGGCGGAGCCGACGGGGACGGCGGAGAAGAGGACGGATCCGAAGCTGGTGAGGAAGACGATGAAGGCGATGACAGCCACGAGCGTAGAGAGAGATGAGCGTACAGAGAGAGCGTGAGAGACAGGGTAGGAGGGTTAGGGTCTGATGGGCTAAAAAAATATTAAAAGGGTAAGCAAACCTAATAAAAAAAAGTAAGGGGCTAACTACTTAAGTAAATATGCTTAAGGGTATAAACCACCAAATTCCCTCATTGAAAAACCTACAATTAATGTGGGGTTGACACATCATAAAAAAAGCTTCTGAATTAATATTATATATATATATATATATATATATATATATATATATATATATATATATATATATATATATATATATATATATATATATATATATTATAGATATAGATACAGATATAAATATAGACATGGATGTTATCTCATTATCTCACTATTCACATTCTCTCCACGAGCTTTCCACTTTAAGTTGTCTTGTTGCTGCTTTATTTATAGGATTCAAGTTGTTGTTTTTTCAGTTTTTTGCCTTTTGTTTAGGCTTAATTTAGTGGATGTCCAAAACAAATATCATAATTCAGTACATGTCTACTTTTTAAATAAATTAAGTAAATGCCAACTTTTGACATTTTTACCCTTCATTCTCTATCCCTACCCCTCCCTCCTCCCGTTGAACCTTTCTAGTTTTGACATTGACTAGTCAACATTGACCATTTCGGTCAATGCCTACATTTGCTGCCAGTTTTTCCGGTGACAATTGATTATATTTTTGTTGACAGTTGTTTCGGTAACAATTGACGTTTTTTGTGACATTTTATTTTTTCTAGCGACATTTAGGGGATATTTTTTTCGAGACAATTGATTTTTTTTTCTAGTGACATAGATCTTTTTACAGTTGATTTTCTTCGGGTGACAATTGCTAGTATCACTTTTTCTCTGTGAATTTTTTTCTGCTAATAGATAATTTTCCTAGTGACAGTTATTGGTGATAGCTGTTAGTGACGAGGTTGATGACAATATATTGTCACCACGATATTATAACCTTAAAAAATTGTCATCGCAACATTATATATCACCAAGGGATTGTTATCAACCCATATTTAAAAACACTGAACCGTTAATGCTAACAAAAATATGTCAACATAACCATAAATGTCACCACCACATTATATATCATCAAAATATTGTCACCAAATAAAATTTTAAATCTTTGACTAGTTTCTCTACATGAAATTGTCACCAAAATAGTTTTATCAACCTATTTTCACCAACTACAAAACAATGTCACCAACTACAGATAAACGTCGCCATATTATTTTCTCGAATGTATATATTGTCACCGACTACAAAAAAATGTGACTACTCTTTTATTATTGACCTCTTGTAAGTAATATATTATCACCAACGACATAACAGTGTCCCCAATTAACATATTGTCATCAACCTCTTGTTAGTAGTCTATTGTCACCTACACCAAAACATTGTCAATAGAACACTGTCACCATATTCTTTTCTCAAACTTATTGTCACTAACAACAAAACATTGTTACCACCCTATTGTCACCAACCTCTTGTCAGTAGTCTATTGTCACCTACACCAAAACATTATACCCTAGAGTGACTAAAACTAAGCAAATAATAATCTATTGTCACCAATGACAAAATATTGTCACCAAATTGAAACATGATCCTCATAATCATCTCCTTCGACTCTGGCATGTATACGAATATAATTAGCCGGCGTTCCCTTGGTTCTCCACCGTGATCCACATGGTACAAACATTTCAAGAGGTCCATTGAGTGGCATACTTGTGACAACACTCAGTATCTAAGTGGTTTCCAGTCTTCCTCATTATAGAATCTCTCTCAACTCGCTTAGGGTATGGTTTCTTCTTCCCTCATTTCGCTATCCATTTTTCTGTCTTTTTTTTCCCTTTCGCACTCTCCATTGTCTTCGCTTCTCTTCTTTGATCTTCAGAAAACTTCAGCTCTCCTTTCTCCTTCGCCATCCTCTTTCCCTTTTCCTTTCTTTGCACAGATTGCCTTTGTGTTGTTTTGAGAGTCAGGTCATGCAGCTCTCTCTTCTCCCTCCCTTGTCCCTCCTTTGGTTTCTACCTGGGTTTTGCGCCTCCTGGGTTTTCTGTTTGTTTGTGTTGCGTAAGTTTTGGTGGTTTTGAGAGTCGTTTTCTTCCTCCAAGTGTCTTCGTCCTCCTCTCCTTTCTTCCCTTCACTGTCCTCAATCTCAATCTCTGGCCTTACTCTCCGGCGACCTCCATTGTTAGACTTGAGAATCGAGGTTGCTGTCATGGAAGACCTTGAGGTGCCAATTGGAGAAGGTATGAGAAAGAAGGAAGAAAAATTGATGGAGATTGGGTGTGGTTGGTGGTTTGACACCGCAGGAGGAAGGAGAAATGGAGAGGCGACTCTCCTAATAGGTGAGAGAGATGTTGTGAGAAGTAAGCTAAATTAAAAGAGGGGTAGTTTAAGTAAGTTTAGGTATTAAATGGATATTCTACCAAATTTTTTCTTTTGTTTTTCCATTGCTTCATGACTATTAGCCCACTTGACGTTCTTTTGCCCTCTTAATTAATTACACATATATGTAAAGAGTGAGATTTGAACCCTTGACCTCTTGTAAGAGTTATCTCTCCCTTACTACTAGGACAAGAGGTCATTTGTATTTCAAATTCTTATTTGTTTTTTTACAAAATATATAGTACGCGTATGCTATTAAGTACGTACTCTTTTATTATAGCACTGAATGTTGACCAATAACTAAGGCCTAAAAACATAAGATATCACTATCCCAACCCTATTAATTTATAAAGGTTCTATACGTAGTTGCAAATGCTACTCTAAAGTATACTAATTTAAACCATATACTTATTGGATCAATTAATGTATAGAGGTTCTACTATGGAGATCATTTATCATAGATTTATCTCGTATCTATTGTATTTAAATACCACCTTTTGTATATTTATTTATTATTAGTTAGTTAATTTTCATCTGTACAAATATTTCTCTTTTATTTTCTTTATTTAGTTAACCAGTTTGATATTACAATAGATACTACACAATCCCCGTAATTTGACACTAGATATACTATAACTGAACCCCATACATATGTAGGTGTAGTTTTAATTTTATTCCCTATCAAATTTTTGGCGCCATTGCTGGGGACTATTATTAGTGTTGGTTTTTTTTAACCGAAAAGAATTTGGTAGTTGCCAAGACAACTAGCCAAGAGCATCCCGAAAGATGATATTGCGAAGAACAACGTCAGAAGGGAGCAAAGTGCTAGAGTGAGGAAGTGAGAGATGAGAAAGACGATCAGCAGCACCATTACCTTCCCTAAAGACATGTAGAATCTCAATATCAGAGAAAAGATGGAGAGAAAGGAAACAGTCAGATAATATCATCTCCATCTTACCAGAACAGAAGCATCCAGTCTTAAGACTGTTGATGGTGCTAAGATTATCACATTCAATAATAATATTATTTAGTTTAAGATCAATTGCTTTAAGAATCCCTTTCCAAAGGTCAAAACCTTTAGCCCCAAGAACAAAAGGGATAGGTGAGGGACCAACTTAAGAGTAGAGAACAGACCCATTATCATTTCGAAGAATGAATCCGTAAGAAGGTGAAGCCCTAGAGGATAAGGTACCCTCAAAATTAAGTTTGCACCACCACCCAGTTTGAGGTGGGCGAGTTTGCATTGAGATCTTGGTCTAACTCTTTATATTTGTTCCAGTTGAATATATGTTCAGAGATGAAAGATAAGTTTGCTTTTGGGTTAGAGTGGATGTTGTCAAAGGCTTTTTTTGTTTCCAAAGAACCAAAAGCTCTACCAAGCCACAACTAAGGTGGAGAAACCTTGGACTCCTAAGTCGTTTCTTAGCTTTATTAGAGTGTGTGCTATAATGGTGGTAGCATTATAGGCACAACCTACTTTATCAGAGATTTGGGGGGAGCGTAGATGGAGTGTAGTTTTGGATATTGGGCAGTTGAAAAGCAGATGTTCGATATTTTCGTAGCTCATATCACAAAGAGGATAGTTCGTGGGAATACCCATGCCATGACGCGCCAATTTGGCCGTAGTAGGAATACCATCCTTGGTAATCCGCCAGATAAAATCTTTAACTTTTGGGAGACGGTCTAATTTTCGAATCCAATGAAAATCCGATTTAGAATGCTGTTTATTGTTCTGAATCATTTCTATTGCCGAAACAGTGGTAAACCAACCATTGCGACTCCAATTCCAATATAGCCTATCATGCGTATATATTTTGGGATAGGTGTTGGAGCGATAGTGTCGATGATGTTTTGGGGGAGTTAATCTTGTAAAACAGAGTGATGCTTCGAGATATCCCAGTTTTTTGTAGGGGTAATGAATTCACTTACAAGCATGTTTGAGTTTGTTCATGAATACTTTGTTGCATGAGTCCAAAGAGGTGCCGAACTGACCCAGGAATCATGCCAGAAATTTATGGAGGGGCCATTTGCAACTCCCCAGCGCAACCCCTATTTGAAAAGATCAAGGAGGTTGGTTAATTTTTCCCATTGCCAGGATGTGTTCCTTTTTCTGGTGAAATTAAGAATGAGGGTAGTTTTGAGGTATTTGTCAGTGACAAGACGAACCCAGGGGTTGGATGGGTCGGCTAGGATTTTCCAAAGTAATTTTAGTTGAAGGGCCTTATTAATGTCTTCTGAGGACCGGAGTCCTAGACTCTCGTTACGACGATATTTGCATACATCAAACCAACTAATGATAGGTCTATGTTTAGGGCCTTTGTTCCAGAGAAAGGTTTTGTGTATTGAGGTGGGTAGCATAAAACATTGCATGACATGGAGAGGTTTTGCTGCTACGTTAGATTTAATAAGTGTGAGTCTTCCTGCTTGAGAGAGATTGCTAGCAGTCCACTTTGAGAGTTGATTATTACTTGAGGCAAGTAGGGCATCAAAGGTGGAATTAGTTACTCTTTTAGAAATGATCGGGTAACCAAGATAACTTGGTATTTGAGATTTGGAGTTCATTTTTAATTTTTAATTTTACGTGATTGTCTATATTTTAAGTTGTTTGGAAAGCTTATGTATGAACGTTAATTTTTTGTCCGGGGAAAAGACTATAGCAATGTGTAATTTTGTTGATCTGGTCACATGCTGTTTTAGTGGCCTTCACAAAAATAATGATGTCATTTGCGAAAGTCATAAATGAGATTTTTTTGACAAGTCGGGGGGGGGGGGGGGGGGGGGGATACCAATGTGAGTTCGAGAGAGGGGATTGGGGGCGCGTGGCTAAGTGCGTACTCCATACAGATTTGGGTTTTTGTGTTTTAGAATCTTGTAGTGTTAGTTTTTTTTAATACAAGGAAATGAATTAAGACGAAGCCATCCTAACAAAGAAAGCGTCATCTTAGAGGGTCCTTCCGGACGAGATCCTGAAGCACCGGATCAGAGAACAGAGCATCGTCGATAGGGAAACTGTAAGCCAGTTGCGCGACCCTATTAGCTACAGCATTTGATTCCCTGAAAATATGACGGACGGAAAACGAATCAAACCCAGAAGCAATCAAACAGATATCCGACAGAACAAGCTCAATACTCCAAGGGCAGGTCCAAATCTCAAGCAGAGCATTGACAACTTGCAGATTATCACCCTCAACTAGAAGGTGCCTAATCCCCATTTCTTGAGCACGTACAACCCCTCCATGTAACCCTACACTCTGCTCAATTTTGCTCACTTAAGATCTGAAATTACGAATCGTCAATGGTGTTAAGAGAGGGTTAACTTGGACATGACAGGATTAATTTTGTGGCTAAGCTTGTTTCTTATAATGTGCTGTTGAAATTGGTTGCCGAATCTATGTACTCTGTCTTGTTAGAAGTGGATTGAGGACTTTGCTTAATCGTGAGTTTGTTGGGTGTTGGTTGATTCTATACTGCCGATTTGATCTTGTCATGGAGTTTCGAATGTAATCTTTCAATTCTTCATCATCTGATTGATGCAGCCAGCAAATTTTTTGGCATTGTGCTGATTGATGGTCCTTGGTTGTGCGCCTGTGCCATTTAATGGTGTCTACTGTCAATATAGCTTTTAGGTTCAATTTAATTCATCGGTATAGTGCAGCAATCCACCTTATTCAGATGTTTAATGTTGATTGTTCATGACTATCATAGAATCTAGGGTTTTCCCTTTGTGTGGTTGCCATTTTGAACTCAGAATTTGTGATTTAGGGTTCTAAGGGACTTCTTGTAGAAAATATTCTTCGTTGTGGTACTTGCAATTGAGTCAGTCTCAATTCAAACTCTTTACCCATTTTGCTTCTGAGTAGATAGTATTAGATACTACTTTGGTGTCATTTGGTAATTTAGGCAAGGCAAAAGAAGGAACTGGTATTCCTTTGGATGTGTTGTTGTCTTGTTGTATAGCTGCATCAAACAAAATTATATGTTTGGATCTTCATTATCCGCCTTGATTCCCATGTGGGAGGAGGAGAATGCATCTAGGGCAGCGAATGAGAATGAAAAGCAATGAAGAATGTAAGATGATAGGGAGTGAATTAAATGTTGTAGCATATTCTTTTTCCCTTTCTATTTACCAAATGGCTCCTTTTGCATTAGTTCATTTAATCATGGTGAGCCATTTGTAAACACACTTGTTAGCTTCAATGTTTGGCTGGTGCCAAGTATTTGAATTTATATGCTTTTCTAAGCTAACATATATGCACTATGTGAAATTTAGAGAATTGGAGAAAACTTTCTTGTGTTTCATTGAATTTGAGAATACAATATATAGGATTTACAGGATTTATGATAGAAAAGCATAAACATATACAAATCTATTTTAGAGAAAAGATATGCAAAGATATGTACTTGGACCCTAAGCTAACTCAATATCTAAAATATCTCAATACTCCCCCTCAAGTTGGAGCATGAAGATCAACGATGCCCAACTTGCGAAGGAGAAGCTGAAATTGTTGCTTGCCCAACGGTTTAGTGAAGAGATCGGCCGGCTGCTGAGAGGTGCGAATGTACTGGGTAGCAATGACGCCGAAAGTCAATAAATACCTAATAAAGTGACAATCGATTTCAATATGCTTAGTCCATTCGTGAAACACAGGGTTGGCAGCGATGTGTAGACCTGCCTGACTGTCACAATGTAATTGCATTGGCCTGGAGTGACGAATGCCAAGAGACCGAAGAAGGGATTTTAACGAAATAAGCTCAGAGCAAGCAGCAGCCATGGAGCGGTATTCGGCTTCTGCGGAAGAGCGAGAGACAGTGGGCTGCTTCTTAGACTTCCAAGAGACAGGCGATTGTCCTAAACTGATGAAATAACCGGTCACAGACCGCCTGGTGAGCGGGCATGAGGCCCAGTCAGATTCACAAAAGCCCGTGAGCCGGAGGTCACTAGAGGCTGATAAAAGAAAACCTTGACCCGGATGGCTCTTTAGATAGCGAAGGACCCGAAGTGCAGCGTGCCAATAGTCGAGCTTGGGATCCTGCATAAACTAAGACAGAACATGGACATGGAAGCATATGTCCGGCCGGGTAATAATGAGGTAGATAAGTCTACCTACAAGGCGACGATAGCGGTCTGCTTGATCAAGGGGAGCGCTGTCGGAGACAACTAGTTGTTGATGATGCTCCATGGGGAAATCGCAGGGTTTAGAATCCAGAAGACCAGATTCAGACAATATATCGAGAGTGTATTTGCGCTGAGACAGAAACAAGCCTGCTGGAGACCGAGCAATTTCAATCCCAAGAAAATATTTCAGAACCCCCAAGTCTTTCATGTGAAAACAGGAGCCCAAGTACTCCTTGAACCGAGAGATGGCCGGCAATGATCATGTCATCAACATAAATAAGCACATGAAGAGAGATAGTAGGAGTTGACAGAGAGAACAACGAATAGTCGGCATGACTCTGTATGAAACCGAATGCGCGAAGAGCAGTAGCAAGCTTAAAAAACCAATTCCTAGGTGCCTGTCGTAGGCCATAGAGTGACTTTTGAAGACGGTAGACCTGACCTGAATAAGAAGTAGGGAGACCCGGAAGAGGCTTCATGAACACTTCCTCATCCAAGTCGCCATGGAGGAAGGCATTGTGGACGTCCATCTGATGGAGCTCCCAGCCTCGGATAGCGGCTAATGAAAGAAAAACTCTAACAGAAACCATTTTAGCGACAGGATCAAACGTCTCATGAAATTCGATACCTTCTACTTGACGATTGCCAAGAACAACAAGTCGCGCCTTATAGCGCTCGATAGAGCCATCGGAGCGATACTTGATCTTGTAGACCCATTTGCACCCGATGGGCTTCTTTCTCGGAGGTAAGTCGGCGAGAACCCAAGTTTGATTGCGTTGCAGGGCGACGAGCTCGCTAGTCATAGCCTCCCGCCATTGAGAATGGCGGACGGCCTCAGAAAAAGTGGAGGGTTCATGTCCTGAAGTGATGGCAGACAAAAAACCAACGTGTGCAGGAGAGAAATGAAAGTTAGAGACAAAAGCAGCTATAGGATATCGGGTACCTGAGGACGGCGTGTCGGAGGCGGGGGAGGAGAGCGTAGGGGAGGGGTCTGTAAAGGCAGTGGCGGAGCAGACATAGTCCCTGAGTAGAACGGAAGGCTGCCGTTGCCGAGTACTCTGCCGAAGGGGCTGACTCCCCCTGTCATCGGAGGTAGAGGGAGCAACCGAAGGTGTGGCAGGAATGGGATCTGGCGCTGGAGTCGGAGGATCGTCAAAGGCTGTCAGCGAGACCGTATCCGCGGACGGCGGGACATCAGTGGTGGACTGGGAAGCAACTGGAGTAGCGTATGGGAAATGTGTCTCAAAGAACACAACATCCCTACTGACAAATATATCGTGCGTTTCAAGATCAAACAGACGACAACCACATTTGCCCTGTGGATAGCCAAGAAAGAGGCACTTCCGGCTACGAGGTCCAAACTTGTTCTGATCCCTTGGGAGCCGTGAAGCAAAGCATAGACAACCAAATAATCGAAACCGAGTGTAATCTGCAGCGCGACCATGAAGTAACTCATATGGAGTGCAGCCTTCCAATAACTTAGACGGAGTGCGATTGATCAAATAGCAAGTCGTCGGAACGCACTCACCCCAAAATTCTAGGGGCGGATGCACTTGAAATCGAATAGCACGGGCAACATTGAGGAGATGGCGGTGTTTGCGCTCAACACGGCCATTCTGTTGAGGGGTGTAGGCACATGTAGTTTCAAAATGAATTCCCTGTGATGCAAAATAAGGAATCAACGAATGAGACTCCATACCATTGTCTACCCGAACTCGTTGAACCTGCTTCTTGAATTGAGTAGAGACCAAAGCACAAAAATTTCTGATATGAGCGGAAACCTCAGATTTGGTTTTCAAGAGGTAGACCCAAAAGCCCCTTGAATAATCATCAACAATAGTCAGAAAATAAGAAGTGCCACACGAAGAGGGGGACTGTAAGGACCCCACACATCACAATGAATCAACTCAAATAAAATAGTTGTTGTATTTGAACTAATAGGAAAAGAGGCACGAGTCTGTTTGGCCTTAAAACAAACATCACAGGGAGTAGTTGTAGATGAAACTGAAGTAGTCTTAAGCATAGGTAACAAAGATAAAGTGGAGACAACAGGATGTCCTAATCGCTGATGCCAAATATTAGAAGAGCAGGTTGTAGTGACGGAACTTGCAATGGCCGGCAGGTGCAGATTCCGAAGCCAGTAGACCCCCCCACGTTGCTCACCCGCTCCAATCACTGTCCTCGAACCGTGGTCCTGTAACACACAGAAGCGATCAGAGAGCAGGACCAAACAAGACAGATCCTTGGCTAGGCAGGCAAAAGAGAGCAAATTGACTGTAAGCCGGGGAACATATAGAACACCCGAGATAGTAGTGTTTCCGAAAATCAGAGAGCCGGATTGGCTAGCGGTAGAAATAGAACTGTCAGGGAGCATAACACTGACGCTAGTAATAGGATTCAAGTCACGTAAAAGAGCGATCTCACCAGTCATGTGAAACGAAGCCCCTGTATCAAGAATCCAGGGAGCAGTCAGCTTACCGGACAACTTGTCAGAGGAGGAAGAAGGTTGTAAGGCGCCAAGTAACTGCAACACCAAAGCCCACTGCTCATTCGAGAGGGCCGAGCCGAAGACCTGGCGATCCTGAGCAGTCGGCGGCGCACCCGACACTGCAGCAGCAACCATTTATTGAACCGCATTCACTGTCCAAGGGGCATCACGACCACGTCCTGCTCCTGCATCAGAGGGCTCACCTCGCCCACGACCAGCGGAAGGAGAACCAGAGCCCCATCCAGTCTTCTTCTCGAAGAACCAATCGGGGAAACCATTTAGCTTAAAACAAGAAGCCCGATCATGGCCTGACCGATTGCAGTGAGTGCACTGCAGCAGCTTGCGATCAACAACATCAGTGGTGGGAGGAGCTGATGTCGCAGGCTTCGGGCGAGGAGAGGCGAACGCGAGAGCATCAGAGGAAGACTCCCGTTGCTTGGCAACCGATTGCAGACGCTCTTCTTGAACCACCAGGGAATAGACACGATGAATAACTGGCAGTGCATCCTTGGCCATGATGGTGGATCGAAGGGTCCCATAAATTTCATCATCCAACCCCATGAGGAATTGATGAATCCGTTCCTCATCCCGGGCTTTGATCAACTTCGCGGTAAGAGTACAAGTGCCGAGACCACATGTACAACTCTCCAAAGGGGCATAGGTATCCAACTCAGCCCATAATTTGGTGAGGGTGTTGTAGTAGGCAGCCGCCGATTTACCTTTCTGGCGACATGTAGCAATATCCGAACGGATCTGAAGAAGACGAGGACCGTTCCCAACAAAAAATCGTTGCTTGAGATCGGTCCACAACTCCAGCACTGTTTCATAGTAGGTGACAGACGAACGCAACGACGGATCCATAGACTGGACAAGCCAACCGACCAGCATCGAGTTGACGCTTAGCCAGTAATCCACCTTAGGAGCAGCAGTCGCGGGTTTGGTGATGGAACCATCGATAAACCCAAGTTTGTGTTTAGCATTGAAGGCGTTGCGCATAACAGTCATCCACTCCTGATAATTGTCCCCTTTCAGGACGATAGGGCATATGGTAAGGCCGGGATGATCCGACGGATGAAGATAGTAGTGAGAATTCATACGGGGGCCAGCGGCGGCGGCGTCATCGGCCATGGTAAAGAGTAGGGCGGGAGATGGGTAAAAAAAAATTGTGTTTTTAGATAATAGGCTCCGATATCATGTGAAATTTAGAGAATTGGAGAAAACTTTCTTGTGTTTCATTGAATTTGAAAATACAATATATAGGGTTTACAGGATTTATGATAGAAAAGGATAAACATACACAAATCTATTTTAGAGAAAAGATATGTAAAGATATGTACTTGGACCCTCAGCTAACTCAATATCTAAAATATCTCAATACACCGATTGTCTATTGTAATACTTGGAGTCCCCCTTGTGAGTTTGAGGTTTAGCCCGGCCACACAATCCTCGATCTGGATGTAATACTTTCACCATTTTTTATAAGCTATATGAGTATAGTTGATGGTTATTATCCTTCTTTTATAGTATTTTTCAGAAAAACTGAAAGTAATTAGATTTTTTTAAGTGAAGGAGTAATTTACAAGGAGCATTAGCGATCATCGATTCATCGAAGCTGCCGGAGAACGGCGAGAGAAAATGATACCAGTTCATCGGAGCAACAGATTTTGGGGCGAATTATTCTCCAAATCTCCACTGATTTTCTCCACTTCAAATCAATCCTTTTCAAGCTCTCCATCTTATACGTCTCTCTCAGGATCCCCGTCTCCCGGATCGTCCAAACAAGCTGAATCTCTGAAGAAATTATACGGCCGGGACTGGTTGTCTCCGCAAGAAATCGTCGAGGTCTTAAAAAATGTGGATTCAAGTTCAGTTCTCACTCTTTTCGATCACGTCTCAAGGCGCAAAGACTACAAACCTAATGAGTCCTTGTACTCATTGGTGATCGCCAAGCTCGCCCAAGCTAGAAACTTCGATGCGATTGATCAGTTGTTGGGAGAGATCAAGGACCAAAAAAGGTGTCGCCTTTCTGATGATTTCTTCTACGGCGTGATCAAGGCGTATGGGAATGTGGGCGGGAGGATCAACAGGGCGATGGAGACGCTTCTCGATATGCCTGGATACGGTTGCTGGCCGAGCGTTAAAACCTTCAATTTCGTCTTGAATTTGCTCGTTAGTTCCAAGCAATTTGATGCCATCCGCGAGTTTTACTTGAGTGCTGGTAAATTGGGGGTTGAAATTGATTCTTGTAGTTTGAATATTGTGATCAAAGGCCACTGTGAAAGTGGGTCTTTGGAGAGTGCACTCCAGGTGCTCGACGAATTTCCCCAACAAGGTTGCAGACCAAATGAGAGGACTTTTGCAACTCTGATGCACGGTCTGTGTCAGCACGGCAGAGTTGAAGATGCGTTTGGGCTGCTTGAGAGGATGGAAAGGGAAGGCGTTTGGCCGGATACAGTCACATTCAATACCTTGATCAAGGGGCTGAGGAAGCAGGGGAGGGTCGATGATGCAATTGAGCTTCTCAAGAGGATGAGGTTCAAGGGCTGCAATCCGAATTCGGGTTCACTCCAGCAGGTGTTGTATGGGTTGATTGAAGCTAGAAGATCTATGGAGGCGAAACGGGTCATGGGTGAGATGGTATCCAAGTGGTGGAAGCCGAGCTTTGTTTCCTTCAAGATGTTGTTCATGGCACTATGTGAGGAGGGCTTACTGGAAGATGCAGACTGGGTGTTGAGACAGATGGTGAGACATGGTTTTGTGCCGCGGATGGGGATGTGGTGCAAGGTCCTTAAGAAGATGCCTTTGGAGGTTTGTAGTTTCGACTGCATTGAGTGTGTTGATGATCAATTGACCTAAAATGAAAGCTTCATTTCAGGCTGCGTTACATAATTCTATCAAGCCTTGGTGGCTATAGAGTAGAGTTTATGGTTTTATGAGCTCATAATTATTAGTAGTTTGTTTTCACATAATTATTTACTCCATCATTGGAAGAAGCATGTGTTGATTTAGGTTCAATTTTCTAAGTATAAGCATCGGGCATGAAACTAAACTAGGGGCGTGTTGAGATCCGTTTCAAACCGTTTTATTAAAAAAAAAGTATGAAAAAATAAGAAAAAAATAATAAAAACTATATATTTATTTATTAGAATAAGAGTTTTGGTAATAAAAACTATGTATATATAAAAAAAATATTAGTATATCCAATTCATCCAAGTTTTATTTTCGGATTCCATCCTGATATAAGCATGTTTGTTTCAATTAATTATATTTTGCCGCTAGCAACTCACAAAAATACCTAGCCAGCAGCCACAACCGCCTCGATGTGAGCCGCCTCCGGCCGGCTTCCCAACCGGCCTCGACCCACAATCCCAACTCCCTCTGAAAAACCCAACCCACAAAACCCGCCCCCTTGGATTCTCTTCTGCTGCCCTTGCTCCGGTCGCCGCTGTCGCCGCCAAGGGTGAATCTTCTCTCCGGTGGCTTGTGCAACGGCCCACATGCACCCATCTCCCTCTGTCGACCACCTTGGTCGCCGATACCTCTTATCCATCTGCCTCTTTCCTTCTCGATCTGCCTCTACACTATACGTCAGCGTCCTGTTGGTTGCCGGCTACCCAACTCCGCCACCCTAACCGACCACCTCTCAGATTCGGCCGTGATGGTTACAAGCGGCGCCGAAGGGTTGAGCCTTCTCGGCCTCCTGGCCGCTGATGTCTCCACTTTCTTCAGCTCTCCTCCTCAAAGTTTCCTCCACCAGCATCCATCTGATATGCCCCCGTCGGCGTTCCCATTCTTGATGCCTCACTCTCGCTCGATGTTGCTCTTGGCCTCCCCGGTCTTCTCCTCTGTCGCTGTGCTGAGGTCACTGCCCCATGTCGGTTGTCTTCTTTCGGCCTCCCTCTGAGTGGAGATCAAACACCCCCAAACCCAAAATTTATTTTTAAATCAAAATCTTTTTTACTCAATTGGTGATCCTTTACCCCAAACTTGTCAGCTGAATTCTCCTCCCAAAACCTTCAAAGATCTGACCCTCTTTCGTAAAATTAATCTCATTTGTTATCCAACTACATAGTTGCTCTTCAACATGTCAGATTCCACCGATCTCACTCCTTGTAATTCCAATTCCCAACCGACTACCACCTCCGATCCCAGACTAACTCGTCACCGCACTCGGAATCAGATCTGCAGCCATCTAAGCTAAATTCAACGGTTGCCTCAGCTTGCATGCAAAGCCGCCTAAGGCACCGAACCAGATCTCAAGACCGAACCAGATCTCAAGAAACAAGGATTTCTTTTTTATTAGCTTTAAATTTATGTAATTGTAATATTAGACTTTTTTTTCTTTTGACTGGCGACTCTCTGCGTAGGGTCTTTCAAGCTATCTTTTGATTTCTTCAATATCGTTTTATCGATCTACTTCTTGCATACGGTCAAAACAAAAAATTGATTATATTTTGCCACACAATACCAATGATTTGGAGTTATAGCGATAGTTCCTACGATAAAGGATATTCAACGATACAATACAGAATACACAAAGAATGAAGAGCAAAGTGATCAAATAGAAACAGTGACTTTCTTATAAATCTTGATTTTTATTCATTGTTGAAATAATGATATCTAAGGAGGTTTCGGGTTCGATCCCTGCCTCCTCTTCTTTCCTTGGGATTTTCATCCAAGGTTTGCCTTGCTCCCTATCAATGGGTCGAATCGGTCGGCGCAAGCCGATTTACCCGATGCGTGTCTTTGGCCGACTGGATCACGTACTCGGGGTTTGCCGACAAAGGTGGGTTCCTCGTCATAAAAAAAAATGATATCAAGCCAGACATAAAAAGAGAACCTAACATCCATAATAACCACATTAGGTCCAAGTTGAAAGTATCTTCAAATGTTCTTTCAAACCGCGTATAAGTAGAACATGGTTTGATTTATACATCATCTAAACAACATGTGTCAATAAACAAACTCCGAACACGTGACCCAACCAACAAAAATTACGCATCAGTAATATGGGCATATTTAACCTAATCAACCTAAGCATGTCTCGTAACCCAATTGAAGGTTAATAAAACCCTTTGATCAATTGCAAACATAACCGACGCAATCGATGGATCTATTCTAGCCTTTAACGTGGGCACAAAAGTTGTGTTTATTTAACAATAGGTGGTAATTTGTAAATAAAACCTAAAATAGGCGATGGTTAAACGTAATTTTCACGGGAGTCGGGTGGGTTCGTCCGGTGTATGTGTATTGTATAACCTGAAAAACGTTTCGGAAAATAAAATAAAAAAGGAAAACAAATTTATATATATATTCGGGAGGGTAAGAAAGAAGACCACGAGTACGACCCGCTGAAGGCACTCTCTGTCTCCTCCCCGTCGCCTGCGTAGACGAGGGAAGCCCCTACCCACACTCAACCACCTCTTTGCCCCCGCCCGCCACCGCCTCCGTCTGCCGCTCCCCCGCCGTCGTTGCTCCCTCCCTCAGCGGCTCCCCCTTGCTCCGCCGTTGCGTTCGGTTACGCGTTAGATTTGGAATCGAAGCCGCAAAGCAATGCCTGCGCAGAAGCGGTCGCAGGAGGACATGGAAGAGGATCTTCCGCATAACAATGGCGGAGTCAACCAGGAGGAAGAGGAGGTGGAGGAGGTCAAGGAGGAGGAGGAGGAGCATCACCTGGGGGATGAAGGTGAGTTTGCTTGATTTGATTTCGTTGCGTTTGATGTCTCTAGACGGAGCTTCTACTCCCTGTCGCTCTAAAGATTTCCGCGATTGCGTGATCTCTGGATCGAATCTGAGATGTTTTCGTCCTCGCTATGGTGAGGCGGTTCTCGGCTGTCTTCGTTCCTAGCTCTGATGTGGATTTTATTTTATTTTTTTCTGCTTCTCAGACTCCGATCGTAGTCCTTCTTCTAGCAGCGGCGGCGAAAATGACGAGTACGATCTGTCTCCTTCTCGCTTTTCTCTTGCTCATTCTCTTTCTTTTGCTGTTTCATCGAATGATTCGCTGAATTTTGATGTTTGATGCGATGTAGCGCTTTGGTTGATTTTCGTTGGAAGTGATAAATTACGGGCTTGGTTTTTTAGAGCTTATGTCTGCCTTGTTGTTTGCTCGATTGGTTTTGATCCTTGTATATGCACATGCATTGATCATATTTTTTGGAGGCTCGACTTACTTCGCTCTGAACCTGAAATACGTTGCTTGTGAAACGCGTTTTTATTGTTTATTTTTTGGGATTGCTGGAATTGAATTGATGAGCTTGCAGATTTAATTATATTATTTTTACAGTATTGTAACGGGAAAAAAAGGACATGCTAAAAACTGATACTGTCGCCAAAAAACCAAAATAGTTACTTTCTTCATGAATTTGTTTCCAAATGTAGCCAAAAATACAATCTTTTTTACCATCTTACTGCATTAGTGTCGGAGCCTCCTAGTGTTGATTAGCATTAGATTTCATTATGACTACGTGTCAATTCTTTGTTGCATTCATTTGGCTATAAAGGTGATACTGTGGAAGCATTGCTGCGTCATAGAGGCTGGTTGTTTACAAGTCTGCTATTTTGTAAGCACTTTTTGCTTGCAAGGCCTAAATTAGTAGTTCCTTTCAAGTTGTTTGTTTCTGTCCTCTTAAATGTGTTGTTTCTAAAAAAACTGTCTTGTGGGAATAATCTACTGAGTGCTGACATTATCAGTGCCAAGTGTAAAAAAAAAAAAACCGAAGTTATTTATTTTCCTCCATGACACTTCATTTCCTTTCTCTTAGGCATATATTCTTAGAGTGAGTATTTTACTACTGTCAAAATCTTAGACATGCAAAATAATAGATTCATCAAGTCTTAGCATAGTCTTGCTGTTGTTTGGTCTTGTTTTTATTTATCAGGTTGATGGATGCATTGCTTGAATATACCCTTCAAGCAAGTCCTTACCAAAGCGAATAAAAATCTTGATGCTTCATAATGAGATTCTAGAATTGCTAGTTGAGTATGTATTGGTGCATCTTTATCTTTTCTTGTAACTTCTTTGTTTTGGCATATTGTTGGAAGTAAAAGAGCAATGAAATTCCTGTAATGCTGTTATGAACTTTCTTATATCTAAAGTAAAACCGCATGCACATGGTGAAAATTATCCTTTAATTTTGCAACTACCTTCCGTTGCCGTGTTTGAGTACAAAGTGTTTGCGTATTTGCTGTTTCTCATTTTGAGAAATGAAATTATTATGTCGTATTGTTATCTTCATTGTTTTTATTTCAGCTGTCTTGTAAGCTTGCTTCTCTACAACTTTCATTCGGGACTTATTGTGCATTAGGCATTAGCATAAACATGATGATTTTCTGAATGACTATCTTGATCTAATAATATTAGATTCTAGTTGAATTGGTATCCATATCCTTTTACTATCTGCAAAATATGTGATCTGTCTGCAATGCTGTTATTGAATTACAGAACTTGCAGCCAGAATTGTCTCTCTTGCCAGTGACCTTTCTTAATGAAAGGAATAACATATATGTTCATATGCCTTTCCAGTGACTGCTTTTCAAAGTTGTTAATAAAACATTGAATGTATAAAGATATTGGGTGCTGATTTTCCTAGTTCATTTCCACAGGTATGTGCGTGTAAAGCTGTCGGATGTGCGCAAAGAAGTTCAATGCCCTATATGCTTAGGTAACCATTAGTGACCCTTGATTCTTTTGCGTTTTCACCTTTCTCCATCTTTTGTTCTATCAGTAAACATTTTTGTTGCTGCAGACTTCTTTTTTCAAACCTTTTACCATGTTGATGAGTCATTAAAGGGTAGGACTGGTGGTAGGTTGTCAGTGCTAAAGAATACATGTGATGTAACTGGCACAAGAAAAAACTGAGTATATTATAGACTCTCATGTGCTTTTTTGCACTGTAAATATGTCCATTTCAATTGCCTACTTGCGGAAAATTTTCTCAAAGTTTTGGCCCCGTGTTTTCATGCTCGTAATACACCCAAGGTTACAGAACAGCCATTGTCAGGCTCTATTTTTTATTTTCATCTACCTCATTTGGAGTAATACTTCAAGAATGCCCAGTAGGTCTTTATGTTTGGCTTCTTATCTCTAGACTCATAACTATGCTACAGATAAGTGCTCCGCTGATAATCCAACAATTGCATTTACCTTCAACACTTTAATCTGGAAATTAACTTGTGCTAAATAATGTTGACTGAAGGTCTGTAGACTGCTAGTATTTCTTGGTCAGAATAAATTTCTGTTGGTTTATGAGCTTCCGTTTACATATTGTTACAGCAGATTGATCCAAAATATTTGGTCCTTCAGCTATTTGCTTGATTTTACTAATAACTCCACAAATTTGCATGCTGTATTTCTAGGGATCATCCGGAAGACAAGAACAGTGATGGAATGTCTGCATCGCTTCTGCCGAGAGTGTATTGACAAATCTATGCGGATGGGGTATCTTTTTTGAGCTTTGAATTTATTCTTTTTACTTGTTTGTCATTGGCATTTGGTTCTGTCAATTTCTGAAGATAGCAATTTACCTGGTGCAGATTATTGTCTGCATCTCTAATTTTGTGTAGAATTATTACTATGTTTTTCCTTTTGACATCAGCTATTAGTAATTTGCAGGAATAAGGAGTGCCCTGCTTGCCGCACACATTGTGCTAGTCGTCGTTCCCTAAGGGATGATCCAAACTATGATGCACTAATAGCTGCATTATACCCTGATATTGATGAATATGAAGAGGAGGTAGGCCATTCTGACCGATTCATTTTTGTAGTACTCTGAAATCTGAATAATAACTAGGTAGACATATTTGGTCATTGTTTTCCTTTTTTGGGGTGTCAGGAAGGAACTTGAATTATGTCTTGGAAGATGGTATAAAATTGACAACATAGTGCAGTTTATATCGCGCACATGCTTCTACCCAACTAATATAAGAAACAGTTGCAGCTTTTATGGGTTTTCTTCTGTCTTTTTATCCTGACAGGAGTTGGCTTTTCAAGAAGAGGACGATGCTCGAAATAAGCAGGTAAACCATCATTCATTTTTTGCAGCTAGTCCCTGGTAAACATGCTCTTCTACACATGGTCAAACGTTTCTGCTATATGTATATCTTCATCAATGATTGGAAAAAAAATAAAATCTACAGCCACCTTGCAATATGCTCTTTATTGCAGGCATAGAAATTTGTATTATATGCTCTTTATTGCAGGCATAGAAATTTGTATTATACTGCGACCTTGCAAACTGATTATATCATTTATGTAATCACGATACTTAAGTTACATCAGTGGGATTTCCGTGGAAACTTGAGAGAAATCTTCTCTTTGTTGCATCAAAGTAATGTTTGTAATATTTTGGACAGATCCAAGCTTCAATTGCCCAAACTTTCCGACGACAAACAGAAGCATTGAGCAAGAAGCGGAAGAGATCACAAGGTACAACACGGAGGAGAGCAAGCTACCGTTCTGATGATGATGATGCCAATGGAAATTCATCTTCTGCCGATGACCGCCCAGAAAATAAACCAAAAAGATCTAGAAGGTGGAAGGGTCGACGTTCACCGGCAACTGCTGCAGGAGAAGGAGGCTATTATGAAAATGATGCAGAAGTGAATAGAGATGCTGCAGTTGCATCTGGCGGGCTTTTAGGAAGCTCAGAAATGCTCGCATGGGGAAGAGGTGGAATCCGGAGTCACACTCGCTATGGCAGTGCTGCAGGCAGTAATAGTAAGCATGCACGGAACAATCGCCTTGCTAGGTTGACTGAACATTTGCGGAACTTGGGCGAAAATGATGAGGTGATAACTCTATACCTTGGCTTGGTAATTACTTAGTTTTTCTTTTCTTAGAGGGAGCAGTTGATCCTAGGCTACTTTTATCCTGCTTATGGACCAACTGAATGTTGATTATCCAGCATAAAATGGTCAACTGACTAAATTTGATATGTGCCATGCTTGACCATAGATGTTTATGAAGCGAATAAAAGCCAACCTGCATGTTAAACACATTCAATTTTTTCTTGTTTCATATAGTGGTCCTACATCGACTAATGAGCTTCAGTTTCTGTCTGTCGCAGATGGACATCCAAATTATTCTTGTTTCTCTTGATGTGGAAAAGTCACCACGTCTACAGCAGCCATATTTATCCTGTAGACCAACATTGTCTGTTCGACAAATATGTGAGGTATACCATCTAAAATCAAATTCTGATCCTAGTATTTCTTCTACCACCTCAGTCTAGAAACTTTGCAATCTTCGTGCTGCAGTTTATTGCATTCCAGACCTCATTGCAAGCAAAAGAAGTTGAAGTACTCGCAGTGAAAGAGCTGCATTCTAAATTTAGCTCCTTGATGTCTTTGGACGCTGAACCATCCAATTCCTCGCTTTTGGACGCATCCAAAGATGAGCTGCAGCTATTGGACTTTGAACAAACTCTTCAAGGAATCAAGTCTACATTCAATCTCCGACAGGGTCATCTGGTAAAGCTTCATCCTTGAGAAATAATTTGTTTCAAACAAGACTATACGACATTCCAGCGCTCAATGTGATTAACCCTTTCTTTACCGGCCTTTCCTACAACCTGCTTCAGATTTTGGCATACCGACAAAAGTCACCAGGCCAGGGAGCACCGCCACTGGATGTAGCCTCGGCGCAGTAGACTTCATGTACTTGTAAAAAGCAAGTCTACATTCACATCCATATACTAAGTTATGTATGTGCCTTTGAAGCTTTAGAAGGGGTCCGCGCTGAAAAGATAGAGCGCTTCGCTACCTGCCAATGTCAGCTTGTGTTTAGGCATATATGATATTATACCTTATTACTGTACTAGTTTTTTCGTCTTTGGCTATTTATTCAATTGCAAATAGCAATGGACTGTGTAAGAGTGTTTTTCAACGAGCTTAGCTCAATTGCTTTTATTGGTGTGGGCCTGGGAGGTTAAGAGTTCTACTCTTCCTCTTCATGTGTAAAAAGGGGGAAAATAGTAAGTTTATTTGACATAACTTTTCTTTTATTATTTCGCTAATAGTCTTTTATTTTTTGGGGCCAACAACATTTTGCCCTAAGTAGTAAGGGAGTGGTGTCACCTAGAGTTGCTTTTTATTATTTTTCTTGAGCTCCAACCCGGTCTTTAATTTATTTTTCCTTAGCTCAAGGGTTTCATTTCAACTTTTTACTATTTTCACTTGCATTCGTGAGTCCGAGTCTTGTGACCTTAAGTTAAATTTGGATCACTAGAGCTCCAAAAATAGAAGTTTTAATTTTGTATGATCTGCCTTTAGGGGACAAATATCTACAGTTGTTGGTGGCATAACTACTAGAAATGCACTATATAAGGGATGAGGTAGTCAAAAAATCAAAATCAAAATATATCGAGCTTGAGACTTGTAGGAAGCTTTTAGAGCATCTTTGGCCACACTATATTTGATCGATGGATAACACGAAATGAAAGAGAGCGCCGACCATGGAAACCCTACCCCGGATCCCCGCCGCCTCCAACCCAGCCTGAACCCTAGCCACCAGCCTGAACTTCGACAACCCAAATCCGCCCAAAAATCCACCGGATTCGCCACCAGCAGCAAAAACCGAGCCAGATTCAGCCCCTATTCAAAAGCCATAATCACCAAATTGGGGAAAAAAACAAAATCCTTCACAAATCCCATACAGGAAAGATTCACAAACGAGAGGAAGAAGGAGATCAGATGGACTAAAGACATCCAAACTCAAGCAAAGAGATACAGAAACAAAAGAAGAAGATGGTGGAGATTCAAAAAAAGAAAAAGAAAAATGTGTTGTTGCTGGTGGAGGGCCTTCCGTGTCTGGCGGCGTTGGTTGTCGTCGTTGGAGGCGGGTGGCGGGAGGCTTCCGTTGGACGGCGGTTTCCCTTCCTGGTCCTGGTGGCGCGGGGTTTTGGGGTGCGGTTTCGGCCCACTTCAATCGTCCTCAATTTCTGTTCTGACGCGTATATTCCGTGTTGCATGTATCAGGTTTTCTCTCCCATTTAATCTTTACAACGATATCTGTCTGGTTTACTGTCAACCTAATGAAAAATTATATGTGCATAATCTCCTTCATACCCTTGGAAAAATATGCGAATCTGAGAAAAAATTTAAGCTAGATAAGTTCAATCATCTCTGTCGGAAGGCTTGTACTCTGATTGTGGTGCCTATTGTCTGTAATTCCATGAATAAAATGGAAAGCCTAGAAAAACATATTGACTGCTGGATGAAACACATTCAACATATGATTTGGTTATGCGAAAAATGTTCTTTATGCTTGAATCTGCGAGTTCTGTATTCGAACCCCAAGCAAGCGTCTTGCATTGAAAAAACAATCCATATTGACAAAATCAGGAATCTAGACCGAAATGAAAAGCACAACCTACGGACTCCTGGGTCAAAGATGACCACTCTTGAACCAAGAAGAAAAGATATTGCCAAATCTGATTGCTTTGACCAAAAGATCCCAGTTCTGAAAACTGCATATGTAATGTTACAGTTTCTTTCTATGATCTCCTTTTGGTTTGAAATACTACAAAACCCAATTTAACACTCTAACTTTGACTCTAGCAGAACGAAAGGGAACCCCTGGATTCAAAAGAACTCTATGGCGAAGATCCCTCAAAGGAATGGAATCCAAAGCAGGAAGATCATAAATGAACAAACAAAAGTTGAACAACAAAATGAAGAACCCATTGGCGGAACAAAGCATAGAAAAGACATGAGGGGGCTATTTTTGAATCCTCTCAGCCATCTTTTCGATCCGATGAACCAGGAGCAGAAATCGAGAATGGAAAATTCCAATATAAGAAACCGAATTGGGAAGGAGCAACAACTGCAAATCAGGTACCCTTGTTCCCTTGAAATCAGCTGTTGTACTAGAACGATTTGCAGAAGTCTTCATGAATTTTCCTTTGAGCCTAGTTTTATCAGTTTCCTTGAAATCTGCTGTGAATTCGAGAACAAACTGGATGATTTAGCATCTTTTATTCACTCTTGGGCATTTTGCAGTCCTGTTCTTTGGGTCTGTGTTCGGGTGAATGATGATCTGATGAGGTCAATTAAATTTCCTTACTTGAACTTGTGTGATATTGCTTGCTTGAACTTGTGTGATATTGCTTTGAGTCTCACTCATGAAACTTGCGTTGAACAAATATCCCAAGAGGACCAAAATCGAAAACCACACCGACATGGAAAAACTGATCTCCGGACCCTCGAGCCCAAGCCGACCACATTTGAACCAAAGCAGAAAGATGAAACAATGCTCCTTGAAGTATCTTTATTGATCTATGTGAGAAAAAAGACTAGACGATGTGTGTATTTCTGTATCTTTGGCTTCAAGGGATTTTTTCAAAAAGCCTTCCATAGAAATGCAATTACAGGAAATTGTTACTTTGTGAACTCCTTAATTCGTTCACCCTTTGACGTGTTAGGAAACAAATATGCACAAGTTGTTGATCTACCTTCAAGTTTTTATAAGTGGCAGTGGGTTGGTCCTTGGGAACTCTCCTCAGACAACAGACCTAGACAAAGGCTTGAAGAGCCATGCCTGAACCAGTTGCGAAATCAAACGCGGCAAAATGAAATGGAGATAAGTCTTTTATCCTTAGCTGACTTTAAATCCTCTTCCTTGATACTTTCTGGTATGACACGATGCTTCTTTGATTGGATGCATGAACCCAAATGTACTGCTGAAAACATAAACAACTCTAACAAATCTTTGAACCCACTCTACCTTGCACCCAATTGCCACCTAGCCCTGACAAAGAAAATGAAGAACCTATTCAAGCAAGCTCTCTGCCTGCCTAGAAAACCTTATAAAGAACAAAGGAGCCATAAAGTGAGGCTTGGAGGAAGGGAAAAAACATATGTACCTCTGCCCCTCCTTATATATAGATTAAAAGAACAAGAACAACATACAAGCCAAAACCATAAAAGACAAAAGAATAACAAAAACAGAAAATATAAGAGCAGAACAAGAGAATTCAGGAAAACAAGCAAAAAAGAAAGTATTGATTACACTAAACGCAATCCGAAAGCATGGACAAAGTTTAAAATATTCGAATGGTATATCAAACAAAAAGAAAAGACCTTAGAAAATAGGAAACGATCGAACCAAATAAATATCTTTTATCTATGTCTAAAATGAAAATTTGTTCATGGAATTGTTGTGGGATTAGAAACCGAAACAAATGGACAGAAATTGAAACATTATGTAAAATAGAGAACATTCAAATCTTAGCGCTATTGGAAACCAAAGTGGATACCCAACCCCCAGATGTCCTATGGAAAGGTGTTGGGTTCGACGCTATATGTTTCAGCCCGGCTTCTGGTAGAGCTGGGGGGATCTGCGTTCTATGGAAAAACTACATTATGCGAGATTGTTTAGTCTCTGTTTTGACTAAAGAGGAGCGATTCATTACCTTAAAAATTGAAAATACTGGAAAAGGAACAACATTTGCAGTTTGTTTTGTCTATGCTCCTCCCCAGGTGGCATCTAAGGCATCTTTCTGCCAGCTTTTAACTACCCATATCCAAACTCTGACAATTCCTATCATTTTGTTGGGCAATCTTAATGAGATCCAAAGTACAAGTGAAAAAAAGTGGTGGTAACGATCCACACCCCTCCCGATTTGAGCGATTACTAGTATTCAAAGATCAATGCAACCTACTTGACGTTCCAACCGTTGGTAACAAATTTACTTGGAGGAAAAACAAAACTGATGTGAATAACATTTATGAGAAACTTGACAAAACCCTCGTCCAAGACCAAATAATCCAATGGTTTCCAGACATCGCAACAAGAAACCATGCCTTCTCGACATCGAACCACTGCCCAATCTTTGTACAACTAGAAGTAGACGAGAGAAGAAAGGCGCGACCTTTCAAATTTGAAAAAATGTGGCTAACGAGGAGAGATTACAGGAACTTAGTGACTCAAGCGTGGAGAACACAATACCAAGGATCTCACATGTTTAACATTATGAAAAAGACACAACTTCTAAAACGACTAACGAAAGAGTGGAATAAAAGAACCTTTAGAAATATCTTTAGGCAATTACGAGAAATAGAAGAAAAATTACTTGAACTACAAATGAATAGCAATCAAGGCCAGCAACAAGACAATGCCAAACTTCAAATACAATTAATAAAGAAAAATGATCAACTTCTGCAGTATCATAAGCAATACTGGAGTCAACGAGCGAAAACGAAACATTTAAAACTTTCGGACTCAAACACCGGTTACCACCATAGAGTAGCCTCAGGCAGACGAAACTGAAAGATTATAAGACAAATTAGAACGCAAGAGGGCACAGAAGTAATTGGGGAAGAAAATATTAGAAGAGAAATAAAAGACGATTTCGAAAAAAGATTCAGGAAAGAAAGTATCAATGAACGACTATTACAGAACTATTTAACACTGATAGACAAAGAGATAACTACGGATGATAACAAAAAAATAACCAAATCGGTATCCAATTATGAAATAAAATCCGCTTTTTTCTCCATTGGTAAACACAAATCCCCGGGACCTGATGGGGTGACATCAGAGTTCTATAGAAAATATAGGGATATTATTGGACCATCGATAACCAAGGCCATCAAAAGCTTCTTCTCTTCGGGGAAGATGTTGCGCCAAATAAACCAGACATTTATCACCCTAATACCAAAATGCGAAAACCCATCCACAACGAGCAACTATAGACCAATTAGCATGTGTTCAAGGAGCCTTCGTGGCTGATCGAGCTATTCAGGATAATGTGCTTATAGCTCACGGAATTTTTCACTCTTTCTGAACAAGAAAAGGAAAACAAGGATGGATTGCAATAAAACTTGACATGGAGAAAGCCTACGATAAAGTCGATTGGAGGTTTCTCCTTGCGGTCTTGGAAAAATTTGGTTTCTCTCCTAGATTCATGGGGTGGATCAGTGAATGTATTCAGACTGTTTCTTTCTCAGTCTTAGTGAACGATGAACCAACCGAGACTTTTCGCCCACAAAGAGGGATCCGACAGGGTGACCCCATTTCCCCCTACTTGTTTATCATAGGCGCGGAAATCCTTGCAAGAAAATTACAACAGGAATGTCATGAATCAACAGACGCGATTGGTTTTAAAATGACCCCAAATGGATCACGGATTCCGTTCCTTTCCTTTGCGGATGATATCATGATCTTTGCGAAAGCATCGCGGGAATCGTGTGCTAAGGTGAAAAATATAATTGACGAATACTGTCAAATATCGGGCCAAAAAGTGAATTTTCACAAATCAGCGTTCCAAGTAACAAAAGGTGTTTCTGCAAAC
The DNA here is from genome assembly GCA_037127255.1 of Persicaria tinctoria. Taxonomy (NCBI): domain Eukaryota; kingdom Viridiplantae; phylum Streptophyta; class Magnoliopsida; order Caryophyllales; family Polygonaceae; genus Persicaria; species Persicaria tinctoria. The sequence goes on along the minus strand of JBANSL010000016.1, from coordinate 28,726,809 downwards.
CAAAAACTCCAAATCCAAAGCACTCTCCGTATAATGAACCAAGTAGCCTTGGACAATTATCTAGGATGCCCCATAATAAACGGCAAGGTGAACAAAGAAACCTTTGAAGATGTTATTGAAAAATCGAAAATGCAGTTGACAAAATGGAAAGCGAGCTCCCTCTCCCAGCAAGGAAGGGCCGTTCTAATAAAAGCGAATCTTATGGCTAAACCAAATTACGTTATGCAAAACTTTATGCTTCCGACAAGTGTGCACAATGAATTAGATAGAATAAATAGATGTTTCTTCTGGAATAAGGATTAAAATTATAAACCATTGTTAAGTTGGGACAAAATTTGCAAATAAAAAAGACAAGGAGGTTTGGGAATTAGCAGAACCAAAGACATGAACAAAGCCTTACAAATGAAATTATTATGGAAAATCTTGGCGGAACCCCACAACCAATGGGTCAGAATAATCCGAGAAAAATATTTAAAGGAAGACCAAATTTGGGACTATAAAAGGAAGAAAAACTTGTCTTGGCAATGGGCCAAGTTAATTAACCTAAAAGATGAGTTATGTGATGGACTCATCTGGCAAATTGGAAATGGAAAGACGATTAAATTCTGGAAGGATAAATGATGATAAAAAGCTTAAGGATCACAGACTAATCCATCAGATTGATGATCAAGAAAGAGTTGAAAACTATATCCTACCAAATAAAACATGGAATGTACAAAAGATTCGAGAAATTCTACCTTCGGACCTTGTAGAGACAATTACAAGTATCCCCCTCCCTTCCCAGGAAATTGAAGATAGACTCTATTGGAAACCTAGCACCGATGGTTGGTTCTCAACATCAAGTGCCTTGAAATTAATCACAAAATCAAATGACAATGAGATTGAATTATTCTATGGAGTATGGAAAGTTGAATGCCCACCAAAGATAAGGAATTTCCTATGGAAAGTAGGATTGGATGGATTACCTACTAAATCTAAGCTCCAAAACAAGGGGATACAAACGCCCATGGATTGTATTTTCTGTAACTCTAGGGAGGAAGACGCTATCCATCTTCTCACGGAGTGTCCGACAACTTTAAGAACAATTGGAGCTCTGGATAGAGATATTGAACGAAAAATAGTAAGTGTTGATAAAAGTAACAAAAGTATAAAGACTATAACCAATGAAATATTTCAACAGCTGAACCAAGAGCAAAAGGCTATCTTGGCTTTCTCCTGGTGGTGCATTTGGACGAAAAGAAACAAGATTATATTCGACAACCAGAACTTACGAACAATAGACGAATTGGTAGCCATAATCAAATACCACATGAAAAACTGGAAAAGAACTAAACAAGACGATTCAGATGAAGAAGATGAAAAAACAATGAGAATCAAACCTAGAGGCAACCCTCGCAAAAGGAATGCCATTAGATGGCGTAAGCCTGAGAATGGTGTCTTTAAACTTAATTTTGATGGCGCAAAATGTTGTTATCAGAGATGATGACGGCAGGGTGCTTGCTTGCGATGCCAGAAGATGCGGGACGATGTCTGCGATTCAGGCTGAGGTTGTGGGTCTTCAGCTCGGCTTGTTGGAAGCTCGAAGGCTAGGATTCCGAAGAGTTGCGGTGGAGGGTGACTGTCTCGCGATTGTGAATGCGATCAATGGTGCGTGGTCGACACCCTGGGAGATCGAAATCCTTATGTCGGATGCTCTTCGTCTGCTTAGCTTGTTCGAGACATTTTCTGTGACCCACATTTTCAGGGAGGCGAACAAGGCGGCTGATCGACTTACTCGTATGGCTTTGGAGTCCGCCTCGTCGTCCTGGAGTTCAGATTTAGAGTTTCAAACTCTCGTCCGTAGGGACGCTCTTGGGTGGTGGTACAACCGTAGTGGACACCCCCAAATTCTCGCCTGTATAAAAAAAAAATTTCTTTGGCCACACTATGGGTACTTTTTACTTGATGTCCCATGTCAATGTTCAATGTCCGATTTCTGTAGCCTGGGTGTCTCTAGCACCTGGGCACCTTGATGCCCGAGCACCTCAGCTCTCTGTGACCTTGATGCATCGGTGATCCCTTACCCACCCGGCCCCCGGAATCCAAACACACCAGTGAGTCAATGACCTAGAATAAAGAACAGTTTCCTCAGCTTTATAATTTATTTTAGCAGTTCATGGTTGGCATATCAAACAATCAAGAAAACGGGGTTGCAATGAAAAGAAAATACCAACAAATAAATGATTTTACAAGATGGAAAAACAATACCAAGTCTCGTGATAATTTGGTAAACATTTTATCACACAAAATTGAAGCAATCATTTATCATAACATGTGCTATATGGATGAATAAAAGAAATAACTACCCATTCAGGTTACTTGGCCATGATCCAATGAAACTAGATCTCGAAACCTCAGCGGCTTACAATTTTACAATTAAAAAACACCAAAACAGGCATTTAAGCATATACAACAACAACAACAACAAACCCAGTATATCCCGCTTAAGGTAGGGTCGTTTCCGAATGACTCATACCTGTGAAAGTGACTAATACCATATCCAACAGTTTCTCTATTTTTTTTTGTAAAATGGGGAATCAATAGCCAATTTCTCCAAATTATTTTAGCCCCATCTCCAACAGCTTCCATATTATAAAAACTTTCACATTTATTTTAATTTTTAAAAAATATATTTATGTAAGTTAATCTACAACAATACTTATCCTTCTAGTTAATCATCGAATCATGGCAGAGATGGTAGAGATTCACAGTAGCAATATTGGAAAGCAAACAAACAAAAATGCATAAGAAATCCCCTCCCCCCCCCCCCCCCCTGTTGTGCTTCCTTGCGTACCTCTAGTTCCTCAAGAATTTGGGATCCATTTGTACAAAATCACATCCCATCATATTTCAATGTCCAACAACCTTCAATTTAACCACCGAAACCTAGATCTCGATTGGCAAAAATCACAGCGCAAACAGAGAGTAGAGAGATATTTTACCCCCTTGGACGACGAAGAAGACGATGAGGAAGTAAAAATAAGCGCTTTGAAAATCGGAAGTACGGTGCTGCAAATATTTTATCGTTTGCTGCAAATATGGGGAAGATACCCTTTTTTTTATGTCATCCCTATTTAGAGAATGGGTTGGGAAAACTGTTGGATCTAAAAAATGGCCCAAAATTCCCAAAAGCCTAATATTCTCTAAAATAGGGAACCTCGAGCAACCCCAAGAAATAGAACTTCAAGTTAAAGCATGATATTTGGGTAGGTGAAGACAAATCGGACAGATTAGCTAGACGAAGTTTCAATCATGTATCCAAGAACAAGATAGATCAAAGGAAGAGACAACTAATAAAAACTCAGAAAGATATCCAATGATGAAATTGAAACCAAACTGCAAATAATTCAACTATAACACATAGATGCTAAAAAAAATCACCTTTTTATGAATTTCCAACTATAACTCCAGCAATCACACAGAAATTTCATTGATCCATCTACCATAAGAAACTATCAATCTGATTGATCCAAATACATCACAGATTTGCAAATAATGGCCAACTATCACATCCATATGTTTTAAAAAAAAAAGAACTTTATTTGTATTGAATTTTGTGAGTTTCTATGGATTCAATCTAGTAAGTAATAATTAACAACACAAGCAAGCATAGAGAAATGTCAATTTTTTAATGATACAAAGAACATTGCAGTCAATTCTTGGAGGATTTTTCAATAGCGGTAGATGAGGAGCCAGGAGATGGTTTGTAGACGATGGCGGTGATTACGAATATTTCGAGGACAGTAATGCCTTCGGAATATGTTAATACAACTGTTAGAAGTTAGTTAGAGAGTGGTTTGTAGTTTATACTCTATAAATAAGCTCTCCCTTTCTCCTTTGTATTCACTCAATCACATTTTATAGAAATGAGAACATACGTTCTTCATCCTTTCACTTGCTCTCTCTCTCAGATTCTCTCTTTCTCTTCTAGCTCTCTATGATCATCATGGTATCAGAGCTTCTTGTGATCATAGAAGCGATTTGATTCTTCTCTCCTCTTTCCGCCTTTTTCTGTTTCTCATCTGATCGATCCTCTGCATCTATGGCTACTTAAGATGAACGATCAGAGAGATCTGTAGATCGTCATCACTGCCACGAATCTTCAAAATCTGTTATTCATTCATCCTTCGGAGAATTCAGGGATGATATTGACTCCGATTCAAGTCACCGGCGAAAATTACCGACGATGGCGCAAAGCAACCTCCAAAGCCCTATCGATCAAGAACAAGCTTGGTTACTGTGGAAGGAACCTTGCTTGAGTCTGCAGAAAACACAACGATGTGGAATCGTTGTAATGATATGGTCTGTTCATGGTTATTGAACACTGTATCCAAGGAGATTTATGCCACCATTGATGAGTTTGACACAACTCGCGAGATGTGGCTAGATCTTGAAGAAAGCTATGGCCAGCGCAATGGTCCTCTCATCTTCTCTCTCAAGAAAGAAATTCAAGATTGCAGTCAAAGAAGTAGCACTCTCACTGAGTACTTTACGATGCTCAAAAGTATTTGGCAACAACTATCTAGCCTGGTTGCACTAATTCATTGCTCTTGTGGTCGTTGTGAGTGCATCATTCAAGCTCAAGTTGAAGCTCAAGATTGAGAGAACAAGTTGATGCAGTTTCTTATGGGGCTCGATGATGATTTCTCTACAGTGTGTCGTCAAATTCTTCTTAGCACTACTCTTCCAACAGCCAGCACTGCTCATGCTCTACTCTTTCAAAATTCTATCAGTTGCAAGCCTTCTGTGTCGAAATCTATCTCCATTGATTCTACTGCTTTGATGGCAAAGCAAGGAGGATCGAGTAGCTCCTCTGCAAAATCAAGAAAGGAGAAATGTTCTCACTACAATGGAAATCACAAAGCATATCATTGTTGGGAGAAATTCGGGTATCCTGAGTGGCATTACAAGAGTAAAATCAAGCCACAAATGCCTAAGAACGGCACTGATTCTAGAGGCTCCTCATCAAAAGCCTCATCTTCTACTAATAGTGCTTATTCATCATCTGATTCTCTAGTTTTGCAGTCATTGACAGCTGATCAACAGAAGATATGGATAAGTGTGATGGACCAGCACAAGGACAAGTTGGTCGAGATCAATTTTGCAGATACCATTATTTGTTGTAGTGCTTCAAATTTTACTAGATTGTGGATTATTGATAGGGGGGCCACCGACCACATTACTTGTGACACCAAGTTTCTTGTGAACCCCACACCCATCCACAAACATACTTCTATTCACTTACCTGATGGATCCACAAGTAAGATTGATCTTACCGGAGGAGTTCATCTTACTCCTACCTTACATCTATCTAAAACCCTCTATGTGCCTCATTTTAAATTCAATTTGGTGTCCATTAGCAAATTGATCCGTGACCTTGGTTGTGTTGTCCTTTTCTTCCCAAATAAATGTGTCATACAGGACCCTGTAAAGAGGAAGCTGATTGCAGGGTGTGAAGAATTAGGAGGAACGTACTATGTGGTTGATAGCATGCATTTAGGTAGGTATAATAGGTTGCATTTAGCTTAGTTAAGACGCATATCATGCATGATTGAAGTAGAATTTGCATATTTGCTTTCTATGTTGGTGGAGTCAGAATCTACACGTTTTTATTGATTATTTCAGGTAAATGTGGATCCGAGAAGGATAAATGGGTTGATAACGCATTGGATGAGAATGTCTAGTTGATCGAAGAAACTTACATGAAGATCTCAAGAGGTCCTGAGAAGAAGAAGCAAACCTAACGAAGAACAAGTCTGCAAAAGTTGTTGCCAGACATGCTGAACTTGTTTTGCACTTTCTGGAGGCCTCGGTTGTTCGATCGACTATTATGACCATGCGTTGGAAAGCTCTTTCAGAGAGCTACAACTTTCATGTTGACGTCGAGAGCTGATTCAAGACGGATTTTTCGTGAAAGACCAATGCAGCGGCCGCCGCATGGTGTGCAGCGGCCGCCGCCAGGGACGATGCAAAAAGAATACCAATGCTGCGGCCGCAGCATGCATGCGGCGGCCGCCGCATCTGCCGCCAGCGCGGATACGCGTCGTTTTGAATAATTAAAAACCCTAGATGTTTTTGTTTTGATTAATGGCCGACTTTGGATCTTTTATAAGGCCACTTTTAGTTATTTTTGAAAAACTTCTATTCTATTCTTACTTTTCATCAGACAATTAGAGAGAGAGCGATGTTCGCCATGGGCGACTAAACTCTCTTCGTTCTACTTGCAATTTGAAGCTTTATTTGGATTGATTGTGAGTTTCTGAATCTTATTCCTTATTTCCTATATTGAATGCTTCAACTTCTTTGTGCTTGATTGTTTATTGTTTTGTTCTATCTTGTCTGGCCAACTAGTTAGATCAATTCAATTGCTAGGGTTTTGTAGATTCCTGATTGCGAACCTTAACCCAAGTAGCAAACTTGTCCCTTTAGCCTAATTGGATGGGCAGGAAGTTGGATGTGTTGTTAAATCCCTCTTTAGGGACTGCAAATACCTTGGTTAATCTCTGAACTTAAAGCTATCAATTGGGTTAAATCCTTCTTTAGGGACTGTTTGATTAATAAGGGTTTCTAGGACTGATTGGACTAGTAACTATATTAGGTCGGGACAAGGGCACTCATAGGAAGACTAAAAGGACAAGAGGAAGTTACAATATCAATTCAAACAAATAAAGTGGATAGTTGTAGGTAGATCGGTCTTCTCTAAATTGTTTTGCATCAACTTGTTTATAGTTTATTTTGTTTTCTTTCTTGTTTCAATCATCCAAAAACCCCCCTTTCACTAATTGGTAAATACACTTTGCAAAGGAATACTTGATTCTCTGTGGGATCGACCTCTTACTTGCTTGCTATACTAGGTTGTAGGTTTGTGTTTTATTTTGATACGGTTTACGCGACTAAAAATCGCTCATCAAATTGGCGTCGTTGCCGGGGAATCAAGTTTTTTTATTTGTTTTGTGTATTTATTGATTTTTGTGCATATATCTAACCCGTTGTGAGCCTATCTTACGGTTCACGAAACCCTTGCTACTAACCTTTCAAGATGTTGAGATTAGCGCAGTTTGAAGGTGAGAATTTTCACCAATATTTCACTAGATTGCATGCGTATGTTAACGACCTTGGTTCATGGGGTTATCAATATGGTGTGTGGGAGATGTGTTTTTGCATATTTGATGGGATGAATGTTGAAACACGGAGTCTTGCTGAGTCCATGAGTAATGGAGGCCTATTGGATATGGGACTCTTTGAGATTTGGGATTTTTTCTACAACATGAGTCGACATGTTGAGCGGGAAGTATCAATCCGAACTCTCACACAAGTGTTGCAGCAGTTGGAAGAAGGAAAAATGAGCCGAATCGGAAAATTGGAGGAAGAAATGAGCCGCTGTAAAAACTTGGAGGATCAGATGAGCCAACTCATTCAAATTCTAACTGCAAAAGGTGAGAAAGAAAGGAGCGTCGAAGAAGAAGAAGAGGAGGAATTGGTTGCAAACAACGATAGTGTCTTCAACGATGGAGAAAAGGGTCTAGTGCTTACTGACTTGGAATCTCATGAGTCGACGCATGAGGTTACATGTGATGTGTCTCCTACTCCATCTACAACATCCATTCTGAGCTCGCCCATTCATGAACCAGATCTAGAGCCATCAGCTGAGACTCAAGAGGTAACAAATGTAAACTTTTGCAATTTTGAAGGTAATGGTGATTATGTTGATCCTTTTGATTGCTATTTTGAAAAGCCACCAGCGGAACTGTGCTGGTGGTATCATATTCCTTCTGCAGAGAGTCATGCTAGACTCTTTGAAAGATTGAAAGGGTTTTTGAATTTTATATTTTATACTTTCAATTTATTGTGCTATGATGTGCTTTGTAAGATGTGTGCACAGGAATATGATAGGCTACTGAGGGCCTTGACGATGTCTGATAGCTAAGATCTTGAGATTGAAAATAAGTCAGGTCAATGACATTAAAGAAAGGCGCTTCTCGGGAGGCAACCCGAGGTAAGTTTTCTAATTTAGTTATTTCAATTCCTAGTTAGCTAGTTTTCTTTTCAATAAATTAGGTTTCCCATTAGGCATTAGATAGTTGTTTTTGGTTTGGGATAGACTAAGCTTTCAGGAAAGGCCATCGAAATCCTCAGATCCGACCTATAGAGACCCATCCACCAAATTGTGAGTATTTCTTTCATCTCTTCATCTATGTTTTTATTTTTTGTTGTCTTTTATATTTCATTGAGGACAATGAAAGGTTTAAGTGTGGGGGAGGGATTGCATTGCATATAGATAGAGTTTCCTTATCATGTTTACTTATGTTATCATGTTTATTTATGTTGTCATATTTATTTTTATTCATATACTGCATTGGAAAAAAAATCCAAAAATATCATGCATTGCATTTAGGTGTTATTAAAGATACCCATCTTGGTTTAGTTTGTCCTCTAATTTATTTTTATGATCTCATTGCATAAATCCCATGATTTGATTGAATTGCTTGAAAATGATTTTGGAGCATGATTTGAGAATATAATTGAACAAGTATGATTCATAGTTGAGGTTTAATTGAAATCTAAAAAAACATAACCTTTGTGAGTTTGTTTTGGCCTTATAGGGACTTTACATATTATTCTCTTTTGCTTTTATTGTGTGATTATACTCTCCATATGCTTCTTATTTCTATACCGTATTGCACATGTTTGGTGCTTGTGAATTTCAAATGATTGAGGCATGTTTTCTTTAGTCGTATTATACCTTATCTACCATTTGCATTATCCTCTGCTTGAAGCCCATCTGAGCCTTAAAGCCTATTCTCTTTTATAGCTCCACAAAAACATATCATAGCCAATGATTAGCCTGACCCTATCCGGGAATTAGGAGGAGAATTGGTGAAAAATCTTTATGTTGGAGTTGCTTTGAGTGGAGATGATATATGTATGGTTGTGCATTGCGAGAGGCATAGCCAAAATAAGGTAACCCTTCTTGCATAATAGAGATGACTTGTTACTAGGGGCCTAAGGAGGATAAAATTCACTTAGGAGTAAAAGTCTAGTAAGCTTGGACCTAGGGAGGATAAAATTCACCTAGGGGCAAAAGTAAGCATAAAAGAAAAGAAACGAAGTCATCATAATGAAAAAAAATGCATGAGTTATATGGCTATCGAAATCGAAGAGTTTATTGTTATGTAATAGAGTTTATGTTATTGGAATGGTTTGCGAAGTATGGAAGTTTTGGTGTTGTTCTGGTTGGTTGTTGTTCCTTTTTCCCGGATTTTTAGCACCACAAGCCCAAATGTTTCTCATGTCTTATGTTCCTACCAAAGCCCCATTACAATCTTATAAAAGTCCTCATGATGTTGTTTGCAAGTGATAACTTTCACGGTGTATAGAGCATTTTGGATTGAGTTGACAGTTGGACTTTAAAGACTAAACACATGAGAGTTTGAGTGAAACACATCATACCAGTGAGGTTGGATTAAATTTTCTTTTACTATTGGATCGCTCATATATTTGCTAGGATATTTGTTCTTTTATTCATGGCTCCTATTGCTTGATGTTGTTTTTCTAAAACAATAGCATGAAGATCTTATTTGTGGGATGATTAATTCTATATTTGTTTTTCATTGCTTGAGGACAAGCAAAAGCTTAAGTGTGGGGGAGTTTGATAGCATGCATTTAGGTAGGCATAATAGGTTGCATTTAGCTTAGTTAAGACGCATATCATCCATGATTGAAGTAGAATTTGCATATTTGCTTTCTATGTTGGTGGAGTCGGAATCTACACGTTTTTATTGATTATTTCAGGTAAATGTGGATCCGAGAAGGATAAATGGGTTGATAACGCATTGGATGAGAATGTCTAGTTGATCGAAGAAACTTACATGAAGATCTCAAGAGGTCCTGAGAAGAAGAAGCAAACCTAACAAAGAACAAGTCCGCAAAAGTTGTCGCCAGACATGCTGAACTTGTTTTGCACTTTCTGGAAGCCTCGGTTGTCCGATCGACTATTATGACCATGCGTTGGAAAGCTCTTTCAGAGAGCTACAACTTTCATGTTGACGTCGAGAGCTGATTCAAGACGGATTTTTCGTGAAAGACCAATGCAGCGGCCGCCGCATGGTGTGCAGCGGCCGCCGCCAGGGACAATGCAAAAAGAATACCAATGCTGCGGCCGCAGCATGCATGCGGCGGCCACCGCATCTGCCGCCAGCGCGGATACGCGTCGTTTTGAATAATTAAAAACCCTAGATGTTTTTGTTTTGATTAATGGCCGACTTTGGATCTTTTATAAGGCCACTTTTAGTTATTTTTGAAAAACTTCTATTCTATTCTTACTTTTCATCAGACAATTAGAGAGAGAGCGATGTTCGCCATGGGCGACTAAACTCTCTTCGTTCTACTTGCAATTTGAAGCTTTATTTGGATTGATTGTGAGTTTCTGAATCTTATTCCTTATTTCCTATATTGAATGCTTCAACTTCTTTGTGCTTGATTGTTTATTGTTTTGTTCTATCTTGTCTGGCCAACTAGTTAGATCAATTCAATTGCTAGGGTTTTGTAGATTCCTGATTGCGAACCTTAACCCAAGTAGCAAACTTGTCCCTTTAGCCTAATTGGATGGGCAGGAAGTTGGATGTGTTGTTAAATCCCTCTTTAGGGACTGCAAATACCTTGGTTAATCTCTGAACTTAAAGCTATCAATTGGGTTAAATCCTTCTTTAGGGACTGTTTGATTGATAAGGGTTTCTAGGACTGATTGGACTAGTAACTATATTAGGTCGGGACAAGGGCACTCATAGGAAGACTAAAAGGACAAGAGGAAGTTACAATATCAATTCAACCAAATAAAGTGGATAGTTGTAGGTAGATCGGTCTTCTCTAAATTGTTTTGCATCAACTTGTTTATAGTTTATTTTGTTTTCTTTCTTGTTTCAATCATCCAAAAACCCCCCTTTCACTAATTGGTAAATACACTTTGCAAAGGAATACTTGATTCTCTGTGGGATCGACCTCTTACTTGCTTGCTATACTAGGTTGTAGGTTTGTGTTTTATTTTGATACGATTTACGCGACTAAAAATCGCTTATCAGTGGTCCCTGAAGTCAAGCTTGGAAATGGAATCTTGGATGAGCTAGGTCTGTATCTGTCCCAATTTGGTTATTTAGCCCTACATCAATGTGCCACAAACTCTTTATTACCATTGTTTTTAACTTATGAGAAAACTAGTCCCACTTCTTTGTGGCATTTAAGACTTGGACATGCTTCTCATGAGAAATTGTTACATATACCACATGTTTTGATGGATTTGAATAAAGACAAGTCTCATTTTCTATGTTCTGTATGTCCGCTCGCTTAGGAAAACAAAAACAATTTTTTTGCTAGCACATCTCATGTTGTTCAGTCTTTTGCTTTATTACATTGTGACCTATGGGGTCCTTATGACACACCCACATACAATGGTCATCGGTTCTTCTTAACCATTGTAGATGATTTTAGCAGATGTGTTTGGGCACACCTCCTCAAACATAAATTTGATGCTACACCAGCCTTGATCTCATTCATAACCATGATTGAAAACCAGTATCACACTTCTGTGAAGATACTCATAATTGACCAAGGAACTGAGTTCTTTAATTCAACCCTTTCCTCCTTTCTTACTAGTAAAGGAATCTTACATGAAATCTCTTGCACTACAACACCACAACAAAATGGGATGGTTGAGAGAAAACATAGATATATACTTGAAACTGCAAGAGCTCTTAGATTTCACTCTTCCCTACCTATAAAGTTCTGGGGTGATTATGTGCTTACTGCAATCTTTCTTATCAACATATTGCCAACCCCATTACTCCACAATAAATCCCCTTTTGAGGTACTAAATGGCCATTCCCCACCCTATGAAAATCTCAGAGTGTTTGGGTGTCTCTACTATGTTGCAACATCAACAGTTGACAAGAAGAAATTTGATGTCAAAGCAGATGCATGTGTATTTCTTGGCTATTCATGTGGCTTCAAAGGCTACAAGATCTGTAACACTATTAATGGCAAATGTACTGTCAGCAGAGATGTGCACTTTATTGAGCATGTGTTTCCTTTTTCTCAGCAAGCCTCTACACACCCTTCACCCTCCTTTTCACCTCATGTGCCTACTTCTCACTTCTTTGATAACCTTATGGATTTTGAATCCTCTTTACATCCATTTCAGCCAGTGGATGTCATAGCCTCACCCTCCCAAAATCTTAATCCTCTTACAAACTTTGATGAGATACCTGCCCTTGATCACCCTCCCACTGAGGTCAGACGCTCATCCAGGACTACACATCCTCCTAGCTGGCTAAAGGACTACATATGTGCAACTTCTTCTAGTTCTGCATCAACTGAATCATCCTCTAGTAAGTTCCTCTACCCTCTTACAGATTCCCTTTCTTATGCTTGTTGCTCTCCTGCTTACTTGTCCTTCATAAATAATGTGGTTCCTCTATCTGAACCCACTTCCTTTAAAGTTGCACTGCAACACCCTAAGTGGGTTAAGGCCATGAAAGTTGAACTTCAAGCTCTTGAGGCAAACCACACTAGCTTGGACACTGATGCCTAAGGAAGAAGTTGTTTCTACTGTGAGCTGTAAGTGGTTATTCAAATTGAAATTGAAAGCTGACGGGACCCTGGATAGATACAAGGCTAGACTTGTTACTCGTGGTTTCTCACAATTTGAAGGCATTGACTACAATGAAACATTTGCCCCTGTGGCCAAAATGATCACTGTCAGAACTCAACTAGCTATTGCTACTGCTAGAAATTGGCCTGTGTCACAAATGGATGTGACCAATGCTTTCTTGCATGGAGAGCTTGAAGAAACTGTGTTTATGGATCTACCTCCTGCATATTCCTTTCTTAAACAACCTGATTGCCCCCAAGGGGACCGTGTGAGTGAGGACAACAAGGTTGATGGCATGGTATGTAAGTTAGATAGGTCTTTGTATGGTCTAAAACAAGCACCAAGACAATGGTTTTCAAGGTTCTCACAAGTGGCGAAAATTGCAGGATAAACTCAGTCTAAGGCTGATTATTCTTTATTCTTCAAAGCAAAAAAAATCTTCATATACAACTTTACTTGTATATGTATATGATATGTTGATAACTGGAGATAGCCAGACTGAGATCAGAGTACTCAAAGATCATCTGAGCAAACATTTTCTGATGAAAGACTTAGGTGATCTAAGGTATTTCCTTGGAATTGAAGTTGAGAGAAGTGAAGAAGGAATGATATTGAATCAGAGGAAATGCACTCTTGAGATTCTAAAAGAAACTGGAATGACAGGTTCAAAGCCAGCTGCTACACCTCTTGATCCCAAGATTAAGCTCACTCTTGAATGAGATTAGAAAGAGGTTGATGTGATCTCATATAGAAAGCTGGTTGGAAAACTGATATAACTTACTATAACCAGACCTGACATTTGCTATGCAGTGAAAATTTTAAGTCAATTTATGCACAAGCCTAATGATGAGTATTGGAGAAGTGCAAAGCATGTGCTAAGGTACTTGAAGAAGGCTCCAGGTCAAGGTTTATTTCTGGCTAAGAAGTCAGATTTGAAGCTATATACATTCTTTGATGCAGACTGACAAAGCTGCCCAATGAAAAGGAAGTCACTCACTGGATTCTGTGTGCTTCTTGGAAACTCCTTGATCTCCTGGCGCATGAAGAAACAAACATATGTTGCAATGTCTTAGCAGAGTTCGAATACAGGTCAATCGAAACTGTGTGTTGTGAGATCACTTGGCTCTTAAAGCTTCTTACAGATCTGCAAGCTCGGCAAGACCAATATATGAGACTGTATTGCGACAACAAATCAGCTCTGCATATTGTTAGGAACCTTGTGTTTCACGAGAGGATGAAACACGTTGAGGGGGACTGTTATCTGGATAGAGACAAGGTACCCAGCAAAGAAATTGTGCTTGGATACATTCCTACTAAGGAGCAATCAGCTGATGTTTTTACTAAGGTTGTGTCTCAAGATCAATGTAACAAGTTAATATCCAAGTTAGGAGTTGTTGATCTATTCAAAACTTCTAACTTGAGGGGGGTTGTTAATACAGTTGTTAGGAGTTAGTTAGAGAGTGGTTTGTAGTTTGTACTCTATAAATAAGCTATCCCTTTCTCCTCTGTATTCACTCACATTTTACATAAATGAGAACAGATGTTCTTCATCCTTTCACTTGCTCTCTCTCAGATTCTCTCTTTCTATTCTAGCTCTATATGATCATCAGAATAGTTGAAACCGGAGAATAAGAATTGAAGATGCCTCTAAACCACAAGTGCAAAAACTCCATTTCTGGAAAAGGACCATCCCCAAATCACTAATTAAAATTAATCATATTTTCTAAACGTTTTAATTAATCTTGGTCTATATATTTTCGTTTCGGCTATATACACCGCAAATCCGCACGTTGATTACAACGTGCATGCACGTCGTTATCAACGTGCAAGGTTGGATACACCCAAAGTGTGCCGACGTGCAAGCACGTCTTTTTTTTTAAAAAAAAACGTGCATTGCACGTCTTTAAGGAAATGCAAAGCACGTTTTCTTAAAACCTAAAAAAGGTGCCCCTTCGTCTTTGTCCCCAATCCACAGTCAACGAGAGAGAGCGACGCCGGCGAGATGAGAACGAGAGAGAGAGAGAGAGAGATTGCCGGAGAGAGAGAGAGAGAGAGAGAGAGAAATAGATCGAGACAAAGAGAGAGATCGAGACAGAGATGCAGAGAGCGGAGGCGGAGGTAGCGGTGGCGGAGGTGCCGGTGGAGGAGGAGATGCGGGAGGGTGGTGGTGATGGTGGGGCGGTGGCGATGGAGGCGGCGCCAATGGAGACTGAGGCGGGTGGTGTGGTGACGATGGTGGTGGGGCGGTGGCGGAGACGGTGGAGGGTGGCGGCGGTGGTGGAGGTGGCGGCTATGGTGGAGGAGGTGGCGGATCTGGTAGAGGTGATGGAGCCATGGAGGTGGTGGTGCCGGCGTCGGAGCCGGAGGTGGCGACGCAACCCCTATTACCGCCACGGAATATGGAGGTGTCTCCTGTCCCGACCCCACCGGTATGTTATTTGAATTATTTATTTTATTTTATTTAGTTTTATAATATAGTTGGATAGATTATAATATAGTTTTATATTATAATTTGATAGATTATAATTGATATTATATAGTTTTTATGATTTGTTATATGTTGATATTTTATAGTTTCATGGTTTGATAGTTTCATGATTTGTTATATAGGTTGATAGATTATAATATAGTTTCATGATATTTTATAGTTTTGTGATTTTATTTGATTTACTTGTATGTTTAAAGTTTCAAATATAGTTTGTACAAAAAGTACAAACTATATTAAAAAACATTAAAATAAAAAACATTAAAATATATTAAAACATATTAAAATACATCATACGATGCTACGTAGATAATGTCTTCCATTTCGGCACCCGTACGACAAACAGGTACACCTTACTTCATATCTCCCATTACAATATGATATGACATCAAACATTTAGTGGTATGCACTTCAATGTGTATAGAGTTGAGGGTCAACACAAGGTTCTGAAGGAGGCACTGCACTCATCGACGGGTGACTTTCGCATCATGATCGATGAAATCCATAGAGTCAACGATTGTCAACTGCATGAGCTGCAAACTACTTTGGAGATCGACCGCTTCAAATGGCCAACGGCGGCTGATAAAGTCAACCTTTTTGATGAGGTAAAGACTTTAATCTCCAAAAAGTACTTCGATTATCTGTATAAGATGTGGCAGGATGTCGTGAACCAAAACATTCCTCCGGAATGCACGGACAGACATTGGAGGGTTTGTTACGGGATCCCTTGTGTCCATGAGATTCAGGCTTACGTCAGTTCCGGTACTCCGATACCCGTCGAGGACATCCACCCATTCTGGATGGATTTGCCATGGACTGACATCGACGACACCCCACTGTCGTATGAGTTGTCATCTTCATACATGGCTTCCCACGATGTATGCAACGATGAGCTCCACCCACCCTCATCTGCAAGCGTCCGAAGGAAAGGAAGGCCTCGGGGGTCGAGGAATGCCTGCAGAACCAACCTGTTGCCGTACGAGGAGTTAAGAGAAAGATTTGAGAGAGAAGAAGCACGTGCTGCTCGACATCGTCCACAAGTGAGCTCAGCTCGACGTGGACATGATGATGTGTTCGGAGGGTTCAACTGGGGCCGAAACAACGTTGATCCCTTCATGCTCGGTCATATTGAGGGTGTGAGGGACACTATTGGAGATGGTCATTGTGGCTACCGTGCTTTGGCGTCATTGACATCACCGATCGGCGAGTCTGCTTTCCCGGAACTCAAAACGTTATTATGCAATCACTTGGAGGATCACGCCCATCTCTACGCCGGTTGTTATATGGGAGGGTACCCATTCCAGCAGTTCGTCGAGTACCAGAGATGGGCGGGACCTGTGCATGGTGATAGGAGACGGTGGATAAAGCTACCCATCATGGGTTTAGTATTTGCAACGGTATATCAGATTCCTCTCGTCATCCTAGCTTGGCATCATCCGTTCACATGTCTCCCCGTGACCTCGCCGACACCTGCTAACAACCCTCAATCAGCAACCCTTGGTTTAGCCTGCATCGGAAACCAAGACCATTTTGCCGCGGTACGACTTCAAACGTCTTATTTTATTACCTATTCTTGTTTTTCATCTATATGTCAATACTCTAACTCTAATTTTCCGTTCTCATTGATCTGGTTGCGTCCTAAGTCCTAACGCTCCTATTCCGCCGCCTGCGCCAGAATGGGTCGCACATCATCAACCTTTTTTTACCGTTCCTTGTAACATTATTCGCATATTATCCGAATGAAAATCTTAACAATTATTGCTTGCCATTTAATTAGACCCTAAATCCTTAAACTTCACTAGCTAAACCCTTCAATTTCTTTCAATTAACGCTAAAAAACCCTCGGAAAACCCTAAACCCTAAACGCGAAACTCTAACTAGGGTTTGCACGTTGTTAAGGACGTGCAAATATTGCATGTTAATTTCAACGTGCAAACCCTAGTTTGCTAGTCGACGTACACAGTTTCACACTTGCACGTTGTTAACGACGTGCTTCCAAGTCAATAAAGACGTGCAAATCCTTAACTACAATTTGCGGTGTATCTAACAAGATTTTATATTTTCCATACATATCAGTTGTATATTTTAAGTGTGAAATATATACTCCGTAGTATACAGTAGTATAAGATAAGATGATTACAACTGACAAAAAAAAAATAGTATTAGGTGGAAGATTCATCACGTGAGGACTTTGGACTTTAGTGGAAACATTCAATCATTTAATAATATAATAGTATAATATAAGCTGGGTATCTCTATTATTGATGTACGGGCTTGATCTTATCTAAAACAAACTTGACCAGTTCATTTATTCGTAAAGAGTACTAAGAAAATTAAGTCAATGACATATAGCTCAATCCGCACATATGAATGACATATCGAGCGCAACTTTAACTCGGCTTAGTATTTGATCACATCCCATAAAATCAACCATCAAAGTGTAGCGTCAACCATATATTGATCTTCAGACACGCAATTAGTATTTGATCACATCCCAATCCAAAATATATATTGAAAATTCAATTTATTTACTGAATTAAGATTTTATTAATGAAAATTGTTGTTCAACACTAATTCAGTTGCAATAGCAATACTAACTGATGAAATAGCATTTACCATTAAAATAAGAAAGTGGAAGCAACCATTACCATTTACCAACCTGTTGAGATTTATAATAAAAACACAAGTGCGAGGAACAAAATAGATAATAAGCATACATAATAGATTCCACTTAGGAGTTACACGAACACAAGTGCGAGGAACAAGATACATATATATAATAAACGCTAGTCTCCGATCGAGCGAGGCAGGAAAAACTCTTGAATAACAACGGCAACAACTATATCATACAGGAATTAATTACATATATAATATGTACAAACACTTGATCCATCCATCGAGAAAGCGCGCAGTAGGTAATTTTATTAAGCCATCTTCATCCTCCGATCCATCTTAATTAAACATGCTTGCTCTTTGTTTCTCCACTGTACAACCTGCCCCAATTCAATTCAGGTTCAACAATAGCTATATCAAATTAATTATAAGAAGCAATATTAAAATCAATAATATATATATACTACAAGGGAGATGGAAAAATTGAAATAAAAAGGACGGACCAGTCATATACGGTGGGAGAGGGAGAGTTGGAGTGGGCGGGCTTGTCAAATATGTCAGTTCCTATATGCCTTGTGTTTTGGTTTCTCCCAGGGTGGAACACACTTCTCCACACGTTGTCCTTCCTCCCGAACCCCGACGGTGTCGTCGGAGTTGTCGGGGTTGACGGGGTGGATGGGCTTCCTGCCTCCGTCGGCATAGATAACGACCTATCCAGCTTTAACCCCTCCCCTATACAAAACATATATAGATACATGTGGGAATTCAATCAATCAATCAATCAAATATTGATATAGATAGATGAATGAATGAAGTAAAGATGGGAGTGAAGGAAGATGCCTGCAGGGGTGTTAAGATTGGAGGTGAGGACTCTGATGTTGCGGAGTTTGTCGAGGCCCTGATCGGGCTGAGGGCCGGCCATCACATCGTCCCATACCTTGTTTAGAAACGACATCGTTCGATCGCTCTTCTTCCTTCCTTCCTTCCTTCTCTGATCGATGATAAGGGTGTTCTGAAAACAGATATAGCTCTTGCCTTTAAATAATGCAGCGGCTAATAATAGTGTCGATATCATATATTATTAAGTACTACAATAACTAGCTAAGATATTTGTTGCATTTAAAATATAATATCTGTACTATTGTACGCACCTCTTTCACGGTAATATTTTGGTGTAAAAAAAATTCAAATTTGCATAGTGAATAAATTGTGATGCGGTATAGAATAATTGACCTTCATTCACTTCGATACTCTCATCCCCTTCCGTGTTTCCTATTTTCGATATGAATAAACATTAAAAATATTTTTAGATTTTATATCTTTTATATTGATATGTACAGTATATTTTAAAAATATAGAAAATATTTTTTTTTTATTTTTTAAAATATGAATTTTTATACTTAAATTTTATAAATATATTAATACAAGATTATAAAATCTAAAACTATATATTTTTAATTTTTTTAATATTTATTTATATTTAAAATAATTTTATAATACTAGAGAAGAAGATTCCGAACTGTAGACAATGAGGATGGCTAAGCCATGGCATTGGCATTGGCAGGCATTTGGAAGTTAGTGGGATTAGGGGCCATGTGGCCCCCCTATGGATAAGGATGATAATTACTGAACGGACCCCACATCATCCATATCAACCAAAACCATCATAGAACCAATGTAAGGATCTGTTGACACGTGGCAATCTTATAGTATGGTGGATTGTCTATCCGAGTGCTAAAGAGGAATGTGGGGCCACTGTATAATGAGGTAGGTGCGAACAATAGTTAAGACTAAGATATTAATTTTGGATAGCATTACCTAACTTGACTTTAATGTCTACCAATCGCTATTAAAATTTACACTCAAATATACTGAAACATAACATGTGAGATACGTAGTAAAAAAATTATATTTATGCAATTTTATTATGAAAAATACTATTAAAAATTATAGATGATTACAAGATTGATTGTTTTAGAAAATATTTTTTTTCTAAAACATATATTTTCAAAATAAAAGTTAATAAACATGTTAATATAAATATATAGAGTATAAATTTAATTTTTTATGTGAATTTATATCCAAAATAATTAGGTGTAACATAAAGCGTTATAGGCGATTCAAACTGCATCTCCCTCCTCTTTCACTAATCACTTGAAGGCTAAGTTTTAAATATTACTTATTGGGATCGTATCAATTAGAAGAAAAAAATAATATATTATGATATGTCGGATTTATCGAATTAACTAATTTTTAATAAAAAATATTATATTTCTACACTTGTATAAAAAATTGTTTAATTAATGAAAAATTATACTTCAAAATTTGAGATAATTAATATATCATGAAATATCAACAACATATCAATATATCATTGCTAAGTATCATTGTTGAACGATTTTTTGCATTGACCGATAAATTTTAAGTGATATGCTATTATCTTAATAGATTCCAAATATCATCAATATATCTGATATTTAAAACCGTGTTTAAATGTAGAATTTTCTCTATTAAAATTATTTCGATTGGGAGTCGGAGCGAACGGGGGTGTAGCAGAGGCGGAACTACTTGGGGCCAAGGATGGCCCTAGCCCCCACAAATTTTTTTTTTTTTTGTAAATATGGGTAAATATATATGTAGTACTATTTATATAAGCAAGGGCAAATTGCATAAAATAGCACGAACTTTAGGGTGGTTGTACTCAGTGGCACGAACTTAGAAAAATACAAAAATAATCACCAACTTTGGTGTTTAGTTGCGGCCAGTGGCACGTATACTCCATATTTCGCTAATGTGGACTAGTTGGGGTGCTTACATATAGCGAGATATGAATTAATAAGAATGCTTATATGGTTTTTTTTTTTAAATTAAAAGACATGAAAGAAATGCCAAAATTATGAAACTAGCTAGGTTCCAATTTTAATTTTTATTTCATATAATTCCAAATCAAAGATAATTGTGACAAATATAACATTTGCAAATTAAAATTTGGTACTAGTTATTTTAATTTGCAAATGCTATATTTGTAACAATTATCTTTGATTTGGAATTACATGAAATAACGAATAAAATTGAAAAACCTAGCTAGTTTCATAATTTTGGCACATCTTTTATGTCTTATAATTTTTTTTTAAAAAAAATCATGTAAGCATTCCCACTAATTCATATATCGCTATATGTCTTTTTAATTAAAAAAATTTCATGTAAGCACCCCCACTAATCCACATTAGCGAGATATGGGGTATGTGCCACTGGCCGCAACTATACCCCAAAGTTTGTGATTATTTTTGTATTTTTTTTAAGTTTGTGCCGCTGAGTGCAACCACCACTAAAGTTCGTGCTATTTTATGCAATTTTCCCTATAAGCAATTATATATGATATTAATAATGAAAGAATAAAATAATAAATAATTTAATTGTTAAAGGGTAACCACTTTAATTTAGAGATTAGAGATTCAAGTCTTTATACCTCTAGTTTGGACAAATTTTTATATCGATGATTTTTTTTAAAATTAAACATTTAAACTAATATTTTAGGGTTTTTTCAATGCTTTTTTTATTATAAACAAAAATCATTTTTCAAGAAATTTTTAGTATACATTAAATTTTTGTTTTTACCATTTTTTTTGAAGAAATTAAACATTTAAACTATAATTTTATAGTTTTTTTTTCAAAAATTTTGAAACACTTTTATTTACGATAAAAAAAATCCACATTTTTTAAGTATGTCCCCCTTTTTTTTTTGGATTTTTCATAAAAAAATTGCATATTTAAACTACAAATTTATTGCCTTTTTAATATTTTTTAAAAATTTTGCTTGATAAACAAAAAAAATATAATGTAAAATTTCAGCCTTCTCATCACCGGGAGTCTAGTTCCGCCACTGGGGTGTAGGTGGGCGACTTACTGCCTCCTCCGACAGAAAAATGTACTAACACTATTTCAAATTATAAAATCGTTTTACTTTTCAATATGCTTTTTATGAGCTAACAAATATATAAAATATTAACTTTTTTATTAATTTTTAAAAGTAGTATTATACTTATTAATTAAAATTATTTTAGTTGGGAGTAGGGGCGACCGAAGGGTGGGTGGGCGACCGTCCCCTCCAGTGGAAAAATGTACTACCTCTGTTTTAAAATATAGACCGTTTTACTTTTTGACACACTTTTTAACATAGCTAAAAACTATTAATATTGTTTAAATGTAGAATTTTCTCTATTAAAATTATTTCAGTTGGGAGTCGGGGCGACCGGGGGGTGTGAATGGGCGACTAACTGCCTCCTTTGACGGAAAATTGTACTACAACTATTTCAAAATATATATCGTTTTACTTTATAGCATACTTTTTATTAATTTTAAAAAATAATATTATACTTATTAATTAAAAATTATTTCAGTTGGGAGTAGGGGTGACCGGAGAGTGGGTGGGCGACCGCCCCCTCCGGTGGAAAAATGTACTACCTCTATTTCAATATATAGATTATTTTACCTTTTGACACGCTTTATAAAAGAGGTAAAAACTATATAAATTAGGGTAAATTACACATAACCACCTGTGAATTCAAAATCGGCGTTTGAGTTGGGATTGGTAGAAGGGGTCGTCGTCGCTATTTCCCCATGAGGAAGAGAGCAGACAGAGAACCGCCACTATAGGCCGCCATAGCCACCATCCCAGACTCGCCCCTCCACCTTTGCGACTTTGCCCTAATCTCGCCTCTTTTTTCTTTTTTCCTCTGGCCCTTCTTCTTGCCAGCCATCTACCGACCTTTCTTTCCTTCTCTCTTTCGAAACTCAAGATGTTTTTACTCTTGGTGAGCAGCGTCACGACGAGGATGCAACCAGCAGTTTCGGAACCGGTCTCGGAACCCCTCTTCTTCCGCTGCTTTCGGTCGATGCGCGTGAGTGGCGTCGTAGGCTCGAAATTCTTGTCCTTCTTGCCGCCGCCAGGTTTACGATCGCTGGAGTTCGGCTACCAATTTACCCCGTTGGATGGCCCTTGCCGAGTTGCCCCATTTCCGATCGACAATCGCCAACAAAGGAGAGAGATTTCATAGTTTCATCCCCTTTTCTTTTTCTTTTTTATTTTAATTAATCTTAGATTAAAATATAATAAAAGGTAGAGATATTAACGGCAACTTAACGGAATAAGAGGTGTTGGTGTTATTTGCTAACGGAGGCATTATATGGGGTGGTTTGCCACAATTTCACATGTAAGGGGTGGTTATGTGCAATATGCAACATTTAAAGGGTGGTTTCCTACGATTTACCCTTAATGCAATGATTTGTTTTTATAATTTTTTCTTTTTAACAAATTGGGATTTTCTTCGCCCAATTTTGAACATTTCCGACCTTTCAGACGTTGATCTGACTAAATCTCAACCGAAGGGGAACACCACTGGTGTTGCCACCACATAAGAGAAAGAATGTTTGGCCCTGAAGGGATTTACACATGCCATAGCAAATGGTTGCCATAGCAAATGGGGGGTTTCACAACCTCTCCCCATCTCTAGAAGAAGAGAGAGGAGGGCGCTTTACTCCCTCAATATATTTTACACGTTTATTTTTTTTTATGATTTGTTTTCATAGGACTTCTCATTTGTTAAATAATTTGGTTTTAATTTGACCCTTTTAAAAAGGGATAAATTATAATAAAATTATTCGTGTTCGGCTAATTTGTTAAATGATATGTATAAGTTTATTTTTTAAATTATATATGATTTGTAATTTAAGATATGGGTCAATTTACCCTTCTTTCAAAGCAATGATCTTGTTTTATTTTAGAGTTTATCCCTATCTTATTCAACATTTGAAGGATAGGAGACTGTTAGGAGCTATTGCATGTCTCGACTCTTCACATTGCAAATCCAATTTAGATATATTGATTGGAGCATTTAGGGTGTGTTTAAATTCCATTCCATTTTAATTATATTTTAATTATTTTATCTCAGTTTATGTGAGCAGTTGGTTGTACAACTAAAAATCTCATAAAAATTGAGCTAAAACAATAATTTAATCCAATAATCATATACATCAGGATAAAACTATTACATTATATATAATTAATAAATTATGGAATCCAAACACACCCTTAATTTAACTTAAAACTTTTGTTTACCAAAGACGACCCTATTTATTTGGCATTATAAACATAATACAATTGTAATCCACTTATATACAACATCTTTCCTTTATCAAGTACAAACAAATAAGCTTAAATTAAGGGTATTTTAGTCGTTTTAAACAAAACAAATAGAGATTTAATGTGTGGGTGGTCTTATGAAAATTAATCTAATTTATGGGTCATTTAATATAATTTAAGTTTTTATGAGTAGTTATGTGAAAAGTACCATAATTTATGGGCAGTTATGTGTAATTTTCTCTATAAAATATTAACTTTTTTTATTAATTTTAAAAAATAATATTATACTCCCTCCGCTCCAAAATAAATGTCACTTTTCTTTTCGGCACGTTCTTTAAGGTGTTAAAACTCTATAAAATATTTTTTAATTACATTTTTTTATATAATTTCATAGTTATTACTAATAGGGTGATTTTGGTACTTGGCCTTTTTTGAATATTCAATTGGGCACTTAGGCCTTAAATCAATTTAATTAGTTTTGCCCTAGCCCCCTTCCCAATAGGGTGGGTTGGTCAATGGTCAACCCATTTTGATGCCAATTTTTATTTTTTTTTAGTGAGGCCATATTTTACCGTTTTGATGTCAAAATTTTACTATATTTTATTTTCACTTTGATGCCACTTTTCTAATGAAATGATTGGATGACACTTTTTTAATGTCACTTTTTTTAAACATTTATGACATTTTTTGTTTACAGTAATGTCACGTTGATCATTAATGCCATTTTTTTCACGGTTAACGTCAGATGCCACTTTTTTTTATGTCAATTTTTTGATGATATTTTTTTTACCGTGATGCCATATTTTTGATGATATTTTTTCAAAGTAGTATTTTTGATGACATTTTTTTCTTTAATGTGATACAAATTTTTCAAAATGGTATTTTGATGTCATTTTTATAATGTAATTATTTGATGCCATATTTTTTTAATCAAATCGATTGATGCCACATGTTTTTAATTTAATCAATTGTATATCGATTTATTTTCATCGATTATACTTTCATTAACTGATGACACGTTTGTGATTACACTTCATTGATGCAATCACTTGTGGTGACATATTAATTAAATTTTTATTCATGGATGACATTTGTTATTACGCTTCATTAATCACAATTATTTATGATGACAATTTTATATAATTGATGACATAAGAGATTAAAACGTGGAGTCAAAATATTGTCACCTTATTGCACATATAAAAATACAAAGTCTTTGAAACTACAACATTAATATTGGTTGTATACGTAAAAACACCTATTATAACATGTCATCAACTAAAAAAATGCATCAATGTAAGTAATATAATGCGGAATCAATAAAATATAGGGTCAACCACTTCGGGGGTTACATATCATCTTCAGGATATGTGAATACTTCACAAGGACAAAATATGCATCCCTGAAAGTTTTAGGCCGCTTTATGTAATTATATAAAATATAGGGCCAATTTGTAATTTTTAAAAATTTCGGGCCAGTTTCGTGATTTATTAGAAATTACAACACAAACCCTTCTTCTTCCCCGTTGGAAATTTGCAGGGCGGCGGCGGGTCAAAATTAAATTCCAGATCCGGTGTATTAGGCTGAGGGAGGACCAGGCCACGACGCCGGCGACCAAGGGGAGGGGCTGGGTGGTGGTTGAGGGTGGGCTCGGGCTGTTGAAGTCTGAAATCGAGGGGAGAGGTTGGGAGGGGGGTTCTGCGGGGGGTGAGGATGCGAGGGTAGGGAGCGGGCTCGGGGAGGGGGTTGGGGTGGCGCCGGCGACAAGCAACAACCGGAGGAGGTGACCGGCGGTGGTGATTGGTGGACGCAAACGGGCGGCGGGAGGGAGGGAGGGAGAAGACATTGGACATTTGGACCACAAATTGGAGTACTGTCAGGGAAGGAGAGTGGGTGAAGGAGAAAGGGTCTAGAACGCCCAGTAAAAATTTAATGAGGGTTTCGCCGGCTAAAAAAATAATTAAAGAGGCTAACTAGCTAATCAAATATGCAAAAGGGTTCAAATCACCAAATTCCCTCTTACTAATAAGTACTTGTATAAAAAAATTTAACTAAAATAATAATATTTTATAAAAATTTTAACTCATTGACAAACGTGCACTAAAAGACAAATAACACTTATTTTGAAACAAAGAATACATATTTAATAATAATAATATAATATTTTTTTAAAATTAATAAAAAAAATCTTACACATTTTTAGCTCTTTCAAAAAACGTGTTAAAAACTAATACTGTATGACATGTATTTTGAGACGAAGGTAATAGTAGTTTAAAAAATAAATAAAAAAAATATAGACAAAAGAACACAAGTATTTCCTCGTGTTTTGCTTAGTTAGTAAAAGAATGAAAGGAAAAGTAATTAATGTAAGGGGTCATAGTTCAAATCTCATTGTTTACTTTTTTAGAATACTTGTCATTCCTATCAAAAAATTTTATGGTTTTCTTTTAATATTATTTCCCAACTGCATTCATTGTGTCATAAATATAAGTATGAAATTATATAAAAAAAAATTATTATTACAGTTGATATTTTTTATAGTTTCATACATGATTATAAAACATCATGTTTTAATTAACCGCGGGGGGTATTACTTTTTATTCCTATAATTTGTTTTACTATAAATGTCATATTCAAACCACAATTTAAGATTTTTTTGCAATCCTTTTCATTTTCTTTCAAGTTTTTCCCTTAAAAATGATATTTAAAAGAGCGCTTGTTACGTGTTGATCACTCGATCGCGTCTTTTTTCGTTTCTCGTATTTTCGGCTTTATTATTTGTTCACCCGTCTGTTGACTCGTTCGCCTCTCGAGTTTCAAGTATGTCTGAATTCGAATTATTACTTAAATAAAAAAAAATTCTATCAAATTTTATTTATGATTTTTTTTTTACTAAAAATGCAATATTTAAACCTCATTTTATAGTTTTCTTTATTTTATATACCGAAAAAAAATCTCCATCACTAAAAGCAACAGCAAGGTATTTGCAGCGTTGAAAGGAATCTATGAAGGTACGGACCGGAAATTAAAATTCGAGTAGCCTAAATTTTTCTCACACGCATAATTTTATTAACAAAACCCTTAATTTAATAAATAAATAAATTTTTTATTAATTTTCTTTATTTTTTTACCTATTATTTTATTTTTGTAAAAATAGAGCAGGATAGAGCGAACCCAGCCCGCCCCTCGGTCCATCCCTGAATCTACTACAAAAGAACTCAGATAGCATATAATAATTATTGAATGATGCAACTTCACTGTTATCAACTCTCTCAGGGAACCATGTCGATATTTGTCCTTCGATAATGGCAACGAAACGAAGGTGAGTCATGGAAATATGGAGGAGAATGATGGCCTTCAAAGATATCCAATAACTAAAGAAGACATCAAGGACAAGGTGAAGGCACTTCTTAGGCAGTGAGGATCCACTGTCCCATTTCCTCCCCTGTCTTCCTATCCCTCCTCACATATTTCTCCTTTTACTTAATTTTCTTTTTTTTTAAAATTTTTTAATTATTTTGTTTTTTTTTATGTTCGCTTCTTTGGAGCTTGCACATAACCGGTTCAGAAAACCAAGACAAGTCGGCTCATAAAGCCCTGGTGACAAGATAAACGGCTCATGTTTTCTCATTTTCTCATTTTAACTCTCCATTTCCGATGTGGGAGGATGTTCTCATCTCAACATTGGAAATGAGGCAATGGAACAAAGGATTCCAAAGATATAAAAAGAGAATAATGAGATAAGACATTATACATTATATAATAGTTTATGTATTATTTTAGATTATTTTTTAAAAAAAATATACATAATAATCATAAATTTATTTATAAAAAAACAATTACTTAAAAAAATTTATTAGGTATGGGTTGACCCAACAAGTCATCCTACCCTGTGCCCTACCTCGAACCCATAACCCACCCTACCGGTAAACCCTTGAACTCGTAACCCGCTGGGTCACGGGTTTGACTTAACCAAGCCTAGCTTCATAACTTAAGTAGATTTTTGCTAAGAACTAGTATCAAGTGCCCAAAACCTAAAGCTAAGCTGCAAACTGCTTTGGGTGAGCAGGAGCCTGGATCTTTTTTGAAGATCTGGCTCTACAACACTAGCTTATTTCCTAACAAGATCACATGGCTAAACCGCAGGTTTTCACTCAACTCCCGCAGAATACATATTCTAGAAAAACCAACCAGAGTCGCATGGGAGCACATGGTTCTGCCGGAGTCAACCTTAGCAGCTGGAGTTCTCAATAAACTTGGCCAGTTTTTTTTTCCAGTTCCCCATTTCTCCTACATTGCAGCCACATTCAGACATGCTGGTCTTTAGGCCACTAAGATGTCGGTAAAAAATTTAGGTTATTACTTGTTGTATTTTTCAAGGAAATGGTTATGTTATTTTCAGCTTAACCAGGCTTGTTAACTGAACATCGGAAACTTTTGAGCTTTGCTTCATTTTACTGAAACGATATTCTTGCTCCATCCTTGCCCATTGCCACCTTTTTTCTCCAGAGTTCTACCTGTACCTTCTTTTCACCCGTTGGGTGTTTTTTGTGTGTTAAAGTTTACCTTGTAAGGTTTTCATATCACCATATTATCAACTCACAGTTATGTGTTTTCCTTGGTTAATGACTAATATATAGTCATTAATTTCACTACAGCGATTCGAAGACACTTCGGAATTCATTCCATAATCAAATCATGATGTTTACATGATTTGATTGCTTAAATGTGCTTTAGGGTACTTGTACCAAACAGGAAAGGAACAAAGTGAAAACCCAAAGAGCAGGTTGCCCCTGAGCAAAAGAGGGCCTAAAGAGCAGGTTGCCCCTGTCACCTAAGAAGTTAAGATGGAAACCAAAATCCCTCTTCTTCTTTCCTAGTTTCCTCCTCTCTCTTAGTTTGCTATATTATATATTTTGGTCCTTAATTTTTTATGTCGATTTTCAGAGGTTTATTTTTCATACGAACAAAGTGAAAACCCAAAGAGCTGCTTGCTTTTGTTGGTGAACAGGAAGAAATTACTTCTCATTAAAGATAGATTCCCAATTACTTTGATTGGTTCGTCATTTAGTTTTTCTTGAAAATCCAACAAAAACACCAGTCATTGTGATAATGCTAGAGGAGTCAAATTTTGGATTCGTATCTACTTGTTAATGTGTAATTTTACCACTGCTAAAGCCTCCTCCAATTTTTACTTGAATTGTGCAAGATATATTATTTAACATGTATTGATTTAAAATACTACTTGAATAATCACTAGTTCACTACCTATTCCAATTCTTGCGGTTTCTATGTAAGTTGTCTCATTAAACCTAATCAAGAAACACCTAAGATAATATATATATATATATGGAAATTTACAGAAAACCACCCGCTAAATATAGCTTTTTACACTTAACCACCCGTTAAACAAAAAATTACAGAAAACCACCCACTAAATAGGTTTTGTTTTCAAATCACCACCCGTTGTCTATTTTTATTAGATTTTTGTCAAATATATATGATAATACATTATTTTAAGTTTTATATTTAACTTAAAATCTCAAATTCATATCAAAATATATTTGATTAAATTTTTTAAAAAATATTTTTTAAAACTTGATGTATATATGAACAAATTTGTTCTATTTTATTCCTAAAATGGTTATAAATTTTATAGACTTCTTTTTAATCAAAATTAAAAATAAGTTTATAAATCATTAGCTTTAGCATTGTTTAAATTTAATAATTATTTTGATACTAATAATTAATTTCTCATTTTCTTCCATACTTGTAAACAACTATACTACATACTAAAAATGCACAAAAAAATCTAAAAATATGAGCAGCTAGACGAGAACTAGAATCTAAGGCTAGAGAAGGAGCGGATCCGTCCCAGAAGCGCAATCGCATCCCCATCCAGCTGGCCAAAAGAGGAGAAAGAAAAAGGCAAAAACCCATAACCAGAAGCAGAGCATTACCGTCACCGTCGTCTGGCGGGGAAACAACAACTCCATCGGGATGACGGAAAGGAGAACGCAACGTGTGAAGAGAACAACAAACACCACATAACCATACGTTCAACTTTCATAAAGTAGCCTCAGCATCGGCATAGACGGCCGGAGAAGACGACAGAAGTGAACAAGTATCAGCGGCAGCAATACTTGAGCCATGCCTATCCTTGAAATGACGCAAGAAGGCAGTTCTGACAAGCCCGCGCCCACCACCATTGGGGCAATTATGGAGGCTAACAAAGGGACACAGAAAGCGGTCCTTAGGGACCTGCATGACAGCGAAGCGAAGACGCAAGATCGAAAGCAAACCCGAAACCCACGGAAACCAGTGCAACGAGCAAGGCTAGGGTTTGGATTTTGGGATCAAGGAAATTGGGACAAACGGAGGGGGCGGGAGGGTGCGGCAAGCCGAGGGGGTCTTTCTGTCGGCAACGGCGAAGCAATCGGAGGCCGGAGGCGGCGGAACGGCGCCGGAAAAGGAAGAGGCAGTGGGAAGGTCGGGGTTCAGCAGGGCCAGCGCCGAGAGGAGGGGAGAACGCCGACGACGGTACTGCTGCCAGCGGCGCCCATTGGCGGCGGCGAAACGGCCGGAACGAGCCTCACCGACCGCGCCTGTTGTTCGCCATCGCCAATCGCCTGTTCGCCTGTATTATTATTATTATTATTATTATTATATACTGCATTGTAAATATATATACATACCGTGCATGTATATATACACTTTGTATACTTTGTATTTTGTACATATTGTACATATATACTTATATATTTTATATATACACAATATACACTTACATACACAATTACATACGGTGTATATACATGCACACTGTGTTTGCGGTGTGTTTAGGTATATTTTGCATATATTTTTTATATTGTGTAATTATGTATAATATGTCTAGTATATATATAAGAAAAATCATAAAATATAAAAATATTATAAATCTATATATGTTATGCCTTTGAAAATCGCAAAAAATATACAATTTTAGATTTTTTTATAATGTTTTTTATTTGAGGGACGGGACCGGCCGGGACAAGACCCGCGTGGGATTGAAAAAAAAGTAGTGAATCCCGTCCCACAAAAATTACGCGGGACGGGATGCGGGACGATTACCCCATCCCATCCCGCGCCCACCCCTACTTTTTACCCTAATATATTAAATTAATATAAGTGTTTACCCCTACAATAAATATAATTTAAATATATTCAAGTTTAAAGTTTAAATTTTAAGTATAAAATATTAAAATATACTATATTTAATGGAATTCTAATGGAATTATATGGTGGGTGGTGATTTGAAAACAAGACCCATTTAATGGGTGGTTTTATGTAATTTTGTCTTTAGTGGGTGGTTAAGTGTAAAGGGCTATATATAATGGGTGGTTTTCTGTAAATTTCCCATATATATATATACGATTTTATATCATTATGCTCAAGTGAAAATTCACATTCATTTACTCATCCCACAAAATCTGACTAAAATTTTGACACCTTTTAATACCTCCCTTGAAAGCTTTGCATAACTTCAATAAAGCTTAATTATTTACCTAACTGCAATGATTGACAGCATAAAACAGCTTCAGTTCGGGTTCCGAAAACCGGTTTGATTTTTGGTCATCAAATTTTTCAAATAAACAGTTCTCATTCAGCTCAAACTGATGCTCTATTTCTTCCCAGTTAAATTGTCCAAGAGGTCTTTATGCTTTCTTTATGCAATCTCTCTTTTGGATAAAAAAAAATGTCTGTACACCAAAAGAATTATTTCGAATTCCAGCATAAAGAAATTACTATTCATTCCAACTATGAGTATATAAAATAGAAGTAACACTAATTGAACATACTTCTAGGTCACATACTGCACAAGAAAAAGCATCTCTCATAAAATGTGAAATAGAGGAAAT
This sequence comes from Persicaria tinctoria, assembly GCA_037127255.1. NCBI lineage: Eukaryota > Viridiplantae > Streptophyta > Magnoliopsida > Caryophyllales > Polygonaceae > Persicaria > Persicaria tinctoria. Next base: position 28,694,989 of record JBANSL010000016.1, on the reverse strand, counting down.
GAAGAAATTTTCAAACCAACACAGACAAAGGAAATTACGTACCCCAGCAAAGTTATCCTGCATAGATGGCCAGAGTGGATGATGCATGGAAATTTATATGAGAAGGTTTGATCCACGTACAGAGGTTTTGAACACATATTCCAGCATGTTCCAATCCCTGTAAAATATGAAGCTGAAAATGTTAGTAATTAGATCAGGAGATGGAAGTTGTCTCCCCATATAATTTTTTTTCTCCCAGGAAAGACATACAAATATGTTGATTATCAAAACAGAAGCACAATATATACATGAGCACTTGAAATTTGCTGGACAAACAGACAATTCAGCTCATTGGTGAAAATGACACAAATGCCGTGGAAATTGAGAGCATCACACAAAGTTCTTACGAAAACATGTTATATGTCAAATGCTAAAACTCGGGTTGTTTAGAAAACAACCTGAGCATCACAAGAGGTGGGAATAATCCAAAATTGTTTAGAAAACATGTTGTATGTTAAATGCAAATTCAGGTTCAACAAGAAAACATGGTTACAAAAGCATGGTATCAAAATCTGATTTCTTCAACATAACATATGATTAGGGTTGAGCATGTTTATTGATTGCTGTTAACATATAAAACATGGAAAATGCCAAGATTTCCAAACTTTGGTAGAATAGCGGTCGGAGAACATTGCATAGCAAAAGCTAAGTCCTAGTTGAAGATAATAATTAGTTATACAAAACGGCAAGTTCCCAGTAGCCTTACCACTCTCCTTCGAAGAAATTTGCGCAATCTCTACAACTCAAATGAGTGCCTGGTTGCTGGCATGTTTCCTATATTTATCTGCATAAGCCTGCACATTGAAAGATGCTCATATTTAGTTTAGAGAAAATTTAATGATGCCTTTTTCTGGTCAAATGATATGTGGTAACTCTCACCTCAATAAGGTTTGATATTTTGGTGCGCGAGGAAGAAAGATATTGCTTAACATGTTCTGAATTGCTGGGGATTAGATTTGCTGCTTGCAAGCTATTCGTAACTTTATCCTCCACCTTTTGAACTATAATCTTAAAGGCATCTTTCGTCAAGTGACCTTCATGCCAAGCAGGTTTCATCAGCTCCTTGACAAATTCTATAAGAGCAGCTCTGAAATTTTTCACTGATTTGGAATCCCTATGCCTGTCTTCCTCTTCGGCATTATCCAAATCTATCTTACTGTTTTTCCATCCATCTACTTTTAGTTCAATCCTATCTCTTAATGTATCCTTTTGCTGCTCACGGTCACCTTCAACACCTGATCGACTACCAATGTTCATCAAGGCATCAAGATAACTTCCATCTTTAGCAACGCTGGTTCTGTTTTCTGGATCAGTAACAGAAGTGGCAACTGATTCTGCTTCACAAACAATGATATCTTTTTCACGGTCATAATTTTGCCTTTTGTCAGCATTCCTTGAATCCGGTGCATCTTCAAATGATAACCCAACACCCAAAGAAGGCTTGGCTGAAATGTTCTTCTCCTCAGGTTGCTCAATGCTATCATGAATACTATCACATAGTCTTCCGGGAGCCGATGTACTCAAAGAGGGAATAGAAAAAGATGATCGAAAAGGGGCAGATGGTTCCCAATTATGTGGAATGAATTTCGACTTATAACCATTAGATATAAGTGATTCCCTAGAAATACCAGCATGATAAGATCTTTCTGTTCCAACACTTGAAGATGGTAAAGGATTTTGCACCCAGGAAGATCTAAAGGCATCATCTGGTCTTTGGTTAGTGAAGAACTTATGATCACCAAAATGATCCTGTCTCAAAGAAGAATAGCCAGAGAAAGGATTTCTCAAATGGTGTTGATTTAAAGAATATCCGAAACTTGTGGCATTGTGCTCATTGAACATGTTTTGGCTATGGCTCAAGGATGCTTCCTCCACACTTCTATGATATGAAAGCATGCTGCTTGAGTGAGAGCTAACTGACAAACCAAAGCCCGCCAATCCTGTTTCAAGCTGAGAGTATTGAAGTGATGAACTGCTTCCTCCTACTATATGCCTATCTGAAGTGATTCGGGAACCATTTGCTGAGGAAGGTGATTCAATGAGGTCTTGAGAACCTGTATCAGCCCAAGATACCCATTAGAATAATCAAATACCAGATTTGCCCAAGTTCGCCAAGCAGATTAAAATCCAGTAGAAGATTTTTTTAAGAGTTGGGATTGGGAGATTAAACTACTCAGGAGTAATTATTGTCTTGAGAAGGCAAAATAAAATCCCAAATGAACTCAATCTCAATAAAACCCTAAAGAAACTCAATCTCCTAAAAAACCAACCGGAAAACAGAGAGAGACAAATGTTAAGTACCTCTATCAAACTGCTGGCCACATTTCTCTGAAGCAACATCTCCCCCGAGTTTGTGGCTGGAATTACCACCATTATCTCCCTTATGAACAAACTTACATATACTGCCTCGTTTGCAGTAACCTTTGGCAAAAAATTTGCACATAATAGCAGGTCTTTTGGCTCTATCCTGGAACTCAGCATCAGGTGACAAGCTCCCAGGCATTATGGTTGGAGTCAAAAAGCTAGAAAACACACAAATTGTAATTTGTAAGGATATAACTAAGGGGGGAATAATGGCTTTTCTTATTTAAACATCAATAAGCTAAGATCAGATGATCTGTAGAATATTTTTTCAATAAACATTAGCTAACCTTGATGAGCACTTGTTAACACCATCCAGTGACTGCATATCTAATTGCTCACCCATTTCCTTGGAATCGGAAACACATTTTGATTCTATAAAACTCTCTCCTTTTGCTGAAACTTTTTTACTTGCGTCCCTTCCATTACAAGGAGGTACTTGGGCATCCTTCGAACCCACAAGCTTTTTTGATGGAGAAGTGATATCAGAGGAACAATCTTTACTTTGGAATTCAGCGTTGACTCTCCTAGCTGTCTGAATACCATTAATATCCTTATAATCTCCAGCATGCACTTCAGTTTGACAATGATCAGACATGATAGCATAACCTCTAAAATTTTGATGGCCACCATCTAGTACAACATTCCTGATTGGTCCTTCAGTCAGTGGGCCAAAACATTTGTGATCAGCGGTGTTACCTACAACCTTATCAAACTCTGATGGAAGCCATGTTTTGGGATGCATAGAACCTGAAAGATATCATCTTGAGAAATTATGAAGCTTTTTTAGGTAACAAGTCAGAGAAAGCGAGAGAAATTTCAACAAATACAGAACGGAAATATACTGAGCAGGTGATCTGCAAGATTCATCAAATACAAGATATCAACTGTAAACCCTATCTGCATCAGGATCTGTATACAGTTCTGTTTTCATTGTTTGCAGAAACAAACTAAATTAAATTTCTTCAAGTGCAGTAGTTTCACCCCAAGAATCTAAATTTCTCTCAACCTTGTGCAATTCTTCTAACTTGGTCACTCAATGATGAAACAGTAACAGGCATAGTCCAACATCCACAATTGCCAGCAGTTTATATTCATACTTACCCAGTTACACCAATGGGCGTCAAATTACAAGAAGGCGAAAGCTAATAAGTAACGAAGAAGCAATGCAGGAAAAACAAACGATCAGCACAAGTAACCCTAAAATACAGAATCCATGTTATCAATGAACACAATTAAAATAGGACGGGCAAAACTCAAAAATATGTGCACGATCCAAACGAAAAACTAGGTTTTGAACTAATAAACGAATAATCGGAGACTTACGGTTGTTTGCGGCATCAATTGGTGAGTTGGAGACGCCAATTTCGCTAACCCCCCTTCTCGGTCCCAATCCCACCGTCAAAACACTCTTACGCTTGTTTTCGTCTTCATCGACTTCAACCTCCTCCTCGATCTCCATTTCCTCGTAGTCGCAATCCTCATCAGGCTCCGCCTCAGAAGTGAAGCCAAAGGATTTGGCGCCGGAATCGAGCGTCTTGATGGAGGGATCGAAGGCGGAGATTGAAGAACGGTGGCCACCGGAAGACGGCATTGATATTTGAGAGGAACTCGGAGTAGGCGGTGGGGGAAACCGGAGGATGATAAGAGAAGAGAAGGCGGTGAAGAAATATAAACAATGACTTTAGGTGGGCCCAATGTGGTCGTTTGCATACGCTTTGGAGAACCCGTCAATAAATCTAAACAATGCTCAACTCTCAAGTCAAGTCAATGTATTGTATTTTATTTTATTTTTCGAGATGTAGAAGTGGTAAAATAAAGAAAAAAATAGATAATTCAGAGGAAAAATAGATACTCCGTAATTTATTTATTTTTCAATATTCCAGTTACAAAATCAATATCAATTGAAAAATATCTTAGTATACCACTTATTAGTGGTAGGGTTTGTAATGTCTTATTTGATGAGGCGATAACTAGCCTTAAAAAGCAGCTGTCAAAGTGAAAATCTAATACTCTCTCAAGCTGGTAGATTGGTTCTAATTCAGACAAACCTAAATTCTAAAACAAATTATTTAATGCAGTCATTTCTTCTTTCAAAAGGAGTTCTACAAAAGATTGATCAAATCAACAAAAGTTTCTGTTGGAATAAAATTTAATCGGATAACTATCATCCTCTAATCAGCTGGGAACATCTTTGTATTCCTAAAAAAGATAGTGGATTAGGTTTTAAATCGGCTGAGCAAATTAATATTGGTATGCAAATGAAACTTCTTTGGAGAATTATGGCTAATCCTGATAATATTTGGTCGAAGGTTATTACGGATAAATATCTCTCGACAGAATCTCTAATGGAAAGAGGCAGTTTCAAAACTTATTGGCAATTTGGCAGACTTCTTAATGTCAGGGATCTTTTCTCTAAAGGTCTGCTCTGGCTAGTGGGTAATGGGAAAACCATAAATGTATGGTCTGACATTTGGGTGAATGCGCAATATCTTCAAAACTTTCGAAATGATCGTAATCCTAACTTAAAAGTTTGTGATTTATTTACAAATACTAACCCTTGGGATATTGATAAATTAAATAGTATATTCCTCTCTCATATTGTTCAAGCTATTACTAATATCCATATTTTCCAGTAGTTGATATTTCAGACAGGTTAATTTGGATTTAGAGTAGTAATGGAAAATTCTCTATTAAATCCACATCTTCTATTTGTAATACAGGGATTACTAAGAAAATTTCAGCAGATTGGATTTGAAAACTTAATATTCCTCCAAATATTAAAAATTTTATTCGGAAAATTATTTTAGATATCTTACCTACCACGGCCCGTCTAAATAGATATGTAAATAGAGTTCCTAGTACTTGCTCTCTTTGTAATTCTGATACAGAAGACACAAATCATCTATATCTATATCTATATCTATATCTATATAAACTCTTAATTTAGAAGAGTTTAGGATGACGTGTCAAGCTTAGAGTAATTTTAGAAGTCTTGACCAATCTCTTTTTTTTTGCCATTTTTCTTTGATTTTCTTTATTTCTAATTTTTTTCTTCTTTTTCCTTTAATTCTCTTTTTGATTTAGTTTTACTAATTATCTATATCTATGTAAACTCTTAATTTAGAAGAGTTTAGGATGACGTGTCAAGCTTAGAGTAATTTTAGAAGTCTTGACCAATCTCTTTTTTTTTTTGCCATTTTTCTTTGATTTTCTTTATTTCTAATTTTTTTCTTCTTTTTCCTTTAATTCTCTTTTTGATTTAGTTTTACTAACTATTGAGCTTAATTCAAAACATTGATCTTAGTCTAAATTATAATTTTAGTAGTTTTTTCTAAAAAAACAATGGGATTAATTCGAAACAAAAAATTAATAATAAGAATTAGAAAACATAAAATTAATATTGGTAATTTATATCTATCTATATATATACTATTTTAATCGTTTTCTCAACCCATGAGTTTAATACAAAATATTTAATTATCTGAACTTTTACAATTATGTTATAATATTAATTTAATAGATTAGTAAGATTTTACTTATAAAAAATCGCTTCATGACGCGGGGATCATTCTAGTTATACTTTAAATGAGAAGCAATTTTGCCATGTGTCGTCATTGTATGCCAAGTTATTTTAGGTAAGTGTATTTCCTTAATAATTTAATTAATTAGGGTAAATCAATTAACATATTTATTATTTATCTATATATCTCAATCTTTCCATATATATATATATAGGGAAGCTTTTGTAACGGCCCAGGATTATGATTCCCAGGTTACGTTTCGAGGGATAAAACCCCTCGTAAGGACCTTGCGCCCCGAGTACAGGTTGAAGGTTTCAAACTTACTTTAACGTTTTCAAAGGGGGATTTCATACCCAAAATCGAAGGGATCGTTGGAATCCCCGGGGAAGTCCCATGTACCTGTCGTAAATCTAAGCGTGGAAATCGGAAATAGTGCAACTAGCGGAAATAAGCGTAATACAAGAGGGTGCCACGGCAGAGCCGGGTCAAAACGGAGTCAAGTATAAATCCAAAATATAATCAGAGTCTAGTGAAGTCTATACTCCAACGCTCACTCTCCGCCGAAAAAATGACCCGCGCAAATAGGCAAACAGCACCGATAGGATGAACATAGATAATACCTAAAAAAATTGATATGGGGCGGGATCAGATCGATGCCCACTTCTCTGCATCCCAACCATAAGCACACATATACGCTATTCCTAATAAAGATGCTTCTAGATGCATGGCGGAATAGTAACACACTAACATGCTCCTAAGATCAAGTGCATAATAATAATAAGGCCTTAGCATAGAATACCAAGTGGTATATCCCTCTCCTACCTCCACCCCTTCCGATAGGTGGAGACTGGCCAGCTCGTGAATGCATTCATTCATAATTGGGCGGCACGCATGCCTAACCCGCTCCACAATAAAGCCCGCAGGCATATAATAAAAGGAAGTGCATGACTCGATTGACTCAGGGTACCCGATGAAGCTGGGCTACCCTATGACCCTAGCAATGACTCTAGTTACTTCACAGATAACGGCCGTTCTGTTTACATACGCATAAAGAAATAGGATGCTCAACGATCAATGCAACCTAGCATGGTACTACATGGCATGCTGATCATGAATGCAACACCTAGTATATCATGCACCTATAGCAGGGAATCACTCTATTCAATCTGAGTAAGCTCCGAAGAGACTTACCTGGTATCGCAGAACAGCAAAAGGCAATCAACCAGGCAATATGAATCCAACACGTCACAGATGATCACCTAACAAGTAATAGTACATGAATGAGTCTATCTTCTAAGGCACACAAAGCATAGAATTATCACACATATAACTTCACAACTTAACATAACAACCGTCACATCATCATTTCCATATTATCAATCTTTTCTCGAAATCTATCATCTCAACATCTCACAACCATACTCAATATAATTCTCCAATTCATCAACTCAAGATAATTCCCATTTCATACTTAACTAATTTGCATGCTATCATCTCACAATCTTACTTAGCATATAATTGCACATCTTCAACATAATCATATATCATTTTAACCACAAATAATAAATCACCACAATATCACATTTTAAATCTCAAACAACATCTTATATTTTAAATCCCAATAATTTACATACTACCTCTAACATCACTTTATTTTAGCATCTTTATAAAATATTTATAAAATCCCAACAATATTTATTTAATCAAAACATCCCTTTTTAATTTACCAAACCAAACCCTTATTTTATTTTAAATCACCAAAACCACCCTCTTATTTTATAAAACCCAAAACCGGCCCCTTTAAAATAGGCCCAACTAGTTGTGCCTAAAACCCAAAACCCGGGCCAACAAAAACAGGCCCAACAACCCAACCCTCTATTCCTCCTTTTTAAAACAAAACCGGGTTTAGGGGAAATAAAAAGGGGAGGGGGACCCAGTGATGATGTGTAAAAAAAAGGGCGGGGCCCAGGTGAGGTGTGAGCCGACGTGGCCACGGGGAGGGCCCAACCACTTTCTTCTTCCTCCCTTGGCCGAACAAGGGAAACCCGCAGGGCTTTTGCCCAGAAAAAAATGGCGGAGGAGGAAAGAGAGGGAGGAGGGGTGCTCCGGCGGCGGCGGAGCCGAGCTCCGGCCACCTGGTCTTGTCGGTCACCCCGACGCACCACCCTCGGACAAGAAAGGAAGGAAGAAGGGGGAAGAAGGGCTCACCGAGGTGTTTCGAGGTCTCGTCGGAGGAGCTCGGAGCTCGACTGAGCTCGCCGGCGACGTGGGGAAGCTCCTCGGATCTGGATCAGAGGTATTCGGTCACAAAAGGTGGCCCCTTTAAGCGAGGTTGAGAGCGAGAGGGAGTGAGCTTACCGAACTTGACGGGAAACAGGGGACGCGGAGGAGACGAGGAGGCGCTCGGCGGCGGTGGTGGTTGCTGGCGGCGACGGCGGAGCTCCGGGGAGGTGACGGTGGTGAGGCGTGATGGTGGAGGTGGTGAGGTGCGGCGGTGGTGGAGATGCGAGGTGGGAGCTCAAGGGAGCAAGCTTGCCCCTTTTTTTTTTGTTTGACAGTGAAATGTCGAGAGAAATGGAGAGAGGGGAGCTGGTGGCGGCGGCAGTGCTCCGGGGAGGTGTGGCGGCGTGGTGGAGGTGTGGTGATGGTGGTGTGGTGGCGGCGGAAATGAGGAGGAGGGAAGAAGAGTGTACCGAGAGAGAGAGGAGGGATGGACAGCAATGGGTTTGTGGGTTCTAACCCAAAAATCTGATTTCAAAGGTCAATTGCAACACGTCTGATTTTTTTTGGAAGAGGAGTTTTGTTTGTTTGTTAAATTAAGTAACATTAGGTAGAGAGGGAGGTGAGGTGAGGTGAGGATAAGATTTTACCTCAATTAGGAGGTGATGAGTCGGATTAGGATAAGGATTCGGAAATGTGACGGAATCGAGAGCTCGGGTCGGGAATTTAAATTTCCGCTGATTGATCGTTCAAAACCTGAAATGAAAGACGGAATTGATTTTTAGGTCGGAGAATTTGAGTCGGAATTTTATTTTAAATTCATTTTGATTTTCTTTTTCCGAAATTAATATTTTAAAAAACCGAGCCTTTACATCATCCACCTCTAAAAACAAGTCTCGTCCCCGAGACTAAAACCATTCTAAAGTGGGAATGAAGTTGGAATTGGTGAGTCCAAGGATCACGTCATCGATCCCGTAAGTACCTCACAAGTGCCCCCATGAGATCTCACAGTACCGTCGTCATGATCATAATACTCCCAATCGGTCGTAGTAAGGATGTGGTAGGGGCCCCTACCACACCCCACTCCGACTCCTCAGGCATACCATAACTCAAAAACCATTATGACATCTCCGCTAGGTCTTAGCAAGCGATCTACAGGTGCCCCCATACATGCTTGTATCCACTTCGTGGGGCGTCATAATGAAAGCTCGGGTGGGAATAGTGTTCTCAAAATCTATGTTTCCTTTTAAATCACCACTTGATATTCTTTAAATTCGACATTAAACAAGGCATTCCCAAATTTCCCAATTTCCCAATCATTCTACATCCACCTCTAAAGGCTAATCCCACATTCTCTTCCTAGGTTCCGAGTCAAATCATAATTCCACAATTCAACCTCTAGCACTTCTAACATTTGGTATCATGGGTATAGCAGAATGATCATATTCTCAAGATAAGCAGGGGATTATAGCACGTCAAAGACAGTCACATACCATAATATCTAGCACATCATCATATCATCGAGGCTCATCACATCATATCACCAAGGATCTGCACATAACTACCACGTATAAGCACACAAATCAAGGAGATACCACTAACCAATCCCAACCAACTAACTAGGCATACTCACCGCACTCGAGAGGTCAAGGTAATGTCTACGCTCGGCTCAACATAGGACGCAAGTAGCTCATCTAAGACATCTCCATAGCTAGCCCGAATGCTCTCCTCGGTCTCCCATGTGGCCTCCTCAGGGCTCCTCCTAGACCACTGAACCAGAAGTAAAGGAACCTCCCTGTTCCTAAGCTTCTTGACACGACGATCAAGGACCCTCACCGGACGCTCTACAAAGGTATGGTCAGGCTCAATGTGAAGGTCTGAGTGGTCAAGGACATGACTAGGGTCGGGAATATACTGACGGAGCTGGGAGACATGAAAGACGTCATGGACGCCGGCTAAGGATGGAGGTAAGGCTAAACGGTAGGCTACCACACCGACTCTCTCTAGGATCTCAAATGGGCCAATGAATCTCGGACTCAACTTCCCTTTGATGCCGAACCGTCGAACTCCCCTGGTGGGTGAAACTCGAAGCCATACGTGCGAGCCTACCTCGAACTCAAGCTCGGTCCTCCGTCTGTCCGCATACTTCTTCTGTCGATCCTGGGCTACCCTCATATGCTCTCGGATGCGACCAACCTTATCGACTGTCTCTCTGACCATCTCGGGCAACGACAGAACTGTATCTGCAGGCTCGTCCCAGCAAACCGGCGACTTGCATCGCCTCCCATACAAAGCCTCATTGGGGGCCATCTCGATCGACGCGTGGTAGCTGTTGTTGTAAGAAAACTCCACTAGCGGTAGATGCTTGACCCAATGGTCACCCCAATCCAAGACGCACGATCGCAACATGTCCTCCAACGTCTGAATCGTCCTCTCGCTCTGGCCATCTGTCTGCGGGTGATAAGCCGTACTGAAATGCAATCTGGAGCCCAAACTCTCCTGAACCTGCTGCCAAAACCTCGAGGTGAAGCGTCCATCTCGATCAGATACGATCCTCTCTGGTACTCCATGAAGCCTCACAATCTGGCGAATGAACTCGTCTGCTAACTTCGAAGCTGGCCATGTCTCCTGAATAGCTATGAAATGGGCCGACTTGGTCAACCTGTCGACCACGACCCAAATAGTGTCAAATCCTCTGACGTCTCGTCTCAACCCAGTGACGAAATCCATGGAGATGTCTGTCCACTTCCACTCGGGAACTGGAAGTGACTGGACGGGTCCTCCCGGCCTCTGGTGATCAATCCGAACCTGCTGGCAAACCTGACATCTGGCCACGAACTCTGTGATGTCTGCTCTCATCCTCTGCCACCAATAACTCCTCCTCAGATCCTGATACATCTTATTCGTCCCTGGATGGACAGAATAAGGGGTGGAGTGAGCCTCCTGCATGATCCTCTGTCTCAAATCTGACGTCGAGGGAACTACAACTCTGCCCTGAAAGGTCAGCATCCCGTCTGCTCTCTCTGCAAGCTCTCTAAATCTGCCCTGAGCCATCCGCCCTCTCAGAACTGCAACCTCTGGACAATCTGCCTGACCCTGCCGAATCTCTGCTGTCAACTCTGCCTGCACCTCTAAGAACGACAACTGCCCGTGATCTCGCTGGAACCAAACCTCAAAGCAGCATCTCATCAGATCTCTCTGCAAATCTCGCTGAGCTGTAAGCCTCTCAACGGTCACCTCATGATGAGTCTTCCTACTCAACGCATCTGCCACTACATTGGCCTTCCCTGGATGGTAGACTATGTCCAAGTCATAGTCCTTCAGAAGCTCCAACCATCGTCTCTGACGCATGTTGAGCTCCTTCTGTGTGAAAATGTACTTCAAGCTCTTGTGATCCGTCATCACCTTGCAAGAAGTACCATATAGATAATGTCTCCAGATCTTCAGAGCGTGAATCACGGCTGCCAACTCCAAATCATGGATGGGGTAAGACACCTCTGCAGGCTTCAACTGACGCGAAGCATAAGCGATGACCCGATCTCTCTGATGCAGAACACAACCCAAGCCGGAATGCGAAGCATCTGTGTAGATAACGAAGTCCTCTGTCCCATCTGGCAGAGCTAACACCGGAGCAGTCGTCAACTTCTGCTTCAGAAGCTCAAAACTGGCATGACAATCTGAACTCCACTCGAAGGGGACGTCCTTCTTCAGTAGTTGTGTCATCGGTCTAGCAATACTCGAGAAACCCTGGACGAACCTCCTGTAGTAACTAGCCAATCCCAGGAATGAGCGGATATCTCTGACGTTCTTGGGCACCTCCCAAGCAACGATGGCATCAATCTTTGCCGGATCCACGGCAACTCCCTCAGCTGAAATAACGTGGCCTAAGAAAGCCACCTCTGTGAGCCAGAACTCACACTTGCTGTACTTCCCATACAGCTGATGCTTCCTCAGCGTCTCTAGCACAATCCTCAAATGCTCCTCGTGCTCATCTCTACTCCTCGAGTAGACTAAGATGTCATCGATGAAGACGACGACGAATTTGTCCAAGTAGTCGATGAACACTCGGTTCATGAGCTCCATGAACGCGGCTGGTGCATTGGTCAGCCCAAACGGCATGACCACGAACTCGTAGTGACCATAGCGGGTCCGAAAAGCGGTCTTCGAAACATCCTCTGGCTTCACCCTCAGCTGATGATAGCCCGACCTCAAATCAATCTTCGAGAAGACCACGGCGCCCTGCAGCTGATCCATCAGATCGTCAATCCGGGGAAGAGGATAACGGTTCTTCACCGTCGCCCGGTTCAGCTCCCGATAATCAATGCACAGTCTCAACGACCCATCCTTCTTCTTGACGAATAGCACTGGCGCTCCCCAAGGTGATGCACTAGGCCGAATGTAGCCCTTCTCAGCTAGCTCCTCTAGCTGAGCCTTCAGCTCGGCCATCTCCGTCGGTGCCATGCGGTAAGGAACTCGCGAGATAGGCCTGGTGCCTGGCTCCAACTCAATCGCAAAGTCGACCTCTCTCGGCGGGGGAAGTCCTGGTAGCTCCTCTGGAAACACATCTGCGAAGTCTCTGACAACGGGAACATCTGATACACTGGGGTGCGTGCGATCCACCTCTAAAGCATAACACCAATACCCGACGCAACCCTGGTCTAAAAGTCTGGCGGCTCTGACTACGCTGATGAGTGATCCATTCCTCTTGGGGTCGCTCCCCCAAACCTGGTGCTCGGTCCCGTCGGATGCCAAAATCGACACTGTCCTCGTCCGCAAGTTGATAATAGCCCCGTAGTGGTCCATGAAGTCCATACCCAAGATGAGATCGTCCATCCTCAAAGGCATAACTATAAGGTCGGTAGGCCACTCTCGCTCACCTATCCGAATGGGGCACCCTAAAATCTCACGACTCGTCCTAACCTTGGCCCCATCCGCCAGACCAATAGTAAGGGGTGAACCACTCGTGCAGCTCAGGCTCAGCCTGGCCACGCACGCCTCTGCTATGAAGCAGTGAGTCGCACCAGTGTCAAACAGGATAGATAGGCACTCATCATGGAAGAATATCGTACCTGCGGAAGTCGGGGCTGAGCGGTCATCAGCATGCATCTGAAATACACGGGGCGGTGGGGGTAATCCTGGTCCTCGACCTCCTGAACTCTGGCCACGATCATACCCTGACCCTGACGGTCCTGCAGAAGATGATCCACGACCCTGACCTGACCCAGATGGTCCCCTACGTCCTCGTCCAGAACCTCTACCTCCTCTACCTCCGCCTCGGCCTCTGCCGGAAGGGTCACCTCGTCCCTGGCCCTGACCCTGGCCCTGGGGATATGTCAGCAGTGGTGGCTGAGGAGCCGCAGGAAGTCTCGGTGGCTGTGCAGTAGCTGGAGCTCCACGACTCTGAGGGCATGTAGCAGCTCGGTGCCCCATAGTACCACAGGTGTAGCAGACAGTCGAACGGTCTGGGCAAGAAGCAATGAAGTGGCCCCTCCCGAAACACCCATGGCAAGTCCTCACTCTAGCATCTCCTCCATAAGAAGTCTGAACTGGGGGTGCTCTATGTGCAGCTCCGGAATATCCTCCTCTAAACGCTCCTCTCCTAGATCTGTCGTCTCCACGGGTGTCGGCTGGACGCGCCCTCTTCGCATCAGGGCGAACAGTAGAGTAGGAGGTCTCACACAGAATCCTCTGCTGATCGTACATAAGGATGACCTCCAGAAATCGCTCAAAGCTGACAGCTCCCAAGCTGGACGCATGCAGAAGTACAGGGGGCGGCAATCTCATAGACAGCATACGGATCCGACTCTCGTCTGATGGACATAGATGATCACAGTATATCAGCTCGCTCTTGAACTGGCGAACGATAGCAGCTACAGAAGCCGACCGGTCACAGATGCCGCGCATAAAAGATACCTCCCTAGCCAACTGTATCCCTGGTGGACGGTACTCTCTCAGCATCAGGGATCTGAAGTCGTCGTAAGTCCACTCGGTCCGCTCCTTCTTGGAGCCAAACCATCTGGCATTCGCGTCCTCCCGTAAAAGTCCAGCAGCAAGTCTCTGTCTCTCAGAGTCAGGTACAGCAACATGGTCAAATAACCCCTCTATATCACGCAGCCATCTCTCAACGTCATCTCCAACGCCTCCCGCGAAAGCCGGCGGGCTACACTGAGAAAACCTCTTGACCCAATCGATGCGCTTCTCAGGGCACGCATCGACCACAGGCTCGGCTGGCTGCTGAACTGGAACCTCTGGCGTCGGCGCCGTAGATCGAGCCCCTCCACGTAGCTCGCTCAGAATATCATGAAGCGCTGCCTCTAGCTGCCCAATCCTAGTCTCTGGAGAAGCTGGCACCCGGTCATCAGCTCGCGGTGGCGAAACTCGCTCCTCAGCACCCTCGGCGACAACTCGACGAGGGCGTCCCCTGCCGCGACGCGCCCTACCCCCACGCCCATCTAAGCCACGTCTAGTGTCGACCATACTTGCTACATAACAATAATTATATCACTCAGCACAGAAGCACTCAACGATTCAATATGACCCTCTTCAAGGAGGATCGCCCTCAGGCCCAATTGAATTTAAGACATACAAGCACAGAGACGATCTATGTCGCCCTTCGGGGGACGACTAACCGGAGGGGCAAATACCTCACGGCCTCCTAACCCATTGTACTCCAACCCTCGAGTTCCTTGGAGTCTTCATAACCCATCTGTAAAAGAAAGCTAGTATTTTGCCTACCTTCCCCGAATTCTACATCCATAAGGGATGCCTATCGCATAGTCTCTACCCCACGAGATTGCCATTCATAATTGATTAATTTATAGTTATGTCCAATTAAATTCATTTTGCCCCTTGAAAACAATTTGAAAACCACTTGAAAACCATTTGAAAACCTTGGGCCATTCTCAAAACCACTTCAACCTATCATACTCGGATTGCAAAACCTCGGCTCTGATACCCCTTTGTAACGGCCCAGGATTATGATTCCCAGGTTACGTTTCGAGGGATAAAACCCCTCGTAAGGACCTTGCGCCCCGAGTACAGGTTGAAGGTTTCAAACTTACTTTAACGTTTTCAAAGGGGGATTTCATACCCAAAATCGAAGGGATCGTTGGAATCCCCGGGGAAGTCCCATGTACCTGTCGTAAATCTAAGCGTGGAAATCGGAAATAGTGCAACTAGCGGAAATAAGCGTAATACAAGAGGGTGCCACGGCAGAGCCGGGTCAAAACGGAGTCAAGTATAAATCCAAAATATAATCAGAGTCTAGTGAAGTCTATACTCCAACGCTCACTCTCCGCCGAAAAAATGACCCGCGCAAATAGGCAAACAGCACCGATAGGATGAACATAGATAATACCTAAAAAAATTGATATGGGGCGGGATCAGATCGATGCCCACTTCTCTGCATCCCAACCATAAGCACACATATACGCTATTCCTAATAAAGATGCTTCTAGATGCATGGCGGAATAGTAACACACTAACATGCTCCTAAGATCAAGTGCATAATAATAATAAGGCCTTAGCATAGAATACCAAGTGGTATATCCCTCTCCTACCTCCACCCCTTCCGATAGGTGGAGACTGGCCAGCTCGTGAATGCATTCATTCATAATTGGGCGGCACGCATGCCTAACCCGCTCCACAATAAAGCCCGCAGGCATATAATAAAAGGAAGTGCATGACTCGATTGACTCAGGGTACCCGATGAAGCTGGGCTACCCTATGACCCTAGCAATGACTCTAGTTACTTCACAGATAACGGCCGTTCTGTTTACATACGCATAAAGAAATAGGATGCTCAACGATCAATGCAACCTAGCATGGTACTACATGGCATGCTGATCATGAATGCAACACCTAGTATATCATGCACCTATAGCAGGGAATCACTCTATTCAATCTGAGTAAGCTCCGAAGAGACTTACCTGGTATCGCAGAACAGCAAAAGGCAATCAACCAGGCAATATGAATCCAACACGTCACAGATGATCACCTAACAAGTAATAGTACATGAATGAGTCTATCTTCTAAGGCACACAAAGCATAGAATTATCACACATATAACTTCACAACTTAACATAACAACCGTCACATCATCATTTCCATATTATCAATCTTTTCTCGAAATCTATCATCTCAACATCTCACAACCATACTCAATATAATTCTCCAATTCATCAACTCAAGATAATTCCCATTTCATACTTAACTAATTTGCATGCTATCATCTCACAATCTTACTTAGCATATAATTGCACATCTTCAACATAATCATATATCATTTTAACCACAAATAATAAATCACCACAATATCACATTTTAAATCTCAAACAACATCTTATATTTTAAATCCCAATAATTTACATACTACCTCTAACATCACTTTATTTTAGCATCTTTATAAAATATTTATAAAATCCCAACAATATTTATTTAATCAAAACATCCCTTTTTAATTTACCAAACCAAACCCTTATTTTATTTTAAATCACCAAAACCACCCTCTTATTTTATAAAACCCAAAACCGGCCCCTTTAAAATAGGCCCAACTAGTTGTGCCTAAAACCCAAAACCCGGGCCAACAAAAACAGGCCCAACAACCCAACCCTCTATTCCTCCTTTTTAAAACAAAACCGGGTTTAGGGGAAATAAAAAGGGGAGGGGGACCCAGTGATGATGTGTAAAAAAAAGGGCGGGGCCCAGGTGAGGTGTGAGCCGACGTGGCCACGGGGAGGGCCCAACCACTTTCTTCTTCCTCCCTTGGCCGAACAAGGGAAACCCGCAGGGCTTTTGCCCAGAAAAAAATGGCGGAGGAGGAAAGAGAGGGAGGAGGGGTGCTCCGGCGGCGGCGGAGCCGAGCTCCGGCCACCTGGTCTTGTCGGTCACCCCGACGCACCACCCTCGGACAAGAAAGGAAGGAAGAAGGGGGAAGAAGGGCTCACCGAGGTGTTTCGAGGTCTCGTCGGAGGAGCTCGGAGCTCGACTGAGCTCGCCGGCGACGTGGGGAAGCTCCTCGGATCTGGATCAGAGGTATTCGGTCACAAAAGGTGGCCCCTTTAAGCGAGGTTGAGAGCGAGAGGGAGTGAGCTTACCGAACTTGACGGGAAACAGGGGACGCGGAGGAGACGAGGAGGCGCTCGGCGGCGGTGGTGGTTGCTGGCGGCGACGGCGGAGCTCCGGGGAGGTGACGGTGGTGAGGCGTGATGGTGGAGGTGGTGAGGTGCGGCGGTGGTGGAGATGCGAGGTGGGAGCTCAAGGGAGCAAGCTTGCCCCTTTTTTTTTTGTTTGACAGTGAAATGTCGAGAGAAATGGAGAGAGGGGAGCTGGTGGCGGCGGCAGTGCTCCGGGGAGGTGTGGCGGCGTGGTGGAGGTGTGGTGATGGTGGTGTGGTGGCGGCGGAAATGAGGAGGAGGGAAGAAGAGTGTACCGAGAGAGAGAGGAGGGATGGACAGCAATGGGTTTGTGGGTTCTAACCCAAAAATCTGATTTCAAAGGTCAATTGCAACACGTCTGATTTTTTTTGGAAGAGGAGTTTTGTTTGTTTGTTAAATTAAGTAACATTAGGTAGAGAGGGAGGTGAGGTGAGGTGAGGATAAGATTTTACCTCAATTAGGAGGTGATGAGTCGGATTAGGATAAGGATTCGGAAATGTGACGGAATCGAGAGCTCGGGTCGGGAATTTAAATTTCCGCTGATTGATCGTTCAAAACCTGAAATGAAAGACGGAATTGATTTTTAGGTCGGAGAATTTGAGTCGGAATTTTATTTTAAATTCATTTTGATTTTCTTTTTCCGAAATTAATATTTTAAAAAACCGAGCCTTTACAGCTTTAAAATGTAAAAACTCCTTAACGTGTAAAATCTGCTTAACGTGTAAAATTTATTTTTGTAAGGAATTACCACGCGCGCTCCACGTACAACGTACATCGGCTTTTCTCGGCCTCCCGCTGCCCCGCACCCACCCCACATCGAGCCACCTCCGGCCACCAGCCCTTGGCCGCGCTCGAGCCCACCCTTGGGCGCACCCCCCGAGCCTTGACTAGGCTTGGTTCGAGCCAACTGCTACCCAGGCGAGCCCAGTCGAAGCCCCACGTCGTTCTTCTCTCATCGGCCTCCCACGCCACCCACGAGCCGCCTCCGGCCACCAGCCCCCACCTGCTCGAACCCCCTCCCTCAGGCGCACCCCCCGAGACCGGAACCCCCATGGTTCGAGCTCAGCCGAGCCCACACCGAGCCCATCTTCCCCAACAGCGCTAATCGGTGCTTTTGGCTCGGAATACCTTCGAAATTCCGATTTTGCTCCTTTTTTCCACTCGAATTTGGTATGATTTCTAACCCTAAACTTGTTTATTACAACTATTTAGATTGTTTGAATGATTTAGGTTGAGATTGAAAACCTAGAGTTTGATTTAGGAGCGGAATTTGAGGCTTTTTGCCAAAAGCCAAATTGATTGAAATTGATGATATGGTTGTGTTATTGGGTTGATTTTTAGCTAATTTCATGTTCATATCATTGTCAAATTGTTTATGGATCATGAGCTAATTGAATTTTAGAATTTTAGATTGCGATATGTTTTAGAATTTGGGACTTTTTGCCAAAAGCCAAATTGATTGAAATTGATGATATGGTTGTATTGTTGGGTTGATTTGGAGCTAATTTCATGTTCATATCATTGTCAAATTGTTTGTGAATCGTGAGCTAACTGAATTTTAGAATTTTAGATTGCGATATGTTTTAGAATTTGGGGCTTTTTGCCAAAAGCCAAATTGATTGAAATTGATTATATGGTTGTGTTGTTGGGTTGATTTGGAGCTAATTTCATGTTCATAGCATTGTCAAATTGTTTGTGAATCATGAGCTAACTGAATTTTAGAATTTTATTGGGATATGCTTTAGGTTGATTAGGTTCTTCTATTTTAGCATGAAAATCATAATTTAGCCTATTAGCTCAATTGCTAGAGCAATGTGCATTTGCACAAAGATGTGGGTTCAAATCCCACATAGGTTACATAATAGACAAGTGCGCAACAATCGCAAATTGTTAATCATGCACATTATAATCTTAGTTATGCACAATTGTATCCTACTTTTGTACAATTCTATCTTACTTTTGCACAATTGTATCTTACTTTTGCACAATCTATATAAACCCTTAATTTAGAAGAGTTTATGATGAGGTGTCAACATTAGAGAGATTTTAGGGGTTTTAACCAATTAAAATTTTAATTTTTTCTCTTTAATCCTTTTTTTTTAATTCTCATTTCTTCTTCTTTTTCTTTTAATTCTTTTTTTAATCTTACTAACTATAAACCCTTAATTTAGAAGAGTTTATGATGAGGTGTCAACATTAAAGAGATTTTAGGGGTTTTGACCAATTAAACTTTTATTTTTTTCTCTTTAATCCTTTTTTTTTAATTCTTCTTTCTTCTTCTTTTTCTTTTAATTCTTTTTTTTAATCTTACTAACTATTGGGCTTAATTCAAAACATTGAATTCAATCTAATATAACTATTGGGCTTAACTCAAATTCATTTACTAACTATCTATATCTATACACTACATTAATTTATGTCGCATGTCCTCGATCTCCATGTTCAAAGTTATTTGTGAAAATATTATTTACATAATATTATTTTATTATGGTAACTATATATATTTTATAATATTATTATTTTTGAAAAATATTCTAATATTAATTACCCAATATTATTCGATGTTACATTTTTTAACCAATGAGATTAATTCAAAACTTTTATATTTCACTATTTATTATTTATTTTTCTCTTTATCTCTTTAACCCAAGTGTATTTTTTTATATTATTTTAACACATTTACTAATCAATGTGTTTAATTAAAAATATTGAATTAAATATAATGTCTATGATTTATCTATATCTAAATATTATTTATAAAAAAATTGCGGCATTGCGCGGGGATCGTACTAGTTGTAGTTTAAATTTGCACAATTGTATCCTACTTTTGCACACTTGTATTCTAAATGTGCACATTACAATTTTATTTTCACACTTTATGTTCTTATATTTGCACTTGACAGTTGCACAAAAGCACTTTAAAATTGCACAAATGCACTTTAAAGTTGCACAAATGCACTACACAGTTGCACAAATGCACTACACAGTTGCACAAATGCACTACACAGTTTCACTTTATGTTCTTATATTTGCACATTACGATTTTATTTTTGCACTTTATACTCTTATTCATGAAGAGAAACATCGAACTTCTAAGCGATAAACATATATAGTTGCACAAATGCACTTCACAGTTGCGCAAATGCAATTCACAGTTGCACAAATGCACTTCGCAGTTGCACTTTATGTTCTTATAGTTGCACATTACAATTTTATTTTTTGCACTTTATACTCTTATTCATGAAGAGAAACATCGTACTTCTAAGCGATAAACATATATAGCCTATGCGGGGTTTGAACCCGCATCTTTGTGCGTAGGCACAATGCTCTACCATTTTGAGCTAATAGGCTATGTGTTTGGCATGTTTGGAAAATTTTGACTGAACATTGATGAACCTAAGCTCTCTAGTAGGAGCCAGGAGGGTGAGGAAGGGAGCCATCCCACGAGATTCCTAAGTAGTGATGGCCTTTATCTTGCTGCGAGCACAGAAGCACCTCTAATGGTTCTGAAGTCAAATGCATTCACGTCGCTATTGCAAATTTGCAGTCTTAAGAGTTTGTGTGACAGGGAGCTAAATTGCATATAGCTCAGTGTGGAGCAAATAAAAGGCTCAGTAAAACACAAATTGAACAGAGAAAAAAAAAAGGCAGTAAACTCATTTACTAAGAGCTCAAGTTGCAGACTTGCAGCTTTAAGTTCAATTATCTGTCACAAAATTCCTTCTCCGGGTTAATCTCAATTACTGATCCCACCTATGCCTCACGAATGTAATTATTAAAAGGGTTGTCCATTGATCAAAGTAAAACAGCGTCTTACCTGTGAAGATGTAATGACCATGGAAATGGGATACGACTAAATGTTTTCTCCTGGAGGGAGCTCCGCGAGCTTGGGTTGAGTACCCAACACTCGCTCCATATCCAACCGGACCTCTATGTTTCGGATGCTGTAGCCAACCACCATCAACCAATACAAAAGCTTCGCTAGTTCAGTTGCATTCGTCTCTGTTACATTTGTCTGCACAATACACATCAACAATAAATGTCAATTCTCTTGCACAAAGACGTTGCCAATATATGAACTTTGAAAGATGACTTGTTTACAACTTGAAGCATCAAACCTTCATTTGCTGCTCTGAAACGGCTGAAAGGCGTTTTATGAATATATTCATGGCCAATATAACATCTTCATCAGCACTACTTGTCAAATCCTACACACAAATAATCAGAAAAACAAAATGTCAAGAGATGCTCTAGAGTTCAATTTTCCAGCATCTTCACCAGTGGTTTGAAGGGCATGCAACTAGTGGCGAAGGCCGTATCTATAGCAGCTTTACTCAGTTAGAGACTAAGAGACAAGGGTTCATGAATTTTATCAACAGATGCACATCAACACTAAAATGAACATTTCTAATCACAACGTGAAAATACTAGAAGATGACTGAGATACGAAGCACCAAAAACCGTCCATAACAAAAGGAAGCAGAGGGAAAAAAATAGAATCTCTGAATCCAAACCTTCAAATTTTGAGGTTCAAGCGACTTTAAGTACTCTAGCAATTCATCCAGCGACAAGCTTCCTTGCAACTTGACGATTCAATTCTTCTATCTCTGCTTCAAGCAACTCAATGTACTTCACATCATCCATCTTTTCAGGACCCGAAACAACTCAATGTACTTCACATCATCCATCTTTTCAGCAAATCTAGAAATTGCACAAGGAAATATAAGAGTTCTCATAACTGATTACCTTGCCATTCAGATTGAAACATCTTTCAAATTTGTCATCAAACTCATTCTGCTTCTCTACAAGTCGATCGGTGAGAGATTGTCCTGAATGATACAATAAATCATAGTTAAGCTTTTTTTACATCATTGAGCTCATAAATCGCCAATGCAAAATCACATGTTTATTCAGTTTCGTTTCCTAACTGGGGGTCTCAGCTTATAACAGACAAGTAGAGTGCGTGTACTGAAGAACATACATGTAATATTTTTAGCAAAGTTTATGGAAATCAAATCCTTACTATTTTCTCCTTGAATGCAGTGCACTGATAATCAGAAGAACGAATGTATTAATCTGATTATCATCAAAGGCAAAGAATCAAACACTGCATTCAGAAATTAATTGACTGATAATCAAAGGAAGAAAATGGTTTAGAGTCAAAAAGCAACAACTGTACAGACAAATGCTTTGTGCATAGATAAATAAAAAATGCATCAATACCAAATTATGAACTTTTGAATCAAGATTTGCAGTTTGAAATCCATCCAATACCCAGGCTCTAGTCTTTATCACCCAGGACCTTCAATGAACCCTTCCAAATCCAACGAAATTCGGTTATGTGAACTCCAACACGCACAATCACATAACATAATCCCTAATTTCACATCACATGGCAACAAATTCAAGGAAATTTTAACCAAAAATTCACAAACACAGCATATACGAGAACAAATTCGGACCCGGGAACCACGGGTACACTCGCAAAAACCCTATTCTGACAAGAGTGGAAGGAGAGGGAAGAGGACAAATACCTGGTGGAATGCTGCTGGTCGGCGAACGCGGTTGATGATTTGAGTCTGTTCCGCCGACACCGACTCCCTCCTCGCCGCCCTCTCCACATCCGCCCCTCATCACAACCCCATCTTCATCGACCGGCACCGCGACCCCGACATCTTCTCCGTCCTACTCCTTTCGCTCCTCCACGAGGCTGCCTTCTTCGGAGTCGAATCCTCCCTTCGCCCAGCCCTCGCCGCTCCTTCTCCACTGGCGGACGGCAATCTCTCAAGGAGCTCTTGGATTTGGATGAGTTGAGGATGGAAAAAAGAGGGAATGAGAGAGGAACGGTTTAGGGTTTAATCCGAGAAACCGGTTCAGTTTTTTTTTTTTTAAATACCACCCGCGTGTCCGGTTTTGCACTAAACCCAACTTTTTACACGATAAGCATATTTTACACTTTAAGGACTTTTTACATTTGAAGTAAACCCATGTATGTATATATATATAATTTATTAGAGTTTATTCTATTTAATTTTACACAATATACCCATTAAATTTTATTAATTTATCTATATACACATAAAAAAAATCAAAATTTTGGTTTATATACATCAAAATATAATAATCTTATTAAATTATCCAAAATATGATTTTGGTTTAACGATTATAGATTAAAGTTTTTATTTAACATATCATTTTAAGAAAAATACATAAATTTTATTTTATTACCTTCCTTTCTATATCTACCCAACTTCTAACCTATTTAGTTTTTGAGAAAATAAAATAAAAATTAACATGTTAAATAAAATAATAGAAGTTGTGTCTTTTGTTTTAAATTAATAAAATTTAATCATTTCTACAAATTGAATTTTCTATCTATCTATTAATCAAACATCAATATCAATATATCAATATATATGTATATATAATCCTACTAACACATATCGCCTCCTAATTGTGCAAAGATATTTTTGGTCATTTTTTTTCAATTCATTATATACTCCATTTTCTCACCAGTGGTCCAATGGAAAACATTGAATTAATATTAATATTAATGTTAATATATAATTTTAATGAAAAGTAAGTTTGAAGAGTTGACATTATCACATTAATTGTAGTTTTTTCCTTAATACATTCTATATTTTCTAACCAATGGGTTTAGTTCAAAATATTGAATTAATAAATAATCAATACCTATATGTAATTCTTTATATACTATATTAAATTAAAAGCACGAGAACATATCTTATAAATTCTCTCTTTCATCTAAGAGATTTTGGTAAAATTGTCTTTAGTTAAATATTTTATATAATATTATAGTGATAGTATTTTTTTTCTTTCTAATAAGATTATTTTAAAATACCTATATATATACACTTCTTTAAGTGAGAATCATTTTTAATGAGGTGTTATCATTACATTTAATTATAGTTTTTTGAATTTACATGGGTATCCGAGGCTACTAGCACCCGACTGATCCCTAGCCCCTAAAGTTAACAACTAGGTAAACCCTCCAGTGGCCACCCGGGGCGGGATTTGAAACGGGAACCTTTGGGTACTTCCCGCAGGTCCTTTCCCGCTTCACCAACCCGAAATGGTTTACATTAATTGTAGTTTTTTCAACCAATAAATTAAACTATACATTTTTAATCTTATACTAGCTTTTATTAAAATTTTACAATATTAACATGTCATATGATTATGATTTAAAAAATACACCGCGCAATGGCGCGGGAACTGTACTAGTTTATTGTTTAATTGTCGGATCACAAGATCCCTTATTCAAAATCTGGGTGCTAAGTTGGGAAAATGTTATAATATTCCAATTTTAACATGTAATGTTTCGGAGAATATTTTAAATACTATAGCTCTTAATATAGATTTTACCGACATATGTTATTTATGGCATTCTGTTTAGGAGCTCAGAAATAGAATTATTTTTCGCAATACTTCTGATATAGGTGTTATCTATGCTATAACTCAAACTATAGACAAAATCTCATGTTAGAATAAACAGCAGGTAAAAATGAAGTTACCTAAACGTGTTACACCTCCTGATAAATTGTTTTGGAAATGCCCTCCACTAAATGTCATTAAGATCAATGTAGATGCTTCGGTGAAAATTGATTCTCAGCCGCAGGTTGGTTGTATTGTGAGGAATAATGATGGTCTAGTTCTTCGGATTCATAAATGTAGTGTTAAGATGAGTTCGGTCATTATAGCAGAAGCTTATGCAGTTTATACATGTATAAGACTGGCAGCGGAGTTGCGGATTCGAAGAGTAATAGTTGAAAGTGATTGCGCAATCATCGTCAATGCAATCAATAAAGTGAACAATATACCATGTGAGGTTGCTCAAATAATCCAAGAGATCCCTTCGTTAATCAATGATTTTGAGAGCGTCACAATTCAGCACTTCTTCAGAGAGGCAAATGGTGCAACTGATTTTCTTGCTCAATCTCAGTTGAATTGTAATTTTATTTTGAGTTCCTATTGTTGTGAGTTCCAGAACATCATCTTGCGAGATGATCATGGATGTTGTTAGTACATCCAATTTATTGCCTACTTTAAAAAAATAGCGGATGGAGTATTGTTTTTGTAAAATAGAGAATTGAGAAAAGAGCTTTGATCTACATTGTTGTTTTAATTATTTTAGAGGAAATGGAATGAAGTTGGTGAGCTTTGATCTCAAAAAAAAATTGAAGAGAAACATCTAAAATTAAATATTTTTTCATTAAGAGCATATGCACTGGCAAGCAAATGGCAGGCTGTTGTTTGAGTAATGGTGGGTCCATAGTAATTTGAATGAGCAAATTAATTTGAAGGGCAACCGGCAAGCAAATGGCATGCTGTTGCTCACCCAGTCAACCAATTGATTTTGATCTTTTATTGTTTTTTTTTTATTAGGAAAGAATTGGGGCGAGCGAGCTCTACCCGACAGCATCCTTGCGGATGAGGTCAAGAAGACCAGAATTGTTATAAATATCGACACCTCTGGCAGAGTGGCAAAGGTGTGCAACCTTATCCGCCACTCTATTGCCCAAACAGGGAACATGAAAGAAGGATACTTCTTTCAAAGTCGATAGTAAAAGTTTTACATCATACAGTACTAGCTCGATTTCCCAAGGGCATGTAGTGTTTTTGTTGAAATAATTTATGACTATTGAGGAGTCTCCCTCGATATGGAGTTTCTCAATACGGAGGTGGACGGCCTGTTGGATACCTAGTTTTAGAGCAAGCGCTTCAGCCATTAGTGGACTTGGCGAACCCAGTTTCTGATAATTTATGGATATAGGCTTACCCTCCCAATCCCGGATAATGGCACCACCTGTGCTGTCATAATTAGATAGCGATGAGCCATCAAAATTTAATTTGAATGTTCCCCAAGGAGGTTTGCGCCATTTAGTATATTTTACCTTTTTCTTTTCGATTTGTTACACGTGTTTTCTGGTAAGATGAGTGGTACCCTTGTCAAGTTCAACATCTGACTGATAAGTTTTTTCCCAATTGTGTATTTGATTTTTAATGAACTGTAGTGCCGTGTCCCAACGTGGGACATGAATTTGTCTAAAAATAAATTGGTTCCGAGTATACCACGTACTCCACCAGGTGAAAGCGAGTTTCATCTTAGCCTCAGAATTGAGGTTTTGCCCTAAGATGGAGAGAATAGGTTTTATATCCCGACCTTGAAGTATCAAATTAGCTAAGATTGTGTCAAGTCGTTGAGGAAATTGATACAAAGAGCGGGCATAAGGGCATTCTATGAGTAGGTGAACCTCGTCCTCGTCCGCACCATTACAAAGGCTACAGGTAGACGGCATGTCCACTCCCATAGAAGCAAGCCTTGTTGCAGTGGGGAGACCATCTTGACTTACTTTCCATAAAAAGTTTTGTATTTTTGGCGGAGCATTAATATGCCAAATCCAGGCATTTATGTTATCATGACTTGTCGAAGGCAAAGTGATCAGCTTATACGCACTTGAAGTTGTAAGCCAACCCACTCTGTCAGGCCATCAATACAGACGGTCCTCAAAGGAGGATGTAGGTAGTGAGATGTCCAAAATTTCATTGACGATGTCTGTGGGTAAAATGTAGTGAAGTTTCTCCGCCCACCACTTACCACCCAAAATTTTTGCTCTTTCATTCACTTGAGCATTAATTACTCCCCTTTTTGTTCTCCCAATACAACAAAGCTACCTTGTTTTTATTTTTTCAATTAAACTTGGAAAGGCACAAGGTGACATGTGTCTTTTGAATTAAATGTGTTTCTCCTTTTTCATTTTTCATTTTAGTTTGATCAAAAATTTTGTAATTTGAACGGTAAGTTTTACAACGGTAATAATTAATAGTAATAATTTTACAAATTTTGAGCAATGGTTAACGTCATTAAATAACACTTGAATTTTTTATGAAGTCACACACAATTTGTCTTCACAAGTTATCTTCCTCCATCTTCTTTCTCATTAATTTTTGCAATATTTTTCCAAACAATGGGAACTCATTGGCTTCCTTCCGAAGATTTACAAATGTGCATCTCTTTTGTTCGTCATAGTGTTGATGAATATGATGGTAACGAAAAAAAAGAGGGACAAATTGTGGGAGACAATTTATGCCGATTATATGGAAAATTGGCAACTAGCACCGGGTGAGAAACCTCCGAAGGAGCCAAGGACTCGAATCGCACTCGCTTCTCACTACAACAAGTTCAAGCTACTCTTGCAAAAATGGGGCGAATGTTTGGCGGCGGCTCAACAACGTATAGCTTCCGACACCTCCTTAATGGATATAGTAAGTTTACTTTGTTTGATCTCATACTCCCTCCGATCACTAATGTAAGACATTTAAGATTTGAGCACAATAATTAAGGAAGAAGAAGTAGATTAATTAAAGTAGTACTTTTCTCCGATCAAAAAAAAAATTGTAGTACTCTTCCTAATGAATGTGGTGTGCCAATGAAAGGTTTCACCAGATGGAAAATTTTAAATGGTTCTCCAACTGCAAATTGTACTTCTTCATATTAATGTGACAATTAAGAAAAAATATATAAAGTACTAAAACCTCTAAAAATCTTATATTTTTTTATCAATTTTATGCTCTTAAAACATCATACATTATTGATAGGAGGGAGTATATATTGCAATTTTCATTATCAAATTTTGTTCTATATATCTAATGGTGGCACTTACACAGTATTATACATATAACATGTTAATATAGGTTTGAATGTATAACTGATTGTTCACAATAAGTTTTCCAAATTTAAGTAATTTGAGTTTTTTTATTAAGAAAGACAAGATCAATCATGTTACTATAATGCCAAGAAGAAAAAGTTTATACATCAAGAATGTTGGGAGGTGGTTAAAGATCATCCATCTTTTGCAAAAGTAGTACCTACTACTCCACCGATTTATACAAGTAGTTACCACGATACACCTTCTACAATTGAAGCATCGCCGACCATCGATTTGGATGACGACCAAGTAAATGAAACACCTCAAAGCAACAAAGTTGCTTCATGGAGTCCGCCTAGACCAATTGGAAACAAGGCGGCAAAGGAAGCTAGGCGCCTAAGGAAACAAGGTAAGTCTCCTATTGACCAACGAGTTGAAGTTTTACAAACCATTGCAAGTGATCAAGCATTGTGGCATAGCAAAAGGCTAGCTCATAATGAAAGTGAGCTTCAATATTACGCGGAATACATAGACATTCAAAAGAGGAAGGAAGCAAGGGCAGAAGAAGAGTTGCGAATGAAGAAACAAGAGAATGATACAAAGATCATGACAATGAACTTGGAGGCTATGACCCCAATCTCAAAGAGGTATTTTACCAAGAGGAAATTGGAAATCCTTAATGAAGGAGGAAGTAGTCAAGATGAACCCATCAATCATGCAGATTGTTATTATCCGATTCCCCCAAGTCGTGTATTATTTCCATGATAGTTATGTCATTTTAATTATATATTATTTTAATTTTAGAGTAGTTTAAGTTTATCCAATATATTATGCCATTTTATGTTGTTTATGTACTTTTGGTTATGTAATATAAATGTTATGTTATTTTGCTTGCACTTGGACCATATCTACTGATCAACTAATCAAACCCAACAAGAATAGGAATATTTCAAATATATAATAATAAAACCAAAATATCCGTAAAAAAAATCTCAATATAGAACTAGATCAAGGATGATTCGATTTACATACTTGCATAGACATGAAAGTACGCATTTCATTCAAGTGCAATAATAATTACGAGAAAATGGATAAATAGATCATGAAAGTAAACATATTTAGAGTATTTCACCCGTTTCCAACCTCCAAATGTGTTTCACCAAGTGTTTTTGAAGCTCTATATGACTTTATTATTGTATTATAATTGCCTTTTCTGTAACTAAATTCTTGTAACTTTATTATTATAATACAATAACCTTTATTTTATACACGTATTCTTGAACATTTTGCACATCATTATAACACTTGTAATATTTGTTTTGATTTTCCAACACCTTTTTAGCATTCTTGTAACTCAATTCTTGTAAATATACGCATTATATCATCTCGCATTCTCGTAACTGATTTATTATAACTGAAATTCTTGTAAATTGAACTACTATAACAGTGCTTCTATTGACCGATATGCGTGAATTTTTTTTATTCTCTGGTTAAAATAGGGAGAAATTGACTATTATTGAAAAAAAAAGGAATAGTTACCAAAACAAAAATTCATGGTATATTAGTATATTATCCATACAAAAACATAAGAGATATAGACAAGATGTTAAAAAGACTATTAGTAAGACAAATTTTATCAAATTGACTAACAATTCTTTTTTTTTTAGATGACGAGGAACCCACCTTTGGTGGCAAACCCCGGACACGTGACCCAGCCGGCAAGAGTCACGGACCAGGTAAACCGGCTTGCGCCGACCGGCTCGACCCACTGAAAAGGAGCAAGGCAAATCTTGGATTTTAATTCAAGGAAAGGGGCGGATGTAGAAATTGACTAACAATTCCTGTCAGCCCTATTGACAAGGCCTTTGGTTTCCTCTTCTTCCGACCTCTTTCGCTTCAATCTCCTTCATCGACCCATTCATCTCCTCCGATTTCCGCTCCATTCTCGCCACCTCGCTCTCATAAACCTTCATCAACAAGCTATCCGCCTTCACTCCCACCATGATTGACGTTGACCAATCCTCCGTGCCATCGCTAGTAGTATCTCCATCCCAATCAGTCATAACTCCTCCCGGTCGATCCAACCATTCCCGTCCACGTCAAACAACATATAGTCAACGTCCTCGGCCAGTTGGATTGTGTTCCAATAGAGTTTTAAAAAAATTCTATGGGCAGATTTAACAAAATCTGAACCGTTAAAATAAAAATTAATGGAAAAGATCTTGCCCCCCCTCCCCCACCGACCCGGGCCCACCAACCTAAAAAAATTTCAATTTTTTTTGTGAGGGGAAAATGAACTCTACGTGACCGCGGCCAGCTGTTTCAAAACAGGTTGTTGGTCAAGCGCAGTCTAAAGCTTAAAAATATAAGATAATAGGATTTAATTAATTTAGTTTTTCGATTGGATTAGAGGATTTTGATGACCATGTTTGAATGGATTGAGTAATAGGATGAACTCATTTAGGGAGTTTCTCTCGGTTCGATTCGTAAATATTTTCTTATATTAAAAAGGGTTTATATACAATTTAATCAAAACTATTTTTTTAATAGACGTTTTGCTATCTTATCTATAGCATCACTCATATAAAAAATTGAAATGGTATATTTAGCAAATTTGACCCCTTTTTTATATATATTTTGCATCCAATTTCTATTGTTTGAAAAACATCTACTCCCTTTGTTTGATATTATTTGTCATTTTATTTTTTCAACACAGTTTTTAAGAATACTAAAACTATATAAAAGATCAACTTTTTTTAATATACTTGTTAGTATAAGATGTTTGGAATCCCTTTTGACAAATCTTGGAATGTTCAACCATTAATAATACTCCATCCGTTTCACAATATATGTCTTTTGCTTTTTTACACGCTTTTTAAGAAGCGAAAAAATCTATAAAATATTATTTTTTTAATTAATTCTTTAAGATAATTTGATACTTAATACTAATAAGTATCAAATTATATAAAAAAAATTAATTAATAAATAATATTTTATAGAGTTTTTTGCTTCTTAAAAAGCGTGCTGAATAGCAAAGGGACATGTATTATGGAACGGAGGTAGTATAAATGATGACATATTTATGACTTCTCCTACTTGGCGGTCAAACGTCGTGTTATCTTTATCTATTCCTCGTAATTTGTCCAAATGTCGATCGTCTTCCACATTGGAATGTCTTATGGCTGATCGTAGGGTTTTATTTTTCTCTTTTGGTTTTTGGTTTTTCTATTGTTTTATGGCATTTTATTTGGCCAGCAATTTGTTACCCTCTCAATTTATCATACAATAATTTACTTGGTATTTTAAAGTCTTATCTTTTTTTATTTATTTATGGTATATTTTGTTAATAAAAAATTTAGTATAAATTATTTGACTATCCAAAAATAATATATTTATTAATTTTCTTTTAAAAATATTATAAACTTATGCAGTGGGGATTTCGTATAGGGGTGTTAAAAAAATTGAGAATTTTTTCTGCTTGTATATATGAAAAATATATTTTTGTTAAAATATACTGGAAAAAATATTTTTTTTAATGACGTGGAGGTTCCGAGGTTATTGACTAATCATCCACGAACCGAGCACTAGCCTGCAAAGCACTCGAGGTGGATAAGCCAAGCGGCAAGCCGCAAGACAGGCTCACTCATGCCAAGGTAAACCAAGACATGAGTACCCACACTATAGCACAAATTGCTCCTAGTGAGATTTGAACCCTTGACCTCATGGTAGTAAGGCACAAGGAAGCACATCACTCTTACCACCAGGGCAAGAGGTCATTGTTTATTGGAAAAAAGGTTAAATTTGTGATTTAAATAGTCATTTTTAGTATAAAAAACAAGGAAAGCCAAATTTTTGAAAAAAAAAAGAGAAATGTTTTTTTATGTATATGTTGTAAAAAAAAATTGTTTGAATATATCAGAGAAAATATTAAATTTGTTATTGAATTAGTCATTTTTAGTAGAAGGAAGCAAAGTGAAACAAAAATTATAAACAAATGAAGCTTAAGATTCTCTCAAATTCTTTCATTCACAAATACAAAATTTATAACAATAAGACAGATCAAATTAGTGTAGCTCCTATGATAGCATGCATTTAGAGGGTCATAATAGGTTACATTTAGCTTAATTATGATGCATATCATGCATGGTTTAAGTATAATTTGCATATGTGTTCTCTGTGTGGTTGGAGTCGGAATCTACATACTTTTATTGATTATTTCAGATAATCGTGGATCCGATGATGAGACATGGGTTGATAATGCATTATATGAGAATGTCTAGTTGATCGAAGAAGCTTACATGAAGATCTCAAGAGGTCCTAAGAAGAAGAAGCGAACCTAAACGAAGAACAAGTCTGCAGAAGTTGTCGCCAGACATGCTGAACTTGTTTTGCACTTTCTGGAGGCCTCGGTTGTCCGATTGACTATTATGACCATGCATTGAAAAGCTCTTTCAAAGAGCTACAACTTTCCTGCTGACAAGAAGAGCAAATTCGAGAGAGATTTTCCGTGAAAGACCGATGCAGCGGACACAGCATGTGTGTTGCGGCCGCAGCCAGTGAAACGCCGCGGGATTGGAAAAGAATGCATGTGCCGCGGCCGCAACATATGACGCGGCCGCAACATTGGTCGTCAACACAACGTTTTGTTTAAGAAACCCTAGTTTTCATTGTTTGGTTTTTTTTGCTGACTTAGACTTAATATAAGGCCGGATTTATGTTGTTTTGGAGACTTCTATTCTATTCTTACGTTCATCAGACACTTTAGAGATTTGAGCGATGTCTTCCATGAGGAACTAAACTCATCTATTCTGCCTACAATTTGAAGCTTTATTTGGATTGATTGTGAGTTTCTAATTCCCGTTCCTTGTTTCCTATATTTGAATGCTTCAACTTCTTTGTACTTGATTGTCTATTGTTTTATTCTATCTAGCTCGCGCAACTAGTTAGAATCAATTCAATTTCTAAGGTTTTGTAGATTCCTGATTGTGAACCTTAACCTAAGTAGCAAACTTGTTCCTTTAGGGTTGATTGAACTAATTGAATAAGTAGGAAGTTGGATGTGTTGTTAAATCCCTCTTTAGGGACTGCAAATACATTGACTAATCTCTAGACTTAAAGCTATCAATTGGGTTAAATCCTTCTTTAGGGACTCTTCGATTGATAAGAGTTTCTAGGACTAATTGGACTAGTAACTATATTAGGTCGGGACAAGGGCATTCACAGGAAACTTAATATGACGAGAAGAAGTTACAAGGATCGCTTCAACCAAATAAAGTGGAAAATTGTAGGTAGAATTGCTTCTCATAATTGTCTAAACCAAATTCATTTACTTTTTTTTCTTTAATCCGCTTTGATAAAAGGCGGAACTTTCACACTCAAAACCCCCCTTTTGGTTACTTGATTGACATCTAAATCACACTTGAATAGCGAATTTTCCTATGGGATCGACCTCTTGCTTATTGCTATACTAGTTATAAATTTGAGTTTACTTTGACGGATCAGCGATAGGTTTTCCCTCCGTCACCCTAATTCATAAATATACTCACTGAGATTATGCATATTACAGAGCTCAATTGATTAGCCACAAACTCTTAAAACCTTAATAATTCAGTAGCAATTTGGATACAAAACTCATTCAATTCAATTGTAATTGAGAATTTCAGATGACGCTTCAAAAGCATTGCTCACGTAATTCAACACCTAGTCAATTGTTTTTTTTTTTTTTTTTTTTTTTTTTTTTTTTTTTTTTGATTAGGTAAAAATTCGGATGGGGAATCC
The DNA here is from genome assembly GCA_037127255.1 of Persicaria tinctoria. NCBI lineage: Eukaryota > Viridiplantae > Streptophyta > Magnoliopsida > Caryophyllales > Polygonaceae > Persicaria > Persicaria tinctoria. Next base: position 28,661,242 of record JBANSL010000016.1, on the reverse strand, counting down.
TATCCGAAAGCATCCTGTCGGATGAGGTCAAGAAGACCTGTATCTAGGTATAGCTCAGCCCCCCTGGTAGAGTAGCAAAGGTGTGCAACCTTATCCGCTACCCGGTTACCAATGCGGGGAATATGTGATACACTAACATTCCTTATTCCTTGGAGAAGGCTTTGGATATCTGACATAACCATTTCTATTTCCCAAGGACATCCAACTTGTGATCTTAGGTAGTCCGTGATAATCTTAGAATCTCCTTCTATTATTAGATCGGTTATGTTTAATTCTCTCGCTTTTTCTAATCCTAGGCGTAGAGCTAAGGCTTCCGCTATAAGGGGTGATTGTCCACCATTAGCTTTTCCACCAATGTTGACTGGGTCTCCACGCCAGTCTCTGATGATGTATCCAATGGAACTATTTGTGGTTGATTTAAATGATCCGTCAAAGTTTAGCTTATATTTACCCGTCGGAGGTTTCCTCCATCGGTAGGTTTTCCAATTGTTCCGAGAGAGCCCTTTTCCTTTACTTTGTTTCTGTATATCGTCATTCTCCATTTCATTCCATCTACTAGCTTTCCTCCAGTTATCAATATTGTTCGTGATCATTTTATTTATAGCCTCTGCAGTAGGGATGGTTTCATTTCTAAAGATTGTTTGATTTCTTATAAACCAAATGGTCCACCATCTGATTGCAATTTGTTGTTTCTTCTCCATCGGAAGAGTGGAGCCTAAAATTTGTAAAATTTGATTCATATCTCTGTTTTCTGTAATTAGGCTGTTAATGTTTTGAGATATTTGTCGAGGGAATTGTTGTTGGAAATTGTTGATGGGACATTCTATGAATAGGTGAATATCATCTTCCACGAACTGGTTGCACAGGGTACATGTGTTCGGTACTGCCACCCCTTTTAGGGCCAGTCGGGTAGCCGTGGCGAGGCCTTTTTGTTTTATTTTCCAAATAAAGTTCTTAACTTTAGGTGGGGCATCGAGTTTCCAGATCCATGAGAATTCATCCGACGATCTTTGTGGTGTGGATGAGATTAAGTTATAGGCACTTGTCGTTGTGAACCATCCCTTTTTGGCGGGCCACCAATATAGTCTGTCTGTAAGGGGAGTGATTGGCAAGGGGATTTTCATAATATCCTCTACTATGGGCTTAGGAAGCATCGACCCAAGTTTTTCCTTCCACCATTGTCCTCCTATTATGAAATTGCTTACGGAATCATGTGGATTAATGTTATGTTGAGAGTCTATTTTGTCCTTTAGAGGTGTCGTAGCCACCCAATTATCTTCCCAGAACTTAATTGATTTCCCATCCCCCACCTGCCAGATGAGTCCCTTTTTGAATTTGGGGATTAGATAACTCAGTTTCGACCATTGCCACGAGGCATTGCCTTTTCTAGAGTAGGTAAGGATGTGGTTTTCTTTCAGATACTTGTATTGTATGATTTTGACCCAGTTATTTTCCGGTTCAGCTAGAATTTTCCAGAGGAGTTTTAATTGAAGAGCTTCATTCATATCTTTGGATTTTCTAATTCCCAGTCCTCCATCCCTTTTTGATTTACATATTTTGTCCCAACTGATTAATGGGCTATGTTGCGCATCTTTGTTCCAAAAAAAGGTTCTGTTGATTTGATCTAGTTGTTTGTGGACCGCTACTGGAAGCATGAAGCTCTGCATTGAGTATAAAGGTTTTGATGATAAATTAGACATTATTAGGGTTGCTCTGCCTTGTTGAGAAAGGGCATTAGCACGCCATTTGCTCAATTGGTCTTTAGATTTGCATATCATTTCGCCAAAGGTTTCCTTGGTAACCCTCCCATTAATGATGGGACAGCCTAAGTATTTTTCCAGGTTTCGTTCAAGGGGTATGTTTAGAATTCCTTCCAAGTCTCGAGCTCTTGATCTAGGAATACCTGGGGTGGTTTGAAAGGATGATTTGTGGTAATTTACTTTTTGCCCTGAGAACTTACAATAGTCTTCAATTATCTCTTTAACTTTCTTACATGCATCATTACTTCCTTTCGAGAATATTATTATGTCGTCCGCAAAGGCCAAGAACGGAACGCATGGGCCCGAATGGCCAAATTTAAATCCGATGCTGTTGTGGTTAGATTCTGCCTCCCTCGAGAGTTTACGAGCAAGAATTTCTGCCCCGAGCAAGAAGAGAAACGGGGAGAGGGGGTCCCCTTGCCTCAGACCCCTTGAAGGTTTGAAAGGATCTGTAGGGCCATTGTTTACTAAAACAGAGAAAGAGACTGTGGTCACACATTCCATAATAATATCCACAAATTTTTGCTTGAATCCAAATTTTTGGAGAACTGCTTTCGTGAAATGCCAATCTACTCTGTCGTATGCTTTCTCCATATCAAGTTTTATTGCAGCCCAACCCTTGGTACCTTTTCTAGTACGAAAGGAGTGGAATATCTCGTGTGCTATTAGGATATTGTCTTGGATTGCTCTGTCGGTAACAAAGGCTCCTTGTAGTGGGTGTATAAGTTTTCCTATTACCGTTTTCAGTCGTTCTGTTATTATCTTTGAGATGATTTTATATAAGGTAGAACATAGGCTAATCGGGCGATAGTGTGTAGTCATAGAGGGGTTATCAATTTTTGGTATGAGGGAGATAAATGTGTGATTAATTTGTTTTAACATTTTGCTAGAGTGAAAGAAAGCTTTTGTAGCCCGGATGATATCAGAGCCAACGATGTCCCAATAATTTTTGTAAAACTCAGCCGTCATTCCATCAGGGCCAGGGGATTTGTTGTTCCCCATTGAGAAGACTGCTTTTTTTATTTCACTGTTTGTTGGTTGTTGAATAAGTGATTCGTTTTCCTCTTCTGTAATGACCGGGTTGATTTCTGAAAGGTATTCTTCTAATTGGGGGGTTCTATACATTTGTTCCCGATTAAATCTTTTCTCAAAATCTCTTTGAATTTCCCTTTTAATGTTTTCATTGCCAATTATGTTAGTTCCTTCTGCAGAGGTAATTGTTCTAATTATCTTCCGATTTCTTCTCCCTGTGGCTACTCTATGAAAATAGGAGGAGTTGGTATCTGCTAACTTTAAGTGTTTTGATTTAGCTCTTTGGTTCCAATAAGTTTTATGAAAAAGGAGTAGTTTTTCTCTTTTAGATAATAGATTTTGTTCTTTTGTGTATGACTCTGGGTTTTGGCTAGTTTGTTGGATAGATTGTATTTCGATTAGGGCCTTATCAACGTCTTGTATTTGTCGGAAGATGTTTCCAAATGTTTTTTTATTCCAATTTTTTGCCTTTTGTTTGAGGATTTTGGATTTGTGTGTAATTCGGAACATAGCAGAGCCTGCACATGAAGCTCTCCATGCTTGTTTAACAATATTTCGGAAGTCTTTCCTTTGCAGCCAAAGGTTTTCAAATTTAAAAGGGGGTGGTTTAAAGCTAGTGTTCTTGGAGATGTTAATTGAGATAGGACAGTGGTCCGAGTTAGAGAATGCTCCATTTTTAGTTGCCAATTCGGGAAACATGTCGATTATTTCATGATGGACAAGCACCCTGTCAAGTTTTTCCAGAATGTTGTCTGGGCCAAATTGCTTCTTTCTCCAAGTAAATGGGTTACCGTATGAGGGGATCTCCAGCAAGGAGCATGCATCTTTGAATTCCATTATCCTCATAAATCTTCCAGGTAGGATTTCTGCCCCTCCGCTTTTATCGGATGATTGGCTTATTTCGTTTAAATCTCCCATGATTAGACATGGAATGTCGCTTTGGGTAATCAGACTGTATAGATTTCTCCAAAAGTCATCTTTTTCTGAGGGGTTTGGGGGGGCGTAAACAAACAACATTAGACACTCAAAGTTCTCTTTTACATTCTCGTATTTTACGCCAATAATTCTTGGGAGATGAATAATCACCGAGATGGATTCGTCTATGAAGGAGTTTTCATTCCAGAATAGGGCAATACCCCCGGCACGACCCGAAGCTGGGGACCAACACATGTTTGTGAATCCCGCATTTTTCCATAGAGATTCCTTTGGTTCTGTTTCAGTCTTTGTTTCTGCTAGGATTAGCATTTGTACATGATCTAGCGAGCGCCATTCGTTCATGTTAGTCCAGAATGTTCTTTTTCCAATTCCCCTACAGTTCCAATATCGTATGATCATGACAACTTTGTTTTTGCATAGGAGAGCAAAAGGTGAGCCCTCCCATACCCATATCTTACTCTTTTGAGTTTCTTTTGGACTAACATGAGAGTGTTAATTATTAAGTTAAATTGATCGAAGAAGATCAAATATTTCCTCATAGTCCAAAAAGTCGTTCTTACTGAATGATGTGTCGTTTGAAAGTTGATATGGGTTGAGAAATTGGTGTTGATGAGCCAACGGTTTAGCACAATATAGATTAATGAAAATCCACGCAAGAACCAAATACTAATCCAAATTTGCTCAGTATCGGTATTCAAAGAGAATGTGTGTCCAGCATTAATTAAATTAGTGGAATATCGACTACGGAGAGGGTGTTTAGCCGAAAAGGCACTTTGCCAGGCCTTGCAATAGACCAAATTTATATAGTGGGATGCGTATATATTACATATTGTACTAACACTTAACCAATGTTTAACCAAGCATTTTAAACAAATTTTAAGCCGAAAGTTTGTAGGCATAAAATGAGGTGCACAGTATGTTGCTCTAAGATTGGTATGATCAATTTGTATCTTGGCAATTATTGTTGCAGGTGGGTTGAACAATAGCTCAAGAGAAGTCCTAATAATATACACTGATTGTAGATTAAGTGAGGCAGAAGCCCACTCGGCTTCAAATAAACAAAGCCAGAAAGGAGTTGGGTAGGGAACTTTGAGCCTGCACAGAGCATTGGACAGTTTGTGTTGACGAGGAGGGCTCGAAATGAATTCCATCTTGAGACAATAGGAGTTATAGACACACATGAGTATTTTAGGCCAATTTTCCATCTGAATATCGCACCATTGCAATAGATTAGACACTAGAAAGATACATGTTAACGTAATCATCCAATCCTTTGAGGCAATACAGTCCATAACTACACATAACCATAAACGAGCCTTAGAGTTCACAGAACAAGCAAAAGTACTCCACTTCCCACCATTATTGATCCACTCTTCACAAATGTTCCTTACATAATAAGCACCGAGACTTGACCCCAGGCGAAGGAACGCAGAGTCTATAAAACTGATAATAGAGGATTTCCATGTAGTTCTATACCCAATATAAATCCATTTATATAAATTTGTACCTTCCAAGGCTTCCCTAATGAAAGAGTAGTAAATCAACCAAAGAGTGGTTGAGATTAGTTGCACAGTTAAGTCTAGACAAACATAAGATCCATTAAGAAACGATTTCACATGATGAACTGCCACTGAATTCCACTCAAAGGTTATCACCCACATAACACAAGGACTACTAATCACCAAAGCTTGATCCATGGCGAGAATAAATAGCAGCTTAGGCAAATAATTATCCTCAGGAATGGGCAAGAAACCCGCATTTTGAAGTTTGTAAACATACCTGGTACACATACGGACTTCCTTAGATACCATGAGGTCGCCGATGATTGTGGCACAAAGAAGTGATCGCTTCGGTACAGAACTATTTTCCTGGACCCGACCTTGCAAAGCAAGGGGATTTTCCCTGTTGATAACTTGCCTCTTGAACTTTTTCTCAATCTTGGACGGTCGATTCGCCACAAGACCATCATCGGAGAGAGGGTTCACCTCAGCGAGTTTAGAGCCTTCCGGCTGATTGGATCTAGACATTTGAGAAGAAAGATTTTCTGCGGAGAGAGGGTTCACCTCGGCGAGTTTAGAGCCCTCCGGCTGTTTAGTGAGTTTAAAGCCCTCCGGCAATTTGGGGCCCTTTTGGGGGGTAGATTTAGAGAAAACAGGATCATCTGCTTCCCTGAGGTTTTTTCTTTTAACAGCTCCATAAGGATCCATGACATCCACATGTACAAGAAGATGATTAGTATAATAGTGGGTAATCAGAAGCAATTGAAAGAAGGCGGAGAGAAGGAAGAAGTGAAGCAACCACCGCACCTCACAACTCTTAAGAGAGAAAGAAGTGGGGAAGAGAGAGAAGAAACGCACCCAGTAGACAACCATTCGAGACCTCCCAATCGATTGCTTGTTGCATATTGGAAATTTATCAACCCTAACCCAGCAGATAGGTGAACCAAAGGAAATCAACCAGCAGATCACCAATCTCCAGATCGTACAGGACGGAATTGGCCAAGGAGGAAGGCGAAGAGGACACCCATCAAAGGTTGCTCCAAATGCAGCCCTTACCATCGAGCCCAAGCGCTTCTGGCCCTGATAACAAGCGACCTTCTTCCTTTTCCTGAAATTTCTTTCCACTTTCATTCTTTTTCGGCTCCTGAACAGAAGGAGCTCAGATCTATGGCTAACAATGGCTTCCACAGAGATCCCCCACGACAAGCAGCCCTTCGAAAGAGTATTCGAAGAACCCCGGACGGAGGAACCAAGATTGGACCTCAGGTTAGCGTCGATGGTGTATATCCGCTCTATATTGGTTTGGATCTCGCCAGAATCCATGGAGATAAGGAGGATTAGGCAGAAGGATTTAGGTTATTTTGATAGTAATTGGGGGCGCGTGAGGAAGGTGATAGGCGCGTTCTTTTTAGGCTGGGAGGGTTTTACTCTGTAATCTTTTTGATAATCAGATCATAATAACACCTAGTCAATTGTTTTACCCATTCTATTAATTTTTAAGACTCTTATCACTTTTTATTTTGTTTTCAATTTCTGTTTCCAAAATTTTGATATATTGACTGTTAATTTTTTTTATAATAAAAAAATAGTCCAAGACACCTCCAATGAAAGTTTCTAAGACCCTTGGATTTTAGTAAATACTGCCTATAAGGCTACAATTTAAAACTTAGTCCTTCTTATCATTCCTCCTTCGATTTATACAAAAACACCCATTTTATAAGAATTAAGATCTCCTGAAATTTTTAAGCAACTTCACGACAGAGTTTAAATGATATTAACCTTATAATTTTATTTTGATGGTTAAATTTTTTAAATTTTATGTACCATTTTCTAATTTTTTTAGGGTTTATAAATTTATGTTATAACAACAATTTAACTATACATTATCCAATTCAATGAAGTATGACATGTTAATAATCTCAAGCTTTGTAATTAAGTTCCAAATAATTTCATAAAAGTTCCATATGTTTAGGGGTACCAAAATGATATATTTAGCCAAAGAATTGGAATAATGAAAGGAAAAGTGAAACACGGTTCAATGACTCTTTACTTGATGAAAAAACAATTCATCATTTTATTTTAGTAATAAAGGTAAAAGCAACTAGTCGTTGCTACATACTTGGGAATTTAATAGTATGAATGCAAGGAAAGAGATTGTGCTCGAAAAACCTTGAAGTGATGAGGAAGGAAAAAACTATATATTCGGGAATGTAACACGAAGAGAACTTGGTGATGAGATATTTTTGATAATCTTAGGTGGTCATTTCTTTAGGTTTAATATTCCTCTTTAGGCTGCAATTTAAGTAAAGGGTAGTCGATCCTCCATTGTAAATTTTCTATCACTCCAATTTCGATTTATAAAAAACATCAATTTCAAAGTGATTAAGATTTCGTGAACTTTCTAAATAACTTCATGGGCAAAGTTACACTTAGGGATGTTATATGAACTGAACAAAGCTCGGCTCGAGATCAGCTCGAAAAAAGCTCAACTTGAGCTCGCTCACTTATTTAAACAAGCTGAGCTTAAACAAAATCTTAAGCTCGGCTCCTTCGAATAAAACTCGAATAGCTTGAATTCTATGGAATTTCTAAAATTTCCTTTAAGTTAATATGTTATAACCAAGTAGAACTACTTAAAGCTCAAAAAAGGTTCGGCTCGAGCTCGTTCATTTCTTAAACAAGCCAAGCTTGAACAAAATAAAAAGCTCGTTTAAAAATTAGGCTCGGCTCGATCTCGTTTAACAAAGGAACCAAGCTTGAACATGCTAAGCTCGACTCGTTTGACTCGAATAACACTCATAGTCACACTTGTGCCTAGTTTTTCGAAGCACCACCGCCGAGCACAATGTCCTCCGTTCGAAGAAAGCATCTTGGTTCCTCCACCTCTCTCTCTCTCTCTCTTCCATCGAGCAACAGCATCCAGGAACAACATTGGAGCCAGAGCGGACGCCGTCAACCCTTCTTTTGCCCCTTGTTTTCTGTTCAAGGTCCAGTGAGGCTCTTTCCCTCTTTCTTTCTATCAAACACAATGTAAAGGCCCGCCTTTATAACCCCTTCCTTCGTTCTGGGCCAGGCCAACGCTGATTTTGTCTCCGACAAACCGAATGAACTAAGACGAGCACCTCCGACGATCTCGAATCCTCTCTAGCGAACTCGAGAAATCTCGGTGAGCTCCTTTCCTTTCTCCTTTGATTCGATTTCGAACTCAGGTTGTCTTCTGGGTTAAATGGGTGGCCGGACATGGTGAGAACGTCGCCGACGATAGCCCCCTTCCCTTCCTCTTTTTCTCTTCCGTTCCAAGCAGTGAGTTTTGGGGGAGGGAGATGAACATTTCTTGGGTTTGGTTTTCTGTTTTCTTTGTTTCCGGTCCGGTTCAGCATTTTATTTTAATTTTCTGGTTCCGTTCGGTTTGTTTTGAAATAAGATTGGGTTTGAGACTTGGGTGGGCTAGGATCCGATTTTGACAAAAAAGGGGTTTGGACCTATTTTTACTTGGGCTTCATTTTTGGGGTAAGTTGAGATAAAATGTATATTAAACTAGGTTAAGACTTCTTATACTATTTGCGATTTATTTGATGTATTATTTAGTTAATTATTATTTATTTATTTATTCAGATTTTATAAGTATTTAATTATTAAATGAATTGATTGTTATGAGATTATGACTTTTAAGTTGTTGAGAAAATCATCTTGCATATAGTTGTTTAAGTATCTTGTCTATAGCCTCATTCAGATGAAAATATCTTAAATGGGGGAAATTTCAAGATACTTAGACACAATTTGATATCAATCACTCCGAAATCCAACATTTTGTGTTTTTTATCTTCCTATGTTATTTCTTCTTCGTACACTCTTCAATAAAAGGTGATGAACAAGAGATATATGCTGATGATATAGTCTTGGTTGTCCCGCCAACATATTCTACCTTTAATACGTATTAAACAACTCGAAAACGAATAATTCACTAGCCAAGGAAGATTAAACAAATCCAAGGTCGACAGGATCTAATGGAGATAATCCACCACATTGGGAGGAAGTTGTCAAAGATGCTGTCTGCGTGATTCGAGCAACAGCATCCAGGAACAACATCGAAGCCGGAGCGGACACCGTCAACCCTTCTTTTGCCCCTTGTTTTCTATTTAAGGTCCAGTGAGGCTTTTTCCCTCTTTCTTTCTATCAAACACAATGTAAATGCCCCCTTTAAAACCCCTTCCTTCATCCTTGGCCATGCCAATGCTGATTTTGTCTCTGAAAAACCGAATGAACCAAGATGAGCACCTCCGACGATCTCGAATCCTCTCCGACAAATGTTGTAGGAGGAAATCGAGTTTAAAATGTAAAATATAAATCAAACCAGATTCTGCCCACGCAAATAATTACAAGACCTCCTCCTGATGTAGCAGCGGGAAGTCAGGATCGATCCACGAGGAAGCGTGTCAGCGGATCCTAGGCAGCGGAGAAATCTCACAGAAGTGGTCGACAACAGGTGTCCTAGATCTCGAGTACAGTTACTCGACAGAAGATCGGACAAGTCGATTCACGCAGCAGCAGTCACATGCCTTAGTCGATCTCGACTAGTCTTACTCGAGATCGAGTAGAATCGTCTCGATCGAGTTGGCTTTCTCGATCACCTGCACAGGAAAAGCTACGACGATCTGGATCGAGAATCAGTACTCGATATCGAGGAGTGCTATTCGATATCGAGGAAAACAGAAACTAAAACGAAATAAAGTAAAGACAAGTGCTTTGGGATTTCGAACTAAACTTTATGTAAAAGACTTCCAAGATTGGGGTTTACAACAACGATAACCAAGCATGCATAAGGCAAGAATAAAACAGATAATCATGTGAATCGCATCAAAGGATCAAGCTTTCGCCTTTTCCAACAATTAGACAACTCTTTCAAGAAACCCTAATTGTCTCTACTGATTTTATGTTTACAATCCAAGTTGTTAGCATGGACCTCCATTAGATGGGTAATAAACACATAACAAGTAGTAGATGCTCAAAACATGATAAAAGTCGGATCTTTACCTCAGACACGCAGGGCTATCGTCGGGCTCGCCCCAACCCTAGAAGTGGGTGGACTACTCGCGCTTCATCGCAACCTCAGACATTGATGTATAAAAAGAAACTTGCATTTAAACTAAATTCAAAGCCTTTACAATCCCGGCAATCCAACATTCGTTGAATGCCAAAACCCTAAAACCTTCGAACTCCTAAAACTTCTCTGTGAACTACTTCTCTCCTTCTGAATTGAATGATTCCTAAAATCAGCCCCATGGGCTTTATTTATAGCCTTCTACTCCTTGCTATTCAAGGATAGAATATCTCTATCTATATCTAAATCTAAATCTAAATCTATATCTAAAACTTTTTAAAGATAAATAAATGGAATAACAATAATAAAACTAAAAAGGAAATTATATCTAAAGACTAAAGTATCTTCATATGGATAGATGTTGATAGATCTCGGATAGACTCGGCAATCTTCGGCCCCAAGGATTCCCAATCCGAGTAGGACAACTCATAACGCGTTACGCGGTTCCGGAAGATTTCCTCGATCTCGAGTAACATGGTCGTCGATGACAGGCCTAAGGTCGTTATGCCTAATCAAAGTAAATTCCTAAGATGCAAACTATAACAAGTATAGTAGGTAAGTTAGGGTCGAACCCACAGGGAAACAGAATCAATTGTAAGAGCAAGTATTATTACCCAAAAGTAACCAATTCAACGGGAGTTTTGTGTGTAAGCAAATGGTGACAGAACAAGTTGCAATAAGAGGTTGCGAATATATGATGGAAAAGTATCACACCAGGCAATTATCCGCACAACAATTGAGATGGTTCATCATCGCATTCTATGAATCTCAAGTTCTAATGTCCAGTAATTGTTCTCAATTCAGATCGTGTAATAGCTTTTAGTCCTACCAGTCCTAAAAGCACTTATCACCAAATTACAAGGGAAAACCTTCACCGAATAATAAAGCGATAGCATTCAAACATGAATTATAATGAGATACAAGCGATTCTAACAACCCGTTAAAATAGCCTGTAATCGAATCTCCTTCACAATCTACCACAAGCAACCCGCGTATGGTGATTGTGTTTGCTACAGTGAATCTACAACCCCAAACCTGGAATTGGAAACCCTAGCAATATGACTAGTATCAATAAACCTAGGTGATCAATCCAGATTAACCAATAATAAGCAATCAAGCAATAAACTCAGGAGATCGAAACAATTAACAAAGGACAAACAAGAGTAGAATACTCACAACCAAATCAATTGAAGGCTTCAAAGAACCAAGTGCAACAACGGAGAGTTAGTTCTCCATAGGGTTTGTGAGATGAAGAAAAGGAAACTACGTCTCTGGAAAAATAACCTCCTAATCTCTCCTGCCTTCTCGGCCATAATATATAACCTAATAAAATCGGGTTTAACATCCCGTAAAAATATAAAATATAATATTAAAACTAATAAGATAGGGAAAATCGGATAAGAATCCGTCTTCAGGGACCGACGCGGGCGCGCCATGTAGCAGCGCGGGCGCTCCAGCCTTTGACTTGCTTCTTGTCTGGTGAATCGACGCGGCCACTTCCTCCTAGCAGCGTGGGCGCGCCGGGTAGCAGCGCGGGCGCGTCGAGTGCCGCGCGGGCGCGCCAGACTCACCAGCCTTCCAGCTGCTTCCGAACTTCTTCACTTCAGCTCTTCTGTAACTTGCCTGATTTCTTCAACTTCTTCAACAGGTTCCGAATCACCAAGTTCACACAAATACCTCTCACAATGACATGTAAATGATGACAAAAACTACTAAATGCGCTATAGAATATATCGCCTATCAGTCGACTTCAGTGGCTCGGCATGTCGACTAGCTCTTCCTCGGACTAGCTCGGACATTGGCTCCTGGGGTTCGTCGATCTCGAGGACCTTCCTCGATCTCGAGTAACTTGGTCTCATCGACTTGGCCGGCTTGGTGTTGTCGAGCAACTCTTCTCGACATGCTCGGACAGGTGCTCTCGGCTTTGTCGACATCGAGGAAAGTTCTCGATATCGAGTTGTGGTGTCCGGGTGCCTAGCCAGGTCGGGTAGCTTCTCCGCGGCATCCTCGGGTAGGCTCTCCTCGACTCTGGTGGTCTTTGGGGCTTCGTCGACATCGAGTAAGCAACTCGATCTCGAGGAAAGTGCTGGAGTCGGGTTGGCTCGTCTTCAGCTTCTCGACATGGGCTCCTCGATCAGTGCAGTGTCCGGACATGTCTTTGTCGATATCGAGTATAACTCATCGATATCGAGTAGACTTAAGCTTCCGTCCTTGCTTCTTGGTTTTCTCCCGAGATGGCTCCATATTATGCAATATTAAACAGAAACTTATGTAGATCTCCATTTCTGGCAAATAAGCATATACTACATAAATTCAACATATTCCCAACCCAAAATATGCAAAGTGTATAGAATATGAAACTAAAATATGCATAAAGACATGGCTACTTTAGAGACATCAAATCACCCCATACTTAGACTTGATTGTCCTCAAGCAATAACCAAACAATAACCAAGACCTACAACACATCCTTTAAGTCTTCGCCTTTTGTCAAAAGCAACATCTCAAGTAGTAGAAATGTAAGACAAGTGAATTTAACGTCATCACACATATATGAGCGATCCATAGGCATAGGCAATATAAATCCAACCTCACAAGGATAATGTGTTTACACTCAACTCTCAATGTGTTTAAGCTATGAAGATCAACTCTCAACTCAATTCCATATACAATCTCATAAACATTGCAATTTAAATATGAATCCACTTCGCAACCAATTATGCAAATGCAACAAGAATTATCAGGAGGACTTCGCTCAATAGAAGTCTTCAAAGAAGATTCCATTCGGCGGGGTAGTAATGGGGCTTGATAGGAAATAAAAGGGTATGGAATTATTTGGCCATGTGGTGCTTAATATGATTCGGGAATCAAGACTCCTAACAACCAAACCATAACTCTCAATCATAGGCATCAACCAAACTTTTCAACTTATCTCAATAAAGTATGTAACCTTTCAAACTTAATTAACCTCTTCAAAGTATGTATCTTGCGAAAATGAAAGAAAATAAGGTAAATTTGGCTCATGCACTTTATTCACAAACATATACACAAACTTTTCTTTCTCTTTTCTTTTTTTTTTTTCGATTTTTTTTTGAAACGAAAATAACTAGTGCATTTATAGGGTGAGCCAAAAATCCTTTTACATAATATGCATAGCAAGATTAAAAATATAAAACCAACCTATATCTCAATAATGTAACGGCCCAGGATTATGATTCCCGAGTTACGTTTCGAGGGATGAAACCCCTCGTTGGGATCTTGCGCCCCGAGTACAGGTTGAAGGTTTGAAATCCAAGATGTGTAGTTTAAAGTGAGATTTCGCACCCAAATCCGGAAGGTCCGTTGGAGACCCTGGGGTAAACCTTTGTACCTGTCCTAAGTCTAAAACGCAGGAAATCCTTTATCATGCAAAGGGCATAAGTTCTGAAAGTGATACAACCAGTGCCACGGCAGAGCCGGGTCAAAACAGAGTATAATTAGGGAGAAATCCCAAAAGCGTGAATCTGGTGAAGTCAGGTTTCAACCACTCACTCTCCGCCATATGAATAGACCCCGTCATAACAGCACAAAATCAAGCAGTGTATCGGGTACCTGAGGCCAAGAGTCCGCCCGCGGGTCCTCTGACCGCGCTGAGGACATATAATACGCCTATACCTAGAATAAAGATGCCTTCATGCAGGACTGGAATATTAACCACACTATCATGTTCCTAACTCATATGTGCGGAATATTAAGTAAGGCCTTAATAAAGAATACCAAGTGGTATATCCCTCTTCTACCACCACCCCTCTTCCAGACAAGGCGGAGACTGGCCAGTTCGATGCTATAATCATATCAAATCTCATCATCATATCATATCTCATCATCGTATCATATCTCATGCCCATCTCGTATCTCGTGATATATATAAATGACTCGAGGAGGACAACACCCGATGAAGTTGGGCTGCCCTATGACCCTAACAAGGACTCTAGGACTCACAGATAACGGCCGTTCTGTATTCAAACGCATACAGAGTAAGGATGCTCATTCGTAAATGCAATTTCTAAGCATGATACTACATGACATGCTCTTATGCATATGCAACACCTACATACTATATGACACATCAGGCAGGAAGTACTGGTTACTGAGTAAGCCCTGGAGGTAAGTACCTGGCTAGCAGATCAGAAACAGAACAATCCATCACACAGTATTCACAATCACAGAGTATCACCTAGTACATAATGGAATATATATATACATAAGTCTACATCCAACTATTAAGCACTCAAGCACACCTCAATCAATAGAACAAGTAACATATTATGAAAGTCATTTCATCGCATCATCCGCTCCTCAAGACCACATCGTTATTCAACCAATTCCGCATGTTCATATACATCATTTCCGCATATACCTCAACGGTTCATCAAAATGATAAGACATAATTTGTGTGATATAAAATCCTACTAGATCGTCATAATTATCCAACATTTAATCTCATATAATAATTCATCACAAGTCATGCTATTAGTCATACATATCATACTGTTAGTCAAACGATCATATTATCATGCTAGTTAGTCATCGAATAAGTCTTATTCCCAAGTTAGTTTCAAAACCGTTTCAAATCCCAGTTAAATAGTTAAGTATTCTGACCATTGAAAATACTCGCCAAATTCTCTTTTAAATTTATTCATTAGATTACTTTCCAACCTTGAAATTCTTTTTCAAATTACTTTTAAAATCTATAAGTTCAAATGATATATTTTAACCCCCGATAATATTATATTTTATTTTAAATACCATTAATTATTTAAATAAGTAAACGGTTAAATCCGAACCGAATCAACCCCATTTAAACCCAACCGAACCGAACCAAACTGAACCGAACCGAACCATTAATAAAAACCCATACGGTGGAATATATAACCAAACAAGGAGGTCCCCACAAAGCCACGTTGGCACCTTCTTCCTCCGAAATCAAATGGAGAAGCCCGTCGCCGGCTGCAGCTGCTCGACGCCGCCGTGCTCGTGCCCAGACACACCCGGACTCGGACTCCCACCTCCCACGCTCCTACTCGCTGCTCGCTCGCGGTCGCTCGCCTCTGCTCAGCCTCGCTCGCAAGCTCTTGCTCGCGATCGCTCATCCGCTACCTACTCAGCCTCGCTGGAGCTATCGAGCCCATACGACGTCCCGCACTCAGCTCACATACACTCACGCTCAACCACAACCCGACCCAAGACGGAATCGAATCAAAACAGAGGAGGGAAAGACGGAAGCTTACCGAGGTGATTTCGCGACTTCGGAGCTCTCGATCGGAGGTTTGAGTGTCGTCGGAGGCTCACGATGGCTCGTCGGACCTGCGTGGGACATGGGTGAGCGCGATGATAGGGCTCGAGAGGGGTTTGGATCGGAAACGAAGGAGAACGGCTTACCGGAAGGTTGGTTCACGATCAAGTTTGATCGGGGATCTTTGGAGGCTCGTCGAAGACGTTGGGCGGCTCCTGGGTGGCTCCGGTGAGGCGTTGGACGTCGATGGAGGTGCGGGCTAGTGATGCTGCTGCTGCGGTCACAGAGAGGAAGGTCGAAGATGGTTGGGCGGTGGTTCAAAGGTGCGGCGACGGTGAAGCCGTGAGATGGTGGTGGAGATGATGAGAAAAGGAGATAGTGATGGTGAAGTGGTGATGGAGTGCAGCAGAAGAGTGGGGAGGAGCTGAAGAATCTGAAGAAGGGAGATGTTTGAAGTGATGGGGGATGGCGTACAGAAGAAGGGAACGGGGTAGCTGGCTCCTCCGGGTTGCAGAGGATAGGGGAGAGGCTGATTTGACGGAACTGGTGGGGGATTGGACCGGTAATAAATGCGGCATTAGTCAAATCACATACCCGGTAAAATAATTCCGAATTCGTAAATTTCGAAACCCAAAATTAGTTTTCGAATGTTAGTTTCCCCGAATCCCGCTCTCTCGATTAATTAGATTTTTAAAACAAAAGAGGATATCGCTATCCAATAATTAATTTGAATTTTCGAGGTAAAACGACGGAAATTATTCGCCAAATTTTATATTTCGGTTGGAATCCGCTAAATGAGTTTTAAATTCTGTTTAAGGTCATTTTTAATTTCCTTTTTCCGAAAAATTAGGATTTTGAAAATCCGAGCCTTTACAAATAAGTTCAAAAATCCTCCTCACTTGAAATGAAACACAAGCTTATTTCTTCCACAAACCATTATTTCAACCAACTCTAAATCTTAATTCCCAAATGGGGGTCATGCTCAATTTGGCTAAGGATAATTTTGTGGAGTTTATAAAAAGTCTCAGGCTAATGTTCTGGCTTCAAGCAGGGATAATGCAGGGTAGGTAAAGAGAGGATAAAATTGGCTTAAAAGGTGCCTCCATCATTTAATTCTCATTCACATAAACATATAAATGCATTGGCTTTGAATAACTATCACAACATTTAGAGATGCATAGGAAGAGTAAATACACATAAAACTCATTTAGCGGATTTAAGAAAGCAGAGGGATTTTTAATGTTCTCCCTATAAGGCCAAAA
Organism: Persicaria tinctoria; assembly: GCA_037127255.1. Taxonomy (NCBI): domain Eukaryota; kingdom Viridiplantae; phylum Streptophyta; class Magnoliopsida; order Caryophyllales; family Polygonaceae; genus Persicaria; species Persicaria tinctoria. The sequence continues at coordinate 28,644,377 of JBANSL010000016.1, read as the reverse complement.
TTCTCACTGGGACAATTTTTGTTGGATTTTAACCTTTAGCTTAAGATCATATGTGCTCAATTTCATCACAAGTTCACAATCCACATAAAAACAAATTCGAGGACTTAGGCTAAACCATCCAAACATGCCATAGGATTACATGATCAAGTTAATCATTATTCATCATCATAGGACATTTAGGGTATAAAAACTAAGATAATGCAAAAATTTAAACATGCATTTTCTATTTTTTTTAATGTAACTAAAAACAAGACTAATGTATAACAAAAGACTTAAATGCATAAAACTTAAACATGAATGCATAACATAAAAATAAAATTTCACCATGTAAAAACCAAAAAGAAAGACTAAAACATATAATAATGATAATGAGCCCTTTCCCCACCCCATACTTAAAATATACAGTGTTCCCACTGTATAAAATCAAATAAAAACAAGAGTAAAGGAAGGAACTCACCGAATAATACATGGAGGAAGGCAGATCAGTGCAGGTCGAGTAGAATCTTTTGTCGATATCGAGTACAGTACTCGATATCGAGGAGGCCCTTTGCGTCAAGTGGCTTCTGAAGTCGAGGAGTTCTGTCTGGCTTAGTCGATATCGAGTTGGCCTACTCGATATCGAGGAGTTTTTGGCCTGCTCCTCTTTGTCGTTGTTGACTTGGCATTCGTCGATTCTGACTGTTTTTCAGGGACTTCTTATTCCACTTTTCGCGATCCTTTTATGCTTGCCAACCTAAAAGTGTTAGATTGCACACAAAAACAAGACTATCCACATGAAGTATTCTAAAAAAAACCAAAAGACAAAAAACCAAAACCAAAACAAAAAACCAACATCAAAAGTTCCAAAGTCCCAAAATTCATAAAGTTTTATATGCATGCTCTAGATTTTAGAGTCGCTAGGCCGATTTCTTCTTTTGCGCTCAAGGACCATTAATGTGGGGCCCGCTCATGCTTGACCCTTCTCCTGGATCATCTAGGTCCTGATTGTAGTATGCAAGCTCAGCTGACAGGTGGTTGCTTGCATGGTCTCCCTTGGCTCCCTTCTTTTTCTTTCCAGCTCGCAGCTTCCGCAGATTCTCTCGCCACGGGGCCTTACCTCCCCTTAAATTATTGATAATTTTCTTAATGGACTAAGGGGGGGTAGAATTCATACCTGAACTTACCTTTTCGGGCCCAAAACAAAAATCTTTGGGTTTGGGGTTAGTCGATATCGAGTACGGCTGGTCGATATCGAGTACAGGGACCCCATACTTAGGCTCTTGGCAAGTCTGTGGCTCAGCAGAGGAAGTCGATGTCGACGAGCTTTGGTCGAGATCGAGTAGAGGGTTAGTCGAGATCGAGGAACCGTTGTCGATCTCGAGTACAGTGTTGGTGCCTTCCTCCGTTGATTGCTTGTTCCCGTGGTTGCTGATGCTTTTCACCTCCAGCCATGAAATTTCCTCTTTTGTAGGGCCAAAAGAGAAATCTAAGACCTCGTCGCCTATGGTGAAGGTGAGCGATCGATTTTTGACACTAATCTTGGCATCTGCAGTAGCTAAGAATGGTCTACCAAGAATAATAGGGCTAGTAGGATCTTCAACACAATCTATAATAAGAAAATCTGCTGGAAAAAAGAATTTACCAACCTGGACGGGGACATTCTCAACTATACCTGTAGGGATGACCACTATATTGTTTGCCATGTATAGCTTGGCATCCACAGGCTCTATGCATCCTATTTTTACCTTCCGCCAGATTTATAAGGGCATGATGCTAACACTTGCTCCTAAATCACACAGAGACTCATATTTACATTGTCCAAAACCCATAGTAACAGAAAACTTACTAGGGTCAGGTCTCTTTTCAGGGAAGTGGAGTACTTTGCATTCGCCTGCGATCTCTGAGATGGATCGCTTCTTGCTCAGGATTTCCTTCAGAAATTTGACATATCCAGGCATCTCTTGCAGGGCTTCTGTAAAAGGAATAGAGATGTTCAGTTCTTGCAGCATATTAACAAAACGGTTAAACCTACCTGCAGTGGGATCTTTCTGTGCTTTGGAAGGGAAAGGCAGTGGCTTTTTCTGCTTTGGAGCCAGATCAGACGTCGGAGGTGTTGTAGAGTCCTCGACGTCGGCCAACTTCTCCTCGATCTCAACAAGTGGGTCCTCGATCTCGACTTGGGTTGTCGACTTCGAGTTGCTGGGCTGCGCAGTGGACTCCGAGCTGGGCTTCTGGGCATGGTCGAGGAGATGTTTGTCGAGATCGAGTACATGCTCGTCGATCTCAAGTTGCCTCTGCTCGTTGTCGAGTTGCTGCTCTGCTTTGTCTTGGCGCTTCCCGACCTCTGGCTCGTGTAATTGGTGCCCACTCCTAAGTTTGATAGCTGTGACGTGTCCGGTCTTCCCCTTAGGATTTGGTTCTGTTTGCCTAGGGAGTTGTTCGGATGGTCGTGGGATCTGTGCAGCGAATTGTCCCATCTGAGTCTCTATGCCTTTCTTCTAGATGTCTAGCTCTCCAAATTTTGTGTTGAAATTCTGGAGCTGATTGTTGATGGTGTTTGTAGCCTGCAGGCTCTGTGCATGATTTCGGCGCATCTCATCAAGGATAAGTTGTAGATCATCCTTCTTTTGATCCCTTTCTGGATGCCCTGGAGCTCTGTAGGGTGGGGGTTCCTAGGAGGACCTTGATTCCACTGTGGTTGATAGACCCTTTGATCTCCCATATAGCGATTGGGACCCTAGCGTAGGCTACCTCTTCATGTGTCTCAGCCATCCTGACTTGCTCAGTGTGTGGGCATTCAGTAGTAGTGTGCCGCTATGATCCACATTCGATGCAAGGCTGATTGACTGATAGCTATTTGACTTGCTTGAGGAGCTTGCGATTCTGGTCTCTGTAGAACTGCTCACTGACATCTGGGTCAATCTTCTTGGGAGGCTCATAGAGGGGCATAGATGGTGATGGCCTGGCGTAGGAGTTCTCCTCATAGTTTGTAGTAGACCTATATTTGTTGTCATAGTTAGTAAGCTTGTCGAGCACACCCCATGCGTCAATTGGTGGCATCGTCAGATACTCATAGCGAGTATACTGGTTGATTCTGTCCTTAGTGACTTGGTCAAGAGAGTTGAAGAAGATCTCCTGAATGACGTAGGGTGGTTGTCCATGAGTAGGGCAAGATCGCAGCAGCTCTTTGTAGCGTTCCCATGCCTTTGCTAGCGGCTCCCCAGGCTTCTGTTTGAAGGCTGTGATCTTCTGGCGGAGGAGTGCTGTTTTGGAGGGAGGGAAGAATTTGTTCAGAAACTCTTGCTCTACTTGGGCCCATGTTGTGAGTGCTCTTGGTTTCAGCCCTTCAAGCCACTTCAGTGCAGGTCTAGCGAGAGACCAGCGAAAAGCCTTCATCTTGACATATTCTAGAGTTGTACCTTCAGCAAGAGTACGACACATGTCAGAAAAATTGGTAATATGTTCAAGAGGACACTCATTAAATTTGCCATAAAAAGCATTATTTTTAAGCTCTATAAGAAATTGAGTGTGAATTTTAAAAGAGTTTTCAGGGATTAGAATCGCCGATTCAGGCACGACGAGAGTTGGATGCATACAATCCTCTGCAGTGGTTGGGAATCGGGCAAGCTCAGCTTCTGCTTGCCTCGCGCGCTCAGCTTCTTGTTCCCTTCCTGCTCTCTCAGCGGCGATAGTAACATCCCTTGCGGCTAGTTCCCTGGTAAGCCTCTCAATAAGTTGTTCTTGTGTCTCAGCGGCCGCCATGGCTCTTTGTAGTTTAGCTCTGATGTGTAGAAGGCGTTCCGGTTCGTCTAAACCGTCAAACTCGGGTGGTTGACCAGAACGGCGCATACACCTGTAAAGTAACTCAAAGTAGACGTGAGATTTAACTACCTAAGGCGCGAATGATTGCTTTCCCGGCAACGGCGCCAATTTGTTGTAGGAGGAAATCGAGTTTAAAATATATAATATAAATCAAACCAGATTCTGCCCACGCAAATAATTACAAGACCTCCTCCTGATGTAGCAGCGGGAAGTCAGACCTCCTCCTGATGTCACGGGCCTTAGTCGATCTCGACTAGTCTTACTCGAGATCGAGTAGAATCGTCTCGGTCGAGTTGGCTTTCTCGATCACCTGCACAGGAAAAGCTACAACGATCTGGATCGAGAATCAGTACTCGATATCGGGGAGTGCTATTCGATATCGAGGAAAACAGAAACAAAAACGAAATAAAGTAAAGACAAGTGCTTTGGGATTTCGAACTAAACTGTATGTAAAAGACTTCCAAGATTGGGGTTTGCAACAACGATAACCAAGCATGCATAAGGCAAGAATAAAACAGATAATCATGTGAATCGCATCAAAGGAACAAGCTTTCGCCTTTTCCAACAATTAGACAACTCTTTCAAGAAACCCTAATTGTCTCTACTGATTTTATCTTTACAATCCAAGTTGTTAGCATGGACCTCCATTAGATGGGTAATAAACACATAACAAGTAGTAGATGCTCAAAACATGATAAAAGTCGGATCTTTACCTCAGACACGCAGGGCTATCGTCAGGCTCGCCCCAACCCTAGAAGTGGGTGGACTACTCGCGCTTCATCCCAACCTCAGACATTGATGTATAAAAAGAAACTTGCATTTAAACTAAATTCAAAGCCTTTACAATCCCGGCAATCCAACTTTCGTTGAATGCCAAAACCCTAAAACCTTCAAACTCCTAAAACTTCTCCGTGAACTACTTCTCTCCTTTTGAATTGAATGATTCCTAAAGACTAAAGTATCTTCATGTGGATAGATGTTGATAGATCTCGGATAGACTCGGCAATCTTCGGCCCCAAGGATTCCCAATCCGAGTAGGACAACTCATAACGCGTTACGCGGTTCCGGAAGATTTCCTCGATCTCGAGTAGGTTTACTCGATCTCGAGTAACATGGTCGTCGACTTCAGTGGCTCGGCATGTCGACTAGACATGCCTAGCTCTTCCCTCAGACTGGATCGGACATTGGCTCCTGGGGTTCGTCGATCTCGAGGACCTTCCTCGATCTCGAGTAACTTGGTCTCATCGACTTGGCCGGCTTGGTGTTGTTGAGAAACTCTTCTCGACATGCTCAAACATGTGCTCTCGGCTTTGTTGACATCGAGGAAAGTTCTCGATATCGAGTTGTGGTGTCCGGGTGCCTAGCCAGGTCGGGTAGCTTCTACGCATCATCCTCGGGTAGGCTCTCTTCGACTCTAGGTGGTCTTTGGGGCTTCGTCGACATCGAGTAAGCAACTCGATCTCGAGGAAAGTGCTCGAGTCGGGTTGGCTCGTCTTCAGCTTCTCGACATGGGCGCCTCGATAAATGCAGTGTTCGGACTGGTTCCGCTGTTTCTTTGACCTTGGACTTCTGTAGTGGTTTTCCGAGCTTTTCTGACCTTCCTTAGAGTTGCTGTAATTTGCCTCGAATTCTGCGAATTTAAACAGAAACTGGTGTAGATTCCATAATTTGGCAAATAAACATAAACTACATAGATTCTGTACTAGCTAACCCAAATGTATGCAAAGTATGCAGAAAACGATATTAAAGTTACTGTAAAATATGGCAAATTCAGCTCACAACAAACACCCCATACTTAAGCTTGCTTGTCCTCAAGCAATACTTTTAATTGTCATTCAGGGGAAGAAATCAAAACTCTCAACATATTAGATTCATTGTCATATAACCCTGCAGTCAATTACCATCCTCGAAAAGGTACTAGTGTCACAAATCCATGCATGTGCAATTATATCAAAGCAACATCTACTCACAAAAGGAGGGTTATGCAAAAAAAAACATTCATAAGTGAAAAAGCATTGATAATCAAGAAGACTTCAATTTAAGCTCAAACAAGGAGTAGATTTCGTAAAAGGCTAAAAGGTGGGCAATTTCTGGCAATGTGGTGCTAATGATCCGGGGAAATGGAGTATTTCCAAACTTGAATTTCCACATCCCTTTTCATAAAATTCATCATCTTTCATAATGCTTTTATCAATAATAATGCTTTTACCTCTCTGACCTCAGCACTGCCTTCTCGCGAGTCGCAAACATGGGTGTCATGAATGGCCCCGGATACTTAGTGCTTTGGACTCCTCACAATGTGTCCCATCTCTCCAAACTATTATCTCAGAGAGCAGGGTCAATCTACCTTTATCTCCTGAGGTGATTGGATTTTCTTTCACTCATTAAATTTTCCATATTCCAAACAATTTCCTTCCAAACTCCAAATACAACACAAACACCATATGATAATCTCCATAATGTAACATCATTCTCAACATAATCCCCGGATAAGGTAAAGAATGGCAAATATTTAGGTCATGTGGAGCGATAATTGAAATAAGGCATATTATGGCCTTTGTGATGCATAAGCATAGGTAAGGCTAGGATTTCAAACAATGAGCATTATACGGAAATATAAAGTCCTCCATCATCTTATCATGCAACATGTCAAAAGCAACTTCAAATTTTACCTCATTCTATGGTTTTCATTAAAATATGCACTTCATTATGACTTCCCTTTACTAGGCAATTTCATGCTATATCTCTGATGAATCTAATTTTGCATCGTCGAGTTCAATATAAGCTTCCATGACATTATTCAAAATTTTCAATGGGGGTCATTTTTCAAACTTTTGGAAATCATGCATATAAGCACATAGATAAATAATGCATTCCAAAATAGACATGTAGCAATCCAAAGAAATAAATTCTAAATATGCACAAATAATGTCAAATATGGAAAATATGCACAAAGTAAGCCCTTCCCCCACCCCATACTTAAACATTACAGTGTCCTCACTGTATAAAAACAAGGGTAAGGAAAGAAACTCACTAGACTGATGTTCAGGGCCTCTAAATTTCGAATGGAAGCATCTCCTGGGCTGAGTATGAATGTTGATATAGCTTGCCTCTATCCATGGACCTGAAAAGTGTAGAAGACATATACCCACAATAGCAAAACTAAAGGTGTTTCAAACCAAAAACAAAGTCTCAAAAAGTCCTAAAAAGTCTATGTACAAGCTCTAGATTTTATAGTCGCTAGGCCGACTTTCCATTTAGCTCAAGGTGGCATTTGCAGGACCAATGTAGCCTGGGCCTCAAATAAGACTCCATTCTTGTCCATCACCTGTAATCCTCCAGAATGGATCTTGTTCACCACGAAAGGTCCCATCCGCTTCTTGTTGAATTTGTTAGGGAACCAATGATCCTTTGATTTAGAGACATAGAGCTTGTCTCCAACTTCATACTCCTTGGGCTCATCATTGGATATCCTACATAAGCGCACATACCAAGGCAAACCTCTCCCATGTATAGATAGATCTTTAATGGAAATAGGAGAAGAGAGATCCATACCTTGGCTTACCTTTGCAGCGACGGAATCGAGGACCACAGTGTTTGGTCGATCTCGACTAGGGTTAGTCGATCTCGACGAGTTCGCAGGTTCTGGTGGTGGGTTGCTCGAGAATGCAGGAGTTGGTGAAGTCGAGGGCTTGTCGACATCGAGTGGCCTACTCGATGTCGAGTAGGTGACAGGCCTAAGGTCGTTATGCCTAATCAAAGTAAATTCCTAAGATGCAAACTATAACAAGTATAGTAGGTAAGTTAGGGTCGAACCCACAGGGAAACAGAATCAATTGTAAGAGCAAGTATTATTACCCAAAAGTAACCAATTCAAGGGGGAGTTTTGTGTGTAGGCGATAATGACAGAACAAGTTGCAATAAGAGGTTGCGAATATATGATGGAAAAGTATCACACCAGGTAATTATCCGCACAACAATTGAGATGGTTCATCATCGCATTCTATGAATCTCAAGTTCTAATGTCCAGTAATTGTTCTCAATTCAGATCGTGTAATAGCTTTTAGTCCTACCAGTCCTAAAAGCACTTATCACCAAATTACAAGGGAAAACCTTCACCGAATAATAAAGCGATAGCATTCAAACATGAATTATAATGAGATACAAGCGATTCTAACAACCCGTTAAAATAGCCTGTAATCGAATCTCCTTCACAATCTACCACAAGCAACCTGCGTATGATGATTGTGTTTGCTACAATGAATCTACAACCCCAAACCTGGGATTGGAAACCCTAGCAATATGACTAGTATCGATAAACCTAGGTGATCAATCCAGATTAACCAATAATAAGCAATCAAGCAATAAGCTCAGAAGATCGAAACAATTAACAAAGGACGAACAAGAGTAGAATACTCACAACCAAATCAATCGAAGGCTTCAAAGAACCAAGTGCAACAACGGAGAGTTAGTTCTCCATAGGGTTTGTGAGATGAAGAAAAAGGAAACTACGTCTCTCGAAAATAACCTCCTCCCCTCTCCTGCCTTCTCGGCCATAATATATAACCTAATAAAATCGGGTTTAACATCCCGTAAAAATATAAAATATAATATTAAAACTAATAAGATAGGGAAAATCGGATAAGAATCCGTCTTCAGGGACCGACGCGGGCGCGCCATGTAGCAGCGCGGGCGCGCCAGCCTTTGACTTGCTTCTTCTGTCTGGTGAATCGACGCGGCCACTTCCTCCTAGCAGGGTGGGTGCGCCGGGCAGCAGCGCGGGCGCGTCGAGTGCCGCGCGGGCGCGCCAGACTCACCAGCCTTCCAGCTGCTTCCGAACTTCTTCACTTTAGCTCTTCTGTAACTTGCCTGATTTCTTCAACTTCTTCAACAGGTTCCGAATCACCAAGTTCACACAAATACCTCTCACAATGACATGTAAATGATGACAAAAACTACTAAATGCGCTATAGAATATATCGCCTATCAAATTCCCCCATACTTAAACCTTTACTCGTCCCGAGTAAGCATAGAAGGTAAGCCTACTCTCACCATAAATCTCAAAGGTTCACAGACAGTACAAGGAAAATGAACACTAAGTACTAGTAGTTTTCACCATCTCAACAATCAGCCCAAAAGACAATCAAAATAGGAAATGAGACTTACAATTGTATCTCAACCATCTACACCTTATGGCTCCCAGTGGCCTACCCGAAAACCTCCTTATCACTCCACTTCTTATGTCGCCTTCACCAAGAGATCAATCCTAAACACTCAAAGTAAACGCTCATCTTGCCAAGGCGCCCTTTCGGGTTTTCACCAAGCCACTCATTTTTTTTTTTCAAAGATGGTACTCACATAAACATTCTCACTTTCCTCAAGTCTCATATTGCCAAAGCCTAAGGCTCGCCAGACTACCTGCTTTTTGCCTGAGTCGCCCTTTCGGGTTTTCAACTCATCCCAGGATTTTGATTGCTTTCTTTTTTCTTTTTTTTTTTTCTTTTTTTTTTCTGTTTTTTTTTTTTTTTTTTAGAATAACAAGTGCAGAATCTGTACACAAATAATGCGGAAATGAAATATGTACAAGATATGTAAGTCCTTTCCCTCCCCCATACTTGAATGAAGCATTGTCCTCAATGTGAAAGAAGACAGAAATAAGTAGGGAGGAAGGGACCAGAAGGACTCACTGAGGGGGTGGATAGTGGCGAGAGTAATCCTCTCGCATGCGGCGAAGCTCTTCCCTCATCTCTCTGAACTCGCCAAAGCCTTCTAGGATGTCGGCCTGCTGGTGGAGAATCTGGTTCGTCACTGTCGTCAAACTCCCCACGTCTTGGCGCAGAAGGCCAATCTGATCAACCAGGTAGCCCCACTGGTGAGGCTGCTGATGGGCATCCTGAAAAGCTTGTGGGGGCCAAGGGGCCCACTGATGTGAATCCTGCTGGCTCTGATATGTCGGTTGAGAATCCCAACCGTGAGAGGGGGTCTGATAAGCAGGCATCTCCTGCTGTGGGTTCTGTGCGAAACCCTGTGTATCTGTCTGAACAAACGCCTGCGGAGCCACAGGCGCATCCTCATCCGTGGCAGCTCCAGCTGTGCCACTACTGCTACCCACCTCAAGGCGACGCCGTCTACCTAGAACTGACGTCGGAAAATAATCAGCCTCAATATACCAATCCGTCCAAGTCTCAGACCAAGGAAGGGGCTTAGGGAGCCTGAACTGATGCTCTTTCTTCTTGCCTGTACACCAAATGGCTCCCCCATCCGGTGCAGTATCAAGCATCAAACACCTTCGCAGATACTCCTCTGTATAGGTCCTCGCTATGACCTGCTCCTCTAGTGCCTGCAAACCATTTTGCCCAACGCCTGCAGCAATGGCTACCCGAGTAATAAGTCCGCTCTGGACCATTTCTGGTCCAACGGCACTGCGATCCTTTCTGACCTTGTCGAGCCCATCGAAGAAGAGCCGAACCCAGTCAGGCGTATAATCTGCAGTAGGCACAGCGCTGTAGGCAAACCTCAGGTGTGTCATGGAAAGCTTGGTATCTGTGATCAGCCCATAATATGTCCCAGAGACGATCTTGCACAACATACGGAAGACAGGATGAGTAATCCTACTGTTGTACTCGTTACTGGTTAAGAATTCTTCTCCAGACATCGCTCTAAAGAATGCAACTAGGTCTGGGTCGGTCGCGGCTGTCACCCATCCATCAGTTGGGGCGTTAGTGACCCCCAAAGCGGCTCGCAACCTTGCTGCAGAAGCCCGGTAGGTAGTGCCATTGTATCTGAAAGCAACCCCTCTAATTCTGTTATCTCCAAGGTACAGCTGATATGTCGCGAGGAACTGCTTGCACAGTTCCGGGTATCCTACAGCTCTCAACTCCAAAAAGTCACTAATACCAGCGTGAGCTAGACACTTCTGCATACAATCTAGCATCTGAAGTCTCTGAAGGGTCTCTCTATGCAAATATTTGGTAGAACTGACACAGCTGACCTTATTATAAATAGCCCACTCCTCTTCAGACAATTCTAACCCATTATCAGATCTACTCGCCTCTTCCTCCGATGAACTCATACTCGATAGATAATACGACTAAATCGGAATCGAAATAAGGACAGCGGAAGGAACTCACAACGAATAGATGAGGTTCGGCGCAGGGGGCAGACGCGGGCACGTTGGCGAGCAGAGCGGGCGCGTCGGTTAGCAGCGCGGGCGCGTCGGGTAGCAGCGCGGCCGCGTCAGGTGTGTCAGCCTTTTGGTGGGTTTCTCTGACAGGCGCGGGCGCGTTGGGGGTGGCGCGGCCGCGTCGGCGATTTCTGCAGACCTCCAAACTCGTCGGACGCGGTCGTCGATGTCTCAGTGCCGAGAGCTGAAGGAAGGGAGGGGGACGGGGTGTGGGGACCCTGGTGGGGGGTGTTTGAGTGGAGTGTGGAGGAGATTGGGTGTGAGAGGAGAGGGTGTGGGGAAGGTGAGAGAGTGTGGGGGATGTAGGGTTTTGGTGGTATTTGAGGGGATGGTGATGGGTAGTGATGATGGGGCTTGAAAATGGCGGGCTGGCCCGAAGCGGGTTTTCCAGCCCGTGGCCTTTTTTTTTTGGACGAAAATTAACACTGCGGAAGCAGTGGGTCCGAAATGCGGGTGCAATTTGTCGCTAGAAATCGAGTTAAGGGAAAGAATGCAATACCTTGGGTTGCCTCCCATGCAGCGCCGTTGGTTACCGTCGTTGGCTCGACGTTATAGTCATCCACTCATTCAAGACTCAAGCGGACATCGACAACGCCCTTAAAAGCAAATCAAACTCTCGTGCCCAACCGATATTCAAATGCACACTGAAAATGAAACAATTGGTAGTTAGAAATTCAGCAATGAGAACCATTACCAACTTACTCATCATTTTAGCTTGATTCTCCCTCGAGGGTATGTAAGACCACCAACACAGTTCTGTTGGTGGTTTGTTGAAGTAGTGGCTCCATGGATCAACATATTCACCAAAATCTCCCAATTTGCAAAAAATACCAGTTTCTTGTTCGGGAACCACAGAAATTAGTTCCAGACTTGGCTCCTTGATAGGCGAGTTGGGGATGATTTCTACGAATGAAGGGGGCAACGAAACATCTTCAATCTCTATGGACGTCCCCTGAGATTTCGTGTCGATAACCACTCGATGCTCTTCTTCATTACCAGAGAATTCATCGTTGTCTGCATCTTGGCTTTCATCAAGTTGAGGAATAGAATGCACCTTAACTATCAACTCTTTCAATGTCTGCGAGAGTTGGATAATTGCTTCCCTATTTTGATTCATAGCTTCCCCAGTTTGATTCATAGCTTCCCCAGTTTGATTCACTATCTCACGTAATTGCCCTATCTGCTCCATTAAGACAATGGTTGAGTCCTCCATGGATGGGTCGGAGTACTCCATTGGTTGAAACGTCGAAGTGTAGGATTCTTCCTCCGCTGATTGGTCACCCATGTAGCAGAGAAGATCCCATAATCCCGACACTCCTAAACCAGCAAAGCTTCCATTGTTTATGGACCTGGCAAGTTCTCGGGTCTGAGGAGCCATGCCCTCAAAAACGCAAACCACCACATCTCGCAAACTATCTCGAAAACCCCGTGAATAACGGATGTCAAATAAATTTTGCACTCTTGTGAGGTAGTTGTGAAAATATTCTCCCTGAAACTGCCATAACTTCAACATCTAGAAATATTAGTAATAAGGTGTCGTGAACCGTAAGATAGGTTCACGACGGGGTTAGAGGTAAATATATACAAAAGTTATCAATTAAAATAACACAAGAATTAAATAACCAAACAGGTAATAAGACAAACAAGAACAAAGATAATCCGTTTCCCCGGCAACGGCGCCAAATTTGACAGGCCTAAGGTCGTTATGCCTAATCAAAGTAAATTCCTAAGATGCAAACTATAACAAGTATAGTAGGTAAGTTAGGGTCGAACCCACAGGGAAACAGAATCAATTGTAAGAGCAAGTATTATTACCCAAAAGTAACCAATTCAAGGGGGAGTTTTGTGTGTAGGCGATAATGACAAAACAAGTTGCAATAAGAGGTTGCGAATATATGATGGAAAAGTATCACAACAGGTAATTATCCGCACAACAATTGAGATGGTTCATCATCGCATTCTATGAATCTCAAGTTCTAATGTCCAGTAATTGTTCTCAATTCAGATCGTGTAATAGCTTTTAGTCCTACCAGTCCTAAAAGCACTTATCACCAAATTACAAGGGAAAACCTTCACCGAATAATAAAGCGATAGCATTCAAACATGAATTATAATGAGATACAAGCGATTCTAACAACCCGTTAAAATAGCCTGTAATCGAATCTCCTTCACAATCTACCACAAGCAACCTGCGTATGATGATTGTGTTTGCTACAATGAATCTACAACCCCAAACCTGGGATTGGAAACCCTAGCAATATGACTAGTATCGATAAACCTAGGTGATCAATCCAGATTAACCAATAATAAGCAATCAAGCAATAAGCTCAGGAGATCGAAACAATTAACAAAGGACGAACAAGAGTAGAATACTCACAACCAAATCAATCGAAGGCTTCAAAGAACCAAGTGCCTTATCCTACTAATGTGCGCGAAGTTCGTTCTTTCCTAGGCCATGCAGGTTTTTATCGCAGGTTTATCAAAGACTTTTCAAAGATATCCTCACCCTTGTGCGACCTTCTGAAGAAAGATGTGACCTTTGCACTCACACAAGAGTGCAAAGAGGCGTTCGACCAGCTGAAAGGACGCCTCACTAGTGCACCAATCATTCAGGCACCAGACTGGTCTCGCCCATTTGAGATCATGTGTGACGCGAGCGACTATGCAGTGGGAGCAGTGCTAGGCCAAAAAGAGGGAAGAGCCTCTCATGTGATCCATTATGCTTCCATGACTCTGAATGGAGCGCAGCGCAACTACTCCACCACTGAAAAAGAAATGCTAGCCATGGTGTTTGCACTAGAGAAGTTTCGACAGTATCTGCTTGGGGTTAAAGTGATTATCTACACAGATCACGCAGCCCTCCGCTACTTGATGACAAAGAAAGAGACAAAGCCAAGATTAATTCGATGGGTTCTTTTGCTCAGCGAATTTGATGTGGAGATTAAGGATAAGAAAGGAGCGGAGAATCTGGGGGCTGACCACTTAAGCAGATTGGTGAATGAGGAGGACAAGCCGGAGTCACAGAAACCCATTTTAGGCACGTTTCCGGATGACACATTATGCAGAATCGAGCACAAAAGCACGCCGGAGTCTGGCGCGCCCACGTTAACAGCTGACGCGCCCGCGCTGAGTTCTGACGCGCCCGCGTCGTCCCCTGACGCGCCCATGCTATTGCTTCTCAGCCCATCTTAGTCCGTTCTAGGACTTCATTCTGTAAACCCTTGGTACCGGGACATTGTGAACTACTTAGTTTGTGGGGAATTTCCTCCGGATCATACCAAGGCCCAGACGGAGAAGATTCGAAGAGAAGCAAACCACTATGTTTGGGATGACCCATACCTTTGGAAACATTGTGCTGATCAGGTAATTCGTCGTTGTCTTCCAGATAATGAGGTACGATCTGTTCTTGAATTTTGTCATTCTCAAGCATGTGGGGGACATTTTGGTGCCAATAAAACTGCTAGAAAAGTGCTTGAATCTGGATTTTATTGGCCACATATTTTTAAAGATGCTTATTCTTTCTGCAAGGCATGTGATAGGTGTCAAAGAATGGGGAATATCTCTCAAAGAAATGAAATGCAACAATCACCGATGATTTTTTGCGAAATCTTCGATGTTTGGGGCATTGACTTTATGGGACCTTTTCCTAGTTCTTATGGGAACTTGTATATTTTACTTGCGGTGGACTACGTTTCCAAGTGGGTGGAAGCGAAGGCCACCAGAACTGATGACTCTAAAGTTGTGGCAGGGTTCTTGAAAAGCAATATTTTTGCCAGGCATGGTATCCCTAGAGCGCTGATTAGTGACAGGGGTACCCATTTCTGCAACAAAACTGTGACTGCTGTGCTGAAGAAATATCATGTCACACATAGAGTTTCCACCGCATACCATCCACAGACGAATGGCCAAGCAGAGGTGTCCAATAGAGAGATCAAAGCCATTCTCGAGAAGACTGTGAATCCTAACAGGAAGGATTGGAGTTTGAGACTTGATGATGCGCTGTGGGCTTATCGCAGTGCTTACAAAACTCCAATTGGGATGTCTCCTTTCAGACTTGTCTATGGTAAAGCATGTCATCTTCCTGTTGAGCTGGAGCACAAGGCTTGGTGGGCAGTGAAACAATGCAATATGCAGAGTGACGGGGTTGGAAAACACAGGAAGCTACAGTTAGGCGAGCTCGAGGAGTTACGGTTGGACGCCTATGATAATGCGGCAATCTACAAGGCGAAGACCAAGGCATGGCATGACAAGCACATCCATAGGAAGGACTTTAAAGCTGGTGACAAAGTCCTACTCTTTCAGTCTCGCCTGAAACTCTTCGCTGGGAAGCTCAGGTCAAAGTGGGGGGGACCATACATTGTTGCTGAAGTTTTCCCACATGGAGCTGTAGAGTTATATGACCCGAATAGCCACAAGAAGTTTAAGGTAAATGGTCAAAGGCTTAAGACATACTATGAAGGGTTCCCAAAGGAGGCTATGGATGAGTTAGCTTTGGAGGAGCCAAATGCAGAGTTAGAATAATTGAAAAGGCTTAGTCGAGCCAGCGACATGAAACAAAGGCGCTGCTTGGGAGGCAACCCAAGGTATTGCATTCTTTCCCTTAACTCGATTTTATTGTAACTTGTAGGTAATAAAGACGGAGTTTCTAGCGACGAATTGCACCCGCATTTCGGACCCACTGCTTCCGCAGTGTTAATTTTCGTCCAAAAAAAAAAAAAAAAAAAAAAAAAAAAAAAAAAGGGCCACGGGCTGGAAAACCCGCTTCGGGCCAGCCCGCCATTTTCAAGCCCCATCATCACTACCCATCACCATCCCCTCAAATACCACCAAAACCCTACATCCCCCACACTCTCTCACCTTCCCCACACCCCGTCCCCCTCCCTTCCTTCAGCTCTCGGCACTGAGACATCGATGACCGCGTCCGACGAGTTTGGAGGTCTGCAGAAATCGCCGACGCGGCTGCGCCACCCCCAACGCGCCCGCGCCTGTCAGAGAAACCCACCAAAAGGCTGACACACCTGACGCGGCCGCGCTGCTACCCGACGCACCCGCGCTGCTAACCGACGCGCCCGCTCTGCTCGCCAACGTGCCCGCGTCTGCCCCCTGCGCCGAACCTCATCTGTTCGTTGTGAGTTCCTTCCGCTGTCCTTATTTCGATTCCGATTTAGTCGTATTATCTATCGAGTATGAGTTCATCGGAGGAAGAGGCGAGTAGATCTGATAATGGGTTAGAATTGTCTGAAGAGGAGTGGGCTATTTATAATAAGGTCAGCTGTGTCAGTTCTACCAAATATTTGCATAGAGAGACCCTTCAGAGACTTCAGATGCTAGATTGTATGCAGAAGTGTCTAGCTCACGCTGGTATTAGTGACTTTTTGGAGTTGAGAGCTGTAGGATACCTGGAACTGTACAAGCAGTTCCTCGCGACATATCAGCTGTACCTTGGAGATAACAGAATTAGAGGGGTTGCTTTCAGATACAATGGCACTACCTACCGGGCTTCTGCAGCAAGGTTGCGAGCTGCTTTGGGGGTCACTAACGCCCCAACTGATGGATGGGTGACAGCCGCGACCGACCCAGACCTAGTTGCATTCTTTAGAGCGGTGTCTGGAGAAGAATTCTTAACCAGTAACGAGTACAACAACAGGATTACTCATCCTGTCTTCCGTATGTTGTGCAAGATCGTCTCTGGGACATATTATGGGCTGATCACAGATACCAAGCTTTCCATGACACACCTGAGGTTTGCTTACAGCGCTGTGCCTACTGCAGATTATACGCCTGACTGGGTTCGGCTCTTCTTCGATGGGCTCGACAAGGTCAGAAAGGATCGCAGTGCCGTTGGACCAGAAATGGTCCAGAGCGGACTTATTACTCGGGTAGCCATTGCTGCAGGCGTTGGGCAAAATGGTTTGCAGGCACTGGAAGAGCAGGTCATAGCGAGGACCTATACAGAGGAGTATCTGCGAAGGTGTTTGATGCTTGATACTGCACCGGATGGGGGAGCCATTTGGTGTACAGGCAAGAAGAAAGAGCATCAGTTCAGGCTCCCTAAGCCCCTTCCTTGGTCTGAGACTTGGACGGATTGGTATATTGAGGCTGATTATTTTCCGACGTCAGTTCTAGGTAGACGGCGTCGCCTTGAGGTGGGTAGCAGTAGTGGCACAGCTGGAGCTGCCACGGATGAGGATGCGCCTGTGGCTCCGCAGGCGTTTGTTCAGACAGATACACAGGGTTTCGCACAGAACCCACAGCAGGAGATGCCTGCTTATCAGACCCCCTCTCACGGTTGGGATTCTCAACCGACATATCAGAGCCAGCAGGATTCACATCAGTGGGCCCCTTGGCCCCCACAAGCTTTTCAGGATGCCCATCAGCAGCCTCACCAGTGGGGCTACCTGGTTGATCAGATTGGCCTTCTGCGCCAAGACGTGGGGAGTTTGACGACAGTGACGAACCAGATTCTCCACCAGCAGGCCGACATCCTAGAAGGCTTTGGCGAGTTCAGAGAGATGAGGGAAGAGCTTCGCCGCATGCGAGAGGATTACTCTCGCCACTATCCACCCCCTCAGTGAGTCCTTCTGGTCCCTTCCTCCCTACTTATTTCTGTCTTCTTTCACATTGAGGACAATGCTTCATTCAAGTATGGGGGAGGGAAAGGACTTACATATCTTGTACATATTTCATTTCCGCATTATTTGTGTACAGATTCTGCACTTGTTATTCTAAAAAAAAAAAAAAAAAAAAAAAACAGAAAAAAAAAAGAAAAAAAAAAAAGAAAAAAGAAAGCAATCAAAATCCTGGGATGAGTTGAAAACCCGAAAGGGCGACTCAGGCAAAAAGCAGGTAGTCTGGCGAGCCTTAGGCTTTGGCAATATGAGACTTGAGGAAAGTGAGAATGTTTATGTGAGTACCATCTTTGAAAAAAAAAAAAATGAGTGGCTTGGTGAAAACCCGAAAGGGCGCCTTGGCAAGATGAGCGTTTACTTTGAGTGTTTAGGATTGATCTCTTGGTGAAGGCGACATAAGAAGTGGAGTGATAAGGAGGTTTTCGGGTAGGCCACTGGGAGCTATAAGGTGTAGATGGTTGAGATACAATTGTAAGTCTCATTTCCTATTTTGATTGTCTTTTGTGCTGATTGTTGAGATGGTGGAAACTACTAGTACTTAGTGTTCATTTTCCTTGTACTGTCTGTGAACCTTTGAGATTTATGGTGAGAGTAGGCTTAGCTTCTATGCTTACTCGGGACGAGTAAAGGTTTAAGTATGGGGGAATTTGACATGCGATATATTCTATAGCGCATTTAGTAGTTTTTGTCATCATTTACATGTCATTGTGAGAGATATTTGTATGAACTTGGTGATTCAGAACCTGTTGAAGAAGTTGAAGAAATCATAGGATCATGCAAGTTACAGAAGAGTTGAAGTGAAGAAGTTCGAAAGCAGCTGGAAGCTGGTGACCTTGGCGCGGCCGCGCTGCTACTGGCGCGCCCACGCTGCTACTGGCGCGCCCACGCTGCTAGGAGGACGTGCCCGCGTCGATGCACCAGATGGAAGTAGCAAGACGAAACACTGGCGCGCCCGCGCTGCTACTGACGCGCCCGCGTCAGTCCCTGGAGACGGATTCCTATCCGAGTTTCCCCTATCTTATTAGTTTTAATATTATATTTTTTATATTTTTTACGGGATGTTAAACCCGATTTTATTAGTTTATATTATTGCCGAGAAGGCAGCAGTTGGGGGGAGGTTATTTTTTCCAGAGACATAGTTTCCTTTTCTGAATCTCACAAACCCTATGGAGAACTAACTCTCCGTTGTTGCACTTGGTTCTTTGAAGCCTTCGATTGATTTGGTTGTGAGTATTCTACTCTTGTTCGCCCTTTGTTAATTGTTTCGATCTCCTGAGCTTATTGCTTGATTGCTTATTATTGGTTAATCTGGATTGATCACCTAGGTTTATCGATACTAGTCATATTGCTAGGGTTTCCAATTCCAGGTTTGGGGTTGTAGATTCATTGTAGCAAACCCAATCGTCATACGCAGGTTGCTTGTGGTAGATTGTGAAGGAGATTCGATTACAGGCTATTTTAACGGGTTGTTAGAATCGCTTGTGTCTCATTATAATTCATGTTTGAATGCTATCGCTTTATTATTCGGTGAAGGTTTTCCCTTGTAATTTGGTGATAAGTGCTTTTAGGACTGGTAGGACTAAAAGCTATTACACGATCTGAATTGAGAACAATTACTGGACATTAGAACTTGAGACTCATAGAATGCGATGATGAACCATCTCAATTGTTGTGCGGATAATTACCTGGTGTGATACTTTTCCATCATATATTCGCAACCTCTTATTGCAACTTGTTCTGTCATTATCGCCTACACACAAAACTCCCCCTTGAATTGGTTACTTTTGGGTAATAATACTTGCTCTTACAATTGATTCTGTTTCCCTGTGGGTTCGACCCTAACTTACCTACTATACTTGTTATAGTTTGCATCTTAGGAATTTACTTTGATTTGGCATAACGACTTTAGGCCTGTCAAAGATCGACCAACACCCACCCTCCCTGACACCTGATTCCTCGACGCTGAAGCCACCAGACCAGCCACCCTACTCGAGATCGACCAGGCTTGTCGATGTCGACCAACCTTCACCAGCTTCTGCATCCTCGAGCAGCTCACCACCAGAACCAGAAAGCTCGTCGAGATCGAGTACCTCTACTCGAGATCGACCAAACACTGTGGTCCCCGATTCCGTCTCTGCTATGGTAAGCCAAGGTATGGATCTTTCTTCTCCTATTTCCATTAAAGATCTGTCTATACATAGGAGAGGTTTGCCTTGGTATGTGCGCTTATGTAGGATTTCCAATGATGAGCCCAAGGAGTATGAAATTGGAGACAAGCTCTATGTCTCTAAATCAAAGGATCATTGGTTTCCCAACAAATTCAACAAAAAGAGGATGGGACCTTTCGTGGTGAACAAGATCCACTCTTGAGGATTACAGCTGATGGACAAGAATGGAGTCTTATTTGAGGCCCAGGCTACATGGGCCCTGCAGTTTCCACCTTGATCATAAATGGAAAGTCGGCCTAGCGACTATAAAATCTAGAGCATGTACATAGACATTTAGTTTTGGACTTTGTTTTGTTTCTTTTTGGTTTTGAACATTTTTAGTTTTCTATTGTGGGTATATGTCTTCTACACTTTTCAGGTCCACGGATAGAAGCAAGCTATATTCAAACTCGGCCCAGACGATTCTTTCATTTGACATTTTGAGGCCCTGCACACCTGTCTTGTGAGTTTCTTTCTTTACCCTTGTTTTTATACAGTGAGAACACTGTAATGTTTAAGTATGGGGTGGGGGAAGGGCTTACTTTGTGCATATTTTCCATATTTGACATTATATGTGCATATTTAGAATTTATTGCTTTGAATTGCTACATGGCTATTTTGGAATGCATTATTGATTTATGTGCTTATATATGCATGTTTTCCAAAAGTTTGAAAAAATGACTCCCATTGAAATTTTTTGAATAATGTCATGGAAGCTTATATTGAACTCGACGATGCAAAATTGGATTCATTTGAGATATAGCATGAAATTGCCTAGTAAAGGGAAGTCACAATGAAGTGCATTATTTATTAAAAACCATGAAAGGAGGTAAAATTTGAAGTTGCTTTTGACATGTTGCATGATAAGAGAATGGAGGACTTTATATTTCCATATATGCTCATATTGTTATATCCTAGCCTTACCTATGCTTATGCATCACAAAATCCATAATATGCCTTATTTCATATATTGCTCCACATGATCTAAATATTGCCATTCTTTACCTTATCCGGGGATGATGTTGAGAATGATGTTACATTATGGAGATGTTATATGGTGTTTGTGTTGTTGTTGTCATATTTGGAGTTTGGAAGGAAATTATTTGAAAGAAATGGAAAATTTAATGAGTGAAAGAAAATCCAATCACCTCAGGAGATAAAGGTAGATTGACCCTGCTCTCTGAGATAATAGTTTGGAGAGATGGGACACATTGTGAGGAGTCCAAAGCACTAAGTATCCGGGGCCATTCATGACACCCATGTTTGCGACTCGCGAGAAGGCAGTGCTGAGGTTAGAGAGGTAAAAGCATTATTATTGATAAAAGCATTATGAAAGGTGATGAATATTATGAAGAAGGAATGTGGAAATTCAGTTTGGAAATACTCCATTTCCCCGGATCATTAGCACCACATTGCCAGAAACTGCCCACCTTTAGCCTTTTACCAATCTACTCCTTATTTGAGCTTAAATTAAAGTCCTCTTGATTATTAATGCTTTGTCACGAATGAATGTTTTGCATAACCCTCCTTTTGTGAGTAGATGTTGCTTTTGTATATTTGCACATGCATGGATCTGTGACACTAATACCTTTTCAATGATGGTAATTGACTACAGGGTTATATGAGAATGAATCTAAAATGTTGAGAGTTTGAATTCTTCCTCTGAGTGACAATTAAAAGTATTGCTTGAGGACAAGCAAGCTTAAGTATGGGGTGTTTGTTGTGAGCTGAATCCGCCATGTTTTACAGTAACTTTTATATCGATTTCTGCATACATTTCATTCATTTGGGCTAAGATAGTACATAATCTATTTAGTTTATGTTTATTTGCCAAATTATGGAATCTACACCAGTTTCTGTTTAAATTCGCAGAATTCGAGGCAAATTACAGCAGTTCTGAGAAAGGTCAGAAAAGCTCGGAAATCAACTACAGAAATCCAAGGTCAAGAAACAGCAGAACCAGTCGAATCAAGCTTGGAGCCCGAGTGTACTCGATCTAGAGTACTGCTACTCGACCTCGAAGAAGCTGTCCGAGCACAGGCCTTGTCGACCAAGAGCATTGTCGAGAACTAGATCAACCCGACTTCGGAAGCCTACTCGATCTCAAGTACAGCTTGTCGAGATCGACAAAGCCTAGACGCCACACCCAGAGTCGAAGAAGCTGTGCCATGCCGAGTAGCCAAGGACGGAAATGCCGGGACGACCCTACTCGATCTCGAGGAGACCTTGTCGAGATCAAGGACAACCCAGCGCCTGTCCGAGTCCATGCCGAGGAAGAGCCCTCGACCACACCAGGCAGCCATCCTCGATTTCACCTCACTCGATCTCGAGTTGCCTAGTCGAGATCGAGGAGCCAAGGAGCCCACAAGTCTGAGCCATGTCGAGCAGATCTACCCGAGAAGCCGAGCCACCATAGTCGACGAACCATGGTACTCGATATCGAGTACTCTTGTCGATATCGAGTAGCCCAGTTTCTGGAAACGCGTCGACGTGAGCAGTCCGAGTCGAGTTGGAGTTACTTGGAGCCGAAGGAAGTCGAGTTGGCCGAGATTCTATCCAATTTGATCAAGTCTATCTATGGAAGAGAAGTTCTACCTGCATTGGAGATATTTTGCAAACTTTAGATATAGTTTCCTTTAAAGATTTATTTCCCTTAAGCAATTTATTTATCTTTAAGCTTTTAAGTAGATATAGATAGAAGATTCTATCCTTGATTAGCAAGGAATAGAAGGCTATAAATAAAGCCCTAGGGGCTGATTTTTCATTCATTCAGAAACACAATCAATTCCATTCAAGTAAGTAGGAGTAGAGAGAGAAAGTTTGTAGCAAGCAAGGTGAAAAGGCGAAAGCGGATTTGTCTTGTGGGTTGTAAGCTTTCTTTATTTAATTCAATGCAAGTTAGTTTCTTTTGTTATTTGATGTCTTTCTTGATGATGAAGAGCGAGTAGTCCACCCACTTCTGGGGCTGGGGTGAGCCCGACGGTGGCCATGTAGAGGTGATGCGGTAAAAGTCAGATCTTGTTATGCGATTAGTCTTCTATCCCTATGAGCATAATTCTTTTGCGAGAGTTGAAGGTGATCCTTGTTTGTGTTATTGAAGCGAAAGTGATCTTAATGCAACTTGGATTAATTATGTGAAAAGGGTTAGTAACAATTAGGGTTTATGCGAAAGCCTCTATATGCCTATTTGTTAGTAACGAAAGTTACTTTGATGGAAAGCATGATCTTTTATGCCTTTATGTGTTACTTTGCATGATTATCGTTGTGGTGTTGATACCCTAGATTTGGAAGTTCTTTATTATATTGATTTATTTCGTCGAAATTCTGAGTTTTGGGTTTGAGAATTTGCATTTTAAAGTTACTGTTTTTTTTGTCGATACAAAGGAGTTGTGGTCGATATCGAGTAGCCCTAACTCGATATCGAGTAGAACTTGCCGAGATCGAGTTGTCTGTTCGGTTTCTGTTTTCTGTTGTCGACTTGTCTGTAGTCGATATCGAGGACTGTTGCTCGATATCGAGTAACTTCTGTGTCCCCGCTTTTGTTTCTGCTTTTGTTTGTTCTTTTCTGTTTTATTTCTGTCTTTCTTTGTTTTTCGTTCCTGTCTTTTCTGCTTTTCTGTGAGATTTACAGCTACCTAGGATCCGCTGACACGCTTCCTCGTGGATTCGATCCTGACTTTCTCTTACTGCATTGGAGGAGTCTGGTAATTATTTGCGTGGGCCTAAATCTGGTTTGAATTTATTTTGTTATATTTCATACTTGATTTCCTCCTCACAACAGTTCCTCACGATCTTACCATTCTCATCTAGCTTGTTTCGAAATACCCATCGTGTACCAATGACTGATTGATGCTTTGGCCTAGGCACTAAGGTCCAGACTTTGTTTCTTTCAAATTCGTTAAGCTCACTTTGCATAGCAATGATCCAATCTGGCTCTTGAAGGGCCTCATCTACCTTCTTTGGTTCAATAAGAGAAACAAACGTGTGAAAGGCACAAAGATCTTTAAGTTTAGAACGAGTTTGAACACTAGAAGTAAGGTCAGAAATGATATCCTTTAAAGAGTGTGATGAGGAGTATTTGAATTTCCTTTTGCTAGTCTCAGCTCCTTGATTCGTCACACCGGTAGGATTGACTTGTGGTACATCTGACTCCGTTGTCCTGTTAGGTTCAGTTACAGCAGTTTCTGACGCTTCAACAATGTTGGATTGGACACCAAGGGCTTTGGAAGAATCTTCAACACCTTGGGCCAATTCTTCAGTGTTGAGAATCTATTTCTGCATGTTCCTCTTCTCTGTGTTCTTGGTGGCAGCATCATCACCTTCCTCGTTCTCTGCATGGATGTTAAGATCTATATCTGCAACATTTTCACTCAAAGCACCGTCATTGCATTCATAAAAAATAACATGTATACTTTCTTCAACTAACTGGGTCCTTTTATTGAAGATTCTATAGGCTTTGCTACTTGTGGAGTAGCCAAGAAATATACCTTCATCACTACGCGCATCAAATTTCCCAAGGTTATCTTTTCCATTGTTATGAACAAAACAAGTACAGCCAAAAGGTTTAAAATAAGATATGAGTGGTTTGCGGCCTTTGAAAAGTTCATAAGAAGTTTTCTTTAAGATGAAGCGAATAAGACAACGATTCAAAATATAGTTAGCTGTGTTAACAGCTTCAGCCCAATAGGTTTTAGGTAATGCATTTTCTAAAAGCATAGTCCTGGCCATATCCTCTAAGGTGCGGTTCTTTCGTTCCACAACCCCGTTTTGTTGAGGTGTCCTAGGAGCAGAAAAGTTATGGGAGATGCCATATTTAGCACAAAACAAATCAAACTGAAGTTGATCAAACTCCCTACCATGATCACTCCGAATTGACACTATGGGCTCGTTTCTTAAAGTTTGCAACTCCTTACAAAGTTTTGAAAACTCAAATAAGGCCTCTGATTTTTCTTTTAAAAATGCAATCCAAGTATATCTAGAAAAATCATCAACAACAACTAGCATGTACTTTTTACCATTGGGAGATTTGACTCGCATAGGACCACATAAATCCATATGTAAAAGTTCAAGGGGTCTAGAAGAACTTACAACTTTTTGGGGTTTGAAAGAGCTACGTGTTTGTCTACCTCGTGTGCATGCATTGCACATATCAATACATTTGAAGTCCATCTCAGGTAGCCCTCTTACAAGCCCTTTGGACACAAGCTTCTGTAGTATATGTGGGCTCACATGACCGAGTCTCCTATGCCAGAGTTTTGGATCGTCCGTCAAAGCCTTTAGACAGGTTAAGCTTCCTTGTGCCACTTGATCAGCATTTACAGCGTATATATTGTTGTAACGATATGCAGTCAATATAACTTCACCTATATCTTCTCTGCACACTAGACATCTTTTCTTGTTAAATCTGACATTGTTGCCACTTTCACATAATTGAGAGACACTAAGCAAATTATACTTTAAACCATTAACAAGATAGACATTTTTAATACTATGGTTGGAATCACTTCCAACACTACCAATACCAACGATGTATTTTCCTTTGTCACCAAGAGTGATTGTTCCCGTGGATTGCTCCTTTAGATCATGAA
This sequence comes from Persicaria tinctoria, assembly GCA_037127255.1. Lineage (NCBI taxonomy): Eukaryota > Viridiplantae > Streptophyta > Magnoliopsida > Caryophyllales > Polygonaceae > Persicaria > Persicaria tinctoria. The sequence continues at coordinate 28,618,969 of JBANSL010000016.1, read as the reverse complement.
AGAGAGAACTCTTTCCACTCATATGCCTTGAGCATCCACTATCAATAATCCATTTATGTTCCTTCACCTTGGTGATCTCCTGCAAGACAAACATCAACCTTTGTGGCTAGACCAAAAAACAAATTTGGATCCATTGTTGGGGCAAACCATATTTGGTAAAATAGTGCCTTTTGGAACCCAAACTTGTGTTATCCGTTCTTTTCTCAAATGAACAGGAAAAGTATTGCGAATGATATAAGGATCCTTTCTTCTATAGGGGCAGGTCTCTTTTACATGTTCCTTTCTAGCACAGTGGTGACATATAGGATAGGTTCTGCTTCCTTTTGCCTTTACAAAGGTGGTAATGTGCTGCTTCTTTAAAAACCTTGGATTGTAACCAATACCACTTTTGTTTAGAGAACTTTGTTGCTCACCCAACATCCTATCAAGAGTGCCTTTGGATTTGGTAAAACTTATGAGGGTTGTCTGTTGATCTTGAATCTTATTATTCAGGGAGACCTTCTCGTTCTCTAAGTCATGATGCTCATTTCTTAGAGAGGAGAGATCTTGCTTGAGTTCAGATTTCTCTGAGTCAAGCGTCTTGACTTTAATGTTAAGATCTGAATAAGAAGCTTCAAGACTTTTAACCCTCATAGACAGATCCTCAATAGTTCTTTCCTGGTCCACAGTTCTCTTAATAAGAATGTTAGTCTAGGCAATAAGTTTCTCTTCATTGGCAATCATATTAGAAAGGAATTCCGATAATACCTCTTTTGGACTTGCCATAAGTTCTCTTACATGAGCTTCAAGCTTCTCATCGTGGGATTCATCTTCTGAGGCCATAAGACAAATATTGGCCTTCTCATCATTGGAGTCAGAGTCAGAATCACTCCAAGTTGCCACCATGGCTTTCTTCTTCCATTTGTCACCCTTCTTGGACTGGCTCTTTGTCTTTTGAGGGCAATCCTTCACAAGATGATCTGTTTCACCACATTCAAAACAAGACAAAGGTTTAGTCTTCTTATCATACTTGTTGTATTGAGGCTTACCTCGAAATTTAGAAGACTCTTATCCATCTTTGTTGTTGAATTGTTTCTTCATTTTGAGAATTCGAGCAAGGCCTCTTGTGATAAGAGCAAAAGAATCATCCTCATCGTCATCCTCATCTTCGGAATCAGATCCATCTTTAGGCTTATCCTTCTTAGACTTGAGTGCCAAGTTCTTAGTGCTAGCTGGAAGTTCTCCATCGTCTTCATTAAGGATCATCTCATGCGTGATCAGCTTCCCAAGCAGGTCATCAAGGGGTAGAGTGGTGGTCATGTGCTTCCTCTATAACTGTTACTTTTGGACCCCATTTTTCTTTTGGGAGGCACCTCAGTATCTTCCTCACTTTCTCAACATTTGTAAAGCTCTTGCCGAGAGAGTCAAGGTTGTTGGTGATTTCTGTGAATCGTGTGAACATGGCCTTGATTGACTCGTCAGACTTCATTTTGAAAAGCTCATACTTTCGAAGGAAGATGCTGATCTTGGTGTCTTTCACTTGGCTCGTTCCTTCATAGGTGACGACCAGTTTGTCCCAAATCTCTTTAGCTGACCTACAAGATGAAATACGGTTAAACTCATCAATGCTAAGACCACAATAAAGTAAGTTGATAGCCCTGTAGTTTTTGGAGACGAGTTCAAGATCCGCTTGGATGTATTCAGACTCCTTCTTTGCGACTTCGGTTCCATTTGGTCCGTCTTTCTTTGGGCTTTTCAGACCATTCTCTATAATGTTCCAAAAGTCTAGATCTTGATCTATAATGAACATCTTCATCAAGGATCTCCAGTGGACAAAGTTGTTTCCTACGAAGAGTGGTGGTCTGCTCGTGGAACTTCCCTATGCAAATCCTCCGCTTGCTTCACCAGACATGATCGAAAACTCACAAGATTGTTAGATCAAAAGCAGTGAGTAAAGCTCTGATACCAATTGAAGATTCGATAATATAAAACTAAGTAATATAGAAATACTCTAGAGGGGGGTTGAATAGAGTATGCCGGTTTTTCGCAGATAGTCTCAAGACTTTTGAAGCTCATGCAAAACCCTTTGAGATTGGACTTAGTCTTTTCTCTGAAAACCTGAATCACAAAGTTAAACAATTCGAACCAAGTGCGGAAATAAGGTAAAGCAATAAAGTAAAGGACTCGATGAGTTGTTTACGAGGTTCGGCACGAACTTGGCCTACGTCCCCGCTTAGGGTTTTTCCACAACCCTAGGATTCAACCGGCTTTTATTGATTCACAAGACTTAGGATCCTAGTAGCTCCCCGAGAAGCCTCTCTCCTATACAGTTGCAATCTAGTCTACTCTCGTTCCCTTGGAGTCCTAGACCAATCTAGAAGAGCCCCACCTCTCTATGCTATCTAGTACAATCCTCTTACACTTAGTGAATCAATCGCCTAGTGTTCACTTCCCGAGTTACAAACTCTCGAGTATAAAACTATAACTGAATATATCCTATAAGTTCACTGTGTAACTCTCAAATGCTTTGAAATGAAATAACAGACTCTTAGGACAAGCAGAGAGCACACGAAGACAGATTTCTCTTGAAGGCTTGGAGTGTATGAAAGCTCGTGTTCAATGAATGTGTGTGTCTGTCTTCATCTTCCTTCTTCTTTATATTGAGACAAATCGGCGCCAAGGATCTTCTCCAACGGCTAGACAAGATCATGGCATAGACTGGATCTTTTATCTTTGGAAACTTCAAGTCCACAATCTTTCCGATTTGAATCTTCTCAACACGCATCACAAGGAAGGAAATAATTCGAAAATACTTCCTGAAAGGTTACTTAATAATATAATGAAAGTATATAATAATATTAAATAATATTCGGACATAATAACATATAGAACAGGTTTTGTATTTCATCAACACTGTTAAAGCTCCAAGACCTTTGACACAGACATACTGTCAAGACCTTTGAAACTTATTCTGATTGTCATCAAGGGAGGGAGTTATCACATGGGTTGTGGGGTGTGTGGGTGAAGGCACTTGCTATGGGGTTTAGATATTGAATGTCAATGGTGGGTTAAGTGATGGGTTGTGGAAGGGTGACAATGGTGGGTGCGATTGAAGGATGAGGAGGGTGATTTTCGGGTATAGTTAGGGAAAATTGCCGGTTAGGGTTTAGGAAGGCTGAAGATGGTAGTAATTGTGAGAGTTGAAATTGGGATATGGTGATGTTTTGGTGGGCGACTGAAGAAGAACGATTGAGGTTTGAGTCGTGTTTGATTTGGAATTTTTTTGTTTGAAAGAGAAATTGGGTGACATCGGTTTTGAATTGGATGGGAAAGTACGTCATTCATTCGCATATCTTCGTTTTCTGCACAATCTGCATAACTTAGGTGACAAGAGTAAATGCACTCATGACATGTGACATATTCAAGGTGACACGTAAATGTTGATATTTAAAGGATATTGTCCTAATCGATCATTTCGATCTGAAATTAAGTGACAACTAGAATCTAATATGAACTTGAATAGTCCTACGAATACCACATATTCCCTTTGATGTCATTCTCTTGTTTTTTATTTCAATTTCATTGATTGTTGGACAACAATGTCGTTTTCTGTTTTAATTGGGCTTGTTTCTGAATTATAAATGAGTTTTGACGTACCGAGGTCAATCGATGTTGTTTTCTGAACGCTTTTGTGCACCTTAGTCCGTATGAGTGATGCTAAAAACCTAATCTCTGTAGATGAAAGTGTTGGAGGAGTTCGTCAATGGATTGCGGGTTGCTAAAGAGATAGGAAGAGCCAAGGAAGAAAGAGAAAGGGATGATAGCGCTTCTTTTAACATTGATGCAAAGAAGGAGAGTGATGTTGGGAAAGATAGAGCTGAAGACAAACTTGTCGATGAAAAGGAAGGAGATGGGGGAGGGGGGCACGAAAGGATGAGGAGGTAAGTTTGTTTTTGGGTGGCATGATGTTTTATGTTGAGTGACATGGGAAATCGGGGATCTATTTTAAAGTTAGAATTTGTTTTTCAGGTCGTTTATGTCGATGTGGTTACAGCGATTGCACCTGAAGTCGGGGAGAATCCACTACAAGGACAAGATGATAAGGCAAGCTCTTATGGTCCATCGAAAGGATGGTGTCGAAGATGTTAGCAAGGAAGATGATGCAAAGGTGCTTGTCAAGGATGGGGGGAAGGGTGGAGAGGACCCGGACATGGATGTTGAGGTGACTGCGATTTAACAAGGAACAAAGATGGGGAGACTGAGGACAACGAACACAAGGGAGGGGAGACGGAGGGTACACCTTACCACCTTATATCAGAGCTTGTTTTTCTTTTCACTAGATGGTTATGAACATTGTTGTGATTGTACTTTATGAACTTCATTGCCCAAAGCTTGTAGGATGTTATGATATCTGTTGGTGATAAGTTGTAGTATTTTATAATATTGGTTAGTTAGTAGATGTTAGTCTTCTATGAACATCATATGTAGTTGGGGTTTCTTTATCCACATACTTGTTTTTATAATGTTTGGGTCGAAATAATAGTGACATGTGAAATCCGTCATGTGACAAAGGCATACAAAGAGGTGACATGGGTGATTTCCTTATGAAAATGGCAGACACGATCAGAAATGTAAATCGGCAAATTCAAACAGGTGACACGTGAAATATGTCATGTGACACTGTACAACTCCAAATCATCCTAGTCTTCTTCGAGCTTCACTTCAAAACCTTCGTCCTCATCCGAGACCCCAAAGTCGAATGTGGGGGTTGGCCCATCGTCATCCTCCTCCTCACTGCTAATGGATATCACCTCCAACCCCTGACCTATGTCACCCATATCACCTGAAGAGGTATCCGTGTCCCCCAATTCAATCACATCCAGATCCTATACCCTGTCATCCAAACGACGCATTCATCGGGGCGTACATCAGGTTCATGCAACTCCTCACCAAAGACGCCCCCACATTCGAGGGACTGGACGACGCATTCATCGGGGCGTACAGGCACATGTTCGTTGTGGTCATCTTCCATGACAGATTGTTATAAACCAGTTTGAAATTTATATGACTGCGTGGTTGACCTCGTTGCCGAACATCCGTTACTTGATCTTTGTTGATTCATGTCGTTGGTTACAACTTTTAGGACATTATCATATCAGTTGGTTACTTGTTTCACTCATTTATGACATTGATTGCTTAGTAGATGTAATACTTTTATGAACATCCTCTGTAGTAGGGGTTTTCTCTATCCACGTACTTGATTTCATATCGAATGTGTGAAATTAATGGTGACACGTAATATATTATAGGTGACACGGGCATATAAACACGTGACACGGGTAAAAGTTGACATGTTAATTATGACAGGTGGCACGAGAATAATAACAGGTGACATGTGAAATTGATATTGATGCCATTTCAATTTACAGAATAAGTAAATGTGCATCCACAAAATACCTGAAGTTTTAAACCAACCTACTTACCCAAAATTACACCAAACTACAACACCCAATACTTGAAGTTTGTGAAATGTGCATGGACCCAAAGGGGACTCCAACCTACTTACCCCGTTCCCCAACCTAGTTACCCAAAATTACACCATCCTAATTACACCAACCTACCTACTAACCACAAAAGTATTACGAAGTTCTTAACCACATACCTTTCAAAATGGTCCAACCCCTGACCCTAAAAACTGATAATGCAAAATAAAACCCAGCTTCTGAGGTAAGCCGTTGGACCACAAGCAAAGCAACATAGCTACAAACGACGATGCTTCCCGCGGGAAAACTCTCCCCGGGATGGGTACCTGGATGTCTTGGGTCGACCAGGCCGCCGCTTCAGAGTCGGGGGGAGGCACGCCATGCTGGACATGCCAGGGGGAATCCTCCATTCTGATCTTGGAGGGAGTGGGTATAGCACATCCGCGTAACACGCCTTCCATACTGCGACTTTGTAGACCTCTTCGTCGTAAACTCGAAGCAATTCTCCACCGTATTCCAGCGAAGGCGAGTCAGCACCTCAGTCTTTGATGCAAATAGTTGTCCCTCCGAAAGTTGAGTAATGTTGCGTCGTGGGTCCTGGGTACGAGTCGTTGCTCTAATCATCATAGCATCAATGTTCTGATTCGTAGGTGGGGAGACGCTAGTCCTGGGCTTAAAATTTTCGAGTTCCCTCATCACCTCTTCCTCGACTTCCTCCTCCACCAACTCCCTCATACTCCTGTCCTCCTCCACATCGTTGGATTCCAAGTCATATTCCCAATCTTCTTCGAGCTTCACTTCATAATCTTCGGCCTCAAACGAGCTCCTAAACTCTTTCGTGGAGGTTAGCCCATCGTCCTCTTCCTCGCTGCTAAGGCATATCACATCCAAACCAGGCGCCGTCTCACATGAAGAGGTAATCGTGTCGCCCAACTCTATCACCTCAAGACCATGTACCCTGTCACCTACACACATTCCCTTGTCACCTGACGTTTTATCCTTGTCAGGATTGTCCATCGCAGGCTGACCATGTACCCTGTCACCTGAACACATTCCCTTGTCACCTAACGTATTACCCTTGTCAGGATTGTCCATCCCAGGCAAACACTGTACCCTGTCACCTGAACAAATTCCCTTGTCACCTGACGTATGACTCTTGTCAGGATTGTCCATCGCTGCCAGCTTCTTACTCTTCCGTATGACCTCGATCACCTCTCCCTCGGCATGTAACACACCATCTACACACAAGGGGGTTTGATGTGCCTTACCGGATGCATCATCGTTAACAATCTCAGCCAAATTGTCCACTTTTTGCGACGAGGGTGGCCCACTGAGGCGTTCTTCCCCGGCAGGTTGCTTCACTTCAAAGCTCTCCGTCTCCAATGGCCCGACATATATCGCCAGGGGCAATGGGTCTTCTCCGCACTTTAAGTTCAGATATTTAAATGCCTCGAGGTCGTCATCATCAGCAATAATGATCAGCTGATCCCCTTCTTTCGACTTCGGCACGTACCACAACGCCCACTCTGCATATGAGGCACCATCGCCACCCTTCAGCCTGATTACATTTTTCAAAGAGTTGAAGTAGATGTCCTGTTTTATCATGATATTCTTCCGAGCCCTCGAACCCACATACACCCATGTACCTTTCTCGACCATCCAAGAACCATGGAGGATGAGATTGACGCATACCAAGGTGTTGCCACCTGAAAAACAAAACCAAAGTTCAAAAGAGAGATTGATGAGTATCTAACGCCATAGATGAAGAGTACTTCGCATAAAACACTTACCCCTTTCTTCTGCCATCAAAGGTTTCTGGGGCATCACATTGACACGGAGATTTTGATCAGTGACAGGTTCACAGATTGAAGCCGACACGTGCTCTGGAACTAGAACAGCAAGTCGGGAGCTTGTCTTCCATGGTGGAACATTCTCCTTCTCTCCCATCTCTGTCTCCATGGGTTTCTACTTCAGAAATTGTGGGGAAGAAGAAAATGAAAAGTCTGCCCTTTATACCATACAAAATGGAAAAGGGTTCCACAAAAAAATCACATCACATCACATCACCCTCTCTCTCCCATTTTGGCGCCATACCCTTTTCTCTCTTTCCTCTCACCTGTTCCCTCCCTTTTGATTAACCTGCTACCGGCCAAATGGGTAACTTTTTCTATTTGCACAAATAACACCATAGACCACTTTTTAATTTTTCCAATACATGGTCTATTTGTGCAAAGATTTCTAAAAGTAGTCTATATGTGCAAATAGCCCATCCGGAGTTTGTGTCTGAGAGTTTCAGGTGTCTAACTTTTGCTCTTTGACTCCAGTACTATTTGTGAAAGTTGAGGATTTCTTCTTTTCTTTTTACGATTCTATTCTGTTTTTGAATTTCAGCCTGTGATTGCTGAAGTGGTCTGTTGCTTTGTATTTCTATCAGTTGGTCGTCTATTTCTTTTAGTTGTCTGAATATGTTTCCAAATGTCTTTTTGTTCCATTCTTTTGTCAGTCTCTTCAAGTTTTGAGTTTTCTTAACTAAGTTATACATATGTGAGCCATGATAGTGGGCTCTCCATGCTTGTGTTACAATGTTCTTATAGTCCTGTCTTTCTAACCACATCTTTTCAAATCTAAAAGGTTGGGCTTTGAATTGTTCTAAGTTGTCTAAATCGGTTACAATTGGACAGTGATCTGATGATGTAAATGCATGATTTTTTGTATTAATATTTGGGAACCAATTAAATATCTGATCTTGTATAAGAGGTCTGTCAATGAATTGGAAAATAGTAAACATTTTTTTTAGGCGAAACTAATTAAAATAACCCAACCTTTAAGGGGGTGTTAAAAATATATCCCAACCTTTCAAATGTAAAATAAATATCCCAACCTTTATAAGTGATGGTAATATAATATCCTAATGATTTCTCTCCAATAAAATTCTTATTTTTTGTATTGTATTACTCATGTATTTTCAATTCAAATAAAACATATAAAATTAAATTAGATGAGTTTAAAAGTTTATTAAATAAACTTTTGTAGTTTTAGATTTAATTTGTACTTAACTTTTTATATCTTTTTTTTAAATCAATAATATCTATAACAAGCCAAATAAAAAATGTAAAGAAAAATAACATATTTTCAATTAGTAAATGATTAGCTAGTGATTTAACTTATCAAAACTCAAGAATATTTTGTCAATTATAAACTTTATGTTTTACGAAATTGAAATAAAAATTTAATTATTTAGATTATTTAATGGTGTTCATTTATTTATAAGATGTAAATTATTATTATTAAACAAATATATAAAAGAATGTAAATTTTTATTTATTTTTTCTTAAATCCAAAATAAATAAATAAAAAGACAAACTTAAAAACCAATCTAATTTAATCTAATAAACTTGAATGATATTTTACACAATCAAGATATTAAAAATTATATTTTAAATATTTACTTGTTTTATTATATTTGTTTTGATTAAATTTATTTATAATATAAATACATATTAAATTGAATAATTTGAATTAAATACGTATTAAATTGAATGTTTAGGGGCGAAACTAATCATTTTTGTGGGGGAGAAAATTTTGGGATATTATATTACCATCACTTATAAAGGTCGGGATATTTATCTTACATTTGAAAGGTGGGGATATATTTTTAACACCCTCTTAAAGATTGGGTTATTTTAATTAGTTTCGCCTTTTTTTTAAAAAATAATTAAAGTATATATGACCTCAAACAGGGGATGATATGTACATTACAAGTTTTTAATAAATGCAATACAAACCACCTCAACTTCCTATAATGGCTTAACCACCCATTAATCCAACCTACCACTCTTCCACGATGGGTGTGGGTGATTGAAGACATTTGGGTTGTTGGTGTGGATGTCCACTGCTGTTATTGTAGATGATATATGTCGCATATGATGAATAATTTGGGTCGGTCTTGTCCTTCGGGTCAATTCGGGTGAGTCTCATCCTTCGATTCGGTCTTGTCCTTTAGGTCGGTCCAGGTTGGTGTTGTCATTTGAGTCAATCCGAGTTGATCTTGTCATTGATTTCTGTTTCTATTAGTCTGGATCGGTCTTTTTATCTGGGTTGGTTAGTGTGGACATAGTTTTTGTTTTATTTTTTAGTTGTTTGATTCCTCATATCTTTTTAACAAAATAATAATTTTCTATTATTCAATAGAACGTATGGACAAAAAAAGTTCATAATATTCAACATTAAAATATGTCATAGTAGAATGACAATGCATTATAAAAAGTATGATATACATGATAGAAAAGTTCATAATATTCAACATTCAAAGATATAACATATTAGAATTTACAATACATTATCAAAAGCAGAACTGTAACCCTAGTTAGTAGGTGAGAGGTCGATCATCATCTCGTCGTCTATATCCTTTGTAACGGGCAACCCTGGTTGTGAATTTCTCGTCACCTCGCCCTAGCCGCTGATGTTTGGGTTATGATACATCATCCAATTTGTATAGGTAGATGGTAAAGGGAATCCGGACAACAATCAAATCTGTTAATGAAGTTAGTGGTGCAAAGATTGTTTGAACATGTGAGAGATATTTGAAAAACAATATCATCAACGAATTAACTCAGCGTTATAAAATGGTTGTAGTGACTTCTCTTATGAAGATAAGTGAAGAAGATATTTAATCCACTTTTAAATGTATTTAAAATTTTACATATATCGTATATGAGTTTTATTGTTTAATTCTATTTCTAAAAGTTTTCTATTGGATTACTCTCGTATATCAAATATTGTAATTAAATCCTCAGTTTCATATGAGAGTTTAATAAAGTGTTATTTTTTTTTATAATTCAAGTCTTCATCTATTTAATTTTGTTTCATTTATGTTATTTATTTGATTATCATCTTATTTATTAGAGCATGATTGCATGTTCATATAAGTCTAAAATGGTTCCAATGACATTAAAATCCATATAATCACAAGCGTTGTAACATTCCCTCTAGTTATAAAAGGGATATTACACCAAGAACATCTGACAAAAGAAAAATGAAAGTTGTGTCCATTGTGAATGACATGAATGAGTGTAAAGACCTCGGGCTTTGAAATCATATTTAAAAAATAAAATAAAATAAAATGGATTTAAGCCGGATAATTCGAATATTTGAAAATCCTCGTCCTCACCTTGAAAATAGTGTTTAAAATCCTTAAAGCGGAATCCGGTCAAATTTTTAAACTTTTGAAGGGCAATTCCGTCCTTTCACCTCAAGATTTGAAATGAGCTTTAGATGTCGATATCCTCATGATTTTAAAACACTAATTTGATCGAGTCGGGATTAGATCAAGAGAGTGGGAAACTAACTTTTGGGAACTAACGTCTGGAAATTCGAACTAGCGCTATCGAGACCACAAACCTTGCCTTATCCCTTCACTCTTGCATTCAAAAATTTCAGCCCCATTTTGATCCTTGTGTGATTTGAAATTCAAAGGCTCCTTCCACACACCTTCCTCACTCCCTAAAATGGCTAGACACCCACATTGCTTTCTCCCATCTTTTTGCCTTGTCCACACCCAAAGTGGCAATGAGACAAAAAAACCTTCAACTCCTCCCTTTCCCATCTAATTTGAATCACCCAAGACCCCTCCTTGGCTCTTTAGAAATCATATTTGGGATGCTTATGTCCTATTCACAAAACAAAACACAAACCCTATAACACTCTCCACAAAACCTTATCCAAAGGAACTCTCTTCTTCCTTTATTTCTCCATTTTGGCTGAGAGCTTCCAAGCTCAAAGATTCCCCCTTTTAGCTTCTAAACACCACCTTCCCTCAGCCACAAAATCCCCTCCTCCCTCCCTTTCTCATTTGCTCGCCATCAAAACCATGAAACCGAGCTCCTAAGCTTCCCTTTCTCCTTGTCGTGAGTCTCCAAGCTCCAAACCACCTCCATTCCTCTTATTTATTCTTTGATCAGCTAGCAAGCATCCTCACCATCGCCTCATTGACACCTCCCGAGCAACAGCACACTCTCAGGAGCCCGGAGAAGCACTCGAGGAGCCATTGAAGACCATTCCCACTGTTTCAGTTTTGAGTGCAGTAAGTGGTCGTTTCACCCTTCCCCCTCCTTCTGTTTGAGTAAAGGCTTGCCTTTAACACCCCCACACTCTTCCTAGGCACCCTCGCATAAGATCTATCCCAAACAGAGCCAGGACGAGCCTCCACAAGCCATTTCCGTCAAGAAGAACACTAGGGTGAGGATCCTCATTTCTCTCAATTTTTCATGTCCTTTTTGTGCTAACACATGTATTGAGGTCAGGATAGGATGTGAGGAAATCTAGGAGTGAGAACACTAACAATGGTGGCCTCGATGAGCTCAAAACCAGAGCTCAGACGCGAGTTTCGCCGCGGCGAACACGAACAAGCCATGGGAGTGGGATTTCGCCGCGGCGAGTGTGAGCCCAGTTGGACTCTGAAGCACCTGGGCCTTGCCATGGTGAAATTAGGTTTTGTCGCGGCAAAAGCCTATCATGGCTGCGAGGACCCCCGTCTCGCGGGGTGTCCACTGAGTAGGTTCGCCACGGTGAAACTCACCTTTGGGAGACTTGGGTGATTGACTATTGGACTTTGGGTTGGGTTTTGCGATACGATTTCAACGAGGTCATAAATTAGCTTTGAAATGTATATTTTGATGGATGAACTTGGTTTTCAAGAAGGTTTTGGGGAAAACATTTTCAAAGGTCGGAAAGCCGTTTTGCATATTCAGAAAGAGTTTTGGAAAAAGGTTTGACCACATCGAAGTTCCTCAATAAAATGAATCATGGATTTGACTAATGATTTTGAACTTGGGTTTTGTAAACAAAGGTGTTAAGGTCTTGAACTAATTTAAGGGTTGACTAACTTGGTGAACCTTACATGATGTTATGATACGAGAAACCTTATATGCAAGCATGATGTTGTGTGACTAATATCATGATATTGTGTGACTAATAGCATGATTATGTGGTGATATTGTTGTAAGATTGTATATAATGGATATACATGTTGATGCTAAGTATGACTATGATTTGTTATATGACGATGTAATATGCTGGTAGAGATATATGTTCAAGTATGATTAGGATATGCTAAGATGTGATGATATGGACTTGAATATATGTATGTACTTGTGTTATGCGGATTATTGATGAGATATGGGGATGATGGGATATGTGAAGTATGACATGAGGTATGAGTTGCACTTGGGGATGATGAGTTGGGAATTTTGACGATGAGATCTTAATGTGTGAACTATATGGAACTATGTGTGTGCTTATATGTTGAATATAGACTTATATACTCATCGTGATTACTAGGAGATCTTAAACTGTTTTAGTACTACAATGTTGTTCTACACCGGCAGGTAAGTTTTCTCTTAGAGCTTACTCAGATTGAACAGAATCACTTCCCTGCATATATGTGCATGATATACTAAGTGTTGCATATGCATAAGAGCATGTCATGTAGTACCATGCTAGGACTTGCACAAGTGAATGAACATCCTTATTCTGTACGCGTTTGTAAATAGAACAACCGTTATCTGCGAAGTAACTAGAGTCTTTGCTAGGTTCATAGGACAGCCCAGTCCCATCGGGTTTTGTCCTGAGTCAAGTCGAGTCATGAGTAACACCAATATGAGCATTACTACGAGTTGAGCTTGCAAGCTTGATTCAATTATATGAGCATGATTATGTAATGACGACGATTGATTATCAATTAGCATATATACATCTGAGCAGTGGTGGCCGCAAAACTTTGTGAAAGGTGGGGCGAAATTTCACAGTAGGAAAATATTGTTGTTACCTCGAAAATTAGAATGTTAAGATTTTTACCCCAATAGAACAGTATTATCATATATATCACAATAATTCCTCAATATAAGTGGGAAATATGAACAAGCTACAACAACAAAAAAGCTTTCAAAAAAAAAACTTCAAAATGGCCCTTATATATACAACTATAATATAAACACGTTGAGGAAAATAGGTTCAAGGTGTTGAATTAATGTACCAGAGAAATGAAGCGCCCTGGTTGCTCGCACTGTAAGGAGTCCCATTCCTTCAAGTTCCTCAACTAGCTTTTTGTCGACCTCTGGTACAACCATTTATGCAACAGACTGTAAGAATTAGCAACCTCGGAACCTACTAATGAGGATTATCCAAGACATCTTAATACTACATGGAAACAACTTTTACTTTATTTTCTACTATTGGCAGACAATTAATATTCAAGGCACCAACCCTTCAAAATAGACAATCTTGGAGTATCAGAGAAACTAAGAATGAAGGAATTTAGGGTGAAATCATAAAAGAGCTGATAAGAATTTAGGAACAAAAAAGGTTAAATCTTCAATAAAGAATGTGCAATTAACCTTCGGATTGGGTACTAGTATTAGCATTGATATCCATCGGAGTTCCATCATTGGCATTGGTGGGCTTTGGAGCTTCCAAATTGATAGGCTTGGCCGCCTCCAGAGTCTTGTCTTTGAATTCCGTATGCCCGGAGCGTTTCGTTTGCAAATCACTCTCCTAAGAAAGAAAAAGAAGAGAAACGAGTAACAACTAACAAGCTCAACATCATCTCCATCAACAAGCTCAACATCATCTAAATCCCTAATCTTAAACAAATAACAAAATTTCAATTATTCAAATCCCTAATCCTATTTCATTCATAACTCATAAACAATGAAATAAACAAATTATAATAATCAAAATCCCCAAGTTTCACACTTCAAATCTCAAACTCTAAAACCTAACAAAATTTCAATCCTCCAAATTAATTCAAATTTCAACATTTCAATTATGATAATCAAAATACCTAATCCCAATTCATTCATAAACAATAAAATAAACAAATTAGGATAATCAAAATCCCTAATTTTCACACTTCAAATCTCAAACCCTAAAACATAACAAAAATTTCAATTCTCCAATTCTCTAAATCAATTCACATTTCAAACCTTTCAATTGTAAACAAATCAATAACACAAATTCAATTAAAGATTTAAGTACCTAAGAATAACAAAATTGGAGCAAACTTACCGATTTCACCCAAAGCCCCTGATTTTTCGAGTCCTTGTTCACTGTGAATGTCTTCAATCGTCGGATGTGAGAGCCGAGAGACAGCCCTAGTGCAGGCGGCCAGGCCGGTGGAGTGGTGGTCGCTGGTCGGAACGGTGCAGGCGGCCAGACGGTCAGGTGCAGACCCTTCGCTCGCGTCTCGCCCTTCGCTTCGATCGCGTCTCGCCCTTCGCTTCCCGTCTCTCCTTGCACGTCTCTCAGTTGGAAAATAAAATCTCACTCTCGTTTCGACATTTTTTTTTTTACACAGTGTACCCGCGACTCGAAAGGTGGGGCGGGCGCGTACACCCGCCCCACCCCAGGGCCGCCCCTGCATCTGAGGATGAAAATGTTATAGCACCGAGCTGGTCAGTCTCCACTCTAACGGAAAGGGGGGTGGAGGTAGGAGAGGGATATGTCCCTTGACATTCTATGCAGGTATCCTTTAATTACAGTACTTCATTATATATATGTATAACTGCCAGCATGCTTGTGTGTTAAATTTCGTCCTGCATTAGAAGCATGATATTAGGCATAGCGTATATGTGTACTTGTCTATGGGACCAGCCAAGTGCGGACCTCAATCTGATCATATGCCCGTCTACATTTATGCATTCCTGATCCTATCTAGTGTTGGGTGCTGTTTGGTGAGGGATGCTCATGGCGAATAATTGGAGACTGAATTGTCACTTGACCATATAAAATGCTAGTAGATTAACCACATAATAGCGTCTGTTTTGACCTGGCTCTGCCGTGACACCTTGTATTGGATTTACGTGATTATTCGGTTTAAGAGAAAATGTTTTCCCAACGTAGCACTTATGACATGTACATGTGTGTTAACACCGGATCTCCAACTGACCTCACGAGAGCCTTGGGTATGAAATCCCACTTTCAAAACCTAACTTTTGAATTTCAAACTTTCAACTTGTACTTGGTGCGCAAGATCTGAACGAAGGTATCCGACCTTTGAAACGTAATCTGGGTTGATAAACTCGGGCTGTTAAAATGAGTACGATCAGAATGGATCGACCATAGTAGTTACGACATACGAAATGCATGAGTTTTGCAATTTGGGAATTTGTTGTGTCCATAGCAAATTAGGTGACTTCAGTATAGATACTCGAGCAGCTCCACATTTTTTCTATGTGCACCTTAGGTGCAAGTAGACCATTGTTCCTGATTTATGCGCACCTATGTACATGAAGACTCACCCAACCTAGTCGTTACAACGGCTAGTTTTTTCAAAAACACTTGTCTATAAAAATCGGGGGAAACAGCTAGCAAACTCCGCATACAACCATCTTGAATGTTTCAAGAAATAATTTATCCGACCTCCTTCCAATGGTAAGTTTTAGCCATTTGCTTCAAACACAGAGAGGAACATTATCTCAAACTTGTGTGACTAAAATATAAAAAAAACTATGCAATGACGTGCACGAGCTTCTGCATAGCGTGCGATTGATGGATCAACAAATTGTGGGCATGTAGGCAAGAATGTCGAAACTAGAAAATGCAGTAACCAACAATAGTTAGGGTTTATCTCTAACTAGAAATAAGATCACGTAGAAAGCAATAAGCTTCAGCATCAGAACCGGGTACCCCCTCAACCTTGTGTTTGGCAGCATCAGAACTGGGCAAGAGACTTAGGCTGTGTTTGACAATAGATTGTAAGAAGTAGATTTTGTGTAGATTATGTAAATTTTGGAGGTTATGGTTTTTTTTTTGTAGATTATGGAGATTTAAGAGGTTATGTTTTTTGGGGAAAAATCTCGTGAAAAGCTAGAAAGGTGTTTGATGTGGGTAAGATTTGTAAGGGGTTTTTCTTGGCAAAATGTCCAAAATGCCCTTCACTTTTACCCCTCTTCTCCTACCTCCCTCGTCTCCAACACCGAGCTCCTGTTGTTCGCATCAGCCCATGGTCTTCTTCCTCCCTCACTAATGAAATTTTGATCAATTTCTCAAATCTTCTCCTCCAATCTCATTAATGGCTACCGTATTGTTCCACTGCGAACCCGAAGAGCTCCAATTTCATGGCAATCAGGAGGGCACCTCCGCCTCCGCCTTCCATGGCAATCAGGGTGTCTCCTCCTTCCATGGCATTCAGGCACCTCCGCATGTGCGGTGCAACCTATGCGGGGGTTATTTTGCCCTTGTCCATTGCTCTTCGGTTCTGATTTTTTCTCGGGGCTTTGTTTACCTTGCCATTTGCTTTGCGATTCCAGAACACATTTGGAGGCGACAGCGGAGGCAAAGGAGTTCAATGCTGGAGAAGGAGCTTGAGGTTGAAGACGATGGTGAGCGAGTCTCACAGGGCACTCCTGATTGAAAATGAGGAGGGCAAGAATGACCAATGATTTCGAGAAGCTCCACAAAATCTCTGAAATCTTGACCCCCTAAGCTTCCATTTTGCCCAAAATCAAATCTAGGAAAGCTCCTCCGGAAGCTTGAAAAGCTTCTACATAATCTTCTCCCAAACACCACAGCATCAGATTTGGTTTTTTTTTTTAAAGCTTGAAAAGCTAAAAAAATTGGTGCTAAACATGGCCTTATTCTGCAATTTACTGAAATTTGTCTTATCAATAGTCGTTTCGACATCTTACCATAGGTCTTATATATGTTTTTATTTTGCATTATTTTAGCATGTTCCATGGTTACCTACATGACGTATTACCCTTTCATCTATAAGAAATGAATATTTTGCCCATATATTTTAAGAACAATATGAATTACAAATCAACGAGGAAGAGAGATTCAGGTCTTGGATTTCCTCTTGTTATACGACATGCATGGTGACATGTTCTATTTTGGATCCCACTCTTTTGTTCGCCTTGTGTGCTCATTTGAAAGCACGAATAGCGATAATAAGGGTGTTGATAGATACACCGCAAATCCAATAGTAAAAAATGCACGTCCTTAACGACGTGCAACCCTTCTGACTAATTAGCGTTTTAAAAAAATTAATTAACCCCTTTTAATCATGCACGTCCTTAAAAACGTACATGATTTGGGGTGTATATAGCGAACATGGATAATAAAATAAAACAACATACAATAATAATCTGGTGAAACCCACAATGAAGCAGGGTCTTAGAGTAAAGATGTGAAGTAGTTGAAATGATGTTTCCACCAGACTCGTCAAATACTACATAAATAACAAACAAATAATGAGCAATAAGTAGAGAACCAAAGACAAAGGAGGACAAAAAAAAGGGAAACAAAACTGCAAGAAAGAGGAAGACACAATACAAAGAGTAAGTGTTGTCAACCATAATGAAATGAAGATCATTATTTGTTTGAAAGTTAGCTGTGTACAAATTAAAATTAAGTTAGCTTTGTTTGAAAGTTAACTACACTATAAATTATGTTAATAAATTCATAAATTAAAATGCACAAAGCTAACTATTAAACACAAAGCATAAAATGCACAAAACCCTGGTAAATAATGCACAAACCTAGTTTTCTTATAATGCTCTGTAATTAACATTCCTTACAAGATAAGTACATCCAATCCAACTCTAGTGGAACAAAATTTCTATCAAATATATTTCAAAATAAACCACAGATTCGGTCCAAATCCCCGGCCTCTTGGTCTATGATCTTGGTCTATAGTCTATAGTATTCATCAATCTTGCAGTCCTTTGCAAGCCTTGGTAAATAATAAACAAAAATAAGGCAGAAGGGAGATATCCTTTACAAGTTCGTTCATAAACAATCTCATTCAGTCTCACTAGTATAGCAGTAGCCATTGGCTTTCGAGTTGCCTCAAGCGTTACTCTGCGCGAACCTCAGGCGCGTAGGATTGATCTCCTCCAAGCTTATCAGGATCGTACCTGTATTCTCGTCCTCAGTCCACTTAATCGATTCGTTCTCCAGTAACTTGATAATCTGTTGGACATAACCAACCAAAAATGCAAATAAGGAACCTATTCGGCGTAGTTTCATCTTGATGGAGCAAGCAAGTAGTCTTACCATTCGTACACGAGAGGCCCTTGAGGCGTCCTCCTCATTGATCCCATTGGTGATTCGGAGATACTTGACAGCTGAATGGACATGAGATAGACGGCAGAATGATTCGGTATTCGACAAAGACATATATGAACCAAGGATGGAGCGGCAAAACGTGACAGCAAACTCACATACGATGCCGGAGAAGTTACGAAGGTGGCTTTTGACGAGGCGTATGGCTTCTTTTGCTGTGTGATTTTCCAAATTGAGAGAGATAGCCTCCTCATCCGCACTGCTGGACATGAAAGACTTGTGTCAGTAAGACAAAAGGATGCAACATAGCGCCAAATCTGTCAGCATTATGAGGATACCAAACCTGGATGAAAACATTCTTTTTGCCGATTCCTCGTTGGCTTCACGCGCCTTCAGGTAAAAGAACTGGCCCTATAATGGCAAACATCATGATTGAGAAGAAGGTAATAGGGGATCGGCTGTGTTTACAGCTAAGGCTCGGCAGTATGATGAAAGATTGGACAATTTTACTAATAGACCAAGAAACTGACCTTATCAGCCAATTCTCTTGATCGAGCAGTCTCACCCTTGGCAAATGCCTCTGCAGCCTAATATGAAAGCACAAGAATTGCATTAAGGAATCTAAAACTGCAAGTCTTGAAGTCCACAACTACATCTTAATTGTGCAGTAGTTCTTTAAACTGAGCTTCTTACAGCTTTGTAATATGAGTTCATAGTAGAACGATGTTCCTTCACAGCTTGTCGAAGGGCGCAATATTCACTGTCCAGTTCTGCAGATTGAAATTTCAGAGAAGAGAATATTCAAAATCCAATACCAAAAAGAATCTCAAACTTGCATAACAGTAATCCTAATTCCAGGCTGTTAGACTACAATAAAGTCTAACCAACAATATGAAATGACCCATTTATGAAGCTCTCTCACACTTGCAAAATCTGCGGTTCACAATCAGCCAAAGGAACTTTACTCTTCGAGTTTATATTCCATTTTTGTACAAACATTACTCCTAGAGGTTCTATTCAACATTCATTTGAAACACCTTTCTTTTCTAGGAAAAATGAAAGGATTTTTTCTTTTTTTAGAACTATATTATGTGAGATCACGAGATTGATTGTAATGTCCTCCTTGAGGGTTTCCATTCATTGATAAACATATATATAGGTTACAAAGGTATTGGTGTGAGATCACGAGATTGATTGTAATGTCCTCCTTGAGGGTTTCCATTCATTGATAAACATATATATAGGTTACAAAGGTATTGGGCCTTTTGGCCCACTATACAATATAAGACCTATGTAATCTATCATATTCAAGTAATGCATGATTTCAAAAAAAAAAAAATTCAAGTAATGCATCTCAGAAGAGCTATAACTGTCTGAATAGATTTATTCAATATTATGTTGACTGATGATCAATGCAATATAGAAAAAAGAGACTACATTTATGAAAAGAGTTTTAAAAAAAGACGGTCAAGTTCACGACTTCAGAGTGAAGAGGATGGTCTTTCACTCAATTGATCCAGCAGACTGCCAGAACTGCTCAATCATAATGGAAGGATTGAGCGAGTCAGCGCTTCAGAACTCATGCAAACTTTTCTACTAGGCCAAGGTGTGCATTATCTAATCTAAATGATGTTCCAAACTTATAATGCATCAGAATGGGTCAAAGACAGAAGCTGACTTCCTTTACAGACTAGTAGACTACTTATATACATTAGATATCAAAAAATTAATAGAAATAAGGCGAGGCCTAAGGTTTGATCTAAGTTGCATACCTTCATAGTCATCCTCAGGTAGGCTTCTAGTCTCAGATTCCTCCTTTTCGTCCTTTAAAGGTTCAACCGACGATGTCCTTTCTGCTCCAACAGCCTGATTTCTTTCTCGAACCTTACCCTGTAGGATTTTGAATTCACAATAGAATCTGCTGGTAAAAAATTTCATTCATAGAGCTGTAGCATAAAGTGTCAACGATAGACCAAACAGGGAAACTACAAAATTAAAAGAAGCTATAAGCCTGCTGTTTCTGAGAGGGGGTGGCTAATTCAGAGTAACTTGGTGTCTAAATTTTCATATAAAAATTTAAGTAAAAATGCCCTTTGAATATGTCAGAAGAAAAACGAAAAGAAACAGAAACTCTCATCCAACAACCTGATTCAGCATTTCAGCATATGATTCTAATTACCTTACCTCATTCAGTTCATACTTTGAGTAGTAATTCTCTGCTGCTACATCAAGTAGCTTCTCCAAGCTCTGCAATTTGAGAAGCAAATACACAAGTCAATTGTTATTTTGATGCAATATAGTACTTGCCTTCTTTAGTGACACCAACTAAATATCACAACAAACTTTGGTGTCACTACAAAAGCCAAGTATTGTCGGATAAGAATTGAAAATTCAGTAAAGGAAAGAGCAATACATATCATACGTATAACATACCTTTTTCAGGTCATAATCACATTCACCTGAAATGCAGTATGTAATTTTGATCAGCCATAATACAAAATACAATAACAATGAGAACTGACCAAATAACTAATAGGAATAAACAAACCCACAATTGGTTGGCGAATAATGCAATTATATGGTTGCAATGATATATATCATGGTTTCATCACGTTGGATGCTTTCAAAGAGTTGGACATAAAACTGATCATAATTAACTGCAATGAAGATCTGGGAAGACATCAATGACAAACCACTGCAGGAAGCCTAGTTCCTAAAGAGTATATGCCAAGGACAAATTATCCATGTACCCTTCAGGGTTCGTGTCAATGTCATCATGAAGGGTAATGAAGATTTTCATTCAAAGGGTCTCAAGTAATGAGTCAAATTGGCCTCTAGATAACTTCCATCCAAATTCTATTTCTACATCAGCAGTACGCATTTCTGTGAGAACTGCGAAAGCATATCCGAAGCAATCAGGAGCAGTCAACGCCACAAGGCACACAAATCAGTTACGGTGACCCATGATTAGAGATTGCTACTCAGCCTTGAACATCAGAAGGAACTGCTTTTAGAGTTCAAATGTACCATAAACCAAGGAAAGAAAGACAAACGATAAGCTATATGGTGAGTCCATACCAAGAACTCGCCGAATTACATCTCTGTCAACTTGAAATCCGTGCTGTAGCATTTTAAAAAGAAAATTCTCATATTCCTCATGCTGACTGATAACTGGGTCAGGTGAGGAATTCTTCACAGAATGTTTCACAACCCAACGCATCTCAGGTTTCGGAGGTCTTACACCCTTTGAAATTCCACTGGCTGCAGCAGCATATCTTTTTCCAGTAAAGTGCGAGACAGGGCTCGTTGAAGCAAGGTTGCCTTTTCTCCTCCAGACTCGAGAATAGGCATCCCCGTTTTCAGAAGATGACTCAAAATTTCCACTGCTATTGGAAGATTCCGAGCTTATTTCATAAATATCATTTCGATCAGTATAAGTTTCACATATACCGTTATTTTCCTGCATCCTAGATAAAATTTCACCAGCCAATTCTCCATTATGCCCCGCTTCACTAAAAGCAGAAGCTATATCTCTAAGGGAAAATATAGAGCCGAATGCATCAACCAAACTCTTCAAGGCTTTCTCATCAGCATCAAGCTCCCCGTTGCTCGAACTTGAAGTAGAGAATGCCATATCTTAGTTGGTGGAGCGAATTGTTAACTCTCTTCAAGTTCAAGGCAAAGTAACTTAATGTTAGAAAACTTCATTCGCACATCTATACTAAAGCTGTGATCTTTACGTTATCCAGCAAAACAAGAATCATCCATTTATAGTAAGTAACAATAGAATCCACCAAGAGTCTGAAAATTCATACTGTAATAGACCCAAAAAAAAAAAAGATACCATAACTGAAAATTCTTAAAAGAAACAATCACAAAAAATCACCATATAAAGCATCCAGATAACTGTAAGTAAAGCATCACATGTTCATATACAAGTACAAACTTTTCTGAACTGCTGAACGTTTCAAATTTTGGGGCTTTTGATAAAGGGGAGCCTAAAACATCAGTCAATGCACTCAACTCGATCTTGTTTTCTTCAGGGATTCGGCAAGGCACGAATTAAAACGGCAATCTAACCTCCCAGTAATGATAAAATCAGAAGAAAAAAACCTAAGCAAGGAACTCGGTCTTGAAATCAATACCAAACGAACCATTCACTCCCGATCAAGCACCTCTAATTCCCCCGAAAGTTCCCCCGATCAATTCCAAACGAACCATTCAATCCTGATCAAGAACCTCTAAATTCCCCCTAAAGTTCTTGCCTTTCAAGATAAAGAGTAAATCTTTCCAATCGAATTCAAGATCCAGACGCATAGAAAAAGGCAATTGATTCAGCACTTGCATTTATGAAAAACAGCAGAAACGGAAACAACAAGAGCTGGTAATAGCAATCAGATCGAGTTGCAGCTTTTTACTTTGATTTGAAGTTGGGGGTTTCGGAGAAACGCTTAAAGTGTCTTCACGGCTTCTTGCACCTCTCCAAGAACCGTTTTACAGAGTTTTTGCTCACTGTCTCCGTCTCTTGTCTCGCCACTTATACTGACCTCTCTGACATCTCGACTGAGAGAGAGGGAAATTAAAAAAAAAAAAAAAAAGGAAAGAAATTGGCGCTCTGCTTGGCGTGTTTCCTGGTCGTACTTTTTTTTTTTTAACTTCTCGTTTGAAGTGGTGAGCAAAAACAAGGGAACCGTTCTACTAGGACTGTAAAGATTCGATTTCTCATTGCATTTGTCTGGATTCCGAAAAATAAGTTTTACATTTTGAATTTTGATAGTACATCCGGTTGTTATCGAGTCAGCTATCATCTAATCAGTTTTGGGCCAAATTAGGACTATGGGTCCTAATATACATTTACAATGGGTCAACATGACAATAAGTTATAATATAACTTACAATGATACAAAGAGTAACTATCGGGTTTATAATCTAATTGAAATTTAAAAAATACTTTTTATTTATAAATTATACTCCATCCGTTCATTAATAAGTGTAACTAGTACGATCCCCGCGCCATGGCGCGTTTTTTTTAAAATTAAAATGTTATATATACAAATATTATAAATTATTAGTAAATGTTAAGATAAAAATCATAAAAAAAAAACTTTATAACAAATGTATCTTATAATTATCTCATAAAATTATTTTTAAAAAATCTTATGTAAAGTATAATACATAAATATAGATATTTTAAATTACTCAGTAATAATAATATCAATATCATTATAACATTGTTTAAATGTGATGTGTCATAATCAATAGTTATATTTAATGTTTTGAATTAAGCTCAATAGTTAGTAAATAAATTTGTGTTAAGCCCAATAGTTATATTAGATTGAATTCAATGTTTTGAATTAAGTCCTATTGTTAGTAAAATTAAAGAAAAAAGAGAATTAAAAGAAAAAGAAGAAAAAATGAGAATTAAAGAAAATAAAAAAAATGGCAAAAAAATATGATTGGTTAAGACTCCTAAAATGCCTCTAAGATTGACACATCATCCTAAACTCTTCTAAATTAAGAGTTTATATAGATAGTTATATTAGATTGAATTCAATGTTTTGAATTAAGCCCAATTGTTAGTAAAACTAAAGAAAAAAGAGAATTAAAAGAAAAAGAAGAAAAAAAGGAGAATTAAAGGGGGGAAAATGGAAAAAAAGTATGATTGGTTAAGACTCCTAAAATGCTTCTAAGATTGACACATCATCCTAAAATCTTCTAAATTAAGAGTTTATATAGATATAGATTGTTAGTAAAATTAAAGAAAAAAAAGAATTAAAAGAAAAAAGAAGAAAAAAAGGAGAATTAAAGGGGAGGGGGAATGGAAAAAAAATATGATTGGTTAAGACTCCTAAAATGTCTATAAGATTGACACGTCATCCTAAACTCTTCTAAATTAAGAGTTTATATAGATAGTTAGTAAATAAATTTGTGTTAAGCCCAATAGTTATATTAGATTGAATTCAATGTTTTGAATTAAGTCCTATTGTTAGTAAAATTAAAGAAAAAAAGAGATTTAAAAGAAAAAGAAGAAAAAAGGAGAATTAAAGAAAATAAAAAAAATGGCAAAAAAATATGATTGGTTAAGACTCCTAAAATGCCTCTAAGATTGACACATCATCCTAAACTCTTCTAAATTAAGAATTTATATAGATAGTTATATTAGATTGAATTCAATGTTTTGAATTAAGCCCAATTGTTAGTAAAATTAAAGAAAAAAGAGAATTAAAAGAAAAAAGAAGAAAAAAAGGAGAATTAAAGGGGGGGGGAATGGAAAAAAAAATATGATTGGTTAAGACTCCTAAAATGCCTCTAAGATTGACACATTATCCTAAAATCTTCTAAATTAAGAGTTTATACAGATATAGATTGTTAGTAAAATTAAAGAAAAAAGAGAATTAAAAGAAAAAAGAAGAAAAAAAAGGGAATTAAAGGGGGGGAAATGGAAAAAAAAATATGATTGGTTAAGACTCCTAAAATGCCTCTAAGATTGACACATCATCCTAAACTCTTCTAAATTAAGAGTTTATATAGATAGTTAGTAAATAAATTTTTGTTAAGCCCAATAGTTATATTAGATTGAATTCAATGTTTTGAATTAAGTCCTATTGTTAGTAAAATTAAAGAAAAAAGAGATTTAAAAGAAAAAGAAGAAAAAAGGAGAATTAAAGAAAATAAAAAAAAATGGCAAAAAAATATGATTGGTTAAGACTCCTAAAATGCCTCTAAGATTGACACATCATCCTAAACTCTTCTAAATTAAGAATTTATATAGATAGTTATATTAGATTGAATTCAATGTTTTGAATTAAGACCAATTGTTAGTAAAATTAAAAAAAAAAAGAATTAAAAGAAAAAGAAGAAAAAAAGGAGAATTAAAGGAAGGAAAAATGGAAAAAAAAATATGATTGGTTAAAACTGCTAAAATGCCTCTAAGATTGACACATCATCCTAAAATCTTATAAATTAAGAGTTTATATAGATTTGACTTTTCGACACGTTTTTTAAGGAGCTAAAAACTATATAAAATATTAACTTTTTAATTAATTTTTTTAAATAATTTTAAACTTATAACTAATATGTATAAAATTATTTTAAAAAATCAATTAAAAACCTTATATTTTATATAGTTTTAACTCTTTAAAAAGCGTGTCAAAAAGTCAAACGTCACTTATTTCTGAATGGAGATAGTATAAGCAATTGTTGATACATTTTTCTTATAGATATAAATAGTTTCTAAAAGAACTTAGGGTTTATTTGTCGCATACATACTCAAAAGTTAGATGAACAACTTGCATTTGAATAAGTATTCAATAATTGACTCATTTTGATACAAGATAACATAAATTGACCCCTACATTGTTTATTGGATAGATACCAAATGTTTGTGATGATAAGAGTGGTAAAAAAGCAGGGCTGTTCATTTTCGATTTGAACCGAAATTAGCCGAATCGAACCGGAAAAAAACGGAACCCAATCGAATCGACGTGTTTCGGTTTAGGTTTTCGATTCAGGGAATTTTTATTTTCGGTTTTAGGTTCGGTTCGGTTAAACCGAGGAAAAACAGATTGTTTTTTAAATGTTTTAATTTTCCCATTCCCAGTTCGTCCCTTCCCTTGGGTTTATGTCTGATTCTCCTCTCTAGTTGCTCAACTGCTAATCTACTACGTGCTACCGTTGTACAATGTACATGGTGCTATTGCAGTACTGTTGTTGTTGTAGTACGTAGACCATGAGGTTCTCTGGTAAACAGCTCGTCAGCTCTAATTGCCAATTAGGCTTGTGTTTTACTTTTGCCTTTCATGTAATTGGAAAGCCATCATAAGAGTACCATCCGCAGATATGCAATAAAAATAAGGGCCATGTGTAGGTGTATTACGTAGACTATTGAGTTTTTTTTAAAATGCTTAAATAAAATCGGTATAAAAAATGTTCAAATAAAATTGGTTCACTTAGGTTTATAACCGAATCGAAATCAAACCGGTTAAAAACCGAACCAAACCTAATAGTTTCGGTTCGATTTTCGGTTTATGTTTTTTAAAATTTAGATTTTCGGTTCGGTTCAATTTGGCTAGGTTCGGATCGGTTTTGGGTCGATGAACAGTCCTATCAAAAACCATCAACTCAAATTTCAACCATTTAAAGGTCATGTAACAATAAAAAATATAGCTTAACCTAGCGAGTGACAACCTAAAAAAAAAAAAGAAAGAAAGAAAGAAAGAATGAGGCTAGTATCATATAGTATGTTTGTAATAAATAATAGTAATAATAATAGTTGTCAAGAATGGTCAATTAAGTTTTCAATCATTTCAAGATCGGATAAATATAAATATGGTTGAAATAAATGTAGATTTAAGTATAACCTATAAATATATTGTCATGAGTAAATTATAGATATAGAGTTCATAGCAAGCAAAAAACACAAGTTTTCAATTCGTCAAAAGAAAATTAAGAAATAAAGACCCTATTGACGGCAATGGCAACTACGGAGTATTATAAACCGATTAAACAGAAATGATCCAAAAATGAAAGAGAGGACAAGGGAATGTAGATTTTCTAAATGAACTATTGAATTCTACCCTTTTTTACTTTTTACCTCACGACCCTTTTTACTTTTGAGCACACTAGGCACTACTGCACTGGCAAGCACGACATAACTAATCTTAGCACTGTTGAAAAAGGGTAAAGGGGGAGGCAACTTGAGAACTTGTACCACTCTTTATTCCCAAATATATAGGCTGCTGCTGACCTATATATGTGAATAACCCTTTAGCCAGTAAATGGGATATCGATCGGACCCGTCTCTTTATTACGGAGTACTCTGTTGCAGACTTGCAGGAATCTCTCAAAAGTTAAAATCATTGTGTTAGCATTATATTATTTATACATGTACAGTTATCATTGTACCTTCGAGTTTTCACCCATTGATATATATATAGGGGTAGGCATCTGAGATCCGTTAAGGACTCGATTCTCCAAACACTTACATGGTATCAAGTTTCTGTGTGAAACCCTAATTTTTGTTTCACACCTAACGATCCACTAAGCTGCCGCCAGCCCAGCCGCCGCCGCCAGCCTAGTCGCCGCCGCCGCCCCCTATTGCCGCCGCCGCCGCTCCCTACAGCCGCTGCCGCCGCCCCCTGTTCCTCCTTTCTCCCTTCCGCCGCAATCTCCCACCCCTTCTCGATGTCTACCGACGAGATTATCAACCCAATCAACCCTAACCCCATTTCACCCAACCCTAACCCTCCACCACCACCACAAAACCCCTTTCACTCCGCTCAATCTGTCACCAACATCAAAAATCAAATTCCACTAACCCTAGATCTTAAAAAGGTCCAATACCACACATGGGCGGAGCTCTTCCAAACCGCCTGTAAGGCTCACGACGTCATCACCCACATCGACGGCTCTGATCGTCCAACTGATGTCCCTGAGCCCCTCTGGAACCGCCTTGACTCCATCGTTCTTGGATGGATCTATGCCACCATCTCTGAGGACGTCCTGATTACTGTCCTCCAACCAAACTCTACCGCCCGTGATGTCTGGCTCCGCATAAAAGGCCTCTTCCATGACAATCAATCCGCTAGGGCAGCGGATCTTGAGGGCAAGTTCATCAACACCCGTCAGGAAAGCTTCTCCACCGTCTCTGACTACTGCCTCGCCATCAAAGCCATCGCTGATCAACTAGGCGATGTTGGGCACAAAGTTAGCGAAGAACGCCTTGTTCTTCAACTTATCAACGGCCTTTCCACCAAATTTGATGTCGTCGGTGGCATGATCAGCAACACATCGCCACTTTCGACCTTCATGGTGGCTCGCAGCATGCTCTCCAGGGAGGAGGAGAGCCGTCAGGGACGCCCCCAGGGCCCTTCCCATGTCCTTGTTTCCTCCAAGGATTTCATAACCCCGGACCCCCTTCCCCACACCCAACCCAGACAACCCCAACAACGCGGAGGACGCGGCAGATGCGGCAACAGCAGCGGTCGTCGCGGCCGCAGCAACATGCAGCGGCCGCCGCCTGGGCAGTGGTACCCGCAGCAGCAATGGTCCCCCGCTCCGCCGCCCTACCCTTATCCGACGTGGGCGGGATACCCCCTGCCAGAGTTGGTCTACACGCTGCATCCGCCACAGCAGCGGGCCCCATCCCCGGCGATGTACGCTTCACAGCAGCCTCCAGCGCACCCCATGCACACCAACCTCTCCGCCGCTTTCTCCACCATGGGACTCCAGCAGCCGGACGACAACTGGTACATGGATATCGGGGCCTCCTCTCACATGACGAACGCACCAGGTAACCTATAAACTGTTTTTAATTCGAGCACTTTACCGTCTGTTTATGTCGGAAACGGCGAGTCTCTTAAAATTGTCGGTTCGGGTCACACAACCCTTCCCAATGCCCCACCCCTACGCCTCAACAAAGTCCTGCTTGCCCTTGACCTTGTTAAAAACCTCATTTCTTTTCGTCAATTTACCGTCGATAATCACGTGGCTGTCCAATTTGACCCGTTTGGTTTTCTTGTGAAGGATCTTCGTACGGGGACCCCAATCATGCACTGCAATAGTTCAGGCGACCTCTACCCCATCACCAAAGCTCGCCCACGGTCTCCCACCGCCCCCACCGCCTTCGTCGCCCATCGTTCTGACTTGTGGCACGCTCGTCTTGGCCATCCCGGCGACCACGTGCTCCAATGTCTCCGCACTAGTCATTTAATTTCTTGTAATAAAGCCTCTGGCGTTTGCATTTCCTGTGAAATCGCCAAGAGCAAGCGTCTCCCTTTTAGCATTTCTCATTCCAGTACATTTGCACCTTTTGATCTTTTGCATTGTGATTTGTGGACATCTCCTATTTCAAGTGCTAGTGGTTTTCGATACGATTTGGTTGTCCTTGATGATTTCACCAATTTTGTTTGGGTTTTCCCCTACGTCACAAATCGGAAGCACAAAGTCACATTGTCAATTTTCACACATTTGTCCGCACTCAATTCACTTTGCCCATCAAGGCTATTCAGTGCGACATGGGAGGAGAGTTTGACAACAATTTTGTTCGCTCCTTTTGTCAACAAAATGGGATATCACTCTGCTTCTCCTGCCCCCAAACCTCTCCACAAAATGGCAAAGCGGAACGTATTCTCCGCACCCTCAATGACAAAACTAGAACCCTCCTACATCACGCCTCTCTCCCCCTCCCCTTTTGGGTTGAGGCGCTTCACATGGACACCTATCTCCACAATATACTTCCATCCAAAGCCATTGGCAACTCCATCCCAACCTTGGCACTCTACAAGCGCTACCCCTCTTACGATCACATTAGAGTGTTTGGATGTCTCTGTTTTCCCAACATGAGTGTCACCGCCCCTCACAAGCTATCCCCACGATCCACTAAATGTGTCTTCTTGGGCATCTCCCCACACCATCGAGGCTACCGTTGTCTTCGCTTGGATACAAATCGGGTTGTCACTTCGCGCCATGTGATTTTCGACGAACAGACCTTCCCCTTCGCCACACCACCCACCCCTGTTGTCCCCAACCCACCCACACCACCCAATTCCGACGAATTCCCACCCCTCCTACGCCACCTATTCCAACAAGCATCATCCGGAACCAACCCCCCGCCCAAATCGACTGGCGGCGGGCGCCGCAACCCATGCGGCGGGCACACCCCCCCGCCTATCCCGATGCACCCCTTGCGGCGGGTACACCCCCCCCCCCCCCGGCAGCACCCGCCGCACCCCTCTTTCCCCCTCAGCAGGCAACCTCTCTTACCCACCAACCTCCGATTGCACCCCCCGCCCATTCCATGAAGACCCGTTCGCAGTCCGGCATCTTCAAACCTAACCCCAAATACAACCTTCTCACTCCGTCTCCCGACATATCTCCTCTCCCCAAATCGCCCCACAAGGCCTTACAGGACCCGAACTGGCAAGCTGCCATGATGGATGAGTTTAGTGCTCTTATTAAAAATGGCACGTGGGACCTCGTTCCTGTAACGGCCCGGGATTATGATTCCCGGGTTACGTTTCGAGGGATGAAACCCCTCGTTAGGATCTTGCGCCCCGAGTACAGGTTGAAGGTTTGAAATTCTATCCTAACATTTTAAAGTGGGATTTCATACCCAAAATTCGAAGGGATCGTTGGAATCCCCGGGGAAGTCCCCTGTACCTGTCATAAGTCTAAGCGTGGAAAACCAAAGGTCACACAAATAGCGGAAGTAAAGCATAATACAAAGTGGGTGCCACGGCAGAGCCGGGTCAAAATATGATCAACCATTCAAATTCGAGCCGTAATTAAATTGGTGAAGTTGGGATCTTAACTCTCTCTTCCCGCCATGTTAGACCCAGAGGCCATGGACTCAAATCAGCATCAACAGTAGTAAGCATAACGGATACCTAAAAAATTTGATATGGGGCGGGATCAGATCGATGCCCACTTTAGCTCTGCATCCCAACCCTAAGCACACATACACGCTATACCTAATAAAGATGCTTCTAGATGCATGGCGGAATATTAACACACTAACATGCTCCTAAGATCAAGTGCATAATAATAATAAGGCCTTAGCACAGAATACCAAGTGGTATGTCCCTCTCCTACCTCCACCCCTTCCGATAGGTGGAGACTGGCCAGCTCGTGAATGCATTCATTCATAATAGGGCGGCACGCATGCCTAACCCGCTCCACAATAAAGCCCGCAGGCATCTCATAATATAAGGAAGTGCATGACTCGATTGACTCAGGACGGGACCCGATGAGACTGGGTCGTCCTATGACCCTAGCAATGACTCTAGTTACTTCACAGATAACGGCCGTTCTGTTTACATACGCATAAAGAAATAGGATGCTCAACGTAGATGCAACCTAGCATGGTACTACATGGCATGCTGATCATGAATGCAACACCTAGTATATCATGCACCTAAAGCAGGGAATAGCTCTATTCAATCTGAGTAAGCTCCGAAGAGACTTACCTGGCGGTGCAGAACAGCAAGACAAGCATTACGATAGATTAAAGATCACCTAGAATAGGAACACATGTATAAGTCTACGTCTGATCATCCAAGCACTCAAGCATATCATTCAACGAGAATAACAAACATATCGCAATCATCGTTCTATCAAGCTCAACCATTTACCATATTGCCAAATCCCGTAAGACCTCATCATTCTCATCGTTCCATTCCGTCATTTTCATATATTCGCAATAATAATAATCTGCATAGTCATTTATCTCAAGGTTCATCGTATTCATCATATCTCATAAGGCATAAGTCAACGATACATAACTTTAACGTCTCATCATGCTATTAGTCCACGCAAATCATGATATTAGTCAATCAATCACATCATCATGCTAGTTAGTCATCAATCACATAATTCCCAAGTTAGTCCCGAAAACCGTTTAGAAACCCGAGTTTATTAGATAGAAATTCCGACCTTGGAAAAATGTTCGTAAATTTCCTCTTTCGTTTTAAATCTCAATAATAATATCTTATATTTCAAATCTCAAATAATATTATATAATATTTCAAATACTATTTCCTTTAAACATTTTCATAAAATATTTCTACATACCTTAAAAATCCCAACCATTTTTATTTTATAAATTCTGACCCCTTTTTAAATTACCCAAAACCGCCCCCTTTTTTTTTATAAACTCAAAAGAAATCCGACATCTTTGTTTAAAATCTCAAAATCGGATCTATTTGAAAGAAATAGGCCCAAAGCACTTTGATTTTAAACAACCAAATCCAGCCCAAAGAAATAGGCCCAATTCCCCTTTTAAAATCTGATTTTGATAAATGAACCGAACCGGACTAATTAAATGGAACCCATTGAACCGGTCAGAAAGAAAGAAATAAAGCAAAACCGAACCCGCCGGCTACTGTTCATCATCTCTCAAAACGCCCTGCTCGACACAACGGGGAAAACGAAGGGGAAGGGGAGGGCCTCGCCGGCGACAATTCAGGATTCCGACCACGAATACCCGACATCGACTACCCGACACACACATGGATGAAAAGAAAGGGAAAGGAAGGGGGAAGGGGAAAGCGCTCACCGAGGGCGTCGACTCGCCGGAACGTCGTCGGTGCACGATTGGGCCTCGTCGGAGACGAATCGGCACTGGCTTAGCCTATAACAACGGTAATAGGTTCAAAGGCGGAGCTTTATGGCGATTCCGATTGAAAGGAGGGAGAGAGCCTTACCGATCTCGAATCGAAAACAGGGCGACGAAGGACTCGGGCGGCTCGGTGGTGCGCTCGGGCGGACGTCGGAGGTCTGCTGGGTGGCCCTGGCGTCTCGTCGATGTCGAGGGAGGAGTGGGTGAGCATCTGAGCTGCTGCTCGCTGTGAAAGGACGAAAGAAAAGGGCTTGGGTGCTCTGTGCTCAGGTTCTCGGGGAAAGCAGGGGCGCTCGGCTCCGACGGAGTTGGGAGGTGACGGTGACTGGGGGCTGGGTTATTGAAGATGGGAAGGTGTGGAATGAAATGAAAATAGGAGGATGTATGTGTTTGGGTTTGAACCGAAAAAACAAGGGAAGCTGTGTGTTGTTTTGGATTTCTCCAGCTGCAACAGAGTGAAAAGGGGGGAGAACAGATGATGTTTGACTGTTTGTGGGGTTGAGTCAAAGGAAAGGGGTGGAGGACAGCTGGGCATTTATTCCTGTTAAACGAAAAGGATCCAAAAGCAACAAGAGGAAGGTCATTTGGATTTTGGATTTGTAATACAATTGAAAGGGGAGGGTATCCTTTTTCTGAAACAATGAGACAAAAAGAGGAGTAGGTTTTGACCTACTAAGTGAAATAAGGGGATGAAAGTGGTCAAAGTTTTCCTTAAGAAACCAAACACCAACACAATTCTTATCCATATTCTACCCCAAATAACAATTAATTTAAAATTCGGATAGGGAATGGAAGAAGGAGACAAGGGGAAAAAAAACAAGGAATGTGGTCCCAAGGAAATACTCGGAAAATAAATTCCGGAATTAGTTCTTGATGTTAGTCTCTCAAATTCCTGCTCTATCGGTCAATTAGGTTTTTAAAACCGAAAAAGATAACGCTATCCGAATAAATTTTTGAATCCCGAGGTGAAAGAAGGAATCGATCCTTAAAGGTTCAAAATTGGGGCCAGAATTCGCTTCAAGAATTTCGAGTTTGATTTATTAAATTGAGAACGAGTTTTCCTTGAAATATCCGATTAATCCGTTTTAAATTCATTTTTAATTATTATTTATTTATTTTATTTTTTTTATTGAAAAAATTAGGATTTAAAAATCCGAGCCTTTACATCATCCACCTCTAAAAACAAGTCTCGTCCCCGAGACTAAAACCAAAACAAGGTAGGGGATGAAGTTGGAATAGGTGAGTCCAAGGATCATTCCGGTGATCCCGTAAGTGTCTCATAAGTGCCCCTATGAGATACTCACAGTATCGTCGTTATGATCATAATATCCCCAATAGGTCGTAGTGAGAGTGTGATATGGGCCCTTACCACATCCTTACCCCGACTTCTCGGTCATATCATAACTCAAAAAGCACTATGACATCTTCACTAGGTCTTAGCAAGCAGTCTATAAGGGCCCCTATAAAATGCATGTATCCACTTTGTGGGACGTCATAACGCAAGCTCGGCTAGAAAATTTCAAGGGGGATCTCAGTTTGAAAGGTTTGTTTCAAAATCATTGACATTCTCAATCGCGTTAAATTTCCCAAAATCCAAGTTAGTTCTTTTTAAACATCATTCAAATCCCTTAACCCGATGTTAGTCAAGCAAGTTTCAACTTCAGGAGGTGGAATCATCCACCTCTAAGGGCTAATCCCATATTTTCTCCCTAGATTCCAAGTCAAAAATCAAATTCCATCAATTAAGTTCTAACATCCTCTCAATTCCAGTTCGCGACATCATATAACATAGCACTCGTATCATACATTCATAAACAAATCATATCCATGGCAAGGATAGTCACATATCATAACAGATCTAGCATAGTATCGTATATAGTAGCATTTATCATAACATATGAGGGGTTGCACATTGTATCAATCGGATAATCACATCATACCCTTACTAACTACCAAGCATCATCACATTTAGAGGCATCAAGGACCTCCGCACACTAGCATTTCATCAAGCTCAGGGGAAGACTATGTCAGTACTAATAGCTCACTATTGGTTATGGCAATTCGTCAAGGAATCAGCATTGTCTATCGAATAGAATTCGCAAAACATTCGGCCCCAATTAAAGCATACACTAGATCACATCCTCAAGAGAATTTGCTTATAACTATCAACCATAACAAGACACGACCACTACGTGCTCCTTATCTCTCGCATCAAGATCAACCTCATCAGGTCCACCAACTCAAATCCGATACTATTTCTAAACACCATTGCATCCCGCTCATATACAACTCTCTAGCCTCATAATGATTCATAATCAAGACCAAATCCCCAAAACCGACTACTAGGCATCCCAAATCATATGCCATTAAGCCATCTAAAGATCAATCTATCTCAACACCCAATCTCACGTCCTACCTTTCACTCGACCATCTAAACCATCTCATGGAGTTCCCAATCGCATAATTCCCTTAAAAGACCCTTATTCCGACAAGCCTAAAAACTCGATCGACTACAAAGACTCTCTATAAGGCATACCCTCATCCTAGAGGTCCTCTACCAGTCTCATCTTCACCTTCTAAGAGAAATCCCAAGTCCTCGACTGAACTGCTCTCTCGATCGACCTCGGTGCTCCTTAACAATCTCGCTTACTCTTCCCATCTGTCTGACCATTATCTCCCAAGGAGACATCTCGAATCCTCTTGCTAACCTGATCACACTTACTGTACCACTAATCACTCTCACTAGTCATCCACCTCTAAGAACCCAACTCATACTGATCATCTCACACCTGAAACTCCCGTCAAACTCTAACACAAAAACCCATCTAGTGGTACTCGCAACCACGAATCACCGAGTTATTCATCACCCACGTCTATCCTCAACGACCAATCACAGATGTTACCTACTTATCCCATTCCGAATCTCACGAAATATGATCATCCATGACTCCTCATCCGACATATTCTATATCCTCGTCCCAACATGTTCCCAAATTTTCTCATT
Source organism: Persicaria tinctoria (assembly GCA_037127255.1). Taxonomy (NCBI): domain Eukaryota; kingdom Viridiplantae; phylum Streptophyta; class Magnoliopsida; order Caryophyllales; family Polygonaceae; genus Persicaria; species Persicaria tinctoria. Next base: position 28,583,325 of record JBANSL010000016.1, on the reverse strand, counting down.
CCAAATCTTACTGAACCTTAATCATTAAAAATCCTCAAGTCGTCCTACTCCGGTCCCTCATCTCTTCATATTCCTAAATTGCCTCGAGCTCCTACTTCTTAACCATGACACCTTACCATCCAAAGCCCTCTTTTACCGATCATCATTTCCGTAGAGTCCCTAAATCGTTCTCGTCCGAGTTTTCCCAAGTACCGTTATTTCACCAACCTTCTAAGATCCTTCATCCTCTAACGTTCCCAATACATTCTGCTCTGCCTAGTTCCCCATTCCAAGCTCAGAATCTCCCTGTCTCAACCTCAAGCCCACAACCTTGCTAGAAATCTCAACGACATCCTTGCCTAGCTACCAACCTCTCCACCAGGACTCATCTCACATCCTCAAATACCTCAATAGCCACAATAACCTCCACACATCAATCTCTACTCCTTTCTGATGCCAAAAATCCTCCAACATCGCATCTAGAAATCCTTCCCTAAGAAATCCTCTAAGCATCACTAACCCTATTTAAGCAACCCCAAGTACTCATCCCAGATACAACCTGCTACTACTCTTTCTTAGCGATTCCTCAATCTCATCCTTTACCATAAACAGTTCCCAATCACCGCACATAGAACCTAGTCCCTAATTCTGCAATTCCTTAGACATTCCTCAACCAATCATCCTCGATGCCGCCCACGATCCGCTCCTAGACTATCTAGACACCTTCCCTAGCTCACCAATCCGTCTAATAACACTTCCCTTTGAGAATCCCTCCGATCCATTCTTAGCTCACTCATCCACCTCTAGAACTACACTAACCACCTATACTCGCACCCACTACCTACCGACACTTCTAGCTAGGACCTCTTCCTCGAAATCTCACCATGCTAACTCCACTCTTCACCTAAGACTTACCTGGAAGCTCAAATATACTCAGTGAACACTATCTCCGACAAGCCATAACTCACTCGACTCTACCCAAGCTAACACATCCTTCATGCACTCCATCTCGCATAACCAATGACCAACTCGAAGACCTCAATGTACCTGCGAATTCCCGATCCGTCTCACCAAGGAATCACTCGACTCATGCCCAGAAAGGAAACACCACCACCCATATAACTCATAACCGATTTACTAGCAGGTCAGTACACTTAAGCATATAGGCACATCATCACAAACACAAGCTAGTCAGGCAATCATTCACTACCAGTTCAGCTTATCAGTCATCACACCTCAATTTAGTTAGTTCCAAGCCTATCACACGACACCGATTTCAGATCGCATAGGAGAGATCACAATTCGGACGAAGAATGTCATTCCTTGAGTCATCTAGGAGAATTACGTCTGCAACCGCCATCTTCGAAAGGCGTCCTTCCTTTGGCGACGTCGATCCTAGGGTCCATGGGCCATGGGCCCACCCCACTTCCGTTGCGCCACTCTGGTGCCACTCGATCGCTCGTTTTCTCTTCTATGTCGACGTCCATCAAGGGGATCACGAGGGGTTAGAAGTCACGGAGATAGGGGAGGGCAAGGGAGGACAAAACGACTTCCTTAAGAACTCAGACACAAACCAGGATTAGAGATGACGAGACTCAAGACAAGACACAGACTCGAGAGTTACAACAATCCCCTTAAGGTATTCTATAAGGTTACAGGTGCACATAGCAATCACAAAATATTTCAATAATATCATTCCACACTATCACGTACCTATTAAAGGAATAGCGTCCTATGTATCCATAACATTTCACATAATCAACTTTACATGCACACGGGACATGCTAAAACTTATCATCTCAGGCACTAATCATGCTTGACGTATTAATATCATGTATGCACAAACCGACAATAGACATATGCAGAATAAGTTATATATGACATAGCGAGCATTATAGGATATCACATGTATGATCCATTACTCACTTAGTGTACACATAAGTAGGTCAAAACAAGGTGGGTTCCAGGTAAGCATGTTAAGATGCACTCTAATAATCGTGTCGAGGGGTATGGTTAAGTCGTTTGGGCATAACAACTATCACATCCAACACAACCATATACATGTAGTATGACAAGTATGGCACATAGATGCATGATGGTCAATAATTAGGAGATGTATATCCTACATGATACTACCAACACTCATTAAGAACATACATAGTCAATGAGGTTCAATTTGATTAACTTAACATGCTCAAAAATTCATTTCTCATGGCATTCATACAAAGAGGGTTGACCACACTATCATGGACCTAATTCAAAGGAGAGTAACAATGATGGGAATTCATAGATTCGATGTATATATTCGTTCATAAGTGCGATCATGCAAGTTATCAGGCAAGTCATGTTGAAATATACCAACACACCATGTCATACAATCACCGACTCATCACCCTGTTTCCCCGTGGGACGCTAATATGACCTGCTCGGTATGACACAAGGACATTCACACTGTTTTCGAGATGAGAGGGTATAATTTGTGTTTAGACTCTCGTGGTAAGAAGACACAGTCAACCAACACGAGGATCGAGAGGGACGACTCGTAAGACAACTCACTTCTAACTCGAACTATTTCAATCATCACCCCCACTAGCATACTCAAGTAACCCTCACCCCGACACGATTCCCAAAAGTATTTAGTTGACCGACCCAAATTTTCCCGTGGGAGACACAAACCTCAAATACGAGACTCGATAGAAGCATAGATAGTGGGATATCAAGTAGGACTCGAAACGGGGATAGCAGACGCTTCTCAACCCTTGCTAACATGCTTAGATGTTTTGGTAGGGCGCATGACAAAGTTAGAATCATCAAGGGGCTTGAATCAGGGAAGGGCTATCCTGACAAGACGGGAATTCCGACGACATAAAGACAATGTTTCCTCCCGCTATCTCACTCACACATTCAAGTTAAAGCATATTGATTAGTTTTCTATCCTAAACACAACAACACTCAGCATGGAAGCAATCAACGGGATTAATATGACCCCCTTCGAGGAGGATCGCCCTCGGGCCCAATTGGATATAATGGACACAATCACAAAGACGATCTATGCCGTCCTTCGAGGGACGGCCGACCGGAGGAGCAAATACCTCACGGCCTCCTAACCCATGCCACTCCAACCTTCGGGTTCCTTGGAGTCTTCAAGTCCACCTGTAAAATAACAAGCTATATTTTGCCTACCCGTTCCCAACTACACCCAATAGGGATGTTCTAGCGCCTTTATTACCCATTCGCTTCCCTTTCTTTGATTACCGGATTTATTGAGTCATGTTCTTATTTAGTCCATTTGAGTTAGCCATATTAAATTCATTTTGCCCTTTATAAAACATTTTGAAAAACCATTTGAAAACTTTGGGCCATTTTCAAAACCACTTCAACCTATCATACTCGGTTTGCACAACCTCAGCTCTGATACCCCTTTGTAACGGCCCGGGATTATGATTCCCGGGTTACGTTTCGAGGGATGAAACCCCTCGTTAGGATCTTGCGCCCCGAGTACAGGTTGAAGGTTTGAAATTCTATCCTAACATTTTAAAGTGGGATTTCATACCCAAAATTCGAAGGGATCGTTGGAATCCCCGGGGAAGTCCCCTGTACCTGTCATAAGTCTAAGCGTGGAAAACCAAAGGTCACACAAATAGCGGAAGTAAAGCATAATACAAAGTGGGTGCCACGGCAGAGCCGGGTCAAAATATGATCAACCATTCAAATTCGAGCCGTAATTAAATTGGTGAAGTTGGGATCTTAACTCTCTCTTCCCGCCATGTTAGACCCAGAGGCCATGGACTCAAATCAGCATCAACAGTAGTAAGCATAACGGATACCTAAAAAATTTGATATGGGGCGGGATCAGATCGATGCCCACTTTAGCTCTGCATCCCAACCCTAAGCACACATACACGCTATACCTAATAAAGATGCTTCTAGATGCATGGCGGAATATTAACACACTAACATGCTCCTAAGATCAAGTGCATAATAATAATAAGGCCTTAGCACAGAATACCAAGTGGTATGTCCCTCTCCTACCTCCACCCCTTCCGATAGGTGGAGACTGGCCAGCTCGTGAATGCATTCATTCATAATAGGGCGGCACGCATGCCTAACCCGCTCCACAATAAAGCCCGCAGGCATCTCATAATATAAGGAAGTGCATGACTCGATTGACTCAGGACGGGACCCGATGAGACTGGGTCGTCCTATGACCCTAGCAATGACTCTAGTTACTTCACAGATAACGGCCGTTCTGTTTACATACGCATAAAGAAATAGGATGCTCAACGTAGATGCAACCTAGCATGGTACTACATGGCATGCTGATCATGAATGCAACACCTAGTATATCATGCACCTAAAGCAGGGAATAGCTCTATTCAATCTGAGTAAGCTCCGAAGAGACTTACCTGGCGGTGCAGAACAGCAAGACAAGCATTACGATAGATTAAAGATCACCTAGAATAGGAACACATGTATAAGTCTACGTCTGATCATCCAAGCACTCAAGCATATCATTCAACGAGAATAACAAACATATCGCAATCATCGTTCTATCAAGCTCAACCATTTACCATATTGCCAAATCCCGTAAGACCTCATCATTCTCATCGTTCCATTCCGTCATTTTCATATATTCGCAATAATAATAATCTGCATAGTCATTTATCTCAAGGTTCATCGTATTCATCATATCTCATAAGGCATAAGTCAACGATACATAACTTTAACGTCTCATCATGCTATTAGTCCACGCAAATCATGATATTAGTCAATCAATCACATCATCATGCTAGTTAGTCATCAATCACATAATTCCCAAGTTAGTCCCGAAAACCGTTTAGAAACCCGAGTTTATTAGATAGAAATTCCGACCTTGGAAAAATGTTCGTAAATTTCCTCTTTCGTTTTAAATCTCAATAATAATATCTTATATTTCAAATCTCAAATAATATTATATAATATTTCAAATACTATTTCCTTTAAACATTTTCATAAAATATTTCTACATACCTTAAAAATCCCAACCATTTTTATTTTATAAATTCTGACCCCTTTTTAAATTACCCAAAACCGCCCCCTTTTTTTTTATAAACTCAAAAGAAATCCGACATCTTTGTTTAAAATCTCAAAATCGGATCTATTTGAAAGAAATAGGCCCAAAGCACTTTGATTTTAAACAACCAAATCCAGCCCAAAGAAATAGGCCCAATTCCCCTTTTAAAATCTGATTTTGATAAATGAACCGAACCGGACTAATTAAATGGAACCCATTGAACCGGTCAGAAAGAAAGAAATAAAGCAAAACCGAACCCGCCGGCTACTGTTCATCATCTCTCAAAACGCCCTGCTCGACACAACGGGGAAAACGAAGGGGAAGGGGAGGGCCTCGCCGGCGACAATTCAGGATTCCGACCACGAATACCCGACATCGACTACCCGACACACACATGGATGAAAAGAAAGGGAAAGGAAGGGGGAAGGGGAAAGCGCTCACCGAGGGCGTCGACTCGCCGGAACGTCGTCGGTGCACGATTGGGCCTCGTCGGAGACGAATCGGCACTGGCTTAGCCTATAACAACGGTAATAGGTTCAAAGGCGGAGCTTTATGGCGATTCCGATTGAAAGGAGGGAGAGAGCCTTACCGATCTCGAATCGAAAACAGGGCGACGAAGGACTCGGGCGGCTCGGTGGTGCGCTCGGGCGGACGTCGGAGGTCTGCTGGGTGGCCCTGGCGTCTCGTCGATGTCGAGGGAGGAGTGGGTGAGCATCTGAGCTGCTGCTCGCTGTGAAAGGACGAAAGAAAAGGGCTTGGGTGCTCTGTGCTCAGGTTCTCGGGGAAAGCAGGGGCGCTCGGCTCCGACGGAGTTGGGAGGTGACGGTGACTGGGGGCTGGGTTATTGAAGATGGGAAGGTGTGGAATGAAATGAAAATAGGAGGATGTATGTGTTTGGGTTTGAACCGAAAAAACAAGGGAAGCTGTGTGTTGTTTTGGATTTCTCCAGCTGCAACAGAGTGAAAAGGGGGGAGAACAGATGATGTTTGACTGTTTGTGGGGTTGAGTCAAAGGAAAGGGGTGGAGGACAGCTGGGCATTTATTCCTGTTAAACGAAAAGGATCCAAAAGCAACAAGAGGAAGGTCATTTGGATTTTGGATTTGTAATACAATTGAAAGGGGAGGGTATCCTTTTTCTGAAACAATGAGACAAAAAGAGGAGTAGGTTTTGACCTACTAAGTGAAATAAGGGGATGAAAGTGGTCAAAGTTTTCCTTAAGAAACCAAACACCAACACAATTCTTATCCATATTCTACCCCAAATAACAATTAATTTAAAATTCGGATAGGGAATGGAAGAAGGAGACAAGGGGAAAAAAAACAAGGAATGTGGTCCCAAGGAAATACTCGGAAAATAAATTCCGGAATTAGTTCTTGATGTTAGTCTCTCAAATTCCTGCTCTATCGGTCAATTAGGTTTTTAAAACCGAAAAAGATAACGCTATCCGAATAAATTTTTGAATCCCGAGGTGAAAGAAGGAATCGATCCTTAAAGGTTCAAAATTGGGGCCAGAATTCGCTTCAAGAATTTCGAGTTTGATTTATTAAATTGAGAACGAGTTTTCCTTGAAATATCCGATTAATCCGTTTTAAATTCATTTTTAATTATTATTTATTTATTTTATTTTTTTTATTGAAAAAATTAGGATTTAAAAATCCGAGCCTTTACAGTTCCAAGGCCTCGGGACACTAATATCATTAACTGCATGTGGTTGTTCAAGCATAAGTACAGGTCAGACGGAACTCTAGAGCGACACAAGGCTCGGCTAGTGGTCAACGGCAAGTCACAGGAGGTTGGGGTTGACTGTGATGAGACTTTCAGCCCGGTCGTCAAACCGGCTACCATCCGCATAGTTCTGAGCATCGCCCTTACTAAGGATTGGCCTATCCATCAGCTTGACGTCAAGAATGCCTTCCTTCACGGCAACCTTCAGGAGACTGTGTATATGCATCAGCCGCCAAGCTTCTATGATCGCACCCGCCCATCTCACGTCTGCCTTCTCCGGAAGTCTCTCTATGGGTTGAAACAGGCGCGAGGTATCAGCGGTTCGCCACGTACCTCACTGGCATTGGATTTCAGGGCAGTCAGTCCTATCACTCCCTTTTTGTGTTCCACTCAGGGTCTGACACTGCCTATCTTCTCCTGTACGTTGACGACATCGTGCTCACCGCTTCCTCTACATCGCTCCTGTCAAGACTGATGGCCCTGAGCTACTTCCTTGGGGTCTGTGTGTCACGCACTCCTACTACCATGTTCCTTCATCAGCAGAAGTACGCTCTTGAGATCGTCGACAAGGCCGGCATGACGTCTTGCAAACCCGCCACCACCCCTGTCGACTGCAAGTCCAAGCTCGACGCTGCCTCCAGTCCTACGGTTGAGGATCCTACAGCCTATCGCAGTCTGGCCGGTGCTCTCCAGTATTTGACATTCACCAGACCGGACATTGCCTTCGCCGTACAGCAGATCTGCTTATACATGCATGATCCCCGCGAGCACCATCTTCAGGCGCTCAAGAGGATAATCAGGTACATCAAGGGCACCTCTGACATGAGTTTACATCTCGCTCGCAGCAGGTTTGACTCCCTCACCGCCTATTCTGACGCTGACTGGGCGGGTTGTCCTGAAACTAGACGCTCTACATCTGGTTTCGCGGTGTACCTGGGCGATAATCTGGTCTCGTGGTCCTCCAAGCGTCAGGCCACCATCTCCCGCTCGAGTGCCGAGGCTGAGTATCGTGGTGTTGCCAACGCCGTCGCTGAGACCTGCTGGCATATCGAAATTGACATCCATTTCGTCAGAGAGAAGGTCGCCTTAGGCCAGGTCCGAGTTCTTCATGTCCCTTCTGCACATCAGTATGCGGACATTTTCACAAAAGGCTTACCTACTCCTCTTTTTACTTTTTTTCGTTCCAGTCTTGCTATTCGCTCCCCTCTAGCTGCGACTGAGGGAGGATGTTAGCATTATATTATTTATACATGTACAGTTACCATTGTACCATCGGGTTTTCACCCATTGATATATATACAGGAGTAGGCCTCTGAGATCCGTTAAGGACTCAGTTCTCCAAACACTTACACATTGTACCTTCCTCTGATGAGGTGATGAGATTATGGGGGAAGTTTTGCATAGTACTCCTATATTTGATGAACTCAGATCTGAAGAACAACACCCCCCTACCCCCAAAAAGAAAAAACAAAAGTAATGGTCCAAGGGTGCCTTGCCCAGCTAAAAAGCCGAAAGTAACAACTCGGGATACCAGGATGATGATCTCCGCAATATACTTTGTTTATTTTCAAATTACTCCTAAAATCCTAGCAAAGGCAGGTATCTTAAGGCAAGATAGAATTGTCAAGTTTCTAGCTAACAACCTAAAAAAAAATCTTGATTTCTGCAATCTCTCCTTCGGTCGTCTTGCTTATGTTTTCCCAGTGTATAACGGCCTCTTTCATCCCGCGTCAACTGGGTTCCTAGCATCTTCTGTTTACCTAATTACCTGCAATTGTGGTAATGTTGAATTGTTGTTGTTCCCTGTCAAATCTCAATAATGATGCAAAACAAATCTTCAAGAGTACATCTGAAATGTGCAAAAACAGAGAACAGAGGGCATTAATCATTTTTCAAAGCAAAAAAATACCTGGCGGAAAGTCATGAAGAGATGTACAAAAAAACAAAACAGATCACAGCATCATCAACTGTGAAAAATAATAGCCAAAGTAAGCATCAAAATAATTTAGCAAAAACTGAATGATTGACAAAAGCTATCGAATGATGAACAGTATTTTAACCCCCTCTGAAGAAATGATCCTCCGCCATTGAGAGACAGCACCGTGACACGTTCCTTAAAGATGGTACATGATTGATTCAGGAAGAAGCTCTCTGTGACATCGTGTTGAACTTTCAGGCGGTCTTCTGCAGAACTTTGAGCTCATCTGGTTGCGTTCTGATGAACTTCCACACAGATAGCACATTTTACGGTAATATTAAATTGTTATATAGAGACTCTCAGTTATAATCCAGTTGTACAGAGCTCAAGTACAGAGACTATCATTCATTACCCATACCAGAAAATCCAATTCTGGATTGATCCCATTGCAATTGGCAACTCTAGAAATACACATGTATCAAGTAAAGTGAGTAAAGAAGGAAGACATCAGTCGTTGCCAGATAACTGCCTTGTGAGAAAGAAGCAATGTAGCAATGAAAAAGTTTCCTGATGTGCAAGAATTTGTGATTGGAATCTACAGGTGATATGGGAAAGGTTGGGGAAACTTTCATGAGATTAGGTACGGCAGAACACAGCAAAAGAATCAGCAACATTTTCTCCTAAAAAATGCTGCTGCTTTTTTTTTGCGCAGATCTACCTGAAATCCTCAGGTTTTCAACACAAGTTACTTGAGAAACGCAACAGTGCATCCATAATTCATGGGGCTTTCCTGCTCGAACTTCACAACACGCTGATGATTCCTCAATATCTCAAGCACCAACTCCTTGATAACTCCAGACCCCATCCCATGTATAATGTAGAGAACAGATTGAGGCTCTCTTGCTGATATTTCCATGTTGAGGATATGTGAAGCTTCCTCTGCACGCATGCCTCGTAAGTCCACCGTGTTCTTTGATGTTTGTACAGATGCTCCATATAATCCTTCCCCTTCTCTTCCTCCACCTAAATCTTTCAAGCTTCTGAGTGTCTGAGCCTGTTCCATCAGCCACTTATTAAGAATCAACAATTTTTATCATTCTAAACTAGTACAACAATAACTTCAAAAGAACCACTTATTTTCCATCCAGATATAGACTATCAGCAACCCAGGTACAACTTAACTACCCCCACCCATCCTACCATGAATGTCAAATACTTCAAGATTCGGGGTTTTTTCCTGAAAAATTAAGCACATGTACTTCCATACAGAAACTTTAATAGATTAAATCTTATTAATTTATTATTTGGATGAAAATGGGAAATCTCATTAATCATTATGCCATGACTCATGAGGTACACTCTCAAAAACACGATACAGAATCAAAACTAGTGTGAAATAAGTTATGAAAATATATCTTAGCTATGATGGAGTGGAGTCACAATCTTATCCTCAAAAAAATCACTAACCCATAGAATTGACTCAAAGTTGTCCATTTCAACCCTACATTCTGAAAATGCAGCTTTCCTATGGATTAATTTGCTCTAGAATTTGGTATACAGTAAAGATCACTGTGCACCCATTTTAAATATTTATCTAATCACCTCAGATGAATACGGGACCTTCAGGATGATCATTTTAGTGCAAAGTGTCTTGGAAGCTATGGTTGAATGTGAATCATTTCCGTAACCATTGAGTTTTTTATTGAAAAAAAAAAGCAAATTTATTTTCCAAAAGTGAAGTGAGAAAAACTTATTCCCTGCAGAAACGAGGTCAAATCTTCAGCAAGTAACCACTAACCACAGAGGTTGCAATTTCAATGAAACAAAAGATCCTTAAACAATGCATTGTATAACTTCACAAGACCTGTTTTTTCACGCGTGGGAATGAACTAGCTGCGCCACCTCCATTTTTTGTTGGTCGGATACTGTTTCCATCAACGCGAATCCTTACTTTCCCAGACTGTACCAGAATACTCCCATCATCTTCAGACACTTCAAGTACAGTAGCAAGCCTATCACCTAAACTCTTAACATGAACCAGCTCGCCCGGTTGAGGTATATAGCTATCTCTTCCTTCTTCTACAGTAATATCAACATTGTGACTGTGATTACTAACAATGAAATCTATTCTTAACTCAGCCTTCTTCACAAGAGAACTATACAGTTTCGTGTCTGCGGTTTTTAATTGATTCTCAAGATCCTGTATAACTGTTTCAATCTGAAATTTTGCAGTCTTCAGTTCTTCTTGCACTGTTAGTCTTGCATTTTCAAGAAGTGCCTTTTCACGTAGACCAAGATCCTCTGCCTCATCATGAATCTAAATTTCATACGATAAATTTCAAGTGCATGGTATTGTTAAATTAAAGATGATATGAATCATGAATACCAAATAGTTGCAGGATATAGCATAAAAGCACCAATATCTGCACAAGGCATAACTTATAAAAATATAAGCACAAAAAACAATTTACTGGCTCTGAAACTGTAACATAATAGTTTGACAAATCAATACACACTAATATAATTAATAGGGGAAAAAACATGGCTAATACACATCATATCGCACCCATAAAGTAAAATAAAATTTACGTACAAGACGACGACGGCAGCAGAATAATCTACCGATAGCAAGATCATAATAGCTGAATGCAACCTATGCTTAAAAATCAATGCTTAAGCAGTATATTTCCTATTTCAGTTGAATATTTCAAATAAATTTCATGGATTTGTATCACTTTTTGTTTTGGATTTGTAGTGTCAAGTATTCAGATGTCAACTAAAAATATTGCTTAAGATACAGTTTACGATTACTGCCTAAGCTAGATAAGAACTGGGAGCTGACCTACCTCATGATAAAGATTCATAATCTCTGAATGGAGAGACGAAGCTTTATTTGCCTCAGCAGACAGCCTTTTCCTCTCCTCCAGTAATGACTGGTATAGCATACCTCTCCGCTCTTGCTGCTTTTCCGGCACCAGCCTCTTCATCCAGTGCTCAGCATACTCAATCACTTTCACATCAAACCCTACATTCCTAGCAATTTTTAAAGCATTTGATTCACCAGTACGTCCCCATAAAATCTGATAAGATGGTCGCAGTGTTTCCAGACAAAATTCCATAGCTGCATTTTCAAACCGTGCATCACTGTCTCTCAGGCGACTTAAATCAGCATAATGTGTGGTTACAACAGCTAAGCTCACTCGATCTTTGAGATATTGCAAGATACTGGCAGAAAGTGCTACTCCTTCTGAAGGATCTGTTCCACTCCCAATTTCATCAATTAGAACTAGGGAGTTCTTTGAAGCAACCTCCAAGATTGTACGAATACGAACCATATGACCACTAAAAGTGGAGAGATTTTCTTCCAAAGACTTGAGCAAAATTAATACACAGAAAAGGGGAAAAGGGGAGAAAGGTGTCAGATTGGAATAGCTTTGATCCCTCAAATAAACTAGCTAATACAGATCAAGCTCCTACCTGATGATCCCCAATGTCTGCAAGAATGAGATCAAACCAAGGAAGCGTTGGATGCCCTCCAGCAGGCAAGTACATGCCAGCTTTCGCCATTAGAGATGCCAAGCCCAAGGTTTTCATGGAGGCGGTTTTACCACCAGCATTTGGTCCAGAGATTATAACTACGTTGGTTCCATGTCCAACTTTGATGTCAATGGGAACGGGAAAATCAGGTTTTCCATTTGAAAGTCCAACACAGTCTATTGTATCAGTTTCCTTTCCCAATAAATCATCAGTTGAGCTACTCAAGGCTGAAGCAAGAAGTAACGGGTGCTTTATCCCATTGATATCCACAGATAATTCCCCCTCACAGCATATTGGATTTAGAACAGGACAGACTCCACTCAACCATTCAGCATAACCACCTCTCGCAACTGCAAGGTCAACTTCTAGAACTCTGTCCAGCAAATCCTTGATCTCTGCAGCAGATTCAGCAATGTCAGCAGAAAGCAAACTCAAAATAGCACGCTCCTCATTTCTCTCAGCATTCACCAGCCTCACTTCCTTATTATTCAAGTCCACTGCTTCTTTGGGTTCCATGAAGTATGTAGTGCCAGAGCTACTAGTATTTAGGACCACTCCACCAGGAAGTAACGATCTGTGTGAGGCCCTGATACCAACACACATTCTGGACCTGCGGTTAGTAACTAAGGGGCTATCAATCCCTCCAGCCTGGAAAATTTTATGTGATATAGCATCCAAGAGATTGTCCAACATTTCCATGTTTTTTTTCCTCTCTGACCTAATGCTCTCCAATTTCTCACTAGCTCTATCAAGTATTACAGATAGATTGCAATCTACACAGTATTCTATATGCTGTACCAGTTCAGCTAAGAACTTGCAATTCTCAAGAATTTGTAGCAATGGACTGTACCTGCAAAACACTTAGTTAACAACAAGAAGCACCATTTTAAAGAAGGTGAAAGGATTAAGCCTTCAGTAAAGGAATCAGTGAACTTAAAATATGACCATACCACATCTACAGATGAAAAACTATAACCAGCTCAGCTCAGCTGATCTTGATTCATTTCACAATAATTGCATATTGGATAGTGCAATTGATTAATTTATCATGTTTCAAGCAATTTTTTCCACAATTTTAACGCAGATCCCACAAACTTAAAACCGAGAAAAGAAAGATTCGGTGCAATTGCTACCTCTCCGGAGAATCGCTATTAGAGGATACTGCCTTCAACTGCTCCATCACCTTCTGCGAGGCAATCAAAGTCCTCTTAACCTGGCACAATTGACGAATGGTCATCACTTCGCCGGAAGCAGCGGAATCCACAATCGCGGACACGTCATCGACACCGGAAAAATCAAGCGGCTCGGGCAGGGCAAGCGCCGCTGAGGTCTGGTCCAACAGCCGCTGGCTCTCGCCCAGCGTCCTGCCCATCGGAACGGCGGCGAATAGGGCAGCCGAGCGAGCCATGGCGGTGGAGGCGAAGGAGGAGAGGTGGCCGCACACTCTGTCCCATTCTAGGGTTTTCAGAGTCTCGGCGTGAAGGTCGTGGGAGAGTCGTAGGTGGTGGGGAGGTGGCGGACTGGAGGAGAGGCTAACGGCGGGGAGAAGGAGGCGGCGGCGGTAGGGCGGGAGCTGGTGGTGGCGGGGGAGGAGGGTAAGAGTAAGACGGGGGTGTTTAATGTAGAGGGCCTCCATCTGGCGGGAGAAATCGAGTGGTTTTGGTGTAGTGTTTTATCCGACTGACAGTTGTTCTTTTTAAAAAGAAAAAGAGATAAATTATTTTTAATAAAAAAAATAATAATGTGTTGCTGCCCAGGATCGAACTGGAGACCTTCAGTGTGTAAGACTGACGTGATAACCACTACACCACAGCAACTGTTCTGTAAAACTAATCCGATATAACATATAAAAATGCTTAAAATTCTGTTAAGGAGCTAAAAAAATCTGAAATTTTAAATTTTTTATTTTATTTTTTGATAAGGTGAGAATTCGAGGGATAGACAGGTCTGACACCCCGAGAGGCCGACAAAGTCAGCAGACAGCGAACCGTCAAACATACAACCTAACCAAGCGAACAAACGAACATAAACCCTAAAATGCTTAGGACAACATAAACTACAACCTGATGTCAAGCGTCACAAAACAATGACACCACTAGCCAGCGGTACAACAGAAGTCCTGTGGGCAGTGAAGACGATCCTCCAAGAAAATTTCTGGATCACGGAGTCGCCTCGATACACACCGCCTCGACCCCAGCCAGACCCGACATCGGACGCCAGAGCCCCAACTAAGAATAGGAACGCTGCGAACACCCAGAGACGCCGCCGAGAGCCACCTAGTAAAATGCACCAGAAAACCCTTTCGGGATTTTATCGAATTCCTTACGGAAATTTAATCAAGTCCTTTCGGGATTCAGTTTGACCCTTTCGGGTGGGTTTGAAAATGAATATACATAGTTAAATATAAAAAATATGACTATATGTATAACTATATATATAAAATGATATTTATTTTTATTTTTTATTTTTTATTTTTGTTTTGGAAACTTGGCGTGCAAGGCCAACACAAAACCTTGCACGCCAAGACAGTGATCATCGATCCGGTCAGTAGGCTGACACGCAAGGTCAGATAAACGACGCCCAAACACGCAACCCAGCACGTCGACGACGCCGAAGGAAGGGAAAGGCCACGAAAAGCACTCGGGCGAGACACAAGGAAACACCGAGCACCACCGCGGCCCAACTACGCAGAGCCCCGGAGGGAGGTAATTGGCCTCGAAGGGCGTTTGATAAGGCGGCGAATCGCCGCGGCCAGGAGGAGGAAGGAGGCTCACTGGAAGACGAGATAGAAACGAACCCGAATAGGACCGAGGCTCAACGAAATCGAAGCGAGACACGTTGAAAAGGGGAAGGCGAGTGGGCGACGAAGAGACGATGACGAGACCGACGACGGACAAACGAAGCGCCGCTGGTGCTTGGGGATTACATGGATTTGGGAAGAGGATAGCCAATGTTGAATTTGGGGGCGCGTGGGGGTTTAGCCCCATGGCGTTGTTTTCTCCAGAGAATTACTATTATAATTCGATACTTAATAGTTAAAGGCTTACTTTAGTGGATGTCCAAAAAACTTGTCATGATTAAATAAATGTCCACTTTAAAAATAAATTTAGTAAATGTCTATTTTTGACATTTTTACCCTTCTTTCTCTATCTTTAACCCTCCCTCCCTCCCCCCTTGACCCATTTTAGTTTTGGCATTGACTAGTCAACGTTGACCATTTCGGTCAATGCTTATATTTGGTGACAATTTTTCTGGTGACGGTTGATTATATTTTTTGGGGGCAGTTATTTTGGTGATAATTGACTTTTTTTATTACATTTTTTTTCTAGTGACAGTTGTTTAGGTGACAATTGACTTTTTTTGTGACATTTTTTTTCTAGTGACAGTTGGGGAATTTTTTTTCCTGGTGACAACTGATTTTTTTTCTATTGACATAGATTTTTTTTGTGACAGTTGATTTTCTTCTGGTAAGAGTTGCCAGTATCACTTTTTTTCCGGTGATAAGTGATTTTTTTCCATGCTAATAGATGATTTTCCTCATGACTTTTGTTGGTGACAACGGTTAGTAACGAGGTTGATGACAATATATTGTCACCACGATATTGTAACCTTAAAAAATTGTCACTAAAATAATACTCGTATATAACCAAGATACTGTTATCAACTCATATTTTAAAACGTTGAACTATTAACGCTCACAAAATATGTATATGTCAACATAACAATAAATGTCACCACCACATTTTATATCATCAAAATATTGTCACCAAATAAAATTTTATAAGTTTGACTATCTCATATGAAATTGTCACCAAAATAGTGTCACCAACTACAAAACATTGTCCCCAAAACTAAATGTGTGTATAGTGCTAATGCCATCACCTTTGTCACCCAATATTAACTCACTTTTGTCACCAAACTGGAACCCTGGAACGAGACATCCTGCATATATCTACGTACACCCATCTACTTTTTTTTAATTAAGTAATAATTCGAGTTCAGATATACCTGAAACTCGAGAGGCCAACAAGTTGGCAGACGGGTGAACCATCAAACATACAAATAACCGAAATACAAGAAAAGAAAAAGGTGCAAACATCGCGTAACAAGCACTCAGAGATGATAGAAACCCAACAGAACTAAACTAAAATGTTGAGGACGTTGACGAAGAACGAAGCCAAGCACCACCATGGGGAAGCACCGCATGTCAGCGGTACAGGTGGGAGAAATGTCATTAGGTTTCACCACGCCAAAAGTAATAATAACTCAAACTAACAAACTAACGAACAAACTATTATAGCAGATAAGTAAGGGGTCAAACCCACAGAGAAACAAGTATTTCAATGCGATGTGTATTTACTAATTATGATAATTAAAGATAGAATAGGAATATGAATGAAGATAGATAATGCAAATAAACTAAGATACGGATATGAATAGGAATAAAGAGAAGATAAAATATAAGAGTGTGGTTTCGCCTACAATTTGCAACATTGGTTGATTTACTAGCTTGATCCTTGAGGTGATTTCAATATTACTTATTGGCTTATGTCCACTACCTTTAATTGATTCTTCCGCAAAGATACAATCTCTTATTCAATATCACTGACGAGTAGCATTAACTATTCGAGTACTTAAGACCAATTGGCATATCAATTCAATGCAATTAGGAAACAAAGGAACAACGCATTCAGCCCTAATAACATTTACTCGACATAGATCAATTGTTATCATCCACTACAAAAACATAGAAATATCACTAAATCAATTACTCTATTTGCTATCGAGAAACCAACAACGGATTCATAGCATAGATGCGAATTCTAACTAGATGCACGGTCATAGAAAAAATCACAAATATAAACAATGAAGAACAAGATGATAAATAGACTCATGAATAACATAGAAATCAAGTCTCATAATCAACCAACCAAGTCTTGAATCATAACAAAACCACAAGAGTTCTAGGTAAGCATAACGTACCTTGAATCCCTAAACTTAAATCCTCTCTTATCTCTTTATTGTAATTAGTTTATGAAGAGATGATTGAATGATTCCTGAAAACCTACTGAGAAATTTGTCCGCGAAAAAACTGTCTACCATCATCTACTTGTACGTGTGAATTTAACCCTTGCCATGAAGTTGTTATCATTGGATCAACTTCAATAATATTCCAATTGGGATTATAGGTCTCGTCCTCAATCTCCGCCTCCTTAGTAGCATCATCGTCCTATTCATAATCATCCAAGTGGTCTTTGTGATCAACACGTACCAAGAGCGTCAACATAGATCTCATTCGCTTGTTCGGACCTCTGTGAGATGCATTAATGTTATGCTCATTCATCCTATATTATCTTTCAAAGTAAGTTAGTTTATCATAAATATTAAACGTTTTCGTGAATTAATTACAATAATAACTACGTAATCCTACAAATGTCCTCGTATATTTCAATATATTTCATCAACAAGACAACAAATATTAACTAAATAATCTTACAAGTTAAACAAGCCATTCATGATAATAAGCACAAGTTCATATATAATTCAATAAATTTCATAAAAAAATAACACAACTATATTCTCGACCAAAAAAACGAAAAGCGGTAATACAACTAAATAATCCTACATCTTAATCACGATAATAACTACGCCATCCTGTTATTTTTAATTAAGGATTCAAAACACATAATCTTAAGCACATATATGGGAGATTAGTAAGGATTCGAAACATCTTAATTTATCATTCAAATAAGAGCGAAAAACTCAAATACGAGTGTAAAACTAACATTAACCAAACCTTGATCAAATATATATGAGAGCATATGTAATTTGAAGAATTGATGGTTTTAACGAGCGCTGGTGCTTGAGAGCTTCATATGTGAGGAAGTAGCAAATGCAAAGGGAAGATGAATAGAAAGCAGTGAATTATTCGAACATATACCAAAAGCGCAGACTCACCCAGTGTTTATATGCAAATATTCTCCTAACAGATGAAGACGAATCCTTGTAGAGGGCAACAAGTGAATAAAACGCGGCCTAATACCGCGTTTTATACCTAATACACTTAAAGAATCTTTGACCCGTTTTTTTTCTAGAAACAACACAGAGAAACACGGTCTGAGACTGCGTTTCTCATGTTTCTCCAATCCCAATCAGCAACTACTGCTGGTGGGACCCAGTCAGCACTAGAAACGCGCACTACTAGAATACTGCAATTAGACATCATGTAATTTAAGTCTGTCAATAAAGCAACCGATGTTAAATTAATCTATTACATCAAATAATAAATTTGTGATGTTAAAAAAACTTAAGAGAACAGTTGAATTTTTTGACAGATGTTAAATATTTAATTTAAAAAACGATTGAAACGCGCGTCCGATAAAATTTTGTAAATGTTTGAACGCCCGCCCATACTTGGAATTTTTTTTAGGCA
The DNA here is from genome assembly GCA_037127255.1 of Persicaria tinctoria. NCBI lineage: Eukaryota > Viridiplantae > Streptophyta > Magnoliopsida > Caryophyllales > Polygonaceae > Persicaria > Persicaria tinctoria. The sequence goes on along the minus strand of JBANSL010000016.1, from coordinate 28,564,679 downwards.
CCCGCCCATACTTGGTCAAAACAAGAGCTCTCCCTCAAACTTGTGTGAACAGATTGAAGTCCACCAAAGTCACCAAACGTCTCCTACTCTCCTTTCTCCCAGGCTCCCAACTCTCTGTCTCACCATAGCCTGGATGTCACCACCACCACCACTACCGCCGCTACCATCCTCGCCGTTTCCTCCGCCGTCGCCACCAACACCGCCGCCACCGCCATCTCTCCTCTTTCTTCCATCTTTCATCCTCGGCTTCTCCTCCTCTCTCTACAGATCTGAGATCTATCTCTCTCGCCCCTCTTTCTTTCTCTCCCTCTCTCGATCTTCCTCTATTTCCTCTCTTACTCGCCGCTACCATCCTCGTCGTTGCCGCCGCCGTCGCCACTAACACCGCCGCCACCGCCATCTCTCCTCTTTCTTCCGGCTTTCATCCTCGGCTTCTCCTCCTCTCTCCACAGATCTGAGATCTCTCTCTCTTGCCCCTCTTTCTTTCTTTCCCTCTCTCGATCTTCCTCAATTTCCTCTCTTACTCTCTCTCACTCGATCTCTCTCTGCGGCACAACCTCCTAAACAACGGGCGCATCACCGACCGCCATCAGGACCACCACTTCATCACCGGCTGCCTTTATGGTAGGATGCTACTCTCCTTCTCCTATTACTTTGTTCAACTTCATTGATTTTTTTACTAGTTCGATTTGTTCGAATTTGTGAGTTCTATGCTTCTTAGTTGTCCTAGGTAGTTCGTTGATTTCAACTTGTTTGGGGTTGTCATTTTTAGATCTGGACTTGTTCTTGGATGATTGAGATTAGGGTTTCAATTGAGATTAGGGTTTCAATTTAGGGTTTCCTTGTAGCTGGACTTTGTCTTTGAGATTCCACCAAGTTTGTGTTCATTAATACAGGGCATTGGGAGCAAGCTCTTACCTAGCATTCAACACATGCTGCAAATCACTGGCGAAATCAGTGAGAACCGAGTGAGAAGAGAAATCCTGGAGTCTTGGGAGAAGATAAGCCAACAATTGAAGGAGTTGGAGGCGCTCTCGAGTCTCGATAGAAAGCAACCAGCTTCCTATAAGGTACTGTCTTCCTAGTCTGCTTTTACCGATGATATCTGGTGTTTGTTTGGAAATTCAAAACACATGGAATGCCAATTCCAGTCTTTGTTTATCATGATAAGCCTCTGGTAACGTAGATTCAATATGCTGAAATATATGCTGACCATGATTTGCCTCTTTCGATTCTTTTAGTGATTTAGGGTTTTAACTTAGGGTATCGTTTACAGATGCAGGAACTTACCCTGGGCCATTTGTTGTTGTTGATATTTCAAAGAATGATGAGGTATTGTTTCTCTTTTAAGTTTTCTTCTTATAAATTTGAATGGAAGTTCAAGTTACATGACTTTGTTGCTGAAATCTTTCTGTTCAAGGGGTTAAAACCTTCACCTTACCTCAAATTTGCTGCTGAAATCTTTCTTTTCGTAAATCTCACGGCAGCCTAAATGAGGACCTTTTCTCTAAATTTCTCATGCCACCTTCCATGACATTTGAAGGTAAAAAATGCTCACATAAATATGATAGTGGTTAAAATGTGATCGAGTTTTATGAATGCAGCCAAAGAACCATCGTGGTTAATTAGTTTTGACTAATTAAGGCTTTTTTTTGGTGTTATAAAGCTATAAAGAGCACTCTTACGAACTGTTAATGCACGTTTTTGATGATTGTCATCTCATATATTTGATTTGTTTACAATAAAATTCCAAAATGGTTCAGTGTATAAAATAAGATATTGAAACATTAAAACAAAGTTTAACCATCTCTGTATAATGCATGTGTAGATATGGTTCATAAATATGCAATGTTTTAGGTGATCCACGCTGTTTTGATTTCATATGTTATATGCAAATATGCAATTACTTTCTGATGGGATTCTTGCGAGTATGTTTTGAATCTAACCTGTACCCAGATTGCTTTGGTTCTTGCCATCTCTCTTTCATTTCTGGGCTGCTTTATCCCTTTTTAGCTAGATAGCTAGCTGGTATCACTTCTATTTGATAGGATATCGAGTATATCATTTTAGTGCTTCTGCTTGGTCAATATCAATCACCTTTACTATGCCTTCTTATTGTCACATGAGAGAACAGGGGCTGAAGTAGAGATTTTTATTTTACTGCTAAAAAAATAGGACCTGAATCACCTGATTGATAGTTTGGTATTTGAATAGATCATTTACTTTGCCATCTCTTTCTTATTTGTTTTTGTCCCTTCATGAGCCTTCTGCAGGTTGTTTAGTTCCTAGAATAGTTCGAATTGTTGTAAGATTACGACCTATTGATATGTCAAAGTGGCCACTTTTTTGTTTCAGTTGTGTCAATGATGGAAGAACAATTTGTATGTTATTTCTTGTTTGTTTGTTTTTCCCTTTCCTCTCCTAGTTTGTTTAGTTTGCATTGACTGTCCTTTGTATGACGGGTTGTCACTGTTGTTGTTTCTGTTCTTAATGAAAGATCGAAATAATTCTATTTGCCCTCTTTCTCTAGTGCACTCTTCTCTTATATATGCTTAATCTTTTGGAGTATTGTTAAGTTTTGACGTTTTTATTGGATGGTTTAATTTCAGCTTTGCATGGCTTGAACTAGTTAGTCATAGAATCTTCATGCCTAAATTACTTACAAGAAACTCTCAAAAGGGTTGGCCTTATCTTGCACCGGTTATTGGTTGACTTGTTTCAGTTCATGGATCCATTCTTGAGAAATGCTAAATTGGGACAAGCGGTTTGTCTTTGACTCTCCAACTCTAGATTAACTTATACATTTTTGTTTGTACATCATTCTACTGACTTTACCATGTTTATTATGTGACGATACATTTTCTACATAGATGAGTGCTGCTGGTTCTGTGAAGATACATTTCCTGATTGAACTGAAGCAGAAACTTCTTCTTTCACAAAATGAGGCTATCCGAACAAGGACTAGGTACAATTTACCTTTGATCAACTCTCTGGTTCTCTATGTTGGTATTCAGGTAATCACTATTTTCTCCTTCAAGCCTCACTCTGCCTTGATACTAATCATGCGCATCATCTATGATTGGTTAGTTCCAGCTGTGTGATCCCTCCTATCACTAGATATATATTTCAGTTAGGTTTGTGATTGAAATTTATTTGGACTCTTTAATTGCATCTACTTTTAATGAGTATGTCCTGGTAAATTCCATTTCAAGCTTTGAACCCTTTTCTTGTACTTCTTTTTTAACAATCATGGCTCGCTTGCTTGGTGTTGCATGAAGGAAAATTTCAGACCAAGCCACCTTGAAGCTTATTTCTGGATCACCCTTCATGACTTCATTGAAAGGATCTTCCAAAATAATGAAGATCCAGTCTTGGCAACTTGATGGCCATATGTTCTGGACTGTAGGGTAAAGCTCATCTTCTCTATCCGTTTACTTGTTATTTTAAGCTTTACTTTCACCTATTTCATTTAATAATCATATGTTCAATTGTAGCTAGTGATTTAAAAGCTAGCTATAATGAAAATCTTAATGACCCATTTTTCCTAAAATTTTCACTCTGGAACTTTATACCAAATGTAACACCAATCTTTTCTATAATTGGGGAAATTTCAGATTTGGCTCAGGTTGGTGGACATCTGATTTGAGGAATACGTATAATTTTGAAGATGCAGACTCTAGAAGCATTGTCCAGGTAAACAAAACCCGCCCTTTTTTGATATTGATATGATGTATTAAAGCTGGTGGAAGGTGATACCTTTTCAAGTGTTACCACTGGGCATGTATTAATAGAGTCTTACAATATGCTGAAATTGGTGAATACCCTACTCTTTTCTGTAGGTGAATCCAAAATCTTGGACTGAGATATTCATTTTTGTAGATAACAAAGGAATGTAGAATTTGAGTTCAGCAATGTGGACAAGGCGTAACTTGGGTACGAACGGTATGTGAGAGTCTGGAACGAGGAAAGAAGCCTCTTATGAGAGAGTGGCATTCCTGATAATGTCCTCAAGTGTGTGTCAAGGCTCATGATGACTTTAACTTTCTAATTGGCCTTTGTAGCTAAGTTGTTAAATGTACGTATATTGTATGTTTATAAGTTAATTAAAGTACCGATCCTTTCATTTCCATAAGAAATTTTATGTTTTATATTGAGCAAATGGTGTTACGTATCAAACTAAAAAACATCGGATTACAAATGAAAAATGGAGTGATTTCATACCTTTGAAATCATATTATTATATAAAAATTGATGTTGATATCATTACGGACATCGTCCTATTAAACTAAATCAATGTGTCACACATATTTTTACATTAAAATGCTACCATAAAGTGATGTATATTAATAACAATAATACCGTTATAAAAATCAAAACTGATGTATATATCATACTAATACATCAGTTATGTGCATATTTCATGCGATAGATTATTTTAAAACAATAAAAAAATCACAAATTATATATATGGAATAGTTATACACTCAATCAATATGATAAAAAAGATGTCTATTTGGTTTTAATACATTGGTTATTTTAAAAATAGTGATGTAAATGTAAAATTTAGGCTTAGTGTTAACATCTTCAAAATCTTATGAATGAAAAATCATGGATATTTATCAACAAGTGAACATGTCAAAAATAAATTTGAAGAGTTGAGTTACATCTATATTCAAAATATAACAGATGTTTTAATTAAGAAAAGACATCGGCTTAAAACTGATGTGAAAAAGTTGATCTTTTACTACACGCACAAAGAGATCGGAATTTTTTTTAAAAGACATCGGTTCATAACAGATGTCTAATTGCGTTTTTCTAGTAGTGGTGGTCCGACACTACGTTTCTAGTGCCAAGTAAGTATTTCTACAAATGTATTAAATTTCATTTTATTTTACATTAGAAACGCGATCTCAGACTGCGTTTCTTTAGTAAAATTGAAATTCCTACATGGGCGCCAATTCTCTTCCCAACATACTGAATAAAACGCGGTCCCAGTCCGCGTTTTTCTAACTTTCCTACAAAAATGGATATTTTTGTAATTAGTTTCAACCTATGAATATTTGTGTAATTATTTAATTTTGTATGAATATTTCAAAAAAAATCAATTTTAAAAGTTGTGTTATTTTTTGTATAGGTTAATAGTTTATATTATTTCGAGACTTTTTTTCGTCAATATTATTTTTGGTTCACAACCGATAGTTTTTTTTATTATGTAATAATTCAGCTGGTAATTAATTAACTTAGCCAATCATATTTCGGATGAGATCTAGAAGATCTGAATTTGTAGCTAATGCAACCTCGCTAATAGAGCAACAAAGATGTATAACCTTGTTAATGCCAACCGCTCTATTGGCTTCACGTACGAGGGACATGACAACACTTTGCTTCATGTAAAGTTTGAGTAATTAATTTGATATCTACTATAAGCATTTTAATTTTCCATGGGCACTTGCCTCGATCTTGACTATAAGTGTTGTATTATGATTTGAGAATTCTCTTCGATGATCAGCTTTTGTATATGCAATTCTTGCGTTTTCTTAAGGCATTCACGTAGTGCTAGAGCTTTTGTGACAAGTGTATTTTGTCGTCCAATGCTTTTTAGCCTATGAAGATCAAATTACCCCTCCAATCCTTGATTATATACCCCAAGTAACTATATATTTCCATTGGTTTGGTTGACCCATCGAAATTTAATTTCATATAATACTCTTTTGGTTTTCTCCATTTGACATTCCTAGTCTCTTACTGATCCTCTTATTGGGCCCCTCAATTCTATCAGATTCTTCTCCATTCAAGTCCTCTTATTTGTTTTCCTCCAGTCATCTATCGTTTTGTGAACAAAGGTTGTTATCTATTGGTCAAATGGGGTGCGGTTTTCTCTGAATATGATTTGAGTTCTGCAGAACCAGGCGGTCCACCAACTGATTGCCATCTTTTGTTTCTCTCCCTTATCCAGAGTCTCGCCTATTTGGCTCATTATTGTCTTGATATCTCTTATATAGCTTAGGTGTTATTTGGCTCACCATTTGATAGATTACATAGGTCTCCTCATGTATAGTGGGCTAAAAGCCCGTTAAGGCTCAATACCTTTGTAACCTATATATATGTTTATCAATGAATGGAAACCCTCAAGGAGGACATTACAATCAATCTCATGATCTCACATGGTATCACAGCCTAAGATCCAAAGACCCAAATTTTTCTTTCTCTCCTTGTTCTAAACCCTAGCCGCCACCTCCCCCCCTTTTTGCCGCCACCCTCCCCCCTTTGCCGCCGCCCTCCCGCCGGCGCCACCCTCCCCCCTCCTCGGCCACCACCGACAACCCATCTCTCTATCTCTCTCTCTCTCATGTTACAGTGGCCGACCCTCCCCCTACCACCAACAAACCGCCCTTCCACTCCGCTCTCACGATCTCTAATATCAAAAACTGCATCCCTATCATTCTTGATCATGAATCTAGTACCTACACCATGTGGTCGCACCTCTTCACGACCCATGTTAAGGCTCATAAAGTCCTCCACCATCTTGACTCCTCCGTCAATCGCCCTGAGAGTGAAGACGGCGATCTCTTCGCTCAACTTGACACCATTGTCCTTCAATGGATCTTCAACACCATCTCAAAAGATCTATTGACCACCATCCTCAACCCCAAAGACAACGCCTTGGCTGCCTGGAAGAAGCTTCAGGATCTCTTCCAAGACAACAAGTCCACCCGTGTTGTCTATCTCGAGCATGAATTCTCAAGTTGCAAGCTTTCCTCCTTCCCGTCGATATCCGCCTATTGTCAGCACATCAAGACCCTGGCTGATCAACTCGACGCCGTCGACTCCAAACCCAGCACCACCCGCCTCGTCCTCCAGGTACTCTCGGGTCTCCCTTCTGAATACAACGCTGCTGTTACTCATATTCAGCAGACGGAACCTCTCCCTACATTCGAAAAGACCCGATCCCAGTTGATCCTGGAGGAGACTCGCCTTCAACGTCAGACCACGGAAGCCGCCAAGGACAAAACGACATTGGTATCGTCCAGCGACAACGACGAAACCTTTGCCCCACAGCCCAGCCGAAACAACAACTAGCAGCAGGGATCGAGAGGCGGCGGCCGCGGCAGGGGCCGCAGCCGCAGCACCCAGCGACGGCCGCAGCAGTTCGATTCTCCCCATCCCTCTTGGTACCCCAATCCCGGCTATCCGCCTTGGATGCCCTTTGGCTACCCCGTCTCATCGTATCGCCCACCAGCCCCGTATCCCAACCGTCAACAGGGCTTGTTGGGTCCTACTCCTCGACCCGCTGGGCATCAGGCCTACCCGTCGTCGTCAGATCCGGCGTACACTCCAACTGATGTTCATCACGCTTTCTCTTCGATGCAGCTAGCACCTCCTGACTCCGCTTGGTACATGGACACTGGCACTACCTCTCATATGACGAACTCCTCAAGTACTCTCTCTTCTCTTTCTTTTAAGGGTCATGCTCATTCTATTATCGTCGGCAACGGTGGTCGCCTTGCTACTTCGGGCATTGGCCACGCCACACTACCAACCCATTACACCTCAACAACGTCCTTGTTGCCCCCAAACTTGTCAAAAACCTTATCTTTGTCCGTCGGTTCACCACTGACAATGTTTCTCTTGTGTTTGATCCGTTTGGTTTCTCTATAAAGGATCTTACTACGGGGGTTACTCGCCTGAGATGTAATAGCACCGGGGAGCTCTATCCTGTGTCATCGCCCTCACCATCCAGCCCATCAAGTCCAGACGCCCTCTCGGCATCATCGTCCGGTCTTTGGCATGCGCGCCTTGGTCATCCTAGTCCTGTAGTTTTAGATTTACTTCGTTCTAAAAGTCCTGTCCAATGTAATAAAGAGCCTCGCTCTAGTTTGTGTTCTTCTTGTCAGCTAGGCAAGCATGACATACTTCCTTTTCAGCGGTCTTTAAATACTACTTTTGCACCTGTTGACATTATTCATAGTGATATTTGGACATCTCCTGTGCCTAGCAAGGAGGGTCATAAGTATTACCTTTTGTTTCTGGATGATTATACACATTCATAGTGATATTTGGACATCTCCTGTGCCTAGCTAGTGTTTCATATCTTTGCCAAATTCCATACTTACATCAAAACACAATTTCACACCTCTATTAAGTGTTTCCAATGTGACAATGGCCGTGAATTTGACAACAAAGAACTTCACACTTTCTTTAACACCAATGAGATCTCCTATTGCTTGTCCTGCCCCTATACTTCCCAACAAAATGGCAAGGTCGAACGAATCATCCGAACCATTACCAATATGATGCGCTCTCTCCTCTTCCACGCACCAATTCCCCTTCTATACTGGCCTTCCGCCTTAGCCACCACATGCTACCTCCTAAACATCCTACCTTCTACCACCCTCCACCATCGCTCACCATTTCAGACATTGTATTGCACTTTACCCAAGTATGATCACCTTCGTACCTTTGGATGCTTGTGTTTTCCAAACCAGTCGTCCACCACCCCTCACAAGCTTCACCCACGCTCCACCCCTTGTGTCTTTCTTGGCTACCCGTTACCTCTGCCTCGATATCAAGACCCACAAGATCATTCTGTCTCGTCATGTCACCTTTGATGAGTCACGATTTCCCTTTGCGTCTCCCACACCCCCTGTGTCTCCGTCAGAGTCTGAGTCACCATTCCCGCATTTTCTTTTCCCACGTAGCTCTCCCGGTGCTCCTGCCTTTCCCCCTTCCCCACCACCACCACCACCCCCCACCAGACCACACACCCGCAGCGTCTCCGGTGTCTTCCGACCCCGTCAAATCGTCTCCATGACCACCGCACATCACCCCGCCGCTCAACACCATGCCTACATCCCTCCGTCAGATCGCCATGTTGTGATGCTGCGCCCGCAGCAAGACGCTGCGCCCGCGGCCAATCAACGTAACCACCCCTACCCTACGTCCCACGCACTGGCGGCGCCCGCAACATGCCTTGCGACGCCCGCAACCAATCAACACAGCTCCGCCCCCTTGCCCCCGTCCCTCCCGACTCCCAATCAACCCCTTCCTCCACCTCGACTTCCCTGTCCCCCATCCCCACCTCCCACAAAACAGCCCTCCTCGACCCGAATTGGCAGGCGGCTATGCTCGACGAATACAAGGCCCTTACAAAGAATGGTACTTGGGTTCTTGTCCCTCGCCCTCCAGCGGCGAACGTCGTTCGCTGTATGTGGCTCTTCCGTCACAAGTTCCGCTCTGATGGGACGATGGAGCGCTACAAAGCACGTCTTGTGGTCAACGGTCGATCTCAGCAGGTAGGTATTGATTGTGATGAGACCTTCAGCCCCGTGGTCAAGCCTGCCACTATCCGAGTGGTGTTGAGCTTAGATGTGTCGCGCAACTGGGCCATTCATCAGCTGGATGTCAAGAACGCTTTTCTGCATGGTCACCTAAATGAGACAGTCTACATGTTTCAGCCTCCGGGGTTTGCTGATGCTGATCATCCCAAGCACGTCTGTCTCCTGAAGCGCTCTCTGTATGGTCTGAAACAGGCTCCGCGAGCTTGGTTCCAGCGTTTTGCTTCTCATCTGCTCCACTTGGGTTTCATTGGCAGCCGCTCGGATTCGTCCATGTTCATCTATCGCAGAGGCTCTGACATGGCATTTCTGTTACTGTATGTCGACGACATCAATCTCACCGCCTCTTCTGATGCTCTTCGCACGTCGATTATTTCACAGCTGAGTGCTGAGTTCGCCATGTCAGATTTGGGTCAGTTGTCTTACTTCTTGGGAGTTGTTGTTCAGCGGCATGCGTCTGGGCTATTTCTCTCACAGAGTAAGTATGTTGCTGAGATTGTTGCTCGGGCTAAGATGAGTAACTGCAATCCTGTCGCCATCCCTATCGATACATCCAACAAGCTCAACGCTCATTCTGGTCCTTTGGTTGATGATCCGACATTGTACAGGAGACTTGCTGGTGCTATTCAATATCTCACCTTCACCAGACCTGATATCAGTTACGCCATTTAGCAGATCTGCTTGTTCATGCATGCACCCAGGGAACCCCACTTTCATGCCTTAAAGCGGATCATTTGGTACATCAGCGGCACACTCGAGCTAGGCATCACGATCACTCCTTCCTCTAAACTTGACCTTGTTGCTTACACTGATGCGGATTGGGATGGTTGTCCTGACACACGTCGCTCCACGTCTGGTTACTGTGTCTTCCTCAACGACACCTTTGTGTCATGGTCGGCCAAGCGTCAGTCTGTCGTGTCTCGCTCCAGCGCTGAGGCCGAATACAGGGGTGTTGCCAACGTTGTCTCCGAGTGCTCTTGGCTCCGCAATCTTCTTCTTGAGCTCCGTTGCCCTCTTTAGAAGGCCACTCTGGTCTACACTGACAACGTCTCCGCCGTCTATCTGGCTAGCAACCCAGTCCAGCACCAACGCATGAAGCACATTGAGCTCGATCTCCACTTCGTCAGGGACAAGGTTGCCATTGGACATGTCCGCGTTCTACATGTCCTGTCCTCTTATCAGTACGCTGATATATTCACCAAGGGTTTACCTAGACAATTATTTATTGATTTTCGTTCCAGTCTCACTGTATGGCCCCCTCCCATTTCGACTGCGGGGGTTTGATAGATTACATAGGTCTCCTCATGTATAGTGGGCTAAAAGCCCGTTAAGGCCCAATACCTTTGTAACTTATATATATGTTTATCAATGAATGGAAACCCTCAAGGAGGACATTACAATCAATCTCATGATCTCACACCATCGGTTATTTTGAATAGATTTTGTTGAACCAATCGGCGTAGCGCACCTATTTTTTATATATATATAATTGAGTTTGTCCTTCAAGGCATCAATTTTAGTTTAGTAGTTTGGGCGTATCTCAGTCAACTTCCTCCTTTCTTGCTCGGTTTGCTATATTAAGAGTCGTGTCAGGTCGGGGTTATGTGTATTAAAATAACTCTACTTTTAGAGAGATATTTTCTTGGAGTCTTCTCTTCACTTCCCACAAGAGTTTATGTCCGTTGTAACCGTCTTTCGGTAGTGCTACTTCAGTATTACATGACTTTTCACATCTTTGGGGGCACGAGAGTCATTTTTGGTTTGACGACTTTTTGAACGTCTACTTAAAAATCAGTTTTTAAGTTAGTCTTGTTGTTTATTGCTCTCTTCTTTGGTGGTTTCTCCGTCTTTCATTATTACGACCTTTCAATTTATCATATAATGATTTATTTCAATATTTCTAATTCTCGCCTTTAAAAAAACACACAATTTCTAATTCCCGCCTTTATAAAAAAAACACACATTTTATATTTATGAAAATTCGTAAAGGATAACTAAACATTTTTTTTTTGGTAATGACAAGTTAAACAATATGAGTAATTTAGAATTTTTATATATGACTCTTGGTGTGGCTATTTTTTATATTCCAGTGAATTAAATGTCGTCATTGCACTTTGAACTTGAGGTTTGCTGACTTTGACTTAATACCTACTTTTTAGCATGTGTTATTTGACTTATCATTTACACATCTCAAATTGAAGCATATGATAGAGTTTGATGTTGCTCCAACTCCAACTATGAAGGAAATTAAAGTTGATTGAAGTGCATATATATATATATATATAGTTTACACTATATGTCAGCTATTTTAAATTCGATTTTGTAATCTCATTGAACTTTTGATTAATAATTTAGGTTGCAGTTCATATAGTTGGGTATAAAACAATTTAGGCAAAAAGTTTTTGTGGCGGAGTATTTTTTAAAATAATTTAGAAAGTATTATAAGTTATATAACTCATTAAAAAGTAAACAAAAATAATAATTTATCAGCCAATCATAGAGAATGGGACATAAATGAGATTTGCATTACTTATGAAATCCATGCATGTGTGTTTATGTATAGGTTCATCTGATTGCCATGTAGACGAATTTTATGGCGGGTCTTTGGGGTCTAGCGGGTCTTGGTGACTTTGAAGGCCTTGGCGGAGGGGTGAGGCAAGGGGTTTAGGTGGGGGTCTAGGCGGGTCTTGAAGGGTTTTTGTAGAGCAGTTATCATAATTACCAAAAATATTATACATAGTAGTAAATATTTGATAGGTGTTATCGATTATTTTTTGTGAAAAGAATTATTTATATCAAAATTAATTATTTCATATTTATTTTTATTTATATCTATATTATTTTTTAGGAGAGTGAGTTATTTAGATCTAGATTAATTATAATCTTATATTTGTAGTTATTAGTTTAATTATCATAATGTAATTCATATTTATTTATTTATTTATTTATTTTCATATTTATAATATGATTTTTAATAGATAATAAATGTAATTTTATAATATTGTGTTAACACATTCCATGCAGGGGACGGGGCTTCCACTAGTTGGATACTAAAATCATTATTATATGGTTGGAGTATTTGAAGAAGAGGTTGGAGAAGTCATGTTTGGTGATGTTTGAAGAAACTTGAATGGTAGACGAGATGAGTCTATCTTACTAAAAATTATAGAGCTTTTTTTAGCGCTTAAGCTCAATTTGTGAGCTTAATCTTAAACTCGAGTTTGACTTGGCAAACTCAAACGAATGAGCTTAAACACATTGCCAAAACTCGTTCATTTGTACTCAATAGGCTCGTCGTTCGTTTGGACTCAATAGGATCGTTTGAGAAGTTAAAAAACAAACACTTTCAATTCCAACCAAACTGAATTCAATAAAATATATTTAAAAAATTAACGATTATGAACATATTTCCAAATCCACTCAACTAACTAGCAATCCTAATTCATGAACCAAATAGAATTCAGTAAAAATATATCTTTAGACCTGTTTTGTAAAACACGAACTCTTAAGAGGCGCCGACCTAGCTATGTCATCTAACTCTTTTAGATCTATTGTTCTCATTTAGAGCCTGAAAATGAAGAGATCTTGTAACATGAGTATGACTTGAATCACTTGTAAACAACTCCCAATACAACATCCTTAATATTATATCTGATATGGGACGGAGTGTTACATGTATTAAGGAAAAACTACAATTAACACGATGCTACCACCCCAATAAAATTACTAGGACTGTTATATAAACTGTACCGCTCGAGCTCGCTTAAAAAAAGCTCAACTCAAACTCGTTCACTTACCTTAACAAGCTGGGCTTTAAGTTTCCTTTAAGTTTATATCTTATGACCAAGTAGAACCCTTAAAGCACGAAAAAAGTTCAGCTCGAGCTCGTTTATTTTCTAAACAAGTCAAGCTTGATTAAAAAAACACGTTTAAAAATTGGGCTCAACTCGGGCTCGTTTAACAAACGACCAAGTTTGAATATGTCAAACTCAGATCGTTCAGCTCAATTAATAACACCCCTAAAAATTACTTTTCATTGAAATTATATTAATCATATTAACTCAATGTTTTAAATTGAACTCATTGATTACAAAACGAAGTATATAATAAATTGAAATCCATTAGTTAAATTGAACCCTTTGATTAGAAAATGAATTAGATATTAATATTAATTCAATGTTTTCAATTGAATCCATTTGTTAGAATAGAGTATATAATATTTGAAGGGAATAAAGAAAATTCTATTATAATTTGATGGTTTGAAAATCCCAGTAGTGATGACCCCTTGTAAAAATGACCCCTTATAAAAATGATTCTACATTGAATATAGATTGCAGTGCAAATTTTAATTAACAACCATAAAAATCAAGAATTCATTGTGACGTAGTTCAATTTCATTAACAAATACCAGACTCAGTAAGTAAAGAAACGTTCTTTGTTACAGTGGGAACATAATGAAATCTAGAAGAGCATGAAGCTGAATTTTCCACTACAGTAAATTCCTCCCTCCACAGGTTCAATATATGAGTATGACCCAACGACTTCAATCAAGCACATCGGCACATCCACAAGCCAACGAACAAAAGTCGCCATTAAAGGGTTACCATTAGAAGAAAAAACACACACACGAAAGAAATTTTGAAAATTCAACTCTCAATCTCCATTTCTTCCTTCAGCCCAAAGCCCACCCTGTAACTGTTGCCAAATTGCCTACTTCTCAGAAGCTTCTTTTCCAGTTCCCATGTCAGCGGATTTCGCCGATGGTCCCTGATCACGAGGTTAATTGGCTAATTTATTCTTATTTTATTCCCAAGATCGTTTCTTTCTAATGATTTTCTGCTCCGTTGGGTTTGTATAGTTGATTGTCTGGTTGAAATTCAGTTAATTGGGCGTGAAGATCTTTGATTTCAGGCTAGGTTTTCTGGTCACTCATTAGACAATGCACAATTTCCTTCCTTTTTTTTGGCAGTCGTTAGCTGTTACCTGTCCTGAAGGCTGAAATTGAAGACGATCCAGTGGAAATGAGGTGTAGCTGCTTTGGGAGCCCTAAATTGCAAACGAAGAAAGGTGCTGGTGCTGGTGCTGCTTTTGGAGAAATTGAGAGTGAGAAAGCTTGATCTTTGAGCTGATATTTTTTTTTTTTAAATTTCCCCACTTTTATCTAGTTTCTCAAGATGGAAAAGGGCTATTTTTTTTAGCTTTGGCTTTTTAAGTTGTTATCTGCAATGATATCTATTATTGTAATGCTTCTCCTGCAATAATCTCCATTGTTTGTTGGAAATTTGAATTGAACTGATCTATGTTAATCCTTACTCGAGAATCTTGGTTTAGATTAGACACTTTGAGATCACATCCGAAAATTTATCCACATGTAGATGTCCTAAACTCTAAACAGACCACCGGAATTCAGAACTCGGGTGAAACCTGTCCTTACTCAAGACTTTTAGGCTTAGGAGTTTGGATGGAACTCTGACCTGTAACCAAAATTGCCTAACCCATGAGAGACAAGCCCCAAATTACATAAGCTGATTGACCGGTTAGCTTTTGAGGATAGCCCTTTCTCTTAATAGGACTAGTCAGTGTTCTATGTTGTCCAACATCAACATATGGTCATATGGATGCTTTTTTTTTTTCCAGTTTTTCTGCAGTCATACTAGAGGGTATTACTTATTCAGAATGTGCATTGTTGGTTTCAGGAGAATTGCTGCAGAAAATTAGACACTTTTCCTACAGCGAGTTGAAAGCTGCCACCAATAATTTTAGTCAGGACAATAAGATAGGCCGGGGTGGTTTTGGTTCAGTGTATAAGGTACTATTATTCAATAACTTTTCATTTGGAATGAAGCTAAAATTGTTATGCTTCTATCTTGGTCAGTGACGTTAGTTTGACATGAAAAAAGTGCTTGTAGCGGCCTGCCTCACACGAAATTCTTTATGGCATAACTTGCTGAATTGGCATGATAACATTCTTTTAGGGGGTCCTTAAGGATGGAGTACGGGTTGCAGTCAAGACTCTTGCTGCTGAATCGAAGCAAGGGGTGCGTGAATTTTTGACTGAGATTAATATTATATCCAATGTCAGGCACCCGAACCTGGTTGAGTTGATTGGGTGCTGTGCGGAAGGGCCCAGCCGCATCTTGGTCTATGAATATTTAGAAAATAACAGCCTTGATCGAGCATTGTTAGGTACAATACCAAAAGTAATACAAAGCCTTTTCATATTTTCCCATTCAAAATTGTTTTTGATTAACTGCTCAGCTTAAGTTGCTGCTTTTTGTTCTATATTGTTAGGTTTCACAAGTGACCGGAGTAAACTAGACTGGGGAAAGCGTTCTGCTATATGCTTAGGTACTGCTAGAGGCCTTATGTTCCTTCATGAAGAAATCGTGCCACACATTGTACACAGAGACATCAAAGCAAGTAACATACTTCTAGATAAAGACTTTTCACCCAAAATAGGAGACTTTGGACTGGCAAAACTCTTTCCAGACAACATCACCCACATCAGTACGCGAATAGCTGGTACAACGTATGTATTCTTTTGAATGCTTTTCGGAATTAAGATGCAGACCATGTCCATGTCTTTATTGTGATATATGATTTACATTGTGAGGAGTATGTACAATGCCAAACTGAGTGCTGTAGTATCCTCCAGCTCCAGTTGCTTGCATTGTTAGGAGTATGCCACTATGACAGTTTTTGATAGAGTACATCTGATAATCAGTGTAATATTATTATATTACTATTTTGGGGTAATTTTGGTCCTAACTAAAGCCTTTTATTGGGGTAATTTCTTTTATACCTTTATGGACAAATCAGTTAATTCCTTTTCGAGTGGAATGCTTTTAGTTGTGACAAGGGCACTATTCTGTGAACTTGGTTTGATCTGCACTAGGTGAACCCTGTGAAGGGCTTCATTGAGGCTTGTTGTACAAAGAGCACATTTCTTGATTAGAGACATGTTAACTCTCAAGTAGCGTCACTTTATGTTCCCAGCTGGAGTGCATATATGACTTGTTTCCTGTCTTCTGGGAAATGCAGTGGTTACTTGGCTCCCGAATATGCAATGGGCGGTCATCTAACAAAGAGGGCAGATGTCTACAGCTTTGGTGTGCTTATACTTGAAAGCATCAGTGGAAAAAGCAGCGCTAGAGCAGACTGGGGAGGATCACAAAAGCTTCTCCTGGAATGGGTATGCGTAACTCGTCCTATATCATGGCCTTCAATCGTTGTTCTTGCTGCTTTATTTCACATTGAACCTGTCATTCGTCTTTTTTCTGTTGATGCCGGCTTTTCATCACGTAGAGGGACACACTGCCATATTAATCTGATAAATATGCGGCCAACCCACCTAACTCAAGAATTTTAGGGTCATGATTGAACACCTTTTTTTATTTGTCAACTGAAACTATCCAGCCATCAATGACCTGAATATGAAGCTACTTTAAACCCACAAGTACTTAAAATGTCTTTTATAAGCCATTCTAGTGTAAGCTTAATGTAATATGACTCTGAAGCTTCAGTTGATGTTATCCAAGTTCTCAGAAGCACTCAATTCTGATTTTTTTTTTTTTTTGTAAAGAAATGCTCTCTTTCGTAAAATATTGCAATTATAATATTAAGCCTTGATAGTAAAAATACAAAACTAAGAAATCAAAATGGTGGTCCAAAAATGATCCAGATTGAATACAAACATGATAACAAACCAAACCATAACAATATAATCCAAAAATGAACTGGTGTCAGGTGTGTCAATGATCTCATATATCACAGTATATGATAATAACCAAAAACAAATGCCCGGAAATAAAAACAAAAATACTCTGTTCATATTTATCATTTTAACCGGCATGAATAGCCGAGAGAAAATTTGGATTTGAGCTAGAAATTAAAATAATACAAGTGCTGCTCAATGACACCATTAAAAAGTGAATTGGTTCATTTGCTGAAACAGGCATGGCAGCTGCACGAGGAAGGGAGGCTCCTGGAATTGGTGGATCCACAACTAAAAGACTACCCAGAGAACCTGGTTATCAGATACGCAAAGACAGCACTTTTCTGCACCCAAGCAGCAGCCAACAGAAGGCCCTTAATGAGCCAGGTTGTTGACATGCTCACCACAGATATGCGTCTCAACGAAAAGCAACTCACAGCCCCTGGCTTCTTCCCTGACTCGGTTGGGTCTTCTACTCGAACCATTGGGTCCACCAGCCAGCAATCAAGCTACGTGCAGCCTGTCACCATCTCAGATATTGCTCCTAGATGAAATGCGACTCAGATCGAACCAAGGTGAGTTGAGAACCTTGAGAGGCAGAAATATTGATATTTTCATTTGGTGCTACAAGCACCTTGGCTAAGAGGCCTACTTTACTCCTGTTAAATATCACTTGATATGAAAACAATACCCTTTGTTTTTTACTTGTATTCTTTGATCATGGATGGGATAACCTTCTTACCCTGGAATTGATTTTAGAACATTTAATTGTAGATTCAAAAGTTAATACTACGTATATTTTGCCTTGCAGTGTTGAACAATTAACCTGGCAAAATATAGAAGTGATCATTCTCTTGTATAAAATTTTGGATTTATACATGTAGCATAAATTTGCTTTGAGGTTTATATAGTTTAAAACTAAGAGGTATAGTTTTGGGACGGAGATACTTTTTTTCTATGTTGAACTAGTGAATGCAGCAACTGATCTTCTTCAGCCCTATCTCACACAGCGTCCAACTTGATGAACCACTCGCTTACCCGTTGAGATCCTCTAGTCGGCAGTTTTGGTTATTATATGGTGATTATAGTCCGTATCGATTCATTGGATGTGCTGAATTAGTTTATTATCGCTAACTTACATGTGTTATAGATAGGCATTGGTCTGCAAATTTTCGTAGGAAGTTGATAATAGGTTGCTAAAGTACTAATGCGAGGTACTGATTTATTATGAAGAGCTTAAAACAAGAAAAATGTGTCAAATAAGGCCAATAAGGGAGTCAAGTTTGGATGGCGAATTATTATAGCTTATAATGCATAATATTGCATTATAAAAAACAAAACACAATGCATTCTTCCTAGGTGGTTTTTTATTTCATAGTGTCGTCCCTAGAGGCTAGAAGGTTTTCTTTCATTAATAAATCTTGAATGAGAATGGTTTGAAACTTTTAATTTCTTAAAAAGCGTAGCTAAAAATAAAAAAGACTTAAATTTTTGAACGGATGTTGTATATAATCAAAACATCCTTAAACATAGGCGTTGATATTTGCAAAACATGTCTAAAGATAAGACATTGCAATTTATTGTTGCATAATGTAAACTGGGCAGTGAAGGTAAAAATCCTCCATGGAAGAAACAAAGGACAGTGCTCAAAAGATCACCCCATATTCATATAGGTAACAGCCTAATACTGCTTCATCAATGTGTACGTCTAAGGCAGACGAGGGAATTTGGAGAAATCCGGTGCCCTTTTTTCCCTGAATGCTTTGTTCCCTTCATTTCCTTCCTCGGTTCCATAGTATACAAGCCCGGTGTTGCCTCCAATTTCCTACAGCATTACCACATTTTTATGGCTTCTGGCCTATCTTGTTAATTGAATTCAAAAGGCATTAGGCACAGTCTGATGGTACAAACCTGGAGCCCAGCAAAGCCATCGTCTACTGCGTTGATAGTTGACTTGAGCACCCGGATTGCAGTTGGACTGTTTCTAAGGATTTCCCGACTCCATTTGATAGTTTCTTCTTCCAACTTCTCTAGCTAAACACGTAAAATTCGCAAGAGTTAAAACTTTAGGATACTGACATATTAAACAAGGTACATTATGAGATTAAACTCACTGGTACAACAGTGTTGATGAGTCCCATGCTGTTAGCCTCGGAGGCAGGGTAAAGCCTTGTCAGATACCACATTTCCCTTGCCCTCTTGGGTCCAATCTGTTCCATCCTCAACAGATTAGTGCATATTATGCAGGCGATTTCAGACAATGTGTTTCGAAGAAACAAAGGCTGACAGTGAAGAGACTCACCAGTCGGCTCATAATGGAACTTCCGTATCCAGCATCAAAGCTACCTACCTGCAAGTGCACATAAAAGCTACTGAGCGTAGAACTAAGAAATGAGTATTCGTTAAACAGCGAAATGAGAACAAGAAGTAATCAAGCACCCTTGGACCGGTCTGGCCGAAAATGGCATTATCTGCAGCAATTGTTATATCACAGACCATATGCAACACATTTCCTCCTCCAACAGCATATCCAGCAACCTGGTGTGGAGTAAACGGAAAAGCCACAAGCCAGAAGGTTACACTTAAACCAAAAAGAGCTGTGATGGGGTCAAAAAGAAAGAAAATACAATTGCATGTTACCATTGCTATCACTGGTTTCGGAAGTCTGCGAATCTGCATCTGGAAGAGATAAAGGGCCACAAAAACAACTCAACTTAAACATTAGCTAGAGCTAAAACATGCTAATACTAGTACCCTATTATCTCACACACTCTGCTGAACAATACCTGCAAATCTAAAAGATTCAGAGGACCATCCTCGCCCCTCGCTGTCTGGTCACCACCACTGCAAAATGCTTTGATCCCCTGCAATATTAGCTCCACTTCATAAGACCGTGCTAGATGTTACATGAGCACCAGTCAAATTCAAAGACAGCTAACAATTCTACAACTACTGATATTTTCGGGATGGGCAATGACAATGCAAATGCACACATTCCATAAGATTGCTATTTACTATGCTGAAATGAAATTAGCAATTTCCAAAAGAAAAAGTCTAATTCTATCATTAAGTTCTTCATAGCATCAGAGCTGCATGATTAACAGTCCTTGAGAAAACTAAACACAAGCCTATTTTCCGGTTTATTAAGAAAAATACTTTCAGAAACACGCCTGTACAAAGCACCAACTTGAAGCTTCTGTTGCAAACAGATTGCTTGTTTGGTTTAAATTCAGGAAAGGGAGATAAATATCTCATAGTTAAAAAATTTTTTAAATAAATTTGCTTTGATTTATTGAATTTGATTCTTGAGGTTCAATTTAACTGAACCGATTCGACCGAACTCGCTTAGATCGAAATCCGATTCACCTAGACTCATTTAGAACGAAATACGATTCGCCCGAACCGAATAAAACCCGAAAACTCAATTGGATCCGATAAAATAATGCCCGAATAAACCCGATCAGATCCGAATTGCCACCACACTCGATATCAACCTGAGTTCGATATTACCCTGAAACTGAAGCACAATCCTGGGTTATTATTATTATTTTGCTCAAAATTGATGTTTTGCTCAAAATAAAATCCGAAAATCGGGATTTGTATGGCGTGTCGGAAGAAAAATCGAGCTTGAAGTTGGAAGTTACCTTTCCAGCGAGAATGATGATCCCAATAGAAATGTCTTCTCTGGCATCATTGAACGCCCAAATTAGCTCTCTGACGGTTAGAGGACGAAATGCATTTCTCTTCTCCGGCCTGTTGATCGTAATCTAACAAATACGATACGACAATGAATTATGAGTTAGTGGATCATAAAAAAGAAGTCGATGATCTAGCATGGATCAAATGAATCAATGCACCGTACCTTAGCAATTCCTTCACCTTCAGCCTTTTCATAGATGATATCGGTGAAGTGCTTGGCGGAAACAGGCAGCCAGTTAACGGGGGAGGTAGAAACCGGACTGTGTGAATAGGAAGTGCCGGAGAAATTGAGCAGTCCAGTGTCCGGATTCTCGGTCGGAATCAGGTGTCCTCCGATGCGCGACAATCTCCTGCTCGCGGAGTCCATGATCTCTGTAGCAAGAATTCAATTCCGATTCAGAAGAGGAAAAACTAGCCACGTCGAACGAACATCAAATACGAGTGATCAGAACAGAAATTCCCCAAAATTCAGAAAGAAAGAGGAGACTGAAATACCTGCGTCGTGTGGAGCGGCTGGCTGAGGGAGGGCGTCGTCGGCCGAGAACGAGTGAGAGTAGAGAGCGAGAGCGAAGAGCTGATGAATTATTATATATAAGCGTACGTACGTAGCCAACACACAGCGGTGACTGGTGACTGCCCGACTGGTAGTGGTGTCCACTGACCACTCAGCAGGTGAACGTGGAAATGGTAAATAGGAGTACAAGTTTTTCACTTCTTTTTGGGTAGAATAGTCATGAAAGTCAGACGCCGCCCCCCGATGAAAGACACAGATGGTCATGGTGGCGAACTGCAACGATTTCCAGTCAAACAACCGAAAATAACATCAGACGCCCCTTTTGAATGTTTTTCGATACATTGAAATACTCTTCCCACAAATTAAATAACTCTTCCCATCGAAATTATGTTAAACCACCCTTAATTCCACTTTTATATACTCGATTAATCGGTACTCCATCCGATCGGAAATAAACGATTTTAACTTTTTGTACACGTAGTTTTAAGAGGTAAAAACTATATAAAATCTTATTTATTTTAATTAATTTTTTCCACAATTTTAACTAATAAATATTAAACTATGAAAAAAATTAATTAAAAAAAAAAGATTTTATATAGTTTTTAGCTCATAAAACTAGGTGCATAAAAATCAAACATCGTTTATTTTCGATAAGAAGGAGTAATATACATGATATTTTTGTATATGTATTATAAAAAGCTAAAAATTATATAAAATATTAATTTTTTATGATTCAATACTTATTAGGGTAAATTGCAGAAAACCACCCTTAAAATATACCCTTTTGCAGAGAACCACCCGTTAAATCCATATTTGCAGTAAATCACCCTCTAAACCCCTTCCGTTAGCAAAGTCACACCCTAATCTAATTTCCGTCTAGATTTTGTTAAATTATCACAATTACCATTATACCCTTTATTTCTTAAAATCAAATTAACAAGTACATCGATCACTATTGATCTTTTCTTTTCTTTTTTTAACAAAAATGTTTTTTTCTTCCATATCTTTGAAATCCCTGCACTTGTATGAAATCACCAAACTGCATTCTAGTTGTGTCTTGCTTGGGCTGATTCTAGACTATCGTGATTCCCATTGAAGGTCGGCAGGTCGCATAAGTCATGGAATCTGGTGCCAAATATTGTTCAGGTTGTTTGCCCTCTTTTGATTTCGCTTAGGGATTTGGCAAGAGTAAGCGCCTTTGGTTTGGGTGTCGAATTCGAACAGATTGAAGTTCGAAATTTGTTCGCTTTGAGGAGCTTTGGATTTGGAGCATGTTGAATTGTTGATCATTCTTGTCATCTTTGGTTAGGCTTGAATTGCTGGATTCACAAATCAGGTTTCTTCGTTTTTTGCCCAGGTCGACACTCAAGATCCTGAATTCTCATCCAATCTAGTTCAAATTGGGCGTGGAGACTTATGAACTCAGGACTTGGAATAAAAAATTCCACCAGAATCCTAGTTTTTTTTTTTTGCTCTTTCGCTTATCTTCTCCGCCGGGTCTCAGATCTGGAATATACGTACGTTGATGGCTAGGGTTCTAAAGCTAGGATATTGGATGTCATTTGATGAAGATAAATAAGATGGGAGAGGATGAAGGAGTAAAGAGAAAAGATAGAAAAAGAAGTCACCTTTGTTCGGACGTAGGCGGATGATTTTGGTAGATGACCTTTTTTGAATATTCAATTAGGCTATTAGGCCCTAAATCAATTTAATTAGTTTTGCACTAGACCCCTTCCCAATAGAGTGGGTTGGTCAATGGTCAACCGTTTGACCACTGACCGACCCATTTTGATGCCAATTTTTTTTTTTTTAGTGATGCCATATTTTACCGTTTTGATGCCAAAATTTTACTATATTTTATTTTCACTTTGATGCCACTTTTCTAATGAAATGATTGGATGCCACTTTTTTAATGTCACTTTTTTTAAAACCTTTATCTTCTCCGCCGGGTCTCAGATCTGGAATATACGTACGTTGATGGCTAGGGTTCTAAAGCTAGGATATTGGATGTCATTTGATGAAGATAAATAAGATGGGAGAGGATGAAGGAGTAAAGAGAAAAGATAGAAAAAGAAGTCACCTTTGTTCGGACGTAGGCGGATGAGTTGATCGGAGACCAACTACGGAGATGAGAGGTAGAAGAAAGAAGACTACTGTATTGTTCTTTAATTCTTTCCTTTCTTTCTACTTTTTATATTTTTTCTCATTAAATTTGATTTTTTTTAAAAAGATTTATGGTAATTACAATAATTTAACGGAATCTTGACGAAATTTTTAATGGGGTGTGACTTTGCTAACGGAAGGGGTTTAGAGGGTGGTTTACTGCAAATATGGATTTAACGGGTGGTTTTATGCAAAAGGGTATATTTTAAGGGTGGTTTTCTGCAATTGACCCTACTTATTATTAATAATTTTATAATTTAATAAATTAAATTATAAAAAGGGTGATTTTGGTAGATGACCTTTTTTGAATATTCAATTAGGCTCTTAGGCCCTAAATCAATTTAATTAGTTTTGCCCTAGACCCCTTCCCAATAGAGTGGGTTGGTCAATGGTCAACCGTTTGACCACTGACCGACCCATTTTGATGCCAATTTTTTTTTTTTTAGTGATGCCATATTTTACCGTTTTGATGCCAAAATTTTACTATATTTTATTTTCACTTTGATGCCACTTTTCTAATGAAATGATTGGATGACACTTTTTTAATGTCACTTTTTTTAAAACCTTGATGACATTTTTTGTTTACAGTAATGTCACGTTGATCATTGATGCCATTTTTTTTTACAGTTAACGACTGATGCGACTTTTTTTTATGTCAAATTTTTGATGATATTTTTTTTTACCGTGATGCCATATTTTTGATGATATTTTTTCAAAGTAGTATTTTGATGACATTTTTTTCTTTAATGTGATACAATTTTTTCAAAATGGTATTTTGATGTCATTTTTATAATGTAATTATTTGATGCCATTTTTTTTAATCAAATCGATTGATGCCACATGTTTTTAATTTAATCAATTGTATATCGATTTATTTTCATCGATTATACTTTCATTCACTGCTGACACGTTTGTGATTACACTTCATTGATGCAATCACTTGTGGTGACACACTTGTGATGACATTCTTTGTTGATGATATTCTTATACAATTGATGACATATGAGCTTAATACGTAGCTACACTTCATTGATGACACATTTGTAAGTACAATTAATTGATCTCAATCATTTGTGATGATATTTTTATAAAATTGGTGACATTGAAGTATGAATTATGGAATCAAAATAGTCACCGAACAAGGAAATACGATCGCTTAACATCAAAAGCTCGGGAGTTAATGATGACAACAAATTGTTTCTATTGTATTGGCCACTAAAATTTTCAAAATGACAAGGGAAGTTGTTTTCAAAATGTTCAACATTCTCAAGCGGATAATGGATATATGCATATGGCATGGAACCACTCTCAAACCAACAATTAAATACCTGCAGAGGGTCATTAATTAACATAAAGCATATAAATGTTTAATTGATATAAGAAATTCATTTAACTTCATAAAAAATGTATAATGAATTCTACGTTCTCAAAACACCATCCTTAC
This sequence comes from Persicaria tinctoria, assembly GCA_037127255.1. Classification (NCBI taxonomy): domain Eukaryota; kingdom Viridiplantae; phylum Streptophyta; class Magnoliopsida; order Caryophyllales; family Polygonaceae; genus Persicaria; species Persicaria tinctoria. The sequence goes on along the minus strand of JBANSL010000016.1, from coordinate 28,539,810 downwards.
ATATAATATTATATCTAAATAAAAAATGAGAGCTTGAGCCTGCCACAAGTAGCTTATAGCAACGGTACAAAACGTACATGAAAAGACTTACAAGCAAAAATAAACATGTTAATCAAACTCTAGTCACTATATGTTGTAAGCCCGTCCCCTGATCTCCTTGTATTTCCTCTAACCCCTACTGCTGATTTGTGTGCAATTCTTATGCCCAACACCCTACATCAGTAAATACTCCATGATGCTGCAGAAATGTTGCTTCTCGAGGACAAGTCGGAAATTGCATTAGTCCAACATCAACCATCAATAGCACGTAACACCCCAGTGATATTACTAACATTATTAAGCAAGAAGCTCGTATAATGGCATCTAGAAGAACAAAGTTAACATTATTAAGCATCAATACAAAGGTTCCATAAGAATCAGTAATCTAAAATTGCAACAGAATCACAAATCTAATTTAGTAGGCTAAGCCAAAAGTTGATAGCAATTAATAGCAAACAATACAGATGATTCCAAGAGGGAATGTGGTTAAAATCACCCTGATTCCAATTCACCTATTTTAGAGTTGTTAAAAGAAAAAAGATGAGAGAAAGAAACTATCAATCCAGGAATACATTCTGTAATAGGTGTTTATGCCTAATGCTAGAGAATACATTCTGCTAGAACATCAATAATGATAGGAATCAAAAGTAAAACCAAACGCAAAAATAATATATTAGATTAATAGCCTTTATTTGCAGCTTTAAGCATGATTCCAATCTATTAGAAAAGAAATTTTACCTCGAGTAGCAACATCCACACCTCTTCTTTGCCCAAACCAAAATCATATACATTCCTATTCTCTTACATAAGACACTAAATCACAACATACCACATGAATGCAAGCATCAAACTTGTCCCAATCCCAAAAGCCTAAATTACAACTCACAAATTGAAGTAGATTTCTAAAACCTAAATTTCTCATAAACCCTAAATTTCTAAAAACCTCACAACAATCGCAAAAATTGGTTAACAAATCAGAAATTACAACTATAATATAACAAATTATTGATTATAGAAGTGGATTAACACAAATAAAATGTGAAATTTTGCCAAAATAAAAATAAATCGAACCTACACTGTTGACTGTTGTTGCTTCGTGATTTCCTGTGGCCTGTGAGGCGCTGAGGCCGTGAGGCGGCTGCGAGAGACGGCGGCGACGCTTGGCAGTGGCTGCGAGAGAGGGAGGCGGTTGCGGGAGAAGGAGGCGGCGCTGGGCAGTGGATCTGGGACTCTAGGAGTGAGGGCGAGAGCGCGAGGAGCAACCCAGGGATCGGACTGAGACTGTGAGGCGACTGCAGAAAAGGGAGGCGACTCCGGGCAGGGGCTGCGAGAGAGGGAGGCGGCTGCGTGGGAGGGAGGCAGCGCTGCCGCTGGGCAGTGGATCTGGACTAGGAGCGAGAGCGACCAAGAGAGGAGCAACGCGCGTACGTAGAGAGAGATCTGTGTGGATTGTGGAGCTTTTGGAAAGACGATGAGGAGTACACCTAATAAATATCTAAAAGGGTCTCTAACCCCTAAAAAAATAATTAAAGAGGCTAACTAGCTAATCAAATATGCAAAAGGGGTTAAATCACCACATTCCCTCTTATAAAAAAGGTAATAGTATCTTATATAATTTTTAGTTTTGAAAAATACGTGTATCAAAGTGATAATGAATATCTTAGGTAGCTAGTTTCTAGAGGGAGGGGGATCTCAAATCTCGGCTTCAGCCGTCACTAACTCGGCTTCAGCCGCCGCTAACTCGGGTCTCGTGCCCTTCACCCCTCCGGGTTACCTTTCGTAGCTGTCAAGGTGACCTCCGAATTCCAAGTTCGGCTTGATGTCTATCTGGCTTCTCTGGAGGTTGTGGGGAGTTTCGGTGCTCCTCTCTTGGGATTGTATCATTGCTCCTCTCCCCTTCGATGGAGTTGGCCTTGTGTTTCCGGTGGCATCATTTGTCTCCATCGCCTCCCTCGGTCCTCCTCCTCCCTATCTCTCTGATTCCTCCTGCGACCTAGGGCTTTTGAACCTCTCTCTTCACACTCCTCCTCCGCCGCCACCCTGTTGTCGACCTGTGGTGGATGGTCTGCGCCCTCCCGGTGCTCCGGCTATGTGCTCGTCGTCGGGTTTACACAGCCTGACAATAGTTGTCGATGGTTTATCCTCCCTCTCTTCACAACCACCATTCGCTCTTTAAGCTCTAATTTCTCAAGGCTTTTGTAGATTCGATGTTGTGGATGTCTATTCCGTTCCGTTCTAGGCCAATTTGAACTTCCTGAACTTTGTTCTTCAGTTCTTGGGTTTGGTCTATAACTTCCTGCGAAAACGTCGGTCGTCATCCTTGGCTCGGAGTTGTGGTTGCCAATTTTTGCTGCCCCCATTCGACCTCCTCCGGTCACCCTCTTCGTTGCGAGGCTGCCACAACGGTGCTGGCTCTCGCCGCTGGTGGCCTGGTTGGCAACCTTCTGTCTGGCTCCCTCTTTGTCTGTGTTCAATTGCGGCATCCCCAAAGGATTTTCCTTGGGCCCAAAGGGGCCCGAAACCTTTGCCTTTGGGCTCAAGGACTTGTCCAGAGCCCAAGGCAGCCCGCATAATTTATAAATGGAATATATTTATATAATAATTTCCTTTTTTTATATTTATTTATATTTAAATATAACAAAAAAAAAGACAAAATTATTGGCTCGAAAGAGCTTTATTTAAATCCCGAAAGGGGTTGAGTAAACCCACCCGAAAGAGTTTGACTAAATCCTGCAAGAGTTTGACTATATTCTTGTAGGTGAAATCTTGTTGGCGTTTTGTTCGAGCAATTTGCGGCTCTGCTTTCGATATTTCTAGGAGGTCTTCTGCTTGGTTATGAGGCATGGAGTCTGGAGTCGGGACTCGCTGGGGTTGTGGGGGTGCGCTTAGGGCGACTCCGTATCCAGAATAGAGTTTCCTTGGAGTTCGTCTGCACTACCCACAAGAGTTAGAGTCCTGCTTTATCGCTGGCCTACGGTGCCACTGTTCGGTGGTGCTTGACTTCGTTCTTTGGCAGCTTCTTAGCTTTCATGAGAGTTGGTCTTCTTGGGTCATCTTATTGTAGAGTTTATTTTTGCTTGTTTCATTTCGCTTGTTTTCTATATTTCTGTATTATTAGGTTGTACGTTTGACGGTTCACCGTTTGCCGACTGTATCGGCATCTTGATGAGTCAAACATGTCCAACCTTTGAATTTTTACCTAGTAAAAAAAAAGAATATCTTAGATAGGCATTATAGTTAGTTTTAGACTAATTATGATGCATTTAGTACATGTTTTGGAGTTAATTTGCATGGTATGCTTTATATTGGAAGAGTTCGAAACCTGCGCAAATGTCACTTTATTTTGCAGAGACTCAGATTCGAATGGTAGAAGAGATGCAAGAGCTTTGAAGCAAAGGATTCATAAAATGCAAGGAGCTAGAGAAGAAAAGAAGAATACCACACATGGATGCGGCGAGCAAGAGGAGCCATTGCAGCAACCATGTGCGGCTGTCGCGGCACACAGGCAGCGGCCTCCGCGAGCAAATTTCAGGAAAATTAGGTGGCGACCGCGCAAGCAAAACACATTTAGGTTTTACGCGGATTTTTGTTTATCTATCCTAAACCGGTTTTCATCTATTGTTGGGCCTAAAATACAATTTTCAGTTTATTTTAGAGGGGTTTAGCCCTAGGGTTTCAATCATCCAAGACAATTTAGTTTTGTTTTGGCTTTGAAGGTTGTGTGTGTGGCAGCCTCATAAATCTTTACAACCCCATATGGAAACACTTGAGCAACTGATAATGTATATTTCATATAGGAATTATAGGTATTTCTTATTGCAGTTAGATAGTGGTTTTGCTTATGTTTTAGTCTAGTTTCGTATATTGCTTGTGAAGTAGTCGAGTTCGGAATCTATGCCTTTTTAGTGTTTATTCTGTAGAATTACATTCCGACCTTGAAGGGACTTTGGAAGAGCTTAAGAGACATGTTTTGAAGCATATGGAGGCTAAGGAGGGAGCTAGAGAGGAGCAAGGAAGCACAACATTGGAGATTATTGAAGTTAATCGAGGGAAATCTATCACTGCATAGGCGGCGCCCGCCGTGGGCCGGTTTCCAGCGTTTGCGATTTTGGATCCGAAGACATTATTTCCTAATATTTTATTACTATTTTCATTAGGGTTTGGCCAAATCTTTGAGAGTCTTTATTAGGTTCTATTCAGATTATTCGCCGTGTGTGGCTATTGTGTGAGACTATACATGAACACCATGAGAGAGAGAGAGAGAGAGAGAGAGAGAGAGAATTGACCTATGAGTTGCTAAACTCGTAGTTTCGCCTATGATTCGAAGACATGGTTGTTTGGATTGTGAGGATTTGATTCTATTGAGTTATTCATATTCATAGTTATCATCTTGTGCTTATTGATTATATTTGTGTTTCTTTCTATGATTAATCACCATGTTAGGAATTGCATCTTAGCTATGAATTCGTTATTGTGTTCTTGATAGCAAACAAAGTATTGAAATAGTGATGTTTCTTTGTCTTTGTAGTGGATGATTTCAATTAGGGGTGTTCATTATCGGATACCCGACACGACACGGTTAATCGTGTCGGGTACTGATAATGCATATTTTATATGGGCATTATAGGTGTTTCTTATTGCTATTAGGTATTGGTTTTGTTATGTTTTGAGTCTAGTTTCGTTTATTGCTTGTGAAGTATCTGAGTTCAGAATCTATGCGTTTTTAGTGTTTATTCTGTTACATTCCGACCTTGGATGGACTTTGGGAAGAGCTTAAGAAGCATGTTTTGGAGCATATGGAGGTTGAGGAAGAGCTAAGGAGGAGCAAGGAGGCACGACATTGGAATTCGTTGAAGGAAATTGAGGAACGTCGGACACTGCAGAGACGACGCCCGCTGCCCCTTGCACGGCGCCCGCCGTGACCCTAGATACCGGATACGCGGTTTTGGATCCAAAGACTATTATTTTATATTATTTTCTATTATTTTAACTAGGGTTTTTCCGACCTTTGGGAGGCTTTATTAGTTGTTTTTCAGTTCTTTAGAGAGTGGTGCAGTTGTTATTGTGAAACAATGAACACAATTAGAGAGAGAGAGAGGGAGAGAATTGGCCTATGAGTTGCTAAACTCATAGTTTCGCCTGTGATTCGAAGACATGGTTGTTTGGATTGTGAGGATTTGATTTTATTTGATTATCCATGTTCTTAGTTATCATCTTGTGCTTAATTTATATTTGTGTTCCTTTCTATGCCTAATCAACATGTTAGGAATTGCATCTCTAGCTATGAATTCGTTGTTGTTTTCTCGATATCAAACAAAGGTATTGATGATAGTGATGTCTCTTTGTCTTTGTAGTGGATGATTTCAATTGATCTATGTTGAAGATATTCGATTAAGGCTGAGTTCGGTATGCGCCTATTAGTCTTAATTGTGTAGAGTCAATGTGCCAATTGGTCTTGACTACTTGAGTTCTTAATGCTATTCTTTAGTGACATTGAATAAGATGAGTGAATCTCTGCGGATCTCTCAACTTTAGTCAAGTAGACCTAGGAATATGAATAATTGATAGATCAATCCGAGGACCATGAATTCGAACCATTGTCAGAGAATTACAGGTGAAATATTCTTTCTACTTTGATATCAATTTGCTTTGTGAATTGCAATCTGGTTACTTTTACATATTTGCTACTTATCAAAAGATCATTGCTTTGCTTTAAGAGTGCTTGTTTAGAGTTATTGAATAGAAAATCGCTTCTCCCTGTGGGCTCGACACCGGACTTCATCGCTATACTAGTAGTTATTTGGTTTATAAAGTGATTGGTTGCCTAATCTATTGGTTGTGTGTTTAAATTTGGATTTTTAGTATTTGGCAAAGGGCGAAAGTGCCAACGACGTTCGTCCCGCACCAAATTCTTGGCTCCGTTGGCGGGGAGAAGAAATAAGTTTGCTTTTCTTTAACTCTTTCAATTACTCTTTACTTTGAGTTTGTTGTGTCTTTGTATGGTTCAAACTAGATCTTCTAATTCATCGCTTTTGTCTTTTGATCCCGAGATTGAATGATCTTATAGGTTGAAAAGGAAGCTTGTGTTTGAGATAGACGAAGAGATGGAAAACGCTGTTGTTAATCCGCCAAGAAGGACCCTGCGAAACTTAAAGGAACCTGATTTGAGTCCTCAACCACTTGCAAGTAGTCTTCTTGATCTCCCTGAGGGTTCAAGATTTGAGTTCAAGTCGAATTAGTCATCTATTTTGCCTTACTTTCATGGATTTCATGGGGAGGAACCGAACAAGCACCTTGATACCTTTGTGAGCGTGAGTGATAGACTGAGACCCCAAGGCTTGTCTAACAACCAATTGATGTTGAGAGTGCCCCCCTTTACTTTGAAAGATGCTGCAAGCGATTGACTTTACTACTTACCCCCAGAAAGCATTACTACTTGGGTGCAATTGAAGAAAGCTTACCTGCAAAAGTACTTTCCTGCGACTCGACTCAACAAACTTAAGAATGAGATGTCCAATATTGAGCAATCACCTACGGAGAGTCTTTATGAGTATGTTGAGCGGTTCAAGAAGCTTAAGGGTAGTTGTCCGCAACACGGTATACCCGAGGATGATCTAGTGCTATATCTTTATGAAGGCTTGCTTGACACCGACATGAGTTTCATCAATGCTACTAGCGGATGAGATATTTTAGATAAAACCCCTCAGGAAGCAATGCAGATTTTTGAAGGGTTGGCTAATGCATCGCAACAATATGGGAGACACCAAGGAGTTAGAGGAGTTCATAAGTTGGATAGTTTGAGAGATGAACAAAAAGATGATATCGATAGGCTTATGAAGATCGCGAACGAGATGGCTATTCAAATGAATCAACCCCATCAGCCTAGAGCTTGTGGAGTTTGTGGAGATCCAACTCATTCGAATGATAAGTGTCCCTTGATTCAGGAGGACACTGCTAAAGTGAATGCTATGGATTATGAACCTCGCCGCAACTTTGGTAACAATTACAATCAGAGCTACAATTCAAACTACCAAAGTGGATTCAACGGAAGAGGCCAGCAACAACAAGTTCCTTTTCAGAGAGGACAATATGAGAATCGTCCTAGAAACACTCAACAAGATGATAGAGATGAGACATTGAGGTTGTTATTGGACAAGATGAGTGTTCAAGAGAAGTTGGTGAGTAAAATGGCTAAGGAGATTGGTGAATTAAAAGCAAAAGATTCGGGAAAGTTGCCATCGCAAGTGGTAGTGAATCCGAAGGAGAATGTTAGTGCCATAATCCTTAGAGGAGGTAAACAAGTGAATGTACCCACTAGGAATATTGAAGAGAGGCCTAGAGAGGAAGTTGATTTGAGAAATAAGGAGGAAGAGACGGAATTGAAGACGTACTGCATAGACGGCGCCTACCGCCCCTCACCACGTCGCCCGCCGCCACCTCCATTGACGGATCCGACTTCTGATGTGACGTTGTTCAATCCCCGAAGAAAGGTTCTAAAGAGTGGTCTTCTGAGGTTTCGAGACCCGCACCACCTTTTCCTCAAGCCTTAAGATCTGATCGTAAGTGGGAAGATGAACAAATTCTTTATGACACCTTTGCTCATTGTGAGGTAAATATTCAACTTTTCAATTTGATTAAAACTGTGCCTCGCTATATATGCGAAATTCTTGAGAGCTATGCACGATGAAGCGCAAACAAATGATGAGAAAGAAAGAAAATGTAAGTTTAGGTGAGAATGTTTCTGCTTTGCTTCAGAAACGATTGCCTGGAACGTGCGGAGATCCAGGTATGTTTACTATACCATGTGCAATAGGTAATGCTAGCTTCACCAAAGCTATGTTAGACCTAAGTGCTTCAATTAATGTTATGTCTTATAACTTGTACATGTTTTTGGGTCTCAATTCATTGTCTGAAACTGGTCTTACTATACAACTCGCTGATCGTTCTAGTATTAAGCCTAGAGGAGTTGTTGAAGATGTTTTGGTTAAGGTGAATGATTTGATTTTTCCAGCTGATTCATTTCTTCATTCTATACATGGAACAAGGTACGCCTGAAACCCCGATTATCTTGGGAAGACCATTCTTGCGAACGGCTAAGACTAAGATTGATTGTTTTGAAGGTTCGCTAACTATGGAGTTTGATGGTAGAAAGATTGAGTTTTCTATATTTGAGCCTATTGTTTCTTCTGCCAATGATTCCTTAGATGTTCTTGACTCTAATAAAACTAATCACATGAATGAATCAAATACTTTGTTAGATGCTTCTGTTGAAAATGAATCTATGAATCTTGAGTTTTCTAACAAAGGTGAAATTGGATTAGGGAAAGATGACATTGAAAGGAAAATTGAGGATTTGTTTAAGTCGCATGAAAATGTGTCTCATTCAAATGATTCTATTGTTGTTCCTTATGAAAATTCAGTTCCTAATAATGTTTAGGTTTTTGAAATTGCAGGACAACCTCTCGGAGTTACTCATTTCAAGAAGGAATCAATGGATGCAATTGATGGATATGTCGGAAAAGTTCCTAAAGTTCCACCTCTTGTTCTGAAAAGGACAAGTGTGGGAGATCTTGGTGGAATAACTTGATTAAGAATGCTTCACATCGAGCCAAAGACGTGAAACAAAGGCGTTTCTTTGGAGGCAACCCAAGGTAGTTAGGTAGTATTTTTTATTTTTGCATTTAGTTTTTCAATTCAATAAAGTATGATCAATCGCGTCGCCGAATTTTGGAAGTTACGGTAAGTGAAACCGATGTTGAGATTGAGTTTGATTTGATTTAAAAGACGGAGTCACATTCTGCGGACACGGAGCCCGCCGCCCCAGCCACGGCGCCCGCCGCCTGTCTGTCTGCCTGACGAATCCGAATTTTGGTAAACTTGGAAGGGAAATTTCTATCTTTTTATTTTTGGTTATTTTCGTAGTAGGATTAGTTTATTTTTATCTTTCTAGGATTAGATTGTTTTTCCTTTTTGCTCTAGGATTAGATTATTCTCTATCTATCTTAGGTTAGTATTTTATCTTTTATTTATCTTTTATTATTTTAGGACTAGATTTTGCTTTTTAGGATTAGTTTCCTTATTCCCTAGGATTAGATTTCTATCTTTTCTATTTCTATTCTATCTAGATCTAATATTTTTTTCTTTTTCTTTTGTGATAGATATTCCTTCCAACTCATCAATATATTGCTACTCCTTATTTTTTGGATCAATCAACTTGCTCAAGAGGAATCTAAAGAATACCAAAAGCCTACTGGAATCCAATCAAACTGCCTAAAGCCTTGCATTTCAATCGATTATGTCCATCAAAACACTTTCCGTCATCACCCTACATCCACAAAAGAACCCTTTGAAACAAGGTTGTTTGAGAAAGTTTGAAGTTTGGAGGTGTGGACGTCGGTTTTCCATCATGGTTCTGCGTATACGACGCCCGCCGCCTCTACAATACACCCGTCTTTTGGTCATTTTTGTGGATTTTCTTCGGTGGTTCCTCGAGTTGCATCATGTCATCTGCTCCTATCAAGAAAAATGTGCCGGCTTATTTTGATAACATTAATATGCTATGCTGGAATGCACTTGGAAAGCGCACCTACACGTCCACGATGTTCTTTGACAAAATTACATTGAGACGGTTGGGTTTGTTTGATTCGGTGCTCGCTTTGATGGCACATGGAGGGCTGCGTGATTTTATTGGCAAAAGAGCTCCTACCTACCCCTGCTTGGTAAAGGAGTTCCTTACTACTTTGGAGATAATATCGCCCAAGGATGTTCGATTTCGATTGCAAGGAAGAGCTTGTAATTCGTCATATGCGGCGATGGGAGTTGCCTTTGGTGTTGTAAAGAAATGCTCTAAGAAGTGGAACAATGCCATGCGGGTTCTTGATTCAACAGAGATTTGGAGGAAGCTGATGGGAACGCCTGAGAATATCAAGGATTTCAGACTTGATGACATGGTTACCTATCCCGCTCTTCGTCTCTGTCTGCGAATTTTGGGCTCCACTTTCTATGATTCTGAGAGCACTACTATTGTTGATCCTAGTGTGATTGATTTCTTATATTGCCTGACTCCTGAGTCTACCATAGTACCGGATTGGGTACTCTTATTTGTAAAGATGTGTGATAGGGTTCGTGGCCAACGCAGCGAGAATTATCCTCTTGTCACCTCTTTTGGAGGCATGATCACACTTCTAGCAATATTTCATGGTGTTGATGTTACTTCACTGCAGCCTGTGAGTCACTCTTATACGTGGGACATCGATGCTCTTGTGTCTGCACGGATGTTATAAAAGTTTTAGTTACCATATTCTATTGAGAGATTTCGGTGGTTATCTGGACCTCTACAGTCTCATCATCAGTATATGCCTACTATTTTACATGTGGGGTTGAAGTTAGTTGATTTCCACTGAAGTCATGCCCCCGTTGAAACTCATTTGCGGAAGCCTGATGACCCTGTGACCCCTGCGAGCGATGTTGAAGATATGCAGATTGAGATGCCACCGCCTACGGTTCAAGATGCCTCGCGCATGGACTGCCTCGAGAATAAATTTGATGAATTTGAGAAGCGGCATGCAGATGAGTTGATGAAGCTTACAAAGTTCCATGCGATTTTGGTTGGAAAGATTGATCCCCAGACCCCGCCTTCACAGTAATTGGTCAGTTATTTGCTTCTTTCAAACCCTTTATTTTTATATTTTCATTGTTCCTTTTTGTGTTTTTATGCATTGAGGACAATGCAACATGTAAGTGTGGGGGGGGGGGGAGATTGAAGTGAATTAGTTAGGTTAGTCCATGTTTGAATTTCTGTTTGTCTTTGAAGTTTTGCTTTTGAGTCTTTGTTATTTCCTTTGTGTTATTTCTTTTATGTTAAAGAAAATGTCAACAATGAAATTTTTTTTTTAAAAATGTCGGAAAAAAAAAGTGAGTCTTGTTTTGTTGGTTTGCATATTGTGTTATCAAAGATACCCATCTAATTTGAGTTTGTGCTGGCATGATCTTATAAATCCCATAGAATTCTAGAATGATTTGATCTTATCCTGAAAATGGGGTTTTATGTGAAATATGATTGAGCGTATATAATTGAGCATGTATGATCTAAGTTTGGGAGTTGTTTTAAGGAGGGAATCGAGAATGCAAATTAAATACGAATAAAATAAAGCAAACCGATTGAATCCCAGCAAATAATGTTCAAGACTTCCTCCCGATGTAGCAAGAGAAAGTCAGGTTCGATCCTCGAGGAAGCTGGTCAACGGATCTTAGGCAGCGGAGGAATCTCACGGCATAAATCGACTTACAGATTACCCGATCTCGACTAGGGTTTAGTCCACAGAAGATCGGACAAGTCTAAGCAAGCAGCGACAGTCACTGGCTTTTGTCGATATCGAGAAGGTTTACTCGATATCGAGTAAATATGTCGACGTCGAGGAAGCCCTGGTCGAGTTCCTGCAGTTCAGAAGCTACGGCGATCTAGGCGATCGAAAGTCAGTAGTCGATGTCGACCAGTTTTGGTCGATATCGAGGAAAAACATAAAGTAAAATTAAATTCAAAATTTGAATCTTTAACCGATGGATGGAAGAGAACTTCCAAGATTAGGGTTTGTGACAACGATTACCATGAAAGCGGAATATAAATCATAAAAGGCGGTGACTTTATCGATAAAGGAGAAGGCTTTCACCTAATCCGACAAGTAGGAATATAAATCTCGCGATAAATAACCCTAATTGTATCTATTCCTTTTCATAATTAGAATTTATAATCTTTCGAATAGAAATCCTAATTACTACCCAAGTTTCACAACATGAGTTCTTCAATTTCTCAATCAAAGATGAAGCACATAGAATGGATTAAGATAACGATAAAATACCTCCTTTTGCAATCGCTAATCCACCAACATGGCTCTCGTTGGGCTCACCCCAACCCTAGAAGTAGGTGGACTACTCGCGTCTCATCGCAATTGCAGACATTTATTGAAAAGAAATAACTTGCATAAACTAAATTCAAAGTCTTTACAATCCCGACACTCAACTTTCGTAGAATGCCAAAACCCTAAAACCTTTGAACTCCTAAAACTCTATGTGGAATTGTTTCTCTCTGAAATTGAATGACTAAAACTCAGCCCCATGAGCTTTATTTATAGGGCTTAATCCTTGCTAATCAAGGAAAGCAATCTATATCTATATCTATATCTAAAGATAAAACATTAATTCTAAAAGGAATATCTAAATATCTCTTTATCTCTTGGCATAATTGAATAATCTTCTCTCCATGGATAAATCCTTGATATAACTTGATAGACTTGATAGACTCGGACTCCTTCGCTCCCAAGAAAGCCCAAACAATTCAGCTCGACTCGGACAGGCCCAACAACGTCACGGCCCAGGAACTTTTTGGTCGACATCGAGGAACTTTGTTCGTCGACTGGGCTTCACTAGGCTTCTCGAGTAATTCTTCCTCGGAACTGGCTCGGACATGTGTTTCTGGTTTACTCGACATCGAGTAATTTTGTCGATATCGAGTAAATGTTGCTCGATGTGTCTTGCTCTTCAGCTTCTCGATCAGATTTCTCCTCGAGCAGGCTTGGCTTCGCATTCTTGTCGATATCGAGGAGTTCTTCTCGACATCGAGTAAAACTTGGCTCCTGTCTTTGCTTCTTGGCTTTGTCCCGGAATAGCTCTAAATTCTATAATTTTAAACCAAAACTTATGTAGACCTCCATTTCTTGCAAATAAGCATATATTTCATAAATTGAACATATTCCCAACCCAAAATATGCAAAGTATATAGAATATGGAGCGAAAATGTGCATAAAAATCTGGCTATTTTAGTGACATCAGGAGTATGCTTGGAATTCAACAAAAAAAATTCCCAGTGAGATATTTTAGGCCTTATAAGGGATACATCTTTATTCCTTTTGCTTTCTTGTGTGATATACTCTTCCTATGCATTTATCATTGAGTATTGCCATGGTAATCTATTTTCAATGCCGATTATATACATGTTTAATGCTTGATAAGTTCAAATGATAGAGGCAACCTTTTAGCCACATATTTATCCATGCCTACCTTATGTTATGTCTGGCTTTGAAGCCAATTTGAGCCTTTATTATTTTTATTGTTAGCTCCACAAAATTATTATTCCTAGCTTATGATGAGTCTTACCCTTATTCCGGGGGAATTGAGATTTTGAGTGGGTTATGGAATCTATTTTGGAGATTGAGGAGAATGAAGCTAAAGTGTGATTTTATTGTTTATGGTTTTGGGAAATGTAATGTTATGTGCTTATTTAGTCCCTCGTGTTTTTGCATTTGATTTTCATATAGTTTGGCTAAAGTAAAAAAAAATCTGAAAAGAAGAAAAGAAAAAAGGAAGAAAAAAATGTCATTTATCTTATGATCGCATAATGAGGAAGAATTGGGATTTATGTTGGTTATGAGATACATTGGTTGGGTGTTGAGATTGCATGATATGTAAGATGATGAGATTTGAGATTTTCGGAGTTATTTTGATGATATTGAGAGATGTTGTGCATTTGTGAGCTTGATTTATTGAGTTGGTTTGTGTTATGTTGGGAGTTTTGGAATCTTATTTTCCCGGAATTTGTTGCAAAACATAACCAAATACAATTTCTTGCTCTTATGTTTCTACGAAGCCCCATTACAACCCCGCCGAATGGGATCTTCTATGAAGGTTTCCATTGAGCGAAAGTCCTCTTGATGTTCTTATTTTTTCATTGACGTATCCGGTGGAGATTTTGTGATATAAATGTCAATATTTGAGTTGATGCTTATGTATGGAATTGAGGTGAGTGTGTTCTTAAAGCCTAAACACATGAGAGTGAGAGATACACATTTTATCCTTGGTAAGGTTGATTTTTGAGCATGCAAGCAACTTGATTCCATATATACATGTTATGACATTTATATGTTTAGTTATGTTTTCACTATTGATGATGTTGCTTTTGATGAGTAAAGTTGTGAAAGATTTCATGTGGGATGCATAGATGATGTTTTTTCTTATGGTTGCTTGAAGATAAGCAAGAGTTAAGTGTTGGGGATTTGATAATGCATATTTCATATAGGCATTATAGGTGTTTCTTATTGATATTAGGTATTGGTTTTGTTATGTTTTGAGTCTAGTTCCGTTTATTGCTTGTGACGTATTCGAGTTCAGAATCTATGTGTTTTTAGTGTTTATTCTACAGAATTACATTCCGACCTTGGATGGACTTTGGGAAGAGCTTAAGAAGCATGTTTTAGAGCATATGGAGGCTGAAGAAGAGCTAAGGAGGAGCAAGGAGGCACGACATTGGAATCCATTGAAGGAAATTGAGTAACGTCGGACAATGCAGAGACGGCGCTTGCCGCCCCTTGCACGGCGCCCGCCGTGACCCCATATCCAGGATACAAGGTTTTTGATCCGAAGACTATTATTTTATATTATTTCCACTAGGATTTTTCCGACCTTTGGGAGGCTTTATTAGTTGTTTTTCCGTTTTTTTACAGAGTGGTGGAGTTGTTATTGTGAAACTATGAACACTATTAGAGAGAGAGAGATAATTGGCCTATGAGTTTCTAAACTCATAGTTTCGCCTGTGATTCGAAGACATGGTTGTTTGGATTGTGAGGATTTGATTCTATTTGATTATTCATGTTCTTAGTTATCATCTTGTGCTTAATTTATATTTTTGTTCTTTTCTATGTCTGATCAACGCGTTAGGAATTGCATCTCTAGCTATGATTTCGTTGTTGTTTTCTCGATAGCAAACAAAGGTATTGATGATAGTGATGTCTCTTTGTCTTTGTAGTGGATGATTTCAACTGATTTATGTTGAGGATATTCGATTAAGGCTGAGTTCGATATGCGTCTATTAGTCTTAATTGTGTAGAGTCAATGTGCCAATTGGTCTTGATTACTTGAGTTTTTAATGCTATTCTTTAGTGATATTGAATAAGATGAGTGAATCTCTGCGAATCTCTCAACTATGAACATCATTAGAGGGAGAGAGAGATAATTGGCCTATGAGTTTCTAAACTCATAGTTTCGCCTGTGATTCGAAGACATGGTTGTTTGGATTGTGAGGATTTGATTCTATTTGATTATTCATGTTCTTAGTTATCATCTTGTGCTTAATTTATATTTTTGTTCTTTTCTATGTCTGATCAACGCGTTAGGAATTGCATCTCTAGCTATGAATTCGTTGTTGTTTTCTCGATAGCAAACAAAGGTATTGATGATAGTGATGTCTCTTTGTCTTTATCAGGGATGATTTCAGTTGATCTATGTTGAGGATATTTGATTGAGATTGAGTTTGGTATGCACCTATCTTTCTTGATTGAATAGATTCAATGTGGCAATTGGTCTTGATTACTTGAGTTCTTAATACTATTTTTTAGTGATATCGAATAAGATGAGTGAATCTCTGCGGATCTCTCAACTTTAGTCAAGTAGACCTAAGAATATGAACAATTGATCAATCAATCCGATGACCATGAATTCCAACCATTGTCGGATAATTACAGGTGAAATGTTCTTTCTATCTTGATATCAATTTGCTTTGTGATTTGCAATTTAGTTACTTTTATATTTGCTATTTGTCTAAACGTTATTGCTTTTGCTTTAAAGAGTCTTGTCTAGAGTTATTGAGTAGGAAATCGCTTCTCCCTGTGGGTTCGACACCGGACTTTCTTGCTATACTAGTAGTTATTTGGTTTATCCATTACTTGATTTCCTAATCTATTAGTTGTGTGTTTAAGTTTGGATTTTTATCACTAGTTTGGGAAGGGCAAATTTGCCAACGACATTCGTCCCGCATCAAACTTCTTGGCGCCGTTGCCGGGGGGGAAGAAAGGAGTTTGCTTTTCTTTAACTCTATAATTTACTCTTGATTTTGAGTCTGTTTTGTCTTTGTATGGTTCAAACTAGATCTTCTAATTCATCGTCTTTGTCTTTTGATCCTGAGGTTGAAAGATCTTTCTGATTAAAGAGGAGGCTCGTGTTTGAGACAGACGAAGAGATGGCAGACGTTGTTGTTAATCCACCAAGAAGGACCCTGAGAAACTTAAAGGAACCTGATTTGAGTGCTCAACCACTTATAATTAGTCTTCCTGATCTCCCTGAGGGTTCAAGATTTGAGTTCAAGTCAAATTGTTCATCTATTTTGCCTTACTTTCATGGGTTGCCTAGGGAGGAGCCAAACAAGCACCTTGCTACTTTTGCAAGTGTATGTGATAGACTGAGACCCCAAGGCTTGTCTGACGACCAATTGATGATGAGAGTGTTCCCTCTTATTTTGAAAGATGTTGCAAGCGATTGACTTTACTACCTACTCCCAGAAAGCATTACTACTTGAGTGCAATTGAAGAAAGCTTTCCTGCAAATTTACTTTCCTGCGACTCGCCTCAACAAACTTAAGAAGGAGCTATCCAGTATTGAGGAATCACCTACAAAAAGTATTTATGAGTATGTTGAGCGGTTCAAGAAGCTTAAGGGTAGTTGCCCGCAACACGGTATACCCGAGGATGATCTAGTGTTATATCTTTATGAAGGCTTGCTTGACACCGACAGGAGTTTCATCAATGCTACTAGCGGAGGAGATATTTTGGATAAAACACCTCAAGAAGCAATTCCGATTTTTGAAGGGTTGGCTAATGCATCGCAACAATATGGGAGACACCAAGGAGTTAGAGGAGTTCATAAGTCGGATAGTTCGAAAGATGGACACAAGGATGATATCGATAGGCTTATGGAGATCGTGAACAAGACGGCTATGCAAATTAATCAACCCCATCAGCCTAGAAATTGTGGAGTTTGTGGAGATCCAACTCATCCGAATGATAAGTGTCCCTTGATTCAGGAGGGCACCACTGAAGTGAATGCTATGGATTATGGACCTCGTCGCAACTTTGGTAACAATTACAATCAAGGCTACAATTCAAACTACCAAAGTGGATTATACGGGAGAGGCCAGCAGCAACAAGGTCCTTTTCAAAGAGGACAATATGAGAATCGTCCTAGAAACACTCAACAAGATGACAGAGATGAGACATTGAGGTTGCTATTGGACAAGATGAGTGTTCAAGGGAAGTTGCTGAGTCAAATGGCTAAGGAGATTGGTGAATTGAAAGCGAAAGATTTGGGAAAGTTGCCATCACAAGTGGTAGTTAATCCGAAGGAAAATGTAAGCGCCATGATCCTTAGAGGAGGTAAACAAGTGAATACGCCCACTAGGAATGTTGAAGAGAGGCCTAGAGAGGAAGTTGATTTGGGCAAAAAGGACGAAGAGACGGAATTGGAGACGCACTGCGAAAACGGCGCCCGGTCCCACCTCCTTTGACGAATCCGACTTATCACGTTGTTCAATCCCCGATGAAAGCTTCCAAAGAGTGGTCTTCTGAGGTTTCAAGACCTGCACCACCCTTTCCCCATGCCTTAAGATCTGATCGTAAGTGGGAAGATGAAAAAATTCTTTACGACACCTTTGCTCATTTTGAGGTAAATATTCCACTCTTTAATTTGATTAAGAATGTGCCTCGCTATGCGAAATTTTTGAAAGTGTTATGCACGATGAAGCGCAAGCAAAGGATGAGAAAGAAGGAAAAGGTAAGTTTAAGCAAAAATGTTTCTGCTTTGCTTCTGAAACGATTGTCTGAAAAATGCGGAGATCCAGGTATGTTTACTATACCATGTGCGATAGGTAATGCTAGCTTCACCAAAGCTATGTTAGACTTAGGTGCTTCAATTAATGTTATGTCTTATAACTTATACATGTTTTTGGGTCTCAATTCGTTATCTGAAACTGGTGTTACTATACAACTCGCTGATCGCTCTAGTATTAAGCCTAGAGGAGTTGTTGAAGATGTGTTGGTAAAGGTAAATGATTTGATTTTCCAGCCGATTTCTTCATTCTAGACATGGAACAAGGTACGCCTGAAACCCCGATTATCTTGGGAAGACCATTCTTGCGAACGACTAAAATTAAGATTGATTGTCTTGAAGGTTCACTAACTATGGAATTTGAGGGTAGAAAGATTGAATTTTCTATATTTGAGCCTATTGTTTCTTCTGCCAATGATTTTATAGATGTTATTGACTCTAATGAAATCAATCACATGAATGAATCAAAGAATTTGTTAGATGCTTCTGCTGAAAATGAATCGATGAATCTTGAGTTTTCTAACAAAGATAAAAATGGATTAGGGAAGGAGTTTGAAAAGAAAATTGAGAATTTGTTTAAGTCGCATGAAAATGTGTCTCATTCAAATGATTCTATTGATATTCCTTGTGACAATTCGATTCCTAATACGGCTGAGGTTTTTGCAATTGCATGACAACCTCCCGGAGTTACTTATGCCAGGGAGGAATCGAATGATGCTATTGATGGCTATGTCGAAAAAGTTCCTAAAGTTCCACCCCTCGTTCTGAAAAGGACAAGTGTGGAGGATCTTGTTGGAATAACTTGATCAAAATTGCATCACGTCGAGCCAAAGAGGTGAAACAAAGACGCTTCTTGGGAGGCAACCCAAGGTAGTTAGGTAGTATTTCTATTTCTTTTGCATTTTTTTTTCAATTCAATAAAGTAGGATCAATCGTGTCAACGGATTTTGGAAGTTACGGTAAGTGAAACCGATGTTGGGTTTAATTTTTGATTGATTGCAAAGACGGAGTGCATTTTGTGGACACGGCGCCCGCCGCTTGCGTGTCCGCCTGACGAATTCGAATTTTGGTAAATTTTGGAAAGGGAAGTTCTATCTTTGTTTATTTTAATTATTTGCCGAGTTATTTTATTTTTAGGACTAGATTATTTTCTTCTATTTTTGGTTTTAGGGCTAGATTATTTCCTATTCATTTTAGGTTAGATTATTTTTTCTATCTTAGGATTAGTATTTTATCTTTTATTTATCTTCTATTTTGTTTTAGGATTAGATATTTCTTTTTAGGATTAGTTTCTTTATTTCCTATGATTAGATTTATATCTATTTCTATTCTATATCTAATATTTTCCTTTTTCTTTTTGATAGATTTCCTTCCAACTTACCATATAATATCTCTCCTTATTTGTGGATCAATTAAATTTGCTGAAGATGATTCTCAAGAATACCAAAAGCCTAATGGAATCCAATTCGACTGCCTAGAGCCTTGCGTTTTAATCGATTCAATCCACCAAACCACTTTCCGCCATTATTCTACATCCACAAAAATCGATCTTTGCCATTCCATTCCCTTACCTATCACAAAAGAACCTTTTGAAACCAAGTTACTCGAGAAATTTGAAGTTTGGAGGAGTGAACGTCGTTTTTCCAACGTTTTCACTCGGATTCATGGTTCTGCGTAAACGGCGCCCGCCGCCCATACCACGGCGCCCGCCGCCTCTACAGCGAGCCCGTCTTTTGGTCGTTTTTTTGTGATTTTGCTTCGATTTTTCTTCGAGTACACTATGTTGTCTGCCCCTATCAAGAATAAGGTGTCACCTTACTTTGATACTAATGTTGTGCTATGCTGGAATTCACTTGGAACGATTGGGCTTGAGAAGATTGGGCTTGTTTGAGTCGGTGCTCGAATTGATGGCACATGGAGGGTTGCGTGATCTCATTGGCAGAAGAGCTCCTACCTACCTCTGCTTGGTGAAGGAATTTCTTGCTATGTTTGAGGTTACATCGCCCAAGGATGTTCGTTTTCGATTGCAAGGAAGAGCTTGTAATTCTTCATATGCGGTGATGGGTGTGGCTTTTGGTGTTACAAAGAAATGCTCTAGGAAGTGGAACAATGTCATGCGAGTCCTTGATGCAGCGGAGATTTGGAGAAAACTGACGGGAACACCTGAGAACTTCAAAGATTTCAGACTTGATGATATGGTTACCCATCCTGCTCTTCGTCTCTGCCTGCGAGTTTTGGGCTCCACTTTCTATGAGTCTGGAAGCACCACTATTATTGATCCTGGTGTGATTGATCTCTTATATTATATGATTCCTGAGTCTACAATAGTACCGGATTGGGTACTCCTATTTCTGAATATGTGCGATAGGGTTCGTGGCCAGCGCAACGAGAATTATCCTCTTGTCACCCCTTTTGGAGGCATGATCACACTTTTAGCAATATTTTATGGTGTTGATGTTATCTCATTACAGCTTTTGAGTCACTCTTATACGTGAGACATTGATGCTCTTGTGTCTTCACGAATGTTAGAAAAGTTGTAGTTACCATATGCCATTGAGAGATTTCGGTGGTTATTTGGACCTCTGCACTCTCATCATCAGTATCTGCCTACTGTTATACCTAGGGGGTTGAATTTAGTTGATTTTCGTTGAAGCCATGTTCCTGTTGATACTCAATTGCAGAGGACTGGCGACCCTGTGGCCCTTGGAAACGATGTTGAAGATATGCAGCTCGAGATGACGCCGCTTACGGTTCGAGATGCCTCGCACACTGCCTGCATGGAGAAGAAATTTTCTGACTTTGAGAAGCGGTAGGAAGATGAATTGATGAAACTTACAAAGTCCCATGCGATTTTGGTTGAGAAGATCGAGCATTTACATGAAATTTGTCTCTTATTGATGGATTTGATCAACCAACGATCTAGAACCCAGACCCCGCGTTCACAGTAATTGGTCTATCAGTTGCTTCGTTCAAACCCTTTATTTTTATATTTTCATTGTTCCTTTTTTTGTTTTATGCATTGAGGACAATGCAACATGTAAGTGTGTGTGTGGGGGGGGGGGGGGGGGGGAGATTGAAGTAAATTAGTTAGGTTAGTGCATGTTTGAATATTTCTGTTTGTTTATGAGTTTTTGCTTTTGAGTCTTTGTTATTTCTTTTATGTTATTTCTTTTATGTTATAAAATGTCAAAAAGAAAAAAAAATATAGAAAATGTCGAAAAATATATATAAAAAAGTGAGTTTTGTTTTGTTTGTTTTGCATATTGTGTTGTCAAGGATACCCATCTTGATTTGACTTTGTCCTGACATGATCTTATAAATCCCATGGAGTTCTGGAATAATTTGATCTTATCTTGAAATTGGTTTTTATGTGAAATATGATTGAGCATATACAATTGAGCATGTATGATCTAAGTTTGGGAGCATGCTTGAAATTTAACAAAAATTTGTCCTAGTGGGAGATTTTTGGCCTTATAAGGGATACGTCTTTATTTCTTTTTGTTTTTCTTGTGTGATATACTCTTCCTATCCATTTATCATTGAGTATTGCCATGATTATCTATTTTCAAGGTCGATTATATACATGTTCAATGCTTGATAAGTTCAAATGATAGAGGCAAACTTTTAGCCATATATTTATCCATATCTACTCTATGTTATATCTTGCTTTGAAGTCAATTTGAGCCTTTAGCCTTTTTATTGTTAGCTCCACAAAATTATTATTCCTCGCCTATGATGATCCTTACCCTTATTCCGGGAAAATTGAGATTTTGAATGGGTTATGGAATCTATTTTGGAGATTGAGGAGAATGAAGCTAAAGTGTGATTTTATGATTTGTGGTTTTGAGAAGATGTAATGTTATGTGCTTATTTAGTCCCTCATGTTTATGCATTTGATCTTCATGTATTGTGGCTCAAGAAAAAAAAAAGAAAAAAAAAAGCTTGGACCTAGGGAGATTAAAATTAACCTAGGGGTAAAAGTAAGCTAGAAAAAAAAATCCGAAAAAGAAAAAAAAAAGAAAGAATAAAGAGCCATTTATCTTATGTTTGCATACTGAGGAAGAATTGAGATTTATGTTGGTTATGAGACACATTGGTTGGGTGTTGAGATTGCACTATATGTGAGATGATGAGATTTGAGATTTTTGGAGTTATTTTGATGATATTGAGAGAAGTTGTGCATTTGTGAGCTTGATATATTTGAGTTGGGTTGTGTTATGTTGGGAGTTTTGAAATCTTATTTTCCCGTAATTTATAGCATCACATGACCACATACAATTCATTGCCCTTATGTTTCTACCAAGCCCCGTTACAACCTTGCCGAATGGAATCTTCTATGAAGGTTTCCATTGAGCGAAAGTCCTCTTGATGTTTTTATTTTTGCATTGACGTATCCAGTGGAGATTTTGTGATATAAATGTTAATATTCTAGTTGATGCTTGTATATTGAATTGAGGTGAGTGTATGCTTAAAACCTAAACACATGAGAGCGAGAGACACACATTTTATCCTTGGTAAGGTTGATTTCTGACCATGCAAACAGCTTGATCCCATATATACATGTTATGACGTTTATATGTTTGGTTATATTTTCACTATTATTGAAGTTGCTTTTGATGAGTAAATTTGTGGAAGATCTCTTGTGGGATACGTAGATGATGTTTTTCCTTATGGTTTCTTGAGGATAAGCAAGAGTTAAGTGTGTGGGGATTTGATAATGCATATTTCATATGGGCATTATAGGTGTTTCTTATTGCTTTTAAGTATTGGTTTTGCTATGTTTTGAGTGTAGTTCCGTTTATTACTTGTGAAGTATTCGAGTTCGGAATCTATGCGTTTTCAGTGTTTATTCTGCAGAATTACATTCCGACCTTGGATGGACTATAGAAAGAGCTTAAGAAGCATGTTTTGGAGCACTTGGGAGCTGAGGAGGAGCTAATGAGAAGCAAGGAAGCACGCCATTGGAATTTTTTGAAGGAAAATGAGGAACGTTGAGCACTGCAGAAATGGCGCTCGCTGCCCCTTGCACGGCGCCCGCCGTTGCCCTAGATCCCGGATACGCGGTTTTGGATCCGAAGACAATTAATTTATATTATTTTCTATTATTTCTCCTAGGGTTTTTGCCGACCCTTGAGGACTCTATTTAAGTTATTTTTGAGTTTATTCAGCCGGTGGTGTGGCTATTGTGGGAAACTATGAACACCATTAGAGAGAGAGAATTGGCCTATGAGTTGCAAAACTCATAGTTTCGCCTGTGATTTGAAGACATGGTTGTTTGGATTGTGAGGGTTTGAGTTTATTTGATTATTCATGTTCTTAGTTATCATCTTGTGCTTAATTTATATGTGTGTTCCTTTCTATGCTTGATCAACATGTTAGGAATTGCATCTCTAGCTATGAATTCGTTGTTGTTTTCTCGATAGCAAACAAAGGTATTGATGATAGTGATGTCTCTTTGTCTTTGTAGTGGATGATTTTAGTTGATCTATGTTGAGGATATTTGATTGAGATTGAGTTCGATATGCACCTATCTGTCTTGATTGAATAGAGTCAATGTGTCAATTGGTCTTGATTACTTTGGTTCTTAATGTTGTTCTTTAGTGATATCGAATAAGATGAGTGAATCTCTGCAGATCTCTCAACTTTAGTCAAGTAGACCTAAGAATATGAACAATTGATCAATCAATCCGAGGACCATGAATTCCAACCATTGTCATAGAATTATAGGTGAAATGTTCTTTTTATCTTGATATCAATTTGCTTTGTGATTTTCAATTTAGTTACTTTTATATTTGCTATTTGTCTAAAGGTTATTGCTTTTGCTTTAAAGAGTCTTGTCTAGAGTTATTGAGTAGGAAATCGCTTCTCCCTTTGGGTTCGACACCGGACTTTCTTGCTATATTAGTAGTTATTTAGTTTATCAATTGCTTGATTGCCTAACCTATTGGTTGTGTGTTTAAGTTTGGATTTTTATCACTAGTTTGGGAAGGGCGAATTTGCCAACGACATTCGTCCCGCATCAGTAGCCATGTTAAAAGATTATTTTCTCACAAAACCATCTTATTTACAAAGTCAATTGTATAAATCCCTGCGAAGGGTTATAAAATTTGTCCATGTATAAAATGTCTCTTTTTGTTTGAAGCTCTAAATCCATCTGTCTTTCAGGACTCCTGTAAGAAGATCAGTGGGAATGCACCTAATAATAAAACCAAGAACAACTCCAAACCTCCAGAGTAATTTCCCTTATTCAAAATGTAATTTCCAAGTGATGAAAGCCCTTGCTGAGGGGTTGAAAGAAGTTTGGTCTAGTCACGAGCCTGTTAAAAGGGAGGTTTGCATAAGAGTGCAGCATCAGAAACAATTCTTTAGGGCGATAAAGTTATTATATAACTACCTTGGGTTGTGTTGGTATAATAACAATATCAAATATGTCTTTAATGGGCAATCTCTAAAAACAAGTCAGCTCAACCCCCCTTTTTCTGAATTTGTTTTGGGCATGGAATGCCAGTTATCCTCTTTCTATAAAAAAAACTCACAATCAATCAAGATTCCCAAAACCATTTCATTGTACAATCAATTTTTGATATAAGGACTCTTAAATCTCGTCATCGTATCCTCAACCGTTATATATGAAGATTTGTTACTGGAACTGTAGAGGCATAAGGAAAAAAACCTTTTGAACAGAAATTAACACTCTATGTAAAAATGAACACGTTCAAGTTATTGCTCTTGCGGAAACAAAATCGGAATCTATTCCAGGTGACAATCTATGGAAAGGGTCAGGTTTTGATGAGGTTGTCTGGTCCCCCTCTAATGGGTGTTCAGGTGGATTAGGTATTTTATGGAAATCCCACCAATTATCAAATGAAAATATTTTTGTTGGGTTTTACTTACCCCAAATTATTGGGTTACGCTATGAAAATTTATTGGATAATTTCATATCTCTCCTTCTATTTGTATATGCCCCTCCTGCCCTTCAAGAAAAAGATTTGTTATGGGAAACATTATCTTCAATTATAACTAATTCATGTGTCCTATGCTTTGTGATAGGGGATTTAAATGAAATCTCATGTAGTGAGGACAAGTCGGGAGAAGTTGATTCCCGCTCTTCCCGATTCAATAAACTACTAAATTTTAAAAATGACTGCTCACTTATAGATCTACCGACCTTCGGAAACCAATTCACCTAGAGAAAAAATCCGGATGATATAAACATTATACGCAAAAAACTAGACCGGGTACTTGTTCATCATCAAATTATTCAAAAATTCCCAAATATTAGTACTCATAATGGGGCTTTTTCTTCATCGAATCACTGTCCAATATCCATTTCACTCGGGTTTAAGGGATTTTGAATGGTGTTTAAAAAAAAGGACTAACTTGGATTTCGAGAAATCGAGCGCGATCGATAATTTCAATGATTTTAAAACTAATCCCTTTCAAACTAAGAAACCCCTTTTTGAAACTTTTCGACCCGAGCTTGCATTATAACGCGACACGAAGTGGATACATGCATTTTATAAGGGCCCTTATAGATTGCTTGCTAAGACCTAGTGGAGGTGCTATGATGCTTTTCGAGTTATGATATAATCGAGAAGCCAGGGTAAGGATGTGGTAAGGGCCCATATTACATTCTCGCTACGACCAATCGGGGATATTAATTATGATCATGACGAAGATACTGTGAGAATCTCATAGGGGCACTTATGAGGCACTTACGGGATCAATGGAATGGTCCTTGGACTCACCTATTTCAACTTCATCCCCTACCTTGTTTTGTTTTAGTCTCGGGGATGAGACTTGTTTTTAGATGTGGATGATGTAAAGGCTCGGATTTTCAAATCCTAAATTTTTGGAAAAAGAAAATTAAAAATGAATTTAAAACGGATTTAAAACTCGTTAATATAAAAATATGGCGAACAATTTCCGTCCTTGACCTCGAAAATTCAAAATAATTATTGGATGACGATATTCTTTTTTATTTTAAAAATCTAATTAATCGAGGAAGCTGGATTCGGAGAAACTAACATTTGAGAACTAATTGCGGGATTCGAAATTCGCGTATTTGAGATTTATTTTCGGGTATTGGTTACCCAATTCAACACTCCATCTCTCACCCACTCCCATCATTCACCATACCTTTTCAAGTCACCCCCTCTCCCCGTCATTTCTTCATGTACCATCATCATTCACCATCACCCTTCCCTGCTTTCCTTCGAATCAACCACACCTCATCTCTACCTTCACCATCACCACCTCTGCTTCCCTTCACCATCACCACCACCTTCTGTTCTGCTGACAGCCACCACTAGGCCCGTCTAATAGCCCGTTCAAAAAGCCCAACGGAACATGGGCCCCAAATTTTCTAGGGCCCCATATCAAAATTTATTAGTACTTTTAATATTTGTTGTTCAAAGTATCACAATGTTTGGGTTGTCTCGGCTAGCAGCCAAACTAATTACCCATAAGTTGCGGGTTCGAACCTTAGCCTTTTTCGATTTTTGTTTCGTCTTTTTAACTTTTTTTTTTATATAGAAAACTACATTGGGCTTTCTTATTAACTTTTTTAATTAATTTTGTACCTTCTTATTAACTAATTTTATTTATTACTTTAATACATCCTCAAGTTACATTATTTTTGGGGCCTTCTTATCAACTATTTATAATTATTTTTGAGGTCTTGTTATTAAGTATTTTTATTTGTTAATTTATCACAACCTCATGTTATATTGACGTAAACATAAACAGTAAAAAAACCTAAAAATCTAATAGAAGGTAGTTCTATATTAGATTTATTTTGGTCTTCTTTTATTTTTTCAAATATAAATTTATTCAACACTAACTTACTCTCATACATGTTTGTGATTTATTAGTAAATCTTAATAAATACTCCTTCTAGTAAAATAGTTATATTTGGTTTTTTATAGGGTTTAAAAAAAACAGAAACTCTAAATTATTGGCTTTTAAATTATTATGTTTAATAAATTCATATATTTTTATATTTTACTAGGTTAAGTGTCGCGCGAGCACGCGCACGGTTTAATCATATTTAAAATTTTCACATTATTTTTTATATGTGTGTAAATATTCATATGTGAAAATAGTTGTAACTTGGTTGTTTTCCTTATAAAATTGTACACGTTTTATGTGTGTAAATATTCATATGTGCACATAGTTCTAATTGAGTTTTTTTCCTCATAAATTTCTATAATACTCATTCCATTAATTAAAACTTGATGTTTTACTATTGATGCATGTTTTTTAGGTGTTAAAAATATATTAAATATTTTTTTTAAAAATAATTTGTTAACAACTTCATGCTTATGAATTTACAAAAGCAAATGTAAAAAAAAAGTTGTTATTTTATATAGTTTATATCCTTCTAAAAAAAGCATGCATGAATGGTAAACGACATATTTTAATTAATAGATGGAGTAGTAAAAATAATAATTGTATCATTATAAGAAATTGTGAGTATAGTATTTCGATTTTTTCATTAAGGTAATAAGAATGATGTCCTTCAATTAAAAAAGTTGTAAGGAAGGGTAGTCTTTTTAAAAAAAAAATATTTATCAAAACGAAAAAAGAAATCCAAAACTACAAAGCTCAAAAATCCTAATCATTACAATTAAAAAAGGATATTATTGTTGTTGTTGTTGTTGGATTAAAATCGGGTTGATTAAGAAAACCTAATAGTTACCATTTGGGTATTTTATTTGAAAACATAAAATATGGTTGATTTGAGAAAACTTTAAAGTTGTAGTTTGGGTATTTTAAGAAAAAACGTAAAATTGGGTGAAATTGATGAAATATGACCATTTATAATTAATAAACCTTGATGTTTTACTATTCATGCATGCTTTTTTAGGTGTTAAAAACTATATAAAATATTAACTTTTTTAATAATTTTTTAACAACTTCATGCTTATGAATTTATCGAAACAAACGTAAAAAAAATTAATATTTTATATAGTTTATATCATTGTAAAAAAGGACACATGGATAGTAAATGACATGTTTTAATAAGAGGGAATTGCACAAGGTAACCCAAAAACCGAAAAGTGTTGCAAGGTTAACCCAACCCGGATTAAAATTGGGTGAAACCGGTTATCTGGCAAACCTGGCCAGCAAGTAACAGGTAGGGAAAGTGGGGGCCAACCGTGACACCTCAGCGAGGGAGAGAAAAGGAAGGCGAGAGAGAGAAAAGGAAGGGGAGAGAGAGAGAGAGACGTCCATTGAGAGGAGAGAGGCAAGAGAGGGAGCTTTTGAGTTTGATTAGACAAAGAGAGAGAAAGCTAATTGAGTTTGACAGGGACTCTCTGAACAGTCCGGGGAAGGAAAATTCTCGCCCAACCTTTGCGCCAAAAAATCCTGAAGAGGAAGAGGAGGGAGGAGGGAAGAGGGGGAGAGTATATAAGCATTGAAGCTCCACCTCAGTCCAATGATTATTCCACATTAATGCACTGCAGTAGGAGAATTAAAAAGAGGAAGGAGAAGCGCCGGCAAAGAGTGAAGGAGGAGGGTTGGTGGCCAATGATATGGGGATCTATATAAGGATATGAGAGGGAATGATGGGGGTGGCATTTAATGGGTACCAGGTGGAAAAAAATCTGAAGATTCACAGAGTAGCCAATGTAGAAGAAGCAAGTGAGCCGGGGTTTATCTTAAAGTTAAAGCGTTACGAGTTAATATTAACTGGACAACCGGGAGAGAACAACGTGACAACCAACAACAAACAACGTGACAGCTGGTGGAATAGACTGAACCGAGTTGCGACCGCCTGCAGATAGAAAATGGGTAAGTAGTCTCTCAATGAAGATGACGAGAAAAATAACTTTGCTACAACTTAATGTAAACTTACTGTATCCCCTCGCTATGTAAATGAACAGGGGAGAAGACAATCGTATGTCTGACTTTGGTGTTCGGAGGATGGTGGGCTTGCGAAGAAGGCGGTTGGGTCTTCAAGGGGTCAAGGAGCTAGAAGGCTCTGCTGGTGGACGAACGTATCGATTATGTTGCACTAAAGAAACTCGTGATGGAAAAGTTTAACGTCGATGGGAGAAGGCATGAGGTGGAGCTCACATATGGGATGCTGAAGAAGGGCGGGTGCAGGCCATATGCAATAGGAGATGACGAAGACCTGCAGGCCTTCAAGTTTGTAAACGGACTCACTGGAGAACGATCGTGGCCTGTCGACCTCCATGTCTCCCTGCGAACCAAGCTTTGTGGCAGCACTATGGCACCTACACAAGGATCGTCAACGGGTGGCTCCGTCGGGGTGGGTATCTCAGTGGCGGGAGGTGAGGAATTTATACTGCCATTAACTGGGCCGCCTGTGACCCAAGAAGATCACGCACATACGGGCCTCCAATTGGCTGGTGGTGAAGAAGACGAAGTCCTGGTAGCTGGATGTGTCCAGGCACAACAAACTGGCGTCCAATTAGATGCTCAATGCGTCCAGCTCGAAAACGAATGTGTCCAGTTACATAATAGTACCGACGAGTACGGGCGACATGAGGAGTTGGAGTTCGAGTTGCGAAAGAAGGAAAAGAAAGCCGAGGAAATAAGATGTGGGAAGCAAGTCATTTCTGTCAGCAGTGATCCGGAAGATGAAGTTATTCCACCGAGTGGAGATGGACGGGTGCCCATTGACATCGGGAGCTCCTCCTCCGACGATGAGGTACTACCAAATGCGGTGAAGATGGAGCTCGGGTGCGCAGTTCCGACCAAGTCGTGGTCATGGGATATTGAGGTCGAGCAGGCTGTGAGGGAAATAGAGGAAGCATACGCACGCGGAAAACAGAAGTTGGGACCGAATCCGGAGGGTGTGGAAAGTGAACCAATGGTTGCGGTGAACCCATTGGGTCCCCGTCAGCACACGGTTGAGCTCCGGGAGGGAAAAATGTTTCGATCGAAGGAGAAGGTCCAACAGACAATCAAGTGGGTGGCCCTAGCTAGGTGTTTCACGACCAAGGTGAACAAGTCGACGAAGAGCTTGTATGTTGTGCGCTGCGGTGGTCCCAATTGCAAGTGGCTTTGTCGGGTTTCCACATACAAGAAAACGCGGATTTGGATTATCTCCAAGCTTGTGGATGAGCACACGTGCAACCTGACCGACATGATGACACAAAAGCGTCGTGCGACATACACCCAGGTGGGGCAACACATAGTGGACAGGTATGTCATTCGCTCTAACCAACCGAACTCGACAGTATGTTTTTTATAACTGGACGCTGGTTAAATATAACTGGACAAGCAATGTTATAAAACTGGGCAGTAACTTCGATAAACACTAACCCAATGCGCCTGTCCATGTGCAGTTTCGTTGGTTCAAAGAAGGCCCTTGTGCTGGAGCAAGTGCAGGCTCTGACGAAGTCCCAGCTGGGGGTGTCGTCCAGTTACTGGAAGGCACGGCGAGCGGCCATGAAGGCGAGGGACACCACCTATGGGACGGACGAGGAAAGCTACCATAAGATCTACTCGTACATGCACATGCTGGAGCAGTCCAACCCTGGCACGTACACCAGGATAGAACGCGACACAGAAGGACGATTCAAGTATGCATTCGTCAGCCTTGGAGTGTGGCGGAGGGCGGTCCCCTATCTAAGAAAGGTCAGTCCCTCATTCTCCGTACCTTGTGGGTCCTTTACTGCAAAGCCGTTAAACTCATACAACTACTACCATTACAGCGACCAACTACCTTGCATGACGTTCTCATGGAATAACATGACATATAGGTCATATGACATGACATTAGTCAATAACGACATGACAACGGTAATCATTGCTGTTGTTGAATGTGCAGGTGGTGTAAGTGGACGGGGGGTTCCTGAAGGGGAAGTTCCGAGGGTGCCTCCTGTTCACGACTGCACAAGATGCCGATCACTCTGTCTACCCAATTGCATTCGCAATGGTTGACGGAGAGAATGATGGGTCGTGGGGGTTCTTCTTCAGGCAGATGTTGCATGTTGTTGAAGACACGACTGATCTCATGTGGGTATCTGACCGCCATATTAGCATCGAGAAGGGAATACGGGACAGCTACGTCTTCGCCAAGCACGGCATATGCACATGGCACTTATGGCAGAACGTCCGGTTTCGGTTCAAAATCAGCGCTATGAAGGACCAATACTTCTCCATGGTCAAAGCATACACATACGACGAGTTTCAGTCGTTGTTCAATGACTTCTATGCGATTTCTCCCGTTGCGGGCCAATACCTAAGGGAGGCCGGATTCGAAAAGTGGGCAAGGGCGTGCTACCCGGGTAACAGGTACAACATAACCACCACGAATAACTCAGAGTGCTTGAACTCGGTTTTTAAGTATCCTCGGGACTTGCCGCTCACAGCGCTGATGGATGCCATTCTTGAGACCGTCGGGGAGTGGTTCGTGAAGCGGAGAGAGATCACCTCAAAACCTGGGAAAGTTGTCAGCGATTGGGTCGCTAATGCCATTAAAGCAAACTTCGCTGAGTCTCTGTCAATGTTGGCCAGGCCTCTCAGCCCCCACGAGTTCGAGGTCCGCAATGGTCAGTCCACTTGGCTTGTCAACATCACGGGACGATTATGCAGCTACAGACGCTTCAACGTCGACCAATACCCCTGTGCGCACGCACTGGCTGCTGCACAATTGCGCGTGGTGGACGTCCACTCACTGGTCAACGACTTCTACAAGGGAGAGGCGTGGCGTGCTTGCTACGCGGAGGTTTTGTACCCAGTTCCGTCTCGAGACACATGGAGGGTGCCCCCGGAAATTGCCAAAGAGACCTGCCTCCCACCCAGTGTGAAGGCCCGTCCGGGTAGACCCAAGACTAGACGTTACCCCTCGCAGTGGGAAAGGAGATACATGCGCCGGACGAACTAGACAATATATGGGACAAGACATGACGATCAGGTAGGAAAAACATGATGATCAACTACGATTAACATGACGTGAATGCATCTGTGGGTTTTGGGTTTTAGTCAGCTAGACTAGAATGCGTCTGTGGGTTTTGGGTTTTATTCAGATGGACATGAAGTCCCAGATGGGGTTACTAATGCGTCTAAGTACGTAAGTGTGTTGATGTGTGGGTCGTTGCTCCTTTTTGCTAGTAACTGGTATGTCACTTGTTTCAAACTTGACGGGTTATGTTTAAGACATGACGGGACATGTTATTGACATGACAGCGTCTACGTATTTGTTGATAAGTTTTTCCTAAGTGTATGTGATTAACAATATCAACAAACCTAAATCATCCATATCAAACGACAGGAATAACGAAAGATGTTCAACATTAACGATAGCAATAATCCATCTAAAACGAAAATCTAAAACATCAATCCCAAACTGTGCAAAAGGAGGTAGAAATGTCATCAAAACATCGGAATCCAAAGAGAGTATTGATGTTAACGGCAACTACAACCATAAAAACCAACAATGTTCACTCCTTCACATAAGGACGAGGGGACTACTTAGGATCGTTGCTGACACCGAAGCCAAGGTGGAAGATAGATACGCAGAGCAGCTGACGGTATGCAGCGATGAAGTCGTCGTCCAAGCCATCGAAGACGCGGTCCCCCATAGCGAGCTGCTGCATGTATCGGATCGTGTACGGGCCACAGTCTCCCTTGAGAACACGGTCATCATTTGCGTCAATGGATATTCGGTAACATTACAAAAAACGAGGGAAGCGGGACAACTACTTATGATTGTTTATTTTGCGGGATCCCCTTCACGCGGGTGAGGGTGAGGGTGAGGGGGCGGGCAACATTGGCTTTGTGCTTGGCATGCATCTCCTGGTGGACGGGGAACATGGTGGGCAGGACGTGCATCACGGGATTCAACAATTGGGTCAGCTGGCGATCTCTTATCAAGTTCGTATTGGGGTCAAACACAAGCAAGGTCCATTCGGGGAAGTTGATCTCTAGAGCCATCCAGTGCTCGTTCTTCAAATTCCAGGGGAGCAGGATGCGGTCCACGGAGGCCCAAGGCTTGGGAAACCGCTCTGGCAGCACACCATCCATGTACAGCTTCAGCTTGTCCTCGACCACGCAAGCATGTATGCCGCTCCAGCAAAACCCGGAAGAAATTATCGAGCACGACGACGGAGGCGAACATCGGGTCAGTGAGTGGCCCTGCGAAGGATTGCGCATGCCTGCTCGATGTGCTGCGGAACAGAAATCGCATGTCAGAGGTACATCAAGGGGGAGTTGCTCGATATGTGAGGCAACAAAAAAGACTGGCGCGGGGAGGAGCTTTACCTCAGAGGTTACCCAGTTCGTCGGCGCCTCTAGATCCAGGAAGAACTTCTTCTCGAGGAGGGTACCCTCGATAGACCGTGTAGGACTTGTGCCCTCTTTCATCCAAGCGTCGTAGGCGTCCAGCTCTGCCCTAGTCAGAAGGCCCAGGTCAACGGCGTCCTTTTTGGTCTTGGACTTGCTCACCCGTGGCTTCTTCACAGGCTGATTGACCTCGTGCCCAGCAAATGCAGCAGTAACCTTACGGGCTCTCGTCCCCCTCCGTGTTAGCGGCTCCACCTGAGAGGTTTCCTCTGTCTCCATGTCACCCTGCACACACATGACATCGGGAATATTTCAACATGACAACAGGAAAATTTGAACATGACAACAGGAAAATTTCAACATGACAACTGGAAAATTTCAACTGGACAATATTAACGTTCGGAGTGAGGTGACATACCTCACTAGTTTTCTGGGTGGGTGCGTCGCCGAGGACCGCTTTCCCCTTCTTCTCCATGCGGCCACCTTTGGGCTTCTTCAAACCTTGGGCATCCCGGTCACCATCGTCCTGCACACACGGTTGACAATGACATGAGAAATGGAAAATTTTAACATGACACTTAACCACCATAACATGACATTTTAGTATCCATAACATGACAGTTGACGGGAATTGACATGCCTCAGCGCTTGTCTGGCTAGGGACGTGGGCAACGTCGGCTGTCCCCTTGACGTCCTTCTTCCCCTTGGGGGGCTTCTTGCCCTTCTTCCCCACATTTCCCTTCTTCACCTCCTTGTCCTTTTCCCCCCTCTTGTCCTCAGAAACTCTGTCGGCATCCCCTTTGTCCTGGCCCTTGTTCTCATCCCCTTTGTCCTGCTCCTTGTTCTCATCCCCTTGGTCCTTCTCCGCCTTCTCCCCAGCTACCTCATTGGTGATCTCCTGGTCCTTGCTCCCATCCCCTTGACCCTGTTTCTCACTATCCTTTGGCTTTGGTTCTTCATCAACTTGGTCCTGCTGCTCACTCTCCTTTCACTGTGCTTTTTCATCAACCTGCGAACATCGTAGTAAGTACAGTATTGGGTACCCAAAGGTGCTATCCCAGGCATCGGAAACTGTTACCTCCTTCGCCGCCGACGATTCCACCCTTCCCAGCGAGACTGCGTGGTCGGACTCGTCCAATCCCTCCTTCCCCGTCCTCTGCAGCTAGCGGATGGCATCCTCAAGGGGTTTGATCCTCGCAGCGAAGTCAGCTCTTAATTCCCTTGCCAGGTCATCCATCTTCGACAACATCTGTGAGAAATCACCCACCGATGGCCCATGTGTCTTTTCCTACGTGGGGGCTGCCTGGGTCGTTGCCTGGGTGGCGGTCTCCGCTGTCGCCCTCGCGTGCACACCCTTCTCGTACTCTACGCGGAGGTTGTCGAAGAACAAGTCGGTCTTCTCTATAGGGTAGACAGCCCCGTGAATCACCCGTTTTTTCGCCTCAAAGTCATCGGGGATTAACACTGTCTGCATACTGTCTTCAAGGTCAAAGCTTTTAAGCTCATCCTTCTCCTCCACCATGAGGCTGACGATTAACTCGTACTTGATGTTGTGCTCTTTCGACGCGTACCGCAGGCACCGAGGGTGGGCATTCACGTCAAGGACGACAGCAAATTGGGATCGGATTGGATAGAAAGCTTCGTAAGCCCACAACTACATAAACCATAGGGCATGGATGTCAATATCTGTCCAGTGTAAATATAAGCATGTCCAGTTCAAATATAAGCGTGTCCAGTTTTAATATAAAGGTGTCTAGTTAAATTCTAAGCGTGTCCAGTTATATTATATGCATGTCCAGTTGAAATATAAGCCAATAAGGCGAGGGGGAAACCAGCTAAAAAATATGACGGCCGAGGGCCCTTCACCCCATGCTGGAGCTTGCGCTCAACAATGTTTTTGAGGAACTCATGGGTCCTCTCATAGCAGTGCCTGCCCCACGGGAATCGCAAGAAACCGTCGACGCCGGCCACCATATTCACCACCCATCCATGAATGTAGTTGCGGGGATCCTTCCCAAATAGCACACCCTCAACCAGCATCAGCAACGCATACTTAAACTTCATCGCGGGTGAATGCTCTCTGCCCTTCATCGCCACTAGGAATTCAACCTCGAACTCTTCCATCCTCATCTTCTCCACCCCAAAGAAGTCCTTGACGGCCGACCTGTCCCCATCATTCTCCTCGGGCAGCGACATGAATGAGCACTTAAGCCCGGTCACCAGCGCGAACTCTTGGATGGAGAACCGAGCTATTTTGCCGTGTATCATGTACCAGCTCTCATGCTCCTTTCTCGTCCGCAGCTGGCGTTGCAGGACGTAGTGCACCAGTTGGGCTGAGAACTGGACACGGGAACCAAGCCTCGCAATGGCGGCCAACGGGCTTGCCATCAACTTGTTCCAGTCCCCCTCGCTTAGGTAGTTGTCTAGGTTTGCATGTATTGCCGGCTGCCCGTACTGGTTTACACGGCCCTTGTAGTGCTGGTCCTCGGGGACCGCATAGATGGCCTGTAAAAATAACGCACAACTGTCAGTCGCACATCCACACTACTATATTCCTTTGATCAAGACTATGCACATCGTACTTCGCCTGTTGTCTGTGAAAGGGGAACTCTTCTTACAGACCGGGAAGTGACATGTTCGCCTGTCCTTGATATCCTGCAAAATTGGGAAGCAAAACCTTTAGATTTTTTAGGAAACATGACAGTAAATGTTATAAACATGACATTTCATTAGTAAAAACATGACATAAATCAAACATGACATGTAATCAAGTCTCCCCTGAACTCAGTCCAATGTTCGAAGGCATCTCAAAAGTAAACATCTCGAACTCCCCTTGGCCCTATTTTCATAATACGCAAGCGTCTTTCCCCAATTTTCCCAATTCCCCCAATTCCCCCAAAACCCCCAAATCTTCCAATGTCGATAATTCCCCCAAATCCCCCAATTTCTCCATCCAACTAATTGTTGTTTTCCCCCAATTTATCCATTTAACCCCAGCCAATGTTGAAGACTAATTGTTTTTCCCCCTAATTTCCTTTCTATCCCCCTCGTCAATTTCCTTTCGGAAACTTTCCAGTCCTTCATGTCTACATGCCGATGGTTGAAACTTACATGACAGAGGGAACCTCATTTACCTTTCCGCAACTTACTTGATTTCTACATTCCAAACAATGGCAAACACAATTGGATCTGCAACTACAGTTCTCGCCCTAATATTTTGTTCAATCGGTCATTATTCGGGGGCTTTAGGGTGTAGGCTTTACTTACTTGTTGTCGTCACTTGTGTGCAGGGGAGTTAGGGCTTGATATCCGCTTCTTCGTCGTCTCCTCTACCGCCTTGCTCTACTTCTTTCTTCGGAACCCTTCCGCTTCTTCCTTCGGTTTTGAAAGTTTGAAATGTATGAGAGAGAGATGGAGAAACAATTGGGCTCAACTACCCCTTTAATAAACCACTCTCCTAGGCGGTTGAGGTGACAGTTTTTTTCAAAACTATCAACTCTCTCCCCATCAACACGCCTCCCTCTCTCTCCTCCATCAATGCAACCGGTGTCTCTCCTTTGTATAACCGTCTGGGCTGCAAAATTAAAAAAATTTGGGCTACCCTTTTGCAAATAATATGGATAAGGGATAGAGAGGGCAACACAATCGGTTTTTTAGGTTAGTTTTGCAAATACCCCTTTTAATAATAGATGGAGTAGTAAAAATAAAATTGTATCGTTATAAGAAACTGTTAGTTTAGTATCTTGAAATTTTCATTAAGGTAATAAGAATGAGGTCTTTCAATTAAAAAAAATGTAAAGAAGGGTAGTCTTTTAAAAAATTTATTAAACAAAGTGAAAAAGAAATCCAAAACTATAAGTTCAAAAATCCTAATCATTACAATTAAAAAAAGATATTATTGTTTTTGCTATTATTATTATAATTATCACTATCTATTTAAAATCAGATTGATTAAGAAAACCTAATAGTTACCATTTGGGTATTTTATTTAAAAACATAAAATATGGTTTATTTGAGAAAACTTTAAAGTGGTAATTTGTGTATTTTAGGAACAAAATATAAAGTTGGGTGAGATTGATTAAATATGAAAATTATAATTTTTGAAAAGACATTAAAGGACATTGAAATAAAAAATTAATATTTTTTAAATTCAAGCTTTTGAGGATAAAAAAGACATCTTACAAATGAAGATAAAAATTACCTAAAAAGGTATAGTAAATCTAAGATTATAATACAATTTACAAAGGCAAAATAGGTATTTTCATCCAAAAAAAAAAAAAATTATTAGTGGGAATTACTATTCATTTAGAAGTTCATGCCATTATATAGGGTTTAAGATATATAGGGTTTAAGATATAGTTTTTATCTTTATTAAAAAAACCAAATAAAAATTCAATATTTTAATACGTATGTAGTATTGAACAGGACCCCAAAAACCAATGGACGGCCCTGACCACCACCCGTCATCGCTTCCACCAGCCACACCGTCACCACTTCCCGTCGCCAGCCGACCAACACCACAGCCCCACTTCTCTCCCTGTTTTGCCGAGAGCCAGGAAACACCAAGCCCAGCCCCGCCTTGCTCCTCTACTTCTTCTTCCTCGAGACCAGTGGCACTAGAAGCCTCGGCACCTCTCGGAGACACCAGCAGCCGCCGGAGCGCCGCCACCGTCCTCCTTTGCGCTCAGTTTTCCCGATTCGCCTCGGTAAGGTTCGATCCCGCTCATTCTTCCTTCTTTCACCTTTTATCAATCCAAAGCTTCCGCCTTTCACCTTCCCCACCTCTCCCAGGCACTTCTCGTTCAAAGAATTCGCTCCATCGCAGCAGAACGCGCCTCCTCGAGCTTCGTTTCCGCCGAGACAACTCCCTCGGTGAGCATTTCCTCTCTCTCCCTCCCTTATCGTTTTGAATCCATGAGTGTAAGGTAGTCGGAGTCGGAGTCCGGGTCCGGAATCGTCGTCGGAGGCCTCCCCTTTCCTCTTCATTCCCTTCGGTTTTTTTGGGCAAAAATGGCGCCTCTGTGCTTCTTTTTCATTCGATAGAGGAGAAGGAACAATGTTCCTTTCTCTCCCCCATTTCTTTAACCCGTGGGCCCCATTCCACCTCACCACCACGTCATCGCCACCTGTTGTTGCAGGAGGATGGTCAAGTATGAAATAAATATAAAATAAAGTTCAGACTGACTTCCCTGTCTCAGCAAATAAATACAAGACTTCCTCCCGTTGTAGTAGAAGGTTGTCAGGATCGAATCCACGAGGAAGCACGTCAGCAGTTCT
The DNA here is from genome assembly GCA_037127255.1 of Persicaria tinctoria. Taxonomy (NCBI): domain Eukaryota; kingdom Viridiplantae; phylum Streptophyta; class Magnoliopsida; order Caryophyllales; family Polygonaceae; genus Persicaria; species Persicaria tinctoria. The sequence goes on along the minus strand of JBANSL010000016.1, from coordinate 28,501,587 downwards.
TAGGTAGCAACAGATTCTCACAGACAAGCAGCAGAAAGACAGAAATAAAAGCAGAAAAGACAAAGCAAAACATAAACAAAAGCAAAGACAGAAAATAACGAAAGAAAGTAAAGAACAAAAGCAAACGAAAGTAAAGAACAAAGCAAGGCAGCAACTTTACTCGATCTCGACAAGCCTAGTCGAAATCGACAACAGTAAGTCAAAAATCGAAAACAGAAACTAAAAATCGACGACAACAGAAGAAATCTCAACTCGACCTAGACAAGACTCTACTCGATGTCGACTAGGGTCCTACTCGATGTCGACAAGGCTCTCCTCTGTATCGACAAGAAAGACAGAAATTTTAAATTGCAATTTCGAACACAGAACTCAGATTTTTGACAGAAATAAATCAATATAATAAAAGACTTCCAAGACCAGGGTATCAACACCACAACGATAACTATGCAAAGTAACACATAAAGGCATTAAAAGATCATGTTTTCCATCAAACAACTTTCATTATTAACAAATAGGCATATAGAGGCTTTCGCATAAACCCTAATTGTTACTAACCCTTTCCACATAATTAATCCAAGTTGCATTAAGATCACTTTCGCTTCAATAATACAAACAAGGATCACCTTCAACTCTCGCAAAAGAATCATGCTCATAGGGATAGAAGATGAATTGCATAAAAAGATCTGACCTTTACTGCATCTCCTCACATGGCCACCGTCGGGCTCACCCCAGCCCCAGAAGTGGGTGGACTACTCGCTCCTCATCGCAATCGCAGACATTGGTGTATAAAAAGAAACTTGCATTAAACTATATTCAAAAGCCTTTACAATCCCGGCAATCAACTTTCGCAGAATGCCAAAACCCTAAAAACCTTAGAACTCCTAAACTTCTCTGTGGAACTACTTCTCTACCTCTGAAATTGAATATCTGAAAAACCAGCCCCTAGGGCTTTATTTATAGCCTTCTAACCCTTGCTAATCAAGGATAGAATATCTATATCTATATCTAAAACTATATCTAAAATGCTTAAGGATAAATAAAAGCAATAAAGAAATTAAATCTAAATATATCTAAATTGTCTCAAGTGGATAAAACTCTCTTCCATGATAGATGTAGATAAAATCGGATAGATTTTGGTCTTCTCGGCTTCCAAGGAATCCCAACTCTACTCGGACTGCTCACGTCGACGCGATTCCAGAAGCTGTTCTACTCGACATTGACAAGGGCTCGTCGATGTCGACTAGGATTCGTCGTCGACTGAACTCCTCGGGTGACTCTGCTCGACAAGACTCGGACAAGGCTCTTGGGCGTCGTCGACTTCGACAAGGCTTCGTCTACATCGACTACGCACTTCCCTTCCGCTGGAGCGAGTCGCTTCTTCCGCTGCAGTGAGAGCGTTGATCCGCGGGTGCGAGAACCCATTTCTGCTGGAGCGAGTTGGCTTCTCCGTCGGCTTGGTGCATCCCACTGGCAGCGAGTTTTTCCGCGGCAGCGAGCGGTCCGCTGCAGCGAGTCGAGTCGCTGGCAACGAGTGCCGCCTGGTCGTCCTCGGCTTCGTCCTCAGCTTGTCGACCAGCTCTTCTTCTCGTCAACCCCGGGCGTGGCGCTGAGGTGTCGCCGATCTCGACTAGTGGTCCTCGAGATCGAGTAGGGCTCCGGAGCTGGGTTGGTCTGGCTCTCGACATTGCTCCTAGTCGACAAGGCCTGTGCTCGGACATGCTCGTCTAGATTGAGTAAGGTCTACTCGAGATCGAGTAGCATGGGCTCTCGTCTTGATTCGACTGGTTCCGCTGTTTCTTTGACCTTGGACTTCTGTAGTGGTTTTCCGAGCTTTTCTGACCTTCCTTAAAGTTGCTGTAAAACGTCTCGAATTCTGCGAATTTAAACAGAAACTGGTGTAGATTCCATAATTTGGCAAATAAACATAAACTACATAGATTCTGTACTAGCTAACCCAAATGTATGCAAAGTATGCAGAAAACGATATTAAAGTTACTGTAAAATATGGCAAATTCAGCTCACAACACCACCTCAGTTGGGGCCCTCTTTTTTTTTTAACGTGTTCGTTATATACACCCCAAATCATGCACGTCCTTAAGAACGTGCATGGTTAAAAGAGGTTAATTAATTTTTTTAAATGTTAATTAGTCACAAGGCTTGCACGTCCTTAAGGACGTGCATTTTTTACCTTGGATTTGTGGTGTATATATAACAACACCTTTTTTTAAAAATGTTGCTTCGATTTTACTGGAAATGGGAGAATGATTCTGAATGGGTTGATGGGCCTATTTCATTCACACAAAAGGATATTGATTGGGCCTAATTTCTTTCAAATGTGATGTGGCCTGTTTTACAAATGAATTCCGGGTTATCAAAATAAGAGGGTGGCTTTTGGTAATTTAAACTAAAGTGAGGTCGGTTTTAAGTTTTACAAAATAAAAGGGCAGTTTTGGTAATTACATAAAGGGCCAGATTTTTATAAAATAAAAATGGTTAGGATTTTTAAGGGATTTGAAAATGTTTTATGAAAGTATTAATAAATACTCCGTAGTATTATTGAGATTTGAAATATAAAACGTTATTATTAAGACTTAAGGATATTTAAGAATATATTATGGCCTTGTAAATTATGGAGATTTAAGGTGTTTTATTGGACTATAAAATATTATTTTGAGATTTAAAGATATAATATTATGGTGATTAAAAATATAATACTATGAGACTTGGATCTTAGAAAAAGGAATTTGATCATGACTATTTTCCAAGGTCGGAATTTCTAACTAGTTAACTCGGTTTTCGAAACGGTTTTTGAGACTAACTTGGGAATTTTGTGATCGATGACTAACTAGCATGATGATATGATTGAGTGACTAATAGCATATTTTGTGTGGAGTAATGGCATGATTGGTTGACTAATAGCTTGATGGGTTGTTATGTATCGTTTGTCTTATCGCTTATGAACTATGATTAATATGACGAACTTTGGAGATATATGATCAATCGATCATGTGGATATATGAGTATTATTGCAAATATATGAATGTGGTGAAACAGAATGATGATAATGATGTGGTCTTATGGAATGTGGCATCATGATGAGTGGTTGAACTTGATGTGATGACGATTGCGATATGATTGTTATCCTCGTTGAATGATGTGTGCTTGAATGCTTGAATGATTCGACGTAGACTTATATATATGTTCTGATATGTATCTAGGCAATACCTTGTGATTATGAATGATGTATGTTGGATCTACTATTATGTTGTTCTGCATATCCAGGTGAGTTCATATATGAACTCACTCATATTCGAAAAGAGATCTCCCTGCTTGCAGCCATGTGCATACTAGGTGCTTGCATTCATAATAAAGCATGCCATGTAGTATCCTGCTAGGATTGCACTCATGATTGAGCATTCGTTTACTCATTGCTTTTGTAAACAGAATGGCCGTTATTTGTGAAGTAACTAGAGTCTTTGCTAAGGTTATAGGATGACCCAGTCCCATCGGGTCCTGTCCTGAGTCAATCGAGTCATGGAACTTCCTTTACTTGATTATATTATGAGTTGCATGTGGGCTTTATTGTGGGGCGGGTTGGGCATGTGTGCCGCCCGATTATTATGGAATGCATTCACGAGCTCGCCAGTCTCCGCCCTATCGGAAGGGGGTGGAGGTAAGATAGGGATATATCACTTGGTATTCGGTGCTAAGGCCTTATTATTTTTATGCACTTGATCTTAGGAGCATGTTAGTGTGTTAATATTCCGCCTTGCATCTAGAAGCATCTTTATTAGGACTAGCGTGTGTATGTGTCTGCTGGTTTGGGATTATATTGCGTAGGGCTTCGATCTGACACCGCCCCGCATACATATTTTTTTAGGTTTGTTTTGCATCATGATTGTTCCTTTCTTCCGTGACGTGGGAACTCTCTTGGGCGATTCCGAAGAAATGGTCTAACCCCACTAACATTGCCTATTAGATTTCGATAAATGCGCTTATTGATTTGGTTTGACTCGCCTCTGCCGTGACACCCTCTTGTATTACACCTTGATTCCGCTATTTGCATGACTGCTGGTTTTCCACGCTTAGACTTACGACAGGTACAGGGGACTTCCCCGGGGGATTCCAATGATCCTTTCGAATTTTGGGTATGAAATCCCACTTGAAAACGTTAGAGTAGAATTTCAAACCTTCAACCTGTACTCGGGGCGCAAGATCCTAACGAGGGGTTTAATCCCTCGAAACGTAGCCCGGGAATCATAATCCCGAGCCGTTACAATACATAAGGACGATGATGATGAAGACCGAAGACGCCCCAAATCAGACACCAAGGGCCGACCGATTTAGAACAGCACCGGTCACGAGACTCAAAGAACAGTAGATAGAAGATGAAGGATCCACAAGAACATGATTATTAAGATTTAATTTAGCCAAAATTAAGGTGGATAATTATGGATGATTCAAGGGTTTCATAAGAAACGGAATAGACAAAGGGAATTTCTCTCTCTTAAGAGAAAGAAACTCCCTTAAGGGACAATTGGAATTTTTTTGAAGCAACAATGAAGATATATCATTGGTAATGTTTGATTTAGTTTTTTTTAATGGAATATTTTTTATATTGGTTTATGAAATTTGGGGATTAATTTTAGGTTTGATAGATTTGTTTCAATTTTGAGTAAAAATGATTAAATTTGGTGTGTTTGTGGTTATAAAACTTGTAAAGAAGTTTAAATGTTGGTAAATTTTGGATTGGGGGTGGTGATTTTTATTGGACAATGGTTAATTTTTCATTTTTGGTGGAATTCAGATCATAAGGGCTATTGACATAACAAATTTCATAAAATTGCACAAAAAGTCCTTGACCCAATATGAAAAGTTCTAGGGTTTTGTAACGACAAGTAATCAGGGAAGATGATATCAATGACAGATCTCCCCTGATTTACTTGAGGGCCATCCTTTTGCTTACTATCATTTATGGATTTCAATATCAAAAGTAAAATCAAATACAAGAACTTGAGCTATGGATCTTGATTTCGATTTATATCATCTGCGGCGCCATGAGATGAAGGTCTCGAGAGGGGTGTGCTAGTCAGGATCTGGGAGATGGTAGCGACAAGCTCGAGGGTGGCATATTCATCACTAGGTGAGCAGTGAAATGATCGACCGATGAAAACCACTCTTCGGAATCCTACATATGCGGTGCCATCACCCTTGCACCGACACCACCCGCGACCTCGTCCTTCTCCTCGACAAGTCAATCTCCGTTGTCGCATGCGCCGCCCTCTCTACCGCCGGGCGGCAGATCCAGATGTGCAATTTAGTGGCGTAAAGATGCTTTTGTATAATTTCACAAAGTAGGGATGAACAGGGTAATGATCTTTTGAAGTTTGAACGAGGAGATGAACAGAGTACAAACAAAGAATTGAGGAGGACTGATGTGCAATTTAGTAGAAATTGTCTTGTCAATAATCATTCCGTTGTCTTGTCAATAACCTCACTCAATTTGAATTCAACATTGCACATACACATATCCCTCTTCTTTTTTTTTTTTAAATTCAGAGTATCTTTTAGAACCGAGCTAAAAATCCCCAAGTTGAAAAATAAAAATGCCCGCAATAGACAATTATGCAGGTGTCCACAATGGAAATTTCTTTTATTCGCAACGGACACACTGAGATTGTTCGTTGCAGGCAGATCTACACTAAACAGGAACTTAAACTTGCGCTAAATAGAATTCCCAAAAATCAATTGTCATAGGAAAATAAATTATCCGGCATTGAAAGAAATATTACCAACAATTGTTACTAAAAAAATCAACTATCATAGGTAAAATTGTTAACAATACCTTTAATTAAAAAAAATTAACTATTATCGGAAAAAACTATCATCGGGACAAAAAATCAACCGTCGCCTAAAAACCACCAGCATAAAAATTTAGTTGCCACTAAAAAAAATAACTGTTATAAAAAATATTATCAATATTTGTCATTAAGAAAAATAATCTATCACGGACAAAATGTCACCAACTACTTTCTTTTAAAAAAGTTATCACCAATAATTCCTTGTTAAGTGTATAAAAAAAACTTACCAATGACCCCTTGCCTTAGTGGTAAGGGAGAGGTGGCCTTTGCAAGAGGTCAATGGTTCAAATCCCACTCCTTACATAATTTGTGTAATTAGTGGGTGCTCAAGCCTTCATTGGCTTGGGTGAGCCAGCCACAGTCGATAACCTCGGAACCCCCACGTCATAAAAAAAAAATGTGTATAAAAAAACTTGCAGGTAAACTACAGAAAACCACCTCTTAAATATTTGATATTGCTTAAAACCATCCCTTATATTCATAATTGCCGAAAATCACCCATTATATCTATTCCGTTAGCAATCAACCACCCTATTCAACTTTTCATCCAAAGCTTCGTTAAGTATCATGTACTTTAATGTATTTTAATACAAATGAATGAATTTTTTTTTAAAAGGAAAAAGAGTAACAAAATAGAATATATATGAGGATAAATTTGAAGAAAGTAGAAGATATCGGACATCTGAAATCAGAAATCGAAGAAGAAGGCAAAATAGGAAGTGAAAGGTGAAAAGTTCATCATCAGAAAAAGAAAAGGGAAACAATGGTGGTGGCTCGCATCTTGGAGTCGGCGGCGATGGTCTCGACTTCGATGTGATGACGAAGATGGCGAAGCTGGGTCCCGGGGGCATGTTCCCCCTTTTGTCTTCTCCGAATCACAACTTCTCTTTCCTTTTCCTTATGAAATTCTTGGGTTGCCATCTTCTTTTTCGGATGTTGGGCCTTTCAAGGTGTTTTCTTCTATATCTTTCTCCTTTGACTCCATAGACTTTGAATATGTGATTTTGGGGTTCGAATGTTGTAGATCCGGCTTCGGATTTTGGTTTGGATTAAGGCTCTGCATGCGATTCCGGTAGAGGATGAGTTGTTTTAGCTATGTATGGATGCATTCCTTTGGTCTTTTTTGAGTTTCATTCTAGGATTTTTCTTTGTGATATTTGGAATACAGATTTGAGTGGGTCAATTAGAATGGTCGGAGGCGGCGATCGGAACTCTGATTTGAGATGGGTGACTGGGGTGTTTGGAATACATATTTTTCTTTCCTCCCTCACCTGTTCTTTCTTCCTCATTTACCCAATTAACATCTTCCTTAATTTTTTTGGTGAAACTAATTAAAATAGCCCAACATTTGGAAGGGTGTTAAAAAAATATCATCACCTTTCAACTATAAGAAAAATAAACCGACCTTTGGGGGAGATGGTAACAAAATATCCCGAGTCATTTTTCCGACCATAAATTGGGTCAAGACAATGATATAAAATTGGTTAAATGATCTCATTCTCATTAAAATAAGTCAATATCATCCAAAATTCACCAAAATCTTAATTTCGTCAATTATATGTCATCATTTTTGCTCATATTTATAGTCGTAAAAACAATTGGGATATTTTGTTATCATCTCCCCCAAAGGTCGAGTTATTTTTCTTACTGTTGAAAGATGAGGATATTTTTTTAACAGTACCCCTTTAAAGGTGGGGTTATTTTAATTAGTTTTGCCATTTTTTTTACTTTTTAAATTTTTTTTCTTTCAAATAAAGTATATTAAAAATTGAAGGGTATAATGGTAATTTCATAATTTTAACAGAATATTGACGGAAATCTAATGAGGGTGTTTTTTTTTTGTTTTTTTTATAAGGAAATAATTCGAGGCCGGACAGGCCCGAACCTCGAGAGGTCGACAAAGTCGGCAGACGGCAAACCGTCTAAACATACAACAACGAAATAGAAAATATAACATAAAATACATCAAAAGTAAACCCGGAAAAAACCCAAGACCTAAGCAAACTAGCGGGCACAACATCGAGAGGAAGGAAGTCGTCGCGGAGAAGTGGATAGCGAGCGCATGGGACAGCTCTAGCTGACACGATGTCTCGCCGCCGGAAAGACAGAAAGCAGAAATCCTCGTAAGGCGAAGGCGACACCTAGGGAAGTGTGGATCACACGACGTTCCCCCCACCTGGATGAGAGATCTTCGGAGACCACAAACACCACCAACACGATCACGACGATCAACCAGGGCCGCATATCTGCTCCTCAACCGAAACTAACCACGAACCAACAAACGGACACCAAACCACACGAGCAAATGAAGTACAGCCGCAAGAAAGACGAAGAGCGCGGGAAGTATCCAGGAAGTACAACATAAAGGCCGACAAGGATTAACCTTGCTACCATAACAGATATGCTTTTATGAGTGGTTTTTGGCAATTATGAATATGAGAGGTGATTTTTGGTAATTACAAATATGAGAGGTGGTTTTGAGCAATATCACATATTTAAAAGGTGATTTTCGGTCGTTTACCCAGCAAGTAGTAAATAAATTTGGAAAAAAATAATCGGTTAAAAATTTTCTTGTAAAATTTACTTACCTATTGAATTATCCAAAAATCCGAAATACTATTATTCTCCAAAACACCAAATATAAACCCTTAAAAGAAAATATCCCACAAAACAAAGTACTTAACAAATAGCAAGTGACATTTTTGGCGATACGTAAAATTTGTTTTTGTTTTTATTTCAGGTTGGCCAGCCTTAAATTTGTTTCTTAGGGGAAATAATCCACAAAGAAAGATCGAAACGACATTAAAGTTTGGCGTTTCGTCCTCTAACAAAGTGTTCGCATGTCCCTTTCAAGCTGTCCCGCTCTCGACAATAAAACACTCTCCCTCCTCCTTTTTTCTCCTTTTCTTTTTGTTAAATTCATATTTTTAGCACTTTAATTTCTCTACTCCCTCTCTCTTACTCTCTCTCATAGGGTTTCCACTCTCAACAAAATCTCAGGGGGGGTTCTTCAATCTTTGCTCCACTGCAATAATCGGTTCTTCGCTTTCTCTGATCATACCTAGGCTTTATCTCTTTGTTCTAGGGTTAGCTGTTGTTGTAATGGTTTTTCCTGTGATTATTTCTCACCTAAAATCGTTCGGCGTTGTCTTCGTTTCTTGATTCTTTGGAAGCCGATCTACATTGAGTCGGAGGCTGTTGCTTTACCTTTTTTGGTTGTGATTCGAGAGGTTTCACTTAGTTTAATGGTGTGTGACTGTGAGGTACCTGGCGAATGCGAGATCTCTTTCGATTTTGGGAAGTTACGGTTGGTTTACGGAGGGTTTTGGTGGTCACCGGTGGTTGGATTGGCTATTGTCGGCGTTGATCACTTTATGTTTAATTGATACGCATTTCGCTAGAGGATCCTTTTCCCTTTCTTCTATTTGTTGGACAGTGGAGGTGCATTTGGTGTCGTAGATTCAAACATGCAATTCGCAAAGCTCGATGATTCTCCTATGTTCCGCCAACAGGTCTGTTTCCATTTTCCCTCGAATTTCTATTCTCTCTCCTCGTTCTGACCTCTGGTAGGTTAATTTCGTTGAGTTTCAGCTGAGAATTTCCTTGTTCAGATGTAATTCGTGAATTGTGCGCTACTAACAGTTTCATTCTCGGTAATTGCCTGCACTTAGAAGTCAGAGTAGGTTTGGTATTTTGTTGTCAGTTTTGAATTGCTTTAATTTTGTAGTTATTTTGAATTTACTATTGTCATGCTGTTAATCATCCATAGTACCAGGTTCTGGTTAAAGGTTTGTAGCTTACTTCAGGTTTAAAGGTATAGTAAGAGTGCTGGTAGTACGGATCACACATAATTGTAGCTCAAATTTGCTGTTAAAATATCTTTGAATTCATTGTTTCTAATTAAGAGCACTCTAAAGTGCAATATGCCTCTTTTCAGACATAGTTCTAGGTTCTGGTTAACGGTTTGTGGCTTACTTCAGGTTTAAAGGTATAGTAAGAGTGCTGGTAGTACGGATCACACATAATTGTAGCTCAAAATTGCTGTTAAAATATCTCTGAATTAGTTGTTTCTAATTAAGAGCACTTCTAACGTAAGAGTGCTGGTAGTATGGATCACACATAATTGTAGCTCAAATTTGCTCTTAAAATTTCTTTGAATTCGTTGTTTCTAATTAAGAGCACTCTAAACTGCTATATGCCTCTTTTCACAGATATTGGAAAGGAGTCAAAGAACATATGGGGTTGGGTATCCTATTTGAATGGGGGCAATGTTGCTCTTAAAGAACATATGGGGTTAGCTCAAATTTGCTCTTAAAATTTCTTTGAATTCCTATTTGAATGGGGGCAATGTTGGGTATCTTATATTTGTAATGGGGAAGCTCTATTTGGCCTCTTTTTTTTAGGATGTTAGAGGACATTGAGTTCTGTACTAATTACTTCATTTCAGGTTTTTATCCCAGCTAATTCTTGTAAGAATTTTGTCATGCATTGACTATAGGAGAGTTCTGATAAAATGTAGTTGTGGTGGGCATTCTTTGCATTATAGTGTTCTTTTTATTTTGGATGCAGCTACAATGCTTGGAAGAGAGCGCTGACTCATTGGGAGAGAGATGTCAAAAGTTTTACAAAGGATGTCGAAAATACACGTATGCCCTCATCTATAAAGTCTCTCTGACACTCTCTCATTATTGCGTGGTGGATAAGAATTTAGATTACAGTGCAAAAGATGATATTATCACAAGCTGGTCCAAATTAAGGGATATGTATTTACTTTGATATTTTTTTTTTTTTATAAACTCTAATGTCCCATTTTCTCTCTAACACAAACCTTTATTGGTCTCTTTCATGCTTTCATGTTCAATATGACCCTAGAAGAACCTCTTGTTTAGGAAGCAGGAGTTTATGAGCTCAAATTGGAGCTTAACCTCTTGTTTAGGAAGCAGGAAGACAGAATAAGCTTGTAAAAATGCTGAAGCTTCTACAAAAGCTTATTACCAATCATATCCTTAGTTGACGAGGATGATGATAAGATAGTCCAAACTCCAAACAGATATGCTTCATTTTTTCTGTTTATGTTAAATCCCCCCTTGGGTACCTTTCCATCCCCAAAGGAAGGAAGGACAAAAGAAAAGGAATATTGAATGTATATAAGTCCTTATGTCACCTTGTTTCTTTCTGCTTATAACCATGGAATCTGGACCGCTGGTTTTGCAATCCTATGTTGTTTGCATTGAGACTGTCAAAATATTTTTTAACCCGAAATAAGGTTATCAAGTCTTTATTTTAAGAATTGAAATTAATATCCTAACTGCTTTTTCCTAATAGCAATTTTTTTTACCAATTGAAAATTGTAAAACATAGTATCTACTGTTCTGGGTAAAACATAGTATCTGCTTTTTCCTAATAGCATTGTTTTTTACCAATTGAAATTAATATCCTCTGGTTTTGTAAAACCTAGTATCTGCTTTTTACCAATTGAAATTAATATCCTAACTGCATCGAGACTGTCAAAATATTTTTTAACCTAGAGTGTGAGAGGGAAAGAAGACTCAATGGAGGATGAAAAAGGGTATGGCAATAATCAGTGCTCCACGCATGCATCTGCAAAATAAATCAGTGTTCCATGCATGCATCTGCAAAATAAGTTCATACTACCAAAAATGAATTGAAGGCTAATCTTGATATTTTTTTTCAATTAGGCACGCAGTATCTGCTTTTCTGGGTATATACCCTTTTCTTTTATTTGAGCTCGTTATTTCTTTGTTATTCAGTGAAGGACTTGGAGAGGCATATGATGGTGATATTGCTTTTGCAAGCACCCTTGAAACTTTTGGTGGAGGGCATAATGATCCTATAAGTGTTGCTTTTGGAGGTTTGTTTATATCTGAAGCTGGTTTTGTTTGGACATTACATATCTTGTAAACACCCTTTGTATTTTCCACTTTCCCAATTATGCAAATAAATTACATATCAAGATGATGTGCTTTTATTGAGAATTCCAAGCATTGAGGCATGTAGCATGCAGAGGTCTTTTGAGATTGTGCTTCAATCGAAATTAGTCTAATCAGAATTTAGAAGTTATACTGACTAAGATGGGCTTATTGACTTTTTTTTTTAATCTATTCATGTGCATCATACTTTTGGTTCTGTATGTTGCCTTAAGTGTCAAGATTGGTTCACATATATTAGACTGCTTTCTTGATATATTTGATGATCTGGATTCTGATATCAATTTTCTTACCCAATATTACTTGCTTATAAAATAATTTACAACTTATATAGGGATTGATATTTGTGCTTAGGTTTCTGGCATTGGTAATGATTGCTATTGGCATGAAAATGAAACTTGTTTGCAAGCAACTGTGGGTGTTAACAGATAGAAAAAGCTATGGCGGGTTTCTGTTTTACATGCCTTGGTTGTGAGTTCCTAGTATTGCTAGCATCCCTTCTTTAATGTCATTTTTAGAATAGTGAATGACAATCTTGATATATCCAGGGAAGAGTGCTTGATAAGTTCAAGTAATTCAAGATTATTGTTCATCTTGTTTAAGACGAATGCTCAACCTTCTTGTTTTAATTTGTATGTGAATGACTGTTATGATCTTTTGACTGGGGTCTTCATGAATGTTGTAGGCCCTGTAATGACAAAGTTCACTATAGCATTAAGAGAGATTGGAACATATAAAGAAGTTCTTCGATCTCAGGTGAAGTTTGAATATCCTTACTGTTCACTGAAACATACTGCTGTTCAGATGTCCCTTTACTTTGTGGCATTTGCATTGAAAAATTAACCATTTTGGGCCTTTTGGACTTCTTCATTTTCGTAGTAGTATGAAATCTTTAACTGTGATATTGAGCAAGCTAAATTATTTTTGAGCAAATGGAATACAAAATTTTCTGTCTTAACCTCAATTTTCTCCTCTAAATTTGCCCAATCTCTGTTTTCATTCCTTTTCTTTTCTTTAGGTTGAGCACATGCTAAATGACAGGCTCCTGCAATTCGTGAATATTGATTTGCTGGATGTAAAGGTATTCCTGAAGTATTAAATTATAGATTTGAATATATGTCCATCTAATTCCTTAATACATTTGATATCGATCCATTGATGGGTCATCTTATAATACCCAACAATGACTTGTGAGTCTCCAAATATGTGCAGACTCTAGTGCATAATGAGCTTCTAGCCCACCCACCTTAAGAGGTTTTAACAGAAATATGGTTCACTTAGTCCTGTTATTAATGTTTTGCGTATGAGAATCATTGTTAGCATTTTACAAGGTACTGAAAGGAGTGAAAGCAAAATACCAGACACAAACTCTCGCTAGATTGCTCTAACAAAGAGAATACTCCGTATTGTTTTAAGTTTTAACATGTAAAGAGACTTGATTTCTGTTTTATGCTCTAGATTAAAGTTTGTTTATGGTAAGGCATCAAGGATATACAAAATGCATAGTTCATATGAACGTATCCGTGATACATATTAGACCTTGTTGGTTTGACATGATATCACTGGACGCGTTACTCATCATTGTCCTTTGTTTTTCACCAGATTCTCATGATTAATTTCCATAGATTGGTATTGCAACTTACAAGTAGCAGAGTTGTCATCTTTCTAGGCTCGTTAACATATCTTCACTATACAATTATGAATTACCCTCCATCTCCATTTTATTTAAATGGAAACTTATCCCTTGTTTGCACCTCTAGTATTGGGAAGTCACTATCATACGAACTCACTTTCATTACGTCCCAATCTGTTCCTAGTTCCATATCTTAGAGACCGGTGAAATAGTTTTATGCTACATGCTCTGGTGATGATTAAATACATTAATCATGCTTTTATAACTTGTGAACCATGTCCCCTATGCATATCCTTTCCCCCCGGTTTAGCTATCTTGATTTTTCCATAACATTTTCTATAGGAAGCACGTAAACGTTTTGACAAGGCAAGTCTAGCTTATGACCAGGTATGCCCTCATTTAAATTTCATTAAGCTCACTGCATATGTAGTAAAATAGTAGCCAGTAATACCTTTTAACCTTTTTTGTTCCTCTGTTTTTTTAACTCTCAACTTCCTAGGGTGTCTAGCCTTCACAATTTTTTGGGACCAAGAGTAGGCAATCATGCTATACTTTTTAAAAGCATATCAGGGTAAATGTGTAGTTTCAATGCCAATAAAATACCGATCTTCAAATGGGTAACTAATCATTACATATCTGAATAACTTTGGTGTTTTCCTTTGGTATTCTTTACTCATATGTAAATAGGAAAGATGTTTTGTATGTGTGGAGTAATAGCGTTCATGATTGAAAAGAACAAAGGAGTTGTCTACGACTCTACGTAATCTAATATTTTCCAAAAAACAATGCTTTGGGGGAACAAAGTGCATGTTGACCCGACATGGTAAATGTAATCTGTTTGATTAAAAAGCATTTATATGTATTGTCTGTTGAAGCTCTTGGTTCTTAATGGGGCCCATGTTTAGTTTCAAGACACATCCATTTTAAAGGTAGGGATGAGGAGATGACTCTGGTTAGAGTACTGCTTCCTATAGAAAAAGCTTCCCTTTTTGAGTCTTCATTACATCAATATAATCGAAAGAACTTGTTTCGATTGGGATAAATTTGGCCAATATGCCTTATAGGTGCTATTTTGGTCTTAGATGCTATTAGTAAAGGTGACTTCGGGCGGGACTGGGGTTGGAGTTTGAAGGACAGAGTCTTTGGACTTGATAATAACATCAATTTTATGAGTAGGGGAAGATTATACCATGCCATTAGGTGGGGGGTGGGGGTGGTTGGTTGATTGGTGGGTGGTAGCTCCCGCGTTGGAATATGAAGGGTTTGAAATGTGATGCTTTTTAGGGGTGGGAGCACTGCTTAATAAGTCGTATATGTTAGCAAGATTGCTTCCTTTTCGAATGAAGTGTGAACAGTATGACCAGATGAGTTTTGTTGGCTTGGGATAGTGACTCCTAGGTGGGGGGGGGCTTGCATATAGAGCTTTTGATTTGAGCTTGAAAAAGCAACTGGTAGCTGTAATTTTGTTGGATGTTATTTTAAAACCACTAGAAGTGGTTAATAATCATACGTTTGGTACTATATTTGGCTCAGGCTCGTGAGAAATTTCTGTCCTTGAGGAAAGGAACAAAAAGGGATGTTGCCTCTGCTGTGGAGGAGGTATTTTTGAATCTCAAGTAATGTTGACTATGTATGTTGTGTATATATTTTCATAACTATATAATGCTAATGTTATTTATGAAATTTTGGGCAACAGGAGCTCCATCAGGCAAGATCTACATTTGAGCAAGCTCGCTTTAATTTGGTAGGCAATCTTTCTCTATTGAATTGATGGAATGAAATTTCTGCGCATATATTTGTCTGAACTTTGTATTTTCCAGATTACTACAATTTCTAATGTTGAAGCAAAAAAGAGGTTTGAATTCCTTGAAGCTGTTAGTGGGACAATGGATGCACATCTCCGCTACTTCAAGCAGGTTAGTCTTAGGAGCTTTTGTTCTAAGTATTGTGTATGCTTTTTATTCTTGTTTCGTAACTTCTATTGTCGTATTTTATTGCCTGCTACATTATATACTTTCTACCTTCGCAGTGAACATTAATAGTTGCTTTGGGTTTCAATAGCAGTTAAATTTGGGTAGGTGTCAACGTCTTTTAGAATTCTCATTGGATGAAAGATGGAATCATAGTTTCTTCTTACCTTCTTTGGTTGAAAAAGTGTATCAGCTTTAAACCTTCTTGTTATCTGGGATTCAAGAACTCATGGTTTCTCCTTAAAAGAAGTGATCTGATCTATAGTTTTGAAAATGGTTTTAATGTTGAGAAGTAATGATTAATGGTTCTACACTTCTAGGATTGGTTATATTATTTAGACAGCATGCACTGTAAATTCCAGTTATGCACTTATGCCATACACCCATGATTATGCTTTCTTGCCTTTTTTAAAACAAAAATTGCACTTATTGTTCTGAACATCTGTGTTTAGTGTCTGACCAAAAAATGTATTAATGTGTATAGGGGTATGAGCTGTTGCATCAGATGGAGCCATATATCAATCAGGTTTGTGTGACAGTTCTCTTGTTATATGATTCAATGTAAGTTTGCACGCCTCTCAGTGCTCCTTATCGTCGTAAGTGCATGTTTTCACATCTTACATTCAAATCCTCCCTGTGGATACTATAGTGCTTCGTTGAGAGTTTACTTGTGGATTCTAGTATAGATTGCTTGGTTCCTATATAGAAAAGGATACAAAACATGAAAATGAGCATTGGAAGAGCCTGTGTTGTAGCTGATACATTTATGAGACTGACTTTTTACTGCTTGGGTTGAAACTACGTTACCAGCATATATTTGATCAATAATGTTGGAATATAGATTAGCGAATGCATTGATCCTGACTGAAAAAAAAGAGACTTATTTAGCCAATCTTCTAAACGACACTAGCCAGGCTGGGGGGGGGGGGGGGGGGTTCTAAAGGGGGGTATAATGCTTAGGTAGGAACACAAGGGTGCTAGGTGGGCTCTAGGTGGAGGGGGGATGCCTAGGCAGGGCATTTAATTGAGACAGACCCGAACCACCTAGACAGAGCCTAGACGGGGATATTTAGAGCACTGTATTTGGTTACTCATCACTGATTTACAGACTTGCTGGTGTTATATTTGATCAATAATGTTGGAATATAGATTAGCGAGTGCATTGATCCTGACTGAAAAAAAAAGAGACTTATTTAGTCAATCTTCTAAACGACACTAGCCAGGCTGGGGGGGGGGGGGGGGGAGGGTTCTAAAGGGGTGTATAATGCTTAGGTAGGAACACAAGGGTGCTAGGTGGGCTCTAGGTGGAGGGGGAGGCCTAGGCAGGGCATTTAATCGAGACAGACCTGAACCACCTAGACGGGGATATTTAGAGCACTGTATTTGGTCACTCATCACTGATTTACAGACTTGCTGGTGTTGTATTAGCAATAATTATTGCAGCTAGTGTATTGTTTTACACTTTTTTCCTGTGTTCCAGCCTTCCAGACACCTCCCGAAATAAATTATTTAGCAGTTAAACTCTTGGCTCTCTCCTAGAGGAGTCTAGCTGGATAGGGCCATATTGGGAGTGAATTTACAGACTTGGCCCCATGTTTTTTGCTATAGCATGTACAAAATGATGCTTTCTCTTTTTGAGAAAGAAAAAGGGAACATTTAAGTACATGCTTTTATTTAATTTTAGCATAAAACATTATTGCCAGTTTGCCACTATGCTTCACAATTGATACTTTCTAGTAAAATGGAAATTGATTGAATCTCCAGGTGTTGACTTATGCTCAACAATCAAGAGAACGGTCAAACTATGAGCAGGCAGCTCTTAGTGAAAGAATGCAAGAATATAAGCGGCAGATTGATCGAGAGAGTCGGTGGTGTTCTAATGGATCTAATGATTCTCCAAATGGAGATGGCATACAAGCAATTGGTAGAAGTTCACACAAAATGATTGAGGGCTTAATGCAGTCTGCTGCCAAAGGGAAGGTATAAATAATTCCTTGCTACTGGTTGAGACAGCATATCCATGTTCTTGCACTTTCTTTTTCCAATGTCAACTTTCTGACTCTCTTTATCCTGTATCTGTACCTGGCTTGTGTAATCTTCCAGGTCCAAACCATAAGGCAAGGTTATCTTTCAAAACGCTCATCAAACTTGAGAGGTGATTGGAAAAGAAGGTTTTTCGTCCTTGACAGCCGTGGAATGCTGTATTACTACCGCAAAGAGTGCAAGCCATCTGTAAGTAGTCTTCAAATATGAATGGAAAATAATCTATGAAATATTCAGCTAGCCATCAAAATCTTCTTGTTGCTTAAAGAATATCTCAACCTTCTATTCATTGTCTGTTTTTGGGTTTTATATTAGACATCTGGAAGCCGAGCATCTGGTCAGAGGAATAGTTCTGAACTTGGATCTGGACTTCTGAGTAGATGGCTTTCTTCTCATTACCACAGTGGGGTGCATGATGAGAAAACTGTTGCACACCATACTGTGAACCTGCTAACTGCTACAATTAAAGTTGATGCTGACCAGTCGGATTTGCGGTTCTGCTTTAGGATTATTTCACCAACAAAGAACTATACTTTGCAGGTAACACTGACTATTGAATGGCTTGAATATTATACGAAATATTAGAATCCAGGTGTAGTCCCTCATGAATTTGTGAAGGCATAGTGAGTGAGATAGTGACTATCAAATGGCTTGAATATTATATCATCAGCTCTTACAATGTCATTTTTTATGATGCAGGCAGAGAGCGCTCTTGACCAAATGGATTGGATTGAGAAAATTACAGGGGTTATTGCATCATTGCTGAGCTCTCAAACTCCTGATAGGGTATTTGTGAAATTTATGGTTTATATATGTCGTCTTCTTGTAAAAGTAATTAAAGATCTCATGATTGTTTTGGATGTTAAATCTCCAATGTTTCAGTGTTTGCCTTCTAGCCCTATGGGATACCTTCATCGATCAGGAAGTGAGAGTAGTTCGTTTGAAAGTTCTGATTTTGATCATACTGCCAATGAAGAGAACAGACCTGAGAGGAGCCTTTATCATGAGCGCTCAATAAAAAACTCAATGCAGCACCGGTCATTTATAAAATCAGAGAAGCCCATTGAAGTATTGAGGAGAGTTAGTGGCAATGAAAAGTGCGCTGATTGTGGTGCTCCTGAACCAGATTGGGCATCCTTGAATCTGGGTGTTCTTGTTTGCATCGAATGTTCAGGTGTTCACCGCAACCTTGGCGTCCATATATCAAAGGTCAACAATTATTTTACTTCTCCTACCTTTTACCTAATCCATGCTGTGATGGCTTTGATCATTATTTTTTGTTTCATATTGCATCATGGGTTAGCAGCATTATAGGAAGTCATCTTGCTCTGTAGCTGTTTGTCTCTTCTAGCATTAGATAAGCTGTTGTGGATGAGTCTTCTTGTGTCGTGAACTTGTCATGTTTCCACCATTTAAGATTGTGGCTGTTAATACCCCTCAAAACAACAGATTTACATAAAGAGTGACTAAAAGTAGTTATCAGTTCCAATAAAAATAGAAGTTGGAATGCAAAAGGAGGTGGATAAAGTAAAACCTTCACATATCTTGGTGATACCATATATCTTGAATGGTTGATGCTGTGGATTTTACCTTATTAGAACTTCAAGTGAGTCAATTACCTAGGACCAAGGAGCCGATCTAGTCCTAATGCAATTAAAGCACAATCCCAAGCCCCCGACTTCACTTGCAAGTTTACCAAAAACACTATAAAATTAACACATTCCACCTCACAACCACATATACCTCTAAACTTGATGTCATATTCAACCTTGATGCTTCACGATCAAAGCATGCAGCTTATTTATTTCCTTAAAGCCCTTAAAAAGCTCCTGATCAAATCAAATGGATACTGCTTCAAAAGCTCTTTCTTGTCCTAGCATATACAGCCTTGCTCAAAATCTCTTTTTAAAATACCATAAAAGTTTCTATTTATCCTTTAGATTCTATGATCGATGCAATTTCTTCCTTGATCTTCCCTTGCTGGGCTTACTAATACTGTGCCTAGAGTCCTCCTGCAGGTAAGATCACTTACACTCGATGTTAAAGTATGGGAGCCTTCAGTCATATCATTGTTTCAAGCTTTAGGCAACAACTTTGCAAATACAATCTGGGAGGAGTTGCTGAGATCAAAAGGTGCTTTCCACATTGATCTTCCTGCCACAAGGTAAACATGCCTCCATTTTATTCACATTTGTATATTTATGGTTCGTTTCTCATTATTCATCTCCATTTTTGCTCTGAAGCTCTTTAAAACCGGACAAGGCACAGCAGCTTTTTATATGTAAACCTGGTCCGGCTGATTCAATCTCAATCAAGGAAAAGTTCATTCATGCAAAGGTGTTCTTCCTTACTGTCATCTCATGATTAAGCAACCTTTACTTGTGTAATGTTATCTCTGGTTATGCTGGGTATATAATTTTTATGTGAAGCCTTCACTCTATTCTTATGTGCGGAGATTAAAGATGTTTACTTGAGGATATAAATGTTACTTCATTTTTATTGCCTTTTACACTTTCAAAGAGATTGCTTTGGGTATTGATATCTTGCTTTTGTTAGTTGCTCTTCTATTGCTGATTTGCTTTTTATTTATTTATTTATTTATATATGATACTTTGTCTATTTGAGTGATCAATTAATATCTGTTTTCTTTTGCAAAAAAAAAAATACAGTATGAAGAAAAACTTTTTGTTCGGAAACCGATGGATAGCCATCATCTTCACCTATTGGCACAACAGATATGGGAGGGTGTTCGTAATAATGATAAGAAGGCTGTTTATCGATACATTGTTAGCTTTGAAGCAGATGTGAATGCTGTATATGAACCAGGATCTTCATGGACTCTGGCCAAGGTAATGCAGTTGCCAGAGCAGACAAACATGGAACATAATGTTTCTGAGAACTCTTTAGATGAATCTGGTGAAAATGAAGCTGTCAGCATGGATGGTCTTGATGGTTGTTCCTTGCTTCACCTTGCTTGTGAAACTGCAGACATTGGTATGTTGGAGCTACTCCTTCAATACGGTGCAGATGTGCATGCATGTGATTTGAGGGGTCAAACTCCTCTTCATCGTTGTATTTTGAAGGGGAAGGTATCTTGTGCAAAGCTGCTCCTTTCAAGGTAAGTTCTAAAATTGTGACCTTTGCAAACTCATTTCCCCCCTGGATGTTAATTATACGAGTATTAACCCATGCTTCAACTTTCAAATGTCAATTAAGGAGTTTGTTTATTAGTCATATCATAATACTTCTCATGAATGACTCTGAACTGCATGAACTTGTATTTTGCACTAAATAAGATTGTATATATGCTGTCACCGAATGAAATTGGATATACATGCTTCAAATTTTAAGGGCTCTAATGGAGGTTTCTCTATTATTTCTCTCAGAAAGAGATTGTTAAGAATTTAAAACTTCGATGTTTTATGGGGAGATGGATGGTTTACTCCGATGTCTTTATTTCCCTACAGGGGAGCTGATCCTCAGGCTTTAACCAGAGAAGGTAAAACTCCACTTCATTTAGCGAAGGAGTCAAACTTGGATGATGAAGAAGTACTTTCTCTGTTGCAAGGAGCAAAATGTTAGAAACAGATAATGAATCTATGCTTGAAGCTTTGCACATCCCCATTGGGCTAATGGCGGTGTAATTTTTTATTTGTTCTTTTTTGTTATAATTTTTTTTTTTTTGGGGTAGAACTGTATCTTGTAAATTAGTTTTCTGATTCGTGTGGCTGAAAAGCGCAAGGCTGGGAAGCATTACGTGTAACCACGACAAGATTAAGGCAATATATGGTGTAGAAGACGTCGAAAGGAAGGTTTGCTGGCTGTGTAACCTGTGTACTACACTGAGGGTTCATCAGCCGGTGGGGAGCTGTATAATTGTGAGTGGTTCCTGGCCGCTTGTTTTATGTTGTGATCCTGTTTCTTAATTTTCATGTATTTGGTTTGGGCATTTGGGGATTTGATCTTTAGGTGGCTGTATTTATGTGTATTTTGCTTTGCCTTCTGGTTAGAGGTTTCTTCAGTGTGACTGAAGTATGTAATTTTTGTGGATTCAGGGTTTTTTGGTCTACTATTTGGAAGAAAAAAATAGTTTATGCTTAAATTTAGTCTAATAATCCTTAAAAATTAGAAATCTTGAGGGGGATGGGTTCCGATGATGAGTTTATGCTTCTTCTATCTCGGCCTTGATGCATAACGTTTAGAAGAAGTAATAATTACAAAAGTAGATCGACACGAAAAGGTTCAATCTAGAGGATAGTTCTAACATTATAACTTTAACTAATTCCCTATACAAAAGCTATATCCCTGGGATTTTCCTAGTAATCTAATGCTCAAACCCTGATGAACTACTTAAACTTTACCTCAAAATCCTACCTAACCATCTTTTCTCTCGTTGTGTTTTGCCTTTACACAAGAGAGTCAATCTCGTTTTACATGCCTTGACAATCCAGGCAGCCCACTTCGAAGGGTCACAATTGTCATTGTTAAAGACAACCCCATTCCTATCTTTCCAGGTGACATAAATAAAGGCTACAAATACAAGTAATTTAGCTTGGAAAATCATCCCTTTCCTTATAGAAGCACTCTCGGCTGCAAACCAGCCTAGCCAGCATGTTTATGTGATTTTCTCTTTACCTTTTTTTCATTTTACTTGGCAACATGTTTATGTGATCCTAATATTGGTGATCCTTTTCTAGCTATCATGTTTATGTGATTTTCTCTTTACCTTTTTTTCATTTTACTTGGCAACAGTTGGCATTAGAGCTGTCAAAACCAAATCCGACTTGAACGGTCGAAATTTTTTGGATCAAGACTCAGAAATTTTGACCCGAGATTTTTGTTTGACATGAACCTGAAAAATCGATATTTTTTTGGGTCAACTGTATTTCGACCGGCAATCTGATCTGGTTTGTTAAAACAAAAGTTTAACCAATACAAATTTAAAAACCAAAAAAATCCCAAAGTCATATTAGGGTAAGTTTAGTAATTAATATATTATTAAAATTAATTGATTTAGAACTATATGTTATTAGAATTATATTATGTTTTATGGTTACAAGCACTTGAATTGGTAATATTTGATTTTTTTTTATTTTTCAACACGTTTTTGAAAAAGTTTTAAAAAAACTACTTAAAATCTGCATTTTTTTTAATTAAAATTTTAAAATAAATTTATCCTCATAATGATGGGTATGAAATAATTTCAAAAAAATAATTAAAACCTTGATATTTATAGAGTTTAAAATTTTATTAAAAATCATGAGTAATAATAATAAAAAATGTTTTATATAGGTGGTAGTATATAATTACAAATGCTCGAACTTACGATGACATCTACTACACTAGTATAGGGCCCAAAAAGAATAATTAGCAATTGTGTCTTTAAATTTAGCAAGTTCATGTAAAACCCCTGAGATAGCAGGGACCGAGTATGTTCAGTTTCGTTTTGGAGAGAGCAGGGACACTGAGACAACAGTTGTTTTGGGAGATGATCTTGTCTCAAGGAAAGAGTATTTTAAGTACCTTAGTTTGTACATGCAAAGCGATGGGGGTGTTGACAAGGATATCGAGCATAGAATCCAGACAGGGTGGTTGAGATGGAGAAGGGCGTCAGGGGTGTTATGTGACAAGAAAGTTCCGGCAAAATTGAAAGGAAAATTCTACAAGGTGGTTGTTAGGACGACCTTACTGTATGGCCCAGAGTGATGGCGGTTGATATGGAGAAGGGCGTCAGGGGTGTTGTGTGACAAGAAAGTTCCGGCAAAATTGAAAAGAAAATTCTCCAAGGTGGTTGTTAGGCCGACCTTACTGCATGACTCAGAGTGCTGGCCTATTACTAAAGCTCAATTACAGAAGTTGTCTGTGGCTGAGATGAGAATGCTGTGATGGATGAGTGGGCACACGGGGCTCGACAGAATCAGAAATGAAGACATTAGGAGCAAGGTTGGAGTTGCAAGTATTGCTGACAAACTACGGGAGTCCAGAATGTGGTGGTTTGGGCACGTGCGTAGGAGATCTATATCAGCCCCTTGTGCGGAGGTGTGAGAGCTTAGATCTTGGTGCTTTCCGTATGGGGAGAGGTAGACCGAAGAAGAGCTGAATGGAGGTGATCCGTCAGGATCTCAATTTGTTGAACCTTTCGGAAGATATGACGCTGGATAGAGACCACTGGAGGAGGCGAATTTGAGTTTATGATGTTTAGTAGTTCGAGTCTAGGCGTTGAGTCTTATTGTTCATGCTTTTCAGCCTTCCTTCCTGCTTTCTATCGCTTACTTTTCTACTGTTTGTCTTCTCTCCTTGTGATTTATGCGTCCTATTGTTTTGGGTCTATCGCAAACACTGTCTCGACTTGTTCAGGGAATGAGTGCGTACATCCCGACCCCCCAGGCCCTGCTTTATCGAGGGATATACTGGGTTGTTGTTGTTGTATGTAAAACCCCTCCTCTGGGAGCCAAAATCTCCTTCGGGAGCCACCAACCCGCCTTCTCGTAAATAGTCTCGGCCTCGACCGCTCACCACCAATTGCTCCATTCCGACCGCACCGTTTGGTGTCCGCCGTTCGCACTTTCGCCTTCGGCGGCGGTGGAACCCCTTACCCGATTTCCATTTGTATATCGTTGTTGATCAAAATTAAAAATTAAGTTGTAATGTTTTTGGATTCTTCTTCCCCTCTCATTTTTCAATTGTCCAATTGGTAAAACCTGTAAACCATAAATCTGAGTTGTCTTGCACGGATTTTCATCAAAAGTTAAAATTGTGTTTGGTTTTGTTGAGAGAGGGAGCTACAACCCTTCCTCTCTTCAACCCCAATCCCATATCAGTTCCATCGCCACCACCATAATATGGCCGACCCCCACCTCCTACCCTTGCGGTGCTTGCTGGCTCCATTTCAGTTACCTCAGGGCCCCCTTCGGCAGCCTTGTCTCCCATTTCCTCCCCAATCCGAGTGTTGAAATCCATCCCATACTGTATAAACTTTTAATATAAATTTGTAATATATATAACTCCTTACTTTGGAAGGTTCAATACACCTTGTTTTTCAGCCGCCGTCATTTCGCCGGTGGCCTTGACGAGATGGCCTCCACCATGCTCTACAACCCCTCTTCGTGGCTGGGTGGTGGTTCCATGATGATTTCTTCCTCGTCTCATATCCGGTTTTCCTTAGCTTTGGGTTTGTTTTGGGCCCTAAGGTGACCCGGTTTTGGTGGATGCAACCCGTTTTTTTTTTTGATTAGGAAATAATTCGAGCCCAGACAAACCTGGACCTCGATGGCTGACAAGTTGGCAGACGAAAACCGTCAAAAAGAGACAAAATACAACAAAGGTGCAAGAAACAAGCACAAGAGCTCTACGAAGAAAAACAAGCCCCACTAAACCGAACAAGATGCGGACGTAGACGAACGAACGAAGCCAAGCGCTACCAACGGCAACACCGCAGGCCAGCGGTACATCAAGAAACACCTGTGGGCAGTGAAGACGAACCTCCAAGGAAGCAACATCCTGGGAAAAGGAGACGCCTCGATACACACTGCCACGACCCCATCCTGACCCGACTCCGAATAGGCAGAACCCCATCAACCGAAGTAGAAAAGCCAATCCCCCCAAACCGTAGAGCAACACCGCCTGAATAAAAAAAACGCACCAAAAACCCAAACGGGGGAAAAATAAGCAAACTCAACCGAGAAAAATAAATTCTAAGCCGGTTGAAAATTTTATTTTATTATTATTTCTTATTATTTTATATAATTGTATTTTGGGCTTCCCGGGCCCAAGGAAAGCGCTTGGGCCCAAAGGAAGCAATGTGAGACCCGTCCACAAACCCTCAAATAGAAGCACAAGACGAAGCCGCACCAGTGAGGAAAGAAGCCGTCAGGATGTAAGCATCGCCGAGGGTAGCCGGACAGGCCGACAGCAGACGCCGGCGGGGAACCGAGCCACCCAAGCGAAGGCGGGAAAACGCATCGGCCAACAATAGGCGAGAGACCTGTGCGTGGGGGTGCAAATGCCGCTGGAGAAACCGCACAACAAGTCGCGGAAGGGACGAGCTGATGCGAATCTCACGCAGGAAGGTTGGCCCGATCTTTCGATAGGTAGTCGAATTCGATCCCGCAAATGTCCGAATCTCACGAACGCCTTTGGAACCACGAGTATCGATCCTCGTCGAATCTCACGACAAGAACAGATCCTCAGCGCCGCTTCTCAAGGTCCTTAGTGTTCGAATCTCTCGAACAGTTGAAAACTTCTCGCTCTCTAGGGTTTCTAATGAAACGCTCTTTTTCTCAAATTCATCATCTCCCTTTTTCATTAATCATAAAGTACTTAAATAGCAAACTCAACCGGGAAAAATAAAAACCTAATAGCTTAAAAAACCCTAATGGGCTTTTCTAACAAATTCCTAAAGCCCATCAACGATATAATAAAATTGAAATAATATCAAAACTAATACTTATCAAATATTCAAACTTATTAAATAATAGTATAGACTAAAATTAACTAAACAAGAAAAATATAATACAATCATGGATCATTAATCTTCATCGCTTCAAATCCTTGAATAAATCTCAGCTGCTTTGTTGTTGGCCAATTTGACGTTTCCTGGATCGTATCATTCTCCCTTTCTTGAAATCGAGTCGTCCTCGACTCGTGTAAAAATGGAAACACCGACGGAGAACAACGAGGACTACCATGAGCAAAGATTGGAGGCATTGCCTCAAAGTGTTCCACAACAGAAATAGAACTCATGTGTAGCGCAACCAAGGGAACATCCTTAACAAACTCCTCAAAAAGCTCGTCAACAACGCATCGATCCTCCGGAACGACATCAAAAGCAACATCATACTCAAGATCATCAGCATAGACATCATATATGGGAGTAAGTGCCTCATAATCTACCAATGGTGCCTCTATCACGGAGTCATTGAAACAAGAGTTGTGTTGGTCAATGAGTTGTTGCACTTGCCACTCTAGTTTGTAAGTAAGTCGACACAAATCATCAATCAAATGCTTTCGGATAGTATGCGACATGGTTAATATACCAAAAGCAATACCTTAAGGTAAGCAAACCCACACAAAAGAAGCACACGAGGGCTGGAGAGACAGGCGCTGTAGAAAGCAAGTGTGCGGACGTGCATTGGAGATGCGCAGGCGTGCACAAGGGCGCGCGGGCGTGCAGCGCGCGGCTGCGTGTTTCGATGTCGTTGTGTCGTTCGTTGTGCTGTTCGTTGCTGGTACTTCGCGTCTGGCTGGGTGGTTCAGTGGTGCTCGGGTTGAGGCTGTCAAAGGTTGGTGGTGGTCGGAGGGTGGTGGTGGTTGTCAGAAGTGGTGGTGGAGAGGTGGTAGTCTGGTGGCGGTTGGTCAGGGTTTGCGAAAAACCTATGTAGGGATGGGGGCTGGTAGGGCTGATCAACCGGTTTGGACCGGACCGAACATTCCGGCCCTGGTCCGATCCGATGAACCGGAATTTTTGAAAACATGAACCGTAGATTGAACTGGGACAGAGAAATATGGTCCCGGATTTTCCGGTCCGCGGACCGAAAAGACCAGTTGGACCGGATCATCCATGCAGTTGCCTCCCTATTTTTTTGTTTTACTATTTTTTATATAATTTCCTGTTGCAGAAATACAAATTACAACACAGCAATACCAAATTCTTTGCAATCTTTAACTCGATCACACAATAACCTATCCAAACCAAGTAAAAAACGACAATCACTATGACTTCCTTGAACTGATTCAAACAAACCCAACCAAACATTACCCGAAACTAGAAGTTGTTGCAACAATAATCAAAATTTCTCTAACCCTAGATCTGAAAAATATCTATAATTTCTCCAAATCTAGACTGAAATCCGATCTAAATTTCTGAAAACAACCAACCCTAGATCTAAAAGTGAAAAGAGGGGGAGGAAGAACACTTGTGGCGGGCTACTGGCTAATACGGATGGTGAGCCCTGGATGGAGGGAGGAGGGAGGAGGGCCGACTGACGAGCTGACCGCCTTCGGGACAGAGGGGGGAGGGCCATCGCCGATGGATTGAGCCACCGACTCAGTGAGGAGCAGAGAGGCTGAGCGCCTAAGCCTGAGCGAGAGAGAGATGAACGGAAGAAGGAGCCACGGGAAGTGGCGCGAAGAATAGATCTACAGAACATTTTCTTTTCTTTCCTTCTTTGTTAGGTTTATCTTTCTTTCTTTCCTTTTTTTTTTTTTTTTAAAATCTGGTCCATTTTTTATCCGAAATGAACCCGAAATTCAAAATTTCTTGGACCGTGGACCAGACCGTAATACTTCCGGTCCGATCCAAAGACCGAAAATTCCGGTCCAATCATGGTCCGATTTCGGTCCGATCCAACTTTTGCCCAGCCCAAGCTGGTGGTTGCGGGTGTTGGTGGCTGGAGGCCTGATGGTGGTGAACGGTGGTGGTGAAGCAGCGGCAATGGTGGTGGCCGAAGGTGGTGGTGGAAGAATTAGGGTTTGTGATTATTTTTTTTTTGCGATTTTTGTGTGTTTGGATGATTGAATTGCTAAAATCGAAACAAAATCAACAATTAAATCGGATATAGACGACTACCTTGATCGATGTACTGACAGCTGATACCACTTGATGCGAATCTCACGCAGGAAGGTTGGCCTGATCTTTCGATAGGTAGTCGAATTCGATCCTGCAAACGCCCGAATCTCACAAACGCCTTTGGAACCACGAGTATCGATCCTCGTCGAATCTCACGACAAGAACAGATCCTCAGCGCCGCTTCTCACGGTCCTTAGTTTTCGAATCTCTCGAACGGTTGAAAGCTTCTATCTCTCTAGGGTTTCTAATGAAACGCTCTTTTTCTCAAATTCATCATCTCCCTTTTTCATTAATTATAAAGTACTTAAATAGCAACACATAAAAACCTAATAGCTTAAAAAACCCTAATGGGCTTTTCTAACAAATTCCTAAAGCCCATCACCGATATAATAAAATTGAAATAATATCAAAACTAATACTTATTAAATATTCAAACTTATTAAATAATAGTATAGACTAAAATTAACTAAACAAGAAAAATATAATACAATCATGGATCATTAATCTTCATCACTTCAAATCCTTGAATAAATCTCAGCTGCTTTGTTGTTGGCCGATTTGACGTTTCCCGGATCGTATCACGAGCGACTACGACGGTGGAACTCACAGCCCGGCGGTGAGTAGGAAGGGACGAGCGTCGCCACACCAACACCTCCGAGGAGACAAAAGGCCGGCCATATCGAGTGGAACAAAAGTGTGAGGAGACGCACAATCCAGAACGGGCGGATCGAAGGGAGAACTGCGCAATCCAGATCAAACGTCTGCACGAAGGGGGAGGAGACGCTAGTGAACAAAAGCCCCACACCAAATTTGGAAGGGACGAACCCAGAAACCAAAAAGGGAGTGGAGACACTAGTGATCAAAAGCCCCAGACCGATTTTGGAAGGAACGAACTCAGAATCGGAACAAAAGGACTCAAAGTTAGTCAGATTGCGATTTGAACCGGTAATCCACGGGATCTATGATTGTGGCGGAGCCACAGTGAATCGATGTCGGCTGGCGGCCAGGATGAGTGGCCAAAACCAAAGTAAGGTGGCCGAAGCCAAGATTTGGGCTCTCCGAAGAGAGATTTAATCAGGGGTGTTGTTCGGGGCTCAATAGACCTCCATGGGAGGAAGAGCGAGATTTCTCCACTGCTCTCCAAAGAGAGAGATTTGAAACATTGAAATGATCTTCGGTGATCAATCGATGCAAACCGTTTGTGTTAGCCTTAGACCCCCTTTTTTTTTATAAGGAAATAATTCGAGGCCGGACAGGCCCGGACCTCGAGAGGCCGACAACGTCGGCAAACGGCAAGCCGTCTAAACATACAATAAAGAAATAGAAAATAGAACATAAAAGAAGTGCAGTACAAGCAGAGAGAGACACGCAACAAAAGTCGAACGAGCGAACTAAGCCCACCAGGCTGGAGACAACGTAGACGAGAGCCGACGCCAAGCACCACCAGGAAGTGACACCGCTGGCCAGCGGTACATCAGGAGTCCTGTGGGCAGTGAAGACGAACCTCCAAGGAAATTTTCGTAATGCGGAGTCGACTCGATATACACCGCCTCGACCCCAGCCAGACCCGACGTCGGTTGCCAGAGCTCCAACACAGACGAAGAACGCCACAAACAACCAGCCACGCAGCCGAGAACCGTCATAGTACGACGCACCAAAAGATCCGTTGGGGATTAATTTGAAGTCCTCTCGGGGTTTACTTATTTCAAATTTCATCGGGCCAGCTTTGGGCCCAAGGCAAAAGCCTTGGGCCCAAAGCACAAGCAAACTGGGATGCTTGGGCCCAAAGGACTGCACACAAGCCCGCACCCAGGAAACCCACACCAGCAGGAATTAGATCCCACGGTAGAGGAATCAAGGATGCCGCGTAATGAAGCAGCACAACCACCGCAATATAAGTGGCCAACGGCGGCCAAGGGATAGTGCAAGGCCGGTAACGAGGAGATCGGAGGCAGAGAGAGACTGGCGACCACCAAGCACCACCCGGGGAACAGTTGATGTTACACCATCGGTGGAAATTGAAGCCCACCGGCGATATTCATGGATAGGGTAAACAGGAGGGGATACAACCTTGAGCGAACCGGAGGGAGATCAAGGAGGGCCACGCCGAGACGCCGGTGAACCGAGAAGAGCAAGCCTCCGATTGCAACGACCCACCACCCAGCGCCAACAAAGGGGAGCCGAGAAGGGACCGAATGGAAAGTTATCCGAATAGGACAACCCCGGTAGAGAGAGAGAGAGATGGGATTGCTCGAAACAGACCAATCGGTTGCAAAATTGGGGGGAGTAGACTCAGATCTACGAAAGCCCTAAATCAATTTTGGGTTTCGATCGAAATCAA
Source organism: Persicaria tinctoria (assembly GCA_037127255.1). Taxonomy (NCBI): domain Eukaryota; kingdom Viridiplantae; phylum Streptophyta; class Magnoliopsida; order Caryophyllales; family Polygonaceae; genus Persicaria; species Persicaria tinctoria. The sequence goes on along the minus strand of JBANSL010000016.1, from coordinate 28,471,224 downwards.
AAACGAATTAACGGGGCTAGGTTGAACCGATTGTCATCCGGTGAGACACCGAGACTTTACAGTGGTGGAGCCACCGTAGCCGAGATGGCCGGAGCCGTGATGAGGGTGGCCGGAGCCGGGTTAAGGCCGGCAGAGCCGGGGTTGGGTATGGGCGGCCGAAGACGGAGTTGAGCGGCCAAGGCCGAGACTCTCCGAAGAGAGGAGATTGGGCTCTCCGAAGATAGATTTAGGCTCTCCGAGGAGAGATTTGAGCTCTCCGAAGAGAGATAGAGTCGGAAGTGTTGATCGGAGCTCACCTGCGCACCGCCATGGGATGAGGAGGGAGTTGTATCGAAAGAGAGTCGTTACAATTGTTTATTCATCGTGCCTTAGACCCTATGCTAGCCCTTTGAAAAAAGGGTTAAATAAAAATAAAAATAATTATCTATAAATAAATAATTCTCTGTCGGGTTTGCTTATATCCCGTTTGGGTTTCTGATGTGTTCAATTCGGGCGATGTGAGGCTATGCGTTTGGCATGACTGGACTTTCTTTCCGTGTGATGTGGTTCTGGCAGTCGAAGTTGGGACAGGCTAGGGTCGTGATAGTGGGTATCGAGGCATCTCCTTTCTCCGGAAGATTGTTTCCTTGGAGGTTCGTCTTCACTGCCCACATGTGTCTCCTGATGTGCCGCTGGCCTGCGGTGTTGTTTTCGGGTAGTGCTTGACTTCGTCCGTCGTCTACGTCCTCATCTCATTCAGTCTGGTTATGTCTAGTTTTGCTTTTGTAGAGTGTTATTGCTTGTATCTTGCACCTTCTTTGTATTTTGTGTTTATTTAGATGGTTTTTCGTCTGCTGACTTGTCGGAATTCGAAGTTAAATATGTTTGACCATTTTTACCTAATAAAAAAAAGTGAAGAAGAGATAACGGTATAATTGAAGGTGTATAAAAAATGATTTTTTTTTTCAAATTAGCCAAAAATCCAAAAGAAATTCGGAAAGTAGTCAAAATTTGAAAGTATTTAGCGTTTTAGCCAAAGTAGGGTAAAGTCGATGTTGAAACAGCGACTTTACCTAGATTTTTTTTAAAAATAATAAAAAATGTAAGTCGCTGTTTAAAACAGCGACTTACCTATTATTTTTTTTAAAAAAAATCGATTTAAAACATTTAATTAGAAAATACTGGAAAAAAACATACATATAGGGAGAGTCGTTGTTTGAAACAGCGACTCTCCCTTTTTTATTTTTTTTAACCTACAGAGTCGTCATCTTCAACTTTGATCTGGGCTAGGGGTTCCAATCGCCTTCCGACCACCTGGGCTTCCAATCGCCTCCGAATCCACAGACTTCGAGATCCGGCCGGTGGACTCGGCCGCCTGAGATTCCAATCTCCTTCCGACCGCCTGGGCATCCAATCGCCTCCAAATTCTACGGCGGAGCTTCCTCACCTGATCGACTGCTTTTCCAGATCCAGATCCGGTCGGTGGACTCGTCTCCAGAACCTCTGCTCTTCCTCGCCTGTGCACTCGACGGTGGAGCTCCCTCGCCTTCTCGACTGCGCTTCCAGATCCGATTTGTTGTATGCCTGTATATCTACCGCTTTGGGAAAAAAAAATAAAAAAGGGAGTGCCGCTGACTCTCCCTATATGTATTTTTTTTCCAGTGTTTTTCAATTAAATGTTTTAAATCAATTTTTTTTAAAAAAAAAAAAAAATAGGTAAGTCACTGTTTTAAACAACGAGTTACATTTTTTTTTTTTTTTTTTAAAATCTGGGTAAAGTCGCTGTTTAACAGCGACTTTACCCTACTTTGGCTAAAACGCTAAATACTTTCAAATTTTGACTACTTTCGGTGGTGCTTGGCTGCGTTCTTCGGCGGCTTCCTCAGCTTGTCGGGTGGTTGGTCTTCCTGGAACGTTTGTTGTAGTGTTTATTTCTGTTTGGTTCATTACGCCTGTTATTTGTATTTCTGTTTTAGGTTGCTCTGTTAGACGGTTCGCCGTCTGCCGACTTCGGTCGGCCTCTCGATGAGTCAGGCTTGTCTGACCTTCGAATTTTTACCTAATAAAAAAAAAAAAAAATTGACTACTTTTCTAATTTCTTTAGGTTTTTTGGCTAATTTGAAAAAAAAATCATACACGTGGCCAATTATAATCGGAGGTGTATAAATAATCTATTATGTCCGATCGTTCGAGAAATCATGCCACTACGTTCTTATTAAAATGACCACACCTCAGGCTCACGTAGTTTTCCCTATGCCACGTTTTCAACACTAAATTTTACTCGGCACCCAGTAGTAGTCTCCTCGCCAACTCTCAAACCCAAATTCAGAAAATTAAAGAGAATAAAAAAATGGGTCGAAACGACGACGAGAGCAACCTCCAAATCCAGGTGATCTCCGCCAAGCATCTCTGGTCCTTCAACTTCTTCCAGAAGCTCTGCATCTACGCTGCGGTCTCCATCTCCGGCGCCTCCGATTCCGGCCTCCAGCTCTCCAAGGACCAAATGCAGGAGCAGCGCACGCCCACCGACCTCACCGGCGACGGTCACCCCGAGTGGAACCACTCCTTGTCCTTCCAGCTCCTCGGCCTCCCCTCCCTCTCAGATCTATTCATCCACTTCGACCTCCGCCACCACGCCGGCCTCCTCTTCCCCGATCGCACCATCGGGGAAGTCCGAGTCCCCCTCTCCGACCTCCTCGACTCCCCCGGCAGCCTCCGATTCGTCGACTACCAGGTCCGCTCCCCCGATGGAAAGCCCAATGGATCCCTCCGCTTTTCCTATGTGCTGAATCAGAGCGCCGGTGATTCGCCGGTCGAAATTTCCGGGTATCCTCGAATTTCCGATCAGTCGGAGGGGGCATCTAGTCTGTACCCCGCCGTTGAGCTGTGGGATACTACATCGGCACTGTCTTCGGTGCCCCAGGATCATGAAGCTCGTCCGGAAGTGCCTCACACACATCCTCCTGCAGAAGCTCGTCCGGAAGTGTCTCAGACATATCCTCCTGCAGAGCCAGCTCTGATGCCTCAGTATCCCCCCACTCCAATGTGGCCGCCTCCGCCTCCGCCACCACCCTATTGGGCGCCGCCTCCTGGGTTTATGTATCATCCTCCGCCACCACCACCGCCACCCGGGTATTTTCATCATCCATGGGATTATCAGAGGACAACAGCAAGTCAACAGAATACTGGTAGGTAGATATATGATAGTTACTGGAATTTGACTTGCTGGTATGAAATTTGCACTTTTGGTGGTGGTTGTTACATTATCAAATATTCAACAACAGAAATTACAAATCAGTTTGGGAGTAATGAGTATTGATTGCTGCTGTCTTGAGATCGATTGGTTCTTTATAATATGTAAACCCGTTTCTTCATCTCTTCTACAATAATAAGTTGAAAAAAAAATTCGACCAAAAAAAATAAGTTGAACTGGCCAATCCTAGCAGCCCGAGAAGGTTTTTACAAATGATGTGCTACAAACACTACAGTAGAAAACATGAAGTATTTGAGGAATTGATTGCAAGACCTCAAATGATATGACCTAAGAAAGCTCTTTGTATGGCTTGTTAGAGAACCCGAAATCATTACTCAATCCTTCCGGCAAAGGAAGCGGTCAGTATGATAGCTAATTTGGGGCAAATTGTTCATATCTGCGATTTTTAGAACTTATCTGAAATGATGTCCTAGGATGACCTTGTTGCAAGGAGAGCCCTAAACTCTTGACAGGAGGTGCCAATTGGTGAATTTCCATCTACTGACTACTGGGAGACTAGTTAGACAAATAAACATGTCAGATGAAACAGGTTGTTATATATTTACTGAAACAGGAGGTTACTACAGAAAACAGCCAGATGAATATACAGTAGGTGGGAAAGAGTAGGGCTAGAAAGAACTAGGTTTCGGTAGATGTTAGTCAACATGTTCATCCGAAAACATCATACAAATGCACACTATATTATGCCAGCAGAGAGACACCATCCGCTCAGAAATGAAACCAGAAGAGTCGGGGCGTTCAGGTTTGAAGAATACCTGTCTTGCCTCGGGTATGTGACTATGTTCTACTGGTTCTAGCAAGAGTATCAAAGTTGAGAGGCTTGTAAGATTCCATCAAGCAGAAGGTATTGCAGGGCAATGGAGTACTTAGCAATCTTGGATGTGTTCAAGCTGTCAGGTTTGGGATGTATAGGGTTCTGAAGGAGGAAAGAGCCAGAGCCATTACCTTGCATTCCAAGTTCATCAATGCTGAGTAAATTAAGAGCACAAAACCAAAAAATTGCAAAAGGGGGAAAAAGAGGATCGGCCACAGTGAAATTAAGAGCAATACCTTTGACAAGAAACAAGGAGGAAATCCATCTCTTGTAGATGAACATCAGCTTGGGGGAATCACCATGGTGAGTATCGGTGAGTAAAATCTCACATGGTACCGTTTTGCTAACAAATTGGAGGCAGATTAGAGAAAGTTCAGTTCAAAGCTCAATCAGCTTGTTCTTGTTTTCAAAAGACCAGCAGAAAAAAGCAGCAGTTACAGATTTACCTGGCATGAGCGATGGCATTTTGGCACAAGGAGAGGAGTCGAACCATAGCCAACTCACGGCCACGCGCATTGCCGTATCTCTCCTGACAAATCCTTGATACAGATACAAATAAATTCAATTAGCTACTCCCTCTAAGCAACTCTAAGCAAGGCAATGTTCATCAGTTACCTACCTATCATCAAACAGATCAGCCAAATCATCAACGATAACTGCTACCGGGAAACGAGGAAGGAGATGAAATGCAGCGAAGTATCTCTTCAGACCTTGCTCGTCCTCCACATACCTAATGAGTTTCCAGTTTCAATCAAATGACTATGGTGTGAACAAGAAAGAAAGTAATTGGAAATTGGAAGTGGTACTTCATCTGTATACGGTGGAAGATTGGAGAAGCAGGATCAATTCCCTAAAATTGTACAAAAACACGAACCAATCAGACAAATCAAGAGAGTAGTAGTAGCGGTAGCAGCAGCGGATGAAGCTAGGGTTTAACCTGAGAGAGGAAAGGAGGTGCGTTGAGAAGCTTCGAGCGTTTGCAGAGGAAAACGACATCTCGGTGAGGATTCGAAGCGGCGGCATTGATCGCGAACTGGAATGCGAGCGATGTCTTCCCCCTTGCATTAGCGAATTCAATCGTTAATCCTAATTAAACTCAGTCAGGCATTCAATTTCAGAACCGAAAAATACAAACTCGAAAGCGCCAATTTGAGAGTTACGACGATGGAGGACCCGATAGAAGAGTAATGGGGCCAGAAGCCGTGATCGGACAGTGGTTGGGATCAGAGGGAGTGGTGGTGGAGACGGAGAAGAACTGGTCAACCATTTCCGACGACCACCGCTGTCAAAGAGACAAATTAAACTGTGAAGTCAATCCCGGCGGCAACTGCAAGGCAGGAAATGAGTATCCCGGCAAGCCAATACTCGCGCTTCCAAATTTGTTTGACATTCGCTCCTACCCCGGCGGATAAATTGACCAATTGATAGAGGTGGCATTCGGGCGGGTCAGATCGGGTTCGGGTTCGATTAGTCGGGTTTCGGGTCATTCGGGTTTTGGTTAATGTCTAATAATTTGGTCATTCGGCCGGGTTCAGGTTTCGGTTGTATCGGGTTTCGGTTATTCAGGTTTCGATTGTCTCGGGTTTCAGTTATTTCGGATTTCGGTTGTCTCAGGTTTTCATTATTTCAATATTAATTTTTTTAAAATTGACTAGAATGTATCTTAAAGTTCGGGTTATTTCAGGTTTCGATTATAACTGGTTTGGGTTTTAATGGGTTTCGGTTCATTCGGATTTGGGTGAGTTTCGGTTATCGGTTATTCGGATTTCGGGTTCAAAATGGGTCGGGTTGGTTCGGTGTTCAGGACAATCGGTTTCAGGTCGACCGGGTCGGATTTTCGGGTTCGGTTTTGTCAACTCTACCAATTGATAATTTTCGTCGAGGAGAGGCTTATATTACCGGCTTGTTGCTCACTTGCTCTTGTCAAAACTATGGCTAATTCACCAACTTTTGGTGTGTGTCCATTCTAATTTTATAGAGTTGGACGAGCAAATCAAGATAAATGAATAGGCGATTTCCTGGAAAAACATCTTGTTGACTTCAGTTAGTTGGTATCAGTAAAATGTCTACTGATGTTTGTGGATACGGAAAGTTGGTGTCGGCAAACAGTTTCTAGCAAAAAATACTTGTCGACACTAAAAGCCGGTGAATTGGTCGTGTATTTGGCGAAAAATTGATCATGCGTATAGTAACTCTCATAATCTCATTAGGTTTGTATTTTTTTTTTCTCACTTTTGATGTAAGATTATTTTTATCATTCATATTTCAACTATAAAGAAAAGAGGTTTGTTACAACAATATAAGTGAAATTGAACAATCATATTGATGGACATCATGAAAAAACAATAGCAACAAAAAAGTTTTAAACAACCCTACAAAAAAATGCAAGTAAAAAACAACCATAAAAACATAAAACAAACCACGGTCATGGCCAATAGCAGTGTCATTGTGATTGGAATGTAATGTATCATGTAGTGGAGCGCGAGCGACATGAGTTCATCAAGTCTAAGAATGGGCCTTGCTAATGGCAAGAAGAACGGTTGGATGTAGGAGTTGTTCGTATTTTACTTGAGGGGTTTGAGTTGGTCCCAATCGATCGTATTTCTCTCGAGATGAAGGAAAAGATAAGCAATCTTTCTTTTCCGAGCTACTGCTCAAATACTACTTCTCTATCGGTCACCCAATTCCTTCGCCCCATCTCTAGTTAAAGTGAGTGGTAAGAGAGTGGAGCCTGGCCCGCGGTTTCAGTTAGCGAATAATTTGTCCAATCCATAGATCGGGTTTAAATGGATGATTCATGAGTAATCTGATTATTTATTATAGAATCTTTTTTTATTTCACTCGAATCCTCTCTACAAGACATATCTTATTATTGTACGGCTGCAAACTATTCTCGCCTCGGGATAGAACTCGATATTAAAGCTACGAATGCCCCCCCCCCCCCCCCCCGCCCCAATCGGTGCAATGGGACGTGTCTATCTTTTGACTTATGAAAGAAAGAATAGCTTGAAAGGAGGCCTGAAAAACAAGAAGATCGTGGAGCGTATTCATTACATTTTTCAAATTGTCTGGTTTGTCACATGTTAATTGTTTGCAACTTATGATCTTCCTTTCTCATTTTGTCATCAACCAATTGCTTTTGAATGGGTCCATTTCGAGTCGTGAAGGGAATGAAGTGAAACCTTTTCCTGTTAGAGAATGAGTTCTTAGCCTTACAAGATACGATGTAATGAAAAAGTAAAGGAAATACTCTTGTGTCCATCCAAGGGAAAGTGATGCGTAGTGTGGTTGGCCTCGTATATTCAGAAAACACTAGCTTTCGCGAAGCCTCTTGTTCATATCTCTCATCAAATGGTGCTATTCGATAATGTCTGCCTAACAAACCCCCTGCCAATTTGAGTGAACATTAAAAAATTTGCCCGACATTCATTTGTGAAGTCGGGCACTACTTGTTGACAGGTCCCTTAAAAGACCAGTGCTACTCCTCCTATCCCGGAGGCCAAGAACCCTTGACTCATTCGATTAACCACATGTAGAAGATCTTGTTCAGTATTGTGAAATAAGAAAGGAAAGAGCAGCCAATGAAATTCATCACTTTACCGAGTAGATCATGGACATTCACATCTCGCGGAGCAGTGCACGATTCTCTCGTGAATCTCCTTCAGCAAGGTACATCCCCTAGATAAGCTTCACGACCCGACGATCTTCTTAAGAGAAGATACATTTGTCGATAAGCTTGTGCTTGCTTGGAAAGATCATCGTAAATAGTTAACGTGTGGAGTTCCCGGTACATAAAAAATTCAGCCAGTGTCGCTCCTGTATAAGAGGCAAGATATTGTAATGCAACTGGAGAATCCACTTTTCCACTTCGTTGCCTTTATGGAGTCCTATCGGGATAGGTAGGCCCCAGCCTTTCCCCTTTCCCGATAAGGGGACAGTCTATCATTCCCCAGCGGTCGGGTGGGCTCTACGCGGTTCGCCTTTTCTTAGGTTGAGAGATTCTCATTCTATTATAGAAGCTCGCGTCCACATCTTGACTGGTTTCTTGGATCCAGATAATTTGAAGCAGTGAGTTAGTCATTAGTTCATATTATGGTTATGGTTTGTTAATCTTTTTTGGTCTTAATCCTAACAAAAACCAACAAGTTCAACCCCCTCCCTTGTCATTAGCACGAACTTGTTTTAGTTACATATCATAAGGAATTCGAACAACTGCTTCAAATACAGCATCAGGAAAGACCGCTTGTAGAACATCAATATCCATGGGTTTATTAGCTAAATGACAATCGACACATACAATACGACATGACGCTTCCCGAGGGGCCCATCTAGAGGTGCACACACATTTATGAACATATGCAAAGGGGTAAAGAAAGAAGTGAATGGATAACTACCAAATCCAAGTTATTGGATTTGTTCATATCATTCTATCATCGATCACTATTAGGTCGGTTAGTGAGTCATTTCCCCAAAAGAATTGAGGATCAGGTGTGGGCGAAATTCCCACCAATGGTTGAGATATTCAGTCGACTCCATTTGATTCGACATAGAAAGTCATTCTCATTATACATATTATATATTTCTTTTGATTAATTATTAGAATATTCGGAATTATAAAACCAAACGTGTAACAACTTTAGATGCTCATGAGGAAAGACAGCGTAAGAAGCAAAGAATAACAGGTAAAAATCTTTAACTATCAAGAATACATTTGTAGGCTTTTGTAAACAATTGTGGACGCCTCAAATTTGAACTCAAATTTATACGTGTAAACTTATTTATGTTGCTGATAATAAGCCTCATTAGACAATTTTTATTCCAAAAAACCTTTACTGGTATAACAAGTAGGAAAAATTTGGTAGAATATCCATTTAGGATTTGTAATTAAGTAAATGTCCATTTTTATTTAGCAATTAAGTAAATGTCCATAATTTTATCTTAATACCTAAACTACCCCTATTTTAATTTAACACTCTTCTTCATCCATTCCATGGCTTCCCTCACCGCCTCTGAATCACAACCCCTCTCGAATCTGCTACCACTGCCACGATTGCCACCGTCATCACCACCGAATTCGATCTGTTGATCTCCCCCATCTCCGATTTCCTCTCCTTCATCTCCGTTGATCACCAGATCAAGCGCACTATCGGCCTCGACATCGAAAGATCCTACCATTCCTCGTCGAATTCGTCTGCCAAAGCCGTTGTCTCCGGCAAAGTCACCGTCTTAGAGATGCAAGGCGAAATCAAAAGGCACATAGTGTAGGGAATTCAAGAAATCACGAATCGAATTTCATTATCCCCACTGAACAGCGAGCGATTCATAATCCTAGTACTCCTTGGGGAGGCGAACGTTGACATCAGCATAAACACGAGCCCTAAACATGGCTTCGCACACACCGAGCATTCGATACTTGATCTCCTCCGCTGCTCTGGCGATGGCTTTCACCAGATCAGATGGAGCGGCGGCAGCGACGTCGCTAGATTGGGAGCGAATTCAACGACGGGAAGGAGAGAGGAGAAAGAGGAGGAACCGAGGGAGAGGAGAGAAAGTCGAGTGTCATAAGTCGCCTAATTCAAGACGATTCCTTCCTCGCTGGCCTGCTTCCTCGACCTGCTGGACCCCTCGTTCATTAGCATCGAGATCAGCCGGTGCTTGGCCAACGAGATCGGGTTTGTTGAATGTGAGCGTGAAGGCGCCGAACGCTGTGCTTAGCCACTAGGGGACGAGCAGCTTGAGCTCCGATCAGGTAAAGTCAGCGACATACATCTTCTTGTGCTTTCATATAGGTAATATGTTGCTTGGTGGTCTTAGCTTGTAAAACCGATAGCAAATCTTCCATTATTCCATAGATCATAGTCATATCATACCACATTTTGGTCATGAGAATTTGAAATCGATGAGTTCTTGTTTAATTGATTGTTTCTTGAATTGGATTTCGAGTGTGTTGTTGTTGGTGATATCGAGTGTGTTGTAGTTGGTAACAAGTGGTTTGTAGCAATGTTTGGTGACAATGTTCACTTGTTGGTGACAATAAGTTGGTGAAAATAATTTGACAACAATGTTTCATAGTTGTTGACAATTGGTTTGTGGCAATGTTTGATGACAGTGTTCAATTATTGATGACAATAAGTTGGTGAAAATAATTTGATGACAATGTTTCGTAGTTGTAGACAATAGGTTGGTGACAATAATTTTCAGTTGGTGATACTATGTAGTTAGTAAAAATTGGTGGTGACAATATTTTATAGTAGATAATAAAAGGTTGGATAATATATTAGTGATCATGTTTTGTAGTTGGTAACAGTTGGTTTGTGACAATGTTTGGTGACATTGTTCACTTGTTGGTGACAATAAGTTGGTGAAAATAATTTGATGACAATGTTTCGTAGTAGTAGACAATAGGTCGGTGACAATATTTTGTAGTGGTGATAGCACGTAGTTAGTGAAAATTGGTGGTGACAATATTTTATAGTAGGTGACAAAAATTTGGTGACAATTTGATGTAGCTGATGACAATGTTCTGTAATTGATGACAATAGGTTGGTGACAATGTTCACTAATATTGAAAAAAAAAATCGTTAAATGTCACCAAAAAAGTCAGTTGTCACCAAAATAATTGTCACGAACTTGAACAGGTACAAAAGCAAGTGGTGAGCAGGTGAACCCATCTTCTTCTTTCCACATATCATTCCATTCTTGTTGCACAATAGAAAATAATTGATATGATATCTAAAGCTTTTGATGACAATGTATTCTGTAATTGGTGACAATAGGTTGATGACACTCTTTTATTGTTGGTGGCAACAGATTCCTAAAGTAGGTTGGTGACAATAGGGGTGGTGATAATGTTCTCTCTTTAGGGATAATAGATTGATGAAAATGTTTTGTTGTTGGTAATAATTGGTTTGTGACAATGTTTAGTGACAGTGTTCACTTGGTGACAAAAGTTGGTGAAAATAATTCGATGACAATGTTTCGTAGTTGTAGACAATAGGTCGGTGACAATATTTTGTAGTTGGTGATAGTACGTAGTTAGTGAAAATTGGTGGTGACAATATTTTATAGTAGGTGACAATGTTATGTAGTTGATGACAATGTTCTGTAATTGGTGACAATAAGTTAATGACATTGTTCACTAGTACCGGAAAAAAATTTCGTTAAATGTCACCAAAAAAGTCAGTTGTCACCAAAATAATTGTCACAAACGACTGTCATCAGAAAAATATACGCAACTGTCACAAAAAAAATGTCATCAAAGGTAGGCATTGACCAAAATGGTCAATGTTGACTAGTCAATGTCAAAATTAAAAATGGTCAAAGGGGAAGGAAGGAGGGTTAGAGCCTTAGGGGATGGGAAAGGAAGGGTAAAAATGTCAAAAATGGACATTTACTTAATTTATTTAAAAAGTGGACATTTATCTAATTATGATAATTTTTATGGACATTCACTAAATTAAACCTAACAAGTATAAAGAAAGTTATAAAATGTTGGTATGATCAAATTATTAGTTAACACAAATATGTTTAATAATTTTACCCTATCATCTTAGCAAGTAAAAATGTCAATTTTTGTTCTAGCTAGAATCATTTGATTACAAGTTTCCATTTGAAGTCTGCTCTAGATTCTTGCCTAGAGTTTCAAGAATGAAAATGCAAGGATCATATCGATTCATTCATCACAACAGGTTGAATAAACAAACCTTCTTGACAAATTGAAGCAATAATACAATACTGGTTAGCTTCTTCGAGCCCAGAAGCCTTTTTCTCGATTGAAGCATCATAGTATCATACTCTCACCCTAAAAAATTTTGGTACATGATAGGATCCCGTAATCTCTGGTACAGGACGACTACTACTCTACTCGACGATTTTTTCTGTGCTATGTGTCAAACAAGTATAAAGAGCCCCGCCATCGATCTCATGCCACCACAGCTCCTACATTGCAGCTTCTAAATAAAGGGTTCCATTTGATTCAAACATACAGTGGTTACTCTCTTCATCAAGCACAAGGCCACTCTAAGGCCTTGCAGGATTTATTACCAGGCAGCGCCATCAGTGTGACGGTATCATATATGAAGTATCCATGCGTAGAATTTCAATTCCTCATTGATTGACATCCTTTCGAGAGGCTTCCAAAAGTCGACGCTCAATCCCTCGCTTCCTCAGCTCCATCAGACCTTGCTCAACTGAAAGAAACAAAGAACAAGTTGCTGTAAATTCGAAAAATGGTTACAGAGATGGTTTTTTATGCCTATTCAAGACAGACGGAATCCGATGCATTACCATCAACTGCATCATGTGAAGTTGGGGCATGTCCACTACGGCCAATCCAAAACTGAAGCCTCTGTTTAGCAATGTCCTTTTCTATACCGAGGGCTAGAGCTCTTCTCCAAAAGTAGGTCAGCCATGCCTGCACAAGCAAGTTTCAGGCTCACAAGTTGAAGGTAGCCAAAACAGGTGAAAATACTGAGTGTAAAAGGACTAAGGAACGTCTGGCAGCTGAAAGAAAGGGAGAAGGAAAGAAGGATAAAAACCTCTTTGAAAAGAACATCCTCAGATTCCTCTGGACTTAGTTCTGTGAAGAAGAATAACAACATTAACAATGAACCACAAAGAGCGCATTATTGCCGTTCAACAATACCTTTCGTCTTAGCCTTGCAAACAACTTCTAAGAAGGATAGTAATTGAAATAAAACATCCGTAAAAATAACTTTTTAATCTACTTCTCATACTCACCACCTTTGGAGTCAAGGGGTGGAGAGAGTGAGGATGGAAGAAGTCTAATGTGAGCAAGATTCAGGGGAAGTCCTTGTAAGTAGTAACTCATTTGAATGTAATATTATGAAAAAAAACTAAAACAACAAATATGTTTGTTTTAACAATACTAAAAGCCTAAAATGAAAAGTATTACTAAAATGAGGGAGTAGAAGTGTAGAACATGGCAATGCTTTCCTGTTACTGTATACTCCTCCCACAAACAGATGTTCATAGAAGTAGAAAAACTGATACGGAGTTTAATATATATCTCTTCTCATGGGTAAAACATACAGCCAAATTTGAAATTGAAACACAGTTGACAAAATGAAGAACATACCAAAAGCCTCCATATACTTAAACTCTCCTGGCGATTTCAAATCTGCATTTGGATCAGAGAGACACAGATAATAAGTATTCAATCACCAGTAAGAACCTATGTGAGATGTCATACGGAAATGCTAGAAGATGAAAACCTGTGATGGATATTCTAGTAGAGTTTGGACGTCGGGTTTGAGCCAACACAAATGCAACAGACTCTTCAACCTAGAAGATATAGTGCACGTGGAAGAAAATGTTAATTTAAGTATCAATACTCCTCAGGAAAATACCGTAAAAAATTAAGGTCTAATCATATAGAAAAACACAAATCTATTCGGTGTGAGCAACCAATGACAAAAAATACATTTTCCGGCTAACATTAATAACATTGAAACCAACAATCTAAGGATGTTAATAACATGACACTGCCAATCTGAGGATATTAATAACATTGACACCACCAATCTAAGGTGATGAGCTTCAACTAGATTAGGGTTTTCACGTCATATTCTCAGTCTATAAGCAGACCAAACTTTTGAACATCAAACAGACCTGACTTAAATTTTTTTTAATAAAAAAATGTGCATTTTTCAGATATGTACATAGTTTGTGTTATCGAATGCTCACCCTATCCATACACCCAAATAGTTTGTGTTACTTTATGTAATTAACACGAAATTATAAAAACCATCATTGAGAAAGGAAGCAAACAACTTGAGAATGGACTGATTTCAAACAACAACAAAAAAAATTGATACCTGCAAAGAAGCAAGTTCCTTCAAGCCCATTTCAACAGCAAGCATGCTTTCTATGACTGCTTCTCCAGTCAGGTCATTCAAGTCTTGGACAAGTTTACTTCTACTATCAGGATCATCACCTGCTCAAAGTTACAACGTGACAGCTACAAAATGAGCTAAAAGCGAATTGAATACGAAAGAACCTAAATTATTTGCGGAGGAAACTATCTATCAGTTCAAGAATAAGAAGAGATATAGTAGTAATGATGAGAAGTGAGAACTTCCAACCTTTTTCCCAGCTCTCTTCTTTGGCTTTTTGTCCAGCGGAAATGACAATTTCAAAAGGAAGAGGCGCTAAAGATGACCAGTACTCATATTTCGATAATGCAATATCAGCACAAATGCCTAGACAACAAGCAACCATTAGATATTGCGAAAAAATTAAGCCAAACTATTGATTGAGCATGAAACTTGTAAATCGAGAAATGCCAAACAGAGACGCAATATCCTATATAACAGTTTGCCAACGCAATGGACAGGATGCAAGGATTTTATAGCTGACTGTTTTAAGCACTATTATTTTGATGACACATTCTTTATTATGATAGATTATTACACTGCAACAAGCCCAAGTCTTCAGAATAGGAGTCTTGTACACAATGAACAAAATGGCAGCGCCTAGGTGTGCACTCTGCGTCAAGCCACAGGACAACAAGGCCCTTGCATGCCTCAGAGGTGAGAGCTTCACTGACTTGAGGCAACATGACGATTTTTTCTAAAACATAATGTTAGCTATATTGTTAAAGAAAACCCACTAATCAAAACTAACAATAAACAAATAATTTATTCAATGCCTCCTATACCTATATTTATGAGAGGTGGTTGGATAAGGTGAATTTGCAAAATTTTGCACATTATATTTGTGAGGCATGTTCCTCTCACATTATGCCTAGGCAATTAGCCTCTTGTCACTTTTTTGTTTTTTGTGTCTCACACTTCGTTCTTTATTACTTAAATTGATAAACAAAAAGGGAAAAGGCAGAAAACAAGCCATTTCCCTTTCAGTGCCACGAGTTTGTGTGCACATGTTTATGTGTGATTGTGCGTGCATGTGTGTGTATGAGAGAGAGAGAGAGAGAGAGAGAGAGAGAGAGAGAGAGAGAGAGAGAGATTTGTAATGATGACGCATACCATGCTGTGCTGCTAAACCCCAATAACGTGCAAGCCAGCATCTCTTAAGAACAACTTCTTCCTGTCAGATTGATAGGGGATAGGTCAGCCAATCAGGTTTCCGTGTTACTACAGAATATGCAAGCGCAAAGTGCATACCATTTCTTTTTGAGTCAAAACCATTCTTTGTGTCATCGTGTGTAGGGATTTAACCTCAGATTCAGCTCCCTGGAGCCGAACTGCAGCTGTTGTCACCTCATCTTTAGCTTTCTGGCTCAAGCAATGAAAATACTCACTAAATTAACCCTTAGGCAGCAACATAATAGAGGTGACAGGAAATATCAATTAAGTCAAAGGTTACGAGATACAAACTTGCAAACTTTACCTGAACTTCAAAACGCATGTTTATAACTTCAGAATCCATCTCAGTTTTAGATTGCTTTGCATCTCTCAGTGCAGCCTAAAATTATAACCACCTTTAGCCACAGAAAAACAGCAAATGCTCCAGTGACAAGCAGATGCAGATGCATACATAATGGGTTTGTACATAAAATCCACAGAAGACCTAGTGAGTTTTTGATGTTATGGACTTCTTATGAAAATGATTCTATGGAAAAAACTATTAGTTCTGTAGATGGATTTTCAAGAATATGAAAAGAACTCATGCCTTTAAATTACCTCTCTTTGACGCAATGCAGCTTCTTTTCTGTAGACGATCAATAGACATAATTAGTAGATTCATTTACGAAATCAAAGTATGTGAATAGGATTTCCCTGCAATATACCTGCTTAATAATTTAGCTTCCAGAGAGACTCCTTCCCCAAGAGCAGCAACCTAAGAGGGAAAGGAGAAAGCACGACTTATAACTATACTATCCCTTGCAATCAGATAATGGATGAAATAAGGTTGTCGATGAAAGCAATCCTGTTGAGAAGAGCTGTTTGCTAATAATCATACATTAGAAGTGGCAGAAATAATTACCAAAGAAGATGTTCAACAAAATTCTCTTGAAAAATACTACAGCGCGTCTCAAAACTACTTAAAATACACGTAAACAAGGTCTTTTTCTTTGTACGATATACCCATATAAGAACATACCTGAGGCTCTTTTCTTAAGTTGGATGCAATTTATGCAAAATGCATTCAACCACCAAAAACACTGTGTGAAAACTTTAATGCAGAAATGCTTTCCCCTGAATTTCATGTACTGATTGAGAATAAAAATTTCCTTGTTTCTATCAAAGACCATGAAAAATGAAACTTATACATGCAAAGCAATCAAATGTAACTTCATAACTCGGTATAACATTCCATGGTCTAACAATCAAAAACATCCGTTCACATTCTTAACTTTACATTGAATATGTAAGCGGAAGTACCTGCTTTTCAAGATCTTTAACTCTTGCTTCAGCATCCTTGAATCTCTCTTCTTCAATTCGGAGCTGCAGAAGTTCCAGGAACTCAAGTTTCTGGTACAAGAAATAAATGGAATAAAGAGTTGAGGTGTTTATGTACTTTGAGTGTGAACCTTTTCAAGAATCTTCTCATTCTCCTCTTGTAGCATATCAAGCTGACAGAAAAGAAAACACGATTAAGTCTAATAGTTTACTGACAGTCATCTTAAGTAATGACAAGATGCTTCCTACTGCAAATCTATTCATATAAAAAGTATGATCTTGAAACCCAAAGATCACATTACCTCGTCTCGAAGAGTGGAAGCTTCCTGCTGATTTCCAATAGCTTTACCATTGTTTTGCACTACATCAGCTAAGAATCTGAAAATTGTTCCACAAGCAATGAGATCTAGTAGCTCAATTCAGGTAACATGTTCTGCTAGAATGTAGAAAACATATAAAAATTCAAGAGAAGGGAAAAGAAATGTTCTTAACCTCCTTTCCTTTCCCCTCATGATAGGCGAATCTAAAGGTGGAAGAGAAGATTGACTTCTCAAGTGTGTAATTTTAGGTGGTATGGCAGCTCTTGGAGGAGGATTCGACGGTGTAGGAGTAGGCTTTCCATTTGACTTGGAGCGAAGGGAAGATGCTTCCTCTGCCGTAACCCTAGCTAGCTGACCATTTTAACGGAAGGAAGAAACAGTTAGATAATGTCAAATAGTGAAGGATCGTCAAACAAACCGCAAAATCAATGCAGGCAAATCAGAATCTGGAAACGGAAGCCATTTCCAATTGCGAACACAAATGCAAGTATATAATTGGATCTAATGCGTAAGAGAAAACGGAAAAGCAAACCGCAAAATAAATGCAGGCAAATGCAGATTCCGGAAACGGAAGCTATTTCCAAAATTGGATCTATAAATGCGGAAACGAGAACCGGGAGAGAAGATCTCACATTAGGAACAGAAGAAGCAGAGCTCAGCTTGGAGGAGAAAGGGGCGAGAGAAGGCTTATAAGAGGGCAATGCGGGAGAGAGGAGCTGTAGATCGGGGGAGGAGGAGGAGTAATCGGAGCTGAATTGGCTGTCGTCGGCGTCGTCGTCTTCATCGTCGGCGGTATTGCGAGAAGCCATGGCTTGGGCGAGGCGCTGAGCGGCGGCCTTGGCCGCGAAGTTCTGAGTGCGCTTGATGTTGGAGATGACGGTGGTGGAGGCGGAGCGAGCGTGGTGAGGACGCGCCGACGGCATTCCGGAGTCGGAGGTCCATCGACGGGCGGAGATCGGGCTCTCCGTACGGTTGCTGTCCATCGAATTGCCTTCCTTGCTCTGTGCGCAAATTGTGGACGAAGGAAATGGCAAGCTGAGAGGGGGAATGGAGAAAACAGAGGAGGGAGATGATGTTTTGTTGGCTCCCTTTTGCCGGTGAGAGAGAACTGAGAAGTAAAAATGTGGCCTTTTGGGGCTGTAAATCTTAAATTGTGCGCTTATCTTTAACATTGAAACTTGAAAGTGATGGGGCTATTTATTAGGTGGATGGTGTCGGTTCGGGTCGATTTATTTCAGTTTCAAAGCATTTTATTTTTGGGGTTAATGTCCGATATGAATGTCTTTTAGATTGGATTAGATAATTTTAGGTTTCGGATACCTCATAAATCATACTCCGTAATATTCTAAGTAATTTGTAATATACTACTCTATACGTTTGGTGAAGGCGGTTTTTATTGGCACAAACAAAATCTCGTCAAACGCATGACTGTGACACTCGGGAAATGTCGGTATCGACAAACACTAGCAACCTTTGCCGACTCTTGTTGTCGGTGTTGGCAACCACGTTGACGAATTCTAATGTCAGTGTCGGCAACTCGGTTGAACACCAGCACACCACAACACTTTGTCCCTATCGTTGACAAGGTGTTGTGGTGAAATCTTTGTCTGCTTCGGAAATCTGTGTTAATTGTCCCTGTCAATGATGTAATTTAGCTTTACAGTGAGCCAACCAACTACCGGTGAGGATCTTCTAGTCCATAATCGTAGTCTCTTTTATAATCCGCTTTCTCTTATTGGTTGAAATAAAACTACCCTAACCATTCTGGATTGGCTCACCGGAAATGACTTATGATCGATTGGCCGTTATGGGTAGTACCCATAGGTCCCCTTTTCGAACCTCGAATGTCCGCTCTTTATTTACCAATTCAAGAAATAAAACTACCCTAACCATTTCGGAATGACTCACTGGAAAGGACTTACGGGTAATACCCAAAGGTCCCCAGTTCGAACCCCTGGATATGGCCGCTCTTTATTTACAAAGTCAAGAAATAAAACTACCCTATTTATTAAGAGAAATAATAAAATAATTCGGCACATCCAATCAAGCGATACAAACCATATAATAGACCACAATTGTGGACTAATGATCTCCACCTACCAACTACAATGAATTCATATATGATACATATTCTCATTCAGACGTTATGTGAAATTGTTCTTTATTATAGGTACGTGGCTATGTAAATTGATGAAAGGAAGCCTATGAGCTTTCAAGGTTCTAATCTAAATTCTATTTGTAATGCTTATGTTATGGCTGAAGTATAAACATGCAAGCAACTAACCATAATATGCAATTTTCATTGAAGAAGTCCATAGTAATTAAACATATAGCTGGTATATTGGCTTATCTCCCGCCATCTCTTGATTTGGCTCATGTTTGTTGGAGTATAACATAGCCTATTTTGTCTTTTTATGTGTTATATTATAAGCTTCGTTTGTTCTAGCTAATTCATGCTCTTAGATTTGAAAAAACTACCCAAAAAGATAAAATAAAAAACAGAGATGCATAACATATGTTGGTGTGTTGAGTGAGTTTCAACTGATCGGGTTGTGGACGTGTCTTCATGGCAACTCCATTATCCAAGAGGGGCTTTTCTGGAGTTCTGTTCACATCACTAGGGGATCGTCCCTTATTGTATATGCTTTCCATCAGTGCTATTTTGTAGTGTTTGGCTCGTCCTCCACTAGCGTCTTCGACTGAAATGTTGACATATGACTCCCCATGGTTTAGTTGAAGACTTCTCTTCCATCTCGCCTCAGTCGATTATGAATCATCGATTTTGTTGGGTTTTTTTGGATATTGTCTTTATTTGTGTCAGTGTTTTCATCTGTCGGTTTTACCGACCTCTCGAGAATCAAACATATCTGATCTCAAATTATCTCTTTATAAAAAAACTAAGGAATTGAAAAATAGTTATCTCACCTTCATCCCCGCTAAATCCCCATTATATAGACATAATTAATCCATCATCCTTTTTGTTTTTCCCCATTTATATTTTCGTTATATCACTTGTTTTCCATTTCAATAATACGCCTAGGTATAACCTCTATATTTTCGCTAGATTTAGCAGGCTCAAATCCTAAGGTTGAATCTGACGAGGTAGAAGTTTTCAATGAAAAATAGCAACAAGATTTCGGAGATCGCAACGGGCTTGCTTGTTTGGGTGATTTGGAGAAATATCAACAAGATTTAGAGATGATTTTTTGTGTAATTTTTGTATAATTATACCGCTATTGTCTATTATAAATATAAACATTTGGACATATATTGTTTGATTAACACATTTTATAATAGATTTAAAACTGTATAAATTTTATATAAAACATATTACAAATTATGTCAATTAGTTAAATGAACTTTATTATATAATTCTAAACTTTATAAAAAAAAACGGTTGTTTAATCGACACACTTTATAAGGTAAGTTATTTAAAACTTATGTTACCCCCTTTATATTAAGTCAAAATTAATTATATCAAATTTCATTTTCTAGAATTATAATTAAAATTATTTTTTAATTTAGAAAGGAAGGGTGTGTTTGGATTCCAATGCATTTTAATAGATTTATAATTATAAACACTTGAATAGTTCTTAATTAACACATTTTACAATGTGTTTAAAATAACGTAAATTTTAAATAAAATACTTTATAAAGTGTGTGCATCAATTATATTAAATTTTATCGAACAATGTGGGTTCAATTGACATAATTTATAAAATATTTTATTTTGAATACATTATAAAATATATTAATTAAATATTATTTAAGTGTTTATAATAAATACATTATAATTAAAATAGAAAGGAATCCAAAGTTCCAAACACACCCTAAAAGGGATCGTTCATTATTTAAGTAGTTATTTAATCACGTTGGGTTGGAATGTTGATTGGCCTTTTGCTTTATCCTTTAGCACTGTCGCGAGCTCGATCCGCCCCCACTTTTCACTCTCCCCGCAATCTTTAGCTTACTCTCCAATGGCTGCTGAATTACCGCCGGCCGAAATCCCGTTGGAGAACGCCGGAGCTCCGACGCTTCAACCTACCGCAGCTGACACCACCATCCCCTCTACCACCTTGGCCCCCAAACGCCAACGCCGCCCCAGCGTCCGCCTTGGCGAAATCGGCGACCAGCCAGCCACTCTCCGCGCCGCTTCCAAATCATGGAAATTGAATCCCCACTCCAGCAATAGACCGTCCAACAAGACTCGCCCTCTCACCAATTTGGTCACCTCCGACGGTGATGGTACAAGTAGCTACGAGTACGACGCTCCTCCTCACATGTACACAGTCGAAACCAACGGCAATTTGACCTTCGATTCGTCTCTTCTCCCCTTGCAACAGCGGGAGCTCAAGGCCGAGAAGCACTTCAGGCCTAGCAAGAAACCGGCGACCGCTCTGAAGAGAGCGAGGAGCAACTGGAGAGCAGACGAATCCACGGATGCTGATGGCAAGGAGAGAGACGACAACGGCGGAGGAGAGGAGCTTAGGGAGTTCGATCCACAGGTCTCTCCGACTCCGAGTCCGTTGAGGGAGCAGAGCGCCGACAATGCGTTGCGGCTTGACGAGTGGCACGCGCACAGTAAGAGATCGGCTAGGGTTAGGGTTTCCGATTCCCACGATCCGGAGGTGGATGGGGACGGGCATCTGCCGGATTCGGATACAAGAGCTCGGAGTCGGTTTCCGGACGAGGAGGTGAGGAATTGGCTGACAGAGCTAGGGCTTGGGAAGTACTCGCCGGTGTTTGAGATACATGAGGTAGACGAGCAAGTTCTACCATTTCTGACACTAGAAGACCTCAGCGATATGGGGATCAATGCTGTTGGCTCCAGGAGGAAGATTTTCTGTGCTATTCAGAAGCTCCGGAAGGGTTTTTCATGATCTGGTTTGCATCTGCTTCCTTTTCAATTTGCTAATAAAAAACTGGGAATGCTGATCTGAAATTGAAATCATTCCTGAGCTTATGAAGTTATGATGCGTCTATTACCACTTGTGCTTCCTAATTTTCATTGCATCAAAGTATCAATCTTATACATATCTGAATAACATCTGTACTTTTGTTAAATAGGTCAGATTCTGATATACATGCCACCATTTGCAATTGCTTGGTGTAATTTTGAGGACTAATATCCATTGCTCTATTTGGTAATTTTGCTGTTTCAGGATCAGTAGTCTTTCATGTTATGTTGATTTTTCTCATCTGATTGATTTTGGGTTAGCAGTTTATTTTAACTGTACTCATATTGTACTGCTATATTTTGCTAGTATGTAGACGGCTCCATTTGGTAATTTTGCCTGCTGGACTGCCCTTTGTTCTTAACTGAAGTTTTGAGTGGCTTGTATTCATGGAACTAGGTACTGTGAAATTGGGTTGATCTGTCGCTCACACAGGTGTGTATGTATCTACTTTCTGAATCGGCGATTGCTATTTGCTACAATGCGGTTAGGTTGGGATTAAGGGGGGTATGCGAAGCATAAGCTTGGGATAAGGAGTGGTTAGTTGTAGATTTCAGCGTTGCAGTGCTTCCATGAGCGATGATAGGTTCTTCTGTAGATATAGATTTCCAGAATACCCATGGGGCTCATGCAGTAAGCCTTGATATACTGTGGTCGGAGAATGCACATATTGTACGATCACTTACATTTTCGCCTTTTGTCGTATTGCAAGTATGCAAGCAATTATACCATATCCATGCCTTGTGAAACGGAATATTTTAAACTTGCGAGGGAGCTCTACTCTGTTATTGGGTTGGTGCGAAATGGACTATACTTCTAGTTTAAATATATAAATCATGTCCTCTAAATGGGATGTATGTTAGTACTTAGCATGTTGGTAAATGTCAAGAAATATCAGAAAATCAAGATTCAAGACTGCTATTGTAAATGCTCTTTCAAGATTATCATCTTCCCATTGCTCTTGAACGGAATTTATAACTACGCTCCCTTGTAAACCAACTTCTGCAGTGGAATCTTGGTGTAGTCAAGGGTGGGTGGTAGTGTAGATCCGTTGTTTAAGCGTTCTGCACATAGCTATATAAGTGAGAAACCGAGAATCCCGAGCGGGTCGTATCAAATCGGGAGTCGTGTCGGTTTTTTATGTGAGAAACCGAGTCGTGTCGGTTTTTTTTTTATTTTATAAGATCGGGATCCACCACCCTACACAAAAACTTAAGCCAATGTATAGGGGCTTCACCCTTTCTTATATTTTAGTTTGGTTTTCGCCTTGTTTTTCAATGTGGGACTCTACCCACAACTCCAACATATATGAAAACAAACAGATCCATAATATCTAGATTCTTAAAACAGTGTTATTGTATTGCATTACTAGCTGATAAGAATATAGATGGAGTTATATGTGACGTCCATCTTTTAGCAAATATGCAACTTTATATTAATGCATGTGTCTAGATTTGAGTCCCCATTCCGTTTCAATTGAAAAGTACTCTTCATGGCGATTCTTTTATTAATGATGCTTGAGCCTTGAGGGGTGCTCTATTCGGATGGCTTTGTCAACAAGAACAGGGATGTTGCTGCAGGAGGTGTGATTTGGGATGCGAATGGTCGATGGATCATAGGGTACGTACGACGCCTACGGGTTTGAACAGTGCCGATGACTGGGTCGTGGGGGCTCGTCGATGGGCTTTGGATCGCGTGGGAGAGATTTCAGAAGAGTGTTGGTTGAGACCGATTTGCTTCTCGTGGTCTCTCTCGTTAAGGGAAAGGTTGCAAATTGTCATCCACTCTCTCAAAAGGTACACTAGTGTCAAGGTTTTCTAGCCAGAGACTAGGAAGTCCAACTGAGACGTGTATTTAAGGAAGAGAATTTTGTCGTCGACTCCCTTGCTTCTTTCACCTCATTTTTTCCGTTCGATTTTCATGTCCTTTTTACCAGTCTTTAGGCATCATGCCTCTTCAGGATAATGACACTAGAGAAGGGGCTACTTCCTGCTTTGCTCCTATATACCCGACACACTTTGTGTGTATCTGAGAGAGCCTACCTCTCTATTTATACTTAACCACCCCCCCCCCCCCCCCCCCCCCCCCAAAAAAAATATAGTACTACAAAAATAAAAGCATTCTTCCTACGCAACTTTACCACAATTCTCCATTCCACATGTCAACTCCATAGCATCTCAAATCATCCACTTTTTCATTTTCTTCTATACAACCTTATGGTATCTTCATCTCATCTACATGATGTTAAAAAAAAATTCAAAAAAAACCCAAAAATTTCACTAGGTACCCCCGAAATATCGCGAAATTTACGCGGTACCAATTCTTTTACCTCTCTCACGTGGTACCCCTGAGGTTTGGAATTCTTTCACCTCGTACCCTTCCTTCTTGATTTTAACAGCCTCCGTTACTTTTAATTAAAAAAAATTACTTTCACCTGTTAGAAGAAACGCGAGCGAAGAGGAGAAACCCGAGCGAGTTGCCTAGCGAACAATTGTTGGAGGGGCGAACGAGGGCGGCACAGGTGGAGGGCGTCTCTGGCGTCGGTGGTGGCGGCGGACCTGGATGTAGTACTCATCTGCCGAGCCAGATTCCGGCCGGGACATGGGGCCGATTTCTTTGGCCAAAAGAGGAGTGTAGAGTAACGACCTGGAGATCTCAACTACATTATCTGGCGATTTTCCAGCGAGGATAAAGCCATCGCCTTTCTCGTTTCCAGGCAAGCATATGGAGAACTTACCGGGGAGGTCCAATTGATGGGCGAATTGGGAAATTGAGGAGATTCGATTCGATCTCCCGAGGCCGAATACGCCCCTTGCCCCCCCCCCCCCGACCAAGCCTTGGGATAGGAATCGAGGGGTGCTGATGAAGAGAAACTCATCAACGACGCCAATTTGTGTTTGACTGGGTTCGTTGAGGGAGACCGAGTCAAAGACGAGTTCGCCCCTCGCGGCTAATTTCGAGACGGGGTTGAATGAAGAGACGGTGCAGGCGGCCGACGGAAGTGGCGGAGGGGGGGAGCGGTCGGCGGCGGCGGAGCATAGGATGGAGAGGGAAGCGATTGGGGTGTGGGAGGAGTAGTCAACGACCCAAAGAGAGGGGCTGGAGAGATCCAAGATCAGGGATAGGGGTTCAGGTTGGGATCCGAGGCGAACCTGGGTCAAGTACTGGCTGGTAAGGCCGTGTTTGGAGACTGGGAGGAGGAGGGAGGGGGAGGAGTGGAAGGCGGAGAAGAGGAAGAATAGACGCCGAAGTCCGCCACCACCACCGACGCCGGAGACGCCCTCCGCCTGTGCCGCCCTCCTTTGCCCCTCCAGCAGCTGTTCGCTGGGCAACAAATTAAATTGTTTTTTTTATATTAAAAGTAACGGAGGCTGTTGAAAACAAGAGGGAGGGGCACGAGGTGAAAGAATCCCAAACCTCAGGGTACCACGTGAAAGAGGTAAAAGAATTAGTCACCACGTGAATTACGCGATACCTCGAAGGTACCTCGTGAAATTTCTAGAAAAAAAAATCACTCCATTATCCATCCAACTGACCCACTACAACACTACCTCAATTTTTCAAATTGATTAAAAATATTTATATCATTCTTCTTCTTCTTTTTTTTTAAAAAAATATTAACTTCATTTATTACTTTATCTTTTATTTACGCTTATCATAAATATCATTTATTTGTAAAAAAATAATAAAATTTTATTCATGTTATTCTATGTTTTTTAACCACCAAAATATTATATCCGTACAATATATGAGAATATATATCCCATGTCATAACATCCACAATATTATTAAATAATTCTAAATAAAGTAAGAGATATGTCCACACCGTGACACTTGCATCTACATGACAATAAAAAATGTTTGTAAAAATACTTCGTATCTCCTTAAATTATCAATTTTATTTTTAAATATTTCCATATAAATATATCATTTTCACTTTTTACAAAAATAAGAACAATTAATTTACATAATATTGACATAAGTTCACCAAAAAAAACATAATATTGATATAATTTTCTTACTAATAAATAATATTATATAATATATTAACATATTTACAAATAATAATATAACATTTTTATATTTAAATGATTAAACAAAAAGTTAATAAAAATACTTGTGCTTGCGTTGGCCTAACATGCTAACACTACTTTTTTTTTTTGCTCCGAAAAGTGGCTAGTGCCTTATTATTGATAGATAAAATTTAGGGATAAATAACAACATTGTTTACATAGAGGGGGTCTAAACCCAAACTAAAAGGAAGCATAGAATGTTCAGCTAGTTCATTAGACAAAGAGAGCGCCCAATTGGCGATTGAGTCCGCATCGGAATTCAACTGCCGCCGGACAAGCTGGAGCCTCACCTCCCAACCTGGATCGTCAATCCGTCTCAGACATTGGTTGATTAAGTGGTACTTCGGGTGGGGGTTAGTAGATCTGTCGCCAAGTAACTCACACGCAACCGCTGAATCCGTTTCGATGATAAGGTGAGTAACCCCCAGGTTTGTAGCCACATTAATCCCATGAAAGATCGCCCATAATTCCGCCGAAAGGCCGAACAAGTTCCACATTTGAAGGTGTAGGCCCATAAGAGCCTTCCGTCCGAGTCTCGTAGCAGCCCTCCTCCACCGACATTGCCCGGGTTGCCTTTCGACACCCCATCGGTATTGAGCTTGACCCAGTTAGGGGGTGGCGGAACCCACTTCCCATGGGTAGAGTCGGAGGCAATGGAGGGGCTTCTAGCTGCTCGAGTGTTCATGGCCTTGGACTTCACCTCGTCGAAGATTCTGGTTTGAGTTACAACCGTAG
This sequence comes from Persicaria tinctoria, assembly GCA_037127255.1. NCBI lineage: Eukaryota > Viridiplantae > Streptophyta > Magnoliopsida > Caryophyllales > Polygonaceae > Persicaria > Persicaria tinctoria. The sequence goes on along the minus strand of JBANSL010000016.1, from coordinate 28,444,691 downwards.
CTGGTAAGCCTTGAATTCGGTCATTCCCTTCAAACACAATAGAATTCCTGCATTTCCACCCATACCAAAGCATGTGGGCAAAAGTTGAGCTCCATTTATCTTCTTTGGCTATGTTTGACAAGACCCAAGCTTTAACATCCCCCTCCGTGAATAACCGAATTGGTAGGGACGTCCCCGCCAACTTACTCCAGCTATCCCGAATCTGTGGGCAGTCACGCAGCAGATGGAGTGCCGTCTCCGACTCGCCACATCTCGGACAACCATCAAAGGAAGAGAGGTTCCGTCGGACTCTATTGTGGTTGTAGAGGATAGCATTCTGAGCCACAAGGTAAGTGAAAGCTCTAATCTTCTACTGAGTGGGCACCCTCCAAATATGCTTCCATCCTGCTACTACTTCTTCCTCATTGATCGGATTCAAGCAGCAAAGCGCAGAACCGATAGAGAGTATACTTGATGGCGATCGCCCCCAATACAATCGATCCCTTGCCTCTTGCTCCTCAAAGACTCTTATGGACTGTAGCTTTGTTAGGGTATCAGCCGGCAATAGGTTAGATATTGCTGACCATTCCCAACATCCTTTCACCCAGAGCTCCCCAACAGTTTCTCCTAGTCTCTCCTCTAGAACCGGTTGTGTAGCAACATCCATCAAGGGGGTATCGATCAACCAAGTGTGGATCCAAAACAATGTCGAGAACCCATTACCAATCGCCACCCAAAGGCCTGACAGGAGCAGCTCAGCCCCGTGAGTTATAGCTCTCCAGGTGCTTGATGACCCACCTTGCTTACTGAACATATCGACGTCAAGTCTGCCTTGGCAATACTTACCGTGCACCAGTTGGATCCATAGTGCTTCGGGCTGTTGCAAGAGTGACGGAAGGAAAGTCGTTGATTTCCCTCGCCAAAAATTATTCCCAAACAAACAAACTAGTATAGTATGGTAAGGGGTCGAACCCTAGAGAATCAAGTATTTCTAAATATTGTGTATTTATCAATATAAAAGAAACGATTTTTATGAATGAAAATAAAAGAAAATAATATTGACAAAAGCAAATAAAGGATAGAAGAAAAGCGTTTCCACCTACAAGTTCTCGACTTTGGTTGGTTTTATTGATCATCGAATCCTTTTCAAGTTATTATCTTTTCCTACGAATTCCTCTCGTCTTGGTTTAAGTAGATTAAAAGTCCTACGAGTCCAATTAATCCCTTACACCTCAATGCAACCTTAACACGGTCAAGATTTAACAAAGAGATAGCAAATAGTCCCAAGAACTTGAGCATATAAATAACACCAATTAAACACGGTAAATCAATATTTAAGATATATGTCAACTCCCTACATAATCATGCTTCAAACACGGAATCCACAATCTTATGCGTGCTACTACGGAAATAACACAAATACGAAAGTATTAAATCCTAGCATGAAATCAATATTATCAAGGTCGCGAATCAAGATAACATCAATAACATAATCAATATCACACAAAGAAGTTGAAAGAATTAAAGAGGAAGAATAACTTAAATTAGAAACTCACAAACCACCAACCAAGTCTCGAAAGTGTAGGCGAAAACTACAAAATTAGCCAAACATGGCTTACCTAAGCTTTCTTCTCTTCAATGGTGATTTCTCTACTTGAAAATTAATTTAAACTTCATTAAACTAACCCTAGAACATCCTAAATATAAGCCTAATGTCCTCCATAAACAAGGTAAAAGATAGATAAACTAGATAGAAACTTCCTAAATAAAAGATAAAAGATAGAACTTTCCTAAAATAATTCAGCGTCGGATTCCGCTGGCAGCGAGAAATTTCCGCTGGCAGCGAATGGCCTTGATTGAGCTTCTGTTGGATTTCCGCTACCACCTCGCTAGCACACTCGCTGGCAGCGACTTTCGTGCCTTAGAATTTTCTCGAGCTTCTCCGAGGACCCTTCTTTCCGCTTCCGTGAGACACTGAACCCGCTGCCGCGAGCTGGGCCTTCCGCTGCCGCGAGATCTCAAACTCGCTGGGGCGAGTTCCTTCTTCCGCTGGAGCGAGTAGCCGAAGCTTCAGGTCCTGGTGATTCTCGCTGGAAGCGGAATTTTCCGCGGCAGCGGACGTCTCGCTGCAGCGAGATTAGTCGCTAGCAGCGGACGTTGCTTGCTCGCTTGCTGGGCAGCTCTCTCTCTCGCTGGCTCTCTCTTCTCGCTGGATCTCTCTCGCTGGCTCTATGCTTCTGGTTCCACTCGCTGTCAGCGAAATAAATCCCGCTAGCAGCGAAATCTGCCCAGAGATTTGATTCTTCATCGTTCTTCCCTTGTTCTTTCTTTCCTCCTTTCTTTCTCTTCTTAGCTTGATTTCTTGACTTCACTTGACCATGTTTAACAGCTTTTCCTTGCTTTCCACCATGTCGGATCTACGATTATGCACAATTCAACCGAAATAGCGTAGATTCCGAACTTTTCCACAAAAAGAGTTTAATCTAAATTAACACTAAAACATGCATATTCTACAATGTAAATGCAACTAAATTATCCTATAATGCCCATTAGAAATGTGCATTATCAAACTCCCCCACACTTAACCTTTTGCTTGTCCTCAAGCAATGCAAAATAAAGAAGATCAAAACCATCATCCCACACATATAACCTTCAAGCACTAACCTTGTCAAAAGCAACATCAAAGTGAAGGAGCCATGAACATGAAAGCTAACATCCTAGCAAGTATATGAATGATTCAAAATAAGGCACATTTCATCCAACCTCACCGGGATTATGTGTTTGCTCTCACTCTCATTGTGTTTAGGCTTAACAATATATCGCTCAACTCAATCCAATATGCAAAAAGCTACATAGACCTTGACACATATATCACATATTCTCCACCGCGGATGCCATCACTCACAAGCAACATCAAGAGGTCTTTTATCAAGGTTGTAATGGGGCTTGGTAAGGAATTAAGGGCAAGGAGAATTTATGGTCATGTGGTGCTCAAAATCCGGGAATCAAGATCCTAGACAATCAAACATCAACCATCAACTCTCTCAAAAACATCATCTTAAACTCAAACTCTCAACAATTTTACAAAAGACATTCATCTCTCAACCAAAAATTATTTCCAACTCTCACATTCATAATAAAGATAAAAGGCTCAAACTCATGCTTTTTTTTTTCTTTTTATTAAATTTTTTTTTTCTTTATTTTCATTCATTTTTTTTTTAGAGCCAAAACAATAATGCACAATGTGAGGAATAAAACTAAAATTACATACTCATCCAAACTTGTAACTTTCTCAACAATAATCTCTTTTCCACTCAAACAAATCAACCATTCACCAATTCTAATCCTAATTCCCGGATAGGGTAAGGCTCATCATCGGCTAGGATAAATTTTTGTGGAGCTTCAAAGAATAGGCTAAGGCTCAAATTTGCTACAAGCAAAGGACACATATGTAGGGTGGATATGGATAATAATATGGCTAAGAAAATCATGCCTCTATCATTTGAAACTCATAAGCAATAGACATATAAATTCGGCCTCAAATATAGATAACAATGTCAATCTCAAGAGGTAAGTGCATAAGGAGAGCGTAATGTCACACAAGAAAGCAAAAGGGAATAAATATGATGAAGATCCCTATAAGGCCAAAATTTCTTACTAGGACAAGTTTTGTTGGATTTCAATGATGCCAATAAGAATCATACTTGCTCAATTAAAGTAACAAGTCATGCTCCAATGAAAATCAACACAAGTAGGTGACAAGATTAGCCAATTCAATCATATCATGGGATTTATAGGTTAAGCTCAAAAACTCAAATAAAATAGAGGATAATTAAGGCAAGATGGGTATTTGAATAATACATGAATGCAATGCATGATATTTTTGGGTTTTTGAATTTTTTTTTTTCTAATGCAATATAAATGCTAGAAATAAACATGATATGCATGTGAAAATTTTAAATATGACCTAACTAATGCAATATGTACACTAAACCCCTCCCCCACACTTGAATATTTCATTGTCCCTAATAAAATAAAGACAACAAAAATTAAACAATTGAAATAGGTGAGGGAGAAGGAAACTCACGAGCTCAATGTGGTGGTGGAAATTGGGTTTTCCACCCAAAGGGTGCCCAAGCGTTGAATTGGGCCATGATCTCCTCATGATTCTTTCGTTGTTTCTCCATGAGAATGTTATGGTTCTCCGCAATTTGTCGGTCCGTGGCATCTTGACGCTCGGTGATTTGACGGAAGGCGCTCTCAAAATAGCCATGAGAGGGAAATCCATCATAAGACTCGCCATGGTACCCTCCATGTGAAGAACTAGCTCCCCCGCCATAAGACACTCGTGGATGGGATGTCTCCATTTGCATTACCGGCTCATACTCCATCTTCGTGGGTTCTTCATAAGGCTCCTCATAAGCATCTCCTTCGTTAGCGTTCGGAGGTGGGCCCAATGGTAAGGCGTCGGATGGAATATATAAATCGGCGGGGGACGGACCGGTGGGAAGTGGGCGAGGGAGTACCAAAGTGTGGGACTTATTGACCCCAGCATACCAAATGAAGCTCCCCGCATAATCACTTTCCCTCACGATGTTAGCCTTCTTTAGCGAAGCCAAATTGAGCCTATAGTTGTCCGAACAAGGGACATAGGCATTCAAATCAATGTCGAGCTCCAATGCAAGCAAAGTAATTAAGCCCCCAAAGCCAATCTTCACCTCTTCCTTCCTTGAATGCTTTTTAGTAGCCTCACCACAAGTGGTAAAGAAAAGGTCTACCCAATCCGGGGTCTCATGTGCTTCGGGCAATAAGCAAGTCATCCATGCCCAACTTCTTTTGGAAACTTTGTTGATCTCGGCATGCCCGAAAAAGGTGTTGTTCAAGACCTTGTGGCAAAGTCTAAGGGAAGGGTGGACGATGCTATAATTGTAGTCATTGCCGGAGGTCATGACCTTTTGTGTGACTTCAAACCATCGCTGTTGAGGGGTGGAGCGACGAGGCAATTCAGACCAACGGGCGGAAGGATTGCCCGTGATTCCAAACACATTCTTCAATTCTTCAAAAGTCATAGTTTGATTTGCCCCACCTAATCGAAAAGTAAAACTATCCTCACTAGCCATTGCAAAGGTAGCCAAAAATTCCCTAACCAAATCCGGATAAGTGCGGACACACTTGTCTACCAAACCATCAATATCTCCAATGCCCATAAATGTCCGCACACTCTCCTCAAGTCCCAATAATCTCAAAGTGGGGATATCAAAAAATTTCGTCGAAATATACCGACGAGCATCAAGATCATCCCACCTAGTCCTTTGAGCTCTAGTCAATCCTCTAGGCCTAACCATTGGTGGAGAAGCCATAATAATTAATCAAAAGATGAAGACCGAAGACTCACAAATAAGGCGACTCACTGGAGGATTTTCGCTGGCAGCGAGTGGTGTCCCGCTGGCAGCGAATTGAGTCAGGCCGAAGGAGCAGCGTTATGGGTGCGATTCGCTGGCAGCGAAGGCTAATCACTGGCAGCGAACAGGGTGACACCGACGGGCTCCGGAACTGCTGCGTAAGTGGTGAGACTCGCTGGCATCGACTGGTTTTCGCGGCAGCGAATGGAACCACCTGTTGGGCTCGGAGGTTCTGCTGTGTCGCTGGTGGCGGCTCCAATTCCGCGGGAGCGAGTCGGAGCTTCCGAAATTCCGGCGTCGTTGTCCGGACGTCGGATTCCCAAAAATTCCTTCACGAAAGTTTCCCAACTCGACCCGATCTATGCAGCGGCGGAAGAATAAAAGGAATTTGGGTGATTGTGTGGTTATGTGGTGGTTGATGGGTGGTCGGAATGTGGTGAATGGGGTGTGGTTATGTAGATCGGCTCGTCGGAAGTCGGAATCCGGTGCCGGAATTTGATTTCGGGGTGGCGGAGATGATGAGGTGGCTATGGAGGTGAGAAGCTTGGAGGTGCTCCAATGGAGGTGTAGGGGGTTTTTAGAAGGAGGAAGAAGATGGTAAAAATGGAAAGTGGGGGATGATGAATATAAAAAATGGGTAAAAAGGAAAGTGGTTAAAAGGGTAAGTGGGTAAAAAGGGGTAAAAAGGAATCTCCAATATTTTATTCTTTTTTTTTTTGTTTTTTTTTTGTTTTTGGAAATCTGGGTGGCTTCGGGATATGGCATAGCTCGCTGCCAGCGGGTCTGGGTTCGCTGGCAGCGAATGGGGCCGCTGTGCTCGGAAGCTCCATGGTTGGTGCTGGTTTCTCTCGCTGGCAGCGACAATTTCGCTGTCAGCGAAAACAGCCCAGTACATCCTTTTTCCGACTTCTCTCTTGTCCCTACGAGGTTAGCTCCAAACTATTCCGAAAAAAATCTATCTAATGTGATAAGTAAGTCTCATTTATTAAATGACAAAACTAATTAACTAACTAGGAATTGAAACAACTAATTTAGGAAAACTTACCTCGGGTTGCCTCCCGAGAAGCGTCCTTGTTTATCGTCATAGACTCGACGGTTTATTCATCCATGTGTTCAAGACTCACTCGGACATCGCCAAAGCTCTCTTTAGCAAATCAAACTCCGATGCACACCATCTAGGTAGGCGAGCACCACATATGAAGAAGCTGAAGTCAAAAGATGTGATGTTGAAGAAGGTCTCCAACTCTTCATATGCTCGAGCGTGACTTCCCGCCGAGGGTATGTAGTACCACCAACACAGTTCCGTTGGTGGTTTGTCGAAGTAATGCTCCCAAGGATCTACATATTCACCAAAATCCACAAAAGTGTAAGAAATATCATTACCTTGCTCGGGAGCCTTAGAAATCGGCTCCGGACTTGATTCCTTAATTGATGACTTGGGGATGATTTCTATGGGTGGAGTAGGTGTCAAAATACATGGTTCCTCATGCGTGCACTCATGAGACTCCATGTCAAGGGGCATCGGACTCTCTTTTCCATCTTTGATTGAACCATTGATGCTTGCGTCCTCATGTATCTCGCCCGCCATTGGTTTGAAAGGTAAGGGTGTGGATGCCAACATGTAGTCTTCTTCCACCTTTGCCATGTCACCCACACAAAGGAAAATATCCCACAATTCCGGCCAATCCAAATCATAAAAGCCTTCATTTTTCAAAGATTGGGCGAATTCTCGTATCTCGGGAAGCATGCCATCTTGAACGCAAAGTACTTGTTCTTTCAAATCATCTTGGATACCCCGTGAAGCATGGTCGTCCACTAAATCTTGCACTCTTGCGAGGTAATGGTGAAAGTATTCTCCTTGGTATTGCCATAACTCCAACTCCATTGCAAACAATTAGTAACGAGGTGTCGTGAACCGTAAGATAGGTCCACGACGGGGATAGATATATATACAAATATTAATAAATACACAAAACAAAGAAATAAACTTGATTCCCCGGCAACGGCGCCAATTTTGACGGAGGGAAAGTCGTTGATTTCCCTCGCCAAAAATTATTCCCAAACAAACAAACTAGTATAGTATGCAAGTAAGGGGTCGAACCCTAGAGAATCAAGTATTTCTAAATATTGTGTATTTATCAATATAAAAGAAACGATTTTTATGAATGAAAATAAAAGAAAATAATATTGACAAAAGCAAATAAAGGATAGAAGAAAAGCGTTTCCACCTACAAGTTCTCGACTTTGGTTGGTTTTATTGATCATCGAATCCTTTTCAAGTTATTATATTTTCCTACGAATTTCTCTCGTCTTGGTTTAAGTAGATTAAAAGTCCTACAAGTCCAATTAATCCCTTACACCTCAATGCAACCTTAACACGGTCAAGATTTAACAAAGAGATAGCAAATAGTCCCAAGAACTTGAGCATATAAATAACACCAATTAAACACGGTAAATCAATGTTTAAGATATATGTCAACTCCCTACATAATCATGCTTCAAACACGGAATCCACAATCTTATGCGTGCTACTACGGAAATAACACAAATACGAAAGTATTAAATCCTAGCATGAAATCAATATTATCAAGGTCGCGAATCAAGATAACATCAATAACATAATCAATATCACACAAAGAAGTTGAAAGAATTAAAGAGGAAGAATAACTTAAATTAGAAACTCACAAACCACCAACCAAGTCTCGAAAGTGTAGGCGAAAACTACAAAATTAGCCAAACATGGCTTACCTAAGCTTTCTTCTCTTCAATGGTGATTTCTCTACTTGAAAATTAATTTAAACTTCATTAAACTAACCCTAGAACATCCTAAATATAAGCCTAATGTCCTCCATAAACAAGGTAAAAGATAGATAAACTAGATAGAAACTTCCTAAATAAAAGATAAAAGATAGAACTTTCCTAAAATAATTCAGCGTCGGATTCCGCTGGCAGCGAGAAATTTCCGCTGGAGCGAGTAGCCGAAGCTTCGGGTCCTGGTGATTCTCGCTGGAAGCGGAATTTTCCGCGCCAGCGGACGTCTCGCTGCAGCGAGATTAGTCGCTAGCAGCGGACGTTGCTTGCTCGCTTGCTTGGCAGCTCTCTCTCTCGCTAGCTCTCTCTTCTCGCTGGCTCTCTCTCGCTGGCTCTATGCTTCTGGTTCCACTCGCTGTCAGCGAAATAAATCCCGCTAGCAGCGAAATCTGCCTAGAGATTTGATTCTTCATCGTTCTTTCCTTGTTCTTTCTTTCCTCCTTTCTTTCTCTTCTTAGCTTGATTTCTTGACTTCACTTGACCATGTTTAACAGCTTTTCCTTGCTTTCCACCATGTCGGATCTACGATTATGCACAATTCAACCGAAATAGCGTAGATTCCGAACTTTTCCACAAAAAGAGTTTAATCTAAATTAACACTAAAACATGCATATTCTACAATGTAAATGCAACTAAATTATCCTATAATGCCCATTAGAAATGTGCATTATCAAAGAGCCTCCAGCACAGCTTAGCGAGAACAGCTTGGTTAGTCTCCCTCATTCCCCGGATACCCAAGCCGCCTTCCTCTGGGCGTTTCTTCAGGATCTCCCACTTGAGAAGATGGATTCTCCTATGCTCAGCAATAGATCCCCAAATAAAACCTCTAATGATTTTTTCAATCTCATCACAAATCATTCGAGGCACAAAGGAGGATTGCATTACATATATCGGAAGACTCGACAAGACTGATTTTGCTAGCATTACTCTGCCTGCAAACGATAGTGTTCTGGACTACCATCCCCTCAGCTTTGATGCCACCTTGTCAACCAGGTAGGTGTAACGATCGTTCATCGTTCTTCCGCAGGCAGTTGGGACCCCTAGGTAGTTCCCAAATTCGGAAGATATGGTGATCAGCAGCTCCTCGGACACCTCCTACTGCGTTGATTCTGGCACCCCTTTGCTGAATAGGATTGAGCTCTTTGCAAAGTTCACCCGCTCTCCTGATTTCTGGCAGAAAGACTGCAACATTTCTTTAATTATCGCCCCCTGTTCTTTTGTTGCTTTCGCAAAGAGTACCAAATCGTCCGCAAAGAAGATGTGAGACAATTGGACCCCTCCTATTGTGATTGGCTCCCATCGTCCTTGAAGCACCTCCGAATTAATCACCTATGATAGGAACTCCGTACAAAATACAAAGAGGTAAGGTGAGAGAGGATCGCCTTGTCGAATCCCTCTAGTCGGAGAAAACTTGCCCGCGCTGCTTCCGTTCCATAAGAGGTCAGTATCTCCCATGGTTTGGCACTTCAATATGACTCTGATAAGATGCTCTGGCAGTTGTGCTCTTCTAAAAATAAATTCCAGGAAATCCCATCTAATACAATCATAGGCTTTCTCGAGATCGATTTTGATAACCATCCAATGGTCTTGGTTATCTCTCTTCGATATCGTGTGTAGAACCTCCTGAACAACTACCACATTGTCTATGATCTGCCGTCCGGGCACAAAGCTCGCTTGTGTGGGTGCTATGATGCCCGGGAGCACCAATTTCAGCTTTTGTACTATGAGCTTGGTGGCTAGCTTGAAGATCACATTCAGAAGAGCAATTAGACGCAGTTGAGCTGGTTTCTCGGGGGACCTAACTTTAGGTATGAGAACGAGCAGTGCGTCGGCTATATTGGGCGGAAAATGATTATGGTTCAGCATATTAAGGACTGTCGATGACATTTGCTCGCCCACGACGTCCCATTCCTTTTGATAAAACACTGCTGGGTACCCGTCCGGGCCTGGTGCCTTATGAGGTCCCATCATTAACAAAGCTTCTTTAACCTTCTTTCCTGTGAAATCACTGCCCAGCTTCGCAATCAGATCGGTTGAGATATCAGGAAAAGACAACGGACAGTCAGGTTGATTTCCACTCCCCCGGAGAGGACCCTCATCTGTGTACAAACCTCGGAAGTAGGACAACACTATCTCCCGGATTTCCTGTCCGTCCTCAGTCCTATTGCCATCCTCTTTCTTGAGTGCCGTGATCTTATTATGAGAGTGACGGATGGTTGTAGACAAGTGATAGTATCACGTGTTCCTGTCCCCCTCCAGAAGGAAGTTCAAACGCGACTTCTCAAACCCATAAACTTGTTCCTGCTGAAGTACGGCTTCCAATTCGCTGCAAACCTCAACCTCCAGATTTAGGTAGTGTCTCGATACTCTGGCAGCCAATTGCTTTCAAATGCCTTCAAGCCGATTCCATAAGTTGCGTTTCCTCTTGAAAATATTGCCGAATACTTCTCTATTCCACGATATCAGTTCCTTGGATAATTCTGTTAAAGCCTGGCATGCTTCCACATCAAATCTCCAAGAGCCCGAGACAAACTCCCCAAATTGGTCATGTAAGAGCAAACTTGACTGGAACCGAAAGTGAGAGTTGCGACCCTGCATTCTCCTTCCGCTCTGATCAAGGGTGATCATGAGAGGGAGGTGATCTGAGTGTGGCGCTGAAATATGTCTCACATTCGCCTCCGGGAACCGCTCCTTCCAATCAGTGTTACACAAGCCTCTGTCCAACCTCGCAGTGATCCGGTTGCTGGTGGTTTTACCCCTCCACCACGTGTATGGGACGCTGGTGAACCCCAGATCAATAAGCTGCAAGTCCTCGACTTCTCGCTGAAACTTTTGTGACGCCCTATTAGAACTAATAGACGACTGTGAACACTCTTCAGCATTGAGGGTGGCATTGAAGTCTCCCGCTAGGAGCCAGGGGAGAGAGTTTCTCAGAGCAAAATTTTCTAGTGACCTCCAAAGACTGTCCCTATTGGCCGGGTTTGGCGAGGCGTAGACTGCTGATAGAATCCAAGGTTCCGCCCCCAACCGGCTAACTTCAAACGTAATGTGTTGTGGGTGAGAGACCAATTCAGTAACGATTACTTCAGCCGAGTTCCAAGGAGCCAGATGCCCCCCGAGAAGCCCTCGGCTTCCATACGCAAGTTGCTGTCATAGCCCATCCAGTTACACACCCGATCTGCGTTATCTCCACTTATTATAGGCTCCACCAGCGCTAAAACACTCGGGCGATGCTGCCTTATGATCTCTCTTAACGCATTGAGGAATTCTATGCTACCCACACCATAGACATTTCAAACTAAAACACTGATTTCTTTTAAAATAGATATATAATGGTTGAAGAAATAATTTCTATGCTGGTCGAACCAAGGTCGGATACTGTCAAAGCGAGCAATTGCATCAGGCTTGGGGTTAGGCATTGTTACTCGGCACAAGATCTGTCTTGTCTCCGAGCCCACCGGGAGGAAATCTATCAGCATTCGGTTTGCTAGACTCGGCAGTGCCGCTAGGATCGGACATGTCCGGGGGTTCAGGACGAGGAAGCTTCTCCTGGTTTGAACCCGGAGTAACTCTACTCCCAGATTCATCGGATGAAGTGGTATTGTCAGAGGATGGAGGGGGGTTGGCGGTTCTTTGAGTTACAGGGGTGAATGAGGGTTGTTTGGGGGGGGGGGGGGGGGAGGGTATTTGCTCCGTTGGTTTACGGGTTTGCGTAAAGATGGCTTTTTTGGGCGTGGGATTGGTCGATGTGGAGGAAAAGGGGGTTTGCTTCTTGGTTTCGTTTGAGGCTTTCTTTTGGGTTGGGTTTGGCTTCTTGAATCCACCGTTATTGCCTGTAGGGTTTGTATTTTTACCTGGGTTCTTCTCAGGAGACTCAATTGATTTATCCCCTATCTGTGATACAAACTTATCTTTTCCTTTTTCGGTCTTGTTATGAATATCTTCCTCCATATTCTGATTCTCTTCCTGGAGATATTCTAGTGAGGTAAATCTAGAAGATTGCGCGATCCCAGGATTCCCGGAGCCATTGTTACCAACCCGATGAGCCTCCGAGGGTTGACCATCTCCCTGATTCTTTTCCGACGCCGGGACAGAATGGTCGGCCGTTGCAGGTCTGGCTTGATCTCTTTCCTCTGCTTTTTTCTAGTTCCCCTTGCGTCTCGCTGGCTTCGTCACATGCATCCAGTCTCCATGGACATTCTCTTCCAGGTTGTGCCGCTTCTCCACTTCTTGCTGCCCATTCGTTTGCTTCTCAGCCATCATTGGTTCAGTTTCATCAGTTTCTTTCTGATGTCTACTAAAATAGCCATGTTGAAATGCACATTTTAGCTCCATATTCTATACACTTTGCATATTTCGAGATGGAAATATGTTGAATTTATGTAATACTACCTCCGTCCAAAAATACATGGACTTTTACTATTCATGCACGCTTTTTTAGGAGCTAAAAACTATATAAAATATTAACTTTTTTATTAATTTTTTTAATAATTACAAACTTATTGATAATAAGTTTGTAATTATTAAAAAAAATTAATAAAATGTTAATATTTTATATAGTTTTTACCTTCTTAAAAAAGCGTGCGTGAATAGTAAAGTCCATGTATTTTTGGACAGAGGGAGTATGTACTTATTTGCAAGAAATGGAGATCTACATAAATTTTGGTTTAATATTACAGAATTTGGAGTCATTCCGGGACAAAACCAAGAAGCAAAGACGGAAGCCGAGCCTTACTCGATATTGACTTCTTTTCCTCGATATCGACAAAACATGTCCGGGCACAGCATGATCGAGGACATTCCAGATCGAGGAACTGAAGGCAAAGGTACCCGATTCCAGAGAGTTACTCGATATCGAGTACTTTTACTCGATATCGATAAGACCCAAAGTCATGCCCGGAATCGAGGAAGACCATCTGATCGAGAAGCCGAAGACAAGACAAGGCCGAGCAGCATTTACTCGATATCGAGTACTTTGCTCGACATCGAAAAAGATCAGAAGCCGATGTCCGAGCCAGATCGAGGTGCAGTTACTCGAGAAGACCGGCCAAGCCGAAGTCGACGACGTCCGTACTCGATATCGAGGAGTTTACTCGATATCGATGAGATCTTTCCTGGGCCGCGTTACGCGGTTGGGCTGTCCAACACGGTTTGGGCTTTATTGGGAGCTAAGGAGTCCGAGATCTATCAAGTCTATCAAGATCCATCCATGGAGAAGAAGATTTATCAACACATGAAGATATTTAGCTTTTTAGATGTATTTTCCTTTAAGATAAATATTTAGATATAGATAGAGATTTCTTTCCTTGATTAGCAAGGATTAGAAGCCTATAAATAAAGCCTTAGGGGCTGATTTCTATTCATTCAATTCAAGACACAATTAGTTACATAGAGATAGAGAGAGAGAGTGAGTGGCCAAGAGGAGTTTGTGAAGCGAGAGCGGAATTGGCTTCCTTTCGTTGTAAGCTCTGTTTGGTTTATTAATGCAAGTAGTTTATTTTCCATCAACAATGTCTGCAATTGCGATGAAGCGCGAGTAGTCCACCCACTTCTAGGGTTGGGATGAGCCCAACGATAGCCCTGCGTGTTTGAGGTAAAGATCCGACTTTTATCATGTTTTGAGCATCTACTACTTGTTATATGTTTATTACCCATCTAATGGAGGTTCATGCTAACAATTTGGATTGTAAACATAAAATCGGTAGATACAATTAGGGTTTCTTGAAAGAGTTGTCTAATTGTTGGAAAAGGCGAAAGCTTGGTCATTCGATGCGATTTACATGATTATCTGTTTTATTCTAGCCTTATACATGTTTGGTTATTGTTGTTGCAAACCCCGATCTTGGAAGTTGTCTTTCATATAGTTTATTTCGAATCCCACAAGATTTGTTCTTTGTTTATTTCATTTTTAAAGTTTCTGTTTTTCCTCGATATCGACTAACTGTGGTCGATATCGAGTACGGATATTCGATCCTACATCTCCGTAGCTTCTGGTGTGCAGGTGCTCGACCAAGACTTCCTCGATATCGACAAGGTTTACTCGATATCGAGTAACCTCTGCTCGATATCGACCAAAAGTTGTAGCCTGGTGCTGCTTTGTTCGACTTGCCTGATCTTCTGTCGACAAACCCTAGTCGAGATAGAGCACTGTGGTCGACTTCTACCATGAGATTCATCCGCTACCTAGGATCCGCTGACACGCTTACTCGTGGATCGATCCTGACTTCCCACTGCTGCATCGGGAGGAAGTCTTGTAATCATTTGCAAAGGACGGAATCTGGTTTGCTTTACTTATTTCATATTTTGAATTGCAAGTCTCGATTTCCTCCTAACAACACTTTCACACATTCCCCGGTCTTGTGGCCTATCTTTCCGCACTTGAAACATATCATCCGGATTCCTTCATACTGGATAGGCCAGGTTTTGCCATCCAGCCTGAGTTTGGACAGCAGAGGTTTTGATAGATCAATCTCCATGCTCAATCTCGCAAATTGTCCTCTATTCGCAGACATCGTAGTATTATCAATCCTTAGGACCTTTCCTATCTTCTGCCCAATCCGTTGTAGGAATCTCCAATCAAAGTATTCAATGTGCAAGCAGGGGATGCGTACCCATACCGTTAGTTTGGTAATCTGCTCCACACTTGAGTTGAACCTTGGCGTCCATTTTCGGATGGTCAAGTAATTGTCTCCCAGTATCCATGGCTCCTCCATCAACACATGATTGTAGTCCGACTTGTTGTTGAATCTGACCACGAAGTAGTCATTTCCCAAGTCAATCAGTTTGAATGGAGCAGTAAGCGCCCATTTATGAGATAGCCTCCTATGCAATTGCATATAGCCCGGTCCCTTGTCGAAGAGCTTGATGATGAGGGTGTCCCTCCAGGGTTTCCATAGTTCTCTTTTCTCACCCGCGTTCAGAGTGATGGTGGGGCAGTCCGGATCCTCCTCCTCCCGGGCAATATCATCATCGGTGTCATACTGATCCTCTTTTGTCCCTTCCTGAAAGATTGGGTTCCAACACTGGATGTTAAAGCTATTTCCACTCCCTTGGGTTAGTTTTGCCAAGTAGCTTGACTCTGCTCCCGGTTTGATCAATCTGGTTTCAGCAAGAGAGGGGAAGGCCTTAGGATCGGGCTCTCCCACTATCGGATTCACAATTGTGATCGCCTCTCCTTCCATCGGTGGCGCGGGCTTCCTTGCCTGACTGTCCTGCTGGTTGTGTTCAGTAGTTGCAGTCGTTTCCGTTGTGGGGTCAGGGGGCTTCCCCGATCATCTCTCCCTGCTCCGGCTGCGACTTCGGCTTCGATCACGGCCATGACTGTCCTTCGTTGGTGTTCTCACAGAAGCCATTTTTTTTTCCTCAGAGCGCGTAATTCTAACAAATTCTCTAGGCTAACACTACTTCTATTGATGCTTGATTAATGAAGTTAAAATTTTAAAATAAAAAAGAATTATTCTCTCATTTAAAAAAAATTAGTTTATTATTCACACGTTTTTTTAAATGATACATTAAATAAAATAGTAAAAGTAAACAAAAGGAATAAAATAAACACGTCCATTGTGTGAAATCATACAACAACAACAATCCTGGTGTGTTCCGCTACAAGCAGGGTCCAATGGTCCAGTTGTAAGCACCTTTTACCCGACTTTTTTGAGAGGATGTTTTCAAGAGACCCATACAAATAATAAATGGATAATTGAATAAACTACAAAAAAAAAAAAGAGTAGAACTAAAATAGAGTAAACTAAATGCAAATCATCTAGCCTAGATGAAATACTAAGTATGGGGATTAATGCACATATCACAGTAAGGGATATATAAGAAATAAGAGCATCCCCAACACCATCTCTATTATAGAGAAAAATAGAAAATTTAGCAAAATATTAAAGTTTTTTTTTCCACCCAACAACTCCTCTGTTTCATAATCTAAAACAGAGAATGGATGAAAGAGAATGAAAAAATCTCTATAATTGTAGCATTTGAAAAAATCTCTAAAATTAAATGAACTAGCTTTCAACACCCCATCACACGTACATCACAAAAAAAAAAGAGAAAAATAATAAAAATTGTTCCCCTAATTCAAATTGAACCAA
Organism: Persicaria tinctoria; assembly: GCA_037127255.1. Lineage (NCBI taxonomy): Eukaryota > Viridiplantae > Streptophyta > Magnoliopsida > Caryophyllales > Polygonaceae > Persicaria > Persicaria tinctoria. Next base: position 28,428,403 of record JBANSL010000016.1, on the reverse strand, counting down.
TGAATAATCAAAATAATAAATGTAAAATATGTAAAATAGAGTAACTGTTGGAGTTGTAACGTAAAACTTATAGATATATTGTGATTTTCTTCTCCATTTTAGAGATTTTTTTACCAAATTTGTTGGGGATGCTCTAAGGGGGGTTGGGTGCAAGATATTCACGTAGACACTCCGAAGCCACAGATAGCTAGCCCTCCTTCATCTTATCCTATCACACGTCACCTCTTCGGTGAGTCCTTGTTAAGAGATGTGAATGAGACAAAAAATGTTACACATCGAAAGTTTTATGAAGACTAGGCCATGGTTCACAACAGACTATAAAGTCTAAACCATCACTGTTGTACTGTTGTGGTCCTTTAGCCAATTTCACCCTCCTCGCTCTTACATCCTAATTTACTGTTTTATTGCTTTTTTGCTGTAATAAGCCTAAAGGCATGCTTTTCACGTGATGTAGGGCCTTAGGACTATAAAAGGTCACTTGTCACCTAATTTTTATAGGGTTTTTGGGATCAACATTTGCAGCTTTGCTGTTGTGCCGTTTTTTGCTGTTTTCATCTTCATTGAATGAGGTTGCCTTGGAGCATTTATTTTGCTTGAGCTCTTTGCTGTTTGCAGGTGCAGCTTGGACATTTGGAGTCCTTCACATGGTACCAGAGCTTGTGGGTACAAATCAGTAATTTTCTTTTCGTAGAATACAGACAAGGAAGATGTCAAATGAAGTAGAGAACTCGGTTAACTCTGTGAATGATGGAAATCATCAAGGTAACCTCAATGATCCTTTATACTTATCTAATTCAGATCATCCAGGGGCTCAACTAGTGGGTATTTCTTTCGATGGAAGTAATTATATGACATGGAGCAGAGGGGTTATGATGGCATTAGAGGCTGAACATAAGCTGGGGTTTATTACTAGTGATTGTGTGAGACTAGATGCTGCTCATGCTGATTTGCAGAGGTGGATAAGGGCAACTTTCATGGTCAGATGCTGGATCTTAAATTCCATGAACAAGAGCATTGCAGAAGGATTCATGTTTATGGATTCATCCAAACAGCTCTGAGATGAGTTCATTGAGAGATTTGGACAAACAAATGCTCCTTTGATTTTCCAGATCCGGAGGAAACTAAACAACATAAGTCAAGGGAGCATGAGTTTAGCAGAGGTTTATAATGCCTTGAAGAAGCACTGGGATGAATTGCAAGTCCTAGAAAGGATACCTGAGTGCTCTTGTGGAGCATTAAAGCAATGCACATGTGATCTTACAAGGAAGGTAAAAGAGATTGATTCAAGGACTAAGGTTATGCAATTGTTAGCTAGTCTGAATGAGAACTATGATGGAGCCAGGAATCAGATTTTGGCAATAGATCCTCTTCTTACAATCAACAAGGATTATTCCATCTTACAGCAAATTGAGAGAGGGTCAAATGCAGCTGGTATGACTCATGGGAACTCAATGGATGCTAGTGCTTTTATTGCTGCAAAGAACAATTACAGAAGCCAGCAGAGATCATCTTCAGGTTTTGGGAATCAGAGTTCACAGGGTCAGAAGAAGGATTGGAAAGAGTGGAAAGAGATTAAGAGGCTCAAGTATGAACAAAAATTCACTCATTGCAACTATAGAGGACATACGGCAGACCAGTGTTTCAAGCTTCATGGGGTGCCAGAATGGTTTACAACCCTGAAGGAGGAACATAAAGGGACTACTGGGGGAAGAGGATATGCAAATACAGCAGGCTCAGTGAACAACAATGTGATGAACACACCTCTCGATGACATGGGAGGAACTGATAAGGATGAGCATATGGACAGTACTATGGTCAATGCTGTTTTTCAAGAGGTGATGAAGAGGATGAAAGGCAAGGCTTCCACTGAGAATGCATATGCCAACTTTGCAGGTAAAGTTTCATCTCTCACTCATGAAAATAGTTGTAATAAAGGGTCCCTTTTGGAATGGATTATTGATACAGGTGCCACAGATCACATGATATCCAGTGATCACACAGTGTTTGACAAAGTCAGACTAGATAGACCTGTTCTCATTGGACTGCCTGATGGTTCCATTAAGACAGTTAGTGAGATGGGGAAGCTACATCTAAATGATTCTATTTGCCTTGATGAGGTCTTGTTGGTGCCAGGATTTAAACATAATCTGTTGTCAGTGGGAAAGTTGCTTGATGCTAATGAGAAATTGATAGTTGTATTTACAAATTCTTCATGCTGTGTTCAGGACCCTGGAACTAGAAGAATTTTGCTAGATGGGAGAAGAAGACATGGGCTATATAAGGTGCTGTCAGATGAGCAGGCTAAGGGTTGGAGAAGACTGGAGGAGTTGGAAGCTAGTCATAGCAGTTGTTTATTTCCTGAAATCTCTTATAATAAAGTTAGCAGTACTTTGGTTATTGCACATGTTAGACTTGGTCACACTTCTGTATCCAAGATGAAGCACTTGGATTTTGTTAATGAGCCAGACTTGAATGGTTTGCACTGTGAAACTTGTGCTCTTTTCAATCACCATAGACTTCCTTTTGAGAGAAGTATGAGCATGGCAGGAAAGCCTTTTGAATTGATTCATATGGATCTATGGGGCCCATATAGGACTCCAACTTACAATAATTTCAGCTATTTCTTAACTGTTTTGGATGATTGCACAAGAGTCACTTGGACCTTCTTGCTCAGAGATAAGCTAAGTGTTTGTAAAGCTATAACTGATTATGTAGCTTATGTTAAAAATCAGTTTGATGCTTAAGTAAAATGCATTAGGACTGACAATAGGGGTGAACTCACATCAAGGAGATGTGAGGAATTCTTTGCAGCAAATGGGATCTTGCATCATAAGACAATCCCTTATGGAATTCTGGGGGGAATGTATCTTAGCTACTACTCATGTGATTAACAAATTGCCAATAGAGGTCTTGAAGTGGAAAACTTCTCATGAAAAGCTGTTTCAGAAAAGGACATCTTATGAAGAGTTGAAGGTAATAGGATGTCTCTGCTATGCTCAAGTTGGAAATTCAGAAAAGGAAAAAATGGGGGCTAAGGCTAGAAGATGTGTATTGCTAAGTTACCCACATGGTCAAAAGGCCTACAGATTGTGGGATATAAAGAATAGAACTGCATTTGTTAGCAGGGATGTCACATTTCATGAAAATGTATTTCCATTTAAGGAACTTGTGAGTGGTAAGGGTGGTGTAGAGAATGAGACAGACTATAATTTGCCATTAGTTAACCCTGTTGTTGATGATGATAATGGCTATAGACCAGTAAGCACAGCACCTGATCAGGTTGAAGCTTCTCAGATAAATGTGGAAGAGGGTCCAGTGAATTCACCAACAGGCAACAATGATTATGTTAGTGACTCTTTATCTAGAGTTGAGCAGGGTGGTTCTCCTATGATATCTGCAGATATGTTGAATGATCATAATGAATTCCCACCATTAAGGAGATCCACTAGACAGATTGTACAACCCAGGAGATTGAATGATTTTGTTTGTCAAGGACAAAGAAGAAATGAGTCCTCTTCACAGTCTTTTCTTGCAGCTTGCCTGGATCCTACAGTGAATTTTGAGCCTGGGTTTATAAAGTCATTTGTATGCATGGCAAGTGTTTATGAGCCATCACATTATGGTCAGGCAGTTAAATATGATCACTGGAATGTGGCTATGGACCAGGAGATCAGAGCATTAGAAGAAAATAAAACCTGGGAGATAGTTGATCTACCACCAGGTAAGAAGGTCATTGGTAGTAAATGGGTCTACAAGGTGAAATACAAGCCTGATGGAACAGTGGAAATGTTCAAGGCTAGATTAGTAGCCAAGGGCTATAATCAGATCAAAGGGAAAGATTACAAGCATACATTTTCCCTAGTTGCAAATTCAGTACAGTTAGAGTTTTGCTTGCTATTGCTACTGCTAAGCAATGGCCTTTACATCAATTAGATGTCAACAATGCCTTTTTACATGACTATTTGGTAGAGAAAGTTTACATGAAGCCTCCAGAAGGATACAACTCAGGGAATTCTCATAAGGTTTGCAAATTGAACAAATCCATTTATGGATTAAAGCAAGCTTCTAGGCAATGGAACTTAGAGTTGTGTAAATTTCTCATCAGTATGGGATATGAACAGAGTTTGGAGGATTATTCAATGTTTGTGAAACATGTATCCTCAGGAATTGTGGTAGCTTTGGTTTATGTAGATGATGTATTGCTCACTGGTGATGATGATACTGTTATTGCTGAGACAAAGAGAGCACTTCATGATAAGTTCACTATTAAAGATCTAGGCCTTGCAAGATACTTTTCGGGTCTACAAATTTTGAGGGATGGATCAGGTACTCATCTTCATCAAAGGAAGTATGTGATGGATGTAATTGCAGATTGCAACATGATGCTGCAAACTTGCTATGTTCCCTATGCAGAGAGGTTTGAAGCTCTCTACTGATACAGCTGACTTAATGACAGATGCTGAGTCCTATAGACGCCTAATAGGGAGACTGCTATTTTTGAACCTCACTAGACCAGCCATTTCTCATGCAGTACAACACTTAAGTCGGTTCATGAGTGAACCCATGAGGCCACATTATGAGGCAGCTCTCCACATTGTGAGATATTTGAGAGGGACTGCAGGTGTGGGACTTTATTATCCAGTAAATTCCAATCTAGCAATGTCTGCATATTGTGATGCAGATTGGGGGACTTGTCAGTTTAGTGCGAAGTCACTAACAGGATATTGTGTATTCATTGGAGATGCTCTAGTGTCATGGAAAACTAAGAAACAAGCCACTGTTTCTAAATCATCTACAGAAGCAGAATATAGGAGTATGTCAACCACCACAAGTGAGTTGATCTGGATTGAAGGTGTCCTTACTGCCTTAAGGATCAATGTTCCATTGCCAATTCATATTGCTGAGAACCCGATATTTCATGAGAGAACTAAGCATCTCAAGATAGATTGCCACTTCATTAGACAGTTCCTAGTGCCAGGTTTTGTTCAACCTCAGCATGTTCGCATAGGGGTTCAATTAGCTGATATTTTGACAAAGCCTTTGGGAGAGAAATCTCATTACTTCTTCTCTTGCAAGTTGGGACTAGTTGCCTTCGACACACGCCCAACTTGAGGAGGGGATATGAAGACTAGGCCATGGTTCACAACAGACTATAAAGTCTCAACCATCACTGCTATATTGATGTGGTCCTTCAGCCAATTTCACCCTCCTCGCTCTTATATCCTAATTTACTATTTTATTGCTTTTTTGTTGTAATAAGCCTAAGGGCATGCTTGTCACGTGATCTAGGTCCTTAGGACTATAAAAGGTCACTTGTCACCTGATTTCTGTAGGGTTTTTGGGATCAACATTTGCAGCTTTGCTGCTGTGCCGTTTTTGCCTGTTATCATCTTTATTGAATGAGGTTGCCTTGGAGCATTTATTTTGCTTGAGCTCTTTGCTGTTTGCAGGTGCAACTTGGACATTTGGAGCCCTTCACAAGTTGAACATAGCAATCCTTAGTATATGAGTAAGTGGACTACTCATTCTATTGCCAATTGGTTTTAGAATAGAACCTCATTCGACTTGTGGGTTATGCTACTAGAGCGCATGTGTGCTCGCCCATGCACAGTTGGTATAGTCTCAAAATTACAATATCATGTCTAATCACCTCATTCTAATTGTGTGAAATCATGTGCGGAGGCGTGACCGCAGTCGAGGCCGAGGCGGAGGTGCGAGCCAGGCGGAGGCGGATGCGGAGGCGCAAGCCCCTGGTAGTCCCGATGGAAGCCCAAATCTCACTCCCACCTGCTCTCCTTCGTGCCACCGACTCCATCTTTCTCCAAACCTAGATCTCCGGCATCCCCTAGCCTCATCCGGCCCTAGTCAATCCGTAGCCCCACACACAATCTTGTTCTGGTCGTGGTTGATTTTTCTGGATCTGGTATGGGAAGGAAGAAGAAGGTGGTCCGGGCGAGTCGTCGTCGCCCTGCAACAATTCGACAGGGGCGCTTTCTGGAAGAATCGAGCCTGGAGATGGCTGTTGGTGGTGGCGGAAGGCGGCGGAGGCCGGTGAAGAGGGAGGTCAGTGGGTACTATTGATGGCGGTTGTGTTCTGAAGGGGACAGATCCGGTCTTTTTCACCGGTGGAAAGGTCCTTGCTTTTGGCGTTATCGACGAAGATTCGAGGAGGATAAGTCCGAAGTCTAGTCATCGGTGCACGGTGGCGAATTGGTTGTGATTCAGAGGCAGAAACGGTGGTGTGTGGTGGTGGTTCTGATCGGCGGTGGTCGATCGGCGAATCGGTTGTTCAATAGGTGAATCATTCGATGGAATACAAACATTATTCGGTCAATCTCTAATTATTATTCAATGGAATGCGTGTATTTTGTGATTGAGATACGAGATTGTCGATATTATTCGTTGAATTTTGAATAATTATTCAACGGAATGTGTGTCTTTTGTAATTCGAAATAAATGTGTGATTGAGATTGTTGATCTATATTATTCGTTGAATTCTAAATACTTATTCAATGAAATTGAGTATATTTTTTAATTTGAAATAAATGTGTGATTGAGATTGTTGATCTATATTATTCGTTGAATTCTAAATACTATCCAGTATGATTCTAAATACGTGAATTTTGTAAGTAGAAATCGATATTTAGGAACACCATTTTTAAAAAACATAACCTAATATTATTCGGTATAATATGAAATATTATTCGGTATAATATGAAATATTATTCGGTGGAATTACAAAAATTGAAAAAAACGAAATCAGTTGCATCTCATTGTCAAATTCCTCATAATTATTTACTTTTAAAAATAAAATTTTAAAAAGAAAATACCAAAAAAATAATTTTTTAAAAAAAAAGGCAAAATGGGGTGTGGGGGGTGGATCACACGTACAAAGAGAGGAGATGGGTTTTTTTTGACACATGGGTCCCACCATTTCAAAAAGAAAAAAAAGAAAAACTTCTTTTAATCATGACCTTTCATTTCTCCTTCATCAATGGTCCATAGACGTGCACAAGATACATCTTAAGGGTGTGCACAAGGGAACCACTCCCTATATATTCTCCATAGATGTTGCTGAATCTGACCACGAAGTAGTCATTTCCCAAGCCAGTCAGTTTGAATGGAGTAGTAAGTGCCCATTTATGAGATAGCCTCCTATGCAATTGCATATAGCCCGGTCTCTTGTCGAAGAGCTTGATGATGAGGGTGTCCCTCCAGGGTTTCCAAAGTTCTCTTTTCTCACCCGCATTCAGAGTGATGGTGGGGCAATCCGGATCATCCTCCTCCGGGGCAATATCATCATCAGTGTCATACTGATCCTCTTCTGTCCCTTCCTGAAAGACTGGGTTCCAACACTGGATGTTGAAGCTATTTCCACTCCCTTGGGTTAGTTTTGCCAAGTAGCTTGACTCTGCTCCCGGTTTGATCAATCTGGTTTCAGCAAGAGAGGGGAAGGCCTTAGGATCGGGCTCTCCCACTATCGGATTCACAATTGTGATCGCCTCTCCTTCCATCGGTGGCGCGGGCTTCCTTGCCTGACTGTCCTGCTGGTTGTGTTCAGTAGTTGCAGTCGTCTCCGTTGTGGGGTCAGGGGGCTTCCCCGATCGTCTCTCCCTGCTCCGGCACGGGATCTGTCCTGTCTCCGAGCCCACCGGGAGGAAGTCTATCAGCATTCGGTTTGCTAGACTCGGCAGTGCCGCTAGGATCGGACACGCCCGGGGGTTTGGGACGAGGAAGCTTCTCCTGGTTTGAACCCGGAGTAACTCTACTCCCAGATTCATCGGATGAAGTGGTCTTGTCAGAGGATGGAGGGGGGTTGGCGGTTCTTTGAGTTACAGAGGTGAATGAGGGTTGTTTGAGGGGTATTTGCTCCGTTGGTTTACGAGTTTGCGTAAAGGTGGCTTTTTTGGGCGTGGGATTGGTTGATGTGGAGGAAAAGGGGGTTTGCTTTTTGGTTTCGTTTGAGGCTTTCTTCTGGGTTGGGTTTGGCTTCTTGAATCTACCGTCATTGCCTGTAGGGTTTGTATTTTTATCCGGGTTCTTCTCAGCAGACTTAATTGATTTATCCTCCATCTGTGATACAATCTTATCTTTTCCTTTTTCGGTCTTGTTAAGAATATCTTCCTTCATATTCCGATTCTCTTCCTGGAGATATTCTAGGGAGGAAAATCTAGAAGATTGCGCGATCCCAGGATTTCCGGAGCCATCGTTACCAACCCGATCAACCTTCGAGGGTTGACCATCTCCCTGATTCTTTTCCGACGCCGGGACAGAATGGTCGGCCGTCGCAGGTCTGGCTTGATCTCTTTCCTCTACTTTTTTCTGGTTCCCCTTGCGTCTCGATGGCTTCTTCACATGCATCCAGTCTCCATGGACATTCTCTTCCAAGCTGTGCCGCTCCTCCACTTCTTGCTTCCCATTCGTTTGCTTCTCAGCCACCATTGGTTCAATTTCCTCAGTTTCTTTCACACATTCCCCGGTCTTGTGGCTTATATTTCCGCACTTGAAACATATCATCCGGATTCCTTCATACTGGATAGGCCAGGTTTTGCCATCCAGCCTGAGTTTGGACAGCAGAGGTTTTGATAGATCAATCTCCATGCTCAATCTCGCAAATTGTCCTCTATTCGCAGACATCGTAGTATTATCAATCCTTAGGACCTTTCCTATCTTCTGCCCAATCCGTTGTAGGAATCTCCAATCAAAGTATTCAATGTGCAAGCAGGCGATGCGTACCCATACCATTAGTTTGGTAATCTGCTCCACACTTGAGTTGAACCTCGGCGTCCATTTCCGGATGGTCAAGTAATTGTCTCCCAGTATCCATGGCCCCTCCATCAACACATGATTGTAGTCCGACTTGTTGCTGAATCTGACCACGAAGTAGTCATTTCCCAAGTCAATCAGTTTGAATGGAGCAGTAAGCGCCCATTTTTGAGATAGCCTCCTATGCAATTGCATATAGCCCGGTCCATTGTCGAAGAGCTTGATGATGAGGGTATCCGTCCAGGGTTTCCATAGTTCTCTTTTCTCACCCGCGTTCAGAGTGATGGTGGGGCAATCCGGATCATCCTCCTCCGAGGCAATATCATCATCAGTGTCATACTGATCCTCTTCTGTCCCTTCCTGAAAGACTGGGTTCCAACACTGGATGTTGAAGCTATTTCCACTCCCTTGGGTTAGTTTTGCCAAGTAGCTTGACTCTGCTCCCGGTTTGATCAATCTGGTTTCAGCAAGAGAGGGGAAGGCCTTAGGATCGGCCTCTCCCACTATCGGATTCACAACTGTGATCGCCTCTCCTTCCATCGGTGGCGCGGGCTTCCTTGCCTGACTGTCCTGCTGGTTGTGTTCAGTAGTTGCAGTCGTTTCCGTTGTGGGGTCAGGGGGCTTCCCCGATCGTCTCTCCCTGCTCCGGCTGCGACTTTGGCTCCGATCACGGCCATGACTGTCCTTCGTTGGTGTTCTCACAAAAGCCATTTTTTTTTTCCTCAGAGCTCGTAATTCTAACAAATTCTCTAGGCTAACACTACTTCTATTGATGCTTGATTAATGAAGTTAAAATTTTAAAATAAAAATGAATTATTCTCTCATTTAAAAAAAAATTAGTTTATTATTCACACATTTTTTTTAAATGATACATTAAATAAAATAGTAAAAGTAAACAAAAGGAATAAAATAAACACGTCCATTGTGTGAAATCATACAGCAACAACAATCCTGGTGTGTTCCGCTACAAGTAGGGTCCAATGGTCCAGTTGTAAGCATCATTTACCCGACTTCGTTGAGGGGATGTTTTCGAGAGACCCATACAAATAATAAATGGATAATTGAATAAACTACAAAAAAATTAAAATAAAATAGAATAGAACTAAAATAGAGTAAATTAAACACAAATCATCTAGCCAAGATGAAATACTAAGTATGGGGACTAATGCACATATCATAGTATGGGATATATAAGAGCAACTCCAACACCATCTCTATTATAGAGAAAAATAGAAATTTTAGCAAAATATTAAAGTTTTTTTTTCCACCCAACAACTCCTCGATTTCATAATCTAAAATAGAGAATGGATAAAAGAGAATGAAAAAATCTCTATATTTGTAGCATTTGAAAAAATCTCTAAAATTAAATGAACTAGTTGTCAACACCCCATCACACTTACATCACAAAAAAAGAAAAGAAAAATAATAAAAATTGTTCCCCTAATTCAAATTGAACCAATGAATAATCAAAATAATAAATGTAAAATATGTAAAATAGAGTAACTGTTGGAGTTGTAACGTAAAACTTATAGATATATTGTGATTTTCTTCTCCATTTTAGAGATTTTTTTACCAAATCTGTTGGGGATGCTCTAAGGGGGGTTGGGTGCAGGATATGCACGTAGACACTCCAAAGCCACACATAGCTAGCCCTCCTTCATCTTATCCTATCACACGTCACCTCTTCGGTGAGTCCTTGTTAAGAGATGTGAATGAGAAAAAAAATGTTACATATCGAAAATTGAACATAGCAATCCTTAGTATATGAGTCAGTGGACTACTCATTATATTGCCAATTGATTTTAGAATAAAACCCCACTCGACTTGTGGACTAGGCTATTAGAGCGCATGTGCACCCATGCACAGTTGGTATAGTCTCAAAACTACACTATCATGTCTAATCACCTCATTCCAATGGTGTGAAATCATGATAATCGGAAGTTGGGATGGGTATTAGTGACTCCTGATTGATTATATGGGCCTGGCCACATTCCATATTGGGCCTTCAAGTTTATTCCCCAAAGCAAGAATACCCATTCTTAATTCGTTGAAAATTTGATGCATGTGTGTGGGATATGAAATTACATGTTTACTTGGGTGACGACAACCGAGGTAGATTAATTTATTTAACATACCCACATCAAATATAATACTATAAGTATGTCTCCCTGAATCTAGCTATTATCTATAATATAAAGTAACTAAAGAATTAATCTACACTGCCGTAGCTTTCAGCGGATATCACTGAAAATGCCAAATTGGTGGTAAGTCCGTCTGCAATATCTGCATCAACATCAACTACTTGATTATTTTATTTTTTTCTAAAAGAAAATAAATCATCAAATATATAAAACGTATATGTATAAAAGTGCATACCTCTTTTTTCCTTTACGGGATGTTTTTAACCTAGCCTATATGTCATGTTGAGGTTAAGAATAAATTAATTAAATATTTTAAAGAAAGATATATAGTTTTCACAAATTTGAACGAATCTGTATATTATATAGATAATATCAATATAGAGAGAGAATAGATTATAGTTGAGCCGCACTTATGATGTAATATATAAGCAAATTCAGAACGTTAGATATGAAGATAATTTAATGGATGAGATTCTAAGTAAAACCTGGAAGAAGATAATTACATGTACATAGTGGCAGGGCTAGATGTAACATATATTGATAATTAAAGATTTTATATATGGTTTAAATATATAGTCATTTTGAGTTGAAAAGTCAAAAGAGGAAAAATAAGCGTAAAAAAAATCCGGAAAAATAAGCGTAAAAAAAATCGGGATTTTTTCGTATTCAAGACAACTTATTTTAATTGAGAAGGAGAAAGATTTATTAGCTTGAGATTATTATGAGTTAAAATACACAACAATAGTTAGGGGTAGAGTGGTACGTACGTGTTTGGCTAACAAAATCTTGTAATGGGCCAGTGCCGGTGGTTGTATGCACTTTTCATTTTAAGGAGTTTGATGTAAATTACCCTGCTTAAAAGGTATGCACTGGTAGAAAAATGTGAATATAGCATGCTACATAAGAGGTCGGATGTGAGAAATCCGGGCTATGATATGCATCCAATCTTTTATCTTTTTTTTTTAAAAAAAATTTATAGAGTATATAGCCCGAATATATAGCACGCCCGGGTTAAAATGTCATGGTGAATTCCCACAAACTAAATCAAATAACCCGGAGCAGACATATCCGGGTTATTATGTTATTCTAATGACCCGGGCGTGTCCTCAATCCTCTAGATCCGGGCTAATATGTACCCAATTAACCAATCTAAAAAAAAGCCCGTATGACCATCCGGGACGTAAAACAGGGGCGCAAAAGTGAATAAAAAAACGCAAAATCTGAAATTAATTGGCAATTCCCGTCTTCACCAACTTCGTCCTCGCCTGCTGTCGAAGGGAAATCGCGAAGGGAGCTCTGTCCTCGGCGCCCTAACTCTCTCCGTCTTCACCAACTTTGCCGGCCACCTTTGTCCTCGCCCGCCGCCAAAGCTCAATTGCTCAGAGGAGGCAGCTTGCCCTAACTCTCGCCGTCTAGCCCTTCGTCTCACCATCTTCGCTGTTCACCGAGGTAATTGCTCTCTCTCGCCTTGTCTCTTCCTCTCTCCTTCTCTCTTCCTAATCCGCTGCCAGAAGCTATCTTCCTCTCTCGCCTTGTCTCTTCCTCTCTCCTTCTCTCTTCCTAATCCGCTGCCAGAAGCTATCTTCCTCTCTCGCCTTCAATTGGTTGTTGTAGGCTTGCGATTTCTGGTTGCGATTCCTCTCTCGCCTTCTCTGCCAGAAATTCGTTCTCTCTCGCCTTCAATTTCTGTATGATTTGAGATTTCTGGTTCCTGTATGCTTGTGTGTTTCTGCGATTTCTAAGTTGTTTGATTTATGTATGCTTGCATGTTTATGAGATTTCAGATTTCTAAGTCTGTTGGCTGTTCTGTTCGATTGTTTTCACATGTGTTGACTGCCTTCGATTGTTCTGTCAGATAATTTTGTGCAATTTTGCCTAATTTCATATTTCTAATTCGATTTTTGTATACAGTGGTCCTAGCTGGTTTTTTTTGTGGAGTATAGAGTGGTCCTAATTTCAGATTTCTAATTCGATTTCTAATTCGATTTATGTATGCTTGCATGTTATTTGTGCTGCAAACATTCTTACTTAAGAATGCTTGTATTTTCTTATAACTTGAACTTATAGTTTTGGAATTTAGACATATAGGGTCTAAATTCTTTAATAGTCACAAGTGTACATGATTGTACTTGATTATATCTATCAAATCATTGGGATGATTTGAATATTACTCTTTGTTTATTTTGTGTATATTGTAGAATGATTGATAAGTCATGGATGTTAACTAGTCGAATGTCGGAGGAATATGTGGAAGGGGTTAAAGAGTTTATCAACTTTGCACTCGATCATCCCCCTGAGTTGATGAGTTCCATCTCTCATCTCTCTGTGTAAAGTGATTGACAACTTTCTCTAACTTCATTCAAAGTAAGATATGTGTTGTACTGTTTTTAAAGTGGCTTATATGTTACTATTTAAATAAAGGTATGCTTTGTTCTTTGCATGTCCCTAGATGGCTATCAAGGTACAAAGCCAAATTTAATTTCACAAGGTGGTATATATAAGAGTTGATGCATAGGTTTTCATGTTAAAGTAAGATATTTATTAATAGATCTGATTAAAACCCAACTCAAATCAGCCCTAACTTTGAAATGTATATCTTCCATACTTGTTCTAGTGCATTTTAGCATTATTGTTCTAGTGCCCTAACATATAATGTATATCTTCCATACTCACTATTTTTTTTTCTTGTACAGATACCTCCTAAAAAATCTCAAATGCCTCCTAAAAAAAGGCCTAAGAGTGTGTCTGATAACCAAACTAATGAGGTGCATGAGGGTTTGCAAGAGGGTCCACCAGAGAAGAAACATAAGACACGAGGGTGCCCATCACCGTAGATAATTGGGGAAATGTTTCTGAGGAGGAGAAGGATGCTACCTGGGAAGATATTGTGGTTAGTCCTTTATATTTATGTTGTTGATTTTTTTATTGCGTTTTATTATACCCATCTTTTTATACAGTTTCCTGGTCATTTTGAACTTGCATTTACATTAGGTACCTAGTAGCAATGATGTTTTCTCAGAATTGCAAGTTCATTGCATATATATACCCATCTTTTTATACCGTAGGCATTTTGAACTTGCATTTACTGTTTCCTGGGCATTTTGACTCAAACATAGCAGCATCAATTTGGAAAAATTCTCCTCAATAAAGACCTAGTAGCAATGATGTTTTCTCAGAAATTTTAACCTGCACAGTGTTTCTAGTTTGCTTGACTGAGATCTCATAAATTTTAATATGGAAAATTAAATGGCATATATGTTACTTTTTTTTTTTCTGATGTCAGTAGCATCGAGCAACTTATGCCTACACACTTTTCTTGGATGATGTATACTGGTACAGATCTTGATTTTTTCATTCTTGCATTCATCCATAAAGGCAGTCCTACCCTCTTTTGCCTAGAGTACTCGATACGTTTTGCTGTAGAGAATTAGATTGTTCAAGAATCAGTCTCCTCCTTGCCTTGTTCCTCCATATTTGATCAATGTTAAGTATCTGGTATAGAAATGATATGTTATTTTTCCTTCTGTTTGCTTATGTTGTTGAAATTTAATACTGTGTTATAGTCCTGCTATTTCTTTTATTGTTGGACTTATGGATTTATTTTTATTGGTAGCATAAAACCCGTAGCCACATCCCAATCTATATAATTCATAAAGTTGAAAGACATATGCTGCGTGATTGTTACATCCCAATCTTTAGCCTTTATTGAATTATAACCTACTACCTAGATATGTAATGAAATAGTTTAGACATAAAAATAGGCATATGCACTTATCCATCCAATAAAGTGGAGAAAAGAAAAGGAAAGATCAGGAGCTGAATTATGAAAATTCAAATCCCTTTGTATATCAACTGTTTCACATACTTGCAATATATTTGATGCACGGAATCAATATTTCAGTTTTTCCCTTATATCAACTTTTTATGTTGTAGTCCAGTACCGGCTGATAATGAAGAGAGGTGCAATTTAAGCATGATGTGAACTATTGAAGCTATACCTATAGCATGCATTTTTCATGAAAACTAATTGTTTGAGACAAATGAGAAACTGATGTAAAATGAACAAGCATCTTACAAGTGTATCTTACGGTATTTTCTACTAGTGTTTCCATTGTCATCAACAACTTGTGTCTTACACGGTTTTCTTATTTGTCAGTGGTTCAGTGGCGAGGATACTTATAAAACCCAAGATATTGTTGAAATCCAAAGAGAGTGGTTAGACAATTTATTTGCTCTGATCATGTAAGTAAGAATTCTTTGAAATATTATTGGTAATGTGTTATTTTATTAATCATCATTGCGAGCTTATGTTGATTGTTGGTAAAAAAAAAAAATGCAGGCCCTAAAGTCAGCCTATTTTATCGCATGTGCAACTGCAAGTATCAAATGGTACGTATTAAAAATATACTTCATTTTCGAATTGATCCCTACCGTTTTAGTGCAATTTACCGAGTGACACCCATCATTATTTTTGTGCAATTTCATGAACTTGATCCTAATTAATGTAAGAAGATTGTAACTCAGATTTGCCTCCTTAGTTGGGTTTATTCGGCTTTTCTGATGCGCTCATCTCTGTTGATTTTTGCAGGACTAAAGGAAATTTTAAATCACGAAGATTGCAATTCCTGTCAGACGAAGAACCCACCAAGACTGACTCTCAATTCTTGCATATCAGTTGTGTCTTTTAGCATCTAAACTCTCTAGTTATGTTTTGTTTTAGTTAATAGCAGACATTTTGCCCTTGTCCTATATACATTGGGTCTACGTACTGTGCAAAGGGAGAGACAAGATCTTTACTCTAGTTTCAAGGTTTATCAAGTGCCATGTTCATGGTTTGGATTTCACTAGTGTTTGGATTATCTTAATGAGAACATATTTACTTTTGATAATCAACCTTGCATTGTGTTGGTGCTGCATTTTACTGGTGCTTGTACGTGTTGTATATATTTGTAAAAAAACAGGTGAATAGAAACAATGTCAAATGTATAGGTGGAATTGGACCTATACAAAATGGCCATATAAAAAATATATATATAAAAGAGCCCGGACGTATTAAATCCGGGAAATAAACCCAATTTACATGCTGTAAAAAAACAGAACAAATAGCCCGGATCTACCAATATCAGGGCTATATAATCGATTTACATGATTTTTTGGTCAGGGGAAATAGCCCGGATCTAAAATATCCGGGATATTTGATATACTAAATAACCCGGATATTAAACTTTCATCCGGGCTATAAAAGCTGTGAGATTTTTACCCAAATCTGACTTACCTCTATTAGCCCGGGCGTGTAGATTTGGGGTCCGGGCTCTTTACCTATTATCATATCAATCAATCGCCCGGACCCCATATGCTCTATATCCGGGCTATAACATAAAAAACGCCCGGGCTAAAAGCCCATTTTTCTACTAGTGATGGTTGTCAACTATTTACCCTAAATAATATACATATATGGGTTAAATCTATCTATATATTAATATTACTAATTCTGTTAGCATTTTGCTGACGTGTCACGCCCACAATTAAAGTTGAATTTTTTATTCAAATGGTATTTTCTTATTGGTCAATATTATTACTGAAATTATTTGTTTTCTATTTTACACATATTTGTTTCCTATTTTTCATACGAAAATTATTTAAATTGATATGCTTATATCAATTTTTGATCTATTTTAAATATATTTATTTCCTTTTGTTCATAGAAAAGATTATGTATATTGATACGTCGGACCACAATTTTGGATATTATTAGTCTGTGTAGTCTTTTATATCATTATTTCATTAATATCATGACTTTCTTTATACATTTCATTCATATCAATAATATTATATATTTCTTTTTAAAATTAAAATTTATTATACAATATAGACATCTTAAATTTTTATTGATTTTTTTTAAATATTTTTGGACGTAGAAGCAAAACATCATTAATTTTAAGAAGAAATTATTTTTGCACCAGTTAACCATCAAAATTTGAGGAAAATAATTATCCAAAATGAATATTTTAAATCTATACTTATTCTGCACATTCTACATGACATCTATATAAATTTTTAACAAAAGATTTTTGTAGAGAGAAATTACATTTATTTTAAACATCTTAAATGCCTATTTGGAATACAAAAAAAAAACATTTTAAGATCTACAAACAAAAATTGAAGAATTTTAAGAAAAGAAAATGTGAAATTTCCATATATTATCATTTAAAAATAAATAAATAAATACTCTTTTATGATTAATTTTGAGTGTTTGGCTTCAAATATCGAAGAAAAATAATATTTATCCCCAAAATGAATATTTTACATCTATATTTATTTTATACACCCTACATGTGCCTTATTATAATTTCAATCTTTTAAGACCTGCAATATTTTTATAAAGTTATTACGTAAAAATAATTAATTTGTGAATATTTGATTTCAAAAATTAATTGTAAAAATCAATTAGAGTCAAAAAAGTTTTTTTCACAATTTACTTATTTTAAAAGTTACTTAATACTTACAAACATTACTTATTTTACATCTTAGATGAGACATCTTAGATCATTTTTTTTTTATCATCTTACCTTTATTTTCTCTATTTATTTCTCTATGTTTCTAGCCACGTTTCTCATGAAAATAATGAATAAGTTATGTATATTTACATAACTTGAAAAGTATTAGCAAAATCATGTGCTTATGATTTTTTTGATCATTATATGACAACTTTTATTTTCTTTTTTAGTTTTATCCTAATGATAATAATTATATATGCATTTCAAATTATAATAGGTGGTGTGTTTGAATTTTATTACTACTTTACCTTATTAAATCATTTTAAAAATTATATTATCTCTCTTTCCAATTATAAATTAAAAAACAAAAATACTTTAAACGTGTAATTTTTGTTGTAAACAAGTATATATTAATATAGTATTATATAGATATATAGAATGATGTTCAAGTTGAAATGAATCAAAATCCTGTGCCTTCAAGGCACGAGTATTACACTAGTTTTAACTAAAGTAACTACTAACTATAGGTGGTCAGTACAGGGTGGAGGTCGGCAGGGACGTGAGACCATCTTCAACTATGGAAAATCTTTTACCCTTTTTTTTTCCTCTGTCCATCCTAATTTTACACATCATTTATTTTTTTTTATTTAATTTTATTATCATTTTTTCTACCTTATCATAATATCTTACCTTGACTTTTTGATTAAAAAAGGAAAACAAAATCACAAAAGAGAAGAGGTTATATCTCTCTATCAAGGTAACACCTTTCATCCCCTTCCCTTAAGGTATATCCCACGACCTTAAGGTGAGCAAAACTCATAGTTGCTCATGCTCTGAGGTGGATCAAGCTAATCCCTTAAATCGAAGTAGAAAAATATGTTCTTTTTAGTCTTTTTTTTATTAGGTAAGAATTCGACTTCAGATATAACTGAAACTTAATGGCCAACCAAGCCGACAAACGGGTGAACCGTCGAAAAACCATAACAAATAAAATATATAATTGTGCAAACTTATAGGGGCAATTTCCATATAGGCCACGAAATTAGGCTATATTAGGAATCCGTCTCCCACCCTCTCCATATTTGGGATTTGTCCACCGAAATTTTCATCTTGCTGAAACCGAAACACACAGAAAACCTTGCCACACACGCATTCTCCTCTTCATCCTAGCTGCTGTAAATTCATCGATCGACAAAGTAACGTTGAATTGCTGCTGTAAATTGCTGAATTGCTTCTACTACGTAAGCATATCGACAAAGTAAGCAATCACAGCAGAAGGTAAGCGTTGTCGCTCGTTTTTTCCTGTAATTTTGGACTATTCTTCAGCAATGTTCTTCAAAATTTTGATTATGCTATTAATTGATTACAGATCTGGTCTGATGTGATCGAAACTAAGAGATTTTCGGTTTGCTGAAACACGGATTTTCGATTTTTCTGCTACAAGTAACGTTCCAACAGATCTGTTATGATCGTTTATATTATTTCTGTTGTGATCTCTTATAGATCAATACTTTCTATCAATTTATTATAGTTCAATACTTTCTGTTGTGATATGTTGTGAGGGCGCAAAGTTTCTACGAGATCTGCTGAAACTAACAGAATTCCTGTTTTTTTAATTGCTACTAAAAGTGTTTTTGCAAGTATATGTTTCGATTTTCTATATAACATTAGCATGTGGAATGAAACTATCGTTTTCGATTGCTGAAAATGTGGAATATTGATCTCATGTGGATTGCAGTTATCTGTTTTTAGTTGTTTTCAACAGCTCTGTTTTTTAGTGTTTCTGAAGGTATATGTTCGTTTTTGCGGAAATGCATTCCAATTATATTTCAAGTACTTTAATACTGTCAAACAATCAATTGCAGGGGTAGAAATGTCATCAAACATTGTAACTGTTGTGTATGGGGGAAAGTGGAGAGTTGCTGAAACAAGATTACTGTTCGATGGAAACACTACTTCAAAGGCTTTTGTGCTAGAGGATACAATCACTTTATTAACCTTGAGGGACAAGGTTTGCAGCAGATTCAATGTTGATGAATCAGTTGAATTGGAATTCAGCCATTTGCACCCCTTCAAGACATTGAGAGCACCACTTAAGGTAGATTCTGATGTTGATTTAAAAGAATTCTTGTTGTTGAGTAAGCTGGATGGAGTGAATTTTTCTGTAGAGTTGTGTGTCACAAACACCTTGCCATTGGATATTGTTGGCCATGAGTTTCAATTTACTGTTGAAACTGTTGAGCTTCCTGAAACTGATGAGAGATATAGCACCAATTTGGATATAATAGAAAATGTCTCTATTTTTGATGAGAATCAGGATGTGCCACAAGATGATATGGATGCTGACAGATTTTCATATTCCTCTAACGCTGAAAATAGTGAATCATTTTCAGATAACTCCAATGATGGGTATTGGAATGAGCGCTATGAAATGATGAATAGAAAAAGGAACACGGTTGATGAAAGGGGTGCTGGAAGCTCTATCACGGACAGTATTGTCAACCGTGTCACTCAATGCCCAAGGGTTATGTATTTTGGAAAAACATTTGAATCTAGACAGGCAGTAAAGGATGCTCTATACATTATGTCTATGACATACATATTTGGATTTGAGGTTAAAAAATCAACACCAAAATATTATAGAGCAGCATGCATAGACAGAAATTGTGATTGGAAATTGCATACAAAGAGAATTTCAGCTATTTGTCATGAGGTGATATTGTATAGAGATATACACACATGCACATGGGATACAAGAACAAGACACTCCAGGCATGCACCATCCAATGTTATTGCAGGCCTCATACAGTCAAGGTGTATACTGTTTCAGCAGTTAGTTTCAGCATTTTAGTTTCATCTTTCATTTCAGCACTATATTTATTGTTACTGATTTCTGTGTTTTCAACAGTGGATACACCCCAAAACAAATTATTGATAAGATGAGAACAGACCACAAGATCTCAATTACTTATTGGAAGGCATGGAAGTCAGCACGAATAGCTCAAGTGAGGGAAAAAGGGTCGCCGGAATCAAATTTTGCTGCCTTGCCGTCATATTGTCACATTCTTATGGAGAAAAATCCAGGAACAGTAGCTCTCATTAAAACAGACAGTGAAGAAAGGTTCGAATACTTATTCCTGTCTTATGGACAATCCATTAGAGCATTTCCCATCTTAAAAAAGGTATGTATATGTACATAATCATTTATAATTTAGCAAAATTATGGTGATTTCAGTATTTAAATTGTTCCCGTCTTATTTGCAGGTTGTTGTAGTAGATGGCACATTCTTAACAGGGGAATATAAGGGTACATTGCTTGGAGCAGTTACCCAAGATGCAAAAATGAAATTATACCCGCTTGCTATTGGGATTGTTGACACAGAAAATAATGCATCTTGGGAGTGGTTTTTCCAGCAACTCAGTAAAGTTATACAACCTACAGATGATTTGGTGTTTGTTTCTGATAGGCATTCCAGCATTTCTAAGGCCATCAAAAAGATATACCCTAATGCTACCCATTGCGTATGCATGTGGCATTTGAAGCAGAACATCCAAGCAACTTTCAAGAAAAGGCATCTTGCAGACATGTTCCAACAGGCTGTTGAAACCTACACTGTTGGTGATTTTGCACACCAATTTGACCGTATAAAAGAAGAATGCCCAAAAGCCTAGCAACATATTTGATATCCGCGGGGCTGGAGAGGTGGGCAAGAGCGCATGCAAAGGGTAATCGGTATAACATGATGACATCCAACAACGCTGAAAGCTTAAACTCTGTTTTGAGTGGTAAAAAAAATTGCCCATTGTTGCACTGTTGGAGTTTTTTAGAGATAAGTTCACAGAGTAGTCTCAAGATAGAAGGAAGTCTGCAGCACTGAATACACAGAGAGTCTCCCCTGCAATAATGAAAATGATCCAGGAATTGCAAAAGGATGTCGGTGCATACACTGTAAAGCACTTGAGTGAGTCTGTATTTGAGGTTATTGGAGAAGGTACGCGGACTATTGTTGATCTTTCAGCAAAACAATGCACCTGTAGGGTGTTTGACATTCAAAAAATCCCATGCATACATGCTCTGTCGGCGATAGTGTCTAAAAGGCTTGATGTTGCAGATTTTGTTGCTGGTTTCTACACAAATGAAGCTTGGATTTTAGCACATGCTGAAACCATATATCCAGTCCTCCCTGATGATGAAATAAACCTTCCTGAGTATATTAAACAGATTAAGTGTTACCCCCCCCCCCCCCCCCCCCAATGTAAGGAAGAGATGTGGTCGACCTCCTCAGAAAAGGAAACTTTCCAAGGGAGAGTTTGTGAGAAGAGCAAAATACAGTAAGGAATGGCTTCAAAGGGAGAACAGGAAGAATTCAAAAGCTCAACACCAATGAAGCTGGCTACAGAAAAAATGTGTTGATTTTAATTTTTAGTTCAGTTTTACACTGTTTCAGCAATTTGATATGAATATTACGAGATGCTTTGTGTTTTTTTTAATCAGTTGTACTCTGTGTCATTGCTTTGCTATATCATATTGTTTTTAGTTCATTATGTTTACCATTAATTGCTATGCTTAAGCTTTGTTCTAGGCAATCATCTCTGTTTCAGCTTGAAAAATGTGCTGAAAACAAATGTCCTGGCGGAAAATGCTGAAAACATAACTTGAACAACTATGGCACCTTGACAGACGCAATAAGTACCCTCTTTGGAGATTATATATCTGTGTTTCTCTAACATATGGCAACTTAACATTGTATGTTGGTGTCGACTTGAAAACATAACTTGTTGAAACAACATGCTGAAACAGGAAAACTAAAAAATTTGCATTATACCATTAACTAAATGTCTATTTAATAAGCTCAACACCAGATAGATACAGAAAAATAATGATGATTTTGATTTTTGGTTGACTTATAAACTGTTTCAGCAACACAGATATGGTGAAGTATTTTACTGAAATCCTTGCTGGAACAAACTAGCAAAAAACAATGCTGAACCAGAAATGCACACACAATTTACATTAAAACATTAGATAAAATGTCAATTCCAATGGCTTCAAAGAGTGCCACTGAAAACGCATCCAAAATGATACAAAATACCAACAGTTGTCTAGAATATCCCACGGAAATACATCTAAACCACAGCTACGTTAGAATGTCTTGAAATTCCTAAATCTGATAGACGGTGTTACACACAAGATGCTATTAACTAGAATTTAAAGCTCCATTTCTCTTGAATCAAGTCTGAGACCATAAGTTCTCGGTATCGAAAGATTCTTTCATTGGTAAACTTCCTGACATCTCCCCCAAACACTAGTGCCTCGATTGCTTTCAGTACAAAGACCCCACAAGATGCGCTGCAAAAAATGAAACAAAACATATTGATAACAAGCACAACAACATAATGCTTCTAAAAGACTTTAAAAACATTGTAAATGTAGGTTTCCATACCCCGTTGTATCGTGCACTAGATCGGGGACCTTGTTAATGTGAAATGTAGACGGTTGAAAATTTGGGATCACACCAGCCTTATCCAAGTGAATTGGCAACCACTCAGCCATCCCGCGCAGATGATCAACAAGCTTTTCAGCAGACACAAGGTAGTGGTTGAAGTCATATGCATTTATAACCTTTTCAGCAAGATTTATCTCCAATGCAATCCAGTGCTCATTGTTTATGTTGAAAGGGGTGTAGACCATTTTTGCAGACTCCCAACTCTTGGGATAATCACTAGGATATAAGCCCAGGAAGTAGCTAGCAGTGAATTGTTCAATAGGTGTTGTTTTTTCGTAAGATGACGTGCATTCTGGAAGATATTTCTGATGAAAAATAGGATCCATCACGACAATGCCTTCAAATCTACTAGGATCTTCACTGACTCTCTTCCTCATGTGAACCAGTCCAGCTTCAAGGTGCTGAAACAGTAAACAGTTTAAGGTGCTGAAATTCATATAAACAGAAATACATACATAGTTACATTTACTCGAAAAGATGCTGAAAAGAAAAACAGTTTCAACATACTTACATCTATATCAAGCCAACCATCCTTCCTAACAATGTTATTAAAAAATGACTTCTCTTTTCTGGATCCCATTAAAAGTACTGAAAAATCCCTGCACATATTATTACAAGATTTAAAAATCGGGTCCGAGCACTCGAAATATATATATATTGCTAGAGCACTCGAAAACACACATGAAAATTTAAGATGGACATACCTTGAGCTTTTAACACATTGATACATGAAGTCATGGTCAACCTTGCTGAGCAATGATTTTTTTTTCAACATGCTTCGGGATCCTTAACTTTTCAGCAACAAACAGGCTCACCAGAAAACTACTTGCTTTTGGAAGACGCTTTGAACGCCTGAAGTTTTCAATTTCTTCAACACATTTAGGATCTTTGGAAATTGTATCCCACTGAGTGCATGGCTTCTTCAACAAGTCTTCATCGTCACTTTCACCATCACTTAAATGTATTGTTTTTCCAAGGGGTGGGGTCATTAAGTCACCAGCAGCATCTTTGCTTGCAACATCTTTTGTTGCTTCAGCATCACCCATTTCAGCATCTTTGTCTAGTTGCCCATGAGGTGATGCAGCTTCAGCATCAACCATTTCAGCATCTTCTATTCCATCAGCTTTGGGTTCAATATTTTCTGTTGCATTAACCTTGGTTTCAGCAACTTCATTTTCAGCAACCTTCGTTTCAGCAACCATACTTTCAGCAACCTTTATTTCAACAACTTCAGTTCCAGCAGCCTTGACTTCAGGACCACCAACCACCTTCCTCAACCCAACAGAAACTCCATCGTCTAAGCACTGTTCCCCACCCTTCAACTCAAAATCAGAGTCACGCCCTAAGTCAACAGCATATACATGCCCTGAAGATGAGTCTAATGACTTCTGCCCTTCAACAAGGGTAACAGGTATGATCTCATTCACAGATGCTGAAACATTTGTACCAATTGGTTGACCTAGAATCTCAGTAGGTACCTCTTCCCGAATTTCATCCAACACCTCATTCACAGCCTTTGAAATTGCTGGATCACAAGTTGCAACATTGGATGACTGGGTCTTAAACTGCATTGACTCTTGCATTGTTAACTTATTTTCTAAGGAATCTACCTTCTTCAGCAGATTATCAACAACATTCACCAACTTTAAACATCCTGACAAACGTTCCTCAAGCATCTCCACCCTCGCAGATAAATCAGAGACTCTTTGAGGCAACTCTTCAAGCTTATCTAACCTCATCTGTATTTCTTGCAACCAGCCAGGATGTCCCCCTTGTTTGCTGAAATCATCAGTCTGAGCACCACCCACATTCTTCCACGCTCCTTCCAAGTGATCATCTCTGGCAACGTTCTCAGTCCCTTCATTGTTTATGTAGTCATTAGTTTCAACATTCATTGCATCGTCCCCTCCTTGAGCCACACCCCCCTGGGAACCCTCTGCTACTATATCATTAGCATCATCGTTCCCATCCTTAAATAATAAAGATTCCTTTGCAGGTGCAGCTTCGATGGCCGGCCTCAATGCAGTTTCAGCAACTCGATGAAAGGATGGACATGCAACTTCAATTGGCATAAACAAATCACTGGAATCTTCAGAAACAGATTTACCTCTCTTACGAAATACAAACCTAGGTTTCGCAATTGCATCTTCAACAGTTGGTGGTTTCTTTGCAGCTGACATTTTCTTACCCCTTGTCTTCTTCTTTTTTCTAGTAGAACCAATTTCATCAACTTGTTTTGTTGAAACTAAACCAGCAGACCGACCTCTCCGCGTTGGCGTAGGTTTGCTTGTTTCAATCTTCTGTTTCTTCACCAATGGCGGCGCTTTACTCGCAGTCTTTCACTTCTTCGAACCTGCATCACCTCCACTTTCATTGCCATCTGACTCTTCATTGACTTCTTGTTTTTCTTCGCCTTGGGTTTCAGCAGAAGGTATATCCAATGATAAATCACCATCTGCATAGCAATTGAACCGTCTCCAGTATGCTCTTGTCCTAAGTCTCCAATAATCATACAGCTTATCTGCCTCGGGTTGGGAAAATATAGGTTCAGTCATGTGATCAAGAATGGGGTGAGGAACTTCATCTTCAAATACCATTCCTGGGGACCTTGCAAACTCCCCAAAGGTTGGGAACATGGGTGCCTAAACAACCAACAATATTAACACACAATAAGACAACTGAAATTATAAAAATGAAATTAATAAAAAAAGAAGATTGTATAAAGATAGATCCGAGACAAGAATAATACCACATCGCCATCAAACAACTCTTGCGCTTCAATGTAAGTATGTCGTAACTTACACTCCCACCGAAGAGAATATGGATCACCCACACGAACTTTGAAATCGCAAAGAAACTTATCAGAAATCACCTGGAAAGCCTCCAATATCCAAGCCTACAAATATAACCAAACAAGCAGATGCTGAAACATACAAATGCTGAAACACAAATATTGTTGAAACATAAATGCTGAAACAAACAGATGCTGAAACATATATGCATGAAGTTAAATTACCTGAAAAGCATAAATATATCCAAACAATTCATATGATGGTCTCGGATCAGATCGATCACAAACTAGAACCTTCTTTAAATACTTCACAACCAAAGAATAAGACAACCTCCCCCATGGATACAGGTCACATTTCGCTGGATTGCATACAAGAGCAGCATGATCTTTCTTAACACTTTTAGAACGCTTGAACAATAAGATCTTCTCGATAATCAACAACTTTGCCATCTGAAGCTTCTTTGTAGACGATTTTCTACATGTTTTAAATGCCTCCAACAACTCATCATGGGTACACTTTGACTGCTTCCGCCCCAGAAAATGAGACCATGCAAATTTCGCAGGCGGTTTAACTTTAGTATCAATGACAGGAAGCCCTGTAATTGCATGAAACTCTACCAGAGAGAAACGAGCAACTAGACCATCAACCTTGAACCACAATTCATGCAGCTTATCACTCTTAATCAAACGTAGCATCATTTGATGAATCAACTGAAAATTAAGTTTCATCTTATCTCTTTGAACAAAAACCCATCCAAAGCAGCTTCTCCTCAGCAACTCAAAATCAGATTTGGACAGATGTTCCTCTATAACATTACAGACATCTGGGGCGCAGTAAACATTGGATTTTGCACAAAATCTATCCTTTACAGGAATGCAATACTGCAATCTCTGTTAAAAACACACATTCATAAACATGAATAAACATAAAAACACACACAAAGGGGGATAAGGTATGGAAAACAAAAATATACTCACATCGAATTGACATTTATATTCTTGAAGATCACTTGCAGAGGCATTAACATCTAAAAAACACAGACAAATAATACACAACAACCGTTTCAGCATGAATAGAGACAACTGCTGAAATAGGTCTTTTACATATTATGCTGAAATATGCATTTATGCTAAAATCAAAGACAAAGTACCACATGCATGTATACATTTCATACCAAAACACAACAAAGCATAAATACAAAACTTTAGAACAAAAACGACACATCTCTGCTTGAAGGATCGGATGAACTGCTACCTTCAACTGAAGGAACCTTCTCAGAAGAGCTTTTCTTCACTGCAAATCAGATACATTCGATATCAAACACAGTAATAAGAGGGAAAAAACGACAAACATGCATAAACGACATAAACACAGAATACAAACCGTCATATGCGGAATCACTTCCGGTTTTGCTGTCAACCGCGGCAACATCAACTCCTTCCCTCTCATCGGAGTCCTTGTTCTCTTAAAATCGACAAAAATTGAAAAGAAATGTCAGTTTCAACTTCAAAACAAGTACAAAATTAAAAACACAGATAACACACCGCCATTTGAAGGATCGCTTGAATGTTTATGCTCGATTGCACCAACACCAGGTCCCTTGAGGTCGCCGGCGACTTTGTTCTCTGACACTAGAGCAAAATCGAAGAAGAATCGTCGGTTTCAACCGCAAAAGTCGCTTGGGAGAGGATGGAGAAAAGAGAGCGAATCGTACGACAGAAGCCAAGAGACAAACAGAGTGAGGAGAGAGAGGGCGGTTTCCAGTAAAAACCCTTATATATGGGAGGGCAATTTTGTCCAAAAAAATTTACGGGGACAAAAGCCCAATATGACGGAGTTGGGGGACAATAGCTAAATTGGGGAGAAAATTTGCGCCTTCGGCGCAAATTTTCTCAAACTTGTACTCCCTCCGTTCAAGAATACATAGCCTTTTAGGCCTTAAAACTTTATCAAAAATATGTATAGGTAATTATTACCTTCCGTCCATTCACTATTTTAACCTTTAATAATAATGATTAGATTTAAGATGTAAAATAGGTTTCTTAATTAGCGTGCATGAGCCTAAAAGGCCATGTATTCTTGGACATTATTCTTGGACATTAGATACACGCACTAATTGGGTGGTCGTCGACATCTTGTAAGCACTTTATCGAGGGGGGGAAATTTGATCGATGAAATTGCAATTGAAGTACAGCAACATCCAAAAAAGTTGAAACAGATCGTATACAATATAGTACTACATTAATACAGTATATTACAGTATCGATCATCATCTTAATTGTTCTTCCTCCCCAATCATTACTCCACAGAAAACCAAACCCCAAATGATCGAATCCCACAAAGCATATTTCAAATCAAATGTATAGGAGCTTGATTGACAAAAGATACAGACACCACAACTGGGATTTATCCTATCATATCAGTGTATATATATATATATATATATATATATATATATATATATATATATATATATATATATATATATATATATTCTCCATTATTATATGTATATAGTATAACTTAGCTAGGGTTAACAAACGGACGATACACGGTGTGATTTTAGGGCCGGCCGGCGGTAAAAATCAAGTTATGAAAAGCAAAAGGGCGCCGGCCAATTAAATAAAACCAGCAGCTAATAAAAAAAAAGGTCAATAAATTAAGACATATATTTATATATATTCAATTAATTGCGGTGATAAATATGAATAGTTACTTGCTAGTAAAAAAAACTAGCAAATAATTAGAATTAATTAAAAACTAAGTGTTAATTTCAAGTGTATGGATTAGGAAGATCTAGAATAATGAAGGAGCATGACATGATCCACCGTAGACGACTGCGGAAGACATGCCATAAGCTGATGTCCTCCGCCACCATCTCCTCCTCCGACCCTTCCGCTCCATATCTCGTCTCTTACTTGCTGCATTGTCAAGTTTGGCTCCAGTTGTCGACCTCTACATCTTATCTCTACCTGCATCATCCATCACTCGTTTTTTTTAAATATACGTACCTCTTATATCATATGGTCCATTTTACTACTAAAAAAGTGTGTATGTATATATTTCATATGCATATACAACTACATAGATGGAGGAGATTAGTCAATGCCGATATTTGTATTTATGTGTATTTATGTACATATATCATCACAAATACATTCAAGATGGACAATAAATTTCCCTTTCACTTCAAATCTACATCAGATCTTGAAGACCAATCATGTAATTATCAATCCAAAGAAAAGGGTTAGCATAAAATCCTCAAAGGATTATATATTAATTAATCAAACTGCAGTGGGAAAATATATACCCACCTACTATTTTATACCTAATTAAAACAAAATCCTCCATTTCTCTATTCACCTTCCTCGTCAGTCGACATAACACGCACTCGTGTAAATGCAATCAATTTTATTTATTTTTTTTAAAAAAGGGAGTACAGTATATAACTTTAGATAGTGATTTAATGACGTCATTCTTTCATCATGCTCACGCACGCCCCACAACATCCTACGGAGTTAAATTGAATTTGTAGCTGCTAAAAATATATATTCCCAGAAAATATAAATATACAAATATGTAATGGATTCAGCTTTCAAGTGTTAACGTCTACTTTACCCATCACCTTCTTTTTTATTCAATTTTTTCCCCCTCTTCTTTACTTTACTCGAAGGCGATCTTTAATTTATTAAATAAAATCTAAAAATGTGTATATAAAAATGGTCGTGGATTGTCAATTCCAGCAAAAAAGCAAGCAAGATAGAGCATAAAACACACATTCTCCCTAAGGTTTTTCAGTCTTCAATTCGTAGCGTAACTACGGTCAGGCCGGGCAGCATGCATGCTGCCCGTGTTCATCATTTATAAGGGCCCCCGCCATACTTTGTTCCTAAGCCACCATCGCTCGATCCTCTCCCTTCGATTAGAAACTTAAAATTAATAAAAGGGCAAATTGCATAAAATAGCACGAACTTTATGGGTGGTTGCACTCAGTGGCACAAACTTAAAAAAATACAAAAATAATCACAAACTTTGGGGTTTAGTTGCATCTAGTGGCACATACCCCATATCTCGCTAATGTTGACTAGTGGGGGTGCTTACATGAATTTTTTTTAATTAAAAAGACATATAGCTATATATGAACTAGTGAAAAAGCTTACATGAGATGTGCCCAAATTATGAAACTAGCTAGGTTTCAATTTTATTCGTTATTTCATGTAATTCCAAATCAAAGATAATTGTGACAAATATAGCATTTCCAAATTAAAATAACTAGTAACAAATTTTAATTTGCAAATGTTATATTTGTCACAATTATCTTTGATTGTGAATTACATGAAATAAAAAATAAAATTGGAACCTAGCTAGTTTCATAATTTTGACACTTCTTTTATGTCTTTTAATTTTTAAAAAAAACCATATAAGCATTCTCATTAATTCATATCTCGCTATATGTCTTTTTAATTAAAAAAATTCCATGTAAGCACCCCCACTAGTCCACATTAGCGAGATAGGGGGTATACGTGCCACTGACCGCAACTAAACACCAAAGTTGGTGATTATTTTTGTATTTTTGTAAGTTCGTGCCACTGAGTGCAACTACCCTTAAAATTCGTGCTATTTTATGCAATTTGCCCTTAATAAAAAAATAAAAATCATACCCTCTTAGGCTCTTACAAGTCGTATTCTCACTGGAAATCTACGTATGTTGATCTAATTAATTAATATAGTTTAACCACACTATATGTAATATGTGTACATAACTCTACGTTGCATAATTAATCTAGAATATATAAATAATAAATTAATTCATTTTTTTTAATAACCTTAAGGCATATATTAAGCGTCCTTATCAAGAAATATTTTTCAAAGATTAATTATTAGTTTTTTTAGGAAAAATGGACAAAAATAATACGAACTTTGAAATTGACAGTTTCATATGTATTATTTTTGGTTAATAGGACGATAGTTCATATATGAAACTGTCGATTTTGAAATTCATATTATTTTTGGCCAAAAGTTGATATTTGGTATTATTTTTATCCATTTTTTTTATATAGATTTATTAGGATTTACTCAAATGAAATTTAAGAAAATTTTCCTAATTACTAAACACCAAAATAAACAAGTCAATAGTTTTACTCCATTGAAATGTTTTCAATGTTTATATATTTGGATTAAAATTCCCAATTATATATAGTGATTCTATTTATCACAGTCGTCTCTAGGATTTTCTTGTGCATTTTTTCAGCGAGCGAACTCTCTCTCATCGTTGCGATACATCATCACCTGTTTCTTGAAACCAACCTTGCTTTGAGTTGCCAGTCGATCTCCCTAGCTATGTTCTTTTTGATTGACTGTTTGATTTCTCTACCTTATTTCTTTTGTTGTGCTTGTTTTACGAGTTTAATGAGTACCGTTTTTATATCGGTACTCTCGATCTACTAGACACGTCGTATAGTATATTTTAAATCACTTTAATTTCTGTTTCAAAAATAAATCGTGATTCTATTAATTTGTACCCGGTTGTAGTTGCAAGTATAGCATTATTAAATATTAAAATTTTATTATTTATAAAAATACATAGATAAACTTATATTATTACTCCGTACTCAACCTAAACCCAAAGTGTCCCGACTTGCTCATACATGTCTATACGAAAACACATATATATGTATCCATACAAATTAAGATTTCAGCTCATTAATTTTAACTATAGGCTAATTTTAATTTACAATATAATATAATAAATTGATTGAATTATATATACTCATCTGTTAATTAAAACTTATTGTTTATTATTTATACACGCTTTTTTAGAATGATAAAAACTATATAAAATAATAAACATTTTTTTTACATTTGGTTTTATAAATTCATACTTAATTGTAATAAGTATGAAATTATTTTAAAAAATTATTAAAATTTTTAATATTTTATACTATAGTTTTTAACATCTCAAAAAGCGTGAATGAATAGTAAAAAGTCAAGTTTTAATTAATTATCGGAGGGAGTATTTGATAAGATATTATGGTGTTTTAATTCGGGAATTATGGCTTTAATTTGTTAATATCAAGTCAAAAAGCTAAAGAAGGGAAAAAAAATTGTACAAGTAATTACTAAAAGTCATATACACTGCTTCTTCTCCTTCTTTTTAATTAATTATCGGAGGGAGTATTTGATAAGATATTATGGTGTTTTAATTCGGAAATTATGGCTTTAATTTGTTAATATCAAGTCAAAAAGCTAAAGAAGGGAAAAAAATTGTACAAGTAATTACTAAAAGTCATATACACTGCTTCTTCTCCTTCTTTTTTTTTTTTAAAAAAAAAGGTTTCTCTCATCAAATTCATAAATCACTTGCAAAAATATATACTACCTCTGTCTCGTAAAACTTGTCATTTTGCTTTTGAAATGTTTTTTTAAGAACAATAAAAACTATATAAAATATCAATGATTTTATTAATTTTTTAAAAAAATTCATACTTAATACAATTATCTATAAAATTATAATGGAAATTTTTTATTAAAAAAGTAATATTTTATAGAGTTTTAGGTTTTTAAAAAACGTGTCAAAAAGTAAAACGACAAGTATTTTGAGACAGAGGGAGTATAAACTACTAGTCCGTGTTTACTATCAGCGTACACAATCTCACAATTAACTGTGAAAACTAATCACATACGAGAACATGGTTAGGGATGAGAATATGAAGCAGTGGAGGAACAAAATTCATGTCAAAGAGCATTAGGTTGGGCCGCAAAGGATTTGGCAGTGATCGTATTCATTCCCCACCCCCATTAATTCTTACACCATATATGATTTGTTTTTCCTAATCTCTTTCACTTTATCTTTTGTTATGCTTGTCTTCTTGGTTTGTTATGTGTTCATATTTGTGTTTGGGTAACTCGAAAACACTCTTTCGACGTACTCAGGGAAAGAGTGCGTACAAATTGATCTCCCAAACTCTATTTAATTTTTTTTAAAGAATGCTCTAGAGATTTACGCTTTAAATATTATAATAGGGTTTCTCTAATGGTTTAATCTCTAGATCGAGTTTATGCACTCAATTTTACGGTTTTATTATATGAATTTCAATAAATTTAATTTTTATGCTGCACCAAACTCTTTTGCATTGTGTATATATATAGCCATATAGGTGATCACGTATAAGTACCGTTGACATCAATTATTCCACATTAATTCCATATACTTAAATACGGAGTATGATTAACCAACGAATTAGTAATTAGTAGAGAAATTGTTTTTTTAATTGTAGAAGCTATAGCATAGAGAATTGAAAGGAACTTGGTCAAATATATGTCTACAATAATTAACATATATAGGGTATATTTGTATGTATATATCACTGTCGATCAACAACTACAGGAATAATTTTAACATTTTTATAATTAATATGCAATAATAAATTTAAAATACATATTTGACATGTACGTGAATGTGACAATCGGCCGGTTGTTGCATGTAATGCAATACTTTTCTCCTACGTAAATTAATTAGTTTTTTTTTTGGGTTGAAAAAATATAATAAGATGAAGAAAATTTTACAGCATATTCATTTTTATGGGTTATTGGGTTTTTCCTTAATATATATATATTGGTCCAGACCGGTGTAGAATGAATGAAGGTCTTTGGGTTAGAGGAAATGATCAAAGTCAATTTTCAATAATTCGATTTCAAGTGCATGCACCACTCACCGTCTTTCACGTGCCTTTTCATTTCTTTATTTTTTACCCTACAAATCCACCATTTAGTTTTTTTTTCTTTATTAAAAATATTATATATTTACTAATTTACATAAACCTCGCTATTTTTATGCTTGCATAAATTTAGAATATACTATTAAAAGCATAATTTAATTTTATGTTTGGGTTTTCTAATTTATGTCTTTTTTTAAGTCAGTTTTTTTCTTAAGACATACTATATATATATATATATTACTAGTACATAATTTGAAAAAAAAATCTAAAAATATATAATCTTAAAAATATAAATTATAAAATCCAATAAAATCATTCTAACTAAAGAGGCTTATAAATCTATATCCTTAGGTATATACTGAAAAAATATTTTAAAGTATTGCAATTAGAGCAACATTTTTCTATACATATACACATTAATTTAGTCATTTTAAAAATAATTTTATATAGGCTTGGACATTATAGTACTATTT
This sequence comes from Persicaria tinctoria, assembly GCA_037127255.1. NCBI lineage: Eukaryota > Viridiplantae > Streptophyta > Magnoliopsida > Caryophyllales > Polygonaceae > Persicaria > Persicaria tinctoria. The sequence continues at coordinate 28,394,509 of JBANSL010000016.1, read as the reverse complement.
TTAAAAAAAAAATTTAAATCAAATTCCTTAAACTATACTTATAGTTATATGACACATGTTAAAACAAACCCATTTCACTAGAGTTTGGATCTGGTGCAATATTGCACCATATATAAATATTCATCCCTTATCAAAGATTGTTTTAGAAAAAATAATAATTTTGTTGACGTAGGTCCTGGAGGCTGGAATAAATTTTTTTATACCAAAAACATGGTTAAAATTTATTAAATTCCACCCTACAAGAATACCAATTCCATTTTACTCTTCCTTATAAATCATGGATGGAAATATATGGCAATGATTCCGGCCCAATGGTTTCACACATCATTTTACATTTTTTTAACACAAACATAGTATATAATTTTAAATATAACAATATTTAATTATTTAATTTGAAAATTGATCAATTAATCACATCATTTCAATATATTCATTACACATTGTATTAATTTGCAAATTTGTCTAAATATCAAGTTTGTGGTACATAGATGCATATAGCTTCTAATTAAAGATCAAACCCTAAATTGCCAAACCTAAAAGTAAGTAAAATTAAAAAAGCAAGCGAAAATCCACGAAAGCATGACGAAATAGATCATCCAAATGATCAAAGCAAGCATATATATAAGACATCGATAATGACATGCAGAATCCACGTGTAATGTAGCATCAACCTAATAAGCCAATGTTGAACTTACAAGTTCCAAAAAGGTAAAGTAAAGCAAGAAAAAAGCATTTCAAGTTAAGCAAATTGAAAAGTCAATTATATATATATATATCAATGCACTAGCTAGTTCACATATTACACATGGTTTCTTGCTAATAAAACAAAATCAACCTAGCTAACTACCTAGCTTCAAGGTACTTAGGTCACTCCATCAATTAATAAATTATAAATTGTAAAAACAGCAGCACCATTTTTTTTTAAAAATTATTATTATGAAAAACCTAAATAGCTGGTGAAGTTAAGAACTTCATCATCACATCAATAGTCTTATAATTAATTAGTAGTTTTTTTAATCTATAATTTAAAGAAATAGGTTAAAAATAAGATTAGAGAGATTTCAATCTATAAACCATATATAGAAAAATCATTTTAAAAATGGTTAAAGTATTAAAATTTAAAAATATTTTAAAAAAAAATTTAACTCCTCTTACACGTTACTATATATAAATAATATTATATAATTATGAATTTTATAATTAAAATCATATTATGCATTTACATGTTACTGATATTATTGATGAAGCAATGAATTAATATATAAGTACAGAAGGAGAATAAAAGGCATGAGAATGCACATTTCAATCAGATTAAAGAAATTGACTATAGATATATATTACAATCACAACTTTTAATTATTATATTTGACTTATTAATGATATATACTAGTACAACTTAATCTTTGATGAAGACCGTGACACATGCATAATTAATTAATTTGTAAATTCGATAAGAGAATTTCAGAGAAGATAGAGTTTTGATAGTTTGATTGCTACGTTTCACAATCTATGAGGTCCTTTTAAATTATGTGAATGGGCCAATTTTGAATTATTCAAGGTATTTTATATTCTTCATGCAATCATGCAAAAGGAAATATTTGATTGTTGATTAATTTTAAATAAAAGAGTTATTTAATTTTAAATCAATCATATATAGTTCATGTTTACTTGACCCTCCCCCTATTCCCCTTGAATCATTAATTGATTTAGTGGTAGGTGTGTTAATTTCATAGGCAATATTACAGATATAAATAAATGTTTCAAGAAATTTCTTACAACTATTCCAGTCAAATACAAATGATTAATTATCTACCACTAAATAATGCACAATATTCAGTTTTAATCAATGCGTGTGTATTGTTATGAAACCATTATTGGTGGATGTTTTACCTCCTATAACTTCTACCTATATTGCTTATATAAGAGTTGTAACCTCACTTGAGAACATACATGAATGAGAAATCTCCCTCGATCTACTCCATATTGCTCTTCATAGATTACACTGGTCTATATGGTAGTTTTCCGTAGGTGTCTCATTGTATCCAGGACATTAGAGACTTTGCATTTACTCTCAATATAGATGGTCTTAGTGTTGATTTTGCCAAGATGATAGATCATATATATTCGGTCACCCTTATTGAGGATCTTCATGCCCTAGGATCTTCTGATTCCTCTTAGTGTGTGTCTATGTGAGTTTCAATGATCCCACACATCATCGATTCACATGAGTGACCGGATGCCACAGAGAAAAAAATATTTTATCATTAACTAACTTCTGGTTAGTGATAAGTTTCAATGGGATAAATGAGTATCAAATAAGCCATATATATACATTCTCATTTTTGTAAGACTTGCTTCTGCCTTCTGGCTAGTCATATGAGATTTTGGTGTTCAATACCATGTCAATTCATACATGTGTCATTGTTACTTAGATTTTGTTCCATTGAGTTTTTCTAGGCGAGGTTTTTAACTGGACAGTTTGTAATGTTAAAGGTGTACATCAAAGGGGGAGTGTTATGAAACCATTATTGGTGGATGTTTCACCTCCTATAACTCCTACCTATATTGCCTATATAAGGGTTGTAATCTCACTTGAGAGAACAGACATGAATGAGAAATCTCTCTCTACTCCATATTGCTCTTCATAGAAAGATTATTCTCGTTTGATATACCTCGTTTTATAACATGTATACATATATCAAACTATTGTCATTCTTTACCCTATAATTCTTGTTTGATCATTTGCAATTAAAAAAAAAACCTCATGATGAAGTATGTTATTTTAATTGGCGGATCCTGAAATTTCTTCTTAAAATAACATAAAATTATTGTTGGGAAATTGTTTGATGAGTCTATTGTTCTAATAAAAAATCACGGAGATCGAAAATACAAAACAATAAAAGAATTCAAAGAAAACAACCTAAAACATTATAAATGCATACTTAGAATTATAACATAAATTATACTTAATTTATTATATGATTGCCAAATATTTAAATATAATCTACTGATTTGAAACTCTCAAGTTTAATTATAGTATGAAGGAATGAAGATTAGTAAAAGATAGAAGTATCATGAGAAGTGATTTGTGTCTGTTCAATCTTCAAATGCTCATAAGTTTTTTACTTGAATATCGGATTTGAGCTTATAATATATAAAACCGAAGATATCGATTAGGTTTGGCCTAGCAAGATATATTCATGGAATCTAATAAAATTTTTCAAAATGTGTAAAGTAGAACTACCTAAAAAAACTAGATAAGATTTCTTTCGCTCCTTTTTCCACCAAAAAATCTCATATTTTTCTCACAATATATATAATATCGAATTTCTCTTTAATTTTCATTTTCAAATTAACAAACATTTTTGAAATTTCAAAAAGTGTAATTCATAATAAGATCACTTCCTATAAATTAAACTAGTTAAGTACCCGCACTTTTGTGGGTTGTTGAAATATTAATTCGTTTGATATTAAAAAACATATAAAATAACCTGTAATTAAGCATTAACACTAACTACCAATATAGTATATATTATTTTATTTTTAAATAAATTTAAATAAAGTTTGTATTAACACCCTTTTAACTAATTAATGTATGGCAATATGTTTAATTGACTTACCAATAAAAGAGATATGATATAATATTTAACAAACATGGGTAGAATCTTGTGAAAATATATCGATATCTAACGAAAATTAGTAAAATATTATCTTAAGCATATATTGCTATATTAATCTTCTAAAAATATATCGATATCTAACTTATTTTAATGCCATGGCTTTTAGTGTAGGGACGGGATAGTCCGTTTTATCCACATCTACAGAGAAGCAAACTTCTCAAACCGTGTTGTTGACGATCTTGCTAATCTTGCTCTTAGTTTTACCTTAGGCTTTCATGTTTCAGTTGATTTAGCCATTTGATTTCGGATGATGTTAGGGGGTGGCTATCCCCCATTTGATTTATCTTTAGCCAACGTTGTCAAGTTAATCAACCAGCGAGAGAGCTCCGCCCTCTCTTTCTACCCTTGCTTATATATATTATTTCTATTAGGATATATAATGGTATTACTATACTTTCAATAGCTTGCTTTTTTTTTGTTCGGTTATTTCTCATGATGGTTTTCCCAACTATAGGTTTTTTCGATCTCTCTGTATATCAGATGTGGTTGTCTGGTATATTGAATCTTTACTTGTATAAAAAAAAACTCCAATATAATTTGATCTATATCAGAACGTACTACTTTTTCATGACAGGATTTTAATCTTAGTATTCTCAATTAATGCTAATTAAATCCATATGTTAGCAAATTTCTCTATGCAAAAATATTAATACATTTTTATCAATCTTTCTAACTTATTTAGCTTATCTACTTTCAATTATGATTGTACATTTTTAGCTTATTGCAATGTCAATCGGAATCTTGAAGTTAACCTAGCTAATCTGCATCTTCTATATCTAGCTGCAGTAGATGACTATTTTTAGATGCAGGATCAGGAAGCATATTATATGTGTTAACTATTTTTTCTCAATATATTTCTATATCCTTGATTAAATGTAAGTTTAATTTGATACTCTCTTGGAGTTCTTTTTAATTTTGTTTAAACATATTTTTCAGTTTTGGATTGTTGATATTGTTAGCTTAACATATATAGATACTCATGCAAAAAAGAAGGTAAAAGATAGATTCTGTTATTTTATAAAGACTAATAATTGTAAATTAATATAGACGACTTAATTGGGAAATTTTCACTAGCTTAAAGCAAAATCAATGGTTGAACCCCTAAACTTCGCTATGTATATAGCAAGAAAAATGCACGTAGATGTCATTGCTTAATTTCATGAACACATATATAAATACTAATTAAGGAATGAGAAAATGGAATTAATCAAAAACAAAACAAAAAAGAAGTGATATGCAAAGTGGTGAAACCCACTTCAGAAGAGGGGAAACAAATTAAGAAGCACGTTTTGGGGTCATGGTGAAGGTGGGTAGGTAAGTCCTTACTCTTTAGGCTATTCATTATTAATTAATTATTGGGCCCTAAATATTCATAAAATTAAACCATGATACCACTTCCTTACCTACATCCACAACAAAGACATGCAGCTTATGTTACATGACTAATTCCTATAACTATTATAGTTTACTGCGAGCGTGTTTGACACAAGCTTATTAATTTTGTAAAATCGTGTTTGACGATAATTTAAAATAAAGTTTTATCACTACTATTTAATGCAAATAAAGCAATTTAAAACTCTACAACTATCACTACTACTACCCAAAATTTTTATATATATTTTTAAAATTACACTCACTACACATTGTATTACAAGCAAAAGCTAAAAAAAAAAAAACTTGGATGTATATATATGTGTGTGTAGGTAGCTATCTAAAAACATACATGCCACCTAAATGCACCCTATTGAGATAGCCCATGCAGGAAACATCAGTAATTGAATAGCTACAACTCCAACATTTTAGCTGTGGTGTTCCTATCAAATACATATATATGGGTCTATATAGCTCCACAACATATATGTCACCAACCCATTTCCATTTATATGTGCATGTTATTTTGTGCTTCAAGATATACATTTACCTATTATGTATGATTGATTTTTTTTTTTTTTGATTTCAGATTAGGAAAAAGTTTAATTAGTGAGTGAGTGTAACACAAATTAAATGGATCGAATCAGATATAAATGAAAGAGCGAAAGATTAAAGATTGGAAACTTTGAGATTGAGTACTTGCCTCGGATTCGCTTTCCAAACCCAGCTTGTTTACGAGGTACTTGATTAATAAGCGAACCGTCATCCTTCCGTCTCTGCGAATATGATGCAAAATAAACTCGGTCAAGAAGGGCGACGAATAAAAGGAAATGTTCGAATTCGAACGTATATAAGATGAAGATTTGTACAAATATATGACACAAATGGAAGAAGGAATGAACTTAATTACTTGATTCTGAGATAGCTCCTGGGGAGTTGAGGCAAAAAGGGCTCCTTCGGTCTACGTGACATATTAATTAGAAACCAAGTTAACAGAAATTTAATTTTGCACCAATACCAAATTGTTTAGAAGATACGTAGTATTAATTAAGAGAGTCAAAATTAACAAATACTAAAATTATATATATGAGATTGCTTACTGATTTATGGAAGCTTGAAGCATAAACCAAATCCCGGAATGAGGTCGGCGAGGCGGATCGATTGGTCTAATTACATCAGGGATAGGAGGCGCCGTCCCGGCCACGCCCAAGCCCGCCGGATGTAGCGGGCTCGGACGGGGCTGCAAAAAGTAGGGAGTGGCGGCTGCGGAGTGCATCAGTGACGAGGAAGAGGAGGATGGCGAGGATGAGGATGAAGCTACGGCTAATAATCTGGGATTAGTCGCGGCTTGGCTCCGGCTCAGGTAGTTAGCCCAGCCGAGCTGATGCTGCTGATCGGCATGTTGCTGCTGCAGCTGATGATGATAGAACAAGATGGGTACTGATGGGCCTCCTGGGCCGCCGCCGGAGGGACGGGCCAGGAAGGTGGTGGTGGGCGGAGGTGGCGGCGGAATCAAGGGCATCGATGCCCTTGCTACCGCCGCCTGCTGCTGCTGATGCAATAGTACGTGGCCGGTGGTGGTGGTGGATGCGGCGCCGCCTGGGAGCAGGTTGAGCTCTAACATTAAACTCGAAGGAGGCGGTCTGATGAGATCTGAAGATTCGTCGTCGTTGTTGTTGTTGTTATGTGACGGGGATGGGGCGGTGGGTGTACTCCTGCTCCCACTGCCTATCCCCAGTCTAAGCCATGATGCGCCTTCTCCTGCATCTTCGTTGGGAGGATGGGGACGGGGATAATGGTCTTTCTGGAAGGATGGCGTGTTAGAAGTGGATCCGGTCTCATTGGTGGTGCTGTTAGTGGCGGAATCTTCCTCATCGGCCATGTTGTTTGAAACCGACGTCGCTAGGCAATAGGTAGCAGTAGTAGTGGTGGCGTTGTTATAGTAAAGATGATGATCATACCCGGGTTGTTGATCTCCGAAACGAACTCCTCCGAAGCTCAACAAGGTGTTGGAATCATGAAGATTGGTGATGCCACAAGCTCCGGCAAGGTAACCGTGTTGCTGCTGCTGCTGTTGTTTCTGTTGTTGTAGATTGGAGGGAGGAACCATGGTCATACCCGCCCGCAAGCCCGGGAGGATCCGACCCGGAAGGAGGCGGTTGTCCTTCGAATCGAGGAGGCTGTGAGGTGCAGCTTGGCGGAGGAAGGAGGAGCAGAGCTGGCCATGGGATATGGAAATACAGACTTTGTCAAAATGAAGGAAATTGCACATCAGCTACCTATAAGTGAGGTACCTATATATATATATATATATATATAACACAAATTCATCAAAGCAGCTGGGTTTGGGTTTAATCCAGAGGATTAATTAGAAACTCGATCTATATCTTAACTTAACAGTACTAATTCTATACATATATATAGACAGATAAGATATAGAAAGGGAAATACCTAATTAAAAGAGATGAAGTCCAGGGCAGGCCGGCCCCTTTTCAATTGATTCTCTCCGTTCCCAAATTAACAAAGGAAGCTTGTGGAGGGAGAAGAGAAAGAGATGGCCGATGGATCTTTCACTTACAAGAAACCCCTAATTTCTGGGTTTTTCTTTTTCTTTTTCTTTTTCTTTTTCTTTATAGGTACAAATTAAAGAGAGAAGATGAGAGAGGAAGAAGAAGATGTATGGATCAAGTTATAAATATATATATATATATATATATATATATATATATATATAGAGAGAGAGAGAGAGAGAGAGAGAGAAAAAGAGACAGAGAGAGAGCAAGAAATTATATATTCTTTTGACTTAAATTTAATGTGGAATTGTAAATGGGGATAAACAATACAGGAATACTAGTACAGGTAGTACTTTATATAAATATTTAAAAAAAATATATATAAATAATACAGTAAGAAAGGTATTCAAAAGCGTGAAGAATATATGATTCCAACAGGCAACAGCAAGAGGAGATGAAAGAGAGAGGGAGAGTTATCCAACCGGGCAAGCTGAGATGAGCAGCTTTTAAAGGGGATCGAGGAGGACTCTCAAATGACTCATTAATTCATATGCACAAAATGAACGTTTCAACCACATAAATGCAAAAAAGTTCCATTCTTTTAAGAATATTCACAAAAAGGCCCTTTTTGGTCACTCACTTCCTTTACCAATCCCCCGGCCTTCAAAAAGCTGCTTCTATTTTTCATTTCATCTTTATATTTTATCAATAATAAAAGTAAATTAATTAAAGGTTTTTACCACACATAAATTCTTATTATGAACACACCTTAGAAAACTATTACAAGAGTTTTCCTAATTTTTAAGGTTTTACCATATTAACACATTAGAAAACTCGATTTATCGAGTTACTATTAAAAAGGATTTTTCCAAATAAAACCACCCTTAAAGTTAAAAAAATATAAAATAAACATAAATTTTATTTTATTTAACAGAATCATAAGTAATATTTATAAAAGGTGAAATTTTACCAAAGTCAACTTTAACATAAAATAAATTGATTAATATACAATAGAAAAGTGAAAATAAAACATTTAAAGTAATAAATTTTACAAATGAAATAATTAAAAGATATATATATATATACATGTATATAAAATGTTAGTTGTTAACAAATTTAGAACGAAAGATTAAGAAGATCAATCATGCATACAAATAATTTTCATATAATTTAATAATTAATACATATAAAAAATAATTATAATACATTGTACGAATAATCTATGTAAAAAGCAGTTCTCTATATATATATATATATATAGAATATTTTTATGAGAATCATAGGTTTTAAGGTTACGTAATTCAAATAATTAATGTGATAATAATATGAATATAGATGCGTGGAATGAAATTAAAAGGGATGCATAAGAGTATAAAAAGTAATAATTGTGGTAGCTAGCTAGCTAGCTGTGTAGGCTTAGGCTTGGTCTTCCTCACGTAACTTACAACAATAGCAATGTAACCACTCTAATTTGAACCTACATCGTGCATCATTCAATATATATATATAAGAATATATGTGGGATGAATACAATATATATACTTTGATAGATAATTACATACTTTAAACATATAGATAATAAATAAATGGAGATAGATATTTATAGTTTAACCCCCCACGGCCAAACTATGTTGAAATGATGATCAGCCCGCATAACATGCCACTGATAGCCCTTTGATTAGTACGTTGTTCGTATATGTAGATATACTATAATTACCATAGCCATTAATTCGATCACACGTTGAGCTTCTAATTTACTATTTCCCGCGGGGAAAAAGTTTATATACATTTAATTTCCCATAATGAAGGCCAATCAAATTTTATTTTAAGTTAGATATGATAAATTCCATATATACTTTAATAAAATTAAGACTTGCTAACTAATATAATTTTGTTAAATTTTTTATTAACGGTTTTTCTATGAGGGTATCGAAATTTGAAAAAAATTTCCAGTCCCTAAAAAGTTTAGGGATCGAATTTAGTGAATTGAAAATTAACAAAGACCAATTTACAAAACTATCAACGTACTGCACAATTTTATTTAGTTGGTGATAAATATGGTTTGTCTAGCTATGCTCCTTAAGATTTTAATTTCAATGTAAATAAATTAGCGTTGACACTAATCAATCAATTTGAAATCGGTTTATAATAATTGATATATTTTCCAATGTAAACTTTGGGTCTGACCCAATCAAATCTAAATATTTGTGGATAACCTTATTTTTAGGCCTTTTAATTGAGATTATTATAAATTGTACTCAGGAATGGATCCTGCAAGATGCTCCTGCAATAATACATACGGAGTATTTTTTTTTTTTTCAAACAATACTAACGCCGGCCGGAGAATGATCAGCAAGTATCTACGTAAACGTAACTCTTGAATAAGTTTAGACCTCTTCTCAGTATCCAAAAGCTTAATTTGAAAAATTCTCTTAATTAATAAGTATCTTTTGTTTGGTAATTAACTTCGCTACATTTAGTTAATATGTCAATTGGCATGGGATGGTCCTGCTGTTGGAACTTGAGGCAAATAATAACTAAACTGGTATTTGTAAAGCGTCAGTGGATAGGTGTTAGCATTATATTATTTATACATATGTACAGTTACCATTGTACAGAGTTTTCACCCATTGATATATATATATATATATGAGTAGGCCTCTGAGAATCGTCAAGGACTCAGTTCTCCAAACACTTACATGGTATCAAGCTTTTGTCTGAAACCCTAATTTTGTTTCACATCTAACGATCCACTACGCCGCCGCAGCCCCAAGCCGCCGCCGCCGCTAGCCACCCCCTAGCCGTCGCCGCCGCCTCCCCCTCCTGCCGCCGCCGCCGCTCCCTAGAGCCGCCGCCTCCTTGTTCCTTCTTTCTCCCTTCCGCCGCCCACACGCCCTGTCGCCGCTAACCCTAGCCGCCGCACCCCTAGTTAGCCGCCACCGCTAACCCTAGCCGCCGCACCCCTATTCAGCCGCCGCCGCTACCCCTAGCCGCCGCCGCTGCCTCCTGCACCCTTGCCGCCGCCTCTCTCTTGCCCCAAGCCTTCGCCATGACTGACACAATCAATTCCCCGCTGTCGCCTTTCCTGGTCGCTCCCAACATGCTATCCAGGGAGGACACCCGGCCTAGCCCTGTGCCGGCTACCCGCTACCCTACCTGCAGCAACCCTACTGCTACCCGGTTCCCAACCCTCCACCGTAGGCGCTGTCTACAACACAACCAGCGGCGTCGTTGTCGCAACCCACGACCCCTTTGGGTCTTCAGCAGTCGGACGAAAATTGGTATATGGATACCGGAGCCTCTTCTCACATGACGAACAATCCAGGTAACCTACAAACTGTTTTATAATTCTAGCACTTTGCCTTCGGTTTATGTCGGGAACGGAAATCGTATTCCAATTGTTGGTTCGGGCCCGGCTACCCTACCCACTAACTGTCCTTTGAAACTCAACAATGTGCTCCTTGCCCCTGCCATTGTCAAAAACCTTATCTCCGTTCGCCAATTCACCATCGATAATCACGTGGCGATTCAATTTGACCCGTTTGGTTTTCTTGTGACAGATTTACGTACGGGCACCCCAGTAATGTGGTGCAATAGCTCAGGAGACCTATACCCAGTAACCACCGCAGTCAGTCAGACACCTCTCACCGCCCCCTCTGTCAACATCACCCTCCGATCGGATGTCTGGCATGCTCGTCTAGGACACCCTGGAGATCATGTCCTGGACACTCTCCGTTCAAACCGTTTTATTTCTTGTCATAAGGCCTCCGCCGTTTGTTCTTCATGTTAAACTACCAAGAGCAAAAGACTACCCTTTAGTCTCTCCCATTCCCATACATTTGCACCATTTGATATTATACATTGTGACTTGTGGACATCTCCTATTCCGAGTGCTAGTGGTTTTCGATACTATTTGGTTGTCCTTGATGATTTTACCAATTTTGTTTGGGTTTTTCCCCTACCCCACAAATCGGAAACACAAAGTCATATTGTAAACTTTCACACATTTTTCCGCACTCAATTCAATTTGCCTGTCAAGGCTATTCAATGCGACATGGGAGGCGAGTTTGACAACACTGTCGTCCGCTCCTTTTGTCAACAACAGGGGATAGCCCTCCGCTTCTCTTGTCCTCAAATCTCTCCACAAAATGGCAAAGCGGAACGCATCCTCCGCACCCTCAATGACAAAACTCGAACACTCCTACATCACGCCTCTCTCCCCCTCTCCTTTTGGGTTGAGGCACTTCACATGGCCACCTATCTCCACAATATACTTCCCTCCAAAGCAATTGGCAACTCCATCCCAACCTTGGCACTTTACAAGCGCTTCCCTTCCTACGATCACATTAGAGTGTTTGGATGTCTCTGTTTCCCCAACATGAGTGCCACCGCCCCTCACAAGCTATCCCCACGTTCCACCAAATGTGTCTTCTTCGGCATCCCCCCCCACCATCGAGGCTACCGTTGTCTTCTCTTGGATACCAATCGGGTTGTCACTTCGCGCCATGTGATTTTCGACGAACAGACCTTCCCCTTCGCCACACCACCCACCTATGCCTCGCGCCTGGTATCAGCGGTTCGCCACGTACCTCACTTGCATTGGATTTCAGGGCAGTCAGTCTGATCACTCCCTTTTTGTGTTCCACTCAGGGTCTGACACCGCCTATCTTCTCCTGTACGTTGATGACATCGTGCTCACCGCTTCCTCTACATCGCGTCTGTCTAGGCTGATGGCCCTACTGCGATCAGAGTTCGCCATGACTGATCTCGGTTCCCTAAGCTACTTCCTTGGGGTCTCTGTGTCACGCACTCCTACTACCCTGTTCCTTCATCAGCAGAAGTTCGCTCTTGAGATCGTCGACAAAGTCGGCATGACGTCTTGCAAACCCACCACCACCCCTGTCGATTGCAAGTCCAAGCTCGACGCTGCCTCCATTCCTAAGGTTGAGGATCCTACAGCCTACCGCCGTCTGGTCGGTGCTCTCCAGTATTTGACATTCACCAGACCGGACATTGCCTTTGCCGTACAGCAGATCTGCTTATACATGCATGATCCTCGCGAGCACCATCTTCAGGCGCTCAAGAGGATAATCCGGTACATCAAGGGCACCTTTGACATGGGTTTACATCTCGCTCGCAGCAGGTTTGACTCCCTCACCGCCTATTCTGACGCTAATTGGGCGGGTTGTCCTGAAACTCGACGCTCCACATCTGGTTTCGCAGTGTACCTGGGTGACAATCTGGTTGTCCTGAAACTCGGCGCTCCATATCGTGGTCCTCCAAGCGTCAGGCCACCATCTCACGCTCGAGTGCCGAGGCTGAGTATCGTGGTGTTGCCAACGCCGTCGCTGAGACCTGCTGGCTCTGCAACCTTCTCTGCGAACTCCGAGTTCCCCTTCGATCGGCTACACTGGTCTACTGCGACAATGTCTCCGTTGTTTACCTGTCGTCAAACCCATTTCAGCTCCAGCGGACGAAGCATATCGAAATTGACATCCATTTCGTCAGAGAGAAGTTCGCCCTAGGCCAGGTCCGAGTTCTTCATGTCCCTTCCGCACATCAGTATGCGAACATTTTCACAAAAGGCTTACCTACTCCTCTTTTTACTTCTTTTCGTTCCAGTCTTGCTATTCGCTCACCTCTAGCTGCGACTGAGGGAGGATGTTAGCATTATATTATTTATACATGTACAGTTACCATTGTACCCTCAGGGTTTTCACCCATTGATATATATACAGGAGTAGGCCTCTGAGATCCGTCAAGGACTCAGTTCTCCAAACACTTACAGTAGGACGAACTCGTTTATGTGAAGGGGGTTGTAGGTTGCGGTGAAGTGTGATATGAGAGCCACTGAATAAGAAATGTATTTGTCCCGGACAGAGGTGCTGATCGTATGAGATGTCTACGTTCCCCAAGGATTTCACCGACTTCTTGCATAGGTGCACAACACTAGCGATAGAGAAGATGGAACTGGAACATGCACTCGGAACGGGAAAAGGGTAAGAGAAAACTAGAGTGGGAGAGAGGCGAAAGTTTTTAGCATGATTAAAACCCTAGCATGCGATCTTCTTTTATAGCTACAGAGATCGACTTCTTCGGTCGCAAGAAAGAATCTGCAGGAGAAGATCTCTTCCTATCCACTGGAGATCGTGGCTTATAAAAAACGAAAAGATAAGGTTTTAGTAAAAAATAGATATTCGCGGATAAACAATAATACACATATCCGTAATATCTTTGGCCTCAATGAAGGTAATTTTTTCTAATTTTTTTTAAAATTATAAAAATGCTAAAAATTTAGTGATGTAAGGAGGAGCAATTGGGCGCTCAAAAGTGTAAAAATAACTGGTTCCCCCAACTGTTCACCCAAGTAAACTGTAATGATGGAAGATATTAAATGAGGCCATTAAATCAAATGGAAAAGCACCCGGATATAGGAAGTTCAAAGCGAGAGAGAGAAGCAGCTACCGTGCTGCAAAGGCGTTGAGAGCGAGAGTAAGAGAGTATCTGCAAATAATTTGAGGGCGAGAGATAGATTACCATCTTAAAATAAAAATCCATATCATAGTGAGAGAAATATGGATGGTTAAAGTTTGAAGGTGGACGACTTCTACACACATAAACACAAACACATAGTGGTGTCAACGAGAACAAGACGAACACGAAGGAAAGAGCTTTCAGAGGCGTGTGAAGAGGAAGAACTTGGCACTCACAAATCAAGTAAGCATGCACCTGCTCTTCAGCCTGATAACTGTGTAGATTGTCCCGTTATATGAATTTAGCGTGGTTGGGGAGAAATTAGGTGTATAATTATTTGAAACCCTAAGTTTGTTGGGGTGGAAAGGTTTGCTTGTTTGATTGGGGAATCAATTTGGGCAACTTAAATGGATGATGACAACTAAGGTGGGTGACAGAAATCCGAATTGTAGATGGTTTGAATGTATTTTAAGGTTTGAATATGATTTGGGAACCAATTTGAAATTGATGGAAATCCCAATCTGGTTGATTGGGGAATCAATTTGAAATTGATGGTTTGAATGTGTGAAGGGAAATTAAAATCTAGACATATAGGTAGATGTGGAGTGGGGCGAATTTGAGATGCCATTGAATTTTAGTTAGCTGGCATGGGTAGTGGAATGTGTGTGATGTGTAAGTAAGAAGGGGATGGTGGTGAGCAAAAGGTGACAATGGCATACAAAACTGAAGCATTGTGAGGGAAATTCGACTTAATTACAGGGGTGGTGTGAGGGATATACATAGATGATAACTCCCTTGATGAAATTCATATGCTATAACATCTATTTTGCGGGTTGATGAAAGACAAAGTTAAGGTATTATAGCTTAGACAAATTGGATATACAATCATGCAAATTACTTAGATTTAAAGCATAGTTTAAACCTAAGATTTTCGGTTAGTTTATTAATATTCGGATTTCTCAGGTACAATCTAATTATATTTATCAAAAATATTTTTGGGATCAAATATATCTTTGCTTGGTTCTAGAACTAGGCTGTGTGCAGGAGGATTCAAATTCGAAATATAAATAGCATGGCAGGCTGAGATTTTAGCAGAGGATTCAAAAATAAATCTCAGCAGCAGGTCTAAAAATCCGGGATAAGGATTTGAAGGAAAGGCTCCTTCCAATCGATATCTAAAACGTTCCTAGAAATTCAAATTCAAATTCAAATTGGCGTTAAACTAGTGAGAAAATCTGGGAAGAAGATCAACATCAAGAGATGAAGAGCGCCATTATAAAATCAGAAGAGGAAGCACATATATTCATCGATACATCTAACTAGCTCTCTTCTGCGATCAAAAGCTTTCATGTTCAATCTCCACTGCCATTTGCTGAGCTATTTTTTCTCACTCTCGTTGTAATTGCTTTAAGCTTTGAGAGTTAATAAAAAAATTTGAGTGTCATAGTATAAGTTAATCCCTGTTATACTAAGAGTATCATATACTCAAACGTATCACACTTCGGTGTGAACAAGGGGACTTTTATTTCTCTGAAATTTGGGTCGACTAGATAGAAAGAGGGCTAGGCTTCAAGTGATAGAAGAGATGAAGTTCTTCTAGGTTGTATCTAGGACTCATAAGGAAGAGAGGAATAAAAGTTGTTTGAATCCTATGGGTTGGATAACCCTAGGCAGAGACGTAGGCTGGTTTAGAGCCGAACTTCCTTAACATATCATGTGCTCATTATATTTTATTTCCGCACTTATAATTAACATTTGATTTTCGTAGCTAAACAGGTTACTGGTTTATCTCAAGACCCTTGACGTCCAGTACAAGACCTTGAGATCAGTTTCAAGACCCTTGAAGTAGCTGTTGCAGAAAGTTTTGCGAAAATTACCCATACTCTATTCAACCCCCCCTTCTAGAGTATTTGTCTTATTGTTGTTTATATTAAGTACTCGATTCTTCAATTGATATCAAAGCTTAACTCACACTTATTCGATTTAACCATCTGTGAGATCGATCACGAGTACTGTAGGCGAAGGAGGTTTCGCTCAAGGAAGATCGGCCAATCGTCCACCTCTCTTATGTGGAACTTTGGGAGCACATCAAGAAAGGACCACATGTGCCAAAGAAGCCCGGCGCCGCAGGAGGGGAAGTACCTAAGGAAGAGGATGAATACAATCAGACCGATTTGGAAAATATGGCCAAAAACTTCCGGGCCATGAACATACTGTATTTTGGTTTAAATGCTGATGAATTTAACCGCATTTCATCTTGCAGGAGTGCTAAGGAAATCTGGGATAAGTTGGTAGTAACTTATGAAGGAACAAGCTAGGTGAAGGAAACAAAGATAAGCATTTACTTGTGCCAATATGAGCTATTCAAGATGCTGCCCACAGAAATAGTAAAAGAGATGCTCACGAGATTCACACAGATTGTGAACAGCCTAGATTCGCTCGGCAAAACATTCACCAATGAATAAAAGGTGAGGAAGATCTCGACGAGCTTGCCTAAAGCTAAGTGGTGATCAAAAGTAACCGCAATAGAGGAAGATCAAAATCTGTCAACTTTACCTCTAGATGATCTCCTTGGTAAGCTTATTACCCACGAGATTATCCTTGGTGAATAAGATGGAGAAGTAGCCTCTAGTGTGAAGAACTTGGCCCTAAAAGCTAAAAAGGAAGAAGCTTCCTCAGATGACGACGAAAGTGAAGATGAAGAGGATCCATTCGCACTCATCACAAGAGGGATAGCACGAATACTCAAAATGAAGAAGCAGTTCGCAAGCCGAGACTATCGTGGCCCATCAAAGTACAAAGGTAAGCCGTATAATTCCAATAAAAAAGACTAAATCAATGGGTTGCTTTGAATGTGGTGATACAGAACATTTAGTCAAGGATTGTCCACAAAAGAATAAAAATAAATTTCAAAAGAACAAAGATATGATGGCTGCATGGAGAGATTTCGCCTCCTCAAGTGACTCGAAGTCTGAGAACGAACATGCAAATCTATGCTTAATGGCCGACCACGAAGAAACCCCTAAGAAGTATCTTGGAACGATTGTAATAGATCTAATCTCGAGTCCTACGGTGGTACTATCTGAATTTTTACAAAATTTGATTTTGAATGAAGAAAATTCGTCAATGAAAATAACACCTTGAAAGAAAGGCTCTTGGAATAGAAAAAAGGCTTGAGTGAAATTTCACTAGAAATCAGAAATCTCAAAGCCTCTCAGTCAGCCCTTAACATTAAAGTCAAGACCTTGGAGACAGAAAATTTTGTCTTGAAGCAAGATCTTTATTCTTTAAGTCTTTACACCAAGGAATTAGAGAAAGAAAAGATCTCGTTGGTTGAGAAGTGTAGAGACCAGCAGACATCACTTGTGTGTTTTACCTAGTCCAGGGCCAATCTCGATAAGATGTTAGGTAAGCACCAATCATCCCTAAACAAAAGAGGTATTGGATACGATAAGCATTTTCCAAAAAGTCCCTACCACTTTTGTGAAAGCCAAAGGGAATTGGTGCACACCCACTTGTCACTTTTTTTTGTAGGAAAGGTCACGTCAAAACCACTTGTCCTTATCGTAGAAATGACCCTTGTATAATTCGTAATACTTTTCCGTTGTGTTTAAGAGAATAGGTAAAACAAATTTGGGTTTCTAAAGGGACTAGACCACCAAACATGGTCCATCTCGATTATGAATCTAAGTTTGTAATTTGGTCTAGCCGGAAATATTGAATTTAGTTGTTTTGCAGAACATCACCAAGACCAAAGAATTAATACAAGTACGTGGATACTCGATAGTGGTTGCTTAACACATATGAGTGGTAAAAGCTCACTTTTTTTAGATTTGAAGAAGCAATCCACATGCACAATTACTCTTGGTGATAAGGGAAAATGTAACATAATTGGTATAGGTAAAATCGGTAAGGATTCTTCCAACTATATTGATGATGTTTATCTTGTAGAAGGATTATGTGATAGAGGTAATATTGTTGTTTTTGATTCCGAGAAGTGTTAAGTTAAAAATAAAAATTCTGGAGATCTTGTGCTCACGACTCCACGAAATAATAATGTATATTCTATGAGCACTAACCAAGTTGTAGGAACAAGTTTGAAGTGTCTCAAGGCCTTGACCGAAGATCCAAGGCTTTGGCATAGACGACTTGGACACGTAAGTATGCACACGATGAATAAGCTATATTCAAGAGACTTGGTTCGTGGGCTTCCTGACCTAAACATCAAGGTAGATGGGTAATGCAATGCATGCTCACGAGGTAAGCAAACTCGAGGGTCCTTTAAACCCCAAAAGGTAGTAAGTACTTCTCACCCTATTGAATTATTACATATGGATTTATGTGGACCAATGTGTGTCAAATCTCCCAAAGATAAACAATATATTCTTATCATTGTTGATGATTATTCACGTTTTACTTTGGTTTCGTTTTTACGAGAAAAATATGAAGCATTATTTGAATTTTCAAAATTATGTAAGGAGTTACAAACCTTGAAAATGCCTATTGTCTCTATTCGAAGTGGCCGTGGGCGTGAATTTGATCAACTTAAATTTGATTTGTTTTGTTCAAAATATGGGATTTCACACAATTTTTCGGCTCCTAGGACGCCTCAGCAAACCGGGGTTATGGAACGAAAGAACCGCACCTTGGAGGATATGTCTAGGTATGCTTTTGGAAAATGATTTAGCAAAATCTCTGTGGGACGAGGTTGTCAACATAACCAACTACATCTTAAATTGGTGTTTAATCCCTCTCATTTTAAAGAAAACTCCTTATGAACTTTTCTATGGAAGAAAGCCTAGTGTTTCGTATTTCAAACCCTTTGGCTGTAAATGTTTTGTTCACAATAATGGCAAAGATAATCTTGAGAAATTTGATGCTCGTAGTGATGAAGGTATTTTTCTTGTTTATTCATTAAATAGCAAAGCATATAAAGTTTTTAATAAACGTACTAGGATTGTTGAAGAGAGCATTCATGTAATATTTGATGAAAGCAATAATAACGGTGCGTTGAGTGATAGCTTTGCATATTTGAACTAAAATCAACATGAAGATCAATGCTCCAACGTTGAAGAGGAAAGAGAAAAAGTACTACATTGAAATATGCAGGAGCAAATACAAAACACATCTGAGCAGACTCCGGACCTTGACCTACAGGTTCAAGACCTTGAACAGAGATTCCAAGGCCTTGACATAGGGAATGCAGAACAGAAACCAAGCGATGATACTAAGCCTCAGGGTCTTGGAGAAGCCTCAACATCCCAAGAGCCTAAAAGATGAAAGTTCAAACAAGCCTCATCTTATTCAATGGAGAATAACATATCAGATCTGAAATTCGGTGTCCAAACTCGATCTAAATTAAGAAACTTGTGTGCTTTTTACGCGTTTGTGTCTCTTGTAGAACATAAGAATCCTACCGAAGTACTTCAAGACCCGGATTGGACCGTGGCAATGCAAAGTGAGCTGAACGAGTTTGAAAGACATAAGGTATGGACGCTCACTCCAAGACCCAAGCATCAATTTGTCATTGGCACAAGATGAGTCTTTCTAAACAAATTGGATGAGGACGGAAAGATAACTCACAACAATGCTAGAGTCATTGCACAAGGATATAATCAAGAAGAATGTATTGACTACGAAGGAGACATTTGCTCCTGTAGCAAGGTTAGAGGCTATCAGAATATTACTTGCATTTGCATCATATATTGGCATTAAACTTTTTCAAATGGATGTTAAATGTGCTTTTCTAAATGGAATTTTAGAAGAGAAAGTGTATGTTTCACAACCTCCTGGCTTTGAAAATGAGAATTTTCCAAATCATGTCTATAAGTTGGACACAACGCTTTATGGTCTCAAACAAGCCCCTATGGCATGGTATGAGAGATTGTCCAAATATCTTCTTGAAAATGGTTTTAAACATGGTTTGATCGATAAAACTTTGTTTATCAAGATTCGGGGTAATGATTTGTTAGTTGTGCAAATTAATGTAGATGATATATTATTCGATGCTACTAACAATTCTCTTTGCAAGGAATTTTATGATATTATGTGTAAGGAATTTGAAATGAGTCTTATGGGAGAATTGACGTTCTTCCTTGAACTGAAAGTACATCAAGAAAAGAAGGGAATTTTCTTGAATCAAGGCAAGTATACGAGAGATCTGCTCAAGAAGTACAAGATGGACCAATCAAAGGGCGCCAAGACTCATATGATTCGTCAATTAACCCACAATGTTCTAAAGTTGGAAGCCAAAATCATTTTCACCATTCTCGCCAGATGCATAATTCCCAAATCCCACTCCTGAGAACTGATCACCGATCAACTTCTTGAAATTCTTTACCTTGTGCTATTTGGATTCGAGGTTGACATCCCTAATCTGATCTTGACCCATATGATCTACACCATCTCTTCCTCTCGTGATATCCCTCTGCCTTACGACAACCTCCTCTTCCAAATTTTCACATATTTCCGCCTTGACACCTCCCTTGAGGAGAGATCGACTCACCCGGGGAAAGTCGATGTGAGCTGCTTCCAGCAGATTGGGATCTTCAAGGTTGCTGATGGCTCGTGTAAACCGAAGGGCGATCTTACCCCTGAGGAGTTAGCAGTGACTCCTGGTCTTCAACTGAAATCTGCCCCTTCGTCTTCTATGTCCGAGGAACGCTTAGAGGAATTGGAATTAGGTCTTGATGCACTGAGGAGAGATGTCATCGATTTTCAGTTTGAGGTGTCCGACAAGCTTGATCAGACTCATGAACTCCTGGCTATGTTGAATGCCAAAATAAACAATATGTTTCATCTTAATGCCCTGACTTTCACCTGTGCTGGGAACATCCTCCCCCTAGTTGAAGAAGTTGCTGAGCACTGCAAAGCCAAGGCCACAAACGTGATCTTCAACCGCAAACAATCTGTTCGTAATCGGCCCATTCTTCGTCCTGTGGTTCCAGAACCTTCCATCATCACGGTCGAGGCTTACGACGTCATCAAGCGCTACAGGAAGGAAGCCGAGCAGCGTTGCATTGATGAGATGTTCAACTAACAAAAGCTTAGTCAAGCCCACAGACGTTGGAGGAGGAAGGCTGAGAAGGATGTCCAGGCCAAGCAACATAAGAAGGATGGTGAAGACCCTGGATATGGAAAGTGGCGCGATTAGTGATTTCAATGCCCTTGTTCTCTAATCCCTGTCCCTATTTTGAACTATGGTGGTTGTGTTTTGAACATTTTCTGTCTTTGAACTTGGTTTTAAACCTGCTTGTTGCCTCTCCCTTGTCGAAAGACAAAAACGGGGAGACATGGTACTGATGGTTTTATGGCTTTTGCTATGGTTTTATGGTTAGTTTTTAATGGTGATCCAACATAGTTATGCTTGACTAATCTGCAGGGATGACTGCAATCCAATTGGTTTTGTCTTTCATTAAGGGGGAGATTAATAACTCCTTTGATGAAATTCATATGCTATAATATCTATTTTGCAGGTTGATGAAAGACAAAGGTAAAGTATTATAGCTTCGACAAATTGGATATACAATCATGCATATTACTTAGATTTAAAGCATAGTTTAAATCTAAGATTTTTGGTTAGTTTAGTAATATTCGGATTTCTCAGGTACAATCTAATTATATTTATCAAAAATATTTTTGGGATCAAATATATCTTTGCTTGGTTCTAGAACTAGGCTGTGTGCAGGAGGATTCAAATTCGAAATATAAATAGCATGGCAGGCTGAGATTTTAGCAGAGGATTCAAAAATAAATCTCAGCAGCAGGTCTAAAAATCTGGGATAAGGATTTGAAGGAAAGGCTCCTTCCAATCGATATCTAAAACGTTCCTAGAAATTCAAATTCAAATTGGCGTTAAACTAGTGAGAAAATCTGGGAAGAAGATCAACATCAAGAGATGAAGAGCGCCATTATAAAATCAGAAGAGGAAGCACATATATTCATCGATACATCTAATTAGCTCTCTTCTGCGATCAAAAGCTTTCATCTTCAATCTCCACTGCCATTTGCTGATCTATTTTTTCTTACTCTTGTTGTACGTAATTGCTTTAAGCTTTGAGAGTTAGGAAAAAATTCGAGTGCCATAGTATAACTTAATCCCTATTATACTAAGAGTATCATATACTCAAACGTATCATACTTCGGTGTGAACAAGGGGACTTTTATTTCAATAAAATTTGGGTTGACTAGATAGAAGAGGGTTAAGCTTCAAGTGATAGAAGAGAGGAAGTTCTTGTAGGTTGTATCTAGGACTCATAAAGAAGAGATGAATAAAAGTTGTTTGAATGCTACGGGTTGGATAACCCTAGGCGAAGATGTAGGCTGATTTAGAGCCAAACTTCGTTAACAATTCACGTGTTCATTATATTTTATTTCCGCACTTGTAATTAACATTTGATTTTCGTAGCTAAACAAGTTAGAGGTTTATCTCAAGACCCTTGACGTCCAGTTCAAGACCTTGAGATTAGTTTCAAGACCCTTGAAGTAGCTACTGCAGAAAGTTTTTCGAAAATTACCCATACTCTATTCAACCCCCCCTTCTAGAGTATTTGTCTTATTGTTGTTTATATTAAGTACTTGATTCTTCAACAGAAAATGAATTGGGTGCTAGGAACAAACCTAGAAATGAATGAAAATTGTAGGAACTATCATGCATTTTCTAATTTCTAGCATGCATTTCGAAACCTGTGGATTCCTCCGGCATATGGATGATGTCTTCTTAATTGCGGGAGGGCCAACCACTTCTCCCGTATAGGGTTCCTCCGGCATATGGATGATGTCTTCTTAATTGCGGATTGGAAAAGGCTGAAGAAAAGCCCCATTAGGGGGATTATGAAGCTTTCCACCAACGTGAAATTCTTCACCCAGCTTACAGACACAAGGACAATTCTCATACCCGGCGAGAAGGAGGAGTGACTGATATTTGGTGCTTCGTACACCCATGAAGCCTCTGGCCGGCTATCTCTTCGACAAGGCCGCGTGTGACTACAAGCATAACCACCCCCGTGTATCCTTGGTGGACGTTGAATATCGTGGTTAAAATCCCCAAATAGTAAAACCCAAACTCATCAAGTAACTAATAGTAGTATAGCGAACAAGTACGGGGTCGATCTCACAGAGAGTGCATATGACTTCTAAATGTGATTGCAAACAAAGGAACAAAGTGGTAATGCAAAAGTATGAAAAACAATAAAGAACTAAACTAGCAATGTTGTTAAAATCTTGATTCGATCCTACGATTCCAACGATCTAAAAATGGAAAAACGATCCCGATCCTTTTTTGCGATTATAATGATCCTATAAAATATTTATTATAAGAAATTTATAATATTGACCCTTTAATCTAAGAAATTTATAATATATTTAGTTAATCTATATTATATATAGTTTGATTTTAAAATTTTACAATCTTTATGGGTATGTTTTATGATTTAACATAATATTTATCTAATATTAAACATATTAACTTTATTTTTTTTTAAATCCATCCATGTGGTGGGATCTTACGATCCTACAATTCAATTCTACGATCCGATCCTTACACCTTTTTTACCGATCCGATTTAGAATCCCAATTTTAATAACATTGCTTGCACCATCTTTCGAATCTGGATTCATGAATCTGCATAATTAGCAATAAAAGTGTAAATTTTGAACATCGAATATACAATGATAAAGATATGAATTAGTTATGAAAACATATGCAATGCAACCTAAAACTACCCTAAAACTACCTAAAATGCTTATACAAAATTTGCATTATCAATCCCTTACTCCAAGCTAGACTTGCACACGTCCCACCCCTTCCCAAAATGACGGGGGCGTGGACGAGAAGGTTGTCACCATGATCCGACAAATCCATGACCGACTGTCAAGTTTGGAGAAAGATGTGGATGATATGAGGATTGAAATTTGCCAGATACGGAAGGTCGGACCGAGAAAGACCACGAGGTACTGATGTGCCCTCAATTTGCCATGTTTTTCGCTTACATCTATTTTGATTTCTGTCCATATTTCATATTTATGGGTTAGAATAGTATATAATCTATGTAGTTTGTGTTTTATGGAGATTTACACAAGTTCTTGTTTAATTTCGCAGAAATCGACACATTTTCGGAGCAATTCGGAGAAGAAGGAAACAAGATGGAAATCACTCGACATCTACCGGAGTCCACTCGACATCTACTGACTGACTCGACGTCGAGTGAAGCTAGAGCCACACATCGAGCCAAGTAAAGTAGGGACTCGACACCTACAACCTGACTCGACATCGAGTGGAGCAACACTCGACCCCCACACATTGACTTGATGTCGAGTGAAGCCGAGACCCGAGATCGAGTGACACACTCGACACATACACCTGGAGAGCCGACGTCGAGTGCAATGCATATCGAGACAGAAGGAATGAGTAGACGTCGAGTCACCTGACTCGATGTCGAGTGACATTACAGAGCTGATCCGACGCTGAACAGAGTCCGAATCCGAGTGTGGCTTTGCTTAGCTTGGAAGACACAGATCTTTTATCTACATTAGTTGGACTATCTATCCTCTTGGGTAAATTTCATATTTACATAGGATGCTTTATTTCTTTCCATTATTTTAATTAGGTAAGTTTTATCTTTAGATAGATTTAGATATAGACAGATAGATTGCTCTCATTGGGTAGCAAGGATTGAGCCCTATAAATGAAGCCCTAGGGGCTGAGTTTTTAATCATTCCAGCACACAAGCAATTGTGTTTACATAGTTTAGGCAATAGAAAGTAGAGAGAGAGAGAGAGAGAGAGAGAGAGAGAGAGAGAGAGGAGGCCGAGTGAGTTGTGAAGCGAGAGCGATTGTGACTTGTTCGGTTGTAAATTCTCTTTTTAGTTTAATTCAAGTTATTTTCTTTATGAATATGATGTTTGCTATTGTGATGAGGCGCGAGTAGTCACCCTACTTCTAGGGTCGGGGTGAGCCCGACGATAGCCATGTAAGTTTATGCTCAAAGGTACATTTTTTATTGTGATTTCATCTTCTATCTCTATTTGCATGATTCTTTTACTAAAGTAGTAGGTAAATCCTTATTTGTATTATTGAAGCGAAAGTGATCTTAATATGAATCTGGATTAATTATCAAAAAGGGTAGTAATAATTAAGGTTTATGCGAGAGCTTCTATCTACCTATTTGTTAATAACGAAAGTTATTTGATGAAAAGACATAATCTTTTATGAAATTGGCATAGGTTTTAAATGGTTATCGTTGTGGCATGATTCTTCGACTTTGGAAGTTTTTAGTTAATTGATATTTATAACAAATTTGTGATCTTTCTGCTCATACATCTTCTTATCCATCCTTATATTTTTCGGACGTTCTTTTCCGATACTTATTAATTACGTTTTTGCAAGGTTACGTTTTTTTGTACACACATACTCGACGTCGAGTCCAACACTCGACATAGAGTCACATATCTGAGTCGACATCGAATACACTACTCGACGTCGAGTTGCTTGTTTTCTGTTGTGCAGGTTTGCAGTGGAGATTGACTGTTCGAGTCGATATCGAGTCATCCGAGTCGATATCAAGTCAACTTCTAGTCAACGTTAAGAGTTGATTCTGAAACTGATTAGGCGAGCGCTGACACACTTCCTCGTGAATTCGATCCTGATTCTTACTATGACGACGGGAGGGTTTCTTATAATTTATTGGCAACAGGCCAGGGAGACCTATAAGAGATGAATCATGAGCACTAATTAAATTGGTACGATAATAAGACTTCATCTACGAACAGCTAATCATATTCTATTGTAGTAATTACTGAGTACTATTTTTTATGCCAATAGATTAGGAGTTGACAACATTAATTATTTATCACACCCGCCCATTTCCATACTTGATGTATGTAACGTTGTTTAATTAATTAAATAGCTATTGATCTTCTTAATTCTTTTCTTTTCTTTTCTTTTTAAGATAAAAGGCATACTTTGCAGTTTTATCGATCTTTTTATGTGAAGCCAACGGGCTACGCTGATCTTTTCGACTGCGACGTCATCGATCTTATTAAAAGGGGTCGACCAAAAATGAAACATTCATCTTCAATTTACATAAGGCAATTTTCAATATATCATTCGTCTTTGCATGGTCACGTAAATTTGGCATTTTATTGTCCATTTTGTGCAACTAAAACTAGTTTATATTTCATCAATTGCCCAGGAAAACAAAATTTTAAATTTTTGCCTCTGTACATCTTTTTCATACACTAAAAAGAATATTTTCTGAAAATAAATAAATTTTTTTTTTGTTATATTTTCAATTTTGATGTGAAACTAAGCGACCCATGCAATTAATTAATTTAAAGAAAATTTAAAAATATAATATCTTTAGTATTTAATTAAATTACTATTTATGAAATAAATTTAGTGGAATATTATTTCTTTTATGGACTAGTTCTCCCTGTAACTTCCCTCTTTTGATATTTCCCACCAATTTTTGTAATGAATTAAATTAAACTAAAATAGGCAGTACGTAATATTCCAATTGAACTAAATTAATATACAGTGACGTAAAATTGGACCCCCCCCTCCTATATATATATATATATATATATATATATATATATATATATATATATATATATATATATATATATATATATTATATCTGAATTTTGGGAAATGGAAAAATGGAATTGTACGTGGGTTAATTAATTTACAAATATTGAATTAAGAGCCGGCTTCATAAAATCTGAAGGTAGATACGCATGGAAATGTCAATATAATTCAAACTTCAACCCTATTCGTTCACTAAAACTTTAAACTGTAGAAATTAAGAATACACAGATCATAGATTTATTGAAACATTCTCTGTTTTTTATTTTTTTTGGTCATGAAACATTCTCTGTTGGATGACGAGCAAGCATGTACGTACTTTAATATACTGTCTTTATTTATTTGGTCGATCATTATATATATGAACTGCCCTTTAGATATGATAGATTGGCATGCATTTTATATTTATATATATGCAATGAATTGAAATGAATATATTATTTAGCATATATAGTTAATATTAATTACACGGGCGGCTAAAATGCACCATTTGATTAATAAATTCCTTTAATCAATAAATAATTTTGGGGCAGGGCTGCATCCTCATCAGTCCTATGTTAAACATGATCCACATATGGACACAATTGTGAATTTTAGGGGTTCGGGATGACTGAAGGATATATATATATATATATATATATATATATATATATATATATATATATATATATATATATATATAGGGTAGGGTTCAAGTGAGAAGACCTCATACCGGTGAGAAGGAAAGAAGCATTTTAATTGGTCCAATTTAATGTGTTTTTAATCCCCTGATTACATCTCTCACGCGCTTTCGTTTTCCCGTTGTTCGTTCTTCCGTCTCTCTCATTCTATACCCAGACCGATGTAATTGCACTCATTGACGGACGGTTCCCTCCCCCGCGCGTTCATCTTCATCGTCGGCGACCCCTGCATTGACGGATGTAATTCCCTGCATCGATGGCGAACCCTCATTGACAGACCTTCATCCTATCGCCATCGCCGACGACCTGTCATTGACAGACGTTTCCCTCCCCCACGCGTTCATCTTCATCGAGTTCACCTTCATCCTCTCGCCATCGCCGCCGTCCTCCGCTGCTTTCGCCGTTGCCTCCTCCGCAACTAATCATTGGTGCTCCTACCTCGCCCGCAGATCCAGCGTCTGGATCTCCGACTCGTGTCGCCGAGATGACGATCTCTGTCGGGAGGCCCTTCGTCCAGTCCTCCGCCACGCGCCTCATTGACTACTGCCCAGGCCTGAAGCTCCGAACCGGCGACATCGTGATTCCAAGGAAGAGCTTAGTGGTGCTGCCGAAAATGGGTACTGAGACGGTTGATTTGATTTTTTTCATGTAATAAGAATGTAGGGTCTGACTTGATCGATCGATAAGAAAATGTACGTTTTCGCTTCAATATATATTATATTCCAATGAGTTGTTATATAAAAGAGGATATAAACATTGTTTTAAATTTTTGATTAGTAAATGTTACGTTTACTAGGTAATAAGACTGATGTGTTAGTTTTGTATACAAAACAAGTGTGTGTATTAATAATGGTTCAGTACATGTATGTAGAGATTGGTTCACTGGGTGTAATTCACTGGATTTGGTTCATTTGATGTGGTTCACTGGATTTGGTTCATTTGGTGTGGTTCACATGATTTGGTTCACTGGATTTGGTTAGCCGGATTTGGTTCATTGGATGTGGTTCATTGGATGTGGTTCACATGATTTGGTTCACTGAATATGGTTCGATATATGGATGTGGTTCAGTGACCGAATATAGAGTGGTTCAGTGACCGAATAGAGTGTGATTCAGTGACTGAATAGAGTGTGTTTCAGTGACCAAATAGGCTCATGAACCACTTCTTATAGGCCCATGAACCACTTCTTTATAGCTTCATGAAGCACTTCTTAAAAACTTGATGAACTACTTATTTATAGCTTTATGAATCACTTCTTTATAGCTTGATAAACCACTTCTTGATAACTTGACGAACCACTTCTTCATAACTTCTTTATATCTTGATGAACCACTTCTTGATAACTTGATGAACCACTTCTTATAGACCAACGAACCACTTCTTTATAGCTTGATGGGTGAACCACTTCTTGTTAACTTGATGAACCACTTCTTCATACCTTCATGAACCACTTTTTTATAGCTTGATGAATCACTTCTTGATAACTTGATGAACCCCTTCTTATAGGCCCATGAACCACTTCTTTATAGCTCGATGAACCACTTCTTGATAACTTGATGAACCACTTCTTTATAGCTTGATGAACCATTTCTTGATAACTTAATGATCCACTTCTTTATAGCTTGATGAACCACTTCTTTCATAACTTCTTTATATCTTGATGAACCACTTCTTGATAACTTGATGAACCACTTCTTATAGGCCCATGAATAACTTCTTTATAGCTTGATGAACAATTTCTTGATAACTTGACGAACCACTTCTTGATATCTTGATGAACCACTTCTTCATAACTTCTTTATAGCTTGATTAACCACTTCTTGATAACTTGATGAACAACTTCTTATAGGCCCATGAACCACTTCTTTATAGCTTGATGAACCATTTCTTGATAACTTGATGAACCACTTCTTTATAGCTTGATAAAATTAAATTACACCCAAATATATATTTTTTATATTTTTTTAACAAGTGAAAATGCCAAAAAATGATTTTTAAAATGGTTCATGAACCATTTTATTTTAAAAACAAACAAATAGTTAATTAAGAAATGAACATTAAAAGAAAATAAAGAAGAAAGAAAATTTTATAATTATTAAATAGTAGTGGTTCGGGAAATAATTTAAGAATATTCGTAGATAGTTAATATTTTTGGTTCGTGAAATAAATAGTAGTGATTTATGGAAAAAATAGTAGTGGTTTATGAAATAATTTAAGAATATTAATAGCTAGTTAATTTTTAAGGTGAAATATGTATTTTACATGTCTATTAAGGTGTAATTAAATAAATTATAAGATAATAGTTTAATTACAATTACGGGGAAAAAAAGTGGTAATCTATATTGAGGCAAGTAAATTCCTTTAATATCAAGAGTCAAATAAAATAAATAAATAAATAAATATGCATTAAAGACAAAAAAAAAAGGAGTCAAATAAAATAAATATGTATTAAAGACAAGAAAGATGTATTGATGTAATGGTTGGAGTATTGTGTGGGGGAATGTAGAGGTCTTGGGTTCAATTCCGAAAAACCCCAAATTCATCCATATTTTTCATATTCACCATGGGGCACGAGCGTGGTTCACACGCGCATGCTGCGAGTGGGGGAGCGTGTCCTCTGGCTTGGGACGGTGTTGGGGGAGAGATGCGCGCCCGCTGGAATTTTTTTTTACGTATTTTTAAAAATTATTTTAATATCCTTTGCACTAATCAAATTACTTTTTTCCTTCTCACTCTTGGTGACCTTTGCACCTGAACCCAACCCTATATATATATATAATATACATATATATATATATATATATATATATATATATATATATATATATATATATATATATATATATATATATATATATATATTGTATATGTATATATGTATGATATGAGTGTAATATGTGTAAATCTGGAAGGGTAGTTTAGTAATTGTGCTTAGGAGGTTAGAAGCTTAACAATTCCACGTGGTAGAACCTCTAGGAAATATAGGGGCAGTTAGTGAAATATCCATAAAAATTTCCTAAATTAGAGGAGTATCCATATATTTGAAAAAGGTGCAAAATTGTCCACTCTCTTCTAACGTAACCGAAGGCTGCTGACATCCCTGTTTTGATGCCCTGCTGATCCTCGAGACCTCGAATCCCTCCCTCACACGTTCACCCTCTCTCCTGTGAGTTTTCGCATCGCTCCAATTCGAGATCTCTGCTCTTGTCTCTCTCCGCGATTTCAGCGATTGGAGCCAGACATCGCTGCGACGCCTCCGCAAGCTCGAATCAGACATCGCTGTCTCCTTGCGACGACGATTGAAGGAGATTCTGGTAGCCAAAGACGACCGTGAGTGGAGATTAAGGAGAAGCACTTCGTCTAGAGGTAGCAAGCTACTCTTTCTCCTCCCCTCTCCTGTTGATTCCTATCACTTTCCTTTCGATCGATTTGTTTTGCTTCTGGATCTATGTGATGTGCTTGATTCTGTGTGGTGTGCTTGATTCTGGATCTGTTTGACGTGCTTTATGTCAAGGGATTCTGTGTGATCTTTAATCCCACCATTGATGTCCACATCTCTTCATATATGTCGATTCTTTGTTTCTCAGCAAAAACAGTAGCATTTGTGGATCTGTTTGCTGTGCTTTCTCAGAAATTCAGTCTCAAAAGGGAGTGCTGACATTTGATGTTATTGTTGGATTTTTTATGCTTTTTATCCTAACTGAGAATTCTATGGTTAATCTTTGGTTTGAATTTTGATCTGTGTTGATTGGAAATTGAGATTGAGATGGGGAAATACCCCTCTGATTTTGCAGGCTATTAGAGATGTTGTCTACGAAAGAAAATGTTTCGATATGCACAAGAAATTTGTGAGAGCTAACATAGCACCCGACAGAAAGGTATCGTGCAACTCTCTTTTTCCAAAAGAAAGACAGTTTCTTGGGATTCCAGAAGCAGATAAAGATTTGCATATCAAAACACTGCCAAGATCAAAGTCAGCAGCAATTGAAATTAGACATTACTGAATTGTTTCCGGTGTTTGAGAGTGTTGGATATGCACGACTTGGGGATAATGAAATTGTCTGATTCGGTAGGCGATTTGATTCGCTTAAGGTATCTAGACCTGTCCTTCAATTCGCATATCAGAACACTACCGAATTCCAGTAGCAATTCGCGTACTCAAGAATTTTGCAGTTGATTAATCGTTGGTGTTCAAATACTCTTGGTAAGTTTAATTGTTGATTAAAGTTTTTGCGTATGGAGTTCTGGATTGATGAGGCTTGACTGTGATTCTATGTGCACTTTATTATTGCTTCTATTACCTTTTTTTTTGCATTAATATGATAAATTTGAAAGTCATATTGTGTTACCTAATGGATGGCCTTTAATCTTACAATAAGTGGGTGATTTTGCAACAGGTGGGTGTATTATTGCTTATGTGTTTCTTTGAGTGTATGTTGTTGGAGTATCTATGCATCAGCTGCATTATCATACAACTTGTTTTTCATCATTCATGTCAGCGGGCATAAACTCTCAAATCTTCTACAAGCAATGATTTTCCCCTTACATTATTTAAAGAGAAAAATATTGTATCCTTCAATGATGTGGAGAATTCATCTTTTGCCCCTGCCCTCAGTATGTTGTTGCTCGTCTTTTTCCCCTGGCACGGAGTGAATATGTGCTGACATGTGCTCTTTCTGTGCAATTCAAGTAGATGTATATGTTATTTTTTATTTCTAATTGTGGAACATTGTCTCTTGTGCAAATATAACATGTTGACATGGGTTTTGTACACTAGATGAATGGGTTTTTAAATTATTAAAAACCATGTCAGCAAACTTAATTTGAAACTAGAGATGCTGACATGTTCTCTTCCTTTCCCATATCTCTACTGTCTCATTGTTAATAAGATAAAAAATGCTTTGGTTGAAATGCAGTATCCCTGTCTTACTAACACCCACTTCTCATTTTCTATCATCAATTTATTGATTGAATTTAAGTACCTACTTTATTCTATATGACCAACCGATTAACTAACAAATTTATACGTTGTATGTACCTTTTCTGGTTGGAACTAGTAAAGTTTAGTAAATATGAATGTTTTACATTCGTTGTATATATGCATAGTTATTATATCTCTCTGTATTTTTGAAAAGATTGCTAAATATTGAACTTCTGAAGTTTAGAAATGGGGTGCCTCTAAGTCTTCCATTGATTAAATTTGTTATCTGTTTGATAAGGAATCAGTAGAAACAAATAATGGGTTTCCAAATAACTTTAGCATGGAGAGAATTTCAGCAGATGGAGATGCAATTATGCTGAGTTCCCAGAGATACCAACCGCCGAAATTTAGTAAAGGTAAAATCTTATTTTTAGGTTGGAATATTGAGATATGATTTAGGAGTTGGATTGGTTTTTTAGATGTTGATGTTCTGTGAACGCCTATTGAATTTTATTTAGTTCTACTGTGACGTTTGACATTTTATTTAGAAATGTACTTCACATATATCTCATAGTCTATTGAATTTTATTTGCTATGGAACTTGATATCCTGATTTTCAGGTAAGTGGAACTACATATTTGCGAATTCGTACATGAGTTGATTGAACAAGCACTTGCTTCTAGAAGTGTGCAAATTCGTGACTCTCAGCTGTTCATATTGTCATATTCCCCTACTATGATTCAGCTGTTGCCCTTCTGAATCGACCTAGGACACCTAATAATGATGCAATCATGGATTACCACACAGCTGATTCCGAGTAAAAGAGTTGTGTGTCTGTTAAAGGATCGCGTGTTTCTATGCTGACATGGTCTTCAAGATGCATTGGAGTTTCGCATCATTAGGCGGTCCTATTGTGCTGACATGTCCTAGTGTCCAAAATTTTCCACTTATAATGGTGATGAGGATCATCTAGCTCGTTTTCATCCTTTTCAAGGTCTTGATTTGTCCACTCCTAATAATTGAATTGGGGCTGGTAATGCTGACACCTATGTCCATCTTGATTTGTCCAGCTTTCACATTACCCCAAATTGTAAACATGCTTTGATTAGATTGATGTCTTTCTATTTTTTCGTTTTTTTTTTAAAATTACATGTCAACACTTTCTATTATGCAAATATAACCCGATGTTATACAGATATAATATTATGTTATGCAAATATAATATTATATTATGCAAGCTTAAACAACCTTATGGAAAGAATATGCACAAGCATTTGTATTTTAAAATTGCATTAATATATCTTATTTTCACATAAACACGTCGCTCTACCATTGATTGTCCTAAGAGGCTTTTAAAATTGCATTAATGGCAACGTCGATGTTGCTGACACCGACATTCCTGACACCGCTGACACTAACAATGTTGACACTGCGAACACCACTAACATTGCGAACATCAGAGATGATGACGCTGATGTCGGCTGACGCCGACGTCGAAGATGCTTTTTTCCGTGTCAGGAGCATTGACGTTGACATTATTGATACCGACATCGGAGATTCTGACACTGAAGTGGACGTTGTCGACGTCAACATCGGAGATGCTGACGCAAACATCAGAGATGTCGGCTGGCGCCGACATCTATGTTGCCGACGCTGTTGAGGCCGACGTTAGGGATGTTTTTTTTTCGTGTCAACGCTTATTTTTTTCGTATTAGCACTGACGCTGACATTGCTGACGCCGACATTCGAGATGCTGATGCTACTGACGCTGACATCGAAGATGTCGGCTGACGCCGACATTAATGCTGTCGAGGCTGCTGACGTCGACGTCGAAGATATTTTTTTTGTGCCAACGCTTCTTTTTTTCTTCTTAGCACTGACGCTGACATTGCTGACTCCGACATTTGAGATGCTGATGCTACTGACGCCGACATCAGAGATGCTGACGCTGACATCGGAGATGTTGCTGACACCGACATTCCTGACATCGCTGACACTGGCATCGGAGATGCTGACGCCGACGTCAAAGATGCTTTTTTCCCTGTCAGCAGCACTGACCTTGATGCTAACGTTGCTGACGTCAGCATCGAATATGCTGACACTGCTAACGTTGACATCAAAGATGCTAACACTGATGTTGATGTTGCTGACGTCAACATCGAAGATGTTGATGCTGCAGACGCTGACATCGGAGATGTCGGCTGACACCGACATCGATGTTGCGGACGCTTGACGCCGACGTCGTAGATGCTTTTTTTCGTGTCAATGCTTCTTTTTTTCGTTTTAGCACTGACGCTGACATTGTTGACGCCGACATCGGAGATGCTGACTCTGACATCGGAGATTCTGACACTGACGTTGATGTTGCTGACGTCAACATCGGAGATGCTGACGCTGACATCGGATATACTGACACTGACATTTGTTAGAAAATTTTGTAAATTACTAGAATTATTATAAACTTTAGCCTATGCGGGATTCGAACCCATATATTTGCGCACACGCACATCAGTCTACTATTGAGCTAAAAGGCTTTTAATTATATTATAACATAACATTCAGATAAACAATATAACCCTACGATAAGACTTTTATATTTTAATTTGAACAATTTTTATATTTTGTTGTCTCATCAATATTTTCTTTCATCTTACATCAGTATTTCTTGCATCTTATAAATTGATGTTGTGCAAATTGTAAATGTATGATATGCAAATATAAATTGATGATATGCAAATATAAGATTAAAATATGCATAAATTAATTCACGTTCTACAAATATAAGATTATTGATATCTAATACTTAGATTTTAATTTTTAATAAATAAAAATAAGTTGGAAAAATACAAATTGATGTTGTGCAAATGTATGATTATAATATGCAAATATAAATTGATGTTGTGCAAATGTAAAAGTATGATATGCAATTATAAATTGATGATATGCAAATATAAGATTAAAATATGCATAAATTAATTCACGTTGTACATATATAAGATTATTGATATCTAATACTTAGATTTTAATTTTTAGTAAATAAAAATAAGTTGGAAAAATACAAATTGATGTTGTGAAAATGTATGATTATAATATGAAAATATAAATTGATGTTGTGCAAATGTAAAAGTATAATATGCAATTATAAATTGATGATATGCAAATATAAGATTAAAATATGCATAAATTAATTCACGTTAGGCAAATATAAGATTATTGATATCTAATACTTAGATTTTAGTTTTTAGTAAATAAATATAAGTTGTGAAAATACAAATTGATGTTGTGCAAATGTATGATTATATTATGCAAATATAAAAATGTAAAAGTATGATATGCAATTATAAACTGATGATATGCAAATATATAATTATGATATGCAAATATTTACGTACCCTTTAATTATCATTATTATAATATTTTAGTTACCTATTATTTTAAATTTGGTAAATTCCATATAGTAAGGTAATTTGGTGAATCAAAGTTGTATAATTTTATGATAAAGTATTGCTTATATCAATATTTTCAAGCTCAACCTCATGCTCAAGCTCAGAATGAATTAATATACATATTTTGTAAAGCTGAGAAGGTGTTAGACGAAGAAAAGCTAAGCCTTCAGATCGTTGCTACTAGGATTGAGTTAGAAAATGAAGTGGCCACTTCAGCAGGTGATCCTGTGAATTCAGAAGTTCGGCCTTAGAGTGATTTAGTGCCCAAATTAGTTGAGGTCGAGCAGTCGTTGGATGCAGAACAACGATACGATAAGTGCTCTGCTAATGGAGTTTAAATGGAAAATGAAATGCCTGATTAATAAAGTAAATATGTAATATATATTAAAATCTGTAATATAAGATCAATGATAGTCCAATACCATATATTATGAAATCTGTAAGCTGACATCTATGCAAAAATCTGTAAACTCCAAACTGAAGTAAATTTGAAATTTGTAATCTGAAATCTGTACAAAATCTAATTTTGAAACCAATTCAAACAAAATCTAATTTTGAAAGCCTGGGTTCCAAGTCAAGGGTCGAAAGGTACACATCCTAAGATCCCCACACTTGCAATGCAGCAGGCGAGCAAGGGTGTATTGCATATAAGAACTGATTGCATAGCCAAAGGTTTGACATTAGGATTATACCTCTGCCAGCCCAACCATACTGATTTCAAGGTGAGTGAAGCAAGCGGCTGGAATACTTGAATGATTGAGGACGTGATCTTTTCCACGGACTTGTTCCACAACTGCATCAAAAAGCAAAGTAAACATTTTGAGCAACATCTGAGTCCTTCCTATTTTGCTTACAGTTTCCAAGAGAAACGTTACTTTTGTGAGAGATATGACTTATAATTTTATAATTTATAAGGATTGCGGAAGCGATAAGATGATGCCATAAGGTGCTGACATGAAATAAACTAGTGCTAACATAAACTGCTGACATGAGGATTAAGGAGTAAAAGAGCATCCATAAGAATAATGAATTGATGTGCTCCTGCTGACATGAGTAGGTGATAGTCTTCCTTCCAGATTCCTTGCACAAATCATTCACCCTACAACACAAACCCCACACAAAAATATGAATTTTCATCAAATACTAATCCAAGAAGGGTGTAGACTGTTCTTGATTTTTAATCATCTGTCTAGTATTTATCTCAAAGCTAATATAGGTTTGCATTTTTAAAGTCTCCAACAGTAAACTATTACTCCCAATAGCTAAATTTTCACCCACAACATATAGCTCCGGTAACAGCAATCAGGTAACCATATTAGACTTACTTTAAGCAGCCCATAATTTTGATGAGCTGGTCCAATAGTTGAGTGAGCATTGCTTACTTCTTCATATGTCATCCACTTATACCTTCAAGTTGGCACAAATAAAACGCAGGACATATAAGTTCGGTAGCTATGCTCACAAATTCAAATGGAAGGTAGCAGTGACAAGTTAAGTTCACTTACTGAAAAGTGAAAACCAAGTATGAAAATTTACATAAATCTGAAAGTGAAAACCCATATAAGGGTAGGCACATAAATCCAGTGACCCATCTGACTGAGATGTCACATAAGCCTTCAAGATATAATCATTCTCATCTTTAACTCTCTATGGTCTAAAAATGCTGAATCCAAGTAAAAAAAATGCAGAACTTGGTCATTTTTTTCATCATTAATAGCATGTCAGCAACTGAACTTTGAACAACCAACAAGCTTAAACAATCACCAAATTCAAATATATGTTTCCCTGTTAGCGAACTTACTATACCTATTTAAACAGATCAACACACAAAAATTCATATGAACAAAAGGTATATTTTCTATATATTCAAAAGCAAGAGAATGGAAGCATATCAGCTATACAAATTATTAGATGTCAACATAGTAGCCAAGACAGTTCAACACACGAAGATGTCAGCATCAAATATTCTAATTATTAGATGTCAGCATCAAATAAGGAGACTCAGCAGACTCATCGGCGCCAACAACCTCTTCTTTGCTCTGGTTGTACCTTAAGTTTTAGTGAGCTCTCTAAATTCAGAATCTTTTAACCCACCCCTAATCCCGACAACAACACAAAAAAAACTCCCGAGTCCCAATAAAAATGCAGTGTCAGCAGTTTTTCATAGTCAAAATTCTCCCAAGTCTCAAACAAATGCACAATCGCTTGGAACATATGCAATCATTCCAAAAATCAGCAAAATTAAAGAAAGCTAAAATTAAAAAAAAGTTCAACTGCACAGCAACACGTAAAAAATAAAAGAATAGGATCAAAAGAGGGCTAGAGGTACCTGTTCTTCCACTACAACATGCACAACAACAGGCTTACCAATGTAGGTGATGGTTTTTGTACCCACCAGCAAAACCTTGCTCAGAATGTTCTGCAAATAAATGAATAAATAAACAACTGCAAGAGATAGAAATAAATTCAAGGAAAACAAACTAGTGTATGGTGATTTCCAACTAAGCTAAGACTAAACTTTGCTGAAATAAGCATAAAAGGGGACAGATGTTCAATTCAAGAGCTGGTTTGATATATGGTGGTGACCAACAGAGTTTACCTACTAGCCTCAAAATTGATCATTAAATGTCAATATATCCATAATATCTAACTCAAGGTGGAACTATAAGCCTGTCTTGCAGCATAAACATCCTTAATATAAAATAATCCTAATAGGCCATCAACGAAAGTTTAAACTAACATGTACTGAACACAATAAAAAAAAGGAGAAAAAAGGAGCAAGATCCACATAAACACCCATAAGAAGACAATCAAAAACCTCAAAAGCCAATCGATTACACAAAATTAGGCTTAAAACACAAGACCATATATTCAATCAATCGATCGATCGACCAAATTACTTGAATACATCTAATCGAAAGTAGTGTTTGGAGAAATTACTCACCATGAGGACAACGAAAATCTTCGCAGCGGTCTCTATCCAGAAGGGGGGAGAGAGAAAGCTCGGAGGTGATTGGGGCGACTTTGCGGCTGGTAGGAGGTGGCGGCGGTGGTGGTGGTGGTGAGGGAGACGGTGACAGAGGTGAGTCACGGAGAGAGGGGGAGACCATCAGCGACGTAGCCATTAATGGAGGAACGAGGAGGAGGATGAATCAAGAGGGACGAGATTCACAAATTAGGGATTTTGGGTTGAACAACGGTATAATAGAAGGAAGGGTAATATCGTAAAATAAACATCCGAAATTAGAAAAGTGGATATTAAACCAATTTTTACAAAAATTAGGACACTCCTCAAATTAGGGCGAAAATTTGTGCCTTCAGCACAAATTTTCTCGGAAATATAACTATAAACCATACCTCTCAGTAAAAACACTTCACCTCGTATATAAACAATATATAAATCATGTTCTTACTCCGCTCATTTCTTGTTTCTCCACAAGTTACGTTTGATCATGGTATCAGCCCCAACGGGATGGATCGATCGGTTTGAGGTTCGCTCATAGTTTAACGTGTTTCTAGATACCTCACTGAAAATGGCAAGACTTTCTTTCGTGAGGTTATGTGTTTCTGGTTTTTTGTGTTGTTTCTTCTTATTTGCTACGGATTTCATTGCGAACTATATATAAGGACTTTGTCAATCTTGAATGTCCTGTGGAAATGGCATCTAGTAATTGTTCAAATCATCCTCTTTTTTCTCAAATTCAGATAATCTGGAAGCACAGTTGATCCCTGTTCGATTTAGGGGTAATAATTTTCTTGGCTGGAGTTGTTGAATGAGGAAATTGAGAATGCAAAACAATAAGTAAACAAAGTAAAGCAAACCGATCAAATCCCAGCAAATAATGTTCAAGACTCCCTCCAAATGTAGTAAGAGCAAGTCAGGTTCGAATCCTCGAGGAAGCTGGTCAGCGAATCTTAGGCAGCAGCGGAATCTTACAGACAGAAGTCGACAACAGATGCTAGATCTCGACTAGGGTTAGTCGACAGGAGATCAGGCTAGTCGAACAGGGCAGAAGCTCTCGACAACGTCTACTCGATCTCGACAAGAAGCTACTCGAGATCGAGTACGGTCCTCGTCGACTTCGTCGAGTTCCTGCACAATTGAGCTACGACGATCTAGGATCGGAGGTTAGTGGTCGAGGTCGACCAGAGGCTGGTCGAGATCGACAAGGGCAGGAAAAAAAAATAAAAACAAATGCAGATTCGGTTTTGTGACCTTATGAATTTGGGGAACTTCCAAGATTAGGGTTTGCGACAACGATTACCATGCAAGCGGAATATAAATCACAAAAGGTGGTAACTTCATCGATAAAGGAAAAGGCTTTCACCATATCCGACAAGTAGGAATATAAATCTCGCGACAAATAATCCTAATTGCATCTATTCCTTTTCATAATTAGCATTTATAATCTTTCGAATAGAAATCCTAATTATTACCCAAGTTTCACAACATGAGTTCTTCAATTCCTCAATCAAAGATGAAGCACATGGGGAATAGATTAAGATAACGACAAAATACCTCCTTCCGCAATTGCTAATCCGCCGACATGGCTCTCGTTGGGCTCACCCTAACCCTAGAAGTAGGTGCACTACTCGCGCCTCATTGCAATCACAGACATCGTTGATTTAAAAGAAATAACTTGCATTAACTAAATTCAAAGCCTTTACAATTCCGGCAATCAACTTTCGTAAACTGCCAAAACCTTAAAACCTTCAAACTCCTAAATCTCTATGTGGAACCGTCTCTCTCAAATTGAATGAATAAAACTGAGCCCCGTGGGCTTTATTTATAGCCTTCTAATCCTTGTTAATCAAGGATAGAATCTCCTATCTATATCTAAAATTATATCTAAAAGGCTTAATGATAAATAAAAGCAATAAAGGAAATTAAATCTAAATATATCTAAATGTCTTAAAGTGGATAGATCTCTTTCTTCCATGATGTATCTTGATAGATTGGATAGATTCTCGGCCTTCTCGACTTCCTTCGTGCCCAAGGAATCCCAACTCTACTCGGACTACTCACGTCGACGCGTTTCCAAATACTGGTCTACTCGACATCGACAAGGGCTCGTCGACATCGACTAGGATTCGTCGTCGACTGGACTTCTCGGGTGACTCCGCTCGACATGGCACGGATCTGGGTTCCTGGGCGTCGTCGATATCGAGTAGCCCTACTCTGTATCGAGTAGGATTCGTCGTCTGGCTGGCTTGGTCGGGTGGATCTACTCGACATGCTCGGACCTTGGCTCCGGGCTCCTCGATCTCGACTAAGCCTCCTCGAGATCGAGTAGAGGTGGTCTGCGTCTTCGTCCTCGGCTTCTCGATCAGCTCTTTCTCGACCAGGCTCTCCTTGATCTCGAGTAGAGTGTACTCGATCTCGAGTAAAGATTTCTCAGCTTTCTGCTCTGTTCTTAAAACGCACTTTCCCGAGTCCTCGTTCGTCGGATTGACGCATATGACCATGCGTTGGAAAGCTCTTTTCGAGGGCTACAACTCTCATGAAGACATCAAAGCTTGATTCAGAATAAAGAATGGTGAAAAATGGCCTTCTCTCCAGCTGCACCATTCTTAGCCTCTCCATGAGTTTCCTTTAAGCTCCAAAGTGCGTCCGATTTCTGCCAAATATAACAAAAACTTGTGTTGACCTCCATATATTGCAAATAAGTGTAAACTACACAGATTCTGTATTATTCTAACCCAAATGTATGCAATGTATGCAGAAATCGATATAAAAGTTACTGTTAAACATGGCAAATTAGGCTCACAACAGGAGTTGAGCTGCTTGACTTGCGTTGGGAGCCAAGAATAAGTTAGGATTTATAGATGGGAGTTGTTCGTAGGCTTCGATTGGATCTAAGAATTTGTAGAGATGGGTGAGAGCCGACTACGTGGTTCGTTGTCAGTTGCTGAATTCTCGTGAATCAGTAATCTCTGCGATTTTTCTGTATGTAGAATCATCCAAGTAGTTGTGGGATGAGCTGTCTGAACAATATGGACAAGCAAATGTACCCTTCATCTTTCAATTGAAGAGGGAATTGAATGGGGTCGATTGCTCTATCATTGTTTTCTCAATTATTTCAACTAAAATTTAATGTTTTCTTTTAGTATTATCTTAAAACTAATCTTTCACGGTCTTTTTATTCTATATTTTTTTGTCCATCTCAATGATTTCAATAAAAAAAAAGAAGTATTTAAATCATAATTTTAATGTTTTTTCAATTTTTTTTCAAAAATGTTCTTGAGATAATTACACATACCCCCCCCCCCCCACCCCCCAAAAAAAAATAGTGCCCTCTTGGTTTTAATCTTGGCTCCGCCACTGTTCTTTGCTAATGTATTTTTGGGGAGATTGTGTCTTGGCTCCTACTCTTATTGTAAACAAGTTACCATGTTGTGTGTTGCAATAGAAGTTTCATAGCGGTTTCACGTTTCTGCATATGAAGAAACTACAAAACTCCGGAAAAACTCCTTAGAAACGTTTATGAGAAGTCAGAAACTTTGACCGTTTCTGTTTTGTCGGAAACGTTTATGACTTGCGCATTTCCACTAATTGTATAGTTAAAAAAAACCCAAACTCTAAATCATGCTTCCCCTTCATCCCATCTGAAACTCTCATTTCCTTCTATCTTTACTACCTCCTTCTCCTCCCTTTTCGGTCATCCCTCTCTCCTCCCTTACAACGACCCTCTTCTCCTTTTTAGTGACCCTAGCCGCCTCTCTCTCTCTCTCTCTCTCTCTCTCTCTCTCTCTCTCTCTCTCTCTCTCTCTCTCTCTGCTTGGTGTGCTCGCTTACAACCTCGATGGGTCACTATTCTCCGATTCTCTAGTCAGCGGCGCTCGCAATAACGCTACTTCTCGGTCCTCCTACTTGCTTAGTGTTGTCTCCCTTTTAGCTCTCACTTGCTCAGTGCTCTCTCCCTCTCGGCTCTCTCTTGGTAAACTCTCACTGCAAAACTTTCTCTTGATAAGTCAGAACTTGAGGAAGAGTTAGCTAAGTAGAAGATTGATGTTGGATTTGATTACTTTGTGTTGTTCTTGATTATTTTGTTATTTTAAAACTAAGTTACTTTATTTGTTGGTTTTCAAGACATTTAATATATTTGACATGTCTGTATTAATTTCTATTAAGGAGTAAGGACATTGTTTATTACGATATTAAACATTTTAATTTGTATCCTCAATGATGCATTCTATGTGTATCACTTGGTGATATGATTATCGCTTTTATTTAGACATTTAAATGATGTCTCCCTTTCTTGCAAAATTTTGGATTGTCTTTTCCCTGTTTCCGTTTCCCTTTCGGTTTCCCTTTATGTTTTTGTGTAACATAGCACTTAAAACTGGGAAATTTATTATGATTGGGTATCCCTTTGCTCAAAAAGCCTAGAAATTGTATGATTAATTTGGACAATGAAAAGTTTGTCGTAAGTAGAGATGTCATCTTTCTAGAAGATAAATTTCCATTTAAAACATGATAGATGGCTTGCTGCAATACACATACAGTTGTTCAATCTGTCGATTATCGACCAACTCGAGCTCGATCACAGTTTGAGAGTGGAGATGAAGAAACAGATCAGGAGGAGAGAAAGTGACGATGGATGAATTGAAACTGTTTCATTGCTTTGTCTTAGTTTGTTACATTCCTTCTCTTGCCTATTTATACAATGTGATGAGGGTGTACACAACCATGATGATGCATCACTTTAGTCCATCTGATTCTTCTACCTCAACCCCCCCCCCCCCCCCC
The DNA here is from genome assembly GCA_037127255.1 of Persicaria tinctoria. Lineage (NCBI taxonomy): Eukaryota > Viridiplantae > Streptophyta > Magnoliopsida > Caryophyllales > Polygonaceae > Persicaria > Persicaria tinctoria. The sequence continues at coordinate 28,351,089 of JBANSL010000016.1, read as the reverse complement.
CCCCCCCTCAAACTTGGGGTGGAGACAACCCAAGTTTGCCAAGTAACTCATTATGTTGATGAGACGGAATGATCTTTGTTAGGACATCGGCAAGCTGTGAAGAAGTAGGAATGTGACATAGATCGAGGAGACCATCAATGACCTTTTCCCTAGTGAAATGACAGTCAATCTCAATATGTTTTGTCCTTTCATGATAAACTGGATTTCGAGCAAGCCGTAAGGCAGATTGATTATCACAATATAGAGTAACTGGCTTGAGAGGATTAACTCCAAGTTCATCCAAAAGACGAACAAGCCATGTCACCTCTGCTGCAGTCTGAGCCATTGCTCGGTACTCATCCTCTGTTGAGCTTCGAGAAACAACACATTGTTTCTTAGATTTCCAACTAATGGGAGAGCCACCCAATAGAATAACGAATCCAGTAACTGAACGCCTGGTGTAGGAACAAGAGGCCCAATCTGAATCTATGTAGGAAGCAATTTGAGGACTGTCAAAGTCCTTGAGAACTATCCCATGTGTCAAGGTGCCTACTAAGTACTTGATTGTGTGATGAAGAGCAACCAAATGAGATGTTCGTGGAAGCTGCATGAATTGATTTAAAGAATGTACTGCAAAGAAAAGATCTGGACGTGTGTTGGTAAGAAAATTGAGTTTACCAACCATCTTCTTATAGTATGAAACATCTTGGAGAACATCTCCAAGGAGAGGATCAAGTTTGAGGTTTTGAGGAAGGGGAGTGCAGACTGGATGAATGTTCTGGAGCCCAGATTCACGAATAACCTCTTGACTGAATTTGTGTTGAGAAAGATGAATACCATTGGAGCTATAGGATACCTCAAGTCCCAGAAAATAATGCACAACTCCCAAGTCCTTGATGCTGAACTACCTGTCTAAATAATGTTTGAGCTTTGAGATCTCAATTGGATCTGAACCTGTGACCAACAGGTCATCAACATACACAACAACTATAGTGAGCTTCCCATGTGATCTCTTGGTAAAAAAATGAGTAGTCAAGCTTAGACTGAACATATTGAAGGGAAAGTAAGGCAGTGGTCAGTTTGTGGAACCATTTCCTGCTGGCTTGTTTAAGTCCATATAAGGACTTTTGGAGTTTACAAACAAGGTGTGAATCAGGTGTGAATCCCTCGGGTAGTTTCATGTAAACATCATCATATAAGTCCCCGTGTAAGAATGCATTATTGACATCCATCTGATGCAGAGACCACCCCTTAGCAACAACGTAAGCAATGATAGATCTAATGGTTGTCATCTTGACAACAAGGGAAAAGGTCTCATGATAGTCAATTCCCTTAGCCTGGGTGAATCCTTTGGCAACTAAACGAGCCTTGTGACGCTTAAGACTACCATCAGCTTTTAATTTCACTTTGAAAACCCATTTGCAACCTATGGCTCTCTTACCTGTAGGAAGAGGAACAAGGACCCAAGTTTTGTTTGTAGATAAAGCATCTATCTCTTTCTTCATTGCCATAACGCAGTTTGGATCTCGGGCAGCTTCTTTGTATGTAGTGGGTTCAATGTAAGAAGTAATGTGGGAGAATAGGGAATATGCACTGGGAGGTAAAGTGGTGGCAAAAAATGCAGAGGGATGTGAATGAGAAGAGGAACACACATTGCACACATAGTCCTGCAAATGGGAAGGAGGGGGGGTGATGAATCCTGTTGGATCTCCTTACAGGAAAATTTTGATCAACTGTCTGAGTAACAATACAAGTATTTGGATGAACATCTGTATGGGTATCAGTAGGGGACAAAACTGGTGGTGAGGGAACGGTAATATATGTGGGTGGATGATCAATAGAAGTTTGGGTAAGACTGGCATCTGCGTGGTCAAGAGGAGCAGGAGAAGTAGGTGTAATAGTTGGTAAGAATATGTACGAAGGAAAAGATGAAGCAGGAGAAGGAAGGGGAATATCAAAAGTGGTGGTTTTATTATGAAATGCGAAATGAGATTCAAAGAAAATGACATCTCGCGTATGAGTTATGAGATTGGATTTGAGATCAAGCACAGTGTAAGCACTCTTGTCATAAGCATAGCCCAAAAACACACAAGGGTTGGATCGAGGTTGGAACTTATCTCTTCCCCTTTTAAGGGTGCTAACAAAGCATAGTCACCCAAAGACTGTGAGATGGTTATATGAAGGGGGTTTATGGTATAACAGTTCATAGGGAGATTTGTTGGATAATACAGGGAGAGGACAACATTTTATTAGGTATGTGGCAGTGAGCAAACACTCACCCCAGTATTGAAGAGGGATATTACCCTGAAACCTTAAGGCACGAGCAACCTCAAGCAAGTGTTTATGTTTCCTCTCCACTACCCTATTTTGCTGAGGAAAATCTACACAACTGGTTTGGTGCAAAATCCCGTGTTTGGCATAGAATTTGGACAAGGTATGGTCAATGAATTTAGATGCATTGCCAGATCTCATGGACTTAATGGTGTGAGTTGAAACTGGTTATGAATGAGAGAGACAAAATTGGTCAAGACAGCAAAGGTGTTTGTTTTGGATGCCATGAGATAAACCCAAGTACATTTTGAGTAATCATCAACCAAGGTTAGGAAATATTTATAACCATTGTGAGTGCTTACTTTGTATGGTCCCCATGTGTCAAAATAGACCAAATCAAAAGGTGCTTTAGCTTTGTGATCTCTAGAAAAGAAAGGTTGTCTGTGTAGTTTGGCTTAAGGACAGATTTGGCAAATTGAAGGAGGAGAAGACACAATCATAGAAGCATCAATGTATCTTATTTGTGAAAAAGGCAAGTGCCCCATCCGACAATGTAATAGTTCAGCTTTACAACTAGCTGAGAAACCATCATCAATACAATCAACAGAAGATGGTAAAGTAGAAGTATGAGTCAAAGCATCACAACTGGAAAAAGCATGCTGTAAAATAGATATCAAAGCAGGTAAAGGTGCCAACTCATAAGGCTTGTGTGCAATGTAGAGTCCTCTCTCTTCACTTCCAATTACCAGAGGTGTCCTCATCAAAGGGCCCTGGATAATACACGAATTGGGTGTAAAAAGTATATTAGATTTGATGTCTTGTGTATGTTTTTGGATGGATAGTAATTTGAAATGGAAGTCTAGAACATGAAGAACCTCTTGTAAGGAAATTTGAGGAGGAATATGGACTTTACTAACATAGGCAATGTCGGCTTTCTTGTTATTGGGCATGGTAATAGAAGCTGGTTTAGTTAGTGGTTTGTAGGAATGAAACAGGTTGAGGTGAGGAATCATGTGGTCTGTGGCTTCACTATCCAAGATCCAAGATGAATTAAGGCTAAAAGAAAAGAGACAAGAATTTTTACCTGCTAGCATAGCTGTGGGCTCCTTGACCTCATGGTGTTGCGGTAGGGAGAGTAGTTGTTGGTATTGCTCCTGTGTGATTGGAGAAGAAGATGTTGTGGCTACAACCTTCTTGGGCTTGCCAGTGTTTATATCAGTTGGGAATCCATGGAGCTTCCAACACTTATCAATCACATGGCCTACTGTCTTGGAGTGAGTACAGAAAGGACGGGAGCTTGTGTTTCCATTGGAATTGTTGGAAGAGTTCGAATAACCATGAATCTTCTAGCATTTGTCGATGGTGTGACCTCCAACCTTACAATGATCACAAAATGAGGATGGAGAGCCTGATACACCAGAATTTGAGGGATAACCATGTAATTTCCAGCACTTATCCATGGCATGTCCCGAGACCTTACAGTGATCACAGAACAAAGATTTCTTGGACCCTGAATATCCACCTCTAGATTGCGAAGAGAAAGCTGCACCATCTCCGCCAAGAGTTGTTGTCTTGTTCAGGCCTCTTTGTTGTTCTTCTTGGACCAGAAATCTGTATGCATCATCTACTGATGGAGGTGGCGTCATCATTAAGAAGTTGCCTCGAACAACATGGTATGCTTCATTAAGCCCCATCATAAAATGGATCACCTGCTGATCCTGTATCATTCTTGTCACAGCAAGACTAGATCCACAGTCGCAAGTTTCTCCTTCTACCAAAGCGACATACTCATCCCAAATCCTTTTGAATTTGGTGAAATAATCCGGAATTCCAAGATTCCCTTGCTCAACAGCAATTAAATCCTTTTGAATCTGAAATAGTCTAGTACGATTCACAGCTCCAAAGCGAGATTCCAAATTTCTCCAGATTTGGTTAGCAGATCAACAATAGAAAACAGATTCTGCAATATCTTTGTCAACCGAGTGTACAAGCCAGGCAATTACCATATTGTTACATTTGTCCCACTAGTGTTGAAGAAGTTGATCTGTGTCCGGACGTTTGCAGCTTCCAATCACGAATCCTATCTTGTTCTTCGCAAACAGAGAGACCTCTGCTGATTGTCTCCAATGACTGTAGTTCCTTCCATCCAGAGGTCAAGTGAAAATCGCATAATTTGGATGATCTGAGTGATGGAGATACAATTCAATTATCGGATCAATTCCTCCGACGTCGGAGCGATCTCCATTAGAGCTGTCTCCTTGCTCTGATACCATCTCGATTATCGACCAACTCGAGCTTGATCGCAGTTTGAGAGTGGAGATGAAGAAACAGATCAAGAGGAGAGAAAGTGATGATGGATGAATTGCAACTGTTTCATTGCTTTGTCTTAGTTTGTTACATTACCGCTCTTGCCTATTTATACTATGAAGGCAAGATGAAATCGGTTACAAGAGATGGACTACAATGTGATGAGGGTGTACACAACCATGGTGATGCATCACTTTAGTCCATCTGATTCTTCTATCTCAACACCATCTCTACCTCTTGTTAGTTCTGCTGAGAGCTTAGATGAAAATCTTCCTCACATAAGATTACCATCTAGCATATTTGGTCCTAAACATGTACATTTGCAGGTTCTAGCAGTGGTGATTTAACAAGAGCTGATGATACATCTTCTCATCGGTCACAACATCAAGTTATTATTTTTGAAACTTCCTCTTCTTATACCTGATAATCATATATCCTTATTGAAGTTGGAAGGACTTCTAAATCACATGCTTCTCCAGTCAAGTTCCAAGAGATTATTTGTCCAACTTTGAATTCTTCATAATCTATTTCTCGAGCTTTTTTACCTACTCTTTTGGGAGACCAACTTCTTTTTCTCAATCCTTCATACAATCTTTTAATTTGTTGCCTTGGTAAGAAAGATTAGAAATGGATTGAAGCTATACAAGCTAAGTTAACAACAATACTTGATTAGAAAAACCAGACTTGGGTGATCATAGAATTGCCTAAAGACAAGGTTGTTATTAGATCTAAATGAGTTTTTAAGTTGAAGCACAAATCTAATTGATCCACTAAAAGATATAAAGCTAGGTTGGTGGCAAAAGGATATAATCAAGTCAAAGAGAATTGAAGGACTACAAGCACACATTTTCTCCTATTACTAAATTTACCACTATTTGAAGTCTGTTGGCACTTGCAACCATTAAGAGATGGATTATACACTAGTTAGACATCGTAATGCATTTATTCATGGAAGTTTAGACGAAGAAATCTACATGTTATCTCCTAAGGGATACATACAACAAGGCCTTACCTTGGCCAATCTACATCCTACCTCTTGAGGGATATTTAGATGAAGAAATCTACATGCTATCTTAGTTCATTAGTCCACCTAAATTTGCACGCTACCAAGATGCAATTCATGTGCTCAGATATTTAAAAGGCACAATAGAAGTTGGTTTATTTTACTCTGAAGGATCATCCCTATAGCTATCAGGACTTAGTGATGCATAATGGGCATCATGTTCTTTCACTGGAAGATCATTATCAGGGGTTAAGGTGTGTTACTTGATGAATCTTTGATCTCCTGACCGGAAGACAAAATAGAAGCCACACTATGTCTAAATCCTTTGTTGAATCAGATTATAGATCACTATCTTGGATTGTTCCATGATCTCAAAGTTCACGTTCCACCCCTATTCCTCTCCATTGCGACAATATATATAGTTGCACAACATCTTGCTATTAACACAGTTTTCCATGAAAGGACAATGCATTTGCGTATTGATTGTCATTTTGTTCGAGAACAGCAATGTGTATTCCTTCAAACCTATCATGGTCCTACAAATTTACAGCTCGCAGACATCATGACCAAGGTACTCATAGAATAGCAACATCAATTTCTTTCTCTCAAGTTGGGTTTGGTCTTTAGAGTTTATATGTATGATATGAGTGTAATGTGCATAAATCAGGAAGGGTAGTTTAGTAATTATGCCTAGGTGGTCAGAAACATAATTGGTATTTAAAAAAAATAAGATGTCCCCATAGTTAGCTTTTTTTTTACAGTATGCAAACAGTTGGAGTTTGTTATGAAATTCGTAACAAACAACCAGGATCATCCCTTAGGATGATGGAGTACTTCTCCTTAGTAAGAGGAGATGTAGTTCTAATACAATCGATACCTTTTCTAGCTACGAAGTCAGCTACATGATTGGCTTCTCTAAAACAGTGTTTAAATTGTAAAAATTCGAACTCTTGAGCCATAATGATGATCTTTTCAACTTGATGGATGACTTCCCATGGAGTAATGATCTCCTTGCTTATTGCTTTGATGATAGTCTCGTTATCACATTCAATGATAGCCTTCCTGATCCCTTTACTTCTTGCGTGCTGAATGCCTACAATGATAGCTTCTGCCTCTGTTTGTAAAATCGTACCTGTTGATGTATTTTGAAAGAATACATCTAGTAAACTGCTCTCCGAGTCACAAATGACTCCTCCCACTTGGCAATAGCCCGTGGGCTTAACCGAGCCATCTATATTAATTTTATAGATACTGCTCGGTGGTTTAGTCCACCTAATCTTATTCCTATTAGTACTACGAGTGGTAGACTTATTTTCCACTTCTATTTGCGAGTTCCATAACTTTATGTTTGAGATAATCTCAAAGGCTATATTGATTGTTGAATTGGGATTTTTATCTTTAAATATGTAATTGTTTCTGGAGTCCCAAATTCCTTGCCATATAAATCCTAACTCTTTTATCGCTGATTTATTACTATTTTTTTGTATTGAAGGATATCCTTAATATCTTCATTGTAATCTTCTCTAAGAATTAGTTTTTTTCCACTTGCATTTTCATAGTCTTGGATGAGCTGTCTAGCAAAACTGCAATTGATGAATAAGTGGGTTGCATTTTCATCTTCACTATTACAGAGTGAGCATTGTGATGGGAGTCTATAAACCTTCATCTGTAAACCTTCATTTAAAGATTCTGCTTTTCTGATTCCTAGTCCTCCTTCATTTTTATTTTTACATATTGATTCCCAGCTTATTAAAGGTGTATATCTTTCGGACTGTAATTTGTTCCAAAAGAAATTCTTGTTAATTTTATCTATTTGGTTAAGTATTCCTTTTGGGAGTAAAAAGTTCTGCATTAGGTAGTTTGTCTTTGAACTGAGGTTAGATTGGATTAATATGGTTCTACCCGCTTGAGGTATGGAGGAGGATTTCCATTTAGATAGTTGGTTTTTTAGGTTTTGTAATGCATCTTCGAAGACGCAATTTTTAACCCTTCCATTGACTAGGGGTATTCCGAGATATTTCTCAATTGTTTTTGATATGGAGATTCCCATTTGAGATGCTAGGGATGTAGCTAGTGGTGGGCTAACATTTTTTGAGAATTGGATAGAGCTTTTGTTGTAGTTTATGGTTAATCCAGAGATGTTGGCAAAATTATTTAGGGAGTTTTGAATAGTAGGCAAGCTCATGTGAGTTGCTTTGGAGAAAATTATGGTATCATCTGCAAACGTAAGGAAGGGTATCGGTGTTCCTTGCTTAGTTAGTTTGATGCCTATTAAGGCATCTTCTTTTATTGCCTCATGGTGTAATTCTCTTGAAAGCCTTTCCATTACTATTACAAATATGTAAGGGGCTAAAGGATCACCTTGTCTAATTCCTCTATTTGGTTTGAATTGGTTACCAGCCGTATTATTGACCAGAACTGAAAAGGTAGTGGTAGTAATGCATTTCATTGTCCAATTGATCCATATTGGGTAGAAACCCATCTTTTTTAGAATTGCTTCTATATATGACCAGTTAATCTTATCATATGCTTTTTTCATGTCTAGTTTTAATGCCATCCATCCTTTCTTGCCTTTTTGTTTAGTAAAAGTATGGAATACTTCATGAGCGATTAAAGTGTTATCTTGTATTGATCTTCCTTCTACAAAGGCACCTTGGAAGAGGTTTATAATTTTCGGGAGTATTTTTTTAATTCTATTTGCTAGAATTTTAGCTATAACTTTGTAAATTGTATTACATAGGCTTATCGGTCTGTAATTATTGATATTTTGTGGATCTTCAACTTTTGGAATTAAGGTGATAAAGGTCTGATTTATTTGTTTTAGGATGCTACCAGAGTGGAAAAAGGATTTAACTGTTTTGCATAAGGAATTACCCACAATATTCCAGTAATTTAGGTAAAATTCTGGCGGGAAACCATCAGGGCCCGGTGATTTATCCTCTGCCATGCTAAGTAGTGTGTTTTTAATTTCTAAATTTGTTGGGTGTTTTATGAGTTGTTGGTTTTCCTCTACAGTGATTTGTGGTTGGATATTTCTAATTGTGTCTATAGTAATTTTTCCTCGTTGCCTTCCAATGAATCTTTCAGACATTTCCTCAGTAATTTGATCTGTTATTTGTTGCTGGTCAGTTATAATTTGACCATGTTTGGTTGTGAAGGAGTTCATTCTTCTCTTAAAATTTCTTATTTTTGTATTTATTTGAAAGTATTTTGTGTTTTTATCTGTTAGATGTATATGTTTAATTCTTGCTCTCTGTTTCCAGAATTTGTAATTAAATTCTAGCATTTTTTTTCCTTTTATTTTCTAAATTAGATAGTTTTATTTCTTGGTTTGTAGTTAGGGAACCATAGGGGAGTAGTTTCTGTAATTGCATTATTTCAGGTTCTATTTTTTGAAGCTGTTTTTGTATATTATTATTTTGATTTTTGGACCATTTCTTGATATTTCTTTTTAGTAATTGTTGCTTCTTCATAAAATTATAAGCTTGAGAACCATGAAATTTATTATGCCATACTCTTGTTATTATATCTTTCATTTTTCGCTGTAAAGACCAAGCCATCTCGAATCTAAATGGTGAACCTTTTCTTTGGTCTTTTGAGCCAATTGCTAAAGTGATTGGACAATGATCAGAGGAGGAAAAGGAATGGTGTTGAACTCTTAGATTGTTGAATTTAGTTACAATATCTTGATGGGCCGGAGCCCTATCTAATCTTTCATAAGTATTATTTGTGGACGAGTTGTTCTTTCTCCATGTGAATATGGATCCAATATAAGGTAGAGTGTGTAGGTTAAGTTCTTGTTTGATATTAAGTATTCTTCTGAATCTTGATAACAATGGAGTATTACCACCCATCTTTTCTGTTTCTTTTTCTATATCATTTAGGTCTCCAATGATTACAACTGGTAGTTTGTGTTTGTTCAAAACAGTGAAGATTTCTTCCCAGAATTCTTCTTTTTCACGTTTTACTGATGGTGCATAGATGAAAAGTAGTACTAATGTAAAATTGTCGATTGTTATTTGGATCATGTAAAATCTGTTACCAGATTCAAGACATTTCATATTGTTAAGTATAAGGCTGTTCTTGTATAGGATCTAGATGCCACCCTTGTGGCCAACTGAGCTTATTGATAACGCTTGATTAAAACCTGTGCTTTTTATTTGATTTTCAGTAGGTGCAGCTTCTGTTTTAGTCTCAGAAATTGCTAATATGTCTAAACTATTGTTACATCTGAGTTGGTTGATTTCTTGGAGAAGGAGGTGGCGTTTAGTCCTTCTAACATTCCAGTAGCCTATCTTAATCATAATTGTAATCTTTTTCTTTTGCCTATTAGGCTGTTATTGTTTTGGAATTTTGATTTGATTTCCATTGGGTGCATAGAAGCAAGCTTCCATTCATACCAGGGGAGAGCAATATTTGTTAGTGTTGAATATTTTGGCAGAGTTTTGAAGCACTTGAGTTGATAGTTTCCTTGTAATCTTGTTTGATCTAGCTATAGGAGCTAGCTTACCTCTACCATAGGAGCAACAAAAAGTTCAAGGGGAGAAATTTTGTTTAATGTTGATAAGAACAAAAAAATAATAATGGGAAAATGCCATAAAATTATAGTTTAAACACATAATTATTTTTTTGAATAATAAAAGCTTGAAGACAATGATCGCGTTTTTTAGACCAATTATTTATGATTTTACATTTTTACTACTATGTATATACATTTATAATTACCTATATTTTTTATATAAAAAATGCTCTATATAATGTATATGTACGCGTTTGTGTATATGTGTGTGTACTATATGTATATGGTCAAATATTATAATTTTAGAATTGAGATGATAATTAATTAGATTGAAGCAATGATGAAAGAAGAGATAGCTAGCTAGGTCGTCCTCCATTTCCATATATACTGATCCCCACATACATGAAATAGAACAAAAAGAGAAACAGCAATGAATTGATCGAAGGGGCATTCAATTAAAGTAAACAAATAAGTAAGTAGCAAGTATTATAATTGCCTATATATATAGTACGTACGTATAAAGGCGGATGATCAAGTACTATATCATATCATATCATATGATTTATATATATATATATCATATCGATGGTAACATATATGATTCAAATATATGATCAAGGTATGAGTTGAAACCAACTATCATAATTTGGCAACTTACAAATTATGATAGCCGTTTTGCTAATTAATTATATCATTTTTTTTTGTGGTATTAATCAGTATTAATAATTGCAAAAACAAAAGCTTAACGTGAAAGGGTGTAATTGGCTTTCACGTAAGTAACAATGATGCATGGAAAAATTATTAGGAATTATATTATGCTTTTATTCTTTTACTCATGTTGTGGGTGGGGCTACCTAGCTAAAGACAGATGGGATGATTTTTTTTAAATAAAAAAATAAAAAATAAATTTTAATTAGAAAAAGAGAATTGAGTGGGGATGTCCACCTTAATTAATAAATAATTTAGAGATGGAAAGTGGATTTTAGGCTTCATCGAGATGTCCAATATCATGTTTCATGTCTAGTGCATGTACATATAATATTAATGAAAAGAAAAGAGGAATATTGAATTATGTGAGAAAATGCTTTTTTTTTTTAAAAAAAAAAATGTTGTATATGTATAGTGATTAACCCTCATAAATAATTTTTAAAATAAATAAATAATGGAGGAACACTATACAAAATGGACCAAATTAGAGTATCACCAGTGGAAAGCGAGTTGATAGGAGCCAAGAGAAGATGCACTAAGATTATTTTCAATGATTTTGTGTAAATGTTTATATTTTTAAATATTTTTGGGCTCAGTTAGTTGAGTTTAGAGTGTTCATATATACACGTTTGTGTTTTTTTTTTTCATAGGTATGCATGAGAATAAAAAAAAAAAAAGGGGGATTCAAACTTATAATCTATCGCCCACACCATACCATTCTTAGTAAGTAGTGATAAATTTAAATGTGTTATGCAAATTTGAGCATATACCTCCGATGTGTGTAAACTTTTACAAATGTATTTACATTTGACTAATAGAGAAAAACACCAAAAGTTGTGTATATTTTTAGAGTGTTGTTAGATACACCGTAAATCTTTCAGCAGAAATGCACGTTTTTTTCAACGTGCAACCCTTTCCCTCTAATTAGCACTTTAAAAAAATTAATTAATCCATTTTAACCCTGCACGTCAATTTCGACGTGCAGTGTTTGAGGTGTATATAGCGGAACCGTATTTTTATATATTTTATTCAAAATTTTGATTATTTTGGATGATGTAATTAATTTGAATTGAAAACGCGAAAAGAAAAGAAAAGAAAGGAAAAGGGAAATGGGCCGGGCCAGTGGAGGCAATAGGGCCTTGAGGAATGCAATAGTGTTTGTTGGGACCTCGAATTGTGGGCGTCATTAGGGCATCATCAATTTCATCATAAGATGAATACTTAAATATTACTGGGTACTATTAGTAATTAATTAATTAATTAATTAGGAGTTTATTAATCAAAATTAAGCGATCGAGCATCTTTTCCCTCCTTTTGTATATTTGGACGTGAATTAAGAAAGAGTGGCACTTTGAGGAACCCCATGTCCCCATGCAGCATATTCAATATAGAATAATAATATATAATCATATACAACTATCATTGTTGTTTATTCATGAGATAATTACTCGGTTTACATTATGATTAAATTCCTTATAATGATGCTATCAGTACATGTTAATCGATTTAAGGAGGGTCAATTCGGTCTGATCTTAAACTAGTCTTAAGGTATACTACCTTCCCTGCTTAAATTTGCACAAATTTTAATAAAATATTTCACTTTTATTAAGTATTAGATTATTAAAAAATAAATATTTTATATAGTTTTTTAACATCCTAAAAAAATATGCGTAAATAGTAAAAGACTTGTAAAATTAAATAGAGAGTATTTTTTAATTAATTATCACTACACATTTTAACCTGTTAAAATCTTTTAAAAATTAGTTAACAACCCATAAATCATTACAAATAATTCCGGTCATCTACCTTAAAAAACATAAAAGGAAATCTATTTTAAAACAAAAACTAACACATAAAAATTATGAAACGGATGAATTATTATGATATAGTGGAGGTTTAATTAATGCTTATGACAAGTTCAAATGATATATTATTACGCATAAGTTATACTTGCTAAGACAAGCTGAAATTATAAGAATTTAACTTTGATTATAAGCAAAATAAAATAAAATACAAGTTTGCTTGAGCACTCTTTATAGTGCTAATTTATTTTAAAATATAACGATATATATAGGTTAGGTTAATTAATAGACACAAGGTTGTAGTTTTTGCTTGGGCAAGGGGAAAAGTATAGATATGTCCTACTCCTACTTACTAGAGAGAGAGAGAGAGAGAGAGAGAGATGAAAATGAAAATTAATATGGAAAATGCATGGTGAATGTGGGTGCAATGAGTAAGGATGTCAGTAGATGCATGTGAGTGTGGGCATTATTATTTTAGAAATAGAAATTGGGTCAAATTTGTATAAGTAATTAATACAATTAGTTAATTAAGTAAGTTATGTAATGGCAGAGTTTATACCCACACCCACACTCACACTCACACACATACAGAGACAGAGAAGCGTGCAGCGTGTGCCGGAGCCTGTCAGTTTTGTTAACCACCATCGCTCCATCCATCCATCCATCCATTCAATTAAGGATTATTATATACACACACTTTGCAGATGCAGATTGCTGTTTATATATACTATATAAAAAAGAAGAAGATGCAGGTTGTGTACTGGTAATGTTCGTCGATCTATTGCAACAAAAACCACTTAATTTGGTTCAACAAATTGGCATATTGGTTTCAACCCTTGACATTAATTAGGTGGTCGTCCAAACCCGAACAGGCCGGGTTGGGTACGTTTATATTATATGATCTTCCCTAATTAAGAAACCCTAACTTTGTATTCTTAATTAAAAAGAAACAATATAAGGGAGGCGGTGATAGCAAAAGAGAAGGAGGACATGGAGGGGCAACGCTAGAGAAGAGGGATTATAGACTAAGCCTGTTGAGTTGATAGTGAGGTAGACTTGCCAATTTTACACTGCAGTTAAAAAAGACAATGCTAATTTGACAGCAGTAAATGATTGCTATTATATGCCATGCCATGATATGATTCACCATTTCAACATATATGCATGCAGTTTCAACTTTGCCTACTTCACTTTTTCTGCCTTGTTTTTTTTGGATGAGTAGCTCTATAGTAGTATAGTAGTGGGTATATTTAACCTAGCTACCTTCGCATTAATAGAGGCCGGTGGCGAAGTCAGACCGTAACATAGGGGTGGGCGAGATTTAGGTTAAAAATTAAATAATAATGAAACGAGTTTTGCTAAACTTTAAATAAATTTAATTGTGAACGGTTATGTAAAAAAAATTCAAAGATTTATCCACATTATTAGAAGTGATCGAATAAGATTTATAATTAGTTAAAAAAAATTTCAAAGAAACGCCTAATGAATGACTAAAATAGAATTCAAACAATACTAATTGAAATTAATTATTCTCAATTTAAAAAGATATTTGAACTTATATAAAAAGATAGTTAAAAATAAGTGAAGAAAATGTAAAAAGTGAGAATTAAACCTTAGGCTCTAGATTAAGAGGAAAAAGTTTATCATTTATAATTTATCAACTAGGTAAGATAAACTTTATGATCTATTTTCACTTCTAAATTAATTTAGATCTTTTTATTTTTTATTTTTTATTTTTTTTTATATATTTAACCTTTTATATTTTTTTTCCGAGATTGGGGTGGGCTCGCGCTCATACGAGCCCACCCCTAAATCCACCAATGGAGGCAATGGGATGGAAAGACCTTACACTTTTGGTAAAGCTACCATCCTCAATTGACAATTCATCTTTCCACCCCACTCACTATACATATGTATCATTTGTATGTGCTTGTTCAAATTACAATCAATGACCCATAATTTTGGATAATTGCATAAAACTGCTCCGATTTTTCAAAGGTTGTGTATACATCGACTATGGATTTCGATATATAGTTGTTAATTAAATACTCGAAGAAACATCATTGGCAACAAGTTTTTCCAAAAAAGAAAACACATGTCAGTAATGTCATTGATCAACTGTCAGTTAGGTTAAATTATTGTTATTGGCAATCTTAGATGAACTTTTAAGATGAAAACTATTCGCTGATTGACAATGCTTGGACCATATATAGTCGACTCTGATCGAATTGTCCGTTGTCGCTAGTAGCTTTAAAAGTTAGGGTTATTTTATGCAATTATATGGATTAATGCAACCACATTAGGAGACGTATATGGATTATGCATGATGTAAGCAGCTTGATTTCTTTGCAAATACATAACTAAGGGAGGATTAATTGGAATGTACGTATGAGATAGTAATGATACAAGTTGGAACGTGATTACAATTTGGAAGCAATGTCAACTCAGTCATGAGAAGCAATTATTTGATTCAGAGATTGATGGGTCGATCGATTGTTTTCTTCTATACTTACATACATACACAAATGATCAATTTAATATATGTTAATATATATCATCATATCATATATCAATTTGTCAACACTCAACAATCAACAATCAACATGTATATGCAACTCATGCCAGTGACGTCATATATACGTACTGACGGTACTGGTATGGATAAGTACGTAGGGTTTAACAATCTCTACAGTCTCTCCCTCATGATTAACCCTAGTTCATTCCCTTCAACTGCAATCCCTCAATTAATTTACTTTCTTCAGTGTAATGTGTTGTCAATAAGCTTGAGAGCCACCTAAATTAATAATTACAGTAATGAAGATGATGCATATGGTTACTTGAATGACTTGGCTACTGTAAGCTAAGATTGTTTCACAAGAGTGGATGTGTTGGAACTCATGGATTATATTAGTGCAATACTCATGGAACTCATGGAGTATTAATTAAGAGGGGATTATTAATATTTACATAGTCAAAATGTCAACAATGGAATATTGGGATGTTCACTCTGTTTTTTGTTTTTAAAGTAGGTAAACAATTGAAGGGGTCTACATAAACTGTAAACTATCCTCATAATCATCCTTCAGGATCTTTGTTTCTTATTATAAGGGAGAATAGATCTATTACATATAACACCATACTTAGCTATGAAGTCGGAAACCTTATTGGCTTCTCTGTAGCAATGCTAGCTAAAAATCCACTTGCTCAAAATTATTTCCCAGATTGTTTGCCATAAGAAACAAAGATCCTCATAATGACGGCTGTCTTTTATTATTTGAAGGGTTTCCATCATTGGTGTGTCTTCTTGAGGAAATGTATCAAACTGAGCTCGGAATCAATGGAGAACAACTATGATTGAGCTATCAAGAAGAAACTGGAACAAATTGTTTCATCAAGAAGTGATTTGTTACAGCAAGGAAGTTCAATTTATACTCATTCACACTAATAGACGTCTAACAACCAACCTAACAACCTTCTAACCTCAATTCCAGAAAAGTCCCTTTTATTCCCTTTTATTATAGAAATGACCCTGTATTTATGTAAATAGAACACGTACTATATAGTCCATAGCCCCCCCTCAAGCAGGACTTAACAAAGGAATGACAAGACCAAGCTTGGAACATAGAAACCTATGTTGAGCAGCACCCAATGCCTTAGTGAATATATCAGCTTTCTGCAGTGTTGTAGGCACATGTGAGGTCTGTAAGAAGCCATCTTGTATAAGCTCTCGAATGAAATGACAGTCTACCCTTATGTGTTTGGTTTTCTCATGAAACACAGGGTTAGCAGCCAAGTGTTGGGCAAATTTATTGTCACAAAAAAGCTCGATTTGGAAGAGGAACTTCAATGTGCAGATCCTTCAATAAGCCAGTAAGCCAGATGATCTCACTTGTAGCATAGGACATAGCTCGATATTCACTTTCCGGGGAGGACTTAGAGACCACTATTTGCTTCTTTGTCTTCCAAGACACAAGAGAAGACCAAAGAAAAACAAAATAGCCAGATAAGGAACGACTAGTGAAGGTACACTTAGCCCAATCTGCATCACTGTAAGCAGATACAACCATTGGAGAAGTAGCAGGGTAGAAAAGAGAGAAATCGAAACTTCCTTTCAAGTATCTTAGTAAGTACTGAACACAATTCCAGTGAGAGACCAATGGATGTTGAAGAAATTGGCTCAACTGTTGAACTGTAAAGGAGATATTAGGCCTAGTCAGTGTTAGATAGAGCAACCTACCCACAATACACCTGTATTTCTCAGGATCCTGAAAACCATCATCGCCATCAACAGTCAATCTTGCACCATGTTGCATAGGAAAGTCTGTAGGCTTACAGCTGATCATATCTGCATCCTTTAGAATATCAAGAACAAATTTTCTCTGATTCAATATAATGCCAGCTGAACTCCTAGATATTTCCATTCCCAGAAAATATCGAGCAACACTTAAATCCTTAATGGTGAAAGCTTCCTGTAAAGCAGTTTTTGTAGATAGAATTTCAGAATCAGAATTTCCCATGAGCAACATGTCATCTACATAAACTAAAGCAACAGTCATACAGGAATCCTGGATTTTAACAAACAAAGAATAGTCATGCTTAGACTGAATGTAGCCTAATTTAACCAGGAATTTTGTCAACTCAAAATTCCATTGTCTACTTGCTTGTTTAAGCCCATATAATGATCTTGTGAGCTTACAAACCTGTCCTTGTGGAGCCGTCGGACGAACTGGTGGTGTTTGGCCAATGTTCGGATTCGGATTAGGAGGTGCGATCCCCGTACCTCCAGGAGCACCTCTGCCAGCGCCAGAACCTGCACCAGATCCCGAATTCTGTCCAATCAATGGAGATCCACGACCTGCCATGACAATCAACACCAAAATACGAAGGAAAACTTCGGAATTCGTAAGCGGAAGCAACAGATGAACTCGAATTGAGTTCTCTAAACGCAGATTCAGTTCCTGCGCTCTGATACCATGAAGAAATGTGTCAAACTGAGCTCGGAATCAATGGAGAACAACCATGATTGAGCTATCAAGAAGAAACTGGAACAAATTGTTTCATCAAGAAGTGATATGTTATAGCAAGGAAGTTCAATTTATACTCCTTCCCACTAACAGACGTCTAACAACCAACCTAACAACCTTCTAACCTCAATTACAGAAAAGTCCCTTTTATTCCCTTTTATTACAGAAATGACCCCTGTATTTATGTAAACAGAACACATACTATATAGTCCATACTTCTCATGGAATAATAAATTGCTTTCTAGTTACTTGCTCATAGCTTGAAATCACATTTCTAGTAAAGTTGCAATTAAGAAATAAATGATGCGCATGTTCATCTTTCATGTTACAAAGACAACACTGAGATGTTCACGGTTTTAGAAATTATAGAGAGCTCCACTGGTTGCGATTTCATAAATTGTGAGAGGGTTCTTGAAATTTAGGCCTAAAAAACCACATCCTTGTGTCAAACCGGGCCTAAAAATCTTGGAAGTTGAATTTGGTCTCTATGGTTTTGATAACCATTGTCAATGTAGAATTGTTATTCGAGACAAACGAGTCAAGTATTGCTAGTTCATAATTAAGGTTCATTATTTAGAAATAAGCTGAGTTCAAGCCGAACCTAAATTTGGACTCAAGCTTAAAATTGTGTTCAAGCTTTGCTTGTTTAGTAGACGAACGAGCTCGAGCCGAATGTTTTTGGAGTATTAAGCAACCATTCTTACTCATAACATAGTTAATTGAAGAAAATTTTGTAAATATCACATAATTCGAGCTATTCGAGCTTGAATCGAGCGCGAGCCAATCTTTGTATTGAGCTTTAAAATGTGTTAATACTTATTTAGTAAATGAACGATCTTAAGCCAAAATTTTATCGAGAAGAGTCTGAGTTGAGCTTGAGTTACTCGATTCATATAACAACATACCCTAGTCGACTGAGGTAATTTTCCAACTTTTGACCCAAAAGCTGAAAGAGTTTGTAGGGTTTGTTGAGTTTTAATTTGGGATAAAATGCCCATGCATGGTTTCTAAAACCATGACCACCTAATCTCTCATAGTTTCTAAAACTATTGCTACCATAATCTCACATAGATTCTGAAACTGTGATGGTCGTTGTTTATTTGGCAAGATTTTTACCATCAATCTTGTTTTAGATAACTTATTGCAAAAAAAGCACTTAAAGACATGCAAAAGAAGCTATTTATATGTGGAAATTATTTGGTAACCAACAAGTCAGCGAAGATGAAAATCACCATCTTGCATTTGACTTGGAGAGAATTTTTGAGGTCAACTATTTCTTTTATGGATTTGTTTTTTGCTTTTACAAAGTGTACCATAGGAATGCAAATTATCTAAGCTATATCAATCTAGATAAACCACCATAAGCATATATACTTCTAACTCTACTATCAACTTCAATAAAACAAACAAACTCACACCTTACTAATGACAGAGACACGAACAATCAAGAACATAAGTCACAATGTAGTGCTTCTTATTCTTCAATATTCGAGCTTATGAAATCTCCTATATATGAATTAATAGTTACCACTCTACATGAGGAAGGCACATTTTCTCTTTGATTTCAACCACCATTTGTAATTTGAGATACACACTACACTTCACTTCAAGCAACAATCTTTGTCAAATATGGAAACTCGAGATTATATATTCAATAAAACAATCCTCAAATTGACTCCATGAATATGGAAGATTTCCATGCAGAGTTTGATTTTCATATTCATGGAGTCAATTTGAGGGAAAAATAAATATATATACATACACGCATCTTCTGGGCAACATGTGTGTTGTAAACATACACGCATCTTTACTACGCAAACTTTTCTACGGTTCACTTCAGCACATCAAAAAAAAAAAAACTTTCATTTTCCCTTTGAGGACGTAGATCTGTCTAGATACAGAAACATTTCAACAAATATATCAAATTAATATTAGAGTTTACAATCACCAAAACATACAAATTAAATCTTCGATGTAGATCGGGTCCTGGTGAATTATGTCTTCTAAATTAAGTGATGGAGGCTATCCTCGGGATATATATATATATATATATATATATATATATATAGAGAGAGAGAGAGAGAGAGAGAGAGAGAGAGAGAGAATGGGTAACTTGTGCACAAGGCTTAGGATGTGCATTGTGCACAAAATATTATTCGGTGAAATGTGAAACATTATTCAGTGAAATTTGAAGCATTATTCGGTGAAATGTGAGTATTGTTTAGGAGAATGTGAAACATTATTTGGTGAAATTTGAGGCATTCCATATAAATTGTAACTATTGTTTAGGAAATTGAGGTTTCTTTTATTTGAAATGGATAAATAAAAAAACTAAACATTATTCGGTAGAATGTTATAAATTATTCAGTGGAATTGGGACGTTTTCATCTAAATTGAACGGAAAAAAAAACATAACAGTGTTCGGTAAAATGTTTCACATTTCACCGAATAATGTTTACAATTTCACCGAATAATGTTTTACATTTCACCAAATAATATTTGTGCACAATGCACACCCCTTAGGGTGTGCACTCTGGAACCAATCCATATATATATATATATATATATATATATATCTATATATATATATATATATATATATATATATATATATATATATATATATATATATATATATATATATATATATGGTAAATAAATATATAGTAGGTCGGGGGTCACGGGACTAATGGACCGCTATGTCACTCATTTATATATGCATGGGAAGGAATTTTTTTAGTGTGGGCATGCATGTGTGGGCCGCCCATGAGGCCATCCTCAAAATTCAACCAAAGGAATGATGTCCTCCTAAGTTTATAACGCAATTGACTCAAAAGGAAACATGCAATTAATTAAGTGATTATATAATTAGTTAATTCACCGTACAAATTAATGCATCTCCCTGGTTTGCCCTAGTTTTGAATGTCAAGTCATCTCTCTCTCTCCCCCTATATGATGATATCTTACCTCTCGTAGTGTCAAGTGTCAACCCATAGTCATAGAGAAGGGGAAAAGGAAGAAAAAGGGAACGCATAGATCCAGAAATCCTTTCCCGGCCTGCTGTACGTGATCGATGTATGATTTGACTTGTTTCAGAAATATAGGATTCATTGTTTCCCCAATACCCACTCTCCTTTTTTTGAAGTCTCGATGACTTAATATTTGTTGGTAATAAGTATTAAATTGTAAAAACATAATAATAAAAATGTTAATATATTATATAGTTTTTAGCTCCTTAAAATACGTGTTAAAAAGTTCAACGACATGTACTCCCTCCGTTCCAAAATAAGTGTCGTTTGTCTTTTTCTACACGCTTTTTGAGAAGGTCAAAACACTATAAAATATTATTTTTTTAATCAATTTTTTTTAATAATTTCATAGTCGGTATTCATAAGTATAAACTTATAAAAACAAATTCATTAAAAAAATAATATTTTATATAGTTTTTACCTCCTTAAAATGCGTGTAGAAAAGTCAAACGACTTTTATTTTGGAACGGAGGGAGTATTTTTTATCAGAGGGAGTATTATTTCAGGGCTAAATTGCAGAAAACCACCCATTAAATAGCTCAATTTGATCAAAGTCACCCCTTAAATACATAATTGCAGTAAACCGGCCACTTTGCATAGAATCACTCATCCTTAATACATAGTACTGTTTTAATTAAACAATGTAAAGTCGGAGATGAATCCAAAGTTGTCGGGTTGGGGAACGTAACTGACCAAAACAACGATATAGAAGAAAGGTGCACAAATCACAATGACTATCATGGTTTTAACAAACCGAATTGCAAAAAAGAGCAAAAAAGAATGAGATGGGTGTTGTTGAATGGCATACAAAAGAAATTTGATGTTTTAATTAGGATATTGTTGTCATTTTCTGCATTTTTAATTAAAATGGTACAACATCTGAAGGATGGGTGGTTTAATTCAAACTTTTGGATTTTAATGGGTGTTTTACTGCAATTATGTGTTTAAGGGATGGTTTTGCGCAAATTGAGCTATTTAAGGGGTGGTTTTCTGCAATTTGGCCTTATTTCATCCATGTAATATGGATCTGAGTGTGTATATATATTTGTGTGTGTGTGCGCGCGCGTGCGTGTGTGTAAAATAAATTATTTCTAAACACCTATATTATGGTGAATTTTTAAATAAATATGAAATGTTGGATTAAAAAGATCAACACTTGATATTTACAGGAAAATTTTTTAAGAAAAATTATTCATTTATAACAACATGATTATTCATACATAACTCATACAGATAAGTATTAATAACCATATTTCAAAAGGTGATTAATTTTCATATGAACAAAGTATTAACCCATATGAATAATTATATTACGTCAAACGAATAATTATAGTATTACATATTAATAATCAGTTCGTTTACAATTCACACTGGATTCATCCTTTATTAACGGAGCAAGAAATTATTCGAAGGAAGGTGGAATTATGTGCGATGTCGTTTTATACTTAAATGATATCACTTTATTTATTTAATTGGGAAAAAAAATCAAATATTGCGATAATAACTAGTATGTTTCCCACCCCGATGGTGCGTGACATAATGAATCAATGATAAAATATTCAAAGTTGAAAAACATCATAACAATCATAATTTATTATTTAATTTGTATTGATCATAATTTCTTATTAGTAGATGATTGTATATATCTTACTATACGTATATCAATTCATTTCACACACATGTGTGTGTGTCTGCGAGTGTATAATACGTATATCAATTCATTTCACACACATGTTTGTGTGTCTGCGAGTGTATAATAACATTTTGTATGAGATGCATATAAAAATTGAAATTATTAAATTGTGAAATTTATTTCGTTATCAAAACTTCCTTTTATAGATTGTAAGATAACAATGACTCATAATGAGTATTTTGATCTTAAGTATATTAGAATTTACATCAACATATGTAAATGTTTTTGCAAATAATATTTAAATTATGTTCTTGGAAGTAGTGTTGGCACGGTACGGTACCATGAGAAATTTTCTATTACCACGTATCGTACCGATACCATTCGGTATGCAGTTTTCCCTACCACGTGCCAACCGAAAGTTTCGGTAATGGATATGATTGGTACCGAAAGTGTCGGTTACCGAACATCGGTACCGTGGTTACCAAAACATACATATATATTCGGTACCACAGTACCACGGGATTTTAATTTTCATTCCCGTGTACCGTATCGACAATGGTCGGTACCGAAATTTCGGTTACCGACTACGTGGTACCAAACTTATGTTTATACGGTTGGTAATTGGTTGGTACGTTAATTTATTTACCACCGTCCAACCCTACTTGGAAGCAGAGAATTGAATGGTATAGATACTAAGGAATGCGTCTTTTTTAATTGTTAGATATAGATTACATCGTTTTATAAAAAAAAACCATGTAAAATTTAATGAATTGCTATATTACATGTGGAGGAAAATATTTTTTTTCCATTAGAATATTGTGCCAATATTGCTTTTTTATTTTAGAATATTATAAAATATTGTTTTTTGTTACAAGAAAGAAAAATGGATAAATAAATAAAATAATCAAAGAAAAATCTAACATATATAATAAGAATAATAAAAACATTATATGAAGAGATTGGAGTGATCAAAGATCAAGAACTCGAAGGAAATGGAGGTTCTGTTTGTTTATTCATGGAAGACGGTGATAAAGAGATTACAGAGAGCATACGAGCTCCTTCTCCTATTTATAACCCTCCTAGTTTAGTTTAACAACCAAACTCACCACCACCAACCATGTGTCTTAACATTTCCCGCCTAAATGTTCTAAGCCCTTACAGATGAGGGATCATATGTGCTCGCTCCTACCTGCACCCTCACAATCAACCTTTATACATCTCAACCCCCCCCCCCCCCCCCCCAAGTTGAACTAGGAGTAACATCTACGAGTCCCGACTTAAAGGATAGAGCACTGTGTTGCACCTTACCAAGGGGCTTAGTAAGGACATCGGCCAACTGAAGAGAGGAGTGAACATGAGCGGTTTTGATCAACCCTTCTTCAACACGCTCACGAATGTAATGGCAGTCAATGTTCTGATGTTTGGTGCACTCATGAAACACCAGATGAGTTGCAATATGTTGTGCTGCCTTGTTGTCACAATGAAGGGTGATGGGGAGCTATACTAAGATTGACAAATCACGAAGAACACCATGAACCTAAACACTTTCACTTGCAGCTGTTGACATACATAGATACTCCGACTCAGCTGAGGACTTGGAAATAGTCTTCGGTTTCTTTGTTTTCCATGAAATCAATGACCCTCCTCAAAAGACACAATACCCAGATAATGATCAAACCGAAAACCTACAAGCACCTTAATCAGCATCACTAAAAGCGGACACAGTGAGATCCTTTGATGCAGGAAAGAACAAGCCCCGATTAATGGTTGCTTTCAAATAACGAACGACATGTGTAGCAGCCTGTAAATGAGGAAGACGAGGAGTACCAACAAACCGACTCAGGTGTTGTACTGCATAAGAGATATCAGGGCGTGTAAGATTGAGATACAAAAGTCGACCAATGAGCTTCCTATAATCTTCAGGATTGGACAACAGTTCACCTTCATCCGTGGACAAATGCAGACCTCTAGGTAAGGGGAATATTGCAAGCTTCCAATTGATCATGTTAATGTCTTGTAAAATGTTAGAGATGTATTTCCTCTGATTGAGAAGGGTTCCTTTCAACGATCTTGCAACCTCAATACCCAAAAAATAACGCACAAACCCAAGACCTTTAATGGTGAATGCATTGTGCAGGCTCTGTTTAGTAAACTAAATAAACCTTTCATTAGAACCTGTGATCAGAAGATCGTCGACATAAACTACAACAATGGTTTGCTCACCATCAACCTCCCTAATGAACATAGAATAATCAAGCTTTGATTGTCGAAATCCCAAGCTGATTAGAAACCGAGATAACTCAATATTCCATTGTCGGGAGGCTTGTTTTAGACCATACAAACTCCTCTGTAGCTTGCACACTTGGCCTGGATTTCCTTTAAAAAAAACCATAAGGTGGCTTCATATACACCTCCTCATCAAGATAACCATGGAGAAAGGCGTTGTTTATGTCCAATTGATGAACATTCCAAGCCTTTGAAGTGGGTAGAGCAAGGATCAATTGGACCGTTGTAAGCTTTGCAACTGGGGAGAATGTAAGCTTATAGTCCTTGTCATTGATCTGGGTGAATCCCTTTTCCACAAGACGTGCTTTAAAACTTTCAACCGAGCCATCAGGTTTAAATTTGATTTTGAAAATCCACATAGAACCCACTGCTTTCTTATCTGGAGGCAAATCAGTGATGACCCATGTCCCATTAATCTCAAGAGCATCCATCTCCTTCTGCATTGCCTCTACCCAACGAGGATCAGTCATTGCCTCTTTGAATGAAAAAGGTTCTTTCACAGCAAGCAAATTATGCAAAGAGGCTACATAATCAGAAGAGTACTAAGAAAGATCAAGTAACGAATTGATCATTAATGAAGCAGCCTGGCTGGAAACTGGCAATGTAGGACAGTAAAAATCTGACAGGTTTAGAGGTGGGTTTCTAGTCCTCTGAGACTGACAAGGAGGCACTTCTACCACATGAGGGACCACATCAGGTGGGGCTATAGAAGAAGAAGAGCTCTGAGTGTCTTCCACCATATCCTGAACATGATCTCCTCCTACATTATCAAATGAATTGGGACCGTTATCCACAATCTCTGATGTGTCATCTGCAGAAGGGTTTACCAATGGCAAGCTATGTGAGGGAGCAATAGGCAAGAAAACCTTTTCAGAGTGAGGGAAAACTTGCTCCCTAAAAATGACATCTTTCCTAAAAAAATATCTTGTTAGTGCGCAACTCTAGCATCTTATACCGTTTCATGTGGCCTGGATAGCCTAAGAATACACACTTCTTAGACTAGTGACCAAACTTGTCTCTGTGAGACTCACAAACTTTGGCAAAACATAGACACCCACTGTAATCTGCAGGCCTTTGAAACAGAATTTCAAATGGAACCTTCCAATTCAGAACTGAACTAGGAAGTAAATTGATTAATTTGGTTGCTGTAGTGACACAGTCTCCCAAAAAATGAATATGGAGATTGCTATATATCCTAGTTGCACGAGCTGTCTCTATGAGATGCCGATGCTTTCTCTCAATTCAACCATTTTTCTGAGGAACACTAGGGACACTCCTTTGATGCACAATCCCCTTCTATGCAAACAACTCATGGCATGATTTCTGCACAAATTCTGACCCATTATCTCTTCTGAAAGCCTTGATCACAACTCCAAATTGAGTTTGAACATAGGCCAATAAATGCTTGATGATGCCTAGAACTTGCACCTTACTGGCAAACAAATATGTCCACACAAATCGACTGTGATCATCCAAATTATTCAAAAAATATCGAGCACCTTCTAATTAAGAAGATGTCTTATACGGTCCCCACACACATCTAGATGAATAAGATCAAAAGGACTAAAAGCAAGATAAGAACTTCTTTCAAATTGAAATCTGTGGTGCTTAGCCAAATCACAACTGTCACAATTAAATTCAAAGCAACTCAGATGTTTGAAAACATCAAGATGTCTAATTTTGGACAAGGAACTATGTCCAAGACGGGCATGAATAAGCTCTATATTATTACTCTGAGTACTACGGACTTGTGCTCCTTTAAATGATTTTCCATCCACTACTGAAAAACTTGATGCCAAACCATGTCCAGCTTTTGAGGTTCCTGTTTGCACAATGCACAATCCATTAGCCCTCTGTCCATTTCCCACGATCCTTTTAGTGGAAAGGTCCTGAAAAGTACATTGATTAGTTGTGAACATGGTCATTAATCCACTATCCTCAAGCAACCTCCCTACAGACAAGAGGTTATGCTTAAAAGATGGCACAAGCAAGACATTTTTCAGAGTTAGAGCATCAGTGAAGCTAACTGTCCCCACTGTATCAACCATCACAACTGAATCATCTGACAAAGCTATCCTAATCAAGGCTAATAACTTCCTTTTTTGATCTAGCAAAGTAGAGTCATAAAGCATATGATCGGTGGCTCTTGTGTCAACTAGAGCTGGCAAGATCTGACCCGACCCGAGAAACCCGACCACTCACCCGAACTGAAACCCGACCGAACCCGAAAATTTAACGTTATGCATAACCTGAACCCGAAACCGAGCCCGACCGATGTCAACCCGAAACCCGAAGTGACCCGAATACAGACAAACCTGACTCAACCCGGATCCGACTCAATCCAGACCTGACCCGACTTCCAACCAGACCCGAATCTCAACCTGACTAGACCCGACTCCCAACTGACCAGACTCTCAATCCGACTCGAAGATCCTTGAATATATATCTATTATACATTTATACTACAAAACAAAATTATTGTAATCCATTACCTAGCTATTGATAGTTAATGTTATTTCTAAACAAAATATAATTTTCATTGATCAAAGTTATTCGTTTACTCATGTAATGAATTTTGAATGATTGACTTGAATTCAAAATTCTCATTTTTCACTAATAAAAGATGAGTACAATGAGGATATTATAACTTGAATCATATACATAGTATAATTTTTTTTTTTTGAAAACTACTTTTTGAAAGACACAAATAACAATCACACAAATAACGTGAATTATCTTTTAGATAGGGAATCGAGTATGGTTTTGATAATAATGTATTGCCAAATTTCAATGAAATTAATGATGAATAGATCGAGCTTAGGATTTGGAGTTTATGAGCCAGTGAGTAGATTATATATTGAATCATATTTAATTTTACTAAAAATTATTTTTGAAATACACAAATAACATTGAATTACTTATTCAATTTATTAAAATTGATTACCCGAAAGTCCCGAACAAACATGATTCAACAAATTCAACCCAAAAATTAAAAAGTTTGAAACAAACGTAGACCCCCTTCTACTTGAAACCTGAATGAGACCAAGTCGAATACCGACCCAAAACCCGAACGAGACCGACCCGATTCTCACCGAAAACTTGAATGTGTCCAACTCGATTCAGACCGAAACCCGACCAATCTAAATTTCATTTTGACCGAATCCGACCCGACCCGACAATTTGTTAAGAGGAAAATCAAGTATGAAAGAAATATAAAATATAAAATCAAACCGACTCCCTGTCTCAACAAATAAATACAAGACTTCCTCCCGTTGTAGAAGAAAGCAATCAGGATCGATCCACGAGGAAGCGTGTCAGCGCCCGCCTTTTTAGTTCCAAATCGCTCTCGAAATCGACTCAGGAAGTACTCAACGTTGACTAAGGTCCTCGACGTCGCCTACTCAGTCGGGTAAACCATAAACATAAGCAAACAGAAACGCAAACGCAAACAAAACAAATATGGTCGATTTCGACTAAACCCTACTCGACGTTGACCACAGTCCTCAACGTCGACTAGCTCTGGTCGAAATCGAGTAGCGCAGAAACAAAATTCGTAACTTTAAATTGCAAATCAACGAAATGAAACACAAAATTGGGAATAAAATCAAAAAAATAAGAGACTTCCAATATCAGGGTTTCAACACCACAACGATAACCATATAAAATAATGCATAAGGTATAAAAGATCATGCCTTTTCATCAAATAATTATCTTCATTAACAAATAGGAATATAGAGGCTTTCGCATAAACACTAATTGTTACTAACCTTTTTTCACATAATTAATCCAAGTTATATTAAGATCACTTTCGCTTCAATAACACAAACAAGGACCACCTTCAACTTTCCCAAAAGAATCATGCTCATAGGGATAAAAGACGAAATTGCATCAAAAGATTGTACCTTTAGCGCATTACCTTACATGGCTACCGTCGGGCTCACCCCGACCCTAGAAGTTGGGTGACTACTCGCTCTTCATCATCAATAAACACATCAATAACAAAAAGGAACTAAATTTAATTAATAAACTAAAATAGAGCTTACAACCGAACGAAGCCAAATTCCGCTCTCACTTTCTCTAACTTGCACTTGGCCTCCACTCGGTCTCGGACTCGGACTCGTCTGGATAGTACTCGACTTCGACTAGAGTTAGTCGACGTCGACTAGAATTTTTCTCTTGGGTTGCATTCGAGCTCGTGTACCAACTGGACTCGACGGGTGTACTCGACTTCGAGTACTGTAGCACTCGACATCGAGTAGAATTGGGCTCCTCGAGTGGCTTGCTCGACTTCGCTTGAAATTCTGGCTTCGGTGTACTCGACTTCGATTACTTGTAGTCGACGTCGACTAGAATCATGTCGAATGCTTTCTCTTGTTCTTTGCTCGAATTGTCCTGGTTCAGCTGCTCCTTGACCTCGGACTTTCTATAGTTGAGTTCAATCTTTTCATTCTTTCTCTAAATCGTTGTAAATTGCCTCGATTTCTGCGAAATTAAACAGAAACTAGTGTAGACTCCATAATTTGGCAAATAAGTGTAAACTACATAGAATATGTGCTATTCTAACCCAAATGCATGAAATGCTTACAGAAATCGATATAAAAGTAAGCATAAAACATGGCAAATTCTGCTCACAACAACCCGAACAAGCCTGACACGGAAATTTTGACCTAGTTGACCAGACTCATCAGTGACCCGACCCGAATGTGATCGACCCGAACCCGACCGGATAACCCGAATTGCCAGCTCTAGTGTTAACAATCCAAAACTCTTTGCCAAAGATTTTTTCTATCACTAGAGCTTTATAAGGATTGTAATTACCTGTGAAATTTGCAGCGGCAAAATAAGCCTCACTATCCCCTTGAACTTGCTTCCCCTTCATCATCTTCATCATTTCTTTGCAAACTGCATTAACTAGCATAGGATCACAGTGAATATCATCAAGAGGGCTCTCACTGTTGTTGGCCTGAGAATCTGCTGCATTAGCTGAAGCTTTTCTTTGTTGCTTTCACTTGCCTTCCTTCCCTTTCTCAGGATATCCATACAGTTTATTGACGCGATTGTGGAATTTCACCTGTACTTATTACCTCATCATGACGATAAAATGACTTGAAATACCTGCAAGTCTTAACCGTCAGGGGTGATGATCAGGTTATGCGTTTATTAGTCCAAGCGATGGGGATGGTATGTTTGGCTCGCGAGGATTTGAACCGTTCAGTCGTCGGCTTGAGAGGAAGTCAGGTGATGTTCTTATTCCAAGAATGTTCTTCTCCGATCAAAGATCTTAAGAACTCAACTCCGGGGGTTTTAGGTCTGTGAGGCAATCAGAGCTCTACTACTTTCTATCTTGAATCAGACCCCTGTCTTTGAGGTCGGAGGAGGTATTTATAGGGAAACCAAGCGAGCAGCTGACTAGCGACCTCGTGGTTTTACATAAGACACGTGTAACGCATGCCCTCACGCTTAGGGGTATAGACAATACACGTGGTGCTATTAGAGGCGAGGTGCTTGAGCCAGCGAGTTGCTTGCTATGATCCCGGAGAGCCACGAGGTACTTAGGCGACCCGCCCTGTCTCTTACGCGGGTTTATACTAAGATCTAAGTCGCGAGGAAATGTGGATCGAGGATTTTGAGGGTATTAGGTTTGATCGAGGCTTTGACCGGATACTTTACTCGCGATGACTCTTGTAGTGGGGTCAGATGTCTTTTGCGTTGGGTGACCTATTTATGACGTATACCTTTATTATTTAATAGGCCTATTTTCTATGGCATCATCATTTATAAAACTGGTCTATGGCATCGTCATTTATAACACTGTAATTTGTAGCATGTATCTTTCACATGTCCCTAATTACCGAAAAAATCACATTTCTTGAAATCATCTTTGGCCTTCTTGGAATCTGTATCTTTCTTCCAAGTGATAACATTCTGCCTGTTAGCATTCATAGCCAAACCTTCATCACCTTTCTTAGATTCAGAAATGCCATTTCCTCCACCACACTATTCAACTTGTTGAACAATGTAAAACACGCAATTCATGGTAGGAAAATTATCCATAGCTAAAACCTGATTTGTGAGAGCATCATAATCATCGCTTAGCCCCATCAAGAATTGCATTATCTTGTTTGTTGTATTCATATCAAGAAACTTCTTGACAACAAGACAATTACACTTGTCCATAGCACAACATCTACACTCTGGAATGCCCTCAATACTGAGAATTTCATCCCAAAGTTTCTTAAGCTTTCCAAAATAATCTCCGACAGAGTCAGATCCTTGTTCTGTAGTACTAAGAGATTTCTTCAATTGATACAAAAGAGGGGCGTTAGATTGGCCATTCCTCTCGGTGATCTCACTTCACATGTCACGAGCATATCCAGCATAGACAAAGGATTCTGAGATTGAGCTTTCCACTGAGTTTAATAGCCAATGCACCATATAATCGGCTCAAATCCACCTCTGATGAAGCGCCGATTCCACCGGTGGAACTGGAAAAGATCTGTCGACAAATCCAAGCTTGAATTTGGATCCAAGAGCCATCTTGACATTCTGGCTCCAGCTGAGGAAGTTAACTCTGTTGAACAGAGTCGCAACCAATTGTGCACCGAGATTGTCAAAATTGGACAGGGCTAGAGGATCGTTCGACGCCGTGTGTGAACCTTCATTCCCTCCCTGATTTCTCAAAACATGCGCGTATGAATCTCCCATTATTAACAAATCACAACTCGAGTTAGGATGTATAATATATTAAAACGAAGCTATTGACGATGAGAATATATATATATATATATATATATATATGGGGGCCAATGGGGATGGTTTTAAGGGGCGATTCACATCATTTCAAAGTTTCTAAAAGGAATTCCTTTCATTTGTTTTCCTCCCTTTTTGCTTAATTAATTGTGATGAAATACTGTAAATTAGAATTTTAATTGTATTCACTAGGGTGTTTATGGACAACCAAAAAAGCTGTTAAAAATTAATCATTTGTGGGTGTTTATTTTTAAACAGTTTTTTGGTTGTTTGGATGACCAAAATAAATAAAAACGTGTTAAAAATTGTGCTAAAAAATAAGCTACAAAATGGAGGTTATTTGGGTGTTTGTTTAGATGTTTATTCTCTCTTTTATCTTATTTGGTTTAAAAGTACCACAATACCCCTAAAAACAACCAAATAAACTGAAATTCTTACAAATATACCGTTTTTCTCCCCATATGGAGATTATCTGGTTGTTTAAATTTTTAACTACTTTTACCAGCAGTTTATAAATTTGGGTTATTTTGACAACTAACACATTATAAATATCTAATTAGCTAACTAGCACCCAAACAAAATTAATTAACTAACCTAGCACCCTTCCCCATTTGACTATCAAGGTCAACGGTTAACCTGTTTGACCGTTGACCGCTCAACGTTGACCGTTGACCGGTCAACGCTGATCAACAGATTTTTTTTTTATAATATATATAAACCCATGATGCCATTTTTTTATCGTTTTGATGCCATTTTTTTTACATTTTTTTTTCGCTTTAATGTCACTTTTCTAATAAAATGAATTGATGACACTTTTTTAATGCCACTTTTTTCAAATCTTGCTGATATTTTTTTGTTTACTGTGATCCCACATTGACCATTGATGCCATTTTTTTACCGTTGACTACTGATGACACTTTATTTATATCAATTTTTTGATGATATTTTTTTTACCGTGATGCCATATTTTTTCAAGGTAATGTTCCCGTGATGCCATATTTTTTCAAGGTAATGTTCTCGTGATGCCATATTTTTTCAAGGTAATGTTTTGATGACAATTTTTTCTTTAATGTGATGCAACTTTTTCAAATCAGTGTTTTGATGCCATTTTTCTAATGTAATTATTTGATGCCATTTTTTTAATCAAATCGTTTGATGCCATTTTTTTTTAATTTAATCAATTGTATATCGATATATTTTCATCGATTTTACTTTTATTCACTGATGACACGTTTGTGATTACACTTCATTGATGCAATCACTTGTGGTGACATTTTCATTACAATTGATGACATTAAAAGGAGCTTAAAACATGGAATCGAATTAACAAGACTTGATAAAATCATGACAATTTTCTAGCAAATGAGTAGATCATAAATGACACACCTACAAGAAATCTTGCATTTGGTGAAACATACCTCAAACAAAAGAGCAACAAGATCAGTAGATGTGCAGGGGAATCTCCTCAATTATAATTGGAATATAACACGAATCCATTCGTCGCGATCAAGTAATCATCCAACAAAATTGATCAGAAAAAGAATTGCAACCATGAATAAATTTGCAAAACCACACCTTGCAACATTTGTGATGAAATTTAAAAATCTAATAACATGAAATTCCACGTAACATGTCTCCTCTCCTCCTTTTTTCCGGGCTTGAGACCGGTTGTGTACCAAAACACAAGTGGAGTTAAAAACATGTTATCACATAACTAGCAAGCAATAAACAAAGGTCTAGATCACCTAGTTAAAAATGTGTTAATAGTCACGGAGTCATTCCCATCTTGAGTGTTGATGGTCATGGAGATGCCATCGCCGTCACTAAAGCTCCTGTCAAAAACATTCGATTCGGCACTGGATTGAAACATCAACAAGGCAAAACTATATATTTGCTTACCCATAAAATGGCCTACTTAAAACGTGGATCCAAGCTGGGTGAAGAAATTAAAATTACTTACAATAATTCCATCTTTGATAACTATCTTGAAGAAAATCGGCTTCATTGACGTTGGTTGTGAAGAGCTTCCAGGTGCATTCCCATCAGTTTGGGAAGCAGGATTACAAGGCATCATCATGAGCTGGGCGCATCTGGAGCTGGTCCAGCTCAAGTATTCAGCAATGGCTGCAGAGCCTTGACAACGATACTCATGTTCGGTCGGAAATCAGCTTCGTATTGCACGCAGAGCGCAACTACAGCAGCCATCTGTATCAATATGAAACAAACACCTGATTTATATATGATTCCCTAATTGCCTTGTGTGATAGATAAATGAACCAGATGAGGCGGATAAAGATTGTGTGATGGTTTACCTTTGCAATCGCCTTGGGGGGATACTCACTATTTAGTCTCGGATCAACACACTGCTTTACCTTATGTTCACTTAGTCTCGGTGTTGCTTGACAGATATAAGTCGAACATCAGTAACAAAAGAGCACGCAAAACTAATCAGATAACCAGAGAAGTAACAAGGACCGCACTGAAAAAAGTGAAGTACCGAAGTCACAAGACTTTGTTGTCCACGAGGCAAGGTATGATCAATGGGTTTCCTCCCAGTGAGAAGCTCCAATAGCACAACACCAAAGCTATAAACATCACTCTTGGCATTGAGCTGCCCAGTCATAGCATATCTGTTTCCAAAAATCACCAAAGAGCACAATAAGTTATCACTTCACCCTTTCAAAGGAGGAAACAAGAAATTGTCATTACAGCTTGGATGTAACTCTGTCATATGATGCTATTATGACATGCTATCCTTAAATAAATAATGTCAATACATGTTATGCATTAACACATTGTTTAACAAATAAAGTTCTCAAGCCTATTACAAACCTA
Source organism: Persicaria tinctoria (assembly GCA_037127255.1). NCBI lineage: Eukaryota > Viridiplantae > Streptophyta > Magnoliopsida > Caryophyllales > Polygonaceae > Persicaria > Persicaria tinctoria. The sequence goes on along the minus strand of JBANSL010000016.1, from coordinate 28,316,943 downwards.
CTTGCCAATGACTCTATCAACAGGAGGCATAAAATGGTTTTAAAAAGAAAAAGCAATTCAGAAAAAGTTACTCTGGTGCATGGTAACCAAACAGGAAAACAGTGAGGGCATGGGACCGAGAAGCCAAGAACGGAATCACAATCAACTTGGTCCCGTTTTGACAATAAACAGCGTGGCACCGCAGAACTTGAATCCTCATCAGTTTTCTGACCTCTTTAGCTGGAGAAACCTGCAATCAAATTATAAAACTTGTAGATTCCATAGGCAACATATACAATATGGATGAAGACATACTAATTGCATTTAATAAAAGATATTCGGATGACATTACCTTCTCAGGATTCTGTACTCTGAAAGTATGGCAGAATTCAGTAGAGATCTCTTCATCTACATCAATAACCTCGCATATGGCCAAGCCAATTGAATCCGAACTAGTTACTAGCCCAGCAGCCTGCCCAGTCATTTATACAAACACATGGTGTGCACACGGATTTTCACACTCTTGCTCATAACTCAGTAAACACCTCAAACAGAAATCCAGAAGCGGAATAGATCGAGCACAAGCAACAAAAATCGAGGAATCGGAATCAAACACAAACAAAAAAAAACACCAAAATCAAGCACGTCACCAGATCCAGAAGCAGAATAGATCGAGCAAAAAGCAAAGTCGAGAAACCGATACCTTGATGTAGATCGGGGAAGACGAAGAGTAAGAGAAACCGATAACTTGATGTAGATAGGGGCCACCGTCGATGACGATGATGTCGTTTTCGTCAGAGGAAGAGGAGAAGGATCGGGAGGAGGAGGAAAGATAAAGGGAGTAGCGGAGGGAGTCAACATCACGGAGGCTGCGAGAAAGGACAAGAGATTCCCTGCGCGAGTCCTGGAGGTACAAGGCGGCAAAGGCGCGCGACAGCGCCGTAGATCGGCTCAGCCAGAGGCGGCGACGGAGGAAGTACGACGGAGGAAGGAGAGTGCTGCCTTCGATGATGAGAAATTGAGGCCCCCTAATTTGGATCTGAGAAATTGACGATGGAAAGGAAGGAGTACTGAGCGAGAGAGGTGAGCCACAGAGGAGGAGTAAGGTGGAGACGACGAACAGGTTAGGAGGAGTAAGGTGCGAGGAAGAAGAAGAGCGTGAGAGAGAACAGGTTAGGAGGCTAATTTTTTTTTTTACAAGGTGTTATTGCGGCCAATTGATTTTATTAGGGTGCTAATAACCTAATTGAATTAGCATAAGGTGATATTTTAGCAAATTTTCTCTAAATTTTACCCTATTTATTATTTTTGTCGGTTTATTAACCACGTCCCATACGAACCCTAATGCTAACTCTCTTTGAAATTTGAACTGCGAAAGTAAAAAGACACGCTTTAGTTTTCTACCTCGCCCGGCCTGTAAATACCCAAATGTAAGTATCTTTCCTTTGTTTTTCAGTCCCCTTTTCAAGTTCAACGCTTTGCTGAACCTGAACCGAGAATTTCAAAAAAATCTCCCTTTACATTATTTTTCCTTTTACTGATACCTCATGATTGAATTCAGATTGAACATAGGAGTGGAGTATATATAGGCCAGTTCAATTTGAAAAAAGATGTAAGACCTCGTTTATTTTCTCATCGTGTACGAATATGGACGATTTTTAGTCGCATAAACCGTATCAAAATAAAATTCAAACCTACTATTAGCAAGTAAGTAAGAGGTCGATCTCATAGAGAATCAAGTATTTCTCAGCAAAGTGTATTTACCAATTAATAGAAAGGGGGGTTTTGGTTAATTGAAATAAGAAAGAAAACAAAATAAACTATAAACAGATTGATGCAAAACAATTTAGAGAAGATCGCTCTACCTACAACTATCCACTTTATTTGGTTGAATTGATATTGTAACTTCCTCTTGTCCTTTTAGTCTTCCTATGAATGCCCTTGTCCCAACCTAATATAGTTACTAGTCCAACCAGTCCTAGAAACCCTTATCAATCAAACAGTCCCTAAAGAAGGATTTAACCCAATTGATAGCTTTAAATTCAGAGATTAACCAATGTATTTGCAGTCCCTAAAGAGGGATTTAACAACACATTCAACTTACTACTCATTCAATTAGTTCAACCAACCCTAAAGGAACAAGTTTGCTACTTAGGTTAAGGTTCACAACCAGAAATCTACAAAACCTTAGCAATTGAATTGATTCTAACTAGTTGCGCGGGCTAGATAGAATAAAACAATCAAACATGCAAGCACAAAGAAGTTGAAACATTCAATTTAGGAAATAAGGAACAAGATTCAGAAACTCACAATCAATCCAAATAAAGCTTCAAATTGCAAGTAGAACGAAGAGAGTTTAGCCGCCCATGACGAACATCGCTCTCTTTCTAATTGTCTGATATAACGTATTAATAGAATAGAAGTCGTGTAAACAAAACAACCTTCGGCCTTATAAAAGAGTCTAGGCGGCCACACAAAAGGAAAACACAAAACTAGGGTTTTTAATTAAAACGGTGTCGCGCTGGCAACACGTGCTGCGGCCGCTGCAAATTGATTGGCCGCGGCTGCGACATGGTTGCTGCGGCCGCAACCAGGGGCCTTTCACGGAAAATCTATCCCGAATTTGCCCTTCTTGACAACAGGAAAGTTGTAGTTCTCTGAAAGGGCTTTCCAACGCATGGCCATAATAGTCAATCGCACAACCGAGGCCTCCAGAAAGTGCAAAACAAGTTCAGCATGTCTGGCGACAACTTCTGCAGACTTGTTCTTCGTTTAGATTCGCTTCTTCTTCTCAGGACCTCTTGAGATCTTCATGGAAGCTTCTTCGATCAACTAGACATTCTCATCTAATGCGTTATCAACCCATGTCTCCTCATCGGATCCACAGTTATCTGAAATAATCAATAAAAGCATGTAGATTCCGACTCCAACCACATAGAGAACAAATATGCAAATTATACTTAAACCATGCATGATATGCATCATAACTAAGCTAAATGCAACCTATTATGACCTTCTAAATGCATGCTATCACTTAAGCATGATAAAAAAATCTACCCATTTTCTTTAAAGAAAGAGATTCGAAATCCCTATTTGGTTTGATCATTTGAGTGGTTGAAATCAGGCACGGAACAAGAAATTAAAATTCGGGTGGGTTAGATAGGCTAAATTTTTCTCATAAGCATAATTTTATTAACAACATCATTAATTTAATAAATAAATGAATAATTTTTTATTAATTTTACTTAATTTTTTTACCTATTAATTATTTTATTTTTATAAAAATTAGGTGGAGTGGAGCGGACGCCAACCCGTCCCTCATTCTGTCCATGGTTGAAATAAGGACAAACTAATGATTGTCATGAAACAATAAAGATAAACATGCAAATTAAAAAAAAAAACTGATTTGCTTTATACATTGCCAACTTATCGTCATTGACATGATGGAGATTACAATTTCTCAAACCGTAACAAATTGGGTGGCTACAATTTCTCAAACTGTCAAAATCAAAGAGAAAAGATGCTGAAACTGTTTGGAAGTTTAAGGCGAAGGTTTTGAAAACCGGTGGAAATGTACGTACGTAAGCTGCTGCGGTTGTTCAAAGCGTGGAAAGTCTGAGGCCAACCAGCGTCAAATCGTCTATAGATAGAAGCGTTAGGCATTGATAATGCATGATTTGTATAGGCATTTTAGGTAGTCCTTAAGTAGTTTTGGATTGCATTTAGACATGTTCTTAGCATAAACTGCATTCATTGTCATATCTTAAGTGGAAGAAGTCGGAATCTATGCGTTTTCAGTTTTTATTTACAAGAAATAGATCCGAGCTTCGAATGGTGGAGGAATCATGGATCAAATGGAGCTAAGGAGAGCTAGAAGCCATTAAAGAGCCAAGACAAGTCGAGGAACAATGGAACAAAGAATCAAGATTTAAGAGCTGAAACGACAGCGAGCCACAAAAGTTGTCCGCGAGGCAAGCTGAACTTAAAACGTAGTTTTCCGTGACCTCGGATGTCCAATCGATCGACTATTATGCCCATGAGTTGGAAAGCTATAGGCGAGCTCTACGACATCACAAAAGTTTGCATGAGTTGTCGCGGCGAAAGTACAGATTCACGGCCACGAAACTGTCAGCATCTGCCGATGACCCATCGGCACCAATACTTACTAGCTATACTAGTGTTAAGTATTATGTATTTATTTTTGGTGAGAAACAACGACTAGTTTACCGCTTGTTAGGCATTCAGTGAAACAAAGCAGAGTGAGTGATAGTGTAGTTGGAAACACACGTCGAGGGTCTCGAAAATACGTCGAGGTTTTTTTTCCCCGTGATCATGTCCTCTCCAGAAGTATCACAAGACAAGGTGTCATTCAACCCCCACTGTTACAGAGACCCTGTAGAACTTGTTCGGAACCTCTAGGTAGGATATTATAAAGATTGTGTATATAATGTAGTTTACGTTGCGTATTGGCATTAGAGTTTATAGAATTTTCGAAATCATTATGTTTTTGTATGAATATGAAATTTGATATTGTAGTTTAATTACAAATTGTATTGCTACCATTAGAGTTTAACGTTGTGAACTGATATTTGATATAGTGTATAGAATAATAAAAGATCAAAGTATTAAAAAAAACAGAGTTTGTAATTGTGAAATGATATTTGATATAGTTTATAGTTTAATTTCTTCAATTTTGATTTCCACAATAATTCTAACATTGCACATAAAATTTTAATTCGATTTATAAAGTTGAACCAACACTAACCTCGGTGCTCTCCTAAACACAAGAGTCGACCGTTCTCCGTGAGTCCTTATCTCTGGATCCACCTCGGAGGCGAATGAACCATTTCCATGGCTTCCACATCATGCTAAAAGAGAAGATGATAAGAACGGGGCGGCAACACCGGGCTGAACTAGGAAACCAGGTGGACGGAGACAAACAAAAGGCTGCCAGGTTTCGCTTTTGGCGTAGTGTGGAATGAAGATCATGAAGCGGCCGATTTTTATAGATGGATGGAGGCATCCCACGGTTTTGAGAACCGTGGCCGCATAAGGGTTTGACTAAGATTCTCATAGATGTAGGAGGCATGCCCACGTCATTGAGAATGAGCAACCCTCTCACGGTTTTGAGACCCGTGGATGCCTGAGGGGTTGCCAAATATTTCAAGGGCAGGGAGAAGGGCTAGAGCATCGATCGGGATGGAGCAACTTGACTGGGATGAACTCCCACAGTATTGAAAACCGTCATAGAGGAGGGTTTTGGGCTAATGGGATGCAAACCCAGTCCATTTGCTTGTGCTTTTCTTTTTGAAGCTGGAAACATTAGGTTTGTAACAGTTTTGAACCCTATGGTCAGCATATCTTTTACGGTTTTGAAAACTAAAACTGCGCAAATTTCTACTGTTTTGAAAATAAAATCGTCACCATGTTAATGGCGAGATTTTCACTGTGTGTTTTGGCTCCCCCCAAAAAAGATTTAGGCACGGCCAATATAAGAATAACAATTAGTCTATTATGTGAGGAAATTGAGCAGGACTCAAGAGAGCTCGATTCCACGTAGTGTAAGTTTTCTTGACAGTGTCACCTTATTTATTCAATTTTTCATCTCCATGTAGACCAATTAAAATCATTCACTTTGTTGATTGCACTATGTCACTCATCCTACTACTTACCTCACTATTCATCTAACTACTTATCTTCACAAAAAAATAAAAAAAAAATCTATTGGTACATCCCACCACCCAAATACACATTCATATTGTTAATTAAAAGAAACGAGAGCGAAGAGAGAAACGAGACCCGCTACCTCTGCCGCCTCCGGAACCTTAACCAACCCAAGGCGGAGCCGCCTAGACACTGCCAGAAACCGGCCAAATCCCACCCGCAGAAACCACCACAAAGATGATGATGCCACACAAATCAACCTCAGAAACCCTAATCTGCCTCCCCACCGCCGCCTTCAAAATTGATCCCCAAGTCCGCCCAAATCGAAAGCAACAAGAACTGCAAGACCAAAAAATCAAGATCTATTAAGTAGATCTACACCCCAATCTCAAACCAAATGTCAATCCAAACACAAAGTTGAAAACCTTTGCCCAAACCCTTCAAACACAACTTTACAAATCCAAAATATTCGAAAAAAGGGTGAATCAAAGAAGGATACCTTCAGATCTACTTGCTGGTCCTCGCTAAAATATCTAAGAAGGCAAATTCGGAGATCGGTCATGAAGAATCGAAGAAGGAAAATCGAAATGGTTGGGGGGATCGTTGTGTCGTCTGGTGCTGGCGGCCGTGGTGTGGGACTTGGTGGCGTTGGCGGTGGTGTTCTGCTTCGGTGGCTCCTTGGGTGTTACTGGTGGCATCCCATCACGACTTGGGGCGGAGGTGCTCTTTCTTCCTTCTCTTGCTTCCTCTTCCTAGGTTTCTTCCTAACAGCATCTGTCTTTGGTGGGATTTGTCTGATTAGTAATCCTTTAATTAGTTTGAAGTGGAAGATGATATTGATCCTTAAGTTTGAGAAATCCATATTTTGCCAGTTGAATCCATTGCCTAGTATATACTTACTCAAAACCCATATGACCTCTGATTTTGTAATCGTCTTGAAGATCAACATTATGAATATCAATCTCAAAACTCACTACAAAAAGAATCCCTTTAGAGACCTAAACCATAAAAAATGAACAAATTGATAAAGCCATCACCATTACTCATTGTGCACTTGAAATTAGCCTTAAACTGGTTAGGACAAGTGGATTTGATGACCTTGAAACCACATCCATGAGCATCCAAGCAAATTTTAAGCTGACATGTGCTTGTTCTGAACCTATCTGTTACCTCTTATTTGATTTCTGTTTAATGTCTGATGATCCGATTGACAAGAATAGAGCTTTAGATAATAAATACGAAACGGATCAAATGAGTACCTTGGTGAAAAAGAATAACGATGATGATGATGTTGACCCTGTGAGTTCTGAAATATTAGGACTGGGTTATGTAAATAAGAAGGGAACAAGGAAAAATGATATGAATGAAATGCTAGATAGATTGTCAGATAGCATAAGAGATTGCTGTAACGTTAGGAAATATGAGATTCCTGCTGACTATAATGATGAGATCTGTTTTGATTGCTTGAGCCTGGTACCAGGTACGATCCTCCTCTTGTTTTGAACCCTGACTCTTGCGGTTGGTTTTGGATATCCCTGTATGATAGGGAAAATTGGAATACATGGATGAAAGAAAAAACAACACCTAGACCAAGTCCAAAACGAAAAAAAAGAATCCATGGTACACCATTGCAATTGCCGACTAGACTACATTAATCCATGTGTGGAAGATTACAAATCACACAAACGAGGCACATTTTCAGAGGAAAAATCACAACATGAACCAATAGAAAATGTGGAAAAGAATTTGATTTATGAGTATTATTGCATCCTCGTTCCCAGGGGCTGCTCGGGTGGTTCCGATGAAGTCCATTGCCTGCGATTCAAACAAAGGGACGACAAAATCAACAAAAGCTTGAATATAATAAAGAAAATGAACTTTGACTTGACCAAATGTTGTTGGAATAGAATCTGCTGCTGCCTTGGTTTTTGTCTCCTTGTGCAGGTTGTTTGGTTTGAAGCCATATTTCTCTCTAGGAGTGACTTATATATCCATCTGTCTACCGAGCAGGGATGTGGTAACCTCTTTGAAAATTGTTAGGGAAAGCAACAAAAAGGCACAATGGTCCCATGGAAAAAGGGATGACGAACCCAATCCAATAATGAAAAAAGCGAACAAGGAGATCCGGCATCTGAGTCCATATGCTCAGCCCTTGGGGGCTGTAGGGATTTTTTTTTTTTTTGAAGCGGTAAATTTATAGATTGGCTGCTGGGATTTTAGCTGAAGAAAATGTACAACATGAACAACAAGAACCCAAAACAATTAATTGACAATAACATAGCAACCATGAATATCGAAATGGGTACGTATGAATTTGCGCCTGTCAGTTTGTTGCCTCCCTATCCAAGAAATTTTAGATGGAACTCTGAACATATTGCGTTTCCGTGTTGTAACAATGAAAGATGCTACAAGTACTTATTTATGCTTGTTTCTGCCCTGACTTGTGACAAAAGGGACAACCTTGCTTGTTGTTGCTGTATGAGAACTTGGTTGGAATTTTTCTGGACTAATGATTATATAAATTTACCTCAGTGTGGATCCATCATCTTGCACTCTCTGTTGAGGTGCATTAACTTTGAACCCCTAAATCCAGTGAGATATAAACAAACCATACCCGGAAGAAACGATTGTGAAACTTTTAGTTTTATTTCCCTCCCCTTGCTCGACTCTCTTTCTTTCGACCTATGCTCCCTGAATAAGGGTTGTATTAGATGGAAAAGAATCGGCATTGCGAATCATAGAGCAAATGAAAGTGTCCCAAAATTACAAATTCATTATTGGTTTGAACACCAACACCAACCTACTGCCACACATAAAGAAAGTATTCTTAAATTGACAAGCATTGAGATCAAGAAAACAGAAATCATGACCACACACTATAAATTGTATGCATGATGAAAATATGTGCGTGGAATTGTTGCGGAATTAGAAAAAGAAATAGATGAAAAGACATTGAAACCCTCTGCAAAATTGAAAATATCCAAATTATAGATCTTTTGGAAACCAAAATTGATGTCGAGCCCCTCGATGCAATTTGGAAAAAAGTCGGGTTTGATTCTATCTATTTTGCACTGGCATTCGATAGGACTGGGGGGATCTGTGTGCTATGGAAAAACTATCAGATGACTGATGATGCAATTACTGTCATGCACAAAGACGAACGATTTATCACATTAAAAATTGAAAACAAAAACAGAGGAATAACTTTTGCAGTTTGCTTTGTTTACGCCCCTCCTCATGAGAGAGATAAGGTCTCTTTCTGGCCTTCTTTGACATCGACATTCAGAACCAAACGATACCGACCATTCTGATGGGTGATCTCAATGAGATTCAATGCTCTAGTAAAAAGGTGGGTGGTATTCCTCCTCACCCTTCCCACTTTGATAGATTGATTTCTTTCAAGGATCAATGCAATTTGCTGGATATCCCTTCATGTGGAAATGATTTCACATTGAGAAAGAACAAGACGGATGTAAGCAATATTTTATGAAAAGTTAGACAGAACATTAATACAAGATCAAGTACTTCAGTGGTACCCAAGTATTGCTACAAGAAACCATGCTTTCTCGACCTCCGACCATTTCCCAATTTCTATACAACTCCAAACAAATGACAGAAGAAAGGCTAGACCTTTTAAGTTTGAGAAAATGTGGCTTTCTAGGAAAGATTACAAGAACATTGTCCCCTAAGCATGGAGAACAAACTATGAGGGCTCTTATATGTTCAATGTAATGAGAAAAACATAGCTTCTTAAAAGACTTACGAAAGAATGGAATAAGAAAACCCTCGGCAATATCTTTAGAAAATTGAGGGATACAGAAGAAAAATTACGTGAACTACAAAAGGACAATATCCAAGGACAAAAAAACGAGAACAATAGACGTCAACAACAACTAATAAAGAAAAAGGAACAACTACTGAGTTATCACAAACAATACTGGATCCAACGAGCAAAAACAAAACATTTAAAACTTTCGGACTCAAACACCGGGTACCACCATAGAGTAGCCTCGGGTCTACGAAAAAGGAAAATTATAAAGGCAATTAGAACGCAAGAAGGCGCGGAAATAATTGGGGAAGAAAACATTCGAAGAGAAATTAAAGATGATTTCGAAAAAAGATTCAGGAAAGAGAATATTAATGACAGATTATTACAAGACTATCTAACTCTGATAGACAAGGAGATATCTACGGATGACAACAAAGAACTAACCAAACCGGTATCCAATTATGAAATAAAAACAACATTCTTTTCCGTTGCTAAAGACAAATCCACATCTAGCAACTACAGACCAATTAGCTTGTGTTCAACTATCTACAAAGCAGTTGCAAAAATTCTTGTAGAAAGAATGAAAAAAGTTCTATGGAAAATTATTCATCCGCTTCAAGGAGCTTTCGTGGCTGATCGAGCTATTCAGAATAATGTACTTATAACTCATGAAATTTTTAATTCATTTAGAACAAGAAAAGGAAAACAAGGGTGGAATGCAATCAAACCTGACAAGGAAAAAGCCTATGATAGAGTAGACTGGCGATTTCTTTTTGCGGTCTTGGAGAAATTTGGTTTCTCTTCTAGATTCGTGTGGTGGATTAGCGAATGTATTCAAACTGTCTCTTTTTCAGTATTAGTGAATGATGAACCCACTGAGACATTCCATCCTTAAAGAGGGATTCAACAAGGTGACCCTATATCCCCTTACCTGTTTATCATTGGAGCGAAAATCCTTGCCAGAAAATTACAACAACAATGTCATGAATCGACATACTCAATTGGATTTAAAATGACCCCAAATGGATCACGAATTCCATTTCTATCTTTTGCCGATGATATCATGATTTTTGTCAAGGCATCTCAAGAATCATGTGCAAAGGTGAAAAAGATAATTGACGAATACTGTCAAATTTCGGGACAAAAGCTAAATTTCAACAAATCGGCTTTCCAAGTAACCAAGAGAGTTTCTGCAAACCAAAAACTCCAAATATAGAGCACCCTTCTCATAACGAACCAAGTAGCATTGGACAAATACCTAGGATGTCCCATAATAAACGGTAGGGTAAACAAAGAAACCTTTGAAGATGTTATTGGAAAAACAAAATTGCAACTGACAAAATGGAAAGCGAACTCCCTCTCCCAACAGGGAAGGGTATTTCTTATAAAAGCGAACCTTTTAGCTAAACCCAACTACGTTATGCAAAATTTTATGCTTCCGACTAGTGTGCACTGTGTACAACGAATTAGACAGAATAAATAGATGTTTCTTCTGGAACAAGAACAAAAAATACAAACCATTGTTAGGTTGGGACAAAATATGTATATAAAAAAGACAAGGAGGGTTGGGATATAGCAAAACAAAATACATAAATAAAGCCCTGCAGATGAAACTTTTATGAAAAAATCATTGCAGAACCCCACAACCAATGGGCCAGAATAATTCGAGAAAAATACTTACAAGAAGACCAGATTTGGGATTACAAAAAGAAGAAAATTTTATCATGGCAGTGGGCCAAGTTAATTGACCTAAAGGATGAGTTTTGCGCTGGTCTCATTTATCATTCCAAGATAGTAAAATTTTGGAATGATAAATGGTTTAATGATGATAGAAAGCTTAAGGATCACATACTAATTCATCAGATTGATGATCAAGAAATAGTTGAAAACTATATCCTGCCGAATAAGACATGGAATGAAGAAAAGTTTAGGGAAATCCTACCTACAGACCTTGTTGAGATAATTACAAGTATCCCCCTTCCTTCCCATGAGATTGACTATAGACTCTATTGGAAACCTAGCCCTGATGGTTGGTTTTCAACATCTAGTGCTTTAAAATTAATCACGAAATCTGATGACAATGAAATAGAGTTATTCTCTAGAATATGGAAAATTGATTGCCCACCAAAGGTGAGAAATTTCCTATGGAAAATGGGAGTGGACGGTTTACCTACTAAAGCTAGACTACGAAATAAAGAAATACATACACCCTTGGATTGCATCTTTTGGAACAAATGGGAGGAAGACGCTATCCATCTCCTTATGGAGTGCCCGACTACATTAAGAACCATTGGACATCTGGATAGAGATATTGAACGACAAATAGCAAATGCTGATAAAAGTAATCAAAGTATAAAGACAATTACCAATGAGATCTTTCAACATCTAAACCCTGAACAAAAAGCTACTCTGACTTTTTTTAGGTGGTGCATTTGGACTAAAAGAAACAAAATTATTTTCGAAAACCAAAATCTACGAACAATAGATGAGCTGGTAGCCATAATCAAAATCCACATGAAAAATTGGAAAAGAACTAAACGAGATGACTCAGACGAAGATGAAGTAAAAACAAATGAGAATCAAACCCAGAAAGAACCCTCGCAAAAAGAACATCATAAGATGGCATAAACCTGAGGCTAGCGTCTTTAAACTAAATTTTGATGGCGCTAAATCTATGTTTGGTTTTGCTTCTGCAGGGTTTGTAATAAGAGACGACGACGATAGGGTGATTGCTTGCGATGCCCAATACGTGTGGGAGGATGTCAGCGGTGTAGGCCGAAGTAGTTGGTTTGCAGTTCGGGTTGCTGGAAGCTCTTCGACTTATGATCCGAAGAGTTGTTGTTGAAGGGGATTGCCTCACGTTCGTGAATGCGATCAATGGTGTTTGGTCGACTCCCTGGAAGATCGAGCTGCTCATTTCGGATGCTCTTCGTCTGCTTCGCTCTTTCGAGTCTACCTCCGTGTACCACATTTTCAGGGAGGCGAACAGCGCGGTTGATCGTCTCACTCATTTAGCCTTGGAGATCGGCTCGTCATCGTGGAGTTCTAATTTAGAGTTTCAAACTCTCGTCCGTAGGGACGCTCTTGGGTGGTGGTACAACCGTGGTTGACACCCCCAAATTCTTGTCTATATAAAAAAAAATGTTAATTACATTACTTACTATAGATATTTGAAGAGAGAGAGAGGGGGGTAATTAATTGAATTTACTGGAATTTCAATTGATGGGAATTGTGAAAATGTGTTTAGTTGTTATTTTTTTATTTTAGATAATTAAAAGGGCAATTGAAAATTTCCAAATACAAAATGATGAAAGATGAATTTACCTAGAGGTGATGAGGTAAGTGAACTTTCTCCATTTGGAAAAAATTTAACTTCTCAAAAAGATAAATTTTTGCGTTTTTTAATTTTAAAAATATCAACTAAACACATAAATTACTTCTACTTCTCGAAAAGTTCAATTTCCTGTTTTTTTTGTTTTTTGTTTTTTTTTTGTTAACCAAACGAGCTCTTACATGGAAATGGGATGAAACATGGAAGGGGATATAAAGACAATTCAGCCACTGCGTACTTTGCATGTCACTGAACCCCAAATAATCCCTTCTTTTCCCATCTTCTCCTTCCTTTTTGCATATTTTTTAATTTTCTAATTCTTTCTTTTATTAAAATTAAAATGAATTCTTATATTTTGTGGTTTCTACACTGTCAATGCTTCCCACTCAGCTCAACATGATCATCACCCACAACTCACAAACTCATCATTTCAACTACCTAATTTTTATTTTTCCTTATATTTGTATACATTTTCTTTCTTATCTAGTTTAATTACAGTACTTCTTAATTTGGCCGGCGGACCTTGGTTATTTTTCTAACAGACTTTAAAAATATAAATTATGGTAATTAATGCACAGCTCTTCAATTGCTAGAACGTACATAAACGTGTAGTATAAATTATGGAACAACTCTTATTATATAGTACTCCGTAATACATATTGAAATAAGTTTTATCATTTAACTATATTAGATATTAGAATTTTTTTTAATTAAGTGCATTATAAATGTCTTTTTTATTAAGGGTTTGTCTGGTTTAACACCGGAAGAACAATTCCCAGGAAGTTACTTCCCGGGAATTCAATTCTCACGTATTGCACTTCCCGGGAATTGAAAAAATATGTTTGATTGGATTTTAAATGGTAGGAATTAAAATAGGGAAATTGAAAATTTCTTTTTATAAAAGGTGGAATTGGAACTTAGGCCTCGTTTGGTTAAACGTGGGAATTAGACTTCCCAGGAAGTAACTTCACGGGATTTGTAATTCCCATGAATTCTACTTCATGGGAAATGTAAAAATATGTTTGGTTGAAAATAATTTCCCATAAATTCAATTCCTTTGTTTTGTTTGGTTAAACATGGAATCTTCATAGTAATTTATTTAAAATTACTCTTGTAACCTTTTGCTTTTTGTTTAAAATCAAAATCTATATGGGCAAATTGGTGATTTTGTTTATAAAAAATAAATTTGATAGAAGATTTGGAAAAAAAAAAATGGGGGAAGTAGATCTTACCTACCCCCTCCATGGTAAGTTAAATTCCACCCTTTTATGAGAATTTAAATTCCTAGGAATTGAAATTCCTGGGTTTTCTCATTGTAAAAAAACAAACCAAACACATGTATTGACTCCTACTTCCTGAGATTTTGAACTTCTCAGGAAGTAGAAAGCTAACTAAACGAACCCTTACTTAGGGGGAAGTAGGTAAGTTATATTCCCTTGAAATGAAAGAATTTAAATTCCTGGGAATTTAACTTTCTAGGTTTTCCTGTGACTAAAACTCCAACCAAACCTATATATTTCATCTACTTCCTGGGTTTTTCTACTTTCTGGGATTTTCAGGGATTTTCAGTTGCTAACCAAACGAACCATAATTTACTTAAATATGATTTTTTTGAAAACTAAACGATTACTTTTTTTTTTTTCATTATATAATAATTTATTTATAGGTAATATATAATTAATGAAATAATGTTTAATAAGAATGTCAATAAAATAAAGGGTTATTTTGGCAACTAGCACATTATGAATATCTCATTAGTTAACTAGCACCCAAACAAAATTAATTAACTAACCTAGCACCCTTCCCAAATTGACTATTAAGGTCAACGGTCAACCTGTTTGACCATTGACCGGTCAACGTTGACCGTTGACCAACTTATTCCGATATTTTTTTTTTTTATTTTTTTTTTTTTTTTAAAGTAGTGATGACATTTTTTTACCGTTTTGATTCTATTTTTTATTACATTTAATTTTCACTTTGATGCCACTTTTAAATGACATTTTTTTCAAAACTTGATGACATTTTTTGTGTATTGTGATGCCATAGATGCCAAATTTGTTTACTATTGACTACCGATGACACTTTTTTAAAGTCAATTTTTTGATGATATTTTTTTTTGCCGTGAAGCCATCTTTTTCAAAGTACTGTTTTGATGACATTTTTTTTCTTTAATGTGATGCAACTTTTTCAAATTAGTGTTTTGATGCCATTTTTCTAATGTAATTATTTGATTCCACTTTTTTAATCTAATCGTTTGATGTCACTTTTCTTTTTAATTTAATCAATTGTATATCGATATATTTTCATCGATTCTACTTTTATTCACTGATGACACGTTTGTGATTACACTTCATTGATGCAATCACTTGTGTTGACATGTTTATTACATTTTTATTTATTGATGACATTTGTGATTACACTTTATTTATCTCAATCATTTGTGATGACATTGTTTGTTGATGACATTTTTATTGATAACATTTTTTGTTTACAAGTCATCGATGACATCTTTTTACTAATGACAATTTTATTGGTTAATTTTATTCATTGATGACACATTTGTAAGTACAATTAATTGATCTCAATCATTTGTAATGATTTTTTTTAAGTTTGATGACATTGAGCATGAAATGTGGAATCAAAACAGTGTCACCAAACAAGGCAATACGATCTCTTAAAATCAGAAGCTCAGGAGTTAACGATGACAACAAATTATTTATATTTTATTGACCACTAAAATTTTCATCGTAAAAAAACACAATGGATATCTATTTAAAAAATAACATGAACTATATAGGAAACGAAAGGGTCAGGCTTTGGATTTGTAAAATCTCAAGTTGATTTTTGTCAATGGATACTTGTCGTTTGATATGGAACCATCTTTAACTTTTCTAGTTTTGACTTGTGAGACTGCAACTAACCATGTTTTGGGTATATTGGGAATGAAATTGTTGAAAAAGATGTCAACTTATGATATGTGGTTGCGCATAAACTGGGTCATGTCAACCAATACCAAGCTCAAAGTCTCAACAGTGAACCACAACACCATCACCGCCATTGAAATCATTTTTACAGCTCAAAATGGTTCTATTGTTATGGATCAAGTAGCTGCAATGTATAAATCAAATGATACAATCTAAATCAGGTCATTCTAAAAGGGATGGATGACTTCTAAATCAAGCAAGTCTAAAGACAATATGCATTTGTCCATTGCATTAGAAGATTGTTTTGACATCTCATTCGAATCCAAGCAACACGGAACCAAAAGTACCACGCTTCAACGAGATGCACGACTCACAAAAATGCAATCAAAGGTGCATTTCATTAATGGATTTACAAAGAACCTACTCACTAACGGAATATACATTTCCTAACTATATAAAACTCGCATTCTATCTAGGCAGTGCAAGAGAAGATAAATTTGCTACATCTTCCTTGCCCTTGGAAACAGTAGATTTATCGGCCATGGGGACAAGGCGAATTTGGAAGTCGCTTTTCATCTTTCCTATGATCGGTAGCGAACTTGAAAAACCTGAAGCAGCTGTGCTTTTAGAAGCTTAAATAAAATATCAAAGAAGCATATGAAACACAAGAAGATGGGGACAAGAATCATCAATTCATTAATCTCTTTAGCTTAAACAAGTTTAGTGTATTGGATGATGAATTTCTGTATGTTAACCAATAACAAAAGAATAAGCAAAGATGGAGAAGCCAAAGAATCAAGGCATTGCATTCATGGGAACGTTGTGTGTATCAAACTTATCACTTGTACAATTTTCTAAACTTACATTATACCATTATCAAGAGAAATCATACCTCTATGAGCTTGTACAATTGCAGATGAACCTTGCCTGGCTTTTCTCAACAATCTGCTTTATGAGCAGGTCACCACCTTCATTGATGCCAAACGTGTCCAGCTACTCTAGAGTTCTACGATTTGTCTTGTGTACCTCATCATCCATGAGCACAGGCTGGAATAGCAAGGAGTTGGGTTTCATCTGGTTCGTTAACCCAGACATGCTCCTATATATGGAAGAGTTGGTTTTCTTGGCTCTCTTTGTATGTTAAAGAATAGTCTCTGTTTGATCATATAAACAGACTACAATTATCAAAAAACAAAAAACATGGAAATTCTAACCAAACCATAAAACAATCCAAACATTTCCATTCACACAAACAACACCCTCCTGTCATTCAATGAAAAGCACCAGACTAACACACACTATACCTGATAGCGTGCATTTAGGTAGGCATAATAGGTTGCATTTAGCTTAGTTAAGATGCATATCATGCATGATTTAAGTAGAATTTGCATATTTGCTCTCTATGTTGGTGGAGTCGGAATCTACATGCTTTTTATTGATTATTTCAGACAACTGTGGATCCGAGGAGGAGACATGAGTTGATAACGCATTAGATGAGAATGTCTAGTTGATCGGAGAGGCTTACATGAAGATCTCAAGAGGTCCTGAGAAGAAGAAGCGAATCTAAACGAAGAACAAGTCTGCAGAAGTTGTCGCCAGACATGCTGAACTTGTTTTGTACTTTCTGGAGGCCTCGGTTGTCCGATTGACTATTATGACCATGCGTTGGAAAGCTCTTTCAAAGAGCTACAACTTTCATGTTGACAAGAAGAGCAAATTGGAAACAGATTTTCCGTGAAAGGCCTCTGGCTGCGGCCGCAGCAAGCATGCCGCGGTCGTCGCCAATCAATTTGCAACAGGGTACGAAGAAACAGTGTGCGGCGGGCGCATCATCTATGATGCGCCCGCAGCATTGGTCGTCAGCATTAATTCGCAGCGTTTCATTTAATTAAAACCCTAGATGATCTTATTTTGTTTCATGGCCGACTTGGGTGTTATAAGGCCGACTTTTAGTTATTTTTCCAACACTTCTATTCTATTCCACGTTCCATCAGACAATTAGAGAGAGAGAGCGATGTTCGCCATGGGCGGCTAAACTCTCTTCGTTCTACTTGCAATTTGAAGCTTTATTTGGATTGATTGTGAGTTTCTGAATCTTGTTTCTTATTTCCTATATTGAATGTTTCAACTTCTTTGTGGTTGCATGTTTGATTGTTTTATTCTATCTAGCCCGCGCAACTAGTTAGAATCAATTCAATTGCTAAGGTTTTGTAGATTCCTGGTTGTGAACCTTAACCTAAGTAGCAAACTTGTTCTTTTAGGGCTGGTTGAACTAATTGAATGAATAGGAAGTTGAATGTGTTGTTAAATCCCTCTTTAGGGACTGCAAATATCTTGGTTAATCTCTGAACTTAAAGCTATCAATTGGGTTAAATCCTTCTTTAGGGACTGTTTGATTGATAAGGGTTTCTAGGACTGGTTGGACTAGTAACTATATTAGGTTGGGACAAGGGCATTCATAGGAAATCTGAAAGGACAAGAGGAAGTTACAATATCAATTTAACCAAATAAAGTGGATGGTTGTAGGTAGAGCGATCTTCTCTAAATTGTTTTGCATCAATCTGTTTATAGTTTATTTTGTTTTCTTTCTTATTTCAATCAACCAAAACCCCCCTTTCTACTAATTGATAAATACACATTGCTGAGAAATACTTGATTCTCTGTGGGATCGACCTCTTACTTACTTGCTATACTAGTTTGTAGGTTTGAGTTTTATTTTGATACGGTTTACGCGACTAAAAACCGTCTATCAATACCTTATCAATTTCATCAATCAGGACAAGAGGGTTTGCAGTGCCTACATTCTTCAAACACTTGAATCATTTTTCCTGACATGGAATCGATATATGTACTGTGATTAACAGGGCATAAATCCAACAAACAAGAATATCCACATCCCTATCTATTGAATTGAAAATCGTTTCCTTTTCACTTTTGAGGTTGTTATATGCGATTCCATAGATGGAGTCTAAACCATATTTAAGAGAATGGACATAACTGAGATCTTGTTTCAATTCGGAATTAAGA
Organism: Persicaria tinctoria; assembly: GCA_037127255.1. Taxonomy (NCBI): domain Eukaryota; kingdom Viridiplantae; phylum Streptophyta; class Magnoliopsida; order Caryophyllales; family Polygonaceae; genus Persicaria; species Persicaria tinctoria. Next base: position 28,298,249 of record JBANSL010000016.1, on the reverse strand, counting down.
AGTGAGTAAGAACAACACCTTGAATGAATTGATATGAGTCTTCCAATCACGGTTCGAAACGAGTGAAGATGTCGAACAGTGACCCAGGAGAGAGGGAGACAAGCGCACCCACGCCGACCCTCAAGCCGCAACCACCCTAAGCACCATGGGTCGCAGAGACGGGCAGACCGAGGCAACCAGAACCAGGCGAGCCGTCGCCGGCCAAGTCGTCGCATCCAGATCTCTTTGTATTGCCGGGTAACAGCCCTAAGACAGACTTTGGGGAAACATACTGGAACGCAGTAGAGTGTAGATGCTCGAAAACAACTTCATCAGCTACCTCATCCACCTGTATGAAGGTTTGCAATTCGTAATCAAACAAAGCTATATAACTGAGTTTAACTGCAATTCAGGAAATTGATTAAGCATTCGATATACAATGGAGTTTTCAATTGATATCAATGAGTAGCAATATTGATGAATTGAATTTGATGATTGATGGAAGAAATTACGAATCCGGATATTACCTTCTCCCTTTCGCGGATGATCAATTCGCGCTCGCGGCTGATAACGCTTTCGCTGAAATTCGAACTCTGAAAAACATCTGCCAGGATCTCAACCCCCTTGGCGACGCTCTGATTCATCAAATTGACATGATAACCGGTCATCTCTCTCGAAGTAAACCCGTTCAATTGGCCCCCAATGTTCTCCATCTCCTCCAAAACCCTAGCATTGTCCCCCTTTCCTTTCAGAACCAAACGATTCAACAAATTGGAAACGCCGTTAACTTTTTCCCTCTCAAATCGGCTCCCGGCGTCGATCCATACGCCGATTGACGCGGTGCTGGCGGAGAGATTCGACTCGGTGGCGACTCGGAGGCCGTTAGGGAGAGTGGTGATCCGAGTTTCCGGGGAGGAGAGGATCGTTGTGTGATCGGTGACGACCGGGTGCGGGGAGGCGTACCGGAGGAAGCGTGGATCGGGGCTCTCGAGGCGACCGATCTTGGATTTGATGGACTCGGCCAGGCGGTCGTAGATCATGAAATATGAAGATGCTAGTCGCCGCCATGGACGTCTCTCCAGACTCCAGATCTGATTATTTGAGAGGAAATATGAAGATGCTAGTCAATTAAAAAAAATTGAATGACTGCTAGAACGGTCAATAAGTAAATTTAAGGTGCTAATAACCTAATTAGATTAGTAAAAGGTGATTTTTCACCAAATTTTCTCTAAAATAAATATTGCAATAATTTGCAACATATTTTTTAACTCGTTAATAAAAGTCAAAATCTTCCTTTCCAGTTTACTGTACTAGGCTAGTTAAATCGCAATTTCTATCTTATATTAATTAAGATAAGATTCAAAAAATGAAAAAACATATAAATTTAATTTAAATTTTAACTAATATATCTATATAAACTCTTAATTTAAAAGAGTTTAGGATGACGTGTCAAGCTTAGAGAAATTTTAGGAGTCTCGACCAATTATTTTTTTGTCCCATTTTTCTTTAATTCTATTTTTGTTTCTTCTTTTTCTTTTAATTCTCTTTTTTCTTTAATTTTACTAACTATTGGGCTTAATTCAAAACATGGATCTTAGCCTAAATTATAATTTTAGTAGTTTTTTTCTCTAAAAAAACAATGTGATTAATTCAAAACATAAAATTAATAATAAGAAAACATAAAATTATAATTAGTAATCTATATTTATATATATCTATATATACTACTTCAATCGTTTTCTCTACCCATGAGTTTAATTCAAAATATTTAATTATCTGAACTTTTACAATTATGTTATAATATTAATTTCATATATCAGTAAGATTTTATTTATAAAAAATCGCGCCATGGCGCGGGGATCATACTAGTTTTAATTAAAGATATACTATTCTCTAAAACAAGTACTCTGGATAGAAGAACCGATCACATTCACTCACAATATAGTACTCCGTAATACTCCCTCCGTCCGCGAAAACTTGTCGTTTTAGCCTCGGAATTTTGTTCGGAAAAACTTTTCGTTTTAGACAATATCCCCCATTATTTCCTATATTGCCCTTAGTTATTTTGCCTAATTTAATGTGATGGAATTATGGAAACAAGGACAGTGGCTGGGTACGTACACAAGGCAAAGTGCACACAATGACCTCTCATCTTCCCCCCGCCAAAAACAATTTGAATCCTAATTATTCTATTTACATTGAATTTGCAAACTAAAACCTCTACTAGCTAGCTCTCCTCCTCCTTGATTGGACTCATGCTGAAAAATCTCAAGTACACCATCTTTTTCCCAATGCTTATAAGTAGGTGGTTCATTGAAATCAGTAGGATCATTTTAGTTTGGAAGAAAATTTAAATCAAAGTGATAAAGAGGATTCATGATTTAATGGGTAGAATTGCAGCAATTTTTCGATGAAATTTGGGTCCAATATATGTTGGGGTTTAGCATTTGAATTGGTCTTACCTAATTTAAAATTTAGCTCCAATTTTATTCTTACAATTGTACTTTTTTTGGGATTAGTAAGAATGTAAAGAGTCATGGAGGAGTGGATTACAAACAATTTGAATCGTACTTACCAATTGTACGATTTGTTGAAATAAGAAGACTAGGGGTAATTGTGGTAGTTTAAGAAATTCCTTAAAATTTGTGTCTGAGGCTAAAACGACAAGTTTTCACGGACGGAGGGAGTATTTTCTTACAAGAATTAATTTGTCATCATTATTAATTGTCCATCAATTTTCCTGTGATGATCGATTATTACGGTGACCAGTTTACTTTTTACAGGCGTTTACTTTCTTCTTTCTTTTTTCTTTTTTCTTTTTTTTTAAGTGGAGTTTTGATAGTTGAGATTGTATTTTGTAATTATAGATAGAATCTTTTATTTCTATCCTTACCCTTTGGGTTGATAAGATCATATCTTCCTAGGGTTTCCATTTTCTTGTATTATATATACCGTACATATCAATATACAGAATCATCTTCTCCCTCACATCTTTACATGGTATCAGCCTAACTTCTCGATCCTCACAGTCAAGATGTCAAACAACCCTACCTCACCCACACAAATCCTCTTCTCGGCTTCCTCCGATGGGAGCTCTCCCAATTTCCATCTGCCAAATTTTGCCATCCGACTCGATTGTGGCAATTACTCCCTCTGGCGCACCACGGTTCGATCGGCTCTCGAGGCTTTTGATCTTTCCTCGTTTCTGACTCAGACCGAACCCCCGCCGTCCACAATTTCGGGACCTGTTGGTGACGTCTTGTCCTCTCCGGGCATCACCCCTGCTGCAGCCCTCGCCGCCTTCACTGCTGACTCTCAGTCGGCTTCTGCTGTCCCTCCCATCCCAAATCCTGAGTATCTCGCTTGGGTTCGTATTCGTAAGGATCGGCTGGTGCTCCTTTGGATTCGCTCGACCCTCACCACCCCCCTCTTGGGATATGTCGCTCGAGCCAATACTACTACAGATGCCTGGGACATCCTTGCTCGGATGTTCGCAGCCCAGACTCGTGCCCGCCAGATGCACCTTCGCCATCAGCTTCAGACTCTTACGAAGGGCACCATGTCTGTCCTCGATTATGTGCAAAAGAAACGCGCCATCGCAGACGAACTCGCTGAAAGCATGGTCTTGATCTCCGATTACGATCTTGTGAATTTCATCTTGTTCGGTCTAGGTTCCCAGTACTCCTCGTTTCGATCGGCGTTTGCTCTCTCAAAGGACCCGATCTCATCCGATGAACTCCTCGGACACCTGCTGCAGGAAGAACAACGTCTTGAGGAGGACACGCACCCTGCTGTTGATATTGAGCAGCTCGCTGCCAATGTTGCGGCAGCCCGCGGACGTGGCCGTGGCCGCGGCAGAGGCCGTGGTCGCTCTTTCTCGGATCGCTCCCACTTTGATCGATCCGACCTTTCTGCTTCTGGTGGTTCCTCTTCCAATTGCTCTGAGCGTCAGCGCCCCGTTTGTCAGATTTGCACCAAGCAGGGCCACGAGGCGTTCAACTGCTTCCAACACCTCAATCTCTCCGAATTTCCGGTCACTCACCGTCTTGCTCAGGAAGCGTTGGCTCGTTCAGACACTCCTAACAAGGCTACCTATTCGGTTGCCTCCCAATCCGAGCTCGCTGACCCGTGGATCGTTGATTCCGGGGCGAACAATCATGCTACCGCTGATCTGGGTGCCTTTCAGTCGCACTCCCCCTACACCGGCAACGACAATCTAGTTGTCGGCAATGGTAACGCTCTTCCCATTACTCGTTTAGGGCGTACTACTCTTTCTGTTCCGCATGTTGCCAAGCCCCTCAAGTTAACCAATATCCTATTTGTTCCTAAACTCACCAGAAATCTATTAAGTGTTTCTCAACTATGTCGAGATAACGATGCCTATATTGAGTTTCACGCTAACTACTGTGCTATTAAGAACTTGCAGGGGAAGACACTTCTAAGCGGAACCGTTGAAAATGGCCTTTATTGCCTCCCTCGTCAACCTGAGCCTTCGAGTCGTCCGTCTGTCTTCCTTGGTGAGCGTCCCTCTGCTGACTGCTGGGATCACCGGCTCGCTCATCCTCATGAGTCCATCCTTCTTCGCTTGCTTTCGAGTCATCGTTTACCTGTTTCCTCACACAAATTGGCGTCGGTTTGCCCGTCGTGTCAACTAGGCAAAAGTCATCGACTTTCGTTGCCAAGCCGTCCGACCTCCGCTGCTAATCCATTTGATCTTGTTCATTCGGATGTGTGGGGTCCTGCGTCTTTACCTTCTTTGTCTCACAAAAAATACTATATTACGTTTATTGATGATTGTACCAAGTTCGCTTGGATCTATTTCTTATCCAATAAAGCTCAGGTTTATTCTACTTTCCAATTGTTCATAAAAATGGTCCAAACACAATTCTCTACAATGATCAAAGCATTTCAAACCGATTGGGGAGGTGAGTATCGCAGCGTTTCCACCTATCTTACATCTCTGGGTATCCGTCATCGTGTGTCATGTCCCTACACGCCTGAACAGAACGGCACCTCTGAGCGTCGAAATCGCTCCATCGTTGAAAATGGTCTTGCCCTCTTAGCCCATGCTCACCTACCTAAACAATTTTGGGAATATGTTTTTCATACTTCCGTCTATCTATCCAATCGGACCATCACTCCCATTCTCAATTATAAATCCCCCTTTGAATCCCTGTACAACAAAGTGCCTGACTATGGGTTTCTCAAGGCTTTCGGTTGCCTATGCTATCCCTTTCTACGCCCCTACACACATTCCAAACTTGAATTCAGGTCTCTTCCGTGCATTTTCTTGGGATATAGCACCAAACACAAAGGGTATGTATGTTTCCACTCTCCGACTACTCGGATGTATGTCTCTCGCTATGTCGTGTTTGATGAGTCCACCTTCCCATACTCCGCTTCCCCGTCCCCCTCTGCCCCTCCCGTCACCTCCACCTTGCCTCTCTCACTTCTCCGGCAGGGTGTGAATGCTTCCCCATTACCAATGCCCTCACCGACAGTGAGCGAACTCCCGGTCCCCTCCACGCCTACATCTCCTCCGCTCCTCGCAGCCTCTCCTGTTGCCTCTCCCGGTCCAGCAGCATCCCCTATCCCTTCCATCTCAGCCGACTCGGGTCAGCCGTCCTCCGCTCACTCGTCTCCCATCTCCCAGCCCTCGGCTTCCGCTAGTGTCGACTCCAGCACGCATGACAGCTCGTCCAACTCCTCCCAAACGAGCCCGTCTCTCTCCCCCTCTCCCCCACCGACCCCTGCCCAGCTGCACCGTCGTGGTTTCGCCTGTCGGACACATCGACCCACTCGATGTCCACTCGTGCCAAAACCAATGATCTTAAACCACGAGTTCTTACCTGTACCAAATATCCCCTCCCGTTGGCTCTCCTAGCCCACCCCGAACCTCACTTCTTCCATCAGGCCTCAAAAAGCCCTCAGTGGCAGCATGCTATGCAGTCTGAATATGATGCTCTAATGTCTAATGGGACATGGGACTTAGTTCCTAGGCCTTCGGGTGCTAACATTGTTGATTGTAAGTGGGTTTACAGGGTCAAGACCAAGGCTGACGACTCTGTTGATCGTTACAAGGCTCGTCTCATGGCGAAGGGTTTTAATCAAGAGGCTGGTGTCGACTATTTTGATACGTTCAGTCCGGTAATCAAACCTACCACTATTCGCCTTATATTGAGCTTAGCTGTTACCAACAACTGGCCTCTCAGACAGGTTGATATTAACAACGCCTTCCTCAATGGCGATCTTGCTGAAACGGTGTTTATGGAGCAACCGCCAGGCTTCCAGGTCTCTGACAAACCATCTCATGTCTATCGTCTTCGAAAGGCTCTGTACAGCCTGAAACATGCACCTCGAGCGTGGTTTCACAAACTCCGCGCAGCCCTTCATCGTCATGGCTTCTCGAACTGCATCTCTGATTCCTCCCTGTTCATCAAGAAGGCCGGTTCTCATGTCGTTTATGTGCTTGTGTACGTTGACGACCTCATCATCACTGGCTCTCATGCTTCAATTATTGATGCCTTCGTCTCCAGCCTTCATCGTGCCTTTTCCCTTAAGGACCTGGGATCCCTGCACTACTTCCTTGGTATACAGGTCACTCGGTCTGCTGACGGCCTTCATCTGAATCAGCAGAAGTACATTGCTGATATTCTGGGTAGGTGTGCCATGACTGGAGCTCGCCCCATCGCGTCCCCCGCGGAGCCAGGATCTCGCCTTCGTCAGGAAGGTGATCCTTTCTCTGACCCCCATCTCTATCGCAGCATTGTTGGCGCCTTGTAGTATGCTACTATTACCCGTCCGGAGATCTCCTATGCAGTCAATCGGGTCTGTCAGTTTATGCATCAGCCCACCGATTCACACTGGTCAGCTGTCAAGAGGATCCTTCGTTATCTGAAGGGCACTCTCTCGGCAGGACTTCATCTACGACACATCCATGATCAGCGACTCGTTGCCTTTTCCGATGCTGGATGGGTGTCTGATCCTGATCACTGTCGCTCGCCGCATGGCTTTGCTATTTACTTTGGGGGCAATCTCATCAGCTGGTCCTCTCGGAAGCAGAAGGTTGTCGCTCGCTCTAGCACAGAAGCGGAGTATCGTGCCATTGCCTTCACCTCTGCCGAACTCATCGATCTGGCTTCAGCAGGTGCTCAAGGAGATGGCCATCCCCATTCCTCGCGCTCCAATCCTTCTCTGTGACAATCTGAGTGCCACATTCTTGTATGCTAATCCTGTTTTCCATCAGCGGTCGAAGCATATCAAGATTGACTATCATTTTGTTCGCGAACAGGTGGCTGCGCGTGAGCTCGTCGTTCGTCATGTTCGATCCATTGACCAGGTTGCAGGCATCTTCACCAAAGCTCTTGGAACCTCTCGGTTTCAGTTGTTACGTTCCAAGCTTCTTGTTTTTCCTCGACCATGAGCTTGCGGAGGCATGTTAGTTGAGATTGTATTTTGTAATTATAGATAGAATCTTTTATTTCTATCCTTACCCTTTGGGTTGATAAGATCATATCTTTCTAGGGTTTCCATTCTCTTGTATTATATATATCGTACATATCAATATACAAAATCATCTTCTCCCTCACATCTTTACAAGTTTCAATGTTATCGACTAGTTCCCCACGGATCCGAGCCCTAGTCTACAAAGAACGCGAATTGGTAAGCCAGTTAGCAAGACACCAGACAGACTCACCTAAGTCAATGAAGACTTGAACACTCACTAATTACACAAATTATGTAAGGAGCGGAATTTAAACCCTCGATCTCTTGTAAGCACCCAGTGGCGGACCCACGGGGTGGCTCTAGCCCCCCCCCCCCCCCCCCCCCCCGAATTTTGTAAAAAAAATAGTATATATATATAGGTAAAGGTTCGAATGAAAAAGGGGCTTAAGATGAAAATTGTTCTTAAAGTGAAAATAGGCCAAATTGAATGGTTTGGAGCGCGGATCCTGTTTACGGGTAAATGGCCCGACCCGTTTTCAGACAACTAAACCATCTTACTTTCTCTCGCACTCGTCGTTCTCTCCTTCCGCTCGCTCGCTCTTCGATCAACCTCGCCGGCGTTCATCACCGCCAGAAGATCCGGCCTGCAGCATCTCCCGCGCCAACTTCGCGCTCGCCAGTAGCCCCGAAGCCCGCCCCTGCGTTGCCAGCAGCTCTTCCTCACCCAGCATGCCACACCAGCCCGACCACTACCCTTCGTCCTCCTTTACCTTTGAGTGCTCAACCCCTATTCTTCCTCTTACCCTCGTGCTTCACAATTACGGTATGTATCCTTACTTTGATTTTTACCACACATTGATATTGTCTATATAATTTGGGAAATTTCAATTGTTAGGGTTTGGATGGAATCGATTGGGGGAAATTGGGGATTTGTGATTTGGGATTTGGGTGTAACCATTAAGATGACAAGCAGAAGTACTCCACACAACTGTTCACTTTCTGTTTCAGTCTTATGCAACAAAGATGGCATTAGGGTAAGAGTTTCTCGAAATTTATTACATTGTTTGTTCAACTGATGTTTATCCTTATTTTGTATGGCAAAACTTGGAGTATTTATGTTGTCCATTGCCTTCTGATTATATAATATAGGGGCCAGAGTCATTGAAAATGTCCGGATCTTGTGATTATGTAAGTATAATGAATCTCCCAATTCTTTGACAATTTCATCTCTTTATTGATTGGAACCATTGCTGAAGCATGATGTATAGAATTGGTGTTATCATGCATCTCACTTTTAACAAAGATATTACTGTTTTTAAATCTAATAGGTCTGAAGTCCTTTTTAATCTCTTTACTTTTAGACCTTCTGTACACTTCAGTTCTTCTGTAAATTGTACCATGATTATACTATGTAACTCTATCTGGTCAGTAGTAGAGTATTCTCTTATCACTATATTGTGCAAGAGGGATGAAACTCAACAAACTTCAGGGTCCTTTGTGACCTGTTGAACTACAAATTGCTTTGTTGAGTAGTTGATGCATGTATGCATTTATATATGTACTCATTGGAATTGAGAAACCCTGACATAGGTATATCCATGTCCTCACTAGGGTCCACCCCTTGACTTTACCTGATAGTTGTGCTTCATGATGATTATGGCATTGTTTTCTGTTGGCCATTCACCTTGATAGCTTATTATGCATCTCTTTTAACTTATATCTCATATCAACTTTTTTTTTTGCGATGATACATTCATAAAGGATAAAAAATATTGCAATTTCTTGTCATTGTCTTTTTACCTCTGCTCATTAGGGTTGTTCGATAGGTTTATATAGGTTTATATATTTTGTAGTTACCTATTTAATCCCCCCTCCTCCCACACTTTTTTAAAACATTGCAGTTTAGTGTCAAACGGCTGATACTGCTGAGGCCTTTCTTTAGGCCAGTTGGGCGTAACCGTATGATCCATATATTTTTTTTACTTATAAGCTTTAAAAGCCTATTAGCTCAAAATGGTAGAGCAATGTGTTTATACACAAAGGTGTGGGTTCAAATCCCACCTAGGCTATCTATGGTTTTTTCTTCTTTTCTTTCCGTTCATAAAGTGCAAAAATATGGTTTGTGTGATTCATGTAGTTAAGTTGATTGATTGTTCTATTGTGCAAAAATAAGATACAATTGTGCAGATTTAGAATACAATTGTGCACATTTAGAATACAAGTGTGCATATAAGAATTATTAATATTATAACGTGCAAAAGTAAGATTAAATTATGCAGATTTAGAATAAAAATGTGCAAAAAACAATTACTAAAAAAGAGTGAAGGAATTTGTCGGGTATTATCTCAATCAATTGTGCAAAAGTAAGATACAATTGTGCAGATTTATAATACAATTGTGCACATTTAGAATACAAGTGTGCAAAAATAAGATACAATTGTGCACATTTAGAATACAATTGTGCAAAAGTAAGATACAATTGTGCACATTTAGAATACAATTGTGCAAAAGTAAGATACAATTGTGCACATTTAGAATACAATTGTGCACATTTAGAAAACAATTGTGCAAAAGTAAGATACAATTGTGCAGATTTAGAATACAATTGTGCACATTTAGAAAACAATTGTGCAAAAGTAAGATACAATTGTGCAAATTTAGAATACAATTGCGCACATTTAGAATACAATTGTGCAAAAGTAAGATACAATTGTGAATATTTAGAATACAATTGTGTAAAAGTAAGATACAATTGTGCAAATACAAACTATTAAAATTGAGCAATTTAGTCTATGTAGGAGTTGAACCCACATCTCTGCGCATAAGCACATTGCTCTACCATTGAGCTAATAGGCTTTTAAAGCTTATTAAGTACAAGAGTAGAGATAAGAATTAAATACTTCCACCATATTATATAACATTCAGTCGACCAAAAAAAATATTATATAGCATTCAAAAGTGCAAAAATAATACTGTAAACTCACATGCATCAGAACTCTAAAAATGACATAACTTGGCAGTAAGAGAAACCAACATGCCAAGTTGCATATTGTATTCATTCAACTGATAACATTCAATGAAGGAGCAATTTTGCTTGGTCCATTGAGAAATTAAACTGGCTAGTTGCAGGCAACTAGCTCCCCTAAACACATCATATCCAGATTCAACACTTCCAGATTCCACACTTCCTGTTTGAACCAACAACTAATTATAATTTCATATTACAAATTTTTATAATTTCATATTGCAGAATTTCAAATTACCAATTTTCATATTACAGATTATATTCACATTATAACCAAATTAATACAAATTCATTCAGAGTAAAATAAGCTATCTAATGTTCATATTATAACCAACAGAAAAGACAAGCACAACCAACAAACTGCACCACAAACACAAAATCAGATGCCAAATGCCTTATCGACAATGTCAGCCAAGTTTCATGTAACTAGGAGTTTTTGAACAGCTTAGAGGTGCTAATAGCAAGGTATCACATGTGACAATATGCACCTCAACTACAGAACAATTCTAAATAATGCAACAAGATGTTAAGGGGAAATAATTCTATGTCAACATATGGACAAGTTAGGATATACAGCAATTTCCCCCTTCCCTGAGAATCAAATCGCAGAATTTTCCAAGGACAAAGAGTTATAATAGTAGAAAAAATAATCAGAGTCTTCAAACTCGCACTCAGGTCAACAGTCATAAGTGTAGAAAAGGAGTTCCATTCAAGAGGTAAGTTGCCTGCTAGAGAATTATGACTAATTCTAAGAAAGGTTAACCCTTGAAATATCGAACCCAACTCTGGAAGGCTTCCATTCAACCTGTTTGAACTCAAATCCAGCACCTTTAGAGCAGATCCCCAGTTCTTCAATATGGATATATCACCAGAGATCATGTTTCTGCTAAAGTCCACAACTAAACATCCTCCCATAGAAGAAGGCAGTGATCCTTGTAGTGCATTGGATGAGATATTTACAAATTGCAAAGTCGACGAGTTGAATCCAGCAAGAGAGCCTGCACAGTGACAACCTCACTGCTTCAGATAAAAACCTTGATAAGGTCAACTACTGATAGTTGCAGTACTTCAAATCTCAAAACATCGTGCCTAAGCAAACTTGTAAGCAAAGTGCTCAATCAGCAACTTTTTATATATAAATGAATTTATGTTCAAGAAGAAGCATTTTTTTAGCTTTTATATGAGGTTTTATATACAATAACAATGCCAGACATGTATAACTTCATACTTTCTACTTTGACCAAGGCAATTATTTTAGCTCTTCTTTACAACATGCATCGATGAATGCACCAAGGAGATGGCAATTCCAACTTAGCAACCGAAGAAACTTACAATTACCTACTAAGGTAAAAGCAAGTAAGAATGAAGTTTACGAACTTGTAAAACTTCATTTGTTCCACAAAGTGGCTGAAACTCCTTTACCACCTAAGGAGAATGAGAAATAGCTGTCAAAGAAGGAGCGCAAGAAGAAAGAGCTCGAGAAATTGTAATGCATGAATGCGAAGTAGGGGCACCAAATTAGCAACAGAGGTGTTAATCGTGAGTTTTATTATCTCAAATCCAAGTAAAAAAACTCTCAATCAATCTAATTCAACAACGAATCATTATAAATAAGTTTCAATTTCACTCATTCAATTACAAGATTCTACAAATTTATTCAGTTTAGCAAAACCTAGAAATTGGGGTTTTATTAGAAACTTACCTTGAGGATTCAAGGAGGAGACGAGGAGGAGAGGCTGATCGAAGAGTACCGTCGGTGCTCTGGTCGGAGGTCGGGCTCTATTTGCCTGGCTCGGAAGGAGGCTGTCAGCGCCACCGCTGGCTGCTCGACACTCCGGAAGCACTCCCTGCTGCTGCTGCTGGCGAGAGAGGTCGGAGTCTTCTTGGGATCGGAGGTCGGGGCTTGGGAACTTGTCGGCGGTGGCTAGAGAGGTCGGAGGGACGGCGGCTGGAGGAGTAACATAGGAAGGTATGAGAAGACGCGTTGCAGGCGAAAAGAGGAAGAGGAAGAATGGGTTTTTTTGGGGCCGGTCCGCTTCTTTTCTTTTTTCTCTTTTTTCCAATTCACACCGGTTCAAATGTTTTTTTTTTTAAAAAACCGGGACGCGCGTGTTTTAGACCTCATTTTCACTTTAAGCAAATTTTTCATCTTAAGCCCCATTTTCACTTTAACTTCACCCTATATATATATATATATATTATATGTAATTGGTTGTAATAAATTAAACTAGAGGGAGAACTGTAACACAAGTTCCGCTTAGTTCAGTTGGTAATTGGCAAGGGAAGGGAACGAAGGGAGTCTGCATTTGGAACAATTTGAGCTTAACAAATTGGACAGAAAATCAACCAAATGCAAATGAAACAAAACCAGATTTCATGGAAGAAAGGAAGAAGAAAACTCTCAGAAATTGGAATGAAAAATGTTCAAGTGATTTACAAAAACAAACTCTCCCGCCTCTTAACCACTAGGTTTAGCTTGTTAGAAGTGAAACAACTGAGCAGGTGAATTTACCAAAATGCCCCTATGTAACCACCTAACACTCTCAGCTCTCATAAGCTCACTCACACAGTACTTGTATCCACACTGCAGGTCCCAGGTTCGAATCGCTCCCAACGCTGCAACAACTCCCTTTTAATTTTGGCTACAGCTACAACAATAGTACAAGCCTACAACGATTACCTTTTTTTTTTTGTAAATTAATTTTGGCTACAGCTACAAGGGCCACCTTTTATTTATTTTTTAATTCTTCTTTTTAAACACAACCTTTTAATTTTTTGTGAAATTTTGATTAGATTTGTGATTTTGAAAATCAATTTTGTAAATCTGTGAATTGAATTTGGAATTTGTGATTTGAGGATTATTTTTTTTATTTATAAGGAATATATAATATGAATTAAAAAGATTAGTGTTTTATACTTTTTCCTACTATTGGATATTCCTTCAATTAGTTAGCTTCCTAATCCATCTTGGAATGTTGAATCGGTTGGAAGTAACTTCCTAATCCATCTTGGAATGTTGAATCGGTTGAAAGTGGAGATGGTGGTACTAGTATTCGTAAAGATAATGTAAGGAGTGAAAAAAAAAATCAATTGGACAATGGGTGATTATTAGTTATCTGGGACTACGAAAACCTATTCAGGAATATTATCGTTCCTTATATTTTTCAGCCCCCCGCTGACAAATTTCCTGTGTCCGCCACTGTAAGCACCACCTATCCCTCACATAATATATCAAGTTATGTTGGATTAATCTTTCTATTTAATTTAATTAATAGTTGTGTTGATTCATTAATCAATCATAAGTATTTTATTTTACTTGCATTATTACGTTAATTTCTTGATCAATGATTTCAAATCTAGGTTCTTCTTCATATAGATATGTTAAACTTTCTCGTGTGAAGTTGAATTAGCCACATGTTGTTTATACACTTAATGATGATGTTATTAGAATTACATACTTGGGTTGCTTGTTATGACGTACATGAAAAGACACATTGAAAAAGTTTTGTCAATATTATATTTCATTCTTGTGTTTGAAAATCCAAAGTTCTATATCATTTTGAAAATAAACGAAAACTCGACATTAAGGATACTATACAAGTGTAACGGCTTTATCAATAACAATATTTGTATTATTTGAAATTATATCATAAAGACTCCTAACTTAGTATCATATAGAATGATATAGAATGATTTATAAGTATGGATTGACATTAAAAACCGAATGGTTGAGATTGAAGACATTGAAAACTAGAGAAAAGGGGGGGTGCTAAGTCTATAAAAGGAGAAGTATGGGGGTGCTAAGTCTCACATTGCCATTGCATATTACATTATGTAATATTATGAATTATTCTAAGAATAATTTATATAATTTACATAATAATTATAAATTTATTTTATTAAAAATAAATTTTTTAAAAAAAAATATTTAAAATGGCGGGTTGACCCGACGGGTTGAACCGGATCGAACCCACAGGATCATGGGTTATCTTTTCCCCAACCCTAACCCTGACCCTCAACCCGACCCGTGACCCGTGGCCATGTCTAGTCACAGGCGTTTACTTTAAAGGCTGAACAAGAACATTAAAATTTACAGCCAATAAATTACACACCAATATATTGACATTTTGACTTGCGTGAAGCACTTTTACATTTTACACTTTTTTTTAAAAGAAAGTAAAAAATATAGTAAAATATTAATTTTTTCATTAAGTATTAAATTATTTAAAAAATTGTTAATGAAAACATGTCATTTACGGTTGCAAATCCTCTGTCCCTATATTAATCCCTCCCTCCTGTCCTTCAATTTTGATTGGTACAGCTGGACATGTAAATTTACTCTTCCAAACCCATCAATATTAAACTAAACCGGTTCACAAAACCCTTTTTCAATTTGGGTTTCCTCCAACCGACCTTCTTCTCATCGTGACAACACAAAGGGAGAGCCTAGGGCTCCTGTCGAGTGTCAAAGACGGCAAATCTCACCAGTGGGTGTTCCCCAATCGGTTCTTCTCGGCTCAAAGGTTGGTCAGTCTCAATGGCGGACTCTTCCTCTCCGACTTTTGCATCTAATAAAATCCCTTTGGGCTTTTGCCTCCGTAAGAAGATAGAGAGAGAGCAAGAGGGATCGATGGCGGCGGACCAAGCGACTCCTCCCCGATGATGCCTCTATCGAGTATGTGATCCCTAATTTGTCAATCCCTACTTTCTTCAATTGAACTCCTTATTTGTCTGAAAATTGAGTTGTTTGAAATCCCTAAATTGAGTTAATTGAAATCCCTAATTTCTTCAATTCAACCCCTTATTTTTCTTATGAAATTAGGGTTGTTTGTTCATCAACGGGGCTAAATTTTTCATGGATTCACTTGGTAAACTTCGGTTGCACTAGTGGATTTGATGCCACTCTGGTTGCACTGGCAGATCAATTAACAGTAGGTTACATTTCTTATATTGAGAACTAGTGCAGATCAATTAACAATTGGCAGATCAATTAACAAATAAATGTTTACATTTTCTACCTTAGCATGCTATAAGCAGATGCAATAACAACCTACAGCAAAGTCATGAGCACTGCTTTTTTGCTAAATTGGCTCTCAATTCATACTGATAGCAAAGTAACCCAATATTCTTTATAACTCTGGTAGAACCTGTATCTGCAAAATAAGGATAAATAATCACTAAAATAATGACAGTGGAGAAAAAATTAGCAAAATAAGCAGCCGCCTGACTTTGTATCTCACTTGGATTGATTATATTTAAAATCAACGATACCTTATTTTTGTTATGTGTTGCCTCTTCAAATCATGTATAGCAGATTTTGAGGATTGAAAGCATGTTTGATAGTATTCAAGATTAAAGCTTCATGTTTGCCAACTACATTTTCTTTCCCTGTATGTTAAAGTTAAACACTTAACATGATCAAACTGTGCATTTTTTTATTACCTTTATGACTTCCTGTCTATTGGATGAAATCAGATGGAGGAGAAAGTAAAGGAATTTGTGGAGATGAAAGAACAAAGTTTAGCATAAAAGAACCAGAAAACATTGGAAACTTTAAAAGAAAGGTACTGCCTTTAGTTGATGCAATGTGGTCTTGTCAGATTTTGATGTGGCAGTGGGGTATTTTCATAAATAAAGTATGCACTAGTGTTTAAGGGTTCTAAGCTAACGGTGAAAACTAAGCACATGATATACACATCTAATTTTGGGATTCAAGTATGATTTCTTGGCTGATTGTGTATGGTACGTTATACCCTTGATCTATTACAACGGGTGATGTAATTTTTCAGCCTATTAGCTCAAATGGTAGAGTTATGTGTTTTACACATCGATGTGGGTTCGAATCCCACATAGGCTAACTTACGAGTTACCACAAAAGCTTAAGATGAAGCACCAATTGAAATAGAAAATTAGCATAAACTTTCCTTTTATGATGTCCATAACTTCTCATACATTCATCAAGATGAAACATAACATCAGCAAGATGTAGTCCAATACCTGAATTGGTAAATAAAGAATACTTAATAGTATAAAAACCACTTCAATAAAACTAATCCAATGTTTATGCAAATGATGACACCGTGTTTTAATGCTAACAATATAGCAGAAATATAAATGAAGACCAACACACATAAGAGAACATCAACAAGGGTTGAGAGTGGAAATTGGCAACAACAGCAGCAAAGCAACTTGAACACCAACACATGTACAGCAGGAAAACCTCAAAAGGGCCAACACATGTACAGCAGCAAAACCTCAAAAGGGTTGAAAGGTCACATATTATCCCTGCCTTGAAGGATTTTTGCTAATGTTCTATTTCAACTGGTGCTTCAGATTATTTCAAGCTTTAATGATAATTTTTTGAAGCCTATGTGAGATTCGAACTCACACCGATGTGTAAAAACACATAGCTCTACCATTTGAGCTAATAGGCTAAAAATTATATCACAAGTCGCAATAGATCAAGGGTACAATAGCTCTTATTCCATTCTATTAGTTTTCACTCCAATCATTTTCTAATATCAGTGTTGCTACAATAGCTATCGAACACGATAATTTTGTAACGGGTCTATGATAAAAAAAGAAAAGAAAAATGAAGAAGCTCAATCATACTTGAATTTAGCTTCGTATAGTTGTACTTAAAAATTCATGCTTGCCACTTTCATTATCACTCATCAGAAACAACTAACCAACTAGCAAGTCAAATTCAACTACACCCATCAATGAGACTATATCAAAATTGAATGAAGTAATATGGAATCAAAACCATAAACACAACTAAAGATAGTGGTTTAATGAAATGGTACATTAAGCTGCAAATGAATTTCTGATGGGGATATTGCCAAATTCCTGGATTTTTGGATTCACTTTTGCAGTCTTTGTTTTCCCTTTTTTAAGCTTGCTTTCTCAATCCTGTAATCAAACCATCTTATTAGTTCATATATCAGTAGTTAGAAAAATAGTTTGCTCCTTTCCAGCCTGTATGTATTACTAAACCAATCCATTCGAGTTCAAAATTGGTATTGAAACCATCTGTGCAACTAAAATTTCCAAGCTAACCCATCAAGGCATCAACCCATTAGTCCCACAACAACTCAATTTCATCAGAGAAAGAAAAGGTTCAATTTGAGAAAAATACTTCGCTCCTTTCTAGCCTATATGAATTACTAAGCCAATCCATTCGAGTTCAAACTTGGTACTAAAACCATAAGTGCAACCAGAATTTCCAAGCTAACCCATCAAAACCATTAGTCCCCGCAAACAACTCAATTTCATGATTGTAAGAAGAGGTTCAATTGGAGAAATAAGGAATTGATATATTAGGGTTAACAAACCTGACAGAGGCATCGTTGGAGAAGATTCGTCGTGTCCGCCACCATCCCTTTCGATCTGTATCTTCGTATGGAGGTAGTGACACGAAGGGGTTCGATTCGGTGCACAAGGCGAAGGGGAAGAGAGGTCCACCCATCTTCCTGACCACCGTCGGCACCTTTCTCTGTTTGTGTTATGCGCTGATGAGAAGAATTACTCTGAACCCGCTCAAATGAACAATCAATTAAAAATGTAAAAACGGGTTGGTTTAATATTTGGGCCGGGTTTAGTAGAGTCAGTTGAAAGAGCCAGCTGGACCAATAGAAATCAAAGGACAGCGAGAGGGGATAAATACGGGGACAGCAGATTCAAACCCGTTATTTACTATTTATACACACTTTTTAAAATAATAAAAACTATATAAATTATAAAAAAAAATTTACATTTATTTTTGATAGCATGCATTTAGGTATGCATAATAGGTTGTATTTAGCATAGTTAAGATGCATTTCATGGATGAATTGAGTACAATTTGCATATTTGCTCTCTATGTTAGTGGAGTCGGAAGCTACACACTTTTATTGATTATTTCAAGTAATCGTGGATCCGATAATGAGACAGGAGTTGTTAACGCATTAGATGAGAATATCTAGTTGATCGAAGAAGCTTACATGAAGATCTCAAGAGGTTCTGAGAAGAAGAAGCGGAACTAAACGAAGAACAAGTCTGCAGAAGTTATCCCCAGATATGCTGAACTTGTTTTGCACTTTCTGGAGGCATCGGTTGTCCGATTGACTATTATGACCATGCGTTGGAAAGCTCTTTCAAAGAGCTACAACTTTCCTGTTGACAAGAAGTGCAAATTCAAAGCAGATTTTCCGTGAAAGACAATATGCCGCGGCCGCCGCCAGGGCCGCTGCAGCGGGGTACGAAGAAACAGTATGCTGCGGCCGCAGCATGCTGCAGTACGAAGAAACAGTATGCTGCGGCCGCAGCATGCTGCAGTACGAAGAAATAGTATGTTGCGGCCGCAGCATTGGTCGTCAGCGCTTGTGCGCGGCGTTTTAAATATTAAAACCCTACTTCTATTAATTTATTTTATGGCCGACTTTGGATGATTTGAAAGGCCAAGTTTTATGTTATTTTCATTACTTCTATTCTATTCTTTCATCAGAAACTTTAGAGATTTTGAGCGATGTCTTCCATGAGGAACTAAACCCATCTATTCTGCCTGCAATTTGAAGCTTTATTTGGATTGATTGTGAGTTTCTAACTCTCGTTCCTTGTTTCCTATATTTCAATGCTTTAATGAAAATGTCTAGTTTATCGGAGAAGCTTACATGAAGATCTCAAGAGGTCCTGAGAAGAAGAAGCGGACCTAAACGAAGAACAAGTCTGCAAAAGTTGTCGCTAGACATGCTGAACTTTTTTTGCATTTTCTGGAGGCCTCGGTTGTCCGATTGACTATTATGACCATGCGTTGGAAAGCTCCTTCAAAGAGCTACAACTTTCCCGTTGACAAGAAGAGAAAATTCAAAGCATATTTTCCGTGAAAGACAATATGCCTCGGCCGCAGCATGCATGCCGCGGCCGGCTGCAGCGGGGTACGAAGAAACAGTATGCTGCGCCCGCAGCATTGGTCGTCAGCGCTTGTACGCGGTGTTTTAAATATTAAAACCCTACATCTATTAATTTATTTTATGGCCGACTTTGGATGATTTAAAAGGCCAAGTTTTATGTTATTTTCATTACTTCTATTCTATTCTTTCATCAGAAACTTTAGAGATTTTGAGCGATGTCTTCCACGAGGAACTAAACTCATCTATTCTGCCTGCAATTTGAAGCTTTATTTGGATTGATTGTGAGTTTCTAATTCTCGTTCCTTGTTTCCTAAATTTGAATGCTTCAACTTCTTTGTGCTTGATTGTCTATTGTTTTATTCTATCTAGCCCGCGCAACTAGTTAGAATCAATTCAATTGCTAAGGTTTTGTAGATTCCTATTTGTGAACCTTAACCTAAGTGGCAAACTTGTTCCTTTAGGGTTGTTTGAACTAATTGAATGAATAGGAAGTTGAATGTGTTGTTAAATCCCTTTTTAGGGACTGCAAATACCTTGGCTAATCTCTGAACTTAAAGCTATCAATTGAGTTAAATCCTTCTTTAGGGACTGTTCGATTGATAAGGGTTGCTAGGACTGGTTGACTAGTAACTATATTAGGTCGGAACAAGGGCATTAATAGGAAACTTAATAGGACGAGAAGAAGTTACAAGGATCGCTTCAATCCAATAAAGTGGAAAATTGTAGGTAGAATTGCTTCTCCTAATTGTCTAAAACAAATCCATTTACTTTGCTTCTTTACTCCGCTTTGATAAAAGACGGAACTTTCACACACAAAACCCCCCCAAATTGGTTACTTTAATTGACACCTGAATTACACTTGAGTTATAACTTTCCCTGTGGGGTCGATCTCTTGCTTATTGCTATACTAGTTATAGGTTTGAGATTTACTTTGACGGATCAACGACAGGTTTTCCCTCCGTCAATTTTTATAAATTCATACTTAATAGTATAAAAAGCATAAGTTATTTAAAAAAATTATATAGTTTTTAACACCTAAAAAACACGGGTGAATAATAAAACGCCAAGTTTTAATTAACGAATGAAGTAATATTTTACCATTTTTTTAAAAAAATGTGTAAAATCTTTAAAAAAAACTTATATTATTGAGAGAATGTAGGATTAATTATTTTTTATGAGAAAAAATAAATAAATGAAAGAGAAAAAGGAGGGAGGGAGGGTCCATTATTCACAAATGGAGGTACAAAGTTAAATTTCAAAGCTACATTTGCCATCAAGTGAGATATATAATCATTTTAGATAGATTTACAAGGAAATTCATTTGACCCCACTTCACCCCCCATGCATCATCATTTATATATACCAAAACTTTCACATTTGCAATAAATAGATCAAGGTGGCTGCCTATATATATTTACTGACTTCCTCCAATGATGATTTTACACTATTTGTTTCATGCATTCAAGTGCAATTTGAGATCTTTTTCTCACCCAAAGTTTAAATTAACGTGAATTTATTATAATTATTATTATATTTTAAGTGGTTATATTTTGAAAAATATATAATGACTAGTTAATTTTATAATCTCACATTATACAACATCAAACTTGTTACTAGATAATGCCGTTGATTAATTTCAAGAAAAACACAACAAACACGAATGTGGAATTTTAAACACATGTATCCTTAAAAGAATGCACGAATAGTTACATATCATATTTTAATTAACGAGGGAGTAGGAAAATATTAATTTTTTAAAATATTTTTATACTTACGTTAAAAAAATTAATATTTTACTGTATTTTTAGTTTCTTAAAAATGTAGAAATTTTGAAATAATTTACATTTTTAAATGGATGGAGTATGTATATAGCAGCTTACAAGACTTTTAGTTTGGGATTGATATGGAAAGTAAAGGGAGAAAAACAGAGAAAAAAGAGAATGTTTTGTAAAAAATATATGGAAGTGAAGTGACCCAACATGCAAAGCCAAATATGATTTTGATGTGACTCAACCATGCCATTTTCGTTATTATTAACACAATCCGTAACGCAGGATTAATGTCCTTGAAATTTCAGGGCAAAAAAAAAAAAAGCAGAAAAAAGTTGATGGACAAATAATATCACATGAAATTTTATTTATTTCTTTGGTGCACGATGGACCCATCATGCAGAAATTCAGGATTGTCGAATCCAAAAAAAAGAAATTCAGGATTGCGTTACAAAAATAACCCTTTTAGAAAACTTTTTGATTACCTTAGCTATAAAAAAAAGGTCTCGATACATTTCTTTTAGAGAGACAAAAAAAAAATGGGATTTTTAAAAGATAAAATCAAATATAGAGAAAAAAATATGCACGGCCACTAGCTTGCAAGGTTAAATAAAGTAATCAACACCTTGGCACAGACCAAATTTTTTTAAAAAAAAATACACACACACAATTTGACATATAGTGTTAGTGTATAAAATTAAATTGGTTAATTTGTTAAATTTTTGCACATAAAAAACACACGTGTAGTGACTAAATCGTCTTCAACTACGTACATTTTCAAAATATTTGAATTTTATCTGATTGAGTAGGTATAAGACCCTTCAAGCTTTAAAGTTGTTATAATGCATTTTTTTTCTTCCTAAAACATAAATAAATTTCAAAATAATTTGAGATTTAAGTACCGATGGGATCCAATATTAGGAAAAGGTTTGCGTCAGGTAAGGGGAGAGAGAGACACCGGAGAGATAGTGGGCCTTTTAAGAGCCCCCCCAACGAACATGGGCTTTGCACGCGTAGTCAGATTTGTAATTTGTGGGGCCCACATTTCAGTAAAAATACTATTTTATTAGTAATAACAAATACTCTAAAAGATAAGATAAATGAATTAATCCATTTATTAAATTTCAAATCAACCCAACTACAAATCTGAGCTACCTAAGAATTAACTCGTCATAACCAAATTTTTCAGCATGTAAGAGTTTAGTCAGTAAGATCACAGATCCCAATTAAGTTAACAAACTCAAGATATTGTAGCCTAATTAAAATCAGGAATCACCGAACCTTCATACATCGGCCCAACACCAGATAATAGGGCCAGGCCCATTAGATAAACCCACAGGCCCATCTATTGTTTACCAACAGCAAAACACGAATATGCACTATTGGGCTACTGGAAGATAATTTGGGCTGTTATTGGACTTATCCAATATTGTGAAGATTGTGGCCCGTCCAAACGCGCCTTAATACTTCCTCGAGAAGTTTCGCAAATGTGTGTCTGACATGAGCTTTTGATGCAGTGGATAGCCGTTCATCAACTCGTGACGACGCTCGTATGGAAATAAGTGGGTCGAGAATGGTGTCACTCGTAGAGTACGTCCATAAGCAGGCCACTTGACGCACCAAACATGGCCCTCAAGTGTGTTAGAGACGATGGAATATGGTGCTTGTAATCATTCTGTGTTTACAAGCGGATCATGAAAGTGTTTGTGATTTTCGAAAATCCCTAGAGGAACATCGTTGATCTGCACTTTCTAAGAGTTGTTTTCTCTGGTGATAGGTTACTACTATGAACTATATGTATCCTTGGCATCAAGACGTTGTGTGATCCATTGTGCTCTCCCTTATTCTCAATATACGCAAATTTTGGGGATCTTCCTCGACTTCCTCGTGGGTCATAGATTTCATTGTGATTTGTTGAGTTTAGAGTCGTTTTTTCTTGTTTGATTTTGATTATCTTTGTATTGTTTCATGACGGTTGTCTATTTGTTGATCCGTTAGCCTTTTGAGTTACCAAACAGTATGTTGTTGCCGATCCGTTGGCCTTTTGAGTTACCAAATAGTATCTCAAATCTTGTTGTTGGCCAAAATAGAAAATAAAAAAAATATTGAAAAAAATTGATATTTTTTAGTCTTTTAACTGATTAAAAAATACGTCAAAAGTAAAAGTGATATGAATTGTGAGAGCACTATATGTTCTCTCTCATGTTTTTTTTTTTTTTTTTTTGAACCGAAAAAAATTTGGTGTTGAGGGGAAACCTCAACAACCAAGGGCATCCCGAAGGATGAGAGGCCGTACAGAAGAATCGTCAATGATATCAGTGCCAGAAAAGTCAAAGTCGAGATGTGAGAGATGGTCCGCAACTCTATTTGTTTCTCTGTAAACATGACGAATCTGAGTGTTTTGAAAGGAATGCAAGGAGAGCAGAGTGTCTGAGACAATCATTTCGGCATCTCCAGGGGGCAAGCATGATCCTTTCATGCTGTTTATTACGGTGAGGTTGTCACCTTCTATTATGAGGTTCGGAATACGGAGCTCGATAGCTGAGTTGATTCCTTTCCAGAGAGCAAACCCCTTAGATCCCGTGACAGAAGAGATCGGGGAGAGGCCTGAGCTCAAGGAAACAGGGGTCCCATGGTGGTTCCGGATTATGAATCCGAAGGAGCCGCGACCATCACGGGAGAGGGCTCCATCAAAATTTAGTTTATGGTATCCTACAGGCGGCAGCTCCCATTTTGTTCTCTTTTTCCTAGCACATGGTTGTGATGGCTCGTTAGGTGTTATATTTTTATTGTTGGCAGTGACTGAGGTTTTCCATAACAAGTTCTGTTCTTTTGCAAACGATAATATACTGTTTGGTATAGGTTTGAGGTTTTCAAAAAGTGCCTTGTTGCGGAAGAACCAAATGCTCCACCAAACAGAGGCCAACTTACTGAACCTAGGGAGTCCAATCCTATGTTTTAATTCTTGCAGGATTGTGTTTAAGTCGTGTCCCTGGTTTACCCAAATGTCCAGTATTGGTGTCAGGGTTGGGTCTAGTTTGTGCAATGTCTCACGGGAAGTGCGACAACCCCAAAGAAGATGGACTGAATCTTCAAAAGCGCAGTCACACATCGGGCAATTTGTTGGTATTCCTAGTCTTCTAGATGCTAGGTTGACTGAGGTCGGAATGCCATTCTTGGTGATTTTCCATATAAAAGTTTTGATTTTTGGTTGTGTGTCAAGTTTCCATATCCATCTGAAGTCTGATTTTTCTTGATTTTTCATTGTGTTTATCATGTCAATTGCCGATGCTGTAGTGAACCACCCGTTCTTGCTCCATTTCCAGTATAGCCTGTCTTGGTGTATATTCTTTGGTATTGGTGTTGCTAGGATCTTGTTTAGTATTTGAGTAGTTAAATTTCGATTGATTTCATTTTGCAGTTTGTCATTGTTCCATTTTTTATCGTTGATGAAGTCTATAACTTTGAGGTTATGGTTGATTTGGTGTGGGTTTGCAGTGGATTTGATAAGGGGGGCGTCCCCTACCCAGTGATCCACCCAGAAGTTTATGTGTGCTCCATTCCCAACGGACCATTTTAGTCCTTGTAAAAAAGTTGGTATTAGTTGAGTGAGCTTTGACCATTGCCATGAAGTGTTACCCTTACGTGAATAATGAAGGATGTTCTGATTTTTGAGATATTTTTCTCGTATTATGGTAACCCAGGGGTTGTGTGGCTCGACCAATATTTTCCATATCAGTTTTAGTTGGAGAGCCATGTTCATATCTTCAGACTTTCGTAATCCGATTCCTCCATTTGTTTTTGATTTGCATACTTCGAACCAACTAATCAAGGGTTTGTGTTTCGAGCCTTTATTCCATAGGAAGTTCCGGTTTATTCTATCCAGTTCTGCATGGATAGATTTGGGAAGCATGAAGCACTGCATTATATGAAGCGGCTTGGCTGATAGTGTTGTTTTAATGAGCGTGCATCGTCCTATTTGTGACAAAGAGCTAGCTTTCCATTTAGATAGTTGTGATTTTGTTACCGATAATATCTCGTTAAAAGTGTTTTTCGTGGTCTTTCCAGTAAGTATAGGGCAGCCTAGATAGTTTCCCATGTTTGTTGTATTGTTGATACCTAGCTCATTGTGTATCATATTTTTTTGGTGTGTAGTTATATTAGGCGTGGTTTGGAAGTGTGATTTGATTCTGTTTACTTGCTGACCAGAGATAGAAGAAAAATCATTTAGGATTTGATTAATTTGGTCGCATGCCATTTTTGTTGCTGAGGCAAAGAAAATGGTATAATATAGAATGATGTACATTACAATATATGTAATATTCAAGAAAAAATAAATAAAGAAATATGAATGATTAAAGGGAAAACTAATTAAAATACCCCTACCTTTGGGGGTATGGTAACAATATATCCTCAATTTTCAAATGTAATAAAAATATCCCGACCTTTGAGGGTAGTGGTAATATATTACCACAAGTTTTTTCGCAAGTCAAAAATGTTGACAAGGCAGCCTACGCGGATTTTTTTACAAGGGTTTTATTGAACGGTGTCCTTAGGAAAAAAAATAAAGAGTTGGACCGGGTTCATACCCAACGCCTTTTCCTCCCTCATATCTTTTTCCGTGGACCGTGGTCGCCTCTTAAATTGTCTTTCAGGTCTTCCAAGTAGCTCATGGTCCCTCTTCAATGCCAGTGTTCTTCCCTCGTGGTCGACTATCTTCAGTTGTCTCTCTCACATCTTCTACCCCTTTGATTCGTTCACTGATTTGGGTGGGTAAGTTTTTTTTTCCCTCTTCATTGTTGTTGTTGTTGGTGGTGGTTTAGTTTTGTTGTCGGTTTGGTGTTAGGAATAGTCGCGTTGTGTTAATTTGAGGCAATTTTGACCAGATTAGTTGCTTGGTTGAATCAATTTTGTTTTTCGGGTTTAATTTGTTATTGTTTTATTTTTTTTCTAAGAGACTTGATTAAGAAAACCCAATTTTAGTGCTAATTTGTTAAAAAAAAAAGACTTCCACGTATGCTATCTTGTCAAAAAAAAAATTCACGTAGATTGTCTTGTCAGCATTTTTGACCCGTGAAAAAACACAGGATAATATATTACCACCACCCTCAAAGGTCAGGATATTTTTATTACATTTGAAAATTGAGGATATATTTTTATCATACCCCCAAAGGTGGGTTATTTTAATTAGTTTTCCCATGATTAAATCAATCTATGACCATCTATATCTATAATATCTATAATATAACAAGAAAAGTTGTGTGCAAGCCTTCATTAATGTTGTATTCATAAAATTACAATCAAAGAAATTTTTGGTTTTTTACATTTTGTTTATATTTAAGTATCTCTTTGTCTACTCCGTATTACTTGTAACTTGCGTAATTTTATTAATTAAACATTATTACTCACATAAGTTATAAACATTTGAAACGGTTCAATTAATTGCTTTTTTGTGTCATAGTCTCTTCATCTTACAAACCAACTCAGTTTGGGTTTATGTAATCATGGCCATAGTGGACAAACTGGACACCTATATAATATATTACTGATCGATGTGTCTATGGTCTTGCAAATACAGAAAAACAAGTTTATAATGGAATTTTGTGTGTGATTGGGAGAGATGCTAGGGCCATCGATTAGGGGGACGAACAATGTGTGCTGAGGGCGGCGAAGGAGCTCAGAGTTGGTTGCGTGTGTCGATGAGGACTACAGCAAGAACAATGCCACTTCACCTTCATTCCTATATTTTTTATCTATGAATTAGTGGTAATTTTTTTTATGAATTTTAGTTTCATTCCTATATTTCTTTTCCCCTCTTTGCTAAGATAATTGATTATAATTTATAATTATTTTGTTTTTAGATTTTGAGAACAAGTACACAAGATGAATCATCCGAAGATAGAGAAGATCCTAACAAGAGAAAAGTACGCATTATTTGTTGCATTATTTTCAATTGTATTTATTTGTATGTTATGATTTTTTTCTCGATCTCTATGTTGTGATTTTATATCATATATTTTATTTCTTGTTTTGTTGAAATAATTTTTTATTTCTAATTCGTATTCTTATTTTTTGATTGAACGGTGAAAAATCTTACAACGTCCTCCATTGTTATAAGAAGTTTCGATCATATTCACCACCGATGTGAACAAATTACAGACTAGAGTATGTTGTTTTTCCTCTATTTTGTTGTTTTATTCGTAATTAATAATATAATTTTATTTTGTTGAAAAAAATATATGATTTTTCCCCCCTTTTCTTATCGGCCTTTATATAAGTATGCACGTAAAATTAACCATTTTTGTTTAATTATATTTATTATTGGTATTGGCATATTATGAATTTTCACCCAATCTTTATAGTGTTATTTTAATTATATCATATGCTTTATTTCTTATTTTGTTCAAATAATATATATATATATATATATATATATTTTTTAATCCGTAATCCTATTTTTTAATTGAAGTGTTAAAAATCTTACAACCTTCTATCCATTGTGGCAAGAAGAGTAATAGTTACCACCGATGTAATCTTAATGATCATAAATAAATATATTAGTGACCGAAAATATTATATGAAACTCTTATTCCTCTATTGCTCATTTGTTTCAATTTCCTAATTTTATGCATTGGAGATTGTGAATACTATTTTATTAAAATTTTAATATATGTTAATTATTATTCTGTTGAAATAATATATTTTTTTCCTAGCTTATATTTTTATTTTTATTTGAATCATATCAAGATGAAAAGACATTATTGATTTTTACTTGGAATCCAAAGAAATTATCATTTGATTATTTGTAAAATAAAAAGATAGTCACTTAATATTTTATAGTTAAGGCATTCAACTCAATGCATTGAAGATATTATGGGAAAAAATAAAGTTAAATTAATAAATAGACATGAATTAGAAAATGAAAAGATATTCATTATTTTTTACCTAAAACTAATCAAATTAATCGGTCATTAAATCATTTAGAATATGAAAAGATAGTCATTTAATTTGTTGCATTTAAGACTATAATTTTATGCATTATTGAATCTAATATGAGAAAAAAAAAATTTAAAATGAAAGAAATTCATTGATTTTGTGAATTCAGTTAAAATATAATTTTTCTATTCAAATTATTATTAATCTATTTATCATTTCAAAGTGTTCTTTGTAGAAAAATAAGTACTAAAAATCATTAATAAGGATATTTATATTATTATAATATATTTACTTAAATATAATAATTTTTCTTTCTATCTTAAATCAAAATCCATTAAAATTCAAATACTACCTCCCTTCGAAAATAAGTGTCGTTTGAGTTTTTGACACGTTTGTTAAGGAGCCAAAAATGATACAAAATATCAACATTTTAATTAATTATTATATATGAAAATTGTTATTTGATATTTCTTTTTAATTTGGATAGGTAGTGCTATTTTTGTATGATGTTTGTTAATGTTATTGTAGAAAAGCGCGCTCTATTGATGAAAAATACGAGAATGAGTAGAAGTTCATAGAGAAAGATCATCAACCGAAATGAAAAAGGTATATAAAGTAATATTTTATATTTATTCTTTATATTTTACATTAATATATACAAAATTTGATTTTTTTTTTTGTTTGGAAATGCTCTGTTTATATTATGTTTGTTAATGTTATTGTAGAGAAGCAAATTTGTATAAATTCCCTTGATGTTGATGGAAGAAGGAAATTAGATGGATCGAGTATTGTTTTTTTTGCCCCCCGAAGTTGTTTGTATATCATTGCTCTAATGTCATAATATTTTCATTTTTATCATTAGCTAAATCTTTTGTGTTTATATTAAATAATTTTAAGTGTATTAGAAAGTCACAAATCTATTTCTCTCTCTTTCTACACACACATATCCCATAACGTTAAATTTATTTATTTTTTAGTCGCTTTTTTTGTCCTCAAGCACAATAAAGAGAAGTTTAACCGTTTTTTCATCATCATAAAAAATAAGTTAAAATTATGTAACAAATAAGAGATCGATATTTTTAAATTTAATAAATTAAATGGTACTAATTTACATTATTATATCAATATCAATAAAAATTAATGTCAATAATAAAATATTAATTATCTTTAATACTCTGTATTAATTAAAAATAAATAACGTGTAAATCAACTATTGTGTAAATCAGATTACATTTAACCGGTCGGACATGTCTCGTGCATCGCACGGGCATGTTCACTAGTATTCTGTGTTAATATGTTCTCTCTCATGTTATTATTGCGACTGATTTTTTCGAAAAATTTCACCTCAATCGTTAATAGTTAAGTTGGACAACAAGATTCCTACCGGAAGACTTTTTTGAGTTTTTGGGCCCAAAGCCCTCATTCTGAAAAAATTGACCTCAATCGTTAAAAGTAGAGATCCATGTAGCACGCACAAGTCTAGATAAAAATACTGTGTCGTATCGGATACATGGAAATTAACACACTTAAATACACTAGAAAATAATCAAGACATGGTGAACTTTAGGACACGGTCTTTCTGTTTCCTATGTTGCATGTATTGACGATTTGTCGTATGTCGACCTTTCGAGGTGTCGGGTTTGTCCGGTCTTCAAATTATTTCGAGGTGTTAGAGTATTAAGACTTTAAGATACAGTGTAAACACATTTTCTAAATTTTTTTTTTCCATTTTTAAAAAAGATTTGAAAAAGAGTCTTTACTTTATAAATATATAGATAATAAAGTTTTTATAATTCTAAATCTCTCAAAGTGTATACAAACACATTTATATATTTTATTCTTCCTCTTTATTTGGTTTCCAAAATTAAAGTATTTATTTCTATTTATAACGTTATTAATAGAGCAGCCTACTTTTACATTATTGGTTTGACATTTGTGTGACTACTGTCAATAGTATAAATCTGCTCAGGGTGGCATTAGCTCCCCCTAACCCGAAAGAAAAAACGAGAAAAAAATATTTTTTGGGAATTTTTTTTGTAACTTTTACTAAAATTTAGGGATAAAAGAGTTTAAAAAGAATAATGAATTACTAAGTGCTTGTTTGGTTGACAATTGAAAAACTCAAGAAGTACAAAAACTTAGGAAGTAGCTAAAATATATGTGTTTGGTTGAGTTTTTTTCCACAGAAAAACCCAGAAAGTTAAATTTCTGGGAATATAGATAACTTCCTCCATTTCAAAGGAATTTAACTAATTACCTACTCCTAAGTTGCAATTCTACTATTTTCTATTTAAAAATTTTCAACTCCCCTATTTAATCATCTAAAATAAAAAGTTAACCAAACACATTTTCAAAGTTCCAGTGAACTAGACTTTCTAGGAATTCAATTCCCATAAAATAACTTCCCGAAAATTTCAATTCACACATTGAACTAAATGAGTCCTAAGACAGCTTAGCTTAGTTGGTAGGAATAGGTATTTATTATCCGCCACTGATATCAAAGAGGTCCTCTTATGGAATAAATCCCTTTGAGATTTTGTCGAAGAAGAAGGGCTTGAATGCTCCTTCACGGTTCCGTTGTTGGAATTACACATTCTTGGTGAAAATCAATAAAATATTTCGATCTTTCTATCCTATGCTCTAAAGGTAAAGGATAAGAATCTAAATTGGAAAAAATTCCCTAATAAAAAAAATTATGAACCCTAGGAATCTAAAGTATGAACGTCATTTTTTGTAATTAGACACATGTGAATACAAGTCAAACAATTCTTGTAATTAGATACAAGTCAAAAATGACGTTTATATATATATATATATATATATATATATATATATATATATATATATATATATATATATATATATATATATATATATATATATATATATATATTCTTGTAATTAGACACATGTGAATACAAGTCAAACAATTCTTTTATGGTATCAGAGCATCATTGTTACGAGCGTCATTTTTTCATGCCTATATATATATATATATATATATATATTCTTTTAGTAACGTGTGCATCATTGTTACAAGCTCCGATGCTTCTTTTCTCCAACAGTTTGTGGTCGCTCTCAATCGCACCTTCTTCTTGAAGGATCTTGGTACTCTCCGCTATTTTCTTAGTATTGAAGTCACATGCATACAGCTCCTCGGGTATTGATATGATCTAGACTTATAGATTTTTCTTATCTTTTTTTATTTAAAAAGTATCCCACATCGCTTGTAAACACATAGGAGGCTAGAGTTTCTCCTATATATTGTGTAAGATTTCCCATTTTTTAATACAAGTTGAATTTTTGAGTGAAAAGTTGAGCACATTTGCTTCCTTTGATTCCGGGTTAAGAATCATGTTTTTGGTGAGATGCTAAAAACAAAACCCTTTGGTGAGATGCCGAGGGAGACACCCTAGTGAGAGGCGAAGGTGTCGAATGGTCGAGATCCTCGAAGTGAGATTCCGAGAGGATTAAGATCGAGTGTGGGAGGTTCAAGGGTGAGAGACCTACGAATCTTGCCATACATATCCGATTACTAGTAGAAAGTTCATCTCTTCAAATAAAGGATGAACCTCGTCGTCGATCCTGGCGGCTCGGAGAGTTCCCGAGCGCATCAAGTGGTATCAGAGCTTCCGACTAGGGTTCCTTTATCTTCTTTTTTTGTTGTCACAAGCATCCATAACCATCAGTTGGAGTTTTGTGCAGGACCAACCATTGAAGTGCATTCGCAGATCCAACGTACAGGGGCGTAATGTACCATTTGGAAGGGCCTTATGGATTCGAGAGAATTTGCGGGACCGACCATCGATACCTTACGTAGATCCAACGTACAGGGGCGTATCGTATTTTTCTGAAGAGAAACGCAAGATTCGAGGATGAATCTTTTTCAAAGGAGGGGAGGATGATGTGATCTAGACTTATAGATTTTTCATATCTTTTTCTATTTAAAAAGTATCCCACATCACTTGTAAACATATAGGAGGCTAGAGTTTCTCCTATATATTGTGTAAGGTTTCCCTTTTTTTAATACAAGTTGAATTTTTGAGTTAAAAGTTAAGCATATTTGCTTCCTTTGATTCCGGATTAAGGATCATGTTTTTGGTGAGATGCTAAAAACAAAACCCTTTGGTGAGATTTCGAGGGAGACACCCTATGGAGAGCGAAGGTGTCGAAGGGTCGAGATCATCAGAGTGCGATTCCAAGAGGATTGATCGAGATCGAGTGTGGGAAGTTCAAGGGTGAGAGATTTGCGAATTTTTCCATACATATCTGGTTACTAGTAGAAAGTTCATCTCTTCAAATAAAGAAGGAACCTCGTCGTCGATCCTGGCGGCTCGGAGAGTTCCCGGACGCATCAGGTATTCACCTCTCTCAATCCAAGTACCTCTATGATATCCTCGACCGCTGTAACATGCTCGAAGCTAAGCCTATTTCTTCTCCTGTTGATCCATCTAGCTCTTGGTTGCGGGGATTCATTGGACATTTTGGACGATCCTCGTCCATACCGTCAGGTTTTTGGCAACCTACAATATGCTACAATTACTCGCCCTGAGCTTAGTTATGCTGCCAATCGTGCCTTTCAACATATGCAGATGTAAGACCATGAGATTGATTGTAAAGTACTCCTTGAGGGTTTCATTCATTGATTAAACATATATATAGGTTACAATGGATTTGGGCCTTTTGGCCCACTATACAATATAAAGCCCATGTAATCCATCAAACCCCCGCAATCGAAAGTGGAGGGTCCCGTATAGTGAGACTGGACCGAAAATCAATGAAAAACTGTTGAGGTAAACCCTTGGTGAATATATCAGCGTAATGATAGGAGGACGGGACATGTAGAACACAGACATGTCCAATAGCAATCTTGTCTCGGACGAAGTGGAGATCGAGCTCAATGTGCTTCGAGCGCTGATGCTGGACTGGGTTGCTAGCCAGATAAACGGCGGAGACGTTGTCGGTGTAGACCAGGGTGGCCTTCTGAAGAGGGCATCGGAGCTCAAGAAGGAGATTGCAGAGCCAAGAGCACTCGGAGACAACGTTGGCAACACCTCTGTACTCTGCCTTAACGCTAGAGCGAGACACCACAGACTGTCGCTTTGTGGACCACGACACAAGAGTGTCGTTGAGGAAGACATAGTATCCAGACGAGGAGCGACGTGTGTTAGGACAACCACCCCAATCCGCATCAGTGCAAGCAACGGGGTCATGCCTAGAGGAAGAAAGGATTGCGGTGCCCAGCTCGCGGCTGTCGCTGATGTATCGGATGATCCGCTTCAAGGCCTGAAAGTGGAGTTCCCTGGGCGCATGCATGAACAGGCAGATCTGCTGAACGGCGTAACTGATATCTGGCCTGATGAACGTAAGATACTGCAATGCACCGGAGAGGCTCCTCTACAACATCAAATCATCAAACAGAGGACCATAATGAGCACTGAGCTTGTTGGATGTATCCACAGGGGTGACTACAGGCTTGCAGTTACTCATCTTGGCCCGAGCAACAATCTTAGCAGCATACTTACTCTGAGAGAGAAACAGCCCAGACGCATGACGTTGAACAGCGACTCCCAAGAAGTAAGACAACGGACCCAGATCTGACTTGGCGAACTCGACACTCGACTGCGAAATAATAGACATCTGAAGAGCATCAAAAGATGCGGTGAGGATGATGTCGTCGACATATAGCAACAGAAAGGTCATGTCTGAGCCTCTGCGATAGATAAACAGAGACGTATCTGTGTGACTGTAAATGAAGCCCAAGCGTAGCAGATGAGAAGCAAAGCGCTGGAACCAAGTCTGCGGAGCCTGTTTCAGACCATACAGAGAGCGCTTCATGAGACAGACGTGCTTGGGACGATCAACATCAGCAAACCCCGATGGCTGAAACATGTAAACTTGTAAGGGGAGAGGCAGGAGCACCGGGAGAGCTCTAGGGAATAAGAAAGTGAGGGAATAAAGACTCTGACTCAAACAGAGACACAGGAGGTGTAGAAGAGGGCAAGAGAGGAGAAGAAAAGGGATAGCGAGACTCATCAAAGGTGACATGACGGGACAGAATGAGCCTATGGGTCTTGACATCGAGGCAAAGGTAACCGTGATGATCAGACGGATAGCCAAGGAAGACACAAGGAGTGGAGCGCGGGTGAAGCTTGTGAGGGGCGGTGGAGGACGGATTAGGGAAGCACAAGCACCCAAAGGTACGAAGGTGATCATACCTAGGCAAGGTGCAATAAAGTGCCTGAGTTGGTGAGCGAGGGTGGAGGGTAGTAGATGGGAGAATGTTTAGGAGATAGCATGTGGTAGATAAGGCGTGAGGCCAATAAGGAAGGGGAATAGATGCGTGGAAGAGAAGAGAGCGCATCATGTTGGTGATGGTTCTGATGATTCGTTCGGCCTTGCCATTATGTTGGGAAGTATAGGGGCAAGACAAGCGATAGGAGATCCCATTCGTGTTGAAGAAAGTGTGAAAGTCTTTGTTATCAAATTCGCGGTCATTGTCACATTGGAAACACTTGATAGAGGTGTGAAATTGTATTTTGATGTAAGCATGGAATTTGGCAAAGATAGGAAACACTTGAGACTTAAAATGCAACGGGAAAACCCATAAGAAATTACTATAATCATCTAGAAACAAAAGGTAATACTTGTGACCCTCCTTGCTAGGCACAGGAGATGTCCAAATATCACTATGAATTATATCAAATGGTGCAAAAGTAGTGTTTAGAGACCACTGAAAAGGTAGTCTGGCATGCTTGCCTAACTGACAGGAAGAACATAAACTAGAGCGAGGCTCTTTATTAAATTTGACAAGACTCTTATAACGAAGCAAATCTAAAACTGCAGAACTGGGATGACCAATGCGTGCATGCCACGGACTGGATGACAATGTCGAAAGGGCGACAGGACACGACGGGCTGGATGGTGAGGGCGACGACACAGGATAGAGCTCCCCGGTGCTATTACATCTCAGGCGAGTAACCTTCGTAGTAAGATCCTTCACAGAGAAACCAAACAGATCAAACACAAGAGAAACATTATTGTCAGTGGTGAACCGACGGACAAAGATAAGGTTTTTGACAAGTTTGGGGGCAATGAGGACATTGTTGAGGTGTAAAGGGTTGGTTGGGGTTGGTAATGTGGCGTGGCCAATACCCGAAGTAGCAAGGCGACCACCGTTGCCGACGATAATAGAATGTGCAGGACCCTTAAAAGAAAGAGAAGAGAGAGTACCTGAGGAGTTCGTCATATGAGATGTGGCGCCAGTGTCCATGTACCAAGCGGAGTCAGGAGGTGTCAGCTGCATAGAGGAGAAGGCATGATGCACATCAGTCGGAGCATAGGCCTGATCAGACGAAGACGGGTAGGCCTGATGACCGGGGGATCGAGGAGCTAGACCCAACAAGCCCGCTCCCTGCTGACGATTGGGATAAGGGGATGGTGGGCGATAAGTCGCAGGTGGGTAGCCATAGGGCATCCAAGGCGGATAGCCGGGGACGGGATACCAGGAGGGGCGAGGGGAATCCGACGTCTGTTGTGGCCGCCGCCTCTCTGCGCAGGTTGATCGTGGTTGCGATCTGTTGCGGGGCATATGTCTCGTCAACGTCGCTTGACGAGACCAGGGCGGTTTTGTCCTTGGCGGCGTCGGTGGTCTGACGATGAAGGCGAGTCTCCTCTAGGATCAACTAAGACCGGGTCTTCTCGAAGGTGAGGAAAGGTTCCGTCTTCTAGATATGAGTAGCAACAGCATTGTATTCAGAGGGAAGGCCCGAAAGTACCTGGAGGACAAGGCGAGTGGCACTAGGTTTGGAGTTGACGGCGCCCAATTAACACTACAAAAAAAACATATTGGCTTCGGCAAATAACCGTAGCCAAAAGCCTCTTTGTGGTAGCCAAAGGGCTTTAGCTTCGGCTTAGCTACGGGAAATCAGGGTGTAGCCAACCGGCGGTAGCAAATAGACACTAGCTTCGGCAGATAGCCGAAGCTACTAATCTAGCTACGGCTAAGCTACGGCTTGGTGAAGCTAGCTTATAGACAACCAACTATGCTACGGTACCTGGCCGTAGCTACTCCAAAGCTTTCCCACAAATTTCTGGCGCCTTTTTTTGCCTTGTTTGCTACGGCTCTTTGCCGAAGCTATAAATATTAGGTTTTGAGTGTTTTACCCGCAAAATATTTGGCGCCTTTTTTTCCTGGTTGCCACGGCAGTTGCCGTAGCTACTACCGTTGCCATTCCAAATGCCCTGTTTGAATGCCCAATGCCCCATATGTGCTTTAATATTCACACACATCTAGTTGTATTCACACAACCATAGAACTAGCTAAGGACATTCATATTAAACGAAAGTGCATTCAAAGTTATAGTCATGCATACACCTTGTTTCATAAACTAAAATAACATTCAAAGTCAAAAGTTTAACCTTTCCGACAAAATATGCAAAATACATTAAGTCTAATACTAGAAAAGTTCAAGATTCAACGTTCTAGCCATGCATACACCTTGTCTCATTCAGCAGCTTGTTGAGGATCCCCCTTGGTAGATTCTGCAGCCTCTCCTTCGACCGGTATGTTGCGAGCTCTCTCATCGGTGGAGAAGATAATAGCCTCGTCTCCTATAGACTCCCTCCGACCACTTGTCTACAAATACCATAAAACACTAAATTCACTACCACTAGCATGCCAATACCCATCCATGATACAGAAAATAATCCAACAAATGACAAACACATGCATTTTTAGAGTTCATCGAATAATTCAGCATTATGAAGCCATTTAATATGATCTTCCGAGTGAATAGAAATTAAATGAGTAATTAAGTATTGTTCTTCAACTACATATTTCTGATTCCTCCAGTTGACAACTTGAACTCATCAAAAGCAAAAATCATAAAACAGAATTCAGCATTATGAAGTCATTTAACATGATCATCTGATTGAATTAGATAGCTCCTAATCCTATATTCCTATTACTATCAATTGCTAATAGTGAACACTCAACAAAGTATCGATCTCCCTAAAATAGTATCAAAGCCACCAATCAAATTGTATGGAAATATAATGTGCTAACAAGCAGAATGACTGGCCTGTGCTTGTGATTGTGAGGTTACTCGGTCAATGCACCCACCCACAAATTCAGCTCTCAAGTCCTGAATTCGGTTTTCAACATGGTCTTTTATGTTCTGTTCTAGCTGTTGGAGCATTTGGCGTATCATGGACTCGTTGTTAGTAGACATGCTTGATCCTTGATTCACCATACGAGGAGGGACGCTAGCACCAAATGTTCGACAATATCCATGACCATCTTGGCCACAAATCCGATGGAATATTTTGTCTTTGATGATTGCAAGGTGTTGCTGATCCTCAGGTTCCAAACTGAGGAGATCATTGTAGTCCTTCTACATTTTGACAAGGCAAAAAATGAGCAAGCTAAAAAATGGTCACACATTTACAACATTTAAGTAAATATTAAACAATACACCTACAAGGTCCGAAAGACTTACGATAGCTTGAATAACATCAGGATCACTTGTGTCTCGGATGCTCATCCACACACTCATCTTATCCGTTGGTTGCCCCTTTTTTAGGGGCTAGTTAATTGGTTAACATGCAACTCAAATTAAAAATTGATTTGATGTGTTTGATCTACACAAGTATTCAAAATAGCAAGCACTCAAATTTAAAAAAGAAGCATAAATTAAGCTACAACAAAACACGTACCTCGTGTCTCACTGCAACGAAAGACTTTCAACCAGTGACATGTATCGGCCCGTGCTTATCTAGATTTTGAGAATTTTATTCAGCTTGTTTCTATACATAAGGTATTACACGATAAATAACAAGTACATTGCCTTTCATAAAAGACTTCAAGAAGGATTATGGAGAGATCGACCTAAATAAAAAAAATAGAAAAACTTGGGTATAAATAAAGAGTACCTGAACATTTTCGCTTCGCCAATATGCAACAAGGGCATGCCAATGATGGGGAAGAACATTTGGAGGATTATTGTCGAGAAGTTTTGGATCATCTTGGCATCTTGTAAAATATTTCTTCTTGTTTTTTGCCTTAAAGTCCTTCCACATGATATTACACGCTTTTAGGAGAACCTTTTTGCAACCATCGGGAACATCTACCAAATTTCTCTACATGTTGTAAACAAGATAAAAAAAAATGATGAACATATCAACAACATGAATACAATACATGATAATGGGGTCAACAAGATGAGAATGAAATAAAAGTCCGAACGACTTATAAGTAGGCTTCATACCTCAACCAAAATAAAAAAATAATTCATAATAGAAAATCCAATAATTTCGTAAACATGGGGCTGAACTACTCACCCGAACTTCCTCCCATATACCGTCTTTTACAGTTTGCTCCACATTGGTCCAATCGAGAATAGTCGGTGGAAGCCTATGCCCATCACGCACTATTATCCCTAGTTGAGTCGTTAGATGTTTGGAATTAGGACCAACTGGCTGGAAGGTGTCATCAAATTCAACATGAAATCTGACTCCAGTGTTCCACCCCAGCACACCCTTGTTGTGCCCTCGATGGGTAATTTGTTCATCTTCATCTAAGAAGAATCATTAGTTAATAAGTAACTAGCATCATAGAGTATATACGGAGCAGGAAAAATTCATGCAAGTTTATATATTTTGCTTCATAATTTATCTTTAGATTTCTAAGTTACTCGTTTCTGCAGGATTTGATGGTGAAGTCCGCGAAGGTGGGCCTTGAAGTGGTGTTGGAGCATGGAGTTGTGTTGGAGCTTGAATTTGGGCAGGAGGTGGAGCTTGAAGTTGACCAATATTTGTAGTTTCGCCCTTTCTTCTCTTCATGGCCACCTATGCAAAGTGAAACATTTAATTAGTGTTCAATTGGAGGATCCCGTAAGACCTTGGCAAAATGCAACTAAAGTTTCCAGCTTGAATTTGGGTTGGATGTGGAGGTTCAATTGCGACTGGTGGCGGAGCTTCAAGTTGAGGTGTAGGTGAGGCAGTACACGGGAGTGAGGTAGCTACTGATGTAGAGGAGCCAGTTTGGGTGCCAGCTGATGTACTTGATGATAGAAAATCGAACATGGTTCGGGGTCTACCAGCTCCGTCTTTTCTTTTCGTCATGGCCACCTATGCAAAGTCAAAGATGTAATTAGTGTTCAATCAGATTTCAGATTTTAGTTGAGTGATAATTGAACTTCAAAAGCAAAAAGAAAGAGTTGTCATGAGAATAAGATCCCCTATATAAATCAAAACCCCTAACCTCTATCATATAAGAGTATCATCTCCCACCAGAATCGAGATCCAATTGATCATCAACATCCACGTCCTCGTCGTCATTCTCATCTTCATCCTCTACATGTCAACACCTTGAAGAACTTTCCAACATTAATCAGAACTAAAAAAACATTCCTTGGCAAGGAACTCCGTGCACATAGCGGAATTAGTTGTTGTAAAAGGATACGATACTCATGACTTTTCAGTCCTCCAATGGAACGATCCTTCAAATTAACCCTCCGTGCAATACTTGAACAGGAACCATCCGGCATTCTCGCTTTAGATAAGCCTAATAGGAAGTTATCTTTCCCATCATCGTCCATCTCAAATTCAGCCCTCTCGTAGTACTCGGCACCAGAATCTGTGAGCTTCACATGGTATTCGGGTCGAATTCCCAAAACTTCAAGGTCACGACGGGAAAAGAGATTGTCTTTACTTCTCCCTTTAACGCCCATTATTGTGTACATAACATTTTCAGCAAAATTCTTCTCAACATGCATCACATCAATACAGTGTGGAAGTAGGTTGTCTTTCTAATAAGGTAGCTCATAGAAGATGCTTTTCTTCTTCCAATTATGCTTATTTGTTTTTGTTGGATCCCTTTCCCACTTCTTAGGTCCCCTTTTATGGCGCTCAATCATGTCCTCCCTTATATAACATGTAAGCATTCCATTGGACTCAATCTGGGAGAGACGTTCATCCCCGGTCAGTGTAGCAGGAGCTTCGGAAAATTCTCGTCCATAATGAAATGACTTTGAATCTCTCCGGTACTTATGATCATACGGAAAGAATCTCCTACTCTTCCCGTAAGACCACTTATGGCTGGCCTTCAAATGTGTTGCCCCTGGTCTGATGTTGCAATTTGGACACCCATATTCACCCTTAGTACTCCATCCTGATAAATTTGCATACGCTGGAAAATCATTGATAGTCCACAACACTGCGGCACGCATTTGAAACATTTGGTTGGTGGAAGCATCAAAAGTTTCTACGCCCACTTCCCACAATTCCTTTAGTTCTTCAATTAAAGGCTCTAAGTACACATCTATCTTATCACCGGGACCTTTTGGTTCATCAATGAGCACATAAAGATATATGTATGGCTGCTTCAAGATTTGCATCGGCGGCAAATTGTATGGAACTAGGACAACGGGCCATGTACTATGGCCGAGATTTTGATTCCCAAAAACATTAAATCCATCGGATGCAATTCCTAGACGTAAATTCCTCATCTCAGCTCCAAAACTCGGGTATTTAACATCAAGATGCTTCCAAGCAAGAGAGTCTGCAGGATGCCTATACACCCCATCGTCGACACGCTTGAGATTGTGCCATTTCATCAGTGTAGCAGACTCAGTTGTTGCAAAAAGCCTTTGCAATCTTAGTGTCAACGGGAAGTACCTAGTTTGCTGCGCAGCCCTTCGTGTGCCAGAATCAGACCCCGCATTAGTTTCTCTCCACCGCAATGTCTTGCATATTGCACATTGATCTAGGTTTGCATTTTCATTTCGAAACAACATACAAATATTAGGACATGCATCCACAGTTGTAAAGGTGAATCCTAAATCATCCACTAACTTTTGGGCTTGATAATAAGATTTAGGAAGGTTAGCTTCATCGGGCAAAGTCTCAACAAATATCTCTAACAACTCTTTGAATGAGTGGTCCGTCCATCCGTACAAACTCTTGGCTTGTAAGAGGCGAACAACGAAAGACAAGGCCGTGTGCTTCTTAGAGCCGGGATATAGAGGAAGCTTTGCAACTTCTATTAGCTTTAAAAACTGCTTACTACACTCATTTGGTCCAGGTGTAGCACCCTCACGCGCACCATCATCATCCAGATGTTCCGGGGCAGGTATCTCCGTCCCTACAAAAGCATCTTCGACCAATCTTGCCATATCCACATCCATATACCCATCTGACTCTTGTGGCACTTCACTCCTTTGTTGAGGTTCCTCAATCAGATCACGAATGGTCTCACCGTGTTTAGCCCATAATTTATAACTAATCAAAAACCCATTGTTTCGAAGATGCTTTCGCACAACTTCTCTAACATACAAAGGCCTATTTTTACATTTCCTACAAGGGCAGTATATGTGAGACCCAGCATCCTTGTTGGCATATGCAAAGTCTAAAAATTCATCTATCTTTGTAAAATATTCCGCAGAAACTCTAGCTACCGAATCAATCCATGACTTGTCTATAGGCATTGGATTGGCCTATTTGTCACACTAATTTATTCACACCTATATGCAAATTGGGTAACATTAAGCTAATTAACCAATACGCCTATAATAATAGAAATTGAAACCAAGCTAAAGCAACAAAAGAGTGAAGTGAGAATCATGAAAGATTGAATATAGTAACACATTTAAGATGCAATATCTAGATTGAGAAATAAGATACCAAAGGGAGTGGATTGAAGAACTTTGCGTAAAATGAGAAATGAATGAACATTCAAGTTGTAATATCCTTTGAAAAAGAAGATTCACTACTTTTGTTTCAAAACAACTAATTATACTCCAACCAAGAATAATAATATAAACTCATATGCACTGCTTTTCTTCCCTCCATAAATATTCTATGAAAAAAAGTCATTAACAAAATTGGCAAGAGTCTTGCACTTTTAGATCATTCTACTTTACCTATAATGTAAAGTGTTCATAATGAAACATCACTGTGTTGCTTCTCTGCACTAGTTGATCAAACCAAAAGGAGACAGAGCCATGCAAATAGAACCTCATATAGAAACAATATTCCACTACAAATAGAATAGTTGCATAAAGCACAAGTATTAAGATATTTGCATATATGATGATAGACTCACGATCTTAAGCATTTTAAACCATGAATGTTGTATGTGATTGTTACCTTGGTTAGAAAAGTCTTTTAGGTATTTGTTGAACTGTTGCACCGATTTTTAGTCCCAGTGCGGCCAATGCCCGACAGAATAATGCATTTTGGAGTGGTCAAGGTAAGCTTGTTTTGAACACCTAACACAAACAGAGAAGATCAACAAAGTGAAATAAAAATAAACACTAATCTTCTTGATGAAGGAAACTTAAGCTACATATTCAATCTTTTTTTCTTGAAAATTCCCTATCTTCATTGTTGAACACCAATTAACACCACAAAATGATCAAGGTAAGCGAATTACTTAGGTTGAAGATGTGACCGGAACCAACTGGAAAAGGTTCCACCTTAACACTTTGCTGACCTTGCCTTCGTCACTACAACAGACACGACCAAGAAAAAATGTTATGAATAATAGATATAAATCATCAAAAGATACCTAAAATGAATTATATCAAGACTATTAAGTATTTACAGTAGCTAATTCATGAAAAATCAATAGAAAACACATAATAGTTGATGCATTCTTTCGGAAAAAACTCATTTCAAGTAAAACTCATTTCAAGTAAAAGAGGAAGTAAATCAATGAATAAGTATAACTCATTTAAAAAAGGGGGAAGTAAATCAATGAATAAGTAGAACTCATTTCAAGTAAAACTCATTTCAAGTAAAAGGGGAAGTAAATCAATGAATAAGTAGAGTGGAAGACATAAGTAGCTACTGTAAAACCAATCAAAAGAAAGTCAAAGGAATTAAAAAAAAAACGCAGCAGCATATCAACAACACATTAGATCAAAAAACACATGACAAATTGATAAAAAAAAATGCAGCAGATCATCATCTCCATCCTCACATGACAAATTGACAATTTAATAAAAACACAGTAGATCACAAAACGCTGCACATCATCCCAAAAATGCAGCAGCTCAAAAACACAGTAGAGGCATATAAAAAACGCAGCAAAAGCAGATAAAAACCATATCAGAAGATCACACAGCAGCCCAAATTGAACCCTAACCATCAATGAATAAGTAGAACTCGTTTCAAGTAAAACTCATTTAAAAAAATCGGGAAGTAAATCAATGAATAAGTAGAACTCATTTCAAGTAAAAGGGGAAGTAAATCAATGAATAAGTAGAGTGGAAGACATAAGTACCTACTGTAAAACCAATCAAAAGAAAGTGAAAGGAATTAAAAAAAAACGCAGCAGCATATCAACAACACATTAGATCAAAAAACACATGACAAATTGATACAAAAAAAAAACAAAAACAAAACGCAGAAGATCATCATCTCCATCCTCACATGACAAATTGACAATTAAATATAAACACATTAGATCACAAAACGCTGCACATCAGCCCAAAAACGCAGCAGCTCAACAACACAGTAGAGGCATATAAAAAAACGCTGCACATCAGCCCAAAAACGCAGCAGCTCAACAACACGGTAGAGGCATATAAAAACGCAGCAGAAGCAGATAAAAACCACATCAGATGATCAGAAGATCACACAGCAGCCCAAATTGAACCCTAGCCAAACCTAAATTCGACCACACAGTGCGCAGATTGAACCCTAAACACAAATTCGACCACATTGAACCCCTAGCCCAAATTGAACCCTAAACACAAATTAAATTGGTTTTCATGAGTTGAAATTAAAGGGTTTTAGGAGATATTACCCATGGAGACAGCCACATCCTTGCCGAGAAGAGTAGTGCGCAGAAGCGAAGAGGGAGTCGGAGAAGATGAAGGCGTGCAGAAGGAGTCGAGGATGGCTGATGAACGAGAGGAGGGAGTCGAGGCCGGCTTCGGTGTGGCTATGGAACACTTGTGCGAAAAGGGAGTCGGAGAAGATGAACTGAGAAGTGTCGTGAGGGCCTGAGAAGATGAACTGAGCGGGAGCGAGCGGGAGTGAGCGGGAGAATGAGAGTTAGGGAGGACTGAAGAAATGAAATGAAATGAAATGTGTTGATTCCTACTCATTTCATTATGCAAATTTCAATTTCCTTTTTTTTAATTAAGATGATAATATTTTCTTTTATTATAACAAATTAAATTAATAAGTTTAGCTACGGCAAGGAACCTACCGAAGCAAGAGTGCAATCGGTAGCTACGGGGATACCCATTGGCGAAGCAAATGTAAAAGATCACGCCTCAGCCGTAGCAATGCCGAAGCTAAAATTACCCCAATGGCTACGGCAAAACCTTTCCGAAGCTAAAACTAGCACAACAACCTCATTTGTAGCTATGCCGAAGCTAAAACAACTCCAATGGCTACACTAGAACCTCCCGAAGCTACTGTCCGAAGCCAATAGGATTTTTTTTGTAGTGTGATCAGACAGGGTTTTGATATGCTGACAGTAGGCGGATATGGACGGGAAAGACGCAAGCTTGCAACTTGAGAATTCGTGCTCAAGGTAGACGGAACGGGTGG
The DNA here is from genome assembly GCA_037127255.1 of Persicaria tinctoria. NCBI lineage: Eukaryota > Viridiplantae > Streptophyta > Magnoliopsida > Caryophyllales > Polygonaceae > Persicaria > Persicaria tinctoria. The sequence continues at coordinate 28,253,637 of JBANSL010000016.1, read as the reverse complement.
ACTTGTTGTCCTGAAAGAGATTCTGAAGCTTGGTCCATGCACCCAAGGCGTTGTCTTTAGGGTCGAGGATGGTTGTCAATAGATCTTTGGAGATGGTGTTGAAGATCCATTGAAGAACTATGGTGTCGAGTTGAGCGAAGAGTTCGTCGTCCTCAGTGGTGGGACGAACGCTATAGGAATCGATGTGGTAGAGGACCTTATGAGCCTTAGCATGGGTCTTGAAGAGGTGAGACCACATGGTGTAGGAACTAGATTCATGATCAAGGATGATGGGGATGCAGTTTTTTATGTTGGAGATGGTGAGAGCGGAGTGGAAGGGTGGCTTGGTAGAGGTTGTTTCGGCGGCCATTGGGACGAGAGGGAGAGAGAAGAGTCGAGAGAGGGGGGGTCGGCGGCAAGGGGTGGTCGACGGCTAGGGTTGGAAAGAAAAAGAAATTAGGGTTTTGGGATCTTAGGATGTGATACCCTGTAAGACCATGAGATTGATTGTAAAGTCATCCTTGAGGGTTTCATTCATTGATTAAACATATATATAGGTTACAATAGATCTGGGCCTTTTGACCCACTATACAATATAAAGTCCATGTAATCTATCAGCATCAACCTCGTCAGTGTCACTAGAAGGATGTCAAGCGTATTCTTCGCAATATCAAAGGTACTCTTGATCATGGTTTGTCTCTTTTTGCATGCGCCTCTACAGATTTGGTGGTCTTCTCTGATGCTAGTTGGGCTTCTGCCCCTTTGGATCTCCGAACACAACATGGTTTGTCTCTTTTTCGGAGGCAATCTCATTAGTTGGGCCTCTCGCAAACAACAGGTTATCTCTCATTCCGACATAGAAACGGAGTATGGAGCCATTGTGTTTGCCACTGCTGAGTTGGTTTGGCTGCGTCAACTGCTGCTCAAACTTCGCCAGCCAGTTCATGGCGTTCCTATTCTACTTGGTGACAACTTGTCTGCCACATTCATGGCGTCCAATCCGGTCATCAACTCCCGCTCTAAGCATATCCATCTTGACTGCTATTTAATTTGTTTGTTAAAAGTTTGATTCTTGAGAGCTTGTAGTTCGCCATATTCCTGATGCTCAGCAACTGCTAATATCTTCACTAAAGCTCTTGTCGAACATGTGCTCTTGTCTTTACGTTCCAAGTTGTTGGTCCAACCTCGACCATCAGCTTGGGAGGGGGGTACGGTAAAGGATAGAATTTCACATAATATTGGTGTATCGATCTATATATGAGAAAGATAAGTTGTAAAACTCTATCTAGAGGAGAAGATAGATCTTTCCATGCCTACATATTCTTGTAATTAGACACATGTGAATACAAGTCAAACAATTCTTTCAATATATAAGTTGGTGGCCAATTCCTCTATATTGTCAATTGGTTTTAGGATAAAACATCACTCGACTTATGTACCTCACTCGACTTACGTACTAAATGGCTTATGTACCTCACTCGGCTTACGTGCTAAATTAGACTCGGTTCCAAGTTTGAGACACATTTGGAGCATTAACACAACACAACTCGAACCGAGTTAGGTTTCAGGTAATGAGTTGGGATAAAAGTTTGGAGATACGGTGGCCGGTGGGTGTCTCCGGCTCTACCCATAGGTGAGGTGCTAGCTGTCCATGTCCAGGGGGAGGGGTCAGTGGGCACTGCGGTCTGCCAAAAAACTGCATGCATGAAGCTGATGAGATTCCCTCCTTCCTGTTGGTGTTGTTCTAAACTACACCACATATGATATATATACACAGTATGTGTGTCCCTCTCTCTCCTCTCTCCCCCCCTCTAATTCAGATTTCAGACTGTGCATGCGCCAGTAGACAGTAGTACTACTACAAACCCACTGTTGCACACTCCTATCTTACCTAGCTGCCCCCCCCCCCCTGTCAATTTCCTTTTACCTTTTACCTTTTACCATCCCTGTTTGGATTTCGAATCTTTCTGCCATGTATGTACTGCTTTTTGGCTTTTTTTCTCACCCCATCCTCTTTCAATTTTCATGACTTCCATCCTCTCTCTCTCTCGTTAATTATGATGACATAACCGAATTAATTTGGTTAATCATTTATCATTAATTATGATCGAGAGACTTGTCAATGAAGCTGAGTCGATCGCCCGGATTATGCGGGTCAACCCGGCCGGCCACCTCAATCATAACCCACTCAAAACGATGATAGAGCTCAAACTAGGGGGAAGAAAAAAAAGGAGCCTTTTGCTACATGATATGATGATACATCTCACATTTTCACGGTTGAGTTTAAAAGTTTGTCAAATTAAGCAATAGGATATAGGAGTATAAATAAAAAATGGAGCCTTTTGCTTTTTTGACTTATCAATACCTCCACCATTTTGATCCGATCCATATCCAAATTTATAGACAAAAAATTGTATGGATTTAGTTCCCAATCACACCATCAATAAAGACATATATACTTTCAAGATTAAGACATGATCCTGTAAAATCACATTCATATTTATGATAGCTAGGTAGCTAGCTAGTATTGATCATTAAGTCAACTCAATATTGTTAATTAATATACAAATCATGCATATATGAGGGGGGGGGGGGGGGGGGGAAGGCCTGCATATACAATATATTTTGTACTAACTATCATTAAACAATTGATCAGATTAGTCTCTGCTGGATAAGGAGGATCATGGGCATGTTTGCATTAGCTGCCAATGAATTGGAATAACACCCCTATATATTATTTTGGTGACTCTATTCAGTTGACACTCATTGATCATTTAAATACAGTACAAAATTAGGACCAGTTTTATATATAAATAATAATGTGCCTTTCATAGCCAAAAGAACCATATGATGGTTTTTTTTTTTGGTCCGAGAAAGTTTGGGTAGGTTCGGCTGCTGTCACACCACTAGAGGCAAAATGTGCCTCTTTGGAACCGATAATCGCTTACCAAAGTACTTAACAGCTAAACCAACATGTTAACAACGTTTCGATGTAAAAATCGCCATAGGATTGCACGAGCAACACATTGATTCACGGGACGAAAACAAGAATGTTTCATGAACAAGAAAAGAAATTCCATAAACATGTACGCATCGTCTAGATCGATCGTCGTCAGGAGCCATACAAGAATAGGTGAGCTAGCTAGGACATATGGAAAATGGTGGATTTGGCTCTGCATACTTGTCTATGGAATTAACTTGGGTGGGATCGTGATTGAGAGAGACTCGACAAATTCAGAACCAAGAGAGATCGATTCGAAGTGCAAAGCTCATCATCAGTTGGAGGCGCTGTTCTCCGAACGCTCGAAATGAAGCAGCTCACCGGCGCATTTAGGGCAGTCAAGAACATGCTTAGGCACCATGTAGTACATTAGGCAGCTCTTGCAGCCCGCCACTACCAGCACATCCTCTGCGCGGTTGCTCCTCCGGTATGAACTGAACTGCGGTGATGAGTACTGATCGGTCGTCGACGATCCTTCGCTGTCGTATGACTCATCCTCGTCCTCGTCTTCATCTTCGTCTTCTTCCTCATTGTTATCGTCTTCGGTGTAGTAGAGGTCGGCTCCGGCGTCGCTGGAGGCAGTTGCTGCAATTAGCCTCGGATCCTCCTTGGCCTTCATTCCATTTCTCCAGTTCTTGTAATAGATTTCTCCCGTCTGAACAAGACAAATTAAAGATCGAATCAGAGGAAAAGGGATTTCCTTTTCTGCACATGCAAATCGGCGAAGAATAGGTACAAAAAAAGGGGGGATTTTTCGATTCGTTGAGGTTAGGGTTTCCAGAAATTGAAAACCAGACGAATTAATTAGAAATCAATTAATGCGGATGGGGCTGGGTCGCATTGAATTTGAAAGTGATGTGCATTCAATAGGGAGAGCGAAATTAGAAGAGATCAAAGATAGGGCGCCGGGAAACAGAAACCCTAACATTAATTGATACCGCCATAAAAGAACAAATTGAGATCGCAAATACAACAGGAGATCTAACGAAGGAACTGACCTGCAAATCGAGGCATTGCTCCCAGTGGTAGGGGAGAGAGATGTGAGAGTTGAGCTCAACGAGCGTCGTGGTGGCTTCGGAGGTTGAAGAAGGGGAGGAGGAGGAGGAGTTGGAGGAGAGATCCAGACAGGGTTGAAATCGGTGGCCGAGGCGCGAGTGGCGGTCGGAATCCGGCGCGTGAGGGGAGGAACTGGATCTGGAGAGGCCGGAGGAGGCGAAGGGGGCGGCGTCGACGGGGGGAGAGTGGTTGAGGGAGCAGTTGCGGAGGGAGCGCTCAAGGGAAGCGGTTAGGGTCGCCATGTTTGGAGCAGTCATCACGACGACTCATGGATCGTCTGCGTTTTTGCTTTTAATTTCGGTGTGAAGCTTTGAAAAAATAAACTAATGAGGAGGAAAGGGAGATTCGAGGGCAGAACGGTAATTTCAACGATCGCAGGGTCAAGTTCGCCGGACCGGTTCACCGCTTACTAACCTTTGCCTTTTTATTTTCAGGAAAAATGGACAAAAATAATATTAAGTATCAACTTTTGACCAAAAATAATACGAACTTTGAAATTGACCGTTTCATATATGAATTATCGCCCTATTAATCGAAAATAATACATAAGTGTATTCTAGTGAACTTTTCGACCATATACGCCACGTGGACGCCGGAAAACACACATGACATAAATTTTAGCCACGTCACCAAACTTGTAAGTTATGCCATGTCATAAATTTATTTTTCATTTTTTTAAAAAAAAAAAGAAAAATTAAACAAATAGGCAAATAACTACAGTACCTTTCGAAACAATAGAGGAGAGAACGAGCAGATAATATTGAGAAGAAAGTGAAGACGCCCACCCTCGATTCCATTGTTTCGAAAGGTACTGTAGCTATTTGCTTATTTTTTAATTTTGATTCTTTTTTTAAAAAAATGAAAAATTAATTTATGACATGACATAACTTACAAGTTTGGTGATGTGGCAAAAATTTATGCCATGTGTGTTTTCCGGCGTCCACGTGGCGTATTTGGTCGGAAAGTTCACCGGAATACTCATATGTATTATTTTCGGTTAATAGGGCGATAGTTCGTATATGAAACGGTCAATTTCAAAGTTCGTATTATTTTTGGCCAAAAGTTGATACTTGGTATTATTTTTGTCCATTTTTCCTTATTTTTATTTTGATTTTTTTTTAAATAATCGAGGTTTCAAACTTGACTATTTGCAAATTGGGTACAAATTAAAAATGGGGAATTATAATTAAATACCCCACTTTGATAATTGTTTTGCAAAAATACTTAGTTTTAAAAATAATTGCATCCACATTTAAAAATTTGCAAAAATACCTTATTCAATTATCAAAACTACAAACCCCTCCGAAAAATCAGGAAAAAAGTAAAATATTTTAGGTATTTTTCATTTTTTTGATATTTGAAAATTATATTAAATAATCAAATAATAATAAAAATCTGGAAGTAAAAAAAAATCCTCAATCCCCTTCCTAACTGATAGACTCGACCCCCAATCCAAACCCTAACCAAAACACACAACCCCATCATCCGGCTCCGTCGGCCCCAACCCCAGGTCTCCGGCGCTCAGCCCCAACCCCAAATCTCCGACGCTCGAACCATAGCTCGCATCTCCGGCTCCATCGCTGTGCCAACACTTTCGCACCCCCGACCGACCCAATCCCAATCACTAATCAGAACAAACAAGCGCAGCCCGACCGTCGCCGCCCTCACCCTCCGTCGTTGTGCGAGCATTCCGGCGCAATCAGTCTTCGGCTCCGGCTTCGACCCCAAGAGCAGACCAACCCTCCGGCTCCATCAGGCCACCCTGCGACTTGTCTGGTTAGAAAATCTCTCGAGTCTCAGAAACTATCTCGAGTCTCGACTTCCCGAAGGTAAAAAAAGACTGTTTGAAAACAAAATTCAGTTCTTCATTCTTTGATAGATATTTGTACTCCGATTTGAGATGAAAAGTATGTGCTCTTGTATTCCCATGCCGAAATGTTGAGGAACTGACATCCGATTTGGTGTACCCTTATAGCTAATTTTCATTGTAAGAACTTCAATTGGTGTTTAATGGCCACTTCCATTGCTTGGTTTTGCTAATAAGGTAATGCTTTGTTCTGAAACTAGTCTTTGTCCAGGAATCACAAACATAGCTAAAAATCCATCCTTTTCTGTTGGATTTTTTTGCTGTTTTGAGTTCCCCTTATATTGATGCTTAATTTGCAACTGGGTATCATGTAACAATCTATCTGATGTTAGTTTTGATGCAAGGTATCGAAAAACTCGATTTGATTTGTATAAATGTGGCTGGCATTCAGTTGGCCGGGAAGCATGCGTCTAAAGCTAGAGAGCTAAAGCCATCCGATTTCCAGCCTAGAGAGAAGTACTGGACCAGGTTTCCATCTGAAGGATCGAAATCGACGCTTCCACATCAATCAATGGACTTCAAGTGGAAGGATTACTGTCCTATGGTGTTCAGGTGGTTTACATTGGAATTTCATTACCTAGTTTTTGGAAATTATTGTATGTGGAATTCATCTTCATTGTTGTTTGAATTTGTGTAGATACTTGAGACTGTTGTTTGGAATCGATCCGGTTGAATACATGCTGGCGATATATGGGAGTGATGCTCTAAGGGAGTTCTCTTCGCCTAGGAAGAGTGGAAGCTCGTTTTATCCAACGCAAGATGATCGATTTATGATAAAGACGGTTAGGAAGTCTGAAGTTAAGGTTATATGGAAATGCTTGATTTAGTGTAGTCCATTTCCATGGAATTTATTTCGAATCTTTGCTAAATATGATGTTGGTTATTCATCATACTAGGTTCTTATACGAATGCTTCCGAGCTACTACCAACATGTTTGCAAGTACAAAAATACCCTAGTGACAAAGTTCTTCGATCTGCCCGGTATAAGCCTGATCTCACCATCGAAGGAAGCTTGTGTTAACATGGCTAGTGTTAGAAAAGCATGGGAAGATTAGGCTTTGTTGGCTGTCGATTTCGCAGGGGACAAGAAGCTTGGTAAGGCGAAACAGGGCCTTGCTAAGGAGGCTGCAATACTGCTCATGGTTGCCTATGACGGGTTTTCGGCCCTTGAACTGTGCCTACACTATTTCTGCAACTAAGGTGGATGATATGGTGTTCTCGTGGGCGATTAGCAAGCTGAATATCAATGAGATCTCCGGGTTGATTAGGTTCTTTTTGGAATTATTTTTTGTTTCCTGTAGAAGTTTATGTCTCATGAAATTTTGCAAGTTATTTAAGAAGAAGATGAGGGTAATGCTACGAAATTGGTCTTTGTGGACATCAGGACATGAATGGACACAAGTTTTGATACAATATGATATCTGAAACTTTTATTTTGTGATTGAATAAAGTGTTGTGTTGTATCTGAAATTGCCTGATTTCTTACTTTGACGAACTTGCATATTCATCATGTTCTAGAGATTAAGATACCAAATGCAATTCTCAGAGAAAACAATGTGCCAAAGTAGATTGTTAACTAGCCAGATGATCTCATAAATTGTAGTTGTTCATACCCATGGTTGCAATAACAATCAATCGATTGCACTTGCACACATCCTGTCAATGTTATTGGCATTGTCAACATTGATATTCATTCTGTCAATTTGATATTGTTATGGTTTCAAGACATATAATGACAATACTTTTGCAAATATGGATAATAATCCAGTAGATATGATTTACCATATCTTTAGTCAATCTCTCCCCGATTATAGCTTCAATCCTGTCAACATAAATCTATAGTTTTGTCACTATAAATATTAATCATGCCAGTGTAAATAAATAACTTTGTCATCTTGGATATGCCTTTAATTTCTAGCTATGGTATGGATAAAATCGTATTTTTATTCTCTTCTCTATTATAGACTCCATCCTGTCATTATTAGTTATCTGGTTTGTCATAAAAAAACCTATATCCTGTCAAAAACAAATATATTCTTGTCAAATTTTGATTCTCGTAATAAGGCAATGATTTTCATTCGGCTAGTTTTATTATTCTTAAATTTTCGAGAAAAATATATTTAAAACACTATTTTAATATATATATATATATATATATATATATATATATATATATATATATATATATATATATATATATATATATATATATATATATATATATATATATATATATATATATATATATATTACTTTTCTTTTAATTCATAATTCTCCTTTAAATGATTTTTACATTTAAATTTAAAATTAAAATCACTCATTATTTTTTAGCACAAATGACCTATTTTTTAGCACAAATAAGTAACCCACCTATTCTATTTTTGCTATTTTCATAAAATGGGTATACTTTTGCAAACCGAACATCGATTTGGTGTATTTCTGCAAATCGACCATTAAAAATTTACAATCTACATATTAACTCGAATTTATAACTTTATTATTTTATCAAAAAAATATTATTTTATTATTTTATCAAAATAAAAGATATTTACTTTTTTAATATTTGAAAATATATAAGTAATAAATTATAATACAATATCACATATTTATTTCTTGTTAGTAATCAAATACTATTAGATAAAATTTTATCTCATAAGATGTAAAAGATGAAATTAATAGTTAATTATTTAAATCTGTTTTATTTTGGTGAAAAATATATTCATTTTTTGTATAAATAAATAAAGTAAATTATATTAAATAAATATTATAGCTATTTGTTAAAATATTATAAAAGAGTTTGGGTTTGAATTTGGTGCAGTACCTCACCCTCAATTTTGTTATCTTCTCAAAAAATTTAATTTTAAGAAAAAAATAATTAATTTAAATTTTGTTATCTTCTCAATTTTGTTATCTTTACTATTGATCAATCATTTTTTAATGGTTAAAATTTCTTGAAGTTCACCATACAATACTTGAGGCACCACATTAAAACCCTGTTTTACAAGTGTTTTAATCTCTAGCTTGAATTCAATAGCTTTATTTACTAGAATTTTCATATCAACTCACAATGCATCGGTAAGTTTGGTGACTAACTTAAATTAAAGTTCATTTGATCCATAAACTATCAATTGTGTATCTATCTATATATAGAGGGAAGTTATCAGGGTCCCCAAATGAAAGATTGTATGGATTCATTTCCTTGAAAGATTGTGTGCTTTTATTTTCATTACCAAATGAAAGAGCAGTGTTGGTAGGCAATATGTATTCCTAATTAAGCTTGTTTTAGATTTTGACATCTTTTCAACCAAAACACTTCCCGATATCACAGCTGACAGGTTGGTGTATCTAGAACTGAGTTCGGTCGAGGAGCGTTGTCTAGCTGAGATCGATGACATCATTTGAAATGAAGCTTTTGAACAGTTGGTTGTGTTTTCACCGGACACGGAACGAGGGACAATCTGAGATCCACTCCAGTCCGTCTCATTTTAACAAAAAAAAAATAATAGGTAAAAAAAATTAAGTGAAATTAAGGAAAAAAATTTATTGTTTATTAAGGGTTTTATTAAGAAAAAAAACCTAGGTCCTCTACGTAATCTATCTAAATTTTAATTTTTAATTCTATGTCTAGTTTTCACGTGGTTGAAGGACAACCACTCGACTGATTTGCCAATCTATGATATATGGGTCTTGGTTTGAAGCCTTATTTTCACCTCGATCACCATCAAGTACTTGCCTCTTTATTTGTTTTGTTAGGTTTTTCTTCCATGGTTGATGTTTCTTTGGTTCGTTTGTCAGGTTATTCAACTAAAAGACTTAAACAAATTTGTGTAATATATGTAAAATATACTCATTGGATGAAGAAAGAGAGAACGGGAAAAAGAGAATAAAAAGGGGAAGGAAAGAGACAAGTAAAAAATTGGGTAAAATGGGTGTGGGGAGAGGATTGAGGAAAGGAAGGGAATCCCATCTGAAACAAATGACAGAAGTGCAGATCGAGTGCTGACCACCTCTTTCTCCTCTTTGGCCCCCACTCTAATATTCCCTTCTCTGCACCTTCTGTTTTTATTTTATACCATTTCCTTTTCAATTGTTTTAGGCTAAATTACATAACACTACTCATTAAATATTTATTTTTTCATTTAACCATCCATAAAATTTGAAATTACACAAAACCACCCATTAAATATGATTTATTAATGTGAAGGTCACATTATGTAATCCTAAGTTTCTCTTAGGGTTGAGACACACAAATAAACTATGAGGATCATGGGAGAGATAAAGGAGGAGGAGAGCCAGCTCCCTGAGTCATGACTCCTCTTGCAGGATCCGAATGGAGATATTGAATTGGATCAATTAGCAATCAGATTACGAAGTCTAAAGTTTCTAATCGGATGAAGGCTATAATCCAATTCATAAGTCCTCGGAGCCCAAAGTGGAGAAGTGGCCCAAAAAGTTGATGGTTTGGCCTCCCTCCTTATGAGCTTATGTTAAACGTTGCGTTCTGGGTTCATGTGTTGATATATAAGCCTTCTATTTCCAGTTTTTAGATCAACTAGTGAAAACCCTAAAGGTAAGGGACGTCACTGACGCGATTATGAAATTTCACCTATACTTATTACCTCAAGGTGACGACGGATGTCCTTAATTACCGGTCTGCAAGTTTGATTCGGGGTGTGTGGTAATTAATGAGCGTGCTATTTATCCAAGTGATCCTCGCGATGCCTTTGGCTCGTGATCGGATAATTACAGTTCAATCGTCGTCTTTAGAGGAAATGTTTCAGATGAAGTTCTTACTCCAGATGCGTTTTTCTCCAATCAAAGACCTTAAGATCGAACTCGACTCCAAGGGTTTTAAGTCAGGGAGAACTACATAGCTCTTCTTCTTCTCTCTTGAATCTGATCCCTCCCTTGAAGGCTCAAGGGGGGTATTTATAGGGAGGCTAAGCGAGCAGCATGCTGGTGAGCTCGTGGACTAACAGAGAACACGTGTAACGCATGCCCTCTTGCCAGAGGGTCGGGTATTTACATATGGCAGAGTTAGCGGAGAGGTGCTTGGCCAGCGAGCTGCTCGTCTTTGCCCTAAGGGGCGAGAGGTTTGTGGGCCCTGCTTGTCATGAGGTTATGCTCATAAATACCAGGATACGGATCGCGATGTTCACAGGTTGTTCTACTCGAAGGAGTGAGTTTGGTTATGATCTGGCTATGCGTATGGCTCGCGATGCGCTCTATAGTGTGCAAGATGTCTTTTGCGTTAGGTGGTCTATTTATGACGTCATATCCTTGTTAATTAACAGGGCTATTTTCCAGGGCTTCATCAGCCACAACTTGAGAGAGAACAAGAGAGTTGAGAAGTTGTGCTTCCCGACGGCGAAGAGTCTCCGTTCATCTGAGAGAGAGTTCCCGAAGTGACAAGGGTTGTTGGTTTGAAGAGATGGGGGGAGATCAAGCCCTGAGTAGATCTCCCCTTTGACGGCGAAGAACTCAACCAATGAGCTTGTGTCTGAGGCGGCAACGAGGGCTCAAATCAACTTTGCCCCTTTCTCCTCCCTTTATCCGTTTACTTTCTTGTAGATTGTTTGTGTGTCCGTTTGTGATCTTGAATAGATTTTCCCTTCTGTATCTTTTCATAATAATGGATTAAGGCTGAAATTTCTTGAGGCCCCGAAGATGTAGGATAGAGGATCCGAACCCCGTAAACAAACTCTGGTGTTTTTGTGTTTGGATCTATTCGTTTATGCGTTTTGTTTAAGGATTTCGAACTTCTTCAACTAAACTAGTGTAGGCTTGGTCTAATCGATTTTAGCCTCACGGATAACAAATCACCACCCAAACAAAAATATCTATCAAAACATCAATAAGACTAACTCCAATGGTATGGTGCAAATGCTTAAATATGCACATTTTGATGCAAATTGTGCTCCAATAGTTACTTTTGAGTGTTTAAAATGTGCACATTTGCACACAAATTGCTCAAATATAAGCACATCACCTCCCCCATGTGCAAAAACTTTTTATAACTTTTCAATAAAGTAAAGTCATTTCTATTGGTTGTTTTTAAGTTTTTTCTTTTCCTTTTTAATTTAACGGAAATTTCGTCAGGTACCCCTGGGGTATTGCAATTTGCGTGAGGTATACAACTCTTTTACATATTTCGCGTGGTGCCCCTGTGGTTTTCAATCGTTTCGCCTCGTGCCCTTTCCGGTTAAATTTAACAGCCATTTTTTCTTCCGTTAGTTTGCAATTAAAAAAAAAGAAAAAGAAAGAAAGAAAGCCAGAGAAAGACGACGCACGGCTAAGACGAGACAGCGAAGAGAGGGAGACAAATCGAAGAAGACCAGCGCTGCCGCCGGGAGGAGAAGGCCAGGTCGCTGCTCGGATCCGTTGCTCGGAGGCCAGGTCGCTGCTCTGCAACCGAAGAAGGGCGACCGCTGCTGCTGTGAAGGGCTGTCATGGGAGGAGAGGTGGGATGCGTTGTGCCTGAGAACGAAGACAGTGGCGGCCCATTGCCTCGGCCGGCGACCGGAGGTGGAGGAGAACAAGCTCCTGTTGCAGAGAGGTAACTTACTGTCGATAGAAATTTTGGATTTAGGTTGAAGTTGAAGCATTTGAGGTTTTTTGTGATGTGAAATTTAGGGTTTAGGTTGAAATTGATGGATTTGGAATTCGAAATTTCGTTTCTCAATTGCAATCCGATTTGTTAATAAAATTCGTTTCTCAATTTAGGGTTTAAGTCTAAATTGATGGCTTCAAGAAATAGGGTTCAAGTAGTGAGAAACCCTTAATTGATGGCTTCAAGAAGGAGGTTTCAAGTAGTGAGAAGCCTAACTCATTGTTCTCCTGCTTCCTTGCAATGAGTCAAAGCCAGAATCTTCTATCTTGTTCCTGATATTTCCATCTTAAGCACGAGAGAAAGAGGTATGCATTTTTAATGCAGTTTCTAAAAATTGTTTCCGTGTGATGCATGTTTTGGACAGGGATCATTTTGTTTGTTTATGATTTTCGGGATATTGTTCTTCATTAGTGTGCTATTTCTTTTCAATTGACTCAAAATATTGAACTTTGATCAATCATGTTCTAATTCATTAATGTTCCTCAATACTATTTTGCATCTTGATTGATTATCTTACCTTAAATTTATGTTTGTTGAAAACTACATCCCAATTATCGATGCATATTGCCTTACATGTTCATATGGTGGTTATGCAATGATGTCCTGTTTTTTCCTGCCAGACGGAATGTAATGAAGTGAAGGAGAAAAACTCAAATATGTAGTTGATAATAAAAATGAAGGGTGGGGCTGTGGAACATTCCTTCCAAAGAGGGATTGGGTTCAATTTTGTGAAACTAAATGTGCTTTCCCCCCAAAAGAGATTCTGTTAAGAAAGACATTGAACATGAACTAAAGTTGCTCATTGATGTGATCCATTTGAATGAGCATGTCTCATTTTGGCAGGGCATTTATCAAGCGTCCTGGTGAAATAGTATTGAGGATTCTAAAATTGATATCGAGATATATAAATGATCCCACAGCAGGAAAAAAAAATTGTAGACATCTTGCTTCCACTCCTTCGCAACAAAAACTCTGGTTAGATCTCAAGATTCTTTTTTTTATTGTGTGGTTACTAATTCCTACAAACATCTGATGGCGATACTACAGCTGGGCATCGATGCAAAGAAGGAAGGGAGGACTTGGGGCAGATTGTTGATAGAAAAAGGGGAAGGATAATAAGAAGAAGGAAGAGGAGCTGATGATGTGCAAGAAGAGATCAGAAAAGAGACAGGTCGGAAGGACATGGATTCATGATAAGTGAATTGGTAACATTGCAAAGTTATTATGCCTTCATCCTAGCTCTCTTCAAGATCGAATTTTAATCTCAATGTTTTCTTTCTTTTCCCCCTTGATTCCCCTGAAATTTTCTTCTTCTTCATGAAAATTGAGCTTGTTTATAATTGAGATTAACTTTGTATGTGACTAACTAATATTAAGTTTAGATTAACAGATAGCCTATTAGCTCAATTGGTAGAGCAATGTGTTTGCACACAAAGACGTGGGTTCGACTCCCACATAGGCTCATATGCTTAAACAATGTACAATGACATTCACCAGCAAATGAAGTGTGTTAGTGCAAAGCCCAAAGTGGACAAAATTGATGTGCATTTCCTTCTTAATTGCCAATTTGCTTGTTCTTGCATCTTTCAAGTGTTAAACTGTCAGCTTTGATTTTCATACAAGTAAAGAGTGTCTTAATGTAGTCCTGATCTTAAAAAAATTTGTTTGTTGCAAAAGTTAAATCTAGTCTTGATTTTCATTTCAATTGCATTTTGAGAAATCAGCCTATATGGGACTCGAACCCACATCTTGTGCATAAGCACGTGCTCTACCATTTGAGCTAATAGACTTTTTAACAAGCATCAAATCCATAATTAATGAAAGATATAAACCATCTTCATTCAACTAAAAAAATCAGAAACCAAGCCAAATAAACTATCAATAAATCTTTGAAGCTAAGTTCCTGAATCTCATGGTGTGGTCTTTCTATTCAAGCACTGGCTAGCAAAAGATAACCAATGCTTCAAAAAAAGCCACAAGACACCTAGGACAATTGTGGAGCTTCACATGTCAATGGATTCGAATAGGACATATATGGTTTGTATACTGGATCATAGGCGTATCACTACTTTTGCCAGAAGGTATGACAGCAGATGCTAAATAAGAAGATTCAGAGCTGCAACAAACCAGGTGAAGTTCTTATGCACGAGTAACCACCATAGCTAGAGTGCTAATTAAATAGCATCTAGCAACGTCTGCTAACATAAGCAACAAAAAAAAAACTAGAGTCTAGGAAAAGCAACACACAAAAAAAGCAACATCTGCTAACATATGCATGAGTAACCACCATAGCTAGAGTGTTAATTTAATAGTATCATGCAGTTAACCTTGTCACGAACATATGCAGATGAGCAACGTCTGCTAACAAAATACATGTAGCAAGCAACACAAAAAAATGCTACTGTCTAGGAAAACCAGAGTATGAATCATTTTGATTTCTTTCCAAATGATAATCAAGCACCAGCAGATTCACATAGACCTGAACACAAGCTAGTATGACTCACCACCACCATATCCTGAATTCGCACTCAAGAAAACCCTATGCCACATCATTAGAAACAAGTTGACAGTTGAGAAACCAAAATTAACCATAGATACACAAGCTGAGAAACGAAATTTCATTCAACTTTTGAGAGTAAGTTACTTCCAAATGCATCAATTTCAACTTAAACCCTAAACTGAGAAACGAAATTGCATTTTTATTAACAAATCGGATTGCAATTAAGAAACGAAATTTCAAATTCCAAATGCATCAATTTCAACCTAAACCCTAAATTTCACATCACAAACAAACCCTAAATGCTTCAATTTCAATCTAAATCCAAAATTTTTGTAAATTGCTAAACAAATCTAACCTCTCTGCGGCAACTTCTTCTCCACCACCTCCGGTCGCCTGCCGAGGCAATGGGAGGGTATCGGGAGGGCCGATAATGGTGACACTTCATTCAAAGACGTTGCTTTCGTCGACCAATCCAGCCGAGAATCCATCCACAGGGTTTTTGCAAAGACCTGACAGGAATTAACAGCAGAAGAAGAGAGTGGGTCAAGAGAAAGCATTCGAATTGAAGAGATCAGGAACCTCAAAGATCTGGCGGAAGAAGAATGGATAACAATGAGTTGATCTGGAAGGGTGAGTGGAAACAGACCTTTGAGCTGCTTCTGGAGGAGGAGGGTTGCTTAAGATTGAGAGCCCACGGATTCGCCGGCCGAGGCAATGGGCCGCCGCCGCTTCCGATCTCTCTCGCGAGCTTCGTTCTCTCTCTGGCGCGAGCCCTTCTCCGCTCTCTCCTCGCTTTCTTTCTTTCTGGTCGTTCTTTCTTTTATCTTTTCTTTTTTTAATTGAAAACTAACGGAGCATCATCTAAATCTGTTAAGTTTAACCCGGAAGGGCATGGGGCGAAAAAATTGAAAACCTCAGGAGCACCACATGAAATATGTAAAAGAGTTGTATACCTCGCGAAAATTGCAATACCTCAGGGGCACCCCGCGAAATTTCCGTTAATTTAATCATATTTACTTAGAGATAGGTGTGTATAAAATGCACATTTAACCAATGGAGTAAAACATCAAAAGAGATGTGCATTTTTAAACACCTTGTGCGAATATGTACATTTGCACACTTAAAAATGACTAGTTTTCCCCCACTTTAATTTTAATCAAAATTTCTTTCCAAATCTGTTGAAACCCCTCAAATTTGTAATTAACCAAAAATAAAAAAGTATTTTTTTAATCCCACCGTCATAATTCATACACCAATAAGACCTTAAATTTTCAAATTTTTAATAAATATACATCTATTATATGCAAATGCGGATGTTCAAACCCCTCAAAAAAGGTATATTGGTCATTTATAATATTTTTCAAAAATATCTTGATATAATTTGATTATGAGTGGTGATTTGTTAACAAATTATATTTAATAGGTGGTTTTGTGTAATTTCTAATATGATGGGTGGTTAAGTGAAAAACTTGACATTTAGTGGGTGATTTTCTTTAATTTACCCTTTCTTTTACCCCCCCGCATAATATCCGCTGGATTTTTACTTGCTTCTGCCTTCTGGTATAAATCAACATTAAATTTCCTTTAAAAAATTATATTTATACTATATATTTACGGATGTGTTTGATTCTCAGTGTATTAGAAACACTTGTAAAATGTATGGTAAAAACAATTTATAAGATATTTAAAATAATTTGATTTTAAAGTAAAATACTTTTTAAATTGTGTAAATCAATTACATTTAATGTATAAATTAGTTATAAACTTAACGCAACAATGAGTATTTGTTTTATACAATCTACATAATATTTTATTTTAAATTTACATTATTTGAAACACATACAAATAAGTTCAACAAACACTTTCTAAAGTGTTTATGATTATAATTGCGTTAGAAACATAAGCACTTGGAATCCGTTTATAATTTTTATATTAAAATTTTATGTTATAAAAATATTAAAAAATAACTATTTTAGAAAAAAGATTTTTATATACTTTTCTAAAACATATATATATATATATATTATACTATTAATTTATATTTAAAATAAATAAATGATACGTTGGGATATTATGAGCCCATGACCCACATTAGAAACCACGTTCACAAATCAAACAAGGAAAAAGATGGAAAAAACCCTTTTTCTGGGCAAATCAACGCGCTTTGCCCCCGGCACTCGCGCCCCCAACCAAAACCTCAAATCCCTATCTCTCTCGCGAAATCCGGCGAGTATGCCTCTGCTCCCGGCCTCAAGCCCCACCTCGATGTTGTTTCGAGTATCAACCTTGTAATCATCTCTCTTATGTCCTCACTTATTTCGGCTCTCTCTCACGTCCTCTGGGAGTTTCCCCTGGTTTATGAGATCGGCAATCGGAGCCCGGTAAACCACGAAATCAGGCGCCGAAATGGAGACAAGGTGGGGAAAAAGTTCAAAAGGAGGAAAAAAGTGGCTCGCCGGGTTGAGGGTTGGCGCTGCGCTGCCCTGTTGGGTGCTCCGTGGTGGTTTGCCGTCGGCGGCGTGTTACGCTGCCCTGGAGTGGCCTACTCCCTTTTGTTGTGTGGCCTGGCTTGTCTAGGGCCTTCCGTTGGTGCGTTCATGGAGATTTCCACTGGGCTTGTGTGCTCGGGGTGTCGGACTCGTCGTTTTGTTGGTGGGGTGCGGCTATTGCTTCCCTTTACTGGCTTCCCTTACTCGCTCGTTGGGTTCCTGACTCCTGATTGTGTTGTTTCGACTGTATTGCATTTCATCAGGTTTGTTCCTGCTCATACGGCTTTGCTCTCTCTTATTAGCTCTATAAAACCCTCGATGAATCTTTTATTTCTAACAAATGCTCTTGTTAATTAGTTGTGTCTGATTCAACAAACCACCGTGCATCGGTGCCTCAACAAAACTGTGAAGGAGCCATGTGCTTCTTCAGCCTCTACCTCTCGAAAGGGCCCTCTGAAATTGATGGTTTTACAGGTTCCTGATGGTTCCCCTAAGTCATCTAACTTTGCTTTGCTCCTCATGGCATCGACATCAGTTTCCTTGCGAGTTGTGAGTATGCTTCCCGCTACTAAAATTTGTGTCATCTCGCCTGGTAATAGGTTTAACTCAGTGCAAGTGGGGACTTCTTCGTCCTTCTCTACTCTTGTGGATCTTTCGATGTTGTCCAATCTTATCTATATAATCTCTCATTTAACTGCAGATAATTGCTTTATTCTGTCCAGAAAACTCACCACCTTTAGGTGGACGAAAAACCTTGTGCTAGAGGCTTATGTCTCTTCACTTCTTACCCCTCGATCTTCGGGTCTTGACAAATCTGTGGTGTTCGGAGCTGTTATGGCTCCTTTCCCCAGTTTGAATGAAAATTTGTTTATTAAAAATTATGGTGTTGCTAGCCTAATCTTGATCTCGGTTGTGGATATCTTGTTAATATTCTCTGTCAAGCGTGTTTTTCTTCTATCGAGAACTCACCCCTACCACCCTTATGATGCAAATCAGGGGCATAGGTGATTTAGATTCTTATTGAGCTTTGTTTGCAATATTGGGGAGAAAGGAAAATGGTCTGAAATTGATGTTGGACAATTGCCTTATTGGTCTGTTAAAATACCTGGTAAAATTTCTTGTGGAGTTTTACTTGAGTACTCTCAAAATAGTCTTGCTAATTCGCGTTTTATATCTATTGTTGCTCCTCATGCCCTCCGTATTTGGTTTCATGGGTTTGAGCAGCTAGGTATATACGATTGTTGTCCTTCCACTCCTCGGTATTGTAGCCATCATCTCTGTGAATGTCTTACCTTACCTCTGCTTAAGGGCTT
Organism: Persicaria tinctoria; assembly: GCA_037127255.1. Taxonomy (NCBI): domain Eukaryota; kingdom Viridiplantae; phylum Streptophyta; class Magnoliopsida; order Caryophyllales; family Polygonaceae; genus Persicaria; species Persicaria tinctoria. The sequence continues at coordinate 28,234,822 of JBANSL010000016.1, read as the reverse complement.
GTGCACAATAATCTTTTCGATTGCCTCTTCGAATTTTCTCATCTTGATTGGCTAGAAGTGTTTGTATGCTAAAACTGGTTTTTGTTACCTAAGTTCTATGATCTGTTTGACTTTGGCTGTAAAACCTGGTGGCAGCCCTTTTTTTTTGCAGTGTCTCTTTGCTGTCACCTTGTGTACAGTTGTTGATGATGCTAGGTTCGGTGTCGAGCTTGTGTTTAATTGTGACTCCTAAACGGTTGTGTGGAATTGTTAGCATGACCTCCAGTTGCTGTCCATTGGCCCCGTTCAATATGTTTTGCTACACTGCCTTGGCGTCATTGCCGTTCTGATTTCTCTGGCTCTCTCTTGCTTGGTTGCTCCTTGCGTTTCACTCTTGGGTGTCCGTAAGTCTGAGCAGCAGGTGGTTAGGTTATCGTCGAAACCTGAAGCATGCTGGTGTACTAGTATCTTAGGCAAAACCGTATTGCCACATGTCATTTTGATGAGAATGGTAAACAAACTATCACGGTGGTGTCCTCTCATGGTCACCGATAAATCATCTTGTATAGCTGATGTGGTTAGTAGATGGAATATGGACATTCTTCTCTTGAGTGGCTCTCTTGTAATTTGTGATGTTAACTATTATATCAATTTGCGAATATTGTTTATAATTCTTCTGATTACATACTCTCTTGTTGTTCCAAATGCTTTACGTGTGAGAGGCTACCCTCCTTGCTCACACGACAAAAAGGGTTATCTATGAAAATATGCTACTGGAATTGTAGAGGAGTTGGAAAAAGGACCTTCTGGAACGAAATCAATACGTTGTGTAACAATGAGCATATTCAACTAATCGGTCTCGCTGAAACGAAATCTGAATCCATCCCGGACGACAAACTTTGGAAATTCGCTGGATTTGGCGAGGCTATTTGGTCACCTGCGAGTGGGCGATCGGGTGGGTTAGGTGTTCTCTGGAAATCCCACCAATTAGCTAACGAAATAATTTTGGTTGATATCCATCTACCTCGGATTATAGGTCTCCGTTATGAAAACATTAGCGATAACTTGAAATTCCTCCTTCTAGTAGTGTATGCCCCTCCTGCTCCTCAGGAGAAGGACCAATTTTGGGAAACCCTTTCCTCCATTGTTTCGAACTCTTGCCTCCCTTGCATTGTTATGGGAGACTTGAACGAGATTCTATGTAGCGAGGACAAGGCGGGAGGCGCGGAATCTCGCTCTTCTCGCTTCATTAGACTATTGCAATTCAAAAATGTCTGCTCTCTTATGGACATTCCAACATTCGGGAATTCCTTCACATGGAGGAAGACTCCGAACGGTGACAATAATATATGGGAAAAACTAGATCGGGTCTTGGTTCAGCATCAACTTATTCAGAAGTTCCCCAACCTAACTACCTACAACGGTGCATTCTCATCTTCTGATCACTGCCCCATATCAATTACACTGGAGAACAACACTGACTTCAAAGCACCTCCTTTCAAATTTCAGAACGCTTGGCTCCAACGCAAGGACTTTCGCAACATTGTCAAACAATCTTGGCGTGCATCCTGCATAGGTTCCCTCTATGTTCCAACTTCTTTTCAAACAAAAAATCTTAAAAAAGAAAGCAAAAGATTGGAATAGGCAAACCTTCGGTAACATCTTCCGTCAATTGAAGGATGTGGAGAATAAATTAATCTCTATTCAGTCTTCTGCAGATGCAAATAATACATACAAAATCAGCAGTAAGGAGAACCGTCTCATAAGGAAAAAAGAAAAACTTCTCCTATTCCATAAATCCTTCTGGAACTAAAGAACAAAAACAAAGCACCTCAAGCTTTCTAACTCTAACACTGCGTATTTCCACCGAGTTGCCTCGGGCAAGAGACATAGGAAACATATTCGTAACACTACCACAGCGACAGGAATGTTAATAATGGGAGAGGAGAATGTAAAAAATGAAATAAAAAATGACTTTGAGAAAAGATTCAGAAACGAGCCCATCAATGAAAGGCTTCTCAACGAAATGCTGACCCTAATTCATCCTTCAATCACTTCCGAAGAAAATGATTTTCTGATTCGACACCCGTCTAATCACGAAATAAAATCAGCTGTCTTCAGTTTGGGAAGGAATAAATCCCCGGGTCCTGATGGTTTTACTGCTGAATTTTATAAAAAAATATTGGGATATTGTGGGGGTATCTATCATTAAAGCTGTCAAGGGCTTTTTCCATTATGGGAAGATGCTTAAACAAATTAACCACACATTTATATCTCTTCTGCCTAAGAGAGACAATCCTACCACTACCAGCCACTACCGTCCAATCAATTTATGTTCAAATTTATATAAAATCATATCTAAGATTCTGACAGAAAGACTCAAAAAGATTATCGGAAAATTAATCCATCCATTACAGGGGGCCTTTGTGTCAGACAGAGCCATTCAAGATAATGTGCTAATTGCACACGAAATATTCCACTCCTTCCGATCGCGAACTGGGCGTGAAGGGTGGCTTGCAATAAAGTTAGATATGGAAAAAGCTTATGACAGGGTTGACTGGAACTTCACGCGAAAGATCTTAGAAAAATTTGGATTCCACCAAACGTTCATCTCCTGGATCATGGACTGTGTTACGACCGTCTCGTTCTCTATCCTGGTTAACAATGGACCTACAGAGTTGTTCCTCCCCTCTCGCGGGATTCGTTAGGGGGATCCTTTATCTCTGTTTCTTTTCATACTGGGAGCCGAAATCTTAGCTAGGAAGCTCTCTTCAGAAACAAGGTTGGACAAAAGTCCAATCGGATTCACATTTGGTAGAGACGACCCTAGGATTCCTTTTCTCTCGTTTGCAAATGACATTATCATTTTCACTAAAGGCAGTATTGAAGCAGGACAAAAAAATAAAAAGCATAATAGACTCTTATTGTAGGGTCTCGGACAGAAAGTCAATTATCACAAATCAAGCTTCCGAGCTACTAAGGGCATTCCTTGCTCTCGTATCTTGGAACTTAAAAATTGTTTGGAAATTACAAATGAAAGCTCCTTGGAGAGATACCTTGGTTGTCCAATTATTAATGGTAGAGTAAACAAACAAACCTTTGAGGAAATTATTTGTAACTCCAAAGAACAACTGAGCAAATGGGGTGCTGATGCACTATCACAACAAGGTCGAGCAGTCCTAATCAATACCAATCTATCTGCTAAGGTCGAGCAGTCCTAATCAATACCAATCTATCTGCTAAACCTCTGTATACAATGCAAAATTTCATGCTACCCGCCTCTATTCACAAGGAACTTGATCATATCAATAGGCAATTCTTCTGGAATAAAGATCTTCAACACCGGCCTCTTATCAGCTGGGATAGAATCTGTAGACCAAAAAAGTATGGAGGATTAGGGATCAGGAAATCTAAAGAGATGAATGAAGCTCTTCAGATGAAACCATTGTGGAAAATTTTGGCTGAACCAGACAATGTCTGGGTCAAATTACGCTCTGCTAACATCCTAGAATACAAGAGAAATGGGGCCTCCTCCTGGCAATGGGCCAAGCTCACTACCCTTATAGCTAAGTTCAAAACGGGTCTTATCTGGTCAGTAGGAAATGGGAAATCCATCAAATTCTGAAAGGATAACTAGATATCTACCTCCTCTCTGCAGGTTAGGGATGACTGTCCACAAATTGGAAATATTGATGACACCGTCAGTGATTATATCCTGGGTGGAGATGGTGGAAGGAAAAACTAGACACTGTCCTACCGGATAGCATAGTGCAAGAAATTATGGACATTCCTCTTCCTATATCCGCTTTTGAGGATCGGTTATATTGGTGGCCGAATAGGGCGGGTTGGTTTACGACGTCTAGTGCGTATAAACTGATTACATCCCAATCATCGCTTCGCTCAGACGATAATGCATGGATATGGAAATTGGACATCCCACCGAAGATAAAAAACTTTCTTTGGAAAGTATGCCATAATGGTCTTCCAACTGCTTCCAGGCTAGCAGCTCTTTTGTGCAATTGCGCGGCCGAAGATGAGGTGCACTTGCTGTTTAAATGCGGCTATGTGCATTCACTACTCAATTTCCCTCCTACCACAAAGACGACAATATCCAATATGATTACTCTCTCCCGAGACATACAACCTATCTTTTCAGTCATTGGGAACAACCTCACTTCAGCTGCCAAGGCAGAACTTGCTTTTGTTTGGTGGCCAGTGTGGTACTCTCAGAATCAATTTGTGTTTCGACAAGTTCCCTTCCCCGTTAAAGACATTCTAGTCCGCATTGTTAAAACCCATAGGGAAAACTGGAGAAAAACATCTCTAATAGATGAGTGTCTAGATGAGGTTCCCCCCTCACATACTCAAAGATCCAACCACCCGAAGGATAAAAATAAGGCCGTAAGGATTAAATGGCGTAAACCACCGATGGGCACCTTCAAACTAAACTTCGATGGATCCACGCTAACAAACTCCGTAAGCTCAGTTGGTGCCATTATCAGGGATTGAGAGGCCAGGCCAATCTGTATATGCTACAGTAAGTTGGGAAAGCAAAATCCCATAAATGCATAAGCTCTTGCTCTAAAACTGGGAATCAAAAATGATATCCAACTCAGAATTGATAAGCTACATATTGAAGGCGATTCTAGTATAATCATTAATCACCTACTTCAAACAACGAAATGTCCTTAGGAGATCCAACTGATAATGTTAGATGTTAAAATGTTTTTATCGACTTTGAAAGAAGTTTCCTTCTTTCATATCCCCCGCATGGGCAATAGAGTGGCGGATAAGGTTGCACACATTTGCCACTCTGCCCGGGGTGTCGATATTCATAACAATCTTGGTCTTTTAGACCTCATCCGTAAGGATGCTCTCGGGTAGAGCTCGTTCACCCGAATTCTTTTCTAATAAAAAAAAATGACCCACATTAGAAAATACTATAAGAGTAGTCAAACTTTACTAGTTTAGGTAAGGATGGTATCAAGTGTAGAGTTACCCTCCGTCTATTGTAATGGATTGGTATAAGACTAATTAATCACATTCCATTGAGTCTATAATCTTATTTATGTCTTTTAGTAATATACTCCGTATTAATTTGCATATACACTCCATCTACATGTTTTTTTCATGCATCTCATATATCGTCTATAACATAACTCACTTCATTACTTTATTGTTGGGATCCATTAAATATACGTGAGAAAAAATATATCTATGAATTAATGCTCTCATTGGTTAGTTGTTGAGAGAGGTGGGACCCATTTAGTTTTACACTTCGTCGGAAGAGAGTGTGTATTTAGACGGGTGGAAAAGATTTCAACTTTTTTGGACACTTAAAATACATTACAAGAGTGTAAATTTCACATCCTTTACACTTGAGATGTGGATGCCCCAAAAAAACTTAATAGTGTAAAATTCAACCATTAATTTAAATTAAGTATAACCTTATTTATAATAGGTTTTCTAACAAATAAAGGTTAAAGAACTAACATTGAGAAAGATTTTTCAAATATTAATTATTTTATCCATTTTAAAAAGATTTTTCATAATTTATTTATTAAAAGAATCTTAATATGATTTCTCAACCTACCTAATTATCTATCTATCTATATATCTATATCTATATATATTTATCTATGTATACTCATAAAACAAAATAATTTTTACTTATGTGTTATCTTCACCTTAATTCTCCCATTTTCAGTTAATTACCTATTCCCCTCCTTTTTCTCTATCTCTATCTCTATCTATATTAATTTATATTATATTATTAAAATTAATGAGAACCATATATTTGATGATGTGACATCCTCCCCTTAATATATAATTTATTTTTAAGATATTATACATTTTCTAATCAATGGGTTTAATTCAAAATATTTTAATGCTAAAATTTTAATCAATCAAAATATAATAGAGTTTTTTCCCTTAGTATATTCTACAAACTATAATCGATTGTTTTAATTCAAAACACCCAAAACATTGAAATTTTAAATTTATTTCTAATTATTAAATATTTGTCTATTAAATAATAAAAAAATTGCTCTAGTCTCATAAATTGTTAATAAGTGAAAATTTTACACATTTTTTTTAATCATCTAACTATAATTAATTAAGAATATGTTTTTCTTATGTGTCATAAATAAACCTCTTAATTTTATAGTTTTTTATATTTTTTTACTTTATTAGGTTTACCCTTCTTATGTTATGCTTCCTTTGTTAATTTTTTATATTATTAATATTTTATTTTAAAAAAATACGACATAATGATGTGGGAATTATCCTAGTACCTTAACTAATTAAAAAATTGTGTTTAAAGTTTCTATTTGAATTCCGAAATCTATCTACCTATCTAGCTATATACATATATTAAAACCAATGCATAACATTCTTTGTGGTGCATTGTGATTGATTCTGTGCATAGATATTATAGTAAATCAACCTAATGAATATATACTATATATTTAATAAAAAATATTAAAATTTTAAAAAAATCAGCTATAAGTTAAATTACATCAATTATCAATTATTATTATATTATATATAATAAAGTAGAAGTCGGATGAGACACATGACAACTTTTCCTTCAAAGTAGCCATATGGAACCAATTACATTTTTTGAAAGAAATAATTAATATATGTACAAGATAAAATTAGATATATCTATTCAATCAATCAATATATCTATATATGCATAAGATAAATTTTGACCCAAATTGATTAGATATGGATATATTTTTAAATACTAATATTTAAGATAATATTTAATAATTACTATATGCATAAGATAAAATTACTATATGCATAATATTTAATAATTACTAATATTTAAGATAAGTCGTATGTAACATACAACATCTTCTCCTTATTTTAATAGTAATAACCAATCAAAAAAATTTATCTTCACCTTAATCAATTTTAAGACAATAGTTTTCATAAGTTTTTAGACATAGATATATTTTGGAAAGATTTTACCCAATTTTGTAAGATTTTGATAATAATTATATAAAAGTTTGATAATACTTTCAATATATTAATGAGAATCAATGGTAAATTTATTTAAATTATGGAACAATTCAAAAGTGTTGAAATAAATTAATTAGCTCTCTGAACGGGTATTTATATTAAATTTATTTAAATTGTAAGAAAACCGCACACGGTGCGGGTACTGAACTAGTGATAGATTAGAAGAAAAAAAAACATTTTACCTTATAAATGTTAATTTTATTTATATTTTGAAAGAATCTAAATAAAAGACAATTTTAATTATATATAATCTATTGAAAAAAAAATTATTTATATCTATATTATTTTTTATTAAAAAAATAATTTATATTTAGATTATCATATTTTATTTATTAGATTCCACATAAATTATTTGTAATATTATATTAATGTATTTTTCCGACGAATAGCGAGAGAAATACTCCGTATTAGAATAGTCCGTAGTAGTTAAATAGAGTGAAACCAGCAGACAACAAGGAGGCACAGCCTCGGAGGGGAATGGTGGGCCCCGCCTTGGGCTGCGAGTTGTCTCTGCCTCCGACCAACCTTCCTTCCTTTTATTGCACTCGTCTCTCCCTTCAAAAAATTCTCTTTCCTTTCTTCCCATCCTGCATGCTCTGCTGACTGCTCTATCATCGTTATGCGTTTTTCTTTCTTTTTTTCTCTTTTTTTTTAAGGCTTGGTGTTTCTTTTGGGCCCTAAATGGGCTTAATAAACTAATTGGGCCTCTGAATTTGATGATGGGCTTTAGTTTAAACAGAACTTTATTATGGGTTTATTGGTTCGTTAGATAGTACCACATATTCATTTCGACTCATCATTCTATAAAGCTTGCGGTATTTAACTAAGGCATGACTTTCCATATTACTGATGTTACATTTTCTTGGGCAAATTTCTTCACCTCTGAGATGCGAAGCCGTACGACTTGTTACCACGGTTAACACTTGTTGCAACTGTCGCCAAATCTCCGGACACTTATCCGGAAAGAGTTTTAGCGACGCAAACTTTTGTTGGAATTATGGAATATCTAACAAGATGGAGGGCAGAGAGCCAATAGCTACTACTAGCACATTTAAATCTTCTTCCTCTTTTTTCTGATGTTGTTTCATCTATTGATTCAACTCAAGAGCTTGCTTCGACTCCTTGTCCTTTTCATTGACAGCCGGCCCTGCGGAAGTGTCTTTGTTGGTTCTCGACAACTTGTGTCATGCAAACTGATGGAGTGAATGACACTGATAAAATGCCTTCATTAGCTGGGCTATCAATGAAGTCGCCAAAGATAGCACAAGAATATGATCTGATGAACTCTTCCTAGCTTCATCGACGTGGATCATGAAAGTTTTAGGGGTATCTCATCGGTTGCATTGAGTTGCTCGCTGCTGGCCTTATGCATCGGATTAGCTTGTTTTCATTCCAACTCACCATCTCCAGAGGAATCCTGCACTTCAAAGGATTCACGCTAAATCACATTCCTTTACCATCGTTTATGAGTCCTTACGAAACCTTCTGAGGCAGAGCTTGTTACCCATCTTGGACATCACAAGCATATGTTGCGTAGGTTGGGTGTGCACTCCAAAGTTGGGTGGGTTCCAAACTAGCAGTTATCTTGGTTGTTAGGCTTGGAAATCAAGATCTTTCCGCTCCACAATTTTATTCATTGTCCTAGTTGCCCGTCACAATCTGTTGGACTTTGAAATGAGCGGTATTGATATAGCCTCTTCCGGAGCCATTCAAATCATTTACAACATTTATTTAATTTTAAAAAAATTATAAAATTACATACATATTCTAAACATCTATTTTGATATGTTTATAAATTTTATTTTTGAAGATTCATGTTTTAAAATTTGTTATAATTATATTTTATAAAAATACTACCTTTTTAATTTTTTAAAAATTTGAAAACATGATTTTTCAAAATTAAAACTTATAAATATATTAAAATAGAGGTTTAGAACATGTGTGTAATTTTTATATTTTTTTAAAGATTAAATAAATGTAAATATAATTTAGTGACTCAAAGAGTGTTATAAATGTGTTGTAGAGGATTTGAATTGCTGCCCAGAAGCGTGGAAGATGCTGGTAGAAAATCTAGTTGAATTCAAGAATACCAACAAAATAGTGACTTATGAACTTCTTACCTTCTACTTTCCTACTTATTGCTGCTTCATCTTGTTAAATGAATGTCATTTTTTTATAGTATGCAAACAATAGGATGTCTTTGCTAAGCAAATATCATAATTGATCATCCTGACAGATGATATTACAAAATTCCCTATATCAACCATCAGTTTCGAGAGAAAATCATGGATTTTGGGTGAAAGTCGTAGTTTCCAAATCCATTCATAGTCTGGTGTTTGGTGTATGATTTATGTTTAGTTTGTGCGCTGATTTGGTTGTAAATTCTACATTTGCATAAATGAATGTCAATTAGTTGAAATTCCGGTATAGTTACCTATAGCTGGTGATGGATTTATGTCGATGAGATGAAAAAAGATCTTTTACTGAAATATTATCAATACTTGGTTTCTGATACTAATACTAGACTATATACAAGCAATGAGTAAACTGTATGGGGCATTTTTGTCAAAGCTGTAGAAGCTCACCATTCACCAATGTTGTAAACCTTGAATTGGTAAATAAAGAGCGGTCATCCGGGGTTCGAACCGGGGACCTATGAGTACTATTCACAAGTCCTTTCCGATGAGCCATTCCGAAATGGTTACCAATGTTGTAAACCACTATACACAGATACGCTTTTATCAGTACATGTCTTCTTCGTATGAAAACCTACTTTGAAGTACACAATTTCGGATCAACTGTTTTTCTTTACCTACGATTACTACAAATCTATAACTCGACACAGAAAAGAGTGTGCGTGTGGCGTGCCTGTTTATCACGTACCAGATTGAACTAGTTTCACGTTTACAAGGCTTCCTGACTGCTCGGTAGGATGTGTATTGGCAACAACATCATGACATAGTTACATGTTGCTGATACGTAAAGTTATTATATGAACATATAAAAACAACAGATATGTTCTCTTCAACAACACAAAAATTTTGGTTCTTTCAAAACGATAGATCATGACGAGATTCATGCCATGAGTTAACCTATGTACCTGACCTGATCTGATTTGTGTGGGAGTGGGACAACAGTGGAAAGAACCGAAGCTTTATACAAGGCTCTGAACCTGGTAATGAGTGACTCATGAATGCATTATGGCTGCCTCTCGACCCCAGATGCAACTTGGATGAACTATAGGTGCTGTAGCGTATGGCACCAAGCCAGCACAGCTGAAGCATAGAATTGAGAAGTCAGTCAGGCTAATAAGAATGCCATAACTTTAACTTACAGTGCAGAGTCATATGATTATAAGTTGAGACTTGAAATGCAGAACACTGGATAGTGTTTGAGTACAGCATACTATGTTCCTGGCTGTGGTGGTGAGGTTCACTCTTATTTATACACCTTACTCAAACATGTGTCATATCAAGACTGAGAGTAATTTGATATTCTGAGAATCAGTATAACCAGATTATTTCCTATTCTATAAGATATGCTAATTCAGACATCAACTAGCAATAAATAACCAAAAGAGAAAGGCCGCTTTTAGGTACCTCTTAGCCTTTGGCTTGGCTATTAGTCGTATCCACAAGTCTATCGCAAATTTGCTTTTGGCACCGTCATTGGAGTTAAAGGCGGAGAAGTAAGGTCGATCCCCAATGCAGAAGCCTCACGAGTTTCATGCAGTCTGGATGCTGGTGATACTGTTCTCGATCTTGGACTGTTTGCCGGAATTGAAGAGCCAGGAAGTGGAGGGGGGACTGGAAGTGGAGAAGCAACTCTGACAGTAGAAGGTTTGTTTGAGGTAGAGCTATCTGGACTTTTCAACATCAATGGGGCTGAATACCCAACCAATCCTGAAGGACTGGAAGGTCGATAACTTGAATGAGATGGGGGCCTGGGAAGCTCATGAAGCTCATTTATTTTGGGTGAAGACGATAAGAATGTAGGAGATGCTGTTGGAGAATGTTTAGGAGACACCGACCGAGTTACTGGCCTTCTCAAAATAGGACCAGATGAGAACTGCAGAGGTTCTGTGCCATATAGAGAATGTCTAGCCCTCCACGGCTTACTTGTTAGAGGTCCAGAGAATGACAGTCTTTTGATCTTCTTTGAGTGGGAGAAAGCATGGTGATTCAACTCTGAGGATGAAATCGTTTCGGTCAAGGGTGGAAGCATTCTGTCTTTATTGCTCTCTTTCAGCACTGACTGTGAGTTTGCTCCTATAGGTCCTGATAGATTTTGTGTTTCCGTGGGCTTATCATGTATATTTGGTCCAAGTGGGACAGAATGCCACAAGTTCTGCGAATGGGCAGCACTTGCCGTCTTCTCAGGAACGGGATTTTCTGTTCCCATAGTATATGACCTCTTTGTATCCCCGGGTGTTGGAAGTACATAAGAATGGTGTTTTTTTGTAGATGATGGGTGCAGTTGTCTTATCCTTGAATATGGATCAACTTTTCGTGGTAGAAGAAGTGGTGCTGATTGGCTAAGCAACTTTTGATCTCTGGTGAAGTTGTAGCTATGAATCCCATGATCCAGATTTTCCTGCACATATGACACGAAAAGATATAGTCTTACCTATAACTATAAATGATGAGGAGAAATGAGTGGTGACTAGCTGGCAAGGGCAAAAAAGTTTCCCCTCTCTTCATCAAGGACCCAAGTAAACCAGCATCTTACCATAAAAAGATTACGGCTTATTTTAATCACAACAATAACAGGATACCATCATAATGCTTCAAGATGACAGCATATTGATGCTAATTTAACCGTGTAGGACATGGAAGTGTTTCAAGAAATTAACTGAATCAGGATAGAAATTGGTATCACGATCGGCTTTTTTCTGGACTTTAAATTAACATTGATTCCTTAATTTTTGTGGCCAATTTTGCACCAAATACACTGTATGATGTAGAAAGTATCAGCAAACAGGTATGCTCATGGTGCAAACAGAACCAAGTTAAGACAGTTGCATGAATCGTGAATATATGCATAAATTAACACAGAAAGCAACAAACAGAAGCTTGTGTGAACAATTTAACCAACCAATAGGGAAGATGGTATGTACCTTTGAAACATCCACTTTTGCAGAATGAGGAAATGTGACATCGAAGCCTGCCTGAACAATTGCAAACCATCAAACAGTTTATCAATATGGTAAACAAAGAAAACATGGTGCATTGAGTAACATACTCTATTTTTTTAAATAACACGTGCAACTTTGATAGACAGCAACACTTCAGTTTATTTCAATAATCTAATATCTTAGGAAACACCATAAAAGGCATGTAAAAACAACTGAATAAGAAGAGAAAGTAAAAAACAAAAGAGAAGCACAACTATAGTACTATATCTCAGGTGATTTTGACAGCTTGATGCCTACCTCTACTGACTTTTGAGATGCAGAACTGAGATTGTGCACGCGATCGTTACGACGATAATCAAAACTTAGTTCTCCATCACCATCCATACTTGAGCCATCACTGTCACTGTCAGCATCATCTTCATCCTCACTATCTTCTGACTCATCATCTTCAAGGCTAGTGAAGTGGTACTCTATATGTTGCTGTTCGGCCACTGATTTCACATGTGGTTCCACGGCCTCAAGGGACTTCAGAGCCTTTCTGAAGACAGATAACTGATACAAGAAATGAAGGGGATCTGTCAGCAACGTGTGACATGATGAATAATGCCTTGATGACTTAATGAGGAGGCTATGAGGAGAATAATGACATGATGAAATACCTGAGCTGCATGGTGTCTTGCAGCCTGTGTAAGGAGACTTCTAGATTGGCCTTGCTTTAGTGACTTTAAACGAAAAACAAATAAAGTTGCTTCCTCGTCAAACTCATCTCTAGCCACCTGTAATTGTTGAGATGAAAAATTCTCTCCTTTCACTCCCTTTGATCTCCCTTTATCTTTGCGTTTTGTTTTCATGTAATCATATCGCTCCCTGAAAAACCAAATGTCATCTTCAGAAGACATTTTGGTCTGCATAGATGATAGCTAGATATGCCTTTGGGAAGAAGAAAAAAAATGAGAAATAGTTATATACCGGAAAAGTAAAGCTAACCTTTTCTCATCACATTGCTGCTTCATTTCCTGCGGAAATATAATAAGTTGTTAGTGTTTAAGAACTATGCACTGGGACCAATTAAAGCAAACAAACCAAAGAACACGACAGAAACTTATATGATCAAACCTCAACTGTGTGTAGCTCATTAAGAAGAGATTCTGATGGAACAGTGATGGTCTGGAAAATATGACCGCGCTACAAATGGAGAGCAGAAGATCAGTATGAACCAAAATTCTGCAGCATTTAAGGTGATTGTACATCATTTTTGATCATCTTACATAGCTATCAACAAGTCTCTGAAGTTCAAACTGCACTTTACCCAGCATCATGAGCACTTTACCTGCAGAAAGAAGAATGAACTTCAAAATCCTGGACAGAGATAACTATTAACCACAAATACAAATGGCAAGCACATCAACCTTCATTCTAACCTAATTAATATTCTAAAACCAGATAACAAACACAGATATAAATACAAGCACTTAAAAAGGGCCTTTCATCTTTGAAATAGATTTTTATTTAGCAAGAAGATGCAGATAACATGATGGATATTTATGCTTACCAGCTTCTTCATCGTCTGTCAATGCAATTTTCTGAAGGAGGCACACACCCATCTCGCGAAGTGACTCAGAAAATTCTGAAGAAAACATGAACTTCAGTAGTAGTTTAGCACAATTGAACGATAACATATAAGGAGTATATGCTAATATATATAGATAAACCTCAAGTCAATCAGAAACGTATGAGCAAGGTATCATATGTATGATGAGAGAATCGATCAACTTAATGCATAACACAATTGAACGATAACATATACGGAGTATATGCTAATATATATAGATAAACCTCAAGCTAATCATAAATGTATAAGCAAGGTATCACATGTATGACGAGAGAACCGATCAAATTTTCAATTGCATTAAGTCATTTTGATGAGTGCCAAACGGCCCAGACTATTATCCTTCCATTGGGAGATATATTGACAAGTAGATGTTCTTGAATAGAACATTGTTACAATTTACAACCATGTGAGACATGTAAGAAGGTAACTATGAAGCACATATTTAAAAAGGATAACGGAAAGTGAATTGGTGAATTGGCTTTTAATACTCATTACATATAATGTAGTGCATAGCTAAAGGAAGTGTTGATAAACAACATTCATTTCAACCTGTAAGATCTTCCTCAAGCACCCCAAGGATATACGAGTTTCATAGTTAGATATATATTCAATCTGAAATGAAATTTTACATAAAATAGAGAACAGTTACACAATGAAGAGAGAAAAAATCATGTCATTGAAATACCATATGCACTATTTGCAGCAGCACCTGCTGCAGAAAGCAAACTATCGTAGCAATCTCTCATGTCCTCCAATTCCTGCAATTTAGAGAGCAAACAAATATCTTATCAAACTAGGTAGCCGGAGAATGAATCCATCCAATCGATTAAGCAACTAACTGAAAGGCCAAAAAGAAAGCGAGATTGTAAATAGTTTTGCATCAATTCTTCCGGAGTTCCTTTCTTCCCATACCTAACCCTCACCTCCCTAGAAACTAGATATTGCATAGACAGAAACGAATTCGTATCTATGCAATTCAGCACAGACAGATGTTCAATGCTTTGAAAGACTAGCATTGTAATATAGCTCTCCGGCTCCCAATCACAGATTTAAACAGCTAGTCATTCAATCGGAACATCTTAGGTTCACCTACAAGGAGAAATTCAGTTTCCGATTAACGCGGTCTTCTTCCACAATTCAATCTCTCATGCAAACCGGAACATCTCCCTCCACTAGGACCTAGGTGATGTATTGTAAGGAACCAAAATTCGGGCGAATCGTCGAAAACTCGGCACATATTACATCCAGATATATGAAACGGAAAAATGAAAGAAGAAAAGGCGAAATCCGATGGATCGAGTTGAAACTATGAGCGTATGCGAGGGAAATCGAGAGAGCTTAACCTGGGAAGCGGTGGCGAGCTCATCAAATTGAGACAGAGGAAGGATCTTGCTGTGATCGCGATCGTGTTTGTGAGATAGAGCCCCTCGCAATTTCTTCAGAGATGTCTTCATCTGATTCTCCCCGTTTCTCCTCCGATTGATTACCAGACGCGGAGAGGGAGGGAGGGATGGAGAGAGAGTGTGTTTTTCTTCTTCTTCTTTTGTTATTTGGGTGAAAATGGGGCTTTTATTCTGTATCCACTTTTCAAAGTGCGCGTCAGTTGCAAAAGTAGTCTGAAAACGCCGCGTTGGCTCCGAAATTGGATGGGTTTTTACGGGTAAAAGAGTTTCAAGGATTGACAAAAGGGGGTTTTGGTATGTTGAATTTCGCAAGCCGGAACTTGAATTTTGGGAGGTTGATACACATAGTGTATGTTTTCAATTATACACTACGAACTAGATGACGACATGTGTACACTTGTTTTAAAAAATAACCACCCACTATTATTTAAATTAAAAAAAATAAATCTTAAAATTTAATTTCCAATAAAAAATAACCACCCACTACTCCATAAATTAGAAAAATTAAACCATATGGGTTATCAGATAAAAAAAACCCATATGGGTTATATAAAATAATGAATGCATTCATAATACCATATAATCATATACCACTTTTAAATTATTTTTTTTACAACATACTGTATTTCGTAGTATATGTGCAATAGTATATATTACGTATGTTGCAAATAATTATATGATTTTTTTGAAATATTGTAGTCAAAATAATGGAACTTTCTCATACCAAATTAGAAATGTTTTCTAAGAAATAATTAACTCTCATATACATAAATAACAAAATTTTCTCATATCCACTTTAATATATTATTGTCTGGTTCATATTATTCTCATTTAATTAGACCGGTTTATATAAATAATTTATAATATTCATTCAGTTTGAAATAAACTACAGCCTAAAATAATTAGTTTTATATTTGACTCAATCTAAAATTGATACATTCGCTTATTTAGAAAATGAATCACATATTATTTATATTATAAATAGCCTTAATTATAGAATATTGATAAGTTTACAAGTATATGTATAAAATAATGACTTAAATTTATGTTATAGAATACGGAGTACATGAGAAATGGTTTGAACTTTGAAGCCAAAAGCACAATCAAAATTTGTAAGTTGAATTTCAACCTACGGTTACAAATTCAAATTTTGGAAGTTCATTTGGTAGGTATTTTTAATTTGTATTTTAAAATCCTATTTTTTTTCTTTTTAAGACAAGTGGCAAGTGCTTATTGGTGGTGTAGAATTAAAATTCTACACTCAGTGTATTTGTAGATTTGTCCTGAATTTTGGCTATGGAGGTTGAATTTTAGTTTGGTAAAAAAGGGTAAATCAGTCATAAGAAGGTGGGGGTTCGGGTTATTAATGATGATGCGGAAATTGTGGGGGTGGGGTGGGTTTCATCCAGAGGATAACGTCTCATATATTATTATTATTATTATTATTATTATTATTATTATTACTATTACTACGTATTATGCAGAAGAAAAGGGGGGAGGTGTGGATCCCGCACATACACATTATGACCAACGACTTTGACTCCTCTCGTTCCACGCAACGTCGCAACATACTTGTTTGTTACTCTTTATGGACGCAACCGTTGTAAGGAGTAGAGTATAATTTGATCCACCCGAACTTCCGTTGGATTATTGTGGATTTCAGTTAATTTTGGACCCAAGTTATATCTCCGTTGGATCCACTCCGAGAGAAAAAATATCACAATACAGTACTTTTCAAAATATAAAAGCTTTTACTATTTGATACGTTTTTTAATAAAAATTCATAAAATATTAAATTTTTTACATAGTATTATACTTCTTGTTAATAAGACCATTTGCAACAGAGATGCGGATTAATTGAGGCGCCACATCAGCTCAATTTGGAGAGAGAGTTTTGATCGGGAGAAAGATGCTTCTACATGATGCGGATCATCCCCTTTTATTTTTATTTTTTTTCTAGCCAATGGTGTTAGGCCACGTGGCAGGGGTTTTAATTAAAAATTTAACCCTCATTTATTTGTTAAATAAATTTCTTTTTTATAAAAAAAAATATTTTTGAATATGATTTATTTTTCTCTATCCAATGACACTCATTTTACAAATGTTTGGGGAATTATTTTTTTTTGCTAAGTTTACCATATGTTAAAGATTTATAGTCACATAAACAACTTTAACTTAAACCAACATAAACTTACACCATAAAATACATAAATTTGAAAATTAAATAACAATACCCACCTACACATGGAACATGAAAACACACACACACATAATAAAACATAAAAATATACTACCAATTACACCTTAAACATAAAATTACACATACCCATAAACTTAAACACTACAAATGAACATTTACACACCGACATTAATTTTATTGTACGAGTGTGTGTTGTTTCAAATTTAATTAATATGTTGTTTGCAAGTTTAAGTTTCGTAATTTTTTTCTAGGTGTTTTTCAGTGTATCAAGTTAATAAAATATTTCTAAATTTAATTGTATGCCTTTTATTTTAATTATACATATTAATATTAATATTAATAATATCATTGACAAAAAAAAATTAAGTAAAATAAATTAACATTTAGCTTAATAAATAAATAAAAAGTGTAAAGTGAAATAAGAGTCGCGCGACTCTCTGTTGTGAATGAAAAATGTAAAAAGCTGAAAAGTTAGTGACAGAAATAGTTGCTGATGTGGTTGAAATGAGTTAAGAGTCATGTGACTCTCTGTTGCACATGGTCTAATATGTATAATACTATGTAAAAAAATTTAATATTTCATAGAGTTTTTAGCTCATTAAAAAACGTGTTAAATAGTAAACGCTCTTATATTTTGCAACGAAGGTGGTAGTAGGTGTTACAATAGTAATTTTCAATCTATTCAATACAAGAAACAAAGAAAACATCGTTCACTATCTCGAATTCTAAAAAAAAAAATATCTCCGGGGTTTCGAAAACGATATTCAACAGGATTTGAAGACTAGAGTATAGAAGAGTCTAAAGAGGGTCATCAAATTGTCCTCTCTTCTCTTCCCCAACCTCCTCCCTTTACAATTCTTAATTTAAAAAAAACTAAAATAAATATATATATATATATATTAAATTTAAAAAAAAAATTGAGTGTTTGTGAGAGGGGATAGGGGAAGGGAACGGAATTAGGGACAGAGAATTTGGACCCTCTAAAGAGAGTAGTAAGAAAAAAACTATTTTATATTTTTATTTATAGAAATAGAAATAGAAATAATATATTTAGCGAGTGGTGATGGCGAGTAATAGACGAGGTGGTGGGTTGAATGTGTATGAAAAAATCCCCCCTATGTATGCATAACCCGATCTCTTACTCACCCCTTATTATCTATTGCGGGTTGTGTAATTCGTATCTAAGTCGAGTGTGAGTTAAATTGTCATTTATATTGACTTATGTTATTTCAGATGTGGAGTTAATTGTCTTTTTAACCCATTAAATTGATTTTGTATTATGATATTTATTCAATGAGAAATAGTCAAAGATGAACATTAAGGACTTATTTGGTTGCAGAGTAATGCATAAAATTTATATGTAAAATATATATGATTACCTTTTTTCGAGTTTATAGCAGGGAGCAGCTCTATATTGGGACCGGTTTACAATTTAACCGAAGTTGAAAAAATAGATTAAAATAGTTTTTATCTTTAAATTATAAAAGTTGTTATGAGTGTGTTTTTCTTAGGAAGACAAATATCACCGAAATTATATGTCCTATACAAGTTGAAATGGGGAAAGAGCAATAATTTGTTTGAAAAATAGGAGGAGGATATAATAGCTAATTTTATCAATGAATTTAAACTTAAACATGGATTATTAAAACAATTAACTTTTTTTATTAAAACAAACAATAAGCTATTGTATTCAACAACAATTAAATTATTTAAGTTGCATTGGTTTGTAATTATTTTAAACAACATTTTTTCCAATAACTTTTCTAAAATATCTCTATGATTTAAAAACAAAAATTATATTCTCTAAATTATATTTTTGAAACCCCAACAAGTTTTTCATTTAAAAAATTTGGAGAAACAATATATTCGATAATGTTGCAAATTTAGAAAACCCTTCCTAATTTTAATTTTTTTAATATTGCTTTATGTTTTTAAGAATAAGATGGAGATATATTGTCCATTGAGAGTTGAGACTCATCATGATCGGGGGTCGTGTGCTAGCAGCCTAACACATAATTCAACTGAGATTCCATCCTAAAACTAATTGGTAATAAGATCAGGATGAGACCACCAGTTTATATACTAGGTTTATTTTTGCTTAACATTTGATGTGAGACTCTTTTGACCTCTTCATATCTCTCAACATGTCCCTACAAGTAAAACTAAGGTTGTTTCCTTTGGTTGTTAAGTTGAAACTTGGACAATGGGTTTAACATCTCATTATTATTTTAAAAGTCCATGATCAAGAATTGGGTCATTTGGCTTTATTGCCCTGGTATATGCCCATATTGAATCTTGTTGGGACTCGTGACCGGTGAGTCGTCTGCACGAGCCTAACACATAAGTCGAGTAAGGTTCAATCCAAAATCAATTGATAATATGAGAAGTAGTCCATCAATTTATATACTTACACTTGTTTTTTCTCTCAAATTTCAATGTGGATCGACTATTTTAACCTCTTCCCATCTCTCACTAATAATTAATTAAATAAGGTTTAGCATTCTCCAACAAATCAAATTAGGTAATGGATATGTAAAGCATTCACTATTTGTTCGTCAATCCAATTAATTACTTCAGTGATCACGATTATATATGGGTCAATTGTTCTATCCACCGGCTACCCGTGAATAGTTTGGATGGATTGGATGATAGACGAGTGAGAACGCTATTGAGTTTTGATACACATCCTACATTTTGTTCACACATTAATCGTTCACATACATGTACTTCCTTTCACTGATTAGCACTAAAAGTTACAATCATTTGAGAAGATGATAAAGTGTGCTAAGAAATTATAGTATTTTCCATTAGTACTTACAAGTTACAATCATTTGAGAACATAATAAAGTGTGCTAAGAAACTAGTATTTTCAATTTGTATTTGAGGAAGTTATATAGTAACTTAGCCCTCCTTTGGTTAATATATTAATTAATAACCTAGGAAGTAAACTCGAGAAGTAAGATATTCTTGCATTTGGTTGACAAAAAAATACAGAAATTCAATCCCTCCAAAATGGAGAAAATTCACTTATATAGGGTTTAGGTAAGTTCAACTTTTATCATTTTTCATGTAATTTTTTTATATTTTTCTATTTATATTCCTGAGCACTAAAATTCAACCAAACAACGTTTTTCAATTCCCTCGAAGTGATTTCATAGGAATTCAATTCCTGGGGGTCCTAACTTTACGGGAATTGTACTTTCCACAATCAACCAAATGAGTTGTTAGATCTAGTTTGGTTCACAATTAAAAATCCCATAAAGTTTAAAACCCCCAAAAGTAGGATAATAAATATAGGTATTTTGTTTTTTTTTTTAATACTAAAAAAAAACTAGAATTTTGACTTTCCAGGAATTTCAATTCCTACAAAATGGGAGAATTCTAGTGGAATAGGTAAGTTGAAATTCCATTTTTAATGAAAAAAAAAATAAACTTCTCCCATCTATATTCCCTACATCTTATAAATTAACCAAACAACTTTTTAAAATTTGTATGAATTATAATTCATGAGAATTGAATGCATGAGAAGTAAATATCTTATGTTCAACCAAATAAACCCTTGTATATTTAGAGATGTTAGTTGGGGGCTAGACCCCTAACTAGCAAGGGTCTAAGAGGTTCAGGGGTGATGCCCTGACCAACAGGGCCAACGTCCAAGGGGTTAGCAATGGTTTATAAAGGTATTCTATGTTTTCAGTTTGGTTTTTGGAAAATCCTTAATGAAATCTCTTAGTAAGGATGTAACTAATTTGGTGAACCATGATAAATTGTGTGTGTCAATCTTGTTTGTTTGAATATGCGTTCTTTGGTTACAACAAACTGGTATATCAAAGCTATGGTCTTGAGGTTTGTAATCATGTGAGAAAGATGTCTGTTTTGAACATCAAGATTAACAAGCTCATAAGGAGGAGCAGTTTCAATTTCCGACAGATCAAGATGCAAACTTCACTTTATCAACAAGCTAAGCAATGGAGGCAGTCGTTGAGGAAGAAGTCGCTAAGATGACCACTTTAGAGAAGAAGGCGAAAATGATTCAGTCTTTGGTAGATCAAGATTTGGACTTTGATTTAGCAATAGGGCCTAGGGAGGTAGTTGTCGAGGAAGTAGAAAGAAGGTGTTGAGATAGCAAATCTAGAGGATAAGAGTGTTGTGCGCCTAATTTGCCATGTTTTATATTGACTTTTATATCGATTTTTGTATGCATTTCATACATTTGGGTTAGAATAGTACAGAATCTATGTAGTTTATGCTCATTTTCCAAATTTTGGAGTCTATACTAGTTTCTGTTTAATTTCGCAGAAATCGGACGCACTTTGGAGCTTAAAGGAAAGTCATGAAAACATTGGAGAAGCAAAGGAAGAGCACATGATGGTGCAGCTGGAGAAAACGTCACTTTTCACCATTCATCATTTTGAATCAAGTTCTGATGTCTTCATGAGAGTTGTAGCCCTCGAAAAGAGCTTTCCAACGCATACTCATATGTGTCAATCCGACAAACGAAGACTCGAAAAAGTGCGTTTCAAGAACGGAGCAGAATGCTGAAAGCTGACAGGACTAGTCGACGTCGGCTACTTTGGTCGATGTTGAGTACTTTTTTTTGTCGAAATCACCTAGTCGAGCACGAGACGAGTAGAAGATCACTCAAGGAGTACAGTTCTAGTCGACGTCGAGTAAACTACTCGATGTCGAGTACCCATGTCGAGTCCATGATGTAGCCGAGCTCGAGTGTCAGTGTCACGAAGAGAAGAAGGCCGTACTCGATGTCGAGTAACCTGGTCGACGTCGAGTACTATCCAGAAGCAATTCGAGCCGAGATCGAGTGGATATCCGAGCATGTGATTCCTTGCAAGCAAAGTCACGTGATATTCTATCCATTCAAATAGACCTGAGCCTAGGTCGGGCCGGGCCGGGCGGGCTTGGACTCGGGCTTCATCAAATTTTCAGCCCATTACATCGGGCCGGGCTTGGGACAGGCCCGGTTTTTGGGCCTAGTGCCTTGTCCAAGCCCGCCCTCATTGCCGGGCCGGGCCGCCCACCGGGCTAAGCGGGCCTAATGTCTCAAATTCATTTTTTTATCCGAAATTGAGCTAATTTAAATATAAAAAAAACAAATCACAAATTATACCAATACTTTTAAATGTGAGGCAAATATGGATACAACATTAGCTTACTAACCAATGGAATACAAAGTTATATACATAATGTAATACAAAGTTATATATATATATATACTGAAAGTTATATATACATGTAAACGTATATATATGTCATACACTTGCATTAGTTGCATATATACTTTAAATGTATATCTATGTTGAAATGTAAATGCGTGTCCCATACACTGTAATATATAATTTCAAATATGTGGGTGTGGACGTGTGAGTCTGTAAATATATATACACACTGTAAATACATATATATGTGTATCCTCGTTCCGCGTCCCGTTCCGCATAATTTTTGCGGGAACGGGTTCAGGATTTGCGGGATTTGTGCCCACTCCTAGAAATTATGTATATATATTTTTATTATGTTATATATATATAACTTATATAATTATATATATAATATTAATATTAATATATATTAATATATATATATATATATGTAACCGGGTCGGGCCTATCGGCTCGCTTGGGCTTTACCCTATGCCCAAGCCCAGCCCTCTGGGCCTACCGGGTCGGGCTCTTCGGCCCGCTTGGGCCAACTACTCTGTCCAAGCCCGCATATTTTCCCGGGCGGGTTAGCCCATGTTTGCTCAGGTCTACATTCAAATGAAGATCTATCAAGAGAAGGAAGATTTATCCACTTTAGTTTTATTTCCTTTAGGGATTTATTTGTTTTGTTTCCAAATTTAATCATTAAGTCTTTAAATAGATACTTTTAGATATAGATAGAGTATTCTTTCCTTGGATAGCAAGGATTGATTTCTATAAATAAAGCCCTAGGGGGCTGATTTTCAAAAATTCAAGCAAAGTCGTCTTCGGACGCAATAAGGTAGGAAGGAGAGAGAGAGAGAGAGAGGAGGAGGCGAGAGAGAGGGAGGAGGAAGGAGACGAACGGTTGTAAGTTCTAGTTTTAGTTTATTTTATGATAAAGTTAGTTTCTTTTATTATGTTTTGTTTCTAATTTCCCTCTTCTAGGGTTTGAGTGATCCCAACAATAGATATGTGTGTTTAATTTATAAATCCATGAATTTGTATGTCTTTATCATCATCTACCTATATGCTTAATCCTTTGCGAAAGTTGAGGAAATTCCTTATTCATGATATTGAAGCGAAAGTGATCTTATTATGAATTTGGATAGTAATTAGGGTTTATTTGTGAGAGCCGACTAATCCTAATTAAGAAAAGGTAGAAACAATTAGGTTTTTATGCGAGAGCCTCTATTACCTAAGTTGTTGGAATTTGCGAAAGTCGATTCTTGATATAAAGCATGCATCTTTATGTGATTTATGAGTTACATATATGTTTATTGTTGTGATGATCCCTAACCTTGGAAGTTTACACTTTTATTATCTTTGTTTTCGCTTAAATTCTACACAGGTTACCCAACATCCACCACCATTCCCTCTCCATCTCTCGACATCGACACACTATTAGCCGACGTCGACAGCAACCTAGCACCTCTTCCCGCTATCCCTGAACCCCAAAACACACTAAACCTAGAACCGCTGACTTCTCTCCTGAGGACGAATTAACCTGACTCCATTATCCTATAGCGGGGTCTTGACTACAAATTTATTTGGTCAAGAAACCCTCTCGTCAATAAGGCGCATTCCACCATTACAGAGTGCCTTGTAGATGTTTTCATCACCGAGGGCTCAAACGAAGAGACTATTGACGGGTCGTTTGCCAAGCATGTTTCCTTTAGCAAGTTACAACTTCCAATGTCGATCATTTGGATATATTTGCTGAAAATTTGTATCTAATAGTTTGCCCTCAAAGGGCTGGGTCAGAGAGAGTAGAGGAGATTCTAGTACATTTGGCAGTGAAGCACATCTGATACATCTAGCATTGCAGCGCATCTGATACATTACCACATGACATTATATTGCATTGCATTTGGTTCATTTGTCCTTACAATGCATTTGGTACATTAGAGATGATTCAAGACAATGTGGAGATTCTAGTATATCAAAGCATTGTCAAACGCGTCTAGTACATATATGAAGATTTAAGTCAATGTGGAGATTTGTTGGGATGACATGAATCTAATATGGTTTATCTTTAGGGATTTACTATTAAATATATACTCCCTCTGTTAATTAAAACATGTCGTTTACTATTCATGCACGCTTTTTTAGAATTATAAAAACTATATAAAATATTAACTTTTTTTAAAATTTGTTTTTATAAATTCAAACTTAATAGTAGTAAGTAGGAAATTGTTTTAAAACATTATTAAAAAAGTTAATATTTTATATAGTTTTTAACACCTAAAAAAGTGTGCGTGAATAGTAAAACATCCAGTTTTAATTAACGGATGGAGTATTATAATAGGATCTAGATAAGATATATGGATTTTCTTTAGATTTAGATTTACCCTTTTGGGCCTTTTTGATAGATTTTTCTTAGTAGAATTATAATTATGTAAGGCTATATAATCTCTTGCATGCATACCCTAAAGGTATTCAACACAATTCGTGTGAATCCTGACTGATTGATTGTAACCATTGGGGGTTCGGGGGCAAGGTAGGCGTGGCCACGGGTTACGGGTCAACCCGTGACCCGGCGGATCTGGGTTGACGGGTAGCCGGGTGGGGACGGGTAGCGGGTTAGGGTTAGGGTCGGGGGTTTTGCAACCCGTGGGTCGACCCGCCGGGTCACCCCGCTTTTTCAAAATATTTTTTTTTTGGAAAAATTTATTTTTAATAAAATAAATTTATAACATTATGTAAATTATTCTTAAAATAACTCACAATAATACATAAACTAATATGCAAAGTGCAATGTGAGACAAATAAACCTCATCCTTCTCCTTTTATAGAGTTGGAAGTCTTCCTTCCTTCCCCTTATTTTCAATGTGGGACAAAGGCTTTGTCCCACTTCGAAAATATGGAGTTAGAATGAGAAGGCATGAGGCTATATATATGTATCCCACTACCACATTTCTTTCACTTCACTTGTTTCCTACATTTCCTACATTGGAAATTAAGTTGGAAATGAAGTTTGAGAAATATATTCTCATATTTTTCTCTTACATCACACAATGAAATTATTGTGGATGAAAGAATTAATATGGAGATATAATCTTCCTACATTTTTAACACTTCATATCAAAGTGATAAAATGTGTTGTGAAGATAAAATCTTTACATATTATTTATTTATTTATTTTAATAGTCATTTTAAAAAAAAAATGATTTTTTTTTTAAAATAATGTAACCCGCCGGGTCAACGGGTCGACCCGAACCCGTCAACCCGTGAGATTTACGGGTTAGGGTTCTGGTCGGCCAACCCTGACCCTTGACCCGGCGGGTCGAACCCGTCGACCCGACGGGTCCGACCCGTGGCCACGCCTAGGGCAAGGCCCCCGAATCCAAGAGGTACAGGGACGGGGCCTCCGACCAACAGAGGTCAGAGGGCCAAGGGGTTCAGGGTTGAAGCTCCGACCAGCAAGGCCATGGTCCAAGGGGCTAATAATGGTTTAGAAACGGGATTCAATGTTTCTAGATTTATAGGTTTATCGTTTATTGATTAGTGTGGTACGACATATCTTGTAATTCTCGTTTGATTTCTGAAAATTCTTTAATGAAATCTCTCAATGTGGATATAGCCAATTTGATGAGCCACGATAAATTATGTGTGTCGATCTTATTTCTTTTCGTCACAACACAATTTCTTTATTGTAATCTACACGTTGTGTGATGAACTAATAATCCTTCCAGTATTATAAATACGCTTACGATAATATTTCTAATTTAAAAAGTAAACCCAATTGTTAACCTTTACAACTACTTTATAAAGTGTTGTAAGTACGTTACTAAATAATGCAATTTTTTTGGATCTGAAGTGGAAACAAAAATCTAAGAATGAGAAGTTGAAATGTTTTTGGCGGTTTTGGTGTAACGTGTAGTGCACGATGCCCGCTCCCGCGCTTGTTACCCTTTTTCACCGGTCACCTTTTGGTATCCTTTTGAAAAAAAAAAAAAAAATCTGGTCAATGGTCAATCTTCTTCTTTTAGACCATTCGTAACGAGTATAAAATCAATTAATAATGACGAAAAGAAGCATAGGTTTGACAAACTACAGAAAAAGAAAAGGGAAAAAGGGGAGAGACAGAGTAATTTAAGAACGAAAGATTATTCAACACGGCAATAACTAATCAATTAATGATGGAAATTAATCAGGTGGTTAGCTAAATGAGAAAAGAAAACCAACCAGCATACATTTTCAACTACCAACATGGTCCGTATATGGCAATTGGCAACTAAACTTCAAATTATTTTAGATTTATTTATTATATTCACAAGAAAAATACACACTCATAATAATTTTTAAAATTTAAAAACAAAAGTTAATTTAATTCATTTTTTCAACTTTAACTATATTATAAATCCTCTCCAATGCTAGATTATTAGACTTTTTTGTTTTTAAAAATATAAAAATATGTTCAAACTTGTGCTTTTCCCCTTATAAAGATTTGAGATTTATATTTGTCATTTTTTTAAGGTTCAAATGAGGATGCATACCTTGAAATATTCATCAATTTTTTAAAAATAATTTTTAAATTACGTTGGTTAAATAAATGAGATTAATAGGAATTTTGAGTTTATGAGAATAAAAGAAAATAAAGAATTTTTTTTATAGATATAGATAGTACATTGAAACGGTAATTATATAGATAGTGTCACAAAGCCAAGAAGTAACAAGAAGTAAGACCATACCAAGAGTCTTACGTAAAAATATGAGACTATCCGCAAAAGTCTTACTACAAGAAGCTATTAGATAGATGGTACCACTATGGAATGAGATCACATAAAATTAGAGAAAATATCCTACATACCAACTTGTTTACACCAACTTGTGAACCAAATGAGTTATTAGATAATTATAATAGAAAAGTCTACCTAAAATCTTTCTCAATTGAGAAAATAGTTTGGCAACACATTGATATTTTAGATTCACCGAATTATATAAAATTCTCATTGAAGTTTATGAGCGTTTTTGGAAAGATGTTTTAAATGGCTACAACTTTCATGAATTAAACATTCGCTAATTTTGCTCGGACGATCGCCAAAAATCTTAATCTTTAATGCAGTTGAGAATCTTGTCGGAAATGTGTTTATTGAAGACGAAATACAATCAATGAAGCCGAATAAATGGTGTTGTAATCAAGATGGTTATTTTAATAGATTTTGATGGTCTTGAAGGCATCTGACTCTTTGCCTTCCCGCCTCTTGGCTGCCCACCTCCTTTTCCATCACCCCTTTCATATTATCCGCTCATTAATGAATGTTTTTTTGCTGCATTTGAACTTTCAATTAATTAGTATGACTTTTCTTATATAAAGAGTTTGTATGCTCACTTAAAACCAGATAGGAGATGAATGAAAAAGTGTGTTTTATTTATTTATTTAAGATGATTCTAAACTATTGTTGGTTAGATTCTTTCGACGCCCTCTGAGGTGAGATGCCAAAGAAAAACTCGTTTATTGAATCCTTATCGATGAGATGCTTGTGAGTGATTTCGAAACAAAGACTCAATCATTTGAAAGTGAGATTCCGACATGTGAGAGATCCTTGTCTTTTATTTCCTATAAATCCCAAAAACTAGTCTCACAAAAATAGTTTTCGAAGCTCGAGATTTGGCTAATCGATCGCTCGGGGTGAAGGATGTGAGAGGAGAATTAGAGGATCGATCAAACTCATGACTTTAGTAAATACTACATAGCACACTAGATGTAAGTACAAAGCAGGGTAGACAAGCTTGAGTCGAGTTTCACGTCAAACTTTGGATCATGTTTTCAAATACATTTGACCATGCCTGAAACTTGAGTCAACTACTTTGTCCAAATCTATCAAACTTGAGAGGTCGAGGAAGTAGCAGGTCGTCCATGTTTCTTTGTATTTTTCCATGTTTAATAATGGCACATCATATTCAATATATACAAGATTAAGCTACATCATATCTTCTCCTTCTTTTGTTTTACTTCCCCAAATTTTGTGCTTGCTTGCTTTCCATAATCTGGTCTTTTTGTTTTTTTGTTGCGATGGGATTGATAAATGGTTGATTGGCCTGAATTGGCTCGTCGACCCTTGACCTGGTCCCAATCCTTTGGGTCCTTCAGACCGGACCTACACGGCTGAAACAGGTCAAGCTTGACCATCATACCTTGCTTGTTCATATTCCAGATTCCTTTTAGTTACTCCGTATTTATTTATGCCTTTTTCTAAGCAAAAGCTGGATTGGGCTGGGATGGGCCGGTCATCGTTGGCCAATTATATTTATGGACCAAGCCCATCCCATCAGTATGACCCAATGTGCAGAGGGGGAGGGGAGAAGTAGGGTAGGAGACGGAGAGAGTCAAGAGTAGGAGAGACAGAAATGGGGTTCGGAGCGTTTTGGGGAACGAGAGCGCTGGAGATAGTGAAGAAGCACGACTCCGGCGGCCTTGTTTGGAAGCGAATCAAGCTCACCTCCACCCGCAAGCTCAACGCCAAGAAGCGTCTTCTTCGTGTTTGGCAGGTCTCCCTCTCTCCTCCTCTCAAATAAGTTCATTAGGGTTTATATTGATATCACCTTAACTGCATTTTTCCAGTTTGTTTCTTGTTTGATTCGTTGTTCAACCATTACTTCCGCTCGCGGATGATCCATCAAGGTTTGGATTATATCCTGCCTCTAGTAGTGCCGATGCTAAAACCTTTTTTTTTGGAGGGTTTTACTGTATGCTTCGTTTACAATTCAATGTTGCCAAATCTATGCTTGTTTTTGCTGTATCATCGAAGAATTGTGATTATCAATGTTCCAAATCAGGTTTCTGTACACCTAGTTTTTGAAATAAGTGCTAATTTAGTCTTCCTTAACGTAATTCACTTTGGCTGCTGCGTCATTTTTAATCTGCGTTTGTTTTTAGGGTTCTGTGTTATCGGTTTTAGGGGCTGAATCCCCTTTCGTATCCATGCCAATGGTTTTGGGTTATCATTTTTTATATTTAGGCGATTACTTGCTTATTGTGTTTTAGTCATTGGCAATGTCATGTGAAGGAAGAACTAGCAGTGGCAATGTGAAAATACCTCTCATTTAAAATGAGCCTGGGTGTTTAATTGATATAGATAATATGCTGTTATGTACAATTATATTTTATAAAGTGTTGTCTTTAGCAAAATTTTGAGGTTGAGGGGTGGTTTTGCGTAGTATCTTATCAGATGAAATCAGGAATCAACACAAAATACTCAACATCGTGCAAACTCATGGAGTACCAGAGAGATTCAAGCAATTCTCCTGATCATAAACTGATTTCACTAAATTCACTGGGCTGATTCTTTTCAATAACGACGCAGAACAATATCAAGAGTGAATGGCTAATCCATTTATTTGTAAATACAATCCTCATTCTGACACCGTCTGTGTCTGTGACACTATCTCCCTTTCTCATAGCCTAACTGTTTCCAACTTCTTGTTGAAATTTTCTTTTAGGTCATGTGCTCCTCCCAATCTCTCTGGAATTCACTATCAATTTGTAATAACATTTTGGCCTCATTTTTACGTGGCAGTTGTTAACATCAGAAAAACTATATTTTAAAATTTTCCTTTTCCAAGCATGAGAAGAGCAACTGTTCAATAACACTCAAATTGTGCTGGTACCAAAATCTCTTCTTTATGTAACAATTGAAGATAACCAAATAGCTGTTGATACTTATTCTTGCTTAGTGATTCAGTTTTTTTATTTTTGGTTTTGGCATAGATCAGCTTACAAGATTGTTGTTGACTCCTAAAATTTTTGGTAATTGGTTTTCCCTCAAGCAGCTGAGAATTGTGATAACAGTTGATGATACTTTTCTAGTGATTTTACTGCCTTTAATAGCAAAAGGCAAAGATTACGAAATGCCACATTTTGTTTAGTTATAGCTTATAGAGCTCATCTCTCCATTCTTCATAAGAAAACACACCTTTGGATTCTTTTCATTCTCACAAAATGGCAGTTAGTAATTTGTTAAATAACTAAAAAATTTATGGGTCTTGTTGCTCTAGGTAACCTTTGTCTAACAAACGCCTACTGAAGTAACTTGGCTGCTCATGAAGCTTTGTCTAGTTGATTTGTTGTGTGCCATTAAGTGATTTTATCATTTAATCTTCAGTCATACTTATGTAACACAAGAAGTCTACTTCTATAATCAAAATTCAAATTGGCTGTATTGTTGGTTTTGTTGCAGAATGAGGCAGTTTTGAAGGCTTGTTCTGAAGCACCTGCACCTCCTTCAAAAACTAATGACTCTAATAGCGATGTGCCCAAAGCTGGAGAAACAAGTTAAGGTTAGGAATGTATACAATCGATGAGGAGTTTCATCTTCTGGCTGCTGCACGAAGCCCATCATTTTTTGCTATTTGATTTTATCGTTCAGCAACATATGTTCCAAGTATCACTGTATCATGCTAGAACTATTATTGAACTTTTAGTTGAATTGGATTTATTTTGACTAAATGACACTGCCTTTATATGCTAGCTACCACTTGTCTGATGGCTTTGAAGAAATAAGGGTCCATTAGATGCGACTGATTCAGGTGTTTGGCTTACCAAAATATTTGGGAATCATCCAGCACCATTGAGCTCCAGCACTGATGAGTAGGCCATTCAGAAGGGTGTTAGGTTTTGTGCTTGTTCCTTTGGAATTTGAACTACGGAATTAGGTCTTTCTCCTCTTCTGAATTTGCTTATGAATTTCTACAATTAGTGTTGTTTTCGAAAATGTATTGCAACAGTGGTCATTTGTTTATCTTGGAAACCTGATCCTGATTTGTTAATCTAACCGAACACAAAGTTTAAAGAATCGTTCAAGTCTTTGAACCCAGTTTCGTTGCATTGTACCCAACCTATATGTTAGGCTTAAAGTAACTCTGCCTAGAGTGTATCCCATGCTTTCTTGATTAAAATGAATGTTGCATCTTGCAGTAACTATCTTTCCTTGTTTCATTCATTTTTCATGTGCATATATAAGTTTGGTCACTGTTGCCTTGCCGTCTTATTATTGGTTTTGTGTTCCCATTGTCCATTACCACTATGTGATTGTAAAAAGTGTGGGTTTCATCTTCCCTCCCATTACCACTAGGAGATTTATCATTGATATAGTGGGAAATTGCTATTTGTTTTCAGCAATTTCGGGGTCTTACATCCATATGACATCTTAAATCCACTATGACTTGGTGGAATTTTGCTTAGTGCATAAAGCATTTGCGTAGCATAATATATATTATAAATTCTATAATATTTGTTACTTGGATTTTGGTTCTCCACTTGGTCATCTTTCTAAAAGATGATGGTGTCTATCTATCTGCCGGTGGGACAACAACGTCTCTTCTCTGTTAGAAGAGCCGCTTCAATCTCCTTTCATATGTTGGCGAAAACCCGTCATCCGATTCGAGTCTATGTCTGGAAATAAAGTCCGTACTTTGCCATCATTTCATACAAGTTTTAGTGGTCCAATTTGGGTGTATAATCCGGGCAATAATGGATGGATTTAGCATATCAAAAGTAGAAAAGTTTGCTTCCTTTTTCTCTTCGCCCTCTTACTGTTGGCGTTATGTCGTTATAAGCTGCTTATAAGCAATCTACCCGTTTTCGGCATTTCAAGTACACATTGAATAGAGGAAACCTTGAGGAGTGAGGCTCAATCAATAGAGAACTAGTCATCTGAATCTGTGGAATTTACAATGGTGGTATTTTGGTTTGTGCATCAGCTGACAAAACTGATCCTGATTGGCAAGTGGCAGGTGAAGATGAAGTGATGTGCTTTTGTCATCTCAGAAGATGTTTGTAAGAAAGAGATATATGAAGGAAGAGGGAAAGGTGAACCTCTCATGCATTCCCCATGTAACTCTTATCCTGTGTGCTGACTACTGATAATTGAAAATTGTATGAATAGATAACAAATAAATAAGATATGTGACATTTCTTTGTTTGTGGAGTGCAAGCAATAGTTTCCTATCATCTTTATCCTCTACTGGTCCTAGAGAGACAAGTATAATAGCCAAAGATGTACGATAAAGATTTGTGATACATACCAGTCCAATGACTATTTATTTGGCGGCTATTTTTTTCGCGGTTTTTGCAAGTGCATTTTGAACAAAAATATCGTATCGCAAAAGTAATTGGTATATTGCTCTAACCCCAGAATGACTCACCGGAAAGGACTTGTGGGTAGTACTCATAGGTTCCCGGTTCGAACTCCGGAATGACCGTTCTTTATTTACCAATTCAAGGTATATTGCTCTAACTTCGGTTATCAATCAATCCCATTGCATTGAATTTGAATGTTGAGAGTTTGTACATCTCACTATGTGTCTCTAATCTAATGAAATACTAGGCACTATAGAATAGTTGACAAATTGATAACCATTGTGAATTTGTAGCACAAATCACCCAACAAGACAAGACCCATCAAAGATTTATTGTGAGATTCTCAATTTGTCAATACTTGAATTGGCCGCTGCCTTTCTCTGACCCAAAATTCAATACCCCTTTCATCAACAAACCATCACAATACGGAGTAATGAATAACGGGGACACTTCGCTTACAGTACATGGATTTTATGCATCCACAGTTTGACGTGAGGAAACCGAATTCGTTGACTCAGGTCTATTCCCGAATCCATAACCTAGATCTTGCCTTTCTTGTAGGCAATTTCTTTGTAGGTAGTTCTTGTAAATTAGATCAACCTTCGCTTACATTACTTTTTTTTTTTCCGGGTGTTTTAGGATTAGAAGGAATCCGAAACAGCGTAGGTGCTAACTTGAATGTTAAGTCGGGAATGAAGTTGATTTCTTTGAAATTTCATCGATGAGAACTTTGAAGAGACGAAGGAGGGGACGGATAAGGTTTATATGGCTAGAAAGGAATGCCAATGCAATGCGGTAAGTACTATATGAAATTGGAATTGAATTGATATGTAAAGGGGACCATTGGATTCAGTTGTGTTTGACGCAACAGTATTTATACATTACGAGTACTTTATATACACAAAATAAGTAAAAAATGAGCACAAAAATGTGTGATTGTGACAAATGAACCCTTCGTCCGGACAAGGGCAAAATGACGATGGTGACGAAAAAGATGGGAGGAATCGGGAGGAAATTGAGACGTCGTTTTTACGGAGAAGCTAAGCAAGCACGGCGCCTAATGGGGTGTAGGGTTTTGCAAAATTGGAATTTGTCCAAACTCCAAAAACCAAACATGTGGGATTCATTTCCTACCGGTTCTTTGCACTTCTTACCCTTTACATTTCTCCCATCTGCTAGGCAAAGACGTGAAGGTAACATCATATTCAAGTTTTACTTATTTGGTACTTTCCCCCCCCCAATTTTTTTTAATGTGACTTCTACCCTTCAATGTTTATTCAAATTCACTTGGGATCTTTAGCGGGGTTGAGATGCTACAAATTTAGATATTCTTGCTCTCATCCGAAAAGATAAATCGGCTAGGTTTATATAAACTTTTATCTTATAAAAAAAAACCCATTTGGAATCTCAATTAAGGTCGTTGAAAGGGGGTCATGTACATATTCATATGTGGAATAAGTCTAATTATATATAAGTCGAACAAGGTTTCATTTTGTAATGAACTAGTGTGCGTTTTGTCTCGTGTACAGGAATATATTAATATATTAATTTAAAATTATATCTGTTATTTATATAAAAAAACATATTAAAAATATGAAAAAAATAATAAATCTAAATTACAATGTTAGAATTAAGCTAATAATGATCAAAGTGTGGATCGAAAAAAAGATCAAAGTGTGGATGAACTATAAAATAAAAATTAATCTAGATATAAATAATTCATTCTACCAAAAAATAATATAAATATAAATAAAATAACATTAATATTTATCTATTAATATTTTTGGTAAGTATAACTATGAAATAATTTTTATTTTTTTATCAATTAACTCAAAGATATATATATATATATATATATATATATATATATATATATATATATATATATATATATATATATATATATATATATATATATATATATATTGTGGATTATGATAACTTTCTTTAAATTATGATAACATATTATTTAATAATTCTTTTAGTGAGAAATGTTTTTCCTAAAATCAACCACAACCCTCTATCTAAGACACAATTCATAAGACACTATGCATCAATTTTTAAAAAAATCCACCAAACTTAAATGTTTTTTCAATATATTCAAATTTTTACGACGTGGGAGAGTAGGATAAACCAATAAATGAAAGGATGATTTGCATAGATATACCAAAAAAAAAGTAGCTTTGCAAAAATGTCAATGGGGGGTATAATTTGCAAGGAGGTGTCAAAATATCATTTTTGCAAATAAATTGGCCACCTTCACAACCGGTGGAAGGTAAAGGCTATAGGGAGAGAGGGAGAGAGAGGGTGGGGGGAGAGAAAGAGACCAATTTTAATTGTTTTAAACTAAATTTTAGCAATTTTTATTTGTTAAAATTAAAAAATAAATTTATTAATTTATTTTTGAACTTAATTTAATTTTATCTATCTATAGACACCCACTTTATATATATTTATGGAAAAAAAAAAAATTTCGAACTAAAGTTGGGTGTATATCGTATCTTGATCTCAATTTGGAGTATAGCATGGATAACCATTTGTATGGCAAAGATAACAATTTAGTTGGCACGGAAATTCACACAACTGGCAAGATAAACCAGAAAACCTGGGCAGAACCGACAATCGTTGCTCCAGAGATGAAAGGTAAAGTTGTCGACGTGGACATGGAGGAGGGGGCAATGCTCATAGAGGAGAGCATGCCGTTTGGGTCCGTCAGGAGCAAGATAATAGAGACAAGCAGGTACCCGTCTCGAGGATAGTTCCTTCGCTGGAAGCGTCGGAGGACATAAGCAAGCGCTTGGTGGTAAGGTGAAGAAATCGGTGTCTAGTGGGATAACTCTTCTTTTGCGTAGTCAAATGTAGTATTTTGTTAGCTTGCTTCTAACTCACTGACACTTTGGGGTTTTGGTGGTTTTGAATGTACATAACTGACCCTAGAAACAAACCTACATTACTCTCAAATGACATCGTCCATTGTAACATTAATGGTTTCAATCACAACATACTTCAACACATAGAAAGAAATTTAAAATGATGTATAAGTATAACTCATTGCGATGTATGCTTACTAGCCAGTAAATACTATTATCTAGCTAGTAAGAATGATGCCTTAGCCGATAAAAGAATAACACCTGACATATTTTATCTATCTCAGAAACTTCCCAGCCTAAGAATATCGGCCATTAAACCAAATGAAATTCGTTATAACACAACATTCACAACAACAATCCATAATGAATATAAAAAAGTGTCCACAAGATAACTTATCAGTCATCAAATACAAGTCATCCAAAAGGTGGAAACGATTAAATATTTAACAAGTAAACCAAACACTACGAAGTACTAAAGTTCCCTTCCAAAGAAGCTTTGAATGTCATCTTTGTGATTCTCCTCCTCAAAGTCCCGATTTCTTCTAGCACATTTGAGATCGGTGACGAGGCAAAATTCCTTGATGGAAAACCGGAGGAGTCGCCCCTGGAGCTCGTACCATGTCTCACACCTTTGAAATACTTTTCCAGAGGAAGGGCTAGTGTCGGTTGCACAAATATCACACGACACGACATGTTTAACATCACCAATACAAAAAGAAGGCCCTTAATCTGTCCGAGAAGTGATTACAGTTAATACCTTGTTGTTCGACGTCATCGCTACTTTTTTTCTTTTCAATTTTCTCATTGTCTACTTAATCTGTCATACAGGTGTTCAGATAATACTCATTTAAACAATAATCCTAGCCAGTATATACATATGTCTAGCCAATCAAAATAATGTTTATGTCAAAACAGATAACATTACACAAATGACACAATTACACAAATGTCACGAATACAAATGTTCACATATTCATATGTCCGACAAATACACGTGTTCA
The DNA here is from genome assembly GCA_037127255.1 of Persicaria tinctoria. Taxonomy (NCBI): domain Eukaryota; kingdom Viridiplantae; phylum Streptophyta; class Magnoliopsida; order Caryophyllales; family Polygonaceae; genus Persicaria; species Persicaria tinctoria. Next base: position 28,198,318 of record JBANSL010000016.1, on the reverse strand, counting down.
AATAATCTCAAAATGGTAACTGACACAAGTAAAGAATGAAAAAAACACCACACATACACAACTACACAATAGTGTCAACAATAAAAAAAACTTATGTAATACACATATGACAACCCTAGAAACAAACATACATTACTCTCAAATGACATCGTCCAATGTAACATTAATGGTTTCAATCACAACATACTTCAACACATAGAAACAAACTTACAACGATGTACAAGTATAACCCATTATTAGCATTATATTTTGAAGGCAACTAGTCACTAAACACCCCAGATCTTAAAATCCACAAAAAGTTTCCGATTTCCAAAATAATATGCACCCATTCCGTCTACCATTCACCTCCCCCTTTACCACATCCAACATCATTCCATACCCATCTCAGCAGGACAACAAAACACACACGAAAAGACACAACATCACCATTGTTGCTGGTCAAACAAAATCCGTGCCAGTAAAGAAAAAATCTGTGCCAGTAAAGAAAAAATGCGTGACAGAAAAATGTATGACAGTAAAAAATCAATGACGTTAACTATTTCCCCATTCCAAAATCCACCAATTAATCGAGATTTTGAGTTCAATTCAATCATGTTCAGACCTTCAATTTCAATTTCGTCTTCAGATCCCCGATGATTTCCATGTCCATTTGAAAATCACAACTTCCTCAATTTCCCCAAACCTTCCAACTCCCACAAAGTTAGGGTTTCAAAAAAAATTCAATCCGATTTCTCCCCAACCTGGCTGACTGTCTACAATAGGACAATCTACAAAATTTTCGACTTCAATAGAGGGAGGATGAGTACTTACTTGCTTTCTGCGTGGGCAGGGGATTGTTCTTCTTCAATTGCCTTCAATATTTCTCGGGGGGTGAGGTTTCTTCTTCTTCGAAACTCCTCCAAAGCTTCTTCTTTAATTTCTTCATTGTCTTCTCCCTTATGGAATCGCCTCCCGGGCTTCTCTCTCTGTTGGGTGGGCGGTTCGAACGGTGGTGGTTGGATGGGCACGGACCGGGTGGGTTCTAGGCTCAATGGATGCGCCGGAGAGAGAGGGTTCGAACGCAGGTGGTTGGGTGGCCAGAGGTGGCTCGTGGAGGACGGGGAACGACCGGAGAGAAGGCGGGGCGGTGAGGGCTCAGTTCAGCAGGAATGGTAACCTGTGAAAGGAGGTGATGACCATCGGTTATTTTTGTCAATGTTTGGACCTATTTGTTACTTTTGCAAATTTTAGAAGGGGGTATCATTTTTACAAGAAGTCCAAAGTTTTGGTATATTCCCTGTCATTTTCTCTAAATGAAATTATATACTCTTCACTTCCCAAAATGCATATAACATAACATATTGAAACCGAATCATAAATATCTTAATTAGCAATGCAAACTCTAGCACTCACCCACGATTAGTACGGTTGTTATGAGGTTGGTAATGTAACGATATAATATGATTATTGATAATTAATCGAAACTGGTAGCCAACCATTATAACTTATAATCATTTTAATACTACCCTTGATACATAAATTGCGAGATATATCTTAATGGACCAATTTGGATACAAGTCATATTCTTTCGGCCACTTAGCTAACTATACTAAAAATAAAAAGCAAAGGAAATTGATAAGGGTTGAGGGATACCAATTTCACAAAATAAGTTACCATATATATGTATAATGTATAGCTCCTCTTATTGTAACAACCCAATCTGGATTGATCAATCACTCTCTCTCTATGATTGTGGCCGGTGAACATGCAATTTGGATCACTATAGACTATGTAGTTATATGAATTCAAGAAATGGGTGACGTGAAGAACTCCACTCCATCCAACACCCTCTATTATAAATTTAAGACGTCCATTCTTGCAAGAAAACTATGGTCGGCAATTGTTTTTTTTCCCCGGCCCCTTCCTTTTTTTTTTTTTTTTTTTTTTTTTTTTAATGTATTAAAAGGAAAACCACACAAAACTATATTTTTTTTGAGGTTAAAGTCAGCGAGGGGATCCATTTCAATCTGATTGTTTGAAAGACTAAATGCAACAATTGTTCACAAATTCATAAAGATGTTTTATTCAGATGGTATTGTTGGAAAGGGTGTCCCAGAGATAATCTATTTTTTACTTTGATAGTTCATTTCTTATTTCATTTGATGATTTTTAAAATTATTATATTTGTCCGAAGTAAAACTAATTTTAGATACAAATAAGTATAACATTTTAGTAAATGATAGTCGATCAAGGATTTCGAGTTTGAAATTGGATTGTTAGATTTAGTTATACCTTTTGAGGAGGTTCATTATAGTATGACAGACTTGCTTAATTTTACTAGTTTTTTTTTCCACTTGGTGTAGATGTTAATATGTATGTTAGTTGTGTCATCTTTAAATTGTAGGAATCTTTTATCAGATTTTTGTTGACAAAGTAAGATTTTGAAATATCAGACAAAGCGTTGTCTGATAAATTGAGAGGTCGAGGATAACTCGACAAATAAAAGACCGTCAAAAGAGAGATCAACCAAGCAGAAATCAAGGCAGACACAAGAAGGCGGTAGCACTGACGAAGCTCCAAATTGAGAATGAATCTCATGGTAAAGACGAAGGTGTGGGAAGTCAAATACTACTATAGTCAGGGGCAGTTCATAGGCTTGGCAAAACGTGTAATTGCACAGGGCCTCAAATTTTTTGGGGCCTTCATTTTTCTTAAAGCACATATATATATGTATACTATAACAATTTTTCTATCATATGCCTCTAAGGCATAGGATAAGGTTCTCATTTTAGAAAAAATATATCCTTAATTAAAGTGCATTAGTCAAATTTTAAATTTGATTCCTATAGTCGTTTACTTTAGGGTATCTTTCCTAATTAAGGATTTTATCCTATGTCATATGGGCATAGGATAGAAAGACCATTAATATATATATATATATATATATATATATATATATATATAAAGAAGTAATAAATGATTTGTTAGCTCAATTTTTTTTTGGTGCAATGATTTGTTAGCTCAATTAACACTAGGCAATGTGCACTTTTCCCACTTTCTAAGTATAGTTGTGTTTGAATCCCATTGTTCCCATTTTTCTGCCTCAGTCCCTTGCCCCTCTAAAAATGTTTTTTTTTATAATACAAAAAAAAAACAATTGATATTTAGAGCTCGTTTGGTTGGCAGTCTAAAAACCCAGGAAGTAGAACTTCACAGGAAGTAGGAGAAATTCCTGTGTTTGGTTGCTGTTTTTGAAATAAAAAAACACAGGAATTCAACTTCCTAGGAAGTTGAATTCCCCCAAAATGGAGGAAGTTCACTTACCTAGTCTCCCCTAGGTAAGTTCAACTTCCCCCATTTTTAACTTTGAAATTTCCATTTCCTGCATTTAATCTCCTAGAATAAAAAATCAACCAAACATATTTTTAGAATTCCCGTCAATTGGATTTCCCGGGAATTCAATTCCCATGAAGTAACTTCCCGGGAATTTCAATTCCTACATTGAACCAAACGAACCCTTAGTAGTACAAAGTGATACCTCTCAAACTAGATTAATCTCCACTAAAGACAAAACCATAATCGATTCAAGTCATTCGACCATTACAATCGACCTTTAACATTTACTTATCTATTTTTTTTCTCGCATGAGGTCGAACACATGACTTTGTATCTATGAGAATATCTCTTTTATTGGTATCATTTTCCCCCATTCAATTAGTAATAGAAAAGGTCTCAACATATAAGTTGTACAAGATCTCAAAAAGTAACGGACCAACCCTGACCTCCGCTAATGTTACCTAGGTGGAGAAAAACGCTCATCTCTTGTTGCCGGGATGGCTCACTGGAAAGGACTTGCGGGTAGTACCCGAAGGTCCCCAGTTCAAATCCCGGATATGGCCGCTCTTTATTTCCAAATTCAAGGGATGGAGACATACGCCTGACTCACTATCGAGGTTAAGGCTAGTAAGCTCGACTCTTGTATGAGTTTTAATTTTCAATTCTTTTGCGTAAATATTACCCTAATATTTATGGCATATGGTTTTCTTTAAATTATGCATTTTCTTATGCAACTACTTCAACCTGTTCTAAATATATAAGGAAAATGACTCAAAATAATACCAACTATCAAATGTGAACAAAAAATAATACGAACTAAAAAAAGTCTCCAAATAATACAAACTATCCACTTATAAACAAAAAATAATACAAACTTTAAAATCAACTAAAAATAATGCAAACTATGAACTTTTTACTCAAAATAATACAAACTTTTGAAGTTGGACTAGGAGAAGAATCAAAACAAAATATTATTTACCAAAATAATAAAAACATGTGTATATAGACACGCTTTGCACAAATTCATCCCCTTTATTTTTAAATGCACAAAACCACTATTTATTTATTCAACTTTACAAAACAACCACTTTTTATTTTGAAATTAAATAAAATCCCTTTTACTTTATCCATAATTATTAAAAAAAACCATATCCTAGAATTCATGTAATTTTGTGTAACTTTTAAAAATTAGGGTTGTATAATTGTATTACACAAAGTTGGACAACCAAATAGTGGGTTTGCTCTATTTAAAATATAAAAAGTGGATTTATGTACGTAAAGTATAAGTAATTATAGATTTTTAATATAATTTTGATAAATAAAATTTTGTTTTGACTCTTATCCTAATTTAAGTTTAAAAGTTTGAATTATTTTAAGTCAAAATTTCATTGATTGTATTATTTTTGCTTTGGTTGATTTTAAAGTTCGAATTATTTTTGGTTTATATAGGTGGACAGTTTGTATTATTTTGAAACTTTTTTTAGTTCATATTATTTTTTTATTCATATTTTATATTATTTTGAATCATTTTTCCTATATTTAAAAGGGTTTGAGATTTTTTTTAAAGAATAAAATACCACAATTATGTGGTCTTGTGTATAATTTGATCATATAATAAAGGTTGCTTTGTGTATTGTATATATAATTTAGGAAAAATGACCCCAAATAATACAAACTATCGATCGTGAACGGAAAATAATACGAACTTTGAAAATCACCAATTAGTATACAAACTATTGCGTATTAAATCGATTTCGATACGAAACCATTTCCGACCAAATTTCCGATGACCGGTATGACATGGCAACTAGACTTTAATTTTTTTTAATGAGATGGCATGCCATGTCATTATATTTTTTTAAATGAATAAAAAAAATGGATTTGTGTGAATTTGGGGATGGACTGGAACCCTAAATTCATCATCGACATTGAGCAGAGAAGAAGCTTCAGTTCGATCGAAACCTATCAAATTTTCTGGAAAGTTCCGCCCAAAACCTGTCGGAATCTCGCCGGAGATTCGGTTGGATGAGAGATTCAAATACTGGATGCTTTGCCCTCCAAATTCAGCCCTAAGCGAACCATTAATTGAATTCGACGACAGATCCAGGACCCGCACCCGGTCCATCCCGGTCGGAATATCGCCTGAGAACTTGAGAAGTTACCGCTCCTCACTGAAATCACAGTTAAGTTACCGAACCAGGCCATTTGACTCGGTAACTCACCGGAAAGCCCGTTGTTCGATAGGTTTAGCAACTGTCGGTTTTGGAGCTGCCGATTTCTTGCGGGAGCATGTCGGCGAGGAGGTTGTGGGATAAATCAAGCACCCGGAGCTCTGTGGCGCAGAAGAAATCAGCGGGAACAGAGCCATTGAAGGAGTTGGAGGATAAATTGAAGGCCACAAGAATCCTCCCGATCATATGTCTTCTCCCTGTCTTTTGGTTGAACTGAGAGCTTCTTCTCTGCTGTATGCTCAATGTTCATCGATGATGAATTTAGGGTTCCAATCCATCCCCAAATTCACACAAATTCATTTTTTTTATTCATTTAAAAAAATATAATGACATGGCATGCCATCTCATTAAAAAAAATTAAAGTCTAGTGCCATGTCATACCGGTCATCGGAAATTTGGTCGGAAATGGTTTCGTATCGAAATCGGTTTAATACGCAATAGTTTGTATACTAATGGGTGATTTTCAAAGTTCGTATTATTTTCGGTTCACGATCGATAGTTTGTATTATTTGGGGTCATTTTTCCTATAATTTATCATAATTTTTAAAGGGAATTTTACAAGTTTGGATATTAGGAGAAAACTAATTATAGAGATATGTGTTTATCATGCAAAGCCCTTTAGTTTTATCTTATGATTGTGTTATTAGTACCCTTGTAGACTTTGATTTGCCGAGTGAAAAATAAAAATATCGTGCTATTATATTGGATGAAATTTACCAAGTGATGCTCTTTCGTTTGTTTATATTAACCAATTAATAAAATATTATTTTATATACTTTTTACATCATTAAAATGTATATATAAATAATATTTATTTAAAAAGAAATGAAGGGAGTAAATTAGAGAAAATCTTTCTATTTAACTATTTTTTGTGTGGAAGAACTTTCTGTTTAACTAATGCACGTAATATATGAATATCCCTTAATTGTGTTTTCCTTAGCTAAAATAGATTAAAAATGTGATTAGCAAGACATCAATGTAATTGATTAATGCTTAATCCAGTCATTAATGCCGGCCCTTTCATGTCCAAAGTCCACGTGGCAACCACCGTGAGTCACGTACGTCTCACTCATAAACCTCGTCTTTGTCTTCACTACGGAGTATTTGTAATTATCACATTACATCGTATCTTCATAAGGTCTACATCTCTTTTCAATTCAACATCTAGTTACACACATTTTATAAGATAATAAAAATTATATTTTAAAAAAATTTATATAGATATAAAATTACTAAAAAAAATTTAAAAATTTATATAATTTTAATTATTCTAAATAAATATATGTAAATAATAAACGACATATTTTAATCACTAAAAACCAAGTACTTGCACCATAAAATAATACACCTTAGTCAATTCCAATTTAATTCTCCCTCCAAATCATAAACAAATGTGTTGTTTTAGATTTTTAAGAGTGTTTCCAAGGAGGTAAAATTAAAAATAATGAGAAGATTTAGAGAAAATATGCTGTATGACTTCATTTTTTTAAAATTTTTTTGACAAGGAAATAATTCAAGAAATCTGGGAAATCGAGAGACCGAACGGAATAGGCTAATAGACTAACCGTCATGATATAATCAGACAAAGCAAATACAAGAAAAAAACCACAATACAAAAGATCTCGACAAACAAGACCAGCGGAGAGACAGTCGAAGGACACCAAGTGAAGATTGCGAATGCCGCGAATATGGGAAAGTCAAGAGACTGATACGACGTCACTTGTATGACTTCAATGGTAAGCTCTTCTATATGTATCTGTAAAATAGAAAAATCTGAAATAATTTTTTTTTTTAATCTAAATTTAGAGAAAGACGAAGTTCTCCAAAATTAAATTATTTCTCAATACCTATGCAAATTTGTTTATAATTATTATCAATTTGCTTTCTCAATTCAATGAGCAATTGTAGTTAATTTGTTTGTAGTTCAAATCATCTCTCAATTTGCTTCCATTGCTTCCATTTTTCTCACTTGTTTTTGCATTTGATTGTTGTATTTTTTTTTTTGGATTAGGCATTTGATTGTTGTATTCAATTAGTTGCTGAACATTCGATTCATTCATTAGATTTTTAGCTGATATTGATCTTTTTTTTTATGATTTGTTATCGCAATTGATTGTTAGTTGCTATCTATCAATTTTGTTCATTCAATTTTTAATTGTTATCGATCAATTCAGTTAGTTGTTAGGCATTTGATTTTTACATATTTAATTAGTTATTACAATTGATTTATAATTTGCACAAGAGTTAACAAAACTAAAAAGAAACCCCCTGCATGCTAATTATTTCGGGCTCTCAATTTATCAGACCCTGGACGGGCATTAGCCCGCCTTTGGATAAAAAATTTATCAAACCCTGGTGAAATGTATTTTATTTCGCATCCTTGCCTGTATCCACCAAAAAAAGCTCACCTTACTTCTTTTTTTTTAATCATTGAGTCGAGTTGGTTGACATAAATCGATTTATCTAGTTCACGACTTTTACCAGTTGAATTATGTGCTCGAGATTTACCATCATATATGAATTCCTCATCATAAAAAGACACTCATAAATATTTAAATTGGTTTAAAAAATAAAATATTTTTTAACTTCAAATAAACTTTTTATAATCTTATATATAATAGAAAATGTGTCTTCATCATGTAATTGACTCTTGAAAAAAAAAGTTCATGTAAAAAACATCCATTTGATAAAGGAAATCTAGTATAAAAAATCTCAAAGATATGCCAAATAAAATTATATATATATATATATATATATATATATATATATATATATATATATATATATATATATATATATATATATGCAAATATTTTAAATATGAATATATTATTATAGCCGTTATTATTATCAATACAATTTTTAAAACTATAATTTTATGAATTTCATACAATTATTTACTATTTACTCTACAATACCTATAATATATATATATATATATATATATATATATATAGGGAAGTTTTAAAATGTAAAAAGTACTTAACGTGTAAAATTGGCTTAACGTGTAAAATTTTGGGTTGGGGCGCGCGCGGGTCTGATTTAAAAAAACTGAACCGGATCCGTTTCATTAAAAAAAAAGCCTGAACTGAAAAAATAAAACACGCTCCTCTCTTTGCTCGTTGATTGAAGGCGCAAGGTAGGGCGAGGGAGCGGCGATGCCGGTACAAGATCTGGATCTCTCCGTTTACCCATCGCCTCTCTGTTTCTTCGACCTCGGAATCTCCGATATCCAGATCGAAGATGCGGAAGAGCCACAAGCCATGGATCTTCTCTCTCATATGTGCTCTCCTCTTCTTTGTCGCTCCGACCGCCATTACTACCTTCGCAAGCTCCACCACGTCACCCCACCCTCCCTGAGTGAGAAGAGAGCGAGCGAGCATGGGATTCGGAGCATTGGCATCGAGAGCCTCGGCGTCGGCGAGGCGAGGAGTTCTCCAGAGATCTTCTCTCCCAGTCACCTTCGCCCGCCCCATCTTCTCCACCTCCGACCTTAAGAGTCCCGAGGCCGCCCAGGCCGATCCCACCCCAGATCCGCCCCCGGCTGCGCCCCGTCATCCCGTCGCCGGTGCCAGGGCTCACTTCGCTAACCCTGAGGACGCCATCGAGGTCTTTGTCGATGGCTATGCTGTTAAAATCCCCAAGGGATTTACCGTTTTCCAGGCCTGCGAGGTCGCCGGCGTTGACATTCCTAGGTTTTGCTATCACAGCCGCCTCTCGATTGCTGGTAATTGCCGTATGTGTCTTGTTGAGATTGAGAAATCTCCCAAACCCGTTGCTTCCTGTGCTATGCCCGCTTTGCCAGGTAATCTTGTTTCATATCGATCGATCTCTTTCTTCTTGTTCCGTGTATGTTCTTTTTGATCATTTCTGTCAGTTCTAGGGAAATTGATGTACGGGATAGTTTCAGTGTTCTGTATTCTGGGAATCAAAGAGCTGGATCATAGTAGATTGACTGGTTTTCCTTCTGGTTCTTATAAACCTCTTAACTATTACATTATCAAGTTAAAGTTTCCAATGAAATTTTGGTTGATTTGTATTATGTAGTTTTCTTTTTAGGTTTTTTACAATGGTTTGAGTGGAGTGAAAAAAGATTGGAAATTTTGTCTATTTCAAAATCAAAGTGAGATAAGATAGGCTGATTTCATTTTTGCTTTTTATCGGTTTGTCAGCACTGCTGGATGCCTCATACTGACCCGTTATAAGGTACTCATTCTCAGTAGCATCAATTTATGAGAATTTTCAGAACTTCTAGGTTTTGAAAACTCGACCATTATTTCCTCCACCGGGCTAGGTTTTTTAGTATCTTCAACACCTTGCGCTCGCTGTATGGCGGTCAATCAGCATACTATTGGGCAGAAGGAATGGGTGCCTGGAGATCAGTTCTTTTCCCCTTGCAACCTCTGTGTTTGGTAAATTAATCACTTTGAGAATGTTAATATATTCTCTCTTATGATTCTGAATCAGAAAGGTAAATGACCCAAAGTTAAAAGACACAATATGTACCCAGGTTCCCCCCCTTTTTTTTAAACAAAGGTTTTAGGTAATTAGGTTTTATGTAGGTGAATTCCTATTCATCCCATAATGGTACGGAAGTTCCAATTTCTTTTGATACTAATGCAGACTGGTTGATATGCCCCTGTTTCTGGTATGAACGTATCAATTGAAGATCCATGCCGAACACATCGTGCATTCATAATATTGAGCTTTACACGCTGTTATCTTACTGGCTTATTTTCTGTCAATCTCAAAGTTCCGCGTCAAGAATCAATTCAACTTGTCTTCAATGAAAATAATGCTCTGCACTTTCTCTGTGGCTGATTTATTGCCTTTCATATAGTTCTTAGAGATAATTTGAGATTTCTCCCCCAAATGTAGGCATGAAGATTAAAACAGACACGCTAGTGGCCAAGAAGGCACGGGAAGGGGTGATGGAGTTCCTGCTAATGAATCATCCACTGGATTGTCCTATATGTGATCAGGGAGGTGAGTGTGATCTTCAAGATCAATCTATGGCATTTGGATTTGATAGGAGCAGATTCACTGAAATAAAAAGATCTGTGGTCGATAAGAACCTGGGCCCTCTAGTGAAGACTGTGATGACTCGGTGTATCCAGTGTACAAGGTCGGTTTGTAATATCGCACTGTCCTATCTTTTCTATTATATTTCAGGGCCATTTTGCCTGGCATTTGTTCACTTGTGTAATATTTTTTTTACTCAGTGCAACAGAACAGGATCAATTGAAAGGAACAACTTTGAAAATCTCAATATAGGGGGTAGAAGTTGCTGGAAATCTTCTCTGAAGAAGCAATCGGAAGTTGATTAAATGTGTGAATTTTAAACATAGAATTCTTTTTATCTGCTTTCCTAAGCTTTCTGATTTATTGATCTAAAAGTTTGTTAAAAACAGCCAAATTGACTGAAATTGATGATATGGTTGTGTTGTTGGGTTGATTTGGAGCTAATTTCATGTTTATAGCATTGTCAAATTGTTTGTGAATCATGAGCTAATTGAATTTTAGAATTTTATTGCAATATGCTTTAGGTCGATTAGGTTCTTCTATTTTAGCATAAAAATCATAATTTAGCCTATTAGCTCAATTGGTAGAGCAATGTGCATTTGCACAAAAGATGTGGGTTCAAATCCCACATAGGTTACATAATAGACAAGAGCGCAACAATCGCAAATTGTTAATCATGCACGTTATAATCTAAGTTATGCACTTTTTAACCTTAATTATGCACATTTTAATCTTATTTATGCACTTTAATTTTAAAAGCTTATACGTAAAAAAATCGATTTCAAACTTACATCTATCAACCTAAATTATCCGAGAGGTGAGCCCAAACTCTCAAAAGTAAAAAAAAAAAACAAAATTAAAACATCGATTTCAAAAGCATATCTTTTGACTTATTAATGCACATTATGATCTTACATTTGCACAATTGTATTCTTAATCTGCACAATTGTATCTTACTTTTGCACAATTGTAGTTTAAATTTGCACAATTGTATCCTACTTTAAATTTGCACAATTGCACAATTAAAGTTGCACAAATGCACTTTACAGTTGCACAAATGCACTTCACAGTTGCACAAATGCACTCCATAGTTCCACAAATGCACTTCACAGTTGCACAAAAGGTATCGAAGATGGGAAAAAGTGCATTTACCCATAAAATTAGACATATTTACCAATTTACCAATAAATTAAACATATTTCAATTATAAATTTTTATAATTGAAATAGGCACATTTACCTATTTACCCCATAATGAATTATTTGTCTGCACAAAATAAACTTATATTTGCAAAATAAGATGTTATATGTGCACAAAAGCAAGTTATACTTGCACAGCAGAAAGTGTTACCACGAAAAAAAAAATTCTGGGCAAAAAAAAAAAAAAAAATCGGGCCCGAGAAGGGGGGCAAGGGGGGGCAGACATTCTACTAATGAAATTAGGCCCATTAGTCATTAAATTAGGCCCATTAGCTAATTTTACGCGATAAGCAAATTTTACACGTTAAGGAGTTTTTACATTTGAAGTAAACCCTATATATATATATATTTAATATACTTTTTTTTTTACTTTTTTGGTGCTAAAGGAGGGCAAGCCCTTATGTTTTATTAATAGAGAATATGAGTATTAATTCGACCTGTTCTGCCCAGAGCCGAATACAATCCAACATAAATACATTCAGGAGGATCAACAAACTGAGTAAAGGTGCCATCAAGCATGAATGCGAATTTTGCGATATTGTCCGCCTCCTTATTAGCCTCCCTTCTTACTTGTGTAACAACCACGTCCCATTGTGTGTCTTTGATGATTCTCCAGCATTGATCAGGCATCTATCGATTGACATAGCTAGCTCCCAGTTCCTTCTAGTCGATTACACACTGTCGCACTATCGGGTTCAACTATCAACTTCTCAATGCCCATGTCTTTCGCTACCTTCAGGCCGTGGTACATCGCCCAAGTCGTCGATGTATTTTTTGTACACCGTCGAGTTTTTTACTTGTAGGATTGGAATTTTCATCATTGTCTAAAAATGTGGATTGAATGATCGAGCAATCAAAGTAAGAAAGAACGAGAACAAAACTAGATGAACAAGGGAGAAGAAAAGCTGAGCACAACCTGGTGTTTCACCATTGATGAACAAAATGAGAGATTGTTACCACTTGCTCTGCCTGACGTCTTCACTCTTCTTTATACACACAGAGCTAACACACTAAAGGCGAGAACAAACCTCCACCATACACGTGTCTTTTCTTATTCTCTTAATTACACAAACATACCCAAAAAGCACACAAACTACCCTTATTATCCTACACTCTCCTTCAAGCTGGAGTGTGAGAACAAATCAAGAACACCCAGCTTGGGAAAGAACCGATTGAAACTGCCAACCGTGGTTAGCTTTGTGAACATATCAACAAGTTGAAAACGGGTAGGCACATACGAGGTCACCACATGCTTGGAATGGATCATTAACGTTCTCACTTGGACCACTCAAAATATCAGTCTCTACCTTAGTGTTGAAGACACGCACATCGTCATCAAAAACATGCACCGACGTTGTGACATCAACATGTTGGAGAAGCTTCATCTGCAGGCAAGCAGATTGTAAACGCGAAGCTAGAAAAGCATAAAAGAGAGCATCACGTGCAGAATAAACACCGAGGCCCCCAAACCTTAAAGGCAACGTGGCGAGCCTCCATTGCCAATTGCCAAAACCCGGTCCAAAGGCAATGATAATACGTTCCAGAGAATGAGGAAGAGAACAATCAAACTTAAGCTGAGCAGACTCGAAGGCACGAGGCGGGCATGTACGGAGAGCAAAATAAAGTTTTCAGACCCCGGTACAAGCACGTAGCAACAATAGCTCACATTGTGGGTCACCAATCTTAGCAACCTCATCCATAAGCGCCATCATTTTGTCCACTCTCTTCATCACAAACTCACTACTGAACACATAATTAACACTGAAAGGTCCACCAAGAAGCTTAACCCCTTGCAGCGGCCTAGAAATGTTAGGTGGAAAAACACTAGCCAACCTACTCCTTGGGTCATCTCTCGGCCAAAAGACTTCCGTTTTATTAACATTGAGGTGCAAACCATATAACTAGGTCCATCCTCAATAATCATCTACAGAACCTTACCCATGACCAAGGTATCTCCAACAATAGTGTCGTCATCCAAATACCAAGCCTGGAAACACACCTGAAACGTGTCCTAGATTTTGCGCACTAACAGATGCAAAACTAAAGCAAAAAGTAGAGGGCCAGGAGGATCCCCTTGTTGCACCCCTGGCAAGACCATAGGATATGATCCACACAGTACAACCTAGTTGGATTGGAGTAGCAAAATTCAACCCAACGAGAGATTGCAAGACAACGGGTCCGGACATCACGGATCATAACTTATCGGTCAACCAAATTGAATACATTTTAAAGTTCACCAACAACATAGTAAGACTCTCTTCATTACCGCGCTTCTCAACCAAGTGATTCATAGCATGGAGAATGGCCTCACCCCCACCCGGTACTCCCACCCCAAACTGGAAATCATCTAAATAACCACCCAAGGAATGACTAATCAAGGAAGCACTAACCTTGGAAACCAAACGCCTCCAGACCGTACCCACAACAATGGGGCGAATACCTCCACCAGGCTTGATAAGCGGTGTGAGAGGCGCACTGGCAATGTACTCGTCTAAAACCTTGGGACATATCCCTTCTAGAAAAAGATTAACCACACAGGTGATAACATCAACCAACTCATCAAAAACAGCAACCACTTCCCCACTCAAGCAATCCATAAGATGTTGAGCATGCAAGCCATCTCTACCACACGAAGTACCATGAGGAAAACTCCTAATTTTGTCCAAAACAACCTCTTTAGATGAGAATAAGTTATGGCGAGAAATTGGGTATTAAGTACGGACGGTGATTGAGAGAAAGGATGTTTGGTTTTTAACTCCTCAAGAGTAGCACTAGAGTACAGGGCAATGCCAGAGAAGGAAAGGACCCTGACAGCAACAGTGTAGTGCCCGTCACAAATCTTCCTCTTACATTGCTTGACATTACGCTCCGCCAAATCAAGGTTTTCCTCACCTACCTCTGACAAAGCAGGGGAGGGCTCGACAAGAGTATCCAAAACAAGCTGCATAGTAGTGCTGGGCTCACTCCAAGAACAAATAGCCTTGACTATACATTCCTCCTGCAACCGCCACTTGTTAGCAGACCTAGATTCATGGCTACTCCTCGGGAAAAGGTTTTGAGGATACACGTAGGAAACACCAACAATCTCACCCACCCTCCGATGTCACCCGGATTGCTGATCACCTTATCAAGAGCTCCTTTCAGCACCCGAGAAAATCCAAGGCGACACTTAGGGGGAATAGATTTCACAGTGTGCAGCCTCTTGGAAAAGATACGGTCGACCAGATCAACGTCGAAAGCGCACTGCTGCACATCCATCAAAATAAAACAACGATCAAGTTACAACGGAAATGAGGTAACTTGTGGTATGGCAAAGTCATAGAGCACAAATCTAACCACACCATCATCGTAATCAGGGGTGTACAAACTTTGAACTATTCCCATGACGACGTTTAGAGCGAAGAGTATGCGTTTTGAAACATACCCCACACAACCAAATCCCCATCCTCTTAAAGGTAGTTTCAGCCTCAGTGAAAACAAGAACATTAGAAGAAATAGCATCCCTAGTCGTTGCTTGAGCATTCCCCATACAATGACGATCCCTAAGATATGTGATCAAGGATGTCTTGGTAAGCCCTTGGCTACCATCGTCTTGGCACCCATTGAGACCCACGAACCGGCAATGAAACCAAACCGTAGCAGTCAGCATCGACAAGCAAAAACAAAGGACACCCAACACATGCTAGTCACTGCTCGAGACCCAACACTAGCAAAAACAACATCAAACACACCTCCACACCAGCAAGGAAGACAACAAACAACCCCACACCAACAACTAATCAAGACCCAACAAATTAACACCCACACAAGCACCTGATCAAGATTGCAAACAAACCCACACCACCACAACGTCATTGACACAATACTAAGACGCCGCTACCGCAAGCAAAGCAACACCAACTATCGGAGAAACAGCAAAAAATAGCCCGACGTCGATGAAGGAAGCCGGATACAGAAAGGAAGGAAGACAAACCTAAAGAGACGCCACTCCGACGACGATGAAGGGCAACGGCAAAGAGGCCTCAAAGACGACGGCTCCGGGTGTCGGGATCCGTCGGAGAAGACAACATTGCCCGATTGCCAATTGCCAACCGCCTTATACCGCCTTGAACCACGAGAGGAAACACCTGATCCGTCCCGCTCTTACCCAGGCTCTGCCGAAGAAGAAACCCCTCCACCCAGGCCCCGAGGTTGAAGAAGCGTCGGCTCCGACCTCAGGTACGTCGGCTCCGGCCGCCGAGAAGCCCCGGAGAGACGACCTTCACCGTTAACTTCCTGATCGCCCGATCGCCAAAGCCCTAGCAGACCCTTATTATTATTATTATTTTATTATTATTATTATTATTATTATTATTATTATTATTATTATTATTATTATTATTATTATTATTATTATTATTATTATAACTTTTATTTAATAACAATTTACAAGAAATTAGTGGGTAGCCGAGATACTATCTGGGCACCCACTCCCTTAGCGATAACAAAGCTTAGTCTAGTAAAAATATAAGTGGCAGCCCGAGCCCCAACATCCTGAGATACCGAGAATTTCTGAATCCGCTTGATATTATTATTATTATTATTATTATTATTATTTTTTTTTTTTTTATTTTTTTTATTATTTTTTTTATTTTTTTTTTTATTATTATTATTATTATTATTATTATTATTATAAAAATAATTACATACTACAGGAAATTAGTGGGTAGCCGAGATACTATCTGGGCTCCCACCCCCTTAGCAATAACAAAGCTAAGTCTAGTAAAAATATAAGTTGCAGCACGAGCCCCGGCATCCTGGGATATTGAGAATTTCTGAATGCGCTTCAGCAAGGCAACAACATCCGTATCCAGCTCCCCCAAGGAAGAGAAGGAGAATGGTAGGAAACCATACCCAGCTGCCGTGTACAAATCCTGATACTTGACACACTTCGCTGAGCAGCATCAACAACAACACGTCCGGGGATAAAATCAGACACTACAGACTGAGTCAAGGGTGAGGATCCCGTCAGATCAACACAAACATCTCGCCCCCTGTCCCACGAATAAAGAAGCAAATCCGCTGGACGAAGAGGCTTATCGTGCCTATCAACCAAACCGATATCAACCTCCTTACCAGCAGAAATCCCAGCTCTGAAACAGATATCCAATAAGGTGTCGCGCACGAGGTTATGCCGATGTTTAATGCCCACAGTACCAGCGCAGGACACAACATGATCTCCATAGACATCACCATCAAAGACCCAAGAACAAGCCGGACAAGGCCTAGACACCGCAAACAAAGGAACACCCAGTCGATAGCTAAGCACACTACGATAGGTCCTTCCATTCATAGTCTGTCCCAGCCCAGAAATAGGAACTGTACGCAACCAATCGGAGGAGTGAGCACCCTGCTGAGACTTCCACAATGCCACCTGCCGCGGAGTCAAAGAGAAAACAGAGTCCGATGTAGAAGCAACCTTCGCGAAATATATATCTGCCAATTTCTTCATAAGTTTGGGGGCAGCGATTTCACTAGGATTGCGTAGAAGATCAGAACCCGTAGTCTCATTAAAAGCGTGGCAAGCATCATCAAAAGCGGGACCAACAGCAATGATACCAGAATGACGTAGAAGCTTAGCCTGCAACTCAGCAGACTGCAATCGAGACGCCAAAAAAGCATAATGTAGGACATCCTCAGCAGCATACACTCCGAGCCCACCAAAATGAAAAGGGAAGGTGGCAAGCCGCCACTGCCAATCCCCAAACCCAGGCCCGGACGCAGTGACAATACGCTCCAAGCTAGAACGGAGTGCCACATCAAATGAGAGTTGGGCCGACCCAAAGACACGCGGGGAGCAAGTATGCAAAGCAAAGTAAAGCTTAGAAATACCCGTACACGCTCGGAGTAAAAGCAACTCGCACTGTGGATCATCAATCCTCGCGATAGAGTCCATAAGCTCGATGGTCCTAGCCACCCTCTTCGCCACAAGGTCACTACCGAAAACAGGACACGCGCTGACAGGCCCACCCAAGACTTTGACACCACGCGAAGGTCGAGCAATAAAGGAGGGGAAAACACCAGGGAGCCGACTCTTGGGGTCTTCTGTAGGCCAAAAAACCTCGGTCTTATCCACATTAAGATGAAGGCCAAAGCGGGGACCCTCCGCCATAATCAGATCTAAGACCTCCCCCACAACTAAAGTGTCCCCAACAACAGTACCATCATTTAAGTACCAAGCCTGCAGACTCAGGGAAAAAGAGTCTCTGATCTTGCAGACTAAAGGATGCAACACCAAAGCAAACAGTAAAGGGCCTAAAGGATCACCCTGTTGAACCCCTCGACAAGACCATAAGCTATGCTCCCTATAATACAGCCGGGCCGGACTAGAGTAACAAAACTCCACCCATCGTGATAAAACAGGGCAGTGACGACGGACTTCCTGTAACATAGACACACGATCAACTAAGTTGAAAGCATTCTGAAAATCCACCAACAACATAGATAGACCCTCCTCACCACCACGAGCCTCAACAAAACGATTCAAGGCATGCAAAATAGCCTCTCCTCCACCACATACCCCGACCCCAAACTGAAGACCCGCAAAATAACCGGACAAAGAGGGACCGACCAAATAAGCATCAACCTTAGAGACAAGGCGTCTCCAAATGGTGCCAACAGCAATAGGACGTATACCTCCATCTGGTTTAACAAGCGGCGTGAGCGGAGCACTAGCAATATACTCACTCAGAACCTGTGGGCAGCGGCCTTCAAGGAAAAGATTAACCACCCGAGTAATGGAGAAGATCAAATCATCTGAAATAGCAACAACAGCTCCACCCAAACAATCAAACAGATGCTGAGCACGGAACCCATCCCTCCCACATGACGTACCACGTGGGAAGCTCCGAATCATATCCAAAACAACGGACGAAGAGGCAACAAGAGGGTGGTGATCCACAGGCAAGGGTGGCAAATTAGGAGACGGAGCAGTGGGGTGCTTATCCTGCAGGGCCGCAAGAGTGACATCAGAATAAGGGGCAATACCTGATGAAGAGAGCACTCGAACCGCGGCAGTGTAATGACCATCACAAATCTTCCTCCGACATTGCTGAAGGTTACGCTCACTCAAATCAAGTTCCTCCTCCACACTAAAAGAAGGGGGAACCTCCGCTAAAGACTCCTGCACAAGCTGCAAACTGCCACCAGGCACACCCCAAGCACGGATAGCACTGACAATACACTCCTCCTGACGCTGGCGCTTGACGGCAGCCCTACACTCAAGATTGCTTCGTGGGGAAAATGTCTTAAGTATACAAAGAGGCATCACAAGCAAGCGAATCCAGCAGGAAAGGTCGCTCGGAGAGTCAGCCACACCATCCAAAGCCCCTTTTAAAACCAGAGAAAAACCTAGGCGACACTTAGGAGGGATGGATTTCACGGTGCGTAACCCCATCGAAAACAAACGGTCAAGCGAAGATATAGTCAAACCAACAGGCACATCCCCAACATCAGCCAAGGGAACTGACAAAGACGGAGCTGAAGGCCTGGGAATATCATAAATAATAAAACGAATAAGGCCATCACCACAGTCCGGAGGCGCCACAGAATCATCCTGACTATGCCGACACCGAGCACGAAAGGTATGAGTTTTAAGACAAACTCCACATAACCAAACCCCCATACGCTTGAAAGTCATCTCGGCATCCGAATAAATAGTCAAACTATTAGAAAGAGTTTGACGGGTAAGGAACTGAGCATCACCACTACAATGTCGATCACGGAGGTGCCTGAGCATGGAGGTTTTAACAAGGCCTCTACCACCACCATCAAGGCACCCACAGAGACCCACAAAAGGGCAATGGTACCGAACAAGACCAGGCATGAATCGGTAATTTCTAAATCCCAACAAATAACATGCAATTCAAATAGCAAGCTAGCAATAAAGGAAGCCAACACATTCAGGAAGGTATAGTTTGGCCACCTCCAATCTAAATCCCACCAAATAACATGCAACTTCAATTAAAGCAAGAATCGGTAATCGGCAACAACCTCGGCAATTAGCAGCAACCAAACTTAATTAACAAAGCTCCCACCGATCAATTAGAAGACTCCAGGGGTCTCGGAATTGATCAAGAACAACAATCAAGTACCGGGTAACGAACAAGAACGATCAAGAGCAACAGCCCAGGCAAGACACGAACGATTGAACAAGACCACGAGAAGAGGAACAAACCTAAAGAAGCCACCAGGGAGGGTGAGACCACCAGCCACGAGTCGCATTCACCGGAGGGGACGCTTAGAAAGACACCGGGAGGGCGCCCATTGCCATGGTCGGACGCTGGCCGGAAGGACGATTGGCAATCGCCCGATCGCTTTTATTATTATTATTATTATTATTATTAACTTTATAATTTAATATTGCAACTTGTAACATATTATAACATTAATAACTTTTTTTCATTAACTATTAACTAGAAGTAGGGTAATATAATAATTTTAGTTTTAAAAAAAATTATTAACTAACAATAAGGTAATAATTTTAGCTTTTAGAACTATGTAAATAATCCACCGTTAAAAATAGCGAACATGACCCGTTGGGTTGCCCCGAACCTGTGAAATATGGGCCAGGATTGAACACTTCATGACCCGTAAGGCAAGTGGCGGATCCTAAAATTGTTAGTTGAGGGGGCGGAAAATTAAATCCTAATTTTTTTTAAAACAGTCATCAATATTATGAATGTGTAACTATAACATAAATATAAATCGTGCACACTTTATTTCGTAGTGTTCAAATATTTTAATATAACATACTAATTTTAAGTTTTCGAGTTTATTTAAAGTATTGAGTTAAAGAAGTTTAACAAATGATAAATATAATAGAAGTATTGGTAAACGATGTGGAAAATAATTTATATAGATCCAGTCTTGAAACATTTATAACTTTTTTACTCAGGTGTCGGATTTGAGCTTATAATATATCAAATCGAAACTATCGACAAAAGGAACATATATATTAAATTTTATTTTTGATTGAGGAGCAACTGCCACTCCCGACTCCAAAGAGGATCCGCCCCTGCGTAAAGTTGTAACCCAAAACGATCAACCCATAATGGACACGAACCTGAGGCAATCCGACTTGATTCCAACTAGCCTGGCCTGTTTGACAGGTCTAGTTTTACCGAATAGATAGAGTAACAAACAAAAATTTGAAAACACGACGAATTCATGGAAACTACACTATGAGTTGAGCGTGACAAGTGCGCACACAGCGAAGACATAATCACACATCGTTCCGTGTTCGACACTTGATGGTAGACTAATCCTATTGAATTTGACTATTTAATAACTTAATTTATTATGATACGCACCCTATGAGTTGATTATTAGGAGATAAGATAACCATACGTCAACTATAGTGTATCATCGATCATTAATTAATTAATTAATAATTAATTACCTTCTTGTTTCGGGCTAACTTTTTTCCTGAAACTTAATTAATCCCTGTTTATGTTATGATTCAGAGTATTTACATGAAAAAAGACTTGAAATTTCGCCGTGTCTTCAACTTCAATCAATTTAGGGATCGATTAGCAATTAATTAATTTGCAGCGTCCATTGACCCGAAGATGAACTAGACGTGTCGCTTTAATTTTGCTAGGAGAAGATCGAGGTTGAATACATTGGTCACATGTTCTATTAATATTTAGAGTTAATTACACCACATAAAATTAACTTTGTCAATGGTAGGGTTGATAATATCACGAGATAATTTGCATTAGGTTTGAAATTTTTCAAAAATTGAATCTAACAAGGTAAATTTGTGAAATAGTCCACGTCAGGTAAAATGGATTTTTTATTATTATTATTATTATTATTATTATTATTATTATTATTATTATCAAACTGTTATTATTATTATTATTATTATTATTGTTGTTGTTGTTGTTGTTATATAATAAAAAACATATTACAAGAAATTAGTGGGCAACCGAGATACTATCTGGGCACCCACTCCCTTAGCAATAACAAAACCAAGTCTAGTAAAAATATAAGTGGCAGCACGAGCCCCGGCATCCTGAGATACCGAGAATTTCTGAATCCGCTTCAGCAAATCTACAACATCCGTATCTAACTCTCCCAACGAAGAGAAGGAGAAGGGTAGGAAACCATAACCAGCCGTCGTGCACAAATCACGATACTTGGCATACTTACGCTGAGCGGCATCAATAACAACACGACCGGGCACAAAGTCAGACATCCCAGACTGAGTCAAGGGGGAGGATCCCGTCAGATCAACACACACATCCCGTCCCCTGTCCCAGGAATAAAGGAGCAAATCCGCCGGACGAAGGGGCTTACCATGCCTATCGAGCAAACCGATATCAACCTCCTTACTGGCAGAAATCCTAGCTCTATAGCATATATCTAATACGGTGTCGCGAACGAGGTTATGACGATGCTTAATGCCCACGGTACCCGCACATGACACAGCATGATCGCCATAAACATCACCATCAAAAACTCGAGAACAAGCCGGACAAGGCCTAGGAACTGTGAACAACGGAACACCCAGTCGATAGCTAAGCACGCTACGATAGGTTCTCCCATTCATAACCTGCCCAAGCCCAGAAATAGGTACTGCACGTAACCAATCAGAGGAGTGAGCACCCTGCTGAGACTTCCATAATGCCATCTGTCGCGGAGTCAACGAGAAAACAGATTCCGATGTAGCAGCAACCTTCGCGAAATATATATCTGCCAATTTCTTATTGACCAATTACTATTATTATTATTATTATTATTATTATTATTATTATTATTATTATTATTATTATTATTATTATTATTATTATTATTATTATTATTATTATTATTATTATTATTATTATTATTATTTTATTATAAACTTGCTTCTATTGACCAATTACTATTTACAAGAAATTAGTAGGTAGCCGAGATACTATATGGACACCCACTCTCTTAGCAATAATAAACTGAGTCTAGTGAAAATATGAGCAGCAACATGAGCCCCGACATCCTGAGATACGGAGAAATTCTGAATCCGCTTAAGCAAAGCAACCACATCCGTATCTAACTCCCCCAACGAAGAGAACGAGAAGGCAATGAAACCATAACCAGCCGTCGTGCACAAATCCCGATACTTGACACACTTACGCTGAGCAGCATCAACAAAAACACGACTGGGCACAAAGTCAGACATCCCAGACTGAGTCCTATGACATCATCCCCTAAGTCAACAATAATAGAAAAGGAAAACGACATAAAGTGATACCCTTTGTCTCCGCAAACCTTCTCATACTTTTTCCTTTTGTTTTCAGCCGCCACCCTGGTCGCCTTACCCGGGATAAAACCTGAAAGACCAGAATTGCTAAAGATAGAAGTACCCGTAATGTCGACACAAGTGTCTTTTCCCTGGACCCAGTTGTAGAACAAAATATCAACCGGACGAAGCTCCACTCCCTTGTTATCAGCCATACCAGTAGCCGCCTCTTTATGCACAGAAATCCCGACCTTTAAGCACTCATCATACAAAGCATCACGCATCATATTATGACGATGTTTAACACCGATGTCAGCAGCACATGCAAGGGCATGATCTCCCCATGAATCCAAAATGCCTTTCTCACAAGCAGGACATTTGGATCCAAGCTGGAACAACTCAATTCCAAGACGATACTTAATAATAGACCGAAAGGTGGTGGGGTTCATAACCTGACCAAGACCGGGTATAGGTGCAGCTTTTAGCCATTGCTGGGCCATAGGGAGCTTCATGTTTGCAATCAGAGCTTCTTGCCTCCTAGTAAGAGCAAACTCCATCATGAGGTGCTTGTCGACATGTTTGTAATAACAACTAGCCAATTTCTTCATTATACAGGGGGCTGGCTGCATCACAGATATGTCCAAGTCATCCTTACCAATGACATTACTCCACCTAGAAGTCGCTAATCTGAAAGCAGACCCATCACCAAGCACTCCAGAAGCCCACAAAATACCATCCTGCAACACACGTGATTGGAGCCTCGAAGCAACAAAAGCATAATGTAATGTGTCAGCAACGGTGTAAACTCCAAGCCCACCGCAATCGATAGGCATAGTAGAAAGGCGCCACTGCAGAGGGCCAAAGCCTGAACCCCCAAGCGTCACTATATGCTCAAGTGACGCCCTAAAAAAATAATCAAAAACACCTTGTGCATCTATGAAGCATGAAGGCGGGGTTGTTCGCATCGCAAAGTAGAGGCGAGAGACTCCCGAGCAAGCACGCAGAGCAATAACTCACACTGAGGATCTTCCAAACTCCTGATAGCCTCCATTAGGGCATTGATTTTCAAAACCCTCTTCAGCATCAACTCATTACAAAAGGAAGGATCCAAGCTAACAGGCCCACCAATAAGTTTAACCCCTCGCAAAGGACGTGAAATATGCTTAGGAAAAACTCCAACTTCCTTACAGTGTGGGTCCTCACTCGGCCAGAATATTTCTGTCTTATCAATATTAAGGTAAAGTCCTAGGGTCGGGCCATCCTCTTGAATAATGGACAATGCTCTGCTAACCATCAAAGTGTCTCCAATTAGCGTTCCATCATCAAGATACCAAGTATTAAGCTTCAGCTTGCAACTATCCTTAACCTTACAGATCAACGGATGTAGTGTAAGCGAGAAAAGAAGAGGTCCAAGAGGGTCACCTTGCTGAACTCCTTGACACGAATAGAGGACCTGATCACCGTAATATAAACGAGCAGGACGAGCATAGCAGAACTCTACCCAATAGGCGTTAAAAAGGACACCTATGGCGAACCTCCTTGATCATAGCACTACGATCAACCAGATTGAAAACATTCCTGAAATCAACCAAAAACATAGTCAGGCTATTATCATAACCATGAGATTCCACTAGTATGTTAACCGCATGCAACACCGCTTCTCCACCACCGAAGACCCCCACCCCAAACTAGAGCTGGCAATACCCGACCCGGCTCGAGAAAACCGATCTGATTAATCCGACCCGAACCCGTCCGACACCCGAATAATTGAAAAAAAAGTTTGGATCCGAGACCGACCGACCCGATCCGAGTTAAGCCCGAATCCGAAAG
Source organism: Persicaria tinctoria (assembly GCA_037127255.1). Classification (NCBI taxonomy): domain Eukaryota; kingdom Viridiplantae; phylum Streptophyta; class Magnoliopsida; order Caryophyllales; family Polygonaceae; genus Persicaria; species Persicaria tinctoria. The sequence continues at coordinate 28,173,458 of JBANSL010000016.1, read as the reverse complement.
CAATCCGAACCCAGTAACAACCCGAACCCGATTATATCCGAATGGACAGACCCGAAATCAACCCGAAACCCGAAATTGCCCGACTCGAACATATCCGAAACCCGAAATTACCCGAACCCGATTATACCCGAAATAACCCAAACCCGATTATATCCGAAACCAACAAAAATCTTACCTTTTTCCCCTAAAATACTAAAAACAACCTAAGTATTTGATTACTTAATAATGGATTGTAATATTATCATACATATAGTATAATTAAATATAATTTTGTACACCCTCCATTAAAAAAGTCACTTTTTAGCATTTTTTAAGACACCAAAAAACTACATAAATATCAATTTTTTTGGTCATTTTTAAAATTTCGTAGTTATGAGAAATAAATATGAAATTAATATTGAAAAAAAATATTTTATATAATTTTGAGTTTTTTTTAAAAAAAATGTTGGAAAAACTTATATTTTTTTAACGAATATAGTAGTATTGATTAAGAATTGATAAACATTAGCTTAATATATATAGAATGATAAATAACTCATAGGTAAAAAAATTGATTTATTTTATCCAATATAATTCTTCCGGGTTCGATTTCACTGAACCCAATTCGACCAAAACTGTAGTGATTGAAACCCGATTAACCCGAACCCGAAGACCGAAACCCGATTCACCCGAATCCGTTTAGACCGAAACCCGGTTCACCCGAACCCGTTTAGACCGAAACCCGATTCGCCCGAACCGAATAGAACCTGAAAACCCGATTGTATCCGATAAAATAAGGCCCGAATAAATCGACCCGGACCCGATCAGACCCGAATTGTCATAACACCCGACATCAACCCGAGTCCGATATGACCCGAAACCGAATAACCCGACCCGAACCCGACCCGACTCGCCCGATTGCCACCTCTACCCCAAACTGTGCATTTTCTAGATACAACCCAAGGGTTTTACCAGCTGAAGATGCGGCCACTTTCGACACCAATCGCCGCCAGATTGACCCAACAGCAATGGGTCGAATCCCCCCACCCGGCTTAAGGAGAGGTGTGAGAGGGGCACTTGCAACAAATTCACTCAAAGAAGGCGGGCATCGCCCGCTGACAAATAAATTAACCATACTCGTTATAGAGTCAGAAACATCCTCAGCAATCGCCACAGCTGCACCACTAAGAGCATCCAACAAATGTTGAGCACGTAATCCATCTTTCCCACATGACGTACCCTTTGGAAAACTTCTTATCCTGTCCAAAACTAAACTCCTAGAAACCTGCAAGGGGTCACTGACAATAGGCACAAGGGGCATGAACGGTGCTAGAGAGGACGGATGTTTATCAGAAAGCTCTCTAAGAGTATCACCCATCTGCGGAGCAACACCTGAAGGCGTAAGAATGCGAATGGCTGCAGAGAAAGGCCCATCACCAATCTTCCTCTTGCATTGCTTAATGGCTTGTTTTTCCTGACACCTTTCTCCGCCCCTAGAAGGGGCATCAAAATTACCAGACAAAACATCAAAGACAAGATGTCGAATACCCTCTGGCTCTCTCCACACCCGAATAGCCTCGGAAATACTATCAATCTGCAGGCGCCTCTTCAGCCCCGAACGATTTTCTGCACTAGTTTTGGGCTTGTATCTATGCAGGATACAAAAAGGCATAATAAAGAGACACACCCAGGCCGACACACTAGATGGATAAGATGTAACTCTGTCAAGGGCGTCCTTAAGAACTCTTGCAAAGCCCAATCTACACTTCCACGGGACATTCTTAACTGTATGCACATTAGCCCTAAACACCCTCTCCAATTACGCAATATCAAATCTCACATTCAACGCAAGATCACCCTGAACATCCACCGGATAGATATCAACCGACGAGCTACCAACATCAATAACAAGACGGGGCAACACGTGAATGAAGAAGGCAATAGTACCGTCGTCAGACAAAGGAGCTTCAACAACGACTCCGTCATGGAAACAATTCTTGGACACGGTGTGGGTGACACAACAATGTCCGCAAAACCAAAGACCAAGCTGCTTTAGAACTGCCTCAAACTTATCGTAAATATCAAGATTGGAACCAAGAAGTGCTTTGAATCCGAGCAACGTATCACCGCTAAGATGGATATCTCGTAAAGGCCTAATAAAATAAGCCAGGGTGAGACCCTTACCACTACCATCTCTACATCCATCACACCCAACAAATGGGCAATGAATCCTCACCGGTAAAGCACCACCGGCACCTCTCATTCAACCCACAAAACAAATTACGGAACTAGCAAGTGGAACTTTAATTAACCACAAACCCACCACAAAGTAGAAGATGCAATACGATGAAACCTTAATTACCAAAATCACCACAAACCTTAATTACCACACAAACCAATTACGACAACAGCAAATGAACCTTTAATTAATCACAAACCCACCACACCGAAGATGAAGCAGCACCATCCAATCCTTAATTAACTAAGCAACGAGCACGGAAAGTCAGGCACCAAGATGAAGAAACGAAGACAAACTTGAAGAGATGCCCCTCCCCAGAGCCTAAACCCCAGCATCGATGAAGAGCCACGACGATGAGGCCTCAGAAACGACTGCTCCGAGCGCAGGGATCCACCGGAGAAGCCCGCATCGCCGATCACCCCGCTGATCGCCAAACACGATCGCTTTGGCCTAGCAGAGCTAAGTGATGAAAGGGGTAATGTAGAAGACTTTGTCCATATCCGACCTCATCCATCATCCACTTAATTATTTGTCCATTTACATCAATTTATCTTTATTATTTTTATTGTTAGAATATCGAAATCCAATTTATAATACAAAAGTTTAAGTTAGTTTTATACCCTTCCTTATAGCCCATCAATTTTTTTTATCATTTTATAATCAACTTGGGATTGTGGAAGAGATACACTCCTATAAGGCTAAACCAAACCTCTTTACAAAATTTGACAATTAAAAACTAATTGCTTTTGTGAGATTTTTCGACAGGTCACGCGTGGAACAATACAACTTTTTTTTGATATAAGATGAAAATTTGGGTGTAGCCAACCGCGATTAAACCACAACTCAATAATGTCCTTACGGACGAAATCTTCGATCTTCGCAGGACAACGCACTCTAGTAAAGCATGAACACAACCCAAGAGTTCAGAATCAAAAAATTACACTTAAATAAACTAAATTTGTAAAAATCCAGCTTTATTGCCAGATCTCGCTTTAGCAAGCCACCAACTACAAGTGGCAATCAGTTTTAAGCTAAGAGGAAAATGATCATTCAAAGTCGTTAATGGAAAAAGAAGGTTTCTTCATTTAGGGTTTTCAGCCACTACTGCCCATTCATTCACTCTTACCAAAAAGACGGAAGGAAAGTAGCTTATATAGTCATTACAGGACAAAAGACAGCTAGCTAAGTGGTCCTTGCAAAGAGCCTTATTTTACAGAAAATAAAACTAAGGACGTATGATGCAAATAAGGGAAATATGTTTCAATACCCCCTTCTCAAGTTGGACTTGGGTGATAATTGACAAGTCCTAACTTGCCAATGAAGAACTTCAGCTGCTCCTCACCAATTGGATTTATCATCACGTCTGCTATCCGGAGTCCTATTCGAATGTGAGGTGCATGTATGAATCTTTTAAGGACTTTCTCTCTGATGAAGTGGCAATCCACTTTGATGTGTTTTATTCTCTCATGGAAGACCGGATTAGTTGCTATATGTATAATGGCTTTGCTATCACAGTGTAAGGTAATTGGTAAAGGCACATTGCCAAATAGATCATGAAGCAATCCTTCAATCCGCACGAGCTCACTTGTTGTCTTGGACATGCTTCCATATTCAGATTCTGCTGATGACTTTGACACAATTTGTTGTTTCTTGGTCTTCCATGACACAAGAGAATTTCCAAAGTAAACACAGTATCCTGTGAGAGACCTAACACTATAGGTAGAGGCTCCCCAATCTGCATCACATTATCATGTGATATCATACACTGCTTCCCTCTTCATGAACATGCCCAATTCAATTGTATTAGCTAGGTACCTGATTACATGCATCGCAGCTGCCATATGAGGTTCTCTGGGACTGCACATGAATTGTCTTAGGTGTTGGGTTGCATATGATAGATCTGGTCTTGTGAGATTCAAGAACAAAAGTCTTCCCACAAGCCTTTTGTACCTCTATGGCTCAGTAATAGGAACTCCTATCTCTGGCGACAGTTTCAATCCCTTTGGCATGGGAAATCCACTTGCCATGCATCCTATCATACCACAATCTTCAATGATGTCCATGTTGTACTTCCCCCGATGAAGAGAAACTCCATCAGATGTCTTGGTAATTTCAACACCCAAGAAGTACCTAGCCATACCTAGGTCCTTAATAGTGTAAGCTTTGTGCATCTCTCTCTTTATCTGGTTGATCTCATCAAGATCATCCCCAGTCAACAACAAATCATCTACATATACCAGAGCTACAACATATCCCTTTGGAACCTTCTTGATGAATAATGAATAGTAGTTTTTTGATTGCTCATATCCATGAGACACCATGAATTGCGACAACTCTGAGTTCCACTGCATAGAGGCCTGTTACAGGCCATACAAGGACTTTATCATCTTGCAAACCTGCCCTGGTTTGACATCATACACTTCTTGTGGCATCATGTACACACCCTCTTCAAGATTTCCATGCAGAAATGCATTGTTTATGTCTAATTGAAAGACATACCAATCCTTCTTGGCAGCCATAGAGAAGATCAACCTTACTGTGGCAAGCTTTGCAACTGGTTAGAAGGTATGCTTGTAATCCTTCCCTTCTATCTGATTGTATCCCTTTGCTACAAGCCTAGCTTTGTATCTCTCTACTGATCCGTCTGGCTTATACTTCACTTTGTATACCCACTTGCACCCTATTGCTTTTTGATCAGGTGGCAAGTTGGTCATAATCCAAGTTTGATTCTCTTCCAGGGCTGACAGTTCCTTATTCATAGCTTCTTGCCACATGCTATCCTTGACATCTTGCCTGTAGGAGGTTGGCTCAGTATGGTAATCATTTTAGCAAAAGACATTATGAAGTCTTCTGAATATATGGATAGTTCTCCAAGGACATTTGCTAGAAGGATGTGGACATTTGGTCAGAATTTGTGGGTAAGGTAGGACAAACAAAGTCCTGTAGTCTTGATGGTTTATTTATGGGTCTAGATGATCTCCTTAAGGGAGGAAAATCATGTTGGTTTAGGTAAGGATTTTGGGGTATGCTCTGTGGTGATGGGTTTCTCCAAGGGGAGTGTGTCACCATGGGTTCAGTGTTTTGAGATGGTTCAATTTGGGGCTCAATATTGAAGGATTCATTTGGACTAGAAGGGGGTGAAGGATTTTGATTTGTGTTTACTGGTTGATAATTCCAATCCTCATAGTCACTTACAGGATTGACAAGAGGCAAGTTGTCTTGGTTATTCTTTTCTTCACTGTTATGGCTTCCATCCTCCTTGAAAGGAAATTTCTCCTCATGAAAGGTAACATCTCTACTTATCAAAATCTTCCCAGTTTGACAATCCATTACCCTATAGGTTTTCTGGTCATGAGGATAATTTAGAAACACACATTTTCTTCCTTTTGCAGCAAATTTGTCTCTCACTGTCTGATCCAGTGGAGCAAAACAAAGGCATCCCACCACTCTCAGTTCATCATAGGACGGTTTCTTCCCCAGCAGTTTTTCAAAAGGTGTCTTCCAGACTTCCATCCAAGCACAACAGTAGGAAGCTTATTAATTACATAAGTTGCTGCTAGAATGCATTCACTCCAAAACTTCACAGGTAAATTGGCATGAATTCTCATAGATCTAGTTGTCTCAACTAGATGTCTATACTTTCTTTCCACCCTTCCATTCTGTTGGGGTGTATATGGAGCACTTCTTTGATGGACAACTCCCTTTTCTGCAAAAAATTCTCCACATTCTCTATTCACAATTTCTGTCCCATTGTCACTTCTCACACACTTGATAATTCTCCCAAACTGAGTTAGAACATAGGAGTAATAACCTCTGATAACCCTGCATACCTCAGTTTTCTCCTTGAGCAAATTTGTCCATGTCACTCTACTGTGGTCATCCCCACAATAGTCAGGAAGTATCTTGCTTCTGTAATACTAGGAACTTTGTATGGTCCCCATAAATCAACATGAATAAGATCAAACAGGCCATTGCCCATTGCGCTACTCAATTCAAAAGGTAACGTGTGATGTTTGACCAAGCTACAAGTCTCACAAAATAGATTGTCTTGAACAAAATGCTTTACGTAATCTATGTGTCTCAACTTAGATACAGATGTATGTCCTAGCCTGGCATGTTGATCATGAACATCTATCTTAGCAAAAGAAAAAACATAAGGTGGTTGCTGCAACATTTGCTGACTCCACTTGCTTCCTAGATCTTCTTGATACACCACATGAATCTTGTAGGGACCATCCTTTCTGACTCCCTTCATCAACACCCCATCACATCAAGGCCCTGAAAAATGCACCCATGCATATCAAAATCTACCTTCAAACCAGTTCTCTCTACCATTCTTCCAACATATAACAACTTATGTCTGAACCCAGGGACATGAAGGACATTGTGAAGCACAATCCGTTCAAACAACTGAACTTTTTCTGACTCAGTGACCATCACAATATGACCATCAGGCAGACCAACATAAATTGGCCTTTTTAACTTGATCTTATCATATAGCAATGATTCATCATCTGTCATATGATCACTAGCACTTGTATCTATTATCCACTCTCTTTTATCCTCCAATCTATCTACTGAATTTACATTGGAGAGTAAAAACATACCTACAAAGTTCATAGAGGATTGTTCCTCTGCAAGCCCTTTTCCTTTCATCAGCTTGAACATTTCTTGGCAAACAGCATTCACAAGAGCTCTATCCACTCCTCCATCAGATTGCTTACTCTGAGATCTATCATCATCTATAGGGCTGTCTTGCTTCTATGCTCCTGCTGAGTTGGCTGATCTCTTGACAAGTTCCTTCAAGCCCTGGTACTAATCAGGATATCCATGGATTTTAAAACATCCATCCACGAGATGCCCCTTCATGTGACAAAAGGTGCATTTTAGCTTATCCTTCTATGACTTATCCATCCTGCCTTGGTATTCTTTCTTGCCATCTCTTCTTTCCTGATATCCCATAGTGCTTCATTGTCCTCCTGAGTTTCCATAACTCTGATTGTAGCTTCTGAAAGATGACCTGTTTCCTAGTCTCCCAGCAGCCAAGGCACTTGAATCCTGAGTGACATTACTTGTGCCACCTCCATTTCTTTGGCTCTCTGCCTGTTTGATCAAGTAATATGCCCTGTTGATGTTAGGTATTGGATCAATTGATAGGATCTGACTTCGTACCCCTCCATTAGAAACTGCATAAGCCTATTTCTCATCTCCATCTCATTCATTCTTTTATGTAGCTCACATCTGCACTTTGCAATCCCATCACATGTGCACATTGGAACTCTTTTCAGCACCTGCAATTGATCCCATATTCTCTTGAGCCTATTGAAATAATCTTCCACAAACAAGTTATCCTGGGTTATTCCACCGATCTTCTTCCTCAATCGATAAATCAGAGGCCCACTTGCTTTACCATATCTCTCCGAGATCTTTTCCAAAAGTTTCCTAGCAGAATCAACGTAGATAAAAATCTCTTTTATGGAGCTAGACATGGAATTGAGGAATCAACATCTGACCATGAAGTTGGCTCTAATCTATCTTTGTGCTTCTACAGAATTCACATCAACAGGTTTCACAAAGGTTCCATCTATAAACCCGATCTTGTTCTTAGCACCTAGTGCCATAGTTACCCCCCCCCCCCTCATCCATGGTAGAAAATTTAATCCATAAAAAATGCTCGTTACAAGCTGTGATCCCAGATTATCAGAGTTTGCTAAGAAAAGAGGATCAGCTAAATTACCTTGCATCTCCTGGTTTCCATTACCTCCACTAACAAAGTTGTTGTCAGCCATGGATGAACACTTCAAGCTTACTCAATACAGCGGAAATCAACTCAGAACCTGCTCTGGCCCTGATACCATGTAAAAATCCAGCTTTATTGCCAAATCCTGCTTCAGCAAGCCACCAACTACAAGCGACAATCAACTTTAATCTCAGAGGAAAATGATCATTCAAAGTCGTTAATGGAAGAGGAAGGTTTCTTCATTTAGGGTTTTCAACCACTGTTACCCATTCATTCACTCTTACAAAAAAAACGGAAGGAAAGGAGCTTATATAGTCATTACATGACAAAAGACAGCTAGCTAGGTGGTCCTTTGCAAAGGGCCTTATTTTACAAAAAATAAAACTAAGGACATATGATGCAAATAAGGAAAATATGTTTCAATAAAATTTGATAACCAATAAATTAGTGATTTTATTTTAAATATTAATTAAATATACCTTATATAGCTTTAATTATAATAAGCTTTCCACCTGTAAAATTCATGTTGTTAGAGTTTTTCTTATTATAAAACTTACCGTAATAGACTTTGTTGTTCACATTTTTATTTTTATTTTTACAGTAAGCAATAAATTGGATGTACTACCGTCATCCATAATCATCTTGCAAGTTGATGTTCTGGAACTCACAACAATATATACTCACAATAAAATTACAATTTAATTGACATTTAGCAATAAAGTCAGCTGCACCATTGACCTCTCTATAACAATGCTGAAATGTGACGTTCTCAAAATCTCTTTTTAAAGAAAGGATCTCTTGCACTATTTGAGCGACCTCCCATGGTATATTGTTCGCATGATTGATGGCGTCGATGATGATAGCACAATCACTTTCAACTATAACTCTTCGAATCCCCATCTCTACGGCCATTCTTATATCTGTATAAACAGCAAAAGCTTTTGCTAGAATGACAGAACCCAGCCTAGCATTACATTTATGTATCTGAATAACTTGACCATCATTATTCCTCACAATACAACCAATCTGGGGTTGAGTATCAATTTTCATCGAAGCATCTACATTGATCTTAATTACATTTATTGGAAGACATTTCCTAAATATTTTATCAGGAGGCCTAACACATTTAGGTTAATGTTTTGAGCTTAAGACTTTGGTTCACCTTCAACTCATTCCTTTCAAACATTATGGTATCTATATGAGATTTGCTCAGATTTCACAACTATTTAAGGCAAATCTTTCCTTATTTATTTACGTTTTTTTCTTCCTAACCTATCTCCCAAAAGGCCAAGAACATATATTAAGCATCAATATTGAGAAAATTTTTAACCATTTTAAATAGATTTCTTAAAATTAATACATTTAGATTTATGGAATATTTCCAATTGCAGTTTCTTAATACCGATTTATATATAACGTACAACAATATCGATTGAGATCGCCCATATCATAATATCTTAATATATGTGTAATCACAGTATATCAACCTTTTAATTATTTTTTTGTAATGTCATAATTATTACCATACATTGATAAATTCATTTTTTGAGAATGGTTAACCACGGTTGAACCATGACTCAAGAGTGTCCTCACGGGCGATGTCGTTGATCTCGATGAGCCGGAGAGCGCTCCCCGTAAATGGTCGAAGTCAGCCCCAAATGTGTCATCTTGTGCGCTCCCTGATTTCCCTCTCTAATCGTATGGGAGAATTTGACTCTCTCGAACGCGTTGCATAGTCCGAGTGCATCCGAAATCGTTATCTCAATTACCCAAGGACACTTCCATATCTCTTTCATGGCATTCAATAATTGTCAAACAGTCAGCCTCCACTTCGAGACAAGAAAACCCCCTCTTCACGGCTTCCAAGAATCTAGCCGGAAGACCAAGACGGCAAGACACTCCTTGAATTTGATAAATAAAGAGCGGTCATCCGGGGTTCGAACTGGAGACCTTTGGGTACTACCCGCATATCCTTTCCAATTGAGCCATTCTCGGCTTATGTGGCCTTGCACACCACACAATACAACACTAGCTCCATCAAAATTAAGTTTCGTGAATCTCTCCTTGGGCTTTTTCCATTTTACAGTTTTGTGTTGTGTAGTCCTCTTTTGGTGGGAGTTTGGTCTTGTTTGTCACCATGTCCTCTTCTGGTTCCTCTATTTGTACTTTTCGCCGGCTTATCATTATTTATATACTTTACCCATTCTTCCATATTCCTGATATCATTGTTATTGAAAAGAATTTTATTTCTCATTGTCTAAACTCTCCATCGGGAGAAGTCAAGAAGTAATTTGTTGATAGTTTTGTAAAAATTTATGTGATTATATCCTTATAAATTTTATTATGTTTATTTGTGCTTCATATTAGAGCTGGCAATACCCGACCCGACTCGAGAAAACCGATCCGATTAATCCGACCCGAACCCGTCCGACACCCGAATAATTGAAAAAAAAGTTTGGATCCGAGACCGACCGACCCGATCCGAGTTAAGCCCGAATCCGAAAGCAATCCGAACCCAGTAACAACCCGAACCCGATTATATCCGAATGGACAGACCCGAAATCAACCCGAAACCCGAAATTGCCCGACTCGAACATATCCGAAACCCGAAATTACCCGAACCCGATTATACCCGAAATAACCCAAACCCGATTACATCCGAAACCAACAAAAATCTTACCTTTTTCCCTAAAATACTAAAAACAACATAAGTATTTGATTACTTAATAATGGATTGTAATATTATCATACATATAGTATAATTAAATATAATTTTGTACACCCTCCATTAAAAAAGTCACTTTTTAGCTTTTTTTAAGACACCAAAACCACATAAATATCAATTTTTTTGGTCATTTTTAAAATTTCGTAGTTATGAGAAATAAATATGAAATTAATATTGAAAAATAATATTTTATATAATTTTGAGTTTTTTAAAAAAAAAATGTTGGAAAAACTTATATTTTTTTAACGAATATAGTAGTATTGATTAAGAATTGATAAACATTAGCTTAATATATATAGAATGATAAATAACTCATAGGTAAAAAAATTGATTTATTTTATCCAATATAATTCTTCCGGGTTCGATTTCACTGAACCCAATTCGACCAAAACTGTAGTGATTGAAACCCGATTAACCCGAACCCGAAGACCGAAATCCGATTCACCCGAATCCGTTTAGACCGAAACCCGGTTCACCCGAACCCGTTTAGACCGAAACCCGATTCGCCCGAACCGAATAGAACCCGAAAATCCGATTGTATCCGATAAAATAAGGCCCGAATAAATCGACCCGGACCCGATCAGACCCGAATTGTCATAACACCCGACATCAACTCGAGTCCGATATGACCCGAAACCGAATAACCCGACCCGAACCCGACCCGACTCGCCCGATTGCCACCTCTACTTCATATTATCCTTTCCATATGTTTCTCCATTATTCCAACAATTGTTAGGGATGTTTAGCATTCAGTAAATATGCATGTTGCATCTTCTTCATTATGGTTACAAAGTGGGTATTCTAGTTGTACATCTACTCCTTTATTTCGTAATCTAATCTTCGTTGGTGTTCCGTTGAGTAGGTTTTTCCATATAAAGTTTTTTATTTTTGACAGACAGTCAATTTTTCACATCCGGTAAAATGGTTCAGTATTAGATCTTCTTATTCTTGTGATGTGGTTTAAAGCACGACTTGTTAAGAACGTACCACTCGTTTCTACTTGATTTCTAATGTAATCGATCTTCGATTTCATTTGTTGGTATATGGATATCCAGGATTTCCTCCACAACAGGCATTGGATCGAAAGTATTTCTTTTAATCTCTATGTTCCAAGTTTTGTTTGCTTTTATGTATTGGTCGATCGGTTATTTTTGTTCTTCTATGTGGTCATGTAGGCAATTTTCCCGGAGACATTGGTAAATTCATGATTTTGTATTGGGGGCTGATTTTTTTATTTTTGAAGAATTTTTTTTAAAGGAATGTTTCAAGTCTTTGAACCCATGATCCCAAGATTTAAATATAAGCACTCTCTACCAACTGAGCTAATCTAATTTTGTGATTAATCACTCTTTTTGTACACTTTTAATCTTAAAATTAGTAAAAATTATTTTTAAAAAATCCACATAATTTTTTCTTCCGCATTAGAGGGCTTCAACCACTATACTAGAGATTTCTCGGGGGTATCTGTTTGCTATGGAAAGATCTTCCGGGTTCAGAGGGCGAAGTGGTTCTTGTATCTGTACACCACAAATTAATATATTTCGATTACCATGACCGTTTCTGGTGGTGTATGCTCCTCCAAATTACAACTCAAAAGACTCCTTTTGGGAATTTCTCTTACAATATGCCTCCCAACTACTCGTTCCCTTCTGTATTTTAGGAGATCTAAACGAAATTGCAGTTCCGGATGACAAACTTGGAGGAATTGCACCTAGACCACGCCGTTTTAGACGGCTACAAGAGATCAAAAACTCGCTATTACTTCTTGATGTCCCAACTTATGGGGGCTCCTATGCTTGGCAAAAAATGAAAACAGGTTTACCAAACAATAGTTTTGCTAAGCTTGATCGTCTACTTGCACAAAATGAGGTTATAACTGATTTCGATGGAATTCGGGTCAAAATCCACCTTTTTACTACGCCTGACCATGCGCCGATTTCTATCGACTTCCGTTCACCAACACATATTAATAAAAAAAAAACATTTCCGTTTTGAAATGGCTTGGACAGCCAAACCAGAATTCACAAATATTGTACGCCAAGCTTGGAGACTTAACCCGACAGGGTCGCTCATGTTCAAACTAGTGAAAAAAAACTACTCTGCTAAAAACACTGGCGAAAAGATGGAACAAGAAAACTTTCCACAACATTCACAAACAAATGTTTGACACAGATGCGAGGATTCTGCTGCTGCAGCGATCCTTAATTGGTATCCCAAACCCAATGGACTCTGCTCCGCATAAGAGATTACTAAATAAAAGAGAAAGAATGCTGGACTACCAACGCCGTTATTGGAGCCAAAGAGCAAAAACTAAACATATTAGACTAAATGACACAAACTTAGGGTATTTCCACCGTGTTGCTTCAGCTAAACGAGGACGAAAACCAATCAAGTTCCTTAAATCAGATTCAGATGTAAACCTCTCTGATTACAATTTGATCAGAAACGAGTTTACTAATAGCTTGACGGCTCGTTTCAAATCGTCTTACAAGCATGAAATGAGCCTTGACCAAGATCTGAGTGTGATTGACAATGAAATCTCCCCCACAGCAAAACCAGATGGTCACTGCGTCGGTCTCAAATGATGAGATTAAATGCCTCCTCTTCTCTATCAAAGCCGACAAAGCTCCCGGGCCAGATGGCATGCCTGCTGGTTTTTATCAAACTTATTGGAGCATTTGTTGGACCTTCTGTTACCAAAGTTGTTAAGGCATTCTTCTCGAGTGGGAAAATGCTACGACAAATAAACCACACCTTCATAACCTTAATCCAAAAACGGGATAACCTTGAAACGATTAACCATTTTAGGCCTATTAGCCTCTGCTCTACAGTTTATAAGATTATTTCCAAAATTTTAACAGCTAGGTTGTCCAAAGCCTTTGACAAACTCATTCATCCCTTACAAGGGGCCTTCACAAAGAGAAGATGCATCCAGGATAATATTCTAATTGCTCATGAGATTTTCCACTTCTTTAGGCTTTCCTAGGAAAAATAGGGTTACATGGCAGTCAAACTGAACATGGAAAAAGCCTATGATAGGGTTGAATGGCCCTTCCTGTTCTCTGTCCTTAACCGGTTCGGCTTTTCCAAGCAATTCATTCAATGGATCAAGGAATGTGTACAAATAGTGTCGTACTCAGTGCTCGTAAATGACGAACCTTCCACTCCTTTTGTCCCTTCTAGGGGACTACGACAGGGGGATCCCTTATCACCATTCCTCTTCATTCTCACTATCGAGGTTCTAGCAAGAACTCTTCAACGCAATTCTGCACTTACAAAGGACGATGGCTTTACTATCGGCCAACGGAGAATTAAGATTCCTTTTCTTGCTTTTGCTAACGATATTATGTTGTTCGGTAAGGCTAACCAAGCTACTTGTAATAATCTGTCCAACATCATCCAATGTTTCTGCTCCATCTCTGGACAAAAGGTAAACCTGCATAAATATAGCTTTCAAGTTTCACCTAACACGTCAGCGTCCGCAATTCACACTATAACAACAACACTGGGAATTACGCAATCGAATAACTTATAGAAGAGCTTGGGTTGCCCAATCAATAATGGCATAGTTAATTCCGATACATTCACATATATTATTGGCAAAACTAAACAACAGTTATCTAAGTGGGAAGCATCCTCCCTATCGGCTGAGGGCCGAAAGGTTCTTATCATGTCTAACTTAAGTGCCCAACCTTTATTCATTATGCAAGCGTTTATGTTGCCGTCATCGATCCTCCACGAGTTGGACAAAATTTACAGACAATTCTTTTGGAACAGACAAGGAAATTACACTCCGCTCGTCAGTTGGGATAAAATTTGCACAGATGGCCTATCCGGGGGTCTTGGAATTCACAAAGCTGAAACGATGAACATCGCTCTACAGATGAAACTGCTGTGGAAAATCATTGCTCAGCCAGACAATATCCGGATTAGAGTCGTTACGACCAAATATTTAAAAAATGATTCTATTATAAAGTATGTTAAAAAAGGAAACACCTCCTGAAAATGGTCCAAATTGATGACTATTAGAACCGAGTTCAAGTTGGGTCTGAACTGGTCAATTGGAAATGGACAATCAGTTAACTTCTGGGAGGATAACTGGGTGTTCAACTCTCCCTTAACAAAGCTTGCCCTCCATACGCTTGACGACTCTACCTTGTCCTGGCCCGTGGCACGTTTCATTATTTTGGATAAAAAGTGGGATGTGGATAAACTGTCAATCGACCTCTAGGGTATGCTGAACCTAAATACTATTGCAACAATAACGTTGACTCATTTACCGAAAAACTAGAGGTGACAATCGGGCGGGTCGGGTCGGGTCGGGTTTGGGTTCGGTTAGTCGAGTTTTGGGTAATGTCTAATAATTTGGTCAATCGGTTGGGTCGGGTTCGGGTTTCGGTTGTATTGGGTTTCGGTTATTCGGGTTTCGGTTGTCTCGGGTTTTTTTTATTTCAATATTCATTTTAAAAAATTTACTAGATTGGAACTTAAAATTCGGGGTATTTCGGGTTTCGGTTATAACGGGTTCGAGTCTTAATGGGTTTCGGGTTAATCGGGTTCGGTTCATTCGGATTTCGGGTCCAAAATAGACGGGTTGTGTCGGTGTTCAGAATAATCGGTTTCGAGTCGACCGGGTTGGGTTTTCGGGTTCAGGTCGGATTTTGCCAGCTCTACGAAAAACCCCTTTCTTGACCGGATTTTTGGGGACCTAGAATGGATGGGTGGTTCTCTACATGTTCTACTGCAAAACTTGGTCCCCAGCCAGCTGGTGATTAACAGTTTGGTTGCCAGTGGATTTGGAAGGTAGACATTCCATACAAGATTCATCACTTTCTTTGGAAAATTGCGCGAGATGGTCTGCCAGCTTCAGAAAGACTTTCAACGGTCCCATGTCTCGGTTCCCTCGGGGTGCCATTTCTGTGGCTCTACTGTTGAGTCCACCACTCTTCTGTTCCTCGACGGTCAAATGAATATGGATGTGTTTTCTGCTACTGGTATTCTTTGTCCTACGATACATAATGGTCATGCAGACCGTAAACCAAACAGACTTCTGAATACCATTTACTCAAAAGAAGGGAAAAACAATTTTGCTAAGCTAGCCACTGCTTGGTGGGCCATCTGGTACTTCCATAACCAACTTGCTTTCCAACACATAGATATTGTTTCCTCTGAAGCTATTGCCTTATTCTACCAAGATGTTACACATTCATGGACTGCTAAAGGGGACTCACAGGGTGACAAACATGTAATAAAAGCTACACGAAAAGAGGAGTAACACTGATAACCAACCCATCATGCGTCAAACTAACGCACAGAAATCTGAGAGATGGAAAAATCCCCCTACTGGTCACTATAAACTTAATTTTGACGGGTCCTACTTTCCACCTGAGAATGGCGCTTTTGGTTTCGTTATCCGAGACCACGATGGAACGACTGTGTCCTTTGGCTCTGGTCTTTGCAACAACACTTCAGCTGTCTTCTCAGAGGCAATGGGGTTGCACATGGGTGTGGTAAAGGCCCTCAATTTGGGTCTCGACAATCTACTTATTGAGGGCGACTGTTTGGCCGTTATTAAGGCTCTCATGGGGGACCGATCTTGCCCTTGGAACATTGAGCTACTGATGGCTGATACCTCTACCTTTCTTCGCTACTTTTCTAATGTTGCTCTTCGTCATATTTTCAGGGATTTAAACATTGTGGCTGACAGGATTGCTCGTCTGCCTCATAGCTCCCCTGCCGTGGATAATTTCGTTGTTGATTCAGAACTCTGTGTTCTCGTCCGCTCGGACGCGCTAGGAAAGAAGTCGGGGCGTCAGCGGCTTTCCCAATCCTTATCCCGCTTCCAAAAAAAAACACCCTGGTCCTCATAGATCCACATAATTTATTTTTTTGTATAAATTATACTCCCTCCGTCTCAAAGTATAGGTCGTTTGACTTTTTAACGCGTTTTTTAATGAGCTAAAATCTATATAAAATATTAACTTTTTATTAAAATTTTTTAAATAATTAAAAAAAATATTTATATACTCAGTAGTTTTTAGGTCCTTAAAAAATGCATAAAAAAAATCAAACGACCTATATTTGGAGATGAGGGTAGTATATTAGTATCATAAAATGAAATTTAACCAATCAAAATAATTGCTGGAAAATGTTACTCCGTACTACTTATTTGTGTCACATGAGATTTTGTACAGATATAATACCACATGTACAGATATAATTTCTGACAAAAAATAAAATGCGCAGGGATTCCGGTTGTATCTAGGCTCTTTAGCGTTTGAAGTCGAGACGAGTTGGGTCGCGAGGGTATGTACGGAGCAACTTTGTGTTCGTCTTCACTATATAACGTGTGGTGTCTACACGTCCGAGCGCATCATGCGCACCCAAGTACACAAGATCAGCGGGTTCCATCCTAAAACCAATTGACAATAAAATGAGTGATCCACTGACTTATATGCAAGGCCCGGGGTTCTATGTTTTTCGATGTGAGACAATCATCCACACATCACAACACTAATATATCGTTGATCAATGATTTTTGATAATCTTGATCAATGATGCTATTTCATAATGGTGCTTAACTTCGTCGTCCCCAACTTGCTAGATTTAGGCTGCTTAATTAGATTCGTCTTTTATAAGGAGCAGACTGCGTGTTTTATTACACTTTTTTTATGTGGGTTCAATGATATTTCATCTGCCGACTTGTCGACTTATTGAGACTCATGTTCCTCGAAATTCTTGCTTAAAAAACACAGCTCTAAATGCACAACTGTGGGAGCGGTACAAACCAAAGTCCTCTGAATTTGATTGTAAACTTTGAACTTAATATATCTAATCTGTTTCTTGTTTTCTTATGAATTGCAATTTGCAACTGATTGGGTTTCTCTCTGTTGCTTGTTGCATTAGATTACTTGAGACAAATCACCACAAAGCCATTGAAATTTTGTGCCCTTAATGTCTCTTTGTCCATCAACTTAACTATCAATTTATTAATACTACTTATCAAGGGAATTTATACCAAGTTTTTTTTTTTATTAGAATAACTTTTGACTTCTTTAGTTGCCCCCTTTTAATTCTAGTTTTGCATATATACCCTTTTGAGATAGAAAGGAGTTGCAAACTGTAAAGGCATAAGAACCCTCATGTAGTCATGTGTGAAAGTAAATAGTACTAAAGATGATATTCTTATCATCTTCTTCACATAATATTTCAGTAAAATTACCCAATGAATAAAAGGGTTTAAAAAGTACTCTACTCCTTTACATTTTCCCTTGTCCCTTTAAATTTACCTCGTGTGCAAGCCTTCACATTTACTCTAATAATTCGGTTTTTTTTTAAAAGTAGGCAATAAATTAAATGTACTAACGATATCAATGATCATCTCGCAAGATGATATTCTGGAACTCACAACAACAGGAACTCAAAATAAAATTACAATTCAACTGAGATTTAGCAAGAAAATCAGTTGCACCATTTGCCTCCCTGTAACAGTGCTGAATTGTAAAGCTCTCAAATTCTTTGCTTAACGAATGGATCTCTTGGATTATTTGAGCGACCTTCCATGGTATATTGTTCACTTGATTGATGGTACTGACGATGACTGCACAATCATTTTCAACTATTACTCTAATAATTCATTTGATTTCAGATTTATTTTGGCATTTCTCATTACTTTTTCATTGAAGATTTTGGAGTATTTTAAGTAATTTTTGATCCAAAAAATTCTCCTTTTATTTTTCAAAACTGAGAAGTAGTAGAAAAACAGAAAAAATATTATTTTTCAAATTTCCATAATGAAAAAAAGGGTTAAGATTTGAGTAAAAATAAAAATAAATTGTGTATTTTATTTAATATAATTTTTGATAAAGTTGTTAAAAAATGGTATTAAGTGGTAAACTTCAGTGCTTTTGGCATGGACCCCATAGTCATTAACTCGTCGGACTTTTATATGATTTTGAGATTTAATAAAAGACTTTGGAGAAGAGTACAATCAACTCCCAAGTGTAAATGCAAGTTTCACTATATTAGGATGAAATTAAAGAGTTAGTACATTTTGTGTTAGGTTGCCGCTGTTTGTACTGCACTTTTCTTTTTTAGGTCATTGAGGAATTGGACCTATCTGATTCTCGATTTTTTACCTTATTAAAAAAAAGTTGATAATTTTTTTACCGGTAGCTAGTCAGACAAATATACAACAAAAAAACAGTATTTCATGATCGAATTAAGCGTCATTTGGGGTTTTCGTCGCTATCTCTCCTTACAACTCTAATAACGATTCGAGTTAAGAGCTCCGAAGAAAGATGATCATTGTTCGATTGGGACCTAGAAGATCATATAACATGAAATTTTTCCTAACAAGGTTATTTATTCCCCTAAGTTGGGATAAATAAGTACAAGAAACCATTTATAGGACTAGTTGGATTAATTAACTAAGTTGGGGGAAAATGGAATTTAATTTAAAAACGCAGTCAAAGAAAGAAATTAGAAACAAGAAAGCTAAGATTGGTCTGTTATGGCTTCCTCATAAGGGTTGAGAAACTATTGCAGCTACTGCTTTCCTCTGGATCCTCCGGTGACCGGTTTAGATCGTCGGATGCCTCTTCCGTTACCCCGCTCGAGCCCGAACACGAAGACGACGGAACGACATTCAAATCCGTCGTCATTCTTGGTCTCGCCTTTTCTTTCGTCGTCATAAAATCGTAATACACCGGTTTCGATTTGTCACGAATTGTAACGGTATCAGCGTTCTTCACGCTCTGATCGTCCTCCTTGCACTCTTCATCATCCCCAGCGCTCTTCGAGCCTCGTTTCTTGAGAAAGATTCGACATAACACCCAATCCTCGCCGGAGCTCGAATTCTGCTCCAAACAAAACAGCATAAAGTTAATTGACTGACTCGATCAATTTTGATTCGAATTGAGATGAATCGTTACAGAAATTGAGTCGGAATTCGGAAACTGACCTGAGCGAAGCCCGGAGGGAGGCGATACTCGTGCATAATCCAATCGGTGCGGGAGCCATGGGGAGGCTTGCCGCGGTAGAAGACGAGCGTCTTCTTCATCCCGACGACCTGAGTGCGTTGGCCGGCACTATCGAGCAACCGGCAACCGGGAATCAAAATGGATTTATCTTTGCCGGTGGCCTTCCAGTAGCCGGATTGAGTGGCCCGGTTAGAGCGGTTGCCGTTGGGGTACTTGGCCTCCCTCGTGCTGAAGAAATACCTCTCTTGCCCCTTATCACCTGCAACAATTACGCAATTGCGTCAGCAATTGCCATTCCCGAAGGAAGCATAAAGCTAAACGACAAGTACGGACCAGGCAAATCCCAAGGGTCAGCGCGACACACGTCCACCTCCGGGATGATGGAGGCCGGCAACGGCGAGCAGAGCACCTTCCGCCGGAGGTACTGGAGCACCAATTCTTGATCCGTTGGGTGGAACCGGAACCCCGGAGGGAGTTTGACTATTCCATTGCTGAAAAAGTTGAGCTTCTCCATTCCCAATTTTTTTACACTCTGTTTTTCGCAATTGATGGTTGAATTGTGGGAGTCAGCTCCTTTTATACAGCGAGAGGGGCGAATCTTTAAGGGATTTTATATAAATGAAAAAAAAACAGAGGAGAATCTATAGAGAAATGGAAAAGGGTAAAGTACAGAGATTGTGAGGAACAAGAGAGAGAGTGTGTGAGGGGAAATTGAGAGGGGGGATTAGTTCTTTTTATAGAATTGAAAAGGGGGAGGGAATCTATGGGAGAGGAAGGAGGAAGGAGGAGGCAAAGTATGGGAGTGTTGAAAGTGAAATAGGGAGGAGTAAACAATGGAGGGAGGTGAGGTGACCGTATAATGGCGTGTACGAGACTCAACCTTCTCACTCCCCTCTCCCTCTCCCTCTCCCTCTCCCTCTCCCTCTCCTTCCTCCTTTGACATCTCACATGCCTAAAGTTTTGGTAAATTGCATTCGAGCACCCTGTATGTGGGCGGTTTTGCGCAAATCGTCCTATTTGTTTGGATATTGTATTTGAGCGCCGCTCGTCTATGTTTTGTTTGCGGTTTGTCACTCGCGCGTGTTTTACGTTTATTGAAAGATCTAAAAAGGTATGGAATGTTCGTTAAATGTACATTAATAAAATGTTCGGCTTTTTAAAAAAGGTTATTCGCGTGTTTTTTAAGTTTCAAATAAGGATAAAATGGGCGCGGATGCCGGATGGTGAGCTAACAAAATAAGGATACAAGACTACTAAATTTGCGGTCTTGTGTAAAATAACCAAAATAAGGGATGGTTTTGTGCCATTTACAATTTACTCAAACCATTTAGGGGAAATGTTAATTAAGATATTCCCCAAAATTACAATTAGGATATCCTATCACACTCTATTATCACTCCATATATGACTCAATTATTTAATTTTTTTCCAAAAAAAAGTTATATTCATTTATATATATATATATATATATATATATATATATATATATATATATATATATATATAGATTACAATTCAAAATATTATTGTCTAACAAACCGAGAAGTCGAAAGATCGCTAGACAGATCGACCGTTATCATACAATAGAAAAACAAAACACAACTAAACGGAAAAAACAACCATACCGACTAATCGCTAGACAAACTATTTAAAAAAAAATTATATTCATGTTATAAACCAATTTGTTAATATATTATAAATTTTTATTTTAAAAAATAATGTTTTAATAATTATTATAATTATATTTGGTGAAATACCAAAGTGGATAATAATTGATAATTGGGGGCAGTGTGTTCACATCCACATAAATTAGAAGTCTTTTACTCTTTTATCATAAAACCAATTAACAATAAGAATAGTTCATTGACCGTATACACTAACTCTGAGTTTCACTGTTGTCCAATGTGAGATACAACTTGTCTTTTTACATCTTAACACGCATTCGTAAGTATAACTAGGGGAACACGTGACATTTGAAAAAACGGTTCTAATATTTCATTCTCTTTATAACTGGCCTAAATCAGGAACGAATGTAATTAATAGGAGATTCTCACTTCCAAAATGGTGTGGTTTTGCTTTCATTTAATAACTTTGATGAAATCCTACATATGGGTGATGATTTGAAAAGCCTAAAAAGTTTGGGTGGCGTCTTAAAAGAAAACTGAAAACAGTGGTGGTTTGGAGAAAATTGGAAATAAAAGATGCGTGATTTTATAATTTCCACTTATAAAAAAGAAAAAAGAAAAAAGGAAAGGAGGAAAAAAAAGAGAGGACGAAAGGATGTACAATAATTTGAGTCCGGCAAAGGCCTTACACGAGCGGTGTTTTCTTTTGCTTCTCATTTTTGGGTTTCGTATATTTATTAGCAGACGAAAGTGGTTGCATGCAAGAAATAGTAAAGCAACCTTTTCTTTTCTTTTTCTTTTCTTTTCTTTTCTTTTAATGAATAAATAAATTACTAGTTTTGGGTGTATTTACCGAATATATATTTTAGAGAAAAAAAATGAATATAAGTATGAGTTGGCGTATGAGAGTGGAGGAAGGTGTTTGTGTGGGTTAACTCCAAAGTGCTTTCGCAAATAGTTGATGTGCGTGGCCGTGTAGGGTATCCCATCCGGCGACGAAGCTCCGTATCGTATGGGTGAAGTCACCTTACGTCATGCTCACGCCACCATCAAACTACCAACAAAATTGCTTCCTTTTTTTTTCTTTTAAAAAAAAATAAGGCAGGTAGAGCTTAGGCTATGTTTGGCGAAAGAGCAGTTGATTGGAAAGTTGAAACTGGTGAAATAAGTTAGAATTGTGTTTGAGAAACCTAGATGTTTGGATAGCTGATTGAAACTCGTGAATAAAAAATCATAAGCTTCGAAAAGTTTGGATGAGTAACTGATTAAAAATTATGATTCCAAAAGCTACTTAAACTAAAATCTTATATTTATTTCATTTAAAACAATATAATATCAAAACCATAAGATCCGAAAAACTATTTTGCGTGCCAAACAGAGCCTTAATCGGTTCAGATTCGATATCATAACTTAAAAGAGTACAATATATGTTTGGTTAATTTTGGATTATAGTTTATACATCAATTAAGAATCAATTTTATTATCGGCAGATTTTGAAATAGGTGATAAATTTAGGTTCAGATTCGATATCATAACTTAAAATCACTAATGTTTGATTTCAAACCTTCGACCTGTACTCGGGGCGCAAGATCCTAGTGAAGGATCCTTCTTTCGAAACGCAACTTGGGATTTGTAATCCCAGGCCATTACAATTTGTGTACATTGTTGAGTTTGCAGAAGTTAATTAGTCGAAAATGGGTTTGTGTACGTTATTAAGTTTTCACTTAATTTACTAGTTCAGTACCTGTACCCTGTACAGTGTTTGTGAAATAATTATGTATTCAATATCTCTAATATTATGTGGTTGGGAAGTTAGATAATGGTAATTTTATAAGTAGACATGTAGTTGAAAACTCTTACATTTGAAAATGTTGATAACATAAAGACTAAATAAGTAGCATAAGATGAACAAAATTGAATAACAGAACATTAATAATAAGCGTATGTGCTGCTGAAAATGCCAATAAATTCTATCAAATTCGATTGCCTTTTTTTCAGAATTTCGACGACGTTTTCCCAAACTGAAATCCTCTAATGTTTCCGAGCTACCTTCTTCAACATAATCTCCCTATCAAAATTTATGAGATATTAATAAGTAGATTGCATAGTGTATAAAACCATCCATATGGATTTAGTACTGAGTTTAGTGCAATATTTACCTTATCTTTGCCACTGAAACTTCTTTTACAATTACCGCACATACAAATCAAAAACAAGATTCATGGTAGCTATAGAGATGTCAATATTTAAGCACGTACAAAAGTAGAAATTTAGACCATCTTATACTCTATTCACACAAAAGAAAACAAAATATTATACCTTGTAAACACACATAAAAGAAAACAAAATAACATACCTTGTAAACAATCAGCACGTTCTTTCAAATCATAAACAAAGTCGTAAATAACATGCAATAACAACACCAAAAAGAAGAAAGAAGACGTAAATATTTGTGAAATAACATTAACAATCTAATGTATATATAGACCAAAATCCAAAAAGCTATCCATAATTACATATGTATAAAATCCAAATATATATCTCATAAATGTATCAATACCTTCAAGATGGGAAAATTTTATTTCTTTATCTCCGCAAAATCTTTCAAAATTATATCAATATCTGAAAAATTAGAAAAAAAATATATTAACAAAAATTGTTATTAAACAAAAATTGTTATTAAAATCTTCCACCGAAACTTGATTTTAGAGTAAAAAAATAGCAACTTTATCTTTATCTAATACACAATACCTTTTTAAAACAATATATGTATATAGATCTTTGCCCCTAACGGATAAGAATTTCATGAATTGATATGAATTTCTACTTAGTTATCATTATGGCATTAGAATTTGATTTAGGAATATGTATATAGATCTTAAAAACTTGATTTTTTTTACAAAAAAAATATGTATATTGTCATCATGATATACTTTGAACATCATGCATTATGGCATTAGAATTTAATTTAGGAATCTCAATCTAAAGTTGGGAGTGTAATTATCAATAGATAAAAAAATTGGTAAAATCTTATCGTTAATATATACATATGGTAAAATTTTATCTTAAACATATGTTATAAGAATTTATTTAATATATTTTATGTTAGCTACACCTATTGTCACTATTTTTTCCATCAATTAATAATATGACATCAATTAATATATTTTAATCAAAATTTTCCAAAATATCCATAAAAAATTGTGATTAAAATTTTCCAAAATTATATCCATGTCTACAAAATTTGGTAATATAAATGTTATTTCAAATTCCAAAATTATATCCATTTCATCTCTTCCATTCATATATTATTTATTGTTATTTTTATATAAAGAAAAAATCAGTTTGGCATTTAGAAACGAGTTCTATATATATACTGACCGAATGCACTGTGCATCCTTATGATGATATTGAGAAGACCTGGATAGTTTTGAATTTTGACATCATCGACATGGTGAGACAATGGTAAAACTATTGAGAAGTATCCTTACATCCGAGACAATCATTTCAAAATTTTATTGGTATATCCAAGTTTTTTTTAAGGGAGTGAATGATCTCCTTTTAAAATAATGGTCTTCCTATTGGCACGGTAGAATCTCGCCATCTGCACGATGCCGACTTTGAGTCCGGAATTAGTGAGTCTGCCGACCTAGACTTCCTGAGTTGGTGAAGCTGCCGACTCCACTTGGTGATTCCATGTGTGTGATCTCTCACTTAGCGAATAGTTGCCGACCAGTGCAACTCCGAAATTCGACGGCGAGACTATGCATATAATAATTGTTCCTTTTAAAGTTACCATTGCTTTGGTGAATTTGTTTTCCCATTCATATACTCCGGTATTATTTAGACTTCTAAAGCTTAAATTGTCCTGTTTTTATCCTCAATAAGTAATGTTGAATATCGATATATATTATTAAATGACAACATGGTATGAAGGCATGTCATTAATGTAATTTGAAGTTATTAATGTCAGCTTAATTAACATATCTAAACATGCATAAAGCTGACCTTAAAACTATTACTACATCCGTTTGGAAATTTTTAACACGTTTTTTAAGGAGTTAAAAACTATATAAAATATTTTTTTATTAATTATTTTACATAGTCTTATATATATTACTAATAAGTATATAATTATGTAAAAACATTAATAAAAAATATATTATTTTATATAGTTTTTAACTCCTTAAAAAAGTGTCAAAAAATAAATGGACTTATATTTCCAAACAGAGGTAGTATTAAATAACCCTAAAATAGAAATATTTATTATAGAAAAGATTTTTTTATAGTTTAAATACTTCAGTTTTTATGGTGAATAAATTGAAACTAGAGTATCTTTTTTTTTTTGGGTACATGACATTAGGGATGGACACAAATACCGGAAATCTCATTTTGTCACAACGAGATTTTGAAAAAAAAAAAGAATCTCGTTTCAATCTTATTCCACAAAAATTATACAGGACGAGATGCAGAATGAAACTTTATCATATAAGTGCATCATTAGAACACCTACATTGTGCCACTGTTTGTATTGCATATTTTTATTTTAGGTTGTATATTTGACAGTCCACCGTCTTTATCGGTCACTCGAGGAGTCAGGTCAGTCTAGTCCTTGAATTATTATCTTTTATATATATATATATATATATATATATATATATATATATATATATATATATATTATATATATACACACACACACACACACACACACACACAATTAGAACACCCACATTTACCAGGGTAAATCCATCTCCTTCTCCTTTTTAAAAAAATAAAATAAAATAGAACCCATATATTATTTTTTATTTATTTATAATGCAATTATGTTTTAATTGGTTAAAAATATGCGATAAAATATAAAAAAATGTAAAAAAAAGTAGTAAAAAAGAAAAGAGTATAGATAATGAAAAATAAAATGTCAAAATTTTACAAAGAGAAACTTAAAAAAATGAGTGCATGGGTTTACCAGTTTTGTAAACCTTTATTGGGGAAAAAAATCACTTTTTTTTGTGTGTGAAAATTACTTAATAATTACAAAAAATAAGTCTTAAAAACTTTAATTTCACGTGAAAGGACCAAAAGTATGTAGAAAGGGATTTAATGGGAGAGGTAAACCGTACACGTGAGAGATTGGGAATATTTGAACAAGGAAGGAAGAAGCCCCAAACGTTGACAAAAGGAAGAAGCCCCAACGAGAAGGCAATCATTCTTTCCTTTTCTTTATCAATTTGGTCTTCCAACGAATCATCTTCTTCATCATTACATTTATTATTTTTCTTTTAAACCACAACACATTAATTTTAAATCAAATAGGTAAACATTTTTTTAAGTCATCAAATATACATAAACAATTAAACAGAACGAGATTCCCACAAGCAATAGCTCACCACCCACTTAATTTTTTTTAATTAATAAATAGTGGAATATTTCCAAGTAAATGTATTGAATAATACAATTAAAAAAAAAAAGTTATGCCCTTTTCTTTGGCTAATTGCGGGCCGCGCCTGTAACCCATCATAATCTTAATTTCCTCCTAATCATCATCTCTCTTTTATATATATATATATATATATATATATATATATATATATATATATATATATATATATATATATATATATATATATATATATATATATATATATATATGGGGAACCTTTAAAATGTAAAATATCCTTAACGTGTAAAATTTGCTTAACGTGTAAAATTTTCAAATCAACACAAACATACGCGCGCAACCCTCGAGCCCTCGGACTCCCGCACCCGCACCCACCTCGAGCCACCTCCGGCCACCAGCGACCAGCCGCCCTCGAGCCCACCCCGGTGCGCAACCCCCGAGCCCTGGACTGGCCTGGTTCGAGCCCAGACGCGCCCACCTCTCGCAGCACCGTCGAGCCACCAGTGGCTTCGGTTGTCGGCCTCCCACGCCACCCACGAGCCACCTCCGGCCACCAGCCCCGGCCAGCTCGAACCCCCTCCCTCAGGCGCACCCCCCGAGCCCGGAACCCCCTTGGTTCGTGCCCAGCCGAGCCCACACCGAGCCATCTTCCCCAACAGCGCTAATCGGTTCTTTTGGCTCGGAAAACCTTCGAAATCCCGATTTTTCTCCTTGTTTCCACTCGAATTTGGTATGATTTCTAACTCTAAACTTGTTTATTACAGTTATTTGGATTGTTTGAATGATTTAGGTTGAGATTTAAAACCTAGGGTTTGATTTAGGAGCGGAATTTGGAGCTTTTTGATAAAAGCCAAATTGATTGAAATTGATGATATGATTGTGTTGTTGGGTTGATTTTTAGCTAATTTCATGTTCATATCATTGTCAAATTGTTTATGGATCATGAGCTAATTGAATTTTAGAATTTTAGGTTGCGATATGTTTTAGAATTTGGGGCTTTTTTCCAAAAGCCAAATTGATTGAAATTGATGATATGGTTGTGTTGTTGGGTTGATTTTGAGCTAATTTCATGTTCATATCATTGTCAAATTGTTTATGGATCACGAGCTAATTGAATTTTAGAATTTTATATTGCGATATGTTCTAGCATTTGGGGCTTTTTGCCAAAAGCAAAATTGACTTAAATTGGTGATATGGTTGAGTTGTTGGGTTGATTTGGAGCTAATTTCATGTTCATAGCATTGTCAAATTGTTTATGGATCATGATCTAATTGAAGTTTGGAATTTTATATTGCGATTTGCTTTAGAATTTGGGGTTTTTTGCCAACGGCCAAATTGACTAAAATTGATGCTATGGTTGTGTTGTTGGGTTGATTTGGAGCTAATTTCATGTTTATAGCATTGTCAAATTGTTTGTGAATCATGAGCTAATTGAATTTTAAAATTTTATTCCAATATGCTTTAGGTCGATTAGGTTCTTCTATTTTAGCATAAAAATCATAATTTAGCCTATTAGCTCAATTGGTAGAGCAATGTGCGTTTGCACAAAAGATGTGGGTTCAAATCCCACATAGGTTACATAATAGACAAGAGCGCAACAATCGCAAATTGTTAATCATGCACATTATAATCTAAGTTATGCACTTTTTAACCTTAATTATGCACATTTTAATCTTATTTATGCACTTTAATTTTAAAAGCTTATACGTAAAAAAATCGATTTCAAACTTACATCTATCAACCTAAATTAGCCGAGAGGTGAACCCAAACTCTCAAAAGTAAAAAAAAAACAAAATTAAACCATCGATTTCAAAAGCACATCTTTTGTCTTATTAATGCACATTATGATCTTACATTTGCACAACTGTATTCTTAATCTGCACAATTGTATCTTAATTTTGCACAATTGTAGTTTAAATTTGCACAATTGTATCCTACTTTAAATTTGCTCAATTGCACAATTAAAGTTGCACAAATGCACTTTACAGTTGCACAAATGCACTTCACAGTTGCACAAATGCACTCCACAGTTGCACAAAAGGTATCGAAAACGGGAAAAAGTGCATGTACCCATAAAATTAGACATATTTACCAATTTACCCATAAATTAAACATATTTCAATTATAAATTTTTATAATTGAAATAGACACATTTACCTATTTACCCCATAATGAATTATTTGTCTGCACAAAATAAACTTATATTTGCACATAATGAAATAGACACATTTACCTATTTACCCCAGAAAGTGTTACCACGAAAAAAAAATTCTGGGCAAAAAAAAATTAAAAAAAAAAAAAAAAAAAACGGGTCCGAGAAGGGGGGGCAAGGGGGGGCACACGCATGGGCAAGGGGGGCAGATATTCTACTAATAAAATTAGGTCCATTAGTAATTAAATTAGGCCCAATAGTAATTAAATTAGGCCCATTAGTAAATTTTACACAATAAGCATATTTTACACTGTAAGGACTTTTTACATTTGAAGTGAACCCTATATATATATATATATATAATGGTTTGCTTCAAATGTAAAAAGTCTTTAAAGTGTAAAATATGCTTATCGTGTAAAATTTGCTAATGAGTCTAATTTAATTACTAATGGGCTTAATTTAATTAGTAGAATGTCTGCCCCCTTTCCCATGCGTGTGCCCCCCTTCTCGGACCAGATTTTTTTATTTTTTTTGTCCCAGAATTTTTTTTCCGTGTTAACACTTTCTGCTGTGCAAGTATAACTTGCTTTTATGCACATATAACATCTTATTGCCCATGCGAGTCTTGTTTTTTTTTTTCTTTTATGCTTTTTATTTGCTTATTTTCCTTTTTATTATATTATGATGATCTGTCTATATACAATCTCTTCCATCTAATTTATTATGCAAAAGTGTTTTTTAGTAAGTTGAACTCATTTTTGGAAAAAAAATGTATGTAAATTTAATTTCTTATGCCTGTTATTACAACAAAATATTTCTTTCTCAAATGTATCACACATCTAATTTGATAAAGTGCATGTAAGAGTTTTATGGTGCCTTTTTTTTTATTAATAATATTTTCAATGTTTCGAATTTGACCCATTTTATTGATGTTCAGACAAAGACAAATAGAGAGAGAAGAGGAAAAACAGAAATCTGTATTACGAAAATCAGTTTGTTACAACTTGCCACTATTGCTATTTATACAAGTAAGGTCCCGACTTATACAAGGTCATCATATCATATAGACTAACACATTTGAAGAGTGATGCATTGTAACTTTTAAAGAGATGAATGGTGACTCAAACCCATGACTTTTCTCCCCTTAATACGTTTATTGATTAAATAATTTAATGGCATGTAAAATTCATGAGATTGACCATTTTAATCATATATTCGTATGATGAAAATAGGAAAAGCAAACAAAGTACAGTATTTGATTAAATTTAAACAAATAGATCCCAAAATCAGCCAATCAAAAAGGAGTTTCTAGAAAGAGGCGCTAAAGAAGCAAAGGCAAAATAATTTCAAAGGTGACCATGGCTGAAATATCTAATAATAGTTGACTTATCATGCTTTTTTTCTTTTTTCTTTTTTTTCTCACCTTTAATTTCCTTTTTCTTTTTTGCCGATAAAGAGAAAGGGAGCCATAATATAACTTTACAGGGCAATGAGTAACCATTTGATTTCAATTTAGTGTTATTTTTTTCTACCTAAGGCGTTTTGTTTCTTCAAGCTGAAGCAACGTATATATATTATTAATACTTTCTTAAATTACACACTTTGATAAATATTAAAAATAATCTGAGTTGAAATCCTGTACAAACAAGACAAGAAAGCGTTAGATACATGTATTGAAATTTGAAATTGTCGTAGTAGGTATATATTGATTAGATTAGATTATAAAATGCCAAATGTATCTGGAGTTCAATTTTTGTTGATGCTATTTGAAGTTTTAATAAATGGCGATATATATCATATAATATTATTCGCTCTGTAAATATCAAAAGGGTTTAAAAGTTCTTTTCTAGCTCATTTTAAACTTTCTTGTACGAAAGAAACAGAGATGACTTCCATCAGCTTTATAAACCCAACCCAACCCAACCCATCTTCTTTAAATGGGCCTGCATATCAAAGCCATTTTAAGCCCATTTCAATATTCTTGGACATGTAACATGTTGTAGTCCACTAAAAAAGGATTAGAAGAGGATATCATCAACAAAAGTGCAAGAGGTCCAAAACAATGAAAATGGTATATGGATAACATATATGAGCATTGGATATGAGTATAAGATTGATAGATAATATCTTATATATAAGGTTTGAAAAAGGTGCGTGGATATCAGATTAATATGATATATTTAAAGAAAGGAAATTCTAATGAAGGAACAAATCATGATAGTAGCAATTTGTCTATTGTGTTTAATGGAGGAACACATGTCGAAATCGAAAAATCAGCAAACACCAAAACCGAAAATGAAAATCTACAAAGAAATAGAAGAAGGTTGTAGATGCCAAACCACAAAAACGGATGAGTAAATGTTTAATGTGTTTAGTGGAGGTGCATGTGGCAAAGAAAGAGAAGAAGAAGGGGAGAAAGTGTCTTCAAAATATGTCTGGAGTCAGAAGGGCCTTCGAAATATTATCATCGAAGTTGACAATCTCGGAGTCATCAATGCAATAAAGAACAACACCAATGCCTCTTGGGAAATCGAAAAAGTGATCAAAAAGTTTCACCATTATGAAGATAAGTTCGGCAACCTTCACTTTAAGCACTGCAACCGAGAGGCAAATTGTGATGTTGATTATATAGCTAGGTCCATGGTGGAAGTTGAACTTACATAGGGGGACTAGGTAAGTGAACTTCCTCTAAATTGAAGGAATTTAAATTCCAATAAGTTGAATTCCTGGGTTTTTGGAATTTAAAAATGTCAACCAAACACATGTTTTTTCCATACTTCCTGGAATTTTCCACTTCCTGGTTTTTCTAATTGCTAACCAAACAAGGCCTAAGAAGAACTGGAAAATAACTCAAATAACATCTTTGGGCTTTAAATCACACATTCGGAAAATTTTCAGTTTCTTAACATTTTCATATGAAATGAAGTTATTAGGTTGTTAGCTAGGTCAACCGAATATATACGAAATTTGGTCGAATCCTAACTTTGAAAAGTTTAAAATCTTCAATTGTTGTAAATTTAGAGCTCCCTCTCTATTTTTTTTATTAGGAAAGATTTCGGGTGAGAAAACTCTACCCGAGAGCATCCTTTCGGATGAGGTCGTGCAGACCTGAATTATTTGAGATGTCGGTACCTCGGGCAAAGTGGCCAAGGTGTGCAACCTTGTCAGCCACTCTATTGCTCATACGGGAAATGTGAAAGAAAGAGACTTCTTTCACAACCGACAGAAGAGTTTTGATATCAGTCATAATCAATTCAATTTCCCAAGGGCAGTTATGCTGTTTTTTCAAATGGTTTATTATTA
This sequence comes from Persicaria tinctoria, assembly GCA_037127255.1. NCBI lineage: Eukaryota > Viridiplantae > Streptophyta > Magnoliopsida > Caryophyllales > Polygonaceae > Persicaria > Persicaria tinctoria. The sequence continues at coordinate 28,141,313 of JBANSL010000016.1, read as the reverse complement.
TTAGAGAAACACCTTCATTTTGTACTTTGTTTATATTCAACTGTCTAATTTTCTGTGCACCTAATTTCAGGGCAAGAGCTTCCGATTTAAGTGGAGTTTGAGAACCAAGTTGCCGAAACCCAATGTGGAGTGGATTCCCTAACCAGTCCCAAATAATTATGCCGGTAGAACTATTCGAGTTAGACAGCGTTGAGCCATCAAAATTTAGCTTATAAAAACATGTAGGAGACTTTCGCCAAAAGGTGTTTTTCTTTTGATTTTGTTTGACCTGCAAAGAGTTAGCTTGCTTAGAAGGAGGATCCACCGAATTCAGGTCATCATCGAACACTGAAACTTTCTTCCAATTATCAATGTGAGTTTGTATGAGATGATTTGCTATGGATGTGCGTGGGATGGCAACCTGTCTAAACAAGAATTGGTTTCTAATGTACCACGTGGTCCACCGAGTAAATGCAAGTTTGTCCTTATCCTTTATTGAAAAGGTGTTAGCAATAAAGTTAAGAATGGGCTTGAAGTCGCGTGATTGACCAATCAAATTGGAAAATTTTGAACTAATAGTATTTGGGAAAGAGTGTAATAAGTTCATATAACGGCATTCCATGAGTAAATGAGTGTCATCTTCAACGGTAGAGTTGCAGAGACAACAAGTAGAAAGAATAGAAACACATCGTTGGTTAAGCCGTTCAGCAGTCGGGAGGCCTTTTTGGGAGATTTTCCACAAAAAGTTTTTAATTTTGGGCGGGGTATTAAGAGTCCAGATCCAGGCGTTACTATCCATTTCTAAGGAATGTTGTGAAGAAACAGGCTTATAAGTAGACGAGGTGGTAAACCACCCCTCCCAACCGGGCCACCAATCGAGACGATCCTCGAATTGATTTATAGGTAAAGGTGTATCTAAAATTTCGTTGATAATCGAAGACGGAAGAGTGGCCTGAAGCTTCTCAAGCCACCACTGACCACCTAAGATGTAATCACTAACATATTCCTCAAGATTCAAGATGTTAGGACAATCAGATCTAGAGTGAATTGAAGACGTAGATAACCAGTTATCGGTCCAAAATCTTACCGATTTTTCATTACCAATTGACCAAATTAACCCCGTTTTGAATTTATCAATGAGTGGGATAAGATTAGACCATTTCCAAGAGGAATCGCCCCGCTTCTGATTGATAGTTGGGAATGTTTGTGTGGCCAAGATATTTATGAGTGAAAAGTCTAACCCAGGCATTGTCGGGTTCAACCAAGATTTTTCAGAGTAATTTCATTTGGAGCGCTTCATTCATATCTTTAGATTTTCTCAAGCCCATTCCCCCACATCGCTTTAGTCAGGGCCGTCCAATCAATTTCGGAGGCCCTGTACAAATATAAAAATGAGGCCTTCAATATTACCGTAAGCAAGTGTTCAAATTTTATTAAAACACTAAATTAGTTTTCATAAGTTTAATTTTTATTTTAAACTAAAAAGATAATTGTTGAGATTTTAACAATCAAAATTTCATATTTATGTCATATGATATATGATAAATATTAATATTATCATCTTACAATTTTAGAATATGAATCACCATTCTCTACTATGGTTTACGTGAAACACCAAGAATTGTTAAATAAATAAATACAGATAATTAAGTAAATATGTTGAATATAATCAAATTATTTATCCTTGACAAAGATTAGGGAAATTAATTTTTATGTTATTCCTACAATTATTTACATTACAATCTTAGATCTTCTAAATATGTGTCAAATATATCTTTAATAATTTAAGCAATTTTTTTCTTATAACATTTAAATTACTTTATTGGATGGAAATCAATAACTTACAAGCCATTTGATTTTATTTAATAAATATAAAATATTATTTTAGTGTTGAAAATAAAAAACAAATTGAAATAAATAAACAAAGAAAAAGATAAGAAAAAGAGGGAAAAACACAGAAAAAAGGAGAAAAGAAAAAAAACAAATATAAAATTACTTTATTGGATGGAAATTAATAACTTACAAGCTATCTGATTTTATTTAATAAATATAAAATATTATTAAAGTATTGAAAAAAAAACAAATTGAAATAAATAAACAAAGAAAAAGATAAGGAAAAGGAAAAAAAACATAGAAAAAGGGGGAACATAAAAAAAAACAAATCTGTTGAAAAAAAAACCAAGCAAGCCGTGGGAATAAAAAGGCCAAATTGAAATGAATAAAGAAAGAAAAAAGAAATAAAAAAACAGAAGAAAGAAACACGGACCAAAAAGAAAAGAAAGCAACAGAAGGGCGAGAGTAGAATCGAACCCGGACTAACTGTTTGAAAGGGAGCGCTACTGCTTTACCACCAGGCCATACGCAAATTATTGTTTCTTTTAACAAGATAATTAATTATAATAAGATATAGGTACTAAATATTTGGAGGCCCTAAAAATTTCGAGGCCCTGAGCGATCACCCTTCTTGCCCTTGCTAATGGCCGGCCCTGGCTTTAGTCTACATATTCTATCCGAACTAAAAAAAAAGGCGATGTTGATTATCCTTATTCCAGAAAATCTTCTGTTAATTTGATCCAATTCATTGTGTATAGAGGACGGAAGCATAAAGTTTTGCATTGTACAAAGAGGTTTCGAGGCCAGATTAGACCCAATGAGAATTGCTCGACCATGTTGAGAGAGCGCAGTCGCCCTTCACTTACTCAATTGTTCCTTTGATTTACAGATGATTTCATCAAATATTTCCTTATATACTCTCTCATTGATTAGAGCTCCCTTTCTAATAATTATACAAGTTCTCTCCAACAAAATAATGCCCTATTACTTTGCACAAAAAAAAAAATCCCTATTATCAAACACCATTCTTGGGTTATTGGCAGAGGAGACAGATGAAAAGAGAAGTGAGAGCACTTCTTTCTAAAAACCCAAAACCTCCTATACACCAATACTGAAACTCCAACATCACAGAAGCAAAATGATAAACCTAGATCTACAATAAACTCCATTGCAGATCAATTAAAGAGCAACATCTATGAAGTTTGAGTAGCAATTACACGGAACTAGATTACATCTCTCAGCCCTCTCTCTAGACACCTTTCTAGAGAGGGAATGGGTAACCCCCTGACAGAGATGATCGCTACCACCGGACCACCAAAAACATCACTATAACTACCACCAATACACACATCAAGTCACCATTACACCACCTTAGTGACTCTACTGGCAAGCAAAACAACAACAAGGAATCTTTTGAACCACAATCATTACATACAAGTCACCAGTACCCTCCATCGTTGATCTCTCGCGGGCTGCTGAGATCCTCCACTGGCTCTTCGGCTTTAAGGTCCGGAACTTCCGATTCCATGGCTAAACCCTCCTCTACATCTACATCCTCTTTTCCACTTTGTGTGTGTCTATTGGCCTCTCTCTTGATCGGCTTGGTCTGCACCACCTCCACAATCTTCTATGTCTACAACAAAAACATCACCAACTTTAATTACTAGAAATCACCCAAATTAAACCCCGACAGTTGAAATTTCTCAAAAATCAAAATTGGAATAGTACTTAGGCAATTGATGATCCAACCACTAAACACACCACTAGCCAAACCCAAATCGGTGTGTTTTTTCCCCCAATTCAACCATTGATAACTTGACTGACATAGAAGTGTCGTGAAATCGAATCTGTTTTGCCTCTGGTTTGCTGTCCGACGCTTCTGGTTCGATTTCGACCTCGAAGCCTTCTCAACCTCGGCCCCTGAGATCCTACGACCACCCTAAACCCTTTCCACCACCACTCCTGGCCTTCTCAACCAATTTTCGGTTCGATTTTTGCCCGTTCTTCGCCTCCTACCCTAGATCTATAGAACTCTTGTTCTTCACCACCACTCTTCGCCTGTTCTTCGCCTCCGTTCCAGGCTCCTGGTGCTTCACTCTCGGGGTTGTGGGTTGCACCAGCGGTTGCTTGTGGTGTTGCTTTTGACGCCCCTGCACTTCCCTCGTGCGTGAGCCTGATCCTTTGATACATCGCTCTTCCTTGGTGTGCAAGGGTTTTTCCTATCCTTGCACGCCAAACACATACTACCTCTGTTCGGAAAAACTTGACACTTTACTATTCATGCACGCTTTTTTAGGAGATAAAATCTATATAAAATATCTAGTTTTTTTAATAAATTTTTTAACAACTTCATAGTTATTATTAATAAGTTCAAACTTGTTAAAAAAAATTTATAAAAAAATGAATATTTTATATAGTTTTTATCGTTCTAAAAAAGCGTACATGAATAGTAAACGACAAGTTTTGCCGAACGGAGGCAGTATTAAAAAAAACCCCAAATGACAAAAAACAAACAAAAACAAAAAAACTAAATGCATTTATATATCGGAGCCATTAAGCTTCAACCTCAATCACAACTCCAAGTTGGGCCCAAGTTCTTCTTTTTTCATTTGTTTTGGGCCCAAAATCAGTTTTAATCCTCATCAAAACTGAATTATGTTAATTTATAATCCTTTGATATAATGAATCTATTTATTAACCTTCACAGAGATTTGCCCCGACTTTTTCTTGAGTTTATGTTTGCTTATTGCTAGCGGTGGTATCTTATTGAGCTTTGTGGTATTTCTTTTGCAACCGCGCGAGAGGTCGTGGAAATGATCGAGATCTGATGGCTCGTTATCGACCGAGTTCAAATATGAGGTCTCTACTTTTGTTCCCCAGGGTGCCCCTGCGTTGCCTCTACCAACCGTCAGGAGGGTTGATGCACATTGTCCTGGTTCGAACACCGCCTTCGTTAGTTCTGGGCTTCTTTCTCTAGTTTGTTTATAGTGCTCGGTCTCTGTTGTTTGGACTTATTTTTCGTTTCTTTTCATTACAGTTTGTCCGTAGCCAATCTTTCGACTTCTCGACTCACTGGGCTTGTCTGGTAGTCGAATTCTTTCCGGTTAAAAAAAAAAAAAAAAAGTAGACCGATGAAAGTGTTGAGATTACTGAATATCCATATCCTCCAAGGAAACAAAACATTCATTACCCTCGTTAATTTGTTGTCAATTTATCTTAGGGAAAACTAATTAAAATATCCCCACCTTTTGGGGTATGGTAAAAATATATCCTTAACTTTCATATGTAATAAAAATATCCCGACCTTTGAGGGTGGTGGTAATATATTACCCTGTGTTTTCTCACGGGTCAAAAACGCTGACAAGGCAGCCTACGCAGATATTTTTTTTGATAAGACAACATACGTGGAAGTTTTTTTTTTTTACAAATTAGCACTAAATTTGGGTTTTCTTGGTCGGTTTCCTTAGGAAAAAAATAAAACGATACCAAATTAAACCCGAAAAACGAAATTGATTCAATAAAGCAACTAAAATGGACAAAATTGCCGCAAACTAACACAACACGACTATTCCTAACATCAAACCGATAACAAAACTAAACCAACAACAACAACAACAACAACGAAGGGGAAAAAAAACTTACCCACCCAAATCTGTGAACGAATCAAAATGGAAGAAGATGTGAGAGAGACAACTCAAGATAGTCGACCACGAGAGGGAGGAAGACTGACATTGAAGAGGAACCATGAGCTACCTGGAAGACAATTCAAAAGGGGACCACGGTCCACGGAAGAAGATACGAGAGAGGGAAAGACGTTGGTATGAACTCGGTCTAATTTTTTTTTTCTAAGGACACTGTTCAAGAAAACCTTTGTAAAAAATCCGCATAGGCTGCCTTTTCAGCATTTTTGCATTGTGAAAAAATTTGTGGTAATATATTACCACTACACTCAAAGGTCGGGATATTTTAATTACATTTGAAAGTTGAGTGTATATTTTTACCATACCTCCAAAGATGTGGATATTTTAATTAGTTTTCCTTTATCTTAGGAAAGTGCACATTCATTAAGATTACTGAATATCCTATCCACTATCCTCTCGATCTGCTTTCCTAGTTTTGTTATCGATTTGTGTCCAAAATCCGAGTCTGCCTCTGTGATGTCTTGAACCAAGTCGAAGTCGACTACAACACCATCGATGCCCATTAAGACTAGCAAGTTCTGCAAGTACACCGCCCCCGCGACATTGCGTACTGCATATACACCAACCACTAATTTAATCACTAACAAATTCTTATGTTAGTTAGGAATGTAGTGTTTATACATCTCACATCGATCGATCAATTTTTTTTATTACGTATATCATACCTCATCATATATATATATAGACCGATCAATCCGGGGGGTCGGATTAACTAAGCCCGGCGTTCAAACCTTACCGGAAACCCTCCCTCCATTTTCGCCGTCAGGTAAGGCAGCAACACCGGCTCGAAGCCCTCCGCCGCCGCCGGCATCACCCTGAACTGCCTTAGAACCCCCGCCGCCACCATTTTCATCTGCAGCCTTCCCCAGACAAACTCGGGGCCCCGCCTGGAAAACCAGGTACGAGTACGGATCCTTCGCCTTGAAAACCTTCCTCCTCTCCACACCTTCCAAGTCCAACCATCGTTCCGGCCTGAACTCCGCCCAGTCCTTCCCCCAAATCCCCTCCATCCTCCCCATGGCGTATATGTGGTACTCCACCGTCGATCCCCTCCTCACCACGCTCCCGTCCGGCCACACATCGTCGCCGCCCTCACTGGAGGCTTGCTTGCCGTCTGAGATCACCGGCGGATAAAGCCTCATGCTCTCGTGCAGAGCAGCGTGCGTGTAAACGAGCTCCTTCGCTTGGTCGTAGACGGATCCGTTGGGGTTTTCGTCGCTGCGGCTGATCTCGTCCACCGCCGGATTCTTGGCGAGTAGCAAGAAGAACCAGGTCAGCGCCGCTGAGGTCGTGTCCCGCCCCGCGAGGATGAAGCTGATCACGATATCGGTGAGGAATTGCTCGTCGGAGTGGCCTGATTTGATAAACCTCGACAACAGATCGAGACTGGTGTCCGATTCATCATCGGTTACCTGTTGCTTCTTCTGCTTGACGATTTCGGCTGCGAATTCACGGACGTCTGAGACTGCTTTTCGGAGCTGCCTCTCAGATCCGATGTTGAGTAACCGCTTAATCCGCCATGTGAAGCAGTGTAAGGACCTCAACCGCTTGCTGCTGATGGCTACTCCGGCCTCGAACGCGTCGCAGAATTTCGACTCCGGAAGCGACGGAAGGAGCAGCGCGGCGTCGTAACCGAAGGCAATCTTACAGATGTTGTCGAAGGCGAATCGTTTGAGGAGGTCCTCTAAGTCGAACACCGTTCCCTTATCGGCCGATTGAGCCAAAATAGGGATCAAGCGTTGCTCCAGTTCAGTGCCCACCACCTGTTCGACGAATTTCCTCAAAGACTTAGAGCTGAACTCATAGCTGGCAACCTGGCGCTGGAACTTCCACTCGTCGCCATCAACTTTTAGGATGCCATGGCCCAGGAGATCGTGGAGAGTTGTGGTGAACACTTGGCCCTTCTCGTAGACGGCGAACTTGGTCTTGAGTATGTGCTCCACGTTAGCAGGATCAGCGGTGATGATATGATCGCCGCCAAACAGCGGCAATTGGATGACGATGGTAGAGGTCGGGGAGGCTTGCAGCGTTGCAGTCATCCACGATAGCATGTCCTTAGTGTGGCGGCGGATAGCCAAATAGGAGCCAATGATCGAGAAGGAATTGGGGAGGCGTGGGTTGATCTTTCGGGTTTGGTGGTGAGCGGGGGAGTCGAGGAGCTTGCGAACAAGGACGATGGCAATGATCGGAAGCAGGAGGAGCAAGGTTGTATGGACTACATCGATCTCAACCATGGCCGCCGATGATCGGTTTCGAAAGATTACTGGTGTTGTGGTACTCAAGGATAAAGATGGGAGGTTGTTATTTGCGCGCTCTGTCTGTATGAACTTATGGATTTTTTTATTTTTTTTTGCTATTGGTCGAGCATTTTGTAGTCAATTTCGTTTCTTTATAAAATAGAAATCTGTGGGTTATTTTTTTATTTAAAACAATACCAACTAGTATTTGGTACCGCGCAAACGCGCGTTTTGTTAATAAATTATATTTTATTATATTAACATATGTCTCAATGATATAAATTATAATAACTTATGTCCCAATGACATAAATTATACAATACCTATTATTACATACTTATATTGATATGGGTTTATTTTTTAATAATTTTATTATTATTATTGTAGGGGGGTTTGTTAAATACTTTCAATTGTTAATTTATTTAACATTACCAATCGGACATAAAGTCCAAAACTAATTGACTAAAAGTGGATCCAATGTCAATATTTATGATCTTAAATACAAAATAAAAAAAGTTATAAATATAAAATTATTGCACCTAAATCATACTCTCCTAAACTACATGCATATAAATAATATACGTATAAAATTGGTTCTATTCCAACCAATTTTCTTTAAAAAAAAATCAAAATATTATTTATTATATATAAAAAAATTCATCAAATTTGATGGATATATCTTTGCAAAGATTTTCATCATATTTGATGGCATTGACTTTTTTTTATTAGGATAGAAGGTTATATTGGATAGATTATTTGATCTAAAAAGATAATTTTTTACCTAACTATATTTGCTTATTAATTGATGTGGCCCAAAAAGATAATAACATTTTAATTAAGAATATGACATATATGAAAAAATAATCCCATTTTAATCCAGAAAATTCCATGGATGTGAAATCGCACCAGAGCCCGTTTCAAATCTTTGCTTTAGTATTTTACTAGTATTTGTTACCCGCCCATTGTGCGGTTTTTTAATAAATTTTATTATATAAAACATCTTTGAATTAATATAAATTACTACTCCATATAAAGTAAATATATAAGTAGTAGTTTTCGGTTGTGTTATGTTTTTTAGAATGTAAACATTTTTGAATCTACATTAATCATATTTATTAATTCTCTTATTGAAATATTTTTGTGATATTATATAATTTAATTTATTAATTGTTATAGATAAAAAAAAGATAATACTATATTAATATAAAATATGACACGTATGCGATATTAACACCATTTTAATCCAAAATATTAAACGTATGTGAATCACACCAGAGCTCGTTTCATGTCCCTGTTTTAGTGTATTAAATAATATAGATATAGATATTAATATAAAATAATACAGTAAATATCAAAATTGATAATAAATTATATATTATATATAAGTATATTATACCGTAAATATTAATTTAAATAATAAAAGATGTGTATTATGTTGTACATTTTGCCGATCGATGAAGTTTGACGATAAATGTTTTATCTTTTTGCAGAGCGAGCACAATTTGTTCTCATCTTATAATTTGGATTCAAAATGTTAGCATTACAATATCTGTAATATCTTAGCATTACAAATTTTTATCTTTGTCAAATTATGTAAAATTTTTGCTATTTGGATATATAGATCGAATTTGGGTATAGATCCAATGAATAGTGGTGTTAGTTTTTTTTTATATTGGATATACATTTGTTTTATATAAGACGATAAGTTTTGTACCTAATTAAGATATAAGATTGAATATTTTTTTTAAAAAAAGGTCCATTAATTGAGATAATAAAATTATATTGGTTTATTAATTGATGTGGCCCAAAAATATAATACCACTTTAATCCAGAAAATGCTAAGTAACCAAAAATAATCTCTTTTAATCCAGAAAATTTCATCTACGTGAATGTCACGTAAGCAAAAATAATCTCTTTTAATCCAGAAAATTCCATGGACCAGCGCCCTTGCGCGTCTTATTAATAAATTATAAATTATATTTTATTATAGCAATATATTTAAATTATGTTTTTTTTGTTAAATTAGAAGTTATTGAATATTATAATGCAGGTAATGATACACCCATCCTTGATTTATCAACATATTTTTTAAAATTTATTTATCTTTTTATAATGCCCTACCTCAGTAATGTGAGTAAATTATTTAAAATCTTTAAATACATAATAAAAAATCCAACAAAATATGTTTTTATTAACAAAACTCTACATTTTTATTTATTTCCAATAAACTTTCCAAAACTTTATCTTCTTGTGCAAAAGTTATCCTAAATAAATAAATTATTTTTATTTTATTTTCTTCTTCTACTTTTATCTTACTTAATCCATTAAAATTATTTTAATGATTCCATAAAAATTATTTTAATAATCCATAAAAATTACTTAATATTTTTTTTACTAAATAACATACACAATAATCATTATTAAAATATTTAATGTAATTTTTCATAATTAATTAATAGATGTCTTTGATAAAATATATCTTATTAATTAATATAAACAATCCATGTTACTAATAGACTTTATGTTATTTTAAAATTGTTTTAAAATAGTCTTTAATTTTTTGATCTATTTTCAAAACTACCACTACGTCAATATATAACTTGAATCAAATATATATACCTCACCAGAGTTTATAATGATGGATTAATGTCCTCGGTCATACTTGACTATAGTTCATTTTGGTTTGTACCCCAAATCTACCTACGGTATACCGAAGGATATTATACCCTCCAATGGATTAACTGAAGCGACATTAATAAGAAAACTTTAAAGATTATTTTATAATTATTTAAAAGTTAAGGACTGAAATAATAGATTGTTAAATTAGGTAAAAAAAAATTGCCAATATTTATAAAAAAACCGATTAAGATATAAGGTTATATTTGATAGATTAATTGATCTAAAAAGATAAGTTTTTACCTAACTATATTGACTTATTAATTGATGTGGTCCATAAATATAATACCAGTTTAATTCAGAATATGACACGTAAGCAAAAATAATCCCGTTTAATCCAGAAAATTCCGTGGCAGCGAGGTCGCACCAGCGGTCTCTGTTTTAGTATTTTATATAGATATATAGATATAGATAAAAAGTTACTAATAAAGATATATAACATTTTATTATTTGAATTAATTGTGATTATTTATGAAAGTGTGGATCCATAATTGTACGAGGTGGCTAAAATATATGTGATTGAAGAATGATTTTGTTCTCCCCTTTTAAACGTTGTTTTACTAACTTTAATCATATTAATTTGTATTCTCTATCAGTTCTCTTAAGTTACATATATAAGTATTTAACCGAAATTTAATGATATGGTTCAATTCAATCTGATAATAAAGATCACATATTAATTTTGTTTTAAATAACTTGGATTTACTATTTAATAAAATTAGCTTGACGTGGCTAAAAGATGAGGATTATGTTAACTAAATATTTATAGCTTTATAGCCACTTAATATATTGGTCTAAAAAGATAAGATTTTTACCTAACTATATTGGTTTATTAATTGATATACCCAAAAATATAATACGTATTTAATTCAGAATATGACACGTAAGCAAAAATAATCCCGCTTTAATCCAGAAAATTATGTGGCTGCGGAGCGGCCTCGCTTATTGGTTTTATTATTTAAATTAATTTTAATTATTATTAAAGGTATGCTAAACTTAAATGAGATGGACAATATTTTTTTAATGATAAAACCTCATATCTTTATCTATTATTTGATGTGAATAGTGGTGGAAACTCAGGAGCAGCCATAATCGATCAATTATACAATGATAATACGACGTAGTTAATATCTATTTCAATGAGAAAAGATCGATATTTTTTTATTCTTCTCGCTTATTAAATATGTATCTCGCTATTGAAGTTATATATGTTCAATTAAGATACCCATATATGTATTCTCAAACCAAACACATTAATCAAAGTTATTCTAGTAGAATTTCGGTCAAATTCAAGCCTCGAAAAATTCTAAATCTTTTACTATGGCCCAATATCATATATACCAGGATATAAAACTCTTACACTTGAATTTATATCCATTGATAAAATAAAATTATAAAATCCTAGATATAATTTGGTATAGTATTCATTATTAAAAATATTCTTAAAATGTAACTACCCAAATATGATAACAATTTATTATATAGATTAATTAAAAAATTTAATCAAGGTGTATACATGTTAAATGATGTGGTTAAGAGATAGAATCATTAATTGAAATGGTAAAATTATATTGGTTTATACATTGATATGGGTACAAAAGATAACATCATATTAATACAGAATATGACACCTATGCGAATTGCTTAAAAATATGACACGTATGCGAATCGTACCGGAGTCCATTTCAGACATCTGTATATATATATGATAGATTATCTATTTATCGGTGATAAATTATGACAAAAATATAAATATTGTGATAATATAAAAAGATAAGTTTTCTTTATTTAATTTGACCAAAATTTGATCCAAAATTTCACGGTGCAACTTGGGTACTTTGTAGATGTATAGATTTGTTAAACAATGGACGGTGCAAAATAAATGTGTAGATAAAGATTATGTTAACTAAATGATAGGTTTTATATAGTTTTATAGCCACTTAATATATTGGTTTAAAAAGATAAGTTTTCTACCTGACTATATTCGTTTATTAATTGATGTGGCCCAGAAATATAATACCACTTTAATCCAGAAAATGACACGCAAGGAAAGATAATCCCGTTTAATCCAGAAAATTCCGTAGCAGCGAGGTCGCTTCAGCGGTCTCTGTTTTAGTATTTTATATAGAAGATATAGATAGATATAGATATAGATATACCATTGACTAGGGCCAATTCTTTTTAAAAAAGGGTCAATTTTTTTTAATTTTAAAAAAGGCTCAATTTTTAAACCAATTGGGGGTAATTAGTCGATTGAAGACTGTGAAGTTATGTCATGGTGCTGAGTAGTTTGATTGACGCTGGTAGGAGCAAGAAATTCTAGAAAAGTTGTTATTAGTGGCGCTCTTTGAATTCGACTACTCCAACCAATTATTATTATTATTTTTTTTTTAATGATGAGGAACCCATCTTTGTGGCAAACTCCAGGCACGTGATCCGGCCGGCAAGAGCCACATACCAGGTAAATCGGGTTGTGCCGACCGACTCGACTCATTGGAAAGGAGCAAGACATACCTTGGATTTTCATCCAACAAAAGGGACAAAGGTAGGGATCGAACCTGAGACATCCTGACATCCCCTTGCTCCCTACCAGTGAGCCACCCCGACTAGGGCTCACTAGTGGGAGTATATTTTACTTAGTTAAACAATAAGTTTCACAATATATGTCGGATCAATTGGGGAGTAGTACTCCCTGAAGATCAGACAAGATAAAAGCATAACAAACGAAAGGACCATCATACAAAATGTGTAACTCTAAAGGAAAACAAAAGGCAAAATAAGCTAGGCAGTCTGCTACTTAATTCGCTTCACGAAATATATGATGGAAACAGATGTTCTAGTCCCTATGAGGCCGTCTAATAAACCCAAAACTCAGCTTTGAGAACTAAACAATCCCCTAAATTGTGTACAAATCCACATACCCAATGTCTTATACAGTCTCGGATCACTCCGTTGGCTGCAGCTTTATGAGTAGTTGTTTTGACTGAGCAGTCAGTGTTATCAAACACCATACTTCCATTGGCATAGGAAATTACACAAGTTAAAACATCCACTGAACATTTGAATTGAGATTTGGAGATCATGTTTTTTGATGCGAATGCAAGCATACATTAACATTACTAAATATCCATCTCCACCAAAGAAACAAGTCCTAAGGGAAATTCGTCATCTAAGAGAGAGATTCAGAAATCAACTTTGGACCAACTCAGGTATCATCTTAGATAGAAAAGCCAATTCATTCTCAAAGAATTCTGGCTCCTCCTTTCCTTCCTTGTTTCCTAATATCTCGTCCATTGCCTTCTTTTCTCCGCCTACCTTCGCAGTCGATTTGTCACCAAAACCCGAGACTGCCTCAGTGATGTCTCGAACAAAGTCGACTACTACACCATCGATGCCCATTAGGTGCTGCAAGTACACCGCCTCGACAACGTTGCTGCATATATACACCAACCATTGATTTAATAACTATGAATGTTGGAATGTGGTGTGTATAAAAAATCGTTGAACCCTATATGGCTTTTATGCTCAATTTATTAAACACATATGCCAGCACGACCTCAGTTATTAACCCATCAGACTTTAATATATATAAAGAAAGAAAGTAAATAAACTGAACGACGAAAAAAGAAAATTGATCTTACTTTAACTGCCCATAAGTTAAGAGGGAGAGCTTGCATTCTTTAATCTTAGCAACCATCCCCAGATTGTTAAAGACTGCTTTCACTTCTGATACAATTCCTTGCAATCCAGCATCTAGGCAATGGTTGACGGCCTCCTCGAGGGAATTCCTTCGAGGGTCGTTAAATATTTCTATTCCTCCTTTTGTGATGAAGAACACCTGATCAACCACCATTTGAACTAGTATCCATGTGCACAACATTATATGGCATGGAAAAGGCAAATTCAAGGCCTATGATTTAATAACTTCTTCCAAATTCATAAATATGAGTCTATGCATTTGAAGTTTCCAAACCATCTTCCATCACAAAATATTAAACTGTTGCATAGAAGTTTCACATTATATTCCTTGTACTTGTACATTGTCACTTTTCTTGTTTATAATGGATGGATGTGAGATATTCCGACGACACTATCAACATATATATGATTATATATATAAACTATACAAGAATGTATGGATAAATTCAATAGATTGTTTGTTGATGTATAGAACTTACTGGGTAAGTAGCCTGCATTTGCCTCATCAACCGAGCAGCATCAGGCTGAAAGCTTGAGAAGATAATAGGCCTTTGGCCGTCCTTAGCGTACTTGTCAACCACATCTAGGATGAGTCGAAGAGTGCGTCTGAGCTCTTGTTCTTCATAGACCATGAAATCATCAAACTTCAACTCGATATCAAAGCCCAATGACTCATTTACTCTTGTGAAAACCTCTTCTAATGTGCATAAAGCGTCGTCCTTGTCAACTATCCACTCTACTACTCTCCCATCCTTTGTTTTCTTGAGCAATGGCTTACCTACCTGGTGAAAACACACATACATTAGAATCAACACAATGTGAGTTATGTTACGTACAATAAGGATCAAACTGGATGAGGTGAAATAGGTATACCTTGCCGGATACTTTCTGCGGTCCATAGCTTAGGAATTCATCAAGAGTGAGATCAATGACTCTTCTCTCAACAAGAGCTCCCTAAAGAAGTCCTCCACAAAGGAGTGGTTAGTTATAATTAAGACGTGAAGTCGCGAACACAATATGAACGTACATGAATGAAATGTAGGAGTTAAGGAGGGAGTGAAAGAAGTACTTACCTCATGAGGTTGGGTGAGGATGAAGTTGTCATGGAAAATGATAGGGCAGTCATCTTTGGTCACCTACAAAAATAGGTTTCATTTTACTTGTTGGCTCTCTCTCTTCCTATATACTTGTTTTTGCCTAATCCATGGCAGTTCTAACATTACCAAAAAGAAGAGAATGAGAACTTCAGGAGAGATTTTCCAATATATCCAACAAAACAAGATTTATCCTTTTTTGTCCACCACTTGAGTAAAAAAATTGTCAAAAAATAAAAAAAAAGGTCTACTAGTTTATACAAATATCAATTTGTGTTCGTTTTATCAACATAGTCCGTCTTATGGATTGACGACTTACCCAACCATTCGATCCGATTCAAGATCCATTAATTGGGTAAAGAAATAAATCAAGGGTTGGAAGGGTTCACGGTATGTAGGCCTGATACGTGAGCCGAGTAGCTCGAGATCGACTCGGGCTCGGCTCGATAAAAACTCGACTCGGGATCGCTTGAATAATACATGAGCCGAGTTTGAGCCTGTAAATGAGCTCGATTCGAGCTCGAGCTCACTCGGTACAAACTTGAATTTACAAAATTACCCCCCAATTAAAATGTATTTCACTCACCCACCCCGTCATCCCCATTCGGCGCAGGCAGCCATTCTTCTCTTCACAAACAGAAACCCTAAATCTGTCACCCTCCACTCTCCAGTCCAGCGAAGCCGGTTAGTTTTCTTAGCTGTTTTATCGGTCATGATCAAATAGGTCAATCCATGACCCATCGCATTAAGCAACATGTTTAAAGTTACTAATTTTGTTTTACTGCTAATAAATGAACTCATTGACCTGATTAGTCAAGCGACCCATGTACTTGTGTGAGCCACGAGTTCGGGTATGGTTCCATCTAGAGGTGTTGCTCTAGCCGAACGAGCCGAGCTTGACATGTTCAAGCTTGTTTCATTTGTTAAACGAGCTCGAGCTCAGCCGAGTCTAATCTTTACACGAGCTTTTTTTTTTCTTGATCAAGCTTGGTTTGTTTAGGAAAATGAACGAGCTCGAGCGGAGCTTTAAGCAGTTCTACTTGATCATAACATTTGAATATAAATTGTTTTTAAAAAATTTCATAAAAATCATAAAAAAAATTATTAGCTCGAGCTGAGATGAGCTAAGCTTTAAGCATTAAAGATGCTCTTAGTGATTAATTTTTATTTTTATTTATTTTTTTATTCCTATAATTAGTAAAAATTCTTTTTAAAAAAATTTCTAGCTTTTTTTTCGGATTTTTCTCGGTTTTTTTCCGGGTTAAGCGGAGCTAACATCACCTGAGCCCCCTAGGTCCGGCAGTGATTTGCAATATAGCAAAATATACTAGGTTTTTTTTTATCTGTTCCCAAAAGGGACTATGAGTTTGTATCATAGAATAATTAAACTAACGAGGTTGTTGAATTTCATAAACTAGGAGCCTAAACTAAAGAGATAGTTGAAGTTCATAAATTAGGTGTCTAAAATGCACACACTAGTAAAAATGGCAATGGGTCGATGGTAGGTGGATGGACCCTCATTTCACCCGATCCACCATGGGTGAACCATTACTCCATCTTACCCATCTTATATCCGCTTCACCCATCGAGTGAGCGAGCGAGATGGGTAAAATATGGGTGATTTTTCGTCCATTTGATTTTGTCTATTTTCGTCTAATCCGTAAGATAAATTGTCATATATACAACATCAAACTATAATAAAAAAAAAAAAACTGGTATAAAAATACAACATAAAAAGTCAATACTAGAAGCTACAAAATATATCTTTAACATTATAAATAGAATAACTAGAGTTTTGATGCTGGATTTTATGTAATATTATAGATTTAAGGTTAGAAAAGGAAAAAAATTTTATATGTTTTTATTTATAAATATCAATAACAAAAATAAATAAATAGTATATTATATTGTAAATAGGTGGTGGGTTGTAGCGGGTGATGGATGATGGGTCGAATGATGGGCCAGGTGATGGGTCGGGTGTGGGAGAAAAAAAGCATCACCTACATCAAACCTGACCCATCACCCAACCACCCACCAGGGGCGGAGCTGGGGGTGCTCGAGCACCCCCTGGCCGGAAAAAAAATACAATTTTTTTTATATATATTTAGTATATTTAAGGTAATATAAGATTTTTAAGTGATAATTTTGAAATAGAATTGTTATCTAGCTCAATTAGTAGAAGGGAAAGAAGGGAATTAAATGATCTTGGGTTCAATGGGTAGAAGGGAAGAAAGATAATTAAATGGTCTTGGGTTCAATTCTCAAACTCTTCACTTTTTATTTGTTTTATTATATCATTATTCCACATAATTATTTATGGATTTCTTTGTATATTTTTAGTTTCTCTAAACTATTTCAATTAAAAAATGTCATATCATATTTAAATTTAATGTTTTCCTTCAATATTGTTTTAAAAATTAATTCTTCTTGATTTTTTCCTATATATTTTTTTTGTTTCTTTCAACTATTTAACTAAAGGTATCATAAATATATCAAAATTTTAGTATTTATTCAATATTTTTGTAAAAAACTTCTTAATAGGTATAAAAAAATATTTTACGAAATTTTTTTAGCACCCCTCTGGATTTGATCCTGGCTCCGCCACTGCCACCCACCATCCATTTTCCACCCGTTTTTTTCCCTAGTTTCACCCATTTTTTGGGTTCGGTGATTTGAGTTCGAGTCGGTGTGAGTGGAATTGTCATCCCTACCCACTAATAGACACGAGCACGGGTCGGACCCATCGGGTCGACGGGTTGGACCCGCCGGGTCAAGGGTCGGGATATCCTTGACCCTAACCCTGACCCTTCCAAGCCACGGGTCAACAGGTTGTGGTGACCCGCCGGGTCAAGGGTCGACCCTTTGACCCGTCGGGTCATGACATGTCATTTAATTTTTTTTTTAAAGTTTTTGAAGTTTAAAAAAAAAGAAAAAGAAAAAGGAAGAAGGGCATGAACCGATTTTCTAGTTGTCTACGCATCTCTCGGGGAAGAGGAATCAAAGCTCACGTAGTTCTTTACCTTCATTCTGATCCCTACTTACCTTATTCCATGTTAGGACTCTTCTCCTTGCTTTGTATCTGAGCTCCTGACCATTGTGTCATCGTCGAGTTCTTCATCCGAGTCTAACTCGATTAAGTGGTCATTATTTTGAATTCGCATCTCCGTCATGTTCCAATCATTTAAGCAAACTTGACCTAGAGTCTCAGGCAAGAGTCTTGATCTCTTCTCGCTTAATATTTGACCACATTGGCTAAAACGTTGCTCCACCGCGAGAGTTGAGCAATGAGTGGCGAATATTTGACGAGCGATTGCCTACTGAGTAGGAAATTGGGATCTCACTAGATGGCTTCGTCATTCTATAACGTTGAATTTCTCTTCCTCTTCACCTCGATTTTTTGAAAAAAAATAGATAATCCGACGGGTTGACCCTACGAGTCACCATTCGGGTTCGACCCGTCGGGTCCCCGGTCAAAATCAGCATGACCTTAACCCTAACCCTTGACTCGTTTCGATCCTGGCTTTTGTCGACCCTAACCCGCCGGGTCGTCGACCCTTCGGATTCCCGCCGGGTCAAAACCCGTCGGGTCCGGATCGACCATTGACCCTTACTCATGTCTACCCACTAATCCGAAAGAAAAGAAACAAGAGCGGTGAAAGAACATGGTGGGCCACCTGTAATGAAGGACATCCATCATCCACTACCAAAAGTTTCGCGGTTGTTGGAAGCTTCACGACAATCAAAACTCGTTTTTGGTTCCGTCGTCTTCTCTAAATTTGACACCATTTCGTATGCTCTCCCCGTCACCGTTCCCCCCGTCACCCGCTCACCGTACGTGTCTCCTTTTTCTTATTTTAATAATTAAAATAATCCACCCGAGCTTGAACAGAGCACAGGAAGATCAATTACGTCTTTTTCGATGATGATCGATTTCGATCGGGAGGCACTTTTGATTTAAAAAAAATAGCTAATGATTCACTAATTTAATTGCTTAATTAGGTTAATTTATTCGACAAAATTGACTGGTAAAGATACCTGGACATCAAATTCAACGAATTGGAGGCGAGAGAAGGACGCAGCGACATTGAAAGAGGCGATGGAGTTCTCCTTGAAGGCTCTCATTCGGCTGTCCGGCGACTGCATCACGTTCATTCCGCAACCCCTGTGTCCCATCACAATCAAATTTCCTCTCTTCTGTTCTGCCGTACCTTCAATTGACGTCATACAAATGGAAAAGATTGAATCTTTCTTCATAAAAAAATTTCCCCCAATTTGAATTAGTTCATAATTTTGTATATATCAAGGGTAGGAAGAAGAAACACGAACCGCCAGAAGCAATTGCAGATGGATGGAGATCGATCATGGCGGTGTTAGTTGTGCTGGAAACAGGGGCTGCTTTCAGAGCCATGATCGATTGATCAATAAGGTAGATGAAATTCGAAATCAAAGCTACAGCCTCTGATTAATTAGGTTTTTGATGGATGCAGTACGTGAGGTAGCTGGGATACGCCAGGCGCTGCATTTATATATACGTAATACATGGATTTTTATAGCGTTATCGAACATTCTGGTTTTTCTTTTTGAGGGAATGATTCCAAGTTATTGAAATTACTTTGTGCAAGTAAAATCCAATCAATCCATTTTGGAACTAATTTAAGTTTTTAAAAATATAAAACCAACGGCTACCCTCAGATTTGGAAAAGGATGCATTGTAAATTGGTAATTACTAAATATACAAAATTGGCGCCACTTGTAATCTCGATAACTAGCTGTTTCTTGTTAATTTGGGGATTCTTACTCAGTTTAGTCATTTACCTTTTTTTGCATATTTCGTGTGGAGCCCCTGTGATTTTTGCAAGGTATACAATTTTTGCAATCAATCCGCGAGATATTGCAATTTTTTACAAGTTATACAACTCTTTTGCATATTTCGGGTGGAGCCCTTGTGATTTTTAATTGTTTCGCCTCTTGCCCTTCCCGGTTAATTTTAACAAATCTCTTGTTTCTCCGTTAGTTTGCAATTAAAAACAAAAAGAAAGAAAGAAAGGAAGGCCGGAGAACAGGAGAACAGACGCGAGAGCAAGAACGCGAAGAAGAAGGCTAGGCTCTATAGCTGCTCGAGCAGTTGAAAGGTTCGATTGAACCTCTTCGGCGCGCTTCATTGCGGAGACCTTCAATTGACTGCTTTGCTCCCTTGATTGATTGACTCTTCATTAGGAATTGAAACCCTAAAATCAACCAAATGTCGGGAAATGGAGAAAGGGGTTAGAAAGGCGTTAGCTTTTATCCTTTCAAGTTGGTGGAGATGGGGAGAGGGGCGAGTTGGAAGTTCTTCTTTTGGGCGATTGATGATGTCTGAAACTGAATCGGCGCCCTAAACACGATTATTCACAAAATGAAAAGGGGGAAACAGAGGAAAATCGGGAATTTAGGGATTTGAAAGAGAACAAAGGGAGAGTAACACTGTAACAGTGACCTGGTCGAACATGGCGAGTCTGAGAGCGACAAGGGCCTTCTTCTTCTATGTCTTCGATGCAACTCCCCTGTTTTTGCTTTGCAACAGAAAATCAAATCAGCCAAATCACCACATCAGTCATCAGCCCAGAAGGAGAAGCGCAGAGAGAGAGAGAGAGAGAAAACCCCTTACCTCACGAAAATATGTCAAATTTTGGTACACCGCGTGAAAAACCCCTTACCTCAGAGGTACCAGGCGAAATTTCCGAAAAAATTAAGAGAAAAAAAGTTATCGTGTAACTTTATTAAGAATAAAATGTTAAATTCCTCAAAAAAAATGTTAAATTCAGTCTAAAACCAATTAACATTAAAAAGAGTAGCTCACTAGCTTATATACAAGACTTGACGGTCCATTCTTTATATTATCAACGTGGGATGTATCATTTCATATGTTCCACAATTACCTACTAAAAAACTCATTAAGCCTTATTAACTTAACTACTAAGAATGACATAGTTGTCACGAGTTTGAATCTCCTCTCATATTATTATAATTAATGGATTTAAGTTGACCAAAAAACAAACAAGAGAGTCAACGCATCCTCCAAGGTTCTCTGATACTGGCCTATCGAAATATTAAGAACCAAAGAATATAAAAAAATCCGCTACACTATACACTACAAGAAAAATGCAGCTTTTGCAACGCTTTCATTTCGACGCTTTTTATATGCGTCGTTAATTTTCGACACCTTACCATGTCGAAAATTTGCGACATATCTGGGTGTCGGGATTGACACCTTTATCGACGTCTTGTTGCATCGGGAATGACATGTAAAATAATTATTAAAAAAAAAAAAAGTTAACCACCCATCCCGTCTCACCAAACCCCTCGATGAGTTCTCTCGCTCTCGTCAAAGGAGACCTGAGCGTCAAATTTCTCGAGATTTAAAGCCAAATTGATGCCAAAACAAGAGAATCAATGCCAGAAATCTCTTTCTCTCACCAAGAGAATCTCGAAGCGGAGGTTTATACTTTTGTTCTCGGCAATTGCGACTCCCCTGCACCAACAATGGTGTAGTACATCCGGCGGTGGATCTATTTTCTCTCATTCTCTGCTCAGTTCACCATTTTGTTGTTGCCATGCCCACTGTCATCTAGATCTACTCATCATTTCTTTAATTCGAGGTCAGATCTACATTTTTTTCGTATATTGCGCGGCTGAGAGCTAGGTTTCCAGAAGCCGGACAGTCGACGAGCTTGAAGAACAGTGATCTGAGAGAATCGCTCTTGCCAGAATTGAGCGGCGCGGTGAATGTTAATAGTGGTGGAAGTCAAGGTGGCGAAACCCTAGGCGGTAGGATGTCCATCCCAGGAACGTCGGCTGCAGGAGGTAGTAGAGAGTATACGACCATGATAAGGGACTCCAACACTTGAAATCTGAAATTTACATCGTTCGGAGGCTTTTTTTCAAGCGCTAGCGCCACAGCCACTGCGGATCTGATCATTCAGCACACCAGTCGACACCGTCAACACCGACAACCAGAGGGAGGTTAGTGCTGTTAACCGGTCGAATTTGATGATGAAGAAAAATGTTTCCGATTTTGGACTTTAAAATGTTAAGCACTGTTTAATCGAATTTGTTATTAGTGAATTTGGCTTCGTTCTTACTTATTTTGATAGGATCTGGTGATTGAATCTTTTGAAGCAATGAAGCAATGCCCTGAACCTGCATCTGGAAAGAGATATCGTGCCACAGAGGTGCATAATCTATCGGAAAGGGTTAGTATTTCTATTTCTGTTTACACTTAAACAAGAGTTAACACCATATTCCCTGCCTCATCAGTCTCTAATCACACAGAAGAGATAGGATAAATGAAAAGATGAAGGCACTACAAGACCTCATCCCTCGATGTAGCAAGGTCAGCAGATCTTAACCGGGTGTAATCTTGTAGATTTACTAGCATATTTCTTGGTTTAAATGGAATATGTCAAATGGGACACAACTTGGCATTTAAGAGTCTTAGGGAGATTCACTCTAGCATCATCCATCACAGCCCTAACTGCTTCACTTGCAGCACAAGATCCTTCTCTTCTAAATCTCCATACAAACTTCCAGAGCCCGGTCACATTTTCACGTAACAAAGAAGGGGCATCACAACTACAACACACAAACAAATAGCATTCAAAAGAAAACAACAAAATGATAGGATACCAAGATTTGCACATTTAACAAGCATTCTTAACAAAATGCTAATCTGATTGGCTTTATCATCCCAGTTTTTAGTATCCACAAGTCACATAACCTTTAGTCCTTTACTCCTTTACTTACAAAGTCAGGATCTTCGTCCTCAGAAGGACAGTAGTGAAGTAGTTCGAGAATCAAGATCTAGCAACAATTTCTGATTTAACCTTTAACCCACTTCCTCTCCCAATGGGAAAAACTAACTTTGTGATTCAAAGAGTTCGAAACTGAATCAACTGCTGTAATTCAATGTTGAACATACGCATGAAATAAGATTTACGATTTGTGTGATAGCGCTATTAGCTTGCAGCTAGGTCATTTCTTCTGCAGGTGCAGCTGGCTGTTTGCAGCAGTCATAAAAAGTTCACATGCTGCTCTAAAAATATTATTTTCCATACAAGGAGATAGATAACAAGGAAGAAAATTTTATGTTGTATTCTAAATCACTAGTCAGTGATTCTCTATAATCCTTTCTAGCTTTAGCCGTAGTTTAATAATTACTTTTTTGTCAATTTATAGTGCATAAATAAAATTGCTGGACTTCATGTCTCAATCCACATCTTTAAGCATAAGTTGGAGAGAGAGAGAGAGAGAGAGAGAGAGAGAGAGGATAAGGGCTTGAGATTAATGTCTAGCTCATCCAATGCTCAACTTTACCTTCTGTTTGCCCTGTTTTGCCCTTCTATTATATCAAGGTTAAGGTGGGTGTTCCATTGTTTTTCTCTCTTATGCTATGTCGACTCTGAACCGTTCCTATTTCTAGTATAAAAATATACTGAAGTTATTGTTGTAGAGATAATGGCCAAAATTAGTTGGGTTTAATGGTTGAAAGAAAGATGTTCATCGTTTGGAATTCCCTAAATAAGTGTAGTTTATTAGGTCCTGCAGTTTATTGGTCTCTTTTTACCTCAAACAATGTGATAAGATGGCCAGGATTGAAGTTGCTTTCTTTTTTCTATCTTGTGTACGTAATTGGGATGTGTTCATGTTATATAAACTTCCCTCATACTTCTTGTCCTTCTCATGTAAGCATGTGCTCCTTTCTGCTTAGAGGCCTCAACTAGACAGAGGCGTACATCGGAGGAGTTCAGAAGGGGTTCATTGTCTCCCTGCAAGTGGGTTGCTAACCAGGTGCTTTTTTGGCTTCCATTGAATGTTTCGGTTCTTAAATGACATGAATCTATTTAGTTTATCTATATTCTTTTCACTTTTCTTTTTTAGTTTTATCTGTTCAACATTCTGTTTTTCCCTTCCCGACTTCAGATATTGGAGCTTAGAAATGGAACCCTGATAAACAACTATTCTGGTCTATGTGCAATTGTGAAGACAATAACAGGTGACACTCAAATCTTACATGTTTAAAAGCATGAAATGAAATTGTTATTCGTATGTTGGTGCACGTTTGATTGAATATAAAAGTATTGGGAATTAATAAAAACATGTTCACAATGGTTGATTATTGAAAATATGCAGATGATTATTGAAAATATGCAGATGACAATGTCAGCACTGTAGGCGTTCGTTCTTGGGTTGCGACTGGTAGAAGAGGTTCGATTGCCAAATTCCCAATTTTCCATATAACTTGTTCACAATGGTAGTAATGCGGTTGTTGGTTCTCCCTGATTGTACAAGAGAAGTATATCTGGCCTTCTTCAATCTAGGTGAGCAAATGACCTTAATTTCAGCAAAGCTGTAAGATCCGGAGAGGATGTTTCTAGGTCCGCATTTATTTTATAATTCCAGTTCTGGAGCTCTAATAAATTGAATTTGAAATGATTCATTTCTTAATGATATATAGGCCCTGAGAGTTCACCAAAGCGGGAAAGGTAAGAGATGTGAGACTGATCATGGACAGAAACTCAAGGCGTTCTAAAGGAGTTGGGTATGTAACTCTTTGCTTACTTATGGGCCAGTATATGCATGCTTGTTCTTGGTAGAACTCTTGGCCTATCTCATTTCAAGAAGTAGATTTAACATCATTTTTAAATGAACTAGCAATGCAATAAAGAAATCCACAATGAGGGATGAAGGGAATACCCTGGTCTCATGTTTAATCAATTCATGCAGCAAGGTCAAGGTAGATAACATGAAACCGAGTGCACTCTTTTCTCTTCCCTTTTCACCCTTTTTGCTCATTACGTTTCCAGTCCATGAGAATGAGGGCTATGAGCACCATATAGTATTTGTTTGTTGTTTGAGTCATTCTTCATTTCTAATGGTGCCTTGTTTCCATTTAGGTAAGTTTTATTTTGGACCCATCATAATAAGGTGGATTGGACTGAGAAAAGTTTGCAAATGAGCCTAATAAAGTTTGCAAGTTTTATTTTGGACCCATCAGAATATACAGTGATCTTTATAATCATTTCCCCCCTTGGGGGCCTTCACTTATTCAATCTTTGTTGTTCATCTGCCCAAAATCACTACAGCATAGTTGAAACTGAATGTACAAAGAGGTTTTAATTAACTATTTTCACATGAGATATGACATATTCCACGCAGTGAGCAAAAAGTGAACTATTGTTTTGCCTTTTCTAAAGAATGAGGAAGAAATCTATGACATACAGTGAGAGAAATGATGAGGTAACTAGGCACCACACAATAGGGAGAATAATTATTGAAGGGTAGAAATGAAACAAGAGTAGTATTGGAAGTGTAAAAATGGAAGAGTATTATTATAGTGTGAGATGGAACAATTGGTCAAGAGTATCATTGGAAGTTTATACATTGGATAATTGTGAGCATTAATTTCTGTCTTGAGGTGCAAGTATCTTGCTGAGTTGCACTCTGTTACGTGGAGTTGTTAATTTGATGATCATGTCACGATCCTTTCTGTTTCTTTACTGGCAGGCAAAATGGTTTGTGGATTTTGCATTGGTCCCTTTGCGTTTTTTTAAGGAGCGCTCCGAGGTTAATAGATTTTATGCTAATATTTTTATTTTTGATTCTATATTTTTTTGGCTCTCTTATTTATGGAAACTAGTAAACTGACTCAATTTTTTCTGGCAACCTTCAGGAAGAATTCTTGAAGCAGGCTGACATGATGAAAATGAACACAACTCAAGATTTGAAGTCCAAGGAGGTTATGGTTTCTTATACCTCACTTTATTTATTTATTTATTTATTATGACACTTGTGGGCTTAAGTTGGTTATTCTATGTATACATCTTGTTTGATACTGCTTGCACAGTAAGAAAATGGGTATCCCATCTCTTCCTTTTGGATCTACATTCCTCCCTAAAACGATAAGTTGTTGAGAGCAATGTTTAAAAATGCACGCCTAGGTGATTAGGTTCTGGACGACTTCCCCTCGCCTGCTTGAACCCGGCCTATGCCTTCAATCAATCGTATGTGAGATGATGTAGGTGTGGGGGGCAAATCCACCTGTCTGCTGCCTGTCTCTTCTCATTGTTTCTCTTTGTTCTTGTGTAACTAATCCCTACTCCTCTTTCTTTCCTATTCTCTTCAACTATGAGTCCTGATTTTTATCATCAAATTTTTTGCTCTGTAATTTTGGGTTGCTGGAAGTGTTGAACAGGTGAATAAGAAATCGCACTGTAGTACTGCTTTTTCCCTCTGATTGTGCGTTAGCCAATAAAGCTTATAGTTGAAGTTCCTAGGTCTATATATTATCTAGCTATTAGATGAGTCCTGAGGTAAACAATTATTGATGTCATGTATATTATCAATAATTGTTATTTCAATTATTTGATGCCATGCAGGGGCGGATCCTCTTGAAAGAGGTGGGATGCTCAAGCATCCCCAATTAAAAAAAATAGTATTAGTGTTAAATTTAATATTATTATATTAAAGCATCCCCTAATTATTTAAAAAAAAACAAAGAAAGTAACTTACCTGTTGCTCACGTGCTTGATTTTGAGAAAGTGGGAGAGAGAGGGTAAAGGGTAAGGCTGAGGCACGCTGTCATCCCAACCTCAAACCCCAATTGAGTTTTCCACCATTAAACCTAGACCATCGATCCACTTAAGGAGGCGGCGGCGAGTCCGGCGACGGGGTCACGGGAGGCGTGATTGTGGAGGGCAAGAGGCGTCGGCGACCGGAAGGCGTGATTGTGGAGTGCAAGCGGCGCCGACAACAGGAGAAGAGCGATTGCGGAGGGCAGGAGGCGCCGGCGACAGGAGAAGAGCGATTGCGGAGGGCTGGAGGCGCCGGCGACGGAGGCTGTAGGGCAGGACGCAGGAGCCGCCGACTGTCTTGGTGTCTTCACTCTTCAATCTTCACTCTTCAGATTGATTTCAGATTCAAAATTGATTTCAGATCCACCCCTACAGACATTCAAAATTGATTTCAGATTTGGTCCATTTGGAGGTAATCATCACTCATTCAACTTGATTCAATTCATTATTGTTGAATGAATTACTTGAATAAATTGGATTGTTATTACTTGTGAGTTAGTCCTTATTTTGTTATTCAAATATTATTAGATCAAGAATCAAGATTATGTAATGTCGGAACCAACACGAAAGCGTCAAAAAAAGACTATTGATTCATGGTTTTCAAGGACTGGGTCGGGAAGCTCGAATCCGCAGTCTGCTCCATCCTTAACTTCTCCAAATCCTGTGGAGGCAGAAACAGAGGAGTCATTACCAAACCCGCAATCTCTAGAGCCACTAAATAGGTCTAATGCTCTTCAACGTGATCGGGGATTACGTTGTCCGATATGGGAATGGTCAGTAGATGAGCAGAATAGAGTTCGAAAAGCCTATCGACTCGTAGAGTTAAATTTAGTTAGTTTAATATTCCTTATTGTATCCATTTGAGGGGTTAAGACTCGCTATGTTCCCCCCTGACTAGGTGTATCCATTTTGATTTCGATTAATATAAACTTTTCTTTTGTTTATCGAGTCTATTGTATACATTTTAGTCTGGTTAACTTTTGTTGTTATATGTTGCAACTTTTTACATCATTGCAAGTTAAAAAGTTTGACTTGATCTTTGAAGCATCCCCTACTAAGTGGTCCAGGATCCGCCCTTGATGCCATGTATATTATTTTTAATTCACTCATGTAAGATCTTGATTCATTTGACTAATCCTTTATTAGATTTGTGTTGATGTTTTTTTGTTAATTAAAGGATTTGAATTAATGTGTAATGAAAGGGGATGAAAGAAGAAAATTTCGTTTTTTTTTTTTTGAAAAATAAAATGCCAATCTCGACGCTTTAGGGTGTCGAAATTGACATGTCATTTTCGACGCTCTATGGCGTCGAAGATTACATGCCATTTCTGATGCCCTAGGACATCGAGATTAGCTTTGACAGAATTTTGTGTCGAAAATAGCACACGCCATTCGTGACGCAAGAGTTTTCGACACTTTTTAAAAGCGCCAAAAATAAAATTTGTGACGGTTTAAAGCGTCAAGATTGGTCATAAAAAGTGTCGAAATTGGCACTGTTTTCCTGTAGTGATACTATTTGCTTCTCTAAAAATACATTGAAGTTAACATGTCACAAAAGGCGGATGAGATGCCCCAACACCTCTAATTAATGATAAAAATTATAAGCCATTTCTGAATATGTTTCAATATGGATCACCATCTTTTCGCCACAAACCAAACAAGTTAAAGATGGAACATAACTCAGTCATTCGGACCGTACAATAGACCACATGGCGAAGGAAGCTCCAATTTCCAAATGAAACTCCGCTAAATTACATAGATAGGGGGTCGCATGAGAGGAAAATAATATTGTAAATTAAAGTCAATAAAATCAATTAAACTGATCATACTATCGTGGATCCAAAGGGGTTAACTCTCGTATTTTTAACTAGCATGTTAGCTGAGCGTAAACGGGAAAAAAAATCAAAATGTGTCCAGTAGACAATAATAGGGTGCCCAGTAGGAAACTACATAACATCATGTCTTTATTAATCGGTATTATGTACAAACGCTGAGACTGGAATAATGATGAACTAGAAGGGTGACATGTACCAACGTTGGTAGCAATTTATATCTTCTGTTGTGGGTGTACGAAGTTGTCTCGTCATTCGCCAACCAATTTGCTACCATCGCCAACTACGAAGTCTACCATCACCAACCGCTTGTCCTCTTTGATCATCACCGTGCTTGGAGGAGGAGGCGGAGAAGACTAGACAGTGCATGAATGAACAGTGTATTACCTAATTAATGCTTTTTTTTATGAATGAATAATATATTACCTATTTCTTTGTTGGAACGTGAAAAACAGGTGGAGTCATTTATGTTTTTGTTTTTTTTTTATTAGGTAAGAATTCGGAAAGGAGCTTCCTTCCTATCCGAGAACATCCTTACGAATGAGGTCCTGTAGAGCAGGATCCTGTAAGTTCTCAATCCCCTGGGCATCGTGACAAAGGTGTGCAACCTTATCAGCCACGGTATTGCCCTCACGGGAAACATGAGAGAACGAAACATTGCCAACTCCCTGAAGGAGAAGTCTTACTACAGACATCATAAGTTCAATCTCCCAATGACATTTGGAAGCATCCTGGAAGTGTTTAATAATAATCAGCGAATCACCTTCGATATATAGGTTAGCAATTGCAAGCTCTACAACTTTTTGTACACCTAGCAGTAAAGCGCGTGCTTCAGCCATCGGAGGGGATTGTTTTCCTAGGTGTTTATACCCAATTTCAATTGGTTTCCCTTGCCAATCTCGAATGACATATCCCCCGGTGCTCGACTGGTTAGCACCGGAGGAGCCGTCAAAGTTTAGTTTAAATGATCCCATTGGAGGTTTTTTCCATTTACTCTTGAGTCTTTGCAGTTTTGTAATTGTTTGCTTCTCGTTGGGGTTGGTATTTTGATATTTGACTAGTTCGCTGAAGGAGCAAGCTTTTCCCAATTTTCTGAAACCGTATTTGCTACGAAAAGGACATCACTAATAGGTTTGGTCCTATTGTTGTCGAAGGACATCTGGTTACGGTAGAACCATAATAAAATGTACCCCTGTAACCATAAATCAATTGTAACCCTGTCACCAGACTGTAACCAATCATAAAAACAAGTAGACCTGTCAAAACACAACCCGACCCGGTGACCCGACCCGACCGACCGAATTTTTTTGGATCAAGACTCGGAAATTTTGACCCGGGAATTTTTTTCGACCCGAACCCGAAAATCCGGAAATTTTCCGTGTACTCTGGGTTTCGACCCGGTGACCCAATTGACCCGGTAATTTTGACCCGATTTACCCGATTGACCCGGTTGATTTATAATTAAATATAATTAAAAAAAATTATATTTACTTAAAATTTGTCGCAAAATTATGAAATTATGATTTTTTTAATTTAAAAAAGAAAAAATTGACAAACCCGAAATCGACCCGAACCCGCCCGAAACCCGGTCAAACCCGGGTTCTAGTCAACCCGAAAAACCCGGAACCCGTTTTACCTGGGACCCATTTTACCCGAGACCCGGAGTGACCCGACCCGAACCCGACCGGAATGACCCGTTTGACAGGTATAAAAACAAGTAATGAACTATAACCCTGTCACCAAACAATTAATAAACTGTAACCCTGTCACAAGACTGTAACCAACCATTAAAACAAGTAATAAAATGCAACCATGTCACCAAACAAGTCATAAATTGTAACCCTATCACCAACAAAGCAACAAACTGTACCAATGGATCAATTGTAACACTGTCACCAGACTGTAACCAACTATCAAAATAAGTAATGAAATGTATCCATGTCACCAAAACAATTAAAAAACTGTAACCATGTAACAAGACTATAACCAACCATTAAAACAAGTAATAAAATACAACCATGTCAAAAAACAAGCCATAAACTATAACCTTACTACCAGACTGTAACCAATCATCAAAAAACAAAGAGAAACAACAAATGCCGCAAATGCAGTAATGGAAACGAAATCAAAAAAAGGGACATTAACCATAGCACAAATTGATAGCCATCAGACAACAACTGAACTAACAAACAAACCCTAAAACGGGAGGAAATGGCTAAACTAAAGAAACGAATAGCAGAAATTGCATTAAATGAAGGAAACTAGTTCTCCACAACTCAAAGGAAACAACATGCGAGGTTGTTGTCGAGAACATTGAAGCAGAAGAGTGGAAGAAAATACCGAATGAAACCATTAGAAGAAGGTGATCAGAAAACCGAAACCAAGAGCATAAAAGTGCAGAAACGACGAGGAGAGACAGTCGAACAGCAAGGCCGATAGCAAGTCAGAGAGCACGGCAAAAGAGCAAGTCGGAGTTCACTGGAGAACCGTCGGAAATGAATCGCCAGAGAGAGACTTTGGGAGGGAGAAAACCGCAAAACTGATCGCGCGAGGGAAGGAGACGGGAATTGTGGGAGAGGGAGTATAAAGCAGGGGTAATGTTGGTATTATGAAAAAATTTTGGACAAATGGTAGCAAAGGGAAAAGTGTAGGACATTTTGTATTTGGCCAATTTCTTCTTTTATTTATATATATATTATTTTTCGGTGGAAAAAAAATTCATATTTAAATTATCATTATTTATTTATTGAAATTATTTATAATATTGTATTAATATATTCTCCGTACCTAGGATGAGACCTACAATAATAAATACTCTCTTTGTTAATTAAAACTTGTCGTTTACTCCCTCCGTTCCAAATTAAATTTCGTTTGCCCTTTTGTGCACACTTTTTAAGGAGGTAAAAAAACTATAAAATATTTTATAGAGTTTATAAAAAACAATTTTATTAAAAAAATTGTTTTTTTTAATTATTTTTTTAAAAATTTCGTACTTGTTAGTCATAAGTATGAACTGATAAAAACATTATTTTATAGAGTTTTTACCTCCTTAAAATGTGTGTTGAATAGTAAAATGACTTTTATTATGGAACGGAGGGTGTACTATTCATGCACGCTTTTTTAAAATGATAAAACTATATAAAATATTAACTTTTTTTAGATTTGTTTTTTTTAAATTCATACTTAATAGTAACAAGTATGAAATTATTTAAAAACAATATTAAAAATTTTAATATTTTATATAAATTTTAACACCTTAAAAAAACGTACGTAAATAGTAAAATGTCAAATTTTAATTAACGGAAGAAGTATTATAAAAAGGTTTAAATGAGAGCAACCCGTCCCAACTCCCAACTGAGTATGCAGATCAATCAGGAATCGTATCAAACATTTGAGAGAATGGATAAATAATAAATTCATGAATTGAAAGACAAGTTGATTGCCAGCCTTTTATAATCCACTTTGTATTTTTTTTCCCCCTTCTATTTTGATTGCCAAAGGAAATTGTTTCATTGATTTTTTTTCCTTATTCTTAAAGGTATAAAATAAGAATCTAAATTAAAAAAGATTTTCTTAAAAAAAAAAAATGAAGATTAAGAATTTAATTTAAAAGTGGCTAAAATTTTTAATTAAAAAAATATTTTCCGAAATATGAATGTTATTATATACCCTTGGACATAGGTTTAAAAACCCATTGTTTTATTATTATTATTATTATTATTATTATTATTATAAACTTGCTTCTATTAACCAAATACTATTTACAAGAAATTAGTGGGTAGCCGAGATACTATCTGGGCACCCACTCCCTTAGCAATAATAAAACTGAGTCTAGTGAAAATATAAGCGGCAACACAAGCCCCGACATCCTGAGATACGGAGAATTTCTGAATCCGCTTCAGCAAAGCAACCGCATCCACATCTAACTCCCCCAACGAAGAGAAGGAGAAGGGTATGAAACCATAACCAGCCGTCGTGCACCAATCTCGATACTTGGCACACTTACGCCGAGCAACATCAACAACAACACGACCTGGCACAAAGTCAGACATCCCAGACTGAGTCAAAGGGGATGATCCCGTCAGATCGACACAAACATCCCACCCTCTGTCCCAGGAATAAAGTAGCAAATCCGCCGGACGAAGATGATTATCATGCCCATCAATCAAACCAATATCAACCTCCTTACCGGCAGAAATCCCAGACCTGTAGCAGATATCCAATAAGGTGTCGCGAACGAGGTTATGTCGATGTTTAATGCCCACGGAACCAGCGCAAGACACAGCATGGTCACCGTAGATATCACCATTAAAGACCCGAGAACAAGCAGAACAAGGTCTGGACACCGCGAACAATGGAACTCCCAATCGATAGCTAAGTACACTGCGATAGGTCCTTCCATTCATAGTCTGCCCCAACCCAGAAATAGGAACTGCACGCAACCAATCAGATGAGTGAGCACCCTGCTGAGACTTCCACAATGCCACCTGTCGCGGAGTCAATGAGAAAACAGAGTCTGATGTAGTAGCAACCTTCGCGAAATATATATCTGCCAGTTTCTTCATAAGCTTGGGGGCAGCGATTTCACTAGGATCGCGTAGAAGATCAGAACCTGTTACCTCATTAAAAGAGCGACAAGCATCATCAAAAGAAGGCCCAACATCAATGATACTAGAAGAACGTAGGATCTTAGCCTGCAACTCAACAGACTGCAAACGGGACGCCAAAAAAGCATAATGTAAGACATCACCAGCAGCATAAACTCCAAGCCCACCAAAATGAAAAGGGAATGTGGCGAGCCTCCACTGCCAATCTCCAAACCCAGGCCCAGACGCAGTGACAATACGTTCCAAACTAGAACGGAGTGCCTTGTCAAAGGAAAGTTGGGCCGGCCCAAATACACGCGGAGAACAAGTACGCAGGGAAAAGTAAAGCTTAGAAATACCTGTACAAGCCCGAAGCAGAAGCAACTCGCACTGAGGGTCATCAATCCTCGCGACAGAATCCATAAGCTCTATGGTCCTAGTCACTCTCTTCATCACAAGGTCACTGCTGAAAATGGGGCACGCGCTGACAGGCCCACCCAAAACTTTGACACCACGTGAAGGCCGAGCAATAGAGCGGGGGAACACACCAGGAAGCCGACTCCTGGGATCTTCTGTAGGCCAAAAAACCTCGGTCTTATCCACATTAAGATGAAGGCCAAAGCGGGGACCCTCCACCATAATCAGATCCAAGACCTTCCCCACCACTAAAGTGTCCCCAACAATAGTGCCATCATCTAAGTACCAAGCCTGCAGACTCAGGGCAAAAGAGTCTCTGATCTTGCACACCAAAGGATGCAATACCAAAGCAAACAGCAGAGGCCCTAAGGGATCTCCTTGCTGAACCCCTCGACAAGACCATAAGCTATGCTCTCCATAATACAGTCGGGCAGGATTAGAGTAACAAAACTCCACCCATCGAGATAGAACCGGGCAGTGACGGCGAACTTCCTGTAACATAGCCACACGATCAACTAAGTTGAAAGCATTCTGAAAATCGACCAACAACATAGAAAGACCCTCCTCACAGCCACGGGCCTCAACAAAGCGATTCAAGGCATGCAGAATAGCCTCTCCTCCACCGGATACCCCAACCCCAAACTGAAGACCAGCAAAATAACCAGACAAAGAGGGACCGACCAAACAAGCACCAACCTTAGAGACAAGGCGTCTCCAAATAGTGCCAACAGCAATAGGACGAATGCCTCCACCTGGTTTAACAAGCGGCGTGAGTGGAGCACTAGCAATATACTCACCCAGATCCTGCGGACATCGGCCTTCAAGGAAAAGATTAACCACCCTAGAAATAGAGGAGATCAAATCATCCGAAATAGCGACAGCAGCTCCACCCAAACAATCAAAAAGATGCTGAGCACGGAACCCATCTCTCCCACAGGACGTGCCACGCGGGAAGCTCCGAATCATATCCAAAACAACAGAGGAAGAGGCAACGAGAGGATGGTGATCAACAGGCAACTGCGGCAAGTTAGGAGAAGGCGCAGTAGGGTGCTTGTCTCGCCGAGCCTCAAGAGTGACATCAGAATAAGGGGCAATACCTGATGAAGAAAGCACCCGCACAGCAGCAGTGTAATGACCATCACAAAATTTCCTCCGACATTGCCGGAGGTTACGCTCACTCAAATCAAGGTCCTCCTCCACACCAAAAGAAGGGGGAACCTCAGCTAAGGTCTCCTGTACAAGCTGCAAACTGCCACCAGGCACACTCCAAGCACGGATAGCACTAGCAATACTCTCCTCTTGACGTTGCCGCTTGACAGTAGTCCTACACTCAAGATTACTCCGTGGGGAAAATGTCTTAAGTATACAAAGCGGCATCACAAGCAAGCGAATCCAGCAGGAAAGGTCACCTGGAGAGTCAGCCACACCATCTAAAGCCCCTTTTAAAACTCGAGCAAAACCTAAGCGACACTTAGGAGGGATGGATCTCACGGTGCGTAACCCCATAGAAAACAAACGGTCAAGAGAAGATACAGACAAACCAACAGGCACATCCCCAACATCAGCCAAGGGAACCGACAGGGATGGAGATGGAGGTCTTGGAATATCATAAATAATAAAACGAACAAGGCCATCACCACAGTCCGGGGGCGCCACAGAATCATCGTGACTATGCCGACACCGCGCACGAAA
This sequence comes from Persicaria tinctoria, assembly GCA_037127255.1. Lineage (NCBI taxonomy): Eukaryota > Viridiplantae > Streptophyta > Magnoliopsida > Caryophyllales > Polygonaceae > Persicaria > Persicaria tinctoria. The sequence continues at coordinate 28,105,958 of JBANSL010000016.1, read as the reverse complement.
GGTATGGGTTTTAAGACAAACTCCACATAACCAAACCCCCATACGCTTGAAGGTCACCTCAACATTAGAATAAATAGCCAAACTATTAGAAAGAGTTTGACGAGTAAGGACCTCAGCATCACCACCGCAATGTCGATCACGGAAGTGCTTGAGCATGGAGGTTTTAACAAGGCCTCTACCACCACCATCAAGGCACCCACAAAGACCCACAAAAGGACAATGATACCGAACAAGATTGGTCATCCCACACACAAATCTCCAACAAAGCACTGATCTAAAAGATTATAATAATAATAATAACTAAAATCAACAACGAAGCACTGATCTAAAAGATTATAATAATAGTAATAACTAAAATCAACAATGAAGCTACTGCAAGTCCGGTGTAGTTGGAGTTGACCACATATCGTCGATCACCAATTTCACCAATTAATACCAGCCGACCAGCAGCGCGCCTGATGCCGCTCCAAAACCAACACCAGCCGTTCAGAAGTCGGAGAAGACAGTCGGAGATGAACAACAACACAGCAGCAGCAAAACGAAACCGCAACACTGATCCCACTGATCGAAACGAACAACACCCACGATCCCACTGATCGAAACGCCGAGACAGACACGATCAAACCGAAAAAGCAGCCCGACAGTAGCAAAGACACCCACCAACAACCAATACTGCTCCGAGAACAATTCGAAAAACCTTACCCGACACCAATCGACCCCACTGATCGACAACCAGACCAGGCAGATGCAAAACGAACACGATTGAAACCGCACAAGACGAAGAAATCAAACCTGTTCGAAGAGACGCCGGGCACCGAAGTGGCCCTAGGCGCCGGGATGAGCCGGAGAGGACCGCATCGCCGACCACCTCCTCTGATCGCCTTCGGGTCGCGTGCCCTAGCAGAGAAATTATTATTATTATTATATATCTTTTTTTTAGAACATTTTTCAATTAATCAATAGTAAATTTTGTTCTATCAATTTAAATTTCCATCAATCAAAAGAGGGGACTACAAGATCCTTCCTTATGTATATGCAAATTAGTTCAATTGTTCACAAACTGTGTCAATATGCTTCGACCAAAAAACATCATATCAATTGTCAATATGTATATGTCAATAGATGAAACCACGAAAGGCCAAGTAAAGATCTCCAATGAGACTTCGGGTGGTATACTGTGAAATTTCGAGAAACTCCTGGGTTGAAACATATGAAAACAACAAGGTTAGAATCCAGCCTTCTAACACAAAAATTTATTGTGCAAGGACTTCAACAGTTTAACCTTCCTTACATTTAGTGTTTATTTTCACCCCACAATATGGGAGATCTCGAACATACACAAAATTCTATAAGGTATTTTTTAGTGATAAAAAAAAGTAAAAATTATATTTAAATTGTATATCTTTAATAACATATATTTTTACATTTTATCTTACAGATTGATATTTCAAAAAATATTAAAATTAAAAAGTTATTATTTTAGAATATTAATTATAAAACTTATTAAAATATTATTTTATAACGAAAAAGTATACAAAGATATGTTATTAAACATGTATAATGTAAATATAATTTTAAATTTTTTTATCACTACAAAATACTCCCTCCGTTAATTAAAACATGTCGTTTTAGATATTTGCACATTTTTTAAGAAATCAAATAAAAGTAAACAAAAATACACTTATACCCCTAATTATTACTTTAGTTTTCCACTTTATTGAAAACTACAACTAACAAATATCTAATCATGACAAGGGTAATTTTGAAAAGTGAACACCAAAATACCTAAAACGACATGTTTTTCTTAACAAGATTTTAGTTCTAAAACGTCATGTTTTTCGTAACGGAGGAAGTACCTTAAAGAATTTTACTACGTACTTAACACAGAACACAAAAAATCTGTAACTCAGCTGGTCCTATAGGCTAGCTACATACCTAAAAAAACTAGGCACGAAGATCACATGTTATCTATCGGCTTCTAAATTCTAATAATATATATATGGACCTTTTAGTTAAAAAGTTGAGTATTATTGGTTTTGTGGGTAGTGAACCGTACCAAAGTAACGAGCTGTGATTCGTCAGCCCAAAAGAATAACAACAAAGGAAAAAAGAGATGCAAGGGACAAACCTAAGTGCTGTATCTAGGGGTGTTATGTGAGAGAAGCTACTCGTGATCGGCTCGGGTTCGGCTCGTATAAAACTCGACTTGAGCTCGTTCATTTTCTAAACAAGCCGAGTATGAGCACATTTTTAAGCCCGTTCCAAAGCTCAGCTCGTTCGCATTAAACTCGAATAACTCGAATTTTATGAAATTTCTAAAATTTTCTTAAAGTTATTGTATAATGAGCAAGTAGAATTGTCTAAAGCTCGAAAAAAGCTCGGCTTGAGCTCGCTCATTTCCTAAACAAGCTGAATATGAGCACATTTTTAAGCTCGAGTCAAAATTTAGGCTCGGTTCGAGCTCGTTCATATTCTAAATGAACTAAATATGAACAAGTAATACTCGGCTCGTTCGACTCGAATAACAGCCCGCCTATATCATCGAGTGTGAGAAGTCCCCCTCCCAATAAAATACGGAGCTTCCCAAAAACGCTCCCTTTGGGTGAAAACCCCTTGTTTGACTGTCGCCGCCTCTTCATCAACTTCTTACCCTTCCCCGGCCACCGTCTGGTCAACCTCGATCCACAACCCGGCCTCCCGCTTCCGAGCCTCTCCAGCCGGCCCTTACACTCCCGTAGTCAGTGGCCTGCCGCCACCGCCACCACGGCTTCCCGTCCTCCGTCGCCGATCGCGGCCTCCTCCTCTCGCTGGTCTTCCGCCGCCTTGGCTTTGTCTGGCCTTTGCTGCCTCCTTGTTCCGCCTCCTCTGCCTTCCTCCGCCTACCTCGGCTGTCGTCCACTTCAGTTCGCCGACCCTTGTTTCGACCTCGGCCTCACATGCTCTCCTTGGCTCTGCAACCTATTTCGTCGTCTGCTCCTGTCGCTGCCTACTCCGGTTGCCCTTGTCAATGTGCTTAAACAATTGGAGTTGTTGTTTCTCCTGCACTTTCAATCGTTCTCCGGTTCATTATTGCTCCTTTTCGTTTCCTTCTCTCGTTTTTTATCGCCTCTATTTGGGCTTATCCCTGTGATAGTCCGCTCACGATCTAGTTATCGTCCTTGAGGGTTGAGATGAGCGTTTGGGAGTTCGAATGGGCAATGATGTGGTTTGGGTTTGATTTTGTGGGTTGATGTACTGGTCTGTTCTTGTTGTGTTGCAGGTTTCTTGTGAGCGGTTGATGATTTGTTATGTTCGATGATGTCGCGGTTTGCGATCGACACCTGATGGCTCTTTTGAGTCCATAATCTGAGGTGTCCGCTAGTTCCCCAGAGTTCTCTGAGTGCGTTGTCTCTTTGGCCGATCGTTTCGTTTCTCTACTGACTTGTGATTTACATCGTAGGATGGCTTGTACGATCGTTGTAATTTTATGTCATTTGCTTCTGTCTTTTTTTTTTTTTCATTTGATTATGTTATTTGCTTCAGTTGTACATGATGGTTAGTCCATCCACCGGCTTGTCCGGTCTCTCGGTTTCTCTAGGCTTGTCTAGAGAACCAAATTTCTTATCTTGCTTCAAAAAAAAATCACCGAGTGTGAGAAAGGGCACGGCAGAAAAGCGGAGGCACCAAACCCTTTGACAACGTCGAGGTGATCGCGTATGACAAAATCAGCAGTAGCTTCATCTTATGGCAGCTTTAGAGCCGTCGAAATTGATCTTGAGCATTCCAGCTATCGATTTGGTCCATCTAAGATTTCTCCTACCTGTTGGTGTTGGCTGTGGTTGCACTGAATTTGATTCCATCTCTTCCCAATACAATGTTTTAGAATCCTTTAGCTGTTGCAATTGTTATTGTAAATATATGTATTGTTTTCGCTGGTCTGTGTAGTTGTCATTGTCAAATATAATCTTGTTCCTTATGGTCAATAAGCTTTACCAGATGGTGGCTAATACTGTCTTCTGGGTTGTGTTGAGTTTCAAGAAGATCTCATTTATACCTTATCTGATTGTTTGACCTGTTACAGTAACATCTCGGATGATTTGTCCAATCCCATAATCAATTTTTGAAATCATCTGGAGTGAATGGTTTGTCTGATTGTTTGCCCTTAATTGGTACACTAGTATTGAAGCCACTATAGGAAGGAAGTAAGATGTTTTTTTTTTATTAGGTAAAAATTCAGACGGGAAAAACCCTATCCGAAAGCATCCTGTCGGATGAGGCCTAGAAGGCCTGAGTCGAGATATAAATCCGGCCCCCTGGTAGAGTAGCAAAGGTGTGCGACCTTATCCGCTACCCTGTTACCAATGCTGGAAATATGAAATATTTTAACCGTCTTGATTGTTCGGATAGAGGCCTGGATGTCGGAAATCATCATCTCTATTTCCCATGGGCAGGTGATATGTGAATTTAGTGAGTCCGTAACGATTTTCGAGTCTCCTTCTATTATTAGATCTATTATTCCTAGTTCCCTAGCTTTATCAATCCCATAGCGAAAGCTAGAGCTTCCGTCATGAGCGGAGATTGTCCATTTATGATTCTACCTCTCATGCTAATCATCTCCCCATACCAGTCTCTAATGATGAACCCAATTGAGGATTTTGTCGTTGATATAAAGGATCCATCGAATTTTAGTTTGTATTTGCCTATCGGGGGCTTCTTCCATCGATGGTTTGCTTTATTCCTTGTTTGGTTTTGTAATTTCTTTTCCTGAAGTACTACCCCTATCTTATCCGTGTCCTTCCATTCGCACGCTCTTCTCCAATTTTCAATGTTGTCCATGATCATTTTCCTGAAGCCCTCCGTGGATGGAATGTCCTTTCCCTTAAATATGGTTTGCTTTCTAATGAACCATATGGTCCACCATCTGATTGCTATGTTTTGCCTCATGTCACGTGGTAAGCTGGTCCCCACGATTTGTAGAATTTTATCCATGTTTCTATTATCTTGTAGCAGTGTGTGGATCTTTAGGGATATTTCTCGAGTGAATTGCTATTAGAAGTTGTTGATTGGGCATTCAATGAATAGATGAATATCGTCTTCCTCATTCTGGTTACAGAATATGCATGTTTGTGGTACCAACACCCCCTTTTGGGCTAGTCGGGTAGCCGTGGCTAGTCCTTTTTGTTTTATTTTCCATATAAATTTTTTGACTTTCGGCGGGGCGTCTAGTCCCCAAATCCACGAGTATTCCTCCGATGATTCTTGGGGTATGGTTGATAAAAGATTATACACACTTGACGTTGTGAACCATCCCTTTTTGTCAGGTCACCAGTAGAGTCTGTCCGTAAATGGTGTAGCTGGCATGGGGATTCTAATGATTTCCTCTACTAAATGGATAGGAAGCACTGATTCCAGTTTCTCCTTCCACCATTGCCCCCCTATCATATAGTCGCTGACAGTGTCTAGAAGGTTAATATTCTGTTGAGATTCAATTTTGTCAATAAGGGGCAGTGTTGTTACCTAGTTATCTGTCCAAAACTTGAGGGGCAGTGTTGTTACCTAGTTATCTGTCCAAAACTTGATTGATTTCCCATCCCCCACCAACCATATGAGACCTGATTTGAATTTGGGGATTAGCGAGCTCAGTTTTGACCATTGCCAAGAGGCGTTACCTTTTTTGGAGTAATTTAGAACATGTATTTCCTTTAGGTATTTATACTGAATGATTTTGATCCAGTAATTGTCAGGTTCTGACAGCATTTTCCATAGCAATTTTAGTTGGAGAGCTTCGTTCATATGTTTGGATTTCCGTATTCCCAGTCCCCCCTTTGATTTAGGCTTACAAATTTTATCCCATCCTATGAGTGGGCTATGTTGAGCATCTTTGTTCCAAAAGAAAGTTATGTTGATTTGGTCTAGTTGCATGTGGACCGTTGAGGGGAGCATGAAGCTCTGCATGGAATATAGGGGTTTTGAAGCTAGGTTTGAGGCAATTAAGGTCGCTCTTCCCTGTTGTGAAAGAGCATTAGCTCGCCATCTGCTCAGCTGGTCTTTTGAAGTGCATATTATTTCGCCAAATGTTTCCTTGGTAACCCTTCCATTTATAATTGGGCAGCCCAAATATTTCTCTAGATTTCGTTCTAGTGGAATGTTAAGAATACCTTCTAGATCACGTGCTCTATTTCTGGGTATACCTGGTGTGGTTTGAAAGGAAGACTTGTGATAATTAACTTTTTGTCCTGAGAATTTGCAGTAATCTTCAATTATTTCTTTGACTTTTGTACAGGCAAAGTTGCTTCATTTTGTAAATATAATAATGTCATCTGCAAAGGCTAAAAATGGTATACAAGGACGTGAGTGACCGAATTTGAAGCCAATGCTTTTTTGGTTAGATTCGGCCTCTAGAGAGAGTTTTCGGGCAAGCACTTCTGCTCCGAGAAGAAAGAGAAAAGGGGAGAGGGGGTCTCCTTGTCTTAATCCCCTCGACGGTTTAAACACACTTATGGGACCGTTATTTACTAAAACAGAGAAGGAGACTGTGCTTACGCACTCCATAATGATATCCACAAATTTCTAATGAAATCCTAATTTCTGGAGAACTGATTTCGTGAATTGTCAATCTACTCTGTCGTAAACTTTTTCCATATCAAGTTTTATTGTTGTCCATCCTTCGGAACTCTTTCTGGATCGGAAGGAGTGAAAGATTTCATGTGCTATTAGTATATTATCCTGTATTGCTCTGTCAGAGACAAACGCCCCTTGAAGCGGGTGAATGATTTTACCTATTATCGACTTTAGCCGTTCTGTTAATATTTTGGAAATAATTTTGTATATGGTAGAGCACAGGCTAATCGGTCGATAGTGCGTGGTCATTGTAGGATTGTTATTTTTTGGGATTAGCGATATAAAAGTGTGGTTTATTTGTTTAAGAAGGTTGCCTGAGTGGAAGAAGGCTTTAACAGCTTTGATAATGTCAGATCCAACAATATCCCAATATTCTTTATAGAATTCTGTTGTCATACCGTCCGGTCCTGGAGATTTGTTATAGCTCATTGAGAAGACAACTTTTTTGATTTCGTTGTTGGTTGGTTTTTGTATAAGAAGCGTGTTTTCTTCTTCGGTGATTATTGGGTTTATAACTGACAGGTAGTTTTCCAAATGGGACCTTGTATAATTTTGTTCCCGCCTGAATCTTTTTTCAAAATCACTTTGGATTTCCTTTTTGACGTTTTCGTCTCCTATTATTTGTGTTCCTTCCATCGAGGTGATTGATTTAATTATATTTCGGTTTCTCCTGCCTGTGGCCACTCTATGGAAATAGGCTGAGTTGATATTGACTAATTTTAAATGTTTTGCTTTAGCTCTTTGGCTCCAGTAAGTCTTGTGAAAGAGAAGTAGATTTTCTCTTTTTGATAATAGATTTTGCTCTTTTAAGTAAAGACTTTGATTATGAGAAGTAAGATGTTTAGTCCAGCCTCGCGGCTACTCTTATACCCTAGTTCCTACTTTGATTTGGATTTTCGGTTTCTTTTAATTATTCATCTAATATACAGTATGATATATGGATTTAATTGTGCGTGTTGTTAACTTAGTTAATTACAAAGTTATATAACCATGATGTTACGTGATTAGAGCGGGCGAGGCATTGGGAAGGTTCAGCTCTGGCTCAGAGTGATAGATTAGACATGCTGTGAGGGCTTGTCATGCAACTACATACCTCTAGATCGACTTGTGACACTACCCGCTAGGGCGCCCTTTGTCATTATTACTAGCTACTTCTTTCTATAGTAAATGGCAGAAGAATAGTTCGCTTTGGGCTTACTATGTCACTGCCTAGCTACTTCTTTCTATTGTTGATATGATACACACATATGTGTATATAGATAGATAAACCTATATTATTGTCTCGTGGTACTTGCCATAGAGAAAAACAAACTCGCTCTGTTTTTAAGTTACCTTGAATAATGTCGACGACTCTTTCGATCTAATACATTGTGATCTTTAGACTCCCTATTGGCGGGGGCAGATCCTTTAAAAAGACCAGGGGTGGAAGTTGCAAACCCCCCCCCCCCCCCCCCCCAACCCCCAAATCAAAAATGAAATTTAATATGTTATTCTCGTTGATAGCTTTAATTTGATATATCATATGCTAAAATCCAACACCCGAGTAAAAAGTTATAAACGCTTAAAGATTGAACTTGTATATCGTTTACCTAACTGATATACTTCTATCGTAATTATCGTTTGTTAAACATCGTAACTTAATAGTTAATACTGTAATTAAACCCAAAACCTTCATATTATATGCTATATTAAAATATTTGAAAACCGTGAAATAAAGTATATACGATTTATGTTTTTATTCTAACTACACATTCATAATATTGATGCTTTTTCAGGAAAAAAAAATTAAGGTTTAATTTTCTCCCCCCTCAACTAATTGTATCTGCCACTGCCTATTGGTAGGCCTGATACATGAGTCGAGTAGCTCGGGATCGACTCGGGCTCGGCTCGGTAAAAGCTCGACTCGGGATCGCTCGAATGTATATATGAGCCGAGTTCGAGCCTATTCCTGAGCTCGAATAGAGCTCGAGCCGAGCTCGAGTAGCTCGACAGCTCGTATATATATATAATGTAGTCTAGGGTTTTGCTTTACACAGCCATCGTTCGCTCATTCTCTATCCAGCACTCCAGGCGCGGTTCGCTCTCGCCAACTCGCCCTTCTCTCTCTCAGATCTCTCTCGCTCTGCTCTTCTCACTCGATCTGTTTTGCTATCGGCCATTGTCGCCGCCTCCATTGTCGGATTTTTTGCCGCCTCCATTGATCTTCTCTCGGAGTCTCTCGTCCCTTCAATGCCTCTCGGCCTCATATCTTCTCTCGTCTGGCCCTCCATTGTCGACCCTCGTATCAAATCTATTATATGCGAGTCGTTCAGGCCGGATTAGTTCCTAATGGATCTTCTCGGCGTCTTCTCTCTCAGATCTGCTCTCATCTCAGATCTCTCACCGCCTCCATTGTTGTTGCTGCTGCTGTTCTTCAATAATCTGTCATGTTCTTCAATCCTGTTCGATTTCCCGTTTGATTGGATTTTTTGTTGACCTTACACATTCATTTCACCCAAAATTGCCTGCTTGGTTGGATTTTCCATTTCCTGTTCAATTGGATTTTGTTGTTCTTGAATTTGATTTGATTTTTGCCGTTCTTCGATCTAATTTCGTTTTTGCTGATCTATATGTCATGTTCTTCAATTTAATTTGAGTTCATTCGAGCCTTAACGAGCTCATCGAGGTCGAGTTCGAGCTCCTAACGAGCCCAATCGAGCTCGAGCTCGGGCATCGAGCCGAGATCGAGTTCTACACACTGCTCGCGAGCCGAGCTTGAGCACAGGTATATACTCGAATAGAAATTGAGCTCGGGCTCGGGCTCGAGCTCGTAGGCTCGTATATCAGGCCTACCTATTGGACTCCGTCGACATGTGGATCGAGCATCTTATTTCTCACCAAAATGGGTAGGCCATTACCAGTGGCGGAACTCTTTGGAGAGGTAGGTGGTCATGGCGCCCTCCCAACGGAAAAATTAAAAAAAAATGTTATATGCAATTTTTTTGTTATTATATTTAGTAGTAGAAGAACATTTTAACAACTAATTTATCAAACTTGGTTGTAAATGAGAAGTATTTCAATCTATAAATTAGAGTTTCAAATCTTTATATTAACTTTTTAGAACAATATATTTAATTATTATTTTTTTGTAAATGTGATATTAAAACAGGAAAAAAAATCCCGAATAATTTTTTGGCCCCTTAGATGTATAATGCAAGTTCCACCTTGATTTTGGTAAATAGAGATCAGTCATCCGTCGTTTAAAACAGAGACTTTTGAATACTACTCGCAAATCATTTCTCACTTAACCATTCCAAAATGGTTATGCAGGTTCCACCACTGCTGATTAGCACTTCACTAAAACTCCTCTCACTCAAGGAGTGGCTTGCATTGTTTCGTAGAGGAGGGGGCACAATCTTTGTTTTGGAGAAACGTTTTATCTCGGTATATGTAGTAAAGAAACTTTTTTAAATATTGAAAGAAAACTATATATTGTGATTTATTTTTTTAGGCAAAGATACACAATAAAATTATATATGTGTGGACACATATGTAGCATGATGAATGCATTTTAGAATTTTTTTTTAAGAAAATTAAATTTTTTATAAAAAAAATTGTCATTTTTAAATGAAAAAAATTAATAGAATGAAACTCGATTGAGTTTTCTTTAGTCCTCAGTCCAATTTGTAAATATTTTCTAATGTAAAAAATGGTTTTCAATGTAATTTATTATATATATTTTATCGATAGACGTAGAGTTGGCAAAAACTGACCCGACTCGAAAACTAAAAAATTTAGAGTCATCCGTAACCCGAACCCGAGAGCGAACCCGACACGAACCTGACCCGACTCAAAACAGACCCGAACACAGATAAATCCGACCCGACTCTCAAATCTCAAATCTTTATATATCTTAACCTCAACCTCAAATCTCAAATATCAAATATCAAATGTCCATATTTGTCCCAATCTTAAATTTCAATCTTGATCTAAATCTCAATCTCGATCTCAATCTCAATCTCAAATTTCAAATCTCAAGACTTTAAATACATCGAATATTCGAATCCATCGAAGATGAAGTATTTATAAGTTTTATTTATAATTTCGGTTTTTTTAAACGTGTTTCTTTTTTATAGGTATAAGTATAATAATTCTATTAGTTTTCATAACTAAGTGTTAATAATTCTATTAATTTTCATAAATCTAACTCCTTAAGGGATTTTTTCACCTAAAAAATTCTATTAGACTATTAGTGTTAATAGTTCTACTAATTCTAGTAGTTTTCGGTTTTTATAAATGGATTTCTTTTTATAAATATAAGTATAATAATTCTATTAGATTTCATATTTATGGCTATTCTATTTTTCCATATTCTATAATTTGTATGAATTATGATACATGGTTATTTTTTTGTGGAAAGAATTATTTATATCCAAATCAATAATTTTGTAGCTGTTATTTTATTTTTATCTATATTATTATATTTAGATAGAATTAATTATTTATATCTACATTTGTTAAAAACTAATAATAATAATGAAAAAAAAACTAATGGGCCAAAGGTTAAAAAGGAAATGGGCATTGAAAATGAAATGGGTCAATGATATAGTTAAACCACAAATAAGCTCATTTGCAACTTGCTAGTTAAACTAAGGTTAAATCCTAAATGTATAATTAATTTGATTTAATTATAGCACCAATCAGTCGACAACCAATGAGTCAATTACAATGAGTGTATTAATCAACCGAGTCAAAATAATTTATTGTAAGTAAATTACATATTTAAGTATTCAACCGAGTCAAAATCAACCTAATTATCCAAACGGGTCGAATATGATTCGACTGAAAACTCAAACAAACTATACCCACTTTGATTTGAACTCAAATGAGACCGACCCGCCTCTTGGCCCGAAACCCGAATGAGCCCGACCCGCTTTGACCCGGCCCGAATGGGCATGACCCGATTTAACCCGACCAATCTAAAATTTATTATGACCGAACCCGACACGACCAAAAATTTTACCCGAACTAATCTGACCCGTCAGTGACCCGACCCGAGCAAGCTTGTCCCGAACCCGACCCGAACTACCGAATTGTTAGTTCTAGATAGACGTTTTTGTATCTTATCCATAGTCCCACACTCGTTGGCCCAATACCCAAACCTACGGACAACGAATGCACTCGCAACCTTACATGCGTATGTATATATAGTTTATATACATATGTGTGTATACAAGAGAAGCATCAATCTGTATTCTGTAGTCCACAACGAACATTGCAACATAAGTTCTTTTCCACAAATGTCTACAACAACAACAGAAAAAAAAACCGACCGAATTCGAACAAGGAACCCAAAGGAGCAAAGTAGAATGAACAAGTTTTTTATAGTTTAATCTCCCCCTTTGTGTTTTCTTTCCCATTTTTCCTGTCCCTTTTCACTCCCCAGTTTTTGCTCTTTCACCCATTTGACCAAAGATATACACATTCTTTGCTACTAGGTGTTCCTCTTACTCGTCGTCCATCCGTCGAGAATCACGATTCTATGTCGGAGTTTCGAACAAAAAAGGGCAGGCAAGCAGTCTTTCAATGGAGCCTCAAAACTTCCTCAATGACAAAGTTTAGTTGAAGAAGCTAAAGGGGGCATTAGACATTTTGCCTGTAGGAAGTAAGGCTCGACCGACCGACATTATGCTGATGGGTATTCGGCATCACCCATTGTTGCCATCGGAGGTTCCTTGGGCGCTTTGCCGTCTCTTTTCCCGCAGATTCTCCCCCCACATTTTGGCCTCTGCAACGGCTCGTTCCCTGTCCAGATCCTTGGTTAGCATCTTAACGGTGTCTCTTGGAGAGTCATCTTTGTCGGAGCCTTGCAAGTCCCATCTGCGTCCAGAGCCTCCGCCCTCTTCGTTCCGGCTGATTCTGCCCCCATTTTCGTCTCGGATCCTCTTTTCATCTTTCGGATTTGTGTCGGATCCCTGGTTGGCTAGATACGACAAAGCAGTCACCACGTCTCCCATATGTGGACGAGCAGCAGCGTTCTCTTGGATGCACATTGATGCGACGGCTAGAGCTTGGTATAGCCCACGCATTGGGAACCGGCCCTGCAGCACTGGATCCGCTAGTTTCACAAACTTCTTCCGGTCATTGAAGAGCGGGCGAGCCTGCAAAGGAGAAACAGGTAAACACCTTGCATAAGCAGACTCAAATTGAAACGGATCAAGAAGATACAACTCACCCATGCTACAAGGTTCTGTTCTCCTTGGGGGCGGTCGCTGTCAATGGCTCTACGTCCAGTTATGAGCTCTAAGAAGACCACACCGAAACTATACACATCTGATTTTACAGTCAACTGACCAGTCATTGCATATTCCGGAGCACAGTAGCCATAAGTACCCATCACCCTGGTAGAAACATGTGACTTGTCCCCAGTCGGTCCAAGCTTTGCGAGTCCAAAATCAGAAAGCTTTGGATGGAAACCCTCTTCCAGTAATATATTAGACGACTTGAAGTCCCTATATATAACAGGAGGATTTGCTTTATCATGCAGGTACTCCAAACCTTTGGCTGCACCTGCGGCTATTTTCATTCTTGTGCTCCAATCGAGCGGTCCTTTCTCAGGAGGTAGGTCTACAAAGTAGAAAAGGAATAGTTTAGTGTTTGGCCAAAGCTCAGCCAACTAAAAGTTAACTAGAACATCCCACCATATGTGAATCCGAAGGTTTAAATAACATTATGTAATTCTGGTACTAATAATATAGTTGTCCAATAGCATACAACAAATATTCAGTTTTCGTAACATATAACATCAATAATGTAAATGTTCAGTTTAAATTTGATCCATGGGAATTATGCAGAGTGGTTTCATCAGATATTTGCATTCTTCAGCCATCAAACTGCTCTCATCACAGATAGAACAATTATCACTGTTTTCTAATAACACAAATGTTCCCATCGCATCTAGAAACCGATGGTAAAGTTTGAGGCAGAGCTATTCAAAGTTATATTAGTAGATTACACAGCTAAAATCATACCTTGCATTTAAAATGTACTTCAAGCTAAATTAACAATATTTTCGATTTTCAAATTTCAACCATGTCAAAACAAAACTAAAAGGCAACAAAATATTTGCCATACATGGCAGTATCAACAATTATTAACGGTACAGGTTCAGTTGTATATCACCTGAGGCATTTTCTGATCTTAAAGAAAGGAAGGTAAAGAGAAGGAGCAAACAAAGGCAACAGTAGAAACGTTACCGTGAAGATGGTCTTCCAATGATCCCAGTGGCATAAACTCATATACTAAAAGTCGTTGCTCCCCATCCGCACAATAACCAATCAGATTCACCAAGTTATTATGATGTAGAAGGCTGAGCATCAGAACCTCCACTAAGAATTCCCTGTTACCCTGAAGGCCATTCCTATCCAACTGTTTGACAGCAACAACCTGCAGGAAAGAAAGCAATCGATCCCTTCACTAAAGCTGGAAGATAATGCATATACTCCAGATGAATAATAAGAATCTTAAAGCCTATCAACAAAGGAAAGTAGTGTATACTTCTACTCCTCCAAACCAAGAAACTAAGATAACCCATCTCACCCGTGTTTTATTACAGAAATTGGAGGATATATAAGAATGTCATCAAAGTTTAGCCTTGAAAGTTAATTTCTAAGAAGCTACAGGCTTATATATTATGCCCATTTAAGAAAGTCTTTGGTTGGAGAAAAAATTGTTTTTGGTATGCCAATGTTTAGGCTTTTCCATGCGTCTCCCATTTTACGATGCAACGATTCCTTTGGCATCTAAAAGGACATTTGAGAAGGATAACAACTATAAGTGCGCTCAACAATCACACTCAATTATTTCACCAAATTATAAGATAACAAGGCATGCTTAGAAAAGCGACCTTGAATAGGCTAGTCAAATAACTATACCACAGCCTATGGTCATATCTGAATTTGATGGCAAGAACACCATCGAATCTTCAAATAATATCAGCAAGCAGGAAGATAGATCACCTGGCCACTCTCAAGCCTCCCTTTGTATACACGCCCAAATCCCCCTTCTCCTAGAAAGGACTCTGGCCGAAAATTCTTGGTGGCAGTTGCAAGCTCACGGAAAGTGAATGTGTGAGCGTGAGCAGCAATATTAACATCAGCAAATGCATCCTTAGGAGCTACAGCCTTTGGTGCAACATTATTCCTTAGTTTAAGCTTGTCACCGCCTGCATATTGCATAAAACAGAATGTTCAAACAAATAAATCTAGAGATGGCAGGATCATCCCTATCCCTATCCTGAACACGAAACTAGAAAAACGCGAAAGCCCACAGCCTGCCAGGATTTCCCCATCCATACACTAAATTCATTGTTCCCGTTTTGAATTAAATGGAAGATAACTTATATGGACTATAAGCCTATAATTCATCATTTTTCTGCCCTATGCTAGATAGGATAACTATCCAATTTTGGTAAATATAACAATTCTCAAATGGATATATAGAGTTAGTTATTTATATTCGCAGAACTATCGGCCGTAGACATGCTTACGAAAAGAGGATTATTAACTCATGCCGTCTAGATATAAATTTGAAAACCCGAAACTCTACTCATCAGATGCAAAACCAAATCTAAAACAAGAAGGAATCAGCATCAGCCACATAGCTTACACAATGATCAGATGATCAATATGCTAGAAACATGCTACTAGCATGATCTGCCACATAACTGTTGGAACAACACTGGCAAATCCAAATACTGGATTTCCCCTAAACGATAAAGCAAATCAACACTACATTCCATAACTATCAGATCTCATCATTCAGGGAAAAAAAAGGAAGAAATCACACCATACGAACCCACTAAGAAGCTAACAAACTTAGCCATCTTTCCAGCAATCACAGCAATGACCAATCTAAAGCTAAGAAAAAGGACAGATAAATCACAACAGGAACAAAGATTCATTCAACTCAATTCACAGAGACAATGAAGCAGTGGCGAGCCGTCAAATGATAATCCGGAAGCTTGATTGCTAGATCAGATCAAAAACCAATGCTACACCAATCCAAAGCCCCACAAAGGAACAAAAAGGGAATGGAAAGAAATAAGACTAACCGGAAGACAATTTAGAGAAATTATTGACGGCAGCAGAAGGAGGGGGTGTATCTTTACGATCATCCTTATCCTCCTCCTGATTCAGCCTCTCTTCCTCCTTCGAATCGAAACAAGAGAAACAACCCATCACACCCTCGAACTCCGATCGAGAAATTCGGGCTCAATCTGCAACACACAGTATAAAACCAACAACAATGAATCCACAAACCCCTCAAATCACCATCGCCCTATTCTAAAACACAGCCAATTACAAGATCCAATCTCAAGCACCCAAAATTCAGACCTACAAATCGATTTCCACAAGCAACCCAAGTCACGGAAGAGATGAACAGGTAAGGGTAGATAAGAAAGGTTGGAATTTGAAGGAGATTACTTGAACCCTTTGAAGGAGATAAGATGAATGCAAAAAAGGAAGAAGTTGGTGTAGAGAACGCTTAAAGACGGCTAAGTTGGGTGAGATTTTTGATTCGATGAGAGCGAATGCGTAGGGAAAGGCAATGCCCATCACACGCTTTATCTCTCTGGGGTCTCAGTTCACATCGCTTACTTTGACCAGACTCGCTACTCCCGAGTCCCCAGTTTGCCCAAACCCACCCTCTCTGTTACCGTTTTGGCCTGTTTCTTACTGAGTCAATCCGCTTTTCGAAACTTTTGATTAGTTACTCTTGTTATTGTTCTTTTTTTGGAAGAAAATCAATATTCTATCATTAACACGAAGGATTATGTGTATTCATGGATAAATAATCGAATCTTGACACTTTTTAGTAAGGCCAAATTCTGAGCTTTTTAATTTTGTAGTTGATTTACAAGAGTTTTTGTGTCTTTGATGTCTTTCTCACCGAAGTTTATAGTTTTTGAATCATGTCTCCTTTTTTTTTCCCTCAATGTGCTTCCTTGGTTAAATTTACCGGTGTTCATAGTCTCATATGTGTGAAAACGTGTGAAAGCTTGATAAATCACACTCAAATTTCATGAGAGGAGATCCATAACAACGAAGAAGATGAGCCAGAAAAGTTTGTTATAGAATTCTTGATTTGTTACTTTCGTTCTACTATGTTCGTTCATCAACTTAGCTTTATACTAGTGTAATACCCGTGCCTTGAAGGCACGGGAGCTTGATCCATTATTTTAATTTGAACATCATTTTATATATCTATATAATATTATATTAATATATATACGTGTTTACAACAAAAATACGTATAAAGTATTTTTTTATAATTTATAAATTAGTTGGAAAGAGATACAATACAAATTTTAAAAACGATTTAATAAGGTAAAGTAGTAATAATACTCAAACACACCACCTAATATGATTTTTTTTAATATTTGTAAATTACAAATATTAAAAAAAAAAATCATAAGCACATGATTGTGTGAATAATTTTGAAGTTATGTAGATATACATAACTTATTCATTGTTTTCATGAGAAAGATGGTTAGAAAGAGAGGGAAATAAATAGTGAAAATAAAGGTAAGATGGTAAAAAAAAACCTTAAAGGTAGAAAAGTGATCTAAGAAGCCTCATCCAAGATGTAAAATAAACATTAGTTAATAGTAATGCTTGTGAGTCTTAAAATATTATTTTTTTTTCGATAGTCATTTAAGATGTCTAAAATAATTAAATTATATAAAAAAAACTTTTTTGGCTCTAATTGATTGTTATAATTATTTTTTGAAATCGAATATTTACAAATTGATTATTACATGTTCGTTGTATGTAGACATTGTGGGGACTATTGCAATCGGTTAAATATGATAAATCAACAATTTCAATATCCAAGAATAAAATCATCCAAGACTTGACGAATGTTCAATGTAAGTAGACGATTAAAATAGATCACAAATTGACATACAACATATCAAGTTAAATAATATTTTAGTACAAAAATAGGAAACAAATATGTTTAAAATATGAAACAGATATTTTAAAATTTCAGCAATAATATTGATCAATAAGATAATACCATTTGAATAAGAAATTCAAGTTTAATTGTGGTCGTGACACATCAGCAAAATGATAGTAGAATTAATATTATTAATAGATTACCTATTATCAAAATTAATTTATAAAAAAATTGAAAAATAATATTTATATAATTTTTACCATCCTAACAAAGCGCAAATGAATATTAAACAACATATTTAGCTAAACGAATAGAGAGTGGTAAATTTTAACATGATTGGGATAAATGTGATATAATAAACAAATATTTAAATGAATTCAATCCGTTAAGATAATGAATGCAGGCAATCTAAGTACATAGTTGATTAATTTATTTGAAAATGAAAACTTGCATGATTGGTGAGAAAATATGAACATATGTGAAAGTTAATTTAATTATACTCCATAACATTTTATAAACTGACAATTGGATATGGGTCTATGTACAACATAAATTTCAAAAAATAAAATATACCAGGATTCAGATTTAAGTTCAATGTATGTAGACGAATTATTAGAATATTACAATCGGGAAAAAAAAAATGGAAACATGTCTCAATATTTACGACAATAGAACCGAAAATTAAAAAAAAAAGGAATGTATTCAAACCATATTTAAAATAGGAAACAAATATTTTGAAATTTCCATAATAATACTGACCAATAAGAAAATCTCATTTGAATAAAAAATTCAACTTTAATTGTGGGCGTGACACGTCAGCAAAATGCTAGCAGAATTAGTAATATTAATAGATAGCCATTACATCTGAACATACAATTACTAATATACCCTCCTATACATCATACTTCTATATCCCCTTTCAAGTTGGACTAGTGGTGGAAACTATGCCTAACTTGGATGTAAGAAATCGATGTTGAACCTCACCCACGAGCTTTGTAAAAATGCCTGCCAACTAATGTTGTGAAACGAACAAAGGAGGGAATAAGGAACCATACCTACAACTGCTCTCGTACATAATGGCAATCCAATTTCAAGTGTTTCGTCCGTTCATGAAACACCAGATTCTCAACAATATGAATGGTTGACTTACTATCACAGTGCATAGCAATTGGTTTTGGGATCCCACAACGCAAATATGAAGCTAACGAATTCAACCAAACGAGCTCACCTGCAATTTTAGAAATATTGTGATACTCTACTTCGGCTGATGACTTAGAAACAGTTGTTTGTTTCTTAATTTTCCATGAGACAAGTGCATTACCAAGTAACACACAAAATCCAATCACAGATCTCTCACTAAGTACACAATTCCCCTAGTCGGCGTCACAAAAAGCAGTAAATGACATGCCATTATTGGTAGGATATAGCAAGCCTAGATCAGGAGTACCACGGAGGTATCGAAGCACGTGAAAAGTTGCTTACCAATGGGGAATCCTAGGACAATCCATGAACTGACTTAAATGCTGGACTGCAAGCGAGATGTCCGATCTAGTCATATTGAGAAATAGAAGACGACCAACCACTCTCCTGTATTTCTCAGCATCCTCATGCAACTCACCGTCATCAATAGACAATTTCAGTCCTCTCTTTAAAGGAAAGGGAGCACTCTTACAATTAACCATCAGAGTATCTTCAAGAATATCTCGGACGTATTTCCTCTAATTAAGTAAATTACCAAGTTTGGAACGTGAGATCTCCAAACCCAAAAAATATATGGCCTCCCCAAGATCTTTGATCATGTAAGCCTTATGCAGAGCTTGTTTCAGAGCAATAATTTTGGCCAAACTGTCCCTTAAGACAAGCAAATCATCCACATATACCAACACAACCAATAAACCTTCAGGAATCACCTTAGTAAACAGATTGTAATCATATGAAGACTGAACAAACCCCAATTACTGTAAGAAACGACACAACTTAACATTACATTGCCGAGATGCTTGCTTCAAGCCATATAAAGGCCTCTTTAGTTTGCAAACTCGAGGATGACTAGCTCTATCATAACGCTCAGGGGTCTTCATATATACTTCCTCATCCAAAAAACCATGTAAAAAGGCATTATCAACATCTAAATGATGCACATGCCAATGTCTAATGGTAGCCAAAACTAACAACAACCTCACGGTTGTGAACTTTGCCACGGGAGAAAAAGTGTGATGATAATATTTCCCCTTGATTTGGTTGTACCCCTTTGCAGCCAGTCGAGCTTTAAGCCTTTCAATTGAATCATCCGACCTAAACTTAACTTTATAAACTCATTTGCACCCAATTGGCTCATGCCCTTTTGGCAGATCAGTAATCTCCCAAGTGCTATTACTCTCTAAAGCGTCAAGCTCTTTCCTCATAGCTTCTACCCATTGAGGATCAACAACAGCATGTTTGTAAGTTTGAGGTTCAGGAGTTGTCAAAACATGATCCAAAGAAGCCAAATAAGCCGAAGAGTAATAATTTTGATCAGAGAGTTCAATAACCATGAAAGACTGAGAATGGGATTGTGATGCAGGAGCATTTGAAAGAATAATGTCAGTAAGATGAGCAGCCAAGTGAGTCTATCTATGAGACCTCCTCAAAGGGAGTGGAGGTGGATCTGTCACTGAAGTATCATCAGTATGAGAAGCATCGGGATGAACTAAAGAATTTGAATAAAAAGAATCATAAAAAAATCCATCTGTATGCTCATTAATAGAATCAAATTGAACTGAAATATCATTTATGGGCACATTCTGTGGCTCAATAATAATGCCATCAACATTATCGATCACCAACAGGATTAACCAAATGTAATGGAGAAGGAACTGGATCATCAATCAAAGCCTTCTTATCAGTGGTCGAAAAAGGAAATATGACATCCTTGCTCACAAATACTTTTTGATTCACCAAGTCATATAATCTATATGTTTTCTGCCCAGCAGTATATCCCAAAAATATACACTTATGAGCCTTAGCAGCAAACTATCCTCAGGCTGACCTTGAGCTAAGGCATAAGTTAAGCAGCCTACAACTTTAAGATGAGCATATGCAGGAGGCTTACCATACAATCTTTCATAAGGAGTCACCCAATTGAGTATTGCATTATTCAATAAATTAATGATATGCGTAGGTGAGAGTAGGCGTGGCCACGGGTCGGACCCGGCGGTTCGACCCGCCGGGTCAAGGGTCGGGGAAGGGCGACCCGAACCCTAACCCGGGAATTCCACGGGTTGGCGGGTTCGGGTCGACCCGTTGACCCGCCGGATTCCAAAATTAAAAAAAAAAAAAAAAATTTTAATATTTTTGACTAAATAAATTTTAAAAAAAATGATATGTAAAGACTTTTTATACATATCACTTTTTATATCCATTTCATTTTAATATGAAGTGGAAAAAAACATGAGAAATTTTATATTTTTATAAAACTTCCTTCATCCACTACAATATAAATGTAGGGATATAAAACTTCTCAAACTTTACTTCATTTCATTTTAAGAAATAAAGCTTAAAGTGAAGAGTGGGGGTTAAGGGATGATGGAGTACACATATATATACATCCATCCCTTCTCATTCTATCTCTCAACTTTCAATGTGGGACAAGAGTCTTGTCCCACATTGAAAGTTGAGAGAATAGGGGATGTCTTCCAAATCTATAAAAAGGGAAGGGTGATAGTGCTTTTGACCCACATTACACATTGCAAACTAGTTTATGTTTATATATTATGAATTATTCTAAGAATAATATACATAATAATTATTATAAACATAAAAAAAAAATATTTTTCAAAAAAAAAATTTGGGATGGCGGGTTGACCCGCCGGGTCATCGGGTTCAAAACCCCTGACCCTAACCCTAACCCGCAACCCGCCCCCACCCGTTGACCCGGACCCGCCGGGTCATTGACCCGTACGACCCGTCGGGTCACGGGTCGACCCGTAACCCGTGGCCACCCCTAGGTGAGAGTACACAATCTCCCCAAAACTTCAAAGGCAAATTAGCATGGAGTTTGATCGCACGAGCAGTTTCTATAAGATCCATGTGTTTTCTCTCCACTCTCCCATTCTTTTAGGGAACATATGGAGCAAACGTTAATGAATAATCCCTTTCTCTTCAAAAAAAATTCTGGCACATAAGGAACTCAGTCTCATTGTCACTTCGAATCTTCTTAACTAATTCGAGTATTGAATTGGTTCTCCACCATTAGAACAAATGAACTAATGACCGAGCTCACTTGACCTTTGTTCTGAACTAGATAAGTCAACACTGCTCCACTATGATCATCTAGTATTGTAACAAAATACCTTGCTCCATCAAACTAGGTACTTTGTAAGGTCACCATAGGTCAATGTGCAACAATTCAAAACATATACTGGCGACATAATCACTTGTATTAAAAGGCGAAGCATGATGCTTAGCAAGAATACAAGATTCACAACTAAAATCATCAACACTAGTGTCTTTACAACCAGAAATAAGAATTGAATCATCTTTGTCAAAGAAGCATGTCCCAACCTAGCATGCAAGATTGACTTACTAGGACTTGAGACAAGATTATTAAAGGAAGACTGGTTATTGAACTTATGAGTATCAGCCTTGCCTTCATGAATATATGACAAATCTCTAGTCACCTTTGATGTAGTATCTATAGGCTCGAGAGTAGCCTCGAATAGCCTGATGTGAACCCTATGTCCAGTAAGAACTGCACGACCATTCCTAAGGTCCTGTAAAACACAATTCTTCTTGTGAAAAACAGCATCAACATTAGGATCGTCAATAACATTTCCAACAGACAACATGTTGATCTTGAATTCAGGTATAGAGAAAACATCATATAGAATCAACCTTGATGCAAGATGTGCATATATATCCCCAACCTCTGTGACTTTCTTAATAGACCTATCTCGCAATGAAACTCTGAATAGGAAATTTCAATTTTCGCTTAAACTAAAGTAACTAATCATCAAAAACCATATGATCTGTATCTCTACTGTCTATAATTCAAACATTGTTATTCTCACGTAGCAATACTTAATGCAAATGCATTATTGAGTGAATTGAAGGCAAGAAACTTACCATTAAAATTGGCGCATGCCCCTGCAATTCCTTTGTCTTTCATGGCTCTGATCACTTCTTGAACCACAGAATTAATAAGATCCTCATTGATGCCTACAAAATCACAATTTCCTGCCCCTGATATTGGAGATTCCTCTATTTCCCCATCTGCAGCATTGGTTTTAGCCCCAAAATTTCCTTTTGGTGCCTTGAACCAATCTGGATACCCGATTATCTTGAAGCATTCATTCTTGACATGTCCAGTCAAGCCACAACGTGAGCACTTCTTGTTTGCCTTTGCTTTCTCTTTCTTATAGCCCCTTTTCCCTTCAATTGGCTTGCTAGAAAAGAATGTCTTCGAGTCATTGCTACTTTCCTAGTTGATCTTGTACTCTTCTTGTCAACTTGTTGAACAAGATAGAATGCCTTGTTCAGTGCTGGCATATGCTCTGTTGGAAGGATCCGATTCCTCGCACTCTCATAACCTCCATTTAGCTCCATATATAAGAAACTAAATCATCTTATTTCTATCATCCATTTCAGCAACTCGTCTTTTCATCTCATAAGAACATCAACTATATGCACCACACGTACATTGTGGCCTTCCAAACTGTAGATTTCATCCCATAGTTTCTTCAATTGACCAACGTAATCCACAACATCCAAGTTACCTTGATCCAGATTGCTCAAATTTTTCCTCAATTGATGCAATAAAGGACCGTTTCAAGGCGCGTACCTCTCAAGAACCTCATCCCAGAGTTGTTTCACAGAATTAACGTATATGAATCCTTCAGAGATGTTCGGCGACATGGAGTTTAAGGTCTAGTACCTCATCATGAAATCACATCGCTTCCATTTCTGCGACTATTGGACTCAAATCTCCTTGCTGAAGACTTTCGTCGATGAAGTCAAGCTTGTGTTTTGCGCCAAGCGCCATTTTCACACCTCGACTCCATCTCAAGAAGTTTGTTCCATTGAAGATGCTTGCTACCAATTGTGCTCTAGGATGATCGGAGTTCTAGAATCCTAGCAAATCGCTCATGTTACTGATACCTCCAATTTCTCGCCGAATTGCTGCACCTATTTCCTCCATCATTCTTTGCTAATGTTCAAGATCTCCTTCTCATAGAGCTCCATTAGTCGGATCGACGACCTAGACGCTCTGATACCATGAAAACGTGTGAAGGCTTGATAAATCACACTCAAATCTCCATGAGAGGAGGTCTGTAACAACGAAGAAGATGAACCAGAAAAGCTTGTTATGTAATTCTTGTTTTGTTAATTTTGTTCTACTCTATTCGTTCATCATCTTTGCTTTATATAGCCATTACATCCGCACATACAATTACTAATATACCCTCCTATACATCATACTTCTATAATGTGGTCGTCTCTATTTGCCTAAGATCTTTTTGTTGTTTCTATATATTTCATAGTGGGTGATTCCTTTGTCAAAATTTCAACTTTTACCGTGATTATCTGATATTTCGAATGATTGTCCTTTTATATATAAAAAACCTAAGGGGATGGGTGGAGATTACTAAATAGAATTACTATAGAAAATTTTAAAAAAAAAACTCCATCGAGCACCCACTAGTATAAAAGCACAATGTATTTTATCTCAAAATTAACCATAAAATTAAAAGTAGCTTACTAACTTTGTATACAAAGCTTTACTTGTTATTTGTAATTGATATGGGACAACACTACAGTTTGCATCGTCTCCTTCAACTAAACTTGTAACTCCCCATTTTTCCCTAACCCTCTTTATTACTGTTTTGTCATATTTCAAGTAAGAAATAAACAAAGTTTCTAAATTTACTCTTTTTTCTTCGATAAGGCTGTTGATTTTGTCCGTGGAAAATCGAGATCTTCGTTTCTAATATCCTCATCTCTCAAATAGTTTGAGCCTTTGAGGTAGTTGACATTTCGCATATCTTCAGAAAAGTCAACATACGTGCATATCGGATTGCCAACCTTTTCCATGTATCTACCTCTTTGGCTCCTCTCCGGGACAAAGATTTATGTATCTTCATCGACAAAGATGTCATTTGCTAATGGTTTAACATGGTTTTTCTATCTCCAAATCCTTACCTGTATAAAAAAAACGAGAATTGAAAATCACTCGATCGGCAGGTCACCGGAACAAAAGCACGCCATTTCAACAACTCTAAGAGAAGAATATTCAATTTGTTTGGCAAAATATCATTTTTATTTACGAACACTTTTTAGAAAGATAAAAACCATTTAAAACTAATGGAGCATGCATGTGTGATGCATGTTACGAGAGAGAGGAAGGAACAGATGGAAAACGGAATGAATTGGATTGATTGCTTGATTGATCATTTACACAAGCCTTTATACACAACTTGCTCTCCAAACAACAATTACTAATTTTGCCTAACATGTAATTAACTAACTATGCTAACTGACAAGTGATCAAAACAAACATAAAGTGATCACTGTCAACCACCCCTCTCAAGCTGGCGATTGGTACAATCCAAGCTTGGAAACAATGTATTGATGTTGGGGTGTAGGCAAAATTTTGGTAAAAACATCTTCCACTTGTTCAACAGAAGGCACATAGGCAAATTCAAGCAAACCACTCATCACTTTATCACGCATGAAATGACAATCCACCTCAATGTGTTTCGTGCGCTCATGAAACACTAGATTCTTAGCAATCTGCATTGCCGAATGATTATCACAGAAGAGTGTAACATGTTGAATGGAATCAATACCAAGTTCTTGCAGCAAACGCACAAGCAATGTAATTTCTGCAGCAGCATTTGCCATCGCACGATATTCTGATTCAGAAGAGCTGCATGACACCACAGTTTGTTTCTTGGATTTCCAACTGATTGGTGAAGATCCAAGGAGAAGAACAAACCCAGTAACCGAACGTCTAGTCACATGACAAGATGCCCAATCTGAATCAGAAAAAGCCTTTGGGACTGAGATGTCACAACTGTTAAAAAGAATACCTCTGACAGCAGTGTGTTTAACATAACGAATTGTATGCAAGAGTTCATCCCAGTGAGGAGTACGAGGGCTCTGTATAAATTGACTCAATGCCTGAACTGCGTAGCTTAAGTCAGGTCTCGTGTTTGTAAGGTAATTGAGCTTACCAATCAGAGTTCTGTAAGAAAAAGAAACAAGCAAAGCATCCCCATATATGGCATTTAGTTTGAGGTGCAAAGGCAGAGGAGTAGAAGCAGGTTTGTCTAGAGAAGAAGCAACTTCATTGAGCAAGTCAGAAGTGAAATTTGATTGAGTCATTGTTATGCCAGAAGCAATATAAGAGACCTCAATCCCCAGAAAATAATGCAGACAACCCAGGTCCTTAATACTGAAAGTATTATCAAGGAACTTTTTAAGACCTTGTATCTCTTTGTGATCAGTGCTAGTGATTACAATATCATCCACATAGACTGCAAGTATATATGGTGATGAGTCCATAACGACGCTTGATGAACAAGGAATAATCGTTCTTGGGCTGAACAAACTGAAGAGACAAAAAGGCATAAGTGAGCTTATGAAACTACTGCCTTGAAGCATGTTTAAGCTCGTACAAAGATTTCTTTAACATACAAACCAGATTGGAAGGATTTGGAAGCCCTTTATGCATCACCATATATACATCTTCATGTAAATCCCCATGGAGAAAAGCGTTATTAACATCTAATTAATGCAGATCCCATTTCTTTGTGGCAACAACAACAACAACAATTGTCCTAATAGTTGTCATCTTTACCACGGGAGAAAAGGTGTCATGGAAGTCTATGCCCTCCTTTTGTGTGAATCCCTTTGCAACAAGACGAGCCTTGTACCTTTTAAGGCTTCCATCATATTTTAGTTTCACTTTGAAAACTCATCTACACCCAGCTGGTATCTTTCCTGGTGGGAAGGAACTACCTCCCAAGTACCATTGGCTTGAAGAGCTTCTAATTCTTTCTTCATAGCAGTTACCCGGTGAGGATCTAGTGATGCCACTTTGTAGGAAGTGAGTTCAAGATGAGAAGAAATATGACTTAAAAATGCAAAATGAGAATGAAGTAAAGCAACAGAAGAAACATTGTGTGTGGAAGAAAAGTCAGAACTAAATTAACAAACATAATTATTCAAGTAGTTTGTCGTATGAGAGGGGGGCATGTGACCCCCCAGGAACTCCCTTAGCTCCGCCCATGTAGACAATAGAGCTAGAGATTAAGTGACACATATTGGACTCGAGGCTGACGCACCAGTTACCAACTATCATTCGTAAAGACGCTCTTAGATGGTGGGACGGTGTCATAATCCAACCGTATAAAAAAATACATGTCCCTCTAAATAAGGACTGAATTTAACTACGAGCACTTATTCTCAAAGGTGATGTTGAACCATTAAGGGCGCTTTTTCAAATGAATAAAGTTTCCATTTTGCTACATATATTCTCTTCTTCAGCAGTATTTTCCTTCCTTTCAGATTCTTTTGCTTAAACTCGTGGAGATATATATTTATGTGATGGGCCTTAAAGAATAAAAAAGTGATATTTTTGTATAATGGTGCAATACCAATTTGTACAGAACTGATATAAAGGTCAAAATTAACTTAATTTAAAACACTTTAAGGAATTGCAACAAGACATTGTGATGCTAATTAAATGCACCTTGCCCACTTTATTGAAATGTAAAATGCACCATTATAAATATCTAACCACACTACAACAAACTTGTAAATGTAAGTGGAAAGGAAAAAAATGTTAAAGTCAGTTGGGCCGGTGAAATCAATCAAGATGTTAAAGAAAGATTGTGTGTGAATTAATATTTTGTTTGTAGATCGATCCATCATTAAATCTTTTACTCGTTCAAATTAAAAGAAAAAAAAAAAGATAGAGGGAGACCTAACCTCGTATTAAGATGAATTGAGTTTGTTTTAGGGATAAATAAATTAAAATCAAAGAGGGGTTTAGCACATAGAAATGGAAGATGCGCCGCTGAAGACGGGGATGGATGGCATTATATTCCGCGTACATCCTTCAAGTCCACGCCACCCTTATTGCCTTTAGTTGTTCTCTTCCTCTAAATTCCAAAACACTCCCACTTTTATTCCACCAACAAAAAATTGGGAAATTTACTGAAATCGCCCTTAAATACAAGGTTTTTTTTTACTTAATTACACTTTAAATTCAAAATTATAGAAAGCTACCCGTTAAATAGTCTTCTTTAATAAATCACCGTCATTCGATCCATTAAAGAAGACTATTTAACGGGTAGCTTTCTATAATTTTGAGTTTATAATTAAATTTTGAGTTTAAAAATATTAAAATATAATATATCAAATGGTAGCATAATGGAATTGGAAATAGATGAATATTCATCTATTTCCAATTCCATTATGTTACCATTTGATATATTATATTTTAATATTTTTAAACTCAAAATTTAATTATAAATATATTTAAAATTTGAATTTAAGGGTTTAATTAATTTTTCCTTTTTTTTTATATCAAAAATAAATAAATATAGCCTTATTGTTGCAATTTGTGTCTAAAAATGTTTATAAAATTTTCAAAATATTATGTAAATTTTTTAAACGAGCTATAATTACATTTTCATTACACAATTAATCAATAAACTAATTTTTTAAAAAAAATTATAAAATTTTGAGGCAAGAGGCATGAGAATTCTCCATATATAGAGAGATTTTGATTAAAAAAAAAGGGTATCCCTAACAAATGATGGATCAAACCCATATTTAAAGTTAAAAATATTAAAATATAATATATTTAAAGTTAAAAATATTAAAATACAATATAGTTAACGCTAGCTTGGTGAAAATAGGTGAAGGGTGGTTATTTGTTAAAGAAAACCATTTAAGAGATGGTTTGATCCAACTTAAGCCTAAGTTGTGTTATCAAATCTGCAACCTTATTGATTTCCATAAATATGTGTGGACATGGCCTCAAAGGATTGAATTAGGATAGAAAAATATGAGATCAACAATTCAATCTCGCACGAACGTACATCATCGTACCAAATATACTAACACTACTGGTTTGTATTGTGACAGGGGCATTCAAATTGACAATGTCGTTGGGAGATTGAATGGTATATATATACATACATACATACTATTATATATTCAATATCCAGTTCAAAGGAAATAACCCATTTGAGAAATATCAGTCATAAACACAAGCATATTTCGTACTAATCTACACCATAAGTTTACTCCACTTTTATAACTATGCTTTCACTCAATTTGACTTTTCACATGAATAAGATCTATAGTAAGGTTTAGTTTGCATAGAGCACACAGAAACTATAATATGATGATCTAGTAAAACGTCCAACTAACTGTATCTCAAACTTGGAGGAGTCATTCGTGATTCGGAGAGCGGTTTATTAGATGTATTCTTTCAAAATATATCAAGAGGTACGATTTTACAGACAGAGTAAGAAGCTATCATTGTAGGCATCCAGCGTGCAAGAAGTAAAGAGATCCGGAAGGCTATCATTGAAAGCGATAATGAGACTATCATCAAAGCAATAAGCAAAGAGATCATTACTCCATGGAAAGTCATCCATCAGGTTGAAAAGATCATCATTATGGCTCAAGAGTTCGACTTTATACAATTTAAACACTGTTTTAGAGAAGCCAACTATGTAGCCGACTTCGTAGCTAGAAAAGGTATCGATTGTATTAGATCTACATCTCCTCTTACTAAGGAGTTGTACTCCATCATCCTAAGGGATGATCCTGGTTGTTTGTTACGAATTTCGTAACAAACTCCAACTGTTTGCATACTGTAAAAAAAAATAAAAAAATCTCAAACTCAATACACAATACACAATACATGGACAAATTAGACAGCGTGTAAAGTGAGGCGGGATAATTGGGCTTGCTATTATTGGCCCACGAGTTCTTTAAGCCCATTTGGAAGAGTGTGTCTAACTGGAAGCCCAACCCAATACTTCCTTGAATTGGAAGCCCAATACTTCCTCTAGCACCATTTTTTCCATTTAGGATAGAAAAATCCTCTAAATTCAAAACTATGAATTTATGACACTTGTTAGATTTCAGACTAATTTTTAATTATAAATTGATTTTTTTCGAAAAAAATAAAAATAAATGTAAAGTGTTTTTTAAAAGGAAACTAATATAGTTCCCGCGCCATAGCGCGGTTTTTCAAAACTAAAATGTTAATAATATATTATAAAATACTAATAGAAGTTAATATAAAAATCATAAAAAACTTTACCATGAATGTAGCTTATAATTCTCAGATTTTTTTTAAATCTCGTGTAAAGTATAATATATAAATGTAGATATTTTAAATCATCCAATAATAATAATATCAATATCATTGTAACTTTTTTTAAATGTGATGTCTCACAACCAATAGTTATATTCAATGTTTTGAATTAAACTCTGTAGTTAGTGCATAAATTTGAATTAAGCTCAATAGTTATATTAGATTGAATTCAATGTTTTGAATTAAGCCCAATAATTAATAAATATGTTAAGAATAAAAGAAAAAAATGTGAATGGTTGAAAGAGATAAATAATTACAAAAAGGAAAAAAAAACTTGATTGGTGGAAATGAGGAGATGGGAAAAAAAGGGTAAGATCAAACGGGATTGATTGAAGTTGCTAAAGTGAAAGAGAATCAGACACCTAATCAAAGTCTTCTAAATTAAAGTAGTATATATAGACTATAAAGCATTAATCGTTAATCTATTGATTAAATGAGACAAGATTCAAGTGTTATTTCACATATATGAGATGTTTTTTTACTATTTGCAAGCTAAATAAAATTTGCTTAATTATCATAAATGAGAATGTGTTGGATGTGTGGTCTTACAAGATTAGAAATAATTAAAGTGAGAGTGATTAACATTGGAGATAAAATATGGGAGGTTAGGCTCCACTTGTCTAGGCACGTGTAGAGGAGATCATTGTTTGCAATTGTTTGGAAGTGCGAGAATTTAACACTTAGTATGTTCGAAGTAATAGGGACAGAACTAAGAAAAGTTGAATGAGAGTTATCCGTCAGAACCTCAAACTCTTGATCTTTACTAAGGAGATTATCATGGATAGAGGATATGTTCAGCAGAGTTTGAAAAACTCTACTAGTAGAGTTGAAGATCTCAACTGTTGATTTTTAAATCAACTATAAAGAATCTAGCCCTCCCCACTAACCTTAATTTTTTCGGGGTCACCCTATATACACTGCAAATCCACGATTAGCGCTGTTAATGAAACGTCGAATATGACGTTGTAGAAACGTTAGATTTCACGTTGCAGCAATGTTCGTTTCGACGTTGTCATTTGTCCTACACAACGTTGTGAATTGAAGGAAGTTGGGCGGGTCGGACACTTTAGCAACGTCTAATCCGACGTTGCTAAAGTGGGCCTCGTCGGGCCAGACAACAACGTTCAATACAACGTTGCAATATGAAGATAACGTTAAGTCTGACGTTTGTACCAGCAACACTTGGATCAACTTTGAAATTCTATTATCTTTGTTTTTGTTGGGTAGGATGTTGGCGAAAACTTAGTGCGATGTCTGCATCTTTTATTTTGTTGGGGCGTTTTGCCCCTCGCAGAGGGTTTTCAAATATGATTTGTGGTTATTTCAGGGAAAAACACGTTACATGAAAACGTTTAGACTGCCTCATTTTTCATATTAATGATAGAAGATTACAGCAAAAATAACTTAGTTAAGAAGTTTTTCCGGGTCGCTGCCATGTCACACCTCAGAGGAAATCATTGTTGTTCTCTTCCTCTGATGGTGAAACATTCTCCGGCGGCACTACGACAACCCGGAAGCGAGCGTTGCCTAAGTAGCTAAACATCAAACCCGCGCCTACCCGCACGCCACGCGATCTCGCGAACGTATTCCATCCTTGTGCGAGCCAGAGTGCCCCGGAGTTGTTGCGCTCTACCCGGATGTTGGTGCCTCTCCTCCCTGGCCCATTAGTCAGCGTTATTCTTTCGACGCCCCCCAGCCCATATTCTTCCTCGAAGTTGGAAGGCAGAGGCTGCAAATGTCAAGATCTACTTAGTGAGTTGGGACCGTTGTAAATCGGATGTGAGACCGAAGGGGGCTTACCAGTATTTGTGTGAGCGAGACGTCTTCTACCCACCAGAAAAAATCCTTAGGGCCGCTCCCTATGACCGAGAAGAAAGGTATTGGTGTGTTACCGGCCGCCATCTCTTCTTCCGTCAAACGAGATGTTGTAATTTCGACCCTCGCATATCGTAATTTATAGTGGGAAATTCTTTCTCGTTTTTTGTGAGGCTTCCTTACTACAACGCCAAATATGATGTTGTGAAAACGTTACATTAAACGTTGCAGCAACGTTTAATTGGACGTTGTTACAACGTCACATTAAACGTTGTGTTATGTGAACTCCCATAACAACGCTTAATTGGACGTTGCTAATTAGGCCATCTATAAATACATCAACATTTTGTGTTATTGGCATACACGAAACACACGTAATGGCATCAAGCCCAAATTCCTTTGTCAAATATGCCAAGTTCAATGATGGAACCCGTTTCGTTGTTGAAGTGGGGAGACACCCTCGTCCGCCTAAGGAGGATGCTTGCAACTGCAAGCATATGAACTATACACATTATTTTCGATGCAATCTACTTTCTGTGCAGGTTTACTGTATCCTGGAGATGTCAACACAGTTGCAGTTCGGGTGTCAGGAGTGTGACGACGACCCTGCATCGTACTATACACAGATGATTGAGCAGATAACGGATATCCTGATTGTTTTGTACGACGACATGTCCCCGTCACGCTGTCGCAGAGTATGCAGTTGATATAGTAGTGCACCCTGCCCAAGATGTGATGAAGACATATGCGTTCCAACAGGTGCAAATTAGTATATACCCAAACATTCCTGAAGAGTCGGTCGGTAGTTGTTCCGTTTAATACAACAACCCTTGTTGAAATGTAACATTAAAACCCGTTTGTAATTTTAGATATGGGGTCAACTGATGTTTGTTTTGGTTGAATGATTGCGTTTTTATATTGTTTCTACGGCTTCATAACAACAAACATTCAACTTTCAACTCTGAACTTCATAGACAAGAAAACAAACAAATACGTTTCATGACTCCTAAACATGGTGTAGAGGGTGACCTTCCTGAATCCGCAATGCTCTAAATCTATCAAATTGGTCCTGGAAGGGAGTATCTCATCCGTTGACGCTCGAGTGATGGTATGCCGTCCATTCATGCGTTGGAGGAGGTAAAAGGGCGTTGGGATGTAACCATATCTGCAAAAAGGGCAAAAAGTATAGTATAATGTTAAGTGAGGTAATTAATGATAGTTAATTTATGGTTGGAGCGAGATCATACTCACCGCTGCGAAATGATCTTGGTTCCCGATGCATGCCATGCCTAGTATGGCCTCGTGAGGCATTGGGTATCGAACCCTTTCGATTGCATAATCAATTCTGCCTGTGGAGTCTACTACTCCAGATGTAACCGGCTCCATGGAAGGATTGAAAATGTAGAAGGAATGAGAATGTGGAATTGTTGTGTTGAGTTATTCAAGGTCCTCATTGCCTTTTATAAGAGTGGTTGGTTACCTGGAAGTAGTCACAACGTCATATTTGACGTTGTGACAACGCCGAATCCGACGTTGTTACAACGTCCAAATAAACGTTTCTAAGCCCGCCTCAAGTTTGCCTCTGTGGATTTGGAGGTAGCAGCAACGTTAAATTTAACGTAGTAGCAACGTCCAAATAAACGTTGCTAAGCCCGACGGAGCTCGTTGAGATCCAGGGTGCAACGTCCGATCCGACGTTGCAACAACGTCCGACCCAACGTTGTTACAATGTCGGATCCCCTTCACTTGGGCAAATCCAACGTTGCTGCAACGTCCAATTCGACATGTCATTTGCGGTGTATATAGGGAACGCGTTTTTTCGTTTAGGCTGATTTTGACCAGAGAAATGTAGGAATCTACCGTTAAGAGTTTTTCCATAATTCTATAAGAGCAAGACCCACTGGATAGAGGTGAAAGTTCTACTATTTGTTTTTATGTGTTTTTTTATTTCTCTTGCTCGTTGTCTTTTATCACTATCTTATTTGCCTCAGCGATACTTTATGAGTCATTTGCCCGTTGTGTTGTCATTGTGTTTGAATCTCTTAGAAACTATATTACACGAAAACATAAACGGAAACAGAAACAGAAAAACGGCAATTCAAATTTTGTAGGAAACGAAAACGGTAAGAAAATGACAACATGAATTATATGTTTATTTAAAGGTCTAAATAAAAGCAATATACATATCACCAAGTCATACACATAGAATGCAACATTAAGACTACAAATTGAAATGTTAAATACCATGATAAACAATGTTCTTACTCTCTAACTGTAATCAATACAAATGTCAGATATTTTAAATGTCCTTACTCCTCTTTGACTTCATCATCTGCAGATCGAGTCGGTTTGTTGACTTTGTTCAACAATAAAAGACTGCTATTTTTGTTTGAGGATGACATAGTGAGAGCCGAGAGGGAGAGAGCACTAAGCAAATGAGAGTCTACTAGGAGAGGGACGAGAGGTTGCGTTGCTGCGGTAAGAATCTCCTGTGACAATCAAACCATGATGCCTTTCTGCCGTGTTTCAGCCTCAACGTCTTAATGTCTTCAACACATATTGGACAACTCATTAATCCGGCTGTACTCCATCCAGATAACATTCCATACGCAGGAAAATCGTTGATTGTCCACAATAAAGACGCCCGCATTCTAAAAGTTTCATTTCTAGATACATCATATGTGGGAACACCTTGATGCCATAATATCAGCAGCTCATCAATCAGAGGTTGTATGTAGATATCTATAAGCTTCTTGGGGTTGTTAGGACCGGGCAAAATTGTTGTCAAGAACATATATGGAGTTTTCAAGCACATTGATGGTGGGAGATTGTAAGGAGTAACAATAATAGGCCAACATGAGTAATTCTTTCCAGAGAGCCCAAATGGTGCAAAACCATCTGCACATAAGGCCAAACGAACGTTACGTGGCTCTGATGCAAATTCAGGATAAGTTCTATCGAAATGCTTCCAAGCTTCACTATCAGATGGGTGACACATTATTCCCTCCTCAGACTTATGCTCACCATGCCATCTCATATGCTCGGCAGTAGCTCTTGAAGCATACAATCTCTGCAATCTTGGAATTAGAGGCAAATACCGTAATTTCTTATGTGAAGACAACGATGATCCTTTTCGGGGCTTATACCTTGAATGGCCACAAAATTTGCAAGAATCTCTACTAATGTCCTCCTTCCAATACAACATACAACCCTTTGGACAAACATCAAACTTTTGGACGGGCAAACCTAATTCTTTCACAAGCTTCTTTGTTTCAGAGAAATTCGAAGGAAGTGAATGACCACGAGGCAAGCAATCTCCCATGAACTGAATAATTGAATTGTAGCAAGCTTGAGACAAATTAAACTCAGATTTGATGCTGATTAGTCTAGAAATAGCGGATAACTGAGTATGGTTTTTGCAACCTGGCCATAATGGTTCATCTGCAGATTTCAAAGCATCCCAAAATTTCTTTGAGTTTGACATATCTTCTTCTTGATTGCTATCCACATCTTGATGAATGTCGGAGCTACCCATCGGGCTGCTTGACGAAGGATCAATGTTTGGAGGGAGACCACTCTGTTCATTCTCATCTAAGGTAGGGCTACTCGGCTGATTAAGAT
The DNA here is from genome assembly GCA_037127255.1 of Persicaria tinctoria. Classification (NCBI taxonomy): domain Eukaryota; kingdom Viridiplantae; phylum Streptophyta; class Magnoliopsida; order Caryophyllales; family Polygonaceae; genus Persicaria; species Persicaria tinctoria. Next base: position 28,070,605 of record JBANSL010000016.1, on the reverse strand, counting down.
TAGATGCCACATTTGCAGCCCAATAAGGAGTAAAATCCGGACCAGCAACATCAAACACCATTCGTTGTTGTGGATTTAGATTATCATACTCCTCTTGCCTTGTTTGGTGACTTCTAATCTCATGTGAACTAGTATGCATAGAAGTAGGTCTTAACTCCTCGTAATTTATCGACTCTCCATGACAAATCCAATAATAATAATCTAGAGTAAATCCCTTCATGTATAAATGCTCCTTAATGGTTTCAGGATCCTTGTACTTCTTGTTATCGCACTTAAAACAAGGACATCTAATTTCACTTCCACTAGCTCCCGATGTAGCAAAATCTAGAAATTCATTTACCCCTCTCAAAAAATCTTTTGTTAATCCACTGCGGTGAGGCAAATTTCTATTATACATCCAATTCCTTTTCAATTTTTGTTCCTGTAACATGTATTTGCAACAAATAATGAATAAACTTCTAATGTGGGTGTATGTATAATATTCGGCAAAAATTACTCTAAAATGCCCTATGTATATAATAATCCATCATTGATTTGTAAATAGTATTTTTTTTATTCCTATATAATAGATACATGTTAAATTGATCAAATAAATGTACATATTATAATATAATTAAAGAGCTTGACAAATATTTATACAATTGATTTCATAAAGCATAAATATAAAGTGAGAATTATAAATAAATACCTCTAATCCCATGGTTATTCAATTGGCGAATGTGATGATCGAACTTGTCGTACAATTGCTTCCACAGTTTCACTTACAGTTGCTTTTGGAATAGATCAACCGACAAAAGAAATTGATTCCACCGAAGAAGAGTGATCAGTACAAGAGAGGAGAGATTGCAAAGAATTAATATAAAACAATGAAATGATACTAACGGCTAGAAAATCTTCCAATATTTAAAACCTTCTAAGTACGTTCTAACGGCTATAAGTTGAAATCAATATTCAAAACCTCCTAAGTTCTAACGGCTATAATTTGAAATCAATATTTAAAACCTCCTAATTTCTAACGGCTATTGAGCCTATTAATTTTAAGGATATAATATTTTAATAAAAGAATGAAATGGTACTAAGTTTTATTGTGTTTCTATGAGTAGCGGGTTTAGTAATTGTTATTAGACTCATACATTTTGTGGCTAAATCAACTTTAGGTTCATAGCCACTACTTATTATACTCGGCCATAGGATGAATGTGGCAAAAGTCTGTGTCTAATTTAGCCATTACCCTGCAATAGCAAAAAATATAATGCTAAATTTTAGTTATGTCTTGTATGTGGCCACTTACCGTGGCTAATTTTCTCACAATGAATTTCAAGGTTTGTGTCAATAGTCGTAGGTAAACAGCCGTGGTTTCAATTCTGTGGCTCAAATTTCCATGGCTATATCCAAATTTATTTGTAGTGAGAGATCCAGAGAAGAGCAACCTAGCGAGGCTGCGAGCGAGCACACCGAGCAGAGAGAGGGTCACCGGAAAGGGGGAGAGGAAGGAAGATTGAAAATGGAGGAGAATGAGGCAACAAGGGCATAGGGAAACAGGAGTTTCAGACGGGAGGAAGGGGAAGCGTGATTTAGGGTTTGGTTTTTTATTTTTTATTTATTTTTATCAATTATATAATTAGTGGAAACACTACCTGACAAGACAGAAACGTTTTTTACCAAGTGGAAAAAGTAAGTCAACGTTTCTGACTTTTTTTTATCAATGAAACAGTTAACGTTTCTAACATAAAACCGCTATGAAATAGAGTTTTGAGATATCATAGCTTAGAAATATCCTCTCGATTAGTTCGGGATAAAATGCAAAAATCCAAACCCTCCTTTAAGAGCAATTTTAAAATAGTAAGAAACATTTATTTAAATAAAATTTAAATAATCTTTTGTCAACTTTATGGGAACTATAGACAATTCCATTAAAAAAAATCCATCCTTTAAATAATACGGAGTAATGTTTGAATCATTCGAAATACAACTTCTCTAGAAACGTGCAGTTCTCATATCCCTTCTTATCACACAGTTGGACTTGGACAAATGACATCCAATCCAACAACTCTCCAACCCAATTATAAAAACACATTTAATTCAATCGTGGTTAGCACAAATCCACAAAACAATCCCCACATTTAACAATTAATCTCAACTTCTCAACTCCATCAAACCCAAACTGTCACCCCTCCCTCCAAACCCCCCACAAAAAAAAACACACTAACAAGCAAAAACAATCCATCCAAAACCTTCCAAAATGGCCAATGAAGACACCAACCAAAAAAGCAATGCATCCAATGTCGAACCGGAGGCCGCGAATTCGCCCTCTAAGGACCCGAATTCAGACGACAATGTAGCATCCGGAGACCGCGATGAGACACCGAGGGCTGATCCTGACATCCCTATAGACCAACTCGTCCAAGAAATCTCCCAATTTGCCTCCTCCCTTTCGGTGGTCGATGAATCTCATCCCCTCGAGACTCCCAGATACGTCGATGTCTTCCTAGACAAGTTCGAATCCGAGCTCGAACACTACGAGTCCAAGTTCGGCCATTCCTCCAACGACGATTCATTGTTCTTCAAGGCCATCGATGGCCTTGCTTTGCTCATCGAATCCGTCTCCAAGTTCAAATCCACCTCCAATTCAGCCTCCATCTTGCTTAACCTTGCCACCTCTCATCTCCACCGCGCAATGCTCGTCCTCGAGGACGAGCTGCGCAACCTCCTCCATAAATGGAACACTCAGACGAGCAATCCATCCGATCCAAATTCATCCAAGGATCAACATCAACACGACAACGAATCAGATCATTGTGTTCTCCCGGATCACCAACACCAACAACAACAGAACGAGGATACTTTCCCTCGATACTCATCCGAGGACATCTCCACGATCACCTCGATCTCTAGAACCATGGTCTCGGCTGGATACGGAGTCGATTGCATCAAGGTGTTCATGGTAGTGAGGCGGACCGCCTTCGAAGAAGAGCTGGTGTCGCAAGGCTTCGAAAAGATCAGCATCGACGACGTGCAGCGGATGCAATGGGAGGCTCTCGAAGGCGAGATCGCCACATGGATCCGAGTCGTCAAGCACTGCACCTCCCACCTCTTCCCCGGCGAGCTCAGCTTCTACGAATCCGTCTTCTCGTCGACATTGTCGCAATTCGAGCCCAACTACGAGATCCGAATGGTCCTCTTCAGCAACCTCGCCCGCCCCGTCATCCAACAGCTACTCAACCTCGCCAACGCGGTCTCCCTCACCAAGAAATCCTCCGAGAAGCTATTCAAGTTCCTCGACATGTACGAGACCCTCCGCGAGCTAGGCTCCTGGCTGCACCAATCCTCGCTCACCGACGAGTGCTCCGAGGACCTCAAGCTCGAGCTCGCCGCAGCTGGGAGCTGCCTCGGGGAGGCTGCCATCTCGATCTTCTACGAGCTCGAAGCATCGATCAAGAGCGATCACGCCAAGCAGCCCGTCCCCAACGGGGCGGTCCACCCGCTCACCCGATACACGATGAACTACCTCAAGTACGCGTGCGAGTACAAGGACAGCCTCGAGGAGCTGTTCTTGCACCGCGTCAATTCCTCCGACGATGATGACATCGAGAAAGACGACAGCAATGGCAGGCCGGAGCGATCGATGACTCCATTCATAGGCCAATTGATGAGGATCATGGATTTGCTAGACGAGAACCTCGAGGCGAAATCGAAGCTCTACAAGGACCCCTCGTTGAGGTACATCTTCTTGATGAACAATGGGAGGTACATGCTGCAGAAGATCAGGGGGTCGACGGAGATCCACCAGGCGATGGGGGACAACTGGTGCCGGAAGAGGTCGTCGGATTTGAGGAGCTACCACAAGAGCTACCAGAGGGATACATGGAGTAAGGTGCTGCAATGTTTGAACCACGAAGGGCTGCAGGTCAACGGGAAGGTGCCGAAGCTGGTGCTCAAGGAGCGGTTCAAGAACTTCAACCAGTCGTTCGATGAGATCCATAAGACGCAGAGTCTGTGGATGGTGAGCGACGAGCAGATGAAGTCGGAGCTGAGGGTGTCGATATCGGCGGTGATGATCCCGGCGTACAGGGCGTTCCTGGCGAGGTTCGGGCAGGTGTTTAGCCCCGGGAGGCAGTATGAGAAGCACATTAAGTATCAGCCCGACGACATCGAAACCGCCATTGAAGAGCTGTTTGAAGGGAGCGCTAGCTCCATGGCCAGGAGGAGATGAGATTCGAGTTTAGATTAAAATAAATATTTAAAAAAAAAGAAAAAGATTTCGGTTGGGTTTTTTTCGTTGTGTTCAAGTTAGATAAATGTTAATCTTCTTTGATTTTTTTATCATCAATAGTAATGCCAATTGGGTTTTGTAATGGGAGAATTATCATAATTGATGTTGCTTCATTTCAAGATCTATCACTTTTCATATTGATAAGTTGGGAGTATCTCATTCTATTTATAACTAGTCCGAATACATCGAAATGGGTAACATAATATATAATCCCGATGAGGTGCAAAATGTCAATAACAATATGATTCCCTCTATTTTTTTCGCTTTTTTTTTTCTTATATAAGATCGTTATTAGGGTCGTAAAAGTGCTTACGTATGTTACAACTCTTGTGACGAACCTTGTAGAAGGATATATTTTCATGATGAGTGAAGTGGATTGACGAAATCCTCCATGAACTCCATTGAAATTATTGAATATTTGAGAAAATTCGTTTATGATACGTGGATATTGAAGATTGAAGATCTACTTCCTTGCCAAGCTAAAGTTGTTGCATAAAGGAAGGGTCGCTATGCAACTATAAAATGTGCTGGTTGAGAAAAGAAGTAGGTGTGGAAGTTGAAGAAGGAAAGAGCGATATTGAAGAAATTGAAAAAAATGATCAATTGATTGGAATTTGGAGCGATATTGAAGAAGTAGGTGTGGAAGTTGAAGAAGGAAAAAGCAACACAAAACTCTATTGAAATGAGTGTTTTACGGCTCAAGCAAGAACAAGTTAGTTGTAACTAACTTCCCGCCCAATATGTATACAAATTGGGGCTGATCAAGACTAACTGAAAAGATGAAAATACCCCTCCGGGGTTAGCTTACACACTCACCCATATACCCCCCTCAAGCTAGACCTAAGCAAGGAAGGATTAGGCCCAGCTTGGATCGAAGGAAATCATGCTTCTTGGCACCTAATGCCTTTGTAAAAATATCAGTAGTTTGAAGAGACGCAGGCACATGGACTGTCTTGATGAAGCCTTGCAACACCATCTCTCGGATGAAGTGAGAATCAATCCGGAACTGTTTAGTCCTTTCATGAAACACTGGATTGAGAGCAAGCTGTTGGGAAGACTTGTTGTCACAGTGCAATGAAATAGGAAGAGCAACCAAGATGCCAAGATCAAAGAGAATCCCCTGCATCCAACCCTGCTCACTTGTAGCACATGACATGCTTCTGTATTCACTCTCAGTGGACGACTTAGAGATCACCTTTTGCTTCTTGGTCTTTCAAGACACCAAAGAAGAACCTAAGAACACACAGTAGCCAGATAGGGATCGCCTAGTGTCCATACAATTACCCTAATCAGCATCACTGAAAGCTCGAATTGTTAAGCCATAATTGGAAGGATATGATAGAGCATAGTTGAAGCTACCCTTAAGATATCTCAGTAAGTACATTAATGCATTCCAATGTGGCTTCAAAGGTTGTTGGAGAAATTGACTTAATTCCTGCACAGTATAATTAGAAATGTCAGGCCTGGTGAGGGTGAGATACAATAATCTGCCTACTGGCCTTCTGTAATCCTCAAGATGATCAATAGGGTCACCTTCACGAGAAGATAATTTTGTCCCATGGTGCATAGGAAACATAGCCTCTTTACACCCCTCCATTTTGGCATCAGTGAGAATGTCCAAAACATATTTCCTTTGGTTTAACAAAATGCCAGAGGAGGCCTGGCAATCTCCATGCCAAGGAAGTACCTTGTATCGATTATAACCTTTAGCCACCAGACGAGCCTTGTATCTCTCAATAGAACCATCTAGCCAGTATTTGATCTTGAAGATCCATTTGCAACCAATAGCTTTCTTACCTATAGGGAGAGGTGTGGTCCACCAAGTTTGATTATCCGTGAGGGCCTTAACTTCCTTTTCCATAGCTGATTCCCACTTTGGAATGCCCTTAGGTTGAGAGTATGAGTTAGGCTCAAAGACAACACAAACATTGGCTAGCGAATGAATATAAGCAGCAGACAGATGGGATAAGTTTTGCATAAAAAACAAAACAAAAGACTCAAATTGAGATGAATCATGTTTCCCTCTAATAGGAAGGTTGGAGCAAACAAAGTCTTGAAATTTAGCAGACCTAATTATATGTCTCCTTAGCAACATAGGCTGATCAGAAGAAGCAGATGAGGTATGATGTGAAGAGATAGAATCCGAGACAGGGCCATAATCAGACGGCTGTTGTTGAGTAATTGAGGGTGAACTGAGATGTGGAGAAACATACCTGGGAGGAGAGGAATTCAAAGAAGGAGAAGCCAATTCAAAACCATGATATGGCTGACCATTTCCTTGAAAATCAACCGGTTGTAAAGGAGATTGAGGCACAGATTCCTGCTTGAAAAAGAATATAAGCTCTTCAATTTAACATGCTTGTTGGTAATGATAGACTTTCTCTCAAGATCAAACAGTTTGTAAAACTTTTGGCCTGGAGGATAACCAAGGAATACACACCTTCTAGCAGTGACACCCAGTTTGTCCCTATAATCATTATGTTGAACAGCATAGCAAAGACAACCAATGACTTTTAGTTGATCATATTTGGGAGGTGTTTTGTATAGAACTTCAAAAGGTGATTTCCAGCTTAGGATAGCTGAATGCATTTTGTTGATAATATGTGTATCACCCAAGATGTAGTCTCTCCAAAATTTTAGAGGTAAACCATCATGCATTCTGATAGCTCTAGCAGTTTCAAGTAAGTGCATGTGTTTCCTCTCAACTCTTCCATTTTGCTCATGAACTCTAGGGGCAGACTTCTGGTGAACAATTCCTCTAAAATCAAACAAGTCCTTATAACCCTTTTAACCGAACTCAGTTCCATTGTCTGTTCTAACAACCTTAACAGATACTTAAAACTGAGTTTCAACCATGTTTAGAAAACAAGTACGTAATCAATCTCAAAACATGCAGTTTATCTTGCATCAAATATACCCAAGTGGTTCTAGAGTAGCCATCTAAAATAGTGAGGAAGTATTTAGCTCCACATATGGATAGGACCTTATAAGGTCCCCAAACATCCAAATGAACAAGGTGAAAAGCACACTCAACCATTGAATCACTTCTATCAAATGGCAATTTGTAAGACTTAATTATAGAATATACATCACAAAACAAATTCTTTACATCAGTAGCTTGACAATCAGGAATATGGTGCAGTTGGGAAAAAGACATATGTCCAAGTATAGCATGCATTAAAAACATGTTATTACAACTGGCATTATTGAGAAAACTAAATGACTTCAATTGGCGTTGCTCACTACCACTGACCTTCAAAACATATAAACCTCTATTTTCAATGCCTTTAACTATCACAACTTTAGTTGTAAGTTCCTATAACCAACATGTCATAGCATCAAAACTGAACCTCAATTGCTGAGCATGAAGACTTTTAGAAACAGATAATAGATTATGCCTAAATTGGGGCACTAAGAGCACATTTTCCAACAACAAATCAATACTCAATCTTATTGTACCATGCTTTGTGACTGTGATACAGTTACTATCAAGCAAACCAAGTTTGATTGTGGATTTCAAATCATAAATCTCAGAAAATATGTGACTATCAAAGGCAATATGGTTTGTTTCTCCAGAATCAATTATCCATGAATCATTTTGTAACTTATTAACAACAATAAGAAAGGATGAGCTAAGAGTACCTGCAAAATGCATCATTGCTTGATTAACAGAGCTCTCAATGCTTTCCTCCTAAGATTTACCCTTCATCAGCTTCAAGATTTTTTGAAAGACAGCATGTACCATAGCTTGATCTGGCTTGACAGAGCCATTGTGATACTCATCAAAAGGACTCTCCTGTTGATTACACTCAAGCTGAGCCGCAAACTCTGCGTAGTTGATATACTAATGGCTCATTTGATTCATATAATCACTCCTTTATCTCATCCCAGAGTTCTTTGGACGATTTGACATACATAAAACTCGTTGCCACCTCACTAGTCATTGAAATAATAAGCCAACACATCACCATCGAATCAGCACGCATCCATTTTTCAAATTCTTCACTTTCTTCCAGAGGTTTAACACATCTACTAGTTATGAATCCTAATTTGGCTTTAGCACCTAGCACCATTTTTATACTCCTACTCCAACTCGTAAAATTTGATCCGTTAAACAGTATAGAAACTAGAACCATTCCCGGATGGTTGGAATTTGACAAAAATAGGGGATGGACATGAGCACTTGACATACCTTGCATCATATCCCCAAACTAGATGTCTGGATTCGCGAAGTTCCAACCCCTGTCAGCACCAGCATCTGGTCTAGGCGAAGTCACAGAGACAAAATTGCCTTTGCTTTGACCACTGCCATAACCTCCTACGTCGGAGATCTGACCTTGTGAGTGTGCAGCACCTCTGCCAACGATTGCAAAGAACACACAAATCTCACAACAAAGACGAAAAAGAAAGAAATGCATATCTCAAAGCAAGATCAACACAGAACTCAAATCCTTACCAGCAGAAACACAGATTGTCACTCGTGCGCTCTGATACCATTTGAAATCATTGAAAACAGTGATCAATTGATTGGAATTCGGTAGAACAAAGCAACACAAAACTCCATTGAAATGGGAGTATTTTACAACTCAAGCAAGAACAAGTTAGTTGTAACTAACTTCCCGCACATTATGCATACAAATTGAGGCTGATCAAGATTAACTTAAAAGACAAAACTACCCCTCCGAGGTTAGCTTACACAATCACCCATAGCGATTAGCGTCAAATTGAGAAGAATCAACATCGCACTTCTTGAGTCTTATTGTGGTGATACAGTAACTTCCTGGAGCATAGTTTTTTTGTGAAATTTGTGTTCTTCATATTGGTTTGATTGTGTTGGTTGCAGTTTGGTTGATCGAGTTAGTTCACTTTAGATTTATCCTAACATTAACAGTTAGTAAGTATTGGGATCCAACGTTGACTGTGGATTAAAAATAATTAAGCACTAAATATAAGGGAGGACCAAACCCTGGCCTAAACTTTTGTATCAAAGGGGTGAATTCGGACATTTAACTATAATTAAAAACAAAATAAACTCGACAAGATAGGTGGTGATTTTCATCCCACATTACGTGCTTATAGTTTGAGAGTTTCTACCATAGCTTCAAGTTGTGTAGATGAAGTCTTAGGGCCGGGACGGAGCAAGAAAGTTTTGAGCGGGGAGTCGATCACCATAGACCATAGTAGTAGACAATAAGATTGAGAAAAAGGTTGTAAAACACACAACGTGTTCGATAATACAAACTAGTGTCATATGATATTACAAACTACTACAAAGATATAAAACGAAAATAAGGATATAAAACACAAGAAATAAACATTGTATTCTTAACATGTAATAATGTATAACTAGATATAAAAGTTTTAAAGTTGCGTAACTTCTTACTAAATTATCAAAATAAGTAATATAACATATGATTTCGAAGCTCTCGAGATGAATTATAATATGTGAATGTCAATTTAAATAAAATATAAAATTATTATAGTCTATTAAAATAAAATTAAAGTGATTAATAGACCTACAATTTTCAAACATTCATAATTTTTTATTCAGATGCCGGATTAGTGCGTATTATATATCAAAACGAAGCTATCGACGAGGATAATACACCTAGGTAATTTGTCAGATGAGGAGAAGGTCACGTTGCCCTCCAGAATCCCCTCTAGCTCCGCCTAGGGGTGTCATTTCAATAAAAATAAATATTCATATTCCTAACCTTTCCGAAGATAAAAAGAGATGTCATTTTCATGCACACTATCCGCTTATAATTTGAGTATTTTCACCGTAAATTCTTACGTCATGCTCTTTGTCGCCTAGCTTACTAGTAGTGCAAATTAACTCAACTTCTAAGAAGAGTTTCTACAATCATAAATGGATATAAATAGTTGGTTGTTTGTGTAAGTGTTTGCGGTTGTAGTGCTATGGATCAGACGGAGCAGGTACTAAGGTAATTCAAGATAATGGAACGAACTGCACAGTGCTATTTCCCCTGCAGTTTCCAGAACTTGACAGTGTTCAATTCATTGACACTTATTTGTTGAACTACTTGTTCAAATAAATCTTGATGATATCACAGCTACAGGGTTAGCTTATGTGATAATGGCGTTATCATGTTGTTCTAATTAATGTTGTTGCCAACTCCCCACATTTTAAGGTTCAACTGTTGGTAGTTGTAGAAATCAGAATTAAAAATGTCATTTTTCTTTTTAATATCAAGACACGATTAAAGTAATCGAGAGATCGGACAAACCAATAACGTACAACCTGAAGTAAATAACATAAGCAAATGACATAAATGAAAAGACACCAAATAAAAGCAATACTAACAAAAACAAATATAAAAAGATGAAAAGTCAACACAAGCGGCAGATTTGAACGAGTAAGAGCTGACTAGCAGAGTAGCAGTAACACCGACACGTGAGAATCACATACCACAATGAACTCAATCAAAGAACGTACCTAAAATCTGAGTCTTAGTCAAATGCAAAACATCACCATGCGGGACGGGACGCGGGACGACCCGTCGGGATCCCGCAAATCCTGTCCCGCATACACATAATAATAATAATAATAAAAATAATAATAATAATAATAATGTAATAATGTATATATATATATATATACACACACGTGTGTGTAATAAATAATATGAATTATTCATTTTTAGAATAAAATAAAAACAGTAACTATATATTATATATATACAACTTACATATATAAAAACAATAGCCATTTTTAAAATAAAATAAAAACAGTAGCCATTTTGAATTGTGTAAAAACAGTAATTATATGATTTGTAATATATATAGCTTACAAATATAAAATGACTATTGTTTTTGCACGGGATAACTAACATATATAAGATGGTTACTGATTTGTAATATATATATATATATAGGGATTGACTCCGGTGAAAGCCTCAAATTATGGTAAAAACCGTGAGGACTACTTCATAGTTTGGTTTATTTGAAACCTGTGCTAAAAACCTCAATCATACGGTGAGTTTACAACTCGGTTCAACCTAAAAACCGTGCTAAAAACTCTAATTTGAAAATAACACATGACTTTATAGTTCGGTCAAGTTTAAAAATCGTGCTAAAAAAACTCATGTTTTAAAATTACATGGTGACTTTATAGCTCGGTTTTATTCAGAACCGGGTTTAAATTTATAACTTTATACATTGGTTCTATTCATAACCGGGCTATAAAGCAAGTGAACCGGGCTAAAAAGCCGGTCCTCACAGGTTTTTACCGCAATTTTGGTTTTCACAGGAGCGCACCCCTATATAGAAGATATATCATATGTACTCAGCCCTTAACGTGTATCATGTACACAAATCTGGGCCGTTGATTAGTTGAGATGGAAGGTGGAGATTAATTAGCCCATTTGTGGTAGATTCCTTGCATAGATGATTATTCGGTCGAGTATAAATGATTATGCACTAGTATATGAAGGATTATTCAGTCGTATGAGTCTGTTTATTAGGTTAGTCATTATTCGATCATATTGACAGATTATGCGATGATAATTTTTAGGTAAAAGTTAGGGGCGTTTTCATGGTGCTAGCTATTAGAAAAATCTATCGATACCATCGCATAATATGTCAATACGATCGAATAATATTGCAACGTCATCGAATAATTAAGCAATACCATCGCATAATCTGTCAACACGATCGAATAATATAGTGAAACCATCGAATAATCAAAATGACTAACCTACTAAACAGACTCATACGATTGAATAATCCTTCATATACTAGTGCATAATCATTTATATTCGACTGAATAATCATCTATGCAAGCAATCAAACAAATTGGCTAATTAATCTCCACCCTCCAACTCAACCCAGATTTATGGGTACCCGCAGACTACCCGCACCTGCATTCGCGGACGGGCTTGGACACGACTTCCAACCCGTTAAGTGGGCTTAGCTCGGCTCGCGCCCGCAACAAAGGGACAAGGTCCGTCCCGTTTGATATAAAAAATTATACATATATATTTATTACACCTTTGAGAATCGCAATATATACATGAAAATTTTGAGTTTTTTTATAATTTTTTTATTTGAGGGATAAGGCCCGTCCTGTCCCACAAAAATTACGCGTGAGGACCTCCGTCCCGTCCTGTCCTGCGCCCACCCCTACCTAAGGGACCCCAAGACCATCTTGGTTAGGACTCTAGGTGCACCAAGGCTCTTGAAGACTAACAACATTGCTGCAACCTCCATTGCCAACACTGAGTAACTGCAACTGTGTCCTGTAAAGTTGTCCCGAAACTCTGTCTGCACTTAGCAGTATTTGACCACTCTCAGGGTCCTGAAATAAGCAATGAGATTTCTTAAATTTCACATCAACCCCTATATGGTCAATCAACTTCCTAACTGACAACAAATTGGCTTTGAATTCATGCACATAAAACACACTTTGCAAATTCAATCCAGACGGCAAAATAATATCACCAATTTCCTGAACCATCTTAATAGCACCATCAGGCAGACAAATGCTAACTGGGTTGGTGAGTTTTCTTCTAGATCTCAAGAGTTTATCATTGAATGTCATGTGATATGATGCTCCCGAATCAATTATCCACGACATGTCATAATTTTTGCTATTTCTAAAAGAATTCATGGTAGAGAGAATACCTGCACTATTGGTAGAAGCCATTTTAGTCTTTCCCTTCATGGCTCTCAAAACCTCTTAGTAGATGGAATTTTCCATTGCCATTTTTAATTCTGGTTCCTCAACAATCAGATCAACATCCAAAGGAGACTCAAACATTCCTGACACAGTAGTTGCAGTCTTCATGGCTTTCTTCCCTTTAGGATCCTTGAACCAGTTCGGATATCATATAATCTTGAAACAACCATCCACTGTGTGTCCTTTCATTCCACAGTGACTGCACAACTTGTTTGCTTTGTCTTTCTTGATCGATTTCTTAGCACCTGACAAATTATTTCACAGAGAAAGCATTGATATCTTGTGAGCTCGAACTTGTACCTTCTCCTCCAGCAGATTTACCCTGATAAACCAGATAGTATGCCTTGTTGACTGTAGGCATGTTTTCCATGGCGAGGATCTGATTACGAACACTATCATACACATCGTTCAATCCCATGAGGAATTGAAGAAGCTTGTTTTTGTTATCAATCTATGCGATCTTCTTCATCACACCACAAGATCACTTGTTGAAAACTCCACAAGTGCACTTCGGAACTCCTTCCAGAGTTAGTATCTCGTCCCATAATATCTTCAGTTTGTTGAAGTATTCTGCCACAGACATCGATCCCTGCACAAGATTGCACAAGGTCTTCCTCACCTGGTACAGGAGAGGTCCATTCGTCTGCGCATATCTCTCCAGTAGCTCATCCCAAAGCCGCTTTGCTGAATCTGTGTACATGAATCCCTCTGAGATCTCGGCATTCATGGAGTTTAATATCCAGCATCGAACCATATAGTCGCATCTCTTTCATCTCGATAGCTCCCCCGTTGAGATCTCCTCCTCTAGAGAACTGCCATAAATGAATGTGATCTTGAATTTGTCTCCCAGCGCCATTTTCACTCCTCTGCTCCAGCTCAGGAAGTTAGATCCATTAAACACGTTTGCTACAAACTTCGCTCCGGAATGATCCGAGTTCGACAAACCAAGCGAATCATTCAGATTGTTGCTCACAGAACCAATTCCACCATTTCCGGCCGAATTTCTGGTTTCTCCTTCCTCTTCCATCTCTCCGATTGTCCGATGAACGCCGTCCAATTACAGATCTTCCTACTGTCGTTCTGATACCATATAAAATCCTGATCTAAGGATCAAGATTCCTAGACAACCTTCATGGACTTAGATGATCATAGAAGAGAGATTGGGAGGGAACTGAAAAACAGTTTGTAACAAACTTCTGGAATTGATTTCTTGATTGAACAATACTCCCGATTGTGGTTTTTATACAAGGGAATTTTGATGTCAAATTACCAAACTATCCTTATACTCTATACATACATGTAACATGTTCAAATAATTTCACTTCATAATCTTCATTAGTTGTTTAAGGTCCACTTGGAGAGACCATCGGCGTCCAAGGCAATTCTAGCTACTAAGTTAAGGTACGTCGCCTTTGTATTTATCACTCTCTTATGCAACATTTTCAAAAGTGAAATTCTATCTTAAAATCAAATGATAATTATATAAAGAGTATATATACTCTTTAGTAAAATAAGCTTTTTTTGCCATAAATAAGGTGAAATAAATGAAAAATATTGAAGATTTAAAAAAGAAAATAAATAATTTTTATAAGAAAGTAAAGAGACTAACAAGAAAATAAATAATCTTTATTGAAAAAATATTAGCTTAAACATATATAAAAAAAATTGATAGTCGAAAATTGATAAACCCGTGCTACGCACGGGGTAGTCCACTAGTATTAGAGTAATTCAGCCCCTTAATCAATAAAAGCCGGCCTCTCGATACTAAATTGACTATATAACCACTTTTTCAATATGCATTCATAATGCACTCACGTAGATGCATTAACTCTAAAATAAATCTCTTTAAAAATGACTAAAGTTAAATATTTAGAAAATATTTTCAAGTATAAATACTTAACCGACGTAGGTTAGAAAAATCATTGTTATTTTTTTTTCATATTATTATTATTATTACTGTATTATTATTACTCCCTCCGTTCGACAAAACATATTGTTTACTATTTACACACGTTTATTTAGAATGATAAAGATTATAAAAAATATTTATTTTTTTATAAAAAAATTTTTTAACAAGTTTGTACTTATTAATAATAACTGTAAAATTGTTAAAAAAAAATTATTTAAAAAACTATATATTTTATATAGTTTTTATCTAATAAAAACGTATATAAATAGTAAAGTGACATGTTTTATCGAACGAAAGTAGTATTATTTTAGAAAGGAAATGAGATCATTGAGATGTGGCTAGCAATGCAAGCAGAGGAGTAGTATTGTTACTATTGTATGAAAATGTACTCCTAATGCAGGCAGTCAGGGCTGAAGAGCATTGAACATTAATTGGACGCATCTGAACACCTGCAAAAGCAAAATATAGCACTATACAGATTTCAGACCATAAATAATGTGTACTTCAATTACTACTGTATAATACGTAGTAGTAAATAATTACTCCGTATTATAATGTACATTAGATGAAGCCATATGGCGATACCTGTCAAAACACGATCCGATCCAGTCGATCCAATCCGAATACTCGGAAAATTTTTAATCCGAACCCGAAAATTTTGACCCGGAAATTTTTTCTGATCCGAACCCAAAAACCCAGAATTTTTCAGGGTAATCTGGGTTTCGATCCGGTGATCCGGTAATTTTGACCCGATTTACCCAATCGACCCGATTGATTTATAATTATATATGATTAATTCTTTTTATGAAGATTCCAATTTATTAAATTTTATAATTACAATCACTTGATTTATCATTTTCAAATCAACTTTTATATTTATTTGTATCGTGTAATACTCCGTCTGATCAATAGTATTTGATTTTTTATTTTTCAACATACTTTTTTAAGAAGATAAAAATTCTAAAAGATGTTAAAATATTAAAAAAAAAAATATGCTTATTACTAATTGCATGAAATTATTTGAAAATTTGATATTTGATATATTATTACATTTTATTAAAAATTATGAGAAATAATAAAAATCAAATATTATAGATCAGATATAATATATAATTACAAGCACTAGAACTTATGAACAACGTATTTAATTTTAAAATTTTAAATCTATCGCAAAATTATCAAATCATGATTTTTTTAATTTAAAAAAGAAAAAATTGACCAACCCAAAATCGACCCGAAATGACCCTAAATCCGGTCAAACCAATATTGAAGAATTATTTTTAAACCAATATTGAAAGAAAGGGTTTAATATATAATTTAAACATAAATATGACATTTTTTAATGAAATGGTTGATATAAACAAAAAATATAACGAGAAATTAAGAAGAATTAATGATAGAGTAAAACAAATAAAAAGTGAAGGAAGTGGGATTTGAACCCATCACCTTTTGATTCTCCTTACTTTCTCCCTTCTTTCCCTTACCACTTGAGCTAGATAGCACTTTTGTTTTAAATAAGATTTAAAGGTATTATATTACCTTAAAAATACTAAATATATGCAAAAAAAAATTGTATTTTTTTTCCGAGCCAAGGGGTGCTAATATATGCACAAAAAAAAATGCATATGACCCATATATGAGGGATTTGAACCCCTCATATATGCAGTGGCGGAGCCAGGATTTCGGCTAGGAGGTGCTAAAAAAAATTCATAAAATATTTTTTTTGGTGTATACTTGATAAGAAGACTTTGTAAAAAAATATATTGAAAAAACACTAAAATTGTTATTTTTAATGATTTTTTTTGTATTTAAATAGTTGAGAGTAACTAAAAAAAATAGAAGAGAAACAAAAAAATATAGATAAAAATGATGAAGAATTATTTTTAATCCAATATTGAAATAAAGGGTTTAATATATAATTTAAACATAAATATGTCATTTTTTGTAATGAAATGGTTGATAGAAACAAAAAATATAAAGAGAAACTAAGAAGAATTAATGATAGAGTAAAACAAATAAAAAGTAAAAGAAGTGGGATTTGAACCCAATAGTTTTTGACTCTCCTTAATTTCTCCCTTCCTTCCCTTACCACTTGAGATAGATAGAACCTTTGTTTCAAATATCATTTAAAGGTATTATATTACCTTAAAAATACTAAATACATGTAAAAAAAATTAAATTTTTTTGTATTTTTTTTCCAAGCTAAGGGGGTGCTCGAGCACCCCCCCAGCTCCACCACTGCATATATGGGCCATATATGGCCATATCCGCCTCAAGTGGTAAGGGAAGGGAAAAAAAAGTTTGCAATTTTTTTTTTTTTTTTTTTTTTGCATATATTAGCAAGCTCCGCCACTGCATATGGCTCATATACGAGGGGCATTAATTTACTAGATGAAGTCATATGGCCCATATATGAAGTAATACCAACAATGGCAGGGGGGTAAACCTATACTGTACAGTGTACATATTGTACATTTAGGCGGATATGGAGAGAGAGAGAGAGAGAGAGAGAGAGAGAGAGAGAGAGAGAGAGAGAGAGAGAGAGAGATCAGATACGGAGTATTTTTTTATTTTTTTTATTAGGAAATAATTCGAGAGCCGGACATACCCAACATTTCGAGAAGCCGACAAAGTCGGCAGACGGTGAACCATCTAAACGTACAACGAAATAAATAGAACAAGGTGCAATACAAACGGAGGAATGAACACAAATACAATCGAACAAACGAACCTAATCCAAATACGCTAGGACAACATAGACTAAGAGCCGACACCAAGCACCACAAGCAGTGACACCGCTGGCCAACGGTAGATTAGGATTCCCAAAATATAATCCGAAAAATTGAATTATAATTATGGAATAATTTGAAATAATAAATAATGGAAAATATAAAACAAATAATTATTAAAAAAATATTTTTTAATACGTGGAAGTTGATATGAGTAGTAAAAAAATATTATAATAATATAATCGAGAATGAAAATAATTGTTGGAGAGGAGTATATTTGTAAATTGAGTTGGTGAGAAAAGATGGGTTTTGGGATACAGTGGATGTTATTGATAATGTGAGAAAAATGAGAATGTGATGCTAAGATGATGTGACGGAAAGAAATGAATAAAATATTAGTATCTCTATTATCCCTTAATAAACATGGTTTGAGCATCAACAAGTACATCTATTACACGAACTAGACAACTAACCTCAAAAGCACGCAATTATTCTCCTTTTTTTGGGGACGACTCCACATTATAAAAACAATATCTAGGCATTGTATATATGGTTTGTCTATTGTGTGCCGAGGCATAGGATAAGAATACTTTATTGGGAAATAAAACTTTAAAAGAAAGTGGGTGAACCCCATAATCGAATTTAAAAAGGGTCTCTTATCCTATACCTTTAGCGCATTCTTGATCTTATCCGATCTCATATCTTCTTTCCTTGTTGGATAGGGGTCATGTGACCGTCAACAATTGACGGGTCCTATGACCCTCAGCAATTGGCTCAACATCAACATGCAATATTCCCGCACAAGTATAAAAAAACTCATCAAATACAATCATAGTTTGTCCTTTACAACTAGAGAAAATAGAGGTCATCATGATCCTCTAGGCGTCGACCACATCTCTTGCCTCTTCTACTCTAACGCCCATCCAGATGCTAGAATTGATAGACACTTTTGTATTATCATCTACATGGATGTTCTTGAATAATGATCTAATTAATAGGGACTAGCCCCATCCAAATCCTTACCTGTACAAAAAAATGTCAATTTTGTGATTCATTTATCTCACTAGTGAAGCACCCATTGTTAAGATAAATATATTATGATTGTGAATTAAAGGATTTTTGTCCGAGCCAAATGGTTATAAATTCTATAAGATAAGTTGTGAGTACTTGCTTATAAAATAGTAACTTAAAGAAATTTTATACTACGTAAATTCTAAAAATTCGAACCTAAGTTAAGCCAACAATCAATTTAAATCAAGTTTAAAATATGCTCATATTTAACTCATTTAATAAATAAACGAGCACGATTGAAGCTTCTTTCAAATTGAACCTGAGTTATAGTCGAGCTAGTTAGCTCGTATGTGATAGATTACATGGGCTTTATATTGTATAGTGCGTCAAAATGTTCATATCCATTGTAACCTATATATATGTTTAATCAATGTATGAAACCCTCAAGGAGGACTTTCCCATCAACCTCATGATCTTACATGGTATCACAACCTAAGATCCCAAAAACCCTACTTTTCTTTTCTCTTGAACCCTAGCCACCACCCCTTGCCGCCGCCACCTCCCTCTCGGCCAGTGTCGTCGCCACCCCCTCCTCTCTCGGCCACCCCCTCTTGGCCTCCCCTTGCTGCCGACCCCCCTCTCCACTCTCCTCACTCTCTTCCTCTCGTCCCAATGGCCGAACCCACCACCACCAAGTCGCCCTTCCACAATAACTCCTTCCTCTAAGCATGACCTCGTTGCTTACACTGATGCGGATTTGGGTGGTTGTCCTGACACACATCGCTCCACGTCTGGATACTGTGTTTTCCTCAACGACACCCTAGAGTCGTGGTCCGCGAAGCGATAGTCTGTAGTGTCTCGCTCCAGCGCCGAGGCAGAGTACAGAGGTGTTGCCAACGTTGTCTCCGAGTGCTCTTGGCTTCGCAATCTCCTTCTTGAGCTCTGATGCCCTCTTCAGAAGGCCACCCGAGTCTACACTGACAACGTCTCCGCCGTCTATCTGGCTAGCAACCCAGTCCAGAATCAGCGCACGAAGCACATTGAGCTCGATCTCCACTTCGTACGGGACAAGGTTGCCATTGGACATGTCCGCGTTCTACATGTCCTGTCATTCTATCAGTACGCTGATATATTCACTAAAGGTTTACCTCGCCAGTTGTTCCTTGATTTTCGGTACAGTCTCACTGTATGAGACCCTCCATTTTTTACTATAGGGGTTTGATATATTACATGAGCTTTATATTGTATAATGGGTCAAAAGACCCTTATCCATTATAACCTATATATATATGTTAAATCATGAAACCCTCAATAAGGACTTTCCAATCAATCTCATAATCTTACAAATTGGAAAAAAAAAATATGGAATTGATGGATGGATCTAACAAAAGGATTTTGACTTATACTAGTGATGTGGTGTTGTCAACCGAGCCAACTGAAACGCATGGGTGGTCAGTGGGAGACCTATTTGTAGCAGCTGCAAAAAGAGGCCAAAATTGAAACCTACTTTAAAACCGAGTTTTGCGCAACTCCAAACTTTTTTTGACAGTAGAGTTTTAGGCCCCATGGTTTGGGGGCTTCTTGCAGAAACGTACTGCTACTGCATCTGCTGCGTGCATTCTAGCTTTTAGCTTCTCACTTTGTCATCTCTTTAGGTGTACATCCCTTTCCCATTAACTCATCTCTTCTTAATTTCCACTTAATTATTTATGCTCTTGCTCTAATTTGGTAACATTCTTGATTAGACTAATACATTATATATAGGAGTTTAATCAAATCTTCAGAGTTTTTTTAACATATTAATTGTAAAATACAGTATATAATTGACATGTGAATATTTTAATTTTCAATCATAAACCTAATAACTCATCGATAATTTATTAACTTAATTAAAAATCTAAAATGAAAATATCTCTAACAAAAATTTGTGAGTAAAATGATATGAGTGGTAAGCTTCCGGGTAGTGCTTGGCATCGTCCTCCGTGTACTTCCTCGTCTTACTTCGGTTTAGTTGTATTTAGTTTCGTTGTTGTAGAGTTCTCGCCTATATTTTGCACCAACCTTGTTTTTTTTATGTTTGCTTAGACGGTTATCCGTCTGCCGACTTGTCGGCCATCAAGGTTCAGGTATGTCTGACCTCAAATTTTTTTCCTAATAAAAAAAAATATGAGTGGCAAGCTTCGTTTCAATTTACTTTAGGATTTATTTAAATTTTCGAGATAAAATACATTCACAAATACAATTTTAAAAATAAAAACTACTTTAATTCACCTTTTGAATTTCTACTAAATTATAAACTCGTTCTAATACACACTTCCAAATATAAGAAATAAGATTGTCATAACAAACAACAACAATTCTAGTATATCCGTTAAAAGGAAGGTTGGTGGATCAAAAATGGTATTCAATATACCAAAAAATTTAGCCATTTGCAACAATGTCAACCCCCCATATAAAATGTGGTATATGTCAAAAAGTAATTTGTTTTTGCAAAAGTAACAGGTCACCTTGACCTTCTATTGTGGGTTTGGGCGGGCTTTTGAAAATTTGGAGATTTTGGGAGGGATTTAAGGGATTAGGAAAGGGGGGAGAGAGAGAGAGAGAGAGAGAGAGAGAGAGAGAGAGAGAGAGATGGTTCACATCTTCACAAAATCAAAACTCCAATCTGGCGACTGCGAGAGAAGAGCGGCGAAGGAGGAGGAGAGAAGCGGAGGAGGCGGCGGATTCTGTTGAGCAATCTGGCGACTGAACCCACTGTCGGTTTTGGTTCTTGATTTTGCTTCCCTCGTTGTATCACCAAGAACTCCGTACCGAAGCCATATGTACGCCGCGCGAGCACTCCCTCGTGAGCACGCAGTAGTCGCATTTCGCCGATTTTATCTCGATCTGAGTCCCCGAAGTCGCTTTCTTCTTGATGTTTGCATTGGAAGACGAGGACGTCGACGATGATGATTCTTGTGACGAAACCATCACCGGTTCGTGGATAATTGTAGTAGACATCATATTGATTCGGATTACTTTCTCACTGCAGAGAAATCATAACCTAATCAGAGACAAATTCCAGAACAAGACCACGGAAACGGGAAGAACAAGAGTTGAATTACTCAACGCTGCGGTTTATTCCTCCTCCCTCCTCTTCCATTTTCTTCTCGTTGATTTCGTTCCCAATTCTGCAATCGAATCGTCGGTTGCGGGGTTCTTGTTCATATCAGGTTCCTCTCTTGCTCTCGCTCTCTCTAGTTCGGATTCAAGTTGAAATTTCATTTCCCATTGATGGGAGCATTTTCTTTCTTCTTTCATTGTAGCACATAAAGTATTCATCTTGATGGATAATAAACAGTTGAACTTTAACCAGCCCCTTCATTTGGTTAGATATGGCGGCTCATCAATTGCTCATCCAGAGGTTGACAGGAGGAAAACTGCTTTTATCTTACAAGAAGAAAGAAGGGGCATCGAGAGAGGAGGAATCCGACGAAGTTCCTGAGGTAGACGAGATCCGATAGGGGTTACTCCTACATTGGCTAAGAAATCATTGTCACTGGCTAGATAATAGTATTTACTGGCTAGTAAGCATACATCACAAATATTCGGATTTCGCATCCGCCAGGACTGTATTGGTTAGGAACTTTAGTACTTCGTACGTAGTGTTTGGTTTATGTCTTAATTGTTTAATCGTTTCCATCTTTTGGATGACTTGTGTTTGATGACTGATAAGGTATGTTGTGGACACTTGTTTATATGTGTTATGGATGGTTGTTGTGAATTCTGCGCTATAACGCATTTCGTGTAGGTTTAATGGTTGATATACTTAGGATGAGAACTTAATGAGATAGATAAGATATGTCAGGGGTTATTATCTTATTGGCAAGGAAAAGTCATATACTGGCTAGTAAGCAAAAAATTCACAAACATGTGTCCTTTGCATCGTCGGCAAACTAAACGGCCAGTTATGTGCATTCAAAACCACCAAAATTCCAAAGTGCCAGTGAGTTACAAGCAAACTAACAAAATACTACATTCGACTACACAAAAGAAGAGTTATCCTGCTGTTGGGAAGTTTCTGAGATTGACAAGATCCGACAAGGATTAGTCTTATATTGGCTAAGACGAGATCCGACAGGGGTTACTTCTACATTGGCTAAGACATCGTTGTCACTGGCTAGATAATAGTATTTACTGGCTAGTAATTTACATCACAAATATTTGGGTTTCACATCTTAGGCAAACAAAATAGACAACCACGTACTTTACCTTGAGTTCATGCAAAAGAAGGTAAAAGAGAGAGAAAGATAAAAAAAAAAAAAAGTGGTGTTAAGGAACCCAATACGGTTCTAGGAATGCAGATGCTCTTAGCCCCCTCCTTTATGTCCACGTCGGCAACTTTACCTTTCATCTCCGGAGCAATGATTGTCGATTATGCCCAGATGTTCTGGTTTATCTTGCCAGTTGTGTGAATTTTTGTGCCAGCTGAATTGTTGTCTTTGCCATCCAAACGGTTATCCATGCCATACTCCAAATTGAGATCAAAATACGATGTAGACCCAACTTTACTTCGAAATATTTTTTTCCATAAACATATATAAAGTGGGTGTCTATAGATAGATAAAATTAAATCAAGTTAAAACATAAATTTATTTTTTAATTTTAACAAATAAAAATGACTGAAAATTGGTTTAAAACAATTAAAACTTAAGTTGGGTCATTTGTCACCATCTCATTTGCCCCCCCCCCCCCCCCTTCCAAATTTGGTGTGAATGAGTCTGGCGTCATTATTATTTCTTTTAACCGGGTAATGGTTGAATAGGTAAAAAAATTATTTGCAAATCTAACATTTTGACACCCCCTTGCAAATTATACCCCCATAGACATTTTTGCAAAGTTAAATTTTTTTTGGTATATCTATGCAAATTGGCCTTCAAACTATTCATAGTGGCTATAAAAATAAATAAAACAAACAAAACGACCAAGATGAAATACAAGTATAACTATCCCGGAGATATTAAACATAGCACTGCAAAGTAGAAATAAGAATGTAGATGAGTAAGGTTATAAAGATTATGTTCCTAAATATACCTTGTCACTACGCATAACTAACTCTCCTCAACAACACTTTTCTATTTTATCATATATTACAAAATGACAAAGTATTATCTCAGACTATCCACAATAATTTTGTTTAAAATGTACGTGCATAAGATGTGTGAAAATACATATTACTTTTTAGTAAGTTGCTTAATTAATGACATGTGCATTTTTTACACACCATTAAAATATAATTTATTTAAAACAAAAAGGAAAATAAAATCATAAAAAAATAAACTAATGAAATTATCTTGCTAAAAGTTATTGCACATGTGAAAATGGAGTGCTCAAATTTGCACATCACATACTCAAATGTTTACATTTGCGCACACACAAAACCACCCATTGAGCTAAAAAAATATCTACAAAATACTCCCTCCGTTCTTTAATATTTGTCATTTTCAATTCTGCACGTATTTTTAGAAAGATAAAAACTATATAAAATATTAATTTTTTATTCAATTTTTTAAATAATACTCCTTCTGTTAATTAAAACTTGTCGTTTACTATTCATGCACGCTTTTTTAGAATAATAAAAACTATACGAAATATTAATTTTTTTAAAATTTATTTTTATAAATTCATACTTAATAGTAGTAGAAAGTATGAAATTATTAAAAAAAAATATTAAAATTTTTTATATTTTATATAGTTTTTAAGACCTCAAAAAACGTACGTGAATAGTAAAACGTCATGTTTTAATTAACGGAGGGAGTATTATACTTATTACTACTAAGTAAAATATTTTTAGTACCTTAAAGAACGTGCCTTAAAGAAAAATTAATATTTTATATAGTTTTTAGTAACTTAAAGAACATATTTAAATAGTAAAATGTCAAACATTATTTACACATTTGCACACAACAACACGGTGAATTGTCTCATATTGTTAAAATATGGGTACAATAGTCACAAGTGAAGATACTTTAGCAAAAGAACCTAAAAAGGCTATCATCTCTCCTCTTTTGGAGGTGTAGGAAAGTGTGAGCTTTTGTTGGAAGAACGGACAACAAGGACAATGTAGAGCCGTCCTTACTCCTCTGATGGAGGTTTCAATGACCTCATCCACTGCCATTTCAGACCAAACATATAAACATGAGAAATGGGTGGTGATATGTCACCCCCACCCCACCTCACCTCCTCCTTTTCTGCTACACTACGTATTCAATTTCATAGCCCTAACTTTATTGTGTGTCATCTCCCTCCTTTCTCTGCTGCGGTATTCAATTTCATAACCCCAACTTTATTTATTGTGTGTCATCTCTATGCTTTTCATGCAGTTTGAGGCCTTTATATCACTGGGCCCGGTGGAGATCCACTAGGCCGGAATTTACTTGTTTCAAAAGGTGAAATTGTTCACCCCGACGCCCCTCACTCTTCAGTCCAACGGAGATTATGAGAGGAGGTAAATCATGGATACTCAATTGGTAAATTATGGTAATTCATAGTGAGACTTGATCCTTCATCCCAATTTCACCCTTTTGATCGATTACCGCTGGTGAGACTCGATTCTTTTTTTTTTTTTTACTCCAAATGTCACCCGGCCCACCCCTATAACCGGTTGAACTAAACCTAACCCAGAATTTCCTCGCTCATTTAGGATTAGGGATTTAGGGTTGGCAAGCCTTGACCTAAACCGGAAAATCGTACCCAATTCGTTCGAATCTAAATGAACCAAAATTCATAATTTTAGCAAAATCCATCATCCGAAACTAGATCCAATACGAACTCAAAAATAAAATTGACCAAAACCATCAAGGTTATTAAAGATCGGATCATTGATGACCCTATGGATTAGATAAATGGAGTAGTAGGATCGGATCATGACATTGTAAGATATTACGACTCAAATTTCTAAGAAGAATCGTATATTTTGGGAAACAACAACAACAACAACAACAACTCAGTGTATCCCGCTAAAGCGGGGTCTAGGAGGTCAGGAAGTACGCACTCTTTCCCCGAACAAGTCGAGAGAGTGTTTCCGATAGACCCAGAACGATAGGATGCACGCATTGCAAGCAATCATGACTCAAAGAAGTGAAGCATTTCTAGAAACGAAACAGAGAGACGACATAGATGAAGCAAGGACCAAAGCTCAAAACACCAAGGCCTATAACTCTATACATCCGCAGCCCGAATGCGCCTCCACCAATGATCCCTATCCGTAGTCATTTCTTCCTCTTCCGACAGGTTCAGAAGACTGAGATCGTGACGAATGACCTCCATCCAACTCTTCTTCGATCTGCCTCTCCCTCGACGGATAACTCCCAGGTTGAAACTCTCACATCTACGAACCGGTGCTGAAGACGGTCTCCTACGGACATGCCCAAACCAACGTAATTTGCTCTCCCACAGTTTGTCCACTATACTCACAACTCCCACTTTACTCCTAATGTCTTCGTTTCTGATTTTGTCATATCGTGTGCCCGCTCATCCAACGCAACATTCTCATCTCGGTCACTTACAGTTTGTGTTCTCGAGCTTTAGTTGTAGGCCAACACTCCGAGCCATACAGAATTGTCGGTCTAATCACCATCTTGTAGAATTTCCCTTTCAGTTTTGTCGGAACTTTTCTATCACATAGCACTCCCGGCGCTCTTCTCCATCTTAACCATCCCGCCTGGACTCTATGATCAATATCCCTGTCTATACCCCCATTGCTTTGAATGTACGAGCCAAGGTACTTGAAAAACTCTTTTCTAGGGATAATATCTCCCCCCAATAGAACATAATCCTCATCATCTCTGCCCTCTCCGAAACTGAACCGCACATACTTAATCTAAACTCTTAAAGTACTATCATAAATATTTAATTTCAAATGTTCATCACACTAAAAAAATATAAAAATCTATTCGATCAAATATGAATCATGGCAATATGCCTATATGAGAGCAAAGTGGTAAAAAAAAAAAAAGACTTTAATTCCTTATAGTTTTCTTTTGGTATTTTCACAACAGTCGGAGAATGCAGCAAAATAATGAAATTAAGTATTTTGACTAACTGATCGAGATAGTAAGAAAAACATAATTGGGTCATTAAAAGTTATTGAATTTGTATAATACTAGCTAGGATTTAAGAACCATATAGGATGTTTCTTAAAAAAAAACTCATTTAGGATCGAAAAATCCTTAGATGTTTAAAGGTTGTAACGATTCAATTGGATTGTATGCGTAGGATTCTAAAACATTAAATGTCAATTTGCAGTGTGGATCTTCTACATCACCCCATACTCCCCTCTCTACATCACAAAAATATTTTAACATATATTTTATCTTTAAAAAAATTAAAAAATTTATATTTATATTACTAACATCTATTTGTATATATTTATAAAATTTTATTTTGAAAAATCATGTTTTACCATTTTTAAAAATTAAAAAGGCAATATTTAACAAAATACAATTATTAAAAATTTTAAAACATGATTTTTCAAAATAAAATTTTATACATATATAAAAATAGATATTAGTAATATAAATATAAATTTTTAAATTTTTTTTTAAGATACAATATATGTTAAAATATTTTTGTGAAGTAGGGAGGGGAGTATATTTGTGTTGTAGGCGATCTCATCTGATCCATTTGGTATTTATATACGTATATCAGATATAAGATGTGTATCAGATATGTATATCATGGATATGAGTATTAGATCTTATATCTCATATGTGAAATCTTATTTGATACGTTAATATATCGCAGATATTGATATTAGGGTTGTTCTGAGAGGCTGTTTTGGAAGGTTGTTCTTGTTCAGCTAGGGTTCTAGATCGGTTAGGGTTGTGGGAGTGGAGGGAGGCAGCGACATCAAAGGTCGGGAGTTAGGACTGAGTTCGGTTTGGCAAAACTAAATTCGTTTGACCCAACCTACTCGATTGTTACCTCTATCACTCACCAAATAGACTCGATATATGAATCAAAAAGTCATAAGATGTTAGTGATAGACAAATCATCATGAAAATAGGAAGTGAAGTAAACTAGTCTTGTGATCGAGTTTTGAGGTGTACAAGCAATTCATTAGAGTTATCATATAAAACATGCCTTAGCCTCAATAACAACTTATCTAACTCCAGAGATTATATCGATTACTCTTCCTTTTGATCCAATATGAGTATATGATCAAAACCCAAATTGAATTGAATTGACCCGACCCGAAACCCCTCAATTAACCACATTAATCAAATAAATAATGCCTGCCTCTTTTAATATTAGCATTGTACACTGTACAGCAGCAGTGGTAGTAGTACTTGGAGGAGAGAGTAGAGACCATTTAGCCGCCTTACACAACTGAACTGACATAGCTTTGCTTTTACATTAAAGTGTTTGTCCACCCTTTGTTTGTTCTTTGTTCTTCTACCTCTCAGTACCTCTATCTCTAACCTCTTCCATTTCTTCATGGGGGGTTTCATTCTTTTAAAGCAAATTAAGCCCATATATGCCCAGACCACACCCTCTCTCCGCACGCGTTGAGACAACTAACAGACAAACCCCTCTATTTACCATCCTACCCCTCCCCTTTTCCAATATTCACACCTCTCTCCACCCCCTATATATACACCTCACCCATCCTCCTCTCCCTTCCAACTCATCATCAACACACCAATTACTATTTCACACTCTCACACTCAACTAAAAACATACATAGCAAAAATGCAGTATCAGGCGGAATCCAACTGGGGTGGCAACTACTACATGGCGGCGGTGCCAGTGGCGACTAGGATGGACGTGGACCCGCTGGAGCGGGTGGCGAAGCTGGCATCAGAGAGCGCGGTGGTGATCTTCACGATGAGCGGGTGCTGTATGTGCCACGCCGCCAAGAGGCTCTTCTGCGGGATGGGGGTGAGCCCTACAATTCATGAGCTCGACCAGGACCCTAGAGGGAAGGACATGGAGAGGGCTCTGATGAGGCTCCTCCGCACCTCCCCCGTCGTCCCTGTAGTCTTCATCGGAGGGAAGCTGGTCGGGGCCATGGATCGAGTCATGGCCGCCCACATCAATGGCTCCTTGGTTCCTCTCCTCAAGGAAGCCGGCGCGCTTTGGCTCTGATCGATCTCACATTGTAATTTTCTCATCTAGCCTCTAAATGTTTTGGTTGCCTTGAATTAATGGATGATGAATCGGAGGAGTTTGAGCTCTTATGTAATGTGTATAGAGGTAGTTATGAAGGAAGGTCAAAAATCAATTTAGGGGGTATTTCAATTTTCAGTTTTGATTCTGTTTCTCTGGATCGATTGATGTTCTTGTTTTTGTGATCCAATCTTATTATTCACTAAAATTGCATGTTTTTTAAGTGTTGATAATCGTCGACAAAGACTATCCGAAATTGATCGGGTCGTTGCGAAGGAAAATTATGTAGAGATTGCACGCCTTTGCATGCATGAGGAGGCAAAAAGGGGGAAGAAAACTATATAGAAAGGCAAAGTGTAAGTGATGTGTTTTCCACCTTTTTATTTGCTGACACTTCACCTTTTGTGTAACCGGTAAGTCGGTAGTTAGCAACTGTTTTACATGTCAAAGCCCATTAAGACATGGCCCATAGTAGTTGGGCCGGAGGCCTAATGAGTTATTACTGTAACTCAAAAGGGTAAGACCTTGAAATGCAACTTCAGCTTCACTTTGACAGGAAAGGACTAAAAACATGAGGCCCATTTGGTTGAACTTAATGTGTTTGTTGATTTTTTTTTATTTTTAGAGCATTAAATGAGGAAATTGGAATTTTCCAAATACAAAAGATTGTAAGTTTAGGTCTCCTTTGGAATGAGAACGCTCTTCAAAATGAATCAGTAGATGTTGATATGGTGTTACCAAGAGCAATCTGTGTCAAATATTCATGCTTAGATTAAAAACTTTATAGGAGTATTATTTTTTGGTTATGCCTTGAATTGGTAAATAAATAGCGGCCATTCCAGGGTTCGAACCGGGGACCTATGGGTACTACCCACAAGTCCTTTCCGGTGAGCCATTTCGGGATGGTTATTTTTTATTTTTTTTTGGTTATGCCTATAGGAGTATTATTTTTTGGTTATGCCCCACCCCACAAATCTGACAAAGATATATTCTGGAATGAATTGTCAAGTATCATCATAAATGAACCCTTACCATGCCTAGTAATAGGAGAAATGAATGAGATTAGTAGCAGCAGTGAAAAGCTTGGGGGAATAGAGAATAGTCAAAAGAGATACATTAGAATAAACCAATTAAAAAATCGTTGCTCTATGCTTGAAATCCCATCCTGAGGCAATAAATTCACTTGGAGGAAAAAAAAAAGGAAGGGCATGACAATATTTGGGAAAAACTAGACCGAGTATTGGTTCAACATGAGTTTCTGGTGACCTTTCATGAGCTTGCAACATTTAACGGAACATTTACAGGATCTGATCATTGCCCCATCTCTATCAGCCTATCGTCTGGGAAAGAATTTACGCCCCCGCCTTTTAAATTTGAAAACATGTGGCTACAAAGAAAAGACTTCATAAACATAGTGAAACGGACATGGAGAATTAGAAGTACGGGATCAGCGATGTACAGATTAATGTATAAAACTAAACTTCTGAAAGAAAAGATTAAAGTATGGAATAAAAAACTCCTTAGGAAATATCTTCCATCAAATACAAACTGTAGAAAAAGATCTGGTTGGTAACTAATCAAATGCTTTAGCCAGGATGTGTGACAAGAGGAAAACCTGTCGTTGTTCTTGCCAAAGAATACTCAAACTCACAACTAGTATAGTGTGTAAGCAAAAGATCGATCCACATAGAAAATCTATTCAATTCAAGTATAATTCTAATCGCTAATAGAGAATCTGGGGGTTTTTGGTGTGTAAAAGGTCCGCCTTTTATCAAAGCGGAAGTAAGCAAACAAAGTAAATAGATTGTAGAACGCAGTGGAGAGAAATAGGTTCACCTACCATTTATCACTTCGATTGATGAATTCGATCCTTGTTTCAGCCTCTAGTTCTTGTCTTTTCCTATCAATGTCCTTGTCCAGATCTTAGGTAAATTACTAGTCCTACGAGTCCTAGCAACCCTTATCTCTAAATAACCCTAACACGGTTAAGATTCAACCTAGAGATAGCATTAAAATTATGAATTAACCAAGGTACACATAATATCAAACTACGAGTCGATATTCAAGATGTATTCCACTTCCTACACATCCAATTAGTCCTACGAGTCCTAAAGGGATATGATTGCCACTTGGGTTAAGGTTCTCTACGAGGAATCTACAAACCCTAGCAATTGAATGAATCTACTATAACTAGTCGGCCATGCCAGAGAGAATAAAACACATTCAAGCAATTAAGCACAAAGAAGTCAAAACATTGCAATAGGAATAAGAACTAGATTAAGAAACTCACAATTCAACAATCAAAGATCCAAATCGTAGGCGAAACCTCGAGAGTTTAGTTGCTCATGCTCAACGGCGCTCTAAAAAATGGAATAATGTACATAAGGTGAATGAAAGAATAAACTAGAAAAGTCTTATAAAAGCCTCCAAGAGTCGGCTAATAAGTTAAACTAAAACCCTAATTAAATTCCAATTCTGAATCGGCGTTTATGCGAAGGCCGTGGGGCAGCCAACGCAGGCCGCGGGGCGGCCGACGATCAGCGAAATCCATCGTCAGAGCTCCGAGCCGCGGGGCGTCTAGCTTGGCCGCGGGGTGGATTTTACTGTTCACATCGATTTTTGTGTTTGGAAATTGGTCTCGATGTCAACACGAAAGTTGTAGATCTCGAAGAGAGCTTTCCAACTCATGGTTATAATAGTCAATCGGACCACCGAGGCCTCCAGAAAGTGCGAAACAAGTTCAGCATGTCTGGCGACAACTTTTGCTAACTTGTTATTCACTTAGGCTCTCGAAATTCGACTCCGCTCCCATGCTCTTCACTTTTCTTCCTCAACTTGAATCTTCCTTCATCCAAGAGTCTCCTCATTCCTCATCGGATCCACCTTTACCTGAAATTAATCATAAAATTGCATAGATTCCGACTCTTCCAATATCATAGGTAAACATGTAATTGTAACTAAAATATGCATTATTCACAACTAAACTATGCTAAATGTAATCTATAATGCAATACTAAACATGCTCTATCAATGTGTCAGGATTACTTAATCGAAAAACAATTGATCGGGAAAAAGAACAATTACTAAAATTCGAAAAAGAATATTGGGGACAGAGAGCAAAATCAAAGCACTTCAAGCTCACTGATTCGAATACAGCATACTTTCATAGAGTAGCTTCTGGGAGGCGAAATAGGAAGATTATAAGAAATATCACGACTAGTGATGGGGCACAGATAATGGGGGAAGAGAATATTAGAGAGGAAATTAAAAATGATTTTAGGAGGCGATTCTCCAAAGAACAAATCAACATGACACTACTTAATGAATACCTTGAGCTAATTCCGCAAACGATAACGGATGAAGAAAATAGGACCCTAAGCCAACATCCATCTAATAGTGAAATAAAAAATGCGATATGGTCTTTAGGCCTCAACAAATCCCCGGGACCAGATGGAATGACTGCGGAGTTTTATAAGTCTCATAGGGACATTGTCGGGAATGATGTGATTAAAGCAGTTAAAACCTTTTTGCATTCAAGCAAAATTCTTCGACAGATAAATCATACATTTATCACTCTGCTACCAAAGTGTGACAATCCATCGAAGACGTCAGACTATAGACCTATTAGTCTGTGTTCAACAATATATAAAATAATATCGAGAATTTTAACAGATAAACTCAAGAAGGTGGTTGGGAAATTAATCCACCCATTTCAAAGAGCATTTGTATCCGATAGAGCAATTCAGGATAACATACTGATAGCACATGAGATCTTCCATTCATTTAAGCCAAGGAAAGGATCAGAATGATGGCTAGCTATTAAACTAGATATGGAAAAAGTCTACGATAGAGTTGATTGGACCTTCACCGAAGCAGTATTAAGAAAATTTGATTTCAGCGACTATGTCATAAGCTTAATAATGGAATGTGTAACAACGGTTTCCTTCTCGGTTTTAGTAAATAATGGGCCTACAGAGGTCTTTAAACCATCTAAGGGATTAAGACAAGGCGACCCCATGTCTCCCTTCCTGTTCATCCTTGGAGCAGAAGTGCTCGCGAGGAAACTAACAGATGAATCAAATCTCAACCAGTCTGGTATTGGCTTTAGGTTTGGTCCTTCTGGACCAAGAATCCCTTTTCTAGCATTCGGTGACGATATCATCATTTTCACGAAAGGCAACATGAAGCATGTGAAAAAGTAAGAAAAATTGTCGATGATTACTGCTTATTGGCTGGGGAGAAAGTTAACTATAATAAGTCGGCCTTTCAAGGTTCCCCATGGATTCCTGCATCACGAATATTAACAATTGAGGGATGTCTAAGTATATCAAAGCATGTTAAACTTGATAAGTACCTAGGGTGTCCGATAGTTGACGGTAGAGTAAATAAAAGCACCTTTGAAGAAATCATCGGAAAAACGACTAACCACATGGCAAAATGGAGAGCTGACTCACTATCTCAACATGGGAGGTCAATGTTAATAAACTCAAATTTAGCTTCTAAACCACTGTTTGCTATGCAAAGTTTTATGCTCCCGGTGACAATTCACACCACGCTAGATAAAATCAATAAGACTTTCTTCTGGAACAAAGACCTCCAATACAAACCCCTAATTGAATGGGACAGAGTATATAAACCAAAAGCGAATGGATGAATGGGTTTAAGGAAAACCAAATAAATGAATGAGGCACTACAAATGAAACTCATTTGGAAAATCATTGCGGAACCGGATAGCTGTTGGGTCAAAATTATCAAACACAAGTATCTAAAGTTAATACCACTGCTTAATTTTGACAAGAAAGGAAATGCATCGTGGCAATGGGCGCAACTAAGAAAACTCATTCAGCCATTTAAGGAAGGTCTTGAATGGTTAGTCGGCGATGGCAAAACAATCAAGTTCTGGCTTGATAATTAGGCCTCGTGAAGGCTATTCAAAATGCTTGTCTCGATCCAACAAAGGTTAACGGGGAAGAAACAGCTGATCAGTACATAATTAATGGAGCATGGAATTTGGATAAATTACGAACGGTAGTACCAAATGGTATAGCGCAACAAATCATAAATATTCCACTCCCAGTAAATCGAATTCAAGACAGAATGTACTGGTGGCCAGACAGAAAAAAATGGTTTACGACGTCTAGTGCGTACAAACTCACCACGAAAACAACAGAATTAAATAACGACAATAATGCGTGGATCTGGAACTTGAACGTTCCGCCTAAAATCAAGAATTTTACCTTGTGCAATCATCACGAAGAGGAATTGCAATACCTGTACCTTGTGCAATCATCACCAAGAAGACACTACCCACCCTATTATTTGAATGTCGATTCTCTTTCTGTTGTTCGAGTATATCACCAAAAGTGAAATCCGAAATCAAAGACAATATCAGGATAACAAGGAATATAGAGAAACTAATGACCAAATTAGGCAGATTGCTTGACACACAGCAAAAAAGGAAATTGGTATTCCATTGGTGGACCATCTGGATGGTTCGTAATAAACTAATCTTCCACCAACAAAAAGTGCCAAATGAAAGAGGATTTGTGAAACTTGTGGAATCATATATCCATGAATAGAATAAAACATGGAAGCAAAGTGAAGAGGATGACAACAGAACACAAAGACAAGCAAATCCCCCTCTGGAAAAGTGGGAATAGAATGAAGAAGGAAAAGTGGAAAAATCCGTCAACTAGGAAATTAAAACTAAATTTCGATTGTTCTACATCAGGCCAACTACAGAGTTCGATAGGTTACATCATTCGTGACAGCACAGAGAATTCAGTAGCAATGGGTAGTGAAATGATTGGATACTAAACCCCTCTAATGGCCGAAGCCTTGGCATTAAGAAGAGGTGTTCTCAAAGGCATCGAGTTGAGAATCCCTAAAATAATAACAGAAGGAGATTCACTCACCATTATCAATCTTTTACAATCTAAAACTAAATGTCCATGAAAAATTGAGCTAATCATGGCTGATATTAGCACCCTTCTTACGGGGTTTTACGAAGTATCGTTTTCACACATCCTTCGTAACGGCAATTGTGTGACGAATAAGGTTGCACACCTTGCTCATATTGCCTCCACCCAATCTATATACAGTGACCCAGGTTTCATCGATCTCATCCGAAATGATGTTGTCGGATAGCGGTTTCGCATCCGAATTTTCACTTAATCAAAAAAAAAAAAAAAAGTGTGTACGTTGAACTTATTTGGCCAAATGAGAGGAATTTCAAAATTGTAAACCAAAAGCATACATTTGTCCTACTACATGGGGCTTTCGATCTACTTCTTGGGATTTGGGGTTGTCAACCAAACAAGGCCTTATTTCAAATTTGGCCTCCGAAGCTCCAAAGCTGAACCTGTACATTTATGAACCTACGAAGAGGCCATCTACACTGCCATCTACACTACAATGAATATACGATACAGCGACTGCCCCACATGGCGGCATAAAGATAGAGAGGAGCAAACATTACTTTGGACTGCAGGAGAGTGTTTTAGGCATCTCTACTTCTTAGTCTTGCGGCTTGGAACCTTCTTTGTCTCCA
This sequence comes from Persicaria tinctoria, assembly GCA_037127255.1. Taxonomy (NCBI): domain Eukaryota; kingdom Viridiplantae; phylum Streptophyta; class Magnoliopsida; order Caryophyllales; family Polygonaceae; genus Persicaria; species Persicaria tinctoria. The sequence continues at coordinate 28,035,286 of JBANSL010000016.1, read as the reverse complement.
GCATCTTCACCTTGTCTTCCAACTCCTTGATGGTGATTGTAGCCATCTAGAAAGAAAAGAAAAGTTCCTATCAACATGATGTATGAAACAGTTAAAAGGTCTGAGAGATTCTCATTCAAACCCCACCTTTAATCTGCTTCTCAAGTTATCTTCTTCAATATCGCGTTGGTTTCTTTCCTCTGAAAATATCTGAATTAAAGCCTCCTGCTCTCTATCCAATTCTTTGACTTTCTCCTCGGCTTTGTGAAGCTGTAAACATTAATGCATAGCAACAACATCAAAACAATTTAGTATTATGTAAGCTGCAGCATTTTGTTGAAGTTCTCTTTCTCGCTCAACACCTGTAACTGTTTGTTCCATAATTTAACCAAAGTACTAGAGGCTACGGATGGAACTCACTTGAGCCTCAAGTGATTTACATTGATCTCTCTCTGCTTGCAAAACTCGTAGCAAATCAGCACTATTTGACTCTTCCATTTCGGATAACCTTCAACATGGAAAGACATGTAAAGAAGGTGAAACCAAGTAAAACAGACTTACAATTCATGAGATAAGAAGCTTAATACCTTTTCTTCAACTCTGCATTTTCTTTTCTCAATACATTTATGCTACTATCTGGAGAAGATAAATCGGCGATTTCCTTCTGAACGCAAGAAATGTGTTTTGAGAGATACAAATCACAGGTCAGATGCCATAAACAACACCCTAATCAACCAATATTCATATTAACCAGAATTGAAAAATATGGTGGCTGGTGACACAAGTGGTTTGTACAGAGATGGTGGAAGAATATTTCTTAAAGAATCACGGTTATGACTTATGAGTAAAAGGTAATGAATCAGCCAGTTAGAAGTCTGTAATAATGGGAACTAACAACGAAAATTTGAGCATACCTTCTTATGAATAGTACTTTGTAGCGGCGTCTCCTGGTTTTTATTTTTTGGATCATTATCACTTTCATCGTCTCTGGAAGATGAAATCTCTTCAAAGTATGAAGCTGATTTCTCTGGTGGTGTCCCATTGTCGCAAGCATGGCCAGTTTGACCAGCAGACATTCCCTCGGGGCCGGGTGTCCTCTTAGAGGTTGGAGTCCCCTTGTCGCAAGCATGGACAGTCTGAGCAGAAGCCATTCCCCTGGTTATCCTCTGAGAAGGTGGCGTTCCACTGTCGCAGGCTTGGCCAGTTTGACAAGCATCCCCATTCTGACTACGTTCGTGAGGAGACTTCTCATTGCCATTACTCGCGGGTTTGCTTTTATTTGGAACTGGAGACTCCCTTATCACAGGATAAACGTTTGCTAGTTGTCTCCTTGGAGCATAACCAACTTTGTGGCAGTTGCTGCGCCTGAAAAGAACAAGTCGTGCGAAGGTTTAGAGAAATTATACTGTGTGGAGTATACAATTACCACCAAAAGTTATGAAAGATATGATTGAACAAACCAATAATCTTTCTGCAATTTTAACAGCCGAGACTCGAGTCTAGAAAGCACTATGGTCCTCTCAAATCCCTGTTTGTCGTGAGCTGGCTCAATAAAATTAGCTTCCAGTACACCTGTTGCATAATATGCAAGTGAAAATGAATTTGTTTAAAAGTTCATGTTGATAATGAGAAGGTGAAGCTAGTTTTACCTATAACACCACGGCCATCACTTCCAGCGGAATTCCAGACTCTCCAAAATGGCTGGTGAAGAAAGGAATTTCTAAATCATGTTTACATAAATACAGTCCAAGCAAGAGTAGCATTCCCATATAATATATGTATGTCACAGCAAGAGCTGTCATCAACAGCCATAACTAGTCTACACAGCTTCAAACTGTGAATGCACATTTTGCCATTAAATGCAGTCTTGGGTACATCCAAATCAATCGCTACATATATTCGAAATCCAACATTTGCTAAGATCTAAAAAGAAATCAATCAATGTTATAGAAACAATGGAGGCAGGTAGCTAATCTGTTCTCATACTTGGTACTCTACCTAATCTGTTCTCATACTTGTTATGACTACCAAAGATTATTACGGAGATAAATTTCCATCCCACTGATGTTTGGCTAACGTGACTAATTTAATAGACCACTTAACAGCGATTCTCTCACATCTTGGAAGCTTCCCTAAGGTCTTTTGCTCGCCATTGAAAGGAAAAGCAAAATCTTACAGACCTCTTCAAGATTAAATCAGTTGATAAGCTCCATAACAGCTGATTTAAAGATTGATGACAAACAACAAACAGGCAAATCCTGAATAGAAAGAGAGAAACATACTAGAAAATCTAAGGAAAGCATTACAAGGAACCCAAAATAAACTGACCTTAATAAGCCGGTTTTTATGATAAACATTGAATCCTTGTATATTAATATGGGCCTCTGCATCTTTTACAAAACCGACTCTAACAACTGCTACCATCTGTTAAAAAAGAATGTCTCATTTCCATAGATTTTAAACATCAAAAGTGTTCAGTGTAATTCAAATTCACAATAGTCTTACGTCTACACCAGTGGCAGCAACTGCACCATCCCCAATGAGCTGAGGTCTGTAAGTGTGCACCATGCTATGTATCATGTCATTCACCAAGTTATGGTGGACAACATCTTTTCCACGAAGAATAATCCTAAATCCAGGAGGGACCCTCAAGTACAGGATTGCAGCATAGCTCTAAAACAAACAAAACAATAATTGAATGGTAAATTCTGGGAAGAATTGAAGATATAATGTTCATATACAACTTTCTCTGATTGATTCAAAACTTCAGCAAGCCTTGACATCAGAAACTAATTAATCAGTAGAATATTGCAATGGTTACCCTCAATGAATGCCGGTAAGTAAGAAAGTGCGTTGCATTAGGAAACTGCTGAGCAAGTACTATTTTGTTTTGATCTCTGTTGACTCCACGGATTTGAACATCCTGAAATTACAGCAATACATGCGTTTTTAAGTATCAAAAAATCAGAACTACCAGATTCCTATTCATGAGTCATGACCAGAATACAAAAACATTAAGAACTTACATGTATATCTGCATCAAAATCGAGTTCCAATTGTCCCTCATCGTCCTCCCAAAGGTTGTATATGACAACACGTGTACCTTGAGCATCAAGCAAATGGAACTGAAATAGAGTAAACAAGAAAATAAATGAATTGTGTGCTTTACAAACAGATGAATTCAAAAGAAAAAAGTAGGTTATCCAGTCCATGTAATTCACATACTGAAGTTTCTCAGCATTGCAAAAAAGAACATTTTATGAGTTATGAGTATTAGGAAGATATACAAGAGTGTTGGATTTAACCTGTGAAAGAAGCTCCTCTTCACTTGTATATGGAGACCACTTAGTTATTGTCTCTACATTTCTACACCAATCATCAACAGAAGTGCGTATGATCTTCTTCCACTCTTGGTCTCTTTTCTCAAAATCAATCTTGTGTTTCAAAGGGTACATAAAAGTGAATATGAAGTTCAATGCTTGATCTAAATTATGGGTATCTGCTGAGCAAATTGAACCAATCCAGATTTCTCGTAATCATCTTACCATGGGCACTACAATATCTTCCATTCCCGTGCCCCTTAAAAAGGTGTATGACAGTAGTCCAACGCTCTTTGTTGGACTTGATTACAGAAAAATTAGAAGGATTCGGTTAATTAAGCTGATACAGTGATATTTATTGCAAACTTCAAAAATGAATTGCGATTAGGGAGCCAAAAGAGAGGTAATTAAGAAGGCAAACCATGATCCATCCTTCCCTTGGCAACATGTGAACACAATCACATCCGCCCCGAGTCTCATTGTGCTAGTCTTAAATCCGTTCCCATCTGTGTAACCAATGCCCACAATTAATGAACATCAAAACATACGCCTACATTATAAGTAACAAGATTACAAGATGGCATCTAAATAAGAAAATCATAGGTTAATCATATACTCGGCCAAATTGCAGGGGCTCACATTGACCAATAGTGTTTGCAAGTTTACTCTTTGCTGAATACCCCAGCGAGATGCATTGCCTCAACTTATCAGGTGTCATACCACCACCATTATCTGCAGCAAAAAGAGCATAATAGAACACAAAGTCTTTGTTAGAATGCTGACATTTCACATCCTAACCTATATAAAGCAGATACAGACCTTGAACCAACAACATCTTAGAATTGTTATCCTTCTTGTTGACGAGCATATCAACGTCAACATATGTTGCTCCAGTGCGCACCTGTTCACATGGTACAATAAAAGTCGGAATAAGACATGTAATTTGCCTTTAAAGACTTACCACAGAACTAAATGAGTCTTTTTAGATGATACCTCGTCCAAAGAATTATCCAACAGCTCAGCAAAAGCTGCAGGTGATTGAAAATAAGTCGAGATTTTAACATCATTGTGTTAAGTAGTGCATCCCATACATGAACAACTTAAGAAAAATGAATGTTATATTGGTAATTAATTTAAATATATGCCCACCTCCGAGTACCCATTTATGGCTGGTTGCATTAGAATGTAAGAACCTGGGGTGGACTCTAACATGATCCATGCCACCTGCAAGCATCACGAAATATACTAAATTTCACTGCAACATATAATTGATCTCCAATTGCAAGTATTAAATTGTACACTGAAGAGTAACTATTAAACTTTAAATTGAAGAGTATCTACCATCCAAAAGTAAACTGAACAGTAACTATTAAATTGTGAATTGGAACGTGACATATTTTGACTTATGAGAAGATACAGTGTGATATATTTTTTTTTTTTGGGTGCTAAGATACAGTGTGATATATGATACGCATAGACTAGTAAGTATTCAGTATATGCCTAATTAAAATGCAAGAAAAATAATTAAAATGTACAATAAAGGAAATAAGTGCACAGATCATTTTTTGACTTATGAGATGAGACAGAAGGTATTTAGATACGGAGTATATCATAAATTATTTGAAGACAATTATTTAAATACAAAAATAATTCGAAATGAAATAGAAAGCACAAAAATAATTATAATTATAAGCAATATTTATAGCAAAACAAAAACCTTAAAAAGTGGAGTTAATTACCATGAGTGGCGGATTCAGAATAGCAGCGGCCATGACCACCGACGTAATCGCCGGCCTTCCAGAACTGCTTGCAACTCTTCGAATTGACATCGCCATCTCCCAGCGCAGGCGAATCTGGCGAGTTAATCACCGGAGTGCGCGGATCGAGGAGCGCCAATGTTGATTCCGGCGGTGTGCGGCTGGTCTCCAATTTAGGCTTCTTGGCGGAAGAAGCCGCGGAATCTCGAAACGGCGACGGCGCTCGCCTCTTGTCGGAGGAACTGGCTTGGTCGTTGGAAACGACGTCGCTCGATTCATCGTCGTCTCCGCCGCTCTCGCTGGAACTGATTGTGATCACACCCGCCGGGCTCGAATTCTGCAGAGGATGGGGCGAGGGGGAGTGGCCATTGAGGATGAGTTCCTGCTTGACTGAGGCGGTGCCTCCACTTGCCATGGATGTGTCGGAGAGAGAGAGGGAGAGAGAGAGAGGGGGGGGGGGGGGGGGTAATTCGAGGGTTTCAGGAGTGCAGCAGAGGTCGAATGAATGTGTCACTTTGTACGATCGTTGGGATTTTGGGGAAAGGTCGGATGAAATTGGATTGGGATGATACTTTCCTCAAATGCCACGCTGCGTTTGGAACGTTGGTTATGTACGTGTCAGTGTGTCACCCCTTTTTTTGCACAGTTACACTGTAACTCCCTTGCATTAATTATTTACTCCCTCCGTTTCCTTTTAAATGACTTTTTCAAGTCATGCACGTAGTTTTATAACGATAAAAACTATATTAAATATTAATATTTTAAAAATATTTTTTTAATAATATTATACTTATCATCAATAAGTATGAGATTGTCGAAAAAAATATTTAAAAAAATTATTATTTCATATAGTTTTTCACACCTTAAAAAACGTGCATGAATAGTAAAAAGTCAATTAAAAGGAAACGGAGGGAGTATAATTAAATCTTTAGATTGTGTTTGGATTCTGTAATTCTAATACTCCGTAGTCCACACTTTAATGACGGAATTGGTACTCACACGGTGAAAATATCGCAAAATCCACAGTGGAAGAGACGAGTGTGAATTGCAAGTGTGCAGAATTGGTACTGTCTAGGGATGGCAGTGACTGATAAAGATTATGCTCTTAACAATACAATTGTTCTTGTATTTAATTTGGGGATGCATATCACATGTTGTGCGAGGTTTACATACATGCACCGCAACATAGAAGAAAATGCTTACAGGGAGTCCCAGCCATAATCAAGAGTCTATACAAAAGGTGTTTTCTCAAGATTGTTATGCATTATTCAGGTCAAAGTCAAGTCAATCATTCGTCCGACGTCACGAAGAGATGAAGGGTTGTTAGGGGACACGGTGGTGGTTGATGGAGTATTTGGACCTTGTATGGGTTAGTCATAAAGAGAAGTTGGTTTGACACTTGGACCGACAAATATTTTCATCTCGGCAAATGGACAACAAATAGGTACATAATCTCTCATCCAGGTGAACGGATAAACTTAAGACACCTAATTTGTAAATTCAATATCACATTATTTATATCTCATAAAATTTATACGTATGGTGGAATCTACACACTCTGTATTGAAGCTAACCATTGTGAACGCTGGAATACTTGACATTATTGTTAAGCACAACCGCATGATGTTGACGGATCAACGTCTCCAACTTGAGATGTCCCGAGAAAAGACACCGACGAAGATCAAGAAAATTGATATGTTCAGTTTACTATGGACTGGGTTGTCTGAGAATGTATGGTATCAAACATTTATATGACATATACTTGTCGGCATGCATAGAAGGGTACCCTTTTGAGTGTCGAGATTGCTATGTTAGGTATTCGATGGGCCTATCATGCTTGCAGAGTGTCGAAATTGCTATGATATACATATATTTTGGTGACAGGTGGAGTGGTGGGATCCTAGGTTGGGAAGTGCAGATCCACCAGTGGAGATTGACTTAAATTCAGTGCTCGTTAGAAAATTGAGGAAAAGAAAAAATGTGTACTCTAACCAAGCAGGAAACTCAGATGGTCGCAACCCATTAGAGGACGATGAATGATCCTGACTTTGTGGCTATCGGTGTTCCAAATCCAGTGAACCGAAAGGGAAAGCCGAGGGGGAGGACAGATGCATCGACAACCCGTCCAGCGATGGGTTTTGAGTTTGCTAGAGAAAACATAGCTAAAGCACGGGAGGAGAGGAGGCAAAGGGTAGAGAAAGGCTGGGAAGAGGATGCGGTAGAGGGACGCGACAGGGCAGCCCATAGTTTTTGCTAGTTACAATTGGTGGCTATGACTTTGGACAAGACATTTTTTAGAATTTCATGGTTCTTTTTTTTTAGCGGGCCGGCTACAAAATGTTGCAGGTGATGGGAATTGTAGATTTCAAGTGCTCGCGTATTTGTTAGGCATGGAGGATGCGGCATGGCCACACATTCGATTGAGTATGTTATCAGAGTTCAGGACTCACCCCGAGAGGTACAAGTCAGTTTTACTTGGGCAGTACTCCATGCATAGCTTCAACACTCGACTTAACTAGTTCTATAAAAAGGTGATAGCCCCGGAGGATCATTGGATGGATATGCCTTTATGTGATATTTTATTTGCCACGATTTATAAGTGCACACTTGTCTTTCTTGACTAGTTTGCTCCCCACACTAGCCTTCCCATTGTGCGATAACCTACGGCCCTAGGCAACCCCCTTCCTGACACGATACTCACTCTGTGTAGAGATAGGTTAAAGTCTCATTTTCTAGCGGCAATAACATTTACTACATTCATTGACATATTCAGGAGAATTTTTTTTTCAAGTAACTAACATGTTGTTTATGCAGCTATCGTTGTAGAATACGAGCCCATTACTACCGATGCTTGCTGGTTGGTACCATATTCGTGATCAGAGTATATGACATGATTGGATTTGGAATATTGAGATCGCATCCAAATGTTTCAACAAAAGGTGAAGAAGGATCTTAGCATACTAGTGATATATCAAAAGTGGTTCGAGATACTAAAGGTGGGTAATGTGTGTTGGTGGGCATACAAGAACCCGTTCAAAATTTAGAAGGGCCATAGTCAGTTTCATTATATTGAGGGCTCATCAGTAATATGGGAATATATGAGCCTTACTATCCATGTCGTGTTGTTCGTCAGTTTGGATGGGTCCAGCATATACCGCTTCCAATATTCAAGCCCTATGAAGTAGACAGGCCAAAGAACCCACATACGTACATTGTTGCCTGCAATGACTAGTATGACTTATGGGACGATCGGGATCGCAAAGAGTGTCACTTTATAACAAATATATGTCCATTGTCTTTGGCTCCATGGGAGATTTGTGATTATTACTTATGCAACATCGTCAACATGTTGTTGTCATGGTGATTGAGCTAAACGAGCATGATCAAAGTGCGTTCGTAAACGAGATAGCTTTATTTCACTGTGTGTTGATTGGTGAGGATCCAGTGTGAATCCTATATCATACATAATGGGCAGATTGATATATCCAACCATTAGTAGGCGTGACATATGTTATGCAGTTCAAGTTCTTAGTCAGCTTATGCATGCTCCCACGGATGAGCATTGGCAAGCAGAAAAATATGTACTGAGGTACTTGAAGAATGCACAAGGATAGTGACTTCTGCTAGCAAAGAAGATAGACTTAGAGTCGACAACATTCTGTGATGTAGATTGGCAAAGCTGCCTAATGACAAGGAAATCACTCACAGGGTTGTGTGATGCTAGGACCATCTATGATTTCTTGGAGGTCAAAAAACAGTTGTATGTAGCCATGTCAATAGCAAAATCAGAATATCGAGCTATGGTAAGGGTTTGTTGTGAAATAACATGGCTTGTGAAACTGCTACAAGATCTTGGAGTGCAAGTAGAGAATGTCAAACTGTATTATGACAATCAATCAGCGCGCACTACACACATATAGCCAGATATCCAATGTTTTACGAAAGGACAAAACACATAGAAGGAGGTTGTCATCTAGTTCGAAATTAAGTGTCGAAGAAATAAATTGTGTTGGGTATTCCTACTCAAGAGCAACAAGCATATATCTTTACAAAGACTGTGTGTAGTGAACGTTTATGAGAAAACATTAAGCAAGTTAATTAGGAGTTACAATTTACATACTAGTTTGCAACCTTTAACTCAAGGAGGAGTGTTGTGAGCTAAAAATGTAAATATTGGACCCTCTATGTAATTAGTGAAATAAGAAGGTAGATAGTTAGAAGAAAGGAAAAGTTGCACCAACTTTAAATAGCTGATATAGTTCATCTTTCGAAGCAATGAAATTATGGTTTTATGAGAGATTATTTTTTCTTCTCATCCTTGAATCTTAGTGTTCTTGAGTGTTTTGTTTCAACTGAATCAATCAAGTCACTCGCTTTAACTGGACGAAGGGATTCAGTGAGTTCAAGAAACATAGTTGAGTGAGGCTACTGACAAGATACTAAAATGACTATTGACAAGCTGATTTTCATTAAATTGCATTTCAAGTCCTTCTAAGCATTCATCCAATTCCACACCCCGTTTACCTAGCTAACTGTTCTTGATGGCTCTGGATGATCCCGGTTTATTTTGATTCACCTTTGTTCATCCGCGCCTCGGCCAAATTAATATCTCTTCCATCATCCGCACCCTCCGGTGGCCCTCGATCCCGCCACCACTCCACCGTCCCGGTCGACCTCTCGCTACACTTCCCTTAATCCGGTGGCCTTTAATCCCGCTGCCGCTCCCACATTGGCTAGTCAAACCTAATTAAACCTTAATCCGGTGACCTTCATATAGAGATCCATATGCAATTGTCCCATTGTCATCCTTCCATTGCAACCCTAGTTCTTAAGTAAAACTAATTAATTAATCAATCCTATACTTGTTTCTTGATCGATCAATTCACCAAACATCTTGCTGCTCCACAGTACTTGTTCCGATTCACCGTGCTTTTTTTTTGCAGAGATTAATTAACAATATTAATTTCTTAGCTTTCGCAAGCAACTAACTTTTGCATTGGAAGTGGATGAGGCCTCTCAATCTCTTAACGAATTTGAGGGACTTGTGTTGTCCAATTTAATAAATTTTATCTTGTCAATAGCCGTTTCAACATCTTGCTAGGAGCCCCTATGAACATAGTTTAGTTCGTATCCAGAGTTTATAGAATTTCGAGGGTTTCAATTATTTTATAGAAATTACAAAAACAACCCTATAACTTTTTAAAAAGTTCAATCTTACCCGAGCTTTTTCCAAGATTCAACCAAATTTAAAATTATAAAATCTCACGAGAAAAATTAAATGCAACCTAATTTAGCAAGACTGAATGCAACGTAATTTAGCATTACATTATAATTAGTGAGGATCTCTTTTGTGAGCTTCTTCCGAGCAATTATAATGCTTCATAAGAGTATCGAAGCCTTTGCTATGTTTTAAGGATTGGAGATTATAACTTCTTCAATTATTCATATATCACCATTGAGTCAAATGATAACTACATTGTTATTTTCAACTTATAACATTGTTGACTCTTTTTCAACAATCTTAATTACAAAGTTGTGTAAAAGGGTTTCTCTTAGAGGATTACAATCTTTCATTTCTATTTCATATATTTCTTTTCCGCTAGACCTGGATGCTATTTTATCAGAGGATTTGGGGCATTAAAATAAATACGTAGATGAGATCATTGTCTAAAGTGACTTAAATATATTAGATTTTCATTAACTGACATATAAAAAAAATTATGCTAGATTGCACTAGAGAGAAGACTTTAAGTATATGTTTTTATTATATTATATTATATATACTCCATCCGGTCGAAAATAATTGATGTTTTAGAGTTTTACGCGCAAATTAAGAAACCTCTTAATTATTACTTCCACCTTTAAATATTCTATCAAATAATTTGTACTTCCCGTCGCATTTATTATACACGAATTAATGTAATTGGTTAAGCAAAAAAAAAAGTACAACTTATATTAATATTAGTGCAAAAGTTAAAAAGAGGGTAATTATTACTTCTAAAACATTAAATATTGTTAATTAAATTTCAACTTCTAAAACATCAAATATTTCCGATCGAAGGGAGTATATAATAAGAAAAAAAAATTGAGAGAACAAGTTGACTAAAATAAGTAGTGTTTGTTCCAATAAAAAATGTATTGTTGTGATATCTGGTGAATAATTCACCTTTGCCACTATTCACTTTTATTGTACATATTGCGTCTGCTTTGATTTACGACTCTTAGGACCTTCAATTAGTTTTGGTTATATCAGGCTTCTCTTGCCTATAAAAGGCAATGTATGGATGTACTTAGACACACTTCAGCAATACAACTAATACAATTAGAGAGCTTTTGATCAATCTTACAAGACGTTATCAACAATAGTGTTCCTTAGATCCAACTGAGTGAGCCAATAGATCGATACAAAGTAGAACATTCAAAATCTATCGTTTTGCTTAATTATTTTTGTAAAGAAACCGTTTATGAGAAGTATACTCTGTAGTTGCCCTTAATTAAGGGACCTTCTACATTAGAAACTCGTAAAACTATTAATCTTCTTCTGAAAATTGAATATATATCTTCCTCTGAAAATCAAAGTTTTCAACTCTTAGAACACAAATCACCATTGTATGTCAATTGGGCCATTACAAAACATTTAGTGATTATTGTATGTCAATTGGGACTGAAATTGAGCATTTGATGGCTCCTGTTCACACACAAAATGGTCTTGTTGAATCTTTGTTAAAGCAATTATAAATAATCGCTAGACCATTGGGGACATGCTATTTTACATGCAGGTGCATTGATTAGGTTAAGATCGACCGCTTATCACAAACAATCCCCATTACAACTTGTAATTGGTAAAGAATCAAATATCTCTCATTTGAGAATTTTTGAAAGTGTAATTTACGTACCATATTGCTCCACCACAACGTACAAAAATGGGTCAACAAAGGAGATTAGGAATTTATGTTGGTTTTGAATATGCATCGATAATTAAGTATCTTTAACCAGCAACGGGAGATTTATTTATAGCAAGGTTGGCTGATTGTCATTTTGATGAAAATCTATTCCCAACTTTAGGTGGATAAAAGAGCAAAGAAATTACGTGGAATGCTTCATTATTATCTCATATGGATCCACGTACGAAAGTGTGTGAACAAGAAGTGGAGAAAATTATACATTTACAGAGTATAACGAATCAATTGCCGGATTCGTTTACCGACACAAAATTCACATTTGTCTGCTATAAATGCCCCTGAAAGGATCGACATTCCCGTGAGACAAACAACTTGGCAGCAACCTATAAATGAGTCCATGGTACAACGAAAACGCGGCAGACCTCTTGGTTCTAAAGATTTGAAACCAAAGAAAAGTAGACGTCAAGAGGACGTCATGAAAATCTCCCCACTGATAAATTCAGGGGAGAAAATGCCAAAATACAAGAGGAATGTGATACAGACATCTCGGAAAATGCAGACAGCGCATTAGAAGACAAAGGTATTCTCGATGAGGATAGAAACATTGAAAATTTTGAAATTTATGTGAATTATATTTCAACTAGAATACGATGGAATAGAAAGGATATTATCCTTGATGAGGTGTTTGCATACTCTGTTGCCACGGAAATAATCGTTGATAATAATGACATTGAGCCACAAAGTGTCGACGAATGTCATCGCAAAAGTGACTGGCCAAAATGGAAAGAGGCAATCCAAACCGAGTTAAATTCATTAGGAAAACGTGAAGTTTTAAATCCTGTTAAGCTTACACCAAAAGGTGTGAAGCCAATAGGCTATAAATGGGTATTCATACGAAAGCGAAATGAGAAAAATGAAATTGTGAGGTACAAAGTAAGGCTTGTAGGACAAGGTTTTTCTCAAATACACGGGATATGGATCACTTGATAGTGACATATACATGAAAATCCCAAAAGGACTAAAAATTAATGCTTGAGATGCATAATACATAAAATAGAGAAATATTTTCTATAAAGTTGCAAAGATCGTTATATAAGCTAGCAATCTGGAAGAATGTGGTACAATCGATTAAGTGAATATCTTATTAAAGAAGGATACCACAATAATACTATATGTCCATGTGTCTTTATAAAGCGACCCAAAAATGGTTTTGCTATTATTGCAGTGTATGTTGATGATTGGAATATTATAGGCACCCCAGATAAGTTGGAAAGCACGACAAGATATTCGATGAAAGAATTTGAAATGAAAGGCCTCGGTAGAGCAAAGTTTTGTATTGGTTTACAAATTGAACATTTAAATGATGAAATATTTGTTCATCAAAGTACTTATACCGAGAAAATCTTAAAGAGGTTTTACATGGATAAGGCACACACATTAACATCACCTATGATAGTTCGTTCTCTTGGTATACATGGTGATCACTTTCAACTAGACCTGTCAAACGGGTTATTCGGGTCAGGTTCGGGTCGGGTCACTTCGGGTTTCGGGTAAAACGGGTCTCGGGTAAAAGGGGTTTCGGGTGTTTCGGGTTGACTCGAACCCGGGTTTGATCGAGTTTCGGGTCATTTTAGGTCGATTTCGGGTTTGTCAATTTTTTCTTTTTTAAATTAAAAAAATCAAGATTTGATAATTTTGTGATAAATTTTAATTATATATAAAAAAATTAATTATATATTATTATAAATCAACTGGGTCACCGGGTAAATCGGGTCAAAATTACCGGATCAATCGGGTCACCGGGTCGAAACCCAGATTACTCGAAAAATTTCGGGTTTTTCGGGTTCGGGTCAAAAAAAAAATCGGGTCGGAAAATTTTCGGGTCGGTCGGGTCAGGTCGAGTTGTGTTTTGACATATCTACTTTCAACCTAGAGAAGAAGATGAAGAAATTCTTGGCCCAAAAATTCCTTATTTAAGTGCAATTGGTGCACTGATGTACTTGGCAAATAATATAAGGCTAGATATAGCTTTCTCTATAAGCTTATTGTCAACTCAGCTCCAACAAGAAGACATTGGAACTGAATCAAGCATATATTTCGATATCTACGAGGTACACATGATCTTGGTTTGTATTATCGTAATCATGCAAATGCCACTCTAGCGTGTTGGGTATGCAGATCCAGAATATATTTCAGATCCTCACAAAGAAAGATCTCAAAATGGTTATGTATTCACCTATGGAGACACGCCGATCTCATGGAAATCAACAAAACGGAATCTTACTGCTACATCCTCAAACCATGCTGAATTAGTTGCTCTATATGAAGCAGGAAGAGATTGCGTTTGGTTGAGATCCATAGTTAGTTATATACAAAGAGAATGCAGATTGAGATCAATCACTGGAAGCCCAACCATTATCTATGAAGACAATTATGCATGCATCAATCAAGTGAAATAAAGATATATATCAAAGGTGATCGGATGAAGCACATTTCACTGAAGCTCTTCTCAACTCATGATCTAGAAAAAGAAGGCACATTGAATATACAACAGATTCGATCAAGTGATAATCTTGCTGATTTATTCACAAAGTCGCCCCCAAACAGGTTTAAAGAACGTGTGTACAAATTTGGGATGTGTCGACTACGAGAGGCACATTAAATTAAGGGGGAGAAAATAGTATGCACTGCACTTTTTTTCCCTTGGCTCGTGTTTTTTCATTCCACTGAGTTTTCCTGACAATGTTTTTGATGAGGCAGTATAGTATCCCAAAAGTGTACAAAGCAAGTTGTACTATTTTTCCTTAGCGAGGTTTTAATGAGACGATATTATTTACCCAATGCTGTAAAGGTGAATATTTAAGGGGGAGTGTTGTAATATGTGTTGAATAATTCATATTTGCCACTTTTCACTTTGGTGCAGGACGAATGTCATTGACACTTTCTCCCTTTACCAAATAGTAATAATATCCAAACTTAAACACACAACCAATAGATTAGGCAACCAATTGATGTCCATATTTTGTGCCATGTTTTATATCTACTTTTATATCGATTTCTGCATGCATTTCATACATTTGGGTTAGATTAATACATAATCTATGTAGTTTACACTTATTTGCCAAATTATGGAGTCTACACAAGTTTCTGTTTAATTTCGTAGAAATCGGACGCACTTCTGAGCTTAAAGGAAACTCATGAAGAAGTTAAGGATGGTGCAGCTGAAGAAAAGGTCATTTTTCTCCATTCATCATTCTGAGTCAAGTTCTGATGTCTTCATGAGAGTTGTATCCCTCGAAAAGAGTTTTCCAACGCATGGTCATATGCGTCAATCCAATGAACGAGGACTCGGGAAAGTGTGTTTCAAGAACAGAGAAGAAAGCTGAGAGCTGTCACATTTGCTCGACATCGACCAAATTGGTCGAAGTCGACCAAGCCCAAATCGAGCTGGAGTCCCAGAAATCGACAAGGATGCTTAGCCAAGAAGAATTCAAGTTGATATCGACCAATTCATGTCGATATCGAGTAAAAGTTGGTCGATTTTCACTCTGGAGGCCGGAATCGAGTAACTGAGCTGAAGATGCGAGAAAAGTTGGTCGATATCGAGGAAGTTACTCGATATCGAGTTGACCCACAGTAGCCGACTTCGAGCTAGTCCGAATCTTGTTAAGGTTCTATCCCGAATCCAATGGAGATATTTTCGAGACGAGATTTCCAACACATGAAGATTTAGATATTTTTTTTATCTTTTCATCTTTTTATCTATCCTATGGGTTGAACAATTAATTACCCTAGGAATTTTTAGTTTTACTTATTTAGATATATTTATTTCCTAAGTAGAATTCTATCTTTAGATATAGATAGAAATTCCTTCCTTGATTAGCAAGGATTGGAAGCCTATAAATAAAGCACATAGGGCTGATTTTTATTCATTCAATCTTAGGAAGAGAAGTAGGACAGTAAAGAGAGAGAGAGAGAGAGAGAGAGAGAGAGAGAGAGAGTGGAGGCCGAGTAGGAGCAAGAGAGCGAAAGCAATTTGGCTTCGATCGGTTGTAAGCTTTGGTTTATTTTAATGCAATTTAGTTATTCCCTTTTATTATTGATGAGTTTCCTTGCGATGAAGAGCGAGTAGCCCACCCACTTCTAGGGTCGGGGCGAGTCCGACGATAACCATGCATGTTTGAGGTAAAAGATCTGACATTTATCATGTTTTGAACATCTACTACCTGTTATGTGTTTATCACCCATCTAATGGAGATCCATGCTAACAACTTGGATTGTAAACATAAAATCGGTAGATACAATTAGGGTTACTTGAAAGGGTTGTCTAATTGTTGGAAAAGGTGAAAGCTTGATCCTTCGATGCGATTTGCATGATTATCGTTATTTATCTTGCCTTATGCATGTTTGGTTATCGTTGTTGCAAACCCCGATCTTGGAAGTATTTTTCATATATTGTTTAACGTTCGAAGTTTTGCATTCGTTAGTTTTTGTTCTCATCGATTTCGACCAAAACTTGTTCGACGTCGACTACTGATCTTCGATCGAGCAAAGATCGTCGTAGCTTTTGTTTATGCAGGCAACTCGATCTCGAACAAAACTCCTCGACTTCGAACAAGTTCCTTGATATTGAGTAAACTACTCGAGATCGACCAAAAACACTAGTGACTACAACTTGCTCGGATTCGACTTGCCTGACCTTCTGTCGACTACCCTTAGTCGAGGTCGAGCACCCTGAAGTCGATTTCTGCCCGTGAGATTCCTCCGCTGCCTAGGATCCGCTGACTCGCTTCCTCGTGGATCGATCCTGACTTCCCGCTGCTACATCAGGAGGAGGTCTTGTAATCATTTGCGTGGGCATAATCCGGTTTGATTTATATTTCTATATTTTGAACTCGATTTCCTCCTACAACACCAATCACTTGATAAACCAAATAACTACTAGTATAACGATGAAGTCCGGTGTCGAACCCACAGTGAGAAGCGATTTCCTATTCAATAACTCCAGAAAAACACTCTTAAAGCAAAGCAATGATCTTGACAAATAGCAAATATGTAAAAGTAACCAGATTGCAAATCACAAAGCAAATTGATATCAAAGTAGAAAGAACATTTCACCTGTAATTCTTTGACAATGGTTGGAATTCATGGTCCTCGGATTGATCTATCAATTATTTCTCTGACAATTGTTGGAATTTATGGTCCTCAGATTGATCTATCAATTATTCATATTCGTAGGTCTACTTGACTAAAGTTGAGAGATCCGCAGAGATTCACTCATCTTATTCAATATCACTAAATAATAGCATTAAAAACTCAAGTAATCAAGACCAATTGACACATTGACTCTATTCAATCAAGACTAATAGGCGCATAAAGAACTCAGTCCTAATCAAATATCATCTACATAGATCAATTGAAATCATCAACTAACAAAGACAAAGAGACATCACTATCATCAATATCTTTGTTTGCTATCAAGAAAACAACAACGAATTCATAGCTAGAGATGCAATTCCACATGTTGACCAGGCATAGAAAGGAACACAAATACAAATTAAGCACAAGATGGAAACTAAGAACATGAATAATCAAATAAACTAAAATCCTCAAAATCCAAACAATCATGTCTTCGAATCACATGCGAAACTATGAGTTTAACAACTCATAGGCCAATTATCTCTCTCTAATTGTGTTCATAGTCTCACAATAACAACTCTACTCGGCAAAATAAACTGAAAACAACCTAAATAAGTCTCACAAGGGTCAGCAAAACCCTAGTAGGAATACTAGAAAATAATATAAAATAATAGTCTTCGGATCCAAAACCGCGTTTCCGGGATCTGGGCCAACGGCGGGCGTCGTGCAAGGGGTGGCGGGCATCGTCTCTGCAGTGCTCGACATTCCTCAAATTCCTTCAACAGATTCCAATGTCGTGCCTCCTTGGTCCTCCTTTGCTCTTCCATAGCTCCCATATGCTCCAAAACATGCTTCTTAATTAAGCTCTTCCCAAAGTCCATCCAAAGTCGGAATGTAATTTTGTAGAATAATAGATTCCGAACTCGAATACTTTACAAGCAATAACCGGAACTAGACTCAAAACATAGTAAAACCAATAGCTAATAGCAATAAGAAACATCTATAATGCTTATATGAAATATGCATTATCACACTTTTACCGTACGTATTGCGACTGTTTTGTATTACGGATCTTATGACCTTCAATTAGTTTTGGTTATATTAGACTTCTCTTGCCTATAAAAGCAATGTACCCCGGTCACACGCGATGAGATATGGAAGGCGGTGAGAAGCATGGGTAGTCTGAAGTCCCCGGGGCTTGATGGCTTCCAACCCTGTTTTTATCAGAAATGTTGGGACGTCGTGGGCAGCTCGGTTGTGGACTTTGTGAGGGCTTTCTTCGACTCTTGCTACGATGCCCGAAGGGGTGAATGACACACTTGTTATCCTCCTTGCTAAGATGACCAGCCCTGAGCGCATCAATCAATTTAGGCCGATTAGCCTTTGCAATGTTTTATACAAGATTATTACCAAGGTTTTGGCTAATAGACTTCAGCATGTGATGGTAAATCTGATCGGCCCGACTCAAGGGAGCTTTTTGCATGGTCGGTTGATTACGGATAATATTGTTGTGGTCCAAGAGGTGGTGCACTCGATGAATCGTAAAAGAGGGGCTAAGGGATGGATGATTCTTAAATTGGACCTCAAAAAAGCCTACGATCGGGTGAGTTGGGACTTCCTCAAGGGTACTTTGGGTGCTGCGGGTTTTCCCGACCAGTGGATAGAGTGGATCATGGCTTGTGTCTTTTCTCCGAGAATGTAGATCCTTTGGAACAATGAGGTTAGTTCGCAGTTTACGGCTTCCCGGGGGGTGCGTCAGGGTGACCTCATCTCTCCTTATTTGTTCTTGCTCTCTATTGAACGCCTCAGCCATATCATCCTCAATTCTGTTGCTGAGGGAGGCTGGAAACCTATCAAACTTACCCGCAATTAGGGGTGGAATTGGTACAATACCAATTAGTTTTTATCGTTACCACGTACCAACCAATTATAATTGGTAATCCTAAAATCCGAACCATTGCCAACCACCGAATGGGTTGTACCAACTTAATTGGTTACCAACTAAGTTGGTTGGTACGTGTTGTTAATGGTATTTTACCATGTTTTGTGTGTTGATTAAAAAACATACAAATAATCAAATGCAATACAACTTAATTAAAATTTAAAATTTATAAGTTATTACAATTCAAATCAACAACAAAAATACTTAAATTGTTCATGCCTTTAAACATAAAAGCAATATAAAAACTTAAATAGTCCCGACAATATTCAAAATAACATGTTCACTTCCGAATAAAGTTTAGGTTTTAGTATGAACCGAGGTCGAGCTAATATTCCTCCCTTGATTAAAAACATTTTATGAAAATAAAAAATTCAAAAAGAAATCAAGTTAATAGGTAATACTTGATATCAAAAACAAAGTAACAAAAATAAAGAAATAGGTAATACTTATTAACTTGAATAACAAACAATAATTAAATTAGAACAAAAAAAAAACTCGTGAACCGATAAGGCTTGAACATGTAGTACTTTTTTTTATATCTTGAACAAGCAATACTTATTAACTTATTATTTAACCAAAAATACTTATTAACTTAGTAACTTGAATAACAACAAGTCTTGAACAAAGAATAAGTTGAAACAACGGAAAAAGATGTTATCGTAGCAGAAAAGAGTAATTAGGAGTAGATTGTAATCTTAAAATAATTAAATATAATTACAAAAAATAATTAAAAAAAAAACTAAATGTATATTGGTAGAAGTTGGTTGGTAATTACCGTACCAACCAATTGCAAACCGGTTGGTAATGGTAATCCCAACTTTTCCGTTTTGATTACCATTACCGTATCGACTTCCGATAATTGATTTGGTATACCGAACCAATTACCAATATATTTGGTTCGGTTGACACATGTTGGTATGGTTTTCGTGGGAAATTTTTCCCAGCCCTACCCGCAATGGCCCTTCTTTATCGCACATCTTGTTTGCGGATGATATTTTGCTCTTCGCGGAGGCCTCAGTGGACCAATTTCGGGTGATTAAAAAGTGTCTGGATCTCTTTTGTGGTGCCTTCGGGCAGAGGATTAGCGCTCAGAAATCCAAAATTTTTGTCTCTGGTAATGTTAAAGCTAGCATGATTCGGAGCTTGAAAAACGAAAGTGGGTTTACCGTCTCTAAGGAATTAGGCACGTATCTGGGAATGTCCATCCTGCAAAAACGGTTGAACAAGCATGCTTTCTCGAGCCTCCTTGACAAGTTCAAGTCGAAATTGGAAGGGTGGAGGTCCAAGTCTCTTAGTTTCGCTGGTAGAGGGACGTTGTCGAAGTCGGTGATGGCATCCTAAATCTGTTTTGAAGAGGGTGCATGACGTGTCTTGGTGCAGCCCTGATGAGGGGTGGTTGAAGCTTAATACTGACAGAGCGGTCAATAGAGATGGAAGAGCGTCGGCGGGAGGGCTGCTGAGAAACAATGGGGGTAATGGATGTGTGATAGCACCTAGTTTTATATATTATTCATGTGCATTTAGGTTAGTTTCATGCATCATTTTAGAGTATTTTTATCGTCTTTTTGTGTGGTTTCTGTATTCTTTATGATTCGGAGATCTACACAAGATTTGTTTGTGTTTTGTAGGTTTGAGTCGGTGATTTGGGCTAAATTGCATGTATCTAATGGAAAGGGATTGAAAGAAAAGCAAAAGAGACGGGTGATAGAGCAAGTATATCAAGCGAAACACTCATAGGAGCTCAAGGTGGTGTAGCACAACTCGCGGGACAAAGGCGTTTGTGCAATTTTCAGCTTCAGCAAGCTGTCACGACTCGTGGGAGGCCTTCACGAGTCGTGACAGGAGAACTCAGCTCCTTGTAGACTCTTCACGAGTCGTGACAGTGCCGGATCAGCCCAACCTTTCACATTTCCCTTGTTAAAACAAATGTAATGGCCAGAATTCCGGGGGGGGGGGGGCGTTCTTGTTTTTTGGGGGAGAAAGCTGGGGCCGAAATTGGACATTGTGGTCGAGCTTTTGGTGAACTTTGGAGACTAGGATTTTGGAGAAGACAACTCGTTTGATCTATCAAATTTCGGTAAAGTTTATTTTCATCTCTATTGTTCTATGTTTGTCTTGCCGAATTTGATTGAATCAAGCATGTACTTTTCCATGAGTGGCTAGACTTCTTGTTCTAGGGTTGGGATTGTCCCGACAATGCGGAAATAGGCTTGTTCTTAGTATCTCTCGAATGATTCCTAAATTAGGTTGTGGTTTAATCATGTTGTGCTTATTCTAATTGATGTGAGTCGATTAGATCCGATTTAGGGTTTGAAATTGAAAGACTAAAACACCTAAATTGGAATTTAGATGGTGAATTGAGACCGAAAGGCGATTAGGATCCATCAGAACTACATGATTAAACCCGAAGTTTATTGATCGAAAGTGAAACTAAACTTCTTGAGGATTCCTAGGTTATCATGGATGTTTTGAGCAAGTTTGATATTATTCGGAGCCGAAAGGTGAAGTTAGTATGACTATTGCCTAAAACTCTATGAACTTAAAGGGCCTAAATCGGTTGCTTGAGCCCGAAAGGAGAATTGCTAACTGATTTAGACACATTCGCACTAAACCCGAAAGGTGATGCGCGATTACCTTAGATAACCTCCCTCCACAATTTGATTTTGAAATCACTCGAGCAAGAAAATATTTTATGCCTATTGACGATGCATTGTTGGTATATCCTTAATCCTAGAATGTTTTCCCTATATATATTTCATAATACTTAATTGATTTTCTTGGTTACTTTACACACAAACACTCTCAAATCTGCTTGTTTACTCCGAACTTAGTCGAACTAGCTCGAAATTACTATCGATACTCCATTGGTCCTTGTGATACGACACTCGATATACTACAGCTGAACCCCATACACTTGTGGGTGTAGGTTTTAGCCTATCAATGTGCGGCTTCGTACACAACATAGGCTCATGCTCGGTGCCGATGGCGGAGCTCTGGGGTGTCCTCAACGGCCTTAAATTGGCGTGGGAAAAGGGTTATTGTCAGGTAATCATCGAATCTGACTCCCAACTTGTTATCCGAATGCTGAGCTCAAGGATCAAGAAGAGCCACCCGCTCTACAGCCTGGTATCTCAATGCCAAGGCTTTATCAGTAGGGATTGGATCATCCAATACCGACACATTTATCGCGAGGCAAATATGGATGTTGACCATCTGGCATCGTTTGCTTTGTCGTTTCCTTTAGGACTTCATGTATTACTTTCCCCGCCTGAGGGAGTTTCTTTTATCTTGTTTGATGATGTTAGGGGTCGGACTATCCCCCGTTTGCTGAATACTTAGCCCTTTTTTACTACACCGTATTATTAATAAAATCCCCCTTGAGGAGCCGGAGAGCTCCGCCTCTCCTTTTGAACAAAAAAAAAAAAGCAATGTACCTGCTCGTTAGTTAGAGCATCCGCATCAATATAGATTTCTAGAGTTTCTTAATACCCTTTATCACCTTCTCTCTACTTAAAAATTTCAATTTCCTTTTTCACTCACATCAATCCGAGTTTCTAGGGTTTCTTAACTTACTTTTCACCATCTATTATATATTAAAATATACATAATAATTTTAAAACTTTTTCTAATAAACATATATAATATTAGTGTCTATAAGTAGATAAAATTAAATTATGAATTTTAAAAATAAAAGTATTTTTTGGGGCAAAATATGCCAAAGAAAAACCAATTTCCATTTAATGAATTTTAAATTATTCATTTGCCATCCATTGATCCACTACAAATTGGACACGTGTACTCTATGGTTGCATTTGATGTTGTAAAGCGTCTACAACAGCATTTTGGGCCCCACCAAGCTGAATTTCTTGAAAACCACCAGTCTCTTGCGTTTTTAACCCGGTTTCTTACTTCCAAACTGTCTCAATCGTTTTTAAAAAAATTTGCTACAGGCTTGGATTTTATATTCAAAAAAATTTTAAAAACCCAATTAAAAACCACCGATGTTGGTGGTCTTAGACATATTTCAACAATACAATTAATACAATTAGAGACCTTTTGATCAATCTTACAATATGTTTGACATTTTTTTACCCCAACAAAAAAAACGTATGGCATTTTTTAACCATCGCTAAATTTTGGGTTACTTGGGGCAATTTGTACGCATATTTCTGACGCATTTTGTATTCGTATGTGAAGATAAAAAGACGAAACTACCCTTCTTCTATCCGCCCTAGAATTTATCTTCCTATCCTCGTCGCTGTTTCCTCCATTTCTCCACTTCCCCTATTTCTTCACCCAGTTATCTTCTTGAGCTCCTCGGCAATGGCTGCTTCCTTCGGCATCGCGGTTTGTATCGCCCAAACTCCAATCTCTCTCGCTATTTCTCGCTCCCCATTTATTGTTTTAATTCGGAGCCCCAATCTTTTCTCTACAGGCAAATGTCGATTTCGTCTCTGGTTCTCGGACCATCGCTCATGTGAAACCTACCTACCGTGCTTCCCTCAAGCTCCCAAAGCTCCCTATTTCATCTTCGTCTTCAAGCTTCCTATCCGCCGGCGCTTCTCTCTCTCGCTCGTCGATTTCCTCTTCCACTGTCCCGAAGAACGGTGTCGGTTTCGCTGTTCGAGCCTCAGCTCAGGTCAGTCTCTTCTATTTTTCATTTTCGGATCTTCGATTTCAATCATATGTTGGAAAATTCACTGATAATTTGTAAATGCGGATGTCTAGGAGGTGCCGCCGCAGTCGAAGGTTACCAATAAGGTATACTTTGATATAAGCATCGGGAATCCGGTAGGTAAGCTCGCCGGAAGAATAGTAATTGGTTTGTTTGGTGACGATGTTCCCCAAACAGTGGAGAATTTTAGGGCTCTTTGCACTGGTATGGAAATTTGAATTAGTGGTTTATGTGATGTGTTTTCCATGCTACAAGGTTAGTTTCACCGAGCTTTGGTTCTCTTATACAGGAGAAAAGGGCTTTGGCTACAAAGGTTCAGCATTCCATCGTGTCATCCAGGATTTCATGATTCAAGGGGGAGATTTCGATAAAGGCAATGTATGTGGTCTTTTACCTTGAGAATTTGTAATTGTAATTGAGTGTTCATTTTAGTGGCTGAACTAAGGAATTTGGATATACATATTCAAGTAACTGCACAATTTTGCACATTGAAGTATCTGGATATCTGTAATTGAATCGGTTGTAGCTGGAGATGCCTGTATTACAAACTAGGAATGTGTAAGATCAGTTTAGGGCCTTAAGCCGAACCTGTTTCCTTTCATATCCATTAATAAGTATGGCATTCTATTTGGCTTTTGTGTACTCCCTTTTACAAGCCGGCAAAACTGATTGTGTTTTCAAAATTCTAGCTCTATAGATATACAGTGTGCTGTCATCTTTTTGTCATCGTTCTTATATCCTTTCAATGAAACTTGAACCACTTAATGAGGTTATTAGATGTGAAACTGAATGGTTTTATTTTAACTCAAAAGGGGCTATAAACCTCAGAATTATCTGGGGAGCCCTAACCGTCCTAATGAGATGGCCATAGCAGTAAAAATCAAAGTGTCTGCTAATTCTCTGTAGGAGCTTACCAGTGTTTCATTGGAATATTTATCTTGAAATTAGCAAACAGCTAACTCCATAATTTCCTTTCTATATGTAACTTATGATGTCAAGAAATCTGCTGATTGAGAAGACATTCTGTGCAGGGAACTGGAGGAAAAAGTATCTATGGCCGCACATTCAAGGATGAGAACTTCAATTGTAAGATAAGCACCTCCTGTTTGAGTAATGAAACATCAAACAAGGAATACTTAAATTCTGTCATGTTAAGAGTCAGTAGTTCAGTACCATACTACCATGTCGCTATTCCGTAGAGTAACATTAAAAATAAATAAATTGTTTTGCAGTGGTTCACGCAGGACCTGGAATTTTAAGCATGGCAAATGCAGGACCCAACACCAACGGAAGCCAGTTCTTTATATGTACTGTGAAGGTAATTTTGCTATGACTTTTGAAACATAGTTTCCTCTCATAACTACTTGGTTGTATTCTTGTAGAGGCCTAACAAATGGTTATCTGTTGGTTTTAGTTGGCCGACATATTGCTTAATGGATCGTATTTATCTTTTGCTATGGATGCCTATTATAATTAAGAGATGTTGATTTTGATATGTGATATAGATCCCTGAATGTCAATTTCGTTGTCATATTGTCTTCAACTTTGCCCTTTCCTTACTAATGTCTTCTCTTGAATATATATTGTAATTGGTGAAGGAATTGATTGATTTGTGTATTCCTCGAGTCAACAGTACCATCTTGACCTCCCGTGTAAAGTATAACAACCGTTTTCAGTCATCTGAACGTGGTCTTGCTCCTATAATCTAATCTGAACTCTAAACCCATAAATTGATTGAAATGACAGACACCATGGCTGGACGGGAGACATGTTGTATTTGGGCAAGTTCTGGAAGGCATGGATATTGTGAAGCTGATTGAATCACAGGAGACTGATAGAGGAGACCGTCCCAAAAAGAGAGTGGTAATCAGCGAATGCGGTGAGCTTCCGGTGGCTTAATATCTGTACGCATGTTTAGTGTTACATGTGCCACATGGTCTCTCGGGTTTAGACTATAGAGATCTCTTCATTATGCGATTTTGTTTTGTACTGCCTGAACATAAAGCAAGGTTGATGTAATAATGTAACCCTGTAGAAGTGCTTCCTATTACGGATTGCACATTGACAACATTTGCCTTTTGGAGCCTAAGCAGATGGATAATCAATCAACCGTCTCTTATTATTTCCTGGTGATGTCTATTCCTCTTCTTAATCATTCATTTTGAAACCTATAAAGCGAGGTTGATAACGTTTGCCTTTATTGATGTTTATGCACCCTTTGTTTAGTTTTAATATACTTGGATATCAAGGCTTTCGGGTTTGTGACTGAATCATTAGGTTTAGTCATATGGGTTCGAGGCTATATCATCAGATGGAACTCGTCTCTTATTATTTCCTCGTGATGGTGTCCTTTCCTCCTCCATCATTCATTTTGAAAACCTATAAAGCAAGGTTGATGCTTGGATACTTAGGCCTCGTTTGGTATAAATGTAGTAATCGGAATGGGAATGGAAATCGGAATCGGAATCAAAAGTCGAAATGAGTGATTACCAAGGCATGTTGTTTGGTATGATACCGGGAATGAGCAATTCCCAAATTCAACCACTAAACATCTAAAAATTCAATCTTTCAAATTATCAAATTCAAGAGCAAACCAATTCAATCTTTTAAATTAAGGATAAAAATACACAAAATCAACATGCAATTTCACGAATTCATCAAAAAATAAACAAATTTTAACCAATTTACAGAACTTGGATGGTGGGTGGTTGAGGGAGGAAACCCTAATTCGACCCAACCAGAGGCCGCCAACCAGAGGCCGGAGGATGGATGACGGAGGGCGGCGGTCGATCTGGACTCGACGGGGATCGAGAGAGGGGCAGTGGCGACGGCGACGAAGGAGCACCAAATAGAGAGAGAGGCCTCGATTCGACGGGGATCGAGAGAGCAGTGGCGATGTCGTTGGAGGACTGGAGGACGACGAAGGAGCACCAGATCTGACGGAGGATTGGAGGACGACGGCGATGGCTTCAGATCTGGGCGATGGTGGTGGCGACGACAACGGCGACAGTGGACGATGGTGGTTAAGTGGTGACGGCGGCGCTGCAGATCTGGACGAAGGCGGCGGCGCGGTGGTTGTAGCAGTGGACGGAGGAGGTAGACAGGGCGGTGTAGATGAGGCCGGTGGAGGTTGAGATCCAAGGAGATGGATGAAGACGGGGGTTTGTATGAAATTGGGAATCACCCATTTCCTGGGTTTTTTTAGGGTATGAAAGGGGATAAAAATTGGGGATGAGAGGATTACCCGGAATGGATTTAATTCCCGATTTTGACGTACCAAACACTAAAATGGGAATCATCCATTCCCATTCCCATTCCTGATTTTGGTTGATACCAAACAGGCCCTTAGATTTCAAGGCTTTCAGGTTCATGACGTAATCATTAGGCTTAGTCATATGGGTTTTTAGTCATGGCTTTCGGGTTCATGACTAAATCACTAGGTGTAGTTATACTTTCAGATTCCTGTTTGTTTTGGAGTCTTTTGTTAAGAGGAGAGAGAGCTTCTCCAGATTAAAAACAAACAGAAGAAAAAAGAAGCAGATGTGTGTGTGATTAAAAACCAACAGAAGAAGTGTCTACAGATTAAAAACAAACAGAAGAAAAAAGAAGCAAATGTAACAAAGTATTGTTTGCACCTTCTAAAGAAGTATTTTCCTCATATTATTGCAACCAGGTGTGTGTGTGTGTGTGATTCTCACAAATTGACAAATGTAGTACTCATTTTCACTAACAAAGCATTGTTTGCACCTTCTGATGAAAGCCGGAAAATAAACCCACAAAACATGACACAAACAAATTACAAGCACAAATTCAGCAAGTTTGCTCATTGCAGGCCCAAACCTGCACTAGTCAGTGCCAATAACAGATTACCCTTCAAAATGGTTGCTCTACCTGAAATAAAAAATAAATTTCATCTAATCTACCAAAAGAATGGGAGCAAGCGATCAATTGCCGACAGGCCCTTTTGGGGGCGGGACACAATGGGAGGTGGTGCGCTACTATACTACGCCATCTACTGAGCCTCTACCCAAAAAAATTGCAGAGCGATTGCCGACAGCCTTACAGTACAAAGGCAACCTTCTCATGGGAGACTAAGGTGGGAGTTGCATTCAAGGGTTCGTAATGATCAGCTCCAGCACCGCACCAACCTGTTACGAATGTGTAAGTAATCGAAGGCTAAAAACAACTATACACGTAAGAACAGGTTGTGACCGAGAAAAAGTGAAAGCAATCTATACCTGTGCCTTTCATGAAAAGAAAGAATGGAGGTCCACAAATTTGGCCCCGAGGACGATGTGGGAGGAAGAAAACGCAGTTATCTTCATCAACCATTCCATCTGATCCATGTGCTTGCACCTAAAAAACACAGATCATCCTTATTATAAGATCTAGAAAAGTAAAAGATTAACCTAATTTAGCAGCAACCACGGCACTGGAAAAAAGGTCAGACAGAAGTAAAGCCAGAGTTTTTTTAGAAGCAATCAAATTTCCTTTGTAGATTAGACAATTTTACAACAGCATAGCCAGACAATGACTTGAAAAGCACTACTTTATTGGGTATGAGTCAAATGCTGCTTAAAGAGTGGGATCACAGTGCACAGATTAAAAACCAAGAGCACCCAAACACATCAATTGGAAGTGAAAGATTATAGATTTCTTCCTTACCACATAAATCTCTCTCTTGAACTCTGTGGCGAGACACTCGATAGCAATGTCATCGCCAAACGCGGCAGCTCGGCCTTCTCTGTTTTCATCTACAGACAATAAACCATCCTCAATATATTGCAATGTGATGATATCATATTCATCATCAGGACAACCAGAGATGGACATGTATTTGGCCCAACTTGAGCCATCATCCACCGCAATGCATCTTTCTTTGTAAATAGATTCTGCTGCAGCCTCTCTTCAATAACAAAAAACAATACAGATCCAGTAAAGAGGAGGAATACACCTTCAAACACATACAATAGATGCACAATAAGAAAACTTCCGTCAGACCAAGATTTGCACCAAATAGATCTTTATGGACTCCTAACCGTCTTATAATTTGAAATTTCAAAAATTTAAGCAAGCAAGCAAGAAGTCATTGACTCATTGAATGGATGAATTTAATCTCGCATTCCAGCAAAAATAATGTAAAAATTGTGAAAAGTACCGAAATTCAGATCTTGATGAAATCTTATCCATTCAACGGAACACGAAGAAAGAAATTACCGTTGCATGCCAAGATTGACGAGCTCGCTGATTGCCGAATCCATGGTTTCCCGATCTATTTTCTTGGCAAGCAACTTGACCTCTTGAACCACATGGATCCCCCACCCAGACTTCAGATCCGGGGAGTACATATGCATAATCGCCGATTTAACCATTTCAACATCCTCTTCGCTAGCAGATCCAAGATCCTCAAGGAACCTCCTGACCGTCCGCCTCCTAAGCTCCCTGGAATCGACCTCAGCCTCCTGCGCAACCCCGACGGCCGCCATGGCCTTCTGCGACGCCGTGAACAAGCAGTTCCCGTCGGAATCGACGTCGCCCCCATGAGACAAGCGGAAAACGACAGGGGAAACCGACGAATCGTCGTCCTCCCGAGGCGGCGGCTTCCACAGCACTCCCCTCGCCTGAAGCTTGGACAGATTCCGCCGCTGCTGGTCCTCCAGGCCAACCACGCTCTCCCAGGTGGTGGGCGGGGACAGATCGACGGAAGCCTCAATCGAATCCTTCCAGGTGAGCAGCGGCGGGGAGGGCGGTTGCAATGTATCCGTTACTGATACGGATGAGGAGTCGCAAAGAAGCTTCCCCATCGCCGCGGTGGATTGAGCTCTTCCGGCGGGTGGAGTTGTTGGAGAGAGGGGGGGAAGGAGAGAGAAACTAGGGTTAGATGTGTTTGGGAGGCACGTGGAGGGGGGGAAGGTGGGAGAGTCTGAGGTCCTTTATGGTGGCCGTGGAGATTAGCTGGACGGGCGCATTTTGGCATATTTTTTTGGTGGGCCCGGGATTGTCTGAGTAACACGTGGCGGCATGCGATTGGTCAGGCGATGGGAAGTGCTCAGAACTACACGACACTATGGGGGAGCCAAAAAATGTTACCGTTGCTCGGATCAATCGCGGTTCGTTCTGCCTTTCCCGTTATCTAATGTCATTCTTACGGAGTATTTTATTTTTTTTGGTGGGGTTAATGTCATTTTTATTTGAATGACTGATGGAGTATTTAATTATGGAAAAGTTCACGTTTACACCCACTATTAGAGCAAAACCAACAAAATCTATAAAATAGAAAAAAGGAAGATCTAGAGAAAAAAAACTCATTTTTTAACCCTAATCACTCCTGCAAATCTATTTCTAAAATAGAGAAATGAAAAAAGAGAATGAAAAAATGTGTAAATTTAGATGAAAATTAATAATCTCTATAATTTAATGTTTTCCTCTCTCATAGGTAGAAATTGATTGCTTCTTTAATATATATATATATATATATATATATTTTATTAGTAGAATATTTGCCTCCCTTGCCCATGCGTGTGCCCCCCTTCTCGGACCCTTTTTTTTTTCGCGGTAACACTTTCTGCTGTGCAAGTATAACTTGCTTTTGTGCACATATAACATCTTATTGTGCAAATATAAGTTTATTTCGTGCAGACAAAATAATTCATTATGGGGTAAATAGGTAAATGTGCCTATTTCAATTATAAAAATTTATAATTGAAATATATTTAATTTATGGGTAAATTGGTAAATATGTCTAATTTTATGGGTAAATGCACTTTTTCCCGTTTTCGATACCTTTTGTGCAACTGTGAAGTGCATTTGTGGAACTGTGAAGTGCATTTGTGCAACTGTAAAGTGCATTTGTGCAACTGTAAAGTGCATTTGTGCAACTTTAATTGTGCAATTGTGCAAATTTAAAGTAGGATACAATTGTGCAAAAGTAAGATAGAATTGTGCATATTTAGAATACAATTGTGCAAATTAATGTAAGATCATAATGTGCATGAATAAGACAAAAGATGTGCTTTTGAAATCGATGTTTTAATTTTGTTTTTGTTTTTTACTTTTGAGAGTTTGGGTTCACCTCTCGGATAATTTAGGTTGATAGATGTGAGTTTGAAATCGATTTTTTTACGTATAAGCTTTTAAAATTAAAGTGCATAAATAAGATTAAAATGTGCATAATTAAGGTTAAAAAGTGCATAACTAAGATTATAATGTGCATGATTAACAATTTGCGATTGTTGCGCTCTTCTCTATTATGTAACATATGTGGGATTTGAACCCACATCTTTGTGCAAACTCATATTGCTATACCAATTGAGCTAATAGGCTAAATTATGATTTTCATGCTAAAATGGAAGAACTTAATCGACCTAAAGCATATCGAAATAAAATTCTAAAATCCAATTAGCTCATGATTCACAAACAAATTGACAATGCTATGAACATGAAATTAGCTTCAAATCAACCCAGCATCACAACCATATCATCAATTTCAATCAATTTGGATGTTGGCAAAAAAAACCCAAATTCTAAAATATATCGCAATAAAATTCTAAAATCCAATTAGATCATGACCCATAAACAATTTGACAATGCTATGAACATGAAATTAGCTCCAAATCAACCCAAAAACACAACCATATCATCAATTTTAGTCAATTTGGCTTTTGGCAAAAAAAAACCCAAATTCTAAAACATATTGCACTAAAGTTCTAAAATCCAATTAGCTCATTATCCATAAACAATTTGACAATGCTATGAACATGAAATTAGCTCAAAATCAACCCAACAACACAACCATATCATCAATTTCAATCAATTTGGCTTTTGGAAAAAAAAACCCAAATTCCGCTCCTAAATCAAACCCTAGGTTTTCAATCTCAATCTAAATCATTCAAACACTATTTTGTGCAAATATAATTTTAAGTTGTGCAAATATAATATCTTGTTGTGCGTTTATAAACAATGGAATAATTTTGTAATTTATTAAATTTAGATAAGGGCATATTTGGGAAGAAAGGGAAAATAATGGGTCAAAATTGTAATTTCATCATCATCTTCCTCACATCGCCTGTAACCCTCCGATTAGAAACGGCGGTTACACCGGTGGACTTCGGCAAGCTCCCGGTGCCAGGCTAGGGCACGGCGGCGCAAGGGGATGACAGATACGGGACCGTGGGGGCGTGACGAGTCCGTTGGTGGCAATCGTTGGTGGCTTCGGTGGCGGCAAGGCAGTGGTCGAAGGCGGCGAAGGGAGCTCCGGTGTTGTTGGGCAAGGAGGAAATTGTTGGCGATTCTGACGATTTCGATGAGGATTCCGGTGATTGCGAGGAGGAGAAGCCGGATCCACACTCGCCTTGTCGAATTGACCAATGCTAAATGCTCGATTCCGGCGATTGCAATGATTCCGACGATTGCGACGGAGAAGTTCGATGGCCTGCCTCCTGCCATGCTCTATGCTCGGCGAGGAATATTCCGGCGATTGACACCGCCCAGTCCGATGCTCGATGGCCTGCCTCCTGCCATGCTCTATGCTCGGCGATTGAGACTTCGCCCAGGCCATGGCACCATGCCCGCTTCTGATTTTTTGCGCAGAAGGAGGAAGGAGATGACGGTTCAATTTTTTTTTAAAACAAACCGGTTCGGTTTTTCTAAAAAGGGCACGGGTCCGGTTTTCTAAAATTTTACACGTTAAGCCAATTTTACACGTTAATGACTTTTTACATTTTAAAGCTTCCCTATATATATATAAAGAAATTCATTGCTTAACTGTTCTACTGTCCGATGCTCAATCTGGTAGGGTTTTTTCGAGCCACTACGATATATGTTTTTGTTCGATTGTTGTTGTTGTTTGACTCTTGTTGCCTTGTTGTTCAATTTCGCCCCTACTTTTATTCTTCCTACTGTTCGATTTCGATTTCACCCTTCCGTTCGATTTCGATTCTTGTTCCTGATGTTCGATACTCCCATTGTTTGTGTTCCCTTGCTGCTATTTTGATTGTTGTTCGATGGCTAGTGCTTGCTGATTTTATGATTTCGATGGCTATTTTAGACTAGCTCTTATTTGTAAAGCAAATTTATTTTATTTTCATAAAGACAAAGTGATGTTCTTCAGTCTTGAGTTGTGAGAACCAATTTTTCTTCACAATCTTCTCATCTTGAAAGGGTTCTATAAGATGGTGCTTGTAATACGTTTAAATGCCACATCGTGCACTTTGAATTCACGTTTATGTTAGCTTTTTACAGTGTGAGTGTTTCTTTTTGTGATTAAAGTCTGGGGTAGCAAGAGGGATCCATTCAAAGTTGACTTGCAACCATTTGAATTCACATAGAACTGTAATTATATCTCCTTCAAGCTTCAAGAGTAGATTGACATCAAGAGTTCCGTTGAAGGGTACAATTCAACCCAGGACTTCTTGCCCCTCTGCCAATCAGCCTACACAAAAGGATTCTCCTAGTTTATCGCCTACTAGTTCTAGAATTTATAGTTGATTGTTTTTACTTAATTTCCTTAATAAATGCTTTTATTATATTATACATTTTTTGTCTTTATTATAGTATGTAATTAATGCAGAAACCTGTATAATGGAGAAACTGTTGGAGTTTGAGTGTAAATTTTTTAGAGATTTTTTACAAGAGCTGTTGGGGTTGCTCTAAAACACCAATTTTTACACTTCTATTTAAAAACAGCCACGTATATATTTAATTAATTATAAAAATGATTTATTGGGAAAGTAAAAGGGGAACCAGAGCCTTTTTATCTCCTCTTTGCTCCTTCAATCCTTCCCATCTCGTTCATCCTTCCTCCTCGTACCTTTCATTCTTTTTGAATAAATTGAACCATAGCTAATTTAGACATACAAAGCCGTAGTGACCTTAACTACTTCCTCGATAGGTGACAATGGGGTTAGGGTTTATGGTTAGGTGCGACAATTGCAATTGCAAGGGTGATCTGTGCTCAGAATTTAACGGTGGTGGTTGAGGGTGGCTCAAGCTTTAGGGAGAGGCGGTGGGTGTGAGGGATTCCTATGCATATGGTCAGGTTCGATGAGATGGTGCGGCTGAGCTCGGTGCAATGAGAGAGTGGGAAGTATGGTGGTTGTTGAGTCCAGCTCGATCTCGAGGGAGAGAAGTGGTTCTTGAGGGGTCTGGTTCGAAGAGGTGAGATGGTGTGGCAGAGAGCCCGGGAGGGGGGGGGGGGTGTTCACTTGTTCCTGCAACTTTTCCAATTAAGCTGCCTCTTCAACTTTCTTTTCTTTTTCTGAAAAAAATTATTTAATAAACTGCTAAAAATATGTTATATGTGTCAAAAATATTATTGGATGTGTAAAATCACATTTTTACATTAAGTGTAAATGTACGTATCAAGGTCCTTTAATTATTTAATCTGATAATAGGTTGGAAATCGCGCATCCTATAAACATCGGAAATTAACGTTCAATTAGAGGATGTTTTAACGTTGAATGAGATGTTGTATAATGTTAGATTGGACGTTGTTGAGTAGAGAAATCATCGACGTTGCTCGATGCTTGGTGAAGGATTGAGTTGGACCGAGCAACAACGTCGGATTGAACGTTGCTAATACGGGTCAGATCGAGCCTAACCTAAAATATTAAAAAACAAAAAAAAAAAGATTCAAAACGTCCTTTTGGACTTTTTTTATTATTATTTTTTTGTTTAACAAAAAATAATTTAAAAATTATGTATTTTTATTTATCCATTTTACTGAAATTTTAGGAAAGTTATTGGAGAAGATCTAAGAAAGACAGCTTTTTTTATTTTTTTTTATAAAAGACAGATTTGGGAGTGGTTAGGTTCTGCCGATTCACCACCTAATTGTATCCTTTTGGGTGATGGTTATAAACTCTGGATGGAAAATGATAGCCCTATGGCCCATGACGTGCATGAAGTGAGCCACCTATTATGTCCCTATGTAGATATTAGGGTATAAATTCCCTATTGATTGTAATTGTGGGGATTATCCAATAAATAATCAAAATACTTATCCTAACTCTCTCTCTCTCTCGCCTTATTCTTGCTCGATTCACCCTCACCGACCCTCGGGTCATAACAATTGTATCAGGGCGGTCGATCTTCCGACCTATTACACATATTTTTGTATTCATTTTTTCGATTGTGTGACCTGAATTTTGCAACTCGAAAGGACGACAATAGAGGCTTTGGTTTCTTCGTAGTCAAACGCTTCATCGGGTGATGAATGGAGGATATGATGGTAGGAGATCGACGAAATTTTGCACAGGTTGGGGTCAAAGGAGATGTCGTCGACGGATCCGGTCGATTCGAGTTCACACGTGGCCGATTTGCGAAAAGAGCAGAGGATCGAACCATTCTCATCAAGATTCATCTGTAGAGATACTTGATTTCGTGGGAAGATTTGGAATGTTTGTTTTCTAGGTTTGGGATGATCGAATGCATAGGAGTTTTATGGGGGGAGCAATATTATTCAAGGATTCGCTTTCAGCAGAAAGAATCGGCTATTAGAGCCTTCGAGTCGTTCAATCACAAAGACATCTATGACGGATGTTGCCGATTGGAGTTATTTCCTGAGGTTGAGATCAACGACGGGGCAAGCAAGATCAAAAACTCAATTCATACAACTCTAGAAGCCATCGAAGTGGAGGAACAAGAGACACAAGCGCCAAGTATCGCAAATGTCGATGAATTTCAAAGTTGTCAAGAAGAGGACGAGGCTTTGTTTGTATATATAGAACAAATTGAAGCCTCGTGTGAAGAAATAGACATGGGTCCGTCCAACAGATTTTGAAATGTTGTATGAGTCTTCGGAGAAGGATAGCTTGAAGGGGCCTTCAAACCCGGAGACAAACTAGTTCATCGAAAATGTTTTCAAGTCACTCGCCGATTCAACTCGCGCGCCTATGAGTCACTCGCAAGAATGCAACGACCCAACGATGTCTTGGGGTTGGATTCAGCATTCGAGAAGGCCAGGAAAACTATGTCGAAGTGCCTTCCCTGCCTGATCTTCACTATGAATCTTCAAAAGTTCCTAAAGAACTTAAGTTTGAAATTGAGCTTCCAAAGGTAAATCTTTACCCTCTTTACTCAATTTGGCACGATGCAATTGAAAGAGAATCTGGAGTTGACGGTTTTATCATTACTGTTGAAAATCTAGAGAAAATGAGTGTTCTTGAAAAAATTTCAATCGAATTTATGGAAAGCCCAATTGCACACAAGCTGTTTGTGCAAATGTCTCAGCATGAGATGGTCTAGTTTGATCGAATTGTGATTGACAATGTTGCAAAATGGTCAAGTTTTATTGTTATAGTAGTAGATGAGCACAAGTTTATTGGAGGAATCACAAACTTTGATCTAGGAGGTGTCTATACAAATGAATTAAAGTTAGGTGAGGATATAGTTCTTGCTCATTATGTGGAAGAAAATACATGGGATCTTGCTACATGCAGTTTTTATGGAAATTAGTGGCTTAATAGTTCATCGAAAGGGAAGTTGAATTGCAAAGACTTATGACAGAGGGAAATCTAGCAAATATGTTCTTTATGGACAACTGGATTAATTTTGGAAGTCAACTTGTGGTCTAAAGGTTGTGGTAATTTTAGTTTTTGATCCAGGAATATAATTAATTTTGTCTTCAATCCTAGAAGAGGTTGTGATGTTCAAGTTGTGGAAGAGAGAGTGTCAATCACTTTAGATTTTTACCCGGGGGGTAATGTTGATTGCGAAATTTGGAAAGATAGTGACATTAACAAAGTGTTGTTGTCAAAGATGTTGGTACAAAGCTTATGCTGCAAGGTGGAACTAAATTCCAAAGGATCCTCTTGTGTTCAAAGAAGGGGTCTACATTGACTTCTCTTTTGAGAAGGGCTTCAACTAGCATCACTGCTGGATTTATTTTAACTGATTGTTGGGAGCTGCTGCATTTGAGGTTGCTGCAAACGGGTTTGCAAGCTACTAAAAGGAGCAAATTGTGTGTTGCAATTTGAAAGCTGACTGCATGGAGTTGGTGAGCCAGTGGGCCAAGGGGTGATTGATGCAGAAATACCTAGTGGATCAACAACAACAAAATTTTCCAAGTGATGCCTTGGTATAAGCTTTGACATTCATTTTTGTATCTAAAAATATATATTTTTCCCCATGTAAGCTTCGAGGACAAGGCTTTTCCAAGGGGAAGCAAACCAAGGCCTTAAAAGGGGTACACTAGGTCTGGGTGCTAGGAGTGTTCCATTGCCAATCCAGTGAACTACAACTATAAATAAGTGCACTTGAAAAGGTGTTGGGTTGCTTATTGATGTTGTATTGACGGCAGAAAGATCAAATGGGGGCTCCAGCAAGTGTTGATCAATTTGTACCGTGCTACAGTAGGTTACTCCCATAAAGAAGAATCCATTTTTACTATTTTAATGGGATGTATTCTTTAGTAGAAATAGACCACTGTTAGAAATAATTGCTATGATTTTCTTGAATTTTATAAGTTTTAGGACAAAGCTTTTATAGGGGGGAAGTATTGTTATGTCCCTATGTAGATATTAGGGTATAAATACCCTATTGGTTGTAATTGTGGGGATTATCCAGTGAGAACTACAATCTCATTGCATCAAAAACTACAATCTCGAGTAATGGAACTCCCCGGTGAAGAACCAAGGCTTCTACTTTGGGAAGATCTCTCCACAAAACGAATAACCTGAAGACAGAACAAAACGCACATGTACATAACTTTGATTTTTAACTTTACTCCTTCGACCTTAAAATTAATTATATATATATATATGCAATTTTCAATACTCCGACATACTACAATTTTTCGGTATAAGAGTAATGGAGAGAAGAAGATCGAACCACACATCAACATACACGAACAACCAAAACAGGGAAGATTCCCTCTCAATTTATATGTCTCGATCGGATGATTCTCTTATATCTATTTGCAATATTAAACATATAATAATCAAATAAGTAAAAGGATGGAAGATTGCTTATTCTTGAAAAATTCCAAATACTTTAGGGAGGACGATAAAATTAAGTGAAAATAGGAACATCATAATTGCAAGGGTTGGAGATGATGGTGTGGATTATTAAAGTTTTCATCAATCGTAGCCCCATCGTATTATATATTATTATTTGATTTTTGTGAGTGTCTAGGTTCATTTTGTAGACCTTGACTAATCTTGTAAAATTATAGGTTATAAGATCTTATGATACAAATGTATAGTTTTGTGAGGCTCAAAATAGTGACATTTAGAAAAGTTTAGCTTTTCACACACATAAATATCATTTTCTGACTAAGTCGAGGAGTTGTTTTCAACGGACTCACGATTAAAGACAAACACGGTGAAAAATAACCACGTACTAAAAAAACATACATGGATAATCATCTATCTATATCTAATATAATACTAAAACACATGTTCAAGATGACACGTGTCACCCAACCCTTAAAATTAGGCTTATGTGGAAGATTTTGATTAATCATGGCCCCACCTTTTTAATTAATTGATTTTTACTAATTAAATTGTTTAATTAATGCCAAAATATTTGATTTTAAGTGGGCCCGTTTTTAAATTGATAAGACCACTTTTATTATAAAAAATAAATGAATCGTGTTTGCAAACCGAGATTTCAACTCTCCAAACAAATTATGCAAATCCTAAGTATATTATCTAACCAATTAATTGATCATTTTCTTTTACTTATCCAACTTACCTTTTATTTTATACTAAATCTAAACTAATTATATTTCTTAAGCTATATCATTTTCTTAAATCTTACTAGATCAATTTTTTTCATCTTTTAAAATTTGAATTCATACTAATCCATACTCCCTCCGATTATTATTATTATATGTTTTTTCATAATGGCACAATAATTAAAGAAAAATATATCTCATATCATTAATTAGATTGTAGACTCCTTATATGCATTGTCTCTCGATCATATCCTTTTTTTTAAAACTTGCTGGGCAAGATTTTCATTCAATTAATTACGAAAATTTAACCTAATCTAAATTTTGATTTTACCTTACAATTTTTTCTGGTGTACGAGACTACGAGTGTTGCTTCATTTGTTAATGTTTACCAAAGTTTATCAAACGATCGAGTGCGCGCATGATCGAACGTACGTTGCTGAAGGTTGGTGTTCTCCTCGCTAAAAAACACCCCCAATAAACATTCATATATCACTAGCTTATCGGGTATTGCATTTAATTCATTTTTCTTTGGTGTCTATATCTTACTCTTTTTTTTTCTTCCAAATTTATACTTACATTTGAAAGACAAAAACAATATATATGATAACACCGGATTAATCAAGTTCAACATTGTTCATGTATGAAATACATCCTAAGACATTTCTGTGTACATGCAAAACATTAAAATTTATATTTTCTTTTTACCCATACCATAGTAGAAGCATTAAACTTTATATTTTCTTCTTCTCTTTGTACAATAATATAGTTAAATCTAACAATAAAATAAATATACTTAAAATCATTTTTATTAAATTAAATATTGAATTTGTTGACCAAATCATAATAACTCCTGCAAATTTGCATATTATTTTTCATCCAATATTTTTTAAAGTCAAAAAATAATAAATCAATATATTACTAATAAATAATTTTCAAAACTCTTTTGAATGAGTTTAATTTACTAATAAATAATTTATTTACGTAAAACAATCTATAAAATACATAAGATCCAATGTTATAGAAAAATTAATAAATAATCTAAGTATGTACGTAAAACAATCTAATTAATAAATTAATTAGATTGTTTTACGTACACGTAATACTTTTCAAAACAATTGAGTCAATATTACTAATAAATAATTTACGTAAAACAATCTAATTAATTTATTTCTTAAATTAATAAATCTAAACAATTTATTTATAATAATTTTTGAATAATTTATTTACAAGATAACTACCATGCACTTACACACATAATCAGGAAAATATTGACTCAATTGTTTAGAATTTCTATATAAAATCTATTAATTTTCCTTAAAAATTATCTTAAGTTGTTTTTAATTAAATAAGGAATTGTTTAAATTTTATCTGAATTTAATGACTTGATATAAATTTTTGTTTCTTTTTTTCATAAAATCTTAACAAAATAGGAAATCTTTTAATTTGTATTACCTTTATTTGATATTTGATTTTATTATAGATTTTCTCCAATTCAAACTATAACCGCACTTTTAAACTTTTCCAATTTCAATTTCAATCTTTTTTTAATTACAAAACTAAATCCATGAAAAAATATATAATCTAGAGTATGTATGTTTCCTTTAACCTAAAATAATTTGAAATTTCGTATTTAAATGAAATATTTAATGGTTATTGTTGATTTTGGGCAAATAAATACTCTTTTGAAACATAAAATTTGAATCCAAGTTAAAGATTTTCATTATTAATAGGTTATGAGCTCGATTCCCAATCCTCATTTTGTTTAATGATTTTTCATCCTCTTTTTTTTTTTTTTTTACAATTGCATTGAAATTACAAGCTTGAGATCCAAAAGGATTTCATTCATTTTTTTTTACTAAGCTAACTATCTATGCTTTGGGTTAATATATGATAATAAAGCTTCTATTTAGACATTGCAAATCATATAACATGCTCAAATAAAACTAATAAAAAGATAATATTTGATAGAGTTTTTAGCTTTTTTAAAAACATGTCAAAAAAATAAAATGGCCTATATTTGAGACGAAATGATTTTTTTACTTTTAAGTTTAATAATATACTCTATCTTTTTTTATGTTCTCTCCAAACCAAAGTTCTGAAAATTTCATTCACCAGTGTTTGTTGAATGTGTAGGCTAAAAAATCTCAAATAGCAGTGGTGACTCTAAACTTTATACTACCTTTGTATCAAAATATCGGTCGTTTTACTTTTTAGCATGTTTTTAAGGAGCTAAAAACTTTATAAAATATTAAATTTTTATTAGTTTGTAAAAATAATGCTATACTTATTATTAATAAGCATAATATTATTTTTACAAACCAATAAAAATATAATATTTTATAGAGTTTTTACCATATTAAAAAACATGCCAAAAAAATAAAACGAAATATATTTTGAGACGGATGAAGCAATTTTTTTTACTTTTAAGTTTATTAAAAAAATATTTCTTCTCCGACATTTTTATATGCTCTCCAGCTAAAAGTTCTTAAAGCTTCATTCACCTAGAGTTTGTGTAATATGTAGTCAAACTACCAAATTATTTGGTCTTACCTTCCAATCAATTAACACAACAAAAAATAATAGTAGAGGGCCACATTTTTATATCTTGCCTCGGGCATTTCAAATCTCAAACCCGAGCCTGCGAGGAAGGTGAGACATTGACGTTTTGCCACATATATTATATATTGATATAATATAAACATTATTTGTTCATCCAAATTTATATTATTTTACTATATCGTTTTCATATTATTATAATAGTATAATATATCTAATATATAATGTAAATAAATTATGATAATATCTTCTATAAAATATAATATATTTTACAAATCCCGTGCGTTACGCACGGGTACTATGCTAGTTATAATACTAAAGGAGAAGTCGCCTACGACATGTGGCGGCTTCTCCTTTAATGTAGCCCCCTTTTTTTTAATTAATCGATTTATTTTAATATTTTTAATCGATTTGTTTTAGGCAAATTTGCTAAAATGACCCTCATATCCGGAAGGTTTGCATGAGTAACCCAATCCGTAAAAAATTTGCATAAAAGCAGATATCTGCTTGACAAGGTGAGCCGGTGGCCGGTCACCCTGTGGGGTACAGCTGGACTCCACTCTCGGTGGGAGGGATGCATCTTTACTCCTACAAAATCAAGGACTAGTGAGAGAGGAGGGAAGAAGTAGCTGCTGCAGTGGTAGAGGACAGGAGAGAGAGACGGAGAGAGAGGGGGGGGAGAGAGAGAGAGAGAGGTTAAATATAAAAGTGCAGGCTGAGAGGACAGATAGATCAGTGAGGGGGAAAAATATTCTTTCAACTAAATGACATATTGTTTAAGATAAAACCAATTGAAGAAGGAAGGGTCTGGGGGTTTATTTTAAGGAGCACATGTAAGCAGTAAGTTGTAACTGGACATCCATATTCGATAAACATGTCAGCTATTGTCTTTCACTGGACACGATTGTAACTATGAAAAACACAGGTCATTAACTACCATAATCGAATGGAGAAGATTTATGGGATAAACATATTCTCTATAATGACATATTGTTTTATGTGTGTCCAATTATAATATTTACCCATACTTGGATGCCATGATCTCGTTATCTCCGGTCGTCACTAGCATGCTTTACCCATATTGGAATCGAATGGATAAGAGTGACAGTGAGGGGGCATAAACATACTTATAATGACATGGTAAGGTGAAGAGAAAAACCATGGAATAACAATAAAGTGGGTGGAGGTGAATTCGTGAGCGGACTGGTAATCGCATAGTTTTCACTGGACACGACATAAATATGACATGACAGACATTAAAATATACTAGACACAAAATGGCGGAGACAGAATCACTTGCATTAATCAAATACGACACATGAGCAAACATTTAAAAGATAGTAGGAGAGAGTAGCAACATAGAAGACAGTGAAAACCAAATTTACGGTAACAAGCCGCGAAATTGTGGCTGCGTGGTGAATCTGTATCCATCCCAATCGAAGTGTGGGCACATATTGCGGGCACGATGGTCAGACGTCTCGTCGCTGAGTGGGAAGTAGATCGTGAAAGTTCGGTCACTCCCATAACCGAACACACCAAGGACCCTCCCGGCCCAAAACCCATCGTTGTCGTGGCAGTCGACACGGTCTTCGGGCATGTAGGCGTCGTAAGAAATACGAGGCGGCCGTGGACGAATTCGTTGAACCGGGAGGACCTCCCTCAGCAGCTCTCTTCGATCTGTTGTTGCGTAGGAGGGTCACATATTTGACCTCTCAGTGGTTAGGGTCCAGTTTGCGCACAAGGGTCGCCTCGTAGAACGACCCGAGCATCCCAGACTCACCGCCGACAATCTCTACTCTTTGATTTCATCGGTATGACGGCGGCGTCATTGGTCCTGCATAAAATGAAAAAAATAAGGTAGTATAATGATATAAGTAGCACAACTGAAATCTACACAAATGAAGTGATCGACAAACCTCCATCGTCTGATTCGTCGGATGATATAACGATGGGGACATGTCGGGGAGGGAGGCCAGATGAGGAGTTGGGGTGGTGTGAAGAGGATGTCATTTCGTTGAAGGGTTATTGGAGAGGTTGTTAAATGGAAATGGGGAGTTAACTTCACCAATTTGTGGGGAGTATGGATGGTGAATGGCTATCATATAAGTGGGGTGTGTGGGAAATAACAACATTGTTCAGCATGTGACCGTTGAGGAAGGAAAAAAAGAAACAAAAAGCAAATGGAATTGAATGGCAATGTTTTGTTGTTGTCTACAATGAACATGGCAGTGGTCTTATCTATACATGACACGTATCAATTCTGACATGACAAACGATAAAGTGGGTTTACTTCTTGTTGTTAGACGCTACATGACACCCCTTTAA
This sequence comes from Persicaria tinctoria, assembly GCA_037127255.1. NCBI lineage: Eukaryota > Viridiplantae > Streptophyta > Magnoliopsida > Caryophyllales > Polygonaceae > Persicaria > Persicaria tinctoria. The sequence goes on along the minus strand of JBANSL010000016.1, from coordinate 27,992,017 downwards.
AACAACTAGCCGGTTAATTAATACCGACTGGATAACAAACAGTTTTCCACCATACACCTTTAGCAGTGGTTTTAGTAAAATTTTGACCTTTGTATAAAATTTGGTTTCCCACTCACCATTAATACTAAAAAAATGCAAAACCATAGAGAGAGGAGTATACCCATATTAATTTACAACCACGAAATACATTTTAAAACAATATATTATGTTGAAAGAAATGAATAAAATTTTGACCCAACAATAACTTCAGAGAGACCAGGGGGAATCTCGCAGAGGGTAGGTAAAGACGTTTGATAAGAGAGAGAGAGAGAGAGAGAGAGAGAGAGAGAGAGAGAGAGAGAGAGAGAGATGGCGGGACAAAGAGAAGGCGGGAGTGAGATTAAATCTCCCGCCCTGTCATTTACCCCTTAAGAGAATAAGAGGGAGAGGAGGGAGGAGGGGGAGTCCATAAACCCATTCACGCGCTTGACACCTACTGGGATTAAATGGACAGACACCGACTTCTTGGCGGAAATGAGTAAGTCATCCTTCCATTTAGGTTATGCGATACGTCTCTCCTCACAATATGTTCTTCTCCCTGTAAAACTGAATGTCCCCCCCCCCCCCCACTAACTAATGGAACATGGGAGAAATTGTCCGTGTGTATCACTGTATTGTTTGGCGGATGATGGGATTGTGAAGAGGGCATTTGGGTCGTGAAGTCGTCGAGGAGTCAAAAGGCCGTACTGGTAGACGAAAGTATTGACTACGTCTCGCTGAAGAAACAACTGATGGCCAAGTTTAATGTAGATGGGAGGAGGCATGATGTTGAGCTCACATATGTAAAGCCGAAGAAGGAAGGGTGCAGACCTTTTTCCATTGGGGATGATGAAGACTTGCAGGCCTACAAGTTCGTTAACGGTCTTTCCGGTGAACGATTCTGGCCTATCGACCTCCATGTCTCCCTGGTACGCAAGATTGGCGGCGATTTCACCACTACGGAAGGATCCACAACGGCCCATCCACTCGGGGGTGGGCCACACTGGACCCAAGAAGATCACCCACAGTTACAAACTAAAACCCTCTTGGCAGGGGATGAAGAATTGGAAGTTGTGGTAGAACAAGGTGTCGATCGAGAAGGAGGAGGTGTCCAGTTCGAAACTAAGAGTGTCCAGTTAGAAAGCTCACTTGTCCAGTTAGATAATCAACGTGTTCAGTTAGAACCAAGTGATGCATTGTACAACGCAGTTGCTTATGACTGTGGGAAGCAGGTCATTTCTGTGAGCAGAGACGTCGAGTATGTAGTCAGCCCGTGGGATCACGACGCGGAGCGAGCGGTAAGGGAAGTAGAGGAAGCATACCAACGCGGAAAAGGGAAGACCAGAGTCCGGAGCGTTTCCGACGACTGTGAAACTTGAACCAATAGAGTGGGCGCGTCCCGCTTATGGGAAATTTAAATTGCAGAAGCGCCGCCGCACGTAGCGGGGGCATAGGAACTTCCATCTGCGGGGCCTTTCGGAATGAAGTAGATAGTACGCCCATTTTGGTTAGACGCATTTCACAAAGAATTATGTTGCCTTTCTGCAACTTCGTATGGGGGGTTTTGTTCTAGTTTGTTCTAGTTCTAGTTAGTTCTATTATGTTAACGGAATGACATATGACATTACCCCCTTTTGACATGACACTATCGGATTTTTGCATGACATTAGTTTCATATTCACATGACAGTAGCTTCATATTGACATGACATGTATCTCGATTGACATGTCATAATTAAAAACCAACGAATACAACAATCCAGCAATAAGTACATATCCAAATGTCTAAAACCAACAAACATAAGTGCATATCCAAATGTCTAAACCAACTAACAAGTCTACACAAACCAACAATGTATATAAAAACCAATGGGGGAGTTTTTTTAAGGATCGGATGGGGTTGTAAGACGTCCGTGAAACATGGCAACACAAAGGGATTGGCGGTACGCCGCAATGAATGAATCGTCCAGGCCACGGAACTTGGTGTCGCCGGTCGCGAGGAGCTGCAGGAAACGGATGGCATATGGACCGCAGTCGCCCCTACATCAAAATAACGAAAATTGCTCACACAACCTGTGCCAGTGTTTTCTAAATGAAGAGGCGATAATGACTTACGATTGTTTGTTTTGGGGAATCCCCTTCACCCTTTTGTACGCCAAGGGTTTCGGGACTTTGCCGACCCATTTGACTCGAAGTTCATGGTGGCCGTTCATCAAAATGGGGAGGAGGTGGGTCACCGGATTCAGGAGGCCCGACATATGGCGCTCAGCGACGGGGCTTGTGTCGGGATCGTACACGTCCAATGTCCACTCCGCGAAGTTGATGTCAAGGGCCACCTAGTGCTCGTTCTTCAGATTCCAAGGTGCCAACATGCGGTCGACATCGGCCTAACCCGTCGGAAACATCTCCGGTAACTTGCCGTCGAAGTATTGGGTCACCGTGTCGCCTCCTTCACCACCTCAAGGTCCCCCTTCGCGTCCGCCAGTTTCTTCTGCAGGAGATACCCCCAGAAAAAATCCAGAACGACGACCCCTTCGTACTTGTCACCGGCGTTGATGTCCTTCCGCAGTAGGGCGCAAGCTTGCTCAATATGCTGGACGCAAGGAAAAATCATTATTTTGGAAGACCATATGAGGAAAAAGGTGATGACTCGAACCACAATGTGGGAACGTAAATAACCTCGGATGACACCCAGTTGGTCGGTGATTGAACTGTCCCAAAGAACTGCTTCGCCAGTAGGGTGCCTTCCACCGACCAGACGGGGTCACTTCCGTCCTTCATCCACGCAGCGAACGCATCAGCATCTGCCCTGGTCGCCATGCCTAGCTCGACGGCATCCATTGGCTTCTTGCCCACACGCGGCTTCTTCGCTGGCTGCGTTTCCTCCGCATGAGACAACGTATCAGGATGTTGACGGGTGCTTCTTCTCGGCCGTATGAGGGGCACCTCAGCCTCAGCCTCAACATCAGAACCGGGTGCCACCAACTCCTCCTGCAACTTGAAGCCCATTGCGTTTGACATGACGGTAAACACAAATAACATGACATCAGTTATATATTCACATGACAGTTTCATGCGCAAACCTTGTCCTTGTCCTTCAACTTGTCCTCCTTCAACTTGGCCTTGGCCTTCAACTTGTCCTCCTTTCTCTTGTCCTTGCCCTCGTCCTTGTCCTTGTCCTTGTCCTTGCTCTTATCCTTGTCCTTCCCTGATCCCTGAACCTCAGCACATGACCTCTGCGTAAATTAACATGACATCTATTATGAAAAACATGACATCCATATGAATTGACATGACGATTATGATCTGATACCGGGAGAACCTTACCTCCTTTCCCAGCACTTCATTTTCCTTGTCCACCTCCTCCTTGCCGTTATCCTTGTCCTTCACTGATCCCTGAACCTAAGCACATGACCTCTTATTAACATGACATATACTGGAATTGGCATGACATGTATTGATACTAACAGGACATACATTACTAAAAACATGACATTAACAGGAAATGACATGACGATTCTGATCTAATACCAGGAGAACCTTACCTCTTTTCCCAGAACTTTCTCTCGCTCCTCCGACTCCCTAGTCCCTTTTCACTGCAGTTCCCTCCTCATGTTTTCAATCGCCTCCTCAAGCGTCGCCATCTTCGAGCTTACCGCCGCGGATATACTCCTCAGCATGTCGTCCATCTTTGCCACTAACCGTGACTCTATCTCTAATAGGGTAGCTTGTGTCTGCGTGCCCTCCCCTAATTCTTGCGTTGACCCACTTGCTCCCTTTGGTTGTTTCTTTGCCGGGGGTTTGACATTTGCTGATAAGAACGCCCGGACTATGTCATCGAAGAAGTTGTCCCGCTTGTCGTGAGTGTTTCGGGCATCACGGTGTAAACCGGTTGCTCTCTTCACATCATCGGGGAGCAGAAGAGGCCTCACGGCTGCAGTGCCATTGAAGTGCCCGTGCTTCTTCGCCTCTTGCAGTCGGGTTTCGATTGAGGCATACTCGAGGTTCAGGTCTCTAAACTCGTATCGCAGACACCTAGGGTTCAACTTCTCGTCTATGACATTCGCGAATTGGTCGGCCATTGGAGTGAGGGCTTCGTACACCCATAGCTGCAATTACATATTGTCCAGTAAATAATCAATTCCTGTCCAGTCAATTAATATTAGACGCCTAGTAAACGAGTATACAGTGTCCAGTCATATCTGTGTACGAACCTGGAAGGCGAGAGGGAAACCCAGCAGGCAATAGGCCGGACGTGCATTGGAGCTGCCCTCATCCCGCTGGAGCTTCCTCTCGATTGCACGGTTCAGGAACTCATTCGTTCGCTCGTAGCAAAGTCGACCCCACGGAAACGCCAGGAACTTGTCAATGTCGCCGACAAGTTCGACCACCTACCCATGAATGTAGTTTTTGGGTTCCTTCCCGAACAATACTCCCTCGACCAACATCAACAGGACAAATTTCAACTTTTTGGTTAACGATTTCTCAGATGCCATCGCCACACGAAACTGTACCTCGAACTCAGACATCCTCATCTTTGAAACTCCAAAGAAATCATACACTGCCTTCTCGAACCCGTCGTCGTCCTCGGGCTCTTCGCCATAGCCACAGTTGAGACCGGTGACAATGGCGAACTCAGCTATTGAGAACCCGACGACCGCTTCATGGATCTTGTACCATGTTTCATTCTCCTTCTTCGACTTCAATTGTCGTTGGAGAACATAGTGTACAAGCTGTCCCGAGAACTGGACCCTTGTGCCCAGTCTTGCAATGCCCCCCAACGGGCTGTCGGTCAAGCGCTTCCAATGGGACTCGCTCAACCGGTTGTCAATGTTAACCAGGAGCGCCATCCGGGAGTGTTGGTTAATTTTTGCTTTGAAGTGTCTTTCTTCCTCTACGGCGTACACAGCCTGCACATACTTCAACATGTCAGCCACACTACAGCACAACAATCACAACATACATTACTCGAACGAAAGTCATATTACCGCGCCGGATGTTTGAGCTGTACGGTATACAATCTTCTCCACACTTCGCTGCGATATTTTTAATATTCACCAGATATCCTGCATAGTGGAAGACCCAAATTCAGTATTCTACACATCAATTCTTCTCCCACAACCCACGGTTCCCTTCATATCAATATCAAATGTAACATGACGCAAACACATTTACACATGACACACACACATATACACATGACACATGGTTGTGAAAACATGACAGCATACTTATTCAATCTGTCCATCTCCATTTGCACACAAGTCGTCCTATTCCAGATAATGTCGATTCCACATAAACTTTTCACCCTTTCTAAAATTTTCCCTAACCCTAATGCGCCGCATTTCATCCAATTTCCCCCAAACCTGAACGCATCTACAGTCATAAGCCCCATTTCGCCCAATTCCCCCCTAAACTGAACGGATCTACACTCCCCTTCTCCTGATAAGTTGGATTCAACAACACAGTTTCCCAATTTCCCCATTCCCAAAAATCCCCTTCTCTCCCAGACGTGCAAACCCCAATACCCAAACTTTCCACCAATTGTTTTTAACTTGACGCCGGTTACTTCCTACATGGCAGGGCGATATTGCGTACTGTCAACCCATTCGACCCCTTCTTCCCATTTTCACACAATCCAAACCAGTTTTGGTTCTTCAAATCGGTTCCTCCCCTACGAATCGAAGCAAAACGTATTTAATCGGCATTGTGAGGGTTTACTTACTTCAAAGTCGGCATCTTCGTCTCCTCTTCTGCACTGTCGTCCTCTTCTTCGCCTTTGCTTCTTCTTTTCCTCTCTCGCTCTGTCGTCTCCTTCCTCTTCTTCTTCCTTCTCTTCTTGTTTTCCTCAGACTTGCATGTGGAACTGCTGCTCTCTCTCTCTCTCTTTCTCTTTTGTAAGCCGTGAGAGGCTGTTGGGGGTCGTCAGTTTTCAATTCAAACTGCTTCCTCTCTCACTCATCAACTCTCTCTCTCCACAATAACTTCCCTCACTTCCACTCTCTCTCCACAATAACTTCCCCTTGCCTCTCTCTCTCCACCCCGCTTCCTCTCTCTCTCCTCCTTTACCTTCTCTCTCCTCTGTCCCGGTTAATTCCAACCGGCAAATATGCAATTTTTTGGTGTGGGGGGTGGGAGGGGGGTTAACCTTTGCAAATGTTGTGGATAGTGGGTTAGTCTAACAAACTATTTCGGGGCAAGGGTTATATACTTTAATTCCCTCTTTGTTTTAATTGTTTGTTAAATTAAAACTTATCTAATTTAGTTGAGATCTTGGTTTTTATAATTGATGATTTGGATCCCCTAAAATCCCTCATCCGGCGTAGGTTTGTTTTTATTTTGAAGATTACTTTATTTACTTTAATTTTTTGTTAATTTTTAACCGTTTTGTTTTAATTGTTTGTTAAATTAAAGCTTTTAGCGACTTCTCGTTTAATGTAGGAATTTTTAGTTTAGTAATTAATTAATTAATTAATTTCACAAATCTAATTAGAATATTAGTTATTAAAGATAACAATTAGTAAAAAATCCACTTATTGCAATATTAAGGATAACAACTCCTAACAAATTGAGATATACACAAATTCAAGCCTATCTGATTGCAAAATATTTTTAATCTACTTAATTAATTAATTAACAAGCTACTATAGATGTTATTGAAAATGATGGGTGAGATATTAATAACGGCATATGAATATGGACAAGATCCAATTAGTAACAGCATACCCGTATATATCTAATGGGCGAGATCCAATTAGTAACGAAATATATATCTAATGGACGAGATCAAATTGCAAATGATTTTTACGCCGTATCTAATTAACTAACTAACCAAATCCAATTAATTACCTATTTTATTTTTTTATTCTATTGGAATTTCTTATCTATATATTGACTTGGTGGTATGCCATATAAATTGTTTCAACCGAGTTAGATCAGATCGCCCATGACGGCCACAGAGAAGAACAATAGAAATGTTCAAAAGAGAGGTACGTTAGTTCAACCGAGTTAGATCAGATCGCCCATGACGTCCATAGAGAAGAATAATAGGAAGGTTGAAAAGAGAGGTACATTAGATATTTAATTTTTTGCCTGTGTTTTTCACATATGATCTTTTTGTTACCGGACATTACAATGATTCGTCTTTTTATTTTATTTTTTGTAGCTGATGAAAACATTGATGATAGCAACCGAAAATTCCATTACTTGGATGAGTTACTACCACAAAACCTAAACATTACACTAATCCGATGGAATATTATTATTCGTGTATTAAGAATATCAAGATCAATAAATTACAATGATATTCCTGAACAAGTTAATTCGATTGACATAATTTTAATAGATGAAAAGGTAATTGTGTTTGATTAGTTTATTTACACTATAATTTTTTTTGCACGCGTTTACATTTGAATTTACAACTTATGTGCAGGGATTCGAAATACAAGTTTCCTTACAAAGAACTATTTTAACAAAGTCGAGCACATGAAAGAAGGGCTTACATATTCCATCAAAGATTTTGGAGTCTACGAATATAACATTAGGGAGGTACAATGCAGTCTATTCGATCACATTGTATTTTACTATTCAACAATGCTTCTATCACTCAGCTTGGCCAACCATCTATTCTGATTCACGGATTTCAATTTGTCGAGTTCGATTCGATTTCGAGTCCAAATATCGATCATACTCATATGATCGGTAAGTAATTTAATTAATTAATTAATTTATTATTATTATTATTATTATTATTATTATTATTTAATTTTACTGTTTATGTAGCCTTTACTTTAATTTTCAATAATAACTATTACTTTTAATTTTAATGTAGGCTTGTGAAGGATCATGGATCAACCAATCAAAAGGCGTATCAATCGAAAGTCTTTTTTCACGATGGGGATAAAGACATTGTTCTTCGGGGGAACGACCAATCGAAAATAAAGAAAGGCAGAAGGCTCTGCGGCTTCCAATGCTATAATTTTCTTGCTATATCACAAATGCTTTGTCCACTTAACTGGATCATTTTTTTTTTACTTTTAAACATAAATTTCTTTAGGTCGTATTATTTTATATTAAAATTTCGGAATTAGGTACGATTAGTGTCATTATTGGCTATCAGTTTATAGTATAATCTATATTTTTAAATAAATTATTATAGTTTAGGGCAAAAGAGGGGAGAATATGAGATTGTATTCAATTGAATTCTCTTGGTGTCACCACCGGTACAATATATAGCGATAAACTCCTTAGGCTCTAAGTAATAGTAAATCTATCTATAGACAAAGTTCTATCTAAGTAAAGTGTATATTTTGTACATCCACATAATAATAATAATAATAATAATAATAATAATAATAATAATAATAATAATAATAATATTATAACACTCCCCCTTGGATGTACATTCTTTGTTCCTCCAGCTGCCTCGTTAAAAACCTAGCTAGGAAAACCCAATGGGACAAAACCATAGCTTAGGGAAAAAGAGTGCAGCCTTCCACGTAGGCTCTTGTTGTACTGCCTCGTTAAAAACCTTGTCAGGAAAACCCAGTGGGACAAAACCTGATCGAAGGAAAAAAGAGTGCAGTGCGTGTATGCTCCCCCTGAATTCAACATCCTTCTCGAAGTCTTCTCATTTTCCTTAATGCCGCCGTCTTCATGAGATTATGGTCGAATCTCAATATTGTCTTTGATGTGTATAAGCTGGAATGCCTTCGTGATTGACTTTGACACGCCTGACTTCCATGGATTGGTGTTGAGCTGCTTTGGATGCACAAGCAGAAGGTACTTCAGGACCTAGTGTGCTTTTCATTGTTGACTTGGGAGATCTGATGCATTAAATGGTGCTTAAGCTGCCTCGTTAAAAACCTTACTTTGGAAAAAACCCAGTGGGATAAAAACCAAGATTAAGGAAAAGAGTACAATTTTGTATGGTACTTCGGGACCTAATAAAATATCACCACTTTCACAATTATAGGTAATTAAGGTACTCTAATAAGACTCTTCAATCAACTGTACATGACACGACTTTGATAATAATGCTTCAAGCATTTTCAATCGATCCTTTCCATTTATATGGGTATGCACTTACAACGTTCGTCATTTACATTTGGAGCCAAAATTATATTCACTTCTGGTGAATACATTCTAATGTAACCTTTAATAGGCCTTTGTCCAATCAATTTGGCTTTATATTTTCCTTTGTACAAACACCCACTTAAAACCAATTGATACTACACTTTTCAATGCTGGAGCTACAGGTCCAAAAACTTCATGCTTAAATAATCCATCTTTGCATGAATTATTTCTTTCTAGAATTTGGGATATACCATGTATCCTTGTGAGGGGAGTTGCCTCGTTAAAAACCTTTCTTTGGAAAAACCCAAATGGGACAAAAACCAAAGTTAAGGAAAAGAGTACAACTTTTCTCCTCCTCAATTTAACATATAAATCATCAATTTTATAAAGATATGGTACTCCTGGACCTAATATCCTTTCACAATCTAATGAATTGTTCAATAAACCAATCGCATTACGCTCTTAGCATTTTGTAAGCTCTAATTATTCTTATCAAGCACTTCAAGTGCAAACTTAGATATGTGTCATCAACGATAATCAATGATCTGGTCATTTCAAGACAACTCATAATCAATTCTAACACTGACAACATTCATAAAATCTCTCCAGGAGTTTTATACTAGTGGACATATCACCATTGTTTGAAGTTACTACTAGAACTTCGATTTGAATCATGCTATCTTTTGCATTTACTAATGCCTTTACTAGCTTGTTTGCTATATAGTTCATTGAACTTTCGGTTCACTTCTCTTCCATGCAACATATTACTTCTTGATCTCCTTTTCCTCTCCCCCTAAATACCGAGTATTTTATCATCTGTGATAAACTCTAGGTATTTGATCATCTATGGAAACCCAATCCTCCATATACATCATCTTTCTTGCTTTACAACAACTTAGTGTAATCTGGGGAGATTTTGGTGTCTATACTGAACATGTAAATATCAAACTCTCTACTGGAGATAAATTACAAGAAGGAGAATTTCTTCTATTGTTGACCAAAATTGAATCAAGCTCTTGATATTCATGTCTGCTTATTAACTATTATTGATGACTCTACTGGGTCATTCCATGCGTTAGTAATATCCTAAATGATAATCTCATAAGTAACGACTTCACTTGGTCGATTTAATCGCCAGCTTCTCAATGCTCAACATATCAATTTCATTGATAACATTTCCATATCACATCCATATTGCCAACATGGGTAATCTATTTATTATGTTGGATCCCTCTTTTGACATCCTCAGCTAGGGGAAAACCACTGCTTCTGGCAATTATTAGTCCTCCATTGACTTTTATGATCCCAATTTATCTATCATCACTCCTTCACTTAGAGTGTTTTGACGCTCTTCTAGAGCCTTTTTCTCATATGAGTTTATTGCTTGATTATATCAATAGGCCTTCGAGGACTAATTTTGATGCTCTTCTGGAGCTATGTATAAGGTTTAATTATGTCAAGTATAGACTTTATACATATACTCATTAGTAATTTTATCCCGAAAACTTCAAGTTTGTCATATCATCAGATACCAAGCTCTAATCCATTCCAACATTTTCATACGATGATCCATTCATATTTTGGGAGATTACAAATCCAAATTAGGCAAACCATCAACTTTGACTTGTTCTTCCACATTCTTGATGTGGGAGTCGACTCATACATGATTATCTATAATCATTTTCAAAATTATGACCAGTATCCTAACAACGGTCGCGCGCACCGTATCCTCTTTATGTCCTCTGCTAGAGGTAACAATATATATTGTATCTGGCAATGAAAGAGGTTGTTATGAACCATAGGTCATTTAGCTAGCTATTTATTTGAGTTCTACCATACCCAAGTAGATTAAGAACAAGATTCCAAAATAAAGAGTCTTCGGGCTCTCAAGAATAAATTTATTGATTTCACACAATTTAACAAGGATTTGCTTCAAACTCTTCTCCCAAATCATCATTTGTTGAATAAAATTGGCATTATCAACCCATAATTGTTTCTTCAAGAAACATTTCCAATGCATATTAATATACATAAAATGCAAATGCAAATCAAATAGATAAATAAAATAAAGATTCCATGTACCTTAAAATAGCCAAATTGAACTAATAACAAACAAAAACGACAAAGTTGGCAAAATCAAAGGTGTTGGATCATCTAGACACCATAAGACACTCCTTTAATTTATCCATTTCATGAGTATCTTCTTTTTTTTATAAGTTTATCTACTTCAAGAGATAACTTTTATTTACACGAACAATATATATAATTCTTTTCAATATAAAACCGCATATGTTTATGGCATACAAACTCTTAACAAAGTAGTTTCTTCTGGAAACAGTTTGAGTTTCGAATTATAAAAGTAAATTGAGACATATACACCTCACAAGTGAATAACAAAACTAATCTCAATAAAAATAAATATACCAAACATAATTAAAATCCATTTGGCCACTTCTGGTGGATATCAATTCAGATATTTATCACTTGTTTCAAAAACAATATCATTCACAAATAGTATAGGTTCAATAACTATCTAAAATTTCAATTTCAATAATTTCATCGATCACCATCTATGAAAAGTCTTTTCTTATTTTCATGCAATTACTATCGGGATATAATACAAATCAACTTCAAGATACATAAATAATGTCAACTTCTGGTGACCAGGAAACAAACAAGTTTAACCACTTCAGGAGTTTATATTTCACCTTCTATGAAATAAATCATATATGAAATAATTTGCAAGTACAAGATGGAATCAACAATATCATCAAGATGAGGCTAATATTTAATCGATGCATGATGACGTTATTTATTCATCAACTTAGATACCATTTATCATGTATCCGTTCAATATATGGTCAATTTAACCAATAGTCATATCTATATGCATCGTCAACCCCCATTCGTACATGATTTACCAATGCTCTAAATTCTCATATATCAAAGTATATTAGCACTGTTGCATGATTTATGATATAAAATCTACATGTGCAATTAATAACGTCATATTGCAATTAGCAGCTAAATGATAATCCATATTTAATGTACGAGATGAACTCATAACACACATATATAATCATTCATGATCAAGAGGCACAAAAATCATAATTCAAATATATGATGTTTAGGCTTATTCAAATATATGATGTTTAGGCTTACCTGACCGCAAGCTCGATTGCATATACCAATATTGAAAAATCAGTCCAGCTCCATCACGAGCCTTAAAGTCGAGCCTAACCCATATAGACTCACTACCAAGTAGAGTTCAATCTTCTAGGATTCGCCTCCTTTTACCATGATATCCTAGTGTGGATCCGTGCATAAACCACTCACATGACACCATCCATCACCACATCAAAATATTAATAAATTATAATCATGGTTTATTTAAAACATATATCATATAACATAATTCTATCAATCCTTATGTATAAGGTCTTAAACCTTTTGAAATTCTAATTAATCAAGCAAGGAAAGTCAACGTACCTCTTCTGTGAGCAACACGTAGATAATCATACTCCGAAACAGATTTACAATTTCATCAAAATGTCTTATTTTGATTAACTTTCCAATTGGCGATAATCTATTTTATTCACTATCTACTTCGAGAGATGTGACTTTTCATCTACTTCAGGAGATGATGATAAAAATATAATATACAAACAAACAAACAAAATAATAATCATTGATCATCGCTACATTGATGATATTTTTTGTCTCATCACTACGGGGATGAATTTTATCGATCACGTTCAGTGATTTGTAATATCAATTTCTTTACTTTCATCCACTTCGAGGGATGAAATATTTTCTACTTTGGGAGACCAATTAAATTATTTATTAACAAAATAATAAATTAGAAAAATCAAATTTCAATTACCTCCACTTACCTCCACGACGGCGCACTTCGGGATTGATTTCGGGATTGATATAATTTTTGCATACATCCTCTTCGGGGGATGTGTTTATCTATTTTACGATCTAAATCTCATCACTTCAGGGATGGAGAAGTGAACTTTAAGGGACAAAATTTCCAACCCTGGAAGTTTGGTTTTTTTTCTGTAATTACCAGAAAACGTGGGCCATTCTCGCAATTTCTAAATACACTGGGCAGGTTTCGCAATTGTTCTAAATTTTGGAACAATTCATCCGATTTCATCGTCTTCTTCGCTGAAAGTAAGACGTGAACAGCGGCGGCGAAGCTCTCCGATTACGCGGGCGGCGGTGGCCGGTGAGGACAAAGATGCCAGCGCCAACGACGGCACCGACGCCGAACCACACAAGATCCCACCATGACACGATTCCTGGCCCGATCGACGGTGATCCCAATCTAGGGCTCTCCGAACGAAACGGCGTCGTTTTCGGGATCGAGGCGATCGCGACCATGACACGATTCTTGGCCCGATCGACGGTGATCCCAATCGAGGCGTTCCCGGCCAAGTTAGCGTCTTTAAAGGCCTCAATTTCTTCCAGTACCCCCTCGCCGTCGTGATTGGCGGGGACTCGGATCTGGCCCCGTCTTCAAAGATCTGCGGAGGAGGAACCGCAATTGGGGGCTTGGGTTTATGATGCAACCAAAGTGACCAGTTTTCCAGGCCTGTCCGTGCTTGGAAGTTGGAACTGCCACCAATCCTGGCAATACTAACAAAATCCTTGTTGGTGAAAGCGGCGTCGTTGAAAGCGAGCAAAGCCGGACCTTGCCACTGAGAGGATGAAGCAATCGATAAGCAATCGATACATGAAGCAATCGAGATAAGCAAGTGCGAAATAAAATAAATTATAATCGATCAAAACTTATCTTTAAAATTGACAAAAAGCTTGAGAATAAGCTACGATCTTGAAACCCTTCTAATATGAGCAAACTCGTGCTGATAACGTATTATAGTTTAGGGTAAAAGAGGGGAGAATATGAGATTGTATTCAATTGAATTCTCTTGGTGTCACCACCGGTACAATATATAGCGATAAATTCCTTAGGCTCTAAGTAATAGTAAATCTATCTATAGACAAAGTTCTATCTAAGTAAAGTGTATATTTTATACATCCACATAATAATAATAATAATAATATAACATAAATTAAGTTATGATGCGTTTCTTACTATAGTCTATACTTATCTCTTACCTAAATAAGTACACATAAATAAATAACATCAAAACTAATTATACTAATATATATCTATAAATATTATTTCCTATTATAAGCTTCTCTTGCTATATTGTTAAGGAAACTCTAAAAATACGATCAATTTTAACATTGTATGAATATTATGAGATTAAATTGACGGAGATTTCCTTATATATAAATTGAAACTCAAGAAAAAGGGATGAAGATATGGATTTTTTTTAATTTGTGTATAGTTCATGTTTTATTAAATCATGTATGTATAGTTAAGTTTGATTGAATTTATACAGTTTGCGAAGGAAAATAATGTATTATCTCATGTAAATTATTAAAGAAACCGCATTGTCAAGGTAATTCATAAGCATATTGGCATGTGATGTATCGGCCCAACGCAGGAACACATTCAAGCGTTATTTATAACTTTTAACCAAGTCACTTGAAATATAAGTGCCCGAGTACACAACGTAGTACTCATTTTTCCATTACACAGATTAAGGAAATAGTACGTCAAACAATCTACTTGAAGTTACTCATCTAACTGAATGTGAAAGGAATGAATGAGAATGTACACGTACTTAAAAAAAAGGCACACTTTGACAATTATAGAAATTGGTTCGTTATCTAATTGAAGATATATGTGAAAGAAATGAATGACAACGCACACACAAAAAAAAAACACACACTTAATAAATATTAATTAATTAAATATAAAGTATTCCAAGATAAAGATTAATTATATGACTAACCTCATATTGTTATGATAACTAGTTATTGTAGTGGATGTTTCACCTCCTACAACTCCTACCATTATAGCCTTATTTACTTAGCTCTTCCTACATTGCCTATATAAGGCCTTTGTATGTTCACTTGAGAATACATAAGCATTGAGTTGATCTTCTTTTCCATTGTTCTTATTTCACGTTATCAGCACGATCGACTCGAATGGATCTACCAAGTGGAAAATTCAATGGAGGGGAGCTTTGTCTCACAGATAGTGCCACAACCCATACTATTTTGAAAAACCCAAAGTTTTTCTTAAACCTGCAAATGGCAAAAACCAGTGTGAATACAATATCTGGCACAAGCAATCTCATAGAAGGTTCCGGTAGAGCCTCCATCTTGTTACCCGAAGGAACAAGAATTGACGTCAAAGATGCTTTGTATTCAAGCAACTCGCAACGGAATTTGTTGAGTTTCAAAGATATTAGACTAAATGGTTATCATATGGAAACCATGAATGAGGATGATATTGAATATCTATTTCTTACATCTTTTGAGACGGGTCAGAAGACAGTCTTAGAAAAGATGAGAACATTAACACCTGGTTTATATGGCACAATTATATACCCCATTGAGAGTTACAATGTCACAAACCAGAAGTTCGTGGACAATGCAAAATTTTCTTTGTGGCATGACAGACTCGGTCACCCAGGTGATACAATGATGCGCAGGATCATTGAGAATTCACATGGACACCCAATAAAGGACTTGAAGTTCGTATCAAGGGGTGACTTGACATGTACGGCTTGTTCTCTTGGCAAATTAATAACAAGGCCGTCAATTACAAAGGTAAACGCAGAATCTCCTATGTTCCTTGACCGAATTCAAGGTGACATATGCGGACCAATCACACCGCCATGTGGACCATTTAGATATTTTATGGTGTTGATAGATGCTTCAACACGATGGTCACATGTAAGCCTGCTGTCAACACGGAATGTTGCATTTGCAAGGTTATTGGCCCAGATTGTTAAATTAAGGGCTCACTTTCCTGATTATTCAATTAAAAGAATCAGGTTAGACAATGCGGGGGAATTTACGTCAAAGTCTTTTAATGACTATTGTCAATCAATTGGTATCGTGGTTGAGCACCCAGTGGCTCATGTTCATACCCAAAACGGCCTAGCAGAGTCGTTAATCAAGCGGTTACAGATAATAGCCAGACCAATGCTAATGAAGACTAGATTACCTTCATCAGCTTGGGGTCATGCAATTTTGCATGCTGCATCTTTGATTCGTCTTCGACCAACCGCCGATAAAAGGTTCTCCCCATTACAACTTATCTCCGGAAGAGAGCCCGATATTTCTTATTTGAAAATCTTTGGGTGCGCGGTGTATGTCCCTATTCCTCCCCCTCAACGAACTAAAATGGGACCACAAAGAAGGTTGGGAATATACATGGGTTTTGAATCCCCATCAATTATTAAATACCTCGAGCCTATGACCGGTGATCTATTTACAGCTCGGTATTTAGATTGTCACTTTGATGAGACAAAATTTCCAACTCTAGGGGGAGAAGATAAGGAGATAATTAAGAAAGAGATTACGTGGAATTCCACTTCTCTATCATTTCTAGATCCAAGGACAAATGAAAGTGAACTTGAAGTTCAACGGATCATACATTTGCAAAGTGTTGCAAATAGATTACCAGATGCGTTTACAGATGCCAAGAAGGTGACAATGTCACATATACCAGCTGAAAATGCACCAGCTCGATTGGAGATTCCGGTAGTAACTCCAAACCAACAAATTGCAAGTGATTCTCAAGTACGCCGGAAGCGTGGGAGACCACTAGGCTCTAAGGATACAATTCCCCGGAAGAGGAAAGAAACAATAATAACACATAAAGATGTTGATCGAGATGTGCCAATCACTAACATCCATGAAGATATAATCCCAGAAGAGATATTATCTAAGGAGCTCGAAAGCAAAGAAAAAGATGTCGAGGACAATTTTGAGATGTCAATTAACTATGCAACCACCGGCTTGGGGTGGCATCGAAATGACATAGTCCTAGATGACATATTTGCTTATACAGTGGCAATAGAAGTCATGGATGAAGATGACAATGATCCTCAAACGATGATGGAATGTCAAAATCGAAATGATTGGGAGAGTTGGAAAGGTGCAATCAAAGTAGAGCTGGATTCATTAAACAAACACGGTGTTTTTGGACCAGTAGCTCCAACACCAAAAGGTGTAAAACCAGTCGGCTTTAAATGGGTGTTCGTACGAAAACGCAATGAGCGTAATGAAGTAGTAAGGTATAAAGCCAGACTTGTAGCACAAGGTTTTTCACAAAAGCCAGGAGTGGATTATATAGAGACGTATTCACCTGTAGTGGATGCAACAACACTCCGATTCCTAGTTGGCTTGGCGGTTGTTCACCAACTCCAAATGCAACTTATGGATGTAGTAACTGCTTACCTTTATGGATCATTAGATACAGATATATACATGAAAATCCCCGAAGGATTAGAAATGCCTGAAGCATTAAGATCAAAACCTCGTCACACGTACTCCATCAAGTTGAAGAGATCTTTATATGGGTTAAAGCAATCAGGTCGCATGTGGTATAACCGTCTTAGTGAGTTCCTACTAAGACATGGCTTTATAAATAATCAACTAAGCCCTTGTGTCTTTATAAAGAGGACAAAGTCGGGTTATGTAATTATAGCAGTTTATGTTGATGACCTAAACATTATCGGGACTCCAGAAGAGATTCAACAAACAGCTAATTACATGAAAAGGGAATTTGAAATGAAAGACCTCGGAGCAACCAAGTATTGCCTCGGCCTGCAGTTCGAGCATACAAGAGATGGAATTTTCATTCATCAGTCAACTTATGTTGAAAAAGTCCTAAAACGCTTTAACATGGACAAAGCATCTCCATTGAGTACACCTATGGTTGTACGATCACTTGATGTTGACAAGGACCCCTTTCGTCCTCGAGTTAACAATGAAGAGATATTAGGTCCTGAAGTACCATATCTCAGTGCAGTTGGTGCGCTTATGTATCTTGCTACGAATACCCGGCCGGATATAGCTTTTGCAGTTAATCTGCTAGCAAGATATAGCTCAACACCAACAAAGAGACATTGGAATGGTGTCAAGCACATTCTGCGTTATTTACGTGGAACTAGTGAGATGGGGTTGTATTTTGAAAGATCCAAAGGAGACCAGGGTGCAGAATTAGTTGGCTATTCTGATGCAGGTTATTTGTCTGACCCGCACAGGGCTATCTCACAAACAGGGTACTTATTCATGTATGGTGGGACTGCTATATCATGGCGTTCAACAAAGCAGTCACTTGTAGCCACATCATCAAATCACGCAGAGCTTATCGCATTATATGAAGCTGGAAGAGAAAGTGTGTGGCTCAGATCCCTTGTCCAACATGTCCAAGAATCATGCGGGTTAGAGTCAGTTGCAAAACACCCGACAGTGTTGTATGAAGACAATGCAGCGTGCATCGCCCAAATCAAAGAAGGGTACATTAAGGGTGATAAGACGAAGCATATATCCCCTAAATTATTCTCCACTCATGAACTCCAAGTTGAAGGCAAGATTGATGTCCGGAAGATTGCATCGAGTGAAAATCTAGCAGATTTGTTCACTAAAGCTTTGCCTACAACGACATTCAAGCGACTCGTACACGACATGGGGATGCGTTGTTTGAAGGATGTATGCAAAGTTGAGGGGGAGCGTAGTTTACACTAGTATTGTACTCTTTTTCCCTTGATCTTGGTTTTTGTCCCAAATGGGTTTTTCCAGGCAAGGTTTTTAACGAGGCAATACGTAGACTACGAGGTGCACATCCAAGGGGGAGTGTTATGATAACTAGTTATTGTAGTGGATGTTTCACCTCCTACAACTCCTACCATTATAGCCTTATTTACTTAGCTCTTCCTACATTGCCTATATAAGGCCTTTGTATGTTCACTTGAGAATACATAAGCATTGAGTTGATCTTCTTTTCCATTGTTCTTATTTCACATATCTAATTGTTTGGATTCTACCCTATTAATCCGGTGATATTGGCATATAACCAAATCCAATTAATCTAGAGAGATCTAATTAATTAATTAACTAATTAGAAAATCCAATTAAGTAATTAATTACCTTATGTATTAATTAACTACCATATCTTAGAGCACTTTTAACGGGGATGCTTAAGTGAAAAAAAAGTATAAAATAATGTGGGTGGAGGTAGTTCGGATGCTTGTGTGATGCTAAAATAGGATCGATGCTTATGGGTTGCATTAATGGTTGTGTCAGATGGAATTTATTTTTTCTGAAAATTAAAGTACAAAAACGACGCCGTTTCCGCTCGCAAAGGAGCAATGCACTGCGTTTCACAAGAGAGGAGCTGACGCAAGCCCAGGGACAGGTGGCGCATGGGCAGAGGGGCATGGACGAACGACTGTGATTTAATTGAATGAACGGTCGAGATGCAATCTGACCGATTTGAATTAAATTCAAATAATGCTAATTTCGGTATGTAAAATGTAAAAAAAAAAAATTAAAAATTACCATAATACTAGATTCATTTTTCTCTACACATAGACATCAAATTTGAATATGTTTCGACGTAATTTAAAAAAAATTATTTTGATATAATTATATTGTAATTTTGCTCGGTAAATTGGATCTTGGTCATTCGGTGTCCGATTGCTTATTATAATACCTTTCCGGATAGGGAATCGTGTCACGAATAAAACTCATGACTTTGCCGTGATCTACGGACTTTTTAAGCCATTTGGGGTTGTTTTAGAACTCAAATTAGGGTTTTACTATGTTCAAAACTCTGTGGCAATTTGCGAAACTTCATACCGAGTCCAATTAATTTATTTTTTTGGTCGTAACACACGTCATTGAATGTTTGGAGGATGTAAAAATGTGGTCAAGTCATTTTTGACATTCGTACGTTGTAATTTAGTTTATGTATTAGCTTTTGTGTAATTTTTTTTAATCAATGAATTTTCTATTTTATTTTAAATCTAAATTTTATAATTACATTTTAGTAATTAAATACTAATATAATATTATAATCATATTATAAACATGTTGGAAATAATTTTTATAGAAGGGTGTATTCGTAAATTGAATTGGTAAAAAAAGATGGATTGTAGGATGTTAGGGATGCTATTGTTAAACTGTAAAAAGTGAGAAAGGGATGCTATGCTGATGTGGCAGAGAGAGGTGAATAAAAAAATAGTAATTTTAGTATCTTGAATAGTAATTGATAAACATGGTCTTAGTGCAATCACTTAATTGGATTCTACCTTATCCAATTAACTAAACAAATCTAATTAATTAATTAATTAGAAAATCAAACTAACGAGATATCAATCTGATTATTCGATTCTACGTTGCAATCTCTTATCTATATATTAATTATTCAATACTAAATGAAATATGCATTTTTGCATTTTAAAATGAATTAGATCAGTATAAATGTTGAAGGATTTAATTTTATTTTAATATATGTCATGCATTCATATCCCCCAAGTATTGTAATTATCCTTATTATGTGAATCATTTGCAATGCAATTATGCAATCGTAATAAAACAAAAGGTACAACTTCTCAAACCACACACATCTTTTAGGAACATCAATGTATTTATTCCTTTATCTTGAATTGTTTTCCACCACTTATGTTTTTCCTCACATTTCTCCCACGTAGGTGATGATTTTCTAATCACGGGTGGTGAAGTAGATGTTCACCGCGAATTACAAGACATTATCAACATTGTTATTATATATTTATCATATTTACTGTTTTTTAAATTATTTCAATTGTTTCTCAAACATTTTGTCAATTTCAGTTTTTCCATATATTCTCTTATTCATGCATTTTGATTAAAGTCGTTATATTTTTTGGTATTATATTAATGGTTGTAATGCTTTAATTTTCTTATTATTTAACATTTGATTTTCGTTATCATTCAATATGATAGAAAATGCTCACTTTTTAACTGGCACATAATATTTATATTATTATTTTGTAAATAATTAATGATATTATATGCAATATATTTCGAAAGTATGGCCCGTGCACTACACGGGTACTTAACTAGTAAAAATATAAAAGAAAACAACACAAGATACTCATCTATGAATGAAGAGATTAAAACACACGAAGACGTTACACTCATAAACCATCGCAAGCTCGCCGACGCTAGGCTAAGCTCTAAAATGTTGCCCTAGAATCCTTGCTAACACCTTACCTAAAAGGGTTCGATCTTATATCATGTCTTTTGTGAGGGTCATGTGATGATCATACTTGATAGTTTCCTTCCAACATTTGCAATTGTACAACCCCTACTTGCCACCCCCAAGACCAAATTCTTACATCTACTCATCATCTACATACCAGAAATCCAAAGAACCCCTTTGCACGTGACTAAATCATATTGCCAACAATAACTTATCTTTAATACTCGCCACTCTAATATTGACATCTATAACTCTATAAGTAGATAAAAAAAAAAGATAACTTTTATTTTATTGTAATTTGTATTTTTTATTTCATTGCATTTTTTTTTAAATATACATTATTGCCTTCCATTTCCATTAGATGGTGATATAACTTGTATATTTTACGGTGTATTGTAATTTGTATTTGTTGAATATCGAAATTAGCCGAACAACTCCTATTTTCATCGTTTGCAAGACCCAACACAGATTGCTCCATTGGGTAGATGTTAGGCCCAAAAATGCCAACTCAGTCCAAGAACCAAGAATATCCTCAAATTTTTTCCATTGCTCATCCTCTAATAACTAATAAGGGATATGATATTTTTTTTTAAAAAAAAAACAAGGGTTATGATTTGATTTTTTTTTAAAGAAAAGACGACCTATGTTAAAATTGGGGAATAAATTGGAAAAAGTGAAATGAATTTTGTATAGAAAATGAAAGAAGGACAATAGTTATAATTTCAAATAATGAATCTTCATTTAAATATAAATTATAGCCACTTTGTTAACAATTAATTTTCATACCCAACAAAGAACGAGGAGTTTTAGAGCAAGTCCAACAGTTTTTCTAAAATAGAGAAAATGAGAGATTTTAGAGAGGGGGGGGATTATTTTTTTTCTTCCCAACAGCTTCTCCAAACTCATGTCTAAAATAGAGAAATAGATGGAGAGAGGAAAATTTGTAGGAAGAGAAGTTGATCTCTATAATTTAATGTTATTTTCTCCCTATATAGAATTTAATGACACAACCCCACATTTTCACCCATAATATAGGAAAAAAATATAATTTCATATTTATTAGTAATAAAAATATAATTATTTTTTAAAATTAATTAAAAAATTGATATGATTTGATATAATATATAAATTAATTATGTTAAATCAATATAGATAGATAAACAAAACATCATAATTCTATGTTAAATTTTATAAATAAAAAAGCATAATTAATTTCATCCAATTTAATTCTATAAAATTTCCACTTCAAAAAATATTCACTTGAACTCATAACTCATATTAAAATGATTTTATTTTTATAAATTATAAAGTAATTCTTATTATTAATTAATTTAATTAATTAAGCATATATGATCAATCACCAATCTAATTTCTAATAAAAATATATATTCAATTCAAAATAATAAGATCAAATTGAATAATATTTGATCCGATTTTATGATAACTTTTATAGTAACAATCTAAATTTAATATTAATACCATTTAAAAATAAATATCAAATTTATCACTTTTGAAAAAAATATCATGTGAGAATATACTATTAATAAAAAAAATTAATATATCGTGCAAGAGCATAAGTAACATATACTAGTTCACCAACAAATGTGAGGCTAAATGTTAGAATTGAGTTTAAATGAAGTTTTTATCAATGTATAATTAAATATCTTTAATAAATGCATTTATTTATTAATATTTAATAAATGTAAAAATCTGTAAAATAGAGAAGTTATTGGAGTTGGAGTGAATTTTTTTTATAGAGATTTTAATATTTTAATCTATATTTTAGAGATTTTTTTACCAAAGTTGTTGGGTTTGCTCTTAATATGATACGCATATTTTTTCAGTTTAGATACATGGAACCTCTAATTATTATTTTTTTGATTAAGTAAAAATTCGACGCACCGGACGGGTCTGTTGGGTCGAGAGGCCATATCAACGACGACGGAAAACCCGTCGTACAATTAGATACAAAAAAAGTAAAGCAACCCCGCAAAACTGAGAAACAAATTAAGGTGCAACAAAGACAAACACTAGCGCTATCGAATGATGAAGAGCATGCAATGAAACCACTCGAGCGCTAGAAAGTAGAGGCAACACAGGGACTCCTGGGGAACTTGTGGAAACCTCGTATTTGGACCCGGACGATGGCGAGCCTTCAGGTTTCGAAGACGTCCACGACCTTTCGCATACGACAAAAGAGAGGAACACCACACAAAAGTCGCTAGTCTTCCAAGCCTAATTATTTCCGACAAAATATATATCAATATATATAAAAGAAACCTGAATTTTTATTTTTACCTTTTAATCCCCATGGGCAATTATCAAGTATAATTGTAAAAGTAAATTAATAAAAAAATATTTCTAAATCAATCCAATTATTTGAATATTTGAAATTATAGGAAAAATATGGCGAGATATGCAAAAAGTAGGTGAAATGGATTATTGGGAATCCCGACCATTGCAAAAAGTGGAAAATGAATTGGGGAGGAGGGTTAGACCTAGGCAAATGAGGGTACGAGGTTGGGAATATGGGTAATCCCATAGCAGACTGCTAACTTGTTTGTGTTTCACAATTATTTAAAGTATTTTTTCTTAATAAAAAAATACAAAAGCTTATATTTACTCGACATGGTCAACTTCATTTCCACAATCTTCCCCACACCAGACCCAACCTTCGAGGTATGCTGGGCATTCGGGATATGTTGAGCCTTCGGAGTTTGTTGAGTTTGCGGGCTATGCTCAACATTCGGGGTATGATTGGCCTTCAGGGTTTGCTGAGTTTGCGGGCTATGCTCAACCATTAGGGTATGATCAGCCTTCGAGTTGCGGGCTATGCTCAATTACTAGGAGATTATTTTCTAAATTTGAAGAAAACTCTATATATTTTAGAGTAAACTATATAATGGAGAATCGGTTAGAATTTAACCCAAAAAAAATTAGTATATGTAATTTATAATTTTTTATTTTAAAATATATTTTAGAAAAGCTGTTGAGAATGCTCTTAAAATTTAATAAAAAGTAAAAAATAAGTAATTTTTTATTTTTTATTTTGGAGAATGAGACGAGAAATCTATATAAAATACTAAAATAGAGACCGCTGGAGCGACCTAGCGGCCACAGAATTTTCTAGATTAAACGGGATTATTTTCGCTTGCGTGGCATTTTCTGGATTAAAGTGGTATTATATTTCCGGGCCACATCAATTAATAAACCAATATAGTTAGGTGAAAAACTGATCTTTCTAGATCAAATAATCTATCCAATATAACCTCCTATCTTAATTAGTTTTAGTTTTTATGTTCATAAGATTTTATGTTGAATAGATAATTAATTAAGTGTTTAAATAGAATATCGTAGTTCCTATATATAGAGAGAGGTTATCTACGACTCATCCTCAAACACCAAACCTTTATTATCATTGTTAGCCGATTCAAATCAAGACTTGCCGCAACTTTTAATATCATCATTAGCAAAGTTGTCGCAACCTTCAATATCATCATTAGCAAATTGCAATCGAGGTATAATAGTTTTGAAAATTTATTCATTATATATAAATCCTATACTACAATATACCAATTAACTCAAAAGTTATACGTACGTAATTCGATCCATGATTTGATCGATCATCTTCTTACAATTAATTGTGAGTTACTATGATTGTTGGGATTCATTAGTTTGATTTTTTTTTATATATACATATAAATAATGATCCAATTTTTATGAACATTATTTTTATTTGAATGGTGCGATTTCGCATCCATGAAACTTTCTGGATTAAAACGGGATTATTTTTGCATACATGATATTTTTCTGGATTAAAACGGGATTATATTTAGGTAAAAAACTTATCTTTTTAGATCAAATAATCTATCAAATATAACATTATATCTTAATTAGTTAAATTTATCTAATACTAATTTTTGATACATAATATCAAAAATTTATCCCCATCAATTTGGTAGATAAGGGAGGTTTTACCTTATTACAAAATAATATCAAAATAAAATTTTGAATTAAAATGGTATTATATTTTTGGGCCACATCAATTTTTTTTTTACAGTAGGCAATAAGTAGATCGACAAAGCGATCTTGAAGTCATCTTTTGATGGCTTGATGAACCCTACACAGAGGGTTGCTAGTAAAAAAAAAACTAATTTAAATATAAGATTACAATAAAGATAAATTTATAATTAAAAACACGAAAATTAGAGCTTTAATTCTTGATATCCGGACCGATGTTGAAAAATCTTGCATGCAAGAACTCCGAGTTTCTTCAGATCTACACTGATGGCATAACCAGCTTGCACACTGATGGCATAGACAGCTTGCTTTGGAGCAGTAGATATAAACTTGATTTTTGAAGGTGTGAACGACGAATACATGGATATTTTGTAAATAGGTTTTGGTTGAAGTTTTAGGTAAAAGGGTAGAAAAAAGGGATTTGTTGTGGGGTGTGGAGGGAGGACCTTTAGTTGTTGAGATTTATTTAGGACATTTGTTTGGATTAGAGATTTGAGAGGCTGGGGTGGGGGATTTGTTTAGATCTAGGATACAACTGGATTTGGAAACGAGATTTGGGATGGGGCGGTTGAGGAGTGGGGCGTCGGAGGATGGGGATCAGTAGCGGGCTGCCAGGTGGTCAAGGGGGATCAACCTAGCCATTTTTGTTGCATGTGAGGATTTGAGTCTAAATCATGGAGAAACCAGATTTATAAAGTACTTTTTGTGAGATTTGTAGGGAAAGTTTAAGAGTAATCGGATGGGTTTAGGTTTAGGGATGTGGGTGATGGGGTTCCGGCAACTCAGGCCATCAGAGAAGGTGATGGAGAGGCAGGAGGGGGAGGTGGGAGCGGCGGAGATCGACGAGGAGGGAGTCGACAACGCTGCACAGATACGGGGGAGGAGGCCCGAGGGACGGGGAGACGCAGGCGGCCAGGAAGCTGAGGAAGGCCGCCTTGCCGGCGCCGCAGGGATCCACCACGACGAGAAGGAGGCGACCGGTGGAAGGGCAACCCCACGGGGCCGACGGAGTAGAGAGCATCGGCAAGGTGGAGATTCCAGGTGGGGTTTTTATGGAGGAAGGGCTGATAGGCGAGGAGCCGGCCTGGAAGGCCGCCCGGAGGAAGTGAAGGAAGAGGGAATTGCTTGTGGCGGCTAGGGTTTTCAGAGGGGGCTTATATAACATGTTACTGCGCATAAGCTTTCCCCTGCAAGGCAATCTCTTTTGGGCCACATCAATTAATAAGTCAATATAATTAGGTAAAAAACTTATCTTTTTAGATCAAATAACCTATCAAATATAACATTATATCTTAATTAGTTAAATTTATCTAATACTAATTTTTTTTTATAGATAATATCAATAATTTATCACCGTCAATTTGGTAGATAAATGGGGTTTTATCTTATTACAAAGATAATATCAAAATAAAATTTTACAAAGCTAGAAAACTTAAACGTCAACATTATAAAAAAAATGAATTAACTCAAAATTGACTAAAAAACTTTGAATATCAAAATAAAATTAACTCAAAGTTATACGCACATAAATTGATCCATAATTTGATCATCTTCTTATAATTAATTGTGAGTTACTGTGATTTTTCATGAAGAATTCTTTATTTGATTTAATATTATTATAGTATTTTATTTGATGATATATAGTATATGTGAATTTTGAATGTACGTATATAGATATAAAAAAATTGACAAAAAAAAAAATAGCTATAAAAATATTTAATTAAACTGTGTAGAATATGACATCCAATATTTAATTAAATAAAATAATATAAGTAAGTTTCTTTTATTTGAGGAAATCCAGATAAATTAATAGTAATAGATAACTTACAAATCTTCTTTACATTGAACAAATAATTTGCTATTAGGGTTTTATCAAACGATATACTTTAAAAATATTTGTAATCTATTGATTTTGAGCCAATTTTTTACTAAAAAATATCATTATAAAAGTGTTCTGAAATTGATGCATTTTTTTAAAAATAGTTTATCTATTCAATATAACCCTAAAGTGGTTGGAATTAGTTATAACTTATATTTTATCCTTTTTAGATGAGATTGAATATATTTGTATAAATATTCAACCTAAATCTAATATCTGGGTCACACCAATTAATAAATCAATATAGTTAGGTAAAAAATAAATTGATATTATATACAATAATTTTAATAATAAGAAAACAATTATTGTTACTGAAAAGATATATTTTTCACGCCTTTTACATAGAATTGATTTACATTGTCAAACAATTATTAAATATAGGGGGAGATTACATGTCCATTGGGTGGGCAGGAGAACGCGCCTCCCACGCGCCCCTCTTCCCCCCTTTTCTTCATGGCTTCTAAATCCCTAGTCTCATTCGTTTCAAGCGGTCAATCCTCTTCCTCCCATCTATTTTCCGCTCGGTTCGGCATGAATCTTGCTGTTGGGAACACAGTTTCGCATACCCCTCCCCACTCGGAGCCCTTTGCCTTTCAGGCTAATGTGTCGCGTGCCTGGCCTTGTGAATTTCCGCCGTCGGGTGCGTGCTCTTCCTGCTGTCTCGCTTGCGCCCGGCGCCACGGCCAAAAGCCCTCTTTCAAGAGTGTCAATTTCATGGGGTTTCTAAGGATGAGCATTGAGGCTGTGATTGTCAAGATAATGGTGTCAAAAGATTTTAAAAAGAGGAAGAAAGTACTCATCGGTGTGGGCGGGGGCTCTTTGGTCTTCAGGATCTCTTGTGGCGCGTGGTCGGGGCTCGGTGGTGTGCCTTCTCGGCTTGCTGGCGGGGGGTGGCTGATGCACCTCTGTTCGGGGTGTTTTAGCGCTGTGCTAGGTGGGTTCGTGTCCCCTGCTGGTGTTTTGTTGGTCGGATTGTTTACAATCAGGTTCGTTCTTACTCATCCGGTTTTGTTCGGCCTTCTCAGTTCCATAAAATCTTCGATGAATTTCTCAATTCAAACATATCTCCCGGGTAATTTGCTGTCTTTGATTGGAAAAAACACCGTCTCTCGGTGTGTCAACAAATCTGTGAAGGAGCCATGTGCTTCTTCATCCTCTACCCCCCGAAAGGGCCCTCAGATATTGACTGCAGGTTCCCTGCGGTTTGTGAGATTGCTACCCGCTAGTGCTCGGATGGGGCAGATTATCTGGCTTCTTATTTGGTGGTTCTCGTTGAAGCACCCCAAACACAGGTTTCATGTTTCGCTTATTCTTAAGTCAATCTGTATTCAGAAATTTAGGGTGTTAATCAACTGCCTGATAACGTTATTGAAGTTTACTAATTTTTTGTATGGTTTGGCTCCATTGTGGTCTATAACATTTCTGTTCACCATAGATTGGTGTCTAAAAAACATGGTGCTAGAGGCCTCCTCTTCACCCCCCCAAGCCCCCCCCCCCCCCCCCCCCCCCCGAATTTCGGGCCTTGAACAAACTGTAGATTTTGGGGCTTTCATAGTTCCTATCTCCAGTGCTGATGAAGTTGGGTTTTTCTTAAATCCTGCTAATGAAAAGTTAACTCTTGCCTCGACTGGTTTAATATCTTGCTCTATATGTCGTTGTCTCAGATTTCAGCCCCTCCCGGGGGGTCTGTTGTCTTTCCAACCATTGATTTGTGGCCGGGGTGGTTCAGCTGGTCTTCCCTTCTTCTACCGACCGGTCGAGCCTTTGCTGATGACTTATCTCTTTCCACATAGTGAAGCAATGGACTGTATTTTGTCGTCAAAACTTGCTGGTTTCTTGGCTTCTAGTAATGCATCTATTTGGCCTATTCTCTCTGTTTGTTCGGACACTTTTGCTTCCAGGCTTGGTGTCTCGATTACAAGTGTGCTGCTGCTAAATCCCAAATCTTTTCTCTTGAATTTGGGCTGTTTTGTTTTATACATACTAATTGAACTTTGGAGCGCTTTCTCTATGTCCTTGCCCTGTCAAACTATTTATTGCCTGTACCAGGGGTGTTTTGGCTCCAATGGTTATCAGATTTGGATCTTTATAAAAACAAGTTGGTCTGTTATGAATATTTTTTATGAAATGCAGCTGTTTGGGTTGCTATTTTACAATAGTTGCTGGTTTCAAACGGGTTGTGCGAACCTCCATCTGGGGGCTGCAGAAGCAGTTGTGCAGCGGGAAAATTTGCATAACTGAAGTCGGGAAGATAAGAGGATTCAAAAACAAATACAGTTTTGGTGCTACTCTTGGGTTTCGGGTGTACCAAATGAAACTTTCTTCTAACTCCCTTCGTTGTTGGATGGGTAGAGCCTCATCAAGAACCTACAGTGTCCCCGATATTAGGTCAAAACTGCATTCACAAAATTACACTAAAGGGCAAAGCCTTTTTGGGAACTTTTTAATGCATAACATGTGTCATAATACATATAAATTCATGCTAGATAAAACATGTGGCAGATTAAGTAATGGCATGACAATAGTCAACACAAATGTTCAAATAAAGTGTAAAACAAAACCCCATGCTAAAGCGCAAAAGGTAATGATTTACAAAAATATCTTCATCTTTAACAAGTTAACTGTAAAACGAAATATGACAACCAAAACCCATTATCAAGTCAATCAACTAAGAAAAAATAGGTGCCTTTCTTTGTTGCTCAATAGGTGCGGCCTTACCTCGGTTGGGTGGGCTACCATGGAATCACGGGAGGCTGGGTGGATTACCATGGAATCATGGGTTCATGTGTGGTCTTGGCCCTATTCTTTGTCTCGTGTAGGCAATCTACCGACTAATTTTTTTTTTAATTTGGTACCAAATGGATGGGGTCAGTAAATCTCCGCCCCACTCCCACCATAAAGTTTGTTATAAATGAAAGTCTGTTTCTGGAACTGTCGATGGATTGGAAAACGAACCTTTTGGACGGAAATCGATTCTATGTGTAAAAACGACCACATTCAAATCATGTCGTTAGCGGAAACCAAATCGGAAAATATCCCCGATGACAAATTGTGGAGAAATATTGGGTTTGACGAAGGGGTTTGGTCGACGGCTGTTGGAAGATCTGGGGGAATTAGAGTCATCTGGAAATCTTATCAGTTGCTAAATTTCTCTATTTCCGTAGCTATCCATGCTCCTCGCATCATCGGCCTCCGAATAGAGAGCCCCCAGGATGGATT
Source organism: Persicaria tinctoria (assembly GCA_037127255.1). Classification (NCBI taxonomy): domain Eukaryota; kingdom Viridiplantae; phylum Streptophyta; class Magnoliopsida; order Caryophyllales; family Polygonaceae; genus Persicaria; species Persicaria tinctoria. The sequence goes on along the minus strand of JBANSL010000016.1, from coordinate 27,961,680 downwards.
TCCAATCCTAGTTCTGTTTGTATATGCACCTCCGACACCGACTGATAAAGACATTTTTTGGGAAATGTTAAGAACAATTGTAAATGATTCCACTATTTCGTGCATTGTTCTTGGGGACCTAAATGAAATTATTTGCAGCTCTGATAAACTCGTCGGGGCCTCTACCCGAGTCTCCAGGTTCTCTCGTCTAATCTCCTTTAAAAACGATTGCTCTCTCTTTGACCTTCCTACATTTGGGAACCCGTTCACTTGGAGGAAGAACCCGGAGGCAGATTTCAATATCCGCGAAAAACTTGACCGGGTGCTTGTTCACCAACAGGTTCAAGCATCATTCCCTAATATGATAACCTATCACGGTGCTTTCTCCAGTTCGGATCATTGCCCAATTTCTATCTCTTTCGACGTCAACTCTATCTTCAAGGCCCCACCTTTTAAATTTGAGAACGCCTAGCTGCTTCGGAAAGATTTTCGTAACATAGTCAAGCAGTCCTAGAGGGCATCATGTCCGGGCTCGGCTATGTTTTAATTAATGTTTAAACAGAAAATACTAAAGAACAAGGCAAAAGAATGGAATAAGACAAGCTTCGGCAACATCTTTTGTCAATTAAAGGACGTAGACTCTAAGCTGCTGCGTATTCAGTCGGCATGACCTGCCTTTTATTCTCAAGCAGATCAAAAGAGGGAAAGGCAGCTCATTCTGAAGAGGGATAAGCTCCTTTTATTTCAGAAATCCTTCTGGAGCCAAAGGGCTAAAACTAAGCATTTAAAACTCTCAGATTCAAACACAGCTTATTTTCACCGAGTAGCTTCAGGACGACGACACAGAAAACAGATACGCAACATCCTCTCCTCCACTGGTACGGTGGTCGTGGGAGAAGAAAACGTTAGGACTAAGATAAAATGGGACTTCGAACAGAGGTTTAAGAAAGAGCCAACTAACAACGGTCTACTTAACGAACTGCTGGAACTTATACAACCGTCCATCTCGCCGAATGAAAATTGTTTTCTTACAGCAATCCCGACTAACTCAGAAATTAAAACATCTGTTTTTAGTCTAGGCCGAAACAAGTCCCCAGGTCCTGATGGATTCACGGCTGAATTTTATACAAAATATTGGGATATAATCGAAAAATCGGTAATATGTGTGGTAAAAGGCTTCTTTCACTCCGGTAAAATGCTCCGACAAATAAACCATACTTTTATTTCCCTGCTTCCCAAGAGAGATGCTCCCACGACTACTAGTCACTACAGGCCCATCAGTCTATGTTCCAATGTCTACAAAATAATTTCCAAAATTCTGACAGAAAGAATGAAAAAAGTTATTGGTAAACTCATACATCCACTTCAAGGTGCTTTTGTTTCAGACAGGGCTATACAGGACAATATCCTTATAGCGCATGAAATCTTCCACTCTTACAAAAATCGTAGGGGTCGGGAAGGATGGTTGGCAATAAAGTTAGACATGGAGAAAGCCTACGATAGGGTGGACTGGTATTTCCTCAAAAGTGTGCTCCTCAAATTCGGATTTCATGATAGATTTGTCGCGTGGATCATGGAGTGTATTACGACCGTCTCCTTCTCGGTTTTAGTTAACAATGGGCCTACGGAACTGTTTCTCCCATCACGAGGAATTCGCCAGGGTGATCCGCTATCCCTCTTCCTATTCATTTTAGGGGCAGAGATTCTAGCTCGGAAACTAACGGCGGAAGCTAGCCTAGATAGATCTCAGTTGGGCTTCCCAATTGGACGCAACGGGCCCCGCGTTCCGTTCCTCTCCTTTGCTGATGATATCATCATCTTCTCAAAGGGTAGCGTTGAAGCAGGGTGCAAAGTAAGGACGATCATCGACTCATACTGCAAAGTGTCTGGTCAAAAGGTTAATTACCACAAATCATGCTTTCAAGCAACTCGAGGGATTTCGAATCATAGGATTCTTCAGTTGTATAATTGCCTCAACATTACCGAGGAAAACTCAAAAGAAAAATATCTTGGATGTCCTATTATCAATGGCAGAGTCACAAGTAGTACATTTGAAGACATCATATGTAAATCTAAACAACAACTGACAAAATGGAGGGCGAATACTCTCTCACAGCAAGGTCGAGCTACACTAATAAACTCCAACCTCTCGTCTAAGCCACTTCATGTGATGCAGAGCTTTATGCTCCCTGCTTCTATGCATAAAGAACTTGATCAGATAAACCGTTCTTTTTTCTGGAATAAGGACCTCCAATACCGGCCGCTAATTAGCTGGGACAGAATCTGCAAACCGAAACAATTTGGGGGTTTAGGAATTTGTAAATCAAGTGATATGAATATCGCTCTCCAGATGAAGCTCTTGTGGAAGATTCTGGCAGAACCTAATAATGTGTGGGTTTCTTTGATCAGACATAAGTATTTGCGTACCACTAATAATGGACACTCGATAAAATTCTGGACAGATAATTGGATCTCTACCTCCCCTCTTCTGGCTAGGGAGGACTGCCCTCTACATTACAATCAGGAAGAAATGGTTAGTGACTATATTTTAGGGGGCCAGTGGTGGAGGGAAAAACTACAACGGAACCTTCCTATCGATCTGGTTCAAGACATTTTAGATATCCCGCTACCTGCATCGGAATTGCAAGACCGCCTATACTGGTGGCCAGATAGGGAAGGATGGTTTACTATTGCCAGTGTATACAAATTGATAACATCTCAGGTCTATGCAACCCCGGATAGTAATGACTGGATTTGGAAGATCAATTCTCCTCCGAAAGTTAAAAACTTTCTTTGGAAAATTGCTCAGAATGGTCTCCCCACGGCCTCTAGGTTGTTTTGTAGGGGTTCGGCGGTACCTTCCTCCTGTTCCCTATGTAATTCGGCGACGGAGGACGAGGTCCATTTATTCTTGGAATGTCCCTTTATCACATCAATACACCAGCTCCCGATCCAAGATCAATCAGTGGTTGCCTGCTTGATTGCACAGTCCCGAGACATCAGGCCCATTCTATCTGCTCTTGGGAAGAGCCTAAACTCCACCGCCATGACTAGCCTCGCTTTCTCCTGGTGATTGACATGGTATACTAGGAATCAATTTCTATTCCAGCATACTGCAATCCCACCGAAAGATACTGCTATACGAGTGATCAATACTCATATAGATAACTGGAATAGAACATCTGTGCGGGAAACTGAATTTGAAGAGGAGCTTCGCACCCCTCGGCCACACTCGACAAAACAAAGTAACAAACAACGTTCCGTTCATTGGCGGAAACCTCCTAGGGGTACATACAAACTAAACTTTGATGGCTCCTCTCTGGCTAATGGCGATAGTTCAGCGGGGGCCATTATTAGGGATTGGGAAGGACAACCAGCGTCCATTCAGCACCAGCTGCTTGGCAAACAAAACCCTCTTAAAGAGGAGGCTTTAGCCTTAAAATTGGGTGTTCAAAAAGTTCGGCAACTCAAAATAGAAAGTATCCAAATCGAAGGCGATTGTAAGATCATCATTGACCATTTAAACGGGAAATCTTCATGTCCATGGGAAATTGAACTAATCCTCTCGGATACTCAACTACTACTATCGACGGTGAAATAAGTAATGTTCTTTCACATTCCTCGCATGGGCAATAGAGTGGCTAATAAGGTTGCACACCTTAGCCACTCTGCCCGAGGAGTCGATATTAAAAATGATTTGGGTCTTCTTGACCTCATTCGTAAGGATGCTGCCGGGTAGGGCTATCCCACCCGAATTATTTCCCAATCAAAAAAAAAAAAAAAATAGGGGGAGATTACATATCATGATATCTTTTTTCAATATGCATTTTTTTTTTCACAGTAGGCAAATATTAGGTGGATCTTACAGAAGCAAGATGCCACCATGACCATCCATACGGATGATGTTACAAAGATCCCTACAGGTAGGGAGGTTTGAAAGCGTACAAATATTCCTAGACTTAGCTATAAAATCAGCTGCCTTGTTTGCTTCCCTGTAGCAGTGTCTGAATTCGATGTTGTCAAAGCTTGAGCTAAGTTTCCTGATTAGTTCCACTTCTCGGAGAATTTCCCATCTGACGTACTTGCTATCATTGATTGCCTTGGTGACTTCCAAGCAATCTCCTTCCACTATGACTCGTCGTAGACCTTTAGCTAGTGCTAAGTTTACACCTGCACAGAACGCAGCAGCTTCTGTTTGGATGACAGAGGTTGCTTCCGTTTCAGATTGAAAGATATCAATCACAGAACCATTATGGTCCCTAATAATCCCCCCACTTGGCAATCGCCAGTGGATTTCAGTGAGCCATCTACATTGATTTTGTAGATAGCCCTAGGCGGTTTGGTCCATTTAGAATTGCGTCTTCTCTTTACAATTGGCGTTGAGGGTACATTTTTAGGTTTGATTGCACCATACCATTCACTGAGATCCATTATAATTCTCATGGCCATCTGGAAAGGGGTGTCTGGCTTTTTATTCCTAAAGATCATTTCATTCCTAGCTTCCCAAATTTTTTGCCAAATAAAGCAGAGTTCTTCGATAGATTTCTTGTTATAATCAAATGTCAAGACTTCACTCATTTTGGTGCAAGAATTGGGTATAAGTGGTGTGGTTTTCCCTTTTTTCAATATGCATTGTTACATCTCCGTATTAACGGCTTCTATCAATTATAAAAGGATGAAATAATAGATAATAAGATCTAAGAAAATCGAGTAAACTTTTTTTAAATATATATCGTTAGGTAAAAAACTTATCTTTTTTAGATCAAATAATATATCCAATATTTGGTCAAATTAAATATTCTGGATTAAAATGATGTTAATATCGTATACGTGTCATATTATGGATTAAAATAGTGTTATCTTTTTTATTATTTGATCAACCTTATATCAATCCAATATTTGGTTAATTATTAATAATCCAATATAATTTTGTCATCTCAATTAATGGTCCCACTTATTTTTATAAATATTCAACTTTATGTTTTAATTAGTTAGAAAACTTATATTTCTAGATCAAATAATCTATCTAATATTTGGTCAATTATTCTACCTTTTAAATCAAATTGAATATACAATAAAAAAAATTGAGCTTTTTTTTGCTAATAGAATCGGTAAGTATATTATTTTTTAACTTTTCATTATTTGATTTGAAAAAAATATATAATATCGTAAGAAGTAAAACAATTTACCGTTTTTTAATATATTAATTAATATGGAGTAAATTGATAACTAAAACATACATTGTTAGACCGGCCATCATCAATAATTTACATTTCATTATTTAAAAAAATCAATATCTATATATCTATATATCTTTATATATCAAGGGTCAGTAATGGTTAAGGTGTCTATTAATCTTGGGACATTTAATCACTAACATTACACAATTATATAATAATACAAATAATATAATAATACAAATTAAAAATAAGTTCGAAACAATTATATAGATTTACTGAAGCATCAAGATGTTGTATATTCTCTTCTTTAATCTATTTTTTATTATTTAAATTAATACGAATTATAACAACACTAATGCTATGTAAAAAATATATACCATGTAGTAAAATTTTGTTCAATTATTTTACCTTTTACCATCAAATTTTGGTCAATATACTATTCTACCTTTTACATCAAATTGACAATTTGAATCTGATATATTTAAATATAAATATGATAAAATTTGAGAAGATAAATCTGTATAAACTTCTATATAAAATAAACCATGCCCTAAATTTTTAGTCAATTATTTTACCTTTTAAATCAAATTGAATATAATATATTTAGATATAAATACGTCATTAAATTTGGTGATGTAGTTAAATATTATTTAATTTCTTTATTAAGATGTCGAATACTAGTCTCTAATAAAGACCAAAAAGGGCAATAGGTGAATAGCACAATTTAAGCCAAAATCAAACGAAATTAGGTATATGAAAAGTTGTGAACGGACCTCTCCACCTCTATGGGCTTCACCAACCCTCTCCTATTTCTTACACATTAAGGGAAACATTTATACTTGATATTTGTATATTTTAATTAATTTATATATAAAAAAAAAATAGAAGTGAAAAATAAAAATCCAGAGTCCGCAACCTGCAAACACTTTATTCTCTCTTCCCTCTTTCGATCAAAACCCCTCTCTTCCTTCTCCCTCTCCCTCACCTTCAAACATCCGCCATCTCTGCACTCCTAAAGCACGGTTTACGAAGCGATTACTATGAAGCTCAACAAGAAGAACAAAGGAAAAGTCCATCCCTCTCCCTCTCCTTCTTCCTCCGCCGCTACCGGCGCCAAGAATGAGGCCACCACGGCGCTCAATCTTCTCCCGGCCGCGATTCTCGCAATCATCGCCGTCCTTTCACTTCAAGATCGAGAGGTCTTGGCTTACATGATCACAAGGTCAATCAAGGCAGCCGCCAACCCCGCCGTCCTCCTCGAGGAGAATCTCCGTCGCCGGAGCAAGAATCCGGCGGCCGTCGCTCACAAGTCGCCGTCGTTCGACTGCGGCTGCTTCGACTGCTACACCAGCTACTGGTTCCGCTGGGACTCGTCTCCCAACCGCGAGCTCATCCACCAGGCGATCGAGGCCCTGGAGGAGCACTTCGTCAGCGGCGACCAGTCCAAGACCAGCGCCAGAGGTAAGAGGAGAGAGAAGACTCCGGGAGGTAACAGCGAGAGCGAGAGCGAGATGCTCTCCAATCTCGCGATTCTCGAGAGATTCTTGCTTGTCGACGGAAATGGAAGAGATCTGACGAAACCTCCCTCCCCGGAGAGCGTGGAAATCCCGGATCAAGATCCGGTGCCGGAGGAGACGCGGGAGACGGAGGATGATCTGGTCGAGTCTTCGCCGGAGGAGGAAAAGGACGAGGCGGTGGCGCGTACGGCGGTCGGCGGGCGAAACCACAAAGGCTTGGCGAGGAAGGTACTGCCGGACGTGATTGGGCTGTTTAACTCCCGTTTATGGAGCCTTTGGAGTCCGAATGTGTAAGCTCGGACTTTGTATTATTACTTTTATTAATTAAAATCTAAGAAAAAATCCAAGGCCTTTTGAAGCTTTCAAAAGATTAATACAAAATTGTAGAAGTGAAAATGATGAAAGCTGTTTTTGTCAGTGGGATTTTGCTTGTAGCTCTACTCGCCGGCGGGAGGGCAATTTTTCCGGCAGCCGTGTAAATTTTAAATAATTTTAATTTTGATGTTTGGGATGAAAAAGTAGAAAAAAGAAAATTAATGTAATGTGGGTGACCGACCGTATACCAAATGTGACCTTAAAAACCATTTATTTAAGCTAACAAACCTTTATGATATTCGACTTCTCCTTTATCATCGCGGAATCGGGAAAATGCACACGAATTTCAATGACTTTTTGCTTTGAATTTCTTAAAGTGTACAACTACTGTCTACTGCTACTACTGTAATTCATGATACCTTCAATAAGAGTAATAAAAATGGTTGGTTGTGCTGAGTTGGGTTTGCCATTTTGTCTTGTTCATTCAAATTCTTAGATTCCATTCTGCACAATTCCTATAAACTACTCCCCCCCTTTTTTTTTATTGGAAAAACTAATTAAAATACCCTTATCTTTGAGGGTATGGTAAAAATATATTATTAATTTTTAAAAGTAATAAAAATATCCCGATCTTTGATAGTAGTGGTAATATATTATCACGAGTTTTCTCACATATAAAAAATGTCGACAAGACATTCTACGTTGATTTTTTACAAGAGTTTTCTTGAACGGTTTCCTTAGAAAAAAAATAAAGAGTTGGATCAGATTCATACGCAATGCTTTTTCCTCCCTCCTATCTTCTTTCATGGTCGCCCCTTGAACTGTCTTCCGGTCTTCTAGGCAGCTCATAGTTCATCTTCAATGACAGTCTTCCTTCCTCGTGGTCGCCTATCTTGAGCTATCTTTCTCACATCTTCTTCCTCTTTGATTCGTTTACGGACTTAGCTGAATAAGTCTTTTTTTCCCTCTTTCTTGTTGCTGTTGTTTTCGGTTTAGTTTTGTTGTCGGTTTGGTGTTAGGAATATACGTATTGTGTTAATTTGAGGCAATTTTGACCGGATTAGTTGCTTGGTTGAATCAATATCGTTTTTTCGGGTTTAATTTTGTTGTCGGTGATTTTTTCCCTAAGGAAACCATTTAAGAAAACCCGATTTTAGTGCTAATTTCCAAAAATGCTTCCACGTAAGTTGTCATGTAAAAAAAAAATCCACGTAGGCTGCCTTGTCAGCATTTTTTACCCATGAGAAAACCCGTGGTAATATATTACCACTACCCTCAAAGGTCAGGATATTTTTATTACATTTAAAAGTTGATGATGTATTTTTACCATACCCCCAAAGGTGGAGGTATTTTAATTAGTTTTCCCTTTTTTATTCGACCTTTTAGAATTTATATACATTTTTAAGGTACTAAAAATTATACTACATCCGTTAAAAAATATAAGTCCTTTTAGACATTTGCACACAAATTAAGGAAATCATAAACTTATTCCATTTATACCCCTCATTAATTATCCACAACCCTAATCAACCAATAAAATTTGAGTAAAAAGTCAAAAAGTAACAATTTCCAAATCCCAATACCTAGAAAACAAAAAATGACTTATATTTTCAAACAAAAATCTAAGCCTAAATAGACTTGTATTTTTGAACGGAGGGAGTATAAAATATTTATTTTTATAAAAAAATTTAATAATTCAATAAATTAATTAATTTATTATTTTTTTTTATAAGGAAATAATTCGGCAGACGGAAACCCGTCTAAACATAAAATAAAACTTTACAAAAAGCGGTGCAATACAACAAGTGGAAACACACCCTACAAGAAACAAGCCTAGGAAAAACTAAATCTAACACAAAGGGGACATAGACTACGGACGAAAGCCAAGCACCATCCTATAACAGCACTGATGGCCAGCGATACATCAGGAATTCCTATGGGTAGTGAAGACGAACCTCCAGGAAGCTTCTTCCCGAACACGGTCGCCCCGTACACACTACCTCGATCTCAGCCAGACCCGACTTCAACTGTCAGAACCCCAACATAGAAGAAGAACCCCAACCCGCACCAAAGCAGAGACGCATGCCACTCGAGCAAAGCAAACCACGAAGGACCGATCACAACGGACCGGTCGAGCCCAAACGAGATTTAATCTAAACTCTTTCGAGCGGTGCTTCGAGCCCTTACAAGATTTTAATTAAGCCAATTCGGGCGTTTTTTTATTGTTTTATTTATATATAAATAAAAAATCCGACAATTTTAACATTTATATATAAATAAAACAAAAATATTATTTCTTATTTTACTTTATTTTATTGTTTAGCATGGGTCACTTTGGGTCCAAGGACAAGCCTTGGGCCCAAAGAAAAACCAAACTGGACCCGGAATCAAGGCACACCCAAGCCGTCAGAGATTTCACATTCATAATCTGGGAAAGCCAAGGGCAACCCACGCCATGATATGGGAATACAGGCAAAGGCCGCCAGGCAGCAAGGGGCTGGATTTAAGGTCGTCGGCAACCAAGGACGACAACAAGACTGGACAGAACTAACCGGAGACCAACGAGAAGGAAAGGCGAAGGACTCGGGAGGATGGCGGTGAGATGGGTCGACAGTAAAGGCGGACGCCATGGACGGGTGCCACCTCCAGATGAGCAGACACGACGGCGAAACGGAGATGGATCTGGTGGCAGCCTGCACGACGGTGACGAGTGAGGCGAAGACATCCCACCCACCGTCACGAGGAAGGCTGATGGTGGCACATCAATTTGGAGGGGAGCAAGAATCGGGAAGGCAAGGATTGAGAAATTGAAGGACAGTATGGCTATAATCCGGCCACCACTGAACCACCCCACCCGCACAGCCCCCAAACTGCTCGGAGAAGGCAAGATAAACCACCCCGAACGGGAGTGAAACGATCCAGATCATTGGGATGAGAGTGAGCAGAGCCCATAAGACCAACAATCAGATGCCAACGGCTACGAATAAGAGGCTCGACGGCCAGATCCGGCATCAAGAGGTATAGACGGAAGGTTTACAGTATCCCGGAGGGGATGGGTTTAGGCTCCCGGAGGAGATTTGGGGCTTACAAAGGAGATTTAGGGCTTACAAAGGAGATTTAGGGCTCCTGAAGAAGATTTAGGGGCTCAGCATCCAAAACCAGTGACAGAGAGAGAATGTCGGAAGCTGATGAAATCCCCGATGAGGGATTAGGCACCGGAGAAGGGGTGGCGGAGGATGGGCGGTGGCATCCTCAAAGAAGAGAGCATTTTTAATTATCTTTTCCTCTTTGGTTGCAGGCCTTATTAGTAATAATTATACTTATTAGTAATAAGTATAATATTACATAGTATTAAAAAAATTGAATAACAAATTCATATTTTATATAGTTTTTACCTATCTAAAAAACGTGCAGATTTGAAAAGGACAAATATTAAGGAACGGATGAAGTAGTTTAGTAGTAATATGTCTTCTACATTTTAGAAACGGAAAACTCCTAAAACAAGTAAATCACACATTTACAACTTTATTACCAAAATGCGATTACCCTAAACCATTAATCACTTTAGATCAATCAGCTTATATTCAATGGTATAGATCATCTCTAAATTCTCGCTAACAGACTCAAAACCGTTATCTCTAAACTTATCCATCCTATGCAAGGGGGATTTATCCCTGGTAAGTTTATCCATGACAATGTTCTTATTGTCCATGAAATCTTTCACTCTTTTAGAAATAAAAGAGGGGCAAAAGGATTAATGACGGTTAAACTTGATATGGAAAAAGCGTATGCTAGAATTGAATGAGATTTTATTTTTCAAATCCTTAATAAATTTGGCTTCGACCCCATTTTCACAAAATGGATTACAGAATGTATTACAATATTTTCCTACTCAGTATTAGTAAATGATGGTCCATTGGAACAATTCTTCCTTAAAAGGGGTTTAAGACAAGGTGACCCCCTTTCACCATTTCTTTTTATTTTAGGAACATAAATTCTCGCTAGACTGCTACAACATGAAAGCAACAATACTAAGAGTAATATAGGGATCGAAATACGTCGTCAAGGTGATACCATTCAATTTCTCACCTTTGCGGATGACATTATTATATTTGCTAAGGCAAACGAATCAGCATGCACACGCATAAAAGAAATTTTGGGGGACTATTGCGAAACATCAGGTCAAGCTGTAAATTTTAATAAATCAGCTTTTCAAACCACGAAAAACATCTCCAACCAAGCAAAACATAGAACACAAAATAATCTACAAATCAACTCTACAACAACATTGGATAAATATTTGGGTTGCCCAATTGTCAATGGAAGAGTTAACAAACAAACCTTCGAAGAATTTGTGACTAATTCCAAAAAACATCTACAAAAATGGAAAGAAAATTCCATGTCCCAAGAGGGAAGAAGTTTATTAATAAAAACTAACCTTAGCGCAAAACCTATATACACAATGTAGAGTTTCTTCCAGCCAAAGAACATACTTTATGAACTTGATAAGGTCAACAAAAGTTTCTATTGGAACAAAGAAGGAAACTGCCACCCTCTAATTAGATGGGATAACGTTTGTAATTCTAAACAAAATGGTGGAATGGGTATTAGAAAAGCAGAAGAAATCAGCATAACACTGTAATTTAAGCTACTTTGGAAAATTATGGCGGAACCAGATAATATATGGGTCAAAATTGTAAAACAGATCCACTGTCCCTTTTTTTTTTTTACAAATTTTAATCTTTTTCTTTTTTCTTTTGATTTTGGGGGGAGGGGAGGCCAAAACAGGAGGCTGTCCCTTTTGGGACAGCAGATCCCGCCCGCAATAATTGGGTCTTGGATACACCTCTAATCGAAATACCTAGAAACAAAACCTCGATAAATGAAATGACCAAGTTAACAATTTCATCACAAATGATAAAAAATGGGACATGGAAAAGATAGCCAGTGAACTAGAAAACCATCTAAATCAGGACACACTTAGCAAAATTACATATATTCCAATACCATTAAACAACATTACATATAGGTCATATTGGAGGCCAAGCCCAGATAAGTGATTTTCAACAAAATCAACTATCAATCTTCTTTAACAAAGAAAAGGACACTCTAAATCCGACCTTAACTGGATTTAGGAATTAGACTGCACCCCCATAATCAAACACTTCATGTGGAGAGCTTCAGGTAAACTAGAAGAACGTAGAATTGCTGTCCCCATGCAATGCGAGTTCCGCAATCACCTTAGAGAAGATTTCTTTCATTTATTTATAGAGTGTAACATCACAAAAAAATATTGTCCAAAGAATAAAATCTTTCAAATCGTAGATAAATGGGATACAAATGTAAGAGATGAATATTTTATTATTAAAACACTCAAACAAACATTCGACATTAACAAAACAAGTAAAATGGCAACCTTTGGTGGAGTATCTGGTACTTTAGGAACCAAATGGTTTTCAACAATGAAACATTTTCAAGCAGTGATGTTACGAAATTTATCAAACAACAGGTTAACAAATGGAATATGGCTAAGAATGATGAGGAAGGCACCAATATAAAGTCAATACCAAACCACTCTAACAACTCACACAATAGTGAAAATAGACAGAAAAAAGGATCAAATGGGGAAAACCAAAAAACCCAAACTTCAAACTTAATTTTGACGGTTCCTTACGAGACAACGGAAACTTCATGATTGGCTATGTTATCCAAGATCATACAACAAATTGGGTCTCTATAAAGGGGGCTAGTATCCCGCCATGCTCGGTTATTAGAGCAGAGGCTACAACTTTAAGAGAAGGAATTCGTGAAGCTCTAGAACTTAATGTCCAAAACATCGAAATAGACGGTGACAACTTATGCATTATTAATGCACTTAAAGGCATTTGGAAATGCCTTGGGAAATCAAGATGATTATTTCTGATTCCCTAATGGATCTCTGTCGATTTCAGACAGTCCAAATTCGTCATGTGTTTAGGGAAATTAATAGTGTAGCGGGTAGATTGGCCTTTATGGGTCACACAACCACTACCAACAACCCTATCACAGATTTAGAACTACAAGTTCTCATCCGAAAAGATGCTCTAGGTTGGACTACAGATCGTACGTTGTTTACCCTAATCACTTTCCGTTTTCAAACGAAAAAAAACATGTCTTCTACATACCATGATAAAGACTGATCCATATTAAAACTCTTTTTTTTTTTGCTTTTTGACATATTTTTAAAAAATTGAAAATTCTACGGAGTAAATTATTCTATATAGTAAAAGAAATATCCTCTCTGATCCTAAATATAAGATTTCTACTTTTATGCAAGTAATCTAAAAAATATATAAAATATTAACTTATTGTTTTTATAATTTAATACTTATTACTGACACATATTATATTGTAAAAAAAATTAATAAAAAATTAATATTTTATATAATTTTGAATTCTTTAAACTACGTGTAAAAAAATAAAAAAATCTTATATTTATGATAGGAGGGACTACCATTTACTGTACTATTTATATACATATATTTTAATAATAAAAATAATAATATAAAAAATCAACTACTCATATTTTATTAATTTTTAAAAATAAATTACAATTTATTACTAACAAGTATGAAATTCTATATAAAAAATAATTAAAAATTATACGAATTATCAAATATGAATAAAAAATCATATGGAATTTAAAAATTACAAATCCATATAGAAAGTATAATCCATTAAACCAATATTGGTATAATATTATGCGGTGAAAATCGTCTAGTCCAACGCCGCAGTCCATTTTTATGGTCCCTTTAATTTCATTGGCCGATAAACATTAAAATAAATTATAAGGTCCAAACACTTATTTAATTAAGAAAATACTTAGAAATTTTAATATAGCCAATGAGATAATTTGGACTACGGCATGGACTATAATTGCGGACTAGACGAGACTCGTTGAATATTATGGCACACATACAACATAAGAATATGATAAAAACTAGGAACACTATGAAATCAATCAAACTAGGAAGATGAAGATTGTGGTAATGGAGAGCGTGGTATATTACACCTACTGATGTATTCATTCATGCCTTTCTTGGTATCTTGAAACTTATATATATAAGATCTTTTGTGCTTCCCCACAAATTTAAGAAGGATAGGTTCTGACTTGGACGGTTTCGGCCCTGACGATTGCATCTATCAAATTTTATATACACATTTGTTGTTGTTGTTGTTGTTTTTCTCATCGTTGCAATGGCAGCATCCTATAAAATACGAATATAACTCGTCTTTTCGAGTGTTTTGTATTCTACATTGACCATCTAGACTCTAGAGGCCTTCAAAGGGAATCTCAACATAAGAAGTAAGAACGGGCTTATTGCAAATTTGTATCTGACTGGTAGTTATGACTTGCCTGAATTTTCTTTTCATTAGTATATATGCCACATTTACTTCATGGTTACCGTTGGGCGTTGGGGCTTGGGAGTGTCATATATATATGAATCCCTACTGACTCCCTTTTACTATTTCATTTATTCTATAGTGGTTGGGCAATTGAATGTTTTGCAAATTGTACTTGGTAGTTTTATTCCCGCCAAAGCAACGTACCATTGTCTATACTTGGAAATTGGAATGGCGGGAAACTGTGAATGGCCTATTGACACGGTCTGCGGCCTCGTGTTCGGACGCATACTAACGGACACTTGATATAAAGACAGGAGATGCTTCAACGCGTTGTGTGGAGAGCTAAGGTGATGACCCTTCAAATGTTTAGACATGCCGACCTGGTTAAGTCCGGAGAGCTTGTCGCTAGTCAAGGACTTCACGGTGATGAAAGGAATGCTGACATCCCGGATGATCCCGCTACACAACTGGTCAGGGCTGAAGCCCGAAGCTTTTCTCCCAATGAGCCTAAAATAGAGCGAAACCAGTAGTGTCGGTCATGTAAAGCTGGCCCCTTGGGATAGGAGCGCCGCATGGGCTTTGTATGTTAGCCTGTGGCACTAGAAGGTTTTTTTTTAAAAAAAAAAATACAGGTACTGTTTTTCTAATACCCCGAAGGTCTAATAACCTATTCAAGAGTCAAAGATGCCGCTTCCAAGACTCCCATGTGGTGAATTTAATAACAGGTATGTTTGGTATGACTTATGGACAGTGTTCTTATTTACGGAGTAGCTAATAAACAAGGCATGCTAATAAACAAGGCATGCTAACAGATAATAATGTTTAATGTGCCATGCCAAACATGCCTTTCTACTACTAACCTCATCTTCTCAAGGTTACCAAAACACGTATGGATGGTCTTTTATTGGACTACAAAAACTACTGAATCAAACACAGAGGGTACTATATGGCACGCATTACAACTTGTTAGAATATGATAAAAATACAGTGAACCAAGGAGCAGAAGTTCAATAGAAGTATGTGTAATGTTGTTAGCACGAACTATCCATGAAATTTACCAACAAATCTTGGACCATAACTCTATCGGGCATTCTCCCTGCAGCGCCATATATAGGAGCCATCCCTCCTTTCATTGGACCTGGGTTCGCTTTTACCTGGAAGATAGAAGTGATGGAAGCACTTCAGGTTTAGAGCACAAAGTTATACAAGCAACCCAGTAGGGAACTTACAGTTTGTACAGATTCCTTCAAGTCCTTCAGGAATTCTTCACCCACATTCACATGTTGAAGCGTCACGCAGATGTGGAGGCTGTGTTGTGGTTTTTTTCAATAAACAAATGAATTATGTCGGTGAAATTATCCAAGCAAATCAGTAGAGAAGATTTCAGAGACATCCAAAATCAGACAAACTCACCTGTTGGGCCTCTGCAATGCATTTAGATGCCAGCCCTTGGATGACAATATATCATTCACCTCAAATATATCCACAGCATCAGATCCGAAAGCTACAATTGTCATATCTGGCTTTCCAATGATAAACAAATCCGGAATACCCTTTATTCTGCACGGTAGAAACAGTTCTTTTCAATTGAATTGAACATTAGGAAATGGTTTCAATTGAATTGAACATTAGGAAAGGGTTCGTTTTTTCAAGTGAAGCAAAGCATTACCCTTGCTGTATCTTCTTTGATGTTTCCATAATCTGTCTTGTGTTCTCCAAGTATCCTGTATACACATAAAGACATTAGAATCGGGGTTATTAAAGTCACAACAGCAGATTATTTCCTTAATAGAGTCGGAAGAAATCAAATTGTATTTAGGATGAAAGTTATACTCCTACAAGCTGGCTGTTAGGATCATTCCTCACTGTAAAACTAGAGTTGCTAACATAGGTAATTTATTTTTTATAGAGTTGGAAGAAAGTGGAAAATACTTCCGAAAATCCAGCTCATTTATATTAAAATACAGATTATGTTAGTTTCTTGACTTCAAACCTTCTAATCCAATAGACACCATTGCTGCCCAGGCACCAGCTATGAGACTCCCAGGCCTGCTACCAGCAATAGTTGGGGACACATACAGACCACCCGTCCATTCGGTTACTGCATCAGAAAAAGGCACAAGCATATGCCAAATGAGACTTCCAGAATGTTATACTCAAGCAAATGGGGGAAATTGGAACTAAGATAATCAAAATTTAAACCTAAAAATGAGAATCTCTAATTGAAGATTAGATAATGATCTCATGTGTAACAAGAACTTAGAACAGAGTTATCTGCTTCCATACAATTATTGATGAATATGTCAGATTTTAAATATATCCAGAGATTTAGAAATTTCACAGCTCATGAGTTCATCTTGCATGCGATTTAGATGTTCAGTTAAAGTAACACCTCAAGATTTAGATGTTCATCCAAGGAACATAAGATTGTAACTTGCAATAGACATTATCTGAAACTCTATGCTGGCATATTTCATTATGAACCATTTTGAAAGGGAAAGTAAAACAATAAATCACTCTAGAAATGAGTTGCTATCCCAAAGGAGAACAGTTACCCACCTGCAACAAATTGATGCTGTTGGAGAGAATCCAAAAACCATGAAATTTAGAAAGGAAACACAATTAGTCTCAATAGTAATATAGTGATGATTTAACTTGTAGCACAATTGGATGGAAATTAACTGCTTACCTTCCTGATTTCATGATCCCTATATAAAACCACACTTGTTCCTTTAGGCGCCAGCCCATACTTGTGCACATCGACTGACATTGAGGTAACTCCTTTGACAGAGAAGTCAAAAGATGGAACGGGATACCTGAAACAGTTAGAAAGTCAAACAAACAGCTGAATCAGAAAATACAAACTCTGCAAACTGTTTTCAAAGAAACTTAATGCAAGAACAAATAAGAATTGTAGGTGCAGTGCTCATGGTAGTGTTTGTTTGTTTTTTCTGTGCCATTCCAAAAGAATTGTCTTCAACTTGGGGGAAAATACAGAGGAAATTAGGAAGAATAAGTGAACAAATATGTGAAGGATGCAAGAATCAAATCGAAGCATTAGCAAGATTTACCCAAGTTTACGAGCAAAAGGCAATACAAAACCACCAAGACAAAGATCAACATGGAGACAGACACCATAGCTTGATGCCAATGCTGCAAGCCCCTGCCAAAGTGAAATGAAACCTTCAACCAAAAGTTCAATTACTAGAAGATTCGACCAAAAAAACCGAAGAATAAGAAGTTTTGCATACTTCGATTGGGTCAATGATGCCATGTGGAAAACCAGGAGCAGATCCAACAATCTGACAGTGAAACACTAATACTTATTTAAACCACAACAGACTAATCATGTTAAAAGGAAGAACCCTATGTAGGCAACAACAGTAGCTGTATAGCTGCAATGCTGACAAAATTTGCTCAACATCTAGAAGATAAACAACAAGAGCAAGAGAATTCACACTTGATACCAATATAGTATTTTTGTTGATGCACCGTCTAATCGCCTTTACATCAGCTTGAAATTCCTTGTTAACAGGAACACGCCTTAGCTTAATTTTAAAATACTGTGCAGCTTTGTCATAAGCTGAGTGAGCAGATTCTGCGATAATCCTAACATAGCAGAAAGTAGATCAAGGGAAATATTAAGTCAAGGCAAAGGGGCAAACCATCAAAAAGGGATTACAACAATCATAATTAACTCTCCAGAAAATATTAGCTGTAAGGAGTGCCGAAAATTAATGGAGTCCAATCAACATCAATAGATCTAAATTTAAGAAAATGAAGCCTTAGAACATTTCTACTTTGACATACATTTCTGGTTTTGTAATTCCCTTTTTGGCAATCATGTAGTCACGTGAAGTTTTTACAGCTAACAGTATGCTTTCAGTACCCCCAGACGTCATGTTTCCACAGATTTGTCCACCAGAGGCCTTTTCTTTACTACCAAGAAGAGCAGCAGTCATTGCAACAACTTCAACCTCAAATCTAGCTACGCTTTGGAAAACATCTAGGTGTAATGGATTGGTATGTGCAAACCTGAACAAAAAACAACCAGATTTGAAAAAATGATTTACTAGATTAACAAAGAAATCACAGTATCACTTTTTCCCACATAACTTACATAAGGCACCATACATAATGCGAAACAAAATGGTCAAGCCTAATATTATCAAGCAACTTTAACTATAACAAACATCTCCCAACATTATAACTTATAAGCTGAAGAAACAGATCTTAAACATTTAACTTTCATAGCAGAATATAAACTCCTCCAAACTCCCCGAGATCATAAAAAAGTATGTGGACATTTTGACTTCATGATATTAAAAGAAAATGTCGAGTAACCAGCTTACGAACATTGAGCATGCCTCATTTATCAATGAGAAGTGACCTTCGGACTCGCTTCCAGCAATGTATCTGCATAAGAACTTGTAAAACTTATCCCAAATAAACATAAAAAAACATATAAAAATAGGCTTCACCACGAGACATGTAATTTCTCCTTGTTTTGCTCCCTTTCTATGATTTCAAGAAAGAACATACACTGTACCAGAGCATTTGCCCTGCCAAGCTGCATCTTTCTTCTTCTCTTCTTTCATCATATCAATCACTTCATTTCCTACACCAGCCTTGGGCAATTCAGTCCTCCAGCCATCTCTTTTAGACTTAGAGGACTGCATCTGGTCAACAACCTGCAATTCAAAATTACAAGACATTTCACCATGATCAGTCGATCAAACTTTCAGATATCAGAATAAAAAATTCTATTGATGCTTCCATGACAATAGCAAATACTAGAAAGTAACATAATAGTATGAGGAACCTCCATTGCCGGACATGTGCCAAAGATTCGACAAACATATCCCCCCCCCCCGCCCCCCAATCCAGTCCCCACC
Source organism: Persicaria tinctoria (assembly GCA_037127255.1). Classification (NCBI taxonomy): domain Eukaryota; kingdom Viridiplantae; phylum Streptophyta; class Magnoliopsida; order Caryophyllales; family Polygonaceae; genus Persicaria; species Persicaria tinctoria. The sequence goes on along the minus strand of JBANSL010000016.1, from coordinate 27,942,408 downwards.
AAATCCAGCTGAACGTGTATCATAAATTTAAATTGCATCCAGAATAATTAGTGATTTGTTTCTCGAGAAGGACTTTGAGGATGGATCCTCAAACACAATTAATAACATGAATAGTTAGGGCCTGCGGCAATAAATGAACCCTAGCAAGCAGTAGTGGAAAATCCCTGTTCTATAGCTTACGCCACGGGGCGAAATTCCTGATCGTCTTCCCTGGACCACAAATCAAATTCACTATTTACCAAAATGAAGCAGGAGAAGCTACAAGCACTTTACCTTCTGCTTTTCAGCATCGATGTAGCTCTTCACACCAGGAATCAATCTGGACAAATCAATAATCGAAAAGGCAACAGAAATCAATCAAATCACGAATCAGCATAAACTCAACACACGCCGGCGGGGAAATTGCATCCCTTACTTGATGAAGTCCATGAAGGAGGCGATGAGAGTGGCCTTAACGCCTTGATCGCGAACATGTCCGAAGAACGAGTGAAGAAAGCGAGCAATCAGGAGAGATAAAAGGGGAGAGATTAAGATGACAAGCGGCTCGTATTGCAGCAAGAAGGAATTAGCGGAAACTCTGAACTGAGATAGAAGAGAAAAAAACGACGACTCCATTGAAGCGAGATGTCCGCAGGTGAAGCAACCAGGAGACGGAAATGGACAACGAGAGAGAGGGTTGTAAAAACGACGGGAGACTGATATATATATATATTTGGAATTACTCCATACGTCTTAGTTACATTAACTAGTAAACTAGTAGTCTATGTGGAGAGAAAATGAGAGAGAAAAGAAAAGAAAACCCCCGTCTCCCAGTTCATGCGCTATAACCCTAAACTCCAAATCTAAGAACATCACCTCCAAGCTGCTTCGCAATCGAGTACCTCTGTAATTCGGGTACAAAATCAACCAAAGTCTCAGGGATTTAATACCCTAACTACCAAAATCGGCTGTGTTTATTGCCAAATTAGCCCAAATCCCCTCAAATCAAAGAGAGCTCTCTCACTGTGCTTCCATGGAGCATTCAATTCGACCTATGAGGGCTGCGAATCCAGTCGAATATGGTGTACGAAATTCAGAGTTTGGTGGTGGTGGGAGTTCTCTTGGCTCCTACCTCCTTTACTATCGATCGATTCAAGGAACAGTGGAGCATTCAAGGTGATTGATGTTCAGGGGCTGAAATTCTCCTTCTTGTGTAAGCTTCCTCGCTTACTATTGCTAATTTGGGGCTCGGGGGGGCTTCACTACGCCAAGTCGGCTTGCCTGGGGTTTCGATTCCTCTATAAATTCGGGGCCCTGGAAGACGGTTATTACCACTCGCTCTCTCAATCTCATTATCTCGTTTCCTCTTCATCCAATGTTCTAATTCAATCTTCTGACAATCTCTCTTCTTTGTGGTTGAGCATGACCATTACCAACCCCGACAAAGGAAAGCAAAAGATGGTGGAATCAAGAGCAATACCCAGGAAGAAGGCTAGTCACGGGATTGCCATCGCCGAACCCCATGATCCATCTGATGGGACACCAAACCCAAAGGATAAGGGGGCTACCCCAAACACTGAACCAGCTAAAGGAAAAAAGAAACCTACTCTTGACGTGGAGAGACTTCGGTCTCGACTGTCAGGGGTTAAAGAAAACATCCTCAAACTCCAGAAAACAACACTGTATGCCACCATTATCGGTGAACCTGTGGAGCTGAAAGAAATCCGGAAAAAGATCAGATTCGACTGGAAATTTGTGGAGGGTGGATTCCAGGTAACGCCGCTATCCCGCCGCTATCCCACAACTGGTTTGAGATGAAATTCTTACTTCCTGAGGACAGGGACCGGGTGTGGAACGGTCGCCCGTTTCACATCCTGGGCCAGTTGCTGTTACTCAAGCCTTGGAAACAAGGCTTTGATCCGGCTTCCGAATCCATATCAACCCTCGATATGTGGATTAGGATCCCTGGACTCCCATCGGAGTACATAAGCCAGGAAGTCTTGGCCACGATCATTGAGGAGAACGGACTCGGCACCATCTTGAAACTTGATGCTTTCACAACCAAGGGTGTGCGTGTTCGTTATCCCCGCATCTGTATTAATGTAGACATCACACTGATCCCGGACAAGAAGGTGTTTGTCCTGGATGAAAATGATAACTTAAGAGAGTATCCAGTCTGGTTCGAAAAGTTTCCTGAGGGGTGCGGAAGCTGCAGCTCGCCTGAGCACTTCTTCTCGAACTGCCCTCATCGTCAACTGGTGCACAATCCGATCAATGCGACCCTCCCCAAGCCAAAAACGAAGGAGCAGAGGAAGGAGGATCTGACTGGCGATGAAGACGATCGAGACTGGATCAAAGTGGCCTACAAAGGCAAAGCGGATGGCCCATCCTCCCGGGTGGGCAACCCAAAGTCCGAGCTTCTTAAGAACATTGGAATCAATGTTTCTTATAAGTCGGATTCATCCTCATCCAAGCTATCCGGAAGAACCTCTAGCATCTCCTCTCGTGTGTGTGGGGAGGTGCCTGATCCGAGCCCAATGGCGACTGAGATGGTGCCAAGCAGTGAAGCAGCTCAGGTGAACCTTCCTAGTGATGAGCCGAAAGGATTGCAGGCCGAGTTACCCCCACTGCCATTTACCCTAAAGCCTGGTAATGATGACGCCTTTGATTTCGACAATGTGCTATGTGTCGAAGACCTGGATGAACCCATGGATTTCCTATGCCACGAAACGTTTGAAGAGGTGCTCAATGGGATTCCTACTGGTGTTGAGTTTCAGTTGGGAGACATTTACAACTCGGCTATGTTTGCTGAGACTGGAAACAATGTTGCTGCTCCCTCAACTCCGACGGGCTCCTTTGTCCAGAGGATGGAAAAACTCGGCGTCACAACTACTACAACGTCTGAATCAGGAAAGCGGAAAAAGGGCATGGGGGATAACGATACGGCCTCTTTCTATCTGAAGGAAGGAGGCGGCAAGAAGCCAAGGACTAATGAATGACAACCTTGACAATTGGCGGGAAAAGGCAAGTCAAACTAAATTAGCTTTGAATGCATCTCATGGAACCTTTGTGAACCTTCGTACTAAACTAGATCTAATGATCACATTTTGTATTGTAAATATCTCGGGGTGGCGGGTGAACTATGCTTGTTGGTTTATGTTAAAAATCCGAATCCAAAATCGTGTGGTGTATGATAGTGCTAGGCAGTTAAGATGGGTGGTAAGCGTGAAGTCGATCGTATGGAACTCGTATCTATGTAAGATTTGGAACTATCAAATGTTAATAGATGCCTATTTATATTACATCCTTTGCTGAGTGAACATCGATATGTCCCCAACCGTGTAAAACAATTCAAAACCAACATCAAAACGACAACGACCAACACAACCATCAAATTGAGCGTGTCTATTCTTATCGGGCACATGAACTATGTGCATGGCGTCTCCAGCGACCCTTGGCTCCGGGCAAGGGCTTCTGCGACTAGCACACCCTCCACACTAGGCCTCAAAGGCTATCACAAGCTGAAGCATGGTGGTCTACCCACCCTCCCAACCGAGATACTAAATCATGCGAGCAGTTATACCCAATGTCGCTGCCCCCAACAAAATAAAATAGAACACCACCGCATCCTCACTCCTGGACCGAGCTGGGACCAATTCAAAGAAAAAAGTACGTCGAAGAAAAAGGGGACCACGAACAAGCCAAATAAAAGGGAGCAATATGGCCGGGTGGTGCGAAAACCAGTCTCGCACCCCCACAATAACATGGTCCAATGAAAGTGAGTTTCTGGAACTGTAGGGGGATTGGGCGGCCTACATTCTGGGTCGAAATCGGCACGTGGTGTAAATCAGAGCACATCCATTTGCTTGCACTCGTAGAGACAAAAACTGATAAAATCCCCCCTTCGTCGGCATGGATGGGGACGGGATTTGACAAAGCCATCTGGTCTCCAGCAGTCGGTAAATCTGGCGGCTTGGGTCTCCTATGGAAGGAAAAGAGTGTCCTAAATGAAACCATTGACATAATTGTACAAATGCCAAGAGCAATTGCGGTCAAATACACTAACATAATCGATAACTTCTCATGCCATATCTGGTTCATCTATGCTCCTCCACATGAGCAGCAGAAACCTGGGTTCTGGAACCCGGTAATGGAAGGGATAAAGCAATCCACAATCCCGTGCATCATCATGGGAGATTTTAATGAAATCGGTTGTTTTGAGGATAAAGAAGGCGGAGCACCAATACACCCACGCAGATTCATTTGACTCGCAGAAATCAAAACACAATGTTCCTTATTGGAGATCCCGACCTGGGGGAATCCCTTTACATGGAGAAAGAAACAAGAAGAAAGTGGGAACATAAAGGAGAAAATTGATAGGGTTCTGGTCCAGCATGAAATAATACACCAATATCCAGCAATATGCACTAAAAATGGTGCCTTCTCATCATCAGACCATTGTACAATAACCGTTGAGCTTAGTACCAGTCAAACATTCAAACCCCCGCCTTTCAAATTCGAGAACGTTTGGTTACAACGACAGGACTTCATAAACATAATCAAACAGGCATGGCAATATAAATGTCATGGATCAACAATGTATCAACTGGTCCGGAAAACAAAATTACTCAAAGACAAAGCCAAGAGTTGGAACAGAAGTACATTTGGAAATATATTTAGACAACTGACAAAAATAGAAGAAAAACTGCTACAAATACAACAACGTAACCCAAACAACTCACAAGGTAATTGCCACAAACAAGAATTGAACTTAATTAAAAAGAAGGAACAACTACTTAGTTTTCAAAAGTCATACTGGCATCAACGAGCTAAGTCCAAACACATTAGACTTGCTGATTCCAACACGAGATATTTCCACAGAGTAGCCTCTGGTAAAAGAAATAGGAAATTCATCCGAAGCATAACCACTGCTGATGGCACTCAGGTAACAGGAGAAAATAACATAAATAATGAGATCAGAAAGGATTTTCAGAAACGATTTACAAAACAATCAATCAACAAAGCCAAAATGCTTGACTTTCTGTCCCTAATTTCCCAAGATATCACGGAGGAGGAAAACAGACTACTCATAACCATTCCATCTAATGGCGAAATAAAAAAGGCCGTGTTTAGTATAGGCAAGAACAAAGCCCCAGGCCCAGACGGCATGACAGCCGAATTCTATACTGCATCCTGGGATGTGGTGGGCCCCTCTGTGATTAAAGCTGTAAAAAGCTTTTTCATCTTTGGAAGGATACTAAAACAAATAAACCACACGTTCATCACACTACTCCCCAAAACAGAACAACCCAGTACAACGGCCCACTATAGACCCATCAGCTTGTGCTCCACAATATACAAAATCATATCAAAAATCTTAACAGAACGTTTAAAACAGGTAATGGGTAAACTAATAAATCCACTACAAGGTGCCTTCGTTTCCGACAGGGCTATCCAGGACAATGTACTTATCGCCCATGAAATATTCCACTCCTTCAAATCAAGAAAGGGGAAAGAGGGCTGGCTTGCCCTTAAACTAGACATGGAAAAAGCATATGATCGTGTGGACTGGGAATTCACTGAATCAGTCATGACCAAATTCGGTTTCCACCAAACGTTCGTCAAGTGGGTCATGGAGTGCATCACATCGGTGTCGTTCTCTGTGCTTGTCAATAATGGACCTACAGACCTCTTTACACCAACCAGAGGCCTAAGGCAAGGCGATCCGCTGTCGCCGTTTCTCTTCATTCTTGGGGCTGAGGTCCTGGGCCGGCGCCTAGCAGTGGAGTCCTTACAGCCTGAGAAAAGAATAGGATTCAGATTCAGTCACTCTGGACCCTGTATACCCTTCCTGGCCTTTGCTGATGATATTTTAGTCTTCCTTAAAGGCAGCAACGAAGCGTGTCACAAGGTCAGGCACATTCTGGAGGACTACTGTCAAATTTCGGGACAAAAAGTAAACTTCCATAAATCTGCATTCCAAGCCACATGTGGAATACACCGAAACAGAATCGCAGAAATCGGCAGAACACTAGGCATATCCCACTCCCAATCGGTAGAAAAATACTTAGGATGCCCCATTATTGATGGAAAGGTGAACAATGACACTTTCAAGGAAATCATCACAAAAACAAAAGATCAACTGACCAAATGGCGAGCGGATTCGCTATCTCAACAAGGCCGTGCCACTCTTATTGGCTCAAACCTATCAGCAAAACCACTATATATAATGCAAAACTTCATGCTTCCAACCACAATGCACAAAGAACTGGATACCATAAATAGATGATTCCTCTGGAACAAGGATGCACAACATAGACCACTTATAGGGTGGGATAAAATATGCAAATAAAAAAAATCAGGAGGATTAGGAATCAGGAAAAAGAAATGAACGAAGCACTACAGTTAAAACTGCTATGGAAGGTACTAGCTGAACCCCATAACCCCTGGGTCCAAATAATCACATATAAATACCTTAAAAGGACTAATATCCTGGAGTATGGAAAATCCGGGAACTTATCATGGCAATGGGCAAAACTAACAAACCTACTCCAAAAGTTCAAAAAAGGACTCATATGGTCTATTGGGAACGGTTTATCTGTCAAATTTTGGTCAGATAACTGGGTTTCCCAAGAGCCACTGCACTGCCGGCCCAATTGCCCGGCTCACTACAACAAAAATGAATTGGTGAGCGAATACATAATGAATGGACAGTGGTGGAGGGAAAAACTAAATGACACCCTACCTAAATAAATTGTTGATGAAATACTGGCAGTACAACTGCCAATGACTACATTTGAAGACCGCCTGTACTGGTGGCCTGACAAGAATGGCTGGTTCACCACTTCCTCAGCCTATAAACTCCTAACGAATGCTTCGGTGGATGAGTCGCGGGACTACGAATGGATATGGTAACTCAACTTACAACCTAAAATTAAAAAATTTCTATGGAGAATAGCGCGGCTAGGCCTGCCCACTAAAGCTCGACTCGCAGCTCGGGGGGTTCCTATTCCTTCCTCTTGCGACCGCTGCTCTGATAGTGTGGAAGATGATGTCCACATCCTTACAGAGTGCTATCCAGACATATTAAGTCATAACCTAAGCACAAAGGAGTGGCAACAACTACAACATACAATAAACAGATCTAGGAGTACAAATGAGCTGATCAGATGGCTACACCAAGTACCTAAAGCTAAGATCTGTACCATTGTGACAGGATGGTGGAGCGTCTGGTACTTCAGAAACGCGGCTACGTTTAGAAACATCAAACCGGCATCAACAGCAGACATAGAAGCTTTCGCGACAAGACAAACGGCAAATTGGACATGAGCATGTCAAATTGAAAATAATAGCCCTAAAAATAACAAGACGCGTATCCTCGATACAAGAAATAAACAATCCAACCACACACAAAAATTGATCGGCAAAAAATGGCGTAAACCGCCACGGGGAACCTATAAGATAAATTTTGACGGTTCTTCCCTACGCAACGGGCAAGGTTCAGCCGGCATGATTATAAGGGACTGGAATGGCAATCCTATCCAGATTGCCTAATCCAGACTTGGTCGCGCCTCCCCCCTCCAGGCTGAGGCGGCGGCTCTGAAACTAGCAGTTCTAGAGGCTAATAAGCTACAACTAAAAAACTTGATTTTTGAGGGAGACTCGAAGATCATCACTGACCATCTATCTGCTAATATCCGCTGCCCCTGGGAGGTGGAAATGACCCTATCGGATATAAAAATCATAACTCGAAGTATGGGGAAAGTCTCCTTTTCCCATATACCCCGCGACGGAAATAGAGTGGCTGACAAGGTTGCACACCTTTGCCACTCTATTTATGGGGTTCACATAACAACCGACAAAGATCTCCGTGATCTCATCTTACGGGATGCGCTTGGATAGCTCGCTATCCAAATCTTTTCCTAATCAAAAAAAAAAAAAAAAAAAAACTAGTAGTCTATTCCCCGTAGGGCTGTTATTCGAGCCGAACGAGCCCAATATTTCTTGTTCATATTCAGTTCATTTAGAATATGAACGAGCTCGAGCCGAGCCTAAATTTTGACTCGAGTTTAAAAATGTGCTCATATTCGGCTCGTTTTAAGAAATGAGCGAGCTCGAGTCAAACTTTTTTCGAGTTTTAGGCAATTTTACTTGCTCATTATACAGTAACCTGAAGAAAATTTTAGAAATTTCATAAAATTCGAGCTATTCGAGTTTAATTCGAACGAACCGATCTTTGGATCGAGCTTTAAAAGGTGCTCATACTCGGCTCGTTTAGAAAATGAACGAACTCGAGTCGAGTTTTTATCGAGCGAGTACGAGTCGAATTTGAGCTACTCGTGTTCACATAACGCCCCTAATTCTACATGCGTATTGATATGCACGAATTTAATGTAAAATTATTTGTGAGGATCAAATTATACTACAATTTTTCTCATATTTAAATTTAAAAAGTATTAACATTAAAAAATAAAGAAAGATATTTATCTACAAATAGAAATAAAAATAAATTACAGAAAAAGAAAACAAATTTAAAACTCCCTCGTTAATTAACCATTATAAAGTTTAATACAGAGTATATATATTAGTTGTTAATTTGTTATCCATCTTTTGATAGGGCACTTGATACTTGATTAAGATACTTTACTTTATTTTTTTCCAACATTAATTTTCTCAATCAAATTTAACTTGAATTAGTTGTTAATATATATTTATTATTTTCATGCTTTGGTTACTAAATTATATATGGAGTATTATTTATATACAATTATTAATCAAAGTTGTAATAATTTGATAGAAACGTTGACATTATTCTATGATTTTGTAAACTTTTTATTTTTATCTTAAAAAAATTTCAAGATTTTGATTTATTTATTTATTTAAGAAAATTTTAAGTATATTAATTTCAATAATTTATTATTATTAAAAGATCCAAAGATTTTAAACAAACTATTATAACCTTCAAATTTCAGAAAACAAATATAAATTAAATATCATTTAGTTTGTTAAGAAATCGCACAACGGACGGGTATTAAAACTAGTTTATAACAAACCCAAAACAAATTCAATAGATAAAGAAAAACTATACAAAAAATTAGAAATTGAAAACAAATCTAATTCGAGCGAGAAAATAAGTATGCAATTGAATTGTCTACCTTCATAACATAATATCAATCATGCAATTTCAAAGCTTATTACCATTGAGTCTAGTCGGTCGGTGCTAGCCAGTTTACTTGGTACATGACTCTTGCCGGCTGGGTCACGTGTTCGGATTTTGCCACCAAAGATGAGTTACCCTCGTTAACCAAAAAAAAAAAAATCATACAATTTCAAAAATTTCTACTCTCGTACACCACCTTCTTCAAAATAAAATTCAACACATTTCTCAAACGAGTTTTTATTTTTCAGATAATGAATTTAACATTCAGACAATTAGAATCCACAATTATCTAGCAAACCATCGTGTCATACCAACTGAAAAAACATAAGGGAAAGCCTTCACCTCTCCCAGATCCAATGCACCCTTGACCCTTGACCCTTCTTGTGCATCTAGAGTAATTTCAATACCACATCCATTGTGTTTATCAACTCACACATCACAATTGAATTTTACGAATCTTTTCATCGGTTTGTGCCATTTAATTAATATTTCCCTACGACATTCAACGACAATGTATGACACATGCCTCTGGATGATTGAATTTATGACTTAGCTCATAGTATCATGCATGCATGACCCATTATAGCTCATGGTTCACCCATTCAAAAACGTTTAGCTAGAAAAAACTTGTAACTAATCCTGTATATTTTTTAATTTGGTAATTTAAAGATTAAAATCTATAAGTAGTTCTTATAAAAAAAAAACTACCACAATACTCATTTCAAGATTAAAATTAATTATATACATCTCTCTCTATATTCTCCCGTTCTTGGTTAGAAAACCCCTTTCGAGATACTCTATGGTAAACCTACATCCTATTCCAATCTTCGAGTCTTGGGTTGTCAGTGTTTTGCTCTGCTTTCTACCACTACTCGTCGGAAATTTGATGTTAAAGGGACTCGTTGTGTGTTTGTGGGGGATCCACCTTGTCAAAAGGGTTATAAGGTTTTGGATTTGGATACTTGGAACTTTTATGTGGTGCGTCATGTCACCATGACCTTTCAGGAGTCTGTATTTCCTTTCAAATTGGATGTCACGAGTTCAACCAAAACCACCTCTCCTGGTTTCCCAAGAGTACCAATGGGTGATGACAGTTTCGACAAGTTTCCATGTTCTAGGTCGGCGTCACCCCGAGTGTCACCTGATCCCCAGACGAGTGTGGTCCCTTCCTTGGATTCACATGGGGCTCTAGAAGGCCTTGGTGATAATGCGGTTCCTGATTCCTCTTCTGATAACAACTCCTCTTCATTTCCACCTATTTGTGTGGATGTTTCCAATCATTTTGTTCCCATAAGGGAGTCACGTCCAATTGTCAGACCTGCTCAGCTTCGAGACTATGTTTGCAGTAATTTGCCGTCTAGACAGGCACCTTCTAGTGAGTCACCTATTGACACTTTTTCTCAAGCTTTCCATGTGGTGACTCTGGCTGATTTAGAGTCATATTCAAGTGATTATGTGGCTTCTCTGTTCAGTTTTCTGTCCACCTTTAAACCTTCAACTTATGCACAGGCTTGCAAACATGAAGTTTGGCGCCAGGCTATGAAGACTGAACTTGAGGTTTTGAAACGCAATAAGACTTGGGTTCTTACTGATCTCCCTCCTGGAAAACATGCTATTGGTAGTAAATGGGTTTACAAAGTTAAATTTCGTCCAAATGGAGAGGTTGAACGATATAAGGCGCGCTTGGTTGCGAAAGGTTACAATCAAGTGAAGGAGAAAGATTATAAACATACTTTCTCGCTGGTGGCTAAGTTTGCCACAGTTCGTACTTTGTTGGCTCTAGCAGCTCACAATGGTTGGGATTTACATCAACTCGATGTAAATAATGCGTTTCTCCACGGATTTCTGGACGAGGAGGTTTTCATGACTCCTCCTCTGGGCTATGAAAAAGCTCTGTCTTCGCAAGTATGTCTTTTGAAACACTTGCTCTATGGGCTCAAACAAGCGAGTCGTCACTGGAACATTGAGTTAACGAAGTTCCTAGTAGGGATTGGTTATACTCATCAGTCTCGGCAAGATTACTCTCTGTTTCTCAAGCGCTCCGGGGGCCTTGTTGCTATTGCTCTCGTATATGTTGACGATATGTTACTCACTGGGAGCAATTTGTCTGAAATTCAGTCTCTCAAGGCGGCCGTGGATCGCAAGTTAACCATCAAAGACTTGGGTCTCACCCGTTACTTCCTTGGGATGGAAATTTCGCGCTCTTAGGATGGCCTTCGTTTGAATCAACGGAAGTATGTCATTGATTTGTTAACTGATGCTGGTCTCCTTGATTGCAAAACAACCCCCTTTTCTATGCAGAGAGGTTTACATTTAGCGTATGTTTGATAGAGCCTTTCACTAGGTTTCAAAGGTTTTAAAAAAAAGTAAGCTCTTCGCCAGGCGTTTGGTAGCAGCTTTCGGATCGGCTTCAAGGAGTTCAAGTTGCAGGTTAATTTCCATGATTTCATAAGCTTGGGGGTAGATTATGGAGTTTATTTCAAGGGCTTTCGAAAAGTTGTTCAATATTGCCCTCGCGCAGAGCTTGCCCTCGCAGCAGTCGTCGTTCTTCGCTTGCCCTCACTTTCAGGTACGCCTCCTCTTCTTCCTTGTTCCGTCGCCCTCCATCTTCATCATCCTTCTTCTTCTTCTTCTTCTTCTTCTTCGTGTTAACTGTTCTGGGTTGAAATTGATGAACTTTCGACTTCCAGATCTCAAATCGAAAGGGTTAGGGTTTTGTGGAAACACTGAAATCGGTTGGGGGTTGTATTGGGGGGAAATGGATTGATTGAAAACAAAGATTGGGGGACTCGATTCGATGGGGTTAGGTATTGTCGGCCAGTGGTTTGATTGAAATGGATTGAAAGTAATTGTTTTGAATGAAATCGATTGGGAGTTCTTGTTTTCAAATAAAGCGTATGGGAGTTCTTGTTTTGAATGAAAGCGATTGGGAGTTCTTGTATTGATTGAAATCGATAGAGAGTTGTAATTGGCAAAAAATCTATGAATGGAAGCGATTGGGGAAGCCTGTGTGTTTTGAATGAAATCGATTGGGGAAGCCTGTGTCGTTTAGAATTGGAAATAGTTTGACTGGACTAATGTGTTTCTATAATAGCAGTGGAGCACATTGTTTCATTGAAAATGATGCTTATACTCTCTTCTTTTCCGTCCACAGACATGTCAGACTCTTCTGGTAGTTGGCCGAGTGGTTGTCCCGAGAAGTACCCTTGGATCGAAGGGGATGAGCCTATCGAACCATGGTGGCAAGCGGAGGCAACTTGCTTCTTTGTTCCTTCATTCACTTGATTGCTTCACTTTCTGTCACTTGCTTAAATGAAGTACTGAATCACTTGCTTTGACTTGCTTTCGATTGATGTCACTTGATACTTCACTATGGATTACTAGATTCTTGCATTCGACATATTGCTAAGTTTTACAGTCATTTCAGTGTCCCGAATCACTTGCCTTCAATTGGAGAAGCCTGAGTTTGCAAAATAAAGAGGATGACAGGCCTGCCATTGTCATTAGTCCGGCAGCTATTTACCATTTTGCTTACCTTGGAGCAAGCAACCGGCAAGCAGACCCGACCTAGGGTTTTCAACGCCTCTTCTTGTTGTTTGATCCAACACAAAGAACAAATGAGGGCAATGGGTAAGGGATGAACAAATATAAATGAGGGCATAAAAGTCATTTTGCCCACAAATACATCTTCAACTCCTTATATCCACCAAACACCAATTAGGTTTTTTTCAAGGTTATTTTAAAAAAAAACTCCACCTCCCAAACCTCCATAATACACCAAATAAACTCCAACTCCTAAAAAAAATCCAACCCCTAAAAAACCTCTATTTTACCAAACACGCGCTTAAGCATTGATACTGGAGATTTATTGGAGGAACCTGATCAGTATCGACGGCTAATTGGGAAATTGCTCTATTTGACTGTGTCTCGATCGGATATTTCCTACGGTGTCCAACACTTGAGCCAATTCCTTGCTTCACCACGAGTTCCCCATTGGCATCCAGCTCTATACCTTCTTCGCTATTTAAAGGGGTCTGCCAATTGGTGCCTGTTTTATCCCCGATCAGCCGATCTTCAGTTGAAAGAATATTGCGATGCTGATTGGGGAAGTTGCGCGCACCTTCTTTTGTCGTTCTGTCACTGACTACTACTGTGTGTTCATTGGTGCTTCCTTGATCTCTTAAAAGATGAAAACGCAGAAAATGGTCTCTAAATCTTCGGCCGAGAGTGAGTATCGTAGTATGTCAGCGACTGCGAGTGAATTGGTATGGCTTGAAGGTTTATTGCTTGATCTGGGCGTTTCTGTTACACTTCCCATTCCCTTGTGTTCCGACAACAAGGCTGCTCAACATCTCGCAGCCAATCCGGTCTTCCATGAGCGCACTAAACACTTACGAGTGGATTGCCATTTCGTTCGAGACATGGTGCAAAGTGGTTTCCTCTCAACAGTTCACGTGCCCTCTTCTTTGCAGCTTGCTGATTTATTTACTAAGCCTTTGAGGGCTCAACAACATCGGTTTCTTTCTTTCAAGCTTGGCCTTGTGGTTGATTCCCCAAGTCCAACTTGAGGGGGAACTATAGAGGTGCACATTGTGGTTGTTATGAGTGTGGATGTTAAGTTGCGAGGCACATGAGGTGCATGTTAGTTAGTTTTTTCTATCTTTTTCTATCTTACTCTTAGGGTATGACTTCGGATAGGGACCGCTGGAGGAGATGAATTCGGGCTTCGAATGTTTAGAATCCCTAGGATGGGTGCTGGGTCATTTCTTTTTGCTTACTTTCTACCTCTCTTTCTGCTTTCTGTCAGTTATCTTCATATCTGTTTTCCATCTATCGGCTGTCTATTACCTAATCTCCTACTAGGTGCCATGGGACATGTTTCCTTTGCTCTATTGTTTTGGGTCTTCCGGAAACACTCTCTCGACTAGTTCGTGGAGAGAGTGCGGACATCCCGACCCCCCAGACCCCGCTTTATTGCGGGATATACTGGGTTGTTGTTGTTGTTGTTGTTGTTGTTGCTATCTTACTCTTAGGGGCATAGCATAGTGTTAGCATAAATACTTTCATGTGTACATCTTTCATTATTCAATACAGAAATACCAGAAATTCCCAAAATGCTCTCCTTCTTTCTCATGTAACATGTGGAGCCACTCTATGATATCGATTGGGAAGCTGATCCAAGAAGATTTGCAGCTTCTTTACAACATTCGTCGAACTCACTAAGGTTCCTTAAATCTACTTCCGTTTTATAGTCCACCTCCTCTTATTGGTCGAATACAATTAAACAACTACCCTATTTATTAGGAAAATTAATAAAATAACTCGGCACATCTAATCAAGCAATACGGATCACGATATTGGACCACAATTGTGGACTAGAGGATCTCCACCTCCATACAACCCTTAGGGCGTGTTTGACAGGGGGTGGGAATGGGTTTTCGGGTTCCGCGCCCGCGTGTTTGGCAAGGGGATGCGGGGGGTGAGAGGGGGTGCGACACGCACCCGATCGAAGGGGGATGGACGGAATGGGAAGGGGATGCGTCCCAGATTTGCCCCTTCCCCTTCCCTCTCTCCTCATAAATTTCGATCCCAATTTCCACTCTTCACACGCACGCCTCAACTCCCTCCCCAAGAACGAAGGATCTTCTTCTGGAGAGCTTCTTCGTCATGCATCTTCGATTGAGAACGCCCAGGTAATCCTGTTGATCTCCCTGTTGAAAATCGGTATGAGTTTATGGTTTTCTTCCCACTAGTGTCTGAGTTTCGGTATGGGCGTTACAATTTTTCCCAATTCGATTGAAATCTCTAGGGTTTTGTTTGACGTTTAGGGTTTTAATTGAAAGCTAGGATTTTGGCTTCCATGTTTAGGGTTGTAGGGTTTGACATTGAAAGCTTGTGCCTTCCATGTTTGGGGTTTGACTAAAATCTATGATTGAATGCAAATGGGTTACAGTTGATTTCATATAAGTTTAGGGTTGATTTTGCCTTCGATTTCATATCAGTTTAGGGTTCGATAGAAATCCATGTTTGCCTTCGATTTTTCCTTCCATGTCTACGGTTGATTTTGCCTTCCATGTGGACTTCGGCTGATGCTTGATTTCATATCAGTTACCACTGCACCCAACAATTAAGCATGCCAGTTTTTTTTGTAGGTTTCATGTCTGATGTCTCATACGGGCAACACCTTTTCATAACAGACTTTTTTATTCCTCATTGGATCTTCAATTTGGATTTCACTCTTTCTGTTGACTTTGTATTATCACTTCAGTGATCCATCTTCAACACAGACTTTCATTATGCATACAAATTTTGTAGTTCTTCATGGGACAAAAATATGCAAACATGTTCTATATCTTTCTGCCTTTTTAGTTTCCATTTGATCATGTGTTGTAAACCTAACATTTGTTAGGCATCTTTATTTAGTTATCTGTGTTCTAACTTTGTGTTCTTGCATTAGTTATTTTACAAGTCTGTGTTCCTAGTTGTGTTATTTCTTCCATGATTAAGACTATGGCCTTAGCTTCTACTGTGAGATTTTAATTTTCTTTTTTTCTGTCAAGTAACTTAAACTGTTGGTTATTTATCAGGGTTCTCATGTACATTCCTCTTATTTATCTGTGTTCTAACTTTTTGTTCTTGCATTAGTGATTTTACAAGTCTGTGTTGCTAGTTGTGTTATTTCTTCCATGATTGAGACTAGCTATGATCTTAGCTTCTTCTGTGAGATTTGAAATTTCTTTTTTCCTGTAAAGTAAGTGAAAGTGTCGGTTAGTTTTCAGAGTTCTCATGTACATTCCTCTGGATCACTCTTTATTCCATCCCTTGCTTGATCACTACAATCATGGTTTAACTACCCTATGTTCACTGTTCAGATATCAAATATGTTTTTATTATGTTACCCATTATGTGCCAACATCAGGATTAGGATATGCAACCTTCGATCCATTGACTGCTTTCAGCTTTACAACTGGTAGTCCTGTCCCCAAATTGCCCCAATCTCCCACAAATATAGTTACAGAAACATTTTTCCTTATAAGTGATGCATTCCTAGAAGAATCCTATATTGCCAATGGATGTTTTTAATTAAAAAACCTATTAAAGCCCTTAAAAACAGTACTAGTCTACAATAGAGAACTTATTAAAAAAAGGTCTAGAATAAGAACATTTAACTTTTCTGTCCACTTCCTATATATTAGCATATATATCTGACTTGGTATATTATACTCCCTCCGTTCAACAAAACTTGTCGTTTACTATTCACGCACGCTTTTTTAGAATGATAAAAACTATATAAAATATTCATTCTTTTTTAATTTTTTTTTAACAAGTTTGTACTTATTAATAATAACTACGAAATTGTTAAAAAAAATTATTTTAAAAGTCGATATTTTATATAGTTTTTAGCTCCTAAAAAAGCGTGCATAAATAGTAAAACGTCAAGTTTTGTTGAACGGAGGGAGTATTGCCTAAATATTCAGATATGTGTTCACTTCATCCACGGAAAAGTCAAATGAATTCAGGATTCACTGACTGGAAGTTAGGCATGACTGCTATTTTTCCCTCTCCTAGATGCTTATTACTGATTTTTCTTCTCTTTATGATTGCTTTCATCTGGAACTCGTTGTGTTTTATTCTCTTTATTTCACTTATGCATATCCACTGCATATATTCTTCCTTGTCCTAGATGCTTATCACTGATTTGTCTTCTCTGTGTGATTGCTTTCATCTAGAACTCGTTGTGTGTTATTTTCTTTATTTTGCTTATGCATATCCACTGCATAAGTATTCTATTCATATCAGATTACGGCTTATTCCCAATAATTGGCATGCTACATTAGCAGACTCTATAACAAGCATCTAGTTTGCCTAAATGTGTGTGTTGTGTTATTTGGGTGATCACTGGTTGCAATTGGATTATAATGCACTGAACCTGATTACTTTCATCATGTTTCTTTGATGGCTTTCACATATCATGATATCATCCCAATATGAACTGAACTCCATTTGAATTGAACTTCCATGTTTTAGCTTATTATGATTTTAACAATATGCTTCCGATGTCAACGTAGGAATCATGCGGCCGTACTCTGACTCCGATAGTGACTGCAGCTACGGCAACGGTGACCCTCGCAAGTACCCCTGGCTTAGGACGTCATACGAGCAAGGCCAGTCCAGTCGTCACGCGGCAGAGGAAGATGACGACGCACATTCCGATCGCCGTGACCCCGAAGACGTCAATGCAATGTGGGCCATGGCTGCCGACGAGCTAAAGGAGCTCCGCACCTAGGTCTGGGGGCTCCTGGCCCAGAACGCCTTGAGGGAGCATCCCCTGATAGCAACGAACACTCAGCTGCAGGAGACCAAGGAACACAACGTCTCCCTAGCAAACATGCTCGTCGCTTCTGAGGCGAGCAACGACCATCTCGTGTAGAGGGTCGCCGACCTGTGCTACTTCATGTGTGGTCGGTGGGTGGAGCACGCAGGGGACCATCTCAGGTGTGAGAGGCTCTCCCGCCTGAACAGGCTCCTCGGCTGGATTATCCTCCTCATGCTGGCAATCATGGTGCGTCTGGTCATCAGGGCCTTGGACATCAAGCCTCTCCATTATGTTGTTACCCTTTTTTGTGAAGATTTGCTAGCGTTGTTGTATTTCGTTTCTGGTAATTGTCAACTTGTATTGAAACTCTGGATTTGGGCCACCATTTTGTGCATTTCGGGGCCTCGGATGTAAGTCAGGAACAATGTTTGTGCAACCTCGGCAGTGATTACCCCTTTTTGTAAGCCGAGTGTTGTTGCACCCTTTTTGCAATGATGCATTATCCTAACTGTTGTAACCCCAATAATTTCTGTAAGTTATATATGATATGCATATTCCTCGACTACAATTGATGTTGCATTACTATAATCCTTTTACTTCGATCATGTCTTATACAAAATCAGTGAACATTATAGGCATTTGTCAATATGTCTTATACAAAAGGTGACGGCCATACGCTTCCAGTTTTGATCAATTACATGAATTAATGACTACCTTCTAGCAATATACAAAATGACATGAAGGACACACTCTAGTGCATCGAGCATCCATGCTTTACCTGACCATGCGACGGTCGTTCCAAATCTGCTGAGCAATGTCGTCCCTCGGTGCCTTGATCTCTGCGTTTGACCCTAGAGCCACGTCAAAGGGGAAAAAGGGGTCATCTTCATCATGTCCAACATCCTCTCCCTCTTCGTACGTGTCTTCATCGCCGTCCCTATCGGATGGGATGTCACTCCCTATCGGAGGCTCCATGAACCTTGGATCGTCTTCGTCGTCGTACTCCGAAGCATCGCATGAATCCCGCACGTAATTATGGAGGGCGAAGCATGCAATAATAATAGAAATCTGCTTACGGATCGGATACTTGGGGAGCTGACGGAGGATCCTCCACTTCATCTTCAACACCCCGAATGACCTCTCTATCGCTCCTCGGAGGGAAGAGTGTGACTTGTTGAAGGCTTCTTTCTCGTTCTTCGGTTGGGATGCAATGAAGGTCGGGTGGTGGTACTTCGTCGTCGAGAAAGGAATCATGTACCCATTTCGGAAAGCGTAGCCATTGTCGCATAGATAGTACCTCCCTGCCGGTGGATGGGGGAACTAAAGCCCCGTCGTCTTCAATGTGTGATCGAACACGTGCATCGTGCGCACTGCCCTCCCATCCAGCGGATATGAATGTGAATCGAAGGTCAAAGTCACAGACGGCCATGACATTGTACGTTGTTGTGCCCATCCTGCACCAGAACCGGATCTGGTCTTCTTTCAGCATGATCGCCTCAATATGTGTGCCGCCAATAGCTCCAACTGAACCCTTGAAGTACGACCAGTACCGATTGTCGTTCCTGACCTGCTCAGGTATGGCTCTGAAATGAGGGTCGCGAGGCCGGATCAAGTCCCCTGCTAGACCGCGGAACCCGTTACATCTCCCCCCGCACATGACGTCTAGTACCTCCGATATCGTCTCCGAGATTGTGTATGTCGATCGGAGGAAACCCTCAAGCCATGTTATTGACGAAGATAGCAACCTTCTCCATCATAGAAATTTGCACTGGCCCCCGAAGACCGTACTGGTGCTCCAGCATCCCACAGAGTCGAACGAAGGCAGCCTTTTCCATTCGGAATGCGTTAACGCTCCTTGCGTCTGATCGGTGGGTGAGGATCTGGTCTACCCATCGTGCCCCAATGTACTCTCCAAGGAATTGTGGTACCTTGTGCACCCTTTTGAAGTAGTGGGTTGCAATTGGCAACAACTTGCCAAGGATGGCAAAGAATGCAGCCACGCTCTTCGCTTGTCTGCGTCGACGACGACGTTCGATGACCGTTTCCTTCATCCTGCATGCACAAACGAAGACGATGATGACAATGAACACAACATAATGCGGATAATTAGTCACTGACGCTAATGAACCACAACAACGATGCATATCGAACAACCTGGAACAACTTTATTACAAGGGGAAAAACGGAGTGAACGCCATACATGCGGAAAATCAGTGAACGTCAGTCATAACAACCACAACATAATCCTATCTACCACATTCATGAGCTGGAATGTAAAAGCAATCAGCAACTAACATATGAAGTAAAGAGAAACATCAGTCTTCCAAGACATTCTAATCTGTCTCCTTATTTCTGAAATGAAAGTGATAAACGGACAAGGTTCTCATATGTGAACACTGGTGTGAGAGACGAGGGGTCACGATCAGTCAAGGTGGATGGCTGATAATGGATTTTCAGTCGCCTTAAATCCTATCAAAAAAATCCGACTAACCTAACTAATGTAGTTCGGCAAGTACAGGTCGATCCCACAGAGAGTCAGCGATTTGTATGCAAGTCAGAGTGTGTCAACAAGAATAAGAAACAAAGAGGGGGGGATTTTGATGGTTTAAATAACCAACTAAGAAACAAAAGTAAGAAAAATAATAAAGTAAAGCAGATTAAATGGAAGAATATGAGAGAATAGCTCAGGTCAATCAATCTCAGCAATCAGTTTTGTTCATTGATCATCGAAATCGAAAAGATAACTTCCTCTTGAATACTTTGTTGTGGAAAGATTAGGTCTTTTGAATCCAATTCCATATCCAATCTAGTTAACAGGACAACCAGACCCTGAAAACCCTAATTATCAAACAATCTTGAAACTATCAAGATTCAATTCAATAATCGATTAAGCTTAAAGGAAATCAACAAAGACAATCAACGCGCACAACCAGTTATTGCATCAATTGCAGATCAATTCTCTATACAAATCCCTAAATCAACCAGTTTCAGATATTTATACTTTGCTACTCAAGAACATAGATAACTCAATCAGAAATTACCTATATCTAGCTATAGATTATCATGAAAAGGCATCAGTTGATCAGACTAACAGAAATTCACGAAAACCCTAAACAATCTAAGCAAAGAATTGATAATATTCAAAGAAGAGTATTAAGAACATAAATCTCACAATGAAATAGAAAACCCGAAGCTTCGATTAATTTCCCCAAGCAAAGAAGGTTAGTTGTTCATACTTGAGAAATCACAGAAGGTCTCCCCCAAAAACTGCGTAACAAAACCCGTTCAATCTCCAAAAAAAACAAAAACTAAAAACTCAAAAAAAAACCTACTAAGTTGTTCTGTCATCACTTCACCGTTTTAAGTCCCCTAATTAATTACATAATAATCATATATATAATATCTTTCAGAAGTTAACAAAAGTGACATCCCACATCCTTGGACACGCTACAAAGCTCGGGCTCACCAAAGAACTCGGCAAAGTTTTGTTGCCCAAACCGAGTTCCTTCCAGCAGCAATCTTGACGTCCAGATTCCACTGTCTTCTAGGCTGAATTTGGAAAAGTCTTAAACACGAAAGTTGTAGGTCTTTGAATCATCTTTCCAACAAGTATAAGTACGCCCCGATCCGATAACTACAGCCTTCGAACGACTTGTTTTAGTGCAACGTCGCCGACCTGGACAGCTCCAATCCTTTACATGCTTAGCTCATCTCTTCGGCTCTCGTGCTCTTCTATTCTCGTCCAATCTTCCAACATTGGCTTGAGCTTAGCTTTACCTCTTTACAATCATCTGAAATCATGCACAAACCTCGTAGATTCCGACTCTAATTGAAATATAATGAAAACACGAAAACTACTCTAACTCATGGATTTTATCCTATCTAAACACATCTAAATGCTTATATTAACACTACCTAAATGTGTCTCATCAATGGCGCTGAGCTGCTGACCATCGTTGGTCGAATACAACCACCGAAACCACTTCAGCCGGGCGACATTGCTGTCAAGCTGAACGAAGACCTCTTGTCGCTCGGGTAACTTGATGATGGCTAAGCTGAAGCACCATAGGAGGTCACCTTCGGCGAAAATCCCCTTTGCAACCATCGACCGCACAACATCCAACACTTCTTTCGTTGTGTCTGGAGGGCATTTGACGAGACCTCATCCTTTTGGAGTATGCCAATGATCTCACGCGTGCTGTCTTTGATGACCCCGACGCTGCGTTTGAACAGCCTGGACCCCTCCGAGACGCGAACGTTGCGCTTGAAGCTCCTACGGGAGGAGGTCGTCTCAGAATTTGGGCCTCGCTTTGCCCTAGACGATTGTGGCGGCCCTGCGCCTGAAGCTCCAAGCGCCCGGCTAGGGGGTGAGGCATCGTCGTCCACAATGCCCTGGACAATGTCTTCCATGGAGGGCGTTGCAGATTCAGCACGAGGGGTGTTGAACAGCTCGTCGAACTCTGCTCAACACCCTCATATTGTGACCCGTTGGGGTCACCCCTTGCGTCGAGGTCATCATCATCTTCCATGGAGGGGTCATTATGTTGCTCCTTCTCAACCTTGTTGGCAGCCTGCACAGCCCGCGCGTCCCGGTCCATGGAGGGGGCGACGTAGTACTTGCCTGTGGCTATGGTGCCTCCGAACACCTGATGGAATAGATCTTCCAGGTCCGGAGGGATCCCCTTCTTCAGGAACCTTTCCAATTTGCTATCCTCCTAAACAATTCAATTCACGTGACGACTTTCGCTTCATTGCATTCTCTTTTGCGTTGACAGAAGGAAAAGGGAAGGCGAGCACATACCGCGATTTTCTTGTCCCACCATTCGTCAGGTGCCCTTTATGGTTCCAGTGGCCTGATCCCATCCGAGGTCGGTCTCCCCTTTTTTCAACTTATTCCAGGATTGGTATATTGTCTTCATGCCGCGAGTTCGGTTCTTCAGAGTGTACTGGTTGCACCTCGTACATGTGGCAGCCTCGGATGCAGTTGTGAGGGGCCCCCATTTGAAGGATTGATCCTTACCATTTTCCCGCTGATATGCCAGGAGCACAAGCATCAACTTCTTTGTCAAATCCAATGACCAGTAGAAGGCAGCAGGGACATAGTTCTTGTCCTCAGAACCCAACGATGCTTTCTTAGCCTTCCCTTTGACTTTCCCCTTCGCCTTGGAAGAGGAATCCATATGGGCAGCAACGATATTGTAGTCGACGAGGATCGCTAGTATATCGAATCAAAAGGTCGGTTAGGTTTTGGGAAATTTGATGGACGACAAAATCAGACAGTCAATGAACACATAAAATAATGTGATAATGAACCCCCAAAAATACACCCATAATAGAAATCATTGAGTATACTAACAACTGCCCAATGCCCTAGTTTCCTGTCAAGCAATTGAACTCAGTAATGTAATTCAATCGCCCACAAATGAGTTGCCAAGTCGTAAGAATGTTACGAATGGCCACTCTAACTTGTTCATATACTTGACAACATCGCCAATGCTATAACCCTAAATTCTACAATTTGAATCGAACATGGTTAATTTTCATTCTCGTTCGGATTATACCCATCCTGCAATTGAACCCAATATTTTATGAACGAAATCCCAATATCCTCTAATCAGCAGTGAATCCAAAACCCCCAATTCACTATGACCGAATTCCCTGACAAGAGAAAAAGGGGAATCCATAGTCTGCCTTTCGAATATCTATGTGAACTCACTGAACATAGCACAATTAGGGATTCTAAACTTACATGGAGTTGGGCGTCGCCGGAGGCGTCGGCAACGCAGGGGCAGGCCGGAGGTGCGATGAGATGCTCCCGGAGTGAAGGTCGCGGCCGCCGACTTCGGTTGTCTTCCAAAGCTCTGAAAATATCGAGAAGTGAAGAAGATGGGGTTTTGAATTAAGGGGTATATTTGAGGGGCATTTTTGTCCTTTCATGTCAATAAGTGGGGGCAAAGTTGTCCTTTTCATTGATTTTCATCCCATAAACTTTAACCCAAAACCAAACACGAACAGGGTGAAACTGGATTCAAAAGTCCACCTGGTTCACCCCGAAATTCCATCCCCATCCCTTCCATCCCCATCCACCTATCCCCATCCCGTTGCCAAACACGGCCTTACAACAACTCATTAGTTTTCATCCGATTGTTTCTCTCTCCCCTGTGCACCACACCTCTCTCTTTCTATGTCTTTATCTTTCCACACTCTCTCTCCTGCCTCCTGGTGGACCCCTTTTCCCCTATTTTATACGGTTCTTTAGAATTCTTTACTTCAAAACCTGTCAAATGTTTCCAAACTCATTTTGTAAGAAAATCTATTAAAATATTAATAAGTTTCTTATAATTGCATTAAAGAACTGCCGATGCAATTGCTCTTAGCATCTTAAAAATGGGCTTATTCATTTTCACTTTTTTTATTAGGTAAAAATTCGTGTTCGGGCATATTTGAAACTCGATGACCAAACAAGTATCAATTTTGACTCTATGTTCACCTTGTTGATTTCGTCGCTTCACATATGCTTTACTCTCTTTATTTACAGCGTAAGTGGTTCGTTTGTGACAAATCAAAATCAAAATCAAATAAGGCACCTTTTTTTTTACAGTAGGCAATAAGTTGGATGCACAACTGATAATGCATATTTTAGATAGGCATTATAGATATATTTAGTTTAGTTAGGTTGCATTTCTTGCTTGCTTTGTTGTTAAATTGCATCTTGTGTTTATTTTAGAAGAGTTCGGATTCTGCGCAATTTTGTGTTTATCTCGCAGATTGAATCGGAACACATTCGGGAGATGCAATATCTCGAAGAGGAACACAAGATACATGGGAAGGAACAAGGAAGAAAAGAAGCAAGACAAGAGGAGAAGCCCGCAAAGGAAGCATAAGGCCACGGCAGAACACTGTGCCGCGGGCGCAGCAGAGGTGCCGCGGGCGCAGCAGAGGTGCCGCGGGCGCAGCAGAGGTGCCGCGGGCGCAGCAGAGGTGCCGCGGGCGCAGCAGAGGTGCCGCGGGCGCAGCAGAGGTGCCGCGGCCGCAGCAGTGCCCGCCGCAGCGGGAAGCGAAGAAGGCACTTGCGGCGGGCGCCGCAACCTTGCGGCGGCCGCCGCACGGACAGTCAGCGCGAAGCGCGTTTTGGAAAAAAAAAACCCTAGTTTCTATTATGTTGTTTTGAGGCCGACTTGGATGTTTTATTAGGCCACTTTTATGTTATTTTTTATTACCTTTCATTCTATTCTGACTTCCATTAGACACTTTAGAGATTTTGAGCTATGTCTTCCATGAGGAACTAAACTCATCTATTCTGCCTGCAATTTGAAGCTTTATTCGGATTGATTGTGAGTTTCTAATTCTCGCTCCTGGTTTCCTATTTGTGAATGCTTCAACTTCTTTGTGCTTGATTGATTATTGATTTGTTCTATCTTGTCTGGCCAACTTGTTAGACCAATTCAATCGCTAAGGTTTTGTAGATTCCTGATTGTGAACCTTAACCTAAGTAGCAAACTTGTTCCTTTAGGGCTGATTGAACTAATTGAATGAGTAGGGAGTTGAATGTGTTGTTAAATCCTTCTTTAGGGACTGCAAATACCTTGGCTAATCTCTGAACTTAAAGCTATTAATCGGGTTAAATCCTTCTTTAGGGACTGTTCGATTGATAAGGGTTTCTAGGACTGATTGGACTAGTAACTATATTAGGTCGGGACAAGGGCATTCATAGGAAACTGAATAGGACGAGAAGAAGTTACAAGGATCGCTTCAATCCAATAAAGTGGAAAATTGTAGGTAGAATTGCTTCTCTCATTTGTCTAAAACAAATTCACTTACCCTGCGTTCGTTACTTTGCTTCAAACCTTTCACACTAAAACCCCCTTTGGTTACTTAATCGGCATTAAGATCATACTTGAGTTATAATTTTCCCTGTGGATCGACCTCTTGCTTATTGCTATACTTGCTTTAGGTTTGAGTTTCTTTGGCGGAATCAACGACAGGTTTCCCCTCCGTCAAATTTGGCGCCGTTGCCGGGGACTTTTATTTAATTCTTGTGTGTTTTTAGTGTTGATCTTGGTGTGGACCGTCTTATATGGTCCATACCCGTGCTACTAATTCTTCTGTGTTGCCGTTAGATTCAGAGATTGAAAGGACTCTTGCCGCTCTAAGGCGAGAAGCTCGTGATCGCTTTCGCGAACTCCCTTTTTATCAAGAAGAACCCACAACAGAGATGGCTAACGAAAACCGCACTCTTAAGGAGCTTTCTGCTCCTGATCTGGCACAACAACCCCTGACAATCCAATTTCCTGCGCTAGCAGCAGGAGTCAACTTTGAGCTGAAGTCAGGGGTAGTTCATCTTCTACCCAAATTCCATGGGCTGAGTGGGGAGGACCCCCACAAGCATCTGTCTGAATTCCATAGGGTGGTGGTTGGGATGAAACCAGAGAATGTGACTGATGAGCAAATCAAGCTGAGAGCTTTTCCCTTCTCTTTGAAGGATGATGCAAATGAATGGTTCTTCTATCTACCACCTGACTCTATTTCTACCTGGGCTGAGATGAAAAGAGTCTTCCTAGAGATGTACTTCCCTGCAACAAAGCTCAATGCTTTGAAAAGGTCCATCAGCAGCATTGAGCAGCACGCGACAGAGTCTATACATGAGTACTTTGAGCGCTTCAAGAAACTCTGCGCCAGCTGCCCATGCCATGGGTACTCTCAAAAGGATCTGGTTCTCTTTTTGTTTAATGGGTTGACTGATATAGAGCGAAAAACAGTGAATTCTGCTTGTGGAGGAAACATGCTGAACAAGACACCTGCCGCAGCTTGGGATGTGTTTAAGGAGCTTTCTGAGGGCTCCAGGCAGTTCAATAAGAGCCCTCGTGCTGGGGGTGTACTCGCTGTTGACGCTAAAGTGGCTGCACTTCAGACTGATATGACAGAGGTAAAGGAGATGATGAAACAATTGGTCCTTGATAGAAATCCTCAACAATTGAAGGCATGTGGTCTTTGCAATCAATTCACTCATCCTATGGACATGTGCCCGCTCCTACAAGATCCTAATGTTGATTTGAATGCCATTGGGAATTTCGCTCAACAAAGGCCTAGACAAGGCAATTATGGAAATCCTGGGTATTTCAACAACAATAATTACAATAGGGGCTATCAGCAAGGCTATGGGAACTATCAAGCCTCTTTCAATCAGCAAGGGGGGCAACAGGAAAGGCCTCAACAACAATATTAACCTCGACAGGGAGGTCAGCAGCAATCAACTAAGGATAATGAGGGTCCGTTGCAGAAACTGACAGAGCAGATGGCGAACCTAGAGAAGCAGCAATCCGATCGGATGACAAATCTTGAGAATCAAATGAGTCAGCTCATTCAAATCTTAAGTGCTAAAGATGCAAATAATTCTGGTAAGCTTCCGTCACAAACTATTGAGAATCCGACAAAGGAGAATGTCAGTGCTGTAACACTTAGGAGTGGCAAGGAACTGGTTGTCACGAATCAAAAGGACGATGAGGAGATAATGGACGAGGAGATAGAAATAATTGAAGACGAAAACGGTCGAACTGTCGTGCGGCGCCCGCGGCAAGAAAGCGGCGCCCGCCGCAGCACCCCTGCGGTGCCCGCCGCCAGAGAGGGATTTCACGCGGCGCCCGCCGCAGGTGAATCCAAGGGAGTTGCGGCGCCCGCCGCACCCTCTGCGGCGCCCGCCGCAACGGTACCCGTCGCCGATTCTCCTTCTGGTAATGTTTCTCCCTTACCTCTTTCCTCTTCTCTCCCTCTTTCTCCTTCTTCTTCTTCTGCTTCTTCTACTCCTTCTTCTCCCTTACCTATGGAGACTCCAAAGCCCATTCCGCCTTTCCCGGAAGCTTTGAAGGATACAAGAAGATATGAGAATGACAAGGAGATCTTCGAGACATTCAGTAAGTGTGAGGTAAATATTCCTTTGCTTAATTTGATCAAAAGCATTCCTAGATATGCTAAATTTTTGAAGGAACTTTGCACTATCAAGCGGAACCAGAAGCTAAAAGGTAAGCAAAAGGTGAAGGTAAGCGAACATGTCACTGCTGTATTTAAAAAACGTATGCCTGAGAAGTGTAGTGATCCTGGTATGTTTGCTATTCCATGTGTGATAGGTGATACTAAATTTGACAAAGCCATGTTAGATTTAGGAGCATCTATTAATGTTTTACCTTCTAATGTTTATCATGCTTTGGGATTGGGACCTCTGAATGACACTCGGGTAGTAATTCAACTCGCTGATCGATCTACTATCTACCCGAAAGGGATTGTTGAAGATGTCTTGGTTATGGTTGACAACTTGATATTCCCTGCTGACTTCTTTGTGATTGACATGGGTCCTGGTAACAATGAAGGCCCTATTCTGTTGGGCAGACCTTTTCTGAAAACTGCTAGGACTAAGATAGATGTCTATTCAGGATCTCTCACTATGGAATTTGATGGTCAAAGAGTTGAATATAATATTTATGATTCCATGAAATTCCCATCTGATGATCCTTCTCTGTGCTTTATGGATGTTATTGATACTATGGCACAAGATTGCTTTGATTTGGAGTGTGTTGATGAGATGGAAGTTGCTTTACAGGCTCCTATAGATGAAATTGCTAGGGATTATGTATTGTCATCTGACTTGCAGGAGGCTATAGTAGCTTTAGACCATCGATCTCCCACGTATGTGCCACCGAGGGGAGACCGCATCGAGCTGACCATTCCTACTGAAAAGCTTCTTCCATCTATTATCCAAGCGCCTGATGTTGAATTGAAACAACTCCCTAATCACCTTAAATATGCTTTTCTTGGTGAAAATAATACTCTGCCTGTCATTATTTCTAACAAATTGACATTTGGACAGGAGGAGCGATTGGTGACTGTTCTAAAGGAGAACAAGGAAGCGCTAGGATGGACGATAGCAGACATTAAGGGCATCAGTCCGACCCTCTGCATGCATAGGATATTATTAGAGGATGATGCCAAGCCATCTAGACAACCTCAGCGACGACTCAACCCGCCAATGATGGAAGTGGTAAAGAAGGAGGTGCTGAAGCTCCTTCAGGCAGGTATGATTTTTCCCATATCAGAAAGCAAATGGGTGAGTCCTACTCAGGTTGTCCCTAAGAAGGGAGGTATTACTGTTGTTGAGAATCAGGATGGTGAATTGGTCCCTAGCAGGGTTCAAACTGGATGGAGAGTCTGTATTGATTATAGAAAATTGAATGCAGTTACTCGCAAGGACCATTTCCCCCTTCCCTTTATTGATCAGATGCTTGAGCGCCTTGCCAGCCGCTCCTTTTATTGTTTTTTAGATGGCTACTCAGGATATTTTCAGGTACCCATAGCACCGGAGGACCAAGAAAAAACGACTTTTACATGCCCCTTTGGCACTTTTGCATATCGCAGAATGCCTTTTGGGCTATGTAACGCACCTGGGACTTTCCAACGGTGTATGGTGAGCATATTTTCTGAGTATGTGGAGCATTTTATTGAAGTATTTATGGATGACTTCACTGTGCATGGAGATGATTTTGATACTTGCTTGCATCATTTGTCACTTGTGCTTAAGCGGTGTGTAGACACCAATTTGGTTCTTAATTCTGAAAAGTGTCATTTTATGGTTGAGCAAGGCATTGTGTTGGGTCATATTGTGTCTAGCAGGGGTCTTGAGGTAGACAAGGCTAAGATTGATGTTATTCAGTCTCTACCTTACCCCACCAATGTGCGTGAGATTCGCTCCTTTTTAGGCCATGCAGGGTTCTATCGCAGGTTTATTAAGGATTTTTCTAAGATTTCTGCACCTCTTTGTGATTTATTGAAAAAGGAAGTAGCTTTTGAGTTTGATGACAGGTGTAGAGCATCTTTTGATGAGCTTAAAGGTCGCCTAACTAGCGCTCCCATAATCCAAGCACCCATATGGTCGCAACCTTTTGAGATTATGTGCGATGCTAGCGATTATGCTGTGGGGGCTATTTTGGGACAAAAGGAAGGAAGAAGCTCGCATGTCATCTACTATGCCTCCATGACTCTGAATGGAGCGCAAAGGAACTACTCAACCACTGAGAAAGAGCTTCTGGCTGTGGTCTTTGCACTGGAGAAATTTCGCTCCTATCTCCTAGGAGCTAAGGTAATTGTCTTCACTGATCACGCTGCTCTTCGCTATCTATTAACTAAGAAAGAAGCGAAACCAAGATTGATTCGTTGGATTTTACTTTTAAGTGAATTTGACATTGAAATCAAAGATAAGAAAGGTGCAGAAAACTTAGTAGCGGATCACCTCAGCAGACTTGTCCAAGGAGAGGACAAGCCGGAAGATCAAAGACCCATTCACGGTGAGTTCCCTGATGATACACTGTTTTACTTAACTCACACATCTTCGTTGCAGCTGCAGGAACAAACAAGGACGGAAGATGCGGCGGCCGCAGCATCCATGCGGCGCCCGCCGCAGTGCAGTGCGGCGCCCGCGGCACCTATGCGGCGCCCGCCGCCCGCTGTTCAATCCCCCGTTCCACCTCTTTCTCTCCCATCCGACGAGGTAAGTTCTAATATTCCTGAACTTTTGATGGGTGTCCATACTCCTCGGCCTTGGTTTGCCAATATGGTGAATTTCTTGGTCACGGGAGAATTTCCACCAAACTTTACAAAAGCTCAGAAGGACAAGATTCGACATGACTCTCGCTTCTACGTTTGGGACGACCCCTACCTTTGGAAACATTGTGCTGATCAGGTAATTAGGAGGTGTCTGCCGGACAATGAGGTACAATCTGTCCTTACTTTTTGTCATGCTCATGAATGTGGAGGCCACTTTGGTCCTCAAAAGACCGCTAGGAAAGTGTTAGAAGCAGGTTTCTTTTGGCCTCACTTGTTTAGGGATGCTAATGCTTTTTGTAAATCTTGCGATAGATGCCAAAGGATTGGGCACATATCAGCTAGAAATGAAATGCCACAAACTAAGATTATATTTTGTGAAATTTTTGATGTTTGGGGTATTGATTTTATGGGTCCCTTTCCTAGTTCTTTTGGGAATATCTATATTTTGCTTGCGGTGGACTATGTTTCCAAGTGGGTGGAGGCAAGGGCCACCAGAACTGATGATTCTAAGGTAGTTGCAGAATTCCTAAAGGACACAATATTCGCAAGATTTGGGGTACCTAAAGCTCTAGTAAGCGACAGGGGGACACATTTTTGCAATAGGACCATCACTGCTCTGCTAAAAAGGTATCATGTCACACATAGAGTGTCCACTGCTTATCATCCGCAGACCAATGGTCAGGCAGAAGTATCGAATAGGGAGATTAAGAGCATTCTGGAGAAAACAGTGGCTCCTAATAGGAAGGATTGGAGTCTAAGGCTGAATGATGCTCTTTGGGCCTATCGAACGGCCTATAAGACTCCCATTGGTATGTCTCCCTATCGAATTGTGTTTGGTAAGGCTTGTCATCTTCCGGTGGAACTTCAGCATAGGGCATACTGGGCTGTCAAGAACTGCAATATGGCAATGAATGAAGTGGGAGAATTCAGGAAACTGCAATTGCAGGAGCTGGAGGAATTACGTCTGGATGCCTATGATAATGCAATGATCTATAAGGAAAAGACAAGAGCTTGGCATGACAAACATATCCTGCGGAAGGAGCTCAATGTGGGAGACAAGGTTCTCCTATACCAATCCCGTCTAAAACTCTTTCCAGGAAAGCTTAGATCAAGGTGGGAAGGACCATACACCATCTCAAAGATATTCCCTCATGGAGCAATTGAGCTCTATGACCCTAAGTCTCATGAGCTCTTTAAGGTCAACGGTCATAGAGTTAAACCATATCTTGAGAACATTCCGCTGAACGAAGAAGAGGAGTTGGTGCTTGCTGAACCAACTAACTAGGCCACTCAAGGGCCATTATGTCGAGCCAACGACTTGAAACAAAGGCGCTGATCAGGAGGCAACCCGAGGTAAGTTTTTCTTTCTCATCCTTATTATTTCTTAAGTAGTTTTCATTAGTAACTATTTTAGGAGTAGTTAACATAGGTAGTTAAATAAAAAAAAAAAAAAAAAAAAAAAAACCGCGAAAAAAAAAAAAAAAAAAAACCGCGTATAGGGCCATTCCACTTGCGGCGGCCGCAGCAACCCCTGTGGCGCCCGCCGCAGCCCCCTGCGGTGCCCGCCGCCAGAGAGGGAAATCACGCGGCGCCCGCCGCAGGTGATGCCCAGGGAGGAAGCGGCGCCCGCAGCACATATGCGGCGCCCGCCGCAAGCCAGACCGTGACCCTTTTAAAAAAAAATAAAAAAATAAAATAAAATAAAATAAAATAAAAATAAAACTAAAACACATCACAAACATCACGGGATTTTTATGTAAAACCCTACCTCATCTTTCTCTTTCCTCTTTGCTCTTTCCATTGCCGCCCCACACCCTCCATTGTCATCTTCCCCAAAACTCTCCATAACCAACCTCAAGCTCTCTCTTTCTTCCCCCCATCACCGGATACCATATCGCCGTGCCGCGCCCGCCGCTACTGGAGCTGCGCCCGCCGCCACTGCTTGTCGCCCCTCCTGTGCACGAAATCAGCCCTAATTTCCGAGCTTTTCAAGTTTTTCTCCCTCCTTTAAACTCTCAAGGTATGATTTCTTCCCTCTTCTCTCCAAATTTCGGATTTAAATATGGTTGAGAACTAGGTAGAGATTTGATCTTTGAGTATTGTTCATTGTTTAAAGGTGGAAATTTGTGTTGAATAAATTGTTTTAGGGGACTGATTTTTCTTAATGTATTTAGGGCTGATTTAGTGGGGTTATGAGATTTGAGGTTGGAATTTTAATTTTACATGTGGTTATTTGTGTAAGGTGGGATATTATTGTTGTTCTTGGAGGGTTGAAATTGGTGAAAGCATGAAATTTGGGGCTGTTTTTTCATTGCTAATGGGGCTGATTTTTGGTTGTTAATATTAAAGTTAGAGGTTTGGTGTGAATTGGAAATTTGAGGTGTGATTGTTGATAAATTGCGAAGTATTCTTGAGTTGGGGCTTTAAATTGAGATTCTTGATTCCTTGTGGTGTGCTTAGTTTGTGTGTGTTATTGATTGGCTTGGGTTGTGTTGAGTTGTGCTTATTTGTGTTGAACTCTGAATCTGTTTGGGGTTGTCGATATATACTGCTGGAATTTGTTACAGATGGTGCGCCGACTAAGGAATGCATCCGATGAACAGAGGAGAATTTTTAAGAATTTCGATGCACGGCGCTTCGTTCAGACGAAGTTCTTTCACACCCCAGCACTGCAGACGCTGGGGATGTTGGATGTTACCCACCAGATGCTCACCCATGGCGGATTGGGGGGATTTCTAAATCGGAGTGCCCCGACATACCCCGAGCTAGCATGGGAATTCCTGGCTACATTTGAGAGGGTGGACGATTCGAGGTTTCGGTTCAACTTGTTGGACCAACCTCATGTTTGCACACTTGACAACCTCCGACAGCAGTTTGGGGTATCCCAGGCGCCCACCCCTAATTGGTCTTCCATGACGACTGAGCAGCAACGCCATGACGTGTGGTTCAAAGCTACTGGAGCTGTATTTGACAGCCACAAGGGGGAGTACAACTACAATTTTGTCCACCCCTGCTTTCGTCTGGTGCACAAGGTCTTGGCCATGTCCTTTAGCGGCCGGGGCGACGTGAACAAGGTATATGCTGCTGATCTGGCCTGGTTATGGAGCTTTGCTCCCCAGTCTCATGGTACACCAGACTGGGTTGAGATATTTATAGAGAGCTGTCTGAGGATCCAGGGGACAAAGTCCGGAAGGTTTGGCTTGGGAGGCATGATTAGCCTCATCGCCTACCAGTACTTATCGCCTGACCAGTGCGGTGCACCTATGTCTGGTGGGTACACCTACACTACAGAGCAGCTTCGGAGGGCGTTCGTGCTTGAGGGTGCTGATGCAGGTGGCTGGATTTGGAAGTCAGGAACCCGTGGAGAGCACCGATTGAGTCTACCTAGGCTCTTACCTTATGGACCTTCAGACAACACCCTCTACATCGCAGGCGATCAGGAGCAGGCTGAGGAGGAGGTCCCTGAGGAAGCTGAGGAGGAGGAGACCCCTGCACCGACAGATCATCATATGGGGGATGCACAGTACGATGCTGGCCCTTCTGCGGGACCTCGCTTCACATCTGATGAGGACGACCCCTGGCGGGACTATCTGGCCAATGAGTTCCATCGTCTGTCCCTACGCCAGGATGCAATTGAGTTCACCCTCAGCGACATCGGTCGCACTGTGAGGGAGTCGGACTCCAACGTGAGGGCAATGCGGAGTGAGACGACCTACCAGTTAGAGGAGATGCGGAGAGAGCAGCAGTACTACTTCCGCCAGCAATACCCTCACATTCCGCCATACTAGTCGCCGCCTTACCAGCCTCCGCCTCAGTGATGGTTAGTTCTACCCTCCTTCAATCTGCGTTTTTATGATTATTTTGGTTGTCTGTACTGTTTCAGTGAGGACACTGAAAAATTTAAGTGTGGGGGAGGAGATTTATATGTATTTGATGTTATTTCTATAAATTTTTAGGACATGTTTAAGTTTATGCACATATTTAATTTTGTAATAGTTAGTTATTTCAATTCTGTTAAGTTTAGTTATTTTAATTATTTTATTTTCTGCATTTTCGAATTAAAAAAATAAAAATAAAAAAAAAAATAAAAAAAAATTAAATTAAATTTCGAAAATATTAGAAATAGAGCATGCATTGCATATATATGTGTTATTCAAATACCCATCTTGCTTAGTTTGTCTTCTATTTTAAATTTCAAGCATGATTCATAAAAATCCCATGGAGTTCTGGATGTTTTGATTATTATTGCTATTTGATTTTTGTGGAACATGAGCTAGCAAATGTAATTGAGCATGTATGATTGAGCTAAAGTATGATTGAAGTCCTAAAAACATGACCCTGTGAGGATGTTTTGCCTTATTTGAATTCTTTTGCTCAATTGTGTGAATTACTCGCCTAGTGTTGCTACCTCTTGGCATTGACTGCAATATCTATCTTTGAAGACCGATGCACATGTTTGTTGCTTGCGGGGTTTATGTTTATATTTTGAGTCTTTGTGTTTAATTTTATGCGTATTTAGTGAATAAGGTGGCAATGGTTGATGCACTGAGTAACCGGGTCTACGCATGACACCCATGGGTATGATTCGCGCAAAAAGGTGCTGAAAACTATCCACTGGGAATGAAGCTTGATTATTGAGTAACCAGGTTCATTCATGACACCCATGTTTGCAACTTGCGTCAAAAGGTGTTCAAGTGGACTTCATATTAATAGTTGAGGTGTTGATAGACCGGGGCCATTCATGACACCCATGTTTGCGCTTCGCGTAAGGAAAGCACCAAGACAAGAAAAAGAAAAAACAAGAGAAAAGAAAACCAAAGAAAAAAAAAAAGTGTTGCATTTTATTTTTCTTTATTGTGTCCCGCAAGTAATGACATTTCGGTAGAGAATTGGTGATATGGTGGTCAATGTCTATGAGCTTAGTGCATGATTGGTTTGAGTTGAGAGTTGTACTTAAGAGCCTAAACACATGAGTGAAACACATATTTCTGGTGAGGTTGGATGATGTCTACTTCTAAGCTTTGATCACTGGAATACATGCTAGGACGTTTGTTTGCTTGGTTTATGTTTTCACCTGCTATGATGTTGCTTTTTGGTAATGTTGAAACTTGAAGGGATTTCCTGTGGGATACATTGATCCATGTTCATTCTATCATTGCTTGAGGACAAGCAAAGGTTAAGTGTGGGGGAATTTGATAATGCATATTTTAGATAGGCATTATAGATATATTTAGTTTAGTTAGGTTGCATTTCTTGCTTGCTTTGTTGTTAAATTGCATCTTGTGTTTATTTTAGAAGAGTTCGGATTCTGCGCAATTTTGTGTTTATCTCGCAGATTGAATCGGAACACATTTGGGAGATGCAATATCTCGAAGAGGAACACAAGATACATGGGAAGGAACAAGGAAGAAAAGAAGCAAGACAAGAGGAGAAGCCCGCAAAGGAAGCATAAGGCCACGGCAGAACACTGTGCCGCGGGCGCAGCAGAGGTGCCGCGGGCGCAGCAGAGGTGCCGCGGGCGCAGCAGAGGTGCCGCGGCCGCAGCAGTGCCCGCCGCAGCGGGAAGCGAAGAAGGCACTTGCGGCGGGCGCCGCAACCTTGCGGCGGCCGCCGCACGGACAGTCAGCGCGAAGCGCGTTTTGGAAAAAAAAAACCTAGTTTCTATTATGTTGTTTTGAGGCCGACTTGGATGTTTTATTAGGCCACTTTTATGTTATTTTTTATTACCTTTCATTCTATTCTGACTTCCATTAGACACTTTAGAGATTTTGAGCTATGTCTTCCATGAGGAACTAAACTCATCTATTCTGCCTGCAATTTGAAGCTTTATTCGGATTGATTGTGAGTTTCTAATTCTCGCTCCTGGTTTCCTATTTGTGAATGCTTCAACTTCTTTGTGCTTGATTGATTATTGATTTGTTCTATCTTGTCTGGCCAACTTGTTAGACCAATTCAATCGCTAAGGTTTTGTAGATTCCTGATTGTGAACCTTAACCTAAGTAGCAAACTTGTTCCTTTAGGGCTGATTGAACTAATTGAATGAGTAGGGAGTTGAATGTGTTGTTAAATCCTTCTTTAGGGACTGCAAATACCTTGGCTAATCTCTGAACTTAAAGCTATTAATCGGGTTAAATCCTTCTTTAGGGACTGTTCGATTGATAAGGGTTTCTAGGACTGATTGGACTAGTAACTATATTAGGTCGGGACAAGGGCATTCATAGGAAACTGAATAGGACGAGAAGAAGTTACAAGGATCGCTTCAATCCAATAAAGTGGAAAATTGTAGGTAGAATTGCTTCTCTCATTTGTCTAAAACAAATTCACTTACCCTGCGTTCGTTACTTTGCTTCAAACCTTTCACACTAAAACCCCCTTTGGTTACTTAATCGGCATTAAGATCATACTTGAGTTATAATTTTCCCTGTGGATCGACCTCTTGCTTATTGCTATACTTGCTTTAGGTTTGAGTTTCTTTGGCGGAATCAACGACAGGTTTCCCCTCCGTCAACAACTGACATCCATGATCATCTCGCAAGATGATGTTCTGGAACTCACAACAACAGGCACTCAAAATAACATTACAATTCAACTGAGATTTAGCAATAAAGTCAGCTGCACCATTGGCCTCTTTATTGCAATGCTGAAATGTGACACCATTGGCCTCTCTATACCATTGGCCTCTCTATAGCAATGTTGAAGTGAATCTCTTTGACTATTTGAGTGACCTCCCATGGACTATTGCTCGCATGATTAATGGCGTCGATGATGATAACACAGTCACTTTCAACTACCACTCTTCGAATCCTCATCTCCGCTGCCAGTCTTTTACCTGTATAAACAACAAAAGCTTCTGCTAGAATGACAAAACCCATCCTGACGTTACATTTATGAATCCGAATAACTTGACCTTCATTATTCCGTACAATACAACTAACCTGTGGTTGAGAATCAATTTTCACCAAAGATCCACATTGATCTTAATGACGTTTCTTGGAGGGAATTTCCAAATCATTTTATCCGGAGGCCTACCACGTTTAGGTAATTTCGTTTTTACCTGCCCTTTACTTCGGCATGAGATATTATCAATAGCTTGATTTAACGCACGGATAATGACGATGCCATGGAAAATAGACCTATTAATTAACAAAGGATATGACGTCATAAATGGATCACCCAACACAAAAGACATCCGACCCTCTACGAGATTCATCGCGAGTTAAGTGTTTGATCAGAACCCAACTCAACACCCTAAGTTTCCTCAGTCTACAAGCATCGTGATTAAATACGAGCACGCGTGGGATCCACAACAGGGCCCACAAGCACCTGGTGGCCCTTCGGGACCCAAACGAGCAGCTCGTTGGTTAAGCACCTCTCCTCTAACAGTGCCACGTGTAACACCTAGTTCCCTAGCGTGAGGGCATGCGTTACACGTGTCCCATGTTAAACCACGAGGTCGCCAGCGAGCTGCTCACTTGGCCTCCCTATAAATACTCCCATCCAACCCCCGGGAAAAGGATTCGATTCAAGAGAGAAGAAGAAGAGCTCTGAATATCTCCTTGACTTAAATCCCCCGGAGTTGAGTTCTTAAGGTATTTGATCGGAGAAGAACGTTCTTGGGATAAGAACATCACCTGACTTCCTCTAAGGACGACGATATAGTGAATTAATTCCTCGCGAGCCGAACACACCACTCTCATTGCTTGGACTAATAAATATATAATCTAACCACCACCCTTCTCGACTAAGGCTTGCAAGTATTTTAAGACATTTTGTCGTCATGATGAGGTAATAAGTATAGGTGAAATTCCAGGATCGCGTCAGATAATACTTGAATCAGTAGAATTTCGAAAAATAATTCTATTTCTGAGCTCCCAAATTGAATGCCATAAATGACACAAGTCTGTAAAATCTATATCAAGAGCCCCAATATTTAGGATATATATTTTCTGAAACATCATTTGTTAAATTTGGTATAGTAAAATATTTTTTCAACCTAACACCCAGATTTTGAATAAGGGATCTTGTAATATGACAATTAAACAATAAATGATTTGTGTCTTCTATATTAGAATTACAAAGAGAACAAATGCTAGGAACTCTATTTATATATTTATTTAACCGAATAGTAGTGGGCAAGATATCTAAAATAATTTTCCACATAAAATTTTTAATATTCGGAGGAATATTAAGTTTCCAAATCCAGTTAGCTGGGATTATCTTTGTATTCCTAGAATTACAAAGAGATGATGTGGATTTAACAGAGAATTTACCTTTATTACTATAAATCCAAATTAGCTTATCTGGAATATCAGTTACTGAAATATGGATATTATTAATAGTTTGAACAATATGAGAGGGAAAAATACAATTTAATTTATCAATATCCCATGATTTGGTGTTTGTAAATAAATCACATACTTCTAAATTAGGATCACGATCATTCTGAAATCTCTCTAGATATTGCGCATTAACCCAAATGTCAGACCATACGTTTATGGTTCCCATTACCAACTAGTCAGAGCAATCCTTTAGAAAATAGATCTCTAATATTAAGAAGTCTTCCAAATTGCCAAGAAGTTTTGAATCTTCCTCTTTCCATAAGAGAATCTTTCGAGAGATATTTATCCGTGATTACCTTAGACCAAATATTTACAGGATTAGCCATAAGTCTCCAAACCAGTTTCATTTAGACCCAATATTAATTTGCTCAGCCGATTTAAATAAGGCACGTTTTTTTAAAGTGGTATTAACTATACAAAATATTATTTTTCTCAATTTTTTTTTAAATTCAATATTATATACTCCTTCCTTCCGTTCGGCAAAACATGTCACTTTACTATTCACACACGTTTTTTTAGAGATAAAAACTATATAAAATATCTATTTTTTAAATAAATTTTTAACAATTTCGTAATTATTATTAATAAGTACAAACTTGTTAAAAAAATCTTTATAAAAAATGAATATTTTATATAGGTTTTATCATTTTAAAGAAGAGTGTGTGAATAGTAAAGGACATATTTTGTCGAACGAAGGGAGTATAGTTTTTACTAGGAAAATTATGTCAGACTGAAAAAAAAAAATCAATCATTTGTAAACGAAGGGGAATTATTAAATATCGAATGACTTGAAAATACATTTATTATTAATCCTTTCGTCAGTAGTCTACGTCCCATCGTGTTAGATTTAGTTTTCCGTAACTCGTCTCTTGTAGTGTGCGACTGTGCGTTTTCACTTGTTGTATTGCACCACTTTTTTGTTTTCGGTTGTATGTTTAGATGAGTTTTCTTCTACCGAGTTGTCGGCCATCGAGATTCACGTATATCTGATCTCGAATTATTACCTTATAAAAAAAACA
The DNA here is from genome assembly GCA_037127255.1 of Persicaria tinctoria. Lineage (NCBI taxonomy): Eukaryota > Viridiplantae > Streptophyta > Magnoliopsida > Caryophyllales > Polygonaceae > Persicaria > Persicaria tinctoria. The sequence goes on along the minus strand of JBANSL010000016.1, from coordinate 27,903,003 downwards.
TTTATTAATCCTTCTGTACGTTGAAAATTCTAAACATGGAATAAAAAAACCCCTTCCATGTGTATCATGCGGTGACCGTGTGGTACAAGACAAAATAGACAATAGTGCACCCCTACATATCATTTGGATTTTGGATGATTGGATCCAATCAATTATGCTTTAAAAAAAAAAATTCAAGTAAATGGATAATTTACCTGGACTAAAAAACACGCTTAGATCCTATGAATATGAATTTAAATTTGGAATTAATAAGATTATCTTAAACAAATATATAAACGTTAAAATATTGAAGAAAGGTTAAATTAATTTAAAAGTTAACCACTTATTTAAAATTAAATAACTGAGATTTTTTCAATTTCATATACTATTATTTTTCAATTAGATGGAATCTCAGTCCAAAAAAACAGATTGAAAATAATTTAACACTCATTTTAGAATTCCATTTGCTTTGTTAGGAAAATTGTTGGAGTTTGTAAAGGTTGCTTATCCAACAAGTGCAAGTGCAAATGCAAAACACTTCAAAAAGAAAAAAAAAAAGTGGATAAACAATTTAGTAAATTGACTTGTTATTCGGAAGGTTAGGGTCTGTTTGGATTCCCATGTATTATGCTTATAATACATGTATTTAGTTTATAATACATTTAAAAAATAAGTAGTGTTTAGATTATACTTTTCTAAAATGAATTATAATGATTTTATTACTAAAGGTATTATTATTATTTGGGTTATTTTGGTAACTAACACATTATAAATATCTAATTAGCTAACTAGCATTCAAACAAAATTAATTAACTAATCTAACACCCTTTCCAATTTGACTATTAAGGTCAACGGTCAACCTGTTTGACCGTTGACCGGTCAACGCCAGTCAACAAATTTTTTTTTAACCAATGATGCCATTGTTTGTCGTTTTGATGCCATTTTATTTTCGCTTTGATGTCACTTTTCTAATAAAATGGATTGATAGCACTTTTTTAATACCACTTTTTTCAAATCTTGCTGATATTTTTTTGTTTACTATGATGCCACATTGATCATTGATGCCATTTTTTTTACCGTTGACTAGTGATGACACTTTTTGATATCAATTTTTTGATGATATTTGTTTTTTACCGTGATCCCATATTTTTTCAAGGTAATGTTTTCGTGATGCCATATTTTTTCAAGGTAATGTTTTGATGACATTTTTTCTTTTAATGTGATGCAACTTTTTCAAATCAGTGTTTTGATGCCATTTTTTTAAATCGAATCGTTTGATGCCACTTTTTTTTAATTTAATCAATTGTATATCGATATATTTTCATCGATTCTACTTTTATTTACTGATGACGCGTTTGTGATTACACTTCATTGATGACATTTGTTATTACACTTTATTGATCTCAATCATTTGTGATGACATTGTTTGTTGATGACATTTTTATTAATAACATTTTTTGTTTACTATGATGTCACTTTGCTAAGTGGTTTTATCTAATCGATTGTATATCAATAACATGTTTTTATTAAAAATGTTTTGATGACATATTTGGGGTGGGTATGGGACGGGATGAGATTGGGTCATCCAGTGCCCCTCCCGCATATTTTTAGTGAACGGGATTTAATTTGTTTTTTAAAATCCCACATTTAAAAAAAATAATCATAGATGCCATTAATCAAGACAAATAAAACAAGACCATTAATCAAGGCAAATAAAACAAGTCAAATATACTCCAAATCCAATCAATAATACAACGTCCCGTTCCCTTTGATGGCTACCATCTTTGAGACTTTGAGGTATGCTCCATATGCCTTCCACCACAAATATATATAATTCTAATTAATTACATTCCAATTCAAATTGATATATAGTTTTGAGTTTTCAAACTTGCTGGCATAAGCCCCTGCCAAGGGCTATATCATTCCACTATTTTCTACAACAATGGAATCAATGGAAAAAATATGACAGCAATGGATCACAAGTTCAATACTACTAGCAACAGTTACAAAATCCAGCTAGAATCAACCTCGAGGAAGATTACAATCAGCCGAATTCAGACTTGTCGCCTCCACTTTCAACAATACCTCATCAGCCTTTGGGATAGGAACTGAAGCTTCAACATGACCCATTATGGCCACATTGACCTAAATCCAAGTGTTTGAATGACCCAAATCGGTTCTGGAAAACAGATCCTGCAGTTACCTTGACAGATTTCATGACGCCCTGGCGCTCATACACTATGACGAGATCGCCTTCTCGGATTCGGCGGTGATGGGTGAGAGCCTCCGATGAATCTGACGGTATCATCATCGCTGCAACTGTTGCTAAAACCCTAAACCTGTATCTGGAAGAAGGGAAAAGGAAATACAGCTGAAAGGGAAACAAAAACACTCAAACCATCAAATTTTATGCCTAACTGTTTAGTTTGAGTCCAGACCAATCCACCTGCATTTAGTAAATAAGTAATAATCAATGAGCTCTAGATTTCACCTGCAAGATGAAGTTGAGAAATGAATTTCCAACCTCAAATCAAGTCAACATGGATGATGCTTCCAAATTCATCTTGCGACCAATTATCCATAAGTATACAAAGAAGCTACTGATTGTGATTTTTGAGTAAGCTACTGATTTTGGCAGAACACAAAAGATCAAGCTACCCAATACTCAACTCTCAAGCCACTAATTTTGACAAATTGTGTTGGGTTTAGTTCACAGCAAACAAAGAAGCTACTGATTTAGGTCTTCAATTTCGGACTGAACAAGCAAAGTACGCATCTAAAATAAAGCACAACTGAGGACTAAACTACACTCTTTGAGCCTAGAAATTGACACTGAATCAAGGTAGAAGAACCCTAATTTGTAAACATTGTTGGCAAATTTGTTTCTCAACATTCAAACAATCCAACACAACCACAAACTTCACCATTATCAACTCTAGGCGAAAAGCCCCAATTTTTCCGCAAATATTCGCACCCAATAACCCTAGGTAGTTCCAATCCAACTCAAAATCCCAAATCAAAAAAGAACAACTAAAGAAAATAGATTAAGGGTGAGATTTCATACCGGATCTGAAGAAAAATCGAAAAGAATGAGGGCTAGGGGTCGTTGTGTGATCGGTGACGACCGGGTGCGGGGAGGCGTACCGGGGAGGAGGTTGAAGAAGAGGAGAGGATCCTGCGCGCGGGAAGCTGTTGTGTCGGCGGCGGCTGTCGGTCCGCGGGAGGTGGCTCACGGAGTCGTGGTGAGAGCCCGGAGCAATGGCGCCTAGGAGGAGGAGGAGAACCGTCTGAGAGAAAGCTCAAACAGAGCAAATGAGCGAGAAAGAGAGAGGTACATGGGGTTGGGTGCTAAGGGGCTAAAAAAACATTAACAGATGTTATCACGCCTAATAAAACTTTATAAGATGTTAATTACTTAATCAAAAGTTCAAAGGTGATATTCTACCAAATATTCTCTTATTATTTTGGGTTCTTCTTCCCCACTTCAATTAAATAGAAATAGCCCCAAATCAAAACCAAAAGAGTGCAATCACGGATAAAATTTCTATCAATGCTTCCATTCTCTATCCCTTTTTGTTAGATCTGAACTTGAGTTTATAGGTGTTGATTTATGGCTAAACATCAACTGTAGGGAGTAGATTTAGGGAAAAAACCACCGTGTACTAAAAATCGATTTGAAATCCGACGTTCGAGAGAGGTGGTGTGGCTCTGGCTTAGGGATCCGGCGAGGTGGTGGTCGGACTGTCGGAGGAGGAGCGAGCATTCCGGCGAGGGAGTGGTTCCTGATGGTGAGGCAAGAAGGTGGAGATCGAAAGCGGGGCGACCGACGATGCCCGTCAGAGAAAGGCGAGGACGGTGATGGTCCGGTTGGTGTCGATGGCTCTGTTGCGTCGGTGCCGACCGGTGAACGACAGGGAGAAGGGCGGCAGGAACTGGTGGTCGGCGAGAAAGCGCGAGGGGCGAGGGGCGAGCGCTATAGGGGGACTGGGGAAGGGGAAACATCTGGAGAATAGCAGTACAACCATTACTTGATTTCCTTTTTTTTTCAATAAGTAAAATCAAATCAATTATGTTTATAATTAACTTATTAATTTAATAGATGTATTTTACTTATAATTAAAATACATTGGAATCCAAACGGATCCTTAGGCTCTGTTTGGTACAAAAAATACATTTTAAAAACTTTTGATTTTACCAGGGTCACCTCTTGCCTGGCTGGCTTAGTTGTTCCACTACAACGTCTCAGGTTGATGTTTCGATTCTTGGTAAGAGGATGGAGAGACAAAAAAGAGGGTGAAGCGAAAAAAAAAACTTTTGATTTTGATATTATATAGTTTTGAATGAAATAAATATAAAATTTTAGTTTAATTAAATTTTAGAATAATAGTTTTTCATCCGTTACTCCCCAAACATTTCGGATCTTATAATTTTTTGTTCATAAGTTTTCATCAACTATCACACGGTAACAATTAGATTTTCCAAATATCATACTAGTTTATTCATATATTTAACATAAATAATCCACCAATTTCAGCTATTTAATCAACTTTAACTACCTCATCAACTACTCCGTACCATTTTACAAATTTAGTCTATACTCGCTAAAATGTAAAAGGAGCAAATAATGAAGGGAAGTGGAAGGTAAACTTAGAATCTTACCTGTTTGTTGAAATACTTTTCATAATTGTTTTTTTTTTTATCCATTTTAGCGACTACAAAGTCAAATTCCTTGGATTTCTTCCATCCTCCCCCTTACTTTTGGATTTCTCTCCACCTCCCACGAAACGGCTCCCCTCTTGCTCCCGTTCATCTCTTGCAAAATCCTACCAGTTGGGGTTTCAAATTTCAGTTTCTTCTTGGTCTTAATCTTTGAATTAAAGCCGGATTTCATTTCATCTCAACTTCGATTGGCGGTTTCGGGTGTCGGATAAATTCAAAGAGTTGAATTGCAATTTCGGATTCCTCAACGATGACGAGGAGACAACTGTATCAGCAATCTACGCTTCACGAGCTCTCTTCGCTTCTCCTCAACATGCTCCGATCGCCTCAGTCACCGATCGAGCTTCTCGCAGATCACCTCTCGCCGGCGATTCCGCCTTCGTCTTCTTCGCCGCCGCAGGCACCTACAAGACGGCAGGTGGCGGTGGCACCTATTACGCCCGCTGGATTCGCGTCGTTGATGCTCGGAATTTCCGTTGCGCTGATGCTGTGCGGATCTGTTACCTTCTTCATCGGATTCATGTTGATGCCTTGGGTGCTCGGCCTGTTTATGGTGCTCTATTTCGTCGGATTGATCTCCACTCTGTCGTTTCTTGGGCGATCTATTGTCTGCTATGCAACCTCAGCGACGGCTAAACCTTATTCTTCGGCGCCCCATCCCTGCGCAAATATGTTCCAGGTAAATCCGGATCTTCTTGTTCTAATCTTTCTTTTCGTCGGTTTTTATATATCTTGTGAAATTGTGAAAATCGGATGGTGATTGCACTCTCTTTCTTCTTCTCTCATGTCTTCGCAATTGCAATCTATCAGTTAAGTAGTTGAATTCGATTGATTTAATGATTTTGCAGGAATTCTGTCTAATTTGTGACTTGTTGATCATCAATTGGGATGATTATACATGCTAGGGTTTTGATTATCTTAAACCAGCAGAAGTTAATTTAGGCCTCCTTGGTTTTTAATAGATGTTCGAGGTCTAAATTTGGCGAATCAATTCCCAATTTTACCGATCTGCTTTGTTCTTGCCATGGACTTTCGTCATCTCTTCTCCTAGGGTTTATATTGGTGTAAGTTAGGCGCTTGCAGAGTATCACGATATAATATCTCCTGTGAAGTAACCAATTGGGATCTGTACTGAAAATGGTGCTAGATCATGTTCAATCATAGTGATCATGAGCTCAATCATTTTACCACAGTTGAAGAAATCATTGAAGTAGGTGCTTGCCTTTGAAGTTTAGGCATAGTTTGAATGAATGAGTTTGGTTGGTTTTGCGAAAAAGCGTGGAAATTAGGATTACTGTCTTCACTCGCCCATTTGGCTTCATATGGATTTATCCCTATTTTGTTGCCATTGCTGCCAACCTGTTAAAAAATGACATTATCATCATCTATTCATCTGCATCTATGATTGAAGTTATCTGCTAGTGCATTATATATGATGGACTTTAATAGACTTGTCTGGAGTTGAACTGAACTGAACCTTTCATCTGTTTGGGAAGATGATAATTACTGAAACGTGGTTTCGCCACACACATTGGTCTCCCTTGCAGAATGGCAGCTTCTGTAGATACGAATGAATTACGCCTGGTGGCGATGGTATCAGCGCCTTCATGAACAAGAAATTCAAGAGGGAAGGCAAGTCAAACCTCAATTAAGCTTCCTCTTTTATTCGATACAATGGTCCTAAGTATGTAAATAGTTATGAACTTCGGGCATAAAGAGTATTTTGATGAATGTAAGGGTGGCTATTAATTTGTATATTCCTCTATAATATAAACAAAGATGATGCATTCGACTATTTGAGAGAGCAAAGTTACTACCCTGCCGAATTAGTTTGGCTTTTAATTTCAATATCCTCTGTTACTTCATATTAGAAGCTAAGTCTGGTAAAACTTAGAACTAATGCACTACTGCAATGAAGTTTGCTTATAGCTGGGTTTGAAGTTATGGAGCTCATATTGTTGAGTTTGAGTTTGGAGCTAGTAGAGGGTGAAGAGATCGACCTGGTCCATGTTTATCTAAAGCATACCATCTCAATTTCTCAACACTTCATTTTCCTAGTTTTATTTTATGCCATAAGGGTCTAGTAGCTTATTATTAATTCTAATGGTGGTAAGTTGAAACTAATTAATTAATGATTTAATGGCCCCGCGGGTGGTGTAGGGCTTGAAGTAAATGTAACTTACGTGTATAAAGATGCTACGTCACACAGCTAGCTTATAATTAAAGGCCATATGTGATATAAGCCTAATAGGTAATTCAATAGTGGAAAAAGGAATAGCGTGAGCAGTGAGGATGGTTGATCAAGGAATGACACAAGTGCCGGTTTCCCAATTTTGATCCTCAAATTAAATGACCACAGTTGGTATAACGTCAGGGTCTCATCCTCACTCCTTTAAACCTTATCTTTGCTGTTATTTGTTTCTATCTCACATGATCACCCAAATGGTAATATGACCTTCTTTTTTTTTTTTTAATTCTCTAGTTTAATGATAGCCAAACATGGTCAAGTTTTTTTTTTTTTTTTTTAAGTAGGTAAGAATTAGAAGCGATTACAGACTGTAATTTGATAGACTGTAATTTGATATCCTTAAAGGATGATTAATTGTACAAAGTTTTCTATTAAAAAGAATAGTAGAGCTATTACAAATGACCCTTCCGAGCTATAAAGTCAGCTATTTGATTCACTTTTCGGTAGCAGCGTTTGTATTGGACAAGGTCAAAAATAACTTTCAGTTGCTGGATTTTTTCAATGTGACGCCAAGCATGGTCAAGTTAATATGATATAAAAACACCCAACTTTATTTAAAAACATGTGAAGCAATTAACTCGTGCCCCATCTGATTCTCTCGCCTATCGAATTGGATCATATATAAAATGTTACAAACAAATCTATTAAACATACGAGAAAATCTTCTAGTGATTCATCATGAGAAAGGTGCATGGGTCCAAACCCCATATGACTCAAAATCTCCCAATTAGGGATCTCCAGTTCGAGTATTTAGGGCTAATTAAGCACATTTGAAATCTATCAAAAAACGATTTACCTCCTTAATTATTAGATATATCCGGCGCATAGCTAAAGATACATCCATAGGACAACTAATTAATGAATTAATTAATGATGAATCAATCAAGAACATGACAATGTAAAAGAAAAACCGCGGGAACTAACAGCAAATAAAATTCCATAACAACAAATTAAATCAACTTAATTAATTAGGATCGGATATGATCGATCTATCCTGCGTACACATGAACGCCGATGGCGATGAGGAAGACACAGATGAGGGCGAAATAGATGAGGGTGTGGATAAGGATGGAAGGGACGCTAGTCTGCAGCGTCCCGAACTCAAAGCAACGGCGTCCTCCAGGGAACTGGAAGAGGAGTCCCGGCGTCAGCAGCACGAACAACACCGTCGCAACCAACACCGGCCCCCAATAGTGCATGTGGTAATGCTCCATTATATATATACAGTACTCCGCAACCTCCCAACGTGATCGACCACAGATCCGATCGAGTTAATTAGCTAGCTAGCTGGAGATCGACGATCGAACTTGAAATCGATGGATCTTAATTTGGTCTTAATTAATTAAGGTATATATAAACTCTAGTGGTGTGGGAAACTTTGGTGAGAAGAAAAGAAGATTGATGAATTGGGGTGGTTTGTAGATGAAGTTAACCTTTTGGGGAATTCAGTATTTCAGTTAATCTCAATTCAACTTGTAGCATATATACAAAGATACGGAGTCACGTGGATTTACCTGACAAACATAACTTCTCCCTCTCGTATTAGTATCCAACATATTACGGGGAGTATTAGCGTATATAGATGAATTAGGAGGATAAGTTTATAATCTTTGTTCAAGTACGTGAATTAAAATAGTTTTATAGTCTTTAAAATTTAAAAATTATTATGAATGTGTTTTTGTCGATAATATAAATAAATCTCAAAATAATTTGGGGTTTGCTCCATTAGGAGGATTTTTATTTTTCAAAATATTCACTACAAATAATTAATTAACAAAATATTTAAACTTTCAAACTATTTACAAAAATATTTATTTTTTGCATGTTAATCAGAAAAACGCGGTTTAAGACAGTGTTTTATTCACAAGGTGAAAAATTTAAAGTTGAAAAAAAAAAAGGAACGCTGTTTTAAACCGCATTTCTATAATTAATTTTATTTCTAGATGAATCTTGTAATTGGTTTTTTTTTACCCTAGAGACGCGGCCTCAATACGCGTCTCTCTTTTTATTTTTTTTGAAGGGAAAAGTTAAATAGGAGAGCGGCCGCCGGGGGAGAAATCACTGGAAAGGAGAAGAAATCAGACTGTCAGCGCTCCTCCACCTCCTCCCTTGCCCACTCCGCCACGATCTCCACCTCCTTCTTTGCCTTCTCCGCAAGAATTAGGTCGTCGGAGCCCTCGTCAGTGGCAGAAGCTTCGAGGTCGGCAATCCCCAATCTCATATCGAAGAGGCTTGATACCGCCCAGATCGAAGGTCGCTTCCAAACATGGCGAGGCTTGAAACTACCCAGATCGAAGAGTAAGGCTCATCTCATATCAAAGAGGAAGCGAGGCCTACTCCGATCAAAGCCCATAGCAGATAAGAGAAGAAGCTTCGAAGAGGAAGCGAAGCCGGCTCAGATCCAGATTGAAGAGGAAGCTTCGAAGAGAAATCACTGGGAAGAAGCTTGATACCTCCCAGATTCATATCGAAGAGGAAGCGAGGACAACTCCGGTGGAAGACGACCCTATTTAACTTTTTCCTTTAAGAGAGAGAGAGAGAGAGACGGATTAAGGCCACGTTTTTAGTATGAAAATTCTACTTTAAGGATATATAGGTAAAAGCCACCCTAAAACGTACAATTACCAAAAAATAAAAACTTAAGGGTATAGTTACCAAAAAAAAACTTGAAAGGGTATATTCTCTCAAATTTTCACAACTTCTTATTTGAGGGGCGGAAAGTTACTGTTGAAATTTTTTTCGATGGAATTAACTGTATTTTAAAAGAAAAATTCGAAGAAAACTCAAAATTAATTATAAATATGTAAAAAACCTAAAATAAAAACTCAATAAATTATACATAATAGGATCTTTCCGAACTTTTCTCTAATGCCAATGACATTACGTATCACAATTGAAAGAAAGAGTATGGATAGAATTTGAGGGATAACATATTATTTTGAATAGCAAAAGCAAAATAAGATCGCCTCTCCTTCAAATCAAATCCCTTAGTAAACCTTCCTAACCCTAAATCTCATTAAGTATTTAGATGTAAGGGAGAACCTACACTATATGACCTGGAGAGAAAAGAGACTTCCTTCACATACAAATGAGAATTCTTAGGTGATAACTCTAACAATCGGAGATAATAAGGTTAGAGATTCGGAGAGAAGGGTCTCTCATCCTTGTTTCTAGTTTTTTCTCGGTGTTGTCGATTTGTTGACTTTTTATTTTTGCTTTGTTCATAATAGTTTGTCTTTTGTTGACTAAAAATGATACCAAACGATCACGGATACAAACAACCAAGCTGTGATTCTAGCTCAAATGACCACAACACAAGATGAGATCAACACTAATTAAGATGACATTTTTTACTCCTCGGTCATGTGTCCACTCTTAATTCAGTAAACACACAAAATCAATTCAAACCACACTCGGTAAGAAGTCTTGAACAAATCATAAGAAATCACAAACAAAACTCATAGTTTTGTGAGGGAACATTTAAAAATTTGAAATCGCTTCAATCATTTTACTGAACTTCTTTTTAAGAATTTCTATACATACATTCAATAAAAGAATTTCTATGAAGGCTCCTACATGACAAAGAGATAATTGTTGAATACGAGAAAGGATACAAATATAATAATATATACCACGTTGAAAATATGTACAATTCAAGACTTGTATATAAGTCAATGAGTTACTCCTACTATCAACTGGTTTTAGAATATGATTCTATTACTCTCGTGTGCTTGGCTAATTAACGCATGATGCTTAGGCAAGCCAACCTGTTGTTAGCCTCCATTTTCGTTTTCTTTTCGCTCATTAGCTTCTTTGGGAGGAAAGATTTTGAAACTTTGGAATGACTGAGAATGGAAGAGAAGTGGTTTATAAAGAAGCAGAATCATTTTTTTTAATGGAAAAATGGTGATAGTCAAAATAGAACAGATAAATTTTTTTTACGTTGTTAATGCTTTATGTGAAACTGAAAATGATGTTGTGGTAGCACAAACAAAGGAGCCATCTTGTTGAATTTATGTGTCACCAAACAATACTCAGTGTTGGATTCCAACTAGCAGTGAAACATTAAAACCAAATGTAAGAAAATTGTTTAAGTCATTATATGAAGCTATTGATGCATATTTTCAGTATGTATACACACTTGATGTTTGACTTCCTACAAACATTCATGATTGAGGAATTGTAAAGTTGAAATATTTATACTGTAGCATGTCTGGTTACATAAATGAATATAAAAATAAAAATACGAGGAATAGATTGTTTGGAAGATTCGGTTGTAATGCTAGGGTTATATACAGGTTATAACACTTCATTTCACATTGGATATAATAAGGATATGTTCGGAGTGATTTATAAATGATTCAAGTCCTACATATGCATACACTATTAAATCATTTTTCTAGTACCATCTTTACCTTAACGAATAATGTGCTCGGACTCCACGTCATATGACCCACCGATATTTCACAAGAGTGATCACGATATCTAAATGGACAAAAAGATATCGAGTGAAAATTAAAAATCATTTTTAGAGTACCCACCTGAGCCTTCAAGTCCGAGAAAGGCTCTTGCATGAAAAAAAGTGATAATTGATATCCTTTCATCAAACAACCAGAAACATTCATACTCATTCAACAAGTATATTTGATAAATTGGTTCGAAATAACCCACCAGAGCCTTCAGTTCTTGGGCAGCCCAATAATTTTCAAAATCTGACAGTTGGGCGATTTTGACCGTACAATCATCATCCACATACTGAGGTGGTTGCTCGACCTCTACAGTACCTAAATTTGAAAGCGAATCCAATTTGACAACGAACTGAGGTACCTCGACTGCATCAGAATCCACTGATTTCTGATCGATCTTGGAATAAGTTGATTTCTGGTCAATCTTTTCATCACTCTTGCGCTGAATCATAACCATAAATTAGGCTGATAAACAGAACCGAAAACAAATGAAGAGGACATAACCGAGAATCAATTGATTTCTGATCAATTGTTTCATCTCTTTTTCGCTTCATAATCCATAAATTAGTTGACAAATAGAACTTAAAACAAATGCAGAGTACAAAAGTCCGTTGGGACTCGAGGATTGGGGGTCGTGTTCACACGTGCGCCCATGTGCTAATAGTCTAGCACCTAAGTCGAGCGGTGTTCCATCCTAAAACCAATTGGCAATAGGTGGAGTAACACTTATATACTAAGGCTTCTTTGTTCATATTATCGATGTGGGATACTTTTGGTCTCTTCACATTAGTTCATTCTCTCAACACGCCCCCGCAAGTGCAACTAGGATCGTTTTTCGCCTCTAGTTGACACTTTGACAACGATTCTAGCATCTCATTCTCTTTTTAGTTAGCCCAGGATCGAGAGTCGGGCCGTTTGGCTTTTCCGCTCTAATACCATACTGAAGTCCGTTGGGACTCAGGATCGGGGGTTGTGTGCACATGTGTGCCCATGTGCTAATAGCCTAGTGCCTAAATTAGGGTTGCAAATCAGAACTGAAAACAAATGCAAAGGAGTAAAATTAAAAGTAAGAAAACATCATACTACAGAACCACAATTCAATTTTAAACGATCGAAAGCAAGAACAATGGAAAACTAACGTAAGCAAGTGAACTTAAAGTTACCTCTATTTTCGTCTTCGCTTCTTCGGGGGAGAGAGAGTTTGGTACTTGGGAATGAGCGCGAATGGCCAGAGAATGTAATCTTTATTTTATTGGATAAATTACACATAATCACTCATAAATTATAATACTTTTCACATAACCACCAATAAAAACTTAAATTACAGTAAATCACCCATAAGTTAGATTTGTAATATGATTGATCATTTTATGGCAATTTCAAATACTTTGTAATCTTTTGAATATATTAATTTTATTTTTGCAATTGACGACCACTTAATTTGCACAGAATTATGTCTTCTTTATTTTTGACATCATTTATTAAATCACAATGCTAAATATTTATTTTGTAAGGAAAACTAACATATATGATTATCAATGTTTTGACATTAATATAAGTAAGACACTCCATCTTTATATTCATCAAGTAGTATTAAACATAAATAATATGCGTCTTATAGTGACAATTATAAACATTAGTTAAACATAAAGTTTTTTTTTTGAAAAACCTTTTTTTTAGATAAAAAATATTTGTAGTTTTTTTTAATAGGTAAGAATTCGGGAGGAGGGAGCCCACCCAATAGCATCCTTGCGGATGAGGTTAATGAGACCTGTGTTGAAAAAATAGTTGTAGTTATGACTTATGATGCTACATCAAAACACTATTACTATAATTCTATTATATAAGAAACTAGGTAGAGGTTCCAATGAAACGATTGATAGGATGTAACGTGTAACGTAATTAGAGTTGTTGGATCTAATAAAATGAACGGTATTAGATGGAGGAACACAAAAATACAATATATCAAATTCCATTGTAATTTATCAAACCCTCCTTTTTTTTACAGTAGGCAAACATTCAGAGTTGTTACCTATACGGTAATTTAGCTCCTAGATCATCCTGAAGGATGATTTTACAAAAATCTCTATAGTAGGGAATAGACTGCAAATTACAGATAATTCCTTTCCTATCTATATAATCTTCTGCCATATTTGATTCTCGATAGATATGACGAACTTCTGCCAGCTCAAAATCCGATTGCAACATGATGATTACTTCTAGGTGACGCATTACTTCTCATCTTGGCGGTTGCTGTTTGTTAACATATCTAACCAAAGTTTGGTTATCGCTTTCAATGATGATCTTCCCAAGTCCCTTATCTTTTGCTCGTTTCATTCCTGTTATCATAGTTGAGGCCTCTGTCTGTATAATCGAACATTCCATAATTTCGTGATGAAACATATCAACGATTTGACCTTCGGAATCCCTGATGATTCCTCCAATCTGACATTTGCTAGATAGGTTAACAGAACCATCTACATTAAGTTTGTAGATAGTTCTAGGTGGTCTGCTCCACTTAGTAGTAGCCCTTCTTTTTCTCTTCTTTTGGCCTTCACCGACATTGCAGTCTCCAAGAGACCGGTCGAGAAGAGATTGTTTGATTTTTTGGACCAATTGAGCGACGTACACCATTTGGTTTCTTCTGCCTGAAAATCAGTTCATTTCAAATTTCTCAAATAGTCTGCCAAATCCATACAAGTTATTCAAACTTATTATTATCAAACCCTCCTTGATTACCGCCTCCACCCCAACCCTCCTAATTAAGTCCTACTTTCAAACTTTCTTTTTCCATTGTATTAATTTGTTATTCAAATACACCATATTTATTCACAAAACATTCAATATTAATTTATAAGTTATGTATATGGATGCATAGTCATGGAGCTAAATTCATACAATTTATTCAAAAAACTAGTCATGATTCACAAACTATATACTTCATATTCATTTCAAAAAGACAGAATATTCATTTAATATTCACACACACACACTCAAATTACATGTATTTATTGAATAATTAATTAAACAATATGAAAATATATGGTGCCGCCTAGACATATATATGTTTATCATTCAAATCCTTATATAATAATTCTATAGTAATGTATACAACTATATAGTTGATAAAAAAAAAATACAGCTATATAAATTTTCTTGAATGAATATTTAACCTATTCAAAATGGATATTAAGTATATATTGGTTGACTAAATTAATTATAGAAATTAAGGGAGAGGCATAGAGAGAAAATCTAATATTCAATTTTAATAAATTAATATCCATATAGATATATCATGAGTGAACATAAATTTATATAAAATTTGAAACTTTTGTATGAGTTTATAATTTTCTTACATTACAAAATATTCAAATTTGTAATTTTACTAAATCAATTATTTAAAGTAAATAATTAAATGAATATTGAAACTTTTGTATGAGTTTATAATTTTGTTATATTACAAAATATTCAAATTTGTAATTTTACTAAATCAATTATTTAAAGTAAATAATTAAATGATTATTTACCCTTTTGTAAATGAATATAAGTATATATCGATTGTTTAAAGTTAATCATATAAAATATTAAGTCTACTTGTAGTTCTAAATATTAGGGTCCGAGCTCTAACCTGCAAAGGACGCGAACCGGTTAAGCCAGACGGCACCCTTACCGGGTAAGAGGTTATTGATATATTAGACATACTAATTACTCTTCGAATAAAAAAAAAAAGACATACTAATTATTCATTTATCAAATGAAGTATATTCCTTCTAAATTCAATAAATTTAAAGGCGAAACTAATTAAAATAACCCAACCTTTAAGGGGGTGTTAAAAATATATCTCAACCTTTCAAATATAAAATAAATATCCCGACCTTTATAAGTGATGGTAATATAATATCCTAATGATTTCTCTCCAATAAAATTCTTATTTTATGTATTGTATTACTCATGTATTTTCAATTCAAATAAAACATATAAAATTAAATTAGATGAGTTTAAAAGTTTATTTAATAAACTTTTGTAGTTTTAGATTTAATTTGTACCTAACTTTTTATATCTTTTTTTAAATCAATAATATCTATAACAACCCAAATAAAAAAAATGTAAAGCAAAATAACAAATTTTCAATTAGTAAATAATTAGCTAGTGATTTAACTTATCAAAACTAAAGAATATTTTGTCACTTATAAACTTTGTGTTACTACGAAATTGAAATGAAAATTTAATTATTTAGATTATTCAATGGTGTTCATTTATATATAAGAAGTAAATTATTTTTATTAAAATATATGTAAAAGAATGTAATTTTTTTTTATTATTAAATCCAAAATAAAAAAAAATTAAGATAAACTTAAAAACCAATCTAATTTAATCTAATAAACTTTAATGATATTTTTACACAATCAAGATATTGAAAATTATATTTTAAATATTTACTTGTTTTATTATATTTGTTTTGATTAAATTTAATTATAATCTATAAATACGTGTTAAATCGAATAATTTAAATTAAATACGTATTAAATTGAATGTTTAGGGGCGACACTTTATTTTATTTTCCACATATTTCTTCTATAAAGATTATATTAATAATAGGCAGGCAGTGGGTTCCAACTTCCAAGTCCACCCACACTCGCCACGCCCCGATTCCAGCCTTCCCTCTCCTAGATTGTTTACCGGCGAGGAACTCCGACGAATCCGCCGGCGACGGTGTTAGTTGCTCTTCTCTGCACTTCTCCACAAGTTAGTATCGAATTGCTCCGTTTGCTACAGTTTTTGGAATGTGAAAGAGTCCTCAATCTCGGTTCCTGCTCTTGATTCAAAAGAATTTGAATCATGAAATCTGGTAAATTGATCTCATCTCACCTTCTGCCTCTGGTACTGCTCAGTCTACTTTTCTCTGATTACTCAAACTCCAGCGGAGATTGAATTTCGAATTAAAGTGGTTCCATGGTCAACCGACTTTCGAGTTATTGGGGGTAAACATGCAACAGATTCGGTTTTCAAGATTCTAGGGTTGATCAGTTCTTATATTTAGAAATTTGGTGTTACTTCAACATTCTTGAGTTCCTCTTATGCTTTTGTCTGCAATTGTTTAGGCTTCGATATTAATCATTTGCTTGAAGAAGCTCGGAACCGTTGGTTGAAGCCTGCCGAGGTGCTTTTTATCTTGCAGAATAATGAGAGTTTTCAGATAACGGAACAAACTCCTCAAAAGCCAACAAGTAACCCTTTTCCTTTCCTCTTATTATTCGAGATAGTGCATAAGTTTGCTATGTTTGTGCTAAATCAGTTGTTGTGTTCTTTTGGCAGGTGGTTCTTTGTTTCTCTTCAACAAGAGGGTTAATCGTTTTTTCCGCAAGGATGGTCATAATTGGCGGAAAAAGAAGGATGGAAAAAGTGTTGGGGAAGCACATGAGCGGCTCAAGGTTCAATTTCTGCTTGTTTATTTATACTTGCTTTTATTTGGTCGGATGGATGCTTTACATTTGGACCGCTGTGGCTAGGTTAATAATGTTGAAGCTCTGAATTGTTACTATGCGCATGGAGAGGAAAATCGGAACTTTCAAAGGCGTAGCTACTGGATGCTTGATGCGTAAGTGAATAATTGTTTCGGAATTTAGGGGGCTCCAATATTAATGCAGTTAATTCTTAGTGACTTCTTTGAATCAAAAGGAGTAAAGAAGAGTGCTAAATGTCTGTATCTTTTCACTTGTGCTCATCTGTTATTGCTTTTATGTTCTCATTTGTAGGGAAAATGAGCATATTGTTCTTGTTCACTACAGAGAAATTAATGAGGTAAATCCATGTTGCTGAGATTATGATCACGGTTGCTTTCCTGCCAAAAAGGCTTACTTTGAACATGCTGAATAAGTACTTACTGTTGGATAAGAAAAAATTATAAGACTTTATATGATAATTAGAAGTACTTTAGGTTGATATTCAGATTTAGTTTTCCTGTTAAAATGTTCTAGCATTAGTTTTCTGAAGCTGAAATGCTTAATTCAAAAACATAATGTGGGAAAACCACCGAAGCATAGATGTGACTTTGATAATCTTTTGAATCAAGGTTGTTACTTTGAAAATATAATGTGGTGTGAACATCTCCCATAAGGAAAGAATTTTTTTTTTATTGTCTGTAGTTAGTGAAGATGATGTCTCTATGATGCAGGGCAAGTCCGATACCGGATCCATTTCAGGGTTTTCGCCTAACAGTTCTTACACTGTCAACAATTTTGTCAAACAAAATCAAGCCACTTCTTCGTTGAGTGATCTACCTGGATCATATCAGAGCCTATCTAGTCCTGGGTCTGGTGAAGTTAGTTCAAGCGTAGTTGCTGAGAGACAAATGATGAACCCTCTGAATTTAGATGGGACTGAAATTGTTAGCACATCGCCAAAAGTTCAAGTTAGTCAGGTATTGCGGAGAATAGAGGAGCAACTCAGTCTTGATGATGACAGCTTCAAAGATATTGTTCCATTTGATAATCAGAAGCAGGATATAGATGTTACAACCATATTTGGATATGATGAATGTGCTACCTTGCTACAACATCAGTATGATGGTGGAGATAATGGTACAATATCCAGCTCAAGTGATCTTGCAACCTGGAAAGAAATAGGTTAGTTTGCTTTTGCACTCCTCGACTTTGGTGAAAACAATTGTAATTCATTTTTTCCCTTTACAAGGTAGAAACTGAAAATGACAAAAGAGTAAATATGTCAATTGAAAGAAAAATCTTGCAGGTTTGAATTATGCTAAGATTTGGGCAACAATCCCTTATGTTTTTTGCCAATCGCTGGTAGAAACTAGGAGCTTTATTTCAGCAAGTTTAGTGATTAATTTTTTTGATTGCTCACAAATCACATTATCTTTCTGACAGAATTCTTAATTTCTTTTACACTTTGCCTAAATGTCTTTCAGTGAAGTCTAAGGTGCAAATCTGTCTTGTGCTATGTTAATTCTATGGCTGGATCTATCTCTAGTCTCAACTCAATGGAAGGAATATTATAAAGTCTACTATTTTTATGCCTTGAAAAATTTTAACCATTTGGAATGCATCTACTTCTATTGAACTTCCACACTTCTATCTTGTATTTGCAGATTCACTGTTATTTCCTCAAGAAAATTTCGTGCCTACATACTCTGAAATTGTTGATGCTGCCATCAACATCTCAGACTATCACTTGATGCAATCTGTTCCAGGTCAAAGTCAAAGGCCCCTTGAAGCAGATTCCGGCTTGATAAGAACACAAGAACAGAAATTTAAAATTAAGGAAATGGTACCAGATTGGGGTTTTGCAAATGAGGTCACAAAGGTATATTTGAGAAATTATTAGAATATTAGATAATGCATCTGATATGTTTTTCTATATGGTGTTAACCAATTACTGAAGTTTCATTCCTATTACCTTTATTTTTAATTTGCCTGTATTTCTGTATGAAATATGAATGTAAGTTATTATGGCCAGATATACCTTGATATAGGTTAACATAGGATACTTATCGAGAGAAATTTGTCCCCCTTTTCCCTCTTAAGGCTCATGTGGGCTGATAGTTCTAGTACATGTAGTATGATTATAAACTCATCAAATTTGAAATCCAAGAAGCTTTTATATGTGATTTGCTGCCTCCATGAGACTAGTGTTCTAAAACTCTACAAGTGATAATCATGTTATATCAAATCTCAGCATGGTAATGTTGCTGGAATTGTTGATTTGACCTTTGATTTTAATCATCTGGATGTAGGTTATCATAATTGGGTCATTCACTTGCAATCCATCAGAGACTTCCTGGGCTTGTTTGTTTGACGATATTAAAGTTCCAATAAAGATTATTGAGAATGGTGTTTTATGTTGCCATGCACCTCCTAAATGCCTTGGGAAAGCCTCTGTCCGTATTACTTGTGACAATGAGGAGACGTGCAGTGAAGTTATTGACTTTGAGTACCGTGATAAGCATAGTACATGTAATAAACCCCAACATGAAGAAAATAGAAGTATAGAAGAACTCTTGTTACTTATTAAATTTGTCCAGATGCTACTTCCTAATTTGTCAGTACAGAAAGGAGATGGCAATGACTTAAATTTTGATCCATCAAGGATACAAAAAGGTTCTGAAGATTCAATGGATAAAATTCTTCAGAGTCTAACAGGCAGTGAGACTTCATCTGGCACCATTGACTGGGTATTGCAAGAACTTCTCAAAGACAAGTTGCAACAATGGCTCTGTGCAAAATTTGGGGAAAGAGATTACAGCTTGGAGTGTCCTTTGTCAAAGAAAGAACAAGGAATAATCCATCTAGTTGCTGGATTGGGTTTTAACTGGGCCTTAAATCCGATACTTGATTCCGGGGTTGGAGTAAATTTCCGTGATAAAAATGGTTGTACGGCCCTTCATTGGGCTGCGCGATTTGGAAGGTAACTTTAGACTTTTCCATTTCCATGTGTTTTGATTTTACTTTTTTTTTTTTCGTCGCCTAATCTGCATCCTACTCTTCTTTGGATTTCCTTGTATATATATTCCTTAGTCCTTTCTTCTAGTGAAATGCAGTTTCATTATGGGTTTTCTATGGGTGTTAAGATATAGGGCATGTTCAATACATCACATCAGAGGAAAATAATCGTTATCCAGTTGGGATTTAGAATATGCTTATTAGAATTTCTACATGAAATAATGAAGCACTTTGATTGCTGCTAATGTCAAGTGTCCGATACTTGCAGGGAAGAGATGGTTGCTGCTCTTGTAGCTTCCGGTGCTTCTCCTGGATTAGTGACTGATCCCACTGCAGAAGTCCCGGCAGGTAAAACTCCAGCATCCATTGCCGCAGAAAGAGGTCACAAGGGGCTCGCTGGATATCTATCAGAGCTGTCACTGACAAGCCATCTCTCGTCCCTTACACTAGAAGAAGCTGCACTGTCAAAATGTGTTCTGAATGGGGAAGCCGATGTAACTTTAAGTAACATTTTGGCAGACAATGTTACCTCTGGTGAGGACCAACTTTCAATGCAGCAGACCTTGGCTGCAGTTAGAAACGCGTCTCAAGCTGCTGCTCTTATACAGTCTGCTTTCCGAGCTCACTCTTTCAGGAAGAGGCAACAGAAAGAGGCTGCAACATCCGCTGATTGTGGTGTTGATGAGTATGGTCTCACTTCAGATGAGATTCAGGATCTTTCTGCTGCATCAAAGAGGGTTTTTAACCACCAATTGCAGGATCGTAACTCAGCTGCTTTATCCATTCAGAAAAATTATAGATGTTGGAAAGGACGCAACGATTATCTCACAATGCGTCAGAAAGCTGTGAAAATACAGGTAACTACTAAATATTCCCTTTCATAACCACTGCGTGCTATTGTTTCTTATTGGTGTGGCCTCCATCAATTTTTTTTAATGTTGTCATGGGCTTTGGGTAGAAGAGTTTAAAAGTGGATTATGTTCAACAAATAAATTATGACAGTTATTCAATCAACAGATTCAGCAGATTCAGCCACTGAAAATCCGCAAGAACTAGAGTTGATATTGAAATGATAATATTTCATGAGATCATGAGAAAGGGTTTCTCCTTTAAATCCTTTCTTGTTCCTATTTGTTGGTCTTCCCTGAATCTATACAACTTGAGTTTCCATTTCTTTCTTTTTAACCATTCATTAAATTCTTAGATCCTTTCTTGGTTTTATTTATTTATCCATTCAAGTCATAGTGATAACAAATGGGGAAAAAGAATATTAGCACAAGAAAAGGGGCTTATCAATTACCCAACAAAATTAGGGCTTGATGTATTTTCTCTCATTGGCAGGCTCACGTAAGAGGGTATCAGGTAAGGAAGAAGTATAAGGTAATTTGGGCTGTTGGCTTTCTGGACAAGGTTGTACTAAGGTGGCGCCGTAAAGGAACTGGTCTGCGTGGATTCAAGCCTGAGGGAGACTCAACTGATGAAGATTACGAAAGCATGCTCAAGGTCTTCCGCAAGCAGAAAGTGGACGAAACAATTAATGAAGCTGTCGAAAGGGTCCTATCCATGATTCACTCTCCTGAAGCACGGAAACAATATGCTCGGATGCTTGAAAAATTCAAAGAAGCCAAGGCAAGAAAATGAAAGCTGTGCAATATTTGTTAAAAACTATATTCAAGCTCGGCTCCATCACGCATTAATGGAAAAAAATAATTTTGCAGGCTCAACTAGGTGTCTTGACCGATGAGGCGGCATGGGCTTTGCGAGATGAAGTTTTAGCCATGGATGATGATGATATGTTCCAGTTTCCTTAGAAGCTTCAGCTGACAATACCAACTTTAGAGCGAGTTGCTAGGTACAGTTTGTTGTCTGACTTTAGATTGATACACAATAGGCAGTACAAAATCATCCTTTGTGAATATAGAAACTGGTACTAGGGTGTCCAGGTTAGCTGCAAATAAAACCCTTGTGTTCTGAAGCATCCAAAAAAAGTAATGCTTGCATGTTTTTTGTAGATGTTATCACTGGATGTATTCAGGCTGATGATATCGGTGTGCTGTCTGTATGAAATCTGTTATCATGGCTGTTATGACAGATCTAGCATAATGGTTTATGGATTTTCTAACCTGTTCTTAGTGTCCTATACTTTATGGGCATGGCATATGTTAGAAAAACCGAAACACATAGCAATAGTTCATCAGTAACGGTGCAAATATATGTCAAACTTTCGACGCACCTATGTTATTTCGCTCAACTTTGAAAATCATCCTTGTTTTTTATTTGTAATGAAACAGAACATAGCTGTTCCAGTGCAATGATATCATCCAGATTACAACCTTCTGATTTATTTGTACTACACTAACCAAACAAACGGTCCTCGTCCCCTCGCACATTTGGAAAATAACCAGCAGCTGCCAGGAGCTTTTCGGGGATCGACAAAGCAATATATTTTCACCAGTCCTGAATGAGAAATCACAATTCACAACACAGATTTTCTGATATAAGAAAAGCCCAAAAATACAAGCTTTTCCTGTCACAATGTGGACATGAAAATAACTGGAAGTTTTCAAATTAAATCAGACACTAAACAAGATGGACCAACTGACATAAGCCTCAGCTTTGAATCTCAATGGTGCAGGACATGCACTTCACACTCTTGCCGTGCATTCTTGGCTCAGCCATAGTTAAGCCGGAAAATGTCATTCTGCACATAAAAGCTTCCCTGTGGTGTCGGCATCAAATGGAACATCTAGGAGCACAAAACAAATAAATCCTACCATCAATATACCAGGCAACATACAAGAATATACACTACAGACTAAGGCTAGAGAGTGCTGCTTTAAGTTGAAAGCTATATGTTTCCGCTTTTATGAAAGCAAATTATAGGAACAGAACATCAATATACACAAAAGAAAGCACTCGGCTATTTATTGAAATCAACACAGATGAATCAAGAGATAAGAATGTGGTTTAGCGATGCACATATTTTCATCAAATAAGTAGTCATGTGGTGTGTTTGCCAGCAATGTCATTCTCCATTATTGGCCCCTATTATTGCTTATCAGCTTGTTTTCAACTCCTAACAAGAAAACAGCACACAACTCATTCTACATCATCATCATGTGGAGAGCTGGGCCAATTCAATCATAAACAATTTGTTACATTTCAATATGGAATGAGACCACAAATTCTCATCACAACAAGTATGAAATCAGCTGCAAACTTAGATGCAATTCAAATTCAACTCATGTGTAATTTTTAACTTCATTATACCACACGTCACATACTGGTGACGAAAAAAAAAACAATAAAGGAGGAGAGTTGCTCATTAGTTGAAGATACAACCCTAGATCTACCAAGCAAAACAATCAAGTGATAGAACATTCAATTGGACATTCAAACAATCTTCAAATCGAATCTAAAACCACAGTAACCTAGATACGATTAAAAATTTCACATTCTACCTTCCCGTATGAGTTTGAGAAACCCTAAATTGCGAATTGAAATCCTCAGAGCGATCGGAAACAAACTAAAATAAAAGGTTTTAAAGAGAACACATACCTGGCTAAACCTGAGGGAGTGAGATTCGCCGGCGAGCTGGAGCTGGCCGCTGACAAAGACAAGCATACCGCCGGCGCCGGTGGGCTGGCAATCGACGGTTGTGATGCTGTGCTTGCACTGCTGGAAGGGAAGAGCGGTGAGCTTGCCGACGACGTTCTGAACGCCCATGAACTTGTCGCCCTCGAAGGTGAGCATGGATGAATCCTGGTAGAGATTTGCGAGTCCGGCGCGGTTGGTGTCGAAGGTGGTGTAGTAGTGATCCACGAACGCCTTTGCGACCTGGTCCGGATCCATCTCTCTCTCTCTCACTCTCTGTGCAATTGAGATCAGAGATAGATTGGAGATTGGAGATAGGGAGCGGTTTGGCGGACTGAGCGTTGGAGTTACGCTGAAAGGTGGAAAGAGAGAGCGGATGAAATTGGAAGGGGTTGTTATAATATTTTAGGGTTTTTTTTTCTAATCATTTAGGGCCCATCAACAGGATTCCCAGCAGTCCACACCATCAAGGCATCAATAAGATTCCCAGCAGTTTTTTTTTTTTTTCAGTAGGCAATAAATTGGATATACTAACGACATCCATGATCATCTTGCAAGATGATGTTCTGGAACTCACAACAACCGGAACTCAATATAAAAGTACAATTCAACTCAGATTTAGCAAGAAAATCAGCTGCACCATTTGTCTCTCTATAGCAGTGCTGAATTGTGACGCTTTCAAAATCTTTGCTTAACGCATAGATCTCTTGGATTATTTGAGCGGCCTCCCATGGTATATTGTTAACTTGATTGATGGCATTGACGATGATTGCACAATCACTTTCAACTATTACTCTACGAATCCCCATCTCCACTGTCAGTCTTATACCTGTATAAACAGCAAAAGCTTCTACTAGAATGGCCGAACTCATCCTAACGTTAGATTTATGAATCCGAAGAACTAGACCATTATTATTCCTAGCAATACAACCAACCTGCGATTGGGTATCAATTTTCACCGAAGCATCTACATTGATCTTAATGACATTTATAGGAGGGCATTTCCAAATTAATTTATCAGGAGGTCTAACACGTTTAGGTAACTTCGTTTTTACCTGTTGTTTATTCCAACATGATATTTTGTCTATAGTTTGAGTTAGAGCATAGATAATACCTGTATCCGAAGTATTGCGAAAAATAATTCTATTTCTGAGTTCCCAAACAGAATGCCATAAATGACATAAGTCTGTAAAATCTATATTAAGAGCTCTAGTATTTAAAATGTTTTCCGAAACATTACTTGTTAGAATTGGAATATTGTAACATTTTCCCAACTTAACACCCAGATTTTGAATAAGAGATCTTGTGATCCGACAATTAAACAATAAATGATTTGTATCTTCTGTAGCAGAATTACAAAGAGAGCAAGTACTAGGAACTCTATTTATATATCTATTTAGACGGGTCGTGGTAGGTAGGATATCTAAAATAATTTTCCAAATAAAATTTTTCATATTCGAAGGAATATTAAGTTTCCAAATCCAGTCTGCAGGAATTTTCTTCGTATTCCCTGTATTACAAATAGAAGTAGTGGATTTAACAGAGAATTTTCCATCACTACTATAAATCCAAATTAACCTGTCTGGAATATCAATTATTGGAATATGGATATTAGTAATAGCTTGAACAATATGAGAAGGGAATATACTATTTAATTTATCAATATCCCAAGAGTTGGTATTTGTAAATAAATCATAAACTTTTAAGTTAGGATTACGATCATTTCGATAATTTTGAAGATATTGTGCATTTACCCAAATGTCAGACCATACATTTATAGTTTTCCCATTACCTACTAGCCAGAGCAAACCTTTAGAGAAAATATCTCTGATATTAAGAAGTCTGCCAAACTGCCAAGAGGTTTTGAAACTACCTCTTTCCATTAGAGATTCTGTCGAGAGATATTTATCCGTAATAACCTTCGACCAAATATTATCCGGATTAGCCATAATTCTCCAAAGAAGTTTCATTTGCATACCAATATTAATTTGCTCAGCTGATTTAAAACCTAACCCACCATCTTTTTTAGGAGTACACAGATGTTCCCAGCTGATAAGAGAATGATAGTTATCCGATTGAATTTTATTCCAAAAGAAATTTTTGTTGATCTGATCAATCTTTTGTAGAACTCCTTTTGGAAGAAGAAAAGACTGCATTAAATAATTTGTTTTAGAATTAAGGTTTGCCTGAATTAGAACCGATCTACCAGCTTGAGAGAGAGTATTTGATTTCCACTTTGAAAGCTGCTTTTTAAGGCTACTAATCGCCTCATCAAACAAGACATTACAAACCCTGCCACTAATAAGTGGTATACCGAGATATTTTTCCATTGATTTTGTAACTGGAATATTTAGCTGTTGAGCAAGGGACTGAGCTTTACTGAAAGGAATATTTTTAGAAACTTGTAGAGAACTTTTATTATAATTAATAGTTAATCCAGACATATTGGAAAAAATATTCAGAAGATTTCTAATCGTATGAAGACTCAAATCATCAGCTCGTCCAAAGATTAGAGTGTCATCTGCAAAGGAAAGAAATGGAATAGGATCACTATTATTTGTAAGTTTGATTCCAACCAAGTCACATTCCAAAGATTCCTGTTGCAACATTCTCCCTAATAGTTCCATAACCAATACAAAAATATATGGAGCAAGAGGATCTCCTCGTCGAATTCCTCTGTAAGTATGAAAAGTACGGCTCGGAAAATTATTAACTAAAACTGAGAAACTAGTTTTAGTTAGACAGGTCATAACCCAATTAATCCATCTAGAATCAAAACCAAATTTGTTTAGAATAATACGAATAAAACTCCAACTTATTTTGTCATAAACTTTCTCCATATCTAGCTTTAAAACCATCCATCCAAGTTTAGCTTTTTTGTTATGAAAAGAGTGGAAAACCTCATGAGCTATTAATATATTATACTGAATATTTCTACCTTGAACAAAAGCACCTTGAAATGGATTAATAATACGTGGTAAGATAGGCTACAAACAATTAGCCAAAAGTTTCGAGATAATCTTATAAATAGTATTACACAGTCTAATCGGACGGTAGTGGTTAATGTTACTAGGTGTATCAATTTTTGGAATAAGTGGAATAAAAGTTGAATTTACTTCATTGAGAAGTATACCAGAATGAAAGAAAGATTGAACAACTTTGCAAACTAATTTACCGACAATATCTTAGTATTTTTTATAGAACTCTGGTGGAAACCCATTAGGACATGGAGACTTGTCATCTGTCATTGAGAATAGGGTATCCTTAATTTCTTTATCTGAAAAAGGGTGTGTTAAAATTCTGTTTTCAGATTCAGTAATGGTCTGGTCAATTAATTTTAGGAAATAAGAATTACTGTTAATCGGTGCATTATTAGAAATGAATCTTTCAGCCAATTCAGTCGTAATTTCATCTCTAATTTGATCTTCATCCTCAATCAATAACCCATGTTTATTTGTAAAATCACGAGTGATATTTTTAGAATTTCTTATTTTAGATATTGATTGGTAGTATTTGGTATTCCTGTCTCCAAACCTTAGAAAATTAGATTTAGCTCGTTGTTTCCAAAAAGTATTATTAAAGTCCATGAGAGCTTCACGCTTACTTAACAATCTATCACGTTTAATGTTTATTTTATCATTTGAATTTCCACTAATTTGTTGTGTTTGAAGTAACAACAATTGATTTTCAATATCTGTTAACTGTCGGAAATTATTATTTGGGTAAGACTTACACCAGATCTTTGTATTTTTTTAAGAAGTTTCTGCTTTTATAACAGTGTAAACATAAATGACCCATGAAGCTTATTCTGCCAAGTTGATTTAACTAATCTGTTATAGTTATCATTACTAGTCCAAGATATTTCAAATTTGAATGGTGAACCAGCCCTAATTTTCGTACTTCCTATAGACATAGACATTAAAGAATGATCAGAAGTCGTAAAAGGATGATTATGTACTGATAAATTAGGGAACTGTGTTAAGATATCTGTATGAACCATTACTCTATCTAGTCGTACGTTCATAAATATTATTAATAGGATTTAGACTCTTTCTCCACGTAATTGGACTACCTGTACAAGGAATCGTATGAACATCTAATTCTTCTACAATCTGTTGAATCCGCAGAAATCTACTAGCATGTGGAATTAGTCTTCCAATTTTGTCAGAACCTGATTCGATTTCATTGAAGTCTCCCATTATCAAACATGGGAGAGATTGGTTATGGATGACAATGAATAACTCACTCCAGAACCTATTTTTATCTATTGGATTCGACGAAGCATAAATGAGAGTAATAATAAAACTAAAGTTATCAATTTTAACCCGATAAATAATGTACTTATCTGATGCTGAGATTTGTTGAAACGATTCAGTAAATTTAGAAGTCTTAAGTAAAATCCATAAACCTCCTTTTGTTCCTATTGAGGCAATATGATGAGCATTGTTAAATCCTGCTCTAATATAAAGGGATTGAGATGGCGGCTCAGTTGACTTGATTTCTGCAAGGACTAAAATATCCAGTTTATTTCGTTTTTGAATATAAGCTAAATCTTGCCACATGTTAGCTTTTCTCACACCCCTGATATTCCAATATACGATATTCGTCATTTAATAAAATATTTTATACATACCTGCTTTGTGAGCATTTCCAAAACATATAACATGACTGACAACATAGAATAATCTTTATTATGATTTTCATTGTTAGATGTATTCGTAGTCATGCTATCCAAGTTATATAACACTATTTTAGATTGATTAAAGTTACGAGTAAATCTATTAACCAACTTATGACCGATTTTGTGAATAAAATAATTATAAATATCATAGTTGTTGGGATCTTGCAAATTTCTCCAAATCTGTTTCAAATTATGCTCCTCAACATGTATGAAGCTAAGCAAATGGGGTGTTAACCCAACAAACTGGTTGTTAGGCCGAGTAGCATCATATGTAATCCAACATACTTGGGAAACGAACTGGCTGTTAGGCCGAGTAGCATCCAATTTTTTTGACAGTAGCCCATAATGGATAAAATAGCAAGTAAATCTAATAATCCAACTAAAACCAATATTTTGAGGCAAATATATATGGATATCATAACTGTTTGCATATACTGAATCCCTCAAAAATCATTTCCAGAGATAGAAAAGGGGTGTTAACCCAGAGATAATGCTGTTAAGCTCTATAGAATCAGTTGTAAGGCAACGTTTTTGAGAACCCATGGTTTTGGAAGCAACCTGAACTAATATAAGATAGGTATACAGAAGGGTACATCTGCCATAGTAACTAAATCCAGAAATAACACCCATATAACACACAAAGCCCTTAAGCAGAGCACCTAGCCAAGCCGCCAAAGAGGCATCCTTATGAACAACAAAATCATGGATGCCCTTGGGATCACCTGTACAATCAAACACCAAACACACAACCCCTACATAACTAAGACAAACCGAGCTACAAAACACCACAACCGTAAACTTATTACAATACCGAAACTTAAGATACCTCCAGTCGACACGCATCTTAGCCAGAACTTGGTTGAAATCCACTTGATTGTTAACAAATCGCCCGACCAGAGTCGTGTCCTGAAGTCTGCAGTGGATGTCGTTGATGATCGGGCTTTAAACATCATCTGTCTGTGGATCCCCACCTATATTGGGCTGAGTCAGAAAACTTTGGACCATGATTGTTATAGTGGGCTGAATTGAGGTGATAGTATTTGAAGTAAATGGCGAGACCAAACAAGGAAACCCTTGAGGAGAGGAAATCAAGTCCATATCAGTTGGAGCTCCATAAACAACAGCTGAAAGAAACGAAGAAGACATGGCCCTATTTGTGTGAATATACCAGCAATCATTGACAGAATAGACTATAAGATATTTAGGAAGATTAAAATCTCATAGATAACATGAAAATGTAAAATAAGAGAAGGTAAGCATCAAGATTTGGCCATCCAAAACATGGACAGATGGAACATCAGCCAGGACGTGGCAATCATGCATCAAGAGAGAGTGAATAACAATCACAGTAACTCTGTAATTTTCATCCAGTGCGCCATAATATATTGAAGTTGGAGTTAAAAATCTCCACCTATGAGAAGAACCCATCATAATAATCATAGGGATTTTGATCGGAAAACAAAAATAAAGAGCAAACCTGGTTATGCAATTATAATGGATAATAGTTGTGACAAGATATAATACTCCCAAATAGCAACAACTATCATGCACATAGGAACAAAAATCGAAAGAAAACACCAAATAACACCAAACATAGACCAATCTCATGTTCAGAGGCTGACAATAGGACATCAACTGAACGAGTGTTGTATAACAAAAATCCCAGCAAAGCTTGCCTATTCTCCCCAGAAGAATAGTCTCTATACCATCAAGTGAACACCGAACAAGCCTATAATTAAAGATCATAAAGCCAAACCGATTATAATCACTCCATAATTTCTCACAATTCTTACAAAAAACACCAAGACCATCACTCAATTGAATCAAGAAAACTTTGAAAGCAATTACTCTGGATTGTAGAACGAATTGTAAAAGGAAAGAGTAATTAACCGGGAGCCTCAGAATAGAAGCACGACTGCTGAAACTAGAGAGAAAATTGAAGCAGGAAAGCAACCCAGAATTAAAGTTATCAGAAGAATTGACAGTAGCTGTTAAACTTTGCGAAAAATTCATCCCCATCAGATCACAATACGTATAGCTGTTAAGCTTTTGATACACCCTACGGAAATTATTGTCCCCGTGGCTGTTAAGCCCAATTTGAAAACTGAACCAATTACATTTGAAATTCCAACAGCAGAAACTGATTTCCTCGAAGGAGGAAAGCCAGTCCCCAACCAAGGCCACGACCAGCAGAATGAAAAGCATAAAAAATAGCAGGAGGAAAGAAAAGAGAAGGGAGGGAAAAAAGAGAGCGTTTTAGGGGGTTATTGGTTCAATTCTTGAAACAAAGGTTTTTGCTATAAGAGCTGGATTACGAGAGGCTATTAATCTTGATATTTAACATATTGAAATCCTTTCGATTCCCAGCAGTTTGTTGAATGGAGTATCCCTTTTGAGGTGTTATGTTTTTTTTAATAAGGTAATATTTCGAAGGTTCAAGTCCGACTTATCGAGAGGCCGACAAAGTCGGCAGACGGCAAACCGTCAACCAAACAAACTAAAACATAAAACAATACATAACGGTGCAAACTCAGACAAACACACTCTGCAAAAGACGAAACCTAGCAGACCTAAACCAAACTGGATGAGGCCGAAGACGACAGACGAAGCCAAGCCCTACACTGAAGCAGAACCGCAGGTCAGCGGTACATCAGGACCCGATCATCCTGTGGGCAGTGAGGACAAAACTACAGGGAAGCAGTCAACCCGAGTAGTGGAGACGCCAAAAAACACACTACTACGACCCCAACCTATCCCGACTCTGACAATAAGAACCAAATCCATGGAGAAGAGCGCCAAATCACGCAACTGCAGAGCCGTAAACTGCCTGAGAAAAGACCACCCAAAAACCTTATCGGGATTTAAAACACGTCCATACGAGCAGAATTTGATACGAGCCCTCACAGGATTTTTCCAAGCCCTTTCAGAATTTGATTCGGACCCTTGTAGGGTTGTATTGATTTATTTGTATTGTGATTAGTCATGCAAAAATTAAGAAATGCATAACTCTTTTATTGTAGTGACATAAAGTCACTTGTTTTTATGAATAAGGACAACAACAACACCTTGCAAGGCAAGGCTTGTGTCATATTCATAATGACAACAACTCCTTGCAAGGCAAGGATGGTGTCAGATTCACATTCACACGCCAAAACAACGCTGAGCAAGATTACAATTTAATTAATACTCCCTCCGTTTCCTTTTAATTGACTTTTTACTATTCATGCACGTTTTTTAAGGTGTGAAAAACTATATGAAATAATAATTTTTTTAAATATTTTTTTCGACAATCTCATACTTATTGATGATAAGTATAATATTATTAAAAAAATATTTTTAAAATATTAATATTTAATATAGTTTTTATCGTTATAAAACTACGTGCATGACTTGAAAAAGTCATTTAAAAGGAAACGGAGGGAGTAATTAATATCTCCAAACAAACATGTCCGTCGAAAACACTAGGCCATCACTGAAACCGGAGACAAACGGAGACCCAAGCCTATATTGGGGTTTAATTAGACCAAAGAAAGGCCTCAAAGTACAGGTCAGCAGTGAATTTGGCCGGACTTTGAGACTACGCACCAAAAAAGGAACAAAAAGGCACCAATTTCACAAATTGGGGAAGAAGATGAACGTTGGTGATAACTGATAAGAGGACGAAATCAGGCCCAAACGAGGCCGGAGGTTTGCAAGAGGGGGAGACTAGCGGCGTCAGCCGGAGGAAGAAAG
Source organism: Persicaria tinctoria (assembly GCA_037127255.1). NCBI lineage: Eukaryota > Viridiplantae > Streptophyta > Magnoliopsida > Caryophyllales > Polygonaceae > Persicaria > Persicaria tinctoria. Next base: position 27,871,125 of record JBANSL010000016.1, on the reverse strand, counting down.
AGATGGTGAACCTGGACGATGGCGATCGGACGGAAACGGCCGCCAAATCGGGACAGGACAAGCCGATAAGGAGGTGGGCGGTATGTAGGATTGAGGGACACCGGAGTCGTCGGACGAGATGGCGATGCCGAGGTGGGGCAGCCTGAAGAGGGAACACCTTCTCCGGGCTAGGCTGATCAAGGGTGGTTCTGTGGTGGTGGTGATCGGCACTCGTAAAGGGTGGTGAGATCCAAAAAAGGGGGGTTGGACTCCCTCTCTCTAGATTCTAGAGAGAGGAGAGAGTTTTTTGCAAATTCTTTTTTTGAGGTGTTATGTGGTAAAAGACCACTATATGGATAACTTCGGAGCATTGGCTGTTTGTGCTATAGTTCAACTCTCAAGCAAAGTCGTCACAAATTCATGACTTGAGCAGTCCCTTGTGTCTTTCTTGGGTATCATGTCAGGACCAAAGGTTACTGCTCAACCTGGATTCTCACAAGGTCATGATCTCCAAGGATTTGGTGTTCTATGAGACACAATTTCCATATAGGGATATTTCCCCTTCTCCTATGCCTTCTCCTGTAGTTCCCTCATCATCAGACCTTTGTTGGGAAGATGACGTCCCTATCCAGCTTTATATGTCTGACTCTCCTTATGTTACACCCCAGACCATGTTGCCTTCTCCTCCTCCTTATGTATAACCCTGGAGGTCATACAAGACGGTTGCTCCTCCCAAGCATCTCTAGGATTGCGTTTGTACTCACGCGATGAGTCATGAAAGCATTTGTTGTCATACCATTACCACAACCCTGCAGCTTGGCTCTACTAACCTATCAGATGTCAAACCAATTGCTGACCCTCGTTCATATTAGGAGGCCTGAAATTTCGAGGTTTAGGATACTACAAAGAGAGAGGAGTTCAATGCTCTTGATCCGAATGATACATGGGAGGTGGTTCCACTCCCAAAATGGGATATGCCAATTGGGTGTCGATGGGTTTAAAGGTTAAACACAAAGTTGATGGCTCTATCAAACGATACAAAGTCAGGTTAGTCGTCAAAGGCTTCACCCAGAGGGATGAAATTGATTACAAAGAGACTTTCTCTCCGGTGGTCAAGATGACTATGGTTCTGGCTCTAGTGGTAGTCGCAGCTAAGCACAAGTGGCCGATGGTCCAACTCGATGTCAATAACGCCTTTCTCCATGGCGACTTACATGAGAAGGTGTACATGAGTGTTCCCCCTGGTCTGTCTGCTCCGGACAGGTATGTTTGTCGTCTTAAGAAATTGCTATACGGGTTAAAGCAAGCGTACCGTCAATAGTACGCGAAACTATCCCATGCTTTTCAATTCAAAGGATATTCACAATATTTGAACGATGATTCCTTGTTTGCTAAGCATTTGGAAGGGAAGGTAACGTACATTGTCGTCTACGTCAATGATATATTGATGACCGGTGATGACTCAGAAGAAGTTGACAGTCTATGGTCATTCTTAGACTTAGAGTTCCGGATTAAGGATTTGGGACAGTTGAATCTATTCCTAGGAATGGAATTCGTGCATAGCGAAGAGGGGATTTACATCAGTCAAAAGAGGTTCATCCAGGAGACTCTTGGAGAGTTTGATTGTGACAATGTTAACTACAAGTCTTCTGGTGTCTGACATAAAACTGATTATTGATGGTGGAGAGTTTCTTGACAATCCCACATATTATAGGAAGCTTGTGGGCAAACTGAATTTTATTACCCACGCAAGACCAGACATTAATTTTGCGGTTCAATTCCTCAGTCAGTTCATGAAATCTCCTAGAGTAAGGCATTTTGAAGCTGCACTGCGCACCCTAAAGTACCTCAAAGGAACGGTGCACAGGTCTCTATTTTTGTCTCGAACAACATCCTTATTTGGAAGTTTATTGTGATGCAGATTGGGCATCTTGCCCACTTACTCGGAGATCGGTGAGTTGATATGTAGTGCTTTTGGGTGGGATCCTTATATCGTGGAAATCAAAGAAACAAACCATTGTATCTCTTTCATTCGCCGAGGCCAAATACCGATCAATTAGAAGAGTGTGTACAGAAATTGTGTGCATAACTCGACTTATATGAGAACTAGGAGTCGCTAATATCACGCCAATTCTAGTTGGGTGTGATAGCCAAGCGACAATACACATCGCAAAGAACTCCGTTTTCCATGAAAGGACGAATTAAGCACGTCGAATTGGATTGCCACTACGTCTGGCAAAAGGTTCTCTAAGGATTATTTGGGCTCCGTCATGTTGCTTCCAAGGACCAATTGGCTAATGTGCTCACAAAGGCGTTGCTAGGGTGGTGCTTTCCTCTGGTTTTGGACAAACTTGGAGTTGCAGGACTCCCTCTAGCTTGAAAAGGGGTGTTGGATCCGACGCGGAAAGCACAACTCACAAGTAGTTCACTTGTATCATTGGGCCTCAGCTCAACCCATATGTATGGTGGCCCATCCACTGGTGTTCTATATAAGACCTAGTTATATGTTGTAACAAACATTCACACAGTAAATTAGTAATAACAGACACAAAACCGATTTTCCAATTTCTTCTTCGTCCCCATTGTTCATCAGTTCGGAGGCTTCTTCCTCAACAATCATTGCGTTTTCACATATAGCTCCCACATTGAATGCCTTCTAATGTACATAGTAGTTTTCATCGGCCAATTGATCCCGAGTTTTAATTTTATCTAGAGTTTCAAATTGCCTCATAATGCTCAATATATTATCCGCACGGTGGCATCTCATCAAACACACATTCCGATTCTCGGCTTTCGATGCCGGTAGTTGTCGACTTTGGCAGTCGAAAATGGAGACGACGTTGTAGAGCTATAGTAGGGGTGCTAATGGGTGCTGGGTGGCTGCTGGAGGCTGAGAGGGGTGCCTATTTCGGGAGTCGGTGATGGTGGACGTCTTTACTACACCGACTTTTAGGAAAGGTGGCAACGACATTGTGGACGATGGAAAAACCATCGTCCCAAGTAACCTCAAAAAATTTGAGTGATAATTACTCCCTCCTAATGATTATCCCCTCCATTTTTTAAAGAAAAATTCCGGTTGGTGTCCCGAGATTTTTGGTTATTTTAGATAGTTCTTCATAGTTTTGGGTTTTTTTTGGATGGTGCCCCTGAGGTTTTGCAAAAGTTCATCTAATGCCCAAAATCAATGTTTTCATTTTTTCATAAACAAAAATGAACACTTATTTTTTCAATATAGCACAAAATCACCATTTACTTTAAATTGCACATAATTAATTACCTATATTTTTGCCAAAAAAATGCAACACAAAGGCACACTCATTTTTAAAAATAAACACAATCAGCCATTATTTTTAAAAAATTCAACACAGAAGTGACAGAACACCCAATATTTTGAAAACCACATAACATATACATTGTAGTACTTGTTAAAATTTACACACAAACACCCATTTTTTTGTGAACAAAATGGTTAAACCATAAATATTCAACATCATATATATAGGTCATTATAAAACCAGTCATTTTTAGAATAATTAAGATTATTTTTCCTCGAATTATTTTATCTTAGTTATAAATATTTTATTATTAAATAGATCTTTAATTATGGATTTTAGATCGAATATTCTAATTCCTATATATTAAAATTATTTTTCAGCCACATGATCGATGAACTTTAATTATTTTATTCAAATTACTACCATAAAGTTTTTAATTTGTGAGGATATCGCAATTGGGTTTCAAATTTATTTTATCGAATAAATAAGAACATTATTTAAACTTCCATGATTGAAATTGCATCTAATTAAATGAATTAATTACCAATACAATTGGTTGGAAGAAACTGAACTAAATATAATAATTTTTTAGGAGGATTTCTCACCTAATTGAGCCAACAACTATACTATAGCATATGATTTTTTTTAATCAGGTAAGTCTCGTATACATCCACCATAAAAACATACAAAGGATGATTTTGTAACAAGTATTATTTTAATATATATTTTTGGCATTTTATATTTTAACCATTTTGTTCACAAAAAATGGGTGGTTATGTGAAAATTTTGTCAAGTAATTAATATGTTATTTAAAAATATTAGGTGTTTTGTGTTGAAATTTTTTTAAATAATGGGTCTTTTTTATTTTTCAAAATGAGTGTGCTTTTGTGTTGCATTTTGGGTAAAAAAAAAATATAGATAAATGCAGTTTATAAGTAAAGGGTAATTTTGTGCAATATTAAAAAAAATATAAGTTCATTTTTATTTATGAAAAAAGTGAAAATGTTAATTTTGCAATAAAGAAGGGCATACTTTTTAAAAGTTTATCAATCAAAACAAAAAAGAAATCCAAAATTATAGAATTCATAAAAAAATGATATAATTATAATTATAATTATTAATTATTATCTAATTAAAAATATAAAGTTTGTTTAATTTGAGAAAACCTTAAAGTGACCACTTGGGTAGTTAAATTAAAAATACAAAGTATAGTTGATTTGAGAAAATCTTGTAATTGTAACTTGGATAGTTTAATTAAAAATATAAAGTAGAGTTGATTTGAGAAAAGTTTCAAGTTGTAATTTGGACATTTTAAGAAAAAATATATAGTTAGGTGAAATTGATGAAATATGACAATTTATAATTTTGAAAAGACATAAAAGGACCTTAAAATAAAAAAATTAATATTTTTAAATTCAAACTTTTAAGGGTAAAAAAGACATTTTATAAAAGAAGAAGGAAATTACTTAAAAGAACATGGTTAATATAAAATATGATATAATTTATGAGGGCAAAATAGGTATTTTTCACCTAAAAAAACAAATAAAAATTACAAATGAAAAGTTATTATTCATTTGAAAGTTCACAAGTGTAAGATTCACTAACCGAAATTATGGGGCAGTGTTTATCTGCCTGTTATGTTATCGCGTGTCTTGGACTGCATAGGACCGTGTTTCAGTTATAGTCCACGTAACCATAAGTGCGTACGTTTCGTTTAATAGGCTCGACACTTTGCATGCGTATAACTATAACGTGGCGGTGGCTCTCCGTTGCTTGCTTCCGTCGTAACTCGTAAGAGATAAATATAAACCCCCGTTTCGAAATTTTTATCTTCTATCAATTTTTTTTTAAAAAAAAACTATAAATAAATATAAAAATAAAAGATTTCAGCAGATATAAATAGTTGGGTTGAGATAAATCAATTTCCTAGTCGGGGACTACTTTCTCTTGAAATCAACCATAAATACCATAAGAATCCGTGTTGGTCATATATCGATCTTCCGCTTCTTTCATCCTTTCTTGAAAACTTCTTCGATCACCGCAATGGTATTTAATTCCTTCCAACTCTTTGATTTGATTTGATTTGATCTGATCTGATCTGATCTGATTGAAATCGGCGAATTTGTGTGTTTAATTGTTGAAATTGTGATTTCTCCTCAATTTCGTTTTTTGGTTGATTTCATCGAATGATCAATTAATTGATCGAGATGTGTGAATCGCGATGCATGTTCTTGTTTAGGATCCTAATTTTTTTGTTTTTGGATTCAATTGGTGCGTGCAGACAACATCAAGACGATTGGCAGACAGGAAGATCTACAGATTCGAGAAGAACATAACCAGGAGAGGCTCCGTTCCGGAAACAGTCGTCAAGAAGGGGAATGACTACCCCGTCGGACCGATCCTTCTCGGATTCTTCGTCTTCGTCGTCATCGGCTCCTGTAAGTCATTGTTTGTTCTCCGATTGAATTGATTCACTTTCCCTATTATATAGATTCCTTTTTACTCGCATGAATAAATTGTTGATTTAACTTAATTGTACAAAATTGATGCAGCTCTGTTTCAGATCATCAGGACGGCAACAAGCGGAGGAATGGCCTAATTGGAGGACGATTTGCGACTACTGCTGGTGAACGGGATGCAATGCAAGTGCAGAGGAGGCGATTTAAGTTGTTGTATTTTGCTTGAATGGGTTTCGATCTTTCCATGTTTACTGTCTAGAAATTAGAATAGTTGGGATACTAATAAAAGCCACTTGTATGTTAACACCTAATGAGACTACTGGTGTTGCATGTTAGGCCAACCTTACAACAATAAAAATAGTATCAAATACGCTTCATAATCTAATTGAATATTTAGTCCATGTCTAACCATCTTATCATATACTGTAATTATGAAACTCTGACTCTTTGTCCAATGTTTAGGGTCGTGTGTAACTAGAGGTTGTTAAACTTATACACTACTTTTGACGTTCACACCGTACCCCCGGTGCAAATGAGTTTGAGTTGTCCGACTTGACCAATGACCAAGACCATCAAGTTGACATCAACAAGCATGAGAGAACCTATTACCAATTTTTTTTTCTCTCCCTATCATAATTTTACATCTCATTTGTTTTTTTATTTAAATTTATTTTTACTTTTTTCTACCTTATCCTAAAAGGTTTATTATACAACTAGGGAAAATCTCTTACCCATTTTCAAATTTATTTTCCCCTTTTCTTTCACTTTATTTTGTGTAGCATCAAATCTTTCCTTTACTTTTTTATTAAAAAAAAATCTTTCCTTTACTTTTTGATTAAATTTTTTTTTTTTACAAAAACGAAGAGGTTACCTCTTCCAATCCCTTACCTTAAAGTAAAGCCTACAACCATGGGTTTACCTTTTAGCAACCTTAAGGTGACCAAAACCCATAGTTGCTCATGCTCTAAGGGTGGTATGCACTGATGGGGTGGTTTAGTAGTGGTGTGAAGCAAAGAGGAGGTGAGAAGGAGGTCCCGAAATCGATTTCTGTCTCTGCCTATTTCTTTGAGATTTCCATCTAAAGTTTACCTCACTTTCAATGAATTGAATAGACGCAAGCCAGTTTGTCGGTCACGTGCTCGGAATTTAGTAATGAAGTGGGTTCTTCGTCATTAAAAAAAAAGAGTAGTATGCACCGACACATATACGATAGTAGCCTGACAAGAGTAGCTCAACATTAAACAAACTTTTCAATCTTCGAAATTCACCCAAATTTTATAGGAATTTGACTATTTTAATGCATTTCTCTCTCTCTATATATATATAAGAGAGAGAGAATGGGTAACTTGTGCACACCCCTTAGGGTGTACCTTGTGCACAATTGTAGACCCTTGATCTGGTTGGAATGAGTGGCTTAGATTAAAAGCAATTTTTTCCTTTTTTTTGATAAATGAAATGCGGGACCCACATTAAAATCAGCCAAACTCTCCATCTGTTGGCGCGTGAGCGCACTGCAACGTGAAGGTGGATTTGTGTGTATTAGTGGGACCCGATGAAAAGTAAAAAAATGGTGTCCAATTAATTTATATTTTTTTTGATGTGTTTAATGTTTATCCCATCCGTATCTTTTTTTTTTGGTACAAGGTAGTTTATCACTTTATCCTATCTTTTTTATTGGTAAAGATTGAGATTTAGATAAAACAGACTATTAAATTGATTCACAATATCGGATTTGATTGGTAAAGATTGAGATTTAGATAAAACAGACTATTAAATTGATTCACAATATCGGATTTGATGCAAGTAAAGATATTTGTAGGTAAGCAATTACTCAATATAAATGGGTTATGATAATATATTATGTTCCCTCATAAAAGCGTAGAAACCCTTCGAGCAAGCGGTGTGTTGTAGTTAATCTTCGAATCAACAACACGTGTAATTGTCAATTTGGTAGAATTTTTATTTTGTTGAATCGGACGCTTTTATGCGTACTGAACCATAATATGGAGATTATTCAGTTGAAATGTTATGGTACTTATACCTCCGTGAATAAAACCATGTATCAATTTTATTCAGTTTAATAGACCGTTTTCAAGTGTGTGTTCACCTTGAATATGAAGATTATTCAATGAAATTGTTATGTTTATCAGTCGGTGGAATTGGTATTTTTATCACTCAGTCGATTTGACGTCAATAAATAACTAACCACATTTGAATAAAAGTTGTTATTTGTCCGAATAATCCTCCATCACTATGATCTCAAACACACAGATGAATAATCATCCAAAAATGACAAGATTTAAAAAAAAGCGTCCATAATCAATGATCAAATGAATCACGAGTTTATCCATAACTTCCATTCCTCTGAATAAACTTTGCTATTTCACCGAATAATAGCACGTACCTTTTTCAGTAAAAATAACTTTCATTTCTATGAATAAACTTTGCTATTTCATCGAATAATACCACAAAAATAACTTTCATTTCTGTGAATAAACTTTGATATTTCACCGAATAATCCACCATTCTTTTTTATTTTCAACCAAAGAAGCTCAATCAATTGAATAATAACCCAGTTGAATAATTACCAAATAAAACCATGGTTACACCACCAAAACCCTAGGCGAATAATTACCTTGAAAAAACTCATAATTCGTACACAATCAAACTCCAATCAGTTGAATCTCAACTTCTTATCCAAAAATCTCCAAATAATCACCCAAATAACAATGAAAACGAGAGCAATCGGTGAATAATTTCAATCAACACACAAATATGACCATCAACACCTATATATCACACACGATCCCAAAAAATCCAAGAATTTTTGTGGCTTACTCATTTCGAAATCGGTCTCCGGGTCGAATTTACAGTCACAACAAGGAGAGAGGCCGCCGGAGTCAATTTCTATGGCTGAATGTTCGGCGTCGCTGGACGGAGGACTGGGGCCGAGACGGGATGCGCCTCCGCTCGCCTGCGCAGATGCTACGCACCGGAGGCCGCCGCAATCGACGCCGTTGTGCCGGAATAGGCGCCGCAATCAAAAGGAAGGAATCGAGTGAGAGGGGGAAGCCATGGAAGGAGGCTCGATGGCACGGGCGGCGCGCAACCACCCCTTGTCAGCTGAATCCAATCCATCTCGGCGCCGTGGCTCCTCTGCTACCCTCGCCGCCGGAATAGCCGCTCACAATGACTTTGACGCTGGTGATGATTCGATTGTGGTGTTAGAGTGTGGTTTTGTGGTATATGGTGATGGATTTCACTTACAGAAGTTTCAAATGGGAACACAATACACGTGAAGAAGAAGAGAAAAAGGCCTCCTTAGGGTTTTATAATTGGAACCGCCAATCACGCGGCCACTCTCCAAATTTTGGATTGAAAGGTGATTTTTTTTTAAACACTCGTACACGTGGCAAATTGTAGGCCCTCAATTTCACTAAGATCAATGGTTGAGGTTTGTGCACTAGATACACTATAAGAGGTGTGCACAAGGGAACCACTCCCTATATATATATATATATATATATATATATATATATATATATATATATATATATATATATATATATATATATATATATATATATATATATATATATATATATATATATATATATATATATATATATATATATATATATATATATATATATATATATATATATATATAATCTGAAGCATTTGAATTTTAAGTGGGTTACTAATTCAAAAAACCACCCCGAAAATCGAATGGTGCAGCTCAAATAGTCCAGAGAATCAGACAAATCTTGCTTGACTGGGACTAGGGAGATTGAAAAAGCCCAGAAACGAAGAGAGTAAAAAACAGAAGGGTTAATGCCAAGTGGAGTAGACCACCCAAAATTATCTACAAAATTAATGTAGATGGTTCTATTGCCCTTTTTGGCAAGTGCCAGATCGGAGGAATCATTCAGGATTCCGAAGGTCAGATTATTGATAAGGAGATTATTGAAGGATGATTTGCATGAATATACCAAAAAAAATTGTACTTTGCAAAAATAACAATGGGAGGTAAAAATTGCAGAGGGATAGCAAAATGTCATATTTGCAAAATTCGTTCACCCGGTAGCAGGTTGCACACAAGGTTAAAAGAAAAAAGCGAGTGACATGTGTCAAAATGTGACAAGGGGAGTGATTTCATTTGGGCATAAAAAAATTAAAAAAATGAGGAGTTGACAGAGTTGAGTGGAGAGAGAGGGGTGAGAGGACAGGATTTGTGGAGAGAGATGGAAGCATTTAATGCAAATAGTACACGTGACATCACATGCATTAAATGCAAATGGGGTTTTGCACATATTAAATTCCCTCCCACCCAAAATGGAGGGAAATCAGATGGGAAAAATAGGCGGGTTGCATCCAGACAATAAAAGGAGATGGGGGTCTCGACAGGTTGACATAACAGGGAATAAACGCAGATTATGTACTAGATGCCATTAACGTGGAGTTAGAAGAATAAAATCCAGAAAATAAGTTACAAGCCAACCAAAGGGAAGTTCTAGTCATTAACAGAATATATATAGACGTACACAGGGATACACGTAGCACTTGTATACAATATACATCAACGAACATGGGTAAGTATGGTTTTTGTTTTCAATTTACAGACATGGATTCTCCCCGTCCCCTCCTTACCCCCAACCGATACTGGAAAGACCGTCTTAATCTCTTTATTTCGCAGGGGAGAAAGGGGTGGCCACCGAGGATGTAGAGGAGATGTTGGTCAAAGTTGTTCCGCATGTAGGGGACCCTCGACGCAAGAACATCGACCTTCACGAGGAGGTATTGTTGAAGTCGAAGGAGGAGGTGCAAAACCGGATAACATCGAAGACTAACTTGCCATTTTGGCAATTTATTTTGCACATAACTGGCCGTTTAATTTACCGACGATGCAAAAGACATATGTACGGGTTTTTTTGCTTACTAGTCAGTACACGATTTTCCCTAGCCAATAACATTAAAGACTAAGCCGATAAAAGACAATCCCTACCATATTTTATATATCTCAGAAACTTTCCAACATACGAACAACAACTATTAAACCCAAACGAAATGCGTCATAACGCAACATTCGTAACAACCATCCATAATAAATAGAACCAAAGTGTCCACAACATACCTATTCAGTCATCAAACACAAGGATCCAAAAGGTGGAAATGATTACACGTTTAGCAGGTGAACCAAACACTACGAATAACTACATTTCCTAGTCAACATAAGTCCACAAAAAGTTCAATACAAAACAACATTAGCTGATAACGTTCTCAAAGTCCCGATTCCTTTCGACACACTTCAGGCCGGTGACGAGGCAAAATTCCTTGATGGAGAACCGGATGAGTCGCCACTGGATCTCGTACCATGTCTCACACTTCTTCAATGTCTTCAGTTGCCTCCCATGAAGAAATGGATAAGGGCGCAACAATACGACACATTGGATCCGATCATTACAATGCCCTCTGGCTTGCTGACTTTCAACATTTTCAAATCAGCCGCAAATAGGACGTCGTCCATTCCTTTCAGCAAGCCCATCGTCGAGAAGTGGCTCGACCTCCCTCTTAAATACTTTTCCGAAGGAAGGACTAGTGTTGACTGCACAAATATCACACGACACAACACGATTAACATCACCAAGACAAAAAGAAGGCCCTTAATTTGCCCGAGAAGTGATTACAGTTAATACTTTGTTGTTCACGACAGCATCGCGATTTTTTTCCTTTCATTTTTCTCATTGTCTCCTTAATCTGTCATACATGTGTTCATATAATACCCATTTTAGCAATAATCCTTGTCAATATATTCATATATCTAGCCAGTCAAAATAATTTTTCTGCCAAAACATATAACATTAGATAAATGACACAACTACACAAATGCCACGAATACAAATGTTCACATATTTATATGTCCCACAAATACTCATGTTCAAATAATCTCAAAATGTTAACTAGCACAAGTAAAGAATGAAACAAACACCACAAGTACAAAACTACACAATAGTGTCAACCATAAAAAAACTTATGTAATACACATATGACAACCCTAGAAACAAATCTACATTACTCTCAAATGACATCGTCCAGTGTAACATTAATGGCTTCAATCACAACATACTTCAACACATAGAAACAAACTTACAACGATGTACGAAGAATTCAACAAATGCTCAACTCACGTGAATAAAGAATGCAACAAATGACACAAATATACAATAGTCTCAAATATCACAACCTTATGTAATACACATATCACAAACTTACAATACTCTCAAAGGACATCGGAGTGGTGTAATGTATTTTTGCACCGTTTGAATCATAACATACTTCAACATATAGCAAAAACTTACAATGATGTACAACTACCACCAAATGTGAACATTATATTTAGATGCCACTATTTACAAATTAACCCCAATCTCCAAATTCTCCCAAAGTTCCCAATTTCCAAACTCATAAGCACAAATTCCACATTCTCCCCAAATTCACCTTTACCATATCCAACATCATTTGAAACCCAACTCTTCCCAACTTCCCTAATTCGAAAAGCAAAATACAGATTACTAAATCTAGCCACCCAACCGTTTCACTTAGCCAGACGAACGAATCTGCCTGCCCTTTTCAAGTTTCCCAAATCCAGATTCGAAACAGTAATGACGGTTTTCAAGTTTTCTGAATCCAGATTCGAAACCGTACAGATGGAGGTTTTCAATTCCTTTCTACCCTATTTGGACCTTCAATTTCATCATCAACTTTTCATCAATGCTGATTTCTCAACTAAATCTCAAACCGCCCAACACCAATAAGGTTAGGGTTTGTATATCATTTCACCCCATTCTCCCCAAGGTCCCCAATTCCACATTCAAGACATTCAACCCTCGAAAAGTTTTTCAAGAGAAGAGAGAGATGATGAGAACTTACTTTTCGCAAGGGGTTCTTCTTCTTCGACTGTTATCGAACCAAAGGATCCCTTCGCACTCGTCGTCCTCCCTTTTCGAGTTGCCTAATCCCTCCCTCCCTCCTTCTCTCTCCCTCTTGTGCGGTTCCAATCGCACCCTCAATTGCTTCTTCAATGGTGTCCTCTCTCTCCTCTCTTGAAGGTCCTTCAATGGTAGTCGACTTCCTTCTCTCTAACCTTCGATTTCTTCTTCAACGGTGTTCTCTCTCTCTCTCTCATCTCTTGAACGTTCTTCAATGGTGTTCTCTCTGTTGTAGGAGAAAATCGAGAATGCAAATATAAAATATGATTAAAGTAAAGCAAACCAGATTCCGTCCCTTGCAAATGATTACAAGACTTCCTTCCGATGCAGCAGTGGGAAGTCAGGATTGATCCACGAGGAAGCGTGTCAGCGGATCCTAGGCAGCGGAGAAATCTCACACAGGTCGATAACAGGGGTCCTCAATCTCGACTAGGGTTAGTCGACAGAAGATCGGACAGTCGAACAGCGCAACAGCAAGTACATGCGTTTTGGTCGAGATCGAGCAGAGGGTACTCGAGATCGAGTAAACTTTGTCGACGTCGGGTTGGCTTTGTCGAACACCTGCACACAGAAGCTACAATGACCTTGATCGAGAATTAGTAACTCGAGATCGAGGAGTGCTAGTCGATCTCGAGGAAAGCAGAAAACTAAAACGAAACAAAGTAAATGCAAAGGCTTTGGGATTCGAACTAAACTGTATGTAAAAGACTTCCAAGATTGGGGTTTGCAACAACGATAACCAAGAATGCATAAGGCAGAAATAAACAGATAATCATGTGAATCGTATCCAAGGACTAAGCTTTCGCCTTTTCCAACAATTAGACAACTCTTTCAAGAAACCCTAATTGTCTCTACTGATTTTATGTTTACAATCCAAGTTGTTAACATGGACCTCCATTAGATGGGTAATAAATACATAACAAGTAGTAGATGTGCAAAACATGATAAAAGTCGGATTTTTACCTCAAACACGCATGGCTATCATCGGGTTCGCCCCAACCCTAGAAGTGGGTGGACTACTCGCGCTTCATGGCAACCTCAGACATTGATTGATGAAAAGAAACTAATTTCATTAAATCAAACAGAGCTTACAACCAAAGGAAGCCAATTCCGCTCTCGCTTCACCAACTCCTCTTGGCCACTCACACACTCTCTCTCTCTCTACTACTCCTACTAATTGCCGTGTGATTGAATGAATAGAAATCAGCCCCATGGGCTTTATTTATAGGCTTCTAAACCTTGCTATTCAAGGATAGAAACATCTATCTTTATCTAAATCTATATCTAAAACATTAAAGATAAATAAATGCAACAACATAATTAAATCTAATAAAGGGAATTATATCAAAAAGTCTTCAAGTGGATAAATCTCTCTTCTTCATGATAGATGTTGATAGATCGGATAGAACCGGCAATCTTCGACTCCAAGGATTCCCACACCGAGTAGGATTGCCCATTGCGTTACGCGGCTTCTGGAAGCTTCCTCGATCTCGAGTAATTCTACTCGATCTCGAGTAACTCGGACGTCGACTTCAGTGGCTCAACGTCTCGGGTTGCTGGTCCTCGATATGGCTCGGATGCTGGCTTCGGATGTTTGTCGAGCTCGAGTAACTTCCTCGATCTCGAGTAGGGTGACCTCGTTGACTTTGCTGGCTCGGTCATGTCCGGTAGCTTTCTTCGACCTTGCTCGGACACAAGCTCACAGGTTTGTCGACATCGAGGAAAGTCCTCGATCTCGAGGAAGGTGTTCGGGTGCCAGGTCGGGTAACTTCTCCTCGGTCACCTCGGGCAAGCTTTCCTCGACTCCGGGTGGTCTTTGGTGCTTTGTCGATCTCGAGTAACGTGATGGAGTCAGGTTCTTCGTCTTCAGCTTCTCGACAAGGGCTACTCGATCAGTGCAGGTGCCTAGACATGGGTTGTCGAGATCGACTAGGGTTAGTCGACATCGAGTTGGCTTAAGCTTCTGTCCTTGCTTCTTGGTTTTCTCCCGAAATGACTCCATATTCTGCAATATTAAACCGAAACTTATGTAGATCTCCATTTCCGACAAATAAGCATATACTACATAAATTCGATATATTCCCAACCCGAAATATGCAAAATGTAAAGAATATGGAACTAAAATATGCATAAACACATGGCTACTTTAGAGACATCAAATCACCCCATACTTAGACTTGCTTGTCCTCAAGCAATAACCGAACAATGACCAAGACCTACAACACATCCTTCAAGTCTTCACCCTTGTCAAAAGCAACATCTTAAGCAGTAGCAATGTAAGACAAGTGAATTTAACGTCATCACACATATATGAGCGATCCATAGGCATAGGTAATATAAATCCAACCTCACAGGAATAATGTGTTTACACTCAACTCTCAATGTGTTTAGGCTATGAAGATCAACTCTCAACTCAATTCTATATACAATCTCATAAATATTGCAATTTAAATATGAATCCACTTCGCAACCAATTATGCAAATGCAACAAGAATTATCAGGAGGACTTCGCTCAATAGAAGTCTTCAAAGAAGATTCCATTCGACGGGGTTGTAATGGGGCTTGGTAAGAAATATAAGGGTATGGAATTATTTGGCTATGTGGTGCTTAATAAAATTCGGGAATCAAGACTCCTAAATTTCCAACACAACTCAACCAAACCATAATTCTTAATCATATGCATCAACCAAACTCTCCAATTTATCTCAATGAAGTATGTAACCTTTCAAACTTCCTTAACCTTCTCCTAAGTATGTATCTTGCGAATAATGAAAGAAATAAGGTAAATTTGGCTCATGCACTTTATTCACAAACATATATACTTTTTCTCTTCTTTTTCGATTTTTTTTTGAACGAAGATAAAATAAAATTAATGGTGCATTTATATGGTGGGCCAAAAATCCTTTTACATAGTATGTATAGCAAGATAAAAATATAAAACCAACCCGTATCTCAAATACTTCAAAAATCCTTCTTGCTTGAATTGAAACACAAGCTCATTCCTTCCGCAAATCATTATTCCAACCAACTCTAAGTCTTAATTCCCAAATGGGGGTCAGGCTCAATTTGGCTAAGGATAATTTTGTGGAGTTCACAATAAAAGCCTCAGGCTAATATTCTGGCTTCAAGCAGGGATAATGCATGGTAGGTAAAGAGAGGATAAAATTGGCTTAAAAGGTGCCTCCATCATTTAATTCTCATTAACATAAACATATAAATGCATTGACTTTGAATAACTATTACAACATTTAGAGATGGATAAGAAGAGTAAATACACTCAAGAAAGCAGAGGGATTTTTTTATGTTTTCCCTATAAGGCCAAAATTCTCACTAGGACAATTTTTGTTGGATTTTAACCTTTAGCTTAGGATCATATGTGCTCAATTTCATCACAAGTTCACAATCCACATAAAAACAATTTCGAGGACTTAGGCTAAACCTTCCAAACATGCCGTAGGATTTACATGATCAAGTCAATCATTGTAAAAATTTTAAACATGCATATTTTTTTTCTTTTTTCGACATTTTCCATATTTTTTTTTCTTATGCAACAAAAACAAGACTACAGTATGACAAAAGATTAAAATGCATAAAATTTAAACATGAATGCATACCATAAAAATTAAAATTAAATTAAAATTTCACCATGTAAAACCAAAAGCAAGACTAAAACATAAAGTAATGATAATAAGCCCTTCCCTCACCCCATACTTAAAATATACAGTGTCCCCACTGTCTAAAAAAAAAAGTAAAGGGAGGAACTCAAAGAATAACACATCGAGGAGGAAAACAGTGCAGGTCGAGTAACTGGCTTGTCGATATCGAGTACCCTACTCGATATCGAGTAGCTTTGTCTGCGTCCAGTGGATCTCTGAAGTCGAGGAGCTTCTGGGCTTGTCGATATCGAGTTGGCCTACTCGATATCGAGGAGTTTCTGGGCTGCTCCTCCTTGTCGTTGTCGACTTGGCCTTCATCGATTCTAACTGTTTTTCAGGGACTTCTTATTCCACTTTTCGCGATCCTTATATGCTCGCCGACCTAAAAGTGTTAGATTGCACACTAGACTATCCACATGAAGTATTCTAAAAGACAAAGAAAAACCAAAACCAAAAACAAAAACCAAAAAGTTCAAAAGTCCCAAAATTCTCAAAGATTTTTATATACATGCTCTAGATTTTAGAGTCGCTAGGCCAACTTCTCCGTTTGTACTCAAGGACCATTAGTGTGGGGCCCGCTCATGCTTGGCCCTTCTCCTGGATCATCTAGGTCCTGATGGTAGTATGCAAGCTCAGCTGACAGGTGGTTGCTTGCATCATCTCCCTTCTCTTTCTTCTTTTTCCTTCCAGCTCTTAATTTCCGCAGATTCTCTCGCCACGGGGCCTTACCTCCCCTTAAATTATTGATAAATTTCTTTATGGACTGAGGGGGAGTAGAATTCATACCTGAACTTACCTTTTCGGACCCAAAACAGAAATCTTTGGGTTTGGGGTTAGTCGATGTCGAGTACGGCTGGTCGACATCGAGTACATGGACCCCATACTTAGGATCTTGGAAAGTCTGTGGCTCAGCAGAGGAAGTCGATGTCGACGAGTCTTGGTCGAGATCGAGGAACATCTTTGTCGAGATCGAGTTACCCTTGTCGATCTCGAGTTGGCTTCTGGTGTCTTCCTCCGTTGTTTTCTTGGTCCCGTGGTTGCTGATGCTCTTTACCTCCAGCCATGAAGTTTCCTCCTTTGCAGGGCCAAAAGAGAAATCTAAAACCTCATCGCCTATGGTGAAGGTGAGCGATCGATTCTTAACACTAATCTTGGCATCTGCAGTAGCTAAGAATGGTCTGCCAAGAATAATAGGGCTAGTAGGATCTTCAGCACAGTCTATAATAAGGAAATCTGCTGGACCAAAGAATTTACCAACCTGGACGGGGACATTTTCAACTATACCTGTAGGGATGACCACTGTATTGTTTGCCATGTATAGTTTAGCATCCACAGGCTCTATGCATCCTATCTTTACCTTCCGCCAGATTGATAAGGGCATGATGCTCACACTTGCTCCTAAATCACACAGAGACTCATATTTATATCGTCCAAAACCCACAGCAACAGAGAACTTACCAGGGTCAGGTCTCTTTTCAGGGAAGTGGAGTACTTTGCATTCGCCTGCGATCTCTGAGATGCATCGCTTCTTGCTCAAGATTTCCGTTAGAAATTTGAAATATCCAGGCATCTCTTGCAGGGCTTCTGTAAAAGGAATAGAGACGTTCAGTTCTTGCAGCATATTCACAAAACGGTTAAACCTACCTGCAGTGGGATCTTTCTGTGCTTTAGAAGGGAAATGCAGTGGCTTTTTCTGCTTTGGAGCCAGATCAGACGTCGGAGGTGTTGTAGAGTCGTCGACCTTGGCTTGTTTTTCCTCGATCTCGACCAGGGTGTCCTCGAGATTGACTTGGGTTGTCGACTTCGAAATGCTGGGTTGTGCAGTGGAGTCCGAGCTCAGCTTCTGGTCTATGTCGAGCAGGTTCTTGTCGAGATCGAGTAGTGGCTCCTCGACATCGAGTTGCTTCTTTTCTTTGTCGAGTTGCTGCTCTGCCTTGTCTTGATGTTTCCCGACCTCTGGCTCGTGTAATTGATGCCCACTTCTGAGTTTGATAGCCGCGACGTGCCCGGTCTTCCCCTTAGGATTTGGTTCTGTTTGCCCAGGGAGCTGTCCGTATGGTCGTGGGATCTGTGCAGCGATTTGACCCATCTGAGTCTCTATCCCCCTTTTCCAGATGTCCAGTTCTCCAAATTTTATAGTGATGCTCTGGAACTAGTTGTTTATGGTGCCTTGATTCCGACGCATCTCCTCAAGAATCAGCTGCAGATCATCCTTCTTTTGATCCCTTTCTGGATGTCCTGGAGCTCTGTAGGGTGGGGGGTTCCTAGGGGGACCTTGGTTCCACTGTGGTTGATAGAACCTTTGATCTCCCATGTAGCGATTGGGATCCCCAGCGTAGGCTACCTCTTCATGTGTCTCTGTCATCCTGACTTGCTCAGTGTGTGAGCACTCAGTAGTGGTGTGCCGCTGTGATCCGCATTCGATGCAAGACTGATTGACAGACATATATTTGACTTGCTTGAGGAGCTTGCGATTTTGATCTCTGTAGAACTGCTCCCTCACATCCGGATGAATCTCCTTTGTTGGCTCATAGAGTGGCATAGATGGTGCTGGCCTGGCATAGGAGTTCTCCTCATAGTTGGCAGTAGACCCATATTTGTTGTCATAATTGGTGAGCTTGTCTAGCACACCCCAGGCGTCAATTGGTGGCATCGTCAGATACTCATAGCGAGTATACTGGTTGATTCTGTCCTTAGTGACTTGGTCAAGAGAGTTGAAGAAGATCTCCTGAATAACGTAGGGTGGCTGTCCATGAGTTGGGAAAGATCGCAACAGTTCTTTGTAGCATTCCCATGCCTTTGCTAGCGGCTCCCCAGGCTTCTGTTTGAAAGCGGTGATTTTCTGGCGGAGAAGTGCTGTTTTGGCGGGAGGGAAGAATTTGTTCAGAAACTCCTGCTCTACTTGGGCCCATGTTGTGAGAGATCTTGGTTTCAGCCCTTCAAGCCATTTCAGTGCAGGTCCAGCGAGAGACCAGCGAAAAGCCTTCATCTTGATATATTCCAGAGTTGTACCTTCAACAAGAGTACGACACATGTCATAAAAGTTGGTAATATGCTCAAGAGGACACTCATTAAATTTGCCATAAAAAGCATTATTTTTAAGCTCTATAAGAAATTGAGTGCGAATTTCATAAGAGTTTTCAGGGATTAGAATCGCCAATTCAGGTACGACGAGAGTTGGATGCATATAATCCTCTACAGTGGTTGGATATTGGGTAAGCTCAGCTTCTGCTTGTTCCCTTGCTGCTTTCTCAGCGGCGATAGCAATAACTTTAGTGGCCAATTCCCTTGTAAGTCTCTGTATCAGCTGTTCTTGTGTTTCTGCAGCAACCATGGCTCTTTTCAATCTAGCGTGGGCTTGTATAAGACGTTCTGGGCTGTCTAAGCCGTCAAACTCAGGTGGTTAACCAGAACAGCGCATACACCTGTAAAGTAACTCAAAGTAGATGTGAGATTTAACTACCTAAGGCGCGAATAATAGCGTCCCCGGCAACGGCGCCAATTTGTTGTAGGAGGAAATCGAGAATGCAAATATAAAATATGATTAAAGTAAAGCAAACCAGATTCCGTCCCTTGCAAATGATTACAAGACTTCCTCCCGATGCAGCAGTGGGAAGTCAGGATCGATCCACGAGGAAGCGTGTCAGCGGATCCTAGGCAGCGGAGAAATCTCACACAGGTCGACAACAGGGATCCTCGATCTCGACTAGGGTTAGTCGACAGAAGATCGGATAGTCGAACAGCGCAGCAGCAAGTACATGCGTTTTAGTCGAGATCGAGCAGAGGGTACTCGAGATCGAGTAAACTTTGTCGACGTCGGGTTGGCTTTGTCGAACACCTGCACACAGAAGCTACAGCGACCTTGATCGAGAATCAGTAACTCGAGATCGAGGAGTGCTAGTCGATCTCGAGGAAAGTAGAAAACTAAAACGAAACAAAGTAAATGCAAAGGCTTTGGGATTCGAACTAAACTGTATGTAAAAGACTTCCAAGATTGGGGTTTGCAACAATGATAACCAAGCATGCATAAGGCAGAAATAAACAGATAATCATGTGAATCGCATCCAAGGACTAAGTTTTCGCCTTTTCCAACAATTAGACTACTCTTTCAAGAAACCCTAATTGTCTCTATTGATTTTATGTTTACAATCCAAGTTGTTAACATGGACCTCCATTAGATGGGTAATAAACACATAACAAGTAGTAGATGTTCAAAACATGATAAAAGTCGGATTTTTACCTCAAACACGCATGGCTATCATCGAGCTCACCCCAACCCTAGAAGTGGGTGGACTACTCGCGCTTCATGGAAACCTCAGACATTGATTGATGAAAAGAAACTAATTGCATTAAATCAAACAAAGCTTACAACCAAAGGAAGCCAATTCTACTCTCGCTTCACCAACTCCTCTTGGCCACTCACTCTCTCTCTCTCTCTACTACTCCTACTAATTGCTGTGTGATTGAATGAATAGAAATCAGCCCCATGGGCTTTATTTATAGGCTTCTAAACCTTGCCATTCAAGGATAGAAACATCTATCTTTATCTAAATCTATATCTAAAACATTAAAGATAAATAAATGCAACAACATAATTAAATCTAATAAAGGGAATTATATCAAAAAGTCTTCAAGTGGATAAATCTCTCTTCTTCATGATAGATGTTGATAGATCGGATAGAACCGGCAATCTTCGGCTCCAAGGATTCCCACACCGAGTAGGACTGCCCAACGCGTTACGCGGCTTCTGGAAGCTTCCTCGATCTTGAGTAATTCTACTCGATCTCGAGTAACTCGGACGTCGACTTCAGTGGCTCGACGTCTCGGGTTGCTGGTCCTCGAGGTGGCTCGGACGCTGGCTTCGGATGTTTCTCTAGCTCGAGTAACTTCCTCGATCTCGAGTAGGGTGACCTCGTCGACTTTGCTGGCTCGGTCATGTCGGGTAGCTTTCTTCGACCTTGCTCGGACACGGGCTCACAGGTTCGTCGACATCGAGGAAAGTCCTCGATCTCGAGGAAGGTGTTCGGGCGCCAGTTCCGGTAACTTCTCCTCGGTCTCCTCGGGCAAGCTTTCCTCGACTCCGGGTGGTCTTTGGGCAAGAATATGGAACTAAAATATGCATAAACACATGGCTACTTTCGAGACATCACTCTCTCTCCTCTCTTGAATTTCCAATTGAAATAAAAGGAATGCTTTTTACCCTTGATTTGATGGCTCCCTCCTCTCTAACCCGGCTACCACAGGTTTTGGCCACCAGTTGTTTTTGCAAATTTGTGTGTAATTTTGACAGTTTTGCAATTTTGGGCAGGGGGGGTTAGTTTTGCTAACATCTCAATATTTTGGTATATAGACTACCATTTTCTCATTATTGAATGCTCGATCATTCAAACGGAGGTCTCAACAGTTCTTTTGGGTTTGCAACGCGCAAAGGTGAAAGGTTTATCGAAGATCATCCTTGAGAGTGATAACCAAATTTTGGTTAAGTCTATCAATCGACGTCAACAACCAAGATGGGAAGTCATGCGACAGATTGAAGATATTGTCAAGCTACAATCGGAATTTTCAATGGCAGAAATCTGCCATATCTATAGAGAATCAAATAAGTCAGCGGATTATATAGCTAGAAAAAGGTGTCTTCTGTAATTTGCAGTCTATCCCCTATCATAAGGATTTTTGTAATATCATCCTTTAGGATGATCCTGGAGTTAGGCTACTGTATAGGTAGCGACTCATAATGTTTTCCTACTGTTACCCCCCCCCCCCCGAAAACCACCCATCCACTTTTTCATGACATAGCTATTTTTTTTATTAGGTAAGAATTCGAGCTCATACATATTTGAAACTCGATGACCGGACAAGCCGACAGACGGAAAAACCGTCTAAAGATCAAACATCCAACAATACAGAACGGTGGAGACTCAGACAAACACACTCTTTATTTTATTTTTTTGATACAAGGTAAGAAGAAACTAAGTATTTCATCCTTATAACCAAGTATTAATTTTATTTTTATATAATTTTTTTATTAGAAAAGAATTCGGATGAGCGAGCTATACGCGAGGGCATCCTTTTCGATGAGGTCTAAAAGACCAAAATCGTTGTGAGTATCGACACCCCAGGTAGAGTGGCAAAGTTGTGCAACCTTATCAGCCACTCTATTGTCTAAACGGAGAACATGAAAGAAGGAAACTTCTTTCAAAGTTGATAACATGAGTTTAACATCTGGCAAGATCAGTTCAATTTTCTAAGGACATTTAGATTTTTGGTTTAGGTGGTTTATGATTATACTAGAATTAATCATCTTCAATATGAATTTCGTCGATACGGAGTTGTATAGCGTGTTGGATTCCCAATTTTATAGCAAGAGCTTCCGCTTTCAGGGGGCTTTGTTTACCAATTTTTTGATAACATATGTGTATCGGTCTTCGTTCCTAGTCCCGGATTTTGGCTCCAACCGAGCTGTCATTGTTGGTAATTGTAGATCCATCAAAATTTAACTTGAAAGTTCCCCTCGGGGGTTTACTCCACGTAATCTTGCCATACTTATTTTTCTTCTTTGGGTGATTGGAGTTTTGTGTGTGCAAGGGGAAGTCCTCATCAAGACTACCATCCAGATGAGATGTTTTACTCCAATTCTCAATGTGAGTTTTAACAGTGCGTAATGAACTATCTCTATGAGGGATGGAGGGCTGCCCAAACACATGTTGATTCCAAATGTACCAAGCTGACCACCAACCAAATGCAAGCTCCACCTTGCCCACATAATTAAGGTTGTTTCCAATGAAGGAAATGATAGGTTTTATCTCTCGTAAATGATTGGTTTTATCTCTTGTAAATGATTTATCATACTGAATATTGTTGATTTAATACGTGCAGGAAGACGAAATAGAGAGCGCACATAATGACATTCAAACAAGAGGTGTACATCATCCTTGACCGCACAGTTGCAGAGACTACAAGTGGAAGGTATAAAGGCCCCACGATAGGTAAGCCTAGAGGCACTTAGGAGACCATTTTGGCAAACTTTCCAAAGAAAGTTTATGACCTTAGGTGGAATATTCAATTTCTATATCCAGGCGTTATTGTCTAAATTCAGAGAGGATTGAGTTGTGATTAGTTTGTATGCACTCGAAGTGGTGAACCAACCCTCTCTATCAGGCCGTCTATATAACCGATCCTCAAATACATGACACTGTTCATTTTTAACTACTTTCAAATTTCTTTTAATATTTACAGTATATACATAACACAATTCATTCCAAATTACATACATGACACAATTCACTTTTAACTACGTGGGGCTCCAATATTGTCAACTATCCCTCACGGGCCTGATCACGAGAGCAAGTTGATATTTGATTCTTCTTCAAGTTTTCTTTTGTCATTATTCCGATCTTGTGTAAATTACTAGACCAACAAGTCTTAGCTAGTAACCCTTATTTCTAAGTAACCCTAACATGGTACGGTAGAATTTCATCTAGAGAATAACATTAAGACTATAGATAACCAAAGGTACATGCAACACCAAACTACAAGTCAATGTTTCACATATAATTTATTCTCTACACACCAATTTAGTTATATATATATATATATATATATATATATATATATATATATATATATATATATAGGTGCGCTCCGGTGAAAACCAAAATTACGGTAAAAACCCGTGAGGACCGACTTTTTAGCTCGGTTCACTTGCTTTATAGCCCGATTATGAATAGAAACGATCTATAAAGTCACAAATTCTAGCCCGGTTTTGAATAAAACCGAGCTATAAAGTTACTATGTAATTTTAAAATATGAGTTTTTTATCACGATTTTTATGATTGACCGAACAAGAAAGTCATGTGTTATTATAAAATTGGAGTTTTTAGCACGGTTATTAGGTTGAATCGAGTTGTAAAGTCACCGTGTGATTGAGATTTTTAGGATAGGTTTCAAATAAACCAAGTTATAAAGTAGTCCTCACGGTTTTTACCACAATTTGAGGTTTTCACCATAATCAATCCCTATATATATATATATATATATATATATATATATATATATATATATATATATATATATATATATATATATATATATATATATATATATATTTGATAAGGTCATAATTCGAAGGTCAGACATGCCTGACTCATCAAGAGGTCTAAATCCGGTGGGTTGTGCAGATGAACTCCAAGAAAGATTAGTATTCCGGATATGGAGTCGCTCTCAGCGCACAACCCTGACGTCCCAACCAATCCCAACTCCAGACTCCACACTCCCCACCCAACCAGAAGACCTCCTAGAAACGTCGAAAGTAGAGCCGCAAGTTTCTCGAACAAAACACCAACAAGATTTTACCTACAAGAATTTAGTCAAGCCCTTACGGGAATTTGATCAAACCCTTTCAGGTGGGTTACTCAATTTTTTATTATTTTTCCTTTTTTTCCCAAATGGCCTTGTCGTGCAAGGCAGAGAAACCAACCCTTGCACGTGAGGGGAGAAACTGTTAGTAGCAACAATGGTGGCAGAAGTCCGTAGAACCACCTTGGCGAGCAAGGCAAGGCGGAGATGGACTCCGACATCGGCGGGGAAGCAAGGGCCGAACAAACCCCGACCAACACCCCACAGCCCAAGGAACAACGAACGGCCTCACCAGACCGGAAAAACCCCCAACGAACGGAGGAAGGAGATCAGTCCCACCAGGACCAAATCAGACCAGCCAAACGGGAAGGAGGAGCACCAGAAATAAGGGGACAACTCCAACGACGACAGCGACCTACAAAGAACCCCAAATTGCCGAACGACGAGGGGGGCGAAGACTAAAAAAATGGGCTGGGAGAAGGAGAAACAAAACCCCGGATAACAAGCCATCGATGGCCAGAAGGTGATAGTCGGAACGACGGGGAAGCCCCCCGGTAAGGGGACAGCCCTAAGACCATTGCATCACCCCCAAAACGAGCATCGAACGACACCAATGGGCAAGAGCAGATACCACCGGACGGGAACATACCAGAAGATCGAAATTGGGTTGGGATAAGCCAAATTAGTCACGGAATCGGCCAAAAAAAGCCCAAGGATGAGCAAAAGGAATGAAATATGTCAGATCGAATGGACGAGAAGGGTTTTCTCTATGGAAAATTAGGGGCGAGTGGGTAAACCCCAGCGCGCGTACTAATTTAGTTATATGATTATCTACATACCAATTTCTCTTTTTATTTCCTTTCCTTTTTCCTTGCCTTTTCCATTTTTTTTCCTAACAATAATTCATACTAATTTGTTGATAAAAATCACATTGATTGTTAACGTACACTTCCATTATTTATGATCAATTACTAACTTCTCACAATGATCGCCTTCAGATCTAGGAACAACTGTTATATGGCAGTTGTAAAGAAAACCTACTCATTCACAAGAGACTACTAAATAAGAGAGAACACCTGCTTGATTTTCAACGTCGTTTTTGGTCCCAACGGGCGAAACTCAAACACCATAAACTTGGGGACACTAACTCAGGTTATTACTATAAAATAGCTTCGGCTAAGCGTAATAGGAAAATAATCAAGTCACTAGCCATGTATAATGGCATTCATACAACAGATGCAGGGTTGATTAAACAAGAAATTTTGCGAGAGTATACACACAGATTTAGATCCACCTCGAACCCAAGTCTGTCGTTCGATAGCGAATTGAGTGTCTTTTCTTCAGAAGTCTCAGATCTAGACAACCATAAGCTTACCTCTCCGGTCTCCAATATGGAGATAAAAAAATGTTGTCTTCTCAATAGCTTGTGAGAAATCACCTGGGTCGGATGGTATGTTAGTCGGCTTCTACCATAAGTACTGGCATATCGTAGAACCGTCTGTAATCAAGGTCCTCAAGGCTTTCTTCGCTACAGGTAAACTACTTAAACAAATTAATCATACGTTCATTACATTACTCCAAAAAATCGAGAACCCAGAATCTGTTAACCATTTCCGACCTATTAGTTTATGTTCCACTATTTATAAAATTATTTCAAAAATACTGACCACTAGGTTATCCGGTGTTATTGAAAGGCTAATACACTCATGTCAAGGGGCCTTCCTTAAGGGAAGATCTATCCATGATAATGTCCTCATCGCACATGAAGTTTTCCATTCATTTCGCTCTAAAAAGGTCGGGAGGGCTGGATGGGAATCAAACTAGATATGGAAAAAACATACAACCGAATTGAATGAGGCTTTCTAAAAACAGTTATGACTAAACTGGGTTTTGACAACCGATTTATTGGGTGGATCATGGAGTGTGTTGCAACCGTCTCTTACTCAATTCTGGTTAACGAAGGACCTACAAACCAAATCTTTCCTGGCAGAGGGTTACGCCAAAGAGATCCTTAACTCCCGTTTTGTTCATTCTTTCTACAGAAGTACTAGGTCGATCCCTCCATCTCGAAGCAACAACGTCAAAAAACCTGGAATTCAGCTTCAAGAAAGGTGGAACAAAGTTTCCTTTTCTTACTTTGGCTGATGATATTTTGATTTCCTCAAAGGCTACGAATGGGGCTTGTAAAAGGATTACCCACCTACTAGAAAAATATTGCAAAATATCTGGCCAAATGTGATACGTTTGGGATACCCGATCCTTCGCCTGTGAGCTCAAGATCAAGAACCACGTCGTATATTTGCCCGATCTTTCAATGCTCTTCCAATATATCTTGATTGAACAATTAAATAAACTAATTAATAAATTAATTAAAGCAATAGCTCTTAACTTAAGAAATTCAACAACTAACAGCGATGGAAATAGATTAACTAATTTAAACTAATGAATTAGCAACAAAAAAAGGGAAACAAGGGAAGCGAGGGATCTGGTGCGTGCGGCCTGGAGTTGCGAGGACTGGTCACGATCGTTGGAGGGATTGCTGAACACACAGGAGCACGACTCCTCAAGGTGTGCGTAAGCAATGCCGGGGACAACACTCGCTGAGAGCGAGAGCAGGTGCGAGCGCACGAGGCGAGAGCGAGCGTGCGTGAGACCGAGAGCGCGAAGTCGCGGAGCGAGGCGCTGGGGATACGGGAGCAAAGACGTGCGAGTGCAGGGGCTTGCGCGCGCGGGGACGATCGAGCCGCGCTCGCAGGGAGCGAGCTTGGATGCGGGTGTCACCAAGAATTGCCGAGTCTCTATTGTGAGGGCTCCAATATTCCAGAGGTTTTGTTTAATTAGTTTGGATCAAGGTGACGATGATGGTGATGGGTGCCGAAGGGGTGATAGAACACAAGAGCAATAAGGCTTTTGGGATTGAAATCGAAGAACCCTTTAATCCATAAAGGGGTTCCTCAATTCTATTCAATCTGAGAAATTCAAAGTACATGTGTATGATTAAATAGAAAAGCTATGGAAGATCTAACCAATCCTTCCTTGCAAAGGAAAGGGGTTTGGATAGATATAATTTATCTAAAGATAATTAAAACAATCCTAAGATAAGTAATTCTTAATAAAGATAGAAATTGAATAACTTGGTGTACAAGAATTAATCTACAAGAGATATAATCCTTGTAACTTATTAATTCTACTTACATAAAATAAGACTAATTAATTAAGTGGATAAAAACAACTCGGCCCATAAGATGGTACTCGGTCAAGCCCAAAGGCCCACTCGACACATGTGTTGAACCACTCGACAAGGGTGCATTCCGAGTGTGTGTCGAGTACATGACGAGTTCAAGGGGGGTGGTGTCGAGTCTGCATGAGCTTGGTTTGAGGACGGAAGCTCATCTCTTACTCCGGTTGTGTAGTCTTGAACCAAGTGAACCAGGCTGGCATGAACCCTTGCTCCATCGTTCCTTGGTAACGGACAAGAAGGGCTTTGGTTGCATCTTGAATCTTCTTGGCCCTTGCACGAGTGATAGGACCATCGAATGGAACCTTCAAATTGTCCTCAATGTCACCAGGAGTAATCGATAATTGCACTGCATCAGTCTCCTCCACTTGATTTTGATTTGTCCTCAAATCGTCGTCAGAGTCGTCGTCAGGCACGAACAAGGATAGATCGGCGACGTTGAATGTAGAATGTACGATGTACTTATCGGCAGGGAGATCCAGCTTGTATGCATTAGGACCCATCCTCTGAACCACTCTGAATGGTCCATCTCCCCTGGGGTCCAGCTTAGATTTCCGTTGTTGTGGAAACCTTTCCTTCTTGAGATGCAGCCATACCAGATCACCAACCTTGAACTGCACATCCTTGTGATGCATGTCCTTCGTGGCCTTGTATTGTGCATTCTTCCTTTCCAGCTGCGCCTTGGTACGCTCATGCAAGCGCTTGATAAAGTCCACTTGCTTGGCTACATCCATGCTCTCCTTTTCCTTGAGTGGACGAGGCATCATGTCCACTAGAGTCAGGGGATTTCGGCCATACACAACTTCGAAGGGGGTTTGTTTTGTTGCAGAGTGCCTAGACATGTTATATGCAAATTCTACAAATGGTAGGCATTCTTCCCTCCTCTGGAGGTTACTTTGCAAAATGACTCTAAGGAGATCCCCAAGAGTTCTATTTGTAACCTCAGTTTGGCCATCAGTTTGGGGGTGACAAGAAGGAGAGAATAATAATTTTGTAACCAACTTAGACCATAAAGTTTCCAAAAACAGCTTAAGAATTTAGAGTCACAATCAGAAACTATAGATAAAGGCAATCCATGTAAGAGAACAACATCTTTAAATAATAAGTGTGCAACATGAATAACATCATCAGTTTTGTGACAAGGAATGAAATGAGACATTTTCGAAAATCTGTCTACAACAACAAAGATAGAATCATGACCCTTAGACGTTCTAGGCAATCCTACTATGAAATCCATAGATACATCTTCCCAGGGTGCATTTGCAATAGGTAAAGGTTGATATAAACCCTTAGCATTAGATTTGGATTTAGCCTTAGCACATGAGACACAACGTTTGACAAATCTAAGCACATAATTAGACATTTTAGGCCCAAAGTAATGTTCCTTAAGTCCAAATATGGTTTTTTCGAAACCCCCATCTTCCCTAGACTCATGAATTTCTTGAGTTAGAAATCATCGAATAGAAGAAGATGGGATACAAAGCTTGCCCATCTTATACAAATAACCATTATCAAGAAAATATGAATCAACTTCACCTTTGGACACACATTGAGCATATATATGTTTAAAGAAACCATCAGAAGCATACAATTCCTTTATCAAAGCAAAACCCAAAACATGTGCATCCATATGGTTTAGGAGGACATACCTGCGTGATAGCGCGTCTGCTACCACACTATCCTTTCCCTTCTTGCGGTGAATCACATAGGAAAAGGTCTCTAAAAACTCCACCCATCGAGCAAGTCGCCTGCTGAGCACTGCTTGTCCTTTGAGGTATTTCAAAGCTTCATGATTCGAATGAATCACAAACTCCTTAGGCCAGAGGTAGTGTTGCCATGTCTGCAAGCAGCGAACCAGTGCGAACAGCTCCTTGTGGTAGGTAGAATAGTTGAGCTCTGCGGGGCCGAACTTTCGCTGAAATAGGCAATGGGGCACCTATTTTGAAGAAAAACTCCACCAATGCCCGTGCCAGAAGCATCACACTCGAGCTCAAACGGTTGTTAGAAGTCGGGTAGTTGCAGCACAGGGGCATGGGTGAGGCGAACCTTGAGAGCGTCGAATGCCCTCTGATGTGCGTCAGTCCAACGAAACGTCACATCCTTCTTGGTCAGCTCATGGAGGGGGGCGGAAACAGTGCTGAAGTCCTTGACAAAGCGTCGATAGAAGCCAGCGAGGCCCAGAAATGAGTGGACATATGTAGGAGTCTGGGGCTGGGACCCCTCTTGAATAGCGCAAACCTTCTCCTCATCCACCTTTAATCCAGATGTAGATATTACAAAACCAAAGAAAATGGTAGACTCGGATGCAAAATAACATTTCTTTAAATTGGCATATAACTTTTCTTTTCTAAGACAATCAAATACCAATTTTAAATGACTAAGGTGATCATGCAGGTTCTTGCTATAGATTAATATATCGTCAAAGTATACAACGATAAATTTTCCTAAGTATCTCCTAAGGACATGGTTCATAAGCCTCATAAAAGTAGAAGGAGCATTTTTTAACCCAAAAGGCATTACTAACCATTCATATAAGCCATACTTAGTTTTAAAAGCCGTTTTCCATTCATCTCTCTCTTTCATCCTAATTTGATGATATCCACTTCTAAGGTCAATTTTAGAGAAAATACAAGCACCATGAAGTTCATCAAGCATATCATCTAAATGAGGAATAGGGTGACGATACTTAACCGTTATTTGGTTGATTGCGCGGCAATCAACACACATGGGTCAGGAGCCATCCTTCTTTGGAACCAAGATAACAGGCACGACACAGGGTGAGAGGCTTTCACGAACAAAGCCCTAATCCATCAGCTCCGTGACTTGGCGTTGCATCTCCTTTGTTTCCTCAGGACTAGTTGTATAGGCGGCGCGATTAGGCAAGGCTGTGCCAGAGAAGAAGTCAATCTGATGGTCAATCCCTCGAATAGGCGGCAATCCTTGTGGTAGATCAGCTGGAAGGACATCTAGATAATCCTGCAACAGAGCAAAAATAGGTGCATGAATATAACTCAAATCCCCAACATTTAGCAATACCTCTTTCATTACCAATAGGATGTGAGGTCGATGTGCATTCTCGGCGACGGTCTCTTTTTATGGTTGAGAGACCAGGGAGCGACGTTCAATAGAACCCTTGAGCGAAGAATGGGAGGGAGGTGTTGATGCCGAGTGGGAGGGGGCTGGCACCGAGGGGGCGGTGTGTGCAGCCGAGCCTCCTTGGTGCTTCTCCTTCCTTTGGGCCTCCTTCTGAGCGTCCTGCTGTTGCTTCTTGCGAACCTGTTCCTTCAAAACAGCTTGAGGCGAAAGGGGTAGGAGAGTAACTCTCCTCCCATCAAAGGTGAATGCATATGTATTCGCACGATCATCATGAATAACAAAACGATCATATAACCAAGGATGACCTAGCAAGATATGACTACAATCCATGCAAGCAACATCACATAACACTTTATCATGATATGATCCAATAGAAAATGAAACTAAACATTGTTTGGTGACCATTATATTAGATCCATCATTAGTTATGTCATTTAAACCATGTGAGTAGCTCTAGAAGTAGTAGTTAAATGGAGGAAATCTACTACCTTTTCATTGATGAAATTGCAGCAACTCTCACCGCCGATAATGGTGCTTAAGATAACCTCGCGAACCACACACTTGGCATGGAAGATGTTCTCCCTTTGATCAGCCATGGGAGACTCTTGAATGTGTAGGACCCGTCGATTGACAAGGCAGAGAACGTCGTCGAACTCTGTGGTGTCGATCTCTCCATTATGCTCAAACAGCTGGTCCTCCTCCACTTCGCTTGAAATTACATGGTCCTCAACAGTCTCCTCCTTATATTAGTGGTCTCCCAAATCATTGAGAATGACCTTCTTTTTCTGAGGGCATTCGTGAGAGACATGCCCAGAACCACCACAAGTGAAGCAGCGGATGTCTTTTGTGCGTTCTTTAGATGGTGCAGCAACCCTTCTAGTTTCAACCTGATAACCCTGTTGAGGTGAGTTGGAAACTCCCTTTTGCTGCATAGAAGGGTTAGTAGTAGATCTAGATTGACCAGAAGAGTTAAAAGGGATAAACCTGCAACCTTGGGGGGTTTGTTCAAATCTGGTCCTCTGTCGTAGCTGCTGCTGCTGCTGCCCATACAAAAGATGTTCTTTATGAGACAAAGTGTTCATATCTCTAATTGAATGAATAGCCAAATGATTTTTAATAGAGACATTAAGACCAGCAAGAAATTGGGTACATAAAGCACGTTCAGTAAGATAAACATTAGCCTGATGAGCGAGTCGTTCAAGC
The DNA here is from genome assembly GCA_037127255.1 of Persicaria tinctoria. Taxonomy (NCBI): domain Eukaryota; kingdom Viridiplantae; phylum Streptophyta; class Magnoliopsida; order Caryophyllales; family Polygonaceae; genus Persicaria; species Persicaria tinctoria. The sequence continues at coordinate 27,838,875 of JBANSL010000016.1, read as the reverse complement.
TCGTCTTTGTAATCTATGGGTGAGCGAGCTCCTTGGCGGCAATAAGCTACCTAGCATCCTCATGGTCTCCGTGTACTCCTCAGGCACATGTCGTTTCTTTAGAAGATAGCGAAGTTGTGGCCAACTCTCAATAGGTTGCTTGTCCTGACGACGACGCATCTCACGAGTGCAGAACCACCAGATACGAGCCTTCCCTGTCAAATGTAATATAACAACTTCCAACTTCTCTATTTACTCATAGTGCAGATGTTCAAGTAAATAGTTAGTATGACTTTCCCAAACAAGATAAGATTCAGGATCATTGGTTCCATGAAAAGTTTCTAACTTAATTTTAACATCACCCCGTTGTATAGCCTGTGCATTATCAAATCTAGGACGACCAAAATTAGGAGGAGGTAAATCATCAAAGTGTTGATCTACCTCTTGGTATGCGTCCTCCAAATGGGGCATGTCGCGCAGATTAGCGTTGCTGAGGCTGTCATCCCAGTTAGATCTGATAAACAGCGGATTCGTGTGCTGTTGATGCGGCTGGTGTGGCCGGCCCTGCTGGTAATGTCGGAGGGGGTGTGCTCTTGGAGATCTTGGTTTCCACTGAAGCCCGTTAGATGATCATTATCATTCTCTCCATTGAAAGGGTTAGGAGTAGCAAACTTAAGCTTAAAATGTAATTGACCAAAAGGGGGTGGTTGACTAGAAGGGGGAGTATTACCTATAGGGGGGTTATTACCTAGGTGGTGTATTACCTGGAGGAGGTGTATAAACTTGAGGGGCTGGAGGCGGCTTACCTCCTGAAGGAGGTGTAGATCCATAAGCCTCCGTCTATTTTGACTCCTCTATTTGCCGAGCAACTGCCTGGGTGATCAGGGCGGAGAAATGCGCACGATCCTCAGAACGTTCGACGGCTCGACGATTGTCAGCCTCCTCCATCTCCTTTCGCATAGCCTGGGTAACCGATTGGGAGGCAGAGTTAATGATGTACTGCATATCAGATGCGGGAAGGCCAACATGTGGGGTAGGGGAAGGGTTGGGGTCGCTATCGTTCGTCATGTTCCTACAATATCAGAAGAGCAACAAGTAAACGAAGGAAATACCAGAAATCAAGTAATGCAAGCCCTACTGATTCCTAAGAGTGATTCAGTTTTAGAAATCAAATAGGCGAGAAAAACAAGGCACTATACTCAAGTAATTCCCCTGGACACAGAATTTTGCAATATTGAAGACAACAAGTAAGATCAAAATTGCAATTTAAATCAGCCACAAGTCAGATATCAAGGATAGCAAGTATAAACAAGCGGCTAATGAATAAGAAAAAAATTCAATGTGATGCAAAATAATCGATCAAGATGATGGTGTAAGCAATGCAATCACAAGGGTAAGAAAGTGCACACACTCCATCAACTATTATTTGACGGTTGCAACACGGTTCAGAAAAAGAGGGGTGTGACCAAGGCTTCTGTGTCGGCACAACACAAAATCACACAAAGGGGTTCTTTTGTAATGCTTTAAACCAAATAGATCATCTGACAAGTAGCAAAGAAAAGAAATAACAAGATATAATGAGTTACTAACTCAAACAATGCAAGGTATGCTATTCTTTTCTTCTTTTTTTTGAATGTTGCTCTCGGCTTTTTTTTTTGCTACGAAATAGCTACGGGAAAGGTGTTGTAAAGCGACAGAATTGCCAAGAAAAGGACGAAAATAAATAAAATTATGCTACGATGATCTAAAAGTAAGCACAAAATAAAGAAATAAGGAAAAAAGGCTAGAAATTGGAAAAATTAGGGTTCTTTAGTGGTGCATGTTCATATAATGCTATAATCCAAGAATCATAGTCATAGGCATGATATGTAGCAATCAAGGAATAAAAGATCAAAACTTTCATTCAAGAACTCAATATCTTCCAAATTAAAGATCCAAACAAGAAATAGCCCAAATAAAGTGCCAATTTTTAGGGTGAATGATAAAGAATTAAAATTTATACAGCGGGAATGGTGAAAAATAAGTAACGGAAATAAATCACTCAATTAAAGAATCAAAAGAGTAAAGAGCTTGTATAAACCTGAAATCTGATACCACTTGATACGTTTGGGATACCTGATCCTTCGCTTGTGGGCTCAAGATCAAGAACCACGCCGTATATTTGCCCGATCTTGCAATGCTCTTCCAATATCTCCTGATTGAACAATTAAATAAACTAATTAATAAATTAATTAAAGCAATAACTCTTAACTTAAGAACTTCAACAACTAACAACGATGGAAATAGATTAACTAATTTAAACTAATGAATTACCAACAAAAAAGGGAAATAAAGGAAGTGAGGGATCTGGCGCGCGCGACCTGGAGTTGCGAGGGTTGTTCACGATCGCTGGAGGGATTGCCGAGCACACAGGAGCACGGCTCCTCAGGGTGTGCATAAGCGATGCCGGGGACAACACTCGCTGAGAGCGAGAGCGGGTGCGAGTGCGCGAGAGCGAGTGTGTGCGAGATCAAGAGCGCAAAGCCGTGGAGTGAGGCGCTGGGGATGCAGGAGCGAAGACGTGAAAGCGCAGGGGCTTGCGCGCGCATGGGGACAATCGAGCCGCGCTCGCGGGGAGCGAGCCTGGATGCGAGTGTCACCAAGAATTACCGAGTCTCTGTTGCAAGGGCTCCAATATTCCAGGGGTTGTGTTTAATTAGTTTGGATCAAGGATGATCAAGTTGACGATGATGGTGATGGGTGCCGAAGGGGTGATAGAATACAAGAGCAATAAGGCTTTTCGGATTGAAATCGAAGGACCCTTTAATCCATAAAGGGGTTCCTCAATTCTATTCAATCTGAGAAATTCAAAGTACATGTGTATGATTAAATAGAAAAGCTATGGAAGATCTAACCAATCCTTCCTTGCAAAGGAAAGGGGTTTGGATAGATCTAATTTATCTAAAGATAATTAAAACAATCCTAAGATAAGAGTAATTCCTAATAAAGATAGAAATTGAATAACTTGGTGTACAAGAATTAATCTACAAGAGATATAATCCTTGTAACTTATTAATTCTACTTACATAAAATAAGACTAATTAATTAAGTGGATAAAAACAACTCGACCCATAAGATGGTACTCGGCGAAGCCCAAAGGCCCACTCGACACATGTGTTCAACCACTCGACAAGGGTGCATGCCGAGTGTGTGTTGAGTACATGCCGAGTTCAAGGGGGTGGTGTCGAGTCTGCATGAGCTTGGTTTGAGGACGGAAGCTCATCTCTTACTCCGGTTGTGTAGTCTTGAGCGAAGTAATCCAGAGTGGCTTGAACCCTTGCTCCATCGTTCCTTGGTAATGGACAAGAAGGGCTTTGGTTGCATCTTCAATCTTCTTGGCCCTTGCACGAGTGGTAGAACCATCGAATGGAACCTTCATATTGTCCTCAATGTCACCGGGATTCATCGATAATTGCACTGCATCGAAATGATTAATCACCAGAAATCTTGGTTTTAGGTTTCACAAAACTCGTCTGCTACGTCCATTCAGACAATTGGTCAATCACTTGGTATAAGCCAATCCATAACGATTGAAACATATCTTGGTTTCCCTTTGATTAATAAAAGGGTTAAAAAAGATACTTTTGAAAGTATCATCCTTAAAGCAAGAAAACAACTATCTAAGTGGAAAGCTTCGAATCTTTCAGCTAAGGATCGTAAGGTGCTAGTTAAAGCTAATTTGAGTGCACAACCATTGTATACTATATAAGCTTTCCTCCTTCCTAAAACGATTATGAACGAACTAGACAGAATTTATCGTTGTTTCTTCTGGAACAAAACCCCAACATCGACCCCACTCATTAGCTGGGATAAAATTTGTACTGATAATTTGTCTCGTGGACTCAGTATCTATAAAGCAGAAACAATCAATATCGCCCTACAAATGAAACTCCTTTGGAAAATTCTCGCTGAACCTGCAAACATTTGGGTTCATGCGGTTACAGAAAAATACCTAAAAGGGGCTCCTCTCATGCAATATCAGAAGAAGGCTTCGTCCTCGTGGCAGTGGTCTAAGTTGATATCCTTAAGGGAGTTATTTAGACCAGGTCTGCGTTGGTCAGTTGGTAATGGCCATACTATTAACTTCTGGCATTACAATTGGACTTTTGATAGGCCACTAAAAAATCGCCTTTTAGATGGAGGGCATATATTGAATGAAACCTGGTCTGTAGACCATTTCATATGCAATAACAACATGTGGGATTGTGGGCGACTACGTAGGGAGCTAAGTGGCTTGCTAATTTCAGATATTGACCATATTGGTTTGATTATTCTGCTAGTAAGTAGTATGTCGGACAACTCTATTGGGGTCCTTGCTCGAACGGGTGGTTTACCACCAAATCTGCTACAACGCTTATACCCAACGGGCATAAAGAACAAAACTTCCAATGTAATTGGATCTAGAAACTCGATGTCCCGCCGAAAGTTTGCCAGTTCCTTTGGAAGCTGATGAAAGATGGTCTCGCCTCGAAGGAGTGTCTACAAAAATCGCATATTCACGATCTTTTGGCGTGTGCTTTCTATGACTGCCAATCTGAGTCTACACACCACTTCATGTTGGAGTGTAGGATCACAAAACAAGCAATGATTGAACGACATGTCAGTTTGAAAAAACTCTCACCAAACCTATTTAATGGTACAAATAATGACCACTCGCTAAATCTAATAAAAAAATCACATTGGTTTGTCCAAAATGTCGACCTTTGCTTTCTGTTGGTGGGGTTGCTGGTTTTTTCGAAACGAAACTATTTTTTACTAGAATAAGATTACATCGATCCAAGGGGTAAATGTTTTCATTGAAACAAGTAGGCAGACTTGGATGGCTTCGAAAAATCTGAACGATGATCCTTCCACGGATTTGACGACCTTTGTGAAGAACATTGTGGTTAGTGTGCATAATCAAGTTGGGAAGCGAGGACACACGAGTTGGGTCAAACCCCCAAATGAATTCTACAAATTCAATTTCGATGGATCGCACTGTAGATCTGGGGCTAGCACCTTCGAGTATGTCATTCGAGATGCTAAAGCGAAAATCATCCAATCAGGATGGGGGAATTGTGACGGCACATCCGCACTCTATACATAAGCGGTGGCCCTCGGACAAGGAATTATTGGGGCTAGAACCTTGGGCCTAGACAACCTTCTTATTGAAGGCGATCAATCTAAGGGTGGTCAATGCTATGCTGGGGGACTGGCCTTGTCCGTGGAACATTGAGCTTATTCAGTCTAACACTAGGTCTATGGTACATTCCTTCTCTAATGTTGCTATTCGTCATATTTTCAGGGAAGCTAATATTGTAGCCGATAGGATTGCACACATGGCTTACAGTATCCCTGCCGACGGAAGTTTGGAGAATGATCAAGAACTGCATGTTCTCGTCCACAAGGACGCTCTAGAATGAATAACGATGTGTTGTCATTTATTCTTTCTAAATGCTTTCCTGTTTCCAAAAAAAAATTATGATCAATTCACACTCTTTTTTAGAAGGATAAAAACTATATAAAATATTTATTTTTAATAACTTTTTTAACAATTTTGTAGTTACTTTTTCTAAAACAATTTTGCAACTAGCATGATTCTCATGCCATGTCGCGGTTTTTTAAACTAAAATCTTAATAATATAAAAATCTCATGTAAAAGTATAATACATAAATATAAATATTTAAATCACTTAGTAAAAAAATAATCATAATATCATTGTAACTTTGGTTAAATGTGATGCGACATAACCAATATCTAAAATGATATTGACTATGCCACATCATCAGAAAGTCTTATATATTCAGTGATATATATAGATTAGATATTTTGAATTAATAGTAAACATTATATTATATTCAATTTAATATTTTGAATTAAGTCCAATAGTTAGTAAATATATTAAAAATAAAAGGAAAAATGTGATTGGTTGAAAGGGAAGAAGAAGAAAAATAAAAGGTAAAAATAGATTGATTTAAAGAGCTAAAAAAGGTAGGGATATCACGTAGACAAAAACTCTTCTGTTTTAAGTGTGTGTGTAGTTTAGTTAGTTAGTAAATGTGATAAAATAAAAGAAAAAAATGTAATTGGTTTGAAAAGACAAGAGGGTGGAAAAAAATTTAAAGAAAATACGGAAATTTCACTTGGTAACCTTGAGGTTTCGCGTATTTCGCGTGGTAAACAAAGGTTTCAGATATTTTGCCTGGTAATCCTGGGGTTTCGAAATATTTTGCCTCGCGCCCATAAGTTTGAATTTGTCCAATAATTGTGTTTTAAATTTATATGCGAGTGAGTATTGTAATATTAATAACTTTTGTGAAGGCATTTCATAAAAAATAACATTTTCAATCTTCTTCCTGAGCGATACACGGACAGAAGGGCAACCTCAAGTCGTGATATAGCATACGGAGGGAGACGAGAGATTGCAGAGGCAGGGCAGACCGACAAGCAAGTGGTAACTCCCGAGGGGCGACGAGTGTGGCGGCGGCGGTGCAAGCGGTGGTGGGAGTTGGGCGTACAGTCGGGTCCGAGCTAAAGTGAGTTTTCTTCTTTTGAAAATTTTGGGTAGATTTTCCCTAAATTTCAAAATCATATCTATCAAATTACTTCTCATTGAGTAGGATTAGTGATATAGGTGTGAAATCCAACTCAAATCATGGTTTAAAGTTTCCAATTTCGAATCATGAAATTTAGGGTTTGGGGTTAAAAATTTTGGGGGCTTTTTTTGGTAGTTGATCTAGGGTGTGAAATGAATTAAACAAAGTGATTGAATTTTTTTTGTTGGTGCAGAAATTCCACCGAGACATGCCAGCAATGCCGGTGTTCGCCTACGGGACATCAATGGAAGCACGTGCCTGGACCGACGAAGAAGAAGGAGATTGAAAATGTTAGTTTTTATGAAATGCCTGCACAAAAATTATTAATATTATAATATTCACCCGCCTATAAATTTAAAATACAATTATTAGACAAATTCAAACTTGTGGGCGCGAGATAAAATATTTTGAAACCCTAGGGTTACCAGGCAAAATATCCGAAACCTTTGTTTAACACGCGAAATATGCAAAACCTCAGGGTTACCATGCGAAATATCCGAAGAAAATAAAATTGAGTTAAGCCTAATAATTATATTAGATTGAATTCATTATTTTGAATTAAGCCCAATAATTATTAAATATGTTAAAAATAAAAGAAAGAATGTGATTGGTCTAAAGGGATACAAGAAGAATAAAAATAATAATTAAAGAAAATAAATAATTAAAAGCGGCAAAAAAAAAAAAAGATTGGTGAAAACGAGAGGATGACACATAAGCCTTAAGTATTCTAAATTAAGATTATACGTAGATAGTTAGTAAATAGGTGAAAAATAAAAGAAAGAATGTGATCGGCTTAAAGAAATAAAAGAAGAATAAAAAAATAATTAAAGAAAATAAATAGTTGAAAAGGGGCAAAAAAAACATAATTGGTGGAAAGGAAAGTATAAAACATAAGCTTTAAGTATTCTAAATTAAGATTATATACATTACTTTTAATAAGTACGAAATTGTTAAAAAATATTAAAGAAAAATGAATATTTTATATAGTACTTTTGAGAAAATGCTAGCAAATATACCAATAATTGGGTCCGTTTGCAAAAGTGACCCCCCCTCCCCCCAACAAAATTTGCAGAAGTAGCAATTGAATTGGGCCCACAAATTGGCAAAAGTAACCGGTTGCCCTAACTGTTATAGAAGGTAATCGTAATGGAAGTTCAAAGGAGAGGAGGACGGGCAACCAACAGCTTCAGTAGAAGGAGAAACCAATCGACGAGAGAGAGAGAGAGAGGGCATCGAAGCACAATTGTAGCCCAATTCAAACAGTTGTAGAGAGAGAAGTCCATGAGGCGACTCCAAAAGGGAGAAAACGATGAGGAAAGGAAGAAGCTTTGGAGGAATTTCGAAGAAGAAGAGACACCACCCCCCTACAAAATATTGGATGCGATTGAAGAAGAACAATGTCTCACCCATGCAGAAAGCAAGTAAGTACTCACCCTCCCTCTCTTGAACTCGAAAATATTGTAGATTGTGATAGTCATTCAGGTTGGGGAGAAATCGGGTTGAATTTTTTTTAAACCCTAATTTTGTGGGAGTTAGAAGGTTTGGGAGAATTGACGAAACTGTGATTAATTGGTAGATTGAAGACGAAGTTGAAATCGAAGGTCTGAACATGTGTGAACCGAACTGAAAATCTCGATTAATTGGTGGATTTTGGAATGGGGAAGTAGTTACTGTTGCGGATTTTTTACCGTCATACATTTTTTATGTCACACATTTTTTCTTTACTAGCACAAATTTTTTGTTTATTGACACGAATTTTGTAATTAATGGCACTTGCTTTAGCAACCTGTAACTTTCAATGTAAATACTTGTATCTAAGGTATAAAAATAAGTGAGTTATTGTTATAACTAAAGAAGGGAAGGTCGTGTCGACGCCATCGAGCAAGATTGGAAGAGACAACCATTTCTCCAAGATTGGGAGGGCCAACCATTTCTTGAAGATGGAGATCCTTCGCCATATAGACACGACGCCCTTGCTGCTGCAGATTGGAAAAGGCTCCTGCATCCTTGTGACTGCCATCAAAAGTTGCTCTCTTTTTAAGATTGTAGGACTCGTACATTTGGTTGTTTTTTCGTTGTAGGACTCGATGCGTATATTTTGTCGCTTTTGATGATTGTAGGACTCGTACCTTTGGTCGCTTTTGATATATACCTTTACTTCTAGGGTTTATTGTTATTGTAAAACTTGGTTTTATCTGTCCGATTCCTAAGAGTTGGCAAGGTATACACCTTTACTGGCTAGTAAATAAACGTTATTGGCACAAATAATGTCAAAACTAGCACATACTAAAGTATCATAAACTTTAGAAGACAGAAATTGGAAGCAAAGTCGGGGTAGTTCGCGTACAAATTAAACAAGTGCCTATATACATAAATACAAAAAAGCCCCAAAATGCGTCGGGGACGAGAAGCCCCAAAGCACGTACAAATAAAGGCGTACACATCATAATAGTTTGACGACGATTCAAAAGACAAATGTTTGCGATTTTTGCTTACTAGCCAGTAAATGATTTTTCCTTGCTAATAAAATCGATGTCTAAATAACAGAATAACCCCTGACAGATCTTGTAATGGCCCAGAATTATGACTTCCGGGTTACGTTTCAAGGGATGAAACCCCTTGTTCGGATCTTGCAATCCAGGTACGGGTCAAGGTTTCAAACTCATTTTAAGATTAGTAGAAAGAGGGATTTCGAACCCTAAAACCTCGAAGGGCCGTTGGGTACCCTTAACCTGTCCTAAGACTATGTCACAAAATCCAATTCAAACAAAAGTAAAGCGGAAGCAAAGTTATGGTACAAATGCCACGGCAAAGCCGGGTCAAAACCAAATCATAAGTGAGTGATTACCATTTTACCAACTTAGAATGTTAGCCAGATTCCCCAATTCTCCAAAAGGAAACCCCGTCATATAGACATCGAGCACTCAAATCTGCAGAAAATACCTTTAAAAAAAAGAACGGGGAAAGGAGTCAGATCGAGCCACTCATGCGGGACCGGCAGTCCTCGCTGAGGCCACATATTATGTGCTATACCTAATAAAGATGCTCTAATGCAGTACGAAAGTCAAACACACTAACATGCTCCTAGTTCATAATAATGTGCAGAAATACTGTAAAGGGCCCAAGACAATGCCAAATGGCATATCCCTCTCCTACCTCCACCCCCTTCCGATAGGGCGGAGACCGGCCAGCTCGTGAATGCATTCCATCATAATCGGGCGGCACGCATGCCTAACCCGCTCCACAATAAAGCCCCCAGGCATCTCATAATATAAGGAAGTTCATGACTCGATTGACTCAGGGTACCCGATGAGGCTGGGCTACCCTATGACCCTAGCAAAGACTCTAGGACTATCACAGATATCGGCCGTTCTGTTTCAAATGCATAAAGTAAGCAGATACTCATTCAATTAGTGCAACCTAAACAGGATACTACATGGCATGCTTTTATGCATATGCAACACCTAACATAAAATGCAACAACAGGCATGAATGTCCAACCTGAGTAAGCCCCCTAGGGAACTTACCTGAAGATGCAGAACAGCAGGATAATACAAGCAAGGGCCCAAATGCAAGTCCAAAGCAATCCAAAAGCAATACACACCTATCATCAAATCATTATCATAAGCCACATGCCCATCATTCATACACACGAACTCCAAGTTCTCAACATTCTCAAAACCAATCGATAGTGAAACCATTTTCCAAAACCTTTCCGATATGATCAACATCAACCAAAATCATTCTCCCAATTTCCTTCTCAAAACCAACATCATCAAGCCAAGACAAAATCCCGACATTTAAAACGACACTTTTAACATAAATTTAAGCTCAAGATCAAATAGTTCAAGTTCCGTCAAATCCCTTCTTTAATATTGAATATTAAAATAATATTTCGAAACTCATTTCCCAAAGTCATATTATAGAGATAATTCCGGCATTTTGGCTTTCCAAACATAAATCCTTAAAAGGACGTTTCTGAAAACTTGAAAAATCCTTTTTAATTAATTTTCAACAACACTTAATTAATTAAAATAACAAAACTAAATCCTCTTTACAAATCCTGATTATAAATCCAAGCCAATAAATCATTTTACAAAATACATATTCCAAACACTATTACCTTTAAAACAATTCCATAATATATGCTAATTTCATAAATCTATCTTCATAAAATCATAACAATAATAATAATAATAATAATAATAATAATAATAATAATAATAATAATAATAATAATAATAATAATAATGACTTAACAAAATAAATTACAAATCACATCATATACTAATAATATAACATGGTAAACACACATACATAACGTTATAATTTAAACACCCAACCCAACTCTCACACACCAACCCAAAGAAGGAAATCAGGCCCAACAGTCTCGGCCAGATCCGGATCCGACCCGGCCCAAGACCCGGACAGACAAGGAAGGATAGAAGAACCGGGTTTCCCGTCTCCCTCCCCGCTTCCCAGATCTGTTCACAGCGAGAGGACACCGAAAAGAAGGAAGGGCGAAGGTTTCGCCGGCGACAAGAAATCCCGACCCCCAATTGACAGAAAACGACCCTCACGGAAAAGGAAAGGGAGAGAAAGAGAGGTTCTCACCGAGATTCGAAGGGCTTCGCCGGAAGACGCTCGTCAAGGCTCGGATCGGCTACGACGGAGTCGGAATCGATGCGCATTTGGTCTAGGACGGCAATAGAAGGTCAAAAGCTGGATTTTTGGGACGTTCCAAAGTGAAAGGGGGAGAAAGAAGGCTTACCGAGCCCGTTCGCGCTAAGACAGGGAAAGGAAGGAGGAAAAGGATGTCGCGGCGGCGCTGTGCATCTTCGGACGTCGGAGGTGTGGAGGAGCTGCTGGTGGGCTCGTCAATGGCGACAAGAGACGGAAGGAAGGGTGGTGGCCGGAAAAACAGAGGGGCTTGGTGCAGATGGCTTGGCGTCCTCCTCGGAAAGGTAGGTTGAGGAGGCAGGGACCTCGGCTTGGCTGTTCAGGGAGGCGCTCAGGAGGAGCTCAGGCGTACTGCTGCTATTCGGCTTCTAGGCTCAACGAAAAGGAGGAGCGAGGTTTTGAATCAAAGGAATGTAAAAGAGGGAGAAGGGTTGATGCTGTTTGTGGTATGCTACCTGGGGTAATTGCAGGTAGAAGAGGGGAGGGAAATCTGAGCCTTTCAAGACAGAGAGAAGAGGAGCGGAGTTCAGAAGAAGGGAAGAGGCACGCCTCTGCTGCTGTTGCTTCTGCACGAAAAATGGGAAGAGAAAGCCTTGCATCTTAGCCACAAAAGGTGAGACATCACCACGAGGGAGGAGGGTGAGGTGTGGGGTTTAGCCTCAAATGTAAAGGAAAGAGCTGGCTTTGAGCCTTTGGATAAGGAGGGAAGAAAGTAGGAGAAACAATTGGTCCCAATATATATTTCAAAATACCCGGAAATTAAACTCTAAAACTCGCTCTCTCGACCTTAATCCGACTCAAAAGATATAAAGCTTACAACTTCAAATTTAAATCGAATTCTCGACTGAATCAAATAATAAAATTATATTATACTTTCAAATTTTAGCAAGCGAAAGTGAAAATAAATCCGAATGAAAGTCCATTTAAAATAATCATATGCCGGAATTCATTTTAAGAGATTTTAAATAACCCGATTTAAACTCATTTTTAATTTCTTTTTCCGAGAATTAGGATTTAAAAAACCGGGCCTTTACAGATCTTATCTATATTATTTTAATATTATTTCAATAGATATATTATTATTCCATTTAATTTGTAAAAATGGGAGAAAACTCGTCCTCGAGAACAAATTTGATTTTAAAGTCATTCCGGCATCATTTAAAAATTGGGATTTTAGCAAAATTTGATTCCGCTTTCAAGTTTCGAGTCTTGATAAATTAATTTAATTCTGGTAATGATTTACAAATTCGATTTAGATTCTTAGTGAGCGGGATTGAAATCGAGCGTCGAGATTTTAAATTGGTATAGTTGGGGACCATTCTTAAATTGATTTTCCTTTCTTTTCTTTTGTTCTTGAATGGTAACGTGTTCCCCTCTCTCTCTCTGTATCTCGGATTTCTGTTGGGAGGCTCCCTGCCCATTTCACATTCCAGGCTTTCTAGCTAGCAACAAGGGTCCCCTCCCTTCTTTGTCCTTACCTGAAACCACCAGAGGATCAAGACCTCTGCTCCCTTTCCTTTTATTTGAAAAAGCACACATAGCATCCTGGTTCCATTGACTCCAAAAATAGGCAAAGAGGACAAAGCTGTGCACTCAAGAATCAGACTTCCAACAGCTCCAAACCCCCCCTCAAATTGAAATTGATCTTATCCTTACACCTCACCCACCACAAACAATACCTCTTATTCCATTATGTCTTTCCCTGTGATTTGCCAGGAAAGCCACCCCCCATCTCAAGGCTCACTACTTGACCACGACACGCCAGAACCACCATCATCGCCTCCCTCTCTCCACCTCGATAGCAGAAACCTCACCTTCTTGTTTTTTCTCCCTGATTCCGAGCAAGCTAAGCCGAGAGAGGAGCCCTTCTTCCGTCGCAGTGCCCGACGAACGTTTCCGGCCGAGAGGCCGCCGGCAAGGCATGGGTGCTTCCTTCTCCTTCTCTTCCGCCGTTTCCGTGATTGAACAAGATCTGGAGGTTGGAGATGGGTTCAGTGGGTTTTGTTTTATTTTTGGTCCGGTTCAGCGATAATAATTATTATTCCGGTTCGGTTCATTAAAGGGAAAGGAATGGGTTGGGAGATTGGGTTCGGGTTGGGCTTCCATTTCGGGTTGGTGAGTTGGGGTTTGGGTCTGACTTCCTTCTTTGGGCTTGGATCGTTTTATGTGTTGTGTAATGTGTTATATTATGTTAGAAATTTTACCTAATCGTTATTTATCAAATTGTTATTGTTATTATTATTATTATATTATTCTGTTTTGGAAAAAAAATATTTTCTGAAATTATGATTATCCGTTTTAAAGGACTTTAAAATAATATTATTAAGACATGAATTTTGTGATGTGAAATGTGTACTTTTAGGGATTCTAAAATGATTTATTGGCTCGGATTATAATTATGAATTGTGAAGAGGATTTAATTTTGATATTTTATTTAGTCAAGCATTGTTTGATAAACCATTTAAAAGAGATCTTAAGTTCGGGAATATCTTTTAAGGATTTGTTGTTGGAAAACCAAAATGCCGGAATTAATTCTATAATGTGATTTTGAGGTATTGGTTTTAAGGTTTAATTGTTTAATATTGGGATTCTTTGTCTTGGTTTGATAATGTTGGCTTTGAGGAGGAATTTTCGAAATAGGGTTGGTACAATTTTGTCAATGTGTTTGATTTGAAGAATGATTTTGGTTATGTTGATTGTATCGGAAAGGTTTTGGAAAATGGTTTTACTATCGATTGGTTTTGAGAATGTTGAGAACTTGGAGTTCGTGTGTATGAATGATGGACCGGTAGCTTATGGAAATGGCTTGATGATAGGTGTGTATTGCTTATGGATTGCTTTGGACTTGCATTTTGGCCCTTACTTGTATTATCATGCTGTTCTGCATCTTTAGGTAAGTTCCATAGGGGGCTTACTCAGGTTGGACATTCATGCATGTTGTTGCATTTTATGTTAGGTGTTGCATATGCATAAAAGCATGCCATGTAGTATCATGCTAGGATTGCATTGAACTAAGCATGTGGTTATTATGTGTGTTTGAAACAGAATGACCGTTATCTGTGATAGTCCTAGAGTCTTTGCTAGGGTCATAGGGTAGCCCTGCCTTATCGGGTACCCTGAGTCAATCGAGTCTATATGAGCATGATATGATAGCCCAGCACCATCGGGCAAGCGATGAGATGAAATGATATGATGATGTCGTGGTTTGTGCACCACCACGAGGAAATTGCTATGCTATAGCACCGAACTGGCCAGTCTCTCCACTAACGGGAAGGGGTGCAGAGGTAGGAAAGGGATATGCCACTTGGCATTGTGGCCTCAGCGAGGACTGCCGGTCCCGCATGAGTGGCTCGATCTGACTCATTTCCTCGTTCTTCTTTTAAAGGTATTTTCTGCAGATTTTGAGTGCTCGATGTCTATATGACGGGGTTCCCTTTTTGCTAATCGAAGAACCTGGCTAATTCTCTAACTCGTTATAAATGGTAATCACCCACTTATGATTTGGTTTTGACCCGGCTCTGTCGTGGCACCTTGTATCTTAATTTTGTTTCCACCTTACTTCCGTTTGAATTGATTTTCGCGACATAGTCCCTAGGACAGGTTAAGGGTACCTAAAGACCCTACGATACTTTTAGGGTTCGAAATCCCTCTTTATTACTGACCTTGAAAATGAGTTTGAAACCTCGACCATACCTGGATTGCAAGATCCGAACAAGGGGTTTTATCCCTTGAAACGTAACCCGGAAATCATAATTATGGGTTGTTACATCTATAACAACTTAAGTCCAAAAGGTGGAAACGTTTAAACGTCAGTCATCAAACACTAGTCATCCAAAAGGTGGAAACGTTTAAACGTTTAAGACCTAAACCAAACACTACGAAGTACTAAAGTTCCTAACAACTACCGTCCATAACAACACCCACTGATTCAAAAAAGAAGAGTTATCCCACTAGACATCGATTTCTTCACATCGCCACGCCACGCTTGCGTATGTCCTCCAACGCTTCCGACGAAGGAACTCTCCCCGAGATGGGTACCTGCTTGTCTCCATTATCTTGCTCCTGACGGAACCAAACAACATGCTCTCCTCTATGAGCATTTTCCCCTCCTCCATGTCCACATCGACAGCTTTACCTTTCATCTCATGAGCAACGATTGTCGGTTCTGCCTAAGTTTTTTGGTTTATCTTGCCAATTGTGTGAATTTATGTGCCAGCTGAATTGTTGTCTTTGTCATCCAAATGGTTATCCATGTCATACTCCGAATTGAGATCAATATACGATGTAGACCTAACTTTACTTCGAAATATTTTTTTCCATAAACATATATAAAGTGGGTGTCTATAGATAGATAAAATTAAATTAAGTTCAAAGATAAATTTATTTTTTAATTTAAACAAATAAAAATGGTTGAAAATTAGTTTAAAACAATTAAAGTGAGTCTCTCTCTCCTCCTCTCTCCCCCCTAGGTTACCTCCAACCGGCTTTGAAGGTGTCCAAGCATTTTGCAAAAATGACATATTGTCATTTCCATTCAAATTATTTACCCCATGGTTATTTTTGCAAACTTAACTTTTTTTGGTATATTAGTACAAATTGGCCAGTATTTTTTTTTTCATTTTTAAAAAAGCATACATGTGATTAGTGAACGACATGTTTTTGTTGAACGAATGAAGTATGTGATAATACTGGAAAGGGATGGATGTTGTGCCCTGTGTACTCTGTCGAAGGGAAGAAGAAACCGAACTGCACTTATGGTTTGGTTGCCCTGCAATTATTGAAGTGCAGGAGCTAGTTATGCAATGGATTGGGATTGGATGCAGACTCCCCACCATTACGGCATGGCTAGACTGGTTTGCGAGAGAGCCCGTAGCACGACAGAGGTCCAATGTGTTCCAAGCAAAGCTTCTGGTGTTTGAAGCTATTATTTATTTCACTTGGTTGGCTAGGAACAAGGTATTTTTTTGTAATGAGACATTTAACTCTAGAGTGTGTGCTCATCTTATTATGGAAAGTTGTAAAACTAGGATTTCTGCTAAGTGGAAGTGCAAGTCGCTAGCGGATTCTAGTTGGAAAAGGAGAATATTAGGTAGCTCCTTGTGATATTGTGAGTAGGTAGGAGTACATGTATTAGGACGTACATGAGTTAGGAGGTGTTAGTGATTTTTTGGAGTTGTTTTTTGGAAGGTATAGTGGGGCCAGTTGGGTATACGGTTCCCTTTTACACGAGACTCTTTGTTTGGTCTCATCTTTTGTACGCCGGTGTTCTCACCATATCTATATATTTACCGTTTCAGGAAGTATGTGATAATAACCATTTCGGAATGACTCACTAGAAAGGACTTGCGGGTAGTATCCAAAGGTCTTCAATTCAAACTCCGGATACGACGGCTCTTTATTTACAAATTCATACTTCGTATGTCATAATATATGATCGATCTCTGGTCAAATTATTTATTAGGGGGGCAATTAATTTGTTGAATTTACGAACCCTTTGATAGGTAGATGTGTTTTGGTGATAGGACATATGATCTAAATTCAAACCTGGGTTTATAGCCATAAAAAGTATTTTAAAGATTTGATCTAAGATGGGAAACCAATATTCAAAATTTGTAACTAGCCTAAACAGTAAACGCTCATCGGCTCATTGTCAATATATTGACATAAATCTACATTTGATGAACGCTGTTCACAGATTAATAATTAGAGATTGATGTCAATTACGTCAAGCATTACTAGTTACCTTATAGGAATGACATATAATGATTATTGACTAATATATCACGAGTTGAATTGATTCTCTCTATATATATTATACTCCCACCTCAGTTTTTTAAGTGTCTACCTATGGTGAAAAAAAAAATGATTTCAATTACTCCCACCTCAATTTGACCAAAACATAGCTTTTACTATTATTCGACCCAAAAAAAAAAAAACTATTATGCTTCTTTAGAATCATAAAAATTACTATATAAATTATCAAATTTTAATTAATTTTTAAAAATAATTCTATACTTATTACTCTTTAACCGAATAGAGATAAGGTAACATAAAAGTAACTTGATTTCCATTACCAAAAAAATGTTGAATTTTTTAGGAAGATAACTTCTTGTAATGTTAACTTTTCTCCTTCAAATTTTATTCGGAATGGATAAAAAAAAACACTTAGTTTAAATAATGATACATATTTGATATTTGTAAAAGTCTCTCATTTTCTTATTCCTTCTGCTTCCCTATTTTATAACAATTCAAAATAACAAGTCTATATCATAGTTGATGAATACATACAAATTCTCTACCATATAGTCGGAACCCTTGAACGCCATGAGGAAAATTAATTCGCGGTCTTGCTATCCACATGGCGATATCTCGTTAAATGCACAATCGTGCTAGCTGACAGCCTGACACTGACATTCTGAGCTAGTAGAGGCCTGTTGTGAGAGGAAAGAAGTGGCTTCGGTAGTCGAGGGGTCGCTGCCAGGCTGCTTACAAACACTAGGTGTCGGCGGATGGAAGATCTGCTGGGTTTTGTGTTGTGTGCGGTGTTTGCTGACTCCGACTCCCCATGTCGGTGGAGAGGTCGTGCATTTGGCGAAAAAAATCAACGTGCCAATAATAGTAACTTAGATTTTTACAAAATGTAATGCATTATTTTTCCAAGCTACAAGTTTTTTTTTAGTGTGTGGTAATATTATTCTCTAGTTTAAAGTCTCTATATTCGTTAGAATCTCTCGATTTTACGAGTCTATTAAAAAATCGAACTTATCTAAAAACATCTCTAATAGTTTCCGGGTAAGTTCTTTATTAGAAAGAACTAAAAGCTAATGCTTTAAAGTAAATTTTCTTCTACAACTCCAATGGATTCTCTAATTTAAATGTTATAAATATAAATAATTCTTTAAATCTCTTTAAAAAAATAGGAAGAATACTCCGGATTTGAAAATTTCAACTTTACTTTTCTTTGCGTCCTTCATTATAAAAATTCGGGTTTCTCTAACCTTTGACCTAGGGGAAGATGCTCAATCAAGAAATATTTCTTAAAATTAAATTATTTTAGATTATTTTAATATTATTTTTCTAAGATCACTTCTATATTTTTAAATTTTTTTTAAAATATAGAGCATTTTTTAGATTGAGATTGTTAACTTATACCGTTAGAAAAATAGTTTTAAAAACACTCATCTCTTTTTGAAAATTTTTAAAACTGTAGAGAAGTGGAAGATTAAATAATATATTAATATATCAATATTTTAAAAAAATATTATTCCCTTCGTTTGACATTTTACTATTAATGCACGTTTTTTTAGGTGTTTAAAACTATTATATATTAAATATTAACTTTTAAAATAATTTTTTAAAATAATTTCATAGTTATTACTATTTAGAATAAATTTATAAAAATAAATGTAAAAAAAAATTATATTTTATACTCAATCTGTTCGACAAAACATATAATTTTACTATTCACGCACGCTCTTCTAGAAGATAAAAAATATATAAAATATCTATTTTTTTAATAAACGTTTTAACAATTTCAAAGGTATTATTAATAAGTACAAATTTGTTAAAAAATTTTTTTTATAAAACAATGAATATTTTATACTCCGTATAGTTTTTATCATTTTAAAGAAGCGTACGTGAATAGTAAACGACATGTTTTGTCGAACGGAGGGAGTATAGTTTTTATCAATATAAAAAACGTACAGAAATAATAAACGACAAGTTTTAATTAACAAAGAGAGTATCTTTTACTAAAAAATTACATCTAGACTATTATTAAAAATTTAGGGTGTCACTATATACACCGCAAATCCGGATTAAAGATTTGCACGTCTTTAAGGACGTGCAAGCACGTCCTTAAGGACGTGCAAGTCTGGGACTGTGCACGTCCACTAGGAAAGCCTTGCACGTCCTTAACAACGTGCAAACCCTAGTTAGGGTTTTGCGTTTAGGGTTTAGGGTTAGGGTTTAGGTTTTCCGACGTTTTTGTAATGTTAATTGATAAAATTGAAGTGTTTATAGGATTTGAAGGATTTAGGGTCAAATTAAATAGAACACAAGAACTGTTAAGGTTTTCATTCGGATAATATGCGAATAACATTACAAGGAACGGAAAAAAAGGTTTACATTCATAATTTTAATAAAGTTGTGGAATACAATCTAAGAAAATAGTAAAGGACAGCCGGACTCGGCACGCAAGGCTCGAAATCTCTCAATCTGAGCTTGAAACGGAGCATCCCATCCTTCGACGCTCGGATGATGATGTTCGACCCATTCTAGCGGAGGCGGCGGAAGAGGAGCGTTAGGACGCAACCAGATATATGAGAACAAAAAATTAGAGTTAGAGTATTGACATATATATGAAAAGCATGAATAGGTAATAAAAAAGACGTTTGAAGTCGTATCGCGGCAAAATGGTCTTGGTTTCCGATGTAGGCTACACCAAGAGTTACTGATTGAGGGTTGTTAGCAGGTGTCGGCGAGATCATGGGGAGAGATGTGAACGGATGATGCCAAGCTAGGACGACGAGAGGAATCTGATATACCGTTGCAAATACTAAACCCATAATGGGTAGCTCTATCCAGCGTCTCCTATCACCATGCACAGCTCCCGCCCATCTCTGGTAGTCGACGAACTGTTGGAATGGGTACCCTCCCGTATAACAACCGGCGTACAGATCGGCGTGATTCTCCAAGTGATTGCATAGTAACGTTTTGAGTTCCGGGAAAGCAGTCTCGCCGATCGGTGATGTCAAAGCCGCCAAAGCATGGTAGCCACAATGACCATCTCCAACAGTGTCCCTCATCGTCTCAATATGACCGAACATGAAGGGATCAACGTTGTTTCGATCCCAGTTGAACCCTCCGAACACATCATCACGTCCACGTCGAGCTGAGGTCGCTTGTGGACGAGGCCGAGCAGCATTTCGAGCAGCACGCGCTTCTTCTCTCTCAAACCTTTCCCTTACCTCCTCGTATGGCAACGGGTTGGTTCTGCAGGCATTCCTCGACCCCCGAGGCCTCCCCTTCCTTCGGACGCTTGCTGATGAGGGTGGGTGCAGCTCATCCTCGCATACATCGTTGGAAGTCGTGTATGAAGATGACAACACATACGACAGTGGGGTGTCGTCGAGGTCAGTCCATGACAAATCCATCCAGAACGGGTGGATGTCCTCGGCGGGTATCGGAGTACCGGAGTTGACGTATGCCTGAATCTCATGGACACAAGGGATCCCGTAACAAACCCTCCAATGTCGGTTCGTGCATACCGGAGGAACCTTTTGGTTCACGACGTCCTGCCACATCTTGTACAGATAATCGAAGCACTTTTTGGAGATTAAAGTTTTTACCTCATCGAAAAGGTTGACTTTATACGCCGTTGTTGGCCATTTGAAGCGGTTGATCTCCAAAGCAGTTTGCAGCTCATGCAGTTGACAATCGTTGACTCTATGGATTGCATCGATCACGATGCGGAAGTCACTAGTCGATGAGTGAAGTGCCTCCTTCAAAACCTTGTGTTGACCCTCAACTCTATACACATTGAAGTGCATACCACTAAATATTCGATATTATATCATATTGTAATGGGAGATATGAAGTAAGGTTGTACCTGTTTGTCGTACGGGTGCCGAGATGGAAGACATTATCTACGTAGCATCGTACGATGCTCCTGCTGTGTGGAAGCCAAACCGACTCTAAATACGCCACCACACCTAGGAATGGGTGCCATGCAGCGTGTAGCGCCCGACGACGTCGGTTGAATGATTCCTCCGACCTCGATTCGAACAGCCCCCAACAGTTGCCCTTAAAGATGCCAGCGTGGTTTAAATTCTTCGTGATCTTCAGAGCAGCTTCCTCGCATCTTCTCGTAACGTGTAACCAACAAAGGAGATGCTGGACGTCGGGGAAGACAACATTCAGCGCTGCCAAAAGACCTAGCTCTCGATCAGTCATGATAGCTTGAGGCTGAACCGTCCCAAGCAAGATCTGAAGTTGTCGCAACACCCAGGCGTATGTGTCTTCGTTCTCTTGCGACATGAAGGCATAGGCGATGCAGTAAGTAATGCCTGAGGGTGTGAACCCGACCACCTCGCACAAAGGAATCCCATATCTGCAAGTGTAAATATGTTACATATAAAATACTTTATAATTGGCTATATGTGCAATAATGTAATCGTAATTAAGTAACTTACTCATTTGTTTTGTATGTGTTGTCCATTATGATGACGTAATGGAACCTTCGGAGAAGGCATATCCCGTCGGGATACGCAAGGAAGAGGTCGCTCAAGACGTTGTCGTCATCCGGATGTCGTCTGAAGTCGTAGTAGTACCTTTCCCGCAGATGGTGCAAGGTATCCTAGGTCATCGTCCGACTACCTCTTTCTTCGGCGACCACCATGGCGAGCGTGTTGGTAAGGCTCTTCCTTGACGTGACGCTGGTCTCATCCAACTGCCTCAATCCGTACCCAATGGATTTTAGAGGAGTGCCAATTTCCTTCATCCACCTCGCCATCTTCTTTTCCCCCTCTGTCATCTGGCCGGCGATGGCGTGACCCTTCAAGCTCGTGGAAAGTCCGTGGTTATGAACACCGTGGGTTACCGTCATAACCCAGTGACCCGGCGGAGCTTCGTGTCCGTGTAGAGAGAATGGACAACCACTTATCTTCGACTGCGTGCTCCGGAGCTTCCTCCCGCGTGGTCGGTACTCCCCAAACTGCTCGCAAGCAAGGAGAACCCCGCCTGGACGATTCGACGCCCCCGTCCAAGACCGCTTGATTACTAAAATCATGCAGTGTCTCCGACCCAAGTCCTTGAAATGCGTAACCATTTCGTCACGGTCATTCCAAACCCTTGGGTCCGATAACTCAGACGTAAAGTCTCGAAACTGTATTCACATAATTGGAAATATAAAAAAATGGAAGGAATACGAAATATGTTCACTCTACGAAACCTATCCGTACTTGGGATACTTGGAGACGAGGATTGCTTTGCGGCTCGGCCATAACGATTCTAACGGCGAAAGAATATATCAAAAGAAGTCGGACTTTGTTTTGGAGTGCGGAATCAAGCTGTCATCCTTCGCTTCAAATATGCACTGTTGCGTTAATTGTAAGCAGAACCCTAGCACGTCCTTAAGGACGTGCTAGGGTTTAGGGTTTGGCTAGGGTTTTAGGGTTTGGCTAGGTTAGGGTTTAGGGTAAGGAAACTGCACGTGATCAAGGACGTGCTTGCACGTCGTTGACCACGTGCTGTACATCATCAACGACGTGCAGAACGTCCTTGACCACGTGCAGTTTCCTTACCCTAAACCCTCCCTTAAACCCTAGCCAAACCCTAAACCCTATCACGTCTTTAAGGTAGTTGTATCAAGTATGAGGATATGGATCTCCAAGGTAGTCGTAAGAGTGTCGATCTACTTCGACAATCTCTTTCTGTGCTCCTTCACAAATCCTGAGGGAAGTTCCTAACCAAAATATGCAGGAAAACATTATAAACAACATACACAATCTGGTTTCACGTTTTCGTTATCGGGCAACCTTATCATATTAACGTTTTCGTTTTTGTTATCGAGCAACCTTATCATATAACGTTTTCGTTTTTGATGTTTACGTTCAATATGACTCGGAAGAAATGAGAAGAGTCTACTCGAGATAGAAATATAGAGATAGATACAAAATCCGTAATATAAAAGTATAATATCAAGATAGAAACTACAAAAGTACATCACTAGTCTACAGGATGGCGTACAACATGATCCGAAATCTCCGTCACCTCGTCCAGTAGCTGCTCAATGCGAGAGTCGCTAGCCAGGGCCCTCAAATAGCCCTCGACCTCACGAAAGCGGGCTAACAGCGCCGGACGGATGACGGGAGGCTGAGGGAGGTCCACCCATGGGTCCATGCCGATCGGGTGGACGGGCGTCGGCGAGTCGGGATGGGGTGGCGTGGTCGGCAGCACGTACGGCCGGCTCTGCGACGCGTACCAAGGCAAGTAATCTGCAGTGACACCTGCCTGGCAATCCTCGCTAGTGCGCCTGTGCTCGGCCAGCCTGAAGAAGCGACCCTCGTCCTGCAGGTCCTTCCACCTGTTGTGGCCCGGGGCAAACACGGCGATGTACATCGCGTTCTTCAGGGTCGTGTCGCGGCAGACCTGATCCGGCGCGATGACGGCCTGCGGGATCCCCTGGACCCGTCCGAACTGCCGGAGGCACCTATCGGGCATATACGGCTCCTCCTCCCCGCAGAAGGTGATGGTGCCCCGATTGGTGGACTGACGGTACTGGCCGTCGAAGTCCAGATCACGCCCAAAAGGCATCCACTCGACCTATAATTAAACAAATCATAAGAATTATAAGTGATATAGATAGAGTCTCGAATACATACATCAGCGACGGTAAGATGGTCCACCTCGTCCCGCAGCTCCCGGATCTTCTTCAGCTTCACGTCGTCCTTCATGCGCTGTGGCGCCTTCGGACCGATGAACTTCGCGTAGAAGCGAGGGTCATCTTTCCTAGCCGGGTCGCTGGAAAATCACCTCGGAAGCGAGGGAAGTACGCCCATATCCAAGCCTTGACACAAAAAAGTATGTCGTTAGCATATAATTTAAATATTTGTAAACTAAAACTCTAATTCAACGGTCTCGTACCTGTAGGATCGGCGTGAAGCTGTCTATGCCCTTCGCACCTGAGCGGGTAGCCTCGCCTAGGCCCCTGTAGAGACATGCGAGGGCACCTGCAGCCCATGCAAGGGTGGCCGTACGTGGGATGTCCCAAATAAGGCCGAATATCCTCCATGGGATCCGGCTCTGCGACTTGTCCACAAACAAAGTCGCGGCGAGAACGATGACCATGTACGTCCTGTGCAGAAACAGACGATGTGCAGGGTCATCCTGGGCTGCCCCCCTCCCACATGCGTGCGCAACCGAATCTGCTCAGAATCAGCCGCAACCTATGGGTCATCGGCGGGGGCGGGGTCGAAGAGCGGCCCGTGTCTCTGCTGCCACTGGGTAGTAAACCCAGTCACCGGAGGGCCGCCAGCGTGTCTGTACGACTTCAGAGTCGCAGGGGTGAGCTGGTAGTACTCCGCGATGGCGGGGACCAAAGCGCTCGCGGGCAGATGTGACGTGCAGGGCTGGCAATCAATCGGAAGTCCCATCAGACAGGCAATATCGTGGAGCGTGATGGTCATCTCGCCCCATGGAAAGTGGAAGGAGCTGGTCTCCGGGTGCCAATGCTCCAAAAAGGCCGTGCAGGTGAACTCGTCGACACACTACCAGTGGAGGGACATCAGCTGGGGGATGCCGGATGGGAGCAGATCCTGCACCCAGGTCCCCGGGCCCTCAAATATGTAGGGCTCGAAAGGCTGCAAGTGAGTCGCCCGGTGGTGGAACTTCAGCAGCAGCAGCTCCACCGTAGGATCTCTCCACACCTGGTACGCACGGTGATGCCTGTAAGACACAAGCAGCTCTCCCGGCGGCAATAAAGGGTCGACCTGCACAGCCGGTGCGGCAGCCTGCGCAGGGATGGGCTCGGGCTCTACCTGTGGGCCCCCCTGGCCCTGAGCCTGCCCCTCCTGACCGTCGTCAGCCTCCTCAACGACGTCAGGGATCACATCATCTGCAGAGCCCAAGGAGATCGCCGCTGGTGTGGCGGAGGTCGAAGGCTCGGGCTCGTGTGTGCCGGATGTAAAAGTCTCCGGAACGGCCGAAGTAGAAGTCTCCGGAACGGCTGAAGTAGATGCCTCCGGGATGGTCGGTGGAACACGAGTAGGCGGTCTACCCATGTCGGCCCGTCGCCCACCGACTACGTCGGTAATACAGCTACTCAAAACATCAGCGGGCTCTAAAGAAGGCTGCAACCCCATCATCGCATCACCCGAACGATCCCAACCTAGCAAACCCTTCCAGAAGCTGTCGTGCTCGTCGGCCGGGGACGTCCCCATCGACGGCTGTAAGCGCTCTGCAGACGTAAGTAGATCGTCGACTGTCTGATCGGGGGGTGCCGTAGACTCCTGTACCTGGCTGACCGCTGCCCGGTCGCCGAACCTAATAGGCCGAAGGGTACCATCACCCCTCATGAGCCTCCCTGCGTGTTATTATGATCCAGTTGAATGTTAATGTCTTTTCAGTATATTTTAATGTATTTTAATGTCTTTTGATGTATTTTAATATATTTTCATATGTTTTATTGTCTTTTATTATATTTTAATGTTAATTAAGTATTACAATTATATTTTAATTTTTTTTATTGTATTCAATTTTAATTTATTTTTATGTATTTGAATATATTTGAATATATTTAAATATATTTTAATGTTAATTAAATAATTTTGAAGTATTTTAATATTTTTTATTATCTTTCAATATAAATTTATTTTTATGTATTTGAATATATTTAAATATATTTTAATATATTTTAATGTTAATTAAATAATTTTGAAGTATTTTAATATTATTTAATGTTTTTTATTATCTTTCAGTATAGATTTATTTTTATGTATTTGAATATATTTAAATATATGCAAATATATTTTAATGTTAATTAAATACTTTTGAAGTATTATAATATATTTTAATGTTTTTTATTGTCTTTCAATTGTAATTTTTTTCTATGTATTTGAATATATACTATCTAATATATTCTATCAAATTACAACTATATTCTTTTCTATCAAACTATATACTATAAAAAAAACATTATAATATATACATAAATCAAAAAATATATTTTCAATTATATCCTATCAAACAATATATATTATCAATCAGATATTCTATAAACTTCTATTATAAAACTATATTATAATCTATCAAATTATATTTTAAACTCTAAAAATAAATCAAACAAAAAATAATTCAAATAACATACCGGTGGAGTCGGGATCGGGGACACCTCAATGGTCCAACGCTTCCACGGCGGTAATAGACCGTCGTCCGCCTCCGCCACTGCTCCGCCTCCATCGCCGCCGCCATACGCCGCCCCACCACCACAACCCTCCTCCTCCGCCAAAGCCGCCAGCACCACCCTCTCCTCAGCCACCGGCTCCACCGCCACCGCCTCCCCCGATGCTCCACCACCCTCCACCTCCATCGCCGTCGCAGCACCACCAACCTCCGTCGCCTCCGTTTCCGCCAGCAGATCTGCCTCCAAGGCCACCACCGCCGCCTCGAGCTCTCTCTCTCTTTCTGTGTCCATCTCTCTGGGTCTCTCTCTCTTTAGGTCTCTCTCTCTCTCTCGGTCTCTCTCGGTCAAGCTCCGGCTGGCGATCGCTCTCTCTCTCTCTCTCTCGATTTCTCTGGGGAATGAAGATGAAGACGAAGAGGCACGTCCTCTTCGTCTTTACTAGACGGGCTTGCACGTCCTTAAGGACGTGCAGCACGTCTTTAAGAACGTGCCCTTTTGCACGTCCTTAAGGACGTGCAGCACGTCCCTGAGAACGTGCAAGCGCGTTTTTAAAAAAAAATAAAAACGTGCAAGCACGTCCTTAAGGACGTGGGGATTTGCGGTGTATATAGCCGAAACGTAAACTTAATTTGCGTCGAAGATTTTTTTTAATGGAATCATCCGGAAATAAACGACAAGTTTTAATTAACAAAAGAGAGCATCAGCAACCATGGGGTTACCTCTTCCCCTTTTTATTTTCACCCCTTATCATCATTTGACACTTCATTTATTTTTTTCTTTAAATAATTTTATACCTTTTCTACCTCTTCTTAAGAGATTTACCTTACAACCATGGGGTAACCCTGTTCCATTACTTTTTCTATCTCATTAGTTTTATTTATAAATAAAATTAAAAAGTGTTTGATATTAATATTTTTTTTTATTACATTAGATGAAAAATAAAAATAATAATAACATTATATTATAAGAAAATAACAAAAATAATTACATTAATGTATGAGAATGAAATATGAAAAAGAAGTGCAAACAATATAATAGGTCAAGATAATTGTATATAGGAAAAAAATTATACTCAAATTATGGAGAAAAATAAAATAAAATTAATGGTATAATTATTATTTGAAAATAATATTAATAAATATATATTATAAATACATTTGAATAATTAATACATCAAATAAATACAGTAATAAAATGGTGGGGGCCACTTGTTGTGGAAGAGGTTACCTTAGTAGGAAGGGGTAACACCTTCTAACCTCTTCCCTTAGACCATCAACAACCATGGGTAAACCTCTTACCTATTTTATTTTCTCTCACCCTATTCTAATTTTACACCTCATTTATTTTTTTGTTTAAATATTTTTTCATTTTTTCTACCTTATCTTAAAAGATTTGGTCTACAACCATAGGGAAACCTCTTACCTCTTTTCAAATTTATTTTCACCTTTTCTTTCCCTTTATCATGTGTAACATCTTATCTTTCCTTTACTTTTTGATTTAAAAAAAAAAGAAAACAAAATTACAAAAGGGAAGAGGTTAACTCTCTCTACCAAGGTAAACTCTTCCATTCTCTTACCTTAAAGTATAAGCCACAACAAGGGGTTACCTTTTAGTGACCTTAAGGTAACCAAAACCCTTGGTTGTTGATGCTCTTAAGATTTGGGTTGCAACCATAGATTTACTTTTTAAAACCTATAAAGTAAGTAAAATCCATGATTGCACATTGTCTAAGTTCCATTTAATTTCCAGGCTAATAAATGGGAGTGAGCAGTGTGTATTTACCCCAAAAACCAAACCCTCCTGTTTCTTTCACCCCCTCCATTCCCCACACCTCAAATGCAACTTCAATTCCTCCCTTGTTCATGAGTCAAAAACAGAGCCTCCCAACCTGTCCTGCAGAAACAGCACGAGGAACGCAGGTCTAGAGTTGGATTTTAATGGTATGAGCTTTCGCACTTGGCAAAATTTCCACGTTTGGGTCCCTCTCTAATAAAGATGCTTCTTTTTACCGTTTTTCTTAATTTGGTACGGAACTACAAACCCTAGAAAGGCGAATATGCTGTTTCTTGCTTTCGCTATTTTTCTAGGGGGTTTTCCTTTTTAGCGTTCATCGATTTTTGGTTTGATTTGGGTGGTTTTATCTTTTCCGGTTTTCACCTCCCAATTTAGAAACCCATCTCTCTCGGAGATTTTTCCAGTGTCCCTTTCCGTTAATCCATTTCTTAACGACGTCGTTTTATCACTCTTCGATTGGAATTTGGAAACCCTAACAAGGGGATTAAGACCCCAAACCTCAGGGAAAAATAAATCTCGCAACTTTATTCGGCAGGGAATTCACCAAATTGTTTCCGACAACTTTTGTGGATGTCAAGTAGAGTTTTATTTTTTTGGTTTTTCTTAAAGAAGAAAGGAGTGAGCAGGAGAATGTTTGGTATACCATGGAGGTAGTCTACCTCCTACCTTTTTAATTAATGTAAAAGTAAATAGTAAAACACTTTAATTACTTAGTTTTCACCTTTCACTAGTTTTAATTAATGACCCATAAAATATTGTATATTTTGTGATGAACCCCTCCTTTTGGGCATGTTTTCCTTGGGCCGAGTTTGGAGTTTGGGTTTTGGAGGCAATGAGCTTAACTCGAAAATTGTTATTTTAACTTAAGCAGGAACATATGGATTTTCATTTTAAAGTTTAGGGGCCAAATTAGCGGGGGTTTTCGGTGTGGTTTAAATTGTAGATATATTCTATACGAGTTAAGTTTTAAATGCTTTGAAAAAATATATGATAAACTAAAGTAAAACTAGTTAGATCTAATTCGATTCAATTGAGAGGTGTTATTTTTAACTTTAAAATTGTGAGATCTTATAAATAATTATTTAATTAATTTACTTGAACAATATAAAATAGTTAATTCAATGCAAACTTTATATTTTAAGGAATATTTCCCTTGTTTTTATTATTATTTTACTTCATCCAACTGATACCGATATCGGTATCGGTATCAAGATATCGATATTGGTGATGTCTCGATATCAAGATATCGATATCGGTTGATATCTAGATATCAAGTGATATATTAAATAGGCACAAATCTGATATCTGTCTATACCAAACACTAGATATCAGATATCTTGATATCAAGATATCGATATCGGATTTGTTAATTTTTTTCATTTTTTAACAAAAAATCGTATTTTGATGACTTTATGATAACTTCAAAATGTAAATTTAAAGATGTGATTGATAAGTTGTTATTTTTGGGCTATATACTTATTAGAAGATGTCATCTAAAACTCGAGCACTTGTAATTTTATATATACCACCTCTGATATAAAATATTTGATTTTTACTATTACTCGGGTCTTGATCCCAAAAATTCCGGATGTTCGAATCGAGTTTTTGAGTCGGGTTATGTTATGACATGTCTAATTCTATTCAATTGGGTTTGAGAAGAAGATGAAGCAATGAAGGGAGCTACCATGGGAGTTTCAATTTGCGAAATTTGAATAAATTTGAATTTTTTACCACATAAAGAAAACCTAATTAAATTTTTAAATGCCGTCATAGGCTTTTTTTACAAGACTGTGGGACTTTGAGAGTTTTAAGTTGGAGTTTTAGAATAAATAAATCGAATTGGTTTTCATTAGAATGTGAAGCAACGAGACTCAATCTACATATAATACTGGTACAATGGGTATAGTGTACATATAAGTAGCTATATATTATACGTTTAATACAGTAAATGTGATTTCTATCAAATATATATAAAAGCTTTTTTTTATTGGATTATTTTAGATTTTTTTTTACGAGGGACAAGTCCCGTCCCGTCCCGCGATGGATAAGACCCTGTGGGATTCAAAAAAAATATTTCAATCCCGTCCCGTAAAAAATACGCGGAACGGGACGCGGGATTGCTCATCACAAAATATACAATATTTTATGGGTCATTAGCTAAAATTAGTGAAAACTAAGTAATTAATGTGTTTTACTTTTTACTTTTACATTAACTAAAAAGGTAGGGTGGTGGACTACCTACATGGTATACCAAACATTCTCCGAGTGACCATGTACAGATTTGACTTTTGACTAATTCGTTTCGGAGAAAATGATCAACTTGGTGCAATGAAACTGGTGATTAGATTAAAAAAAAACACTGTAAATGAGTCATTCCTACATCTAAAATAGGGATCTTTTTGAAAGTGTGTTTAGGCTTATTTGTGGGTCTGTATCTTTTTAGATTTCTGGGTATAAATTTCTGGCTGGTGAAGGTAAATAAAAAGCTGCGCTTTAAAAAGCACTTCCCAATTGCATTTATTGTGGGGGCGGCTTATTTGCCACAAATAATTGAGGGGTGGAGCTGAGATAGAG
This sequence comes from Persicaria tinctoria, assembly GCA_037127255.1. Classification (NCBI taxonomy): domain Eukaryota; kingdom Viridiplantae; phylum Streptophyta; class Magnoliopsida; order Caryophyllales; family Polygonaceae; genus Persicaria; species Persicaria tinctoria. Next base: position 27,808,331 of record JBANSL010000016.1, on the reverse strand, counting down.
AGAGAAAGAGAGAGATTATTGGTGCTTTCACAATCTGAGGCAATGAATCAACTGTGTGGGATATGAAGGGTGAATTAGTTGTGGTTGTTGCCCTATGCCTTTGATGAGTGCTTGTTGGTTTGATTCTTTCTTTCTCCAACTTTTTGGCCAAAAGTGGGCTGAAAAAAAGTACATATTTCCTCTTCCTTTTTTGGGGTTAGTTTTCTTGAATAGCTTTACCAAGTTGTGAAGCTTATCATGGCCACCAATTGGCCTCTTGCTGGGTGTGTTGCAAAGATCTAGAAAGGGGGATTCAAGATTTTTCAGAGGTCTGTTGACTTCTAAGCATTTGGGATCAATTTGAGAAGAGGGACAAAAATTGACAACTGACTGTTTTGTTGGTGATTATCTGAAGTCTTTCTTTGAGATTTATGTTGATTTGTTTTTTAAGATCTGTTTGTGTGGCTTTAAGTGATTTAGATCCTTGAATTATTGTTTCTCTTATGTTTTCAAGCTTGTGGGATCTAATCTGTTGATTACCCTCCTTCTGCAGAGGGAAGAAATTTGGTTGAATTCATTTCATGAATTCAGTCTCAGTGATGGAATTGAACACAAAAAGCCCCTTTCTGTGGGACTTGGATAACCTGGTGGTTTTTCCTTCAAGAGCAGCTGATGTGCCCAAGAAGCTGCAGCTGGTTGACTCCGAATTCGAGCCAATTGAAGGGTTTGATATCGAAACTTTCCATTCTTTAGCTGGTAGAAGCGACGGCGGAAGCGGTTCTGCTTCAGATTTGGGCTATGGGTCTTCTTCAAAAAGCACGAAGTCAGCTTCTGTTGATTCTTCCTCGTATAGGGAGATAAGAGAATCCAATTTCACATTAGGAGGATGTGATCTTGATTTCTCTCAGGATCAGAGCAATGGAAAGGGTTCAGTCAGTGCTTGGCCGACTAGACCACCCCTGACGACTGATATTTCGATTGGTTCTGGTGACTCATTGATTGGTCTAAAGCTCGGGAAGAGAACATACTTTGAAGATGTTTCTGGAAGTAACACTGTTAAAGCCCCTGGTTCTGTTCCTGAATCATCTTATCCCACTGGGAAAAGATCGAAGCTTTCGTCTCATAGTACGGAAACACTGTGCTGCCAAGTTGAAGGGTGCAATCTTGACCTTTCCTCTGCAAAGGGGTATCACCGTAAGCACCGAGTTTGTGAAACCCACGCAAAGAGCCCTAAGGTCATTATTTGTGGCGTAGAACGCCGGTTTTGTCAGCAGTGCAGCAGGTAAAGTGGTTAACCAAAGCAATAGTATGTCGGAGTTCGAACAAAATTTGATATATATATATATATATATACTCTTTATGTTGTTGATTGTAGCCTTGCACTATTCCTCATTAGTTCTTCCTTCCTTTTGCAGATTCCATAGTATGTCGGAGTTCGACCAAAAGAAGAGAAGCTGCCGCAGGAGGTTGTCGGATCACAATGCACGGCGCAGAAAACCAAAGCCAGAGGTTATCCAGTTCAGTTCAATGAGGCTGCCTTCATCTTTACATGGTAGTAGTCAATTTTCTTCATATTCGAAAGCATTATTTTAAACTATTCTATATGAATACTTGAATCTAGTTTTGAACTCAATATTCAAACTAAACCTAAATTAGTTACTATCTGATGGAATTCATTAGAAATGGATGACTTGAATATCTATCTCCATAATTCTTGATGGTTTTCATATGAATTTATTTCGGGCCCTTGAATTTGTCGAGAAGAATTCTCATTCTTCATACATGATTAGTATTTCTGCGCAATTTGAGTAAAAACGAATGGGTGACAAGGATTGAAACTGTTTTGCACATGGGAGTGTATAGAAATTGGTTTAGAACTGTTTGTGAGGTCCACAGGAGCTGTAAAGAACCTCTTGCTCAACAACAGATTTTACAGTTTTCTTTGACGAGATCTTTTCACCGTCTAGGGATTTGGGATAGCACTAAATAGGGGACCGAATTTTGTGTGGTTTATGTTTGTGGATGCAGATGGACAGAATCAGATAAGTCTTGCATTCAACCAAGCTCCTATGGTCCAAACAAGGCCTAACTCGAACACTACATGGGACTTCACGAGCAACTCCAAGATTAGACAGGAAGAGAAGCTCGGTCTTTTCTCGCCTAAAAAGCCTGGAGGAATGGACACGTTGCACTCAACACCACAAAACAAGCCTCATGAAACCGGCTTTAAGCACATGCGCTATGATTCCACACAACTTGCGTCACCTAATGGCACGACTGCTGAGTTCTTCCACCAAGGTAAGCTTCTTCATTAAGGTATATGTCGTAACAGTACCCTAAAGTAGGCTTCAAATAACGGCAATGGCAATGGAAAACTGGCAGTGCAGTTACTCTAAACTGTGAATCGTATATTTTTTTTATGAATACGCAGTTCGTTATTAGATTAGAATAGAGATTGATTATGCCATAGCCAGCAATCATTCATACGGCATAGTGTGCTCTTTCATGATATCTTAGATTGTTTTTTTTTTAATAAATATACATAAAAAGAAAGCAATAAGTGAAAAAGGGAAAAAAGAAAAGTATAATGAGGTCATATCCATTATCCTTCACTTAGAAGTTTCGAGTTATCCCATGTTGGATTGTTGGCAGCTTAAAGCTTCCTCCATCCCCGCTTTTAACATGTCGTATGCTAGCTTATCAGGTGGAAAGATCGATGGTGAAACATCCAACCAATGAAAGTGAAAAGAAAAATAAATCAAACCTAAAAAATGGAAAGAAAAAACAGAAGCCCTTGTTTTAGTGTCATTGCCACAACAAGGTGTTTAACAAGAGTTTCCGAAAATTTGGTTTGTTGAAAGTTTGAATGATAAACATATATAGTACATTAAACATAAAAATTGGTTAGGATCAACCGTTTTCAAGTATAGGCTTTTGAAAGAACTAATGACTGTTTATTTGTGTTGATACGACTCATATAACCACTTGGGATGAAACCTTGCAGGTTATCAGGTGCCGACCACTGCCAACAACATGAACACAGCTCCAGAGCTCCGTGCTCTCTCTCTTCTGTCAACTAATTCTTGGGGCTCTTGCTCACAAGAGCCCACTCCACCACCTCCGCCGCCACTTGGCCAGTCTAGCCTGCTACACCACCACCACCGTACTCACTCACACGACATAGTTGTGCCAGCGCTATCTACCGAGTACTGGCCAGGTGAGCAACAGCAAGCATTGTCTTCTACTAGCTTTCAAGTTCCGACTCTGCAAAAGAATGGCAGCACCAATCCTTCTCAGGAGTTCCGGTTGTTCAGGGCACCGAACGACACCAGCTTTTACTCGTACGAGGGTCTCAGGTAAGTCTGGAGACAGCAAAGGAAGTTTCTCATAATACACTTTTGGAAGATTTAGAACTTCTAGTATGTGGGGTGTTAAGATTGTAAATGCAAAAATATACCCCTTTTTTTTTTTTGGAGGAGTTTGCTGAGTTTCTTGCATTGCTCTGTCAAGAGACAGAGGACTTAAAAATTGAAAACTAACTCAGTTTGCCTGCAGTCATTGATTTGGTACTCCAGCTATGAAGCCTTTGCTTTTTGTTGATGCTAATTAGTGTTTTTTTTAAGTAAAGGCTATATAGATTGGAGGATTTTGTGTTGCCCTTCTTAAATTATTTATAGATGTCCATTTCTGTTCATCTTGACTTTTGTTTTTATGGGTGTATAGGGTGGCTTAGAAATCACTAGTTTGCTTACTTATTACCCCATTGTAATTCCGCTTAAAGCAGGGTAGGAGGGTTGAGATATGTGTGCGTTTAACCCGTGCAAATTGAGAGCGTGTTTCCGAGAGAAATCAGTAGCTTGGAACATGGATTTATTGAGAAGATATGAAGTGAAAAAACAGGCCATTAGAGCCAAACAATTTAAAGTGAGACGAGATGTACCTAAATCAATTTGAACATTTCACCTCTAGTAAGAAGCACCTCTCCTTTAGCACCAGACAAGGAGTTATTGGTGAGACAAAATACCAATAATTGAAACACAAGAAATAAGATGTGAACGTGGGTTAATTGATTCACATGATATATGTAAGTATGATGAGCGTTGCAAGTAAAATAGGAAATCAAACACTAATTGCATAACAATAAAGAGCTCACAAGCGGTGAGATAATTTAGAGGAGCATAAACGGGAGGGAGGAAGGTTGTGTGCGGGCCTACGTCGAGAGACACGAACAACACATAAATCCAACATAATTTCATCTCAAAATCAATTGACAATGAGAGGAGTAGTCCACCAACTTTATTAAGCAATCTCAATATTTTCTACTTGGGACAACCACATTCCAACAGATCTCCTTGCAAATGAATTTGGATGATTCGGAAACCTAACCTAAAGGGTCTAATACCAAGAAAGGTAAAGAAAGGAATACAAAACTTACGAAATGGAGAAAACCACCAAGGGCACACTCGAACTTAGTTTTGACTAATCGTGTAGATCTTTTTTTTTTTTGAAACGGAAATAATTTGGCTTTAGGGAGGAACCCTAAAGACCAAGAGCATCCTTACGGATGAGACTGCATAGCACCGAGTCGTCAGGCGTCGTGTAGTTGTGGAAAGCGAAATTAAGATGTGATAAGCGGCCCGCAACCTGATTTGCCTCCCGAGAGACATGACGAATCTCGACGGAATCAAAGAAGCCCAGCGAGACTAGACTGTATGAGACAATCATTTCAGAGTCTCCAGTAGGCTTTCCAACACCTTTCAAACAGTTAATGATTGTGAGGTTATCACCCTCAATTTCTATGTTTTTTATATTAAGATCTATCGTCGCTATGATTCCTTTTCAGAGCCCGTAACATTCCGAGCCAATAACTGACGTGATAGGACAAGGGCCAGAACCACAGAAGATTGGTTTCCCCCCGCAGTCAGGAATTATGAACCCATAGGTCCCTTTAGTTGTCGTGGAGAGAGCTCCATCAAAGTTAAGTTTATATGTCCCGAGTCTTGGAGGCTTCCATTTTGGTGCTTTCCTCTTTTGGGTTGTCGTTGGTTTTGGTTTTGCTTGCTGAATGGATGGTTCGTCCGGGTCGTCTATATTTTTTGTAGATTTCCACATGAATATTTGGTCCTTGACAAAAGATGAGATGCATCTTGTGTCAGGTTTTACATTATCAAAAAGTGTTTTGTTACGAAAGTACCAGACACCCCACCAGGCAAAAGCTAGAGTAGCAGTGCCCTTCATACCCATATCCTCTTTAATGCTCTGTAATGTTTGGTTTATGGTTTCTCCTTTGCTAAAGCAGTTACTAGTATTTATAAATAATGCTGGGTCGGTTGATAAAATAGAGCCTTGTGTGATGGGGCATGTCCATAATAGGTGGTACCAATCTTCATAACAAGAATCACAATGAGGGCAGTTAGTGGGGATTCCAACGCCACGAATCGTGTAGATCTAATATGGGAAGTACAGCTGGATTTATTATAAGAGAGTGGAATAGTCGACCTATTCATATCGGTTATAGTAAAGTTGAAAATCAAACTCCATTATTAGCGGAAGCTTTGATCTTGAAATTAGGTGTATATCAAGCAATCCAACTGAAGATCAACTAGTTGCAAATTGAAGGGGATTCCCTCATAGTTATAAATCATCGAAAAGACGGGAGCTAATGTCCATGGGAAATTGAATTGCTTATGATAGATATAAAATCCATGTTGTCGAGGATGAAAAAAGTCTTGTTCTCCCATATTTCCTAATCAAGTAATAGAGTGACGGATAAAAGTGCACACACAAGTCCTTCATACAACCCATAACACGACCATTCCAGTCTCCATGAAGCCTTGATTTCCTGACAGATATCACGAAGGATCGAGTCCATGTCTTGCATGAAGCTACGTGGAAACTTATTTGCAATGGAAGGATTTCCATCAGATCCTAGCCTAGAAATACTTAAGTTATGTGTCCATCTAGCGTTGTTGTTGCTTTGCGAAATTAGATTTTTGTTTTGTTTTGATTGGGTTAGGATTCAGGTGGAGGAGACCTCTCACCTGATAACATCTCGCTGGATGAGGTTACGAAAACCTAAATTGTTATAAATGTTTATTCCCTTTTATCGAGTAGCAAAGATGTGCAACCTTATCTGCTACTCTATTGAACGACGTAATTCCTCATCAAAATTGGAAAAGGGAAAAAAACCTTTGATGAAAGGAAATCCTATATTGGTATATTGGGTTTGTCATGGACTCAACATATGCATATGTTTTGGGCTATCCTGCATAATAAAACGGGCTTACAATATTAAGGTGATTTGGGCTTATTTGATTGATGCTATCCCTTAAAGGCCCACTAGTGAACTATTGACACCTTCAATTTCATAGTAACTTCCCCTTTGCTTAATTTGAAATGCAGTGTTGGATCTCTCGTAATAGTGATGTTGCTTTATCACAAATTCCTTGGCACAACAAAAGGTGTAGCTGCAGATGCACCGTTACAGTAAAAAGAGTAATAAATAAACAAAATTTTTTAAAAGGAGAAAAAAATCTCTGTGCCTCATCCACCACACCACATAATCATTGTCCTTGCTTTAGCAACAAAACTTGTGTCTGTGAAAATGCTGATTATATTTGCTTTCTTATGTTCAAACTTGTATCATAATTTCGTCCTTTTACCCTCAATCAATTTGTTTGGCCTCCATTATTAGCATCAAGAAAAAGACATGTTCCGAACCCAATTCAACTCGATATTTCAAATTTATCTATATGCATGTTGCTTAACCAGAATTAGACTCGAAAACTCGCGAAAATCCAAAACTAGTCGCTTCAATTCAATCTCCCTATATTCCTCTGTATGCCGTTGTGGAGTCATGTCCATCGTTGATGTCTTGTCATTGGTCACTAGGAAACACCCTCTCGACCCCCATACCTTGCTCTGAGCGGGATATACTAGACTTGTTGTTGAGTCAATCATTCTCTAATATATGCGAGATCTTCATTATATTATGAATTTAAAATTTTAATTGGAGAAAATATTTTTGGATGGACCACATTTTATATATGTGTTTGGTAAAATGGTAGTTGTTGGAGGAGCTGAAGTTGTTGGGTAGCTGAAGCTGTTGGATTATTTGACTTAAATATATGTTAATAAGCTAGTACAGTGTTTGGTAAACCTAGCTGTTAGGGTAGCTGTTAAAAACTTGTGAATAAAAAACCAAAAGCTCTGAAAAGCTTGGGTGAATAGCTGTTGAAAAGCTTAGATTTCAAAAGCTAATTAAACTAAAATCTTATATTTATTTCATTTAAGACTATAGAATATCAAAACCAAAAGCTCCGAAAAGCTACTTGCCTTTGCCAAACATATCCATAGTCTATTAAAATCTCTTTCCTTTATTAAAAAGGAAAAGGAAGAAAAAGTGGAGAGCAGGCATATAAATACTCCTTAAGTGATAAATTGTAGTATCTTAAACCTCCCAAAAATATATTAGTATAAAGCAACAACCATATCTTAAAGATGTGTACTGTCCCACATACTTGATGGTGTCTTGGATTCTAATTCCCCTTCTTTTCTCTAAATATCATTGTTAGCATGTGCTAAACCCATCACTTCTACTCCCCAATTTATCAACATATATATGCAATTCAGTATTGTTATTATTTTGATACAAAAAACACAGTTTATATTTTCAATTTCAACACACAAAAAATGACTATTTGAATATCAACATATGTGTAACAAGTATAGGTTTAAGTGTTTAAAAATGAGTGCATTAACTCATGTGATAAAAGTAAAAAATAAAATTGAATACAATATGACTTAAAATTATGATACTGAAGGAAAAGTGGCCTGTGATTGTGACCATATATAAATCAAAGACTGTAAAAATCAGGGGGGACATTAAAAAAATGCATTAACAAGGGGTGGGGTCAAAAAAGATAATAGCAGAGAGATATGCATGCTTTCTCCTAACTTTTAGCCAAGGTAGCGGAGTCAACAAGCCAAGAGCAAAGGTTGCACAGTTGCACTTGACTTTATGTGTGTAGTGTTTCAACTTTCAAGTATGTATCTTTGGAACTTCATAGCTACTGCAGGTAGAATAATTGATCCATTTACAACCAACCCTAACGGCTAGCTTGTTTGGAATCAGACCTGATTCGAACTCGAACCTGACTCAATCAATTAGAATGATCTTTACATGCATATTAGTTCCACGACTATATATCGACCGATAATGTGTTCGGACAAGGCTAATGGAATAAACTGAAACCAAAGAATTTGTGGATAATATCCAAAGGTCTTCGATTCGAATTCCGGATGACCACTCTTAATTTGCCGATTAAATTCAAGGAATGAACTGAACCTTTGCATTCTGATTAAGCATGAGTAGTTTACCTGTAAAAATTAGTAGACTACTCATGTTGATCGATCAAGTCTGCTATTTTTAATACAAAGAGAGTTAGATATGAGATTTGAAAAATCCGAGACAAGATATGATTGTTCGAATTTCATGCTCGTGAGAGCTCCTTCTTCCATTCTTCATCTTTAAGTCCTTAATTTTTTCTCTTCTACGATGGACGTTTTTCCTATTTTTACAGCTTCCCAACATATGTTTGTACCGAACGAAGTTATGATACCACTTTAGTGAGAAAAAAGATATAGAGACTAGTTAGTAAGGAAAGAAGAAGGTAATTAAGAGGGGAGTTGGGTGTTGAGTGAAATCCAAGAATTAATGAGAGATGTTGCTTAAAAATGAACCAGCAAAGTGTGAAGAGAGAAGGTGACAAAAACTTGCTTAGTGATTGGGGTGCCCCCCCTTCCCATGTGATCCTTCCATTAATTCATTCCATTCGTTTTTTGCTTTTACTTTTGGGTTCACTTCACTACGTTTTCATATTCACATTAGCTAGCTTCAACACTTCCTACCTGTGTTGGTGGTTGTGCTTATCTATGTGTATAATATATATTGATTGATGATACTATTTAGGAGCATATATAGGCGAAGTTAGGGAGGGGTAAGGGGGAACGCTGCTCCTTTTATCCGACGAGTTACCTATATATGTTGGGAGAAAAAAGTAAATGTTAATTAAATATCCACCATTCAAGATTTATTAGTTAAATGTTCACCGGTCACCTCCTATTATTGCCCGCTTCTAACTATGACAGTAAGCTGACAAACAAAACTATGACAGTAAACTGATAATGCATGACAGACAGCTGACAAATTAAGCATGACAATTTCACAAATGATAGAACATAAGGTAGCACTCAACGCTCAACATATATAAAAAAAATTAGCACCTTTCCCTCCATCTCTCTAACTTAATTGAATTTTTTGTGCTGACAATGGTCTCATGTAGCTTTTACCTGCTACTTTTGTAGAAAATGAGTAGAACATAAGCTGACACTCAACACACAACATAAAAAAAATCAGCATCTTTTCTAACCCTCCATCCCTCTAATTTAGTTGAATTTTTTGTGGGGGTGATTACTTCGATGTCCTAAATTTTGGACTTTATTAGGAAAATGTCTCCTAAGTGCTCCAAATTAGCAAAATGTCCACCGCCCCCCTGTGCCCCCCTCCGGTTTCAAATTTTTTTTTCGCGTTGCTGAAATGGAATTGCTAAAACTTTTGTTTAAGCACATACGGTTTCAGCAACCCCTTTTTCAGTTTTTTTTTCGCATTGCTGAAATCGCATGTGCTGATGCTGAAACTCCTGTTTCAGCACATTCTGTTTCAACAACTCTTGTTTTAATTTTTTTTTTCCCTGTTTCAGCACATTCGGTTTCAACAACTCTTGTTTTAACTTTTTTTCCCACGTTGCTGAAATAGAGTTGCTTTTTTTTTTTCGTGTAATCACTTCGACACCGGATTTGCTGAAATCGGAGTTGCTGTCAGCATATTCGGTTTCAGCAACCTTTGTTTCAATGGGTTTTTTTTTTGTTTCGCGTTGCTAAAATCAGGGTTGTTGAAATCGGGGTTGTTGATGCTGAAACCGGCTGAAACCCCGGTTTCAACAACGTTGTAAATGCTGAAACCCCGGTTTTAGATGCTGAAATTGTTGTTGAAACCAGAGTTGTTTTTTTTTCTTTTTCTTTTTTCGCGTCACCACTTCGACACTGGAGTTGCTGAAACCTGAAACTGGATTGTTTTTTTTTCTTTTTTTTTACCGCGTCAGCACTTCGACCCCTGAGGTGCTGAAACCGAAGTTGCTGAAACCGTGTTACGAAATATAAAACTCAAACCATGTAAAACATTAGACAACTAAAATTACAACAACAATTTCCCACAATTTCAGCAAGTCATTTCAACAAGTCAATACAAAAATTGGTATTCATTTCAACCAGTCAATACAAAAATTTAAGCAGTGAAGAGAAAAACTGTAATATCATTTCCAATATAGTAGCTCAGACAATTTCATAAGAATTAATTTAAACATTTCCGCATAACGAATTTTGCTAATAAAGAATTAATTTCAGCATTTCAACATTCTATAAAGAAGTTTTAGGAAAGCAAAAAAATTGCTGAAATGCTACTGAAAATTCACTGTTTTCTATTTCCGCATATGCTTATACAAAATTGCAATTTAATTCCACAAAATCATGGAAAGTGGACGGTACCATGACATCTCTTCATCTTGTGAAATCATGGAAAGAGGGAGAGCACAGTACACAACCTTACTTGAACAATGAGAGCACAATAGGAATGATAGGAGCACAGTACCATGGCAGACGAACAACGACGCCGACGTCGGAGCACAGTACCACGGCGACTTTTCAGCAACTCCTTCAAGAGATATTGACCGCTGATTCGGGCTCCGAGGGAGGAGAGATGTGAAGGAGGCAGGCCAAGATTTCAGCAACGGCAGGCCAAGATTCAGGCCAAGGTTTCAGATCTGAGATCGGAACGGCGACCTGTATCTTCAAGCAACAACGCCGACGATTTCAGCAACGTCGCATGCAACGTCGACGATTTCAGCGAAGAATAAGAAGAAGAAGAATCCTATCTTTATACCTCTGAAGTCGTCAGGCCAAGATCTTCCGTAATCGCAGATTGAGTTGGATGCATCAGGTTCTGGCGGCCATGGAATCTGGCGGAATGAAACAAGTATGCATCAGGTTCTCCAATCGGATTTAAGCAATTTCAACCATTTTCAGCAATCGATGTCTCCCGGATTTCAGTAGTGCTCATCCCGCAGATCCCGACGGCAATCGAGATTGGAATGAAGAGAGGCCAATCGATGCTGAAATTAGAATCTCTGGCTCGGAGATTGAGATCAAATGAATGAAAAAGATAGGGGGCAGATCTGGGCCGCCAGTTGCAAATCTCTGGCTCGGAGCGCGAATCGGAGAAGGCAAATCGGAGGCTGCCGTCGTCGCCAGGGACACAATCAAGGTAGCAGGTCGCCGTCGAGGTCAGGGAACAGGCCGCAGGTCGCTGTCGAGGTCGTCACTGGTGATGGCGATCCTGGATCTGCTCCTTCGATCGGATCCTGGATCTAGCGTTCCGCGCCGCTGGTGAAATCAGGTGCCGCTGTCGAACCTCTCTGGTGTCCGGAACCCTAGCCCGGACTACGGATCCAGAGGCCGGAGGAAGGTCGCTGGAGATGAAGCCATGGGAGACAGTGTTGTGTTGTTGAAACGGTGAGGAAGAGAGCAAGAGCTTGATCTCTGATTTGTTTTGTCAACCGATTAGCTAATTTGGAAGAGGTGAGAAACAATTAATTAAATTTGACCGAAAATTTGCGCATTCGGCGCACATTTTTTTTTTTTTTTTTTTGTGCTGGCAAGTGGCAACTATCCTATCTAGGGTACTACTTCTGTAGAAAGTGAGTGTCTTTAAATCCAAATTTAAGTTTATATAAGGAAAATAATGCTGATAAATTGTTTTTTAATTGCTATGATTACACTAAAATTGATTGAATGAGCTTCAAAGTTCAAACAAGGGATATATTACTTAATTGAATAATGCTAATTGTTAATGTCATCTATATATTTTCAAAGTAACATTAACTTTCGATCAGACAATAATCCATTGAATAACTTGGGAGAGTAAACACTTGATTAATTTTTAGTATTGAAATTTTCTGCTGACAAATTAACGTTTTATACACAATCTAGTCCAACAAATTGTTATTTCAAATGGTGTGTTGTTAGACAAAAACAATGTTGCTATAGAATAAAACGATATAAAGATAAAAAAATATACAACAATTATTGACATAGTTTTAAACAAAAATGTTTTTTCTGAACTAAAATATTGTTGCTTTAACAATTATTGACCTAGTTTTAAACTATAATATCATAGTTTTGGTGTGCTGGGTTCATAACATTGTGACACAGTTCGATCCGACTGACTAATGCAAAAGTCCACCCTTTTCCCTAGATAAATTTCTGGCTCCGTCACTTGTTTAAGGCCTAGCTTAAGCTCCTTGTTCAATCTTCATCCTTTTTTGAAATTCAACGACGGACATTTGCATTATTGATCACAATATTAGGTTTTCAAAGCCTACGAATTTCAGCTACGTACTTGAGAGTTTTTGGACATATGATGCAAAATTATTTGAGGAATATTACAAATCACGAGGAAATCTAGCTGTCCAGTCCGCAAAATTAATTAAATCATTTGCATATAGTATGAAATAATTCGACGGTTCATATATGTTACTCAATGAGCATTATATATCGTGCGATCTAATTGCATCGTTATTATTATTGTAATTAAGGTCGGAATTCATTTATTCGCTAAATTAAAATTATTATATAGGGCTTCAATCTACCTTATGAGTTATGACCATTTAATGTATCGAATACTCATATCTTGTTTGAGATAAATAGATATATATACTTTGAGATAAATAGTCATTATATATCAATCTTATCTTTTATGAAATCTAATTCATGTATATCTATATCAATATACATATACATATATTCTACTAAAACTAATTTATAGCGCTCAAGAAAATATCAAAATATGTTGTCATAATTTATAGAAAGTTATCGTAAGCCACAATCTATATCTATTCATCTTGCCTATATATATTACTTAATTTGATAAAAAAAAATATAAATCAAAAACTATTTATAGCCATTCTTAGCAAATATATATATATATATATATATATATATATATATATATATATATATATATTAATAGAAAAATATTTAATAGGTTTTTTTTATTTATATCTGCATTTTTTTATAGAATGAATTATTTATATCTAGATTAATTTTTATTTTCTAATTTTCGCACACTTTGATCATTATTAGTTTAATTATCACATTGTAATTCAGATTTATTATTTTTTGTCATATTTAATTTTAATAGATTTTTTTTATAGATAAAAGATGTAATTTTAGATAATTGTGTTAACATTCCCGTTGTTGAGAACTCTTGAGGGTTGTCGAGAATTTGGTGCTTGCAAAGCTATTGATTGATGTGCTCGGGAACACTCCGAGCCGTCAGGATCGACGACGAAGTTTATCCCTTCACCTTTATTTGAAGGGATAAACCTTCTACTACTAACCGGATATGTATGGCAAAATTCGCAGGCCTCTCTCCCTTGAACCTCCCACACTCGATCTCAATCCTCTCGGAATCGCACTCTGAGGATCTTGACCCTTCGACACCTTCGCCTCTCACTAGGGTGTCTCCCTCGGCATCTCACCAAAAGGTTTTGTTTTTAGCATCTCACCAAAAACATGATCCTTAACCCGGAATCAAAGGAAGCAAATGTGCTCAACTTTTAACTCAAAATTTTAACTTGTATTAGAAAATGGCAAGCCTTACAAAATATATAGGAGAAAATTGTTGCCTCTTAAGTGTTTACAATCGATGTGGGACATTTTTTGATAGAAAAATAAAGGAAAAATATACGAGTCTAGATCACATCATCCTCCCCTCCTTTGAAAAAGATTCGTCTTCGAATCTTGGATTGCCCTTCCAAAGAATATGATACGCCCCTGTACCTTGGATCTGCGTAAGGCATCGATGGTCGGTCTCGCAAAAGCTCTCGAATCCATAAGGCCCTTCCAAATGGTACATTACGCCCCTGTACGTTGGATCTGCGTAATGCACTTCAATGGTTGGTCCTACACAAAACTCTAACGGATGGTTGTGGATGCTTGTGACAACAACACAAAAAGATTGAGGAACCCTAGCCGGAAGCTCTGATACCACTTGATGTGCTCGGGAACACTCCGAGCCGCCAGGATCGACGACGAGGTTCCTCCTTTATTTGAAGGGATGAACCTTCTACTAGTAACCGGGTATGTATGGCAAAATTCACAGGCCTCTCACCCTTGAACCTCCCACACCGATCTCAATCCTCTCGGAATCGCACTTTGAGGATCTCGACCATTCGACACCTTCGCCTCTCACTAGGGTGTCTCCCTCGGCATCTCACCAAATGGTTTTGTTTTTAGTATCTCACCAAAAACATGATCCTTAACCCGGAATCAAAGGAAACAAATGTGCTCAACTTTTAACTCAAAATTTTAACTTGTATTAGAAAATGGCAAGCCTTACAAAATATATAGGAGAAAATTGTTGCCTCTTAAGTGTTTACAATCGACGTGGGACATTTTTTTATAGAAAAATAAAGGAAAAATATACGAGTCTAGATCACATCATTGATGGTATATAAATCTTTATGTTTTCCTTTTAGCACGTTTTTTAAGGATAATGAAAACTATATAAAATATCATTTACTTTACTAATTTTTTTTTAATAATTTCATCCTTAATACAATTATGTACATGAAATTATTTAAAATAAATTATTTTAACAATTGATATTTTTATAAAGTTTTAGCTTTTTAAAAAACGTGTAAAAAAACAAACAACTTTTTTGATATGGAGGAAGAATTGTTGTAACTTTGTTTAAAAATTTTAAATAAATATATACTAATATATTCATTTTTATTTTAATTTAATATTTTGAATTCAATCCAATGATTAGAATATTTAAAAAAAATTCTCTTATAATATAATTGGTAGAAAACTCAAAAATTAATATGGTGATAATAGATCATAAAATATTGTTATTAAAAGTATTATATAGATGGATTGAAAGGTGACACCAATTAAAGATGGATTAATCATGGCAATGAAAACATAGATATAAAAACAAATGGAAAGGAGCATACATGAAAAGTACAAACTCTGTAGCCCAACTACTTAATTCAATCTTATCATTTAGCCTCACAACCGATCGAAGTTAATTAGTAGCCACATATACATAAGCTGCTCTTCGAGGTCTCAATCATCAATCACCCCCTCACTACTCCAACTAATTAATTCAATCTCTCCCGTCATTCACTTCATTCATATACTTATTTTTGCTCTTTTTTCGTATTGCATAAGCAAAAGCTACTTAAGGTATTCAATATTAGTTGCAAGATTAGGAATTATTTAACTTGAGTCTTGGCGATTGCAGATAAGTATGCGAGCTTAAATCGTTGTTAATCGCCGACAATCAAACTAACTATGATTAATTAATCTATCCTCTTATCCTTAATCAAAGTGAATTATGTGACGCCTAATACCAATTTTTCTTTGGTTATTTAACAAGAAAAAAACTACAACATGAAAAAGACAGTATATATGTAACACTCCGTCATACATCGAATATAATAATGATGTTATAAGTGATTTATAAATGATTCAAACTAAGCTTGTCAATCGGGTCATTCGAATCGGGTCGATATCGACACCAACACCAAGGGTATCGATATCGACACACGATTTTCACTTACAAAAACTCTCGATCTTATGAGGGTATCAATATCGACATGCGGGTGCCGATATCAATAGGCACTTTGAACGTCCAGTAACTTCTGCATTCTCTCTTTTCATCTTCAAAATCATACAAAACATCAACGCTTGTGGAGACTCTATATCTTGAATAATAAAAAAACTAACACAAATGACGCACTTTTCCAATACAAAAACTAATAAAAGGGACTCAAAACATGTTGCAAAATAAGACTAAAAATGCTGACATCAAATAATTCAGTCAAAATAATAATAATATCATTGTGACTTTGTTTAAATGTGATTTGACATAAATAATCAATATCTAAAATTAATAGTTAGATATAGATAGATAGATTTACAATATAGAAAATAAAAAAAATCTATTTTAATTTGATTGGTTGAGAACCCTAAAATTATAGTGGTGATAACACCTCATAAAAAATGCTTCTCTTTTAATAGCTAAATATAGATTATTAGAAACTGTATAATGTACTAAGAAATAAATTATATGCTAATTATAGATTATTAGAAACTGTATAATGTACTAAGAAATAAATTATATGCTAATTTAATGTTTTAAATTGAACCAATTGATTAGAAAATTAAAAAAAAACTATTTTAATTTGATTGGTTGAAAACCCTATAATTATTGTGGTGATGACACCTCGTCAAAAATGCTTCTCTAAATATATTTTAACCTGATTGGTTGAAAACCCTATAATTATGAGATAGATGATAATAATAATAACAGTAATAATAATAATTACAATTATAAATACTTTAACAATATTTGGTTGTACATTTTACAATGTATTTAAAATAACACAAATTTTAAATAAAATACCATATAAATTATTTCAATTAATTAATTTCATTTTATAATGTACTAATTGTAAAATTCATACAATAATAAATGTTTAATTGCCATAATTAATAAGGTATTTTATTTTTAACTTAATTTATTTGAAAATATTTATAATATGTGTAACCAAACACTGTTTAAATATTTATAATTATAATTACATTATAATTATAATGCATTTAATCCAAATAAAAAAGAAAAAAATTCCTTTAGATAAATCTTTTTCCCTAATGTCAATAATCCCAAAATTTTTAACTGTGGACCAATTTCAATAATGCTAAAAATTCCTTTAGAAACATATTTTGCCCTAATTTCAATAAGATATTTTTTTTGGATTGGAAATCGGAATCGGAATCAAAACTCGGAATAAATGATTTTCTAGGTGTGTCGTTTGGTATAATTTGGGAATGAGAAATTCACAAATTGAACCTAAACATCCAAAAATTCAGTACCAAATTCAAAAGCAAATCAATTCAATCCCTCAAATTAAGAATAAAAAATACACAAAATCAACCTACAATTTCATAAATTCATCACAAAAATAAACAAATTTTAACAAATAATAGTCTGAAATTGGATGGTGGTTGAGAGAGAAACCCTAATCCACACAAAGAAAGAGAATGACAAGAGCGGCTAGATTTGGATTCAAAGTACATATCTGGATTCGACGGTGTACCATGCTGGGTGATGACGACGACCGACAATGGACGACGACAACGGAGTACGGAGGTCGATGACGAAGGACAAAGAGAGAGAGAGCACCAGATTTGTAGGAGGGAGAGAGAGAGAGAGAGAGAGAGAGAGAGAGAGAGAGAGAGAGAGCAATAGGCCAATGACGGAGGACAGTAGACGGTGGTGGTGGTGGCTTTAGATCTGGACGATGGTGGTGGTCGACGACAATGTCGGCGGCGGCGGCTCTAGATGGCGGTGTAGACGAGGGACACTGGTGGAGGCGGAGATCCAGGGAGGAGATGGGTGAATATGGAGGTTTGTGGAAAATTGAGAATGAAGGATTCCTTAGGTACTTTGGGAGGGATGAAAGTGGCTAAAAATGGGAATGAAAAGATTATTGGGAATGATTTCGATTTCCAATTTTGACATATCAAACACCAAAATGGAAATCATCCATTCCCATTCCCATTCCCATCCCCAATTTCATTGGATGCCAAACAGACCCTTAAACTTTTGGGCTAGTGCCTAGTTGCAATCCCTAGCTAAATTGCAGGACAATTACAAAAAAAATATCTCCGCTTTAAAATATAATTTGTTTAATTTTTTAACACGTTTTTTATGAAAATAAAATTTTAATAAAATATATTTTTTAATACACTGACCTCAATTGGAAAAGAGTCTCCAAATTTAAATTATTTTTACCTTTTCTTAATATTGTTTTCCTAGGGTTGCTTATTTAGTAGGCAGTGAATCTTTCCTGATTAAAGTTCTTATCCTATACCCTAAATATCGTTATAATGAGTATAAAATTATTTTCAAAATTAATAAAAATATTGCTATTTTATAAAGCTTAAGTTTTTTTTTTAGCTTTAAAAAAGTGTTATAGGTGTGTATGGCAGTATGGGGCTCTTAAAAGTAGTTTAAATTAAAAAATAAACTCATCTTGAAAATATAAAAGGTGTATGGGGTAAAGATATTAAGTAGATTTTCAACCTCGCCTCATATAAAAGGTGTGTATGGCAGTATGGGGCTTCTTCTCGTTGTTGTGTCCGTTTTTTTGCTTAGGGTTTGGGGTTTTCGGGTTTGTTTCATGTAGTTCTTTTGTTGTATTAGGTAGTTGTTTTATGTTGTATTTCTTTTACTATATTGTATGTTTAGACGACTTGCCGTCTGGCGACTTTGTCGGCCTCTCGAGGTCCGGGCCTGTCCGGCCTCAAATTATTTCCTTATAAAAAAAAAAAAAAAAGTTACACAACATGACAAGCAATACGGAGTATTATTGCAACTGAACTGGCCCTTTTTTCTCTTTAGCTAAGGAAGTTAGATACCGCCCTAACATCAGGAAGTCATCTTTTTGTTTATTGTGGTAGTTAATGATGTAACCCTGCATTTAATTGGAGTATATATGATTTTTGATCGAGCTTGGTAGATACAAACAATCCTTCAAATCCCCATATAATTAATTGAACGCCTCATTTTCCATATTTATGTTTTCTTTAACTTAAAAACTATCTTTATGCCGTAAGTGTTGGAAATAATTTGCATATAATCTCATTTGGTCGGCTAAATCAAGAGAAACATAAAATCGTCATGTTAGTGACTTAGTTCTCGATCTGCCTACAGTCTCAAAAACATTATTGATGTTGTTCAACAAATTAGCTACCCAGGTTTTCTACACATAATAACAAAAAAACAATCAATCAGATTGATATGAATTAATTATAGGGCCGTTTACTATATAGGCCATATTTTTGGACTATATTAGAAAATTGTCATCCAACCTCTCCATATTAGCAAATTGTCCGTCATTAATTTTTTTTTGCTGAAACCGAAAACCTTGGCAATCAAGCTTCCTCTGCTTCATCGTAACTGCTTTAATCGTTCATTTTTTGCTTGTTAATCGATCTACCTACTATAATCGATCAATCTGTTACTGAATTGCTTCACTACGCATATCAACTACCTACGCATATCAACCAAGTAAGCATATCGATTGTTTATGTTGTAATTTGGACAATTCCTCAGCAATGTTCTTCGAACTTATGATTATGATGTTGATTAACTATAGATCTGTTCTAATCGTTGATTCAACATTCTTCAAAATTTTTGATTTTGCACTACAGATCTGCTGAAAATAGTTTTTCGATTGCTACTAAAGTATCATTTATGATTTATGATTGCTCCTGAAATTACGATTGATACTATAATTCAATACTTTCTATCAATTGATTATGATTGTTGATGTGATGGCGTAAAGTTTCAAGATAGTTGCTGCTATGAAATTTTTTGTTTCAACAATAACCTGTTTCTGAAACAATCATTTTTTATTGCTTCTGAAAGTGTTTCAGCAGATCCGTGTTTCGATTTTCTATAGATCATTAGCATGCTCACTGATTGCTGAAATGCAATCGAATATTGATGTCCACTGATGTCCATTAACATGTACTTTAATACTGTGAATTGCAGTTATCTGTTTTTTAATTGTTTCAGCATATCTGTTTTTTAATTGCCAGATTCGTGAACAAATAGATTTCCAATTTGTTTTTGCTGAAATGCATTCAAATTAGATTTCAAGTACTTTAATACTGTCAACCTGTATTGAATTGCAGGGACAGAAATTAATGTCATCAAACATTGTAACAATTGTATATGGGGGAAAGTGGAGAATTGCTGACAAGATTATTGTTCGATGGAAACACTACTTCAAAGGCTTTTGTGCTAGAGGATTCAATCACTTTATCAACCTTGAGGGACAAGGTTTGCAGCAGATTCAATGTTGATGAATCTGTTGTTGAATTGGAATCCAGCCATTTACACCCCTTCAAAACGTTAAAAGCACCTCTTAAGGTAAATTCTAACGTTGATTTGAGAGAATTCTTGTTGTTGAGTAAATTGGATGGAGTAAATTTTGCTGTTGAGTTGTGTGTCAACAACACCTTGCCATTAGATATTGTTGTCCATGATTTTCCAATTCACGTAGATGCTTCTGCCATAAACACACTTTCTGCCGAGCTTGCTGAAACTGAGGACAGATATAGCAGAAACAGATTTGGTGATGATCAATATTTTGATGACATGGATATAACAGAAGATATCTCCATTTTTTATGAGATTCAGGATGTGTCGCAAAATGATATGGATGCTGAAAGATTTTCAGATTGCTCTAATGCTGAAAACAGTGAATCAGTTTCAGATAACTCTAATGATGGATATTGGAATGAACGCTGTGCCAATAATGCCATAATGAAAAGAAAAGAAAACACAGTTGATGAAAGGGGTGCTGGAAGCTCTATCACGGACAGTGTTGTCAACCGTGTCACTCGAGACCCAAGGCTTATGTATGTTGGAAAAACCTTCGAATCTAGACAAGCAGTAAAGGATGCTCTGTACATTATGTCTATGACAAACATATTTGTATTTGAGGTTAAAAAATCAACACCAAAAT
Source organism: Persicaria tinctoria (assembly GCA_037127255.1). NCBI lineage: Eukaryota > Viridiplantae > Streptophyta > Magnoliopsida > Caryophyllales > Polygonaceae > Persicaria > Persicaria tinctoria. Next base: position 27,787,629 of record JBANSL010000016.1, on the reverse strand, counting down.
ATTATAGAGCAATATGTATAAACAGCAATTGTGATTGGAAATTGCATACAAAGAGAGTGTCAGCTATTTGTCATGAGGTGATATTGTATAAAGGTATACACACATGCACATGGGATACAAGAACAAGACACTGCAGACAAGCACCATCCAATGTTATTGCCAACCTCATACAATCAAGGTGACTACTATTTCTGCAATTCATTTCAAAATATTTTTTGTTGTTGATCATATTAATTTCAGCATTCAATTTCCAGTATATTATTGGTAGTTTAAGCAATCAGTGTTAGCACATTCATAATTTGATCAATCAGTTTCAGGATACTGATAGTTTTAGCAATAATTTACTCATTGCTGAATTTTTGACAGTGGATACAACCCAAAACAAATTATTAATAATATGAGAACGGACCACAAGATCTCAACTACTTTTGGAAAGCATGGAAGGCAGCGCAAATAGCACAAGTGAGGGAAAAAGGGACACCGGAATCAAATTTCGCTGCATTGCCATCATATTGTCACATGCTTGTGGAGAAAAATCCAGGGACATTAGCTCGCATTACAACAGACAGTGCGGAAAGGTTCAAATACATGTTCCTGTCTTATGGACAATGCATTAGAGCATTCCACATCTTAAAAAGGTATGTATATATGTGTATAATCATTTACAATTTAGCAAAGTTATGAAGATTTCAGCATTTACCTTTTTATTGTAGGTTGTTTTTGTAGATGGCACATTCTTAACAAGTGAATATAAGGGTACATTGCTTGGAGCAGTTACACAAGATGCAAATATGAAATTATACCCGCTGGCAATTGGGATTGTTGACACAGAAAATAATGAATCTTGGGAATGGTTTTTTTTCAGCAATTCATTAAAGTTATACCACCTACAGATGATTTGCTATTTGTTTATGATAGACATTCCAGCATTGCTAAAGCTATCGCCAAGATATAACCTAATGCTACCCATTGCATATGTATGTGGCATTTGAAGCAGAACATACATGCAACTTTCAAGAAAAGGCATTTTGCTGACAAGTTCCAACATGTCGCTGAAACCTACACTGGTAGTGATTTTGCCCACCAATTTGACCATGTAAAAGAAGAATGCCCAAGACTTGCAACCTATTTGATATCTCTAGGGTTGGAGAGGTGGGCAAGAACACATGCAAAGGGTGATCAGTACAACATGATGACATCAAACAACGCTGAAAGCTTGAACTCTGTTTTAAGTGGTAAAACAAATCTCCCCATTGTTGTACTGTTAGAATTTGTTAGAGATAAGTTGACAGAGTGGTCTCAAGAGAGAAGGCAGAGCTCAACACTGAATACACAGAGAGTCACCCCTACAATAATGAAAATGATTCAAGAATTGCAAAAGGATGTCGGGGCATACACTATAAAGCACTTGAATGAGTCTTTCTTTGAAGTTACTGGAGAATGATGTACGCGGACTGTTGTTGATCTTTCAGCAAAAAAAATGCACTTGTAGGGTGCTTGACATTCAAAAAGTCCTATGCGTACATGCTCTGTCAACAATAGAGCATAAAAAGCTTGATGTGTAACATTTTGTTGCAAGTTTCTACACAAATGAAGCTTGAAATTTGGCACATGTTGAAACCATATATCATGTCCTTCTTGATGATGAAATAAACCTTCCTGAATATATTAAACAGATTAAATGTTACCCCCTTGTAAGGAAAAGATGTGGTCGACCTCCTTCGAAAAGGAAAATCTCCAAAGCAGAGTTTGTGAGAAGATCAAAACACAGTAAGGAATGACTTCAAAGGGAGCATGAGAAGAATGCAAAAGCTCACCACCATCTAGATACAGACAAATAATGATGATTTTGATTTTTAGTTCAGTTATCAACTGTTTCAGCAATCAACTATGATTTTAATGTGATGGTTTATATTTTTATATTTTTTTTGGTATCAGTTGTACTTTGTGTCATTGCTATACTATATCATATTATTTTTAGTTTTTGTCGTTACCAATTATCATTTCTTTTTATTGCTATTCTCAAACTTTAATCTAGAAAATCCTCTCTGTTTCAGCATGAAATTTTCGCCGAAAACAACTTGCTGAACACAAAATGCTAAGAAACTTTAATTTAACTTGATTGGAAACGCAATAAGTCCCCCATTTAGAGCTTATCTTTTCGTGTTTCTCTAAAATATGGCACCTTAACATTGTATATTGGTGTCATCTTGAAAAAATGCTGAAAATATAACTTGCTGAAACAAGAATACTTAAAAATTTACATTAAACCATTAACTAAATGTCAATTTCAATGACTTCAAAAATGCCATTGAAATGCCTTCAAATGCCACCATGCACGCATACACAAAAAACATCAGTTGTCCATAAGATTTCCTGGAAATATAGAAATACATCCCAAAAAAGGGCCAAATTGTCTACAATTAACATAATGTCTTAAATTCCTAAATCTGAGAGATGATATTATCTAGAATTTAAAGCTCCATCTCTCTTGAATTAAGTCTGAGACCATAAGTTCTCAGTATCAAAAGATTCTTTCATTGGTAAACTTCTTCACATCCCCCCCAAACACCAGTGCTTCGATTGCTTTTAGTACAAAGACCCCACAAGACGCACTGTAAAAAATGCAACAAAACATATTTATATCAAGCACAATAAAAAAAATGCTTATAAATGACTTTCAAAACATTATAAAAGTAGGTTTCCATACCCCGTTGTATCATGTACTAGATCAGGGACCTTGTTAATGTGGAATGTAGAGGGTTTAAAATTTGGTATCACACCAGCCTTATCCAAATATATTGGCAACCATTCAGACAGTGGACGCAGATATTCAACAAGCTTTTCAACAGACTCAATGTAGTGATTGAAATCATAGGCATTTATAACCATTTCAGCAAAATCTATCTCCAAGGCAACCCAGTGCTTGTTTATTATGTTAAATGGGGTGTAAACCTTTTTTGCAGACTCCCAACTCTTGGGATAATAACTAGGATATAAGCCCAGGAAATAACTAGTAGTGAATTGTTCATCAGGGCTTGATTCTTCATATGATGACAAGCATTCTGGGAGATACTTTTGATGAAAAATAGGATCCATCACAATAATGCCTTCTGCGAGGATCCTCACTGATTCTCTTCCTCATGTGAACCAATCCAGCTTCAAGGTGCTAAAATAGTAAACAGTGTAAGAAATTTGTTTAAAGCATATCATAATAACAGAAACACATACATAGTTACATTACTCCAAAAGGTGCTAAAAAGGAAAACAGTTTCAACATACTTACATCGATATCAAGCCAACCATCCTTCCTAACAATGTTTCTGAAAAATGACTTCTCTTTTCTAACTCCCATTAAAATTATTGAAAAATCCCTACACAAATTATTACAAGAATAAAAATTCAGGCCAGCAAAATAGATATTACTAAAGCACTCAAAAAACACATGACAATTAAGATGTATATACCTTGAGCCTTTAATACAACCATACATGAAGTCATGATCAACCTTACTGAGCAATAACTTTTTTTCAACATGCTTCGGGATCCTTATATTTTCAGCAACATATGGGCTCAAAAGAAAACTACTTGTTTTTAGAAGACGCCTTGAAAGCCTGAAATCTTCAATTTCTTCTATGCATGTAGGATCTTTGGCAATTGTATCCCATTCAGTACGTGTCTCTTTCAACAACTTGTAATCATCCCCTTCCCCATCACTTACATCTATTGTTTTTTTAGAAAGTGGGGTCATTAAAACACCACTATCATCTTTTGTTGCAGCACCTTTTCTTACAACATCACAACCACCACCACCTTCTTCACTTTCCAGAGATACAGGTTCATCACCATCGTTGACTACTTGGCCATGAGCTGATGCGGCTTTAGCATCTTTTGTTTCAGCATCTTTTGATTCAGCAACTTTGAGTCCAGCAACACCCACCCCACAAACCTTTGGCTTAATACCTTTAACCACCACCCCAGAAATGTCCTCATCTAAACATTGCTTCCCACCCTTTAAATCCACATCAGAGTCACGCCCTAAGTCAACAAAAAATAGTCGCCCTGAACATGAATCCAATGATCTCTGCCCTTCAACCAATGTAATAGGTATAACCTCATTTGCAGATGCTGAAACATCTGTACCAATCAATTGACCTAAATTCTTAGTAGGTACCTCTTCCCGAATATCCACCACGCCCCCTGCTGGTATCTCTTTCTCAATTTCAACCAACACATCATTCACAACCTTTGAAAACATTGAGTCACTAGGTAAAACATTGGATGACTGAGTCCTAACATGCATTGACTCTTGCATTGTAAATCTATTTTCTAATGAATGTACCTTCTTCACAAGATCATCAACAACATCCACCAATTTTAAACATATTGACAAGCGTTCCTCGAGCATGTCCACCCTCACATCCAAATCAGAAACTCTTTGAGCCAACTTTTCAAGCTTATCTAACCTCATCTGTATTTCTTTAAACCAGCTAGGATGTTCCCCTTGTTTGCTGAAATCATCAGTTTCAGCCCCCAACACATTCTTTCCCACTCCTTTCATGTGATCATCTTTGACAGATCCCATAACAACTTTCTCAGTGCCTTCCGTGTTTAAGTGCTCATCAGTTTCAGCATTCATCACATCCTCCTTGGTTCCTACATCCACTACATCCTCCCCTCCTTCAACCCCATCCCCCCTAAAATCCTCTGCTACTCTATTATTAGCATCATCATTCCCATCATTAAATAACAAAGAATCCTTTGCGGGTGCAACTTCAATGGACGGCCTCAATCCAATTTTAGCAAGTCCATGAAAAGATGGACATGCAACTTCAATCGACGTTAACAAATCACTAGAATCTTCAGAAACTGACTTACCTCTCTTGCGAAATAAAAATCTAGGTTTCACAATTGGATCTTGAATGGTCGGTGCTTTCCTTACAACTGAAATTTTCTTACCCCTTGTCTTTTTTTTAGAAGAAGCAATTTCCCAAGATGGTTTAGAAATGACATCAACTTGTTGAGCTGAAACTAAACCAACAGACTGACCCTTCCTCACTGTAGTAGGTTTGCTTTTTTCAATTTTCTGTTTCTTCACTGATGACAGATCTTTACTCTCAGACTTTCGCTTCTTGGAACCTGCAACACCTGAACCTTCATTGCCACCCGAACCTTCATTGTCTTCTTGTTGTTCCTCCCCTTGGGTTTTAGTAGAAGGTATATCCAATGATAAATCACCTTCTGTAAGGCAATTGAACCTCAACCCATATGCTTTTTCCCTCATTTTCCGACAATCATACATGATATCACTCTCAAGTTGTGAAAATACAAGTTCAGCTATATGATCAAGAATGGGGTGAGCAACTTCATCTTTAAAAACCATCCATGGGGACCTTGCAAACTCGCCAAAATTTGGGAACATGGGCGCCTAACCAAAAAAAAACACCATAAAATAGCTGAAATTAAAAAAATGAACCTAATAAAAAAGGAGATTGAAATAAGATAAATTTAACACAAAAATAATACCAGGTCACCATCAAACAACTCTTGCGCTTCAATATAAGTATGTCATAACGAACACTCCCAACGAAGAGAATAGGGATCTTTCGCACGCATCTTGAAATTGCAATTAAACTTATCAGAAAGCACAGGAAAAGCCTCCAATATCCAAGCCTATAAATATAACCAAGCAACGATTTATATCATACAAAAAAACACATTGCTGAACAAACATGCTGAAACAAATTGCATGAAATTAATTACCTGAAAAGCATAAATATATCCAAACAATTCATATGATTGTCTCGGATCTGATCGATCACAAAGGAGAACTTTCTTTAAAGAGTTCACCGCCAAAGAATAGGGCAATCTCCCGCATGGATAGAGTTCACATTTCGCTGGATTGCATACAAGACCAGCATGATTTTTGTTCACACTTTTTGAACACCTGAACATTGACATCTTCTCGATAAACAACAACTTTGCCATCTGCAGCTTCCTTGAAGACGATTTTCTACAACTTTTAAATGCCTCCAACAACCCATCATAAGAACACTTTGACTTATTCTTCCCAAGAAAGTAAGACCAATAGAATTTCCCAGATGATTTCACTGAAGTCTCTATAACAGGAAGCCCTGTAATTGCAAGAAACTCAACCAACGAGAATCGAGCAACAAGACCATCAACCTTAAACCACAATTCATACCGCTTATCATTTTTAATCATACGAATCATCATTTGATGAATCAGCTAAAAATTAAGTTTCATCTTATTCTTTTGAACAAAAACCCATCTAAAACAACTTCTCCTCACCGCCTCAAGATCAGTTTCAAATAGATGTTCCTCTATAACATCGCAGACGCCTGTAACACAATAAACATTGGATTTTGCATAAAATCTATCCTTTATAGGAATGCAGTACTTCGGTCTCTGTTACAAAGACACTCATAAGCACGCGTCAACATAAAAACACAACAGATAACAATAAAGTATAAAAAAACATATACTCACATCAAATTCACATTTATATTCTTGAAGATTGCTTGCAGAAGCAATATCATCTAAAAAAAACACAACAACAGTGTCAGCATGAATAAAAAAATCTGCTGAAATAGGTATTATTGATACAAATCAAAGAAACATTATCGTATGCATGCATACATTTGAGAGAAAAAAACAAGAAAAAGTGGAAAAACATGAACCAAAAACCCTAGAACAAAAACAACACACCTCTGCTTGAAGAACCGGTTGAACTGCTACCTTCAACTGAAGAAACCTCCGGTTCCTCATTCTCTGAAGAACTTTTGTTCACTGCAAATCATGCACATTAGATACCAAACATAAGAATAAGGGAAAAAAATGAAAAACAGGGATACCAACATAAACACACAATACAAACCGTCATATGAGGGATCGCTTGCAGTTTTACTGTCCATTTCAGCAACATCCTCTGCCTCGACCTCGTCAGATGATTTGATCTTTGCCATTCAATATAAAATCGAAGAGAAATGTCGGATGAAAGTGCAAAAATGGTATAACACTATAAACACACAAAACACTATAAACCCCCACTTGAAGGATCACATGCAGCTTTACTGTCGATTGCAGCAACATCATTTGCCTCAATCTCATCGAAGCCTTTGTTCTCTGTGATTCAACAAAAATAGAAGAGAAATTTCGAATTCAACTTCAAAAACGGTATAACACTATAAACACACAAAACACACCCCTGTTTGAAGGATCGCTTGCAATTTTATTGTCGATTGCAGCAACTACAACTCTCTCGACGTCGCCAGAGCCTTTTTTCTCTGCCATTCAACCAAAATCGAAGAAAATTGTCGAATTCATCTGCAAAAACCGCTTGAGGATGTGGATAGAAAGAGAGAGTGAATCGTATTAAAGAAGCTAAATGGGAGAAAAAGTGAGAAGAGAGTATTCTGTACAGCAGCATTTATGTATATATATGGAAGGGCAATTTTGTCCATAAAATATTACGTGGAAAAACCCCCAATTTTCCACGCTTGGTGGACATTCCGTTGCTTTGAGAGAAAATTTGCGCCTTTCGACGCAAATTTTCCCTTAATTATATCATGATGTTCAACCCCAATTAATGGATTTGCTAATTGCATCTCATTAACAAGATGGATCTTAATTAGCTAATTAGGCCATCTCAAGAAGGGTATATTGGATATATAAGATAACTATTAAATTTTGGAAATTCGATGATTCACCTTTCTACGTATGACATAGCTTTAGTTTTGGGTTTTCACCCATCATGGATAAATTGGATTATAAAATACATTATCACCACCACTTTTTCCCGTTGACAAGGGATTAGGCAGGGTGATAGTTATGGAAACCCTGACTAGAGATCTCCACAAAGAAGCTATGCTTAATGACTCTCTGGTTGGAATCAAATTAATCCTGCGTCGAAGTGCAATTCCTTTTCTTACTTTTGTCGATGATACTCTCATCATTGCAAAAGTATCAAATAAAAGTCTCGACACTATTCAAAACATGTTAAACAACTTCTCGATTTTTTTAGGTTTAACGGTTAACTATAATAAGAGTTCTTTACAAGTTTCCAGAAATATCATCCCACCAATCGCACGAATTACAGTAGCACTTGAGTAATAGGGAAAATATTTAGGTATCCCTATTATCAATAGCCGAATTAAAAAAAAAAACAGTGTCTTTGATGATGCAATTCATAACTTGATAAATCAGTTGTCAAAATGGAAAGTGTCCTCATTATCCCAAGCAGGCAGATAGGTTCTCGTGCATGCAAATCTTAGCTCAAAAATAAATTATCTAATGCAGGGCGCCTTACTTCCAAAAGGAATCCTACAAAAGATTGATCAAATAAACAAATTTAATTATGCTAGAAGAAACTCCATTCAGAACGATACCCACCTCTAGTAATTAGGTGGGATAAACTCTTCTCTCCTAAGGACTTGGAAGGTTTAGGATTCAAAAAAGCTGAGGATAGGAATATCAGGTTACCAATGAAATTAGTAATATTACTATGGAAGATTTATACAGATTCGGATAATTTATGGGTAAAAATCATAAAAGAAAAATACTTACACAATGAAACAATTATGTAGAGAACAACTTATAATACTTCCTAGCAGTTTGTACGACTGCTTAACATGAGGAACCAATTTCAAAAAGGGCTCCTATGGATTATCAGAAATGGAAAATCTATTAATGTTTGGTCAGATCCTTGGATCAATGAGCTTCGTCTACAATGTTATAAGAAAACCATAATGCCAAACTAAAAGTAGTAGACCTGCTTGATGCTCAAAAATATTGGAATATCAATCTTCTGCAACAACTGTTCTAGTCAAATATAGCAAAAAAATACAGACGATAGAAATATCTGATTTGGATACATCGGAGAAATTAATATGGAAACCAAGTATTGTAAATGGATCTTTTACTACTAAGTCAACCTACAAGCTACTCAACCACACTAAAACTGAGAATAATGACTACAGTTGGATTCGGAAACTCAATATACCCGTCTTAGGATCAAGAACTTCATTTGAAAAGTTGCAATTAATGGTCTCCCCACAAAACATAGACTTAATAGATATTTTAATTTTAATATAATATCATCCCAGTGTTATCTTTGCAACTGTTAGGATGAAGATGCCCGCCATTTATTTATACAATGCCCTATAAGAAAAGTGCTAATAGGACATTGTGAACAAATAATAGAAATGTTATTTATGAACATAACACCAACTCAATCTTTCTTAATTAGAAATTCTTACATCAACGAAAAATGAAAATAAACATTTTAAAGACCTTTGTTGCATATGGCAAACCATATGGGCAATAAGGAACACATTATCTTCAACAAAAAGAAAATTGATTCAATAACAACTATGGTACAACAGATAGTCAACAATATAACAAACTGAAATCTGCCACAAACAATCAAAAGTACACATAAACAAAAGCAATGGAAATTTACCAAATGGGAAAAACCACAAGGCGCTTCTACAAAATAAATGTAAATGGTTCTGTTAAACCCTTTGGGAAAAAACATTGTTTGGAATTGCGTTGGTCATGTTATTGATATGTTTTAGTGTAGGATCCATCCTAGATCTGTGCTCCAAACAGAAGCTTCTAATTTTTCACGAGGGATACAGGTAGCCCTTGATAAAAGTTTACGAAATGTTATTATTGAAGGTGATAGTCAATGTTAGCACTAACAACCCGTGGGAAATCTTCAGAACGATCGAGACGATTCGTCATATGGAGAACAATTTTAGTAGCATTGAGTTCAGATACTGTTATAGGGAATCAAACTCCATTGTTGATTATATTCGGACCTGATATTTGCACGGTCAAAATTTCGCCATCAGCACGGTGCCGGTACCGGACTCCCAACTCGGCAAAAGCTGCTGCCGGTGCCGGACTCCCAGGTCGGCAGAAACTGGAAAAGCTGCAGGGAATCTTGCAGGCACGCCATGTCACCTCACTGACGAGGTGTCACATCATGTCGGGTTCCCCTATATATAAACGATATAATATGATTCTATTCAAACATAATTATATAAAGGTTCCGTTATATATAAACGATCCGCTGTATAAATATTCACTTACCTCGAGATTCTTCACGAGCTCCTCCGAATCACTATAGCTAAAAATGTCGAACGGTAAACCGCCTCCGCCATCTTCTTCCGATAACGTCATTTCCTCCGATGTAAGAATATGGATTTTGAATCGAAAACATTATAGTTTAACTCGGGCATCGCTTCTTTATATAGGCTTTCGAACTTACCTCGGGCATTGGATGCCGATTTGGGAGCTCGACACCTCCATGGATGGCTGCCGATCTGGGAGTCCGGCACCTGCATAGATGGCTGCCGAATTGGGAGCTCGCCACCGGCACTGTGCCGATGGCGATATGCCGCCGTGCAGATAACAAAAAGGATTATATTGTTAGAACTAGGAAAACTTGTAATACGGTGATCCTTCCTTTGAATAGGAAGTTTTGTAACATCATACGTATGAATGATCAAGAATGATATTTGCTTAACAAAGATATTCTACTACATGTCTACCGTAAAAAAATAATGATAGAGCTTTACCCTCACCCCCTCCGACCTATATTTTTGTGGTATTTTTTCATGACGTGGAATATGTCATAACATCCCATCAAGTGTATTGACACTTTTTTCATTCTTTCATTCTAGCTTTGATCAAAACTTCTTCATTTTCTTTTTAACTTGACCATATTTTTCTCAAAGCCATGAGAAAAACCCATATCCAACTGGCTCTATCTGATATCATATTAGATCTAGGGAAATCCTAAGTCAGGTTGTACGTAAAGGAACTCGTGTTGAATTTATTTTGTTTTTAAATTCGAAGGTTGGGTTTCACTTTTAACATAAAAGTTTAAAAAATTATATTAAAACTTCACCCTATTATATTTTTGTGGTATTGTTCCACAATTGACCTGGGATGTGCACAATAAATAATCTAATTTATTCAAGAGATGCATGTTGAAATATCTCTATAAATTTAACTCTTTTTAATATTTAATCGTTTTATATTTATATATTTTAAAACTTATGATTAAGTTTTTAAATAGTAAAATTAATATATAAAGTAAATTTTCATTCCTTTTTAAATAGACAAAGTTTATAACATGTGTTTATTTGATATTTGATAAGATTTTTTCATGGGAAGGGGTGTATTTCTTTTTTGATACAAAATATATGACTTTAGTAGTGTCTTGTTAACCCAACATCTAATTGCGTCATCACAAAGTTCTGCAGCGCGGGATGGGAAAGGGTGTATGTGTGGCAAAAAGAAGGCAACTTTTGTTTTTTAATTTTCGAACCCATTTTAGGGTTTTAGAGTCACTCTAAGAACTATTTTTTACCGTGTTTGGTTAGGGATTGCAGGGATTGGAGAGATTGTAGGAAATACATCAGGTTGCATGGAGTAGTGTTTGACATGGGGTTAAGGGGATTGTCAGTGGGGTATTAAGAGGATTGTCGGACAATCCTATTTTTGAGATTAAGGGGATTGTGATGGGGGATTATTGTCTTTTTCCCTTACTTACTAACAATAGTCCTTATTCTGACAAAAACCACCGAGATTAATTTTATAAAATAATCTTCATCTCGTCAACCCTTATAATCCACAAAAATAATCGTTATCCAAATCCTTTTCATCGATCCCTAAAAAAACAATCTAGATGATAAAATATAGATGTACAACTTTATATTTAACACTTAATTTCTAATATTAGAAAATAATTTTTGAAGGTTTACCCACAGGGGTGGAGCTAGGGGCCCCAAAATAATTTTTTTTACCTATATTTAGTATTTTGAGATAATATTAAAATATAATAACTTTAAATCAAGGACAATGATACATTTACACTAGGGGTAAACTTCATATTTTATACTACTAATAAAATAATGACACATGGCAAAATTAAACAGCAAACATGGTTGCTTTCATTTGCTTTTTTTTTTTTTTAAAAAAAGAAAGAAACCAAATAGGGAGTAAATAAGGTTGGGAAAATATGACTCGCATAAATTTGGAAATTTGTGGGTCGTTTTTGTAATTATTGCAAATTCCACCTATAGGGTTTCGTCTCCACCCACGTCTGTTCATCTTCTTTGTATTGCCCGCCTGCAATTCCCATTTGAGAGTTGAGGATACGGTATCCTCCACTTTCTGAAACCAAATCCTTTGTCCTTAGGATTTGGATTCCATCTTTCTTCCTCCTCTGGTCTCCCTCACTAGCGACACCACCAGCGCCCTCCTCCTTCCTCGATATGTTTGGATTCAGTTGAATTTGAAAACTGGTTGCATTTTTATCTTGATTTGACAATTGTCCTTCTTCATCGTGCTCTTCTTCCTAGATAATCGAACATAAGCCTTATCAATGAGTTGATTTCGAGTTGAACCAGCCGAATTCGAGTCAAATGCAGTCAAATTCATATCAAATCCAGTCGAATTTGATGTTCCCTTTCGTCACCGACTTTCAAATTCATGATCCCTTTGCCCGTCATCGAGTCGAGCACCTCATACCAACACCAAAAGAAGCCCATCAATTTTTTGGATTTGAAGAAACTTGTGAGAAAGACGAAGGGTCCGTGACTTTCTTGGTTTCACCTTTTAATTATCTCCCTACTCTATATTAATGGAGAAAAAAATTGACACGTGGCTGTTTTTTATTAGAGGTGTAAGATTTAATTTAATTTTTTTTTTTTGATTAGGTAAAGATTTGGATAGAGGGCTATCCAAGCGCATCCAGACGGATGAGATCTAGAAGATCTTTATTGGATGGTATATGTTCCCCATGAACAGAGTGACAAAGGTGTGCAACCTTATCAGCCACTCTGTTGCCAGCACGGGGTACGTGAGAAAAGGAAACTTTTCTCATATTTCGAATGATCTTCTGTATATCAGATAGGATCATTTCCACCTCCCAAGGACAACGTGTTGTACCTTGAAGATAGTCGATGATGATTTTCGAGTCACCCTCAATGATTAAATTGTTTATGTTCATTTTCTTGGCTTCTAGCACCCCCAACCTCAGGGCTGCTGACTCAGCCATTAGGGGTGATGAACGGCCAAGACGCAAACTAGAAATTTGAGAGGGTTCTCCATTCCAGTTGTGGATTATGATACCAGCGGTACTTGCCCCGCAACGAAGCGAAGAGCCATCGAAATTCAGTTTGTGGATTCCATACGGTGGTTTTCTCCATTTCTTGTGTTGGGTCTTCTCTGTTCTTTGATTGGTCTTGTTTTTCTTTGAGGGTTCCAGGGGTCGGGTGTGTTGATCGGATTCTTCGAGTAGACACGCCCGAGTCCAGTTTTCAGATTATTTTTTTGAAAACATTTCAATGGTGTTGGTTGTCGGTGGCTGCTGGTTCCTAAAAACACATCCATTCCGGAAGTACCATATCCCCCACCATCTTGTTATGATGTTTTGCATTTTTGCCTTTGATAAGGTATGCAACCAGTTTAGCAGCTCCCCTATTTCCCTGGATCTACCAATGGTTTGCTTGAGTGTTTGTTGTTCATTTGGGGTTAGGTGGTTTGTAATCAAGTCTGAATAGCATTCTGTGAGAAGGTGGATATCGTCCTCCACCCGGTCCGGGCATCGAACACAATCCGTAGGTACCGCTACACCACGTGAACCAAGTTTGGCTTTGGTTGATAGACTTGAATGAGCAATTTTCCATACGAAGTTTTTTATTTTAGGTTGGAGATCAAGTTGCCATATCCATTTATAGTCTCGCTGTTCATTATCGTTGATGATGACTTTGTATGCGGAGGAGGTCGTAAACCACCCATGCTTGTCTGGCCACCAATATAGCCTGTCCTCAAACGATGACACAGGTAGTGGAATCGAAATTATCTCATCAACTAGTTGTCTGGGTAGGACCCTTTTGAGTTTTTCAACCCACCAATGGCCGTTTATGATATATTCGCTGACTGGTTCTTCCTTATCAAACTGATTTGGGCAGTCTGACCGATCACATAAGGCAATCGCAGACACCCAGTGATCGGTCCAGAATTTAACTGATTTACCATTTCCAATGGTCCAAATTATGCCTTCTTTGAATTTCTGGATCAAGTTTGTTAGTTTGGCCCATTGCCAGGACAAGTTGCCGGATTTCTTATAGTTTAAAATGTGTATGTTCTTGAGATATTTGTGGGTGATTACCTGGACCCAAGTGTTGTTGGGTTCAGCAAGAATTTTCCACAAGAGTTTTAATTGCAAGGCTTCGTTCATTTCTTTTGCTTTTCTTATTCCTAACCCACCCGATTTCTTTGATTTACAGATCTTGTCCCATCCGATAAGTGGTCTGTGTTGGGCATCCTTGTTCCAAAAGAAGCATCTATTTATCGAATCCAACTCCTTATGCATTGTGGCTGGAAGCATAAAGTTCTGCATTATATATAATGGTTTTGCTGTCAGGTTTGATCCAATAAGAGTTGCCCGACCTTGTTGAGATAATGAATCCGCCCTCCATTTACTAAGTTGGTTTTTGGTTTTCGTGATTACTTCCTTGAACGTGTCTTTGTTGACCCGCCCATTAATAATGGGGCAGCCAAGATATTTTTCTATAGCATTGGAATGGGTGATTCCGAGTGCACTTCCGAGCTCAGAAATTCTGCTTCGGGTAATCCCGCCAGTGGCTTGGAAGGCTGATTTGTGATAGTTAACCTTCTGCCCAGATATTTGACAGTAGTCATCTAAAATTTCCTTAACAGTGTGGCATGATGTGTTGGTTCCTTTAAGAAAGATTAATATATCGTCTGCAAAGGCTAGGAAGGGAATACGAGGTCCCGACGTCCCAAAATTGAACCCGACAGCCTTGTCAGGGGACGCAGCCTCCCAGACAAGGCGTCGAGCTAATGCTTCGGCCCCGAGTATAAATATAAATGGTGAGATTGGGTCGCCTTGTCGTAGGCCTCTTGTAGGCGTAAACAGTTATGTAGGTCCATTATTCACAAGCACAGAGAATGAAACAGAGGTAATGCATTCTTTAATCCAGTTTACAAACCTTGGGTGGAACCCAAATTTATTCATGATAGCTTCCGTAAAGTCCCAGTCAACACGGTCATAGGCCTTTTCCATATCTAATTTTAGAGCCAGCCATCCAGTCTTACCTTTTCTGGTTTTAAAGGAGTGAAAATTTTCATGGGCGATTAGTACATTATCCTGAATGGCTTTGTCCGAGACAAAGGCACCCTGGAGAGGGTTTATTAATTTCCCTAGAACCTTCTTCAAGCGTTCTGTTAAAATTTTTGAAATTATTTTATATATTGTTGAGCATAGACTAATGGGTCTGAAGTGACTCGTGGTAGTGGGGTTGTCTGTTTTTGGCAGAAGCGTAATGAACGTGTGATTTATTTGTTTGAGCATCTTTCCAGATAAGAAGAAACTCTTGACTGCCTTTATAACCGAGGGCCCAACCACATTCCAAGATTCTTTGTAGAATTCAGCCGACATGCCGTCAGGCCCCGGGGCCTTGTTCCATCCTAGGTTGAAATCTGCCGTCTTTATTTCCCCGTTTGAGGGTATCGCTGTTAGCATTATGCTCTCCTCATCTGTGATATCATTGGAGATCAGATCGAGGAATTCGTTTAATTTAGCCCTATTAATTGGCTGTTTTGTAAATCTTTTCTGGAAATCCTTTTTAATTTCATTGTTTATGTTGTCTTCTCCTGTTATCTGAGTGCCTTCCGATGTGGTTATGCTTCTAATGTACTTTCTGTTTCTTCTGCCAGAGGCAATTCTATGGAAATATCCGGTATTTGAGTCTGAGAGTTTAATATGTTTAGATTTTGCTCTCTGGTTCCAATATATTTTCTGGAATGTGAGTAGTTTTCTTTCTTCTTTATCAGGTTTGCTTCCTTTGTGTGCAAATTATTGTTTGTGTTATTTGCCATACCTTGTTGGATTTGGAGGAGCCGTGTTTCAACTTTTTGCAGTTGTCTAAAGATGTTTCCAAATGTGTTTTTGTTCCAGCTTTTTGCTTTGTCTTTTAACAATTTAGTTTTTCGGACCAATTGGTACATAGCGGAACCGTGGCATTTTAATCGCCATGCTTGTTTGACTATGTTTTTGAAGTCGTTCCGGCGTAGCCATACATTTTTGAATTTGAAGGCTGGGGGTTTGAAGCTTTGACTAGTAGTTAATTCAACGGTAATAGAGCAGTGATCAGAGGATGTGAATGCACCGTTTTTTGTGTGAATGGCGGGGTACTGATGTATTATGGCATGTTGAACTAGGACTCTGTCGATCTTTTCTTTTATGTTTCCTTATTCTTCTTGTTTTTTCCTCCATGTAAATGGATTTCCCCATGACGGAATGTCTTCGAGAGAACATTGATTCTTAATTTCGGCGAGTCTGATAAATCTGCGTGGGTGAGTCACCGCACCGCCTTCTTTGTCAGCAAAACATCCAATTTCATTAAAATCACCCATGACTATACATGGGATAGTGGCCCGGTTTATCTGCTCTATTATCGGGGACCAGAATCCTGTTTTGTGTTGTTCTTGGGGTGGAGCATATATGAACCATATTAGGCATGTGAAGTTGTCGATGATGTTTGCATATTTGATAGCAATAGCCCTTGGCATTTGCATCATGACCTCGATGGTTTCATTAATCATGGTGTTTTCCTTCCATAGTATACCCAGGCTACCAGACCTACCCGATGCTGGCGACCAGATAGCTTTATCGAACCCCGCCCCCCTCCATAACGAAGGTTCAGGGATGTGTTCCGTTTTGGTTTCAGCAAGCGCCAGTAGTTGTATGTGTTCTGATTTACACCAAGTGCTGATATCGATCCAGAATGTAGGACGACCAATTCCACGACAATTCCATAAACTAATCTTCATTATTAACTATTCTAAGAGCGAGCGAGATATGTACTCGCAATTCGCCACAGGCTTGACTCAAGCGGAGTGATTTGTGATACCCTGTATAAATTGATTTTTTTACAATGTTTTTATATACTTGTTTAACTTTTCGATTTCTTGATTTTCGATGTGTCGAATACATTGTCCTGATTTGTGGTTTTTTATCCCGATAAAGGATATAATTTGTATTGTTACCCCAAGGAAGCCACTAGTAACGAGGGGGCAGCTCGGCCATAGCGTAACCAAACATGGTCGGGATAGCCCGAGGTTGGTTTGGATCAGGACTGCTGTGCTCCGTTGCCATACCTAAGTTAGGAAATTCCCAGTATCTTAATTTCCCCGCATCGGAGGGATTAAGGAGAGATTCGTTCTTGCTTGTAAGATGAGAGGTCGTATCCGTTACATAGGATTTAGGTGAAAGGGCGGAGAAGCAGCAATGACACTCAACACCCCAATCAAACAAGTAGACGAAATAATATAAATATGCTTCTATTAACATTTCATAGGTTCCAGCCTTATATAGCAACATTTTCCACCTTCTAAACATTTTCTTAAGCTTAGTTCTTAGCCTACTAGCAATATCATACAGACCACTAGCAATATCATACAAACCATGATTTTCAATCCGAGCAGTTACAAGCGGATTACAGTCCATCAAACTACCCAACTTGTTCATAATGCAAAAGAGAATTAAAGGTTTAATTTTACTGCCTAGGTTTATAAGTGCTTCAGAATGGAGGGTTAGATTCTTGTTGTACCTTCGAGCCTTGTTCCACCAGCTACCAGTGTTGTCACTCTTCATTGCGAGGCTTTTTCCCACCTCCTTCCTTCAGATAGGAAGAGGCCGTGTCAGAGTCTCCCATACCATTTCTCCTTTTTCCGGATTCAGACGTTGTAGTTGTTTCCATCCCCATCTGCTCCAGCTGTTTGGCAACGGAACCAGAGTGAGTCGAGGGAGTAGCAGCGATCTTGAAGGGCTCAGGACCCATTGCCGGGTCATACAGATTGGACAGTGCGAACTCCACCCCCGGGGGGATCCCCTTTAATGCTTCTTCAAAGGTTTCATGACAGTAGAAATCCATGGGTTCAGCCAAGTCGTCTTCAAACAGTACATCCTCGTAGTCGAAGGTGTCATCCTTATCCGGCTTTAGGAGAAATGGCAAGGGAGGCAACTCGGCCTGCAGTTCCTTAGTATCATCACAAGGAAGGGTCTCCTGAGCATCTCCGGTCGTCGGCATGGGCTCATCGTCAATTGGTTTCGGTTCGATCATCGCCTCCCCACCCACATGAGAGGAGAAGCTCGAGGTCTTTCCAGACAGTTTGGACGAGGAGGATTCAGATTTATAGATGACATTGATCCCAATGTTCTTCAGCAGCTCAGATTTAGGATTGCCCACCTTGGAGGATGGACCATCCGCTTTTCCTTTGGAGGCAACCTTGATCTACTCATGGTCATCATCATCGCTTGCCAGAATCTCCTGTCTCTTCTCCTTCAGTTTGGCTTGGGGAGGGTGATGTTGATCGGGTTGTGCGCCAATTGACGATGGGGGCAGTCCGAGAAGAAATGCTCAGGGGAGCCACAACTCCCGCATCCCTCAGGGAATTCTTCGAACCAAACTGGGTACTCTCGGAGCTTGTCGTTTTCATCCAGGACAAAAACTTTCTTGTTCGGAATCAGAGTGATATCAACATTGATGCAGATGCGTGGGTAACGAACTCTCACGCCCTTAGTGGTGAAAGCATCAAGTTTCAGAATAGTTCCGAGCCCATTTTCCTCAATGATCGTAGCTAAAACTTCCTGGCTTATATACTCCGACGGGAGTCCCGGAATCCTAATCCACATATCCAGGGTGGATATGGATTCGGATGCAGGATCAAAGCCTTGTTTTCAGGGTTTGAGCAACAGAAGTTGCCCCAAGATATGAAACGGTCGCCCATTCCATACCCTGTCCCTATCCTCAGGAAGTGTAAATTTCATTTCAAACCAGTTATGGGATAGGGGGGTTACCTGGAAACCACCTTCCACGAATTTCCAGTCGAACCTTATCTTCTTCCGGATTTCTTTGATTTCCACAGGTTCGCCGATGATCGTGGCATACAGGGTTGTCTTTTGCAGCTTTAGAATGTTGTCTTTAACTCCTGATAAGCAAGACCGGAGTCTAGCCACATCAAGAGCCGGTTTCTTCTTCCCTTTGGGAGGGTCTTTGATCGGGTTTTCACCCTGTTCCTTTGGGTCTGGTGGCCCATCGGAAGGATCAGTAGGCTCAGTAATCACAATTCCATGGCTATGCTTCCTCCTTGGTGCAGATTTTGATTCCTCCAGTTTGTGTTTTCCTTTGTCCAGCTTCCGAATAGCCATGCTCACAGAGAAAGGAAAGGTGTTATTAGCAATTTCAATTAGAACATTGGAAAGAGAAGGGGGATTGAGAGAGCGATAGTGTGAAATTGAGTGGTAAAATCTAGCTTCCTCGACCTCATATTTATAGGCAGAGCGAAGCACCTCAAGCGTAGGGCCAAAGGAATAGAGCGCCCCTGAGACCCGCACCTTCAATACCTTGCACATAAGCTTCATCCACAAGGCGATTTTCTCCCCTGCCAAGCCGTCAATCAACTTGAATGCCCCTATTAGCCTTGATTCGATCGGTATTAAAGGTGGTAAGAGCCAAGAACACTCCCACCACCACCAGAATTTGTACTTCGTACACCAAAGACGTCTGCAATCGACGCCATCATTGGCTGAATTGAATGCGCCATTGTTGCACAGTGAGAGAGCGCTCTTCCAAAGGAAGTAGTTTTGATTAATTTTGCTAGGATTAGGGCTGATTTGTGTGGTGAGGGCATTTAATTTCTGAGATATAGGTTGAATTTGTGCCCGATTGACAGCGCTCCAGGCAATCGATTGCAATTTGGGTTGAATTTCAGAGATTTGGGGCTTAGGGTTTGTGCGGATGAACAGGGACGGGAAGGGGGAGAAGGCTCTCTTCTCTCTCATGGTTTTTCTGTAAGATTTAATCTTTACACCCGGTGTAAACATACACTTTTCCTTAAATCAAATGTAGACCCTAAAAGTTAATTAGCTTAGTTGGTACTTGGTTCTTTTTATACTTGAATATAACAAGACCAGACCTATCGTATGCAGTGCAACACTTGAACCAATTTATTAGTGAGCCAAGAGAGCCACACATACAAGCAGCAATGCATGTGGTGAGGTAGGGAACCATCAACATGGGTCTGTTTTATTCATCCGAGTTTTCACTCATACTTGATAGCTTCACGCCTTCAATGACGCAGATTGGGCAGAAAACAATCTTTAAATCCTCATCAAATTCTGAGTACATGAGCATGTCAGCAACAGATAGTGAGGTCTATTGGTTGCATGGAATTCTGGTTAATTTGGAAGTGTGTGTCATTGCTAATTACCTTACAATGTGATAACAAGGTTGCACATCATATATCAGCTAATCTGATATTCCACAAAAGAACAAAGCACATCAATATAGATTGTAATTACATTAGGGAAATGATCACATATGGTTTTTTGATGAAAACATATGCTAAGTCACAGTTGCAGTTAGAAGATTTATTGACGAAACCATTAGGGGATATAAGTTTTGGTCAACAAGTTGGGACTTATAGATCCTACAGAAGTCCAACTTGAGGAGAGGACGTAACTAATAAGAGATTAATTGAATAGAGAGCCAAGTTGGAATAGAAACAAAGTTGGTTCGTGTTTCTGTTGAGTCATGATCGACTTTATCAGCTAATATAAATATCGTAATGTGTCTCAATGTAAACTGATTTTTCAAGACAAACAAAATAAAGATTTTAGAATCTCAAATTTTCTCTGTCACGGAGAGAGCTGAAGTTGTTCATGGTGATTTCATATTTTCAATTCAATTTCCAATCATGAGACTTTAAACCCTCTCATCTCATTGAATCGTTGTTTATACACAATTATAAAAAAAAAAATAGAGTTGTTTTAGTGAAAAACGAATTGATTGGGGTTTAGGGTATTTTTGCATATTCACTTATTTAGAGCTTGTTCTTTCATGAAAACTTGAAGTGATCGAGCATGTTGTTGAGTTCATTATGAGTTAATGAATTTGGAGAAAAGGAAATTGGGCTGGAAAGCCCAATTTCCTAACCATATTAAGCAAATGTTCATCGCTCAGTTCGAATTAAGTAAATGTCCATCGGACAATTTTAACCTAGCCCTCCGGCCTCCTTGCCCTATTCCTCACGCACAAGCCAAACCCTCTCTCAATTTGCGTCTTTCTCCATGGCCACTCCGCACAAACCATTTTTTCTCCTCCTTCCACCTCCCTTTTTTTTTTGGTGAGGCAAACCGGGAGAAACTCCCTAAAATAAAACCAACAGATCAAGAATTACAAAGTCTCGTTGTCGAAGTCCCTAATTCATCACCCAACAGCAGGTGCTTGGTACAATCAGGGGGCTGAAACAGCTCAAAATAACCGAAGTTCAAAGCAAAATCGAAGGATACAAGGCTATCAGCGATTCGATTAGCCTCTCGGTACACATGACGTAATTGGACGAGCTGAATAATGGGTGGGTCGATTCCATTAACCAACAGATCAAGAATTACAAAGTCTCGCTGTCGAAGCCATGGTAATCATCTACCAGGCTGAATAATGGGTGGGTCGGTTTGATTTTCTTGGACAATAGGTTCACCACCACCGCTGAATCCGTTTCCACAACCACCTTCTTGAATCCAAGACTCCATGCCATCTCCAGACCTTTCAACACGGCCCAGCAATCCGACATTGGAACCGAGCATGAGCCTAAGTTTTGGGTGAAACCTTTCACCCATCCTGCATTCGAGTCCCTAATGACGTCTCCAGCCGCCGCACTTCCGTCTAGATGACGACCCCCATCGGTATTAACTTTCACCCAATCCCGTAGGGGCTTTTCCCAACCAATTTCACGCACCACCTTCTTCCCTAGCTCCTTTTTGTTCCTCCTCTTGGTCATCGTCGTTTTATAGACTCGGACCTCTTCAGTGCAAGAACCCGTAGTAATTGGCTTCGCGACATCCTTCCTGAACACAACATCATTCCGTCTTTTCCACAACTTCCAGTTTGTGACAGCGAACAACGCACTCCAGTTTTCTTCATCATCGGAGCACCTGGAGCCCAGGATATTGGCTCTTATCCACGCAGCGAACGGAAAATTCCAGCTCTGCTCCCGTCTCTCGGCATCCGTAATCTGCACCCATAACGCCTTAGTAGTACCGCAGTCCCTAAACAAATGTTCTAGTGTTTCATCACAAGAATTACAAATAGGGCAATTAGGAGACGTACCGAATCCTCTTCGAACCCGTTCCGTGTTGGTAAGGACTCCTCCTTTACTCATAAGCCAGATAAAGGCTCGGACTCTCTCGTTAATCTCCAGCTTCCAGATTTTCTTGAAGAACAAACTATCATTATCCTTCCAATCGTGCCAATTCCAAAGCACCGTGTACCCCGATTGCACCGAGTAATCACCATCCATGGTAAATTTATCCTTCCACCTCCCTAACCCTATCTTCTGTGCTTCAATTTCCTCGACTGTGATCCAAAAGGAACTGACAAAGGAGAACTGAAATCGTCGGTGCCGCCCTGAGATGCAAATCCATCTCCCATCTGACCAGCCTCTCCTCTCTCCCACAAATGTCATTGTCGAGAACTGAAATTTTAGCCTATTTAACCCGTCCGAAATTTAATTTCTGGTTTCGTGTCTGAATCCGTGTAATGTGACGAGAAGGTTGTTAGAAGAAGAAAAAAAAATCAAGATCAACGGTCAATGATAACGTGTTAGCTTCTTTTCTTTAAAATAACTATGAAATTAAAACGAAAACTAAGCATTTTTAGTCGTTCGTAATAAATTAAGGTTAAGTCAAGTAAAGATAATGGCGGGGAGAATTACCGTCAAATGAACTTCACTTACCATGTACGTAACGGTAATGTAGTTGTTGTCCCCAATATCACCCCGCACAAAGCAACCAACGCCCTGCGGTTGAAGTAAAATGTTCTTTCAACTGTTTAAGAAAAAGCCAAATTTTATTTCTATATAAGATTTTTTTAACCAATTATATTTTTTTTTCTATTTATCTTTTTAAATAAATTGTTTTTTTTCTTTTATTTTTAACTCATTTACCAATCAATGAGTTTAATTCAAAATATTAAATTAAATCTTAGGTAAATCATTAGAATTTTTTTTCAAAATATTCACAAAAAACTAAATAATTACGAAAATATTCACTGTTTTAAACATTTTACAAAAATATTCATTTTTTGCAGAGTCGTCAGAAAAGCGCGGTTTAAAACCGCGTGTTATGTGTAAAATATGAAATTCGATTTGCGCCAGGAAGGGGGTTTGAAAGTTGACAAAGAAACGCGGTTTCAGACCGCGTTTCTTGGTCAACTTTCCACCTGGCAACACAGACGACCAGGAGAGCTGATGTGGCACACAGAAACCGCGTTTCTGTGTGATTTCAGAGGCGAACCAGAGATTCGCCTGGTTGATTTGATGACACCAATAAAACGCGGCCTGGGGCCGCGTTTTATGACCAATGTTATTCTGAAACCGATCCCCCCTAGCATTAGGGGGGAATCTCTGTAACCCTAAGTAAAAACGCGGTTTGATCTCGCGTTTTTAGCTTTATCAAATAACAGAAGCTTCGTTGTTTCTTGTCATCTTCTTCATTTACTGATTTCCATCTCAAAACGTTCTCAAAACGCTCTCCAATATCCACGTTATCTCACATTTAATTAAGGTAAGTTATTGTTTTTATTATAATTTGTCGCAGTTATTTCAATGATATATATATTTGCTATCGTCATTGAGAAATTTGAGGATTGATTATATAATTTTTTTTTAATTGTGGATAGCATATACAAGTTTGGATGGATTATGTAGTTTTTTAACATGAATGAGTTTGGATGACGTAATGCCATTGGTATATACAAGTTTGGATTACTTATACAAGTTTGGATTACGTAATTTCATTGAAATATGAATGAGTTTATGAAATTTGGTAGTTACTATCGAAAGTAATTGGAAATTTTATCTTATGTTGATAAGATTAGTGAGAGCATATAACATTTGTAATAAATTAACTTTTGTCATTGATAACGCGAGATGGATGGAGTTAACAATTTTATCATTAAACTAACTTTTGTCATTGATAACGTAGGATGGATGGATGGAGCATATAACATTTGTAATAAATTTGATCTTATGTTGATAAGATTAGTGAGAGCATATAACTTTTGTCATTAATCTATATTAAAAAAATTATATTCATCCTCTATCTATCTATCTATCTATCTATATAGAATATTATCTTAATTCAAAAGCCTTTTTAATAAGCGTCAACACTAAATTAATTATAGGTTTTTCAATCAATCACATTTTTTTTTCTCTGTCTCTTTAAACCATCCATATTTTTTTTACGTATAACCATTTACTAACCAATCGATATATTATCTTAATTCAAAAGTCACCATAATTTTATGTTTGTGGTATATTCTTTATTATATAACTCCACCCTTCTTATTTTTTGCTAATTTTATTAATATTTTATTTAATTTTATAAAATTAAAATTTTATATTATTGATATTTTATTTACAAAAAGTGTGTAATGACGCGAGAATTATACTATTTTACATTTAATTACCCTACAACAACTGCCATAATTAAGTATAAACAAAGCGTAAACGGCATTGCTTACTAAATTGACATAATCCAACCCATAAAGTAATCCAATTTTTAATATTATTGGAGGTTCAACTCAACTTTCTAATGCATAAACTTTATTCGACTATATTGATTTCACCCCCTTTATATCCGGACATGTTATTCGGACGGTTACATATCGCCAATTGCACAGTATTGTATTCGAGCTCCGGTGTCGGCAACCAGATATTACCGATACCGGACTCCCAAGTCGACAGGAAGTGGCACCCAATTCCACCGACACTTAACTCCTAAGCAGGGACGGAGACATAAAGTTTTGAGCGGGGGGTCACCATAGTAGTCGACAATAAAATCGAGAAAAAAATCGTAAAACACAACGTCTTTGATAGTACAAACTAGTGTCAACCTATGATTTCAAAAATACTACAAATATATAAAACGAAAATAAGGATAAAAAATGAAAAATAAAGATATAAAACGCAATAAATAAACATTGCATTATTAACATGTAATAATGTATAACTAGATATAAAAAATGTAAACTTGCATAACTTCTTACCATATTTTCAAAATACGTTATATAGCCTATGGTTTCGAAGCTCTCGAGATGAATTATAATATGTGAATGTCAATTTAAGTAAAATATTAAAGTATTATAGTATATTGAAATAAAACTAAAGTGATTAATATTGCTGTAATTTTCAAACATTAATAACTTTTTACTCAGATGTCGGATTAGGGCGTATTATATATCAAAACGAAGTTATCGACGAGAAGAATACACCTAGGTAATTTGTCGGATGAGGGTGGTGACGCGATCATGTAATTTCATCTATACTTATCACCTTAGGGTGACGACAAAATGTCCTGATTTACCTGCAAGCCTTAGTCAAGAAGGGTGGCGATCAGATTATATACTTATTGGTCTAAGCGATCGGGGTAATGCTTTCGGCTCGCGAGGAGATAATTTACTCCTCAATCGTTGTCTTTAGAGAAAGTTAGGTGATGTTCTTATTCCAAGAACATTCTTCTCCGATCAAAGACCTTAAGAACTCAACTTCGAGGGCTTTAGGTCGGGGAGATATTCAGAGCTCTTCTTCTTCTCTCTCGAATCGGATCCCTCTCTTGGAGGTCGGATGGGGGTATTTATTGGGAGGCCAAGCGAGCAGCTCGCTGGTGACCTCGTGGTTTAACATGGGACATGTGTAATACACGCTCTCACGCTAGAGAACTAGGCATTACACGTAGCATTGTTAAAGGAGAGGTGCTCGACCAACGAGCTGCTCGTCTTTGCCCTAAAAGGCCACGAGGTTCCGGTGGGTCCTGATTATGAGATGTGCGCTTGCATGTGTTAAGATTATGATCGCGATGTATCCTATATTGATGATACTTAGAGTATTGAGTTTGGTCGGGGTTTAATGAAGTGTCTTGCTCGCGATGTGTATCGTATGGAGCAGGATGTCTAGTTTGCGTTGGGTGGTCCACTTATGACGTCATATCCTTGTTAATTAATAGGCCTATTTTCCATGACATCGTCATATCTCCTCGTAACCTGATCGTGAGTGATATGTCACCCGCGATTAGGTTTCGACAAAAAGTGATGCTTCCCGCCAAAAGTTTATTCTCCGATGGGCTTGAATTGGGCTCGGTGTGTTTCTTGGCCAATTGGAGGGTGGCCCCACGGAGACCTATAAGTGAGGGTTTCACTTCTAGTTGCTTCATTTTACACACCCAGAGACATGAGAAAGATAGAGAGAGAAAGAGAAAGAACTCGAAGGGTTTCCATCTTCGACAATGCGATTCCAGAGTTAGGTGACAGTCCGTTTCCCCGTTTTCACCAGCTGTTTGGTTCTTCCCTTCTACATCCTTCAAGTAAGCACTTCTTGATCATCTTAATATCTGGTTCTTTAGATCCCCATTCGTATGTTAGATTTTTAGGGCAGAGAGAGGAATTCCTCTGCGGTGAGAGGCATGACGGTTACGGGGTTGAAGACAGGGCGCTCCCTGGTGTCTCGTCCCTTTTCTTTGGGCGGTGATCGGTTTACCTGGGGTTTTTAAGGTTATCTGGTGGTGGTTTAGCGGTGTAGGGGGGGTGATGCCCCCTTTTTTGGGGATTTTCCGACGACTATAGGTGGACGAAACCTTTCGTCCCCTCTCCTTTTTCATTTTTCGGAAGTGGTTTCTCGAGAACCGAGAAACTTTATGGAGGAGACGAAAAGGCGTCTCTTAGCCGTCATCCATCGGGGGGGGATGTCTTTTCAATGCCCTCTCGAGGGGCGTTGGTCTAACAGTACCTCTCTGTGAGTTTACGCCATAGTTGCTTGGTGGAACTCACAAACATTAATCCCTTGGCTATGTTCTTAGCCATGGAATTTATGATCCAATATCGGACCATGTAATCAGAACGTATCCATTTCTGTAGTTCTTCAGACCCAATAGCAGGCCTTAAGCAAGTGTCATCAATAAACCCGAGCTTACACTTAATTAGCTCCCAGGGCCATAGTTACACACTACTCCATGTCATGAAGTTTTTTCCATCAAATAGAACCCCAACAAGTTGGGCTCTTGGATGATCCGAGTTTGATTAAAAAAAATATCATTAGGATTACCTTGAGTAGTCATGTCTCCTTCACTGAAGCTGGTCTCAGTGTTGTTCCTTGGAGGACAATATCAACTTCTGTAATCAGCTAGAAGCAAGAACAGATCGAGCTAACCATCAAGCTCTGATACCATAATAAAAGTTGCAATCAAATTGCCAGATTAGCACAGAATGTGCTCAAGATCGTTTTGTGTTTAATTTGATCAATAAATCAAAGCTTTTACTGTTCCATTGAAGAACACAGCAAAAGGAGAAAATGGAGGTGTGGTCGCCTCTCTTTCATTCAAGGAACAGATCTCCCAAACCCTACAAATCAGGAAAGTGCAGCAGAGACCTTAAATACCCCAAGGCAAGGTCACTCACGTGACATAAGGGTTCCTTCCTACAACTGTCTAGTACATCTAACAACATTAACCAAAATGTTTAAAGGAGAGAAAAATGCATAAGGAAAATACAAGTATAACTAGGCCACAAAATAATATGAAAGATAGATCATATTCTTCATATCCTCCTCTCAACAGGGAATTAAGAGATGCAGCAAAGATATATGACCACCAAATTACGAATGCAATTGAATGGCAGCAAATGCCAAATCCGTTAATTAAGCAATCCTCCCCTCATACAAAATTGACTATACCAATCCTTTATTTAAAACCATCTCCAACAGTTTTCTTAAAATTTCTCCAAAATAGAAAAACAAAATATATATTCTTCAAATTATCTTTCTTAACTCCAACAGTTTTTCCATTTCGAAAATTTGGAGTATCATTTATTTTGAAGAATGCTGCATATTTAGGGAATCCTCTCTATTTCTTCTATTGCTTTTCCATTTTGGAGAATGTGATGGGGAATCTGTTGCGCCAAAAAATACCTTACAATTCTCCAAAATCTCCAAAATGGAGAAACGGTTGAAGATGCTCTAAATATCTAGTGTCTATGTTCATTTTTAATCATTTGATTACCTCGGACAATTTTTTACAAAATGAAAAAGTAAAAATCGATTTAAAAAAATATATATTTTAGGGCTTAATTTAGCTCTTTTTCCTTCCTTTTTTTTTTCTTTCTAAATGACCGATTTACTATATATATTTAGGGCATATTAAAAAATTGGCTAAATAATTGAATTTAGTAAAATCTTTTATAAATTGACGCAGTAATTTAATTTGTGAAGCAATATATGCATTATTATTGTTAATTAAAAGGGGGATAATATTCTTGTGGTCCTATTTAGGTGGCCGGGCATTAAAATTTTTTTTTATTATTTTTTTTAAAAGCGTATAACTTTGGTGTAAAACGCCAAACAATTAAAAGGCCACGATTGAGGAATGTGTATGTATATAGAACGTACGTTTTGGAAGAGGCCGGAGACGAAGTAAATTGGCGTTCACTCAATGCAGATCCTCTTCAAATTAAATGAACCTTATCCTGAAAGCTACCTACCTGCATATCTAAATTCATAATTAAATTAATCATTTTTACAGTGTTTCTACAAATAAAATGAAAGATTGTGAGAACTTTAATTTGTCCTACCAATAATTAATATATTAACATCAACAAACACACACACACATATATATATACTTATAAATGAAAACGGATATGCATCGCTTTCGACGAAAATGCAGATACTCATGAATATTGCCTGCCTTGAACGTACGTAGTAATTCCCTTTAACAATTAACATGGGCGCACATTCATATATAGCATTCCACTGTCCTCCGACGCACCCCGGTTTAATATGGATGTAATTTATTAACCTACGATTGGGTTGATAATGACATCCATTCAGATTGAATAATCTATTAATTAATTAATGTAGAGAGATTCAATTCATACTGTTGTATATAGGTAATAACAAATTTTTTCTGTAAAGCTTTAGCGGGGTGTGGTGTAGGTTGAACTGGTTTTTCTGAAAGTTGGGAAACAGGGTGGTGTGATATGGAGGTCACTAAATGAAAAACGTGTTTGCCCTCGACAGAGGTGTAAATCAAAAACAGAAGTTTCTTTGGGTTTAGTTGTTATTTTTCCGGTAAAAATAAACTCTTATCATTGGAGCCCAAGCTGTAGGTCTAGCAGTAGCATGTGTGGATCTGAACTTTGGTTAAGAAAGAGACCCCTTAAAATCCCTCAAAGTTGCAATGTGAGATAGGAACTTCAAGGGTCTCCCAAAATCCACATCTTTCGTGCATTAACTCCACCACATACGTACATACGTGTACCATTGGTTTTTGTGATCAGACGGAGTTGGACCGGCGGATCAGACGGAGCTGGACATCAGTCGGAGCGTAGGTCTGATCAGACGAAGACGGGTAGGCCTGGTGACTGGCGGATCGTGGAGCTGGACCCAACAAGCCCGCTCCCTACTAACTGTTGGGATACGGGGATGGTGGGCGATATGTCGCAGGTGGGTAGCCATAGGGCATCCAAGGCGGATAGCCGGGGACGGGATACCAAGAGGGGCGAGGGGAATCCGACGACTGCTGCGACCGCGGCCGGCGCCTCTTTGCGCAGGTTGATCGTGGTTGCGACTCCGCTACGGGGCATAGGTCTCGTCAATGTCGCTTGACGAGACCAGGGCGGTTTTGTCTTTGGCGGCGTCGGTGGTCTGACGGTGAAGGCGAGTCTCCTCCAGGATCAGCTGAGACCGGGTCTTATCGAAGGTGGGGAGAGGTTCCGTCTGCTGGATATGGGTAGCAGCAGCATTGTATTCAAAGGGAAGGCCCGAAAGTACCCGGAGGACAAGGCGAGTAGCGTTAGGTTTGGAGTCGACAGCGCCCAATTGATCAGACATGGTTTTGATATGCTGACAGTAGGCAGATATCGACGGGAAAGATGCAAGCTTGCAACTTGAGAATTCGTGCTCAAGATAGACGGCACGGGTGGACTTATTGTCCTTAAAGAGATTCTGAAGCTTGGTCCATGCGCCCAAGGCGTTGTCTTTGGGGTCGAGGATGGTTGTCAATAGATCTTTGGAGATGGTGTTGAAGATCCATTGAAGAACGATGGTGTCGAGTTGAGCGAAGAGATCGTCGTCCTCAGTGGTGGGACGAACAATAGAGGAATCGATGTGATGGAGGACCTTATGAGCCTTAGCATGGGTCGTGAAGAGGTGAGACCACATGGTGTAGGAACTAGATTCATGATCAAGGATGATGGGGATGCAGTTTTTGATGTTGGAGATCATGAGAGCGGAGTGGAAGGGCGGCTTGGTAGAGGTTGTTTCGGCGGCCATTGGGACGAGAGGAAGAGAGGAGGTCGGTGGCAAGGGGAGGTCGAGAGGGGAGGAGGCCGGCGGCAAGGGGAGGTCAAGAGAGGGGGAGGTCGGCGGGGCTAGGGGAGAATTTGGCTGACGGCTAGGGTTAGGGAGGAGGAAGAAAAATTAGGGTTTTAGGATCTTAGGTTGTGATACCATGTAAGCTCATGAGATTAATTGTAAAGTCATGCTTGAGGGTTTCATTAATTGATTAAACATATATATATGTTACAATAGATTTGAACCTTTTGACCCACTGTACAATATAAAGTCCATGTAATCTATCAATCCAAATTAACTCGGATATATTGGATCCATCCAAAGTGAGTGACGATTTGTATACACATGACTTCTCAACAATATGCAAACCTGGAATTGATGCATGTGTGTTTCAATTTTATTTTGTTTTGGTTTAAGTATTTTCTAGCTTTGATATCCAAATTAATTAATTAAAGGTCTCATATAATATGTCTTACATAATAATTAAACGACTGAATTATCGTCCGATCCGTTTATATGCATGTCATGAGTCATTGAGTCAAGACCCCAGTCAGTACTATATCCTTTCATAAATCTCAAAATAGATGGATGGATGGATGGATGATGTTTATTAGGTTAAAGGGATTATATTGTCTCATGAAAATTGATGTTTTATGGTATAATCACCACTAATCTATAGCTATAATTACTGATTTTAGATGTGTTTAGCCTATAAAAGTGGGGAAAGACTTTCTTCATAAGCATATATGTTTACGACTAATAAAACATCAATTTAATTTTTTCATCTAGGTAGAGTTGACAAAATATTACCCAACCTTTCAAATTTAGCTAAACTTAATTTTCGATCCCAAACATTATTAACCAAAGTAATTAAACCGGCTCAATATAACATACTAGTATAAGGTAATTCCGATCAAACTAACTCGGCCATTTTATGAAATGACATGCATGAACCCAAAATTAATGACCTAATTAAACTATACTAATCAAAAACCAAATACAAGGTACTGATTGAATGCAAAGTTACCCGGCTATCGATCGAGCTAATACTAACTCGATCGATTGCCTGAACATGACAAGGACTCAGACTCAATACTAACTCGACCCGAACTTAATCAGACCAAAATCAAATGCCATAGTTATGACTTATGAGGAGTTTCACATGTGATATATTTTACAAAGACCATTTTGGACTTGATCTATTTGGCAAGTAACTTTTTGAAGCTTTTGATTTTAATATTCTATAATTTTAAATAAGTTAAATTAGAATTTGCAACAACTACTCATTCCATTCTTTTTACTACTTTTCTATTTATATTCAATCACGCCTTTATTCTGTTATGCCCCGAAGGAATGGACAGGTTAAACTCCCATGGAAGCTCGTGGAAGGATTGATGAACAGAAGGAATTAAGGGGGTGAGAAATTAGTCCGAGAAGGTAGAGAAAGAGGATAGACAGAATAGGAGATAGAAAGACAGAGATAGAGATTAGGGTCGGTAAACTATTGGATTATTACTTGAATAATTCCCTCAATTACAATATGTAGGGTATTTATACTCCAAAACCTTAATACCTAATATGTATTAATTAAGGTCATTATACATATTCATTTATGCATGTGTCATCAGTTAATTTGTGTCAATTATCCTATCAGTTTGGTTATCAAACATCTTGCTAAGTTATAAACATTCTAATTTAACACATTTATCCATTAACTTTAAATATCCTATCATTTTCCATTACCTTATTAGATAACAAACTGATATATAATCCAAATCTTGTGCAAACCTAGAAGAGTTGCCTAATAAATAAAAAGTCATACTCCTTACATATATAATGTGAATAACAACAAATAAGGAGTATTGATTTAGGGGGGAAATTAAATAACTTGGCATGCACGTAAAGTGGGAGTGAGCAGGGCACAGCTTCGCACGCAGCCACTGTGTAGACTGCTTAGTTTGCACGGTCAAAACCCTCCTTATTTTCTAGTTTTTTTTTTTTTTTTTTTAACTTTTTTACCACGCTAAGTTCCCTTCTCATGCACGTACTCCCTTCACCTTCTTCAATTCCGAATTTACTTGCTTTCTACTCTTCGATCATCCTTACCCTACTTTGCTCAAAATTCACATATTCAATACTTGTATCATACTGTCTTGTTTAATTAAATTATATATTTTAGATTATGAGGGATGAACGAATTACTTCGAATAGTGAAGGTGAAATCAACACCATTTTGCACTTGAATCGAATCATTGGAGTGGTCCCCGACCGTAACTCTAAATCTCGAGATTATAAGAAATTTTCAAGAATGTATTGAATAGAAAAATGCAAGGATTTAACTATATATATTGCGAGATCGATAATCAGCTTTTTTTCTCATAAACTTTACCATATATATATACCATCTCCAAAATTCGATCTGTCTCCTAAAAAATAGGGGCTACTATATATATATGACCTTTTTTTTATCAAAGGTACGGTTTGATTTCGATTTTTGGAGTCGCTCGGCATTTTATCTGTAATAACATATTGATGCCGACTTCTCGAGGCGAAAAATATCTACTTATTTTGAAATCCGATATCAGATTTTACTCGCTCCAAAATTTGATATCGATACCAAGTATTTGGTGAAAAATTGGCCTCTAGATATCAACCATTAATTACAAAAATGGTATTTCTATCCTATGTCTTAAGGGGGCCGGTATACGATAAGAATCTTAATCGAAAAAGATTCTCTACTAAATAAATAAAAACTAAAATAATTTAAATTCTATAAATGTTTCTCAATTGAGATGTTATCTTATACCTTGAGAGATACTCCGTGTGATAGAAAACTCAGTCCTAAAAATTGCACTACTAAATATATACACAGAAACGACGAAGGCGTCAAAGTTTGACGAATCGTCAACCGCACTCACCGAGTCACGAGCCGATCACGTGTGCGGTGTGCCTATTACTGCAAGAGGATTTTAGCGATGCGCTTCCATATCATAATTAACTATTTCATCATCTTATTTGGTCGGTGTTCTTTCATAATCCACCATCACATTTGGACTATATATATAGTGTTATATCTAGTATTAATTAGGATATGTTTGACAAATCGGTTAGTTTTTTAAAACTTTTGATATTATCTAATTTTTAAATGAAATCAATATAAGATTTTAGCTTAATTAGCTTTTGAAATCCGGACTTTTCAACAGCTTTTTACTCAAAATTTCCGGAGCTTTTTATTTTTATTTTCTATTCGCAAATTTCCATCTAAAAGCTAGATTTATCAATCATCATAGTACACTAGCTACCCCATCCGCTACTCTTTTTACCAATCATAGCCTTAGTGTAAGTCTCGTCCCATGGGAAATATTTTAATACGATATTTTAAAATTAAATTAATTATCTATAAAAATTTATTAAAAATATGATAATAAATGCACCCGAATTATAATGTAGAAATTAGACAAATAACAATCAATTGATCTATTTAATAATATAGAATTAATGATCATCTTCACTATTTATGTTCATATTTTATTTATCATATGATTAGTATATAATATATAGTTTTTTTAATTTGTTATAATTATTATTTTTTAAAAAAATTAACAAATTGAACAGTAACTTTTTTATTAACAAATATACTTTAGAGGTTTTAATTATTTTTTATTATGAAATTATTATTTTTATTTGAATTATATATTAATTATTAGAATTGTTTTAATAAAATAGGAAAAATTCTATCACTCATAAATCTTTTTTTTTTGGAAGCAAGATAAGAATTTGGTTCTCTAAACAAACCTATAGAACCGAGAGACCGGACAAGCCGGTAGATAGACTAACTATCATGTACAACTAGAAGCAAATAACTGAAGCAAATGAGAGAAAGGAAATTACAGAAGCAAATGACATAAATAAATAAATAAATCTAATGTACAAGCCATCCTACACTGCGAAAAACAAGCCAAAATACGAACGAAACAATCGGCCAAACGCACACAACGAACTCTGGGGATCGGACCAGCAGACACCTCAGATTATATATGGACTCAAAAGAGCCTTCAGATGTCAATCGCACATCCACGACGTCATCGAACATGACAAATCAACCCTCGCTCACAAGAAGCCTGCAACACAACAAGAACAGCACAGTACACTAACCCGCAAACTCATAAATCTAATACTATCTTAGTTAAGGGATATATTTAAGCTAGATAGAAATTGCCAAAAATTATATAGATTAATAAACAATATTGTTGATATTTTTTAATTTATAGTCTATAAACATATTTATAATTTATTAAATAAAAAAATCTACATATAGATAGATTGTGTCTTATAGTGGCTTTCGAAATTACAACTATAGCATTATTTCAATTTTTTTATGGGCGGAATTTTTTGCAAAATCAACCACAAAACACCACACAGATTAATTATGTATCGATTTTAGTATATAGACACATAAGGTTGCGTTAAGATGTCAATTTTTTTTTAAGGCAGTCATCATATTAAGCACGTAGTTAAGTATAAATATATTGGTTAATTGAGTATTAAGAAATGACTTAGGGGACACTCAAATCGCACGTGATCAAGGCTTGAGCTCAACGATCATCATCATATATATTCATATGCATGGGTTTGTGTAGGAATGAAGCACTCTTCCTACGAGGATTTAACTTAACTAATTGGAGGATCCAAACTATCTATTCTATATATTCTAATCTAATCAAATCCCCTGAATCTCCTTCCCCTTTAAGGAACATTTATGTTGGGTATGTTTTGGCCTTAATTTAAATCTCTCTACTAAATTAATCCCAGTCTAATTACTTACCCATTAAAATAACTTTTAACTCGTAACATTTAATTTTAACATGCCGGTGCTAAATTTTGCCTCAAATTTTACATATTTGAATTGTTAAATTTTGATGGGTCATATGACGTGAGGGGTGTCACACGTCCGACCACACCATTCGATAACCAAATCGAGCACACAAGACACTGTGGTTCCATACTAAAACTAATTGACATTAAGAGAAGTAAACCACTTACTTATATGCAAAGTTTGGATTTAATATTTGTAAGTTGCACGTTTGCACTTGACGATGTAAAGTCTTAAGATCGGTCAGCCCATTAGACCGGAAACCCAGATCACATCACTCTAATACCATGTTAACTTCCAGCTTGGACTCAATATTTGTCAGTTGCGCTTAATGACGTAAAGCCTAAGGTCGGCCATCCCATTAGACCAGGAAACCGGCCGGACCGTATCACTCTGATACGTTAAATTTTGATAGGTCATATGACACATGCGGGGTCACACGTTTGAGCGCACCATGCACTAACCAAGCCGAATACAAAAGACCGAAGAAGTTCCATCCTAAAACCAATTGATATTAGGAGAAATAGTCCACCAACTTATATACAAGGCTTGAATTTCTAATATTATCAGTATGAGATGTTTACTTCACATCTACCACACGACTCATTTATTCAATGGATAATCTTGAACTACTGAACTTATATAATAACTTAGAAATTTCATAAAACTTAAGTTATCGAGTTAAGTCTCAAATTTGAATTGAAATTAAATTAGTGTTTATACTTAAACTAAACAAGTAAAGAAAGCGAGCTCAAATGACTCAATACATACAAGTAAGTGTCCTACGGTAATTGATGTATACAGTAAATCTCAGAATAAAATTGAAAATATTATAATCAATATTTACAATAATTTAAAAATAAATCTAATAATTAAACCACATCTACAAAGCGTTTCACAAAGACCAAAACCAAATTTCCAATATCTGGGGCGGTCCAACGCGGCGTTCCCACACCAAAATCAGGCTTCCACATACATCTTTTGACAGATGGCATTATTTATAGCCACGTGTAAGGTTCGTTGGTGAAGAAATTCATACGTAGTATATAGGTAAGTAGTTACTAGTTAGACAATGGTTAATCTCTTACCCATTTTATTTTCTCTCATCCTATTTTAATTTTATACCTCATTTATTTTTTTGTTTAAATATTTTTTCACTTTTTCTACCTTATCTTAAAAAGTTTGGTCTACAACGAGGGAAACCTCTTACCTCTTTTCAAATTTATTTTCACCTTTTCTTTCCCTTTATCATGTGTAACATCATATCTTTCCTTTACTTTTTAATTAAAAAAAAACAAAATTACAAAAGAGAAGAGGTTACCTCTCTCTACCAAGATAACCTCATCCATTCTCTTACCTTAAGGTATAATCCACAACCAAGGAATTACCTTTTAGTGGCCTTAAGATAATCAAAACCCTTGGTTGTTAAAGCTTTTAGTACACATTCAGACTACCCTTTCCATTCCAGGGTAATTGGGATGAGATGTCATTACTTAATTACTCGACCAACAGGTTGCTTGGGACGAGAATAAACTGCCCTTTCCATCAAGGAAAAGGGAAACGAACGAATCAGTAATTAAGTGAGAGATCGGTTCATCAATGTTGAAAACTGATTTACAAAGTAAGTCAGTAATTAAGTAATTAAGGGTGTGTTTGGTAGCGGGTACTTTTTAGTGGATGAAAATTATTTTTAGAGATGGATAAGATAGAGATTATTTTCAGGATGAACGAGATGGAAATTATTTGTAAAAATAATCACGTTTGAGTTTGGTTGAATGAAGATTACTTTTAAGGGTGAATGGGATGGAATAAAGTGGAAAGACGAAAATACCACATTCATTCAATCAGTCTGATCGAGTGCTTTGAGTCAATGCAAATGCTTAGCAGAGAGAAAGGGGAGGGTGAGAACGGGAGGAACAAGCTTGACACAAATAGCCTGCATCCTTCGTCCAAAGGAAGGGATCGTCGTTTCTCGCCTGAGCAACCTTGGTGACTTGGTGAGCTCGAGAACAACATCCCAGGGTCCGAGTCCAGCACCGGCAATGACCGCCATGGATGCCTAATCTAAAAGAGGAAAAGGGCTCGGGGATCGGAGAACTGACCGAATCCGGGAGGTGTTATTTTAGGGATGCCTCCTCCTATACTCCAAACGACGGTGTTTAATTTCAGTGATAGAGGAGGGAGATACCAACGGCGCCTCCGGAGGCGGCGAGGGAGAGCCCTGTTGCGCCGGTCTGGATCGACGGAGCCGGAGCACTGGCGGGTGAGACGTCCTGGGCGGAGGTGAGGACCATGACTGCGACGGCCAAGGGGGAATGACGATTTTGATGATGGTTGTGTGTTGTGTTGTGGGATCCCAAGGGCAAAAAAGGGCGATTCGCCTCCCCGACCATCCCCTCCATCCTCCTCCTACCAGGTGGAAAAACCCACTCCTTCCCACCCCATCCATCCCCTATTTCCCACCTCTGTCATCTCCTCCGTCCCCTTGCCAAACACCAGGGCACATTTCCCAAAAATAAATTCCCACCCTTCCCACCCCGTTATCGGACACACGCTAATTCTGCACATTGTTGGGGTGGTCTTAACTCTTAAATTACAAAACTCAAAGTAAGTTCTGTGCACAATTTGTTGAAATGAAAAGAGATTAGCCTCACATCTAAATTATGACCGGAATAAATTTAGTCCGTATCTAAGTTTGTAAGCTACTCCATATTTGTTTGTTACTATCAATGGACCGGTTTTATTATATAATTTTATCGCGCTTAACTATGTATTGTTTTAACTATTAATGCATAAGTGCTCGTATAAATGGCCTCTAGTCCTGAGTCATAAGGGACTTTAATATATATCTTATCATGTTAAGCTAAATGACTCGACTTTGATATTGGACTAACTATAGAGATAATAAGATGTTAGATTTTTTTATCCAAATGTAGATTAGATGAAACAATATCCTAATTGCATTTGTGATGGTGTGTTAAGATATGAAGAAACCAAAAAAATCTCATATTAAATAAATTAAACAAGTTTATAGTACATAAATTGGTTGGCTACTTTTCTCATTTTACCAATCAGTTTTACAGTGAAATCTCACCAAACTAATATAATATTGTAGAGAGTATGGGTGTCTTCTTGTCATTTTCCATGCTTCCTTTCTCTCTTTGTAATAAGACAATTGGTGAGGTAAGGGTTGCTCCGTCTCACATGTCATGTAGGGTACTATATAAGCTTTCTTATGATGTGTAAAGGGGATAATTTTAGGGATTGCTTCCCCAATGAAAGACTTTGCCGCCTTTAGCAAATGAGCAATTACTGCTCTTTTTCTTCCTTATTCTGCACTGATCTTTGCTTGATTTGCTTCATTGTTTTACAGTGATATTTCATACAGATTTTACTCTTCTCATGGTATCAGAGCGATAGTGTTTCGATCCTGATCATTTTCATGTGTTGATCGGTTTTGTTGTTGCAACATTTATGTTCAGCACCTTAGAAAACATGAGCCATAACAATGGAGTTGGTCCTAACCCAGAAGTGGATTCGTGCAGATTTTATGGTCCAATGTTGGATTTTGAATTCTATGAGTAAGAATATTGCTGAGGGACTTATGTTTGTTGAATCAACTAGACATCTTTGGGAAGAAGTTGTTGAACGTTTTAGTCATACGCACCCTTGATCTATCAAATTAGGAAGAGAATAAGCAATGTCACACAGGGTTCTATGTCCTTGGCTGATCTTTTCAATACATTGAAGAAGTACTGGGACGAGCTCCAAGTCTTGGAGGGAGTCCTACAATGTTCTTGTAGAGCAATGAAACAGTGCACATGGGACATTGCAAAGAAGATTGCTGAGATTGAGAGCAAAAATTGGGTGATGCAACTTTTGGCAAGTCTTAATGATGGTTATGAGGCAGCTAAATCTCAGATCCTTGCTATGGATCCTTTACCTGGTTAAATAGAGCCTATTATATTTTACAGCAGATCGATCAGGGAGGAGGAACATCAGGGACTTCTCAGATCTCTAATGCTGACAGTAGTGCTTTTGTTGCAAGCAAAAGGAGGCAATGTTCAACCTAATATGAGCTCTAGATCTGGTCAACCTTACAGGAAGGATTGGAGAGAGATCATAAAGAAAAAGAAGCTGAGCAGAAAATGTAATCACTGTGGGATGAATGGCCACACTGCTGAGCAATGCTTCAAATTACATGGGATCCCTGACTGGTTCAAGGAACTCAGGGACAAAGAGAAGCAACAAGTCTCTAAAGAGAGGTGGAATGGATCTTCCAAAGGAGTTGCTAATGCTGTTGGATCTATGGGGTCCTCTATGCAGAATAGTCCACTCGATGAGGATGGTTTTTGACAGAGTTCACTTCCTTGCAGTGTCAAACTTTCTTTGCTCCAGAAGGAATTATTCATCAAAAGAGTGCAGCTTATTCACCTCAACGGGATGAGAGGATTGAGAGGAAACACAAACATCTGATTGAAACTGCTAGATCAATGAGGTTTCATTCAGGTTTGCCAATCAGATTCTGGGGAGAATGTGTGATTGATGCTACTCATGTGATTAACAAAATGCCTACTGAGATCTTAGGGTGGAAAACACATCTTGAAAGATTATTCAACAAGGAGCCTATATATGGTGAGTTGAGAATTCTTGGATGCTTGTGTTTTGCACCAATATCACCTTCTGAGAAAGACAAATTGGGGCCAAAAGCCAGGAAATGTATTTTCCTTGGGTATCCTCATGGTCAGAAGGCCTATAAGGTTTGGGGTCTTGAGTCAAGGTCCATGAAGATATGCAGAGATGTAATTTTTCATGAAGGTGT
Source organism: Persicaria tinctoria (assembly GCA_037127255.1). NCBI lineage: Eukaryota > Viridiplantae > Streptophyta > Magnoliopsida > Caryophyllales > Polygonaceae > Persicaria > Persicaria tinctoria. Next base: position 27,747,469 of record JBANSL010000016.1, on the reverse strand, counting down.
GTTTCCCTTCAAGGAGCACAACCCATATGCACAGAGGGATGATCATACAGTTCAAAATACTTTGCCCTTAGTTAACCCTGCAAATGATTCTTATATAGCATCTCCTCTACCTACAGCTATCTCTTCACAGTCTAATACACCACTTAACACTCCCCTTAATTCATCTCCCCATATACCCTCATCCTCATCCACCCATGTAGATGTGGATTTACCCCTAGTCAATTCATAAGTGAGCCAAGAGCACCTCATTATGAAGTTGCCATCCATGTTGTGAAATACCTCAAAGGGACATCTGCAGTTGGTCTCTTTTATCCAGTGAGTTCTCCTTTTACTTTGACTGCATATTGTGATGCTGATTGGGGCACTTGCCATTTTAGTGCCAGATCTCTTACAGGCTATTGTGTATTCATGGGGGGCTCACTTGTATCTTGGAAGACTAAGAAGCAAACCACAGTCTCCAATTCATCAGCTGAAGCGGAGTATAGGAGTATGTCTATGACTACAAGTGAAATCATTTGGTTGGAGGGCATGATGCAGGCTCTAGCTATTCTTCCACCATTACCTATTCCACTCTTCTGTGATAACAAGGCTGCTATTCACATTGCTGAAAATCAAGTTTTTCATGAAAGAACCAAGCATCTTAAAATTGATTGCCATTTCATTCATGAGAGACTGCTTGATGGCATAATTCATCCTCAACACATACGCACTGGTGTCTAAATTGTTGATGCTTTAACCAAACCTTTAGGTGAAAAACAACATATCTTCCTCTCTTCCAAGTTGGGCCTTGTGGGTTTCACCCCAAGTCCAACTTAAGGAGGGGATGTAGAGAGTATGGGTGTCTTCTTGTCAATTTCCATGCTTCTTTTCTCTCTTTGTAATAAGACAATTTATGAGGTAAGGGTAGCTCCCTCTCACGTGTCATGTAGGGTGGTACTATATAAGCTTTCTTATGATGTGTAAAGGGGACAATTTTAGGGATTGCTGCCCCAATGAAAGACCTTGCCGCCTTTAGCAATGAATGAGCAATGACTGCTCTTTTCTTCCTTATTCTGCACTAATCTTTGCTTGATTTGCTTCACTTTTTTACAGTGCTATTTCATCTATTAATGCATAACTCATAAGCACTCATACAACATATTTCAATGTAATTTAGAGTACTCGTCAACATTCTTAAATGATCTTTCAACTTTTTTTTATAAGGTAAAAATTCAAGAGTTAGACAGACATGGCTCATCGAGTGGCCGACAAAGTCAGCAGACGGCGAACCGTCAAAACATACAACCTAAAATAAGAGGATGTGCAATACAAACAATGACAATCAACAAAACTCGACGAACCAACGAACCTAACCCTAATAAGATGAGGACAATGTAGACGACAGCCCGATGCCAAGCGCCACCAAGCGATGACATGGTTGACCAATGGTACCTCAAGAGCTCCTGTGGGTAGTGAAAATGATCCTCCAAGAAAACTTCAGGAATACGAAAATTGCCTCGATACACACCACCTTAAAATGTATTCTCGAAATCTCTAATTCGTATGTTGCCATCATCCATTCTCTCTAGGTTGGGAAGCTAAATGATCTTTCAACATGTTTCTTCTAACACATGTTTTTTTTCTTTTTATTACTCATTCCGTTAATTAAAACTTGTCATTTTAGATATCTGTACACTTTTTAATAAAACAAAAAAAAATACACGTATACCCCTAATTATTACTCTACTTTTTTACTTTCTTGAAAACTACAACTAACACATATATAATCATTACAAAAACATTTTTGTAATGGCAAAATACTTAAAACGACATGTTTTTCTTAACAAGATTTACACTTTAAAATGACATAATTATACTTTGAATTCTCTTTGAAACATGAAATCACTTATAAATAATAAAAAAATTCAACCTTTTAAATAAGCTGATTATACAATACTTTTAAATTCGGGGTTTACCATCAAAGATGGGTTCCTCCTCATAAAAAAAACATCATTTTTCATTTTGATAGAGAGTGTAAGTCCTAAATAATTTTAATGAAATTAAAAATATATATAGAAATACTATGAAACATCAAAATATTTGTTTTATTTTCCAAAAAATAAAAGATATTTTATACTCCCTTTGTCTCAAAATATAAGTCATTTTATTTTTTGACATGTTTTTTAATGTGTTAAATTTTTTATAAAATATCATTATTTAAAAAAAATCAATTTTATTATCAAAAATTTTGAAATTATTTTTAAATTTTTATAGAAAGTATGTTGATAGTTTATAGAATTTTTAATATATTAAAAAGCATGTTAAAAAATGATTTAAATTTTGAGATGAAGTAATGTTATTTACTTTTTGCTGTAGGGGATGGGGGGTATTATTAATTTTATACCCAGCTAGCAATCGTATTGTGTTGTGATGTCTAAACTCAATTTGCAATGAACGTAATACGTTAGACGTGTTAGCAACACAATAATACAAAATGAAAGAAAAGTAAGATCATTCCTGTGGTACATAATTAATTATTTTGTCGTATTTCTTTCTTTCAATTTAGGAGGGTCAGCTAGTTATAGTTTAAATTTACGTGGCCATCACGTTCAAATTACTCCAAATACCACTCCAACTGTATCGTATATAATTTCATATTCATACATATAAATTAATCCACTATTCTTATTGGTGCCCAATCTATATATATATATAATATACTAAAATAGAGACACGAAGTAGTTTTTAATATATGAATTCATTTGTATATCATTTTTTAATATGATTCGAGTTTTTTGATACGTTAATTAATGATAATTTAATATATTTAAGTCATGTTAGAAAATGATATCATCTTTTTTATCCACGTGTCATCCAATTGTCCATTTCATATCTTAATTAGTTACAAAATTTATCATTTTATCATGAGTTATTTCATAAATATTATACCTTAAATTATTTTATCTTTAGCCATTAAGATTGATTATATTTTTAGTTCATTACTAGTGTAATATCCGTGCCTTCACCCTGTAATATCCGTGCCTTGAAGGCACGGGAGCTTGATCCATTTTAATTTGAACATCATTTTATATATCTATATAATACTGTATTAATATATATACGTGTTTACAACAAAAATATAAATAAAGTATTTTTTTATAATTTATAAATTAGTTGGAAAGGGATACGATACAAATGTTGAAAATGTTTTAATAAGGTAAAGTAGTAATAATACTCAAACACACCACCTAATATAATTTGAAATAAATATATAATTATTATCATTAGAATATATCTAAAAAGTAAAATATAAGCTCCCGTACAAATATTAAAAAATATAAGCACATGATTGTGTGAATAATTTTGAAGTTATGTAGATGTACATAACTTATTCATTATTTTGAAGTTAATAGATATATATTGCAATCGGAAAAAAAAAAAAGGAAACATGTCTCAATATTTACGGCAATATAACCGAAAATAAAAAAAGGGAATGGATTCAAATCATATTTAAAATAGGAAACAAATATTTTAAAGTTTCCATAATAATATTGACCAATAAGAAAATCTTATTTGAATAAAAAATTGAACTTTAATTGTGGGTGTGACACGTTAGCAAAATGATAGCAGAATTAGTAATATTAATAGATAGATAGATAGATATTGCAATTGAAATAAAATGGAAACATGTCTCAATATTTACGGCAATATAACCGAAAATAAAAAAAAAGGAATGGATTCAAATCATATTTAAAATAGGAAACAAATATTTTAAAGTTTCCATAATAATATTGACCAATAAGAAAATCTCATTTGAATAAAAAACTCAACTTTAATTGTGGGCGTGACACGTCAGCAAAATGCTAGCAGAATTAGTAATATTAATAGATTATATCTAATGATAAGATTCATTGTTAATTAATTATCTACTGAACAATAAAATCTTATCATCAAAATATTTATATTAATTCTCAACCTCATAAATTTTTACAAAACCTAATATTTTTATGATTGCTTGAATTTTTTTTATTAAAATTTCCTAATAAACTATTTTAATCTTTACATGAAAATGATTTTATCTTTATGTGAAACACTTCAAAAACTACTGTAGTTAAGTTGTTTATTTATAAGCTGGTACATAAGCGAAACACATTAAAAAGTTAAAAACTAACCATGTTTTTTTTTTAAAATATAGCTCATCCCCCACCAACAATACTCGCACATACTATCACTACAAATATTAAAAACTAGAATACTGAAATAGATCCAATTATAAAGGTAGCCCAGACATAAAGGAAAAAAGTTAAATGGACCAAACCCCCGAGCTTTATCTATAAGATTAATATAGATGACTCGGTCAAGTCCACAGACATTTGTCAGGTGGGGGGAGTCATTAGAGACTCTGAAAGCAATATAATAGATGTATTCTTCCAAAATACATCTAAAGGTTCGATGTTACAGACAGAGGCAGAAGCAGTCATTCTAGGAATGCAACATGCAACCAGTAAAGGAATTCGTAATGCAATCAGAAGAGACCAAAACACTTTTTGGGAGATCATCCATCAAGTATAAAAGATTCATCATATGACTAGTTCAATTCTTTTGATAATATTCAATTTAATCATTGTCTTAGGGAAGCAAATAAGGTTGCTGACTATATAGCCAAGAAATGTATCAATTGTGATAGGCTTACGTTTCCCCTTAATAGGGATTTGTACTCCATCATCCTTAAGAATGATCCTAGTAGTATGCTACGGTTTCTGTAGTATATGCCAAATATTTGAATACCGTGAAAAAAAAAAAGAAAAAAAAAACTAACCATGGATTTTATACAGATATAGATAGAAAAGATTATACAATAATAATTTTCCAACATTTTTTGATTGGATGTTTGTGAGATAGTCATCTCCCTTGACGCAATCTGGGATGGCTAATTTTGTTCCAGGACATGTTGTGATCGAGGCGGCTTGTCGTAAGCGGGTCAAGTATCTAGCCAAGTGCAAAGCCATTGGTTATGGTTTATTACCCTTCTCTTTCTCTACGGTTGGGGAACTTGAGTCATACGTCATAGCCCTCCCTTTTAAAAAGTGTGATGTATAAAATCTGCATCATAGTTGTTGAAGGAGATCGATCTGGACCATCGACTCCCCCCGAACCGTCGCCTGCAAAACAAGAACAAACGAGGTCGGGGCGGGGCTTGTCCCCCCCCCCCCCCCGGAGGACCCTCCGACGCTTAAGTCAGTCATTGCCCGTCCTCAATCTGAATTTGTCCCCTATTATTTATACTAGTCGAGTATTAAATAAAAGAAACTGTTAGGGTATTAAATAAAAGAAACCGTTACCGTATTTAATTCGGTCCACGCTCTTAATGCACGAAACCGCTATCGTAATCAATATGTGAAACGGTAGCATCAATGTCGTATTGAATACTCGAATTTATTGTTAAAAGACCAGAACGCCCCTGTGCTATGATGACGGGATTTTCCCTATCTCAATTGCCCCCCGGGTTTCTTCTTCATGTCTCGATGATGAAGGAAGCCGAAAAAAGTAAATGACGAAGTTTGTGGAGTGAACGATGATTTTTCCGTAAACGCTAGTCGCTTGATCCGTAGTTGGCTATTGGCCATAAGTGGCTATCGTCGGTTTTAATTGGCTATTGGCAATTCCCGGTGGCCTTAAGTAGCGATTCGGAGTGGCCGTAAGTGGCGATTTCGTTGGCCTTAAGTGGTGATTTGAAGTGGCCGTAAGTGGCGTTTTCCGGTGGCCGTAAGTGGCGATTTCCGGTGGCCGTAAGTGGCGAATTCCGGTGGCCATAAGTGGCAATTTCTGGTGGCCGTAAGTGGCGAGTCTTCTTCCTTAACTGGCATTTTCTTGGCCATAAGTGGCAAGTCTTCTGCCTTAGCTAGCATTTGCTTGGCCATAAGTGGCGAGTCTTCTGCCTTAGCTGACATTTTCTTGGCCATAAGTGGCGAGTCTTCTGCCTTAGTTGGCATTTGCTTGGCCATAAGTGGCAAATCTTCACTTTTTTGAATAATTGTTGTAGCTTTGAAGACGTCGTTTCGTGACATCTACAGACGTTGGACCTGGTTAAAACATTGCAGTTCTTTGCGGAGATGTAGTAAGCTAAAAATCTAGCTTGCAAGAGCTACATATTTGATCATCTTTCAATAAACTTTTCTACTTTGGGTAAAATACCGAACCTCTAACTTGCTTTTTATTTCTTTATAGCTCTTGATGCCTCAAATCACTTTGGTTGCCCCAACGTACTTGGTAGTATCGAATCTTGCCCCGATTCGATTGTGAGACTTGAACTCATACTTCCCTCGGGGAGTACACTCGAGACTTGTTGTTCATGTACCGTGTGGTCCGGGCACATATACCGTGCGCTTGTATTGATCTGCCCTGGTCGAAGATCAAGTAGTGGAGTCTCTCCGTGGCCTTTTTCTAGCTGCTTGGAGCACATATATGCTGCTGGTCGATCTTCTCCAGGAATGATGCTAAGGGATATCATCTAACCACTTCAAAGAGATATCGTTAAGGCTTTCAAGTTACTAATGCAAAGGAGTACACATCATGCACATTATATAGCCCTCACACATGCCTATACTGTAATCAACATGAAGATCCGATGAGGGAAATAAAAACAATAAAGGTTCACAACCAAAGTTATGCCAATCATGCGTATGAAATCAACTAAGACCTTGAACAAGATCAAAACAAGCAACTTGGAAATAAGATTTCTATCAACATTTCACTTGGAATTCCTCCTAAAAATATATTTTCTATAAACCAACTATAGTGGTAGAAATTAAAAATCAATAATCTAATCAATATCAATCGACTATAAAGAATTTGATCAATATGAGATTGTGAGTCATGCAGTAGACATACATATCTTGCCCGGTAATAGTGGTTTCGAGAGAGAGAAAAAAACATGTAACGAGCTCAACTGTAACCAAGTATCTAGAAAATATGGAAGACATCGGGAAATAGACCTAGATCGAACTTAGGAAGCAACCCATCGAGCCACAAATGTAGAATTGAACGACGACTTATATAATGAAATGAATTAGAATGGAGAAAAACTTATCCGGTTGTGAATCTAATGCGTTCGACCATCTGGACGCGAGATTGGGATTGGGCACATGACCCTCATTGTCCCGAATTGCTTAAAATCGAGATCAATCCATAAGTGGGGTGAGGCGCATCTCGTGAGTTTGAGGAACCACACATTTGAGGCTGTAAAACAAGAGAGCAAACCAAAACGAAACACCAAGACACGACTCGATTCTAAAACCATTAAGTAGTAACCGCACTTTAAATAAATTACACCTATATGGAGTGTACCCAATCTGTTAATTAAGCAACAATGGAGAACAAACAACAAACTTGGTAATTTAGGCCCGATCGAATTGGCCAACATCTGGGCAGGTTTCAAAGCAAGGGAGAAAGGTTGAAAGATATATACTTGCACTCACCGATTTGGAATTGGATTTGCACTAGTTAGCAAAATTGTGGATATGAGTTGCCATCGACGAATTTTTGGCAATTTGGCAAGAACTCCCTTGTTAAATTACGGTGGGTAATATACGACCGGGGGGCACGCACGCCCAAGCGCAATACGCGCACCAATCAAGCCGAGCACACAAACCGAGTGGGGTTTCATCCTAAAACCAATTGGTGTTAGGTGGGGTAGCCCACCAGCTTATATGCAAGGCTTGGATTCAATTTTTAATCAATGTGAGAACATTATCCCACAACTCAACTTTATATTCTCAACACACACCCCTCAAGTGCAACTGTCTGGTCACGACCAGGAATCCAAACCACACCACACTTAGCCGAACCTCGGCTCTGATACCATGTTAAATTACGGTGGGTAATATACGACGTGGGGGGTCACGCACGCCCAAGCTCAATACGCGCACCAACCAAGCCGAGCACACAAACCGAGTGGGGTTCCATCCTAAAACCAATTGGTGTTAGGTGGGCTACCGCTTATATGCAAGGCTTGGATTCAATTTTTAATCAATGTGGGAACCTTATCCCACAACTCAACTTTATATTCTCAACATCCCTTGTGTCGCTAGGCCCTCGGCGACGGAGGCGACATCCTTGGTGTGACTGATGAAGCAGCGGGCGGTGGTGCCGGTAGCGAGGTCCTAAAGACGGGGCTCACCGTCACAACAACCAAAGAGGGCAAACTGATCGTCGGAGGAGCGGACGACGTCCTCGATAAAGTGAGAGTGGTCGGTAAGACGGCGGCAGGGGACACCGTAAACCCTATCCCAATTAGTAATTTTCAGAGGGTATCGTTGGGCATAAACTCGGTGACGAGCGTCGTTTCATCTCCCTCGTAGCAATAGCCGATCAGATTGACCAGGTCAGGCTAACTTGGAGAATTTCTTGACTGTGCTTCACGGCTGATTCCGTAGACGGCCTTTGTAGACCACACTGGGGCCTTCTCCCGGGCACCAGATACAATGAAATCGGATCTGAAATTACTGGTGGCAGATTTCAGGTCGGAGAAGGAGAACTCGGAGAACGGCGGGACACTGGCTTCGACCACGGCAACAGTCAAATTTTTTTTATTTTTGGGAGATCTGATCTCATGGCTTTTGATCAATTTCTCACAGACGGTGCCAATTGTGATGCATAAAATCTGCATCATAGTGGTTGAAGGAGATCGATCTGGACCATCGACTCCCCACAAACCGTAGCCTGCAAAACAAGAACAAACGAGGTCGGGGCGGGGCTTGTCTCCCCCGAAAGACCCTCCGCCGCTCAAGTCAGTCATTATTCGTCCTCAATCTGAATCTGTCCCATATTATTTATACTAGTCGAGTATTAAATAAAAGAAACTGTTACGATATTAAATAAAAGAAACTGTTACCGTATTTAATTCGATCAATGCTCTTAATGCACGAAACCGCTATCGTAATCAATATGCGAAACGGTAGCATCAATGTCGTATTGAATACTCGAATTTATTGTTAAAAAAACAGAACGCCCTTGTGCTATGATGACAGGATTTTTCCTATCTCAAAAAGGATCCAGAAATTCGCTGAAGCTCAAGATATTGGGGCTCAAAAGGTGGCTCATGTGTTCACTAGTGTTGTGTTTCCCTCCTATATGGGGGAAGAGTCCAATGGACTATTTACCATATGGTTTTTACCATGTGAAGTTTTACCCTACCTACTTTATAAAAGGGAATGCCTTTTCCATTTGGGAAAGTAAGAGAGAGAAAACCAAGAGTGAGAAAGGGAGAAAAGAGAGAGCTTGGAGAGGGATTTTCGTATGCAACTATTCAGCCCATTTTGAAGTGCCCCGATCGACGACCAAACGACCTCCGATTGGGACGATTTTCTGGTATGTTGTTCACCTCATCATAGGCTTCATTTTGTACGGTTGGATCGTCGTTTTGAGCCTCCAATCTCAGATCCCCTTTGCTTGTGTTCTTTCTTGGGTTTTGTTGATTTCCACCAATTGGGTGATGAAATGTGGAGATTTGGCCAAGCTTGTTGATGCTTGATGATGTTGTATGCCTCTAGCCTTGTCTAGGGAAGATTGTACCCACTTGTTATTGTTGATAGTGGAAGTTTCTAGCTCCCGTGGTTTTTTCCCCATTTTGGGGTTTCCACGTAAATCTGGTGTTCTTTGTGCTTGGTTATTTTATCTTCTGTTTGTGTCTGATTGTTGGTTTGGGTTGCTTGAGTTTGGCTCTCTGGTTTACAGTTCTTGTCCATCCCGATTCGTGTGTGTTAAAGGGGTGTGTCTGACGTCCCCTTGCTTCCCGGCACAACAGATTGGTATCAGAGCATTTGGTTTAGGATGGAGGAAAAGAACAGTTTTCAGGGAATGATTGTGTTGAATTCAGGCAACTACTCAGATTGGAAGATAAAGATGGAAGATATTTTGTATGTGAAAGATTTGTATGAGCCGATTGTGCACAAAGAGATTCCAACGGGTGTCATTGATGTTGAATGGAAAATTCTGAATCGAAAAGCGGTAGCTACGATCAGACAATTTGTTGATGTGAGTGTGCTCCAGCATATTGCCAATGACACGAATGCTTATGAGTTATGGTATAAGCTTGAAGGGATGTATGAGAGGAAGAATGCCCTCAACAAGGCGTCATTGATGAGAAAGCTTGTGAAATTGGAGTACAAAGATGGTGAGAGCATTGTTGTGCATTTGAGCACATTTCAGGGCATTGTGAATCAGTTGGCTTCTGCGAAGATGTCGTTAGATGATGAGTTGCAGGCTCTACTACTACTCTCCTCGTTGCCGGATAGTTGGGATACACTTGTCGTGTCACTTAGTAATTCCGCTCCGGAAGGCAAGCTGACTATGGAATGTGTGAAAGCTAGTCTTTTGAACGAAGAGACTAGAAGGAAGGAGATGGGTGTCTCCTCACAGTCAGAAGCTAATGTGACGCAGGCTTCTGGTAACAATAGAGGAAGGAGTAAGCAACGACAACAGCAGAACAGAGACAAGTCCAAAGGGAGATCGAAGTCTAGAAGCAAGTACATTTGCTATTATTGTGAGAAGCCGGGTCACATTCAAAAGTATTGCCGAAATTTCAAGAGGGACAAAGGCAAAGAACCTGAGAAGTCAGAGACTTCGAGAAATCAAGAAGATAAAGACACTGCCGCTCTTACAATCAGTGATGACATAGTGGAGTTGTTTGTGGCGGCTGATGAAGGTTCCTTGAATCTTGCAAGTGGTGAGTGCACTTGGATTGTTGATTCAGCTGCTTCATATCACATTACTCCACATAAGGAGTACTTCTCGTCTTACACTTGTGGAGATTTTGGCCGTGTGAGGATGGGAAATGATGGCGTGTCCAATGTTGTTGGCATGGGCACAGTTTGTTTGTTGACATCCACTGGTTGCAGTTTGATTTTGAGAAATGTTCGCCATGTTCCTGATATCAGATTGAATTTGATATCTTCTGGGATACTTGATGATGATGGGTATGCTCAAAATGCACAAGGCGGTGTTTGGAAGTGCTCCAAGGGAAACTTGATTGTAGCCCAGGCAAAGAAGCAAAATACCATGTATGTGATGCAAGCCAAGATTTGCAGAGAAGAAGCAAATGTGATTGATGATGGTGCCGGAGAGCTATGGCACAAGCGGCTTGGACACATGAGCGAGAGGGGTTTGCAAATGCTTGCCAAGAAAGACATTCTCCCGGATATGCAAGGTATTTCTCTCAAACCTTGTCTTGATTGCCTAGCTGGAAAGCAACATCGAGTAGCCTTTCATACTCGACCTCCATCTAGAAGAAAGCATGCATTAGATCTTGTTCATACTGATGTGTGCTCTATGGATTGCAAGTCACTTGGTGGTGCACAATATTTTGTCACTTTTATTGATGACTATTCTAGAAAATTGTGGGCTTTTGTGTTGAAAAGCAAAGATCAGGTTCTGACAGTTTTTAAGGAGTTCCAAGCCAGAGTTGAACGAGAGACTGGTTTGAAGTTAAAGTGTGTCAGATCAGATAATGGTGGAGAATACAGGGGTCCGTTTGAGCAGTACTGCAAGAGTCAGGGCATCAGGCTTGAGAAAACAGTTCCGAAGACGCCACAACTGAATGGGCTTGCAGAGAGGATGAACAGAACCATAGCAGAAAGAGTCAGAAGTATGTTGTCGACTGCAAAGCTGCCAAAGTCCTATTGGGCGGAGGCAATGTTGACTGATGTGTATCTCATCAACCGCTCGCCTTCAGTTCCTCTTGATGGTGATGTTCCACAGAGGGTTTGGACTGGGAGAGATGTTTCCTTCCAGCATCTGAGAGTCTTTGGATGCCTAGCATATGTTCATGTTGCTAGAGATCAGAGATCCAAGCTTGATAGCAAGACAAAGCCATGCATCTTCCTAGGGTACTCAGAGGATGAATTTGGGTACAGATTGTGGGATCTTACAGACAAGAAAGTGGTCAGAAGCAGAGATGTTGTGTTCATGGAAGACAAGACTATTGATGACTGGAAGCTCCAGCGACCGTCGTCTTCCTCTCCTGCTCCAGTCACCTTTGATCCCGTTTTTCCTCAAGTTGTGCAGAGAAGTTCAGTTCAGAATCAGCAGGAAGATGAGCATGATGATGGTGATGTTGATCCACCAGAAGTTCCACAACCTCAACAAGAGGAGCCCCCTATCCAACCTGAAGTTGAGTTGAGAAGATCCACCAGAGAGAGACAGACTTCCTCCCGATACTCAACCAACGATTATGTGTTGTTGACTGACTCAGGAGAGCCTGAATGCTACGAGGAAGCTATGTCAGATGTGCATCAGAAGGAGTGGCACAATGCCATGCAGGATGAGATGAGTTCCTTGCATGAGAACCACACCTATGACTTGGTGAAATTGCCTAAGGGCAAGAAAGCTCTCAAGAACAAATGGGTTTTTCGTTTGAAGTCTGGAGAAGATGGTACACCTCCCAGGTTCAAAGCCAGAGTTGTGGTGAAGGGTTTTGAGCAGAAAAAGGGTGTAGATTTCGATGAAATTTTCTCTCCAGTTGTGAAGATGTCATCCATCCGGGTTGTTCTAGGCATGGCTGCTAGCATGGACCTAGAGGTCGAGCAGCTTGATGTGAAAACCGCCTTCCTTCATGGTGATTTGGAAGAAGAAATCTACATGGAGCAACCTGAAGGTTTTGAAGTCAAGGGAAAAGAGAAGATGGTTTGTCGTCTCAGAAAGAGCTTGTATGGTTTGAAACAAGCGCCTCGGCAATGGTACAAGAAGTTCGAGTCTTTTATGATCGACCACAAATTTCACAAGACACATGCCGACCACTGCGTGTTTGTGAAGAATTACGCCGAAGGTGACTTTCTGATTCTCTTGCTTTATGTGGATGATATGCTTATTGTTGGTCGGGATACCAACAAGATTGCTAGTTTGAAAACTGCGTTGAAGAAGTCCTTTGCTATGAAGGACCTTGGCCCTGCAAGAAATATTTTGGGTATGCAGATTACCCGTGACAGAAAGAATCAGAAGTTGTGGATATCACAAGAAAGATACATTGAGAAGGTGCTGCAAAGATTCAACATGGACAAGGCTAAACCCGTGAGTTCTCCACTTGCAGTGAACATGAAGCTGAGTTCTGATCAGTGTCCTATAAGTGAGAAAGAGAAACAGGAGATGAAGAAGGTGCCTTATGCTTCAGCCGTTGGTAGTCTGATGTATGCCATGGTTTGCACTAGGCCAGACATCGCCTATGGAGTTGGGGTTATCAGCAGGTTCATGAGTAATCCTGGAAAGGAGCATTGGGCTGCAGTGAAATGGATTCTCAAGTATCTCAGAGGCACTTCAAGAGTGTGTTTGTGCTTTGGTCCTGGAAAACCTATGCTTGATGGTTTTACAGATGCAGACATGTCAGGTGATATTGACACGAGTCGATCCACATCTGGATATCTGATTACATTCGCAGGGGGAGCAGTCTCATGGCAATCGAGACTGCAGAAGTGTGTTGCTTTGTCAACGACAGAAGCAGAGTATATGGCTGCAGTTGAAGCTGGTAAGGAGCTGATATGGATGAGAGACTTCCTAGAGGAGTTGAGAGTGGAGCAAGCTAGCTACCCACTCTATTGTGACAATCAGAGTGCCATCCACCTTGCCAAGAATGCCGCCTACCATTCTCGAACCAAGCACATACGAAGAAGGTATCATTGGCTTCGAGAAAGAGTAGAAGATGAAGATTTTGAGCTCATGAAGATCCACACAAATGAAAACGGATCAGATATGCTGACGAAGACTTTGTCAAAGGAGAAGCTCATCAAGTGCCGCTCAAAGGCGGGCTTGCTCAAGCCCCCCATATAGGATTGAGGGGAAGCTATGTTGTGTTTCCCTCCTATATGGGGGAAGAGTCCAATGGACTATTTACCATATGGTTTTTACCATGTGAAGTTTTACCCTACCTACTTTATAAAAGGGGATGCCTTTTCCATTTGGGAAAGTAAGAGAGAGAAAACCAAGAGTGAGAAAGGGAGAAAAGAGAGAGCTTGGAGAGGGATTTTCGTATGCAACTATTCAGCCTATTTTGAAGTGCCCCGATCGACGACCAAACGACCTCCGATTGGGACGATTTTCTGGTATGTTGTTCACCTCATCATAGGCTTCATTTTGTACGGTTGGATCGTCGTTTTGAGCCTCCAATCTCAGATCCCCTTTGCTTGTGTTCTTTCTTGGGTTTTGTTGATTTCCACCAATTGGGTGATGAAATGTGGAGATTTGGCCAAGCTTGTTGATGCTTGATGATGTTGTATGCCTCTAGCCTTGTCTAGGGAAGATTGTACCCACTTGTTATTGTTGATAGTGGAAGTTTCTGGCTCCCGTGGTTTTTTCCCCATTTTGGGGTTTCCACGTAAATCTGGTGTTCTTTGTGCTTGGTTATTTTATCTTCTGTTTGTGTCTGATTGTTGGTTTGGGTTGCTTGAGTTTGGCTCTCTGGTTTACAGTTCTTGTCCATCCCGATTCGTGTGTGTTAAAGGGGTGTGTCTGACGTCCCCTTGCTTCCCGGCACAACAACTAGGATGGTGTTTTCTATTGCTAAAGGAGTCGGGGGCCAGATTGTTTTTCGACTCCCACTAATAATAAATTCATGATGTAAATTTTTTATAATAATAATTATTATTATTAAAAAAAATAAAAAAATAAATAAAGACATTATTTGTTTCACCACGTATATTATTTGATTGAATTATGCGTTTAATAATAATAATAATAATAATAAATATATATATATAAAGATATTATTTGTTTCACCACCTATATTATTTGATGATTGAATTGTGCGTTTCATTTCTATTTTGTACATTAATATTTCAATTTTCAGAAATTGAAAAGTGGTGTAAAAACAAAGATAGGAGTATTTTAGAGTAGAGCCGGCTAAACGCCGTTTGACCGAGTATAGGCTAGTTAAAGTTTGATTGGTACAGATTTACAGTACGAACGAACAGAGAATTCAGAGGGGGGGTAAAACCGTAATTAAATGGTACATCCAAGGTCAGATATCTCTGGTAACCAAATCCTTGCTGTTTTGCTTTTTACTCGACGACCTTTTCTTGCACCACTCACTCTCTCTTTCTCTCCTCCCCACCCCCCTGCCTTTATATAAATCGGTGGTCAGTTTTACAGTCATCCCTTATCTCCCCAAAGCGAAGCAGCCGAAGAAGAGATAGAGAGAGAGAGAGAGAGACATGAGAACCAGGAGCGGAGTTTCGTACTCGTCGTCGACGGCGATTGAATTCCATGAGGATCCGAAGAGAGTTCTCAACGGCCTCAAGAGGAGACGAGGAGGAGGAGACGTTTGTCAGAGCGCTGACTCCTCCGGCCGCCGGAAAAGGTCTAGGAGGTCGCCGGAAAGCGCCGGTTGGGGCGGCGATGGGGGGAGCAACCTCTTCGACGCCTTGCCGGATGATCTCGTTGTTTACATCCTCTGCAAGATCACTTCCTCCGCCTCTCGCCCTGCCGATTTCGCCAGCGTCCTTATCTCGTATGTCTTTCCGAATCTCTCTCGCTTGAATTTGAAGATCTGTGACGTATCGAGGCCTTTTTCTGTTTTGGAAACTGATCCGACGGTTTTGGAGTAGCGAAATTAAAATTCTTGTTTTGCGTGATTGTGACCAACAGATGCAAGAGATTCAACGGTTTAGGGCTCCATCCCATGGTGTTAGCTAGGGCTTCATCCAGAGCTTTCGCTCTGAAAGCCGAAAATTGGTCCGATTCCGCTCACCGCTTCTTGAAGATCTGCGCCGAGGCTGGAAACGTCGAGGCCTGTTACACTCTCGGCATGGTAACTACTCGCAAACCAGAAGATAAAATATATATTTTTTAAAATTATTTTCCTTCCACAATTAGAAAGCAAATTAGGAAATAACAAATTATCAGGATTTTGAGGCTGAAATGCGATTGTGTGCCTTTGCTGTTGCAGATTCGGTTCTACTGCTTGCAGAACAGAGGGAGCGGCGCGTCTTTGATGGCGAAGGCCGCGATTAACTCTCACGCGCAGGCACTCCACTCGCTAGCGGTGATCCAGTTCAACGGCAGCGGTGGATCGAAGAGCGACAAGGACCTACGCGCAGGCGTCGCGTTGTGCGCACGCTCCGCCTTCCTCGGTCACATAGACGCTCTTCGGGAGCTCGGCCACTGCCTCCAAGACGGCTACGGCGTCCGCCAGAACGTCGCAGAGGGCCGCCGGTTCCTCGTCCAGGCCAACGCCAGGGAGCTCGCCGCAGTCATCTCCTCCGATCCGTCTTCCCTAACCGACGCCACCCGGTCGTGGCTCACCTGGAACCCCCAGCGCAACCGCTACTACGTCGCCGGCGCTGGAAGCGGCGTCGTTTCCGCCGGTTGTCCACTTCTCAGCGACTTCGGATGCGCCGTCCCGGCGCCGGAGGCCCATCCGGCCAACCGCTTTCTGGTCGAGTGGTTCGCCGCGCGCGGCGGATCGCCGGACGCCGCACTCCGGATGTGCTCTCACGCCGGCTGCGGCCGGCCGGAGACTCGGAGGCACGAGTTTCGCCGGTGCTCGGTTTGCGGGAAAGCGAACTACTGTTCCCGCGCCTGCCAGGCTCTGGACTGGAAGCTCCGGCACAAATCGGAGTGCTCACCGATGCAGCGGTGGGTGGAGGATGACGGATTCGTCGATGCAGCGGCCGGTGCTGACATCAATGCCGAGAGCTGAGGCGACCGTCGGTGATTGTAAGAATAGAAAGAAACGTTACTGTGTGTGTAACTTCTGTGACGTTAGACGGTAACTTTTGGGATTACTTTTACAGTGGGGTAAAGGTTTGTAGTCGAAATTTTAAAAGTAGGGCAATTTTATTAATTCCATTATCTTTATTTTCACCTTGATAAATCGATTCCGAGGGGATTTTGCGTGAGGAATTTACCAAGGAGCCCCTTTTTTCGGTTCTCAAAAGATTTTGGTTATTTGTATAAAAATTAAAAATAGGGGGCCTTTCTCAAATTTGTTGTTTACTTTAGATGTACCAAAGTCTTATTCATATTAGTTCAATGGTAAGTACAGTACAAGTTCACAAGCATAAAATAAGTGATTGATTTTGCTAGTACATTGTAGTTGTGAGCATTAAATATATAATATAGATTGATCGAGTAGTAAGGCGAAAGGGAAACAAATTAGGTAAGTGGTATGGAATGAATTTAGGCAAAGACTTGTGGAAATGAGTGTAGCTTTGAGGGAAAGAGAAGACAATTCAATTGTTGTGAGTTGGAAGTTGCAAGCTAAAGCCATTGGGGGAGAGAAGGATGGGGATTGGGGGGAGTGGTAGGTCTTCAACTTCAACACATCCCTCCCACCCTCTCCCAAAATCACAAACAAAGTAAGTCAACATTATAGGAGCTAAAATGGTAAGGGTGGGCATCCTGTGATTTTGATTTTTCTCCTCTTTCACGAGATTTCGTTTATCCGATACCCATAAAAGTCTTACTAAAGAGTACGAACAAGTGGGTGTTACGAGAGAAAAAAGAAGATCGCGACACTGTGGAAACGCGTGTTTCCATCTCTAATTGTCGTTTGATCGCGATCTTGTTTATGCTTTTGGGGTCAAAAAGATTATGGGAGAGAGATGGCCATTGAAGGAGGATAGGGAAAGGTGGGGTGGGGTGATATTTGGGCAGTGGGTAGGAGACCCAACCACGCAAGAGGCAAGAGGCAAGAGGCAAGAGGGGTGACTTTGTATTTTTTCCCTTTTGGTTGGGGAGTAGGAAACTTCTTAACAAACATACACAAAACTGATGATATTATACAAATAGGCATGGCATGTGAAGGGAAAGAGACATATTTTTGGTTGTTTTGTTTTTGGGTGTGGACAAAAGATATTCATATGTGCTCATTTAATGATATAGTTGAATGATATCATTTTGGCAGGGAAATGGTACTGGTACAGTAGTGGTACTGTATTTGCAAAGCTTGGAAGATAATGTAGGATGATGAGGTGACCAAATAAGGGGAGGCAAGGGAGAGGGGTTGGTGGTCCAAAAAAAGCCCATGAAAGAATGGGTCAATTAGGGTAAGTTGGTTTAATTGTAAGCCAATGTGGTTGGGTGGTTGCATGCCTATCTGTGGTAACTAGTTACTACTACTAGTATCTACCTTGCTTGCTTGACTGTACTACTAGTGTAAGGACTGTACGGTCATCTATTTGTTTTTCATTTGATTTTTCTTATAAAGGGATCTTCATTTTGGAGTGCCCAACCATGTATTGGGCAGGCCCAATGTTTCAAGAGGAAGGAAAGGGGTTTAGGTTGGGCTAGTCCACATAAGGCAGGTGGCGCTGGGCCGGAGGACATGACTATATGAGAGTCAAAATAACACACCATTATTTCTCCATATAAGTAGTCCAACCCTGGTCTTGGGTGAGATAAAGAAGCCATAAGCCCATAATGCAGTTTTCCTCTTTACCATAGTGAGTTAAAACTTGCTTTTTGTTTGGTAATTCATTTGTAGTAGCAAACTGATTAAGGACTTGTTTGGCACAAGGTTATTGAAGAACGATTTAGAGGGCGAAAGCTTGATTCTTTTCATTGATTTGCTTGAGAATTTATAGTAGAAAATAGAATCGGAAATTCTATCTAACTAACAAGATCTTTTACTTAACAAATAAGATATATATGGATAACTAGATATACTATCTCATAATACTCCTCTTCAAGTTGGAGCATTAGTTCGATGAATGTCCAACTTGTCCAGAAGAAAGTCAAACTGTTGCTATCCAAGAGCCTTGGTGAAGATGTATGCAAGTTGATTGGAAGAGCGAACATGAAACAGAGCAATGTTGCCGGACTGAACATGATCACGCACAATATGACAATCAACCACAATATGTTTGGTTCGTTCGTGGAAGACAGGATTGGTTGCGATGTGAATGGAATAGGGCCGCGATGACAGATGCCGAGAGAGCGCAGAAGAGCTTTCAGCCACACCAGCTCGCAAGAGGTGATGACCATTGATCGGTACTCAACTTCAGCAGACGAGTGGGAGACGGTGGTCTGCTTCTTTATCTTCCAGGAGATCGGAGATTCCCCTAGCTTGACAATATAACCAGTGAGAGATCGACGTGTCAAAGGGCATGCTGCATAATCAGAGCCACGGTAAGCAAGCAACCGAAGATCACTATGGTGGGAAAGAAAGATTCCTTGAGCAAGCCGCCCCTTGAGGTAATGAAGAACTCGCAGTGCAGTCGTCCAATGAGATTGCCGAGGTTCCTGCATGAACTGAGCCAGAACGTGTACTGAATAACACAAGTCAGGTCGAGTGATCGTCAAATAGATGAGGCGACCAATGATCCGACGATAACGACTTGGCTGCAAGAGAAGGGAACTAGTGTCTAGAGCGAGCTTATGATTTTTCTCCATAGGAAAGGCAGCTGGTTTAGAGCCAAGAAGACCAACCTCCCCAAGGATATCCAGTGTGTATTTTCGCTGTGAAAGGTAAATGCCAGTAGAAGTGCGAGATACCTCGATGCCCAAAAAATACTTGAGCGAGCCTAGATCCTTCATATGAAAGCAAGAGTGAAGATATGCCTTGAATCTACCAATGGTAGCCGAGTCGTTCCCCGCAATGATTAAATCATCAACATAAATAAGAAGATGTGAGACAATCCCAGATCGAGCATAAGAGAACAATGAATAGTCAGCATAGGACTGATAGAAGCCAACATGTCTGAGAGCGGAAGCCAGTTTAGAAAACCAATTCCGAGAGCCTAATGAAGGCCATAGAGAGACTTTTTGAGTCTGCAAACTTGGCGAGGACCAGAAGTAGAAAATCCTGAAGGCATCGACATGTGGACCTCCTCATCAAGATCACCATGAAGGAATGCATTATGAACATCAATCTGATGAAGTTCCCAGTCCTGAATAGAGGCAACTGCAAGAAATACCTTAATAGATACCATTTTAGCAACTGGAGCGAAAGTTTCAGAGTAGTCCCTACCCTCAATATGACGATTCCCAAGAGCAACAAGACAAGCTTTGTAACACTCGATGCTACCATCCGAGTTGTATTTCACTCGAAACACCCATTTACAGCCGATTGCCTTCTTGTGAGGAGGCAACTCGGTGATCTCCCAAGTACCATTGCGATGAAGAGCATCAATTTCAAAACGCATAGCATCCCTCCAATGCTGATGTCGGAAAGCCTCACGAAATGTCATTGGTTAAGGGTTGGCACTGATTGCCACCAAGAAGCTGATATGACTAGGGGTAAGAGTATGGGAATCAACACAATGTGACAAAGGATAAGGAGTACCTGAAGACGTGACCGAAGACGGATAAGCCGAAATAGGATCAACCTTGCGGATAGTATGGCACACATAGTCTCGGAGTAAGACCGAGGGGGTTGGGGTGCGAGAGGAACGGAGGCGGGGGCGGTGGAGGCTCCGGCTGAGCAGCGAGAGGGGGCTGCAGGGGAGCATCATGCGTAGCCAGAGTGGGGTAGACAGGTGGTGCTAAAGTAGGTGTTTCAAGCAACGGATATGGAAAGATGTCCTCATGAAATGAAACATCATGAGAGACAAAAATCTGATGAGTGGTTGGATCATACAGACGCCACCCTTTCTGACCAAACGGATACCCAAGAAACAGACACTTCCGACTCCGAGGAGAGAATTTATTTGTAGAGCGAGGGATGATAGACGCATAACATAGACACCCAAAGACACGAAGATGTGTGTAGTCAGGGGGTTTGTGAAAGAGACATTCGTAGGGTGTTTTACCTTTAAGAACGGAAGAAGGTGTACGGTTGATGAGAAAGCACGCAGTCAAAACGCACTCCCCCCCCCCCCCCCCCAAATTTGATAGGCAGATTGGCCTGAAACATTAAGGATCAGACAACATTGAGAATATGACGATGTTTACGCTCAACCTCGTCGTTCTGTTGAGGAGTAGCAACACAAGAAGACTCGAACAAGATGCCCTGATCTGCAAAGAAAGGACGCAAGGCAAGAAATTCGGAGCCATTGTCACTACGGACACATTTAATGGTTTTGTGAAATTGAGTGACAGTAAGGCTACAAAACTGTTTGAGTAGCCTAGAGACCTCTGATTTATGAGTCATGAGATAGACCCAAGAACAACGAGTTTGTTTAGCCTTGTAACAAATATCACAAGGTACACTCTTATTTGGCAAAGACTGACTAGTAGTGTTTGAAAAAGATGAAAGTAATGAATAAGAAGGGTGCCCGAGATGTTGATGCCATAAAAAAGGGGATTCGATGCAAGGAGAGATGGATGCCGAATGGTGAGCAGCAAGGGGGATAGCCGGCGGAGCCCAGCACAACCAGTAGATCCTATTCTGAACCTCACCCACTCCAATCAGCGTCCTCGAAGTGCGGTCATGTATCACACACAACTTGTCAGACAAGGTAACGATGCATCGCAAATCAGCAGTCAAGCAGCCGAAAGAGATCAGATGACAAGTAAGTCCGGGAACGAATAAAGCAGTAATCTCAAGAGAACCACAAAGAGTGATCAAGCCAGCCTGATTTGCCAAGATAATTGAGCCATCAGGGTACTTGATGTGCCAGTCATCGACGATATGAACATTCCGAAGCAACTGACGATCACCAGTCATATGGATGGAGGCACCGCTATCAAGAATCCAAGGAGTACAGACAATACTTGCGAGAGTATCGTTCCGAGATTTGGTGTTGAAATTTTTTATCACATCTAGCATACGATCCCACTGCTCATTGGGGATTGTGAAGCCCTCACGATCAGCTGCAGTGAAAGATGGAGAACCGGTAGAGGAGGAAGGGTTCGTGTGAATCGAATTGACGGCAGCAGTGGTGACCTTGCCCCGTCCCTTGCTAGCGCCGGAGTCAGAAGGCGTAGGAGACTTGTTGAGAGGCGAAGGAGCGCTAGTGATGGGATAAAAAACACTGCGGCCGTTGTTCCACCATTTCGGATAGCTGACAATTTTGAAACAAGAAGCACTATCGTGGCCAGATTTATTGTAGTGAACACAAAAAAGAGACTTCTTGTCGATAGTACCTAACAGGGGGTGAGGGGAGTGACGCTGAGCAGCAAATGCCAGCATGTCCGTGACCGGTGTCTGTGTAGTGCGCATTGACAACATACGCTTCTCCTGAACAACGAGGGAATGAACCTTGTTGAGACCCGGCAGATTGTCTTGAGCGACAACGGTGGATCGAATAGTGCCGTAGCCGATATCATCAAGACCGATCAAGAACTGATGAGTCTGCTCCTCATCTCGTTCTTTGACGTGGTTGCCATAGGTACAAGCACGAGGAGCCAAGTGAGAGTCGAGTTCCTTCCATAGCTTGGTAAGACGGCCGAAGTAGGCCGACACCGACTGACCCTCCTGTCGGCAGCGAGCGATTTCAGATCTCAACTGAAGAATCTGAGGGCCGTTGCCGATAAAGAATCGTTGAGAGAGATCGTCCCATAGCTCCTTGGCGGTGGAAAAGTAAGTAATTGTAGAGCGGAGAGAAGGCTCGATGGACTGAGCAGTCCAACCGATGAGCATCGCATTGACATGCCTCCAATATTGATGATCGCAGGAAGTTGCAGTCGGCTGGGTAATGGATCCGTCAATGAAACCATCTTTGCGTTTCGCAGAGAAAGCATTTTTCATAGCGACATTCCCTTCTTGATAATTGTCCCCTTTGAGAATCACCGGGCAAATAGAGAGACCCGGGTAATCGGAAGGGTGAAGGTAGTAAGGAGAGGCAGACGTGAGGGTCGGTGGCGGCGAAAGAGGTTAGGTTTAGGTTAGAGGATCGAAAAAGCCTGATACCATGAAGAACGATTTAGAGGGCAAAAGGCTGATTCTTTTCATTGACTTGCTTGAGAATTTATAGTAGAAAATACAATCGGAAATTCTATCTAACTAACAAGATCTTTTACTTAACAAATAAGATATATATGGATAACTAGATATACTATCTCATAATAGTTATTGTAACTTTTTAAAGCGATGTGTCAAAGCTGCTCGCGATTTTTGAAAACATAGCTCTACTAATCTCTATGTAATTTGTCATGTCAAATAAGAATTTACTTTTTTAATCTATCCACAAAAACTAAAATTTTGATATATCTTTAGAATTTTATCAAAAATCTAGATTTTAATCTTAAGCTAAATTATAATTTTAAGTTAGATTAATCGTTGGTTTTCGGATTCTAATGGGTTCAATTAGTCAATTTGAATCAATTTTGATATCAACTTGGATTGGGATTGCTTAAATTGTATGGTCATTAATTATGTAAATTGTTTATAATTAAGGTGACAATGGGTTGCTTATTAGAAGTTTTAATATATAAAATTAAGTCAATTAAATCATATACAAATTTAAGTGTTATGGGTTTTAGAATTGAGTTATTAATACAAAAGTTGAAATTCAAACTTCCATGTTAATATAGAAATCTGCCATTTAAAAAAAAAATTGAGACTCTTCTATGAGCGAGATATACTAAAATTGTTGTTATTATGGTTGTTTAGTTTCTAATTTGACAAAAGTATCATGAGTTGCTAAAGTAGTTTATTCATAGACTCGCGGTTATCCTGCTTTTCTGCAGCTTCAAAATGTTGGGTGCTGAATTGATGTTGCATTAATAATGCAATTTTAGCTGCAACACATATAACTGGTCCTCAGTACTCAAGATATTTTCTTCTATCAATCTCCTCTAAATATCATTTAGTGTACTAGGTTTGATTAGTAAACTACGACACCCACTTGGTTATCATCAATTGCTTAGATTTCCTTTCTTTTTAGTCTTCTTTTTTTCAAAACTATTGTTGTGGGCATAATTCGACATGTTTTATACTTACTTTTATATTGTTTTCTGCATACATTTCATACATTCAAGCTAGAATAGTTCAGAATCTATGTAGTTTATGTTTATTTGCCAAATTATGGAATCTACACCATATTCTATTTAATTTCGCAGAAATCGAGGCAATATACAGCGGTTCAGAGAAAGGAAGAAAGGCTCGAAGTCAACTACAGAAAGTTCGAGGTCAAGGAGTAGCGGAACCATGACAAATCGAGCTTGAAACAAGAAAATCGAGTCGACACAGTTAATTCGATATCGAGTACCCCAAGTCGATATCGAGTAAGTCACTCGATTTCCACCCAAAAAAGCCAGGATTGAGCAAAGCTGAAGAAGTTGGTCAATATCGACTAAGGCAAGTCGATATCGAGTTGACCCAAAATCGAGCAGAGATCCGGGAATCGACAAGAAATCTGAAGAAGGAAAATGAAGGTCGATATCGAGTTCACCTAGTCGATATCGAGTTGAGTCTAGTCGATTTTCATCCTTGGAGGCCGAAATCAAGTAGCAGAAGTGAAGTGAAGAAAACGCAGGTCGATATCGGGTATGCCAAGTCGATATCGAGTTGAATAACAGTGGCCGATTTCGAGCTAATCCGAATTCTAATCAAAGTTCTATCCAAAGTCCAATTGAGATATCCACAAGATCAAATTCTATGAAGATTTATCAAGATGGAAGAGATATTTATCTACTTTAGATATACTTCCCTTTTAAATATCATTTCCTTTATTTCCAATTTTAATCTTTAAGTATTTAGATAGATAGATTTAGATATAGATAGAGTTTCTTTCCTAGATTAGCTTGGAATGAAGCCTATAAATAGAGCCCTAGGGGCTGAGTTTATTCATTCAATTTCACACATAATATCGAGTAAGTAGGAGAGAGAGAGAGAGCTTGTGGCGAGAGGAGAGAAGGTGTTGAGAGACGGTTTGTCTTCGATTGGTTGTAAGCTTTCTTTTAGTTTTATTTAATGCAAAGTTATTCCCTTTTATTATTGATGTCTTTCTTGATGATGAAGAGCAAGTAGTCACCCAACTTCTAGGGTCGGGGTGAGCCCGACGGTAGCCATGTGAGGTGATGCGGTAAAGGTACAATCTTTGGATGCAATTCATCTTCTATCCCTATGAGCATGATTCTTTTGCGAAAGTTGAAGGTGATCCTTGTTTGTGTTATTGAATCGAAAGTGATCTTAATACAACTTGGATTAATTATGTGAAAAAAGGTTGGTAACAATTAGGGTTTATGCGAAAGCCTCTAGCTATCTTCCTATTTGTTAATAACGAAAGTTATTTGATGAAAAGCATGATCTTTTATGCCTTTATGTGTTACTTTACATGGTTATCGTTGTGGTGTTGAAACCCTGATATTGGAAGTCTTTATTTTATTGATTTATTTCACAAATTTCGAGATTTTAAGTTTCCGTTAGAGTCGATGTTGAGTTGTTGCAGTCGATATTTCTACTCGATATCGAGTTACTGGAGGTCGATATCGACCAAATTGCTGCTTTTGTTCTGTTTCTGCTTTCTTCTGTGTTTTACTGTTTCTCTGAGATTTAAAACTGAAAAGGCGGGCGCTGACACGCTTCCTCGTGGATCGATCCTGACTGTCTTCTACTACAACGGGAGGAAGTCTTGTATTTATTTGTTGAGACAGGGAGTCAGTTTGATTTCATATTTTATATTTATTTTCATACTTGACCATCCTCCTGCAACAACAAATTGGCGCCGTTGACGGGGAAGCAATCAATCACGCCCTTTTTAGTTCTTTTTCTTTTCTTTATATTTGTTTTTGCTTTCTAGTTCCTTTTTACTTGCTTTTTCTTTTTGTCTTTGCTTCTCAGTAGGGATGACAATGGGTCGGGTGGTGGGTGGATGTTCCAAATTTTCCTTTTTACTCGTGGTGCTTCGACTGGACTCACTGGAGTGGAGGCTCCAGGTCTTCGATCAGCACGTGATAAGACTCAGAAGAGAAGCTACTGAGTGAGGAGGGAAATTAGGAAAGATTAGTGTTAGATAAAAAAAACATTATATATATATATATATATATATATATATATATATATATATATATATATATATATATATATACACACATTAAAAATATGTCGGGTGATTCACGGGTCGGGTGATGGGTCGGGTGACGGGTGAAATCACTACCACCCGAATCCGACCCGACCCGTCACCCGTTCACCCATCACCCGTTTAATACCCATTTTGTATCGGGTTTTCACCCGTTTTTTTGGATCGGGTGAAGTGGGTACCCGTCGGGTGCGGGTGAGATTGCCACCCCTACTTCTCAGGTGCATGCGAAGAACTGATCGCACACCTATCGATCCGCTTCTAGAACCGGAGCGATACTTCCACCTTCGACAAAGGTTCAGGAGGATGTCGCAAATCAACGATGAGAATGCGGTCCCGCTCACACATGCGTAGGAGCTTGAGCAACTCCGCCAACAGATTGAGACACTCATCACCAGAGAAGCTGAACACGCCCGACGAGAGGCGGAATATGCACAGAATCAGCAACGGTGGGAACAACGGGTCGATCGCGAGATAAACGCGAGAAGGGAACTTGATGAGCGGATTGGGCACATCCCAGCCAACGCAAAGGAATATCTGCATCCTACTCTAGAAGTTCCAGAATCAGCGATCGTTCTTTCTGCTATTAATTTTGAAATTCGTCCTTCTTTTATTACTGAAATTAGAAGGAGTCAATTTAGGGGAAGAACTAATGAATGTCCTTTAGAGCATGTCACCATTTTTATAGACTTATGCAAAGCTATAGCTGATGGTGCTAATCTTGAATACTTAAAACTAAAGGCTTTTCGTTGGTCCCTTTCAGATATAGCCCCACAATGGCTGGAAAGATTGCCTGCACGATCAATTCGCACATGGAACGAACTACAAGACATGTTCCTCAACAAGTTTTTTAATTTCCTCCTGCAAAGACAGCTGCCCTCAGACAACAAATCATGACTTTCAGTCAAAAGTCAGGGGAACCATTAGCACAAGTCTGGGAGCGCTACAAAAGGCTTCTGAAATCCTGCCCAACGCATGGACAGCCGCCCTACGTCATCCAGGAGATCATCTTCAATTGCCTGGATGCGCCTACTAAGGATCGGATCAACAACTACCCCAACTATGAGTATCTTGGATACACTCCACGCCGAGCATGAGAGGTATTTGAGATACTGGCCAACTACGACAACACATATGGGACTTCTGCGGCTTCTTCCGACGAAAGGTATGAAAGGTCTGCCCCATCTATGTCGTTGTATGTGCCACCAAAGGAGGTTGATCCAGATGTCAGGGACTAGTTCCACAATGATCAGGTACGTCGCCTTACCAAACAAGTTAAATTCCTCTCTAAAGATAAACCTTGTTTGGAATGTGGGTCTGTGAGGCACAGCACTACTGCGTGCCCACACGTCGATCAAGTACATCAAGGAGAGACCCACGAGGAGGTAAGGTATGCGGGGGGACACTACGCAGGGCCACATCAGAACCAGAACGGAAGCTACTATCGACAGCCCCAGTATCAGAATCCCCCTTCATACAGAGCACCTGGTCACCCTGACAGAGAAGGTAAGAAGGATGACCTGCACACCAATCTTGAGGAAATGCGGATGAACCATTCAGACACCAAGCAGTCCATCAATTCCATCTACACTCAGATGCATGGTGTCAACTCTAGGCTTGAGGAGATTGATATATGGCGGAAATCAATGGAGACTCAGATGGGTCAACTAGCAGCATCCGTCCCCAAGCAGTCAGGTATGCTCCTTGGATCTTCTGAGCCCAACCCTAAGGGCAAATCTGTGGGGTAAGTAGCTGCAATGAATCTAAGGAGTGGGCGACAGATGCAAACAGCCGATCAGAACACAGAGGAGAAGGACTTTGCAGACTACTCGACATCGAGCAAGCCAGTCGACATTGACCAAAACTTACTCGACATCGACGAAACCCTCCTCGATATCGACCATAACGTTGTGCCCGCGCCGAAGTCGACTACTGTAGTCGATATCGACCAGCACCAACTCGATGTCGACCAACCTGGACTCGACGTCGACAAGACTTTAGCACCTCCGATGAAGAAAAAGCTGCCTTTCCCGACGAAATCTCCAAAGGATCCAACAGAGAAGAAGTTCCAGCGTTTCATCAAGATGCTTCAAAGGATCAATGTCACAATACCCTTCACAGAAGCCCTGAATGAGATGTCATCTTATGTCAAGTTCCTCAAGGAGATTCTGAGCAAAAAGCGGTCAATGGTTGAGATCGCAGAGGAGTGCAGCCAGATGGACGTACTTGAGAAAAGGCTAGATCCAGGTAAGTTTGTTATAACCATTGGATTTGGTCAATACAAATTTAATGATTTATGTGACTTAGGAGCCAGTGTGAGTATAATGCCTCTATCAATCTGGTCCAAGATTAAGATAGGTGCCCTAGAGCATGTGGATGCAAAGCTATACATGGCAAACAATACGGTGGTCATCCCAACAGGCATGGTGGACAATGTGCCAGTACAAGTAGGTAAGTTCTTCGTCCCTACTGATTTCTTAGTTATTGATATGGCGAAGGACCCTGCTTGTCCAATTATTCTAGGAAGGCCCTTCTTGGCGACGGTGGATGCCAACATAAGCGTAAGGAAAGGAGTGCTCACTTTCAACATCAGCGATGAGGTAATTGAGTATTCCTTCAATAAAAGTGAAAGGCATACAGGTCCCATGGAAGAGGTAAAGTCCATATCAGCCGGGTACATTACTTGCAAGGAGCCTAAGGTAAGAAATATGACCCCCGAAGAGCTAGAAAAGAGGGATATGGAAGCCCAGGTGGAGGAGATCATGGCCATCCTGAACGAAAAGACTGAGAATCCACTCGACATGGACCAAGGTACGTCGATATAGATTAACTATTTTTCGGATGTTTTGCCAGGTCTTAAGTATGGGGTCAAAATCGACAAGGAGAAATCGACTAGCCCACAAGACCAGTCGAAATCGACCTTTCCATGTCGAGACATCTCCCCCAGATATCGAGCAGAGGAAAATCGAGCAAACCGACTCGATATCGACCCCTTTAAGTCGATATCGACCTGCCCCTACCGACTCGATTTCTTCCCCAGAAACGAAGCCAGGCAATTTTGAGCAGCAGAACTCGATATCGAGTGACCCTAATCGATATCGACCAGACCCTCAGGAGCTTCCAATATCCGATTCTGCGAAGGTAAGCCAAGGTATGGATCTTTCTTCTCCTATTTCATTCAAAGATTTATCTATACATGGGAGAGGTTTGCCTTGGTATGTGCGCTTATGCAGGGTTTCCAATGATGAGCTCAAGGAATATGAACTTGGAGACAAGGTCTATCTTTCCAAATCAAATGATCATTGGTTTCCTAACAATTTCAAAAAGAAGAAGATGGGCCCTTTCACGGTGAACAAGATCCATTCCGGAGGACTACAGCTGATGGACAAGCATGGAGTCCTGTTTGAAGCCCAAGCTACATGGGCCCTGCAAATGCCACCTTGAGCTTAATGGGGAAAGTCGGCGTAGCGACTATAAAATCTAGAGCTTGTAAATAGACATTTATTTTTTGGGATTTTTGGACATTGTTGCTTTTGGTTTTGGTTTTGGACATTATTTTCTATTGTGGGTATTTCTCTTCCAATTTTTTCAGGGACAAGGAAGAAAACAAGGAGTCGAAATCGAGTACAGTAGGTCGATATCGACCTGCCCACTCGAAATTGACCAGGCCCTACAACATATACACTCGATTTCCGACGTTCTGCACATCTGTCTAGTGAGTTTCTTTCTTTACCCTTGTTTTTATACAGTGAGGACACTGTAATGTTTAAGTATAGGGTGGGGGAAGGGCTTACTTTGTGCATATTTGATTTATTTGACATTATTTGTGCATTATTTCTTGAATTGCTTATACATGGCTATTTTGGAATTCATTATTGATTTATATGCTTACATGCATGTTTTCCAATGTTTGAAAAAAATGACCCCCATTGAAATTTTTTTATTAATGTCATGGAAGTTTAATATTGAACTCGACGATGCAAAATTGGATTCATTAGAGATATAGCATGAAATTGCCTAGTAAAGGGAAGTCACAATGAAGTGCATTATTTTCTTGAAAACCATGAAAGGAGGTAAAATTTGATGTTGCTTTTGACATGTTGCATGATAAAAGGATGGAGGACTTTATATTTTCATATAATGCTCATATTGTTATATCGTAGCCATACCTATGCTTATGCATCACAAAAGTCATATTGTGCCTAAATTCATATTATGCTCCACATGATCTAAATATTGCCCATTTTCTACCTTATTCCATCCGGGGATTATGTTGAGAATGATGTTACATTATGGAGATTATTATATGGTGTTTGTGTTGTTATATATCATTATTGGAGTTTGGCAGGAAATTGAAAAAAATATATGGAAAATTTAATGAGTGGAAAGAAAATCCGATCACCTCAAGAGATAAAGGTAGATCGACCCTGCTCGCTGAGATAATAGTTTGGCGAGATGGGACACACAATATGAGGAGTCCAAAGCTCTAAGTATCCGGGGTCATTCATGACACCCATGTTTGCGACTCGCGAGAAGGTCGTGCTGAGGTTAGAGAGGTAAAAGCATAATATTGAAAAAAAGCAATGAGCGAAGCGAGAGGTGATGATTCTTATGAAGAATGAATGTGGTATGAAATTTTGGAATTACTCCATTTCCCTGGATTATTAGCACCACATTGCCAAAAATTGCCCACCTTTAGCCTTTTACCAAATCTACTCCTTGTTGAGCTTAATTAAAGTCCTCTGGATTATTAATGCTTTGTCACTTATGAATTGTTTTGCATAACCCTCCTTTTGTGAGTAGATGTTGCTTTTTATTTGCACATGCATGAATTTGTGACACAAGTACCTTTTCGAGGATGGTAATTGATTGCAGGGTTATATGGCAATGAATCTAAGATGTTGAGAGTTTTGATTTCTTCCCCTGAATGAAAATTAAAAGTATTGCTTGAGGACAAGCAAGCTTAAGTATGGAGTGTTTGCTGTGAGCCTAATTCGCCATGTTTTATACTTACTTTTATATCGTTTTCTGCATACATTTCATACATTCGGGCTAGAATAGTTCAGAATCTATGTAGTTTATGTTTATTTGCCAAATTATGGAATCTACACCAGTTTCTGTTTAATTTCGCAAAAATCGAGGCAATATACAGCAGTTCAGAGAAAGGAAGAAAGGCTCGAAGTCAACTACAGAAAGTCTGAGGTCAAGGAGTAGCGGAACCATGACAAATTGAGCTTGAAACAAGAAAATCGAGTTGACACAGTTAAGTCGATATCGAGTACCCCAAGTCGATATCGAGTAAGTCACTCGATTTCCACCCAGAAAAGCCAGAATCAAGCAAAGCTGAAGAATTTGGTCGATATCGAATAAGGTAAGTTGATATCGAGTTGACCCAAAATCGAGCAGAGATCCGAGAATCGACAAGAAATCTGAAGAAGGAAAATGAAGGTCGATATCGAGTTCACCTAGTCGATATCGAGTTGAGTCTAGTCGATTTTCATCCTTGGAGGCCGATATCGAGTAGCAGAAGTGAAGTGAAGAAAACGCAGGTCGATATCGGGTATGCCAAGTCGATATCAAGTTGAATAACAGTGGCCAATTTCGAGCTAATCCGAGTTCTAATCAAAGTTCTATCCAAAGTCCAATGGAGATATCCACAAGATCAAATTCTATCAAGATTTATCAAGATGGAAGAGATATTTATCTACTTTAGATATAGTTCCCTTTTAAATATTATTTCCTTTATTTCCAATTTTAATCTTTAAGTATTTAATTAGATAGATAGATTTAGATATAGATAGAGTTTCTTTCCTAGATTAGCTTGGAATGAAGCCTATAAATAGAGCCCTAGGGGCTGAGTTTTATTCATTCAATTTCACACATAATATTGAGTAAGTATGAGAGAGAGAGAGAGAGAGAGAGAGAGAGAGAGAGAGAGAGAGAGATTGCTTGTGGCGAGAGGAGAGAAGGTGTTGAGAGACGGTTTGTCTTCGATTGGTTGTAAGCTTTCTTTTAGTTTTATTTAATGCAAAGTTATTCCCTTTTATTATTGATGTCTTTCTTGATGATGAAGAGCGAGTAGTCACCCAACTTCTAGGGTCGAGGTGAGTCCGACGGTAGCCATGTGAGGTGATGCGGTAAAGGTACAATCTTTGGATGCAATTCATCTTCTATCCCTATGAGCATGATTCTTTTGCGAAAGTTGAAGGTGATCCTTGTTTGTGTTATTGAATCGAAAGTGATCTTAATACAACTTGGATTAATTATGTGAAAAAGGGTTAGTAACAATTAGGGTTTATGCGAAAGCCTCTAGCTATCTTCCTATTTTTTAATAACGAAAGTTATTTGATGAAAAGCATGATCTTTTATGCCTTTATGTGTTACTTTACATGGTTATCGTTGTGGTGTTGAAACCCTGATCTTGGAAGTCTTTATTTTATTGATTTATTTCACAAATTTTGAGATTTTAAGTTTCTGTTGGAGTCGATATTGAGTTGATGCAGTCGATATTTCTACTCGATATCGAGTTACTGGAGGTCGATATCGACCAAATTGCTGCTTTTGTTATCTTTCTGCTTTCTTCTGTGTTTTACTGTTTCTCTGAGATTTGGAACTGAAAAGGCGGGCGTTGACACGCTTTCTCGTGGATCGATCCTGACTGCCTTCTACTACAACGGGAGGAAGTCTTGTATTTATTTGCTGAGACGGGGAGTCAGTTTGATTTAATATTTTATATTTATTTTCATACTTGACCATCCTCCTGCAACAACAACTATATTTGACAGATGATATAATAATTTTTGCACAACTAAATGGGTGATTGCTTAGCTAAAAAAAACACAAAATTTTCATAATGCAATATATGCTTCTTCTAAGAAGTTGTTCATTGTTCATTGTGTTTGTGCAGGGTTTTGCAAAGATGGGCAGATCATGTCCTTTACAACGAACACGATATTTGGAGGTTTAGTATTTTATTATATTTTGGCTACTGAGGGTTATTTATCCTACTTTTAGTCATTGTTTCTGACTGAGGTTGTATGTATATAGTTCATATGACCACATTACATTGTAAATAGGTGAATATGTTAGGGGCATTTTCTTACTTTCACGAAACCATTGGATCAACTTGATCACACCTGTATAAGTGACTTTGTGTTGGGCAGGAAAATCAGTTTTGTAACTGAAAACCATGTTCTCGAGTTCTCCTCTCTAATGGAGATTTATTTTACTTTCTTTGGTTTATTTTGGTATTTTGATCCACTTACTTTCAAGCTTCGTTTGTTTGAATGGTATCACAGTGCACGGATTGAAGCTCCATTCACCTATGTTTTGTGAATCTGTGCTTGTTGCTGGCTTTCTCAGATATCGACGATTTTCTTGGTTTTCTCTTAGTTTTCTTCCAATCATGGTTGGTCGAGGTTCAACGAATCAACCAGGCCAAGGATCTAGTACTGCTGGCGATGGTAATGGTGTCGGTCGAGGCACTTTTGTTGCTATTACTCCACCCGGTCATGGTGGTCATGCTGGAGCTTAAAGGGGCTGGAATTTGGGTCAAACTGAATTGCAGTTCGGCGATGTTATGCAAGGTATGAACGGTGCACACATCAATCCATATTTCCTTTAAAACTCTGATCATCCTGACATGGTTCTAGTTTCGACTCCGCTTAATTGCTCCAATTTCACGAGATGGAGTCACCGTGTGAAAATAGCGCTAGGTGCCAAAACCAAACTTGGTTTCATAATAGGTAGTTGTGTTAAACCTTCTTAAGAGAGTGATGATTGTGAAAAATGGATGCAAGATGATTCAATGATGATGTGTTGGTTGATAAATTCCAAGACTAGTGAAGTTGTAGAGAGTTTTATGTATGTAGAATTTGCAAGGGAACTTTGGGATGAAATAAATGAGCGTTTTTTATGAATCTAATGATCCACTCGCTAAACAATTGAGGAGAAATCGATTTGGATAATCTCCAACAAGAGAACCTATTTGTAGGTGCTTACTTTGGGAAGTTAAAGGAAATTTGGGATGAACTCCAACTTTTAAATTCCATTCCAGGATGCGCTTGTGGAGGTATTAATAATTGTGGATATGGTTGCTTGAAGAAAATGCTTGAAAGAGAGGAGAAAACTAAAGTCATGCAATTCCTGATGGGATTAAATGATGTGCATGAACATCTAAGGAGCAATGTTTTATCGAAAGATCCTATGTCAAGGATTAACAAAACCTTCTAGATAGTTGTACAAATAGAGAGATCTAAGGGGGTATATGGCTCTATTTAGGTAGACAATAATGCTTTAGCTGTTACTTGATTTGGCCAATATAAAGTGGAGGCTAATGTTGTTAATAAATTTTATTTTGGAGAACCATATAAGAACAGAAGAGATTACAAAAAGGCTAAGTTTCACAGAAAGTGTGGTCATTGTGAAGAAAGGGGTCACGGGAAGGAGTATTGCTTCAAGTTGATAGGTTATCCAAACTGGTTCAGATGGAATAAGGATGATGACAGATCTAAACCACATGGCAAATTTGCTGCTCAGTTGGAATATGCTCAACAAGATAGTCTGTTTGATACTGGTTGTACTATATGGATATGAAACCATATTAGGCTATGGTTAATGCAGTGTTCCAAGAAGTGTTGAAACTGATGAAAGGAAAATCTCAGGTTGAGAGTGTTGATAGCTCATCCAATCAAGTTGTGATTCACTTTGTAGGTAGTTTAAATATTTCATTTCTTATTGGCATTGATAAATTAAAGCTCATAATGATACTTGGATAGTAGACTCTAGTGCTACTGGCCACATTGCATTTGATAAGCCTATTTTTTCTAAAATATTTGACTTGACCACTGCTATTATTCTTGGTTTACCTGATGGAAACAATCGCAAAGTTAACTTGGTACTGTCAGATTGAGCAAGACTTTGATTCTGCACAATGTGCTATTGAAGCCTCAGTTTAGACACAATTTACTATCAGTATCTAAGATTGTCCATGTTCAACAATTGAGATTCAATTTTGATGCTATGTCCTGTTGGCTACAGGACCTTACAACTAGAGATGTGTTAGCTAATGGAACTGAAGAAAAAGAATTATATCTGTTGAAGTCTACTGGATATGAGAAGATGAATCAAAATATTTTTTAGCTCCTTAAATCATGTCAATTTGAATTGTAATAGCTTGCATCTATAATGCATGCTAGACTTGGATATATGTCTTTTTCCAAACTCCATCATATTTCTGATTGTAAGTCTAGTGATGTTAAAGACATCCCTTGTGATACTTGTTCTATGAGCAAGATTCACAAGTTGAAGTTTCCCAGAAGTGATAGTATTGTTGATTCTCCTTTTCAGTTGGTTCATTTGGATGTTTGGAGGCCTTACAAAACTCAATCCATGTGCGGTGCTCGATATTTTCTGACTATTCTTCATGATCACACCAAAACTACTTGGACTTATCTGATGCAGGATAAGTTACAGGTTTTAAGACTAATTACTAGTTTCTTAACTATGGTTGAAAACAAATTTCAACTTTTTGTCAAGGTTGTTAGAACTGACAATGGTACTGAGTTCACTAAAAAAGGGTGTGTAGATTTATTTGCTGCTAAAGGAATTATTCATCAGAAATATGCTCCTGTAGAAAAAAGAAAAGGGGCTTCTCAAGCCATCTTTTGATGGCTTCAAGATCGGTTCGTTGACCTACTTCTTGCTTATTGTAATAAAAATAAAATTCCGATTTAGAATACTCTTGATTAATCTCCAAGAAAATGTAACGATTATGGTGGTAGTCAATTCATTGAAAGAGAGACTAATGAGAGATTTGAGCTCATGACAATTGGATTTTCAGCCTTTCACTTCTCAGCCTCCTTCGGTGACCTACTCACACTCCCCACCGCACCCAACCCACTTCCTCTCAATCGTTGCTCGTTTCGACACCTCGTTCTGCTCCTAGTCGTGTTGGGCTCATCGGCGCCAGCGAGGTGAACCCCTTCTTTTCCGCCAGAGACCTCCACCTCTACTTCTTCCCCAACTATTCTCTCTCCAATCTCCAGCCACCAAAAGCAACTCCAAATCCAAAATCCTACCAAATCTCACATGCAATCATGATCGCTCCCAAGTCTCCGTTGTTGTCGGCGGTCGCGATTCCCTCCTCCGGCGTCCCTGTTGAATGTTGCACTCCCCAGATCATGGTTGTGGTGGGCCCCTTCGGTGCTGGTGAATCGACCCTCGCCGGCTTCCTGGCTGCATGGGCCGACCTCCCCGTCCTTCGGCGACCTCCTTCTCACCCAATCCTCCACTGTCGCCTACCCCTCCGACCGCCAACTCTTTGCGCTCCCCCCCCCCCCCTCACAAGGCCTTCCGCCACTGGGTTTTTAGTCCTCTAGTTTCTTCCTCTCCAACCTATCTTCCTCTCCTCAACTCAGCTCTCCTCTCCTCTGCCACATCGGTTGTTTCTGACAAGACTTTTGACTCCTTCTTGCCACCCCCTTATGACCCAAAAACTACCCAATTATGCGAAAAATTTGAATTCTCCTAACCCTAAACCTAAATTTCATTCAAAACCCAAACTTTCAAAATCTCAAAGTTTCAAGCCCGAGTCATCACATCTAACAAGATTTCTGAGCAATGTTGGAATTTAGTGGTCCAGTAGGGGAATTTGGCTCTCCCAAGTCTTTGGATCCTATGGATCAACGCATTCCATTTCAACCCAAGCCGGAACCAACCAGGAAGCAAACCAGACGTGAATCAGCCGATCAAAGCCACTAGTTTCTGTTGGCAAGCTTGACCGCCACTGTATCCGAAGCCAGGACCGCAACGTCACCGCTTTCCAATCCAAATATGTCAAAGTCGGCAATGTCATGGGCTACATGCAAGTCATCTAAGCCTCCATCCAGATATAAAAAAATTAGGGGCTCTAATTTCTTAGACGGTTTAATTTCAAATTTTGTAATTGTCCTATTAGATTCAAGCTAGCGCTTTTTCTTTTGACCAGCGACCCTCTACGTAGGGTATCTCAAGCCATCTTTTGATGGTTTCAAGATCGCTTCGTCGATCTACTTATGGCCTATTGTCAAAAAAAAAGATTTCTTGGTTAATCTCCGAGAAAATGTAACGATTGTGGTAGTGGTTAATACATTGAAAGGGAGACTAATGAGATTTGAATTCACAACCTCAAAGTAATAAATATCCCTCATTTTTAACTAAGTTATGTTGACTTTGTGATTCATTATTCCTCTTACACTCTTTTATAATAAAATTAGTAAAAAAAATATTTAAAATTTTTTATATGTTTTCCTTTAAGGTTGAGAGCTTCAGCCACCCCAAGTCTCCTTGGATCCGCCAGTGTCAAGGAACATAAATTGTATTGGTGCGCGAAGGCGTGCCTCAACTCAACACCCCTAATATATCAAAATCTACCACAATTTATCATTTTTACATTCGAATCTGATGGCCATATAGCTTCATTTATATGTAGAGAAGATAAATACTTTGATTTATAAAGATGGTTTGAGAAATTAATGTCATCAAACTAAGAAAAAAGAGGATGAAAAGAATGTAAATTAGTACTATTAAATAGCACTATAGTAGTGCTAGTATTATTTTGAAGTCGCGTTATTTTAAACATTGTAAATTAGGTGATTTTGGGTATTCAAACAAACTATTCATACCTTACACCTTCCTAAATAGAAGTATTTAAATTAGAGGTGATTTTGGGTATGCAAGACGACGATAGGGAGGGAGAGGAAGGGATATGGCATCGGCATGTGGTGTGGGAACAGAACTAACAACGATAGAGGGTTTGTCCTGTTATTAGACTTTCTGTCTCCACTGACTTACAACTTCACAACTCACAACTCACAACTCACAACTCTTACCTCATTTTTTTTTTAATAATTCCCTTTTGATATTATATCACTTCCAATTTAATATATTTACCATCCTATCTTAACATTACATTGTTCTTTGGTTTCTTTCATCGCCATTTTGCCCTTTCCTGCTTCCCTATGTTCCCCAAAAATTAACTGGTTTTAACTTTTAACCGATCACAAATGGGGTAACATTAATATATCACATAAAATGATCTTATTATTAAATGTGTAATTTGAATTAAATCATCCAACATAGAAATTTATTAGGAATATTCTCAAAGATTTATGATTTCGAGTCAAATCTTTCTAATTCATACTGTAATTTTTCCTCACTAATGAAATTATTCTGCAAGATTTTGTTTCCCTACTTTGCTTTGCACTAATAATGTAGATGTGCTTTAAAAAATAGGGAAAATTAATTAAAATACCCCTACCTTTGAGGTATGGTAAAAATATATCTTCAACTTTCAAATGTAATAAAAATATCCCGACTTTTGAGGGTGGTGGTAATATATTACCCTGTGTTTTTTCACGGGTCAAAAATGCTGACAAAGTAACCTACGTGGTTTTTTTTTTGACAACACAGCATACGTGGAACTTCCACGATGGAAGCCTTTTTTTACAAATTAGCACGAAAATTGATTTTTCTTGAACGGGTTCCTTAGGGGAAAAAATAAAACGATAACAAATTAAACCCGAAAAACGAAATTAATTCAACCAAGCAACTAATCCAGTCAAAATTGCCACAAATTAACACAACACGACTATTTCTAACAACAACAACGAAGAGGGAAAAAAATAAAACTTACCCAACCAAGTCCGTGAACGAATCAAGTGAAGAAGATGTGAGAGGGACAACTCAAGATAGTCGACCACGAGGGAGGAAGACTGACATTGAAGAGGAACCATGAGCTACCTGGAAGCCAATTCAAGAGGCGACCACGAAAAAAGATATAAGGGAGGAAAATGCATTGGGTATGAACCCGGTCAAACTCTTTATTTTTTTCCTAAGGACATTGTTTAAGAAAACCCTTGTAAAAAAAATCTACGTAGGCTGTCTTGTCAACATTTTTTACTCGTGAAAAAAAATTGTGGTAATATATTACCACCACCCTCAAAGGTCAAAATACTTTTATTACATTTTAAAGTTGATGATATATTTTTACCATATCCCAAAAGTGGGGATATTTTAAT
The DNA here is from genome assembly GCA_037127255.1 of Persicaria tinctoria. Lineage (NCBI taxonomy): Eukaryota > Viridiplantae > Streptophyta > Magnoliopsida > Caryophyllales > Polygonaceae > Persicaria > Persicaria tinctoria. Next base: position 27,708,543 of record JBANSL010000016.1, on the reverse strand, counting down.
TAGTTTCCCTAAAAAATATTCTAAGAATCCATCTATTCTCGTAGAAGATTTGAAAGGAAAAAGAAATTCGCATTAAATATTCAAATCTTATTATTATTATTATTATTATTATTATTATTATTATTATTATTATTATTATTATTATTACTACTACTACTACTACTACTAATAATAATAATAATAATAATTAATTTTTGTATAAAATCTAGAAGATATTTGGCTAAATGTCCATTTTGTCAACCCTTTTTGCAAAATGTCCACTTAAAATCAGTTTTTGCTAAATGTCCTAAAATTCTCTGGAAACCCCGTTTTACCCCTGCCTTATAATTCAACCCTTTCTCCCCAATTGCAATAGGTCAGATCTGGTCGAGCGCTTCTTCCACGGTCGCTCTGGGAAATTCACCGCTGCACCACCTCTGCTACCGGATCCAAGCTCCAATGGCGCCAGATCCGGCCCCGGCGCCACTACCTATCGTCGCCGGATGCCGCCACCGTCCTTCCTCGTTCCTCCTTCCTCCTGGTCTCGTATCCCCGCGCTCTCGCCGTTGCCGCCTCGGATCTGCGAATTGCCGTTGCTGGAATTGCGACTCCTCGCTCGCTCTCCTTGCGGTTCTCGCCGTTGTATGCATTCCTCCTCATCGTCGTCGTATCTGTTCCAGTGTCGGCGGATTGCAATCCACTGTCGAAATCAGACCCCCCTGCGGCTTGCAATCCCTCGGCGGCTTCAATGGTGTTAAGCGATCCCTTGGCGTCTTGCAATCCACTATCGAAATCAGATCTGTTCCTCTTCATCGTCGTCGTATCCGTTCCAGTGTTGTTCTTGTGCTTCAGATTTCAGCCGCTATTGCTACTTCTTTGTCACTCCCATGGCGCCTCCCATGGTACCAATTCATGCTCTTCCTACTCAATTTTCATCAAATTGTTCAAATATATTTCGGTATGCTCATAGAAAAATTCATGTCATTACTTGCTATGCTTGCAATATTGATTGAGTTTAGGCACTGTTTCATGACTCGGTTAATGTCTTCCATGTTGCTGAGGCATTTGAGGACTGAATTTTGTTCTTCTCAAATGTTTATTCTTTCTTTGTTTGATTACACTGTATATTTCGGTTTAGATCTGACTAAATTTTTTGATGAGCTGAATGCAATGTTTTGCTGGTGGTGTAGTTTTAATGGTGGCGTTGATGTTGTTATCCGGTTAGATGTCATCAATTGTTGAAGGATGAGAGTGTCCGGTATAGTGTTGTGGAGCTGTTGCTGTCTTGAAGCATTCCTTGAAGCATTTCATGTGTTTGTTGTCTGCCTGTCTGTCACAAATGGCGTCTGCTGTCATAGCTTTTTTGTGGGCCGTTAGAAGTAGGAGTATTAGTTCTTTGGTTTCAACTGATTTAGGTGGGATGATATTGGGAGAATCTCAGTGGGTTCATATTTCTATGGGCTTTAATTTTGATGGATTGGAAATTAGAGGTGACACTCTTGGAAATTCATAATGTATATTTTTCGGTGATATTGTGTTTGATTACACTATTTTTTGTAAAGTTTGTGTTTGATTACACTATTTTTCATGAAATTATATGTTCTTTTTTATTTATTTTGGTCATATTGTATTTGATTACACTATTTTTTTTTTAATTTTTCATGAAATTACATGTGTCACCAAGAGGGTGACCTCTAATAAAGGTGATGACAGTGATAGGGATGGTGGTGATAGCGATATAAGTGATGGTGACAGCGATATGAATGGTGACAACGATAGGGCGGTGGCAACGATAGAGGTGGTAACAACAATAAGGGTGGTGATAGCGATAGAGGTGGTGGTGAGTCTGGTGACAGTGATAGGGGCGGTGGTGACAGCTATAGAAGTGGTGGTGACAACGATAGGAGTGGTGGTGACAGCGATAGGAGTGGTGATAACGATAGGGCGGTGACAGCGATAGATGTGGTGACAGCAATAAGGGTGGTGACAACAATATGGGTGCTGGTGACATTGATAGGGGTGGTGGTGACAGCAATAGGGGTGGTGGTGACAGCTATAGGAGTGGTGGTGACCGATATGAGTGGTGACAGCGATAGGGCGGTGACAACGATAGAGGTGGTGACAACAATAAGGATGGTGACAGCAATATGGGTGGTGGTGACAGTGATAGGGGTGGTGGTGAGAGCAATAGGGGTGGTGGTGACAGCGATAGGGCGGTGACAACGATAGAGGTGGCGACAGCAATAAGGGTGGTGACAGCGATAGGAGTGGTGGTTACAACGATAGAGTGGTGGTGACAGCGATAGGACGGTGACAGCGATAGAGGTGGTGACAACAATATGGGTGGTGGTGATAGTGATAGAGGTGGTGGTGACAGCGATAGGAGTGGTGACAGCGATAGGGTGGTGACAGCGATAGAGGTGGTGACCGCAATAAGGGTGGTGACAGCGATATGGGTGGTGGTGACAGCGATATGGGTGGTGGTGACAGCGATATGGGTTGTGGTGACAGCGATAGGGCGGTGACACTAATCTCGTTAAAAAAAAATTGTCACCCAAAAATTTGTTTATCATCATACATGTGTCACCAAAGTTGTGTCACCAAAGTCATTGACCGGTGTCACCACTTATAAAGGTGGTGACACTAATTTCGTAAAAAAAAAAATTAATTTCTTAAAAAAAAAAAACCTGTCACCAATTTTTTTTTTTTTGTCATCAAAGTTGTGTCACCAATTCATTGACTTTGACCGGTCAATGGTCAAAATAAAAATGGGAAGGAAGGAAGGAAATGGGAAGAAGGGGCAAAAATGTAATATTATGACATTTTGCAAAAGGGAAAATAAAAGTAGACATTTTGCAAAATGCCTTGTAGAAAATGGACACTTAGCTAAATAATCCTAAAACCTACTAGTCTTAAATACTTTCCTTAAATAGTTTGCAATTGCTCGTGTGTGCATCGAGGCGACTCCGTATTCCGGAAATTTTCTTGGAGGTTCGTCTTTATCACCCACAGGCCACAGCCACAGGGGCTCCTGATGTCACTGGTCAACGGTGTCATCGCTTGTTGACGCTTGGTTTCGATTTTGTCTTCGTTATCCTCAACTTTTTTTTGGATTAGACTCGTTTGTTCTTATAGTGCTGTTTATTTACCCCATTTGTATTACACCATTTTATGTTATGATTGTATATTTGACGGTTGCCGACTCTATCCGCCTCTCAATGGGCAGATCTTTTGCTTCCTGCTCAAAAAAGCCCAAAACGGTACCGTATATTGTAGCTGTGGCCTGTGGACGAAAACGGACACAGACAAGGGCAATATCGTCATTACAGAGATATGTAAGATCCCTACACTACACCGCCTACAGTCTACCACTGCGTTGTCGTATTCGCTCCCCCTGCATGCTAAACGACGAACCCACAAATATCCATCTATCTCTATCTCTCTATCACCTCAACGAACAGCGGCAGATCGAAGGTCGCAAATCATCGCCGATTCGCCATCGATCTCCAGGAGCTCCGATTGAGAATCGATGGGCTTTGAGAGGATCCATGGCCATGGCAGCTGTATCACTGTCCGCTCTCTCTCTCCTCCTCCGCCCCCGACTTCCTCTCTCTCAAACTACAATCACTCCGCCGAATCTCACTCTGCTGATTCCTCCTCAGGTAAAGCGTTTTCGCTTCCTCTCTTGTGACTTAGTTTTCGCTCTTGCGATTTCGCGGTTTCCTGATTTCGTTTACTCGCATTTGCGGAAATGATTACAGATTGGCTTACTGCTTACGCACGCTTCACCTGTTTAGATTTCGATACTTTTGCATTTGTGAATGCGAAGTTATACTCTTCGTTTCCCGTGGTTATTACGTAAGATGTGTGGAATTAGATACTGTTATATTCCATTGATCTGGTTTTTTTTTTTTTTGAATCTGTTTGAATTAGGTGTTAATTTACCTGTTTTCAGTTCAGAAATCGATTTCTGATTCTCTTAGTTTCTTTGGCATTGTACTGCTAAGCATCGAATTAAACTTGGCTTTCATATATCATGGGGAAATTCTACTTGCTGGAAAGATGGCCAGTGGTTGACTGCTGTTATGGAGTACTATCTTCGTTTAAAGTGAGGTGGTTGACTGCTGTTACGGAGTACTATCTTCGTTTAAAGTGAAATATTTAAGAATTTTTTTTTTTAATTTAGTGGTAATTAAATTTTCTTGGATGTTGCGATTATTAGGTAGATCTATTTCGGAATAATGTGAAAACGACTTCAAATAAAAACAAGACGAATCATTATTAGCATCTTGAAATTGTGTTTCTAATCTTCGTTATGTCTTTCTCAGCCAGACAACTAGACAAGAATTGAACTATTTACTAGTAAATGATTTCTGCATACAAATCCCTTGTTGTTGTTGATAATGAATCCGTGTACTACTTGACAATGAAAATCATATGAAATACAGAATCCAAGAGAAAGCAAAAGGAATGAAGCAAGATTTATTGCTCAATAATACTCTTTTGTGATTTACTCTTCCGACTGTATTTCTACATTTTGTATTCAATCTTTTTGTCTTTGGGAATACATAATCAAACCACACTGTTTCTGCTAGCTAAAACTGATAAGGAAGAATCAATTAGTGCTTAATTAGCTCACATCCCTTAAAACAAATATATTTGTATTTATAGCAATTACGGATTTCTATCCTTTTCCTTGTATCTATATATACTTGGTTGTAATCATTCAATTGAGTGAATCATCACAAATTCAAAACGCTTTCCAAATACTCAATAAAAACACTGTGGAACTTCGAAGTTTTGTTATCATCACACTACCTTCATTGCTTCTTTTGAATCATGCTAGGATGCACTGATGATGTTACTTGTGGCACTCCGATATGGATTGGCAAAGGACTCACCTGCTACTGTTTCAAGAGGAAGGGATCTTATCAACGGATATGCTTCAATTTGACACCCCAGCAGGTATACACTTGGGACAGTTGTTGCTAAACAGGTTGTTCATTATAACCCTGTGCTGTTCCAACTTTCATTTTGCATAGAACTTTGAAAGCTTTTGTTAGCATCTTTCAACTATTGAATGGATTTCAAATCAGCTGTCAATTATAAGAGAATGGTTGATTGTTTGACCCCTATATGTTAAAGATTTTGACAATTTCTGTTTGACGGGTCTTTTCATTTGAACATACCAGGAAGAAAGAGTACGAAGGCTAAAAGATCGTATGAAGATTTACTTTGATCCATCTAGACAAGATCACCAGGTTCCACATGTATTTTATGTTTGCTGATGTGTTATTGGATGCTCTTTCCAGTCTTTCCTAGTCGTGCAGTATAAAGACCTTACTAATCTTATTCTTACTTACAGGAAGCTCTTAGATCTTTGTGGTCTGCTGCCTACCCTGAGCAAGAGCTCCAGAGTTTGATTTCCGAACAATGGAAGGAAATGGGATGGCAAGGAAAAGACCCTTCAACTGATTTCAGGTTTTACCCTTGTCTTCAGCGTGTTTGCTTGTTTTGCATATTGAATACCTTTTGTTTTCGAGACACCTCCTAATGATGTTTCTATGGTACAGGGGAGCTGGATTTATTTCTTTGGAGAACTTGTTGTTCTTTGCAAAGACCTTTCCTGTAAGATCCCAGGCCTAGATATTTGACATAAGTGTGTTTTTGCCTTAGTTTGGAACTCATAAGGTCTACTATACTAGATTTTGATGGTTATCCATCTTATATCCGTAATATTTTCCTCATTCACTTGATGGTATATTATGTGCTCTATTTGGGTTGCAGAAATCTTTCCAGCATCTACTAAATAAGCAGGGTGGAAAGCGAGCTACATGGGAGTATCCCTTTGCAGTTGCTGGAGTAAACATAACGTTTATGCTCATTCAAATGCTTGATCTAGATTCGTGTAAGGATAAATCCCTTCCCTTATAGTATATTTTAATATCAATGTAAATACTAGGAATATTCCTCTGCTTCGCTTAAGTTGCATAATCTGGCTTGATCCTATTCTCTAGAAATGCTTAAACTCTGCATTTCCAAAATGCAGCAAAAAGGAGAGGTTTTGTGAGGGCTGTTTTCATGCAGATGCTATCAGGTTAGAATATTTGCACAGAAGAGTATCTTGTTTGATTTGGGTCTAATGAACGCTAACTAACTGAACTGTTAAACTGGCTGGTTCAGAAAACGAATGGGCATTTGACTTGCTTTACTGCGTAGCTTTCGTCGTTATGGACAAACAATGGTTAGAGAAGAATGCTTCTTACATGGAATTCAATGTGAGATGATTTTGACATCCTTACTTCCTTACATTGTTTACTAGATTCATTAAATCCAATGTTTGATACCGAATGTGATCAAATGAGATGTGTAGGATGTTCTGAAATCCACGCGGGCTCAACTAGAAAAGGAACTTTTGACTGATGATGTTATGACAATTGAAGATATGCCCTCGTATGGCCTTCTCTCTTGATATCCTCCAGTAAAGCCTCGACAACATAGCTGAAGTTTGAAGATCCTAAAGTCCTCATGGTAACATAATCCCGGATAAATCTTAGATTTCAAACCAGTGGTCTCATGAGCAATCTTCTTTCTCTTTTTGAGTTAAAAAATTTTTAGGCATTAGTTTTAGATTATGTTTCTGTTAAATTCCTTTAGATCTTTGTTTGCGTATTCTTTTCCCGTTTGGCACAACATGCTTCTAACAATCTTACTACGTCCACGTCGTAAAGCCCTCTTAACTGAAGTGCATATCGGAAGGTGCCATGCCGATCGGTCTTTCTGAATTATCCGTGTGCAATCTGGCTTGATCCTATTTTATAGGCATTATATCCAACAACGTGAACTTTAGTTCGTTTGTCACGCCGATGACTCATTCCTGAATAATGCTATGGGCTACTATAGAGCTGAGGCAAACTGGTTCCTTGTTTACGTTAAGTATGGATGGGACGTGCCTCGACCGTCCTCTGACTTTGAGTTCAGACTGTATCTGTAATGACCGAACGAAGAAGGGTATATAATCAAATTTCAGTTGTACCATATGATCAATTTTCTCACGACAATCAACTTCTCTAATGACCGAACGATCCAATTGTCCATGAGCTCGTAACATCGACTGGGGATTGGATCACGTATGTTGCTGACCGGGCAGGCTTGATTGTTTGTTTGCTTCAAATGGAGGCGTAAAATTGGTAAAGAAGAAGAAGGGGTTTAGTAAGATAGTATATAATCAAATCTCATCACTTCCATCTGATCAATTTTCTCACGGCAATCAACTCCTTGGTCCTTACTCCTCCAAGATTTCAAGATTATAAATATAATCACATCTACACCCTAATTCAGCTTTCAGCCCCAGATGGAGTGGGGCGCTTGATAGGGTTGAATTGAACAGTTTATCAAAGTCCGACTCGGATCGATGACCGAGGGTCGTGTGTACACTAGCACACAAGCCGAGTGAGGTTCCATTCTAAAACCAATTGCAATATAAGGAGTAGCCCACAGACTCATATACTAAAGCTTGATATTTCAAATTTTCAGTTACTTTCATAACAGGATTAACAACTGCATTTTTTGTACTAGTATCGTTGAATTTTTTTTAGAGCACATTTGGCTCACCAATATAGCACATCAGTGCAAAAGAAAAAGAAAAAAAGTGGAAATATCTTACTTGGAGCCCAATAAATCTCCACTCGAAAATGTGCCTCACCTTATCGTCAGAAGTGGGCCTTTGTCCATGGTTTTTTAATTTTTTGTCCAAATTTGAATTCTAATACGACGGAAAAGGATTCTCCTCGTAAATCCCTCCTAATAACTTTTTAATAAACTAATTTTAGCCATTCAAAAAAATAAAGGGTCAAGATTAGATCTTCTAAATTACTCCAATTAATTCCAAAATAAAAACCCATTTCCCTCTATCGCCTCTTCCAAAAGAGCGATTGAAACCCTCTTCCCTCTACCTTCTCTGTACGTGTGATTCAACGTTTTCTTCCAAGACAACGATTGATTCAATGCCTCAGTTGAGCCGATTCAGGGAGAAGCTGATTCCAAGTAGAAGAGATAGTTTGTTAGACGATTCAGCGATTGATTCAGTGTCGTTGTCGAGTTCCATTCCTGGTTCGATAATTCTCAGCCATTGAAAGAGGAAACTTCGAGTCTTCGACCAGAGAGGGAGAGAGAGCTCCGCACGCTCGTTCCTCATCAAAACAAAACAAAAAAATTTGCCAAGTTTGTTTGTTTGTTTGTTTTATTTTTCTTTCTTACTTTCTTTTATCTAATTTATCAACAATCGTAATAATGAGTAGTAGTAAGGAAGTGAGTAAATTTTTTTGAAAGGATTGTGTTTAAAGAGATTTAGAAGAATTATGCAAAAAGAATATTTTGTTGATGAAAGACTATATCATATGAGAAAAGATGTTTTCTTTTACATACAACAATATTTTGGGTGGAGTCAGACTCTTCTGACATACCAAAGAGCGTTTTTTTATAACGTTGATATTATGGTGGGAAAGTAATGCGATCGAATTCAAAGTCATTATAATTAAGGTGAATCACTCCACCACCAACAACATCCTTAGCCTTTTGAAAGATGTGAGAGCATGAGTGAGAAGACCACCTCAAAATTGGAGAAAATAAATTGTTTTGTCATGTTGTAAGGTAGATCCAAAACATAAAGTGTCAATTTTAAATTATTATTATTATGATATTTAGAATTAGGGTAAATAAATGATTAGGTTATTTTCGAAATGAAAGTTTGCCAAAATTTTAAATAAAATATTATTATTATAGCCAATTAGTATAATATAAGATTTTAAATAAAATACACACCAGATTTTGACATGTGTTAAAAAAGTTGTTGTAGCAGAAGCTAGTGCACTACGTCTGGCATCATAAGAGTCTAGGAGTTAAAGCTGGATAAAATCCTCATTAAAGGGGATTCTCTTATTATCGATTATCTGAAAAACGGAAGAAGTTGTCCATGGGAAATTGAGATTCTCATATATGACATTATTTCATTACTGAAAGGGTTAAAGGAAGTATTATTCTCACATATACTTCGCACGAAGTTGTACTTGATCCCTTTCCTGCAATAGATCTTGAGGAAAAAGTGTTGATAAATTTATACCGTCCGTTATTTCATATGTGACTACGGGTCGAACCAAAACAAAAGACATTTTCTTAGTAGGTGTGATTCGTTGGACATAGATCCAATTTTTACATTTTTCCGATTCCTTGGAATTTGTTTGTCCCCTTTCCGACGGTATCAAAATGCCTCTGTGTCGCGATATTTTATCTGTTTTTCCGGGAAAATGGATATTTCCCGAAAAGATTTTTAGTTCAATCTTTTTTTTTCGCTACTCGGACCAACCCGCCTACCCGACTTCTTTTATTTAAAGTGATTTGTGTATCTACTCCAATGATACAGTTGTGTGGCTGATAGGATTGCTCTCTTGGGACGCAGTACATATAACCCTAACTTACTAGGTGATCAAGGTATGTTGGACCTCATCCGAAACGATGCTATCAGATAGCGTCTGATGCGCACCCGAATTCTTACCTAATAAAAAAAAAGTTGTTGTTTTTAGCATTGTACTCCCTCTGTTCGGCAAAACTTGTCGTTTACTATTCACGCACGCTTTTTTAGAATGATAAAAACTATATAAAATATTCTATTAAAATTTTTTTTAACAAGTTTGTACTTATTAATAATAACTACGAAATTGTTAAAAAAAATTATTAAAAAACTAGATATTTTATATAGTTTTTAACTCATAAAAAAGCGTGCATAAATAGTAAAATGTCAAGTTTTGCCGAACGGAGATAGTATAATATAAGATTTTTATCTTAACAACAAGAATTATTTTAAGGTTATAATATATGGCCAATGTCTAGGTCTTATTTGCCCAAGTTTTTTATGTTAAGTTTGATTTAAAAATCCAAAATTATCATTTTGCTTGTTAATCACCAATATTCTAGCTAGTTAATCTATTGACAATTTCCAAGTATTTCATGATTTATTTGGTTCAAAGTTGGTTATCATTGATTTAGTTGGTTTGATGTTATCCCAAATGTTCATCATTTACCTCTCGATCATATCCTCAAATCAAATGAAAAATGAAAGTCGTTGAAGGGCGATTCCCTTTTATACATTTAGCAACAATTTTAAACATTGATGAGATGAGTGATATTTTTCAATTTTGCAAACACATAGGGTACGTATGGGGCAGAGTTAGTAAACTGACTAAAATTATAAACAGGGTAAAATTTATAAACAGATGTTAAAATAGTTAAAATTTTAAACAACAATATAATCTGCATATGGGTCGAAAAATAGTTTATTTGTAAAAAAAATAGAGTTTGTTTGGTGTTATTAGGGGTATTGTGGTACTTTCAAACCAAATAAAATAAAAGGGAAGGGGTAAAACAGTACTTTTGCAAAATAAACACTCAAATAGCCTTCATTTTGTAGTTTTTTGTCAACACAATTTTTTAACTGGTTTTAGTTCATTTTGATCCTCCAAACAGCCATAAACGTTGTTTATTTTTTAAACACCCACAAATAGGGGGGGGGGGGGGGGAATTGGTACAATACCAATTAGCTTTTGTCGTTACCACGTACCAACCAATTATAATTGGTAATACTAAAATCCAAACCATTACCAACCACCGAAGGGGTTGTACCAACTTAATTGGTTACTAATTAAGTTGGTTGGTACGTGTTGGTAATGATATTTTACCATGTTTTGGGTATTGATGAAAAAATCATACAAATAATCAAAGACAATACAACTTAAATAAATTTTAAAATTTATAAGTAATAAATTAGCAACAACATAAATACTTAAATTGTTCATATATTTAAGCACAAAAGCAATATAAAGACTTAAATAGTCCCAATAATATTCAAAATAACATGTCCACTAGCTCCAAATAAAATTTAGGTTTTAATCCGAACCAAAGTCGAGCTAGTATTCATCCCTTGCTTAAAAACAATTTATAAAAATAACAAATATATAAAAAAATCAAGTTAATAGATAATACTACTACTAGTATCAAAAACAAAATAACAAATAAAAAAGAAATAGGTAATACGAAGTCCTTATTAACTTGAATAACAAACCGCAATAACAAACAGAAAGTCTTGGAACCCAAAAAAAAAAAAATCAACTTAATGTAATCTTAAAACAATTAAAATATAATTAAAAAAACCTAAAGGTATATTGGTAGTAGTTGGGTGGTAATTACCGTACAAATCAATTGTAAATCGGTTGGTAATGGTAATCCCAACTTTTCCGTTTTGATTACCATTACCGTATCGACTTCTGACAATTGGTTCGGTATACCAAACCAATTAAATTGGTTACTAATTTAATTAGTTCGATTCACACGTGTTGGTATGGTTTTCGTGGAAAATTTTCCCCAGCCATACCCACAAATGCTTAATTTTTAACGGTTTATAAAGCTTACCATACACAGTTACACACCCATACTCTAACTTTTTAAGGGTGACTATTTTTTTTTTTTTAAATTTGGTCTACGATCAAATACCCGCTTCAAACGGCAAAAATAATAGGGCTGGGCCCATATTTGCGGCCCACGAAAATCAACATTATCAGCCCACGCCCAATTTTACATTGCAGCCCAACAAGCCCACGGGGGTTTTTGTGAAACTAGGGTTTTAATAAGGTTTCCTATAAAAATCAAACCTCCGCCTGTTTTGTTCTTCCTTCGACTAACAGGGAAGCCGAAGAGGGTTTGCTCAACAATCGGCGGCTGGAAATGACGAAGTACTCCCAAGAGCCTGATAACCCTACCAAATGTATGTTCTACATCTTGCCCTAGTTTCGGTTCGTTTGATCGATGATTTGAAATCGGCATACGGTTTCTGTGTTTTCGAATTCATAGCTTTATTAAACTGTTCTTAATTGTTCTTCCTTGTTGATGGATTATCTACAGCATGCAAGGCCCGCGGATCCGATCTCCGTGTCCATTTCAAGGTTTGTCCGCCTCTTAGCTACTTTTTAGTTCGCCTTTCGATCTATTTCAAGTTTGTTGAATGTGGTTTATTCGTCGAGATTGGTTTGTTATCTTCATTTATCGGCTTGAATAATAGCGATGTAATGCCTTGTGTGGAAGAAAAATATGTTTTTATGCTCACCTGGATTTAGGTCTGTTATTAATTTTACAAACTGTGCTTGTGGAACTCGATCGAAATTGCTTATATATGTGGATTTGTTGGTCTAATTTACTGAGTCGCTATCAATTGATTGAACACATTTATTGATTTCTAGGTTTGGTTAGGTTGTGAAATGTAGATGAGATGTGCAAGTGCGTCTGTGTTGGATATTAGTTACCTATCTTGAACTGGGCTTTCGTAGATGTCAGGAAGATTGATATTTGCACCATTCTTGGGTGAGCCTCTGTTTAGTTGATGGCTGAAGGTTCAGTAAATGATGAGACAAATGGCAATTCATTTGTGCCCAAATGGTTTAAGTTACATAATACGGAGTACTCTTTGAAGTTGAATATTGAATATTGGCTTGATGCAGAACACGAGAGAAACCGCGTTTTCCATCAGGAAGATGCCCCTGCAAAAGGCTAAGAGGTATCTGGAGGATGTTCTTCTTCACAAGCAAGCCATTCCTTTCCGCCGCTTCTGTGGGGGAGTTGGAAGGACTGCTCAAGCTAAGAATGCAGGACACCCCAATGGGCAGGGACGCTGGCCTGCCAAGTCATCTAAATTCATCCTTGATTTGCTGAAGAATGCTGAGAGCAATGCCGAGGCATGTTTACTTGCTCTTTTATTTGTATATGGTTGATGTGGAATAGATAATTTAATCTACTTTGTACTAATTTGTTACTGTAATATTTTTTGCTTGCTATAGATGAAAGGTCTGGATGTGGATTCTCTTTACATCTCACATATTCAGGTCAACCAGGCTCAGAAGCAAAGGCGTCGTACCTACCGTGCCCACGGAAGGATCAACCGTAAGGATCTCTCTTTTTACCATCCTTGGGTACTAGTTGATTCTATTATCTGATACAGTTGGAAATCTAATATGTGTTTTTCTTGGCAGCCTACATGTCCCACCCATGCCACATTGAGCTGATCTTGTCCGAGAAGGAAGAACCTGTCAAGAAGGAGCCGGAACAACAGCTTGCAGCAAGCAAGTCAAAGAAGTCTGGTGCTTCCTCTTAAATCTATTTTTCCCTAGCTGCAAACCCTTGTTAGATCTTTAAGCAGTTGAGATACTTTTGGTTTTGCTCCTTTTAAAGACTTGGATTAAAGTTTTGTTGCACCTTTCCCAGTCTTATGACAGCTTATTGTGATTGTTTATCCAAACAAACATCTGTTACTGCCTATTCCTACTTGGTCTTCAAATGTTTTGTCCTTCAAGATGTCTTGGTTATTTGTTTTTTAAAGACTGCCTTGTTTTTGTTTCAAGGCTGATTAAATAGGCAATCATCCTTCATTAGTTCATTTGTTATCCTACAGCACTATTTTAAACAGAAAATTTAGTTAGATAATTTCCACTAGTGTCTCCAAAATAGAGTAACAAATTATATAATCTTCAAATTATTTTTGCTCAAACTCAAACAACATCCACAATTATAAGATTGTTTTTGTTTTTAGCAATCAAATCTTTTTAATTAAACAGAATCAGCTTGCAAAACAGAGTATATAATGTAAGGAAAATCGTTAAGTGAAATAGAAATAAAGGTCTGGTGCAGACGAATTTGGGCAAGACCATGAGCAACCCCATTGCCTTGACGTCTTATGTACTGCCTCTCCACCAGGGCATACTCTGTGCCACCAAAAACGTGTTGCCAAGGTGTTTTGCAAGATTGTTAATTGGAGGTTTTGCAATTCTCTGAAATACTTTTTGATTGGTTGCACCTCTAAAAGTATGCGATTTGGGAGTCTCAAAGCTCTCTTGTAGGAGGTTGTAAACTTGTAATCGCTCGCTCACTTGTTTGATGTGTTTTTGAGATGAATAGATGTTGCTTTTAACCTTGTTAGCGCAGCAAGGTGCATGAATCTGCCTAATTTGCTTTGGTTCGTTAATGGTTTCAATTGTTCAAATAAGGTACTAGTTTCTTAGTTGTTTGGATGGGTGGGTAATTAAAGAAGGGTGACTAAAATTAAAACCGAACTTTGCCTGACATCATTTCCAGTTGGGCAGACCACCAAAAACGAAAATATTGCTCTCGAAATGTCTCTCAATCCCAATAGGGTATTATTAAGGGGTCTGTTATCTAGACAACGATTTTATCGGCAAACACAGTTCTGTCACCGATCCTCAGTGTTGGCAGCAATGCAGTTATCTCCAGACGTCGGTGTTAGCAAACACCCCATCGCCACTTACTCCTGATGTCGAGAAGAATCCACTGCAAGACGTCGAGCGATAAAATTAGTCACACCACTATCACCGACATCGGATGTCGGTAGGCCTTGTCACCGGCGTGTCTCCAAGATTCCCCTGCGAAAGCTGCGAAGAGGCCTGTAAAATGGGTCGACTTTGTCCCTATAAATACGAGGGAGCTCTGAAGGAATTGTGTCCTTTAATTTAATATGCAATGGCTAATTATGGAATATGACAATTGATAGGGATATTCAATCCGATTATTTTAGGAGTCGTAATGCTTTGCTAGAAACCAACTACGAGTAATGAGCTTAAACGGGTTAAACCCATGACTATTATAAACGGGTCATATGCGGACATGCTGTCACACGCTTAGAGTTGATGGACTTGATCAAAAGATAGATGATTTTATTATTAGTGTATATTAGATATATATTAATAATAATGGGATAAGATTTATTTGTGAAATAAATAATTAATTAAATAGGGTATAAATATGGGCTTATAAAGATGAGCTTACGAGGACTTAACCTAATTAACACATCCCAAAAGGAACGTGAGTTTTTGCCGCAACAATTAGTTGTGAGGGCTGAATTCTACCATCATCAATCAAGAACAATTTGATTGTTCACCTTTCGATCTTCTTCCTAGCAGTTGAAGGCAGAGGAGATCTGCTAGGCCGAGCTCTTGTGGACCAAGTAGAGGAGCAACGCGTGGGGCTCTCATCTTTCCGTTCATATCCGAGAAGGTCCGGTTCACGCATCAACAGGTATCTCCTATAAACAATGATTTGATCTATCGATTTTATGCATGAAGATCTTGCGATTAGATGAGTAGAAAATAGTTTCTAAAATCTCCGCTGCGCATCTAATTTTCCAACAGTGACATTAGAGCATCTTGCATAAATTGATATGATCGATTGATTTTCTTGTTGGTTTTGATTCAATTTAGCAATATATTTGATATATGGAATATTTTGTATGGAATTTGATTTCGATTATACGCCGTCAATTTTGACTGATGCTAGTTCGTGATATTTGGAATCAACACCGATTTTGTGAATCGTCCCAAATTTGACCTGTGGGCAATAACTTGATTGAAGTCAGCCTACTAATCTCATCATGTATCTTGACATCATGTATCTTGATTAGAATTGCAGTACGTATGCTTCAGTTTGTGAAATTGAAAAAGGCATCAATTTTTGCTTTCGAAAAAGATTTTTTTTTTCTTCCTAATTTTATGATCGGTTCAATCGATTCTATACATTATATAAGAGATATGATTTCTCATATAAATCACGGAATATTTGATTTCGTGAAAGTATAATTTGATTTGAATCGAAGAAATTAAGAATTTCAAAGTTGACAAATTTTGTGTGAATTTGATTCATATATTAATTTGTTAAAATTTTAAGTTTTATGAAAATTTACCATCCTAATCCTATAGATTTTGTAATGATTACAAAAAAAATTTGAGTAGGAGTGGATGGGGCGACAATTAGGGTTATGAAAGGTATATTAGTTAGGATTTTAGTGTAAGATCCTAAATTACCTTAATTAGATATGGTAGATATCTTATCCCTAATAAAAATTTTCTATCCAATTATACAAGGTAATAGTTACCAGAAAATTAATTCCATATATATTATTGCTAGTTTTTGAATTAAAATATCAAGAATGTTCATGGATTTATTATGCTTGTTTTATATTATGATATATTGGTTGCATACATAAGGTGAATAGTATGGCCCACAAATACGATCTGCGTATCGTTATGTTTTTTTGTACACGATCTGCGTATCGTTATGTATTTTTGTAATTTATTTTCAGTAATTAGATTATTAGAAAATATTGTAATTAATACAAGAAGACAAGAAGACATAAGAAGTTCAAGGATGGAGATCCATGAAGGGCGCGAGGGTGGAGACCCATGAAGATTAGATCTTTATTTTATGCATCGTAGGGGCCATACTAGGATCACAATTTCATTGCATTTTGAATGCCTTATTTTAAGTTTTATGTTGTTTTTATTTATGATATTTTTTCACTCATACTTAAGTTCCTAAGGTAAATTGGGGCAATGCCTTTACGTATCATAACCCATTAAGTTCTAAATTTTTGGTTGGATGGGCTTCACAAAAGTGAGGGCGTCTTTCCATAATCTTGGGCTAATGAGGTTGAATCTATACAAGGGGTTCATAAACTTTGATATGGTTGTACCCAACGAGAGACCAAAAGACAAAGTTTTGGATCTTGAGGCATAGGATGATTTTACATTGGATGTGGATCATCAACCAAGAATTATAAGGAGTTATAATTAGTAATTGTTACTTACCTTGAGCATACAAGACTCAAGGCAGTGCAAAAGTACGTTGGGTCATGTGTGTAATGGGATTTTGGAATCATTTTATTCACCAGGAACAATAACAATTTGAATAAAATGCGCATTTACTTATTTTAAAGGTGTTTAATCCTAAGTAATTTGCATTTTGAACATAAACTGATTTGTATGTCATTTCCTTTTATATAGGCATTATGTCTAATGATGAATTGAATTTCACCCCGCGCTCAATAGTTGAGAAAAATAAATTGAATGGAACGAACTTTCTTGATTGGGAAAGGAATCTGATAATTGTTCTCATGTATGAAGGGCGTGAGGACGTCCTAACAAACCCTATCCCTACTATTACCGATGCCTCATCGGATGAGGTGATAGTTAGAGCAATGGAGTTAAGGAGTGATTCTTTACCTGTCACTTGTTTGATGCTAGCAAGCATGGAACCTGACCTTCAAAAGAGGTTTGAATACCAGGATGCCTACTCTATCATCACCAACCTGAAAATGTTGTTTCAGGCACATGTAAGGATTAACTGATATGAAACTCACAAGGCTATACTGGATAGCAAGCTTGTGAAGGGAAAGCCAGTAGGTCCCCATGTGTTCAACATGATCGGTCTTTTTAGCCGTATGGAGACACTAGGCACCCCATATGACCAAGAGTTGGCCACAGATATCGTCTTGCACTCCTTACACGATGGCTTTGCATCATTCAGGATGAACTACCATATGCATTGTATTAAGAAAAACATGAACGAACTCCATGGTATGCTCAAAGATGCTGAACAGAATACTCCCACTGACAACAAGAAGGAAGTTCTTAGCGTCAACAGAGGGAAAGTGTTCAAGAAGGTAGCCAAGAACAATACCCAAGGGAAGGGCAAGGAAGTTGCAAAACCTAAGGGTGGTGAGAAGCCAAGGGTGGATGCAGACCATGATTGTTTCCACTGTAAGCCTAAGGGACACTGGAAAAGAAACTGTCCCAAGTACCTGGAAGACAAGAAGAATGGAACTTTGAGTTCCAACACTTCAGGTATTTATGCTATTGAATTATTGTCAACCAATGTCCTCACATTAGATAATGGTCCTACTTGGGTATTAGATACCGCATGTGGTGCTCACATTATTTCAAATGTACAGGGACTAAGAAATATGAGACAAGTGAAGAAAGGGGAGATAGAGCTACGCGTTGGAAATGGAGCAAGCATTGCTGCACTTGTCGTAGGAGATTTTAGTTTATCTCTTCCTTCTGGTTTAATCTTAGAACTAAATAATTGTTATTTTGTTCCTAGCATTACTAAGAACCTTGTTTCGGCTGCAGTAATTTATTCTGAAGGTTTTAATTTTAGCACTACAGATGAAGGTATAATTATTCACAAGAATGATATCTTCTATGCTCGTGCTCAAGATATTAATGGAATATTTGTATTCGACCTTACAACAGAATCTTATAACATAAATACAAAAGGGAAAAAATAAAGTAAGTTGAGTGAAGCTTACCTATGGCACTGTCGTTTGGGTCACATTAGTTTAGACTGCATGAAGAAACTCCATAAAGATGGACTTCTAAAAGACGTGGATTGTGAATTCATTCATGCATGTGAGTCATGTTTGATGGGCAAGATGACAAGGTCACCTTTCAAAGGAATAAATGAAATAGATACTGAGCTATTGGGCATTATACATACTGTTGTATGCGGGCCAATGAGTACAGAAGATAGAGGTGGTTATAGATACTTCATCACATTTACTGATGACATGAGTATGTATGGATATATTTACCTTATGTCACATAAATTGGAATCCTTTGAGAAGTTCAAGGAATTTCAAAATGAAGTAGAGACTCAAACTGGCAAGAAAATAAAAGCACTTCGATCAGATCGTGGTGGTGAGTACTTGAGCCATGAATTTGATCATCATTTGAAAAACTGTGGGATAGTAACACAACTGTCTACTCCGGGAACACCACGGCTTAACGGTGTATCTGAAAGGAGAAACAGGGCCCTGTTAGACATGATCCGATCTATGATGAGTTTTGCTAACCTTCCGGTATCCTTCTGGGGATATGCCCTCACAACTGCCGTACTTACACTAAACAGGACTCCGTCTAGAGTTGTAGACAAAACTCCATATGAGATATGGACTGGAAAGGTTCCGAAATTGTCTTTTATGAAGATATGGGGATGTGAAGCTTATGTAGAGCGTTTACAATCGGATAAACTTGCCCCTAAATCAGATAAATGCTATTTTATAGGGTATCCAAAAGGTAGTTTTGGATATTACTTCTATAATCCCGCTGAACAAAAGGTGTTTGTTGCAAGGGATAGTGTCTTTTTGGAAAGAGAGTTCATTTCCAATAAGTCAAGTGGGAGAAATATTCATCTTGAACCAGTTCATGATGAAGAGCAACAAACTCAACAACGAGATGACATAGATGATGTCGAGGACGAGTTGATGGTTTTGGAAGGCCAAGGGCCCCAAATCATCCAAGAACCGGAACAAGAGGATCCACAAATAGTTGTGGAAACTGTTCCAGCTCCAGTTGTTGAACCTGTTGAAACCACCCGTAGATGAGATAGGCCAAGGGTACAACCAAGACGTTATGATGATTTCATCTTGAATGTAAACCTTGATGTTCTTCTGTTAGAACATGATGAGCCTAATACCTATAAGCAAGCAACAACAGCAGGGTCGGACCTGAGATTTGAAATGCCCGAGGCCAGATATAAAAATGGGGCCCTTTACTATTTATTTTTTGGAGAATTTTCTTTATCATTTCGTTCAATTCATTTATTTTATTTAGCTATTTTTTATATAAAAAAAGCTCAATATGGGTGGTTTTAAATATTTTTTTATTCGTGATTTTGGGCAATTATTATTTTTAGAAAGGGTTTGTGAAAATCTATTTATTTTTAAATATAAAGTTGCACAAGATAAAACGAAATAAAACATTAATAAAATTTTGTTTATTTTTCATGACCATATATAATGGATAATTTCTATTTTATTGGTGGCTTTTAGTGATTATTAAATGAAATTTTGGTGGAAAAATTATAATCAAATTAATGGGTTACAAAGAGAATTGAATCATTGGCTAATGTGAAAGAATAAGATTTTTTTACCAATACACTATAATTGCTTTAGTTAAACTTACTAATAAAAAAATCCATATACTTAAAAAAAAATAAAAATTGGGCCCCCTTTTAGTTTTGGGCCCGAGGCGGAGGCCTCTTGTGCCTCCCCTCAGGTCCGGCCTTGAACAACAGGTCCAGACTCCAAGAAATGGCTTGAGGCCATGAGATCCGAAATGGATTTGATGTTTGAAAATCAAGTTTGGGACTTGATAGATTTGCCAGATGGGGTAAAACCCATAGGGAACAAATGGGTTTTCAAACTGAAGACTGTTAAGGATGGAAAGGTATTTGTATACAAGGCAAGATTAGTTGCCAAAGGTTTTAAACAGATTCATGGTATAGACTATGATGAGACCTTTTCACCAGTTGTCATGATAAGATCCATTAGGTTAATCCTTGCTATTGCCGCCTATTATAATTATGAGATTTGGCAAATGGATGTCAAAACCGCCTTCTTGAATGGATTCTTGGAAGAGGATGTGTACATGACACAACCCGAGGGTTTTGAAGATCCAAGTGATGCTAGGAAGGTATGCATGCTTAAGAGGTCTATATATACGGACTTAAGCAAGCATCCAGGAGTTGGAACTTTTGGTTTGATGAAAAGATCAAAGAGTTTGATTTCGTCAGATGCGAAGAGGACCCTTGTGTATACAAGAAGTTTAGTGGGAGTAAAGTGGTCTTCCTAGTATAGTATGTCATAATTGGGAATGACATTCCGATGCTAGAGTCCATTAAGGAATGACTAAATAAATGTTTCTCAATGAAAGACATTAGGGATGCAGTGCACATATGTGGAATGAAGATCTATAGAGATAGATCTAAGAGATTGCTTAGATTGAATCAAGGAACTTATATATAGATAAGATTCTTAACGGATTCAATATGCAAGATTCCAAGAAGGGTTTTACCTATGTCATGGTGTGTACACGACCTAATGTTGCATTTGCTTTGAGCAAGTGTAGCAAATACCAATCGATTTCATGAGAGGCACACTAGTGTGTAACTAAGAACATCCTGAAGTTCTCGAGAAGAACCAAGGATGATTTCTTAAGGGTGATGATAAGTTGATCATACATCTTTTGAGGATGTATCACCTTATTTGACATTAAGATGTGTAAGGTGCATACATATGACAATATTGCAAATCCATTGACGAAGCTTATGCCTAGCCCAAGCATGATGGTCACACTAGGGGTAAGGGTCTCAAACACATTGGAGAATGACTTTTGAGATTGCTTTCTATTACATTTTATGTTGAGAGTGTTACACACTAAGTTTATGTTCGACTTGATATATGTGATATTTCATCCTTATTTATATATTGTCTTGAACAATGATAAATAAAATGTCCAAATAATTCCTAGTTCGCAAATGGGCTTATCTTAAGTGTTCTGGTAAATGAAACTTAAGTGAAATGCAATGACGAATTATCGCAAGTCCATAGTCTGAAATCATAAAATTGGACATAGGTGATTTTATTAATGACTATATTGTAAGTTGATTGATAGCGCCAAGTTTCATGGGCTATCGGGACATGGAGATGTCTAGTCAATTACATATATATGTATGGATGATACATATAGGACAAGCCCACCTTAAGACTCTACAAAAGGGATTGCAGTGTTTTAAGTTAAACCATGATTAGTAGATTCCTCAGACATGAGTATGTTATGATCTCTCTTGATGATTGATATTTCTTTGACACGGCTAAACGCTTTCCGTAACAAGGAGTTATAAAGGTCGTAGTTGGGATTGCCAAAAGTTGAGTGGGAGTCATAGTCATACAAGGCTGGAGATGTCCTCCTTCTTCATGCATACTGTGATGCATCGAAAAGGAATGGTGTCTAGGCCACTTGAAGAGCAAGAATTGAAAATGCATGGCCATGCTCAGATGAATTATTTGTAATCATCTGTTTATTTGACAGTTCGAACTCGGAGTTCAAGAAACATATTTGATAATAGATATGAATGTCACCATATCATCAAATAAGACATTAAGAGACACGGGTATCTTATATTGCACACTTGTTTAAGGACAAGTGGGAGATTGAAGGAAATGTGCAATAACTAATTATGGAATAAGACAATTGATAGAGATATTCAATCCGATTATTTTAGGAGTCGTAATGGTTTGCTAGAAGCCAACTACGATTAATGGGCTTAAACGGGTTAAACCCATGACTATTATAAACGGGTCCTATGCGCTCACACGCTTAGAGTTGACGAACTTGATCAAAAGATAGATGATTTTATTATTAGTGTATATTAGATATATATTAATAATAATGGGATAAGATTTATTTGTGAAACAAATAATTAATTAAATAGGGTATAAATATGGGCTTATAAAGATGGGTTTACGAGGACTTAACCTAATTAACACATCCTAAAAGGAACGTGAGTTTTTGCCGCAACAATTAGTTGTGAGGGCTGAATTCCGCAACAATTAGTTGTGAGGAGATCTAGACCGGGCTCTTGTGGACCAAATAGAGGAGCAACGCGTGGGGCTCTCATCTTTCCGTTCATATCCAAGAAGGTCCGGTTCACGCATCAACATGTATCTCTTATGAATAATGATTTGATCTATCGATTTTATACATGAAGATCTTGCGATTAAATGATAGAAAATAGTTTATAAAACCTCCGCTGCGCATCTAATTTTCCAACAAGCTCATCGCAACCTTCACACAACTCTCCTCCCCTGATCACAGTAAGTTGTGTTGGACTTGGAGAAGTAGGATTTGATGTCTATTAGGATTTAGGATGATTTTGGAGGGGACATTTTGGGGTATAGTTCTATACTCTTACATGGGATTCTTTTTTATGGTCTGCAAAAATATATTCACTGCTTCAAAACATAATGGGTGCTTACTTTTTTGGCCTAAAAATGACCAAATCTCATGATTTCTCTCTCCAACCAAAATAATGATAGTGTATAAGACCTAATTGGAGCCTTTCTATGTGAAAAGTTTTCCGGGATTTTTTGGGAATATCTTTGATGTACAAGACTCAATAATACACTTTAATAGCAACCTTAATTTGTAAAATCGCAGTGTTATCTTCTATGCCACCTCTCTGATTCTTCAATCTTTTATCTGTTTGCCTCAGCGCCTAGTACCCCATCGTCTCTCACATTCTTATATTGAGGTTGCCACACTGCGGAACTCGTTTCTCCTCCCTCGTCTCCTACTTGTCCTCTTCTCTAAGGGTTTGTTTGGTATCCATATCTTCATATCAAGGTATGAGTGTGAGATAGTGGAGAGGTGAAAGAGGGAAATGAATTTAAAAAATAAACAAGAAAATATATGACTTACCCCAATTTCTTAATTGAAAGTGATGACAGTAGTTCGTTTTAAATTTTCTATGTTTTGCGAAGATAATTTGGAGTTCAAGTCAGATTTTTATACACACATAAAATTGCAGCATAAAATAGAGAAGGTAAAGTATATTTTTTTTGCAGCTTTCAACAATTATCATAGTGGGGTATTTAGTAGTAATTCCCCTTTAAAAAATTAAAGCTTGTCAAAATTTGAAATACATGAAATGAGACAGTACTGTCCAATTGAAGGGTATGATTCTTTGACTGGTATTCAGAGCATTTGAGCTTCAACAAGTGCCCTTGATAACCCGAAATTCAACTTCTTTTATCAAAATCATATCATCTGTTGCAGATCTGAGCTGAATTTACACACCAACTTCTCCAACATCTTCATCTCAGAGCCGTTTCTTTGAAAGATCCTGAAACTTGTACAAAGCATTCGTTCCAGTGCGCGCTATCTGCAGCTTGTTTTGAGGCGACAAACTAATCAGAACCAGTTGAGCCATTATCTTTACCAATGATCGCCACAAGAACATCTGCCCTGTTTGAATTGATGATAACGGTTGACATCTCTGACGATGATCTCTCTTTGGGTGACTTTTGAGATGAACTTAATGGCATCATGGCAGTCCTCACAGACGCGGAGATTCTTCGTGATAAGAAGCCTCGTTCCAGGGGCGGTGCTGATCAGCCCGAAAGCAATGGCCAGCCTTTCGCTGTGATGGGTGACCATCCGTGTCTTCTCATCGTCTTCCACGTCATGGAAAACTGTTGCAGTGCTCGGCACATAGCCAGCTTCAAGTATCAGCTCTGTCACGCGATTCAGCTCTGCGTATATTTCATCGCATCTAGGATGCTTAGTGTCGCCTGAAAGAAAAGCATGAACCTGATTCTTCACTTCAATCCAGCTTGATGCTATGCTCTTCTTAACACCTCCATCTATCATCATTTGTCTGACCTTTGCAACTCCCTCCCATTTCCCGGCTTGAGCATAGATGTTGGATAAGATGACGTAATTGCCCGAATCACCAGGTTCGAGCTCAATGAGCCTCTCCAAGGCTATTTCCCCTAACTCGACGTTTCCATGGATTTTACAAGCATTCAGCAATGAGCCCCAGACACCAGAATCTGGTGTTGCTTTCATTTGCATTATGAGATTGTAAGCCTCTTTTAGCTTACCCGAATGGCCAAGTAGATCGACCATGCAGGTATAGTGCTGAATTGTAGGGTCTATATGGAATTCTTCCACCATTTCATCGAAGTATCTCCATCCGTCGTCTAATAGTCGCCCATGGCGACAAGCTGATAGAACGCCCACAAATGTAATGTGATCAGGCTGGGAGTGTCTCCTCATCTCCTCAAATAGCTCGAGTGCATCCAGCGCATGACCGTGCATTGCATAGCCAGTGATCATTGCATTCCACGAGACGACCCTCTTCTCTTGCAAGTGTTCGAACAATGTCCTGGCTACTTGCACAGAACCGCTCTTGGCATACATATCAACCAGCGCGGTTTTCACCTTGTCCTGAGAGCCAAACCCTTGTCTGCAGCTAAACGCGTGAATCTCCCTCCCGTGAGGGAGAGCCGCGACATCAGCTGAAGCAGAGATCACTGTCACAAGAGTGGCAGTGCTGGGCCTCACTCCCGAAAACGCCATCTCCCTACACAAGGCAAGAGCGTCATCTGGATGCCCATTTTGTGCATAAGCAGCAAGCATGGAGTTCCACAGCACAACATCTCTCATCGAGATCTTTTCGAAAACTTCCCTAGCACTATCCACGCAGCCACATTTCGCATACATGTCGATAAGGGCGGCACCCACAAACACATCCTTGTCCCACCCAGTCCTAACCACGTGCTCATGAATCTCCTTCCCCTGCTTGATTGCGGAGAGAGCCGAGCAAGCCTTGAGCACGAACGGAAACGTGAAATTATCGGGCTCCAGACCTCCATGATCAAGCAAATCATAGTACAGTAATACAGCAGCCTCATAGGGCCCATCCCAGGCATACCCACGTATCAAAACATTCCACAGGAACAAATTTCTCTTAGGCAATTTATCAAACAGGTGGTGTGCATAACCCAAAGCATTGCAGTTAGAGTACAAATTCACGAGCTTGGTCCCCAAAATCACATTTGATCCTTGCCCGGACACGCAAAGCTGCGCGTGGATCTGCCTGCCATGCTCGAACGCTCTCCGTGACACACAGGACTGCAGCAGATTGGCATAGTCGGAAAGAGAGATCGTGTTCGGGTCAACCCGGGTTTGATACGGAGCTCCGTGGAGTCTGGGTTCGTTACTCTGAGCAACAACTGAGCGGTAGAAATTGGTTTGACTAACAAAGTCGGAGAAAGCAAAGGGCTGACAGTGGCTTCTCCTTTTGAGATTTGTTAATGGACGAAACCACATTTGATTTCAAATTCAGAAAGCCGCTAATTGATGAAATTTAAACGCCACCAGCTTCCGTGGTTCATTCACACTTTAGACTCAGGCTGTTCGATCATTAAGATTTATTAGAGATTTCTGGGTTTGGAAATGTAAAAGTCCTGGAACCTTGTAAACTCTTAAACGCTCGAGTATGACACACGCTAGCACCAAACCTTGAAACCACATCAGACAACCATGGCTCATGGGCGATCAATTAGGGATGACAATTTCACCCGCACCCGACGGATATCCATCTCACCCGATCCGAAAAAGTGGGTGAAAACTCGAAATAAAGCGGATATTAAATGGGTGATGGGTGAACGGGTGATGGGTCAGGTCGGATTCGGGTGAAGACATTCTCCACCCGTCACCCGACCCATCACCCGACTTATATTATACAATTATATTTTATATTTAAAATTACCAATATACTCCATAAACTCTAATTCAAGATACCTATCAAACGATTTCCCGCTTGAAGCTTTGGTTGTTGAAGACTATGTTTTCTCTTCTTTTTATTCATAATTGTTGTAATGTCTTTTTATTTCCGAAACATCTTACTTGAAGTGTTGAAAGTTGTGGATATTTACACGTATTTGACCGAATTTGACTATATTTGGTACTAATTTATTCGTCGATGTGTTCGACGTATGTTTTTCAATTATTTTTTTGATGAGTTTAATGTCTTGTATTTCACCCAAATTTTCACCCGATCCACCCGATCACCCGGTGGGTGATGGACGGACGGGGCGGGTGAAATATTTGGTGGGTGATGGGTCGGGTAGGGTGAAGGATTTTGGGTGGTGGGTCGGGTGACGGAAGTAGATCATCCACCCATCACCCGACCCATTGTCATCCCTACGATCAACCCTTGGTTCGAGCCAAGCTGGATGGGTCACCTTAAGCTAGCTTGGATGGTCTGAAAGTGGAGCCCTTGTCTGATACTACCTCCGTCTCATATTAAATGTCGTTTGACTTTTTCTACATGCTTTTTAAGCAACCAAAAACTATATAAAATATTAATGTTTTTAATATTTTTAATACTAATTACTAATAAATATCAAATTATATAAAAAATTTAATTAAAAAAACAACATTTTATAGAGTTTCCGCTCCTTAAAAAACGCGTCGAAAATAAAAAAGACATTTAATTTGAGACGGAGGAAGTACAACTTATAGGCCTATATTGGGTATTGGGCTTATTTGATATGTTGGGTTGAATTAGGGTTAACTGAGTTGGGAGCTTGCTTTGGCCATTCAGCTTCTGTGTGACGAAACGCGTTGTTTCGATTAGTGGCTCGCCTATAAAAGAAGGGAACCCTAAAGCCGCACCTCATTCTGAACTTGACGGTAAGAAACCCTAGCTGAAAGAGAGAGAAAAGAGGAAGAAAGGAAGAAGAAGGAGTGAGCGAAGGCGTTCGGGCTTCGAACCGTCATCCTCTACGCGGCCTAGCTTCATTCTTCTAAATCTGGTGTTTGCTTCGCTGATGAAGCTCATATCTAGCATCAGGGGGATTCTAATCTCCGATCTTGTTTTTGTTCTTGTGTTTTTCTCTTCGTTATTGAATGCATCTGTTTTTCAGAAGAGTTTTCTGATTTGGTTTGTTGTTAGTTGGGTGTTTGTAAACCAAGCACTTGTTCTAATCTTCGATCTAGTGGATTTTGGGTGAGTCTCCTCTTTAAGTCTCCGTGGAGTAGGTTTTACTGAACCGTGTAAACATTTCTCTGTGGTCTTGTTTGTTTCAAGTTTTCAAATGACAATCTCCATAACATAGTGGTATCAAAGCCAGGTTTCGATTTCCACAACTTCCTATTACTTCACTTAGGGAGTAGTTGCATCTCTGTGAAGGCTCAGTTACAACCTATGGTAGCTCTATCCTCTACAGAAGTTGAGTACATAGCTGCAACTGAAGCAGCAAAGGAGGCTCTTTGATCAAAGGGTCTTTTGAAAGAGATTCAAAGGAAGAACTATCTTCCAAAGATTCATACAGATAGCCAGAGTGCATTGTTCCTATGCAAGAATCCCATGTATCATGAACGTACCAAACATATAGATGTGAGGTGCCATTTTATCCGAGAGAAGGTTTTAAGAAGGCTTGGTTAGGGTGCTGAAGATATATGGAGAAGAGAACCCTGCAGATTGTGGAACTAAAATAGTTCCTTCTAACAAATTTTCGTTTTACATGGACCATCTCCATATCAAGGAAGTTCCTTGATAGGAGAGTGAAGATGGGTCAATGATGATATGGGATACATCCTCGCCAAAGTCTATTGAGATGAAAAGTTTTTTAAACAAGTTGTTTGAGTTTTCCGATTAGGAGGCAAATTGTAAAAGTCTTGTAATTTGTAAACTCGTAAACACTCGAGTACTACACACACTAGCACCAAACCTTGAACCCATATCAGACAACCGTGGCTCATGGGTGATCAACCTTTGACTCGAGTCAAGCTGGACGGATCACTTTGAGCTAGCTTGGATGGTCTGGAAGTGGAGCCCTTGTGTGTGATACAACTTATGTGCCTATTTTGGATATTAATTGGGCTTATTTGATATATATGTTGGGTTGGATTAGGGTTTAATTGAGTTGGGAGCTTGCCCTGGCCATTAAGCTTTTGTGTGTCTAAACGCGTCGTTTCATTCTGAGCTCGACGGTAAGAAACCCTAGCTGGGAGAGAGAGAGAGAGAGAGAGAGAGAGAGAGAGAGAGAGAGAGAGAGAGAGAGAGAGAGAGAGGAGGAGGAGGAGGAGGAGGAGGAGAGAGCGAAGACGTTCGGCCTTCGAGACGGTCATTCTCGACGCTGGCTGGCTTTGTTCTTCTAGATATAGTGTTCGCTTCGCAGAGGAAGCTCAGATCTAGCATCAGGGGGATTCTAATCTTCGATCTTATTTATGTTCCTGTGTTTTTCTCTTTTTTCTTACATGCATAGGTTTTCAGAAGGGTTTTCCGATTTGGGTTGTTGTTAGTTGTGTGTTTATAAACCGAGCACTTGTTATAAACTTTGATATGATGCTCTGCGGAGTAGGTTTTATCGAACCGCATAAATATTTCTCTGTATTCTTGTTTGATTTATGGTTTTGTCTTGTTTGTTTCAAGTTTTCAGACAACGATTTCCATAGCAGGAAATAAATACAGTATAAAATTAGTTGAATTTGTGAGTTTTTTTTTTTTTTTTGATTAGGTAAAAATTCGGATAGGGCACGGGACCCTCTACCCGAAAGCATCCTGCCGGATGAGGTCAAGGAGACCTGGATCGGTATAGAAATCAGTTCCCCTGGTAGAGTAGCTAAGGTGTGCAACCTTATCTGCCACTCGGTTACCAATGCGGGGAATGTGAGAAATTCGTACGTTCTCTAATTCCATAAGAAGGGTTCGAATGTCGGCCAATACAAGCTCAATTTCCCAAGGGCATTTGCTATTTGTTCGTAAAGCATCCGTAATTATCTTAGAGTCACCTTCAATTATTAAGTTGTTTAAGTTGAGTTCCTTTGCCTTTTCGATCCCTTGTCTTAGCGCAATTACTTCTGACATTAGTGGCGTATGGCCGCCCATCATTTTTCCTCCTATGTAGACAGGGTTCCCATGACAGTCGCGATATATGAAACCTGTCGAGCTTTTTGTGGTCGAGATGGATGAACCATCAAAGTTTAATTTAAGCCAGCCAATGGGTGGTTTTTTTCCATAAGTTCATTTTGCCTCGGGGTCTCAACTGTTTTTGTTCTTGTGGCATGTTTGTATTCTTTTTGGGTGGATGTAGTTTGTCAGCTCTCTTCCAATTTTCTACGTTTCCTAGGATGAGTTTTTTAATACTTTCTGCGGACGGAATTGGAACATTTATGAAGATAGCTTGATTTCTCGTATGCCATATGGTCCACCACCTGAAAGCTAGATTTTGCTTGTTTTCCTTAGAAAGATTGGTACTAAGAAAGTGCATGATTTGATCCATATCTCTGTTTTGGGATATAAGCGTGTCAATTGCCCGAGCAATATTTTGAGGAAATTGTGCTTGGAAGTTATTGTAGGGACATTCCAGGAAAAGATGGATGTCGTCCTCCTGACCATGGTTACACAATGTACATGTAGTGGGTACTGCTATACCCTTTTGAGCTAGTCGTAAAGCCTTTGGGAGCCCATTTTGCTTAATTTTCCATAGAAAATTTTTAATTTTCGGAGAAGCATCAATCTTCCATATCCAATTATAGTCCGTCGTAGTTATGTTTGTTGAGTTTGAAACTAAATTGTAGGCGCTACTCGTTGAAAACCATCCCTTGTTATCTGGCCACCAATAGAGTCTGTCCTCGAAGCTGTTAATCGGTAGTGGAATCTTAATAATATCTTCAACGATGTTTTCTGGTAAGACCGATTCTAATTTCTCTTTCCACCACTGATCACCCAAAATATATTTACTGACAGTTTCATTTTCAGACTTTTGGATATTCATTATGTTGTTAATGGAGTTGGTTGTTATCCGGTTGTCTTTCCAAAAACTGATAGATTTTCCATTTCCTACAGACCAAATAAGCCCAGATTTGAATATTTCTGTTAATGAGCGTAGTTTGGTCCATTGCCAAGAAGCGTTTCCCTTTTTCTTGTAGTTAAGAATGTGTTCATTCTTTAGGTATTTATATTGGATAATTTGAACCCAGGGGTTGTCTGGTTCCGCTAGTATTTTCCACAGAAGTTTTAATTGAAGTGCTTCATTCATGTTTTTGGTTTTACGTATGCCTAGCCCCCCCGCAGCTTTTGACTTACAGATTTTATCCCACCCTATAAGTGGGCTATGTTGTGCATCCTTGTTCCAGAAGAAAGTTCTGTTTATTTGGTCAAGTTGTTTATGTATCGAAGCAGGGAGCATGAAACTCTGCATAGAATAAAGCGGTTTTGAGAACAGATTGGAAGTTATTAGAGTTGCTCTGCCCTGTTGAGATAATGCATTTGCGCGCCATTTACTTAGTTGGTCTTTTGATTTGCAGATTAGTTCACCAAAGGTATCCTTTGCTACTCGACCATTGATTATAGGACATCCAAGGTATTTCTCTAGGCTTTTCTCAAAAGGGATATTGAGGACGCCTTCAATTTCTCGTGCTCTTGTTCTAGAGATGCCTTGGGTGGTTTGAAATGCGGATTTGTGATAGTTGACTTTTTGACCTGAGTATCTGCAATAGTCTTCAATGATTTCCTTGATTTTTAAACATGACGAGTTATTTCCTTTGCTAAAGATTATTATGTCGTCCGCGAATGCTAGAAAAGGAATTCTAGGACCGGAGTTGCCGAATTTGAATCCCACACCGTGGTTACTAGTGTTCATTTCTAGTGAGAGTTTCCGAGCTAGAACTTCAGCCCCAAGGAGAAATAGGAATGGGGAGAGGGGGTCTCCTTGACGTAGCCCTCTGGAGGGTATGAACGGCTCTGAAGGGCCATTGTTTACTAAGATAGAGAATGAGACAGTAGTCACGCATTCCATAATCATATTTACTAAATGTGAGTGGAAGCCAAGTTTTTGGAGTATGTGTCGTGTGTAATTCCAGTCTACTCTGTCGTAAGCTTTTTCCATGTCAAGCTTCATTGCAATCCACCCCTGGGCACCCTTACGGTTTCGGAAGGAGTGGAAGATTTCATGCGCTATGAGTATGTTGTCTTGAATTGCTCTATCAGACACAAAAGCCCCTTGGAACGGATGAATTAGTTTTCCCATTATGGTTTTCAGTCGTTCAGTGATTATTTTTGAGATGATTTTGTAGATGGTCGAACATAAGCTTATTGGTCTATAATGAGCTGTTGTAGAAGGATTATCATTTTTTGGGATAAGCGAGATGAATGTATGGTTTATTTGTTTGAGAAGTTTTCCAGTATGGAAGAAAGCTTTGATTGCTCGGATGATATCTTTTCCAATTATGTCCCAATATTCTTTGTAGAATTCTGCTGTCATTCCGTCCGGACTCGGGGACTTGTTATTTCCCAAACTAAAGACGGCGGATTTAATTTCACTATTTGATGGTTGTTGTATTAGCATTTTATTTTCTTCGTCTGTGATTGCTGGGTTTATTAGGGCAATATACTCTTCTAATCTGTTGTTTGAGTAAGAGTTGAATTTGTGAGTTGATATCACATTGACACTAAGATTTTATGTCAAATATTAAATAACCCCCAATTTTAGAATAGTTAGGAAGTTGGGGAAATAATATAAACTCTTATTAAATATAATAAAAAATTTCTTTTCAAATATGAATCGAACATTGACATTTTCTAGTAGTTCAATTGCACCTAAATAAGTGCTTTCAACCGCAAAAGAGGTTGAGAGCAAATGTTGTGATCCTAAAAGGAACACTACATGGAGCTAGATCTCGATTTGACACCCCTCGACCTCGAGTGATACGAGCAACAATGGCGGGAATCAAGATTTCGTTCATACTCGACTTTCATATCCAAGGATTATACATAGGAACATAAGTGTATCTCCTGCGGCATAATAGTAAATTAAACAAGCACGAGCTGCACGAAGCCATTCAAGTTCAAGGAGTTAAGTACTTTTAGTTACCTTGTTGAAAATAGTGAAATGTAACACACAAGTTTAAATGCACAGTTATAACACTAACTTTTTAGGTCGATAGACATTTTTGTCTAACATTAGCCTGTCAGCTTTCAAAACAGCAAAATTAGGAGAGATTAATTTATTTATAATAGTAAAAAATAGAAGTACAGAGTGCACGAGCACCCGAATGTGATTTGGGCATCATTCATGTATACCACGTACATAATTATAGCGAAGACTTTTTTGTTAGTTTATTAACTAACAAACATAATATCCTTATGGATATATATTAAACTGTATATATATAATACCCTTGCAATTTGAAGACTACTATCCCACCACCTTAAATCAAGTTATAATGTACTCCCTCCGTCCTAAAATACATGACTTTTTAGCATTTTGCACAAGTTTTAATAAAAACACCTTACTTTTAAAAAAACATCATCATTGCACTAACTTTTTCATCAATTTTATTATTTTTTAACACCCACTACACATTTTAACCAATCAAATTATTTTAAAAAGTCAACAACACACAAACCAATACAAATCATTACAACTTTTTACCTAGAAAACCTAAAAAGCCATCTATTGTTGGACATAAATTTACCTCTAAAAACCCATGTATTGTTGGACGGAGGGAGTAATAAATAAATAAATAAAGTATAAATAAAGTTTGGTGCACCTTATAAGGTAGCTATTGTCGACATTTGTTGTAAGGATGATCTAGAACTGCTTGTTTTTGTCCAGAAGGATGTGCTAGAAAGAGCCTCTGCTGCGGCCGACCCGACCTAATTCTTATCTTGCGTCAAAAAAAAAAAAAGCTAAACTTATTTCTCGTGCTACCGTTGTACTCTGTATCCTCAAGTTTCGGGCTTATATGACACAAGTTTATTAGAACTTTTTAAAGAGTTATGACAAAACTTTTTACGATTTTCTAAAAAATAGCTTTATAAAATTCTACTGTATGTAATTTGTTATACCAAACAAAAATTTACTCTTTTAGTCTATCCACAAAGCCTAAAATTTTATCTAAATTTTAATCTTAAACTAGATTTATCGTAGGCGTGCCAAACAAGCCCTTAGTCACCCAAATTTCCCAACGATGACAATGAATTTTACGACTAAGTAGACTAGCTTTAGCTTTCAGGAATTTTCATATTAGTGTAATAGTATCCAAATTTAGCTACATACACTTTTTTGTAGGAGAATTTTGTGTAATTAAATATCCATTTAGAATGGTTAATTAGAGAAATGTTCACTTTAAAATGGCAATTAGATTAATGTACATAAAATTGTTCTTAGTAACCAAAATATCCTCATTTTAACTTAAACCCCATGAACCTCATTCATTTCCCTTTCACCTGCAAGTCGTTGTCCTCTCTCTCTCTCTCTCTCTCTCATGCTCACCCTTCGATAAAAAAAATTTAATTTCGCGCTCAATCAGTGATTCACCTGAAGGCTCGTGAGGGAGTCCAAATTTGAGGCATCCACAGTTGTTCTTTAGGAGGCTTTTCTGTGCTGTTTCTCCCGTTGGTGACCGCTCTTGATTCCCCGACATTCATTCTCCTGCTTTCCGATAGTGTTCGATGGTGTTAGTTCAGTTTTTCTATCTTGTTAGGTTGTTTCTCATGATGGTTTGTTCATCTACCGGTATTTCCAATCTCTCAGTATATCCAGATATGGTTGTTTGGTATATTAAATCCTTACTTATATCAAAAAAAAAAAACAACTCTCAATTTCTCTTTTATCGATCCTTTTCTTTGATGACAATCCTGTGAAATATGTATATTTGATACTGTTCTCATATATTGTGATGATTATTTGTTGAAATTCTTTACATATATATTTTTTGAACGATAACATTCACAAAATTGGTAACAATATGAATTTCTGGTGATAGTTCACTGAATCCCTCTTGTTTTCGTTTGTTACGGATTGTTGTGGTTATTTCTTTTATTTATTTTTTAGATTGATGACAATTAATCAACCATGTTTATGGTGAAATTAAGTTATAGTTGTTTAGTCCTAGTGTTATATATGACGTTTGGTGACAATGTTATTTATGTCTTTTTTTTTCCAGCTAACAATTCTCAACTTGTTATTCATAGTGATCCATTATCTCAATTCCAATATCTTGTCCCACCTCATCAACGTGTTCATGGTTGTGCAAATGCGTATTCCAAGCTAAAACTTATAAAGTTCATAAAAAAGAAGTTGGTTATTCATCCTCGATCTCCCTCTTTCTCCTTGTGTTTTTAATTGACGCCGCCATGTCTTTTGTCTAACATGGGAACGATAGCAATGGTCGAGGGGTATATGAGGGCCATGAGGCAGTGGTGAATGGTGATAAGATCGATGTTGGTGGTGATGTGTCTCCTCTTCGACTAATCCGGCCATTGTAACGCATAATCATAATAGTCAATTGGATCAACGAGGCCTTCAGAAAGTGTGTATAAGTCCAACTTGTTGGACGACAACTTTTGATGTCTTGCATGTTCATTGTTTAGGCTCTTGAACTTTCAATCCGGCTTCACACTCTTCATTTTCCTTTCTCTTCTTGATTCCTCTTTTGCACGGGTCACATCCTTCATCCTCGTCGGATCTTTACGCTTGTACCTCAACTCGCGTTAAAAGTGTGTAGATTTCAACGCTACCAAAACAACGAATATATATAAATACTAATATACATCAAAACATGCAATATGGATAGCTAAATTACGTTAAATGCAACCTATCATGTTGCTCGTAGGAAAACCCTTTACATAAAAACCAAAAGGGCATTGTTATCTTTTGTAAATTTGCGGAACGGAGACAAGGATTTTTTTTTAAGTGAAGGGCAAAGAGCTAGGTATCAAATTCCGACTCAGACCGATGACTGGGGGTCGTGTATACGTGTGCACATGTACTATTAGCCTAGCACATAAGCCGGGTAAGGTTCCATTCTAAAACCAATTGACCATAGAAGGAGCTAGTAGGCCACCGACTCATATAAAAAATATCCCTGAGTTTCTCCCAATTAAGTAGTTTGAGCGATCATGTTTGGTTCAAGGATGGTAAGGAGGAGTTAAAAGGATATAGTAGAGTAGATCCATTGAAGAACGACGTTATCGATTTGATCCCATTCATCGATCATCCATGTAGGCAGATGAGGAACAGATATATGTGCACAAAGCATGTCACAAAGTTGGCGTAGTTCAGTTTGTTGATTTTGAAAGTTCAATATGGGTGCATTGCAAACCACCAGGGTTTGATTCCCACCTTCACATATGTTTTTATTTTTTTCTCATTAGTTTTTTAGTATAGGTGTGTATATATGTTTTTTTTATAAGGTAAAAATTCGAAGGTCAGAAAGTCCGAGACCTCGAGTGGTTGACAAGTTGAAAGACGGCGAAAAGTCGAACATACAATGAACTAAAATACACAAATTAACATAGAGGAAAGAAAGACCCAATTTATTCATTGTATATTTAATTTTTCTCTTTACTAGTTTTTTTCTAGGTATGTATATGTGTGTTATATATGCTATATTAATAACTCTTTAAAAAAAATTCATTGTATAAAATAATTTTAACCTATATCGATTTTCATTTATGATTCCATATCCGTATATAATTGTATCATCTCTAAAAAATTTCTAACTCCGTCGACACCACAATAATATGAGCATATGATTTTCTTTTAGGCTTTATATATGAATATGATTTCATAGTAGTGCGAAGAGTAAAGTAGTTCAGTTCTCTTATTCTTGAGTATAAATTAACGCCAATCGTATAATAGCATAATAATTGCTCAGAAAGGCTTTCTTTTCAAGTTTGAAGGTGGGTCTTGATTCTTGAATGATCGATGCATGCATGAATTATAATTACAAAATATTGCGTGGTATTTTCTAACATATATTGTAAAGTTATATATAAAGATCTTATTGTTTGAAAATTAAATTATTGACTAAATTATAAAATCTAAA
Organism: Persicaria tinctoria; assembly: GCA_037127255.1. Taxonomy (NCBI): domain Eukaryota; kingdom Viridiplantae; phylum Streptophyta; class Magnoliopsida; order Caryophyllales; family Polygonaceae; genus Persicaria; species Persicaria tinctoria. The sequence goes on along the minus strand of JBANSL010000016.1, from coordinate 27,672,487 downwards.
CTCCATAAAAAAAATTAAATATTTTTCTAAAACCGGGTTTTTACATATGCATGCTTGTGACTTTGTGAGTTGTGACATTATTATTAAATTTTGATAAACCTCGGTCGAGTAGTAAAAAATCAGAGTTATGCCGCATTTTTTTTTTTTATTATAAGGTCGGAATTTACATTTCTAAATTCTAATACAAAAAGTTTTTTTTTTTTTATTAGGTAAAAATTCGAGTTCAGACAGGCTTGAAACTTGATAGGTCGGACAAGCTGGCAGACGGAAGAACCGTCTAAAAAAAACCATACAACAATAAATAATGGTGCAACCCAAGCAAACGCACTCTACAATACAATGAAACCAGACATACTCAAACCAAATAAATGTGGTCGAAGAAGACGGACGAAGTCAAGCCTCACACAGAAGTAGAAGTGTAGAACCGTAGGTCGGCGATATATCAAGACCTGATCATCATGTGGGCAGTGAGGACGAACTCCAGGGAAGCAGTTAACCCGAACATAGGAGACGTCGTAATATACACCACCACAATCCCAACCTATCCCGATTCCGAACGCCAAAACCAAATCCATGGAGAAGAACGCCAAAACCAAATCCATGGAGAAGAATGCCAAAACTCGCCACCGCAGAGCCGCACACCGCCAAAGTAAAGACCACCGGGAAACCTTAAAAGGATGTAGTCCACCCAAACGAGAATTAGTATTCGCCTATACGAGCGGAATTTGATACTGTTGCGGAAATTTTGTTTTTATTATTATTATTATTATTATTATTATTATTATTATTATTATTATTATCATATATTTATAAATAAATATAAATATACAACAACTTTTTTCCCCTGGGCCAGCTTTGGACCCAAGGATAACCCTTGGGCCAAAAGAAACAACCCGGGCCCAGCCCACGGGCCACAAGAGACGCCATGGCCACCAAAGTGCAACAACGCACGACAAAGGAGCCCTGACCGCCGACCTGCACCCGGAGAGGCGGAAAAGAAGCGGGTGAGCAAGGATGCGGATCCAAGCCCAAACTGAAACTGGGGCCGGCTACAGGCGGCAAGACCACAGCCAGGCACCACACCAACGATCGGGGCAGGCTACAAGCGAGGCCTAGATGTTGTCGACCGGCCCGAAACCACCGAAACCCAGTCGAGCAACGACGGAGCATCATCAGCCAGCCGAGCCAAGGCTCGTCGAAGCTGGCAAATTAAAGGCTGGACAAAGACAGATTTGGGTGGTTTGAGATTCAGAGCGATCCTCGCAAAAAGGCCGAGAGCGTAGATGGCATAGGTAACAATTTAGGGCTAACTATGCCCCAAGATTGGTTTGATTTTGAGCCCCGGAGGGGAGTTATTGGCCCTTATAGAGCATTTCAGAAGGCGGCCATCACCGTGGGATGAATCGAAGAGAAGAGGATCTCCCTGGTGAATGAGTCCGAATCGACACCAAACGAAGCTGAATCATAGAAAATCAGCGAAAACGGGCTTCCATTGAAGGGATTATTAACATCAAAGGAGGGAAGAAGGATGAAAAACAGCTTCGATTTTGGAAAAGATTTCCGACCTAGGGTTCCATTGAAAGGTTGAACGAAGAGATTTGGGGGCGCGTGGGCTATTGCCTATAGCGCGTTCTCTATGTTTTTTATTACAGTAGGCAAGAATTAGGAGCGATTACACAAGACGTAATCTGGCTCATTGATCATCCTTAAGGATGATGATACAAAGTTCCCTATTAAAAGGGATAGTAGAGTTATCACTAAAAATACCCTTCCGAGCTATGAAGTCGGCTACTTGATTCGCTTGTCGGTAGCAGTGTCTGTATTGGACAAGATCAAAAGCAGATTCCAATTGCTTAAACCTTTCAATGTGGTGTATAATCTCTCATCTGACATTATAGCAATAGCGCGTTCTCTATGTTCTTTTCAAAAAGTTTAATGTATTGTGTATCAACTTCATCATCTTTTATATTTTTATATTTTTGTGTTTATTTTCACTCTACTGGAATTTCAACAACGGAAATTTCGCCTAGTACCCTCGAGGTAACGTCTTTTTCGCATGGTGTACCAAAGTTTGACATATTTCGCTCGGTACCCCTGAACTTTGTTTTTTTTTTCCGCACCGCACCCCTGCGTTCAAATCGTTAATATTTTCCGTTAAAATATTAAAAAAAGAAAAAGAAAACAAAAGACCTGTTGAGCTTTGACGATTTCCTTTTGGCTTCTCCGAGGGAGAGTGGGCGATTACGAACGCCGGCGACGAAGAGAGCTCTCGACGAAGGGAGACGCCAACAAAGGGAGCGCCTGGTGATGTCGGCGGACGGAGTAAGGCTCTTCTTCTTCTCTCTCCCCTCATCTAGCTATGGGATTTAGGGTTTTTGTTTTTGAATTGGGGGTTTTGATTGGGTTGGATTGCAGATGGAGGCTCTTTGAATTGGGGTTTGGGATTTGATTTAGGTATCAATTTGATGTGAATCTCATTCCATTCATGTCATGTTGAGTTGTTTCATACCTATTTTGAATTGGGGTTTAGGGATTAGATTTCGAATTGGGGATTTAGGGATTAGATTTCGAATTGGGGGTTTAGATTTCATATTAGTGATATTGAGTTGTTTGATACCTATTCTTCTGGCACGATTGCTTGCAATTGCATCCATGAGTTTCATTTCTGTCATTGAAATTCAACAGACCTACTCCCTTGTACTCTTTCAGGTCAGAAAGTTCTTCTGTAACAAGTTGAATGGCATTTCTCATGTGAAGTATTTCTAACCGAAACTAAAATGGTAGAAACATTGGCAGTTTACAGCCTCTCTGGAATTAGAGGGAATCAAATAAAACCAAAAGAAGCAAACAAGGGATTTACTGAGATTAAGTACATGATAAGCTATTATTGTTTTTTGAGTTTGTGAAATGGTTTTTGTTCTGAAATGGTTGTTTTCATTTGAATTGTATTAAATTAGACAACAAGTTTTTGCAGTTCTAAAATGTTTGCTGCTCTTCGGTAGGTTGTAAGTTTAAAGTAGTTGTGCAACTTGGCTATTTGGCCATGTTTTTATATCATGATTCATGACCATTGTTAAGGTGGTTGTCAATTTTTCATGTAATACTTGCAAGCCTATTAGCTCAAAAGGCAGAGCAATGTGTTAATACACATGGATGGGAGTTGAAATCCCTCATAGGCTGATTTTAGTAAGTAACAAGAAGAAGCATTAATTTTTTATTTCACTCAACTGAACTAAACAAGAGATTTTGATGCTTGAATTTTGAAAGAGATTTTTCTGAAAGAAACTTAATTGAATTTAGGTTTTTACCGAATGAAAGGAAAATATGTTGAAGCTGAAGAGCATGATTTTACAATGTTGAAGATTATATTTTTGTTTTTTTCAGAAAGAGATTTTTTCTGAAACAAACAAAGTTTTTTCCTAAGTTATTTTCTTGGGTTCTGATTTTTACTGTGAAAGCTGAAGAGCATGATTTTACAATGATGAAGATTATATTTTTGTTGGTTATCACCAAAAGCACTATAAATAGATTGCACATCGCATGTTCAATCAGTATATATTTGTTGAAGAGGTAAACGTACCTTTTAGCAAGGTAGTTGTAAAGTACATGACCTAAGTCTAATCTTTTAGTCTATGACTTTGAACTCTCTTCTATATGCACCAACTTCCTGTGTGCTTTATTCTTAGTGGCTTTGTACAATGCGGTGTTAGTTAGGGTAATATGCCACCAACTTCCTGTGTGCATTGTACTCATTATATATGCAATGTTGAGCAACAAGCCAACAACTACAAGAGAATTAAGATTTTTCAACTAATTTAGCAAGTAGCAATGCAATATATGTATAGCCTATGGGGGAGTCGAACCCACATCTTGTACATAAGCACATGCTCTACCATTTGAGCTAATAGGCTTCAAAACAAGCTTTAAGGTAATTGACATTTTCTACCGTGACAATTTCTAACTAATTGTCTTGGAATTCGGTAAAAAAAAGGTATATGACAGGCATTAGGACTGAATATTTTGCTTTGAATTTACATATATTTATGGCAACTTTTGCATTATAATATGCAAAACCTCATTTTGTTCTTCAACACAATTCATGCTCCTGCCGTTCGTTTGTTTTCATATTCAATATTCCTCTAAGAAGCAATTTAAAAAAATGAATGATCCATCATAACAAAGAGAAGAGAAAGCAACAGAAACATCAAGAAGTGCCCAAGTTGTTTCAACTTGTTAATTTAGACTGTGATTACAGAAAAAAGTGTAGTGAAAATAACACTTCTTTTTTTAGGTGAATTAAGATATTGAAAGATCAAGGATTCAGCACTCATCTGATATTCTAGATTTAAGAGTAAACAAACAAAATGATGGGAGATTTTCCATGTCCTTAAACATTAAAACCTTACAAAAGGACTACTACTCTTCTAGGCTACCCCAACTCGAAATTTTCATTCCAAATTTTCATCCCTTGTTCTTGAAAGGTGTTGTGACTTTATCATCATGATGCAAATCTCAATCAACAATGTTGAATTATACTATTGCTGCAACCATTATCTAAATATTTTGCCCACTATGGTGATAATTATTAATATCCAAAACAATGACATCGTAAGTAACACCTACGCTATCAACCAGATTTGCTGCAAAGTTATGAATGCTTAAAACTTCCATTTTCAAACATAGGCAACATAAGCAGGCTATGAATCAACCCAATTACTCTTAACCACAACTAATCTTGATTCCCTCCCAGAATGCCATTAATTCCAATGTTTAAGCTTTCTACCATGTACAATCCTATTATGGGAGAAATTGAAAACGATGTTTATTTACAGTACATGCACATCCAAATTTCACACGCATTGCAACCCAAATTTCACACGAACCCTAATTTTCGAAAAGGGGTTCAAAGTCTCAGACATACCTGCAACCTCGCACCACCCTCTTCTAGCGGATTCGACTCGGTGCAGTGCAGCGCGGCACGGCCTCCTCCTCCCTTGTGGCTGCCTCCTTCATCCTTGTACGGTGTGTCTCTCTTCCACCGCTTTGTCGCCTCCTCCAGGTCGGGGTCTTCTTTCACCCTTTCTTTCAGATTTTTGTTTCTTTTTTTTAACCCATCTAACGGAGACTCTTGCCTTCCGTTACTTTTAACTAGATAAGGGCACGAGACGAAATTTTGACAAACCTTAAGGGTACCGGACGAAATATGCCAAACTTTAGTACACCACATGAAAAACGCATTACCTTAAGGTATCACGCGAAATTTTCGTTTCAACAATTATATATTTAGAAAAGTTGTTGCACAAATTTATTTAAAAAAATATATATAATAAAATTTCAGATTTAAAATTACCCCTTTAAATGATTTTTCCAGACTAAAAGCTACTCCCTCCGTCTCGAAATAGATGTCGTTTTAGCTCTTTGGTTTTGTATCAAAATAGATGTCATTTTAGGTTTTCTAGGTAGTGGATAGTAATGATTTGTATTGATTTGTGTGTTGTTAACCTTTTTAAAGGTTTTGATTGGTTAAAAAATGTAGTGGGTAATAAAATTAATGAAAAAGTTAGTGGAATAATGATGTTGATTGATTGATGAGTGTTTTTATTAAAATTTGTGCATAAGGTTAAAATGACTTAAATTTTGAGACGGAGGGAGTATTATAAAAATTCAAGTGCGTGTGTACACATGCGAATTCTGAATTTTCAATTTTTATTTTTTTTTCTGGATTTTCAAATTTCTTGTTTGTATACGTGTAGTAATGATTAGATACCATCACTATGCAGCTCATATCATACGGAGTATAATATGAACCATCCTGTGAAGTGTGAACTGATATCAATAATGACTAAGGAGTATACTCCCTCTCTGTTTCAAAATAAAAGTCGTTTGTCTTTTTCGGCACGTTTTTTTAAGAGATAAAAACACTATAAAATATATTTTTTTTATCAATTTTTTTTAATAATTTCATACTTAGTAGTTATAAGTATAAATTTATCGAAAAAAATTCATTAAAAAAATAATATTTTATTTAGTTTTTACCTCATAAAAATGCGTGTAAAAAAGTCAAACGACTTTTATTATGAAACGGAGGGAGTAATAAAAATGACAATAAGGTATCCAAAGCGTGTATTAGTTAATTTAACTAGATATTGAGTGCATGATTAAAGATTGTGCTTTTATTGATTGCTTCATTTAATTCTTTTTTTTTTTGCTCTGCCAATTAATTATAGGAATGGTGTTATGTTTAGCACCAAGCCACATCATTTTTTTTCGAAACTATTAGTTTTGATATTATATGATTTTAAATGAAATAATTATAAAATTTTAGTTTAATTAGGTTTTGGAATCGGAACTTTTCAATTGTTACTCACCCAAAATTTTCAAATTGAATTTCGACGGCTCCTCAATCTTGGATGGAGTTAGCATTATCGGGTATATCAACGGAGATTTGGATGGATTACAGATACACATTGGATACAAAGATATTGGTGCACAAACTCTGCTAAAAGCTGAAGCCCTTGCCCTCTGCCAAGGGATTGAAAAGGTGGTCGACCCAAGAATCGACAAAATTCAAATCGAATGGGATTCGCTCATCATCAACAACTACTTTAAGTCACATAGCAAATGCTCATGGGAGGTAGAACTCATTCTATCAGATTGTACAAAACTATTGTTAAGAGTGAGAGAAGCTTATTTCTCTCACGTGCTCCGTACTGGCAACAGAGTGGTGAATAAGGTTGTATATATTTGTCACTCTGCCAAGGGCATTGACATTTAAACTAATATAGATATGAAAAATCTCATCCATCTGGATGCTCTCAAATAGATTTTTCTATCCGAATGTTTTCCTAATAAAAAAAGATTGATTGAAAAAAAAAACAGAAAACCTTATTTTTTTCAGAAATAACTTTTGGGGACAACGACCTAAAGCAAAACATATCAAACTTACATACTCCAATTTGGGATATGTCCATAAATTAGTGTCTGAAAGAAGGAGCCGCAAGATAATAAAAGAAATAAGACAGTAGAAGGAATAACGATAATAGGCGAGGAAAATATTAGATTTTAAATCTGAAATGATTTTATTAAAAGATTTAATAAATGAGCACGTAACAACAGTTATCTCCTATCACAATACTTGAACCTCATGGATACAGAAATAACAAACATAAATTGACAACTTTGAACTAACAAAGCCTGTCACGAATTGAGAAATAAAAAATGTCATATTTAGTATAGGAAATAACAAATCATTGGGGCCAGGTGGGATGTCGGTTGAATTTTACAAAAAATATTGGGGAATAGTGGGAACATTAATCAAAGCAATGAAAAGTTTATTTTCTTCAGGAAAACTCTTGAGACGACTCAATCATACTTTCATCACACTCCTCCAAAAATGCAAAAACCTTACAACCACAAACAACTATAGACCAATTAGTCTCCATTCAACAATATAAAAAACGATCTCCCAAATACTAATAGATCGAAAGGATGAAGGTAGTAATTGAGAAGTTGATTCACCCATTCCAAGAAACTTTTAATTGCGCCCGACAAAGCGATACAAGATAATGTTTTGATTGTGAAGATCAAGATCGAGTCTATATGGTTTCGCAAGAACAAGACGAACATTCAAGATCAAAAGATAGAGGAAGAACACGAGATTTTTACAAGGTTTGGATCCGCGATCCTACATCCCCGGGGCCTAAGGAGTCAGCCCTAATCCACTATCAAATAAGGGAGAAAGTATAGATCAGGCAATCCAAAGAGTACAAGTATAGATCTAAGCAGAAACCAAAACGAAAGAAACGAAAGCAAACAAGAAGAAGAGGAACTTCTTCAACAATCTCATATATGAGGATACAGACTCAGATCCGAGAGCTAGAACCCAATGCCGAGCTATTGCCGGTAGCCAAGGGATCTCTTAACACCAGAGAGTCGTCGGAGAAGAAGAGCTTCGCCGATCGGAGGTGGGAAGAGCTTGAACAGCAAACCCTAACCCTAGCTTCTCTGCGCTCTCTCTCTCTCTCTCTCTCTCTGGAGAAGGAACAATGAAGCAGCTAACGAATGCTAGAGGAGAACACCTCCTTTTATAAACAAACCCTAGTTGCATCCGGGAGAGATCCACAAAGCTTCCAAGCAATCGGACTCGAGGTGTTGGGCCGTGTCACATGTCATGGGCTTTAGGCCCAAAGCTCAGCAGCTCTCCCATTTTGTAGATCAAACCATCTAGGCTCAATGCAATCCATCTAGCCTTGAGCTAACTCCCAAGAGCTTGGACCATAACCTTAGCAATGTTACACTTAGACTTTCAAGTCACATGTACATAATATATACATTACATACATATTATAAGGTAAGAACACTTGGGAAAAATATACAAGTTCTCAACAGATTGCTCATGAGACCTTTCATTCTTTCCATTCACGATTGGGAAAGGAATGATATATTGTCATTAAACTAGATATGGAAAAGGTATATGGAGTATAATGGGACTTCATGACTGAAATTCTAAAAAAAACTTGGTTTTATCCTCACAAGGAAACTACAACACGAAGTTCTCTCGGACAACAACCTCATAGGTTTCCCTACGAACCGTGTGGAGGACTAAAAATCTTGTTCCTTGTCTTTGCAAATGACATTATGTTATTTGCAAATCATTGATGCGTATTGCCAAATATAAAAACAAAAAGTAAATTTCTATAAGTTAACCTTTCAAGTTACAAAGAAAGTCGTGAACACGAGGAAACATGAAATTCAAATACCCAATTTTGCAGACTTGAAAAATATCTTGTTTGCCCCATTGTAAATGGAATTAAAGAGTCAATAAGGACACATTTGAAAAGATTATCTGCAAAACTAAAGAACAATTGAGTAAATGGAGAGCTAATTCTCTATCACAAGAAGGGAGAACAAACTAGCAAGCTTAGAGATGAAATCTAACCTCATTATGCAAAGCTTTATGCTCCCAACAAGCACTCACCATGAACTTGAATCAAGTAAATATAAATTTTTTCTGGAATAAGGATCGGAGAGTGTGCATACCGGAAAACCGAGGAGATGTAGGACTATGAAAAGCCAAATATAAGAAATGTGGCTCTACAGATAAAACTTCTTTGGTAAATCATAGTAGAATCGGAAAACATTTGGGTTAGAATGATAAAGGAAAAATACCTCAAAACTACCAATATAATGGAATATATGAAGAAACCAAATACATCATGGCAATGAAAAAAACTCATTGAACTTAAAGACAAATTCGAAAAAGGGCTCATTTGGAACATCGAAAATGGATGTTCGATAAACTTTTGGACTGATATATGGATACCCAATGTCCCTATCACCGAGACCCACAACTCGACCAACAATAAACTCACAAATAAAAAAGAAAGTAAGTGACTATATCGACCAAAACAATCAATGGATTGAATATAAGGTTCGATCATCGCTTCCAACGAAACTTATAAAGGAAGTAATGAGAATCCACAAATGTAATGGATAGATTGTAGCAGTGGTCAAGTAGAGAATGGATGGTTCACTACTGCTAGTGCGATGAATTTAATCACACAACACTCCTCAACACCGACAATCTTAGTCATGAATGATCATGTCGATGATGTTCAAATCCAGAATCATCCAGGTCTTATTAACCTTATCCATAAGGATGCTATTGGTAGTAATAGACACATTCCTAAGTGTCAATCCTAACATTCTCCTAATTAAAAATAAATAAAAATTCTCCTTGCCAACAATTAATTTTGTTTATTTTTTTAAGCTCGGTTTCATTTTAATAAATAATCAAAACAACTAATAAAATTAAAATATTAAAATAATAGTAGAGAGTTTCAGTTTTTTTAAACTCATTTCCGACCTTTCAAATTTCAAGTTCTGCCATGATCACTCTATGGGTGCATTACACTAATATTAATGTAATTAATATTAGTGTAATGCAATTATTTTATGTAAGAGGAAAATCCCGCCATCACGATGCAAGGGCGGTTTCATCTTTTATCAATTACCGCTTCTTATATTGTGATAACTCACATAAATATCTCGATCGTTTCCTCTATTTAATGTCTCGACCGACATCAATGTGGTAACGATATCTTTTATTAAATATCATAACCATTTCAATTCCTTGAATCAAATGTCTTGACCATTTCTTTTACACTGAACTAGTATAAATATGGAAAGGAGATTATTTCTTGGGGGATGGCTTACTCGAGCGTCGGAGGGTCCTACGGGGGACACAAGCCCCAGCCCGAGCTCGTTTGTTCTTATTTTGCAGGCTAGGGTTCGGGTTAAGATCAAGATCGATCTTCTTAATTCAGCCACCATGATGCAGATTTTATGCATCACATCTGGCGCCGTCTGTGGGAATCGATCAAAAGGCTATGTGATCGAAGTTCCTAGCAAAGATTACACCGGATCGAGTCTGATCTTTGACAAGACGTTCCCAGGGAAGTGAATTGAGTCTTCGTCGGTGACGCTCATCCCCGGCCAACACCACCACGTCTTCACCATATCCGTTCGACTTCACGCCTAAAACCTAGCTACAACCCTATTTCCTCTCCTTCATAGTGAGATATCCCCTTATAGTTTCTCATATCTTCGAGCTACTGAGACCGAGTGCGAGCATTAATCCCTTTCCGCAAAACGTTGTCTTGCATATGTAATCCATGTTGGAGCAACAACTGAGGATCAACCTCTACTGGTGAACACTCAAAGACGCCAGACTCAAACAATACACGAACCTAGAGAGAGAGCAATGAATAATAATTTCCACAACTTGCACACACACGTTCATTACAGAAAACAACATCTAAAAATGCTTACAAAGCTTTGGTAACTACCTAGTCTACCTTTTCATCTACAAACCACTACCCCGTCCACTAACTTGTTGAACCAACCTTACAAATAAACCGACACAACTACTTGACCTGCACTCGACTTCGACTACAGTTCAGGGACACTACTCGAAGTCGAGTTAACCAACAGAAAAACAAACTAACTTTTAAACTTAGACCAAGACTCAAATGTGAATTACATTTCAACACCTCCTCTTAATTCACATTTCTCTCATCCTAACTTTCTCCATAAAAAAATCATGCTTGGCACCACTCAAAGGTTTTGTGAACAAATCTGCATCTTGGTCATTTGTTCCATAAAACTTGAGTACAATCTGTTCCTTGACCACGAGTTGTCTTATGAAGTGATGTTGCACATCAATGTGCTTAGTCTGAACATGAAACGCTGGATTCTTTGTCATTGCAATAGCTGATCTGTTATCATACCATACTTCAACTGCATCTGTATGATTGCATCCCAAATCAAGCATCAGTTTCTTCAACCACAAAGCTTGCCTAACCGCTGCTCTTGCAGCCACATATTCAGCTTCTGAAGAGGACAATGCAACTGTGTCCTGCTTCTTTGAACTCCATGTCACAACTCCTGATCCCAATCAAAACACTGAACCTGAAGTGCTCTTTCTATCATCTAGACACCCGGCCCAGTCACTGTGAGTGTACCCTTGCAATCTGAATGATTGCACCCTCTCATACCAAATACCACACTTCAAAGTGGCAGCTACATACCTCAAAATTGTCTTCACTGCTCCCATGTGCTGCTTAGTAGGACTGTGCATATATCTCGAGACCACACTCACGCTAAAGGCAATGTCTGGTCTTAAGTGTGTTAGATAATTTAAACCACCTACCATGCTTCTGTACAACCTTTCATCAGTCCTTGGAGTACCAACCTCTCTCTGAAGCTTCTAATTTGTATTCATGGGAGTATGAGCAACATCATAGTTTCCATCTTGAATTTCTCCAATAGGTCTTTTGCATACTTCTTTTGACAAAGAAATGTCCCTTCTTTTCCTTGTCTAACCTCCAAGCCTGGGAAGTATTGAAGTAATCCCAAGTCTGTCATCTCAAACTCCTTCATCATGGTTGTTGTAAACTCATCTAGCATCACTGGTGAGTGGCTAAGGTATATGATATCATCAACATACAAGCAGACCACAATGAACTCACCCTTGCTCTTTCTGTTGACATACAAGGTAGGTTCATTCTCACTTCTTTCAAAGCCACTCTCAAGAAAGAAAGTATCTATTCTGCTGTACCGAGCCCTTGGAGCCTGTTTTAACCCATTCAAGGCTTTCATCAATCTATATACCTTGTTTTCTTCCCCATCCTTCACATACCCTTGAGGTTGCTCTACATAAACTTCTTCTCGCAGTTCACCATTCAAAAATGCTGATTTCACATCCAGTTGGAAGATTGGTAACTTCCACTGAGCAGCTAAGGCTACCACAACCCTCACTGTCTCAAGTCTTGCCATTGGGGAGAAGGTTTCTTCATAGTCAATACCTTCTTGCTGTGCATAACCTTTTTGCAACTAGTCTTGCTTTATGCTTTTGCACTCTCCCACCAGTGTGGTATTTTGTTCTAAATACCCACTTTAAACCAATGGCTTTCTTCTCTTGTGGCAGACCCACTAACTCTTAGGTTTGATTCTTCTCTATGCATCTCATCTCCTCTCTCATTGCAGCTTGCCATTCTTTCCCATCATTTGCTTCATCAAAGCTTTCAGGATCAGTTGCAATCAAGGAAAACCAACACCTCTTATACACATCTGCCAATGATCTAAACTTCCTAGGAAGAGATTCACTTGAAGAACCTGAGGAAGTGGATCCTACATTGCTTGAAGGACTGCTCTGTGGTGACTGTGTTGAAGAAGAGTTTGTATTTAGCTCATTTATATCATCTTCATCAGTTGCATTAATCTCCTCTGATGAGCTTTCAATGGTGATCACTCTAGGTGTCACACTCCCCATCTCATTCCTCGATCATCCAATCCCACTCAGCATCTTCATTAAAGACGACATTTCTAATGATCACAGTCCTCTTTGTCACAAGATTGAACAACTTGTATGCCTTGGACTAAGAAGCATACCCAATAAATACACACTTTTCTACCTTGTCATCAAGCTTTGATCTCAAGTTGATCAATGCATAAGCAACACACCCAAAAACTCTCAAATGTTGCACTGATGGTTTCTTTTCTCTCCACACCTCAAAAGGTGTCTTATCTAGCACATCTCGAGTGGGTGATCTATTCAAAACATACACTACAGTAGCAACTGCTTCACACCATAATTTCTTTGGAACATTTCTAGCCTTTAGCATGCTCCTAGCCATCTCAACCACAGTCATGTTCTTCCTCTCAGCCACTCCATTTTGCTCTGGAGTGTAAGGAGCAGTGAGCTCTCTTCTAATCTCATGATCATCACAAAAGGATGCAAACTCATTGGACATAAATTCACCACCTCTGTATGTCCTAAGAGCCTTCACCTTCTTGCCTGATTGATTCTCAACAAGAGTTTTAAACAGTATGAAATTCTCAAATGCTTCACCCTTACTCTTCAAAAAATAGACCCAACTCCATCTGCTAAAATCGTCAGTAATGAGTAAGAGGTATTTGCTTCCTCCAACAGATTATGTTTGCATGGGACCGCATAGATCTGCATGAAGTAGCTCCACACAATCTCTAGCTCTCCATGACTTTTTATTGACAAAGGAACCTTTACTTTGCTTTCCATATACACAACCTTCACACAAATCAAGTTCACTTATCTTAGGCAGTCCCTGTACCATTGCCTTGGTACTTAGCATCTTCAAACTCTGAAGATTCAAATGACCATACCTTAAGTGCCACAACCTGGTTGCTTCATCCTCCTTTGCAGTCATTGTTTTGTTCACATTTGCTGCTAGATCACAGGGAAACATTCTATTCTTTGTCATAGCTACCACTGTCACTAAGTACCCAGACTTCTTCTCTCTGATCTTGCACTCATCATCATCAAAGAGCAAGGAATAGCCGCTACCTTGCAATTGTCCCTTACTCAGCAGGTTGTGAGCCATTCCAGGGACATACTGAACATTACTTAGGGACTTCTCTCATCCTTGTACACTCTTGAGTACAATAGTCCCTCTTCCTTCACATTGCAACACCTTGTTGTCTCCTAGCCTTACTTTTCCCTTCTTAGACTCATCAAACTCAGTGAACAGGTTTCTTGAACTTGACATGTGATTTGAACATCCATTATCAAGATACCATAAATCACTAGCATTCTCAGTTGCCAAAGAAAATGCCATGAAGAGTCTGTCCTCCTTCTGACTGCTCTCTATATAATTTGCATTTTTCTGCTCATGCTTTTGCTTTTCCCAGCAATATGCCTCTTTATGCCCATATTTTTTTTATAGTAGTAGCATTGAATACCACTCCTCTGAGATCTTGGCCCATTTCCTTGATTTTTTCCTGAGTCTTTCCACTGCTCTCTACTGTTATCACTTCCATTTCCCCTTCTTGATCCACCTTGTGAACCTCTACCATTTCCTCCACCTCCACGAACTCTAAAGCTACCTCTGTAGCCTCCTCTTCCTCTTGTGGCAACCTCTATGACCATCTCTGCTTGATGAACCCTCATTCTTGCTCCTTGCATTGTCTTCATTCACTTGAAAGACTTTCTCTTCCTTATGCTCACTAGTTCTACTCATCCTCTCCTCATGAGCCTACAATGAACTAGTTAACTCTTCAAACCTATACACTGATAGGTCTTTTGACTCTTCTATAGCTGCCACCACGTGATCAAACTTCTTGGGTAGACTTCTCAACATCTTACTCACTAGTGTCTCAGTGCTCATCTGCTCACCATATGCTTTCATATTGTTGACAATTCCTGAGATTCGTGAAAGGTACATCTGCACATACTCCTTGTCTTGCATTGCCAAAGTCTCAAATTCCCTTCATAGTGACTGCAGCTTAACTGTAATCACCTTCTTATCTCCCAAATACTCCTGCTTCAATGATTCCCATACATCATGAGATGTTGTTGAGGAAGCTATTCTCAGAAATATCTCATTATCCAAAGCACTTTGTATCATGAACAAAGCCTTTGAGTCTTTCTTTCTTTTCTCTCTCAATGGTTGATCGGGCTCTTCTACACCATTGTCTTCAAAGCCTAGATCAACTAAATTCTATACCTTCTGAGACTTGAAGAGCGTTGTCATCTTCAAGCTCCAGAAATGATAGTTGATCCCCTTAAAGATTGGCAATTAAGGGTTGGCATTCCCTCCATTTCTAGAATTCTGCATTTTCTGGACAAACCTTCATTCATTGTGTTTTCTGTGTGTTTTAACCTCACAAACACTCAAACCCAGAACTGAAACCCGAACGCAAACCTTAGTTTGCTCTGATACCAATTGTTGGAGCAACAATTGAGGATCTGATCCTTAACCCAATCGACATCCTCCTCCATCGTGAACACCGTCTCTCTAGTCGCCCGAATCTGATCCTTAACCCAATCGACATCCTCCTCCATCGTGAACATCGTCTCTCTAGTCTCGCTCGAAGCGACACCACTGTCATCGGCAACGGCAGCGGTGAGGCCTAAATCGCGCGGAGTGGCGGCGGCGGAGAAGGAAGTGGTAGGGCAAGAGCAAGGAGAAAGGAAAGGGAGGAGCAAGAAGAGGAAGACGGTGATTGCAGATAGGATGAGGACAAGAGCTGGGGCAGTGACGATTATCCCCTTCGATCCAGGGGAAGAAGATGATGAAATCAACGCCATCAGAGGAATCAGATCTGCTGATGCTCTCAACCTTCGAGGTCAGTACAATCTTCTGGCTATGGCATCTAAGAGAGAGGAAGGCAATGGGGGTAGTGCCAGTGAGGGATCAAAGATGGCGTTCTTGAAGGGTTCGGTGCATCAATGGCACCGCAACAGGCATCAGAGTCACGAAGGACTCACTGCAAAAATGCGGTTACAAGCAACAACTCGATCCTAATTGTGGTTTGGTAAAAGATAAGTAAGTTTTTTTTATCCGCGGGAACTATATCTGTCTTTGGGGACTCATGCAAGACACCGTGATTTTCACTTTTAAGCTTCCAATTGCTGAAGTTATATGCTGTTCTAAGTGCTTGATTTTAATTAAGTCCATATGTGCATACACGTAATTGTGTCTTTATATATTAAGTATTAACTGCCTCAAACCATGAATCATCCTCTACATGTATTTTCTCAACTCAAGTTTGGAAATTTGACAACATAAGATCGTTTAAATTCAATGTTTAATGCCCTGTCTTCCGTTATTTGGAATATCGTATGACTAAATTTGTTACTTCTCAGAGAGTTTGGTCTCTAGATTTTGAGGATCACTTGTCTAGGATTAGTTTTCGAGATATCTACCCGCATTAACTTATGGTCAAATCAAATGGTGGAAAGTTGATTATCATGGGTACAAAAGACGAGCCTAAGCTACATGCTACCAAGCTTTTTCACGTATATTTGAGTAGATAATTCCCTTACTATTAATTGCATATCGGGTCGTGTCTTGGTGTTTCGTTTTGGTTTGCTCTCTTGTTTTGTAGTCTTGAATAAGTGGTTGTGAGAAGGGTATGAGCAATGCACCGAGGCAGCCAAAAATTGAAAAAAATCGGGGCACCAGGAATATTAAATCATTAAAGGTGTATGATCTAAAAGCAAAAAGTATTTGTTATAACACTCATTGTTTCTATATCCACTTAGGAATATTTACATATATTCGATCGTCTTCGTCAATAACCATGCCAGGGGCAAAGAATTTGCTAACTAGTGTTTGAGATTGTGTATTCAGGTCTAGCCGTCAAGGTCAAGAGTAACATCAGAACTTCAAAAGCAATTCGAGAGCAAAAAAAAAGCCGTCACTTCCGGCCACCAGAAATCGCCACTTACGGCCATTGGAAATCGCCAATTACAACCACCGGAAATCGTCACTTACGGCCACCGGAAATCGCCAATTATGGCCACCGAAAGTCTCCAATTACGGCCACCGAGCGCCACTTGCGGCCACCGGAAATCGCCAATTACGGCCACCGGAAATCGCCACTTACGGCCATCGAAAATCGCCACTTACGGCCATCGAAAATCGCCACTTAAAGCCTCCGGAAATCGCCACTTACAGCCATCGAAAATTGCCACTTACGGCCAATGAATCACCACTTATGGAAAACGATAACCACTTACGACCAATGGCCAATTAAGATCAAAACAACCGCTCAAGGCCAATAAGTCGTCACCTACGGACAATGAATCACCGATTTTTCGGGCTTCCTTCATCATTGAGACATGATGAGGAAACCCGAGGGGCAATTGTAAGAGGAAAATCCCGCCATCACGATGCAAGAGCGGTTCCGTCTTTTATCAATTACCGCTTCTTCTATTGTGATAACACACATAAATACCTCGATCGTTTCCTCTATTTAATGTCTCGACCGACATCAATGTGGTAACAACTTCTTTTATTAAATATCATATATAACCGTTTCAATTTCTTGAATTAAATGTCTTGACCGTTTCTTTTACTGTGAACTAGGATAAATACGGAAAGGGGATTCTTTCTCGGGGGATGGCTGACTTGAGCGTCGGAGGGTCCTATGGGGGACACAAGACCCGCCCCGACCTCGTTTGTTTTTATTTTGCAGGCTAGGGTTCGGGTTGAAATCAAGATCGATCTTCTTCAACAACCATGATGCAGATTTTATGCAACACATTTTACTTTGATTTACACTAGTATTTTGACCAAGTTAAAAAAATCTCTAAAATGAAAATAAAATAGTAAAAAACTCGTATGACCAAGTTAAAAAATCTTCAACAACCATGGTCTCCAATTTTTGGGACACGTACAATTGTTTTTCAAATTCTACAAATGAAATTACGCCGGTAACGTACGCGAATTTAATTAGTGCTGGGAGGGACTGGACTGGACTGTCTACACTCTACAGAGTGCTTTAAACGCAACACAGCTGCCAGTTAAAGGAGGAGGTGGTAAATGTAAATTCAGGAATCAGGAAGAAGACAGACTCATGAGTAGGGGGGAGCAGTAACTTTGCATTCATGGGAACCATCCCATTTAATTTTCAGTTATTTAAAATTGTGTCGCATTTTTTATCCGATAATAATGTTAAAATGTAAAGAAATTAAAACAGTCTTAAATAAATAAAAAATAGTACTCCAAAATATAAGCCTAGTATATGTATGAATTGATGACCCGCTATTTTTAGCAAGGATCATAAAGGACTTAAAAAAATAGTCAAAATTCCGTTGCAAATTCTCTATAACATGCACAATCATGTAGCATAGCTTTAATTAATTTAATAGATTGAATTTCATATTAATTTTTTATTAATAAAATTATTTTTATATTGATTTTAAAAATTTATTGATCAATTATGATAATTTATATCACATAAAAAAGTACGTACATATTTTCTCCATTGATTAAAACTTACTCTGTATCATTTTAGAAATTTGCCAAATTTTTAAGAAAGCAAATAAAAACACATTTATAATTCTAATCATTACTTTTCTACCTTTTCACCTTATTAAAAATTATAACTATCATTTCTCTAATTATTACATGAACAAAAAATTACAAAATAGACACAAAAATATTTAAAATAACAATTTACTTAGTTACCCGCCACTCATAAATTGGCTCACTAGACTACCCTGTTCGGCTGTTCCCCAATTGGCTCATTAAATTGCCCCTCTTGAATTCCGAAAACGTCTCCTACTAAACGATGCGTTTCCTGAACTAGGCTAAACGATGCGTTTCATTTTGCAGTGTCAAAATTGGACCTTCCGTTTAAGTTGAGTGAGGCTAGAGGCAAGATGTCGGAATGGCTATTGACAAGATAATTTCACCCTAATTACCACAAGTCCTTTTCATTTTTTCCGAACACATTGCAAAAAGGCCCAAAACTCTCTTTTCTGAATCGAAACTTAAATTTGACAAACGAATTGTTTTGATTGAAAACATCTTAAAATCGATGAAATGAATCAAAATATCAATTCATTGACACACGAATTGGTATATCGTCGCTTTACGTGATAATCGAATGGCGATTTTTGGTTTTCGTTCGAAAAAACCGTCGATGGAAGGAGCTCGGCGGATAAGAACGAGATGCATCAATAAGCTCGGCAGGTTTAGGTGAGGTGAATACGTAACCTCGGTGCATAAAAACGAGGTTATGAAGGAGCCTCGTCTACTTTTCATGAGGTATATAATGACTCTTTTGAAAATCTTATCTAAATCCTCGTTTACATAAGTCGAGCTAAATCAATAACCTCGGCTTCTGTTGTTGAGGTGAAGGAGGGAGCTCAGCTTCTGTTGTTGAGGTTAAGGAGGGAGCTCGGCTTCTGTTGTTGAGGTTAGTATGTAAGCTCGACCAATGTTGTTGAGGCTATAAAATAGCCTCCTTGACATTGCATAAATTCATTAAATTGTGTATATGTGTGATGGATATTGTTATAATGCAAACTCATATGCTTCTAATAATGAGACAGACTAAATGACTAAATCAGTTTAGAAAATGTTGTTTTCTCCACTTTTGATTGCGACTCTAAATGACTAAATAAATATCATAACTTTATCCAAATTAAATAGTAAATTAGTTCTTCTTAAGCAGACATGAAACAAATTAATGCATATTTTAATGTTTTATCTTGCAATAATTGTTTCAAGTGCCCACTTCCCACTTATCCTCAACCTAAGGATTAATGGCGAGTCCGTCGAGCCAAGCGGTTAATAACGAGGGTCATAGGTCTGCCTGATGTTAAACTGGCATATGTCCAATCAAACATGAGCTTTAGAAGTGATGATCTTCAGTAATTTTTTCCTTATACTTTTAATGCTTATATGGTTATATCCTTTGTACAACTTGTATATGACAGTTGAAAATATCAAATATCATCTTGTAAATATCAAAAATATATTTGCATATTTTTTTTTACATTGTAAATATCAAATAACATATATATCTATACTTTTTTTAATATAAATGAAAATTTTAAAAAATATTAAAAGAATCATTATTTTAGAATAATAATCATAATATTTATTACAAATATCATCTTGTAAGAAAAAATATGCAAATATATATTATTGGACATGCACAATATAAATATAATTTTTAAATTTTTTGTATTAATTAAAAGTACTCTAAATAATTTTGGGTTACACCTACATACAAAGTATTCAAGAATACTAATTTAAATACCTTGTAGAATGAAACAAGGTTGAATGGGTAGCTTGGGTGGTAAAGGGCCAGAGGCGTGCTGAATGCTGAACTGGTTTGGTAGAAGTCATAGGTTTGAAACCCATTTCTATTTTATTTTCCCATTTACAACTCTTTTTTTCCCCGCCCCATCTTCTTCTGTTCGAATTTTTTTTCAAGCTCAGCAGGCAGGAGAAAAGGGAACCGCGAACGACCCAGGCCCTCCTCTCGTCATCCCACTCTCCGCTCTCCGCTCTCCGCTCTCCACCGCCCGCCTCCACCACCGTCGCCGACAACCTTGCACCCGGTTCGGTTGGCGGCCTTAACGACTTCAACCGTCGACATCGCCGCAAACTCGCCCGACTTGGACTGTTCGATTCAAAGGTACATTTGACATTTCCTATGTTAAAGTTTATATATTATGAATTAGATTTTCAATTCAGTTTTGAAATTCATGAAAGTTTGAAGGTTAGATTTTCAAATTGAAGTGCAATTTGTAAATAGGATAGTTAGGGTTTGTGGAATTTGAGAACCAATTGGGTCTGATATTTGAATAGAATGTTCACTTTGGGGCTTTTGAATTGTGTAGTGTAGGAGAAAGATGGATTTTCAAATCAATCGGAAAATCAAAGTGCTAAACAGAGGAACTTTGCAAAACCCCTCACGGCAAAACCCCTCACAGCAAAACCTGTTGCTTGTTCTTATTTGAATAGAAGGTTCACTTTGCTTGTCAAAGCTATTTTTTTAAAAAAAAAAGAAAAGAAAAAGAAGAAGAGGTTGCCACTAAAAATGAGAGTACAAGTGGTTTTCCACTGCAAACAAAAAAAATCCTCAGCAGCTCCCAAATTTGTGAAGTGGATTTCCTCTTATGTCTGCTGATTTGAATTTTTTTTTTTTGTTTTTGAAATCTTGTGTGTGATTTGATTGATTTATTAGTAAATACATTATATACAGCTTAGGTGATTAGAGCTGCTTTAATAATGGTAGGACTATTTATACCTTATGATGAGGAAAAGTTTGATTTTTAGTGCTTACAGAAAGAAAGAAACAAACCAGAAGTTGTGGTTGTGCATTCCTATGGTTTCTGTTTTGTTGAGTTTCGAGTTTCTATTTTGTTTCTGATTCGGGTTAATTCAAAACAAGGAAAGACCAATGCTAGAATTTGGAGCAGATAAAAAGACACGAGAACAAATCAATTTAGGAAATTAGGGTTTATGATTGTAAATGAGATTCAACATTTAGAGCAGTACATCAAGTCAAATGAAAACCCGGACCAGCACTCCCCTGTCAGTATTCCTACGTTAGTCTCCATAGATAGAAATTCTACCAGCATTTCAGCTTAAATGAAGATGCTCATCTTCTTGCCTATATGTTTAACTGTATTGAGTTCTATTTTCCCAGTTCTGTATTGGTTCTTCTGTTGCTATCTGGATTGTACTGGTGATTTGGATTGGAGTTTTGGGCATTTATTTTAACGGTCGATTTCTAATAATATTTGATTGATGATGTATTTTGCAGAAAATGTAGTTTAATTACCTTGCCAAATTCATGCTAGTTAGATCGGCATTGGATCATTCGTTTTTTTTATGGCATTAATTCATTCTTTTTTTTTGTATGTATGTAGATGGTTAGAGGGGCTCGTGAACATATAAACGCCTCGGCTCGAAGATCTAGGATGAACTCCGAGGCTTCCACATCACAAGCAAATCAAATTCATGTCATGTCACAAGCACCTCAAAATCCTCCCATGCCTCAAGCACTTGAAAATCCTCATGCTGAGTCATCTACAGACGCGAGCTTCCCCGAAGACAACACATTGCAACATAGCGACGAGAGAGAAGAAGCTAGGGCTAGACGAAAAGAAAAAGGCAAACAAAAGGTGGTGATCAACCCTCGAAGACAACACATTGCAACATAACTTATAAAAGAGGATTTCGTTTTGCCCAGTAAATTAAATGCATTAACGAAATATATCCTTAACAATTAGGAAAACTTTTAGATTAAAAATAATAACAATATATCTATTTAGATTAACCATTTTACAATTAATATTTTAAATCATAATAATCATATAAATTGGCATAAACATCATTTTTTAATTAAAAAATCAATAATATATCTCATCAGTGAGAAATATCATTTTTAGATTAACATTACTCATTTATTTAATTTCATCATTTTAAAATTAATATTAGAAATCATAATATATCATATTAATTTGAATAAATAGAAGCAAGAAAAAGGTTAGTTGTATAATGTTTGTGGTCTTAAATATAAATGTTAGTATGAAGCACGAAAAACTATACATTTGATAACAATTTAGCGGTTAAAGTTCATCATAAATAACATAACTATATTTATACAAAAATATTTTTCCCTAGCGATAATTCTTTAATAATTATAACATAAAATATAATTTTATATATAATTTATATAAAAAAAATTAGACTCGTGCGTAGCACAGGCCAAAACACTAGTGAACAGATGTATTCGTCATGAATGTAACATCAATAGAGGTAATTTAAGATTTCAATATTACTTGTCGAACTGACATATATCAATATTTTTTGTTCATGAAACCATCGTGAATGCAACGTGGATGTAATTCCTAGTTGTTTTTCTATTGTTAATACATTAGATTTCCATAGCATAACAACAGTCACTACCAATGGCTTGTTATTTAGATTAGTACAGGTAATGTAGCTCCAAGTAATTACATTTTTCTTATTTACATATAAGGTATTTTGTGTAACTGCAACCTGTATTAAAAAATGAGTTTAAAGCTACATTGGAAATAATTTACATACAAGGGAACGAATTCTTCATGACCAATGTGAAGATTCTCAACTTATCCTTGAGTTCTTCGCAGATCATTGCTTAATAGTGTGATTTTGTTCTCCGTTCTTCTCTCTCTATTTTTGTAATTCTGTTATTTTTTTACTTCATTAATTAATTAGCTTAACATGTCAAATCTAATTTTGAGGATAGGTGGAAAGTGGCCACTTGAAACAATTACTGGAAGATAAAACATTGAAATATGCATTAATCTGTTTCATGTATGATTAAGAAAAACTAATTTGCTATTTAGATCAAGTTATGATATTGATTTACTCATTGAGAGTTACAATCAAAAGTGGGAAAAACAACATTTTCTAAACTAATTTAGTCATTTTGTCTGTCTAATTCTTATAGTCTGTCTCATTCTTAGAAACATATGAGTTTGCATTATAACAATATCCATCACACATATACACAATTTAATGAATTTATGCAATGTCAAGGAGGCTATTTTATAGCCTCAACAACATTGGTCGAGCTTACATACTAACCTCAACAACAGAAGCCGAGCTCCCTCCTTAACCTCAACAACAGAAGCCGAGCTCCCTCCTTCACCTCAACAACAAAAGTTGAGGTTATTGATTTAGCTCAGCTTATGTAAACGAGGATTTAGATAAGATCTTCAAAGGGGTCATTATATACCTCATGAAAAGTAGACGAGGCTCCTTCATAACCTCGTTTTTATGCACCGAGGTTACGTATTCACCTCACCTAAACCTGCTGAGCTTATTCATTCACCTCGTATCGATCTGTCGAGCTCTTCCTTCGACAGTTTTTTCGGACGAAGACCAAAAATCGTCATTCGATAATCACGTAATTAAAGCGAGCGATATACCAATTCGTGTGCTGATTGATTGATCTTTTGATTAATTTCATCGATTTTAGGTTGTTTTCAATCAAAACAATTCGTTCGACAGATTTAGGTTTCGATTCGGGAAAAGAGAGTTTTGTCCCTTTTTTGCATTGTGTTCGGAAAAAATGAAAATGACCTGTGATAATTTAGGTGAAATTATCTTGTCAATAACCATTCCGACATCTTGCCTAAAGCCCTTATGGTTTAAGTTCTATTTTGCGCTAAAATTCTTAGAGTAAATTACACATAACCACCCTTAAATTAGGCTAGTTTTCACATAACCCCCCATAAAATTATGAATTATAGAAAACCACCCATAAATTACAATTATTTTCAAAAGACCACTTATCCATTAAACCTCTATTTGTTTTGTTTGAAAAGACTAAAATACCCCTAATTCAAACTTATTTTTTAAAGGAAACACTGAGGTGGCAATTGGGCGATTCGGGTCGGATTCGGTTAGTCGAGTTTTGGGTCATTCGGGTTTCGGGTAATGTCTAATAATTTGATCATTTGGTTAGGTCGGGTTCGGGTTTCGGTTGTATCGGGTTTCAGTTGTCTCGGGTTTTCATTATTTCAATATTCATTTTAATTTTTTTTACTAGAATCTATCTTAAAATTCGGGTTATATCGGGTTTCGGTTATAACCGGTTCGAGTGTTAATGAGTTTCAGTTGAATCGGGTTCGGTTCATTCGGATTTGGTTGAGTTTCTGTTATAGGTTATTTGGATTTCGGGTCCAAAATGGACCGGGTTCGGTCGGTGTTCAGGACAATGGGTTCCGGGTCGACCGGGTCGGGTTTTCGGGTTCGGGTCAGGTTTTTGCCACCTTTAGGATTATTGTATGTATTTTGGAACCGATTATCCTGAACACCTACCCAACCTGGCCCATTTTGGACTTGAAATCCGAATAACCAATAACCGAAACTCACCCAAATCTGAATGAACCGAAGCCGATTCAACTGAAACCCATTAAGACTCGAACCCATTACAACTGAAACCCGATATAGCACGAATTTGAAGATAGATTCTAGTAAAAAAAAATAAAAATGAATATTGAAATAACGAAAACTTGAGACAATCCAAACCCAGAATAACTGAAACCCGAGACAATTGAAACCCGATACAATCGAAACCCGAACCCGACCCAACCAAATGATCAAATTATTAGACATTCCCCGAAACCTGAATAACTCGAAACCCGACTAACCAAATATGCCTCGACTCGCCCAATTGCTACCTCAGTCTTTCCTTTAAAAAATAAGTTTGAATTCGGGGTATTTTAGTCTTTTCAAACAAAAAAAATAGAGGTTTAATGGATGAGCGTTCTTTTGAAAATAAATATAATTTATGGGTAGTTTTATGTAATTTATAATTTATGGGTGTTTATGTGCAATTTACTCAAAATCTTATTACTGTTTGGTTTAGTTCTATTTAGCCTTTTTCGGACAACGGTAAGCCCTTTGTCAACTAATGGATTTAAAGTTTCGGACTGACACAGGGCTTTGTTTGGCACATAAGCTAGTTTTTTTCTTTAAAAAAAAATCATATATAAAATTTTAGTTTAATTCATTAACTTTTCAACGGTCCAGTCACTTAGCTTTTCAGAACTTTTAGTTATTTGTTCATAAATTTTCATTAACTATTTTAACAACCAAGTTTACCAATTACCATATTAACATATATTTAATATAAATAATTCACTAACTTTAACTACTCAATCAACCCTCGTTTTATCAAACAGGGTCTAAGAAATACTCAAGCAAAAAGTATTACTATTTACTAGTGACATTTCAATGTGTTAGGCATGTGTATGTACCTAACCCTATATGTATTTATCATAGTGTTGAATTTATTTCCACTGGGATACTTAATTGTGGACCGACCTACTTACAAGATCAACGTGAACCTAAAAGCAAATGGGAAAAAAATTCACAATCACGCAAAAGCGTATAAATGGTTCATATAATATTTGTGGTCCATCAAATTGAACAACCTAAAAAATCTCGGCGTGGGAAAAGAGACCCCTAATTGGTACCAATCAAACTTAGATTATATGTGATTCCATGTGCTATCTATGTGTCCAATTTCCCATTTATCTATTTGATTATTTATGATTAGGAGTGTAATGATATTCTTCGACTTACTTAATCGAATGATATGAAGTCCGATACGGAGCAGAAAATAAAATTCACGGATCGACCCGTAACTCGTGGCCATGTCTAGAGAAACGTACAATAATGTTTTAATTTACAAGACGTTTAAAATCGCTTTCTCAAGTGTTTGGGCTGGCCGGGTAAAAATAAAATGATGCATATATATGTGGTTAAAAAATCTTATTAAATTGGGTGTGGAATTAATGTGATCTTCAAGGGACGTTTGCCGGTGGTAAAGAGACGACAAAGGACCAAAGTAGGAGCACCAACTTGTGTTATAGTAAGGTCGATCCCTCAAAGCTATAATCATGACACCGATTGACAATGATACCTCAACCTACGGTACCATTTCCCTTCACCTATTTTATATAGTTTCCTCTTGTAATTACTTATGTAATCAAAGGTTTTTACTTTTTACCCTACTGGTTTAGCGTTAGCCCACCACATAGATTCTTCCATGGAGGTCCAAAATCATCTCATAAAAGATCTCATGCTCTTTCTTTGTAGAATTGTGTTGCATTGATTAAAACTATAACTAAGTATTATTATTTAATTAATTTTCTTGAAGTACACTTATACCAAACGGGGCCTAAGATGAAAAGAAGTATTGTATGATTTAACAACTGAAATACGGAGTACTATATTTTCCCTATTTGTTCTTTATTCTTATCCCCACCTTACAATCCAATGAAAAATACTATATGGAGTAATATATGCAATCAAAAAATAAATTAAATAATAAAAAAGTGATTTTATAAGGAGGGAAAAAAAGAGGAGGTGAAATTAGAGCATCTATGGTAGATTCTTCATTTTGAGGATTGGGGTTTTTGGATAATTTTAAGGTGTTTTTTTTATCCAACAGATTTTCCATCTCATTTTTCAAAATGGAAAAACATCTTAAAACTTCCTAAATCTGTATAGCATTCTCTAAAACTACATGATTTTCCAAAATTCTGAAATAGGGTATCTATTGGAATTGAAGTGAAAATAAGAGAAATTTCGTCCAAGAGTGTCCAAACGAACAACGTCAACAATCTCAGCAGGAGATCGCTCAACGATAAACGATAATTTTAAACAAGTTTGGTTACCACACTAAATTGGTCAAAATCATTTGATTATCGTGCAAATTTGTGAAAAGTTTGAACACAATCTGAAAAAATTCAAACTGCATGACTATTCGACAAAATTTCCTTAAAAATAATTTTAAAAATATGTATTTTATTCCCTAATTAGAAAAAGGATTTCATCTCACGTAAGATCGTGTTCTGTCGTACTTGTCGGTCAATAGTGTCACAGTGATGCTTGGCTTCCCAAAACCTTTTTCTTTAGTAGGAAAGTCATTCTTGTTTTGGCATCTTGATCGCTAGATGATATCATTTTCGTCTATCAGCCTTGATTTTCTTTGTTTGCGTTCATTCTTGATGATTTCCGTCTTCCTTCGTCTCAAAATACATGTCGTTTGACTTGTTGACACGTTTTTAAGGGGCTAAAAACTTTATAAAATATTAATTTTTTGAAAATAATAGTATATGTTTTATCTAATCCGACTTCTTACACTCTTCTTCTTTTTATTTCAGTGAAACCAAATACATCTTAAATTAGAATTTAAAAATGTACTTTCATATAAACGTGATACCTAAATTATAAGTACGTGTGTAAGAGCACAAGATTGATGTAAAGTCCTCCTTTAGGGTTTTCATTCATTAGACCATGATATATATATATATATATATATATATATATATATATATATATATATATATATATATATATATATATATATATATATATATATATATATATATATATATATATATATATATATATATATATATATATATATATTATACAAGGTATTGGGCCTTTGGGCCCACTACTATACAATATAAGACCTATGTAATCTATCAAACCCCCGCAGTCGAAAGTGGAGGGTCCTGTACAGTGAGACTGGACCGAAAATCAAGGAACAACTGACGAGGTAAACCCTTGGTGAATATATCAGCGTACTGATAGGAGGACGGGACATGTAGAACACGAACATGTCCAAGAGCAACCTTGTCCCGTACGAAGTGGAGATCGATCTCAATGTGCTTCGTGCGCTGATGTTGGACGGGGTTGCTGGCCAGATAGACGGTGGAGACGTTTTCGGTGTAGACCAGGGTGGCCTTCTAAAGAGGGCAGTGGAGCTCAAGAAGGAGATTGCGCATCCATGAGCACTCGGAGACAACGTTGGCGACGCCCATGTACTCAACCTCGGCGCTGGAGCAAGAGACCACAGACTGTCGCTTCGCGGACCACGACACAAGGGTGTCGTTGAAGAAGACACAGTAGCCAGACGTGGAGCGACGTGTGTCAGGACAACCAGCCCAATCCGCATCAGT
This sequence comes from Persicaria tinctoria, assembly GCA_037127255.1. Taxonomy (NCBI): domain Eukaryota; kingdom Viridiplantae; phylum Streptophyta; class Magnoliopsida; order Caryophyllales; family Polygonaceae; genus Persicaria; species Persicaria tinctoria. The sequence continues at coordinate 27,644,169 of JBANSL010000016.1, read as the reverse complement.
GTAAGCGACGAGGTCATGCCGAGAGGAAGGGGTGATCGTGGTGCCCAACTCGAGGGTACCGCTGATGTACCGGATGATCCGTTTCAAGGCCTGAAAGTGCGGTTCCCTGGGCGCATACATGGACATGCAGATTTGCCGAATGACGTAACTGATATCTGGCATGGTGAACGTAAGATACTGCAATGCACCGACGAGGCTCCTGTACAACGTCGGATCATCAAACAGAGGATCAGAATGAGCGCTGAGCTTGTTGGATGTATCCACAGGGGTGACTACCGGCTTGTAGTTACTCATCTTGGCCCGAGCAACAATCTCAGCAACATACTTACTCTGAGAGAGAAACAACCCAGACGCATGACGTTGAACGACGACTCCTAAGAAGTAAGACAACAGACCCAAATCTGACATGGCGAACTCGGCACTCAACTGTGAAATAATAGACGTTCGAAGAGCATCAGAAGAGGCGGTGAGGATGATGTCGTCGACATATAACAACAGAAAGGCCATGTCTGAACCTCTGCGATAGATAAACAGAGACGAATCTGAGCGGCTGCCTGTTTCAGACCATACAGAGAGCGCTTCAGGAGACAGGCGTGCTTGGGACGATCAACATCAACAAACCCCGGCGGTTGAAACATGTATACTGTCTCATTCAAATGGACATGTAGAAAGGCGTTCTTGACATCCAGCTGATGAATAGCCCAATGTCGCGACAAAGCTAAGCTCAACACCACCCGGATAGTGGCAGGCTTGACCACGGGACTGAACGTCTCATCACAATCAATACTTGCCTGCTGAGATCGACCGTTGACCACAAGACGGGCTTTGTAGCGCTCCAACGTACCATCAGAGCGAAACTTGTGGCGGAAGAGCCACATGCAGTGAATGACGGTCGCCTCAAGAGGGCGAGGGACCAGAACCCAAGTACCATTCCTTGTAAGAGCCCTGTATTCGTCGAGCATAGCCGCTTGCCAATTCGGGTCGAGGAGGGTTGTTTTGTGGGAGGTGAGGATGGGGGAAAGGGAGGTCGAGTTTGAGGCAGGGGGGATTGGGAGTCGGGAAGGACGGAAGGAGATGCGGCGGGGGCTGCGACCGCGGGATGCTGCTGCGGCCGCTGCCAGTGTCGAGGGTGGGGAGAGGGTTTGGGGGAATTGATGGGCTGCGGCATCAGGACTGGCGAGATGGGTAATGGGGAGGATGTAGGGTAAGGGGAGGCGGGGCGATGTGTGGTGTTCATAGAGACGATCTGACGAGGTTTGAAGACATCGGAGATGCTACGTGTGTGCGGTCTGGTGCTAGGAGGAGGAGGTGGCGGTGGGGGCGGTGTAGGGGGAGAGGCAAGAGCACCGGTAGAGCTTTGGGAAAGGAGAAAGTGTGGGAAGGAAGACTCTGACTCAGACTGGGACATAGAAGGTGTCGAAAATGGGAGAAGATGAGAAGAGAAGGGAAAGCGAGACTCATCAAAAGTGACATGACGGGGCACAATAAGCTTATGGCTCCGAACATCGAGGCAAAGGTAACCACGATGATCAGACGGATAGCCTAGGAAGACACATGGAGTGGAGCGCGGGTAAAGCTTGTGTGGGGCGGTGGAGGACTGGTTTGGGAAGCACAAGCACCCGAATGTACGAAGATGATCATACCTAGGCAAGGTGCAATAGAGTGCCTGAGTTGGCGAGCGATGGTGTAGGGTAGTTGATGGGAGAATGTTTAGGAGATAACACGTGGTTGATAAGGCGTGAGGCCAATAGGTAAGGGGAATAGATGCGTGAAAGAGAAGAGAGCGTATCATGTTGGTTATGGTTCTAATGATTCGTTTGGCCTTTCCATTCTGTTGGGAAGTATAGGGGCAAGACAACCGATAGGAGATCCCATGTGTGGCGAAGAAAGAGTGAAAGTCTTTGTTGTCAAATTCACGGCCATTTTCACATTGGAAGTATTTGATGGATGTTTGAAACTGTGTTTTGATGTAGGCATGGAACTTGACAAAGATAGGAAACACTTGGGACTTGAAATGCAACGAGAAGACCCATAAGAAACGAGTGTAATCATCAAGAAATAAGAGGTAATACTTGTGACCCTCCTTGCTAGGCACATGAGAGGTCCAAATGTAACTATGAATGATGTCAAAAGGAGGAAGGGTGGAGTTCAAAGACCGTTGGAACGGCAGTCTTGCATGTTTGCCTAACTGACAGAAAGAGCATAAATTAGAGCGTAGGGCTTTATTACAGGGGACAAGACTTTGAGAACGGAGGACATCTAGAACGGCATCACTGGGATGGCCCAGGCGTGCATGCCACAGACTGGAAGACGATGCCGAGAGGGCGACCGAACACGACTGGCTGGACGCAGGGGGTGGTGCGACAGGGTAGAGCTCCCCGGTGTTGTTACATCTCATACGAGTAACCCCCGTAGTAAGATCGTTCACAGAGAAACCAAAGGGATCAAACGTAAGGGAATCAACGGCGACAATCGAAGACAAGGGCTCCGATGGATGTTGGAGGTGATGGCACGACGGGACTGCAGCGCTGGTCGGAGACGGGGGATGCGAGGGCTCGACCTTGGCAGTGGTCGTCTACGATTCCGGTGGAGGCGAGTGCAGTGGTGGCTCCCGATCGATTCGAGAGAGGAGGAGTTAGGAGAGTGAGAGAGATCGGCGGCGAGGGGATGACGCCGGCGGCGGAAGATGAGTGGTGGGGCGGGAGGATCAAATTAGGGTTCCGTGAGGAAGAAAAGGTTGTGATACCATGTAAGATCACAAGATTGATGTAAAGTCTTCCTTGAGGGTTTTCATTCATTAGACAATGATATATATAGGTTATAAGGTATTGAGTCTTTGGGCCCACTATACAATATAAGACCTATATAATCTATCAACGTGCATTTCCGTAATTAGAAATTACCGTTTGTGCGGAGTATCTAGCAACATACCAATGGCCTCTTGCTCTAGCGGTAAGGGTGAGGTATCCCAAAGGAGAGGTCTCGAGTTCGAATCTCACTTGGTGCATTTAGGCCATATTAATTCCCACAAGCGCGTACGGCCAAGCGGTGTATACTAATCCGTAGGGGCAAGCCGAAGTGGTGAAGTTGTCTGTGTGCAGGTAGGTGAGGTTACGACCGCTGATCGCACTTTGCGTAAGTGGTACTGAGCCTCCTCAAAAAATCCCGCAAGGGGTTTCTGGGGTATGGGGCCGCGAAGCGGTGGGGCCAGTCAGGGTCAGCCCTGACGTTTTTAGGGCTATAGGCAGGGAAAAAAAATATGGCCCTTTACTACAAATTTAATCACAAATTATATTTTTAAATAAATTATTTTAAAGTATAAATTTTAAACTTAATTTAACACTAGTAAACTTGAGTTCTATATATTTTCATCACTAATTAATGATTCGTAGTATACATCTAATGTTATACATTGTCATTATACGATTCAAAATAACGATTTTATACCATTATACTTATTTACTTGAGGTTAATAGATTTACCTATTAGTAATATAAAAAGAATGAGAGACTTTGCTAGTGATAAATAAAGTTCGAAAAGTATTTTTTATAATGTCTTCGTTTTTCGACAGTAATTAAACTTAAACTTAACATGTAGCAATATCAAAATTGGCCATACAAAATTACAAATAAAATCTTGTTTTATTTAAAAAATCACCTTGTATTATTTGTAAAATCGAAATAAAAATAAGGTTATCTTGGACTATATATCCGTCATTTATTCACTTAGATTGAAGATTAAACAAGTTAACAAGTTATGTGACAAATGTACGTGTTTTGTTTATATCCTAACATTAATGATTTTTTTTTACTTATACATGATACAAAATATTTATATACATATTACCTTAATTATATACATTATACATTTTTTTTACAGGGCCCTTAGCGGATCGGGGGCTCGAGGCGACGACCTATTTGGCCTATGCCCAAGGCCGGCGTTGGGGCCAGTCACTATAAAAAGTTTACCCTACCAAAGTTTTCAATCCCAAGTTCGATTCCCCCACTAAATCGATTTTTCAAAGTTCCCCAGTTTGAACCCCGGATATGACCGCTCTTTATTTACAAATTCAAGGAGTATCTAGCAACACCCACTTCTTTTAAAGATGTCAATACCGACTCAGGTGACGGATACTTACAAAAATTCGGGACACTTGGGGATCGCTTTCATTGTAATCCGTGACGTTACGCGTCACTCGTCTAAATTAACGACGTTTACTCGAAAAGAAACAAAATTAAACGTGCTTCGGGTAATCAGAGGCACAGCGGGCTGGAAATTGTTTTTTTTATTTTTATTTAATTTTATTTTGAATTTCTCCCATTTGATCTGACGTGTGACCCACCACACATCAATCTACATAGAGTGGGACCCAGATCTACAGAATAATCCAAGCCAGTATGTATGGGAAGGCCGGCCAGAGAAAAGGAGGAAGAGATGCCTATTGCTAGAAATTTAGGAATAGTGCTTCCCCCATTTCTCCCCTCATCTTCTTCAAATCCAAACCCCTCTCTCTCTCTCTCTCTCTCTCTCTCTCTCTCTCTCTCGCCCTCTAGGGTTTTTATTCCGCACTCGCCCCGCCCATCTCCGTTTCGATTTGGATTTCCCTTTTGCTGGATTTGTTCCTCCGGCGACCAATTGCTGTCAATCGACCTATTTCTGGGATTTCCTGCCGCTTTCCGTGAATCTCCTTCAGGTGCCTCTTCGTTACTCTCGATTGGCGTTGTTTTCAATTCTATTTTCGCTGGCATTGGCGTGAGAGTTAGTGCATTCCGGTTTGTTTGTTTTTTTCCATCTGACTGGCATTCGGCACTGTTTTTGTCGCCAATTTGTGTTGTTGAGATATGTCGTCGGCTTATTTGGGGAGGATCGATCTACTGGTTTTGGGTGGTTAGGGTTTCAGTTTCCTCTATTTTGAGATCTTTGTTTCTATTGTGATTTTAATTCCTGTTTTTTAGATTTGTTTTACAAAGTATGCCCCCTTCGGATTATGCGATTGGTTTCTTGTTAGCTCAGCTCAGTCTAGGTGTTGTATGAACAGAGATGGAAGATCTGAATTTGAGTCCTTTTTTATTTTTTTGAATCTTTGAATGCCTCTTCAGTTGGTTGGTTGATTCACTATTTTCGCCAGACCCATTTGATTACCTATCATTGTATGGGACAAATTCTGCTGGCCAGCTCTCTCTTGCATAATTTACATTCATGTGGTCTTTGCCAGTATCGGGGCATCAAGTCCAGGCCTGGCCATCACTTTTGGATTTATGCATTTGTTTTTACTGTAAAATGGGATACTGCATTATATGCTTTGGATGCCATTCACTCGCGGTGATACCTCGACATTCTGGTGGCAGTGCAATACAAAGATATATTAGTATAATTTTTTTTGAGAATGAATAGAATCATATGAATTTGTATACACATATTTGAATGAATAGGGGCATATGAATTTGTATACACATATTTGAAAGAAAGCGATAGCTGACTATTGATGGTCAATCATGGGAAAATTGGTCTGCTATTTCCCCCCATTCTCCATTATGAAGTGATATCAAAGCATTAATCTCGTCTCTACTGAAGACTGATTATGTAGCATCCTTTGTTAGTTTTTCTTGTTCAGTCTCAATTGTCTCTTGAATCCTTTTGCCAATTCTAACGTATCTGATATCTACATTTTCAGCAGGAGCGGTTTGTTACATTATGCAGTAAATGGAGGAGATTGGTTGTCTTGTTAATTTACAGCTCTGGACTTTTCTGAATGGCTTCTAAACAGCTCTATTCTGCAGAAGATCATCCATTTTGTATGTGGGGTTTGTTATAGTGGTGAAAAGTGCTCCAACTGTAGCTTTAGTTTATTTTTGTGACCGTAGTTTTTTTCAGAAATGGCTCATAAAAGGTCATTTCGTGGTAACACTGAAATTGTTGAAATCGAGGAGGATGATTTAAATGAGCAGAATGATAAAAATATCCATTACTCGAGAATAGAACCGAGAATGGAGGAGAAGGATCGTAGGTCTCTTCCCTCAAATCTGGGTCGCATAAGTTCTCTAGAAGATGAGCTCAGCCAGCTGTTTGAGATGTTTAACCGTCGGAAATCGTCTCAAGGGACAGGTTATTCTCCTCTCAATGGCACGGACTCCCCCAAGAAGCATACCTCAAAGAAGCCCATGGCCATGAGAGCTAGCAGCTCTTCAGCACATGGAATTTCTGAGAGAGTGAACCTTAAACAAGCCTTTAGGGGCTTATGCATCTCCCAAGCATCAGAAATGGCTGCAATGAAAAGACCTGCTAGGTCAAGTAGCTCTTCAGAAGCTGGGAGAATAACGACTTTGTACCGGAATGTTGTAGTTGATGAGAATTCCTCTATGGTTTGCCAAGATGGAGGCAAAGAGGGTTTACTAGAGATATCTCTCATTCCAGAAGAGTCAGCTCCTTCCGTTAGTGGGGCTAGAACCAGCTTTACACAACCTGCAAGGGTTCTCAAACCATCTGAATCCAAAAAAGAAGTGATTGAGGTGGAAGTTCTGTCAAGGGACAGAACGCTGTTACGTGCATCTAGCTCCAGTGTTGGTGATAAAGTTGTAAAGACAAGCCAGAGTTCCCGTATGCAAAAAGGAAAAAATTCCGCGCGAATTGAATCTCTGGGTGGGCAATCATTAGTTGAAACTTCACTAAGGGAAAAATTCTCCTCCTTGTCAGCCTCATCTTCCCCAGCAGCTAGTGATAACCAACCAAAGACAGTGAAGGGTATCCGCATAGCAAATGGGCTGCCACCTGTTTCCAGTGAACATGTGAGTTGTGCAACTTTGACAGAGCTATCACAGAAAAACAAACATGTTGCTGCACCTTCTGCGTCATGCTCCAGTGATGGCAGGAATAGTCTAGAATCTTGTAAGTCCACAGCCATGCGAATTGAGACTGTCCTGCCATCAACTGCGCCTGGTTTTGAAATATCCAAGAATGATATGTTGCAGGAAGAGGAGCATACCCATCTAACTACTTTTGATCATTCTGATCTTCATAGAAACATGTCTGAGCCCATGAAGAGCAGTTCTACTCCTTACAAGTCCAGAAAGGAAGGTTCTGCTCCGAAATCAGCCAAGATAAAAGACAAGGGATCAGCTGCAAATATAATGCAGAAGGGAAATCTGCAGAAAATCCCATTTGCTGGCTTACCCAAGGGGAACAAAGTTAAAAAAACAGCTAGAAGTGTTTCACGTTTTGTCAAACCAGTTGTGAAGACCAAGAATTTTGTGAAGAGGAGGACTAAGAAGGATACGACTTCAGCCCATAACCCAAAGATCACACACAGTGAATTCAATAATGCCTTGTATCCCGGTCCAAACAATATTGTTTGTCCAAACTGCCACTGCATGCTGGCTGATGAGTGGGAAGAAGTGGGTGAAGAGTTGTTGTCCCCCGATGCTTCCAGAGCAGAGCTTTCACCATTTTCCTTTGCTGCAAGTCCCAGTGCTGAAATCTCTCCATTATCCCCTGCAGTGAGTCCATTTGCTGGCACAAATTTGGGTAATTCTGTCTCTGATGTTGACACACCAACCTATAATCTGAGCAAAACAAGCAAATCCAAGGAAGCTGTCAAGCTGGGTGGGAAGTCCAAGTCTAGAGACAAGGGGGACTTTACCCAGAGTTCCAAAAGCAGCCCAGAAGAGTGTAGCAGCAGTACTAGCATTAGTGAAGAAAGTAATCTTAGCAGACCTAGTTGTTGTGATCGGCCACACATGTCAAAGGATGTAAGGTGGCAAACAATTCGCGAATTCAGGATGCAGCATGGAGCTGTGAGCTTGAGGCACTTCAATCTACTGAAGAAGCTCGGTTCTGGCGATATTGGAACAGTATATCTTGCTGAGCTAATTGGCACAAATTGTCTATTTGCTATAAAGGTCATGGATAATGAGTTCTTGGTAAGACGGAAGAAGATAATGAGGGCACAAACGGAAAGAGAGATATTAAGGATGCTGGATCACCCGTTTCTTCCTACCCTATATTGCCAGTTTACATCTGACAATCTATCATGTTTGGTTATGGAGTATTGTCCCGGTGGAGATTTGCATGTTTTGCGGCAAAAGCAGCCTGGCAGGTGTTTCACTGAACAAGCTGCAAGGTAATCAATCAAATCTTGAAGTGCCTCACTAATTTGTGCCAGTTCCTTAACTTTCTTTGATCCTTTCATCTTGCTGCTAATGAACATTCTTTAATCTTCATTCAGTATCATCTAACTGCAGAGTTTGAAGTAGATGACTTTCACAAACTTAAATTAGACAACATTCTTATTATAACAATGATCATTGAGGTTTGTGTGGATCCACTTTAATGCAATTTGCTTCTTAAATTAACATCTTTTCGTCTGATAATAGACGTTCGGAGGGTTTTAATTTGGCTTTTGTTTGTATTTAGTTGTACTTATTCTAGTTTCCATCCAGTGATTCCTGCAATCTTGCATGCTTCCCTGGGAGTGACAAATAAACAAGTTCCACTGTTTCTATTTGATGGGCCAAGTTTAATAAAGATTACTATGAAGTGAGTGTATAATAGCTATAAATTGAAATTAATTGCATTTCTGCTGCAGGTTCTATGTTGCTGAAGTCCTGCTTGCATTGGAATACTTGCACATGCTTGGAGTTATCTACAGAGACTTGAAGCCAGAAAACATCCTGGTCCGAGAAGACGGTCACATCATGCTCTCAGATTTTGATCTCTCTTTAAGGTGTGTTGTGAACCCAACGCTCTTGGTCTCGCCATCCACAACGGAAACCAGAAAATCCGAATCTGGACCTCATAAAAACTCTGGTTGCGTCCAACCCTTCTGCATTCAACAGCCATCTTGTCAGGTCTCGTGCTTTGGCCCCAGGATCATGCACAAACCTCGGAAGCTGAAATCTGAACCCGTTGATCTCCTAAAATCCTTACCGTTGCTTGTGGCTGAGCCCACAGCAGCGCGTTCCAATTCCTTTGTTGGGACCCATGAGTACCTGGCTCCGGAGATCATCAAAGGTGAAGGGCATGGCAGCGCAGTCGACTGGTGGACTTTCGGCATCTTCCTTTTTGAGCTCCTCTACGGCAGGACACCTTTCAGGGGCGCAGGCAATGAAGAAACCCTGGCAAATGTAGTTTTGAAGAGCCTGAAATTCCCTGATAGCCCGTTGGTGAGTCTCCAAGCAAGGGATCTAATCAACCGGCTGTTGGTAAAGGAGCCAGAGAGCCGGCTGGGAACAGAGAGGGGATCATCCGAGATAAAGCAGCACCCGTTCTTCGAGGGGTTGAACTGGGCTCTAATACGTTGCGCTGTTCCACCAGAGTTGCCCGAGTTCCACCGAAGCTATGGAGTCAGCAAGGGGGCCCTCCTTGAGAACTGCAACGGTGACAGTAATGGGCATCCGGAGTATAATGCTTCGTCCGGGGATCACTTGGAATTTGAGGTATTCTAATAAGAAAGAGCACAGAAAGTGAAATAGTGAAAATTACGTTTCTGGGTTGGAAACACTTTCAACAGTTTCCAGTGATGTGTTTGGAGGCGCTATGCACAGATAATGTTGTAAATTGGTGAAGAGTAACATGATGCAGTGTGGGTCACTTGCAATAATTGTTATTGGAATGGAATGAATGATAAGATGAGAAATTTTCGTCAATCTGTTGATTGATCGCCTTTTCTTCGAAATCATTCTAGTGGTATCATCATTCATCCATTGCTGTCGCCAACCCGAATATGCAAGGTTATCATGTCTACAATAAGAGATTGAAATTGGTTGCTGTTGAACAGGGAAGTAATCAATTGGACACTACTGAATGTGGTATGTGATATGGAGTGCTTTAACCTAACAATTAGCTTCCTTGTTGAAGATATATGTATAACTACCAATATAGGAGGGGATGATACTGAAGTGTACCGTCAAGGTTTCTTAGAGGATGAACACTGGTGGGATTTTGCAAGATCTTGAAATAAAATGTAAAACAGATTAGTTTAATTTATGCATTTTACATCTCACACTCTTTCAAAAGATGTTATATAATCTATTCAAACCCAAGATCTATGTCAAGGGAGAAGAGTCTCACTGAACTCGTCCCTCGGGTGCTTGGGGACGGTGCTGCGTCCCCAAGCACCCGAGGGACGCGAAGGTTGTATAGGAATGACATTCCAACTCGATACCTCAAGTTGTACCACATTACCACCAACTCCTAAAATCAATCCAACAAACGAATGTAGAAGAACAATACATCAAAGTTTTTGCAGGTTTCTCAACACAAACATTGACAGACTAAAAATCAACACAATCAGATTGTCTTTGTACAGAGTACGAAAACCCTCGTTCTTATTTCGGAAACACAAGGAACAAACACAAGCCATATGAATCGTATTCAGGCAGCGACACAGCTAGAACCCGAAGCTGATCGTGGTAGTGCTTCTGCCAGAGGCCCGCCAGCAGCAGCCACCTGATTTCCTCCACTCCATTCCCCATCAATCTTTCTGCTCAGTTGATCTCCTCCATTGCCCGTCGACAGCTTCAGGAAATCCACTGAGGAGTTCACCCCAGGTGTTGAAATGGATAGGCAAGTCGCAGAGTTCGTGTAGCTTGCACCGCCTATGCTGGTGCTATTCGGCTTGGGCCAATCGTCGAAGAAAGGCCTTAGTTTGGATTCATTATCTCCGGATGTGTCATTCTGCACCTTGAATAGGAATTTCCCATCCGAATTTGGCTCTGATCCCCTACAATGAAAATTGGTAAAGAGAAAAACATCATCACTTCATTGATCGATCACTTCTACAAAGGAAGCCTATTCTTGAAAGCAAGGAACAATAAGTGAATCTGCTGAGTTTCTTAAGTATGCTTGCAGAATAAACACAATCATCAAACACCAGCAAATAGACACCCTTCCAATGCAATCCAAATTATCCATCCCAATAAACACAAAGTAACATCACCAACTAGACCATTTAAACCACTTCTCAATTGGGTCAATTTAGGACCAACCAGTTAGATCTCAACAAGATCATGTTTTTCAGGTTTAGGAATCTGAAGATCACATGTAAATGCACAAGGGAAAAAACCAAAAACCAACACTTACCCTTGATTAAGCTGAAAGATATCAAGGGAAGGAGTGGGACCGGATAGCGAAAAAGGGGCCCCATCACCAACTAGACCTGCATATTGCTTGGAAGTAGCAAAGACAGAGGATTTGGGAGTCCCAACAGTAACACCCAATGAATCAGAGCCACCGCCGCTGCCACGGCCAAATGGGGTGCCGCGGGGGGCGGCAGATTCCACAGGCTTTCTTGAACGGTTGCGGCCACGGTGGACGTGGCGCTCACAGTACTTGTGACCAACCACAACCTCCCTTGAGCACCTCCATTTCTTGCCATCAGTCCTCCTGCACCTCCCTGGCTCCGGATCCAGGGCCCCTTTGGCCCAGCACCCACCTCCTTGCAACACTGCAATGCAAGGAACGCGATTAGACCTGATCAACTTTATATAGCGACTCGGCCCATCTGCCAATGTGGCCGGGCATGGACAATGAAAATATGAAATTTTACAAAGACTCAACCTTTAAAGAAAAGGAAAAAAAAGAGAGAATGTCTTACAAGGTGAGTGATAGTAAGAGAAGCTGTTGTTGAGATTAAAAGAGGAGTTAAGGAGGCTCTTCTTGACCAGTTGGAGGAGCTCAATAGGTACAGCAGCACCAGCCACCATGTGCCTGAAGATCAGAGCTTGCAACTCAAGTTCCTGCCATTGATCTGTGCTGAAAAAGCCTCCAATCCCTGATTAAATCAATACCCATGTAGCAAAATCAAAATCAGAGCCAAACCCATGTGATAAAACCTCAAGAACATCAACATTGGTGCATAAAGATTTCATCTTTACCACATTCATATCGATGTAATAGACCAAAAGAGAGAGAGGGGGAGAGGGAGAGGGAGGGGGCTTACTGCAGGGAGATCTGGGAGGCAGAGGGGGTTTTGAATCTGAAGGGTAGGGTAAGAAGCAGTTGAGATTAGAGGATGATTGTTGTTGAGGATGAGATTGAATCTGGAGGTGGAGTCTGGGGAATTTGGCAGGAGATGGTTCTTGTTGTTGTTGTTGCTGTTCTTCATCTGACTCTTCCTTCTGACGATGTTGCTTTTCTACCGGTTGCTTCAGATGGAAATCCATGGGACTGCAGTGCGCTGCAGAGGGAGAGAGAGAGGGTTGAGTTTTTGTACTGTTTTGGGCTCCAGTGGTTGGGAACTTGGGATTAATGTACATCTATGGATTCTATACACCATGTGTTTAATCAGGTCTGAGTCACATGACACAGGGAGAGAAACCTGACAACTTGTCAGTAAAGTAAGAAAAATAACTTGTTAAATTATTACTCCATCTTCTGCGCCATTTGCAACTCATTTGGTCAAAGAACGTACATGGGTAGTGGTTGGGGGATTTTGAATGCAATTTGGGCTAATTCACCGTTTCAATGGCGGAGCTTTGGGGGCTTTCTTCATGGATTGAAGTTGGCCTGGTCACAAGTGCACAACTTGGTGAACCTCTGCCAAGGTTTAATGTGTAGAGACTCGATTTTTCGGTTTCGGCACATATCCGGTGAAGGTTGTGAGGCGAAGTGAGTAACAAGGTTATCCCGTATGCTCCATTAGGTGTTTCATACTTTGGATCATGAGTCATGACCCTCTTGATTCACACAGCATTGCTCTTGACTTTGGGTGTGTGTGTTTGATGATTATCAAGGTGTGACATTTATACACAAATCATGCATAAGTTTTGAATGGCATGAAATTGAACTCTTAACTGTAATTTTAATATATAGAAATTTATTAGCCCTAGGTAAAAGTTAACAAAAAGTTAAATGAGTTTTAAATTTTAATGTAATCTAACCTGAATTATAAAAGTTGTTATAAATAATTTTTTTTGAGAATACAAAAAGTTATAAAACTCATATTTAAGAATGTATTAGTTGTATATCTAAATCAAGTAATTTGTAATCTATTGTAATCTATTTAAAGGCTTGACCGTTTCACTCACAAACTTTGCGAGTTTTCCAAGGGGATTCAAACTTTGAATTTGTTGGTATAACTCGAATCATAACTATTATACCAACTCGTGATTAATATTACAGATAATTATCTCATCCATTTTAACTTTTTACATTTGGATATTTTGAGTGTGTGTGGTTACACTCACAAATTGTAGCGTATGGATGGACTTGAAAGAATATTAGGAGACAATTTTTGTATTGGACTCATGGAGAGCATTTTGTCACAACCAATTCGAAATGATGCAAAAGCCTACACTTCTTTTTTAATCTGTAAAAGCACGCCGGCATGCGAGGCCTCATGCCTTTCCCACGTGCCTTCACGTGACGTACGCAATAAATAGAAGCACAAGTATGTTAGTAGTCCCTTGATATAAGTTTGTTTTAGAAAGGTAATATGATTATCTTTATAAATATAGTCTATATTTATGATAAAATTCATTGATTATTATTCTACTCGTCCCCTTTCTTCTCCCATTTTTCATACAAAATTTGTTATATTTTTTCACATTCTATTTCCTAATTTTAAGGACAGTAATTATTACATCTAGAATGGTCTAATCATTTCCCTAACCCTCTTCTCTAAGTTATTAAAAAATGATGATCATGTACATTTTATATATATAATTTAATATCTTTCCTTTTCATTCCCCTCTTATATAAACAAACGAGCCCTAAAATTTTTACTGAGCGGTTCCAAGAACACATATGTTCCTTTGCTCGCCATTTTTGTGAAATGACGTGTTTCGATAAGTTCTTATCTCAAGCTACTTATTAGTTGCTCGCCATTTCTGTAAGTTTTTGTGTTGCAATGTTCTTATCTCATGCTACTTATGAGTTGCTCACCATTTCTTTAAGTTCTTTCTATAAGTTCTCATGAGTTGCAATGATGTGTTTCTGTAGATACGAGTTGATTTTGTATATAGAAGGGACTGATATAGGTTTGCTATTTTTTTTTTCAAATTCTTCCTATTTTCTTTCAAAATCTTAATATCTAATTGGATTTCAATTTTTTTGAATCTAAGATTTGAAACTCATTCTGTAAATTCTGTCAAAATCTTATCATCTAATTGGATTTCTACTTTTTCAAATCTAACATTTAAAAATCATTCTGTTAAGGTATCTTATCTGTAGATGATTTGTTTTTTTTTTATCACATTATCGGTTTGTTAATTTTTTTAATTTATTCATATTTTTTTAGTTTAATCATAATAATATAATATTATAAAATAAAATATTATTAAAAGTTAGTATAAGATTAGACTTGTATAATTTGATCGGGTGAAAACTACAATTAATGTGGTGATAACATCAAATTAAAATGGTTCTCATTTCAGATGCTCATGCGTTGTTGTCTACTTTTGCTTTAGCTCGAGTATCTTCGTGAAGGAAATGTTGTCGTAGATCTGGTGACAAAGCTGCACACAATCATGAGTCCGCTTCTTTATGATCACATTTTGATCTTCTTACATTAATCTGAAAGGACCGGTCTGGAGTTGCTGACCGATATTAATGCTTTACATTTTGCTTGGTTATTTGAGCAGGGGAAGTCAATATGAATGAAAACCTTGTCTTTCTTGCCAGAAGGGGAAAGAATCACAAAACCAGCGCCTTCTCATTTGCTAGTGTGCCAAACTGCATCTCCTTTTGGTCTACCCGGTGCACCGGTGACTGGTGTAGCACCCAACCAAGTTGAGGCTTGTTCATTTGGATTGCCAAACTAAATGGTAGCGTGATCAAAGCCAAGATTGCTTGATTGTTCGAACGGGGTACCGTGACGTGGATATATAGGTCCGTTCAACCATCCATGCCTTTCCTTTCCATCGCCGTGTAAAATCACAAGTTCGGACTTTGACCCTTGATTTGGACTAGCAATTAGGAGATCATATTCGGGCAAAGAGCTCAACAGCCAACGATTTCATGCCAACTTTGGATCAAACCACTTCTTTGGCAAAGCACTCAAATCAATAGAGACACAAGAAAAGGAAGAAGTCACTCTTGTTGTTATAGCTAGTTGAGCTAGCCTGTGGTATGGGAGAGAAAAAAGATTTTTTTACTAGTCACCTGAGGGAGGAACCTTACTTGGTGGGATTCGACCCTAGATTCGAGATCAAAATGAATCTACGAGATGGCTATGATAGGTGGAAAAGAGAGACCTAAGTCAATTGGAGCGAATTGGATGATTAGGCCGACTCTAGCCTTGTCGCCTCTTCTTCTCACTCTCCTTTCCCTAATATGAACCTTGAGTCATCAAAGCCTTTCTGACTTGGCATGGCCCAGTCTGGATACCTGCATTCTTTCCTTTCCAAAGATAGTAATTTGTTTGAGCTAGCATTAAAAAAAAAAGATTTGATTAAATGAACGTGTTTTCAAACAAATCCAATGTTGGGCCAAGCGTTGTCAGCCAGCCGAAGGAAAAAAGACTTTTAAAAAAGAAAGGCGAGAAGGAAAAGAAGAAGGATTAGTAGTTGTCTGTGGCTACTATTATTTTACCTGTCTGTCTATCTCCAATAATTAATTCTCGCTGACCTCGGCCTATAGGGATCATCGAATCAATAGCAATAAGCCTCGGGGTGTTCAGAGACTCACAATGAAACGTTCTCAATTCAATTCCCGCTTTCCTTTATTCCGCGTGGTTCGTCGTGTCCAACCGGTCACAAAACCCTATACTTTTCATTACAAAACCAATAGACCGGAAAAAGATGGATTATTTTGTGAAAGAATTTTTGGGCCTATAAAAAGTGGAATTTGTGCTTGTGGAAATTATCGAGTAATCGGAGATGAAAAAAGAAGAACCAAAATTTTGTAAACAGTGCGCCCTTTCCCAAACTGTACAAGCTTCTTCTAAAGCATACGCCTTTCTGGATGTTGATGATGATATCTATATAGATGGATCTTCTATTTATCATACAATGAAGTACCATATGAGGCATGCTAGGGAATAACCTGTTGAACTGCCTGGACTAAACTCGCAAAAAGAAAGTTCGTCTGGACTGATCGAATAGACCCCCGAAGCAAATAAACTCCAACTTCCATTCCATCCCAGCGGCGACCAAGGAAAAAATATTCACTATGTAAGGGAAGGTAGAAAGACTAACACTATTACTGGAGCGCTTATGAAATAGATTCCATCTTTTCTAATGTAATACTTTAGGCACTCTAGATCTTATAAGCCTCTATACGGTAAACTCAGAGACGACTTGCTTTTCCTCGAAACCTATAACCAGCTTTCTTAAAATCACTTTTTCAAGCCATATGAGAGCATATGGATCATATGGCACCGATCTAAGATACGACCTTCTCATAGGGATCAAAATGAAAAACAGGAAAGTCCTGCAACCTTTTTAACTATTTGGGGACTGGAAATTGACAGTCCTTATGGTTCTCCTCTCTTAGGACTTGATATTTTGTTTAGTTATTATTTTGGACCCCCTTTGAAAAAAACTCCAAAAAGCAATTAGAAAATGGAGTTTTCGAGTTCTATAAAGTTTCAAAGAAAGAACCAAAATTTTGTTTCTAAAGGTCCCAAAAGAACAAAAAAAAAATGGAGAGAGGATTCGAGTGAAATAAAAAAAAAGATTCTATAATAAATAATCAGATTATTCATGAATCATCCATTCAACCTCAATCTATAGATTTGACAAATTATTCACTGACAGAAATCAAAATGAAAAATCTAACTAATAGAACAAGTATAATCAGAAATCAAATAGAAAGAATTACAAAAGACAAGACAAATATATTTCGAACTCTAAAGATAAATATGAGCGCAAGGACCAACTTGATCCTCCTTCCTCAGGGATCCCAGATTAAGGAACCCTAGGAGAGCCGCTGACTCCAACTACGGTACGATCCATATTAGATCTGACCAACTGCCCATTCTACCTCCTCTACATTCTTTGACTCATATTGACATGAGGCTACATCTTTTCAATGTTGGGAGTGAAGCGAACATTGTAAGAGCTATCTATTCAATCGGGGAGATGGCAAGCAGAGTGCTTTCACTTGGGAGGTGAGTAGTTAAGACTACCGCCATCAAGATCTTTATCCAGTATCAAAAAGAAAAAAAAATCGTTCTTAGTATGTGTAAGATCTATCATCATCCTCTCTATTGACATAAAAAATGATGTATAATTTTTTCGTGTTCCTTAAATTTGATCAGGTAGCTTAAGGAAGTACTATTGGTAGTTAAGCTACAAATACTTGACAATCAAAACGAAACGATGGGATACACAACAAGCGATGGAGATAGCCCCTCCATAGTCATCTTTAAGCAACAAAAGGAGGGGCTCCGGATTCCTCCAAGAAATGTAATTAAGCCACCAGGTAAAGAAAAAGGAAAGACTAGCAAGTAGCAACCCGTATGAAATCTTTCAATTTAGGAGACTTGAGACAATCTTAGCATGGAATGGACCAACATTTGAAAACCTCACTTTCATTCATCTTATCAGACAACAAATATCAATTTGGCGAGATGAACATTCAGGGAGGGTTCCCTCTACATTTGACTATTCAAACCCAATCATCCTCAATTGATAACAATATATTATCACACTAATCAGATTCAGATGGTAACACTAACTCCAATAGTTGTGTGTAAATGTCCAAATGTGTATTTTTAGACATTTTTAGCTCCATTGGTTGTTTTTGGAGTGTGCAAATGTGCACATTTGAGCATGCAATGTGCAAATTTAAGTACATCACCTCCCCATGTGCAAAAACTTTTTCAAAAAGCAAGACAATTTTATTAGTGTGTTTTTTATGATTTTTGTTTTAAATTAATTGTATTTGAATGATTTGTAAAAAATACACATTTGACTATTGGAGCAAAACACTAAAAAGTAAGATTCATTTTTACACATCTTGTGCAAATGTATATATTTTCGACAAAACCATTGTAGATAGTCTAACACGCATGGTAGGGTGTGCACTGTCTGTACGCAACAAGATTACATTCAAATTTAAAAATCAAATGCCTGGAGAGATGGAAACATACTAGAAATCTATACCTGATGCTGAATGGCTGACTATGACCAAAAAAAGAAATCAATAACTGAAGAAGCAATTAAAAAAAACAAAGTGTTTAATCAATTTGGATGTGCTAGTCGAAGGTGAGGTGACCCTCAAACACATTCCTAACAGCTAGGCAACAAACTACCATTCAGAGTCACCTTCCTTGAAACAAATGATGGGTTGATCAATGGTTTTGAATCAAAACTATCAATCCATAACCCCGAATCTATAGCCAATAGCACACGCCACACCCAATCTAATCCAAACAAGCAAAGAAGACCATATTGCAATCCCAGACTCGGCAACAAGAAACAGAAGAAGATATTCATCAATGAGAAACAACATTAGTGATCCTGCGCAAGCTACCAATTACCTGCAGCAGCAGAGTAGCCACCACGCCATTGACGTCTGCGACGATGGACCGTACTCCGGCAGGCTCGCGGTACTGCAGAAGAAACTGGCCACTCCGCCGCGGATCCTGAGCCGGTCAGCTGGCCGTTCCACCTGCTCCATCTTCAAGATTCCCCAGAGCTTCGTCGAAGTCAATGGCAAGCACTACCGGCCACGGATCGTCTCAATCGGACCTTTCCATCGCGGAAAGCCACATCTGGAGATGATTCAAGAGCACAAGTATCATTACCTTTCTCTACTTCTTGCGAGATCCAACTTAACGCTAGAAGCCCTCTTTCAAACCCTAGAACCGGTGGAGAACATAGCAAGGGAGGCCTATTCCGAGGAATTCGACCTCGACCGCCACGATTTCATCGAAATGTTGGTTGTTGATGGCTGTTTCATCATCGAGCTGTTACGGAAGGTTGCACGGCTGGTTCCAATTGAGCGCGACGATCCAATTTTTTCGCTGTCATGGATACTGGTTTTCCTGAATCGAGATCTGCTCCTGTTGGAGAACCAGATCCCGTTCTTTGTTCTCCAGAAACTTTTCGATCACACGATGGGGACGACAGATACGGAGAGGAGTGAAAACGCTTCACTTGCCGATATCTTCTTCGACTGCTTACGCTGCAACTGCGAGCGACCGCCGGAGGTGATCCAGAGTCTCCGGCGATTCCAAGCGAAGCACTTGCTGGATCTCTGCCGGACAAGCTTCATTCCCTCGGCTGAGGAGACGAAGACCAGAGGAATCCGCCCCCAAAAGACCGGAGGCTTGCCGCCGCACGTGATCCACTGCATCTCGAAGCTCCGGAGAGCTGGGATAAAGATCCGGAAGCCGACGAAGAACGGACCGTCGACGTTTTTAGCAGTGAGATTTCGGCGGCGGGAGGGCGTGATAGAGATGCCGCCGGTGACAATGGACGATTTCATGTGCTCCTTCTTCGCCAACTGCGTTGCCTATGAGAGCTCCCACACGTATGCCTTCTTTTTCTATTTGATTTTTTTTTTCATCTATTTGAATTAATTTAAATCAAATCATTAATTCTAATACTGACTTAGTTTGGTTGTATGTCAAAAAGGTGCCCGAAGTATTTCACCACCTACACGGCCTTGTTGGACTACCTGGTAAATAGCTACAGAGACGTTGAGTACTTAAGCGACCACAACGTGATCGAGAACTATCTTGGCACAGAGATTGAGGTGGCGGACTTCATCAACAACCTCGGAAAGGAGATACCATTTGATGAGGAAAGATGTTACTTGAGACAGTTGTTTGAGGATGTCAACCATTACCACGAGAACAGTTGGAACGTTCACCTCGCTGGCTTCAAGTATACCTATTTCAAGACTCCTTGGTCCTTCATTTCTGCTGTCGCTGCCTTGGTGCTCTTGGTTCTCAGTGTTCTTCAAACTATTTATACCCTACTTGGTTACTTCAAGCAAAATTAATACTAGTCAACAATCAAATTCAGATATCCTTGAATTGTACAATGAAACATATTGTTACCGACATATGCAGAGCTAGAGCTAGGAAGGGGCATGGAGAGCATTCAACCTTCTTTTCATTTAACGACTTATCTATATCTCTCTTACTTGTTGATAACTTCGTTTTGATTGTACGTGGAGTAAAAAGTTGTGAATTTTTTAAAATTGAACATAGATTAAAATGTTGAAGTTTGTTGCAAGATGAACCAGCTGATCAAGCTGTTAAGTAGCAGTTAGGATCTAATGGTCATCAATTGTCCACGTCACCTTGTAATTGGGTTAAATACCCCTTCCTTGTTCATTGTAACTGACATTCTCAGTTTTACAGAATGCAAGACCTTGTATTTTGTGTCGAATTAAGCTTGATTTCATCTTATTCAAAGCTCAATTCCTCATCATTATTTGAAAATACTTTTAATAAACCACGGTACTTTTATATTACATTTAACTTGATATTTTTATAATATAGTTTAGCTTAGGACATTTGAAACAAGATCTTATATTACTAAATTTAACAATTAGATAAGAAATTATGCAAGTTTAAAATTTTAATATCTTGTTACACACTATTGCGAGCATGTTAAAAGGATAAAAAGTTACATATTGAATCATTAGCTTTCAAACGTTGACTTTTTAGACAAAAACCGTGTCGTTATAGGCTAAAACGACATCGTTTTGTTCCTTTATAGATTAAAAAAAAAATATAATAATTAATGACACAACTTCAAACTAAAATGTTATGATTTTAAACTATAATATAGTCGTTGCAAACAAAAATATTTCTAAAATATCATTATTTAAATTAAAATAACATAGTTTTAATCCACATGTTAAGATAAAGAAAAAATCTACCAAGGAATTGAACAACTTATACAAAATTCCACTCGCTTCGATCAGTTTATGACTCCACCATGGTTACCAATTATCAATTAACTAGAGTTTTTTTTTTTTGGAAGCCATCAATTAACTAAAGTTAAAATAAACTTTATTTTGTACTTTGAGATCTTATCATACAATTCCAAATTATTGATCGAAACAGATGGGGATCCACTTCTTATCAGCTACTTTTAAATATACTCACTTTCCAAATCCTGAATTCAATGCCTCGACAAGTGTTCGAACAAATTCGATGCGATCAACAACCTCATCCACTAATGTGAAACAAGTTCTGTCAAGATTTTAGAATCTATATAAACTCTTAATTTAGAAGAGTTTAGAATAATGTGTCAAGCTTAAAAGAATTTTAAGAGTCTCGACCAATCATTATTTTTGCCATTTTTCTTTGATTTTCTTTAATTCTAATTTTTTCTTTCTTTTTCCTTTAAATCTCTTTTTTCTTTAATTTTACTAACTATTGGACTTAATTCAAAACATTGATCTTATCCTAAATGATAATTTTAGTAGTTTTTCTCTCTAAAAAAACAATGGGATTAATTCAAAATATAAAATTAATAATAAGAAAATATAAAATTAATATTAGTAATCTACATCTATATCTATATATATCTGTATCATTACTACAATTAATTATACTACTTTAATCGTTTTCTCAACCATGAGTTTAATTCAAAATATGTAATTATCTGAACTTTTACAATTATGTTATAATATTAATTCAATATATTAGTAAGATTTTATTTATAAAAAATCGCGCCATGGCGCGGGGATCATACTATTTAAACTTATAACTTTCTACTTAAATGGAATTACATCTGATGAAGTGGGCCATCAACTCGTCGACCTTTTTCCATGGGCTTCGGGTTCAGCCCAATACCGTCGTTGACCTAGTCAGAGAGCCCAAACTGAATGTGGTGTGACTCTAATTCCATTCAACTTTTGCTTTCTGTGAGGCTGTTGGTCAATTTTTGGTCAAATTAGCCGCCTTCATTAACGTGTCATCTTTGATTTAAACTCCATTGATTATTCCAAGTGTTAATTACGATCCTCAGACCGACTCATTTAATTCGAATATATATAAATACCCAAACCTTGGTATAGTGAAATCAAATCCCATAGCACAATAATCAGTCATCTTCAATCCCAAATCCATATTTTCAAAAACCTTGATTTGGTCTCCCGCCAACTTAATTTATTCTTCAATTGATGGAGTTCTACAAATCTTCCTATGAAGCTTCTCAACACTATCCAAAACACGAAGATGAACACGCCGGAGGAGGAGGAGGAGGATCAGACGATGAATTTGAGGGATCGAGATTCAACGTCTTGAGAGAAATGTTGGAAGAACTCGATGTCATGATCGGACAGGAGGCAATCAAGAAGCTGGTGAAGAAGCTCGCGAAGAAGGCGAAAGAGACGGATTCGAATGTTCGCGAGTACGCCTTGGAGTGGTTGGAAGAGGTCGAAATCTTTCTCGGCTTGCGGAAGCAGAAGGCGGAAGCGGTGGATCAGACTACAAGGGAGGCATCGGAGATGGAGTTTGCCACCAAGCTTGAGCGGTTTAAAGTCAAGACTCTGGATATGGTCGTCGATGACAAAGATCAGGGCAAGAAGTAATTTATGCACATATGTTATAGTTTCTACTGATTATTTATCAAATTCTTTGAATTTTTTAATCATTCAATTAAGATTTTTTTTTAATTTTCATTATATTTAGTTGCTTGAAAAGTGTTAGATCAATACATCAGAGCAACCCCAATAACATCTGTATTTTAGAACAAATTTAAGATGATTTTTTTCTGTCCAATAGTCCATATGTATATGAAATTGTAAAATAGAAAAAACATAGATGATAATTTCCTCTATATTTACAGCAACTCGATCCCCTGCTAAACATTAATTGCTATTTGTTAGGCTCATTTCTTTTAACCTATGTGTAATTCTAAGTGTACATGGATGTATTGGCTTGGGCTGATTGTATTGGTTTGGACCGGACCGGCCCACAACTGATCTCAGCTATCCATTGGGCTTAAAGCCCATGCGGATCACTTCAGCTTCTCTTGCTGAGCTTTGGCAACGACGTCGTTCCGCTTAAGCTCTCTCTTTATAAGGGTTTGCAAAACCTTAATCAGAGATTTGAGAGAGTTGTTGCTTACTGTAGCTCCGTTCTTGACTCCTGAGGCGATTCTAGGGTTTTCATCCCTTTTCGGCCTTTGTGAGCGTAGATCGAGCTCCCTTCCATCCAAATACACTCAGTGACATATTGTTGAGAGAGATTTGTCGCCTCTTTGCCCTCTAGGTTTTGACCTTGGTGGCTGGTGTCCTCGTTGAGGCTAATCGTCGCTACAATCTCTTCGTTCTACTTTTGCTTTGGTTTTACTGAGTTGTAAACTTGTTCATTATCATTGCTTAAGTTTCTGTTTATGTAATCTGGTGATTTGGATCGATTCTCTTCAAATTGGTATCAGAGCTTTCATGTTTTTAAGGGATTTTCTCGTTTTTAAAATCGGATTTGTTGAAGCTTTTGAGTTCTTGTGTCTCTTAGGCTCCAGATCTGATATTCTCTTCGATTTTCTGTAGAAGCTTAGAGGGTTCTTCATCCTTCTAAGCTCCAGATCTACGAAGATAAAGCGTCACTTGTCCCAAATCTCTATATCTGTTGAAGTTTCTGGAGCTTGCACTCCTTAAGGCTCGAGATCTTTCAAGATCTTTGAGCTCTTCTGATAGAAACTCCAGATCTGAGGTTTTAGAGGACATACCTTTGTCGCTCGTCTCTGTTTCTGTTGAAGTTCCTGGAGCTAGCTCTCCTTAAGGCTCTGGATCTCAAAGATCTAGCAAGCTTTGCTGAAAGGAACTCCAGATCTAGGGTTTTGAGGACTTATTCCGTCGGAAATCTCAAATCTGATAAGTTATTTCAGTTTTGAACAAAAACCCTCGGGAATATTTGAGTTTAGAAGATTATACTCTTCAGAACTCTCCTTGAAAGCTCTTACTTTTGCTTCCGCTAGCACTTTACGAGATTCAAACTCTTAGCTTGATAGCTGTAGGGTTTGAGTGCTCAACTCTCTCCAACTTTTACTGATTTTTCCCTTCTTTCACTTATTGCAGGATCTTTGATACATTATGTCTGATAACTCCTATCGCATTAAACCATTTGATGGCACTACTGACTTTGCCATGTGGCAAGTTAAGATGAAAGCTATCCTGATAAAGGAGAAGTGTTGGAAAGCAGTTGCTAATGAGCTTCCTGCTGAAATGTCCAATGAGGCTAAAAAGGAACTTGATCTCATTGCACACAGTGAGATCATGATTCGTATTTTTGATGAGGTAGCTAGACAGGTAGTAACTTATGATACTTCTGTTTCTTTGTGGAAAGCTTTGAAAGATCTTTATCAGGTTAAAACTCTGTCTAGTAGAATATCTTTGCTGTGTCGTATTTTCAATTTTAAAATGGATGCTTTTGTGTCTTTGGATGATAATCTGGATAGATTTCTTATAATGACACAAGAGCTTGAACGTTGTGATGATAAAATTGATGATACTCACCAAGCTGTTATTTTGCTAAATGCTTTGCCATCTCAGTTTGATACTTTTAAGGATGTTATACAGTTTAGCAATGAGTCTTTGACTAAGAAAAGAATTGTTGAGGCTATTGCTAAAAAAAAATGAGGTTATCAAAGTGTTCAAAGTGAAAGGTGATAAATCTGATAAATCTGGTTCTAAAACTGATGTGCTTTTTACTAAGGGAAACTCTAAGAATAGAAAGAGGAATAAGAAAAAGGATAAGGATAAGGCTCCTGAACCTGGTAAGAAGCATTGTACTTATTGCAAAAAGAACAACCATGTGATTGCTGAGGTTGTTGATGCTTATACTCCTGAATTATTTGAACATGCATTAAATGTAAACATTCAGATAAGTGGTTGCTTGCTATGAAAGAGGAAATAAATTCCATGACATCCAACAAAACCTGGAAACTGGTTCCAAAGCCTAAAAATGCTAGGTTAGTTGGCTGTAAATGGGTTTATAAACTCAAAAACTGTGTGGAACCTGGTGGCCAACCTACCTACAAGGCTAGGTTGGTAGCTAAAGGATTCACACAAAAGGAAGGGATTGATTACAATGATGTTTTTGCTCCTGTTGTGAAATATAAAACTCTGAGACTTCTACTTGCTATTGCTGCTGTTTATGACTATGAAATTGATCAAATGGATGTTAAGACTGCCTTCTTGCATGGTGAGCTTGATGAGGTTATTTATATGAGACAACCCAAGGGTTATGAAGATCACTCTAAACCTGATCATGTTTGCTTATTAAAAAAATCTTTGTATGGCTTGAAGCAATCCCCTAGGCAGTGGAATAAGAAATTTGATAATTGCATGTTTAAACTTGGCTTTAGAATGAGTAGTTATGATCCATGTTTATATTTCATGCATGTGAAAACTGAATCTCCCTTATATGTCTTGCTGTATGTTGATGATATCCTCATTATGTGCAAGTCTAGAGCAAAGGTACTTGATGTCAAGGAATCTCTCAAGAAATCTTTTGACATGAAAGATTTGGGCCCTGCTCAGAAAATTCTTGGCATAAAGATTTCTAGAGATAGATCCAAACGTCAGATATTTTTGTCTCAAAAAGACTACCTTGTGAAAGTCCTTAACAGGTTCAAGGTTTCTAATGTCAAGCCTGCTCCTATGCCTTTAGGAGGGCACCTGGATCTAACAAAGACCAGGATGCCTCTTGGGAAGGAGGAGGAAGACTATATGAAATCTGTTCCTTATGATGCAGCTGTTGGGTCAATTATGTATGCTATGATTTGTACCAGGCCCGACCTTGCTTTTGCAGTGAGTGTATTGAGCAGGTATATGTCTAACCCTGCAGAGAAACATTGGGTTGCCATGAAATATCTTCTGAGATACATTGCTGGTACCCTTGACATTGGTTTGGTATACGGTTTGCATACTTCACCCTCTGAGTTGTTTGGCTTTGTGGACTCTGACTATGCTGGCAATAAGGATAACAGGAAATCCACCACCTCTTTCTTCTATACTTGGTGTGGGAATTGTATTTCTTGGAAGGCTCAACTGCAGCCTATTGTTGCTCTGTCTTCAACAGAAGCAGAGTACATAGCTGCTACTGAAGCCTCCAAGGAAGCAATCTGGCTCCAAAATATTATGAAAGAGGTGGATAGGAAGAACCATAAATCTGTATTGCATACAGATAGTCAGAGTGCCCTTTATCTGTGCAAAGATCCTGTGTATCATGAAAGGACTAAGCACATTGATGTTCGTTACCACTTCATACGTGTGTTGGTATCCAAAAATCTTCTTATTGTTAAAAAGATCGATGGTAAACTTAATCCTGCAGACTTTGGCACTAAGATTGTGACCACTGATAAGTTTCTCTTTTGTAGGGAGTTCCTGCACGTGATCAAGTCAAACTGATGCTGAGAAGGGTATGAAATAGCCGATGATAGACAAAGGTGTAAATCCAGTCCACACTTCAACAAGGAAGTTTTACGATATGTGTAAACTCAGAATTAGGAGGGTAAATTGTTAGGCTCATTTCTTTTAACCTATGTGTAATTCTAAGTGTACATGGATGTATTGGCTTGGGCTGATTGTATTGGTTTGGGCCGAACCGGCCCACAACTGATCTCAGCTATCCATTGGGCTTAAAGCCCATGCGGATCACTTCAGCTTCTCTTGCTGAGCTTTGGCAACGACGTCGTTCCGCTTAAGCTCTCTCTTTATAAGGGTTTGCAAAACCCTAATCAGAGATTTGAGAGAGTTGTTGCTTACTGTAGCTCCGTTCTTGACTCCTGAGGCGATTCTAGGGTTTTCATCCCTTTCTGGCCTTTGTGAGCGTAGATCGAGCTCCCTTCAATCCAAATACACTCAGTGACATATTGTTGAGAGAGATTTGTCGCCTCTTTGCCCTCTAGGTTTTGACCTTGGTGGCTGGTGTCCTCGTTGAGGCTAATCGTCGCTACAATATCTTCGTTCTACTTTTGCTTTGGTTTTACTGAGTTGTAAACTTGTTCATTATCATTGCTTAAGTTTCTGTTTATGTAATCTGGTGATTTGGATCGATTCTCTTCACTATTTGGAGAGAGAGGGAACTTTGCTTGAGAGAGTCTCAAGAGAACCTTTGTCGTCACCTCTAGTGCTAGGGTCGCCGACATCCATCGCCGTTCAAGGTAATTAAGCAGGAGCTCATCACTGATTGCAAAGCGGCAAAGAGCGAGGGAGATGCAAGCAAAGTTGAGCAGATTGATGGTGAAACAACGGTGAAAGCACAAACAAAGCAACAAAACAACTGCAAACGATTTATATATCAACTCAGAAGAACGAAGGTGAGTACAAAATTGTAGACCTCAACTGGAAAGCTCAATAACGCAAGGAAAGAACAAGAAAGACAAAAAGAACCTAAGTGTTTGTGTGTGTAAGGAGACAACCAGAAGAGATCCAACGATGGCATAAGCAAAAACATCCAATGATGTTTTGCACCAACGATTTCCAATGAAATCGTCTCGGAATCTCAGTGCCTCGTGCTTGTTTGGATACATCAGGTCCTCTATCAAGAGGCTCTGTCAAGACATCTCACCCGGAGACAAGGAACCCACAAATGGTCGCCAAGGAGACATGAGCACTATCAAGAGGCTCTAAACAAAAACGGACTCAAAACCTCAAATCAAGTTTTACTAAATATAAACTTGGTTTGAGACAGAACTACGTAAAGACTTGATGTCTCATATCGACTATGTAGGTAACTCGATATTAAATTCTAAAAATATATCTGGCACAGTCGTCAACCTCTAAATTCATTTTTCAATGAATATGAGGTCAAAACCAAACAAATTAAGATGGTTCATTTTGAACTACGGGAGATTTGATCCCTCTCAAAAGGGTACGTAGGATACTCGATCGACATAAAGCTACAAGTTCGTTGAGTTCAATCACCACTCTTAAATGATCTTATGATCAAACTCAAATACAAAATCTATTTTTGTCTCGAACTACGATGACTTGATTCCACCAAACAAATGGATATGTAGGAAACTCAGTGTAAATTAAATTCCCACCGAGTCCAATCACATCCAAACTTTCAACCAAATCTCCTCAAATTCATTTGTGGACTCTAAGTCGTCCCAAATGTCAAATTTTCCATCAAAGCCAAATTGTCCATTCTCACTCGATACAAAGCTTCTGCTCATCGAGTTTGCTCACACCAAAAATCAAAGTCAAATTCCATCATCCCAAAATTTACTTTCAAGTCAAATCTCAAATCCAAAATCAAATCAAACTCCACAGTAAAGTCAAATCGTTTTCTATGCAAAAGATAGACGCGGGTCACTTGAGTTACCCTTCCGAGAAGGTGGGCTCAGGTTACTCGGGTGGAGTGATGTTCGAGCTACCCTTCTGAGAAAGTGGGCTTGAACTTCATCCTATGATGCATACAAGAAAACGAAACCAAATCCAAACCAAACACAAAATCCAAAACACTCTGAACTATGTAAGGCTTGATTCTCTTCCAAGAGATACGTAGGCAACCTGTTAAAATACGAGTGCAGCTCAAATCACCAAAACCACTCAAATCTTGGTATCGATAAAACTTCGAATCAAGAGGATAAACAAAAGAGGTCGAACTCAAATATTAAAAATCCAATAAAATGTGTTGTACAATTATTTGCGCATTTTTGTTCAACAGTATGCCTTGAAGCCAGATTGCTTCCTTAGAAGCCTCAACAACTGCTATGTACTCAACCTCTGTGGAGGATAAAGCAACAATAGCTTGCTGTTGAGTTTTCCAGGGAATGTAGTTTCCATGCCAAGTATACATATAGGAGGTTGTATATTTTCTATTGTCTTTGTTGCTAGTAAAGTTAGAGTCAACATAACCAAGGAGATCAGGTTTAGAGGAATGCTTACCATAGACAAGACCATAATCAGAAGTACCTGAAACATATCTCAATAAATATTTCATTGCAAACCAATGCTTTTCACAAGGATTAGACATGTATCTACTCAAGACACTAATAGCAAAAGCTTGACCAGGTCTAGTACAAACCATGACTTACATAAGTGAACCAACAACAGGATCATAAGCACAGATTTCATGCGTAGCTCCTCTTTCTTAGAGAGTGGCATCTTAGTCTTTGTAAGATCAAGGTGGCCTTCTAAAGGAATAGGGGAGGATTTTCAAAATCTTGAACCTTTCAAAGACTTTCAGCAAATAATCCTTTTGGGACAAGAATATCAAGTGTTTAGCTTGACCCCTGATGATTCTCATTCCAAGAATAACCTGGGCAGGGCCCAGGTCCTTCATGTCCAAGAACCTTTTGAGAGAGCAGTTAAAAGTTGATATTTTTGCCCTTGATTTGCAGATAATCAAAATATCATCCACACATAGCAAAATATACATAGGGTAAATGGAATTGACATCTTTAAAATAAAGACAAGGATCATATTTGCTAACAACAAAACTAATATTTTTTCATGCTACAATCAAATTTCAGATTCTACTGCCTAGGAGATTGTTTAAGGCCATAAATACACTTCTTAAGCAAACACACATGATTAGGTCTATTTTTGCCAATAAAACCCTTAGGCGGCTTCATAAAATTTTTTTCATCCAATTCACCATGTAAGAAAGCAGTTTTAACATCCATTTGTCCGATCTCTAAATCATACACGACAGACATGGAAATCAGTAATATCATGGTTTTGAATTTAACAACAAGAGCAAATACATCATTATAGTCAATACCTTCCCTTTGGGTGAAGCCCTTAACAACCAACCTAGCCTTAAATCTAGGTTGATCACCAGATCTTGCACCATCTTTGAGTTTATAGACCCACTTGCAGTCAATTGTCCTTGCCTTTTCAAGCTTGGTAACAAGTTCCCAGGTCTTATTGATATGCAGTAAGTCCATCTCCTCTTTCATAGCAACAATCCAAGACTTAGCATGAGAGCACTTAACAACATCTTCATAAAGCTCAGGTGTAAAAGCATAAAGCACTTCAGCAATCATAACACAAAACTCAATCTCATTAGCATATTTCCTATTAGGTCTCCTCACATAAGGAGACCTATCTTTAGTAAGCTGATAATTGATTAAATCAGGAGTTTCATCAACATTATCATCAATATCAACAGAAGAAGCATCAATAGCAGAAGCATCAGAAGAAGAGAACTCAAGAAATTCATCATCATCAGCATGAGAAGAGGAGGAAGAAGAGGAAAAGTCTGAGTTAGAGTTACTTACTGCCCCACCTGAATGGTGGGGGTGCACATTTGAGTGCTCTTCAGTACTGATAATGCATATTTCATATAATTATTATATGTGTTTCTTATTTCATTTAGATATGAGTTTTGCATATGTTTTGGTCTAGTTTTTTTTTATCTTTCTTGTGAAGTATTCGAGTTCAAAATCTACGCATTTTTAGTGTTTATTCTGCAGTTTTACATTTCGACCTTGGATGAGATCTTGGAAGAGCTTAAAAGACATGTTTTGGAGCATATGAAGGCCGAGGAAGGAGCAACAAAGGAGCAAGGAAGCACAATGTTGAAGCTAGAAGAAGAACTGGCCACTGTTAGAACCGGCGCCCGACGGTATTCTAGCGGTGCCCGCCGCTATGCTGCGTTCAGCGATTGCGAATTAAGTCCGATGATACTATTTTATATTACATTATTATTATTATATTTCCTAGGGTTTGCACGATCTATTTCGGTTATATTTCTATCATTTCAGTCGTGTGAGGAACAATTGTGTGTATGTGAGACAATGAACACAATTAGAGAGAAGAGAGGTTTTTGGCCTATGAGTTGCTAAACTTATAGTTTCGCATGTGATTCGAAGACATGGTTGAATGAATTGTGAGGATTTGATTTCTATTAGTTATTTATGAGTATATTTATCATCTTGTTCTTATTGATTGTATTTGTGTTCCTTTCTATAATTGATCACCATGTTAGGATTTGCATCTAAGCTATGAATTCGTTATTGTTTTGTAGATAGAAAACGAAGTCCTTGAAGTAGTGATATTTCTATGTCTTTGTAGTGGATGATTTCGATTGATCTATGTCATTAGATGTTGATTAGGGCCAATATGGGTTGCGCCTATTGTCTTCTAATTGCATTGAATCGATATGCCAATTGGTCTTAGAACTTGAGTGTTTAATGCTATTCTTTAATGATATTGAATAAGAAGATTGTATCTTTGTGGATCTATCAACCTTAGTCAAGTCGACATATGCTTAGAAATAACTATTGAATCAATCCTAGGATCTTGAACCTCAACCACGGTCAGAGAATTACATGTGAAATATCTTCTCTATCTTATTATTACTATGCAGTGCATCCAAAAGGCCTCAGTGTGCTACGAATGATTGCTTTTGTTACAAGAATCATTGTTAGAAACATTGCATATCAATCGTCTTTCTGTGGGTTTGACTCCGGACTTCATCGCTATACTAGTTTGTTGGTTTATCAATTCATTGATTTACTAATCTATTGGTTTAAGCTTTGAGTTAGGATATTATTACTATTTGGCAAAGGGTGAAACTGCCAACGATGTTCGTCCCGCACCAAGTACTTGGGTTGCTTTGCCCTTTAGAAGATGTAGCTCCAGTGGTGGATGGAGTGTGACCAATGTCAAACTCATCATCTTCATCACCTCCCAAGCTGTCATCATTCTCACTAGCATGTAGAATTGATTTCCATTTGCTTAAGGGGTACCTGTACTCTCAACAGAAGATGTTAGCACATTTTTAAATTGGAAATCATTCTCATTAAAGGTTATATTTCTACTGGTTAATTATAACTTTGTAACCTCCAGGTTGTATAACCAATAGCTTATAACCTTTTACACCCTCTAGATAACCCAACATGACACACTTAAGAGCTCCTGGATTCAGTTTTCCATCACTCATGTGGGAAAATGCACTGCATCCAAAAGGCCTCAGTGTGCTAGCCCAGGCTTTCTACCACACCACAGTTCCTGTGAAGTTTTAAAACCAATAGCTACAAAGGGTGATCTATTTACTAGGTATGAAGCAGTTGTAACCGCTTTACCCCAAAGCGGGTGTTTCAACCCAGCACTAATGAGCATACACCTTGCATTTTCAAGCAGGGTTCTGTTTATCCTCTCAGCAGTGCCATTCTGCTGAGGGGTGTCTGGCACAGTGAGGTGCCTATTGATCCCATTATGATGACATACGGTGTCAAATTCATGGTTACAAAACTCAAGGCCATTATCAATTCTAAGACATTTAAGCTTGAGTTCATACTCACCTTCAACTTTAGTTTTCCAAAACTTAAAGGAATCAAAAGTATCACTCTTGGCCCTCAAGAGGTACACCAAGACCTTCCTAGAATAAAGGTATATAAGTGATATGAAATACTTCCTACCACCTATAGTGTCCACTTGGGCAAGTCCCCATAGGTCTGCGTGTACATACTTTAGTTGCCTAAGAGCTACATACTTAGATTTCTTAAAGTCAGTTCTGGATTTTTTTCCAAACACACAATTTTCACACAGAGGCACATCAGAAGGTTTATGATTTATTGAGCCATGCTTGAACAGATAATGAAGACCCCTATTGCCTATATGACTTAATCTAGCATGAAACAATTTAGTATCACTCAGATTCATGCAAGCATTGATCTCAGAAGACAAGTTATAGGCATAAAAGACAAGTTCACCAAGCACATAATAAAGACCGCCTTTCTTAACACTCTTCAAAACAACTTTACCATGTTTAGAAACAGATTTAATACCATTACGAGCGTTAATGTCATAACCAAGATCATCAAACATGATGACAGACAACAAGTTTTTCCTAAGGCCAGGCACCCACCTGACCTTTTGGAGTACCCTAACCCTCCCATCATGCATCTTAAAAGAAACATTGCCAATGCCTTTATTAATGGATAACAGGGAATGATCACCCAATTTAACAATACCCTCATAATACAAATCCAAGTTATCAAAATGATGCTTATAAGGAGCAACATGCATTGTGCAACCAGAATCCAGAATCCAGAATCTAGACATCAGAATAAGATATATCAGATACATCAAAGATAGCACACATGAGAAGTTCATCAGGGTAAAAAGACTGAGACTCTAAGATAGCAGTAGTACCATTATTGTTTCTAGCATTTCCTTCATCCTTTTTCTTCTTAAAGCATTCAGAAATGTAATGACCAAGTCTACCACAATAATATGACACTTAACATTGCTCTTATCAACCTTTGGTTTAGTCTCATTAGCCTTAGTCTCAATATGGTTTGAGTTTAAACCAGAATTAGACGTAGAAGAATCCTCTTTCTTCTTGTTCTTCTTCTTCTTCTGATTCTTACTCTTGCCCTTAGTGAATGGTGCGGGATGAACGTCGTTGGCACTTTCGCCCTTTTTCAAATAGTAATAAAATCCTAACTCAAAGCTCAAAACCAATAGAGTAAATCAATGAATTGATAAATCAAACAACTACTAGTATAACGATGAAGTCCGGAGTCGAACCCACATGGAGAAGCGATTCACTATCAATATTCCTAACTGAGACTCTTATGACAAAAGCAATGACTTGTGACAAATTGATAAGAATGTTGCAGCACCAGCAATTACGCAGACTTTAATGTCTTTGTAACCGCCTTATGCTTATAGGGACATGCAACCATGCTCCCATAAACAAGATGATAACATACAAATATTAAATAAGCGGAAGACTTAAATATAAAGTAATATTCTAAAATAAAATAAGTTACCCAAAACAAAGGGGTCCAACTACAGTCAGTGTTCTAAAAAGCGCTAGGCGGATCCTAGGCGGCGAGGGGCCGCCTAGCGCCTAGGTGGCGCCCAGGCGGTCAATAAGGACGCCTAGGCGTGCTTAGGCGGCCATTTAGCTCTAGGCGGAGGGGAGCCGCCTAGCGCCTAGGCGCGATTTTTAGAACAGTGACTACAGTAACTGAAATAATGAAATAGTAGCAGCGGCATAAATAAATAAAATCCCATAAATTCTAAAAGTATGTACCTTAATTCAAAAACACAATAAAACTGAAAAACAATGAAGTACTTTATTCTTCAGCGCCTCAAGACCGTTTTCCTAAACCTGCGAATCGACGGACGAGGTGTAGTATGCAGACCAGGAACCCCAACCGTCCAAAGGAGAAAAATAGGACGGTTAGTCTTTTTACAACTAGCAAGTAGCAGAAAGTAAAAATGTTCAAGACTCCGTCTACCACCCATTGACCATGAAAGGGTATTGGTGATTGTAGACTAAAATATGAATTAGGAGTAAATGTTTATGTGGAACCTGACTCGTTTGATTAAAATAAAATAAAATAACAGGATGATCCAAAAGGACCGAGTGGTTGAATGGGATGCGGGTCCAAAGACCCTCAAGAATCATATTCCGAGTACGGAAAGAATATGATATAACTTCACTGAAAATGGGTCACCTATTTATACCATAATGTGCATCACGATAACAACAATAATAATAATAATGAAATTGTACACAACGTTATTATTTACTTAGGACAAGTGATACCGGTCTCGGCCGCATATAACGGGCAGACGACCTACTACCCTTAGGTAGTGTACCCATTCGAGAGATTTGCAATTTCAAAGGGGCATCTCATGAGACGTTTATAGAGCAAGGTATACTCAACCTTGACCTGACTTTACCATTTTCCATTTCTTTAACACAACTCAATAATAATAATACTGCAATAGTAATACACAATAACATTAAATCACAATTTCATCCTAGGTGACCACAAAAGGGCATGTTGTGCACTTTAAAACTATAAGGTGCACGAAATAATATCACTGACAAGCATGGATATTCAAAACCAATAATATACCATACTTAACTAGCATGAAGGAAACAAAATGAACAAATCATGCTTTTAGGAAGTTCGGGCATTTAATATAATTTTCTCAAATAACAGGATCAAATTATAATTACCCGAGTTGCCATGCTATGTGAGATTAAGTAGTTAATAAATAGCAACAACTGGTCTATCTTGCATATTTATCACGAACTTATAGCATGAGATTTATAAAAGACACGAAAGACAACATTTAAAAAGGCACGAAATTGCAGAAATGCACTGATTGAACCAAACTACTTGCCTTAATATGACGGATTTGGCACCAACGGATTGAAGTTCCCAAGTAACGTACGCTAAGCACCTATACGATTCAAACGAGGTCGCATAAGGACGTTTAACTACAGATCCATCGGATACCTTAGGTACTTACTTTCTCCTACAGAAATACGAATCAGCCCACGTCCACTCGAGTCCCGAACACGCCTTGGTGTTCTGCAAGCATTCATACCCACGTACCAACAACACACAAGCAAGTAAGTTCGACATCATTTCACGCCACTTTCAGATCTGAAAAATGAGTTGCCTTCAACTTACCAAGTGTAGTCGGTATTGCACCGTTCGATTCAATCAAGGTCGCAACTAGAATCGAACCTTCACAGCTGCAGAAGACATACCCCAAAAGTCACTTGACAGCATAACTCATATGTGCAAGTATGCATGCTCAGCAGCGATTCGATATGGTTTCGAGATACCGAAACAAGTTGGAGTCAACTTACCAATCAGACTTGGAAGTATCACGCCCGACTTGATTCAGATCTTGGCTTGAATCGAGATCTGGTCGCTGCAGAAATTAATCACAAAGTCGACTCCTTGGTCAGTTGGGCGACGCGACTTTAATAATGATTAAATTTCGATCGGGGCAATGGATGACTTACCGCTGCCGGGGGTGATGATAGGACGTGGGAGGAAGGCAAAGGAAGGAAGAACAGTGGATGAATGGGTCAGACCTGCGATCGAGACGAGTCGAAACGTTTTATAAAGTAAGGAATCAACACTTAGGGTATATATGAATATACAGGGTTGAGATCGAAGTAGCGAATGAGATTCCTTTACCAGCCCTTAGAGTGTGTGAGGGTGGCGGTGGCGGTGGCCCTTGACTGCAGAGAAGTGAACGCCGACTTCAGATGAGTGCTGCGCCTCCGTACGCTTCTCTGGAGTGTATTGTCGTCGCCTTGCACTCTTGCTGCCGATCGGGGTTGCTAATCGGCTACCAGTAGAGGGAATGGATTTTGGATGGTGATGTTCAACGGTGAGGGTGAGTAATAGGGTTGAATCCTTAATTTAAAAGTCAAGGATTGATGGTTAAGGCAAGCCAATCACGGAGATATGGCCAATTCGCTATGGCAAGTATCTCCCTGATTATACGTGCTTCCTTAATATTAACCGGATCCGATGAATTCATCCACTAATTCGGCTTATAACGGTAAGACTAGTATATACATATATCTATTTACATCCATATATAAGAAGTTTATATACACACGTATATATGTATGTATATGTATAGTTAGATATTCTCCAATTTACCCGTAAATAATATATAGGTAATATTTGCGAATAGTTTAATTTATTTAAATACTTTAAATAAATTACTTCCTCACTTACTATACTATAAAAATGTGAGCTCACTAACTCGTGAATTATGACACATTTAAATAATAATAATAATTCCGCCCTTTATTCAATCATAACCGAAAATTCAATGAACGGAAATACGAGGGTATTTCAAAGAAAGTGAAGTAACCAACTTTATGATTGCAAAGTAATTGATAATAAGGTAGAGAAAATATTTCACTTGCAATTCTCTGACAATGGTTGAGATTCATGGTCCTAGGATTGATTCATTAATTATTCATAAACATATGTCTACTTGACTAAAATTGAAGGATCCGCAGGGATTAGACCTGTCAAAACATAACCCGACCCGAACGCCCAAGATTTTTTGGGTCAAGACCCAAAAATTTTGACCCGGAAATTTTTTTGGAGCCGAACCCGAAAACCCGATATTTTTCTGAGTCAAATGGGTTTCGACCCGGTGACTCGACTGACCCGCCCGATTTGTTAAAACAATACTTTCACTAATTAATAAAAAGCCAAGAAAATCTCAAAGTCATATTATGATAAGTTTAGTAATTAATATATTAATAAAATTAATTAATTTATAATTATATATTATTAAAATTATTTAATTTATGATTATATATTATTAAAATTAATTAATTAATTTATAAAGTCATCAAAATACGAATTTTTATTAAAAAAATAAAAAACTTGACAAACCCGAAATTGACCCGAAATCGGGCCAAACCCGATCTTGAGTTAACCCGGATCTACCCGAGACCTGTTTACCCGAAACCCGTTTTACTCGAAACAACCCGACCCGAACCCAACCCGAATGATCCGATTGACAGGTCTAGCAGGGATACAATCACCTTATTCAATATCATTAAAGAATAGCATTAAGGACTCAAGTAATTAGACAAATTGACATACTGATTCAATGCAATTAAGACACAACCAGAACAACCCTAAATCATCCCAATCGACACCTATCAATATAGATCAATCGAAATCATCCACTACAAAGACAAAGAAATATCACTACTTTAATACCTTCGTTTGCTATCAAGAATGCAACAACGAATTCATAGCTAAGATGCAGTGATCAATCATAGAAAGGAACACACATATAATCAATAAGCACAAGATGATAAATATACTCATGCATAACTAAATAGAATCAAATCCTCACAATCTATTCAACCATGTCTTCGAATCACATGCGAAACTATGAGTTTAGCAACTCATAGGCCAAAAACCTATCTTCTCTTTAATTGTGTTCATTGTCTCGTAATATTATGCCACACAAGGCTGGAATAATAACCTAACAACTAATAAAGAGTCGTGCAAACCCTAGAAATATAATAATAATATAATAAAAAATAGAATTTTCGGATCCCAATCGCAATCGCTGAAGTTGGCACCACGGTGGGCGCCGCCTAAGGCACGGTCGGCGTCGTCCTATGCAACGACGGTTTTCCTTCTTTCCTTCGACGTTGTGCTTCCTTACTCCTCCATAGCCTCTTCCTCAGCCTTCATATGCTCCAAAACATGTCTCTTAAGCTCTTCTAGGATCCCATCCATGGTCGGAATGTAACTCTGCAGAATAAACACTAAAAAGGTGTAGATTCCGAACTCGAATACTTCATAAGCAAGATATGAGGCTAGAATAAAACAAATGCAAAACACCTATCTAAATGCAATAAGAAATACCTATAATGTCTATATGAAATATGCATTATCAAATCCACCCACAGTTGACTCTTGCTTGTCCTCAAGTAACCATAAGACAAAACATCATCTATGCATCCTACAGGAGATCCTTTCACAATTTTACTAATCAAAAGCAAAATCATCAATAGTGCAAATATAATCAAGGCATATAAATGTCATAACATATGTATATGGGATCAAGTTGCTTGCATGCTCAAAAAACCAACCTCACCAAGGATAATGTGTATCTCTCACTCTCATGTGTTTAGGCTTTAAGCATACACTCACCTCAATTCCATATACAAGCATCGAATCAAATATTGACATTTATGTCACAAAATCTCCACCGGATACATCAAAGCAAAAATAAGAATATCAAGAGGACTTTCACTCAATGGAAACCTTCATAGAATATTCCATTCGGCGGGGTTGTAATGGGGCTTGGTAAGAAACATAAGAGCAAGGAATTGTATTTGGTCATGTGATGCTATAAATTCCGGAAAAATAAGATTCCAACAACTCCCAATATAATACAAACCAACTCAATAATACTCAAGCTCTCATAAACACAACATCTCAAAATATATCAATAAACTCATAACTCTCAAAAACCACCAATCTTATAATCATCTCATACTCATCATCATAATCACAGTCAACATCATCTCATAATCATGCATACTCATGCATTTACAACACCCAACCAGTCTAACTTTCAACCCACATAATTTCAAATCTTCCTCATTATGCAAAAATAAATAAACTTGGCTCTTATTCCCTTATGTTCTTTTTTTTTTCGAACTTTTTTTTAATTGAGCCGAAATACATATAGGAATAAAATGCATAAAAATGAGGGAACTAATATGCACATAACATTACATCTTCTCAAAACCATAAACCATAAAATTCACACTTTAGCCTCTTTCCTCATCAACTCCAAAATAGATTCCATAACCCACTCAAAATCTCAATTTCCCCAGAAAAAGGGTAAGGCTTATCATAGGCTAGGAATAATGCAATTTTGTGAAACTACAAATAAAATAGGCTAAAGGCTCAAATTGGCTTCAAAGCAAGATATAACATAAGGTACACATGGATAAAATGTGGCTAAAAGGTTGCCTCTATCATTTGAACTTATCAAACAATGATCATGTATATAATCGACCTTGAAAATAGATAACCATGTCACAATACTCAATGATAAATGCATAGGAAGAGTAAATCACACAAGAAAAGCAAAAGGAATATAGATGTATCCCTTATAGGGCCAAAAATATCTCACAAGGACAAATTTTTTATGAATATCAAGCATGTTCACAAACTTAGATCATACATGCTCAATTACCTATGCCTAATCATATTTCACTTAAAAATCAATTTTAAAGACAAGGTCAAATCATTCCAGAATTCCATTGGATTTATAAGATCATGCCCGTATAAAGTCAATAGGACAAACTCAAATTAGATGGGTATCTTTGATAACACAAATACGCAATGCATGAGACTCAATATTTTTTTTTGGAATTTTTGACATTTTTCCATTTTTTTTCATTTTTGACATTTTGTAAAACAAATAACATAACCATGATGCATGAATTTCGAAAATAAATAAAATAAAAGAACTAAAAATCTAAACATGAAACAAAAAAAAAAACATGAACTAATCTAACTAACTAATTCACTTCACTTCTCCCCCTCTCCCCCCACACTTACATGTTGCATTGTTCTCAATGCAAAAACATACACAAAAAGGAACAATGAAAAAATAAAATAAAGGGTTGAAGGAAGCAAATGACTAACCGCTTATTGTGAAGGTGGGGTATGGGATCCAGACCGCTGGATCAATTGTTGCAATATCTGAGCCCAGGGATTCAATCGACTTTTATGGATCTCATCTCACTTCTTAGCCAAAGTCAACCTATGCTCATATAACTCCCGAAAGCGCTGTGAATGCTGATATTCCAATCTCGTCAGGCGACGGTCAAGGCCCTCAATAAGCTCAAACAAGGAATTACCTTCAGGGGGGATGTCAAAATCATCATCATCAGCCTCATCTCCCAGAAGGAATCTACTGACAGAAGAAGGGTCCACAACCATCCCAGCAGAAGCTAGAACATGACTA
This sequence comes from Persicaria tinctoria, assembly GCA_037127255.1. Taxonomy (NCBI): domain Eukaryota; kingdom Viridiplantae; phylum Streptophyta; class Magnoliopsida; order Caryophyllales; family Polygonaceae; genus Persicaria; species Persicaria tinctoria. The sequence goes on along the minus strand of JBANSL010000016.1, from coordinate 27,604,053 downwards.
ATACGGAAGACATCCAAAGTAGGACCAACATGAAGATGTGCAGGGAGATACTAGCGGTGCTCACCCAACATCCTATCAAGAGTGCCTTTGGACTTGGTAAAACTTATGAGGGTTGTCTGTTGGTCTTGAATCTTCTTATTCAGGGAGATCTTCTCGTTCTCTAAGTCATGATGTTCATTTCTTAGAGACGAGAGATCTTGTTTGAGCTCAGATTTCTCTGAGTCAAGAGTCTTGACTTTAATGTCAAGACCTGAATAAGAAGTTTCAAGACTTTTGACTTGCCTAGACAGTTTCTCAATAGTTCTTTCCTGGTCCACGGTTTTCTTGATAAGAGTGTTAGTTTGGGCAATAAGTTTCTCTTCATTGGCAATCATATTAGAAAGGAATTCCGATAGTACCTCTTTTGGACTTGTTATGAGCTCTCTTACAGTTACCTCGAGTTGCTCATCATGGGATTCATCTCATGTGGCCATGAGACAAAGGTTGGCCTTTTCATCATCGGAATCTGAGTCACCTAAGTCGGAATCACTCCAAGTTGCCACCATGGCTTTCTTTTTCATCTATCACCTTTCTTGAACTGGCTCTTCGTCTTTTGAGGGCAATCTTTCACTAGATGGTCTGTTTCACCACATTCAAAACAAGACAAAGGTTTAGTCTTCTTGTCATATTTGTTGTATTGAGACTTACCTCGAAATTTAGAAGACTCTGATCCATATTTGTTGTTGAATTGCTTCTTCATCTCGAGGATTCGAGAAAGACCCCTTGTAATGAGATCAAAGGGATCATCCTCATCATCATCCTCATCTTCAGAATCAGGCACATCTTTGGACTCATCCTTCTTAGACTTAAGTGCCAAGTTCTTAGTGCTTGTTGGAAGTTCTCCATCGTCTTTATTGAGAATCATCTCATGTGTAATCAGCTTCCCAAGCAAGTCATCAAGGGATAGAGTGGTGAGATTCTGGGCTTCTTCTATGGCTGTTACTTTCGGGCCCCATTTGACTTTTGGGAGGCACCTAAATATCTTCCTTACTTTCTCAACATTCTCAAAGGTCTTGCCGAGAGAGTCAAGGTTGTTTGTGATTTCTGTGAACCGTGTGAACATAGCCTTAATAGACTCATCTGGCTTCATTTTGAAGAGTTCATACTTTCGAAGGAAAATGCTGACCTTGGTGTCCTTCACTTGACTGGTTCCTTCGTAGGTGACAACCAGCTTGTCCCAAATCTCTTTAGCCGACCTACAAGATGAAATACGGTTAAACTCATCAGTGCTAAGACCACAATATAGTAAGTTAATAGCCTTGTAGTTCTTGGAGACGAGTTCAAGATCCGCTTGGATGAATTTAGCCTCGGTCTTCGCGACTTTGGTTCCATTTGGTCCGTCTTTCACTGGAATCTTCGGACCATTCTCTATAATGTTCCAAAGTTCTAGATCTTGATCTATAATGAACATTTTCATCAAGGACCTCCAGTGGATGAAGTTGTTTCCTACAAAGAGTGGTGGTCTAATGGTAGACCTCCCTTGTGCAAATCCTCCGCTTGCTTCACCAGACATGATAAAAAAACTCACAAGATTGTGAGATCAAAAGCAGTGAGTAAAGCTCTGACACCCATTGAAGGTTCGATAATGTATAACAAAGTAATATAAAAATACTCTAGAAGGGGGGTTGAATAGAGTATGCCGGATTTTCGCAGATAATCTCAAGACTTTTGAAGCACTTGCAAAACCCTTTGAGATTAGACGTAATTCTTTCTTCTGGCAAACCTGAATCACAACAGAGTTATACAATTCGAAACAAGTGCGGAAATATGGTAAAGAAATAAGTAAAGGACGCAATGAATTGTTTACGAGGTTCGGTACGAACTTGGCCTACGTCCCCGCCTAGGGTTCTTCCACAACCCTAGGATTCAACCGACTTTTATTGATTCACAAGATTTAGGATCCTAATAGCTCACCGAGAAGCCTCTCTCCTATATAATTGCAATCTAGTCAACTCACGTTCGCTTGGAGTCCTAGATCAATCTAAAAGAGCCCCATCTCTCTCAGTTATCTAGTACAATCCTCTTACACTTCGTAAATCAATCGCCTAGTGTCCAGTTCCTGAGTTACAAACTCTTGAGTGCAACACTCTCTCGAAATATATCCTTTAAGCTCAAATGCTTTGAAACAAAATATATGACTCTTAAGAACTAGCAGAGAGCACACGAAGAAGACAGATTGACTTGAAGGCTTGAGTATGAATGAAAGATTGTGTTCAACGAATGTATCTGTCCTCTTTTCTTCAACTCCTTCTTATACAGATCAAATCGACGCCTCCTTTCAAACAAGGATCTTCTCTCAAACGGCTAGAACCGATTATGGCTTGAGAAGAAATCTCCATGATCTTCTATTTGTGGAAACTCGGAAGCCATGATTTCCGATTTGATTCTTCTCAACTTCAAGCTTAAGGAATGAGATAATATTCGAAATTCTTGCTGCATATGTTAGTGCATAATATATAATATTATCTGGAGATATATATAATAATAACATATAATAATATTCGGACATAATATGCACATAATACAGGTTTTGTATTTCATCAACATAGCTATAGCTTCAAGACCTTTGACACAGGCCATGTGTCAAAGCCTTTGAAACCATTTCCGATTTTCATCAAGGGAGTGGAGTTATCAAATATCACTAAAGAATAGCATTAAGGACTCAAGTAATTAGACTAATTGACATACTGATTCAATGCAATTAAGACACAACCGGAACAACCCTAAATCAGTCCCAATCGACACCTATCAATATAGATCAATCGAAACCATCCACTACAAAGACAAAGAAATATCACAACTTCAATACCTTCGTTTGCTATCAAGAACACAAAAACGAATTTATAGCTAAGATGCAATTCTTAACATGGTGATCAATCATAGAAAGGAATACAAATATAATCAATAAGCACAAGATGATAAATATACTCATGCATAGCTAAATAGAATCAAATCCTCACAATCTATTCAACCATGCATTTTTTCGAATCACAGACGAAACTATGAGTTTAGCAACTCATAGGCCAAAAACCTCTCTTCTCTCTAATTGTGTTCATTGTCTCACAATATTATGCCACACACAGCTGGAATAATAACCTAACTACTAATAAAGGGTTGTGCAAACCCTAGAAATATAATAATAATATAATAGGAAATAGAATCTTCGGATCCAAAACACAATCGCTGAAGTCGGCACCACGGCGGGCGCCTTCCTTCTTTCCTTTGATATTGTGCTTCTTTGCTCCTCCATAGGCTCTTCCTCAGCCTTCATATGCTCCAAAACATGTCTCTTAATCTTTTCCAAGATCCCATCCAAGGTTGGAATGTAACTCTGTAGAATAAACACTAAAAAGACATTGATTCCGAACTCGAATACTTCACAAGCAAGATATGAAACTAGACTAAAACACATGAAAAACACTTATCTAAATGGAATAAGAAATACCTATAATGCCTATATGAAATATACATTATCGGTGAACAAAGTATCATATTTGTTATCCTTATCACCCTTTCCTTTAAACACTTTCATAACCTCATTTTTCTGTATGATAGCCTCAATAATCCTCCTTTTTAGTTAATTCCTCAATTCTAAAATTGTATCACATCTTTAAAATTATCAAATTGAGATGAAAAAGAGTTCAACAAAATAACAGCTTCATGAGCATCAACAATTTTATCATCACATCTTTCTAACTCTTGAGTCATACGAAGATATCTATCCAGATTATCATTCAAAGACACAGAGACATCCATTTTGAAATTAAAGATGCAACATAGCAAACTTATCATAGATGAGAGAGACTTAACTTGAAACAAACCAGTCAGACCTTTCCACAGAGATTTAGCATTGGTAAAATTTATCACTTGCCTAGCACCTTCATTAGATAAACGAATAATAATCTCAGAATGGGCAATTTGATCCATTTCAGTTTTAGCCAGAGCATCAAGATTAGCAGGATAAGATTCATCAACAGCAGACCAACATTTTTCTTTAATAAGAACAACCTTCATTTTCAATTGCCACAAAGCAAAATCAGAGGTCACATCAAAAGGTTTAATAATAACAGAGGATTCAAACATCACAACAGAACACAACAAGCAATATCAAAGAGATAATATGCCGGCAAGGCACAAGGTATCACAAAAGTAGTAACAAAGGAAAGGCAACAAAAATTAGAAAAAGGATATGCAACAAGATCTTGTGAATGCCAAAAGCTTTCACAAATCTGAAACGACAACATTTTTTTTTTTTTTGCGTACCTGCAAGAGAAAAAAAACAAGATTATTAATGCAGGATATGGACAAGTAACAAAAAATGACTTAGGGTTTCTTCTTAGAAGAAAGAACTCCGAGTCACCAAAACCCTAAAACTTTAAATCTCGTTTAAGATCAAAGTTTAGGAGCCTCAATCTTTTAGATCTAAGACCCAAGGAGTCTCAAAAACTAAAGAAATGGGCAATGTTAATGTAGGTTTCCCTAGAAACTAAAGATAAAGGCTTTGAGACTTTAGATCTGAGACAGATGAAAGCTTAAAGGTCCTTATCATTTGGATCTAGAATAGGATATCCTAGATCTAAGGAAAAACAAAGCGTCAAAACTTTAGATCTGAGTTTTTCGACATAGATAGATGTCAGAAACTCAAAGCGTAGTTTGAAAAACTCGACACAGCTCTGATACCAGTTTGAAAGCACAAACAAAGCAACAATACAACCGCAGACGATTTATATATCAATTCAGAAGAACGAAGGTGAATACAAAATTGTAGGCCTCAACTGGCATGCTCAAGAGCGCAAGAAAAGAACAAGAAAGACAAAGAAAAACCCAGTGTCTGTGCATGTAAGGAGACAACCAAAAGAGATCCAACGAGGGCATAAGAAAAACATCCAATGATGTTTGGCACCAACGATTTCCAATGAAATTGTCTCGGAATCTCAGTGCATCGAGGTTGTTTGGATTGATTGGGAGCTCTATCAAGAGGCTTTGTCAAGGCATCTCACATGGAGGAAAGAAATCACAAATGGTCGCCAAGGAAAGAGAGCTAGTCGTTGTCTTCCATAATTGGGCTCAATTGGCCCAATTTGGTTATAACACATCTGGCCCAACACCTCATATAACCCAAACATTAAAATACAACCAAAACTTAAGGATTATACAAATGAGACTATAGTTTCTACAAACGGAAGAGTCAATGGTGAACCAAACGAGGGAGGAACTGATGGTGGAGCCAACATTTGGGCTATCGACGGAAGAGCCGGGGTGGACCAAGAGTAGAGGCAGACGACAGTTGCACTGGTGGGAGGCTATGGTGGTGGAGAACCGCCCAAGTTGCAGCAGGATGAGGCTAATCGAGCCATCGAGGCAACCAAAACGAAGGGTGGTGGAGCAAGGGTGGCGAAGCCGACGGTGATATCGAGAGGGGGGGTTAGCCAAAAGAGGGGTCGAGGACAAAGCCGAGGTTGTCATAGCGGTGGTCGGAACTAAGCCAAGATGGTGGATACCATGGTGATGGGTTGATGGTAAGGTAGAAGGCGGCGACGGAACCAAGCCAAGATGGTGGATACCATGGTGATGGGTTGATGGTAAGGTAGAAGGCGGAGACAGAACCCAATGCTCAATGAAATTAGGAATGGATGACCACAGTTGCCCCAGTCCCACCCTAGAGCGTCCTTCCGGATGAGAACTTGTAATTCTGAATTTTGATTGAAATCCTTGTCTACAAGGATATAATAAGCCAGATGCAAAATCCTATTTGCAACCGTCTTTGCTTCTCTGAAAATATGGTCGTAAAAAATGTCCCTTTAATTCAATCAAGTAAATACCTTATATCTGTGATCAAAATCTATATAGTCCAATGGCATTTCCAATGACCTAATAATGCTTTAATGACCCTCAGAATGTCTCCTTCAATCAATAGATTTGAAATGCCTAGAAATTTTGCCCTAATAATCCCATTACGGAGTCCTAATGCTTTAGCATACATGATAGGCATACCCTCACAAAGGCACCCCCTATTAGATAGAGGATCCGCATTGCTATCCCGAATGGAGAAACCAAATGTAGCTTCATCATAAGCCCGTTTGGAACCATCGAAACAAGAACTAGTTAGCAGTCTCTCCCACTGAATCGATTTCTGAGTCCTGCGAAGGTTAGTTTCAAGCGTATAATTGGTATTCTGATTCTGGGCACTAGGGTCCCCACCCAAATCTTCTGTTTGCAGATTAAATATAGGTGCTTGAGACCAAGTATGTTAAACTACAAATAACACAACTTTGATGTTGTCCAGATTAGGCTGGTTTAATTATGTTAGTAAAAGCAAGATTGTTTCATTGTACCCAAAAAACCCATCAAGCCATTTCCACGTATGGCATTGCCTTCTGCCCAACTGCAACTCAAATACTGCTGAGAACTGAGTCGTTTCTATAGTTATTGAAATTGCATTGAACAATATAGAGGATATATCCATTAATTAATGCTAACGCTTTCGTTGCCATATTGCATTCGATGAGAACATGATTCGTAGTCTCGTAAGGACAATCGCAAAACAGATAACTCATCGGCACTTAGATATGAAATCTCTATAACCTATCTTTTGACGGCAAGCCATCTCTCGCAATGTTCAAGAGCAAATGCCTAACTTTGGAAGACCATCCAACTTATTGGATTGATATCCATTCGGTACTAGTAAAACAACATATTTGGTGGTAAACCACCCGGACGTCCTAGGACCCCATTAGATCATGTTTATAATCGGATTGACAGGTAAGTGGATCATGCCAATGTGACCAATCCATTTTATTGGCAGCATGATAAGTAATTCAGAATGCATTTGATGGTGATCCCATTCATTATTAAATATAAGAAAGTGATTACCTTTCTACAATATTATGCTTGTAAGACACCAGCAGCTCTCCCGGTGGTAAGAAAGGGTCGACCTGCACAGCCGGTGCGGCAGCCTGCGCAGGGATGGGCGCGGGGTCCTCCTACCCCCCCTCCTGTGGGCCCCCTGACCATCTGCCTGCCCCCCCTGCCCCCTCTCTTGTGGGCCCCCCTCGCCCCTCTTCCTGCCCGTCGTCAGCCTCCTCTACGACGTCAGGGATCACGTCATCCACAGAAGCCAATGAGATTGCCGCTGGTGTGGGGGAGGTCGAAGCGTCAGCGTCATGTGTGCTGGAAGTAGATGCCTCGGGGACGCCTGAAGTAGATGCCTCGGGGATGGTGGGGGGTACATGAGTAGGCGGTCTACCAATGTCGGCCCGTTGACCCACAACTACGTCAGTAATGCAGCTGCTCAGCACATCGGGGGTCTCCGAAGAAGGTTGCCGCCCCTCCGTCGCATCGCCAGAAGGATTCCAAGATGGCAGACCCTTCCAGAAGCTGTCATCCTCGTCGGCCGGGGGGGTCCCCATCGACTGTTGGTAGCCCTCTGCAGACATCAGCAGATCATCGACTGTGGCTGTCTGATCGTGGGGTACCGTCTCCTCCTGTATCTGGCTTACCGCTGCCCGGTTACCAAACCTAATAGGCCGGAGGGTACCATCCCCCCTCAAGAGCCTCCCTGCCTGTTATTATGAAATGTTGAGAACCTGTTACTTTTTATGTGCAAATTTATTTCATCCAGTTGGCTATTTTAATGTATTTTAATGTATTTTAATATATTTTAATATCTTTTAATGTCTTTTAATATCTTTTAATGTATTTTAATATATTTTAATGTATTTTAATATCTGTTAATGTCTTTTAATATATTTTAATGTATTTTAATATCTTTTAATATCTTTTAATATATTTTAATATATTTTCATGTCTTTTAATATATATTAATCGCTTTAATATTTTTTATTTTCTTTGAATTTTAATGTATTTCAATGTAGGTTGTACTTTTGTACAAACTATATTATAAACCATAAAAACTATATACGATCAAACCATAAAAACTATATACTATCAATTATAATCTATCAAATTATATTATAAATCATAACAACTATATACTATCAATTATAATCATGCACGTTATATTATAAAACTATATTATAATATATCAAATTACATTATAAAACTATAAAACTTAATTAAATAAAATAAATAATTCAAATAACATACTGGTGGGGTCGGGAGAGGAGACACCTCTTTAGACCGACGCTTCCACGGCGGTAATAGGGACTCCACCACCGGAACCTCCGCCGCCTCCGCCACCGGGACCGCCGCATCCTCCATCGACGCCGCCGCCTCCACCGCCTCCTCCGTCGACACCTCCACCACCACAACCTCCTCCATCGACACCTCCGCCTCCATCTCTCTCTCCGGCTCCATCGGCTGCGCACCACCACCACCACCGGCCTCCATGGGCGCCACCACCTCCGCCTCCATCGTCGTCGCCTCCGCCTCCATCTCTCTCTCCAGCTCCATCGCTCTCTGTGTTTCTCTCTCTCTCTCTCTCTCTCTCTCTCTCTCTCTCTCGGTGTGTCGAGCTCTCTCTCTCTCTCTCTCTCTCTCTCTCTCTCTCTCTCTCTGAGCTCGTCGATCGCCGACGCTCTCTCTTTCTCTATATCGATTTGGAATTGGGAACGACGAAGCACGTCCGCTTCGTGCTTGCACGTACTGGCTCGGGTGGCTGCAAACCCACCTGCACGTCTTTAAGGACGTGCATGGATTTGCGGTGTATATAGTCGAATTTTTTTTTTCCCCAAAAGTTAAGACATCCAAAAATATCTCTCATGATTTAAAGTCATCTATAAGAAACAAAAGGCGGGGGCTGTGGATTCTTCCAAGAAATTACAAGTCACCGGGGAAAGAAAAAACAAGATTAGCAAGTAGCAACCCGGATTTGAAAACCTCACTTTCATTAATCTTACTTACTCCGTATCAGACAACAACTTTCTACGCAGTATATGTCAATTTGGCAAGGTGAACATTCATGGAGGGTTCCCTCCTCTACATTGGACTATTCAATTTCAAACCCAATCACCCCAATAAATAATACTATATGGAGTAACCAATAAAATCACATTAATAAGATCCTTTAGTAAGAAAAAACGGAGGATCAATCAATTCGGCGACCGCAGTGAGAAACCAAAGTAGCGATTCTCGTGTTTGAAGAAGCTACCGCCTACCGATCACCTCCATCCGCAGCAGCAGATGAGTAGCCACCACGCCATTGACGTCTGCGACGATGAACCGTACTCCGGCAGGCTCGCGGTACTGCAAAAGAAACTGGCCACTCCGCGGCGGATCTTAAGCCGGTCAGTTGGCCGTCCCACCTGCTCTATCTTCAAGATTCCCCCGAGCTTATTCGAAGTCAATGACAAGCACTACCAGCCTCGGATCGTCTCAATCGGACCTTTCCATCGCGGAAAGCCACATCTGGAGATGATTCAAGAGCAAAAGTATCATTACCTTTCTCTACTTCTTGCGAGATCCAACTTAACGCTAAAAGCCCTCTTTCAAACCCTAGAACCGGTGGAGAACATAGCAAGGGAGGCCTATTCCGAAGAATTCGACCGACCGCCACGATTTCATCGAACTGTTGGTTGTTGATGGCTGTTTCATCATCGAGCTGTTTCGGAAGGTTGCACTGGTGGTTCCATTTGAGCGCGACGATCCCGTTATTTCGCTGTCATGGATATTATATTTCCTAATGAAAGATCTGCTCCTGTTGGAGAACCAGATCCCGTTCTTTGTTCTCCAGAAACTGTTCGATCGCACGATGGGGACGACAGCTAAGGAGAGGAGTGAAAACGCTTCACTTGTCGATATCTTCTTCGAATGCTTAAACTACAGCTGCGAGCGACCGCCGGAGGTGATCCAGAGTCTCCGGCGATTCCAAGCGAAGCACTTGCTGGATCTCTACCGAACGAGCTTCATTCCGCCGGATGTGGGGACGGAGAACAAAGGAATCCACCGCCAACAGACCGAAGGCTTGCCGCCGTACGGGATTCACGGCGTCTCGAAGCTCCGGAGAGCTGGGATCAGGATACGGACGCCGACGAAGAAAGGATCGTCAACGTTTCTAGCGGTGAAATTTCGGCGGCGGGAGGCCGTGATAGAGATGCCGCCGGTGATAATGGACGATTTCATGTGCTCCTTCTTCGCCAACTGCGTCGCCTATGAGAGCTCCCGCATCAGGTATGCCTTCTTTTTCTATTTGATTTTTTTCTCTCTATTTCAATTAATCTCAATCAATTTCCTTATATATATATATAGAGTAAAAAGTCCGCATGTAAAATTGGCTTAAGATGTAAAATTTTATCTTTTAGTGGATTTAACACACGGACGGGCTGATTTAACCCCAAAAAAAAGGCCCAATTTGGCCCATCTTTTGTTCAGCTCCTTCAATCTGAGAAAGCGGTCTTCGATCTTCCCTGGCCGTCGGTCTTCGACCTTCACAGCGGAGCGAGAAGAGGAACAAATCTCGCCCCTTCCCTGGCCGTCTTCATCGGCGTTGAAACCTCTGGCGGAGACGGTGTTGCAGGTGGCGTCGTTGTGGTCACTCAGCTGCATGAGTTGCTCGGCGGTGGACATCTCGGAGCGGGAGAAGTAACAGTCGGCGGACATCTCGGAGCGGGAGAAGTAACAGGGCTTTTGTTGAGTATGAAGGTATAGATTTGTGGTTTTCTGGCTTCGTTCAATTAGGGATCTCACAGTCTCGGGTTTGTTCGCTGCTTCTCTTTTCGCCCTCTTCAATCAATCAGTCGTCGATTTCTTCGATTTCATCTTCTCACAGAGGTAAGGCAATCTGTGTATACAACGTTAGCTCTTCAACAATTTGATTTCGCTGGGTAGTTACAATATATATCGTCGTTCGTGATTTAGGGTTTTAGTTCTGGTTGGATTAGATTCTTCCTGCATAGTCCAACTGCCTATGCCTCATTTTTCATTAGGGATTTTTCTGGGGTTGATACTTTGTTGGGCTGAAGATAGATACTGGACCTCTGTTCATTGGAAGTTGATTAGAAGTAATCTTATCTCTCATTCTCTATAACTAGCGTGATCTGTTTGATTCAAGCTGCATCTTTTTCAGTTTCAGTATGGGATTGACTTGAGCCTTGTATTAGATCTGGACTTATCCATATACTTTGCTTCACTATTTGCTTTGTGGATACTAGTATTTAGTTAAAGTTAAGTTTTTTCAAGACATCTGGACATTTGAGAGATAATGCAGCCATGATAATGTTTTTTAATCAGTAAAGATGGGAAAAAAATGTAGTGAAATGATGTTTGATGTTTCATGGTCCCCCTTGCAGAAGAGAGGTATTGAACTAGTGCTTCTGTTGATTCCATAGCTTCTTGTTTAAATCACTGATGTTTCTAGGCATGGAGTATGCCATTGATTTGGTGATTATTTTGGTTAGGTGGACATATCTAAAGAAATTGCATTCCTTCATGTATGTCACTTTATTTCCTCTTGTTAGAATGATTTTTGGGATGGATAATGTCTGATAGTCTCATTGGTTGAGCAAATTATTGTTGGCAATGATTAGAATCTTTGCCTGACATCATCAAGCTTGAGATAGTCAATATTTCTTACGAATGTTAATTGTTATGTGCCAGGTGGTTTTTGATTTGAATGAAACACTGGTTTGCGCATATGAAACATCTAGTTTACCTCTTGTTATTGTTACTGAGGCCAATGATGCCAGCTTAAAATGGTTTGAGTTGGAGTGTGTCTTCAAACAAGGTTTATTCTATTTTAACCACTTTGCTTGATTTTTTTTTCTTTTTGTGAAACATTGTTGAGAAGTGCAGAATTTCACTATTGTATCTGAATTAGTGCTCTGCTAGTCAACTTCCTTTATTGTCAAATAAATAATTAAGAGCTCATTTGTTGTTATTAAAATAGCAGCTGGATTGAGTAATATGCTTCTACTACTTGTTGACTTCAGATTGCACAATTGTTATCTAAAATTGCACTAATATATCTTATTTTTGCACTTAATATAGTTCAGATTGCACAATTGTATTCTAAAATTGCATTAATATGTGTGATGTCCGATTATAAGCCTATTAGCTCAAAATGGGAGAGCAATGTGCCTACGCACAAATATGCGGGTTCAAACCCCGTATAGGCTACATATGTAGTATCTCTTATTATGTTTCTCTTCGTGAATAATATAAGGTGCAAAAATAAAATTATAATGTGCATTTGTGCAACTGTGAAGTGCATTTGTGCAACTCTGAAGTGCATTTGTGCAACTCTGAAGTGCATTTGTGCAACTGTGAAGTGCATTTGTGTAACTTTAAAGTGCATTTGTGCAATTTTAAAGTGCATTTGTGCATCTTTAAATCTGTAGTTATATAATGTGTATTTTGAAATTGTATAAACTCTCATCTAGAATATGTAAATTTAAAATCTGAAATCTGTATAAGCTGTAAACTAAAATATGAAATTGTATAAACTATCATCAGAGCCATTTTGAGCTAATAGGCTTTAGTGCAAAACTTCAAAAGGCTTAAGCAGGACAATGTTGAAAAGATAAACAAATACTATTTGCAATTTATTATCCTGAAATGAATCAAATTCAGCATCAAAAGTGCATCCGTTTTGCTATCTCTTAAGAATGCACTATTATCTCTTAAGTTAGCACATTTGCTATCTAATATTGCACTTAAATATTAAGAATGTGGACTTAAATCTTTTTATCTCCCAATCTCACCCAAACAAAAACTAAATCTCTATTAATATGTATTGACTAAAGTCATCATCATGCTCATAGTCATTTTGCCAAAGATTAACACATTTTAGTCTTTAGATAAACTGCTAATTTCTTAACCTCCGAAGTTAAAGCTTCTAAAGAGTCCTAACCTCAGGTTCATCTGTCGTCAAAGGAAGACCTTGTGCAATCGGTATCCGTAGCTTTTCTTCTTGAATTGTTACTTCATGCAACTTTTTAAAGAACTTCTCTTCCTTCTCCTTTCCTATGATAGATGAAGAAATTTTAAAACATGAGATTTCCAGGTTCAGAAAACATTGAATATCTAATTTGCAGCGTATACCTTCCCCCAAACACAGCAGTTAATTAGATCACTGATATTAGTGAAAACAGTTGCAGTCATTCCTCATTCAAGTCCGATTACAGAAATACCTTTACCAAGCTCAAGGAATACATTTGATATTTCTAGACATAAGGTCTTGCACATTTTCAAAATACTTGCCCCATCTTCAGTTGAGAAAGTTGTAAGTTTCTGCCTAAATGTTTGCGCAATTCAGCGACATGTTTAACATATCAAGTGTGTTAAATCATCACCACTGATCGTTGAACAATCAAGTTGCAAAATCACTATCATGCCTGAGTTATCAACATCCAACAAACAGTTGCTAATAAGATTAAGACATACCTTTGTTCGTAGCTTAAATGGTTTCTGAGATGTAGCTTTCAGTTGCTTCTTCTTCTTTAACTTCCTCCCACCGACATTTCTTGAAGAAACCGAGCTCTGATGCAGTTAATATATCAAATAAGTGTCACAAAATACAATAAAACTTTAATCCCCTTAAGAAGTCGATGCAATTCCTAAAATCTTACAGTTCTTCGGCTTTCCAAGCTTTCACCATCTACTTGACCAGTTTTGACACAAAACCAGCCTGTGAATGAAAACAACCGATTGTACATGGTAAATCTTCCATGTGATAAAGCTCATAGGCTTATTATGTACTGTGTAATTCAAGCCCTAATATTTTGAATTGACATGATAGGTAAATGCAGTTTACAACATGCAGTTTATTTTTGCAGAATTTTGGGGCTTGTTAGCATAAGCTGGATATCTGTCATTTTATATATGTTGCATAAAAAATAGTATAGAGCTAAATAAAAATAGGAGTTACCCTTTTATCTCCCTACGTTGATACATAAGCTGGATATCTGTCATTTTGGTGGGAAAAATGAATCTAGAATATTCAAGGAATGTTATTGTGACTGGAAAATCATAAAGAGGACAATTAACCTCATTTGTCTTAGCTTGTTTTGCAGGACGCCAAGGGGTCTTTCCACTTTCAAGCTGAAACTCTTGCGAAATATTATGTCTTTGAATGCACTTGTGAAAGGCAAAGCATCAGAGCCATTCTGGAATCAAGTGGGAAAGACAATAAACAAATTAGTTCAACATACAAATCCACCTAAAACAGTAAAATCAATCAACCACCTACTCTAAATTGCTCCAAGTGCCAAGCATTGAAGAGTTTCAAAACACATGCCTAATCAAGTGAGGTAAGAAAACAACTAGCTACCATGAAAAAACATTAAGGAAAATAAAGAAAAAACATGCAACATCTTCATTTATTATAATGTGCCAATTGCAATTCCAACTTGATCTCAAGTGTGCAGGCAATAACAGAAACAACAGCAAAAACGAATATGCATCTTACAATAGCATAAACGAAAATAAAAATATGACACCCATAAATAGCCTATGCGGGATTTGAACCCGCATCCTAGTGCATAGCACATCGCTCTCCCATTTTGAGCTAATAGGCTTATAATCGGACATCGCGCATATTAATGCAATTTTATGATACAATTGTGCAATCTGAACTATGTTAAATGCAAAAATAGGCTAAAAGTCATAATTGCATGCATTTTTAAATAAAGAACAAGTAATTTGGTGACATATTATCTTATTTTGTGAATTTAGACATTATAGGAATGCCCAAAAAATGGGCATTTTTAAATAAAGAGAAAGTGTTTCGTTTAAAAATGGGCAGATTCTTTGCAGCTAAAATGTTAATACGAATACTTGATAGTTTCACCATTTTTCCCATGTTTGAGAAATCTCTTGACTTGTATTCAGATGGGAACAAACTACAAGGCAGCTATAATTCCTCAGAGTAAGAGTCTAAGAGAGGCACTACATGGATGGACCAAGGAAGCTAGGAAGAAAAGAAGGCAAGGTCAGTAAGATGACTGATGATGAACTAGAAATTAAGCCCCTTTCTCAATCTGAAATTGAGCTACAAATACCAGATGCGTCTTTAAGTCGGATTCATTCTAGTATAAGGTGCAAAAATAAAATTATAATGTGCATTTGTGCAATTGTGAAGTGCATTTGTGCAACTGTGAAGTGCATTTGTGTAACTTTAAAGTGCATTTGTGCAACTTTAAAGTGCATTTGTGCATCTTTAAATCTGAAATCTGTAATTATATAATGTGTATTTTGAAATTGTATAAACTCTCATCTAGAATATGTAAATTTAAAATCTGAAATCTGTATAAGCTGTAAACTAAAATCTGAAATTGTATAAACTATCATCTAAAATCTGCAAATCATATAATCTAAAATCTGTATCAGATGTAAACTAAAATATGTAATTTAAAAATCTGTATCATCTGTAAACTAAAAAACACTTCTATATAGATCCAGGTGGAGTCGAACCACCAACATCCTGAACAACAGGCGCTCATTCCTAATCGAGCTTATGGATCTTAACCCAAGTACCAAGCTAACCTAAATATGGACAAGCTAAGAACATTTGAGTTCTAAAAATGCACTTTTCCGTTTTATACTTGCACTTTTTCAAACTAAAATTGCACATAGAAATGGAACTTATCATTTAAAAAAAAAAAGGGCTTAGGAGATTTTCAATCAAGTAAGATTTTCACACACCAACAAAAGGGCTTAGGAGATTGCATTAGAAGATAACAGGAAGCAGCCCAAGAAAAGGGCCTAGCAAACAAGCAAATCCTAGCTAACCCAAGTTTGCAAATATGCCTGGAAATTTCCCACACCAGTGAAGTACGAGCCATTGAGGAAGCATCTTCATCCCCTTCTATACTACCTTTATCCAGTTCCTAATCAATGTCCAGCAATTTCAAAACCTGCTAACAACAACCCAGGTTCAGATTTTACAGTGTGAATTGACATAAGATCTAAACCAGGTCCTCTATTCACCAATGGCTCCCCCCAGCCTCCCATGCCACAACAGCTACACACAATTCATACAATTTCATTCATATTTGTAAAAAAAAAATTGTAATCTTCCATAACTAGTGTTAGTGTTAGTGCTTGATGAAGCATCGACATCTAAACAGCCTGCATAACCTAGGCAAGACAAGAAAACTCGTTCCCTTGCTTTACTATTATCTAGTTTTTTTTTATGAAAGTGTTCCTCTTAGGAGGAAGGTAAGACGTTTTCTGCATAGAATCAAGCTAACAAAAATTAAAATTTGGAGTAGCACAGCAAATTCTTAACCTACTGATAGGAAGAACAAAAGCGAAATTGCAAAAACCTAACCTATACAGCTACTCCAAATTTGCATAAAAAAGATGAATTGCAAAGTCTTGTGGAAAATATGTGAATCATATCTGCAGAAGATGTGCTCTAAACTCACAATATATACAACTCTGCAGTTCACTCGAAACCGGTGATTTTAATCAAGCACAGATATCTTGAACATGAACAAGGATCCAAGAAAGTATCAACTAAAGATCAAATGTGCATTGTGAGTTGCAGATTCGGGATATGAGATCCAGTTCAAAAATTCATAAAATTAAAATCCATAAAATATGAGAGTCGAGGAAGAAGAGGAAGAACAGACCTAACTCTGGAAATCCTCCGGGGAAGCTGAGGCTGGAGCTCAAGAGGAAGGCCGAGAAATTGGGCCGAAGTGGGAACTTAGTAATATCTCAATTGCTCTTGAACTAATTTACTGTCGCCCTAATCTCCATCTTCTTCTTCAGTGCGAAGTTCTTGAGCACCTGAAGAAAGGGGAAATCCTCCAAACTTTCTCACCTCCATCCTCCATCGGGGTGCCAATGACAGGGTCGATCGCCGCCTTGCCGCCTTTCCGCCTTGCAAGATCAGATCCACCGCCCAATGGACCATCCTCTCCAGGTACCAATTGAAGCTCCGATGCTGAAGCACCGCCATCTTCATCAACAACGGTGTGAATTGATTCCACATCAACAACGGCGGCGGTAGGGGAGCGAGACGGAGGAAGCTTCGTAGGAGAAGAGAGGAGGAGCTTCGCCGCCCTTTCATCTGAACAGGCGATGAGAGAGGGAGTGCCCTGGCTCGCTGCGAGAAGGAAGAAGCGTGTTTTTTTAAAACCCGGTTCGTTTTTTTTTTAAATCAGCCCGCGTGTCCGGTTTTCTATTAAAATATAAAATTTTACACGTTAAGGAGTTTTTACATTTTAAAGCTTCCCTATATATATATATATATATATATATCAACCAAATAATAGGGCGTGTTTGGCAACGGGGTGGGAGGGGGTGCGCGGGGGTGGGGATGGGATTTCGGGAATCGGACTTAGTGTTTGGCATGGGGGTGGAAGTAGATGGAGGGGGATGGAGATGGAAATGGAACATCAAGGGCGTGTTTGGCAGGGGGTGCCGGGGATGGGGATGGGTTTTCGGGTTCCGCGCCCGCGTGTTTGGCAAGGGGATGCGGGGAGTGGAGGAGGATGCGAAGCAGGGGATGCGGGGGGTGAGACGGGGTGCAACACGCACATGATAAAAGGAGGATGGAGGGATGAAGAACCCTGATTTGCCCTCTCCTCAACCACCACAACCCTGATTTCAACACTTCAAGCTAGAAGTCTTAGAAATAAAAAGACATTACAACAATAAGTCTTCGAGAAGAGCAAGACTAAAGAGAAGGAAAGTGTTTGATAGGTTAGTTGAATGAGAGTTTAAGGGTATATTGCTAATTTCATATATATAATATAATTATATAATATAAGTCGTGTGACGGATCAGGTGACGGGTCGGGTGATGGATGGGGAATGCCTTCACCCGAATTCGACCCGGCCCATCACTAGTTCACCCATCACCCACTTAATATCCGCTTTAAATCAGATCCACTTTTTCGGGTCGGGTGAGACGGATCTTCATCGGGTGCAGGTGAAATTGACATCCCTAATAATGAGTAAAATATGACATGCTTTTTTGAAAATATGGCGTAGATTTTGGAATACTTATAGAATACATTGGTGGTAGTATTTAAGGGTTTTCCGTCAGTGTCTCTGACGAGCATAAAACGGTCTTTGAATCTCGCTGAAGAAATACCCACACGTTTAACTACTATAGTGAATAAGTACGAGGTCAATCCCACATAAAACATGTGTTTAGTGTATTTCAATGCTAACAATTCAGACATCAATGCAGAAAAGAGTAAATAAAGTAAATGCAATCTAAATAACTAATAACTCTGAGTAAAGACGAATGAATGTGAAGATGGGTTGGTTTCACCCGCTCATCGCAACATGGTTGGTCTCTCCATCCTCGTGTTTCTTACCTTTGCAATCATTCCGGTTCTTGGCTTATATAGATGCCATGTGTCGCCTTAACTCACACGATCACCTAGGAGTCCCTTACACTCTAACATGGGGGCGAGTAGCAAAGCTATCCAAGAATACAACGACATCGAGATCATTCTGCTACGGTTATAAGGAATGTGCTTGTGACGCCCTTGGGTAATCCAGGCATCTGCTTATCTCCGAAGAAGTCACAATCAAGCTGTTATCTCCTCACACATCCCAAGGACATGGTAGCTACTATAGTGGTACCGACTTCCTTGCAGAGAAAGTAGAAACCTAGTGCGAAGCTACTCCGTCGAGGTGATCAATCAAGACAAAAGTAACAACATATAAAGTAGAACAAATGCGATAAAATGATATTAAATAAAATAAACCTAGAAATCAGCCCTAATGATACACCAAAACATGTCTTGAATCGCGTGAATGAAAATAACTAGCCAAACATGGCTTAAAAACAAATATAAACTAACGAATAGACAATTGTGAAGCAGTGATTGAAACCCTAGGCTAGATGGGTATTTACAGTGCTAAGGAGAGGTCAAATCTGTTCATAAAAGACATTCTGCAGGCTCAGGATGTTACCTGGGGTGAGCTTCAGTGAGACCTTCCCTTTGTCTAACACCTCTGATTGACTTGAGTTCCCCATATAGACTTGCTCAGCTCCGTTTGCGGGTTCGAACTCATCAAACAACTCTCTGTTGATGCGTAAGTGCTTCTTGGCCCCTGTGTCCATGATCCATTCAGTCATGCTCCCAATGATGTTGGCTTCATTGGCCACCGCAATTATGACTTCAGGAGCAGCACCTTCATCGACGTTTGCAATGCCCTTGTCCTGCCCTCCAATGTTCCTTTGGGCAGCATACTGAGCATCCTTCCTTTCACGTCACTAGAAAGCCCTGTGGCATTGTCTTCCATATACATAGCAGTTAGTGTTGTTCTGCTTCACTCCATTGTTGTTCTTCTTGAACTTCGCAGGCTTGTTGTTTTGTCCTCCGGGGCCCTTCTTGTTTTTCTTGTTGAAAGACTTATTGCCTTTCTTATTGACCTGTGGAGATTCAACAATGTTATATTTTACCGTTTCTGCAGCAGTGATGGAGGTCTTCTTCTCCACCAGTCGGTTGGCTTCCTCAATCTTCAAATGACTGACGAGTTCCTCCAGGGTAAGATCTTTCTTTTTGTGTTTGAGGTGATTGCGACATCGTGCCCAGGACTCCGGAAATTTCTCAATCAGGACGTTGGCCTGAAGAACTTCGTATATCTTCATCCCTTCAGCCAATATATTTGCTACCAAATTCTTGTACTTATGCACCTGCTCCATGATGGGCTTGTCGTCCACCATTTTGAATTGGATCCGTTGTCCAATCACATACTTGCACTTTCCAGCATCAGCAGTGACATACTTCTTATTCAGGGATTCCTAAATAGTCTTAGTAGACTTTTTGATGAGCAGCAGATCGAACAGTGCGTTCTTCATATGGTTCAGCAAATAGTCTTTGACAACCTTATTGTTGCGCTCGTACTTCACGAGCTCCTCAGACGACACAAAAGGATTGGATGGAGCATCGCCCTCAGCAGCAGCAGCAGACGCATGAGCGACAGAGGGGTCCTCATAGTCAATTTCTAGTTGTTCAAAGAAGACCAGCATCTTCTAGGACGAGTGCTTGTAGTTCGGGCCATCCAATGGCTCCAGCTTTGAGAGATCGAGCAGCGGCTTCTTGTAGGAGATCTCGACAGCGGCCATTATTCCAGCGGAAATACATTTCTCACTGTTGGAAAATAACCATGTTGGAACCTGCGACAAGCAACAACTTGCTATAGAGCATCGATGGATGTAGGCCGAACTTTGTTTCTGTGAAGGGGCTAGGGATGCAGTGAAGCATGATATGGGAGCCACTGAATGAGAAACGTCATTGACCCCGACAGAGGTGTAGATTGTATGTGAGACAACATCCCCTAAGGATTTTTTCGGCTTCTCTCATAGGTGCACTCGAGGTAGAGAAGATGGAACTGTAACATGTGCTCAGAATGGGAAAATGGTAGGAGAAAATAGGAGAGGGAGAGAGGCGATTGTGATCATTTTGTGTTGAAAACATCAGGCCTTGATCCTCTTATATAGCTTCTGGAATCGGCCTTAGCCCGCAAGAAAGAGATCCACGGAAGGAGATTTTGTACCTTGATATGATCGTGGCTATCCAAAACCGTTTTGAAAGGATAAGTTTTCGGAAATAAATCCAGTGAAAAATAAGATATTCGCGGACAAACACTAACAAGTCTATCTGTAATGTATTCAGCCTCAAGTTAAGATTTTCTGCAAAAATATAACTCCGATCTCCGATCTCAGAGCATGAGTCGGACGGCGGCGGGGTGTACGCGTGTAGGTACCTCATCTCCTCCTCTACCTCTCAATGTAGGTAGTCGAAGAGTCTTCTTAAAAAACCTTTAGGATACCCTTTAACTTTCTAGGTGGGATGTGAAAAGTTCAACCTTAAAATCACCTCTCTAGGTATTAACTCCAACAAATAGAATTTCTTATAGGAGTTAAAAAATGCCAAAATCATTAACTATGGTACTAACCTTTTTATTTTTCCCAAATAATAACAACTTAATTTGGTTCCATGTACAAAAGGTGCCCGAACTACTTCATTACCTACACGGTCTTGTTGGACTGCCTGGTGAATAGCTACAAAGACGTTGAGTACTTAAGCAACCACAACGTCATCGAGAACTATGTTGGCACAGATGTTGATGTGGCGGACTTCATTAAAAACCTTGCAAAGGATTTGCCATTTTTTATGGAAGGCTGTTACTTGAACCAGTTGTTTGAGGGAGTCAATTGCCACGAGAACAGTTGGAAAGCTAACCTCGTCGTATTCAAGTATACCTATTTCAAGACTCCGTTCGGTGCCGCTTGGTCCTTCGTTTCTGCCGTCGCTGCCTTGGTGCTCTTGGTTCTCAGTGTTCTTCAAACTGTCTATACCATACTTGGTTACTTCGCTCAAAATAATCAACGGTCAAATTGAGATATCCTTGAATTGTATGATGAAACATATTATTACCGACATAGGCGGAGCTAGGGACAGGGGAGCATTCACCATCCCTTTCATTTGACAAACTATCTATCCTTGTTTTTGTTTTGGTATATTATAAGCATCAATCTGATATCCGAGTAAAAAGCTATGAATAGTTAAAAATTAAACATAGATTATTTATTTGAAATGTCTTTTAATACACCATGATACATTTATATTTTATTTAAATTGATATTTTTATAATATAATTCGGCCATAAAGCTTTGAAACAAAAGGTTATATAGCTAAATTTAACAATTAGATAAAAAATTATGCAAGTTTAAATTCTTTATTACTTGTTACACACTAGGTGAATCGTTAGTTTTCCAACAATATATTTTTTCAACAAAAACAAGGTTGCTATAGGCTAAAACGACAACATTTTATTCGTTTATAGAGAAAAAATATACAACAAGCACAACTTTAAACTAAAATATTGGAATTTTGAACTAAAACGTTGTCGTTATAAACAAAAATGCTCCTGTTTTGAACTAAAAAAGTGTTATTTTGACTAAAACATCACCCTTTAAATTAAAATATCATAGTTTTAATATGCTAAACTTAAAAAAAAAAGGAAAAACTAATTAAAATACCCCCACCTTTGGGGGTATGGTAAAAATATATCCTCAACTTTCAAATGTAATTAAAATATCCCGACCTTTTAGGGTAGTGGTAACATATTACCACGAGTTTTCTCATGGGTCAAAAATGCTGACAAGGCAGCTACGTTGATTTTGTTTTTGAGAAGGCAGCCTGCGTGGAAGCCTTTTTGATAAATTAGTACTAAAATCGGATTTTCTTAAACGATCTTCTTAGGGAAAAATGCACCGACAACAAAATTAAACCCGAAAAAATGAAATTGATTCAACCAAGCAACTAATCCGGTCAAAATTGCCTCAAATTAACACAACACGACTATTCCTAACACCAAATCGACAACTATAAAACTAAACCGAAAACAACAGCAACAACAAAGAGGGAAAAAAACTTATTCAAGTAAGTCCGTGAACGAATCAAAGAGGAAGAAGATGTGAGAGAGACAACTCAAGATAGCCGACCACGAGGAAGGGAGACTGTCATTGAAGAGGAACTATGAGCTGCCTGAAAGACCGGAAGACAGCTCAAGAGGCGATCACGAAAGAAGATAGGAGAGAGGAAAAGGCGTGGTTTATGAACCCGCGCGTTCCAACTCTTTATTTTTTTTCCTAAGGAAACCGTTCAAAAAAAAACCTTGTAAAAAATCAACGTAGGATGTCTTATCAGCATTTTTGACCAGTGAGAAAAATCGTGGTAATATATTACCACTAATATCAAAGGTCGGGATATTTTTATTACTTTTGAAAGTTGAGGATATATTTTTACCATACTCCTAAAGGTGGGGGTATTTTAATTAGTTTTCCCAAAAAAAAAAAATATCGGAGAAGGACCGGACAACTTGTATAAATTTCATCCCCTTCAATAAATATCTCGCTCAGACAATTAACTAGATTTAAAATTAACTTTACGGAAATTTCGGCAGGTACCCTCGTGATATAGCGTTTTTCGCGGGGTGTACAAGAGTTTTACAATTTTCATGTGGTACCCTTCAGGTTTATATATATATTTCGCGTTTTGCCCTTTAAAAGTTAAAATTAACTGCTCTGTTAGTTTGATGAAAAAGAAAAATAATTAATGAAAATAAAACACAGAGAACAACGAACACATAGAAGAGGAGGCAACCCGATTGCGAGGAGAAGAAGACAGAGAGAAGGTAAGAGGAGAGGCAACATCGGTGAGAGAGACGTTGGAGAGAGAAGGCGACATAGAGAATCCGACTCCGGCTAGAGTTTGGAGGTGGAATCCGTCATGTGGATCGAAGTCCGACAAAGGTGGGCAGAGAAGGTATCTCTTCGATGAAAATTTTCAAATAATAGGGTTTCGATTTTGTGTTCTCTACTCGGTTTTTCTGAAATTGAACATTTGTGCTCTGATTAAGTGGGTTCTCATGTGAATTTGGGGACATGAATTTGGGTTGGGATTTTAGGGTTTATGATAGTTGTTTATGGGTAGTTTGTGAATTTCTGTCACTTTAATTCGAAATTGAAAAAAGGAAAACGGAAAATTTTGAAGGTTTTACATATATAACATATATAAGAACATGGAAGATGGAAGTGCTTGTTGTCCTAACTTTCAATTTGTATATGTTCTATAAGATGGAAGTGCTTGCTGCCCTACAAAAACTTGTATGTAAGAACATGTAAAACAACTTCAATTCAACAACAACAATAATTCATTACAAACTAAGCACACCACCTATCAATATCATAAACTAATTGAGCTTTAAATGCCCTACAAAAACTACTTGTTACGAAATGGGGCCTTTTGATTTTTTTTTTTTTTGCTTTGATCGATCAACCAAGGGGCTGATTAGGTGCTAT
This sequence comes from Persicaria tinctoria, assembly GCA_037127255.1. Classification (NCBI taxonomy): domain Eukaryota; kingdom Viridiplantae; phylum Streptophyta; class Magnoliopsida; order Caryophyllales; family Polygonaceae; genus Persicaria; species Persicaria tinctoria. Next base: position 27,580,278 of record JBANSL010000016.1, on the reverse strand, counting down.
CAAATTGTTCGTTGATCGAAATGGTGCCTAGGTAGTGACACGAGGCTTCATTGAAGACATCAAATGTTTGCAGTTTGTTTTGAAAATTTTGGCTTATTAGCTCAATCGGTCGAGCATTGTGCTTAGGCACAAGATTTGGGTTCGAATCCCACATAGGCCAGAAATGTACGCAAAGTTGCAGCAAGGCCATCATATTTTATATATATGTGCTAATTATAAGCATATATAAGAAGTAGCTTATTAGCTCCATACGAAATTGCAACAAGCTTGAGTTAATGGGCTTAAAATTTGTAACATAGAATTAGAGTATAAAAATATTATAATGGTGTGAAGTAAAGACGAAATATAGAAAAAATTGGCAGGAAAAGCAATACAGAAAAAAAAATGCATCAAGTATATTAGGAAAAGCAATTAAGCAGGAAAAAAAATCAGCAAGAAAAAAATTCAAATTTTCAAAAGAATTAGCTGAACATGAAATTGCCATAAGAATCAAGCAATGGTAGGAAGAATAAGTCAAATTACCATAAGAACCAGGTGCACGGGGAAAACATCAGATTGCAGAAAGAAAGAAAAAACAGCAATAGCATAAAAAGACCAGCTAGTGCAGAAAATTAAAAAAGTGGAGAAAATTCAGCAATACAACAAACCACAAATAGGGGCAAAAATATAGATCGAATATGTCATATCCATAATTGAAATTATAACATTTATCTACATTCAAAACCAGAACAACTTCGTCCTAGGTCATTTATGAATTCAGCAGGAAAAAAACAGAATGGAAATTTTTTTTAATTGTCAAAAGAATTAGTTAGTTGAACTTGAGATTGTCATAAGAATCAAGCAATGGTTGGAAGACTAAGTCAAATTGCCATAAGAATAAAGTGCAAGGGAAACAAATTAGCTAGATTCCGATCCCAAAAAAATTAGTGTCACCATGTCAGTTTTGATTATTTTTTTCCTCTCTTTCAACTTGAGTTTTTATACTAGATCTTCAAGTACAACAGACATATAATGTTCCTTGCCTCATGTAGGTGTATCAATGTATTTTAGTTTGATAATGGAATTTTGAATAGCGAAGATACTCTAGATGGAAAACAGAATGAATCATCTTTGATATTTCTAGACCATCTGGAATAGGAAATTATCTAAAGAAGGGATAACATGGGATATGAAAACATGTCTAGAACGTAAAACTTAGGGTTTGCAAGTATCAACATCATCAAGAGTTCGATCAAAAAGTCCGACTTTAAAACAGATAAACACACTTTGTTGTGCAGGTTTGGAACAAGTCAATGAACAAGAAAATATTTGTATTAGCCTATGTAGGAGTCGAACCCACGTCTTATGCATACGCACATGCTCTGCCATTTGAACTAATAGCCTTTTTAACAAAAATGTTAACAATTGTAAATTCATGAATAAAAATCCAGAACAACTACAAATTTATAGATTTTAAAATTGAATTTACAGATTTTAGAACTTAATTTAAAAATTGCTAAATTTAAAGATTGCTCAGTAGATTTCAGATTGCTAATGCCAAATTGAATTTGAGATGCTAAAACTTGAAACTGAATATCAGATTGCTAAAACTTGAAACTGAATTTCAGATTGCTAATTTCTTGAAACTGAAATTCAGATTGCTAATTTCTTGAAACTGAAATTCAGATTGCTAATTTCTTGAAACTGAAATTCAGATTGCTAAACTGGATATGAGTGACACCAAATTGAAACATATATATCCTTAAAAGCACACAATCCAAATTGAAACATTATAAAAATCCACACCCTAGTTCGAAAGAGGCATCAAAAGCACACAATCCAAATTCTTGAATTGACAAACTTATATTCAAAATCCTCAATCCAAATCCCTAATTTTCAAAACTTTTCGAAGACAATATACCTTCTTTGTGTTGGCCGACTTTGTCTTCAGCCTTTCCCTCTAGGCTGTAGTCGGCACAAGACTTCCTACGAAGCCGTCGAAATCTTTCGACGACATCGACCGGCTTGCAAGATCTCTATGTCGCCAAGGGGATTTCTTTATCAATCGTCTATCGAGTTCTCTCTCAATCGCCAAAAAGCCCTCTTCTCCATTCGGCATTGTTTCTTTCATTCTTTTTTTTTTCTAAAATTCAAAACTAACGGAGAATCTACAAGTCTGTCAAATTTAACCCTTTAAGGGCGCGAGGTGAAATACCTAGGGGTGTTATTCGAGTCGAACGAGCCGAGTAGTGAGCTGCTCATACTCGGCTCGGTACTGTTCAAGCTCGAGCTCGAGCTCGGCTCGAATTATACTCGAGCTTAGAAGCAAGCTCGAACTCGGCTCGCGAGTATTTGAACAAGCTCGAGCTCGAGCTCGTTTTGCTAATTTTTTGCCGAGTCGAGCTCGAGCTCGTTTAAGCCCGTGTTATTGTTTTACTTTGTTTTTGCTGAAAATTCGTTTTTGAGCTTGTTTCTGAGCTCGTTTTTGGCTCGTTTCTGAGCTCGTTACTGGAGACACACGGGAAGAAACCCTAAAACTAAAGGTGAAAAAGCCCAGGGGCAAAATTGTCCGAGTAATACGAGCTACTCGAGCTCGAGCTCGTACTCGGCTCGAGCTCGATTCGAGCTCAGGAGCCTGCTCAAACTCGGCTCGTTTTTCAAATGTGAACGAGCTCGAGCTGAGTTTTTCGAGCCGAATCCGAGCGGCTCGTGTCCGCATAACGCCCCTAGAAATACCCTTAAATGAAGGGTACCATGCAAAAATTGCAAAACTTTTATACACTCCACGAAAAACGCCATACCTCGAGGGTACCTGGTGAAATTTCCCTTAACTTTACTATGTACTTTGATATGTTATCATATAATTCCAAATCAATATATTGATCGAAACTGATGGTGATCCACTTCTTATACTCTCTCCATTTGAAAATATTTTTCTTTCTTATTGTAGTGCACGCTTTTTACGAAAATAAAAACTATATAAAATATATTTTTTAATTAATTTTTTTATATAATTTCATACATATAATTAATAAGTATAAGATTATGAAAAAAATTTAATTAAAAAAATTTATATTTTATAGAGTTTTTATTTCCTTACAAAACGTGCTGAAAAATTAAACGATAAATAATTTCAAACGGATAAAGTATTTTTTAAATATACTTTCCATTTAATACCATGGGCTTAGGCTTCAGCCCAATACCATCCTTGACCTAGTCAGAGAGCCCAAACTGAATGTGGAATGTACCTTCTGAGCCGAATGCGATGGTAAAGAGAGATTATATTCGGGTTCAAACTGAGAACTTTGGATACTACCAACAAGTCATTTCTAGCTCCTGGAATGGTTATTTTAATTTCATTCCATGTTTGCTTTCTGTGAGCCTATTAGTCAATTTTTGGTCAAATTAGCGGCTTCATTAACGTATCATCTTTGATTTAAACTCCATTGATTATTCCAAGTGTTAATTACGATCTTCAGGCCGCCTCATTTACATTCGAATATAAATACCCAAACCTTGCTATAGTGAAATCAAATCCCATCGCACAATAATTAGTATGAAGCTTCTCAACACGATCAAACACACCAAGATGAACACGCCGGAGGAGGAGGATCAGACGATGAATTAGAGGGATCGAGATTCAACGTTTTGAGAGAAATGTTGGAAGAACTGGATGTCATGATCGGCCAGGAGGCAATCAAGAAGCTGGTGAAGAAGCTCGCGAAGAAGGTGAAAGAGACGGATTCGAATGTTCGCGAGTACGCCGAAGGCGGAAGCGGTGGATCGGACTACAATGGAGACATCAGAGATGGAGTTCGCCACCAAGCTTGGACGGTTTAAAGTCAAGACTCTGGATATGGTGGTCGATGACAAAGATCAGGGAAAGAAGTAATTTATTAACATATATGTTATAGTTTCTACTGATTATTTATCAGATTCTTTTAATTTTATCATTCTGTTTAGAAATCCGTTTATTTTTTGTAATTTACTCGCTTGAAAAGAGTTGTTCAAAAACTATAGTCTCGTGAGATATCTCTTGTCATTTTCTAACATCATATGGGAATTAAAAAATCGATATCTTTATTTTTTGATATTAAAAGCTTAATGCAAAATGACTTTGCAAAGGATTACCCTTTGACACACCACCGATTTTAGGTAGGACTGTTATATGACATGAACAACTCGAGCTTTCCTTAGGATCGGCTCGAAAAAAGACCGACTCAAGCTCGTTTACTTATCTTAAGAAGTTGAACTTGAACTTGTTAAGCTCGGTTGAAAGTTCGGCTCATTCGATTTAGGCTCGAATAGCTCGAAATGTATGGATTTTCTTATTGAGATTTGGTGAGATTGGAATCTTGATTTGGTGTATATTCTTTCATGTATTTTAGGAGCATATCTTTTCTGTTTTGTAATTAGCTAAACCTAGTCTAGAATTGTGTATAAATTAACGCTTAATGGAATGAAGAAGGCAAGCTATTCTCTTCCCAATTTCTTCATGGTATCAGGTTACCTATCGATCCTCTAACCTATTTACCTCCTTTCCAATCAACGTCCCTCAATGGCCACCTCTACCACCCCTGCTGCCTTTACCCCTGCCTCACCCTACTACCTTCACCCCTCTTATCATACCGGTCTCTCCATCTGTCCGGTGATCCTTCGTGGTGACAACTATCCTGAATGGCGTACTGCCATGACTAACGCTTTCTCTGCTCGCAACAAAGATGGCTTCCTGACTGATGCCATCACCGAACCTGAAGCCGCCTCTCCGGACTCTCAATACTGGAAGAGGGTCAATTCCATGCTCGTTGGTTGGATTGCTTAATCAATCGAACCCTCTCTCCGCTCCAGCATCACCAATTTCTCCACTGTTAAGGAGCTTTGGGATGATCTGCATCAGTGCTTCTCGGTCGGCAATGGCCCTCGGATCCTACAACTTCGTTCCGAGATCGCCCGTTGCTCCCAGGTAGGCAAATCCATTGCTACTTACTTCGGTCGTCTCAAGAAGCTTTGGGGCGAATTGGCGGCTTACACGACTACCGTTGTCTGCACATGTGGTAATGCTACCAAGGCCAAGGAAGAAGAGCGAGTCCACCAGTTTCTCATGGGACTGGATGATTCCGTCTATGCCACCCTTCGCTCTACTGTTGTTGCCCATGAACCTCTCCCTGCTCTCAACAAAGTTTACTCCTTGGCGGTGCAGGAAGAGCGCCTCTCCACCATGGCTAAGAAACGTGAAGGTCGGGCTGAGTCTCTTGCCTTGGCGGCTCGATCTTCCTCTCGTTCTTCCTCTACTAAGTCGGACAAGAGCTTTCTCCTATGCACTCACTGTGGCCGTTCCTGACATCTCGTCAATTCCTGCTTCAAGCTGCTCGGCTTTCATGAATGGTGGAATCACGGCAAGGGTGTCAGTGATCCGGTCATTGGCGCTCCTCCTCGCGACAAAGCTTCGTCGTCTTCCTCTGCTGATAATATCGGGCAAGGTCGCGGTCGCGGTCACACCAATGTTGTCCTAGCCGTGTCTGCACATTCGGCTTCCATGGTTGGTGCTCCTTCCTTGAATGCCGATGATCGTGCTGCTCTTGGTCCTTCCCTGTCTAATGACCAGTGGCAGGCTCTTCTCGAGAAGTTCAGGGCCTTCCATGCTCAGTCCACAACCGACACCATGTCAGGTATCATTTTTGTCCCCTGGATCCTTGACTAAGGAGCTTCGTTACATATGACCAGCGATTTGGCTCTCTTACGAGACTTGGTTGCAGTCTCTACTTATCATATCAAGCTTCCGGATGGGTCGATTTCGGTTTCTAATTAGGCTGGCACTGCTCTATTATGCTCTGACTTGACTATTAGCAATGTTTTGTTTGTGCCTGGTCTTCAATGCAATTTGATCTTTGCAAAGTGCTTAACTACCGAATTAGCCTGCATCGTTATCCTTACTGATAAAATATGCATCTTACAGGACTGCACTTCGAGGACGCTGATTGGAGCGGGTGAGACTCGGGATGGAGTTTATTGGCTTCGATGGCTCCCTTCTACACCATCGCCTTCCACCTCTCGCCTCTGCCACCTTCTCGACGCCAATTCCCCCACCTTATGGCACCAACGACTCGGGCATCCGTCTTTCAGTTTAGTTGAGTCTTTCCATGGCATTTCTCCTACCAAATTTATTACAAATAAGAGTATTCCATGTGATACATGCTCTAGAGTGAAACAAACTCGCCTCAGTTTTCTTATTAGTACTTCTCATGCCACTCATTGTTTTAATTTAATTCTTTGTGATGTTTGGGGTCCTTATCGTATACCCTCTACTTGTGGTGCTTCGTATTTTCTTACCTTGGTTGATGATCACTCTCGTATTACTTGGGTTTATCTCATGCAACACAAATCTGAAGTAGCGTCTCTCATTCACAACTTTTGTTCAATGGTTACCACTCAGTTTAACAAATCAGTCAAATGTTTTCGGAGCGATAATGGGGCTGAATTTCTTGTTCTTAAACCTTACTCCGCCATTCTAGGATCCTCTTTGAGTCCTCTTGTATTAGTACCCCTTAACAAAACGATCGGGTGGAACGAAAGCATCGTCATATCCTTAATGTGGCTCGAGCTCTCATGTTTGATGCCGCCTTACCCGTCAAAATTTAGGGAGAATGTGTTCTCACTGCCTGTTTTCTTATCAATCGTACACCCACTTTTGTCCTCCACGGCAGAACACCTCATGAGCTCATCTTTCAAAAGCCTCCTGATTATTCCTTCCTTCGGGTTTTCGGCTGTCTTTGTTATTCATCCGTCATCCCTCGTGATACAAACAAGTTTAATGCTCGCAGTCGCCGGTGCATCTTCTTAGGCTACCCCCACGGCCAAAAAGGTTGGCGTCTCTACGATCTCAAGTCTCACAAACTCTTTGTGTCTAGAGATGTCATCTTCCATGAACACCTATTTTCCTATCACCAACATTCACCCTCCCTACCGAATCTCTCTACCGATACCCCTGCCCTCTCACCGTCTCCTACCACCCATCATGACCCATCCCATGACAACCCCACCCTTCTTGCCGACAGGGAGAGCACCCTTTCCCCAACGCCACCATCACCCACCCTTCGCCGAAGCCTCCGACAACCTCATCCCAACACCCGCCTCCGTGACTACGAGTGTCCAACAATTGGCACCAATAAACTCCTCCCGACAGATCCCTCTCCGGTCTCGTCTTCAGGTTCCTTGTATCCTATTGCCCACTCTCTCAATTATGATTATATTTCTGCATCCCACCGTCACTACTTGGCTGCCATTGTAGCTGAACAGGAACCAACCACTTTTGGTGAAGCTACTCGCGATAAACATTGGCGAGATGCTATGAAACTTGAGATTGATGCTCTCCGTCGCAACTAGACTTGGACCATTGTTGATCTCCCTCCTCACAAGAAATATATTGGATGCAAATGGGTGTTTCGCATCAAGTATAAGGCCGATGGACAGATTGAACGATACAAGGCTCAATTGGTTGTCCTCGGAAATCTCCAAGTTGAAGGTATCGATTATTCTGAAACTTTTGCTCCAGTTGCAAAAACGGTGTGAGTTAAGGTCTTCTTGGCAGTGGCTGCTATCTGCAACAGAGAACGTCACCAAATGGATGTGCACAACGCATTCTTACACGGTGACATACATGAGGACGTCTACATGTCCATGCCTTCGGGGTTCTCTGTTCTGGGCTCCTCTAGGGTATGTCACCTTCGCAAATCCCTGTATGGACTGCGTCAGGCGCCTCGCAACTGTTTCTCTAAACTCGCCTCCGCTCTGAAGCGTTTCGGGTTTCGACAATCCAATGTCGACTACTCTCTATTCTCCTACATCCGGCGGGACACTGAGATTCATGTGCTCTTCTACGTCGACGATCTTATTATTGCGGGTAATGATTCTTCTTCAATCTCTCGGTTCAAGCAGTATCTTCATGCTCAATTTCATATGAAAGACCTTGGCATTCTTAAGTATTTTCTGGGTCTCGAAATCACCCGTATACCGGTTGGGATTTTTGTTTCACAACGGAAGTATGCCCTCGACATTTTGACCGAAACTGGGTTGTTGGGATCTCACCCTGTCGTTGTACCTATTGAACAGAATCACAAGCTCGCCCTTGACACGAGTGAGCCCATGACGGACCATGAACAGTATCGATGCCTTGTTGGTCGACTTATCTACATCACTATCACTCGGCCTGAGTTGAGCTACTCCGTCCACATTCTTGCTCAATTCATGAGCAAACCTATGTCGAACCACTGGCAAGCAGCCTTGCGGGTTGTTCGATACTTGAAGGGTTGCCCCGGCCAAGGTATTCTTCTCTCCCGTGCCAGTGATCTCCGTCTTAATGCCTATTGTGATTCGGACTACGCCTCCTGTCCTCTCACCCGTCGCTCTCTTACGGGATTCTTTGTGATGCTTGGTGAGTCCCCTGTTTCATGGAAGACTAAAAGGCAAGCTACAATCTCTCGCTCCTCTGCTGAGGCCGAGTATCGGGAAATGGCTACTACGACCTGTGAGCTTGTTTGGCTCAAGTCCCTCCTTGCTTCTCTCGGCATCTTCCATCGGCGCCCAATGCGTCTTTGGTGCGACAATTAGGCTGCTCTACACATTGCCTCGAATGCGGTCTTTCACGAACGGACTAAGCACATCGTGGTTGATTGTCATCTCATTCGGGGTCATGTTCAGGTAGGAACTATTTCCACGGCTCATGTTCGTTCTGCTGAGGAACTTGCCGATATTCTGATCAAGGCCTCAGCCAGTCACAGTTTCAGACACTACTTCGTAAGTTGGGCATTCGGGATCTCCATGCTACAACTTGAGGAGGAGTTATTGAGATTTGGTTAGATTAGAATCTTAATTTGGTAGGATTTGGTGTATATTCTTTCATGTATTTTAGGAGCATGTCTTTTCTGTTTTGTAATTAGCTAAACCTAGACTAGAATTGTGTATAAATTAACGCTTAATGGAATGAAGAAGGCAAACTATTCTCTTCCCAATTTCTTCATTTCTAAAGTTTTCTTTAAGTTAATATGTTATGACAAAGTAAAACTACTTATAGCTCGAAAAAAGCTCGACTCGAGCTCTTTCATTTACTAAAACAAGCCAAGCTTGAACAAAAAAGAAAGCTCGTTTAAAAATTGGGCTTGGCTCGAGCTTGTTTAACAAATGAACCAAGCTTGAACATGCCAAGCTCGGCTCGTTTGGCTCGAATAACACCCTTAATTTTAAGACACATGTTGCCACACCCTACAATTAGACCTGAGCATACATAGGCTAATTAACCTACTCGGCCCGACCAACTCGCCCGGTTAAATATGCGGGCTTAACTTGGGTAAGACAATTGACCCAAGTGAGCCGACATGCCTAGCCCGGTTGGCCCATAGGGCCGGGCTTGGGCTAAGGGTTAAGCCCAAGCGGGTCGGGCCTATATATATATTACTTATATTATTTTTAATATATTTGTATTAAAATACTACGGAGTGTATATATATGCCTTTACATCTATTACTAAATAAATTATTAATTTATATATATATATATATATATATATATATATATATTATATAATATCTATACCTTTACATCTATTACTTTATAAATACTAATAGTATTTACATCACATATAAATTAAGGAATACAATAGTACTAAATAAATTATTTTCAAGATTTTTTTCATTGAAATGAACCTACATAAAGATTGTAGTGTGTAATTTCATATTTGTGTAACTTTTATACTTTTTTTTGTATAAAATGTCAATCTTTTTGAGACACTTAGCACATTTGTGCAGTTTGAGATCAACCCGAAAAATAATAAAATAAAAATAATATTTTGCAAAATTATAATGGGCGGCTCGGTGGGCTACCCGGTCTGTCAATGTGGGCGGGCCTTGGCAAGAGAGTTAGCCCAAAACCGAGCCTAGCCCAAGCCCGGCCCGCTAAAATGGTTCAAGATATTCTCAGAGGCTTGGGTCGATCAAGCCCGCCCAACTCGACCCATTAGGGGTGTGAAGAAAAATCCGACATGACTGAACTGACACGAAAAAATACGAAGCGAAAATGACACGAACCGATGAAACACGAAAATAAACGGTTCGTGTTCGGATCGGGCAAATCCTGTTGTTGGATACCCGACACGAACTATTTATTTTTTTAAAAAATTTAAATATATAATTTTTATAGGATTAGTAGAATATATTCTTCAAAGAATAACTATGTTCAAGTTGCTAGGTGGTAGGTATGCGGGCACGGATGCAAGTGGTTTGGGGTTCGATTCCCTATTAAAATGTCACCCATTTGAATTTTTTGCATTAATGACAAGAAAGAAAAAAGATGAAACATAATCTATTTAATGTCCAATTGTGACATAAATGAGTGCCTGCCAGTTGGTAGTATTGAATGAAGTGTGGGAGGCAATTGTGGGATGGTCAAGGGGTTCGATTCACCCTCACTTCAAAAATAATTTTTATGATATTAAAATTAAAAAAAATTGACATTTAATTTATACCGGATACCTGACACGATTCGGTTATGAACACCCCTATGGCCCATGCTCAGGTATATCTACAATACATTCCCCACCTTCAAGGTAGTCAGAAGCATGGTCGTGAAGATCGAACTCCATATATCTCCCTTGTAGATATTCATAAACACAGAGTGTTCTAAAAATCGTGCCTAAGCCACCTAAGAACCATTTACTCCCATCTAGGTGCCACCTACACTTCGCCTAGTCCAGCCTAAATCCATCTAGGTCGTCCATTATTCAGTTTTAGCGATTATGTAATTAATTAATCGACTTAGGGTTTTTTATGGAAAAAAATTAGTCAAATATCCGTTTCGAAAAGCTAATTAAGTAAATGTCCATATTTAAATGGATATTAAGGAAGTGTCCACAATTTCATCACCCCTCATTCCTTCGCTCAGTCAAATCGATCTCCTTCTTCCTCCTCTCATCATACATGATCTTCTTCTTCTTCCTCATCCCATCAGACATGATCGATCTTCTTCTTCCTCCTCTTGTTAGTCGCTACCTATTGCTAATAGCGATGTTTTTTTGGTCTAGTGTAGTGATCGTCGAGCAATTGTCCGCTTCTTTGCCATCAGTGTAGAGAGAGACAACAATTATCCACTCCGCAGATCTGAGCGTGGTCCGGCGCCGCATCCACAAATCTGAGCAGGGGCGGATCCTTTGAAGCTCGAGAATCTCCTGTTCAATGAGAACGATGATTTGAAGGTCTCCGATTTCAGTCTCAGCGTCGTCTCCGATAAAATTTGTCAGGACGGCTTCCAGATTGGGAAGGGAATGAGTCCCAGAATCTCCACATGGAGTACCTCATCGGCGGGACTGCGACAGATCTAGCGAAATCCAGCGCTGGCGAGGAGGATATTCTTTGACGGTACACGCGATGCCCGGTCTTAGCGACACCAACAACGAGAGCCTGGTTTTGTTCAATTTGTGGTTTTGTTCAATTTGTTGAATTGCAGGCCCATTGTGGTTAGAGAAATTGCAGGAAAACAAGGTTATCATTGCTTGTTTAAGTTAGAAATTTATGTAGCTAAAGCCTATGGAATCTTCAATGACAACTTGAATCTAGATCAGTTTTTGTTGAATGATTGAGGATGGAGTTTCAGTTTGGCGACAATAGATTACTGTCTGCTTGGTTTCAGTCACTCTAGGGTATAATGTTTTGTCATTGGTGACAATAGATTACTACCTGTGATATTTAGTATGGTGATGACAATTTTTTTTGTGATTACATGATCTTGATGACAAATATTTGTTGAAACAATAGATTGATGACACTATTTTATTGTTGGTGACAACAGATTACTAAAGTAGGTTGGTGACAATAGAGGGTGGTGATAATGCTCTCTATTTAGGGATAATAGATTGGTGGCAATGTTTTTTAGTTGGTGACAATGTTTGGTGACAGTATTCACTTGTTGGTGCAAATAATTTGATGACAGTGTTTCGTAGTTGTTGACAATAGGTTGGTCACTGGTGACAATATTTTGTAGTTGGTGATAGTATGTAGTTAGTAAAAAATGGTGGTGACAATATTTTATAGTAGGAGACAAAAAGTTGGTGATAATGTTCTGTAGATGAAGACAATGTTCTGTAATTGATGACATTAGGTTGGTGACAGTGTTCACAGTGCTAGAAAAAAATTCCGTTAAATATCACTAGAAAAAAATAAAATGTCACCAAAAAAGTTAACTGTCACCAAAATAATTATCACAAATAACTGCCACCGGAAAAATATATACAACTGTCACCAAAAAACCGTCACCAAATGTAGGCGTTGACCGAAATGGTCAATGTTGACTAGTCAATGTTAAAATTAAAAATGGTCAAAGGCAGAATGAGGAAGGGTTAGGGATGGGGAATGAGGGGTATTTTTGAAAAAAATGGACATTTACTTAATTATGTAAAAAAATGGACATTACTTTTTTTTTGACAGTATGCAAGAAATAGATCGACAAAGCGATCTTGAAGCCATCTGAAAGATGGCTTGACGAACCCTATGCAGAGGGTCGCCATACAAAAGAAAAAAAAACTAACTTAAATCTAAGATTACAATAAAGATAAAAACACAATTTAAAACATCAAAGATTCTTGATATCTGGTACATGCAAGCCTAGGAAGATGTTGACATTGTTAGCTTAGAAAGCAATGACAGTTGCGATTTTGATTTCGGATGCGATGCCCGACGAGGCACTTGGGGAACGTCTTATCTTTGTCGACGCCGCCGGCAAGGAGAAAGAAAATATGCATGCAGGTTTGGGTTTCATGATTTTGTTTGGTAGATTTTTTTTTTTTGGAGATTTGTTTGACATCAGAGGTTAGATTTGTTTCGGTTTGGGTATTTTTTGGATTGGGTTTGGTTCTGGGATTTTTTTCTCTTTGTTGGGATAGATCTGAGGAATTGGAAAGATGGAAGAGAGGGCTGTCAGTGGGGGAGGGAGGAGGCGCAGGTCACTTGCAGGATATCCGGACGACGGAGGCGGCGCCACCACTCTGTCGGCCAACTTGTGAGAGCAAGGAGAGAGGGCGGAATCTGGTGAGGTCGGCGACCACATCGGAGGCGCCAGGGGCGGATGAACGGAGGAGAGGAGCGGTGACGGGGGCCTCTCGGTCGGAAGAAACCAACACAACGCCGCCGGGGGTGAAACAAGAAGGGTTGAGGTTAAAGGTTTGGAGCACCGACACCATCGAAACTCACCACGGCCAAGAAGGAGGCCAGATCAGAGTCGACGACGATGAGGTATGGAGTGGGTTGTGGCGGTGGGGACTCCAGAGAGGTGCCAAGGGATAGAGAAGGAGAAGGGTTGTGGAGGCGGCTAGGGTTACGGGAAATAGATAGTGTTTCTGCTCAATCTTGAAACAATACCATCGGTTGAAGGTTGAAGAAGGGGCGGCGAACCATGGTGGCGGCAGGGCTACCGGAAATTTTGAGGAAGGAGGGGAGGCTAAGGGTTGAAGAAGAAGAGCATAGTGACGGCTAGGGTTTTTTTTCTTGGGAGCGTTTTCAGTTCTAAAAATGTGTTAAATGGACATTACTTAATTTTCACATCTAAAATGGACATTCACCAAATTTAACCTTTTTTATCCCCTAAATCGGGAGATTTGCTTTTGAGTTGAATCTATGGTTTGTTGGATTTTATGATATTTAGAGTCACTAGTCGGATGCGTACTTTTGCGTTTATTTACCTTTGGGTTTATGAGGGATATTAGAGATTATTATATTATATTATATGAATTATTGAAATGTACTATACGTTAAAATATAATGAAATAACTAAGTTTGTTCTAAGTCTATCTAAGTACCGCCTAGTCACGTACCGCCTAGTCACCTGCCTAACTGTCGTCTAACACCTTTTAAAACATTGATAAATGCTACATACAAATTCGTAAATAAACTATTTTTTTAGGATTCAAATGGATGGAGCCTAAAGTCGCATTTTGTGAAGACCCGTGTCGTCCCCGAGCAATATTATTGCACGCATTTAACCTTTGTATAATTTTTGTGAGGATTGTTATTTTGTTTATTCTTATAATAAATAACTAGTTCTTTTCCCGAACCTTATTCGGGGTTTTTCATAATATTTTTAGTCGAGTTTGACGTATTAAACAAAATATTCAAAACGTTAATTTTCTACTAACATATTGCCCATGCTTTTTTGTCATGATGTTCTTCGAAATTTTCTTTTCTTGAGATGATCGATACTTCAAATTTGACAAAGAATGGTAAATCAGTCGATTTCACGTTTCTCCTTACATCAGTCCTAATTGAAGGCAAAGAAAAGAAACCTTATAGTTTTTTTTTGAAGAAAATTAAGTTTGAACCATCTTAAGATACTTTATCTATTACATACATCATGTCACACCTTTTAAATTGGTCAAAATTATAAACTGATTTGATAAAGATATCTTAAGTTGAAATGTATAAACCCTATATAGCTAAAGAATAAATTAAAAAAATGATATTTAGTGTGTGTTTTTTATAATATCTTAGACCTTTAATTAGAAAGAGGTAATCTATGTTTAAGTATGAACCCTAAGAGGCCAAAATATTAAAAAAAAAAAAAACATTATACCTCTCAAATTAGTGTAAATTATAAATCAATTTCAATATGACCCACTTTAAAAATTAATTTTAAATTCATTTCTATATTTGAAATATTAAATACTTAGATGCATTTCATCGAACCCCTCATGGATGATGATTAAACCCATCAAGTCATAATTTATAACCTTCTATTTTACTTGAATAGCACCAATATCTTTTGATAAATTTGATCAATAATTTATAATATTCATTTTCACAAATTTCATCAATGGAGTAAACAATTTATGCATTGCTATCTAAATATTTTGCCCAAAAAATATTCCAATGAAAATATCTTGAAACCCTTATCAAAGCTCTAGGCATAAATATATGATAGATTTTTCATTATATTTATCGACCAAGTATGACACACCATGCAAAATACTCGATCCACGTTTTTTTTTACTAACATGCTATTTTGTCTATTCTCCTCAACATGCTGTTATTTGAAGTTTTCAGTTGTCGTGAAGAAGTCTTTTTATCGAGATGATTGATACCTCGAATTTGACAAAGAATAATAGATTGATTGTGATCACACTTCTTCTACTTATTCGCCCTATTAAAAGAAAAGTCTTATAATTCTTGAGTTCAGAGCATCTATGATAGTTTTTATGTTATACACCTTTTTATACCTCTTAAGTTGTGTGTTATGAACTATTTAAAGACAATATTTACATTCATCGAAGTCTAATGACACTATCACATTCAAATGAATATATTTTTATTTCACTTATTTTCACTACTGTGTTGTATTTTATGACACCCTTGTGAAATTTTCTGCAAACATTTTTAAGTGTGTTATTAATCTAATTGTGATCATGATTATTTTCATAGTAAGGCTATAAAACACCAACAAAACTGAAAAAATCATAGAAAGTGGAATGAATATAACCGAATGTTGAAATTATAAAACTTTAAACCACAACTACCTAAATAGAAATCCATACCACAAACTGCAATACTAAGATAGAAATCTAAATTATAATTGAATGTACAAAACTTTAAATCAAAACTAAAATTGAGCTATAGAACTTAAAGAAACCAAAAAGATTTGTACAATGACTACTCTTCTTCAAACTTGATGTAGATTTTCTTCTTCTTTGTTAACCCATCTGTATCAATAAACTCATCTTATTACTTGTCCCTTGAAGAATCTGGAACAACAACATATAAAGGAACCCAGAACAGAACCATATGAGTCTCAAGAAAAAGGATAAGAATATGACCAAAATATCTCAATCATGTAAACTTAAATCAACAACAGGACCATGTGAATCACAAGAAAAAACTTGAAAGTAATTATTGAACAACCTCTTTCTTGATCTTCTAATGTACTATCAAGGCCATAAAAAAATCAATATCACCCAAAAAAGGCTATAAACAAAAGTCTTCAATATCATGGATTAAAAATGCAAAAACTAAATTGTAGCCAAGTTTACAAAAAACAAAACTTATCATTTTCAAGAAATTTAAAGTGCACATAGAACACATTTAGGTCCTAAACCCAAATTCCTAATCAATAATTTAACATGTTAGAAAAATGTAGAACAAATAATTCCAAGGGAACGAATAAGAGACAATTCAATCCTACTTATTTTCCCCCTTTTTTACTAACATCAATGCATTCTACTTTAAGGAATTCATCTAAAAAAATCAACAATTCAAGTATCTTTAGCTTAGAATGGGGGCAAATTCCTTAACCTTAAGTAATAATGTTTGATACAATCTAAATATCAATGCCTTAAGCTTCGAATTCGAAAATGAATCAGGGTATGAACTATGAAGAAAAATATTAAATCACATTATATTTGATATGCATACTTACAAGTTAAAAGTGCAGCACCACACATGTTACCCGAGACACTAAAATGAATCTCAATCAACTTCCCTGGTCTGCGCAACAATATAGTATTAGAGTTAGACCACATAATTTAATACATCATTTCCCCAAAAAGAACCATCGAGATAAAGATTGAGCTGCACTTTCCTTTCCTGATAGTGGAACATCTAAAATCCTTATGAAAAATAGTAGAACATAAAGCCGAGGATGATGTTACAATCGGAAACTCAACAATGTTCTGTTTAGGTTATAGGAATTCTCATATAATGAAATTGGGATATAATGTAACATTTACAGAGTGGAGTCGATCTAGTAGTGAATGCCTTGCTAAACAAAAATGTCAATCTGAATCCCAACTTGCAAAAAAGAGCACGATGTAAGCAAATTAATCGCCGCACGAACTAACTTTATCAATTTCTCAACAAATCTGGAAACAAAGCTCAATCTAGCACCTATGAAAATTACACCATCATCAAGAACAAATCAAATGAAACCGAGCTAGCTGAATTCAACTCGATAAGGCAAATATAAAAATAAAATGATAGGAAAAAAAATCTAGTGTGAGACTGTACTACAATTTTGAATAGCATTCAAATTGCAACCTACAAAAATGTACCTCGTGCATTGTCGCTTCGCATATTGAGACAAACTCCTATTTGCTCGACAATTCGTCGGTCTCAAACGCCATGCATAGAGGTGAGAGAGAGATGACAGGGTGTGGCGTTGATTTCTCCCACAACTCCACTCTCCATATGTGCACCCGTTGAATGTGTTTGTACATGAACCTTCCAATTTAACTACTCCTTTGAAATTTCCTTCTTGAACTAAAAACATGAACAAAACTGCATTTTTAAACTAAAAACTAACTCAGGCCCATGGTTTGTTTCCTTGAGTATTAATTGTTGTAAGAAATCTTCTATCCGGATGTCCTAGGAGGTGAACCAATACTCTAAGACCAAAATGAAGCACAAATTGGCCCTTCATACAGTGGAATTGAGCACAAACCAAACGGAATTGTATAAAAATTGAAGAAAACTTAAATTAGGGCACAAATCAAGCGAAATTGATTAACCATAAATATGAACAAAGGAGAATCATAAATGAAATCTCAATCATCAATGATACCGACAACATTAATCAAATTATCAAACAACACCCGATTTCAATATAACCAATCCAAATCCTAAAATGTCAAACACTCAAACCTTTGATAAAATCATAAATCGAATCAAACCCAATTTAAAAAGCAAAAAGAAGTCTACCTCAAGGTCATGTGAATCGAGGCTAGGGTTCAAAATCAAGCGACTGGTTTTGCTCTTCTTCACCATCAAGGGTTGGTATTGGGGATGCTGAGGCTTAAACTAATCAACTAATATGTCCTATTTGGTAAACTAATCAATAAATTCACGTTGTTTGCCAGCAAGAAAATCAACACTAAAAATATTTAAGAGCCGGATCAAAGTCACCCAACAACTTGCGGTTCATAAACAAAGAAGGTATTCAACACAAGTCCATATGTAAATGCAATTTGCATCTTTTTAAAAAGGATTTTACTATATATTCATAATGTAGTTTACTTAATTCTTCTAAGCATTGCAGTTTGCATCTAGTTAAGAGCTATATGAGGAACAATTTTTTTTAGGAAACTCCAAGTTTTGAGTAAAAAAAAATTCAACATAAAAATTCAACACAATTAATTTAAATTATTAACAAAAATTCAATCAAGAAAAAAGGAGAAGCCTTTAGGCTTTATCAGTGTTGGTCCCACCCCGGGGAATCCCCTGTCAAAGTTTAAGTACTAAAAAAAAAAAAATTCAAGTACTAACTACAAATTTCAGCACAAGTAAAAAATCAGATATCCTAAGAAAATCAAAATAAAACCCAAATTTCAGCACAAGTAAAAAATTTAATCTCAAACAAATCAAGAGAAATTTCAAGTTGAACATTAAACTAAAATTATCACACAAACAGGGCACAAATTTCAGCCAAATTGCAGCCAAAAATCGCATATAAAGAGGGCAAAAATTGCAGCCAAATTGTAGCCTAAAATCGCAAAGAATCAGGGCAAAAATCGCAGCCAAATCTCAGCCAAAAAATCGCACATAAAGAGGGCAAAATCGCAACCAAATTTCAGCCAAAAATCACACACAAATTTCAGTTATTCTAGGGCACACATATTTCTCGGATTTCACCCAACAATTCAGAGCCAAAAATCGCACAAACCCTAGTACAACCCAAAAATCGCACATCCCTAACCCTAAATTTCCAAATCGGCGTACCTGTACTGGCGAGGAAAGGAAGAGGATCAAAGAAAGAGGAGGGAAGAAGGGGAGAAGAGAAGAGCATACTTGTGCTGGCGAGACCGAACGGAGGGGAGCAACCAGAAGAACGTTTGAAATGAAAGAACGAACAACATCGAACTGGAAGAAAGGCATGAGGGTAAAACGTGACTCAAAAGAACGGTTTTTCATTTTGGTGAAAGAGAACGTGGGTTTCTTACTTTGAGAGATGGGAGATGGGAGCAGTTCTTGCAGGGAGAACGTGGGGGAGAGAAGTTGAAAGTTTTTGTTTTTAATTTTGCTCAAAGAGGACACGTGGCTCATTCTTTTACAAAGAGCTTGCTTCTAAAATAATAAGTATAAGGGGTGGATTTATTTTTTGTTTTTTCCTCACAAACGCGTCATGACGTAAAAACTGCCACTGAGATCCCTATATAAAAAACAAAGCATGAATGTAGGGGGGCTCTTCTTTTCTTGATTTTCTTCCTAGCGGAAGGCATCAACTTCCAGTAAACACATACAAATCAGAGGCTTTCCTCCGGCTGGCTTCTTCTTCCCTTGAGGCTATCCAACTGCAAACCCAAATGCAAACCTTGGGCATACATACTCTCGTCTAGGGTTTGAAAGATTTAACTTTCTTACCTAGGGTGTACCACGTAATAGGTCGAGAGTATACTCTCTCGTAGTTTGCTTGAAAGTATATTCTTTCACCGCTACATTCAATCCCGACAGGGATCGGTTCATAGGGACGAAATGCTGCTCAATTTTCCTAAACAGGCCAACTAGCAATCTCATACAAGCAGAAAAAATTCCAACCAGACATGGGACTTTGAAATAAAAAAACTGTTCTAATCAAGGGCTAAGTTCTGCTAAAATTTCCCTAAATGAAGTTCTAACAAATGAATTCAATTGATTCGCCCAAACTGGAACTAAAATCAATTGGCAAAATATTAAACTAGAAGTTCCTGAAATTTGCCCAAAATTGTCAAAACTGACGAACATGTGAAGCCAAGCGAAATGAGAGATTGCAAAAACTAGGGGTAGGCACAAATCCCGCAAATCTCGTCCCGATCCCGGTGGGATTTAGGAAAAAAAAATATAATCCCGTCTCGCAAAAATTACGCAGAACGGAGAGTTCGTATCCCGCAAATCCCGTCCCATCCCGCATATATATATATATATATATATATATATATATATATATATATATATATATATATAATTAAAATTAATAAAAAAAAATATTTATATCATAGTTTATACCTTAACTTTTATTTAAACCTAAAATTTAAAATTTAAAATAATAATAAAACACTAAAAACATTCTCCGTATGAAATAAGAATGGCATTAGTAGTGATCACTACGGGAAAAGTGTGTAATTATCGACGCTTTAGTTTCGACGCATTTTAAAAGCGTCGAAAATTTTCGACGTTCTGAGCTGTCGATTTTTTTTGACAGATATAGGCATCGAAATTAACAAAAATCTCGACGTCCTAAAGCGTCGAGAATGGCTTCACTAAAAAATTTAACCTAACGGAGAGGAGACGGCATTCACAGCCCTTCACTCGCGATTCACTCTCCCCGACTCCCGTGCCTCTTTCTCTCTGCTTCACACCTCCGAAGAACCCTAATTGCGCCCACCGGAGACGGCCTCCCACCGCCCACCGGAGACGGCCACCTGAAGTCTGAGCAGGTTTGTCTCTCCTTTCTTGTTCTTCTCTCCCATCGGCAGTCGATCTCTCCACTCTGAGCACCTTCCCCTGCCTCCTCTTCGTCTTCGTCTCCCTCGCTCCAATCTCCGCCCCATTTTCGACCTGATCTGCTTTTCTGCTCCAGTCGATTTCTGCTTTTTTGTGAGTTTTACCTTCACCTATTGATTCTCGGTTGCGACTACCGATGGTGTTAGACGCCTTTTCTTAAGTTTGATTAATCGATTTTGTTGTACAGATCTACTTGCGTTTTGCTTGTTTGTAGCTTAATGTTTGTGTGATTTGGGGAACTGGTGCTGCTTCTTTCCGAATTGAAGGGTTTCGTTGATTCGATACGTGTTACATAGTCGACGGCTTCCCTTCTCAAGCTGTCTCATAGGTATGTTCCTCTCTCCCTCCATCCCTGACTGAATGCTATTGATCAAGTTCTCCATCTCCATGCTTTATTTATGCTTGATTTACTGTCACAGGTTATAGACCTAGCTGATTGCAACAAAGCAGAGATGATAAACGAGTTTCCCTCTCTGTTTGTCTCATAGGTATGTTCATCTATAACCTGTTTATTTATGCTCAATTTACTGGACTCTGGTTGGTTAAGGATGCCTATGGCTATAGGAGAAATGTTTGTTGTATTATCATTGAACTAGGCTATCAAATTTAGTATACAAGTTGATTTTGATTTTCCTCCATGTGTCGATTCTTAGTCGTGATTCTTTAAATTTGCTTAGTCCTTTCTCCTTTGGTAATGTTGTGTGTGAATTTGGTAAATATGGAAGAATTCAGTGTAGTTTTGGTGTATGTGCTTTGCATTTCAAGAGTTGCTGTTGCTATTTTATAAATAAGGATATGCTTTGACTTGAAGGTATGCTTTGACTTGGAGGTATGCTTTTCTTTTTGTTTTTTACTATCCCTCTCCTGGAGATAATTAAAAGGTTGTTGTTGCTATTTAACGGTTTTAATTTCACTAGCTAAAATTGGAAGTGAACATGGAGCATCAACACTGCACTAGCTAATAATCTTAAAGGTTAATATGTCTTGGGAAAATTCGCCCCTAATATACGTCACTTTTGCAGAAAACCGCCGCTCTTATGAGGAATTCCATTGAACTATCCATTGGTGATATTTGTTAAGGATTTAACACATTTACATTTTACCATCGTCCATTGGTAAAACATTAAGAAAATAACATGATAAATCTATATAATAACTCTTGTTTAAGCTTATTTAGTATTTTCTTTTTTGTACTCAAGTGATGAGTACTGTAGGGATTTCATTTGTTTTTCTTAACACCTTTATAAATTTAAAATAGGGGCTGGTGTTGATTTGTTTACAAAACATGAATAATAGATGATTAAATGCAGATTTGTTTACAGGGTGATTAAATGCAGATTTGTTTACAGGGCGATTTTGTGTAATTACCATGATGGTAATAACCATTTGTTAATTCTCCCATGATATATTGTATAATAGAAGGTAACGAGCATGAAAGACACTAGGATGCTAATGCAGCACACCTGTAACTGTCTAGGTGCCATATCAACTTGGGCAATATCAACTAGCTCATGATGATACACATTGATAATTGTACGCCGATGAAGATTGCCCATTGATATCTTTGTTATTTGTAGGTGGTGTTTATAGGTAGATCACTATCCTTCACTTAGTCATGCTTCTAGGGCCAAGATTGGTCATAAGATGTTCCTCTCCTTGTTGTGTCTTATGTTTATTTCTCGCTCTTTTTCCCTTTAGCTAGTTATCCTTGATAAGTGATCATTAGATTGCATACTTATTGCATAACTCGCTCATGCTGATCATGCTGAAATATATATTTTAGGCATTTGCAGAAGAATGGTTTGCTGATGAAGAGAGGGTTCGAAAGACTCTAGGTTTACTTCAGAACCCTTCCCTCTCTGCTTGTCTCATAAGTATGTTCATCTATCCTTTCAATGATTTATTTACGCTCATTCTGATTGCTGATTTTATCCTTTGGATGAGTACTGCCCTACTCAAGCATGAATTGCTACTGTAATTTTCAATTTGTAATGGGATTTGTAGTATTTGCTACTATTGCCTACCTACTGCTTTAGTTTTTTATAATGGGATTATTATGCAATATTTTAATTTGCACCTTTCTATTATTTTTGGATTGCGTTTCGGAGTATTTATTATTTTTGGATTGCGTTTTAATGTTTTTTTACGAGGGACAAATCCCGTCCCGTCCCGATCACATCCCGTCCCATGAGGGATAAGACCCGGCGGGATTTAAAAAAAAAAATTCAATCCCGTCCCCTAAAAAATACGCGGGACGGGACGCGGGATTACCCCATGCCCACCCCTAGCAAAAACAGATAAATCTATCTATCGATATATCTATATATCTTTTATATAATATAATATATATATATATATATATATATATATATATATATATATATATATAATATATATATATATATATATATATATATATATAAATAATATCTATCTATATCTATATAAAATACTAAAACAGAGACCACCCTTAATTGGATAAAATTGAATATATTTGTATAAATATTCAACCTTATATTTTAATTGGAGTACGAATATTCCATATGAAATCGCAAGACCATATTCCTAATAATCTATCAAATATTCATGTCACCCTTAATTGAAAATTTTAATTACTTTAATTAATAAATTGTTATGGGTAGTTAAGAAGATGATATATTTCCTAGATGATCAAAGATGATAAATTATTATGGGTAGAAAAGAAAATATTATTAATACCTGCAATGTGTAAAGGTACAAAAAATTTATATCATCTTCCTACGGTGATATTATTTTCGAGGAGGCTCCCGCATGATACTTTGTACATCAAACGCGAGTACCAATTGGTTAACAATAATTACAAACAAGTGCACGCGAAATGTGTTACGTATTCAATACATCATTTTAACGTACAACATACTCATAAACTAAAGTATACAATAGACGAGCATATAATAAAGAAATACTAGTAGTTAAGGTGCTGAGAGCACACATCCCGTCACTTGGGTGGCAAGTTGCTCGGAGTCCAGCACTTGCTCAATGACTTTGCTCGGAGTCCAGCACTTGCTCAATGACCTGTTCTATCTGCAAAAGGGGAGGTTGAACTAGTGGGTTAAAAGAAAAAAGAATCCGCGTGTGGGCTTGTTAAATTGAGGCCCAATGCAATAAAGAAAAAAAAGGGCACAACGAAAGATGGCCGCCAGATTTTTTCAAGAAACAGAAAATCAACAAATAGGTAAATAGATAGCCAAAAGGAAGGGAAAAAAAAGCTATCATTATCTAAAAAGAAAGTCAGCCGCTCTCCATATCAAAAAAGAAGATATGCAGTTAGGAAACGATTTTATCTTAAAGGAAAAGAAATACTCCGTATATCTACAGCCCTATGCCTTCACCCTATAAAAGGTGGCCAAGTCTAGGGTTGAAAAAAAAAAGATCAGACGACTGAACAAAAATAAAGAGAAAAAACACAGCTGCAAAGAAAGAAAGAAAGGTGCACAACAAAGCACGCAAACACCAAACAACAAGAAGAAAAGAAGAAGAAGGTAGCTCTCTCGCTCTAAGTGGGGGTTCCTATCGACTCGAGGCCCCGCCCTTGAAAACCTTACGAGCTTTTCTCGCGGCTTGGGTCTCGAGCTTTTCTTGCGGCCTGGGTCTCTGGGTCGTCAAACCACCCTCAAGCAAGGCAAATGATTGTCAAAATCGACTCTTGAAACCCCGCCCTTGAAAACCTTATGAGCTTTTCTCGTGGCCTGGGTTTCAAAGTCATCACATTGCCCTAAATCAAGCCGATATGCTGCCAAAATCGATTCTCGAAACCCCGCCCTTGAAAACCTTACGAGCTTTTCTCGTGGCCTGGGTTTCGGAATTATCGAACCCTCCTAAAAGAGGGCGGAATGCTGCTAAAATTTCTCTAAACTATTTCAAATTGGCGAAATCAGCAACACACAAATCGCAAACAAGTTTCAAACAGACAAAAGAAACAATTTTGCTGCAGCCATAATGAAATTGGAAGCAAAGAAATGGTGCAGATTTTCTGGAAACAAAGAACAGACTTTCTGGACAAACTACCAGTTCAGAGTAACTCAAAGAAAGACAACAATACACACACAGCAATAGTCGATAAACAAAAGAAAAAAAAAAGCTCACTGCAAACAGATGATGAAGTCAGAATAAATAAAAAAAGAGAAACTGAACATATTTTTTTTGTTCAATTTCACGCAAATCAAATCCTTAATCCTCAAGTCAGCAAGAGCAAACTTTCTGCTTAGGCTAAATCTGTTCAAATTGGCTATGAAAACCCCTAACCATGAGATCAACAAATTGCTCTAAGTTGGGACTAAATAGTTGTAATGCGGTGGAGATTACAAACAATGAGTTCAAACAATAAGAAGACCCTAAATTAGCCTGTGCTTAGCAAAAAAATACACAGGGAATAAGTTAACTTACCAGGGAAACCGACACACCAAAGTGGCTGCATTGCCCTTCAATGCTTCAAAGTCGGAGTCCTTGTCCAGGATCTCGTTTGAATCCTCTTGTCGATTACCTTGATTCAAAAGCACAAAAGAATCAGACTTTGCCTGAGTTGGTCAACAACAATTCACACGTACAAATTGCAACATGTCTCAAACAAACAAAGGAGACGAGCTCCCTGCAGTCAGGCGTGGGAATAATGGAATTGAAATCAAAAGAGGGATAGCGGATTTTATGCCAATGAAAAGCAGTTCAATCCTACAAAGAAACTGAGTTCATTCTTGTCAAAAAGAAGATAAAGATCAAGCAGGACATGTTCTTTCCCGAGCTATCTCGAACAAAAACCTCAAAAATTTACCAATTGCAGAAAACTGCAGAAATCAGACCATCTCCGATTAGCAGGCTCGTCTTAACCTCTTCCTCTGTCAGTTGTCCTAAAACAAAAGCCTCCAAACAAAAAAATCCCAAATTACAAATCAACCATCTCAACCCTAACTATGTTTTCCAAAATCGGATTAAATAAAGGGGTAAATTGCAGAGGAAAGGAAGGACACAAACCAGCAGCGCCTGCTCCGTGCAAGAGCTCGTTCGTTTTCGACTGATGGAAGCTCCCTCCGCGCTCTTCCTTTTTCTCTTTCAAATACCGAAACCGAAAAAGCCCCAAATTGCACAAATTAAACCCTAAAATCGCAATTTAAAAGCAAAATTAGTTGAGCGTAAAGATTGAACACTCAATTGAAAGGGGATTCGTGGGAGAAGCTAAAATTTAGACCAAGAGTCGCCTAAAGAATAGATTAAGCATGAAATTCGGGGTGGAATTCGTAAGAAAAAAAAAACAAAGCGTACCTGGTCGGGGACGATCTGGGTTGAAATTACGCCTTGAGCTCATCCCGAATTGTCGAAGCTCGACGCGTCCGCATCGCCCATCTCAGTTGCCGAAATCTGGAGCCACGAATTCAGGCATGGAGATGTCGCAGCTCGTGCTCTCCTGTCTGTCAATCTGTCATGGCCCGTGGGGAAGGAGACACTCTGCAAAGATTAAAAAAGAAGAGGAAGAAGCGACGTTGTTGCTCCTGATAAATATGCAATGGAGATCCTCTACTTCACTTCCTACTTCACTCACTACATCACAAAAATATTTCAACATGTATTTAATCTTAAAAAAAATTATAAAAAATATATTTGTATTACTAATATCTATTTTTATATATTCATAAAATTTTATTTTGAAAAATCATGTTTTGAAATTTTTAATAATTACAATTTGTTAAATATTGCCTTTTTAATTTTTAAAAATTGTGAAACATGATTTTTCAAAATATAATTTTATAAATATGTAAAAATAGATGTTAATAACATAAATATAATTTTGATAATTTTTTTAAGATTAAATATATGCCAAAATATTTTTTTGATGTAGGGAGTGGTGTAGGAAGTGAAATAGGAGATCTCAATTGATAAATATGGGCTGGGTTGACAGGGCTCTCAAGCCAATGAAGATCCTCCGTATCATTGTGTGCTTCACTACATGTATCACGACATTATTTTCATCTAAAATATAATTTTAAAAAATAAAATAAAATAATATTTATATTTGAAATACCTATATTTATATGTTTATAAAATTTTATCTTGAAAAATTATTTTTTATAAAATTTTAAAAATATATGTTTCAAATAATCATCTTTTCAATTTTTATTTTTTTTTTAAAAATAGTTTTTCAAAATAAAAGTTTATAAACATATAAATATAAATGTTTAGAATATTAATATAATTTTAAAAAAAAATTAAACATAAATTTAATGTTAAATTAATTTTGTGATGCATATTGTTAAGCATAGAGTGATGTAGAGGATCTTTGTTGCTCTCAAGCTCGTTTCTTTTAAAACAAAATTCCTTTTGCCAAACATTGAATGGCAATTCTTGTTTGTTTTAAAAAAAATTGTTTAATTGCGAAGTCGACCCACAAAAATATAAGAAACTATAATTGACACAAATTGAAATTGGGTTTAATAAAAATCATAATGTTAAACTTGTAAAATTTCATTGTCAGTTTATTCTAGTGAATCAATATCAAAATTAACTTCTAAGTCAAAACGGAGTCAAAACCCTAAATCAAATTTCTCCAAATTCAAACGGTTCTTAAAAGAACTACGAGTGATTTGATCCCATTCTAAACGGGTATGTAGGACATCCGACATAAAACTTAAGCTCGTCAGGTTCAATCACCAAATCCAAAAAATTAAGGCAATCCAAATACTCTGAACTACGTAAGGCTTGATTCTCTTCCAAGAGATACGTAGGCAACCCGTTAAAATTCCGGATACAGCCCAAATCACCAAAACCATTCAAGTCTTGGTGTCAATACAATTTCGAATCAAGAGGGTAACCAAAAGGGGTCGAAATCAAATTCTAAAAAAAAATTAAATAAAATATATTTTACAATTATTCGCGCATTTTTGTTCAGCAGAAATATTTACATATCTAGAGAACAAATATTACGCTGAAGACTTCTTATATTATGGGTATTTACTGTGTTTATTGACACAATAACGCGGGTTTGGATCCGGGGGAGTTCAAAGGAAACTCTATAACAAAAAAATTCATTCCTCTCTAAAAAAAAAAAAAAAAAAAAATAAAGCTTTCTTTTGCTTTCAAAGATGAGTTTAGAATTTCATTTAAAAAAATGATCGGATCATCCATTATCGAAGGGAGATAATAAAAAACTTCGCGTTTTGTGTGTTTCCACAACCACCCTAACCCCTCCAAGTTCTAACGGTGGACTCGATCAACTCAGGCATAGGAAAGCTTTCTCCTCTCTCTAGAAATTCTAGAGAGAGGGAGATACCCTCACCCACCACCAAATACCAACACCTCTATCACCACTTCACCACCACCGATGTCAACGCCACCACCATATCACCACCGGCGCTAACCCGCCACACCCACCACCAACTACGGCGCAACCCGCCATGCTCACCTCTTTCTTCACCGATAACGGACTCGGATCGAATTGGCGCAACCTGCCTTATACCACCAACAATGGCGCAACCCGCCACACCCACCATCTTCTTCACTTGGATCGAATTGGCGCAACTCGCCTTACCATCTTTCTTCCCAGGTTGAAAACAAACTAATACCCAAATCAATTTGGGATATCTACTTCCTCAACCCTCTATTA
The DNA here is from genome assembly GCA_037127255.1 of Persicaria tinctoria. Taxonomy (NCBI): domain Eukaryota; kingdom Viridiplantae; phylum Streptophyta; class Magnoliopsida; order Caryophyllales; family Polygonaceae; genus Persicaria; species Persicaria tinctoria. The sequence continues at coordinate 27,552,171 of JBANSL010000016.1, read as the reverse complement.
ATGGGATAACCCCCAATTTGGGAACCCAAACCCTCGATAACCATCTTACTCAATTTGATTTTTATCGATGCATTTTCTGTGTTAAGTAGCCCTTGTGGCCTTCTTACCAGTCAAATACAATCCACCTACCACTTTGAATCAAGAACAAAAAGGTTCTCGAATTGAATTCATGTTCAATTTAGAATGATTTGGACAATGAATTTCGATTGCAAACAATCTTTATTGCCTTAAAACAACTAACCCCAATCTCGACCTTGTCATCTTCATTTCCTTCCAGTACCGCCTAGACATCTCCGCCTTCGTCGGTGACCCCTCCGGTCGCCGCCTCACCCACTCCGACGTTTGGCTTTCGCTATGGCCATGACACCCTTCTCCTCTTCCTAAACTCCATATTCTTCCCGTCGTTTGCCAACTCGTTGATCTGATGGGTTCCACGGGCTTCGCTGGGCCTTTTCAGATCAGATCTCCCACCTTCACTGTATCCCTCTCTTTGGCGTCCTGCTGTGCCCGCTCTCGGCTCCCCCTAGCCATCGTCCGGTGGTCCGTTCTCGCTTCCCCGTCCGTACTCGGTGTTGCGTGTGGGGTTTGCGTTGCGTGTGGGGATTCTTTTTGCAGGACTCCTTGGCGTGCAAGGGTTTTCTCCCCCTTGCACGCCAAGCTTCAGAGGAAAATAATAAAGAAAATAAAAACAAATAAATAAATAAACAAATAAAATGACATCAATATTTCAACCTTTTCAGAGATTTGTCCCGACATTTTCTAGAGTTTTTGTTCGCCTGTTTCTAGCGGTGGTATCTCATTGAGCTTTGTGGTCTTTCTTCTACAACCGCGCGAGGGGTCGTGGACGTGATCGAAATCTGATGGCTCGTTGTCGATTGAGTCCAAATCTGAGGTCTCCACTTTTGTTCCCCAAGATTTCCCTGTGTTGCCTCTACCAACCGTTAGAAGTAATGACGCACATTGTCCCGATTCCAGCTTCATACTCTAGTTTGTTGTGGCGCTTCGGTCTCTGTTGTATAGTCTTGTATTTTCTGTTTCTTTTCATAACGGTTTGTCCGTTGCCGATTTTTACGACCCCTCGACTTACTGGGCTTGTCTGGTAGTTGAATTCTTTCCGGTTCAAAAAAAAAAAAAATCGGTTTTGTTTTTATTTAAATTAGTGGATAAAACTAATTCAATTTTATAAATGTCAATTTCAAACTTGCATTGATTTGTCATGTACAAGTATTTTTTTTTTTTATCGTGGACAAGAAGTGGATCAACAAGCAATCCTGAAGCCATCCGAAAATGACTTGTTAGACCCTACGCAGAGGGTCGCCAAACAAACGAAACAAAATAAACAAAAACAATTAGAAAAAAAAACCTAGAGATCTTGTCTTGCTTCTTGATAACTGAACTTCTGATGGGATGACTTTAGGTGGTGATGGTGTCGGATCTAAACCCAAGGTCGTAGATCAAAGCAACTGGCTATAGGGTTTAGGGTTTTCCAATTTTTGGTGAGTTTATCAGATTTGGGTATTCGATTCGGGTAAAAAACAAATTTGGGTTATCAAATCTAAAACAGATTTGGAAAGGGTTAAAGAAGGCTTTCGCCTGCTTGCAAACATGTTGAAAGAAGAAAATGGCTTTCACCTCGGGGTGGAGGGGTCTTCGCATCAGCGGACTGAGCCGCCGAGGTGGCTGAGCCAAAGGCAACCCAGTGCTTTGCTGCCCAATCGTCTTTCTTTCTTGATTCTTCGAGAAGGGGGACCAAAGAGGGCTGAGACTAACCCTCCCAACTTCCCGTTCAAGAAGAAGCCTTTGATTATCATCCATAGTATTATGAGCTGGGAGGGTTTTGCAAGAATGAATTTTGCTAGATCTGGGTTGATTTTGTGGAAGCAGTAGCTAAATTTTTTGGATCTGGGATGGAAGTTGGAGAGGCGGTGGCTAGGTTTTATGGTTTTATGTACAAGTATAGTTGATAATTATTCACCCCAATGGATCCGATCTCTTGAATTGAAACATGAAAATCCAAATCAATCATATATATACACACATTAATATCTTGGACTAACTTTTTGGGAATGTTCGAAGATAAAAAAATTTATTATTTCGATGATACTTAAAGATAAAAAAAAATTCTTTTGTATTTTTTTACGAGTAGAAATGCTTGAGGGTAAAATTTTTAAAATTAACACTAAAAAAATAATAAAAAAAAAACATTTATTTGACGTATATACACCTTTTGTATAAAAAATGCAAAAATAGCTTAAATTAAATTAGCATTTAATAGTAGATGAAAGTAGGAAACTATATTCAATCTTAAATTGTATATTGATTGATTTTTGCTAAATTTAATCTTAAATTATTTTATGCTTATTTGAAAGGTTCTATAAAAAAAAAGATCCAAGCAAATATAAATGAAACAATATTTTGTTTATTAAGAAACCGCACAACGGGCGGGTACCGAATACTAGTATTATTATTTTATCTAATCTATATATCTATATACATTTACTAAAACCGATGCATTGGGGCATGTGTGGCGGCACGTGAGTGAATCTGCCTACGTGGCGGCGCGAGAGTGCGTCTCGCAAAGCTTTCTCCCGTTAAAAAGAAAATCTAATAAAAATAATTATTTTATTTTACCATTAACACATATAATTGGATAGATGGAATATCTTATAAAAGAGTAAATATTATATAAGGAAAAAACTATATCAATATAATTAAACATAGCAGTAGTAATAATAAAAATAATTAATAAAACTAATTTTCATAGTCATAGCAGTAGTAATAATTAAGAAATCTGCCAAGGCCAACCTACACTCGCCTAGACCTACCAAGACGTAGTCGCCAAGAAATCCACCAAGCACCTAAAGGTCGGCCGCCAAACATCTAAGCAAGGTTTAGGCGACCATTTTTAGGAACAATGCCCATGAACAAAAGATAATAATATGGGAAATTAGAGTATATTGATAGAGCGTTATGGATTATTATTATATTCAATTTCTATAAAAAAATTTTCTATATAGGGAACAACTTTAAATTTATAAATGACATGAATATGATTATTATAAGTGTGCACATACGTCATATATATGGTATTATATACAACTATAACTTATATGCAAAAAATGTCGATAACTTATATAGTTATTGCAAATGTGATTCCATTTCTTAAAACAAAAATCCCGTCCCTCAGGCACGGGTACTATACTAGTACATATGCTAAAACCGATGCATTGAGGCCTGTGTGGCGGCACGTGAGTGAATCTGCCTACGTGGCGGCGCGAGAGTGCGTCTCGCAAAGCTTTCTCCCGTTAAAAAGGAAATCTAATAAAAATAATTATTTTATTTTACCATTAACACATATAATTGGATAGATGGAATATCTTATAAAAGAGTAAATATTATATAAGGAAAAAACTATATCAATATAATTAAACATAGCAGTAGTAATAATAAAAATAATTAATAAAACTAATTTTCATAGTCATACTTACCAAAAATATTAATAGATAAATATGTAATATTTGATAGGTGCTATTTTATTTATATTTAGATTATTTTTTGGTGGAAATAATTATTTACATCAAAATCAATCATTTAATAATTGTTATTTTATATCTATCTATATTATTTTTTGAGGCCAAAATAAATAATTAAAATATTATATAGCTATATATGTAGCCACAATCCATCCGTACATAGATATTTTAGTAAACTAATGTAATAAATATGTACTACATATTTAATAAAAAAGAATATTAAAATATTTTTAAAAATCAACTATCTAATTAAATTACATGAGATTTAATTTATATCAATATAATTAAACATAGTAGTAGTAATAATAAAAATAATTAATAAAACTAATTTTCATAGTCATACTTACCAAAAATATTAATAGATAAATATGTAATATTTGATAGGTGCTATTTTATTTATATTTAGATTATTTTTTGGTGGAAATAATTATTTATATCAAAATCAATCATTTAATAATTGTTATTTTATATCTATCTATATTATTTTTTGAGGCCAAAATAAATAATTAAAATATTATATAGCTATATATGTAGCCACAATCCATCCGTACACAGATATTTTAGTAAACTAATGTAATAAATATGTACTACATATTTAATAAAAAAGAATATTAAAATATTTTTAAAAATCAACTATCTAATTAAATTACATGAGATTTAATTAACCATAGATTAGATAAAAAAAAAAAACTTTTACGTAGTACCTTATCATTGTGAATTTTATTTATATTTTGAGAGAATCTAATTAAAAGATATTTAGATTATATATAACCTATCGAACTAATTTATTTATATTTATATTATTTTTTGGAGGAAAAAATAATTTATATTTAGATTAACACATTTCCCGTGCATGGGACGGGATCTGCACTAGTATAATACTAAAGCAGATGTAACTTCTGTCACATGGCGCCCTCGCGTTTAATATGCCACGTGTCGTTTTAATATTTAATCCACATCCCCTATAATTAACCATTCAATTGATCCATAATTTTATTTAACCATCTTTCATTTCATTATACAAAAATCGAATATAATAATCATTTTTCATTAAAACAAAATCAATTACTAAGATATTTCATTTGAATTGGAAATAACAATTCAATCCGCTTTTTTCATCAATCCCCGAACTTCGTCTTGCACCCTTCTCTTCTTCGTCTTGCGGAAGAGTTCCTACAAAAAATGACCAATCGAATTCAAACTGACCACAAATATTGCATTTATAATTCAAATACATTACAAGCAGTACCCGTGCGGAGCAGTTCCTACCAAAAATATTCGATTACCACGTCATCGAATGAAAAGGCCGACTATTAGACCAGAAACATGTTTATAAACTTCAATTCAGTTTCATCTGCATCTCCAAATATGGATTTCCGAAACAGCCTACAAAGAAGAGGCGAAGAGCATATCGATCAATTCAATTGGAAATGACCCCCACTCCATCAGACATGGATCTCCACTTCTCGCCACAAACCTTGCCGACCTGTAAACCCGCAGAGATTATTAAAACTAACACCAAAATGGACGAAAGACAGATGAAGATATGGATGAGCCTAACAATCACTAACAACACGGATTGCATATCCTAAATCTAATTAAACAACTAATTATCCAAGAAGCAACATATATATTGAGGACCAAATCGATCTTACAGAAACAATATAAATACAAAAAGAGCATTGGAGAAGTTGATGAATTTGGGATGTATGATCAAAAAATTTCTTCAGTGTTGAATGAAATAAATAGATAACAATTAACTACCTGGGTAATGCTCACTTCACCTCTTTATGGATTCATCAGATCCTTATCTTTCAACGTGGTCCTTCAGTAGTATCATTACTGGCACCACCACTGTAAAGACCGGGAAATTTTATAATATTTAAAATTATTAAAATAGTAATTTATATTCATTTCGATTTCTAAAATTCGAAAGGTTTGGAAATCCTGTCCTCGAACTATTGGTTTGTTCTAAATATCTTTCGAAACGAGTTCCGACATTATTTAATTAAGAATCTAAAATATGTTTTATTCCGCTTTCATATGCCGAGAATTGAAAAATAATGTTCGGATTTCATTAGTAAATTTAAATTTGAAAATTTAAGAATTATTTGGAATTGGGATCGGATAAGGTCGAGAGGGTGAGTTTCGAATCTTAGTTTAGGGTATTTGAATCCCATCTTTGGACCACACTCTCTCCTTTGTCTTACGGTCTTACCCCCATCTCCTTGTCTTTTTCAGAGCCTTTGCAGTGCAACTTTCCCCTTGCCATTTTGAGCTCAACACCACCACACCTTCACACATCTCCTCTCCACACTTCCCTACCCCCTTACGGTGCCTGCACCCAACAGCTAGCCACGCCAATTTCTGAAGGTAGCCCTTCCCCTCCTTCTTTCTTTGAGATTCAAACACCCAGCAAAACCCACAATTCTTATCCTCTCCTTTTCTTCCGCTTCTGCACCCCACAAAGGCTCCCTTTTTTGGTTCCCAGTTTCGCCGGACAACCACCACAACAGTCACCACAATCCATCTACACCAGCAGCCTTCTCACTTCCCTTCTCTTCGTTCAGCAGGCCACCGTTCTTCCTCGCCGCGGCGCCGCCATGAGCCCAGGGAGCGTCCCCTGTTTTGCCGAGAAGAAGGGAGCCGAGCTGAGCCTCACCAAAGCTCCATTTCTCCTCCTCCTTTTGCGAGCCGCGCCAAACAGTTCCCCCTCCCTCTGTCGTCGTTAGAAGAAGCAGACGGAATCTCGCTAGAGCCAAGGCCGAGCCGCCCCAGAGTCACCAGTAGGAGCCCGACGCTTTCTTCCTCTTCCTTTCCCCTGCTCTTTCTCGATATCGGCGGTAAGCAATCCCCCCCTCCATCTTCCGACCTAAAATAACGAAAAGGCCCACCTTTAACTGTTCTTCACTCGTCCTAGGCCAAGGACAACCCGGATCCACCATCACTGGAGCCACAGCGAGCCAATCGAACAATTACCGGCGAAGATCTCCGCCTCGGTGAGCTTCCGAATCCTTCTCCTTTTCCTCGGTTTCGGTTTTGATCGATTTTGGGTTAGTAGTGTCGGGAAGGGCCGATGAGGGTAATCGGAGTGGGTGAGGATTCCGGCGGGCGAGTCTCCGGCGAGGCACTGTCCTCCTCTTCTTCTTCCCTCCGTTTCAATGTCTCTGTCGTCTGGTCTGTTCTAGAGGTTGAAGTCGAGGGACGATCCCTTCTTTTCTTTTGTTTGTGGGTTGGGCTTAATTTCATCCGGGTCGTGGGCCAATCCGAATCTCCTTCCGGGTCCTCTTTCATTCCGTGTTCAGGTCCTTTGTTCTTTTAATTGTGTCCGGGTTTGGGCTTTAATATGATGGATCCGGATTTCTTTCATGGGTTGGGGAGTTGGGCCTTTGTGTGTGTTAAGATTTAATGTAATGTGTTATGTTATGTTAAGTTGTTATCAATTATTTTTATATATGGTATATTAAAAAAATTGTGGCTGGTTATTCTAGTATTATTAATTTTGGAGTTTTATAATAAATATAATTTGTAATGTTATATATTATAAAAGTATTTGGAAAATAACATTATTTGGAATATTTATTTAGTGAGGTTTTAATTTGTGATTTTGGGAGATTTGAAATGAAACATGGGTTTTGATTTATAAATATGGTTCTGAAAATAGAATTATTTTGTGATTTAATGCCGGACTTTATTCTATAATGATTTCGAAATAAATAAATAAAACATGTCGGAATTATTTTAATTGTATAGATTTACAAGTTGATTAAAGATTTAATGTTTATAAATATGTTTTGGCCAATTATGATTTCAGGAAATGTTTTGAATATGAGTTGACTTAACTTGATATTTAAGGGTTTGGAAAACTTCGGGAAATGAGTTTGGAAATATGGTTGGTACGATTTCACCAATGAGTTTGATTGGAAATAAATGATTTTGGTTGATGTTGATCATATCGGAAAGGTTTTGGAAATGGTTTCGCTACCGGTTGGTTTTGAGTATATTGAGAACTTGAGTTTCATGCGTTTGAATGTTGGTCCAGTGGCTTATGGAAATGACTTGATGATAGGTGTGTATTGCTTTTGGATTGCTTTGGACTTGCATTTGGGCCCTTGTATTATTCTGTTGTTCTGCATCTTCAGGTAAGTTCCCTAGGGGGCTTACTCAGGTTGGACATTCATGCATGTTGTTGCATTTTATGTTAGGTGCTGCATATGCATAAAAGCATGTCATGTAGTATCCTGTTTAGGTTGCACTAATTGAATGAGCATTTGGTTACTTTATGCGTTTGAAACAGAACGGTCGTTATCTGTGATAGTCCTAGAGTCTTTGCTAGGGTTATAGGACGACCTAGTCCCATCGGGTCCTGTCCTGAGTCAATCGAGTCATGAACTTCCTTATATTATGAGATGCCTGCGGGCTTTATTGTGGAGCAGGTTAGGCATGCGTGCCGCCCGATTATGATGGAATGCATTCACGAGCTGGCCAGTCTCCGCCCTATCGGAAGGGGGTGGAGGTAGGAGAGGGATATGCCACTTGGCATTGTCTTGGGCCCTTTATAGTATTTTTACACATTATTATGACTAGGAGCATGTTAGTGTGTTTGATTTTCGTACTGCATTAGAGCATCTTTATTAGGTATAGCACATACTATGTGGCCTCAGCGAGGACTGCCGGTCCCGCATGAGTGGCTCGATCTGACTCCTTTCCACGTTCTTTTTTTAAGGTAACTTCTGCAGATTTTGAGTGCTCAATGTCTATATGACGAGGTTCCCTTTTAGCGAATCGAAGAACCTGGCTAATTCTCTAACTTTGTGTAAATGGTAATAATTCGCTTATGTTTTGGTTTTGACCCGGCTCTGTCGTGACACTTTGTATCTTAACTTTGCTTCCGCTTTACTTTCATTTGAATTAAATTTCGCGACATAGTCTTAAGACAGGTTAAGGGTACCCAACGACCCTTCGTGACTTTTAGGGTTTGAAATCCCTCTTTCTACTAATCATAAAATGAGTTTGAAACCTCAACCCGTACCTGGATTGCAAGATCCGAACAAGGGGTTTCATCCCTTGAAACGTAACCCGGAAATCATTATTCTGGGCCGTTACAAAGATGGTATCAGAGCTGAGGTTGTGCAATTCGGGTACGCAAGGGTCGAGTGTATGTTTTGGAAAACCGCCCATGAATTTTAAAGGATTTGAAAGGATTTTAAGAAGGGCAAAATGAACTTAAGATGCCTAACCGAAATTGAACTAAGTAATGAACTTGACTTGTAATAAAAGAGGAAAACTGACCAAACGGGGACGCGAGTGGGTAGTAAAGGCGCTAGACCACCCCTATTGAGTGTAGTTGGGAACGGTAGGCAAAATATGATCTTGTTCTTTACAGATGGGTTGGGAGACTCCAAGGAGATCATTATGAGTGTTATTAACTGATTCTGTGTTGAATGCTTGCTATGCTAGAGATTTGATTTGGATGCCTTAACTATGAAATGTGTATTGACTGATTTGTGCAAACGAGATAATGGGAGTATCCTTGTTTCTGTGTGGTCAAACCCAACTTGTGTGGAACAGTCCCTTCCACCATGTTAACCCCTTGACGGTTCTATCTAGCCTTTTTCTAGATGTCAGTGTCTTCCACGGGGAATTGGGTTGGTAACCACTTTGTGTCGGGAATCATGTATGGATATGAAGGTTGTCTGAGTGCGTATTGGAAGGTGGTTCTTGATGGCCTTTTGAGTCAAAAGTAAGGTGTCATGGGGCTCTCTTTCTTCATCTTTATGATCAGAAGTGTTTTCTTACCACAAAGAGTCGTACCAAAGTCCCACGGGAAAGAGGGGTGATGAGTCAGTTGGGGAAGGTCAATGGTTGCCCTTAGGGACCTCTGTCCGGTTGTAATGGTGACTCTCTCTGAATTGAATGACATGAGTTTGTAATCTCCCGCATATACCTTGTAAATGATCGTTAGTAAGAAGCTGCTCATGTTATGCCTTGCTTTATGTCATAATTTTATTGTGTAAGATCATGTTGTGGTTAGTTACATTGCTCAAGTCTCGTGTTATGTCTTGTCTTCTGTCATGACTGTATGTTGTTATAGCATGTTTACTTGGCTTATTGATCGTATGAATGATTGTAAGCATGGACCATATGATATGAACCTACATGATCATTATTTCCTCCTGGATTAGGTTCATGATAGTGTGATCAACTCCTCTTTGCAGGAATGCTTGTAGATTATCGCTTTAGCATGTTAGATGATGGCATGTCGATGCTTATTATCCTTTTTGTGACAAGAATCCATATCATGTCCATCTATTTTGTAATTGCCAGATTAGCTATTGCTTATTATTTTGCACATAATATTGTTGTGTGTTACTTGTGTTGAATGGAGAATATGTGGTATAATTGAGTCTTGGAAAATGCATGTGTTCATCCTAGTATGTGTTGATCTGCACTCATGCCCCGTAGTCTAGTCATATTGCCCACTACTTAGACTCGTATTATGCATCATTTAACTTTTTCTCATGATCCTATATCGTGGAATATGATTGAGTGATTTCTTACGCGTCGTCATGATTAGTTACATGCATGTATCGTACATTATATTGGGCTTTTAGCATCATGTAGGATCCTCGGTTGTGACTTGTGCGAACTTGTATCTTGCCTGCATTATTGCTGATTTTCCCTCGAACTAGGTCCCTGATAGTGTGATTCTTCCCTCTTCCTACCCTCTTAAGATGTTTTGCCCATCCTGATTAGATTAATGTTGAACTTGATGATCGACTTGCTTCCCGTGATGGTTAATCCTAGCATGACTATAATCTATCGCCCATGATGTCTTTCTTATTACTTTTGATAATGTCTCGTGCTTCGTGAATATCAAGATGAACTCCTTTTAACGGCTCATGATTATGCTTGTATCACGCTATGTATCTCTAGTATCATGTACGAACCTGTGCTTTCTAAATGTATCTCGTCATATGATTACGTGTCATATTGGACCTATTATATGATCATTGTGTTAGATGAGATATTTACTATGTTACTCTTATATGTTCTCGTATGATGCATACACCAAGCTCGTGCATTGTTCATATATGTTACAATTGTGATACCCATTAAATCCTGCATATCTTGCTTAAGTTGTTAGGCATATCGCCTTTCATGGGATAATAGACTGCTATCTTGTCTCGCATGCATCCGTGTAGCACTCGAATATGTCTTTTTGGAATATATACGTATGGCGTGCTCCTTGATATAGGTACATGTTAGAGTGGATTAATATGATTGATATGCCACATGATGAATTTGTGTCTGTTTGTCACAATTGCAACCTAATAGACTTTCATAAGGGCGTCGTTGCTATTCTCGGGTCGAAGTTTTGTCTCTAGTTGTCGTCTTAGTATTGGTTCGTGGTTGGTTCCGAGAGGAACTTTGGGTTGTCTTCTCTTTTCACTCCCCTATACCCGCTAACTTGGACCCTATGTGATACATTCGACGAGCGACCGCATGGAAGAGGGAACGAAAAGTTAGATAGCGATAGAGCAGTACAGCAGAAGCGTGGGCCCATAACCCATGGGCCTCAGGATCAATGATGTCGACGGAACGAGCACGCATCGAGAATTGCAGATACTAAGTACGATATGACTTGCAAGCGGGAGTGTTCTCCGTTCGAATTGCTAACCCTTTTGAATTTATTGACGATGATATTGCACTGCCCTAGTGATGAGATTTACGTGTTGATGTTTTGACTTGATGATGATTGTTGCCTGATTGCCTGTTGCCTATGATGATATGATTTGATGACTTGTAGATCTCGTGTACCATGGTGTCTTGACGTGTTGCTACTCTAAGTTGCTAAGCGTGATTTGAATTCCTTTGCTTGTAAAATGTGAACTACATATGCTAAGAAGCCTGAATTGTCTCTGATAAGGTTATAATGCAACATGTTAGCTTGACTTGATTATGTTCATATATGATGTTGCGATGGTTATTGAGCATGATGGTAGACTGAGACTTGTTGAACCCATGATGTTATGTTTATGAATGCTAGTTTGCATGATGTAGACCTTATGTTTGATGATTTTCATGATTGCTTCTTCCTTAAACCCGTGGGTGAGGTCATTTGGTAGCGTGGTTGGAGAGTTCTGAAAGAATTTTGGGCAGTTGGGATGATCGATGGTGTTAGGAGGTGAGTCACGAGAGAGGGATCCATGTGGTTAGCAGGGTATGATGCTTGTGATGTCTTAAGTAGTATATGAAGCGTGGGGAATGCCTTTTGAGAGTATTGAGAATATAGTATGAGAGGGTTCTCGAGTGTGAAGTTAGGGATAGGAGTTGGGTTCTTAGAGGTGGATGGTGTGTGGGAGTGCTTGATGGAATGAGGGGTGAGATTGGAGTATCGAAATGAATTGGGATTTCTTCAGGGGATTTTGTCGGAGGTAGTGTTGTTGAGTCTAGAAGAGGATTAATCTTGGCTTGAGTGTGGAGATGGGCGAGTAGGGATTGTGTATTATATTGGACTAATATGATGTGAGGATTTATGGATTATGTGATTTATTTATATCTGCTGGCATGATGTTAGATAACGACCATGATAAAACCTGATATGGAACGACATTACATGTTGTGCAATACTGAAATCTAATTGGTAGTGACTAGTGTTATCATAATATATTGAAGCAATACTACCATGTTATGCGTTTTAGAACCATGTTACGATGTTTTATATGAATCATGAGATGATGACGTGTTGCTGTGTGAAAACATGATATTATATTATGGGGTGATAAAGCATGATGTTATGTTATATGATCGTTAAGCATGATTTTGGGTATGTTAAATGATGAATATGACTTTGAGAATGAATATGATTTGTATATATGAGATAATGATACAAGATTTCTAAATGATCGTTATATGGGATTCCGTTGAGTTAAGATGATGTTTGTTGAATATGCTGACATTCGATGACTGATATACTGTTTGACCTCCCCTTTTGCGGAATCTTAATAACATGACTTGTTGTGTTGATGTGTTGACAATGAGTTTGATTCGTTGACTTTATGATGAGGATGTAACTGTTATGACCTTTAGTATGATGTGGAGACGTTGATGTGATCTTGTGGAAATGTGCTGGCATATGTTTGAAACTTGTCATATGATATACTCGTTGGGGATAGATTGGTTATGTGGTTATGCATTTGTTATGGCTTGTGAATCTTGCTTGAATTGAGACTGATAGATTGATTTGATTATGGAAACTAGGAAGAGAATATGGGATTAGCCCTTAGAGGTGGATGATTCCACCTCCGAGTTTCTGAATTTGATTGACTGTTATGCGGTAAACCGATTTGGTTTTGGAGGATTTTGACGAAATTTTGATCGAAAAGATTTTACTTGTTTTGGTGTAAAGTTGCTTGGTTAAACATCTTATTTGAAGATTTTGAGCGGTTTGAAAAGGACTTACTTAGAATTTTAAAGAATAAATGTTACCGCGAATTTCAACGATTTTGAGGCCAATCTTTTCCAATTGCGGAATCCCTTTTGAGAATTTTCACACCCGGGCTTATATTATAACACCTCACGAAGTGGATACAAGCATTTTATAGGGGCGCATATAGAATGTTTGCTAAGACCTACACTACTAGAAAAACGCTATATAGCCTCGAAGTGTTTGGCTACCACTTATTTCGAGGGTACCATCGTAGCTAATACCCTCGAATTTGGGCTCGAAAAAATATTTGGAGCCTAAATACCATTGAAATAAAATCAGGGCTATTTTTCCATGCTATTTAGCCCCGAATATATATTTCGAGGGCGTCGTCGAGGGTACATTAGCCTCGGAATAAAATTCGATGGCACTTTTTTGAAGCTATTGCCAAGCGATGTTAGCAATGAAGTTTTTAGATGGTAGACTCGAGGCTAATTTTGAGGGCATATAGGATCGAATATTTTTTGGAGGGTAGAGTTGAGGGTGTAACAACTCAATATATATTACGAGGCTAATCTTGAGGGTAAGTTTGATCCTAAATAGTTACGATTGTTTTGGGGGCTAACAATGTGGCTAAATAACATCAAATTATATAGTCGAGGGTATATTTGTAGGCGTATAACCTCGAAAAAAATGAATTTTCTTCGAGGGCAAGATCGAGAGCAAAGTTGTTTCTCGTACTTACTGCATTAAATACCGTGAGAGAGTTAGCTTGAAAATGTAGTCATATAGTATGCAAATATTAATCTCGAACATGCCTACGAGTTCATAATTTCGAGGTTAAACTATTATGATTACCCTCGCCAATACTCTCGAATTATTACTTTCGAGGGTAAGAGAATGCATGAACCCTTCCCCAACAACAACAATATTATGATTTCGAGGGCAAATTTGATGCTACATATAACCTCCAATTATCCTTTCGAGACCTGAAAAATCCGAAAAGGCTAATAGATATTTGCTTGCAACCCTTTGATTGATGAGCTCCTATTGTTGTGGAATCAAGGGTCATAACATATGATGCTTATGTAAAGAAAAAGTTTAGGATGCATGTAGTTCTTTTATGGACATTGAATGACTTTCCAGCATATATATGAGATGTTGTCTGGGTGGAGTACTATTGGAAAATTTGCATGTCCTTGTTGTATGGAACTCATAGAAGCCTTTCAACTGGAGTATGGACGAAAGGTTTCATGGTTTGACTGTCACAAATGTTTCTAATTGCTAGCATACCATCCATTCAGGAGGGATCAGAATAAATTTTACAAAGGGCGTACTGAGACTAAAGCTCATCCTCTGTATTTGTCCAACCACCAGATTTGGTAGAATTGATGATGTGTATCTTCAAATTTCAATTTTCAATCATCTAGGCTACCCAAGTGGGAAGGAAATGATTTTATGGATGAACGATGAGAAAGAGTTGCATGTATCACATACATACATTTTGCTCAATTATAGGTGTAACTTTTTATCAACTACCTGCAAATCTTTTCCATTCCAAGTGGTCTAGATGAATGAGGATATAATGATAATAGTGATGATAATAATTGTAAGATTGGAAATGGAGATGAAGAAGAAAATTAATGTGAGAAGACTGTAGATTTGAAAATTGTGTGCAGGACAAAGCCTCAACACAAAGTAGAGGAGAGATGGAAAATGAAGAAAATTAACGATGAGCCATTGCAACAATATGACATTGAGGTCATCAGGGAACAATTTGTAGGTACAACTATCGATTAGGTACCTACAAATCTATCTATTCCAAGTGTTCTAAACGAAGGAGCATATAATGAAGATAGTGATATGTAACATTCCTTTTTGTAAATGAGGGAATGTTGCAGTTCGGACTTTAAAGTCTTCGTAAATACCCTTTTTAAAATAAATTACGATGTGTGTTGTTATTTAAATTTTCAAATGAAATTTAAAAATTAGTCATTTACTAGAAATAACTCTCAAACTTATAATAAATATTATTGGCATAATAAATTTGTTCTAACCTTTTTATCATACTTAAATATAATAAGTTGGGTCATAAATCATCCTCATTTTATGTAAAATGATATTACATTGAATATTGAAATAATTTAAGTAAAACACCCTTAAAAATAATGAATTCATGTTTTGACATGCCTAGTTAAGATGGATTTGAGATTTAGAGTGTTTTCAATTTATTTAATGAAGTTGTTGAATGCCTTCTATAAATTAATTTGGATGGATTTATTATAATTGAAGAAAATATGGGTTATTTTTGTAAATTCTCCTAAACTAACCCTAGTTGTGCACAAATAAAAGCCCCTCTTTCACAATTGGGATCCATCGCCGCCTCTGCTCCTTCTTCAGACTCCCATCTCCCTCTCGCTTCGCTCTCTTTCTTGGCACATCGGAACCCCTTCAAATTCAAGCTCCCTCATCTGAACTGCCATGGCTTCCGTTGCTCTCATCTCTCTTTTCTCTCTCGTCCTCAACTTCTCTACTCCTCCAAGTTAGATATGAAAGCCGGAACAGCCATGGATTCCTTCCCCCTCGCCTCTCCGGTCTTCGCTATGCTCGAGCCTCGCAGCCATGGTGGTGCAATCCTCTCCGGTCTTCATCCTCATTTACTCATCCTGAAGCCACTGGCTCCTGTTTTCACCGTTGGCCACCTCCCTCCTCTTTTGTTCGCACCTCTCAGATCTCGACAGATCCTTCACACCCCAAGTCTACAAAATTAATTGAATGCAGATGAATCTCAGCGGGTGGCTCTCTCTCTTGTTCCGCTATGGTAAGCAAAACATCTGTACCGGTATGCCTCTTTTACTCTCTACGGATCTTCCTTTTTTAGGGTTTCAAGCTCTTATCCACGTGATTGTTTACTGGTTGTATTTCTCTCACTCGCAGCCACGAAAACATCTATATTGACGAGATGCTCTTGTTGATTGCAGGATGCATTTCCTTCACTCGCATCCACATCGAATTTCTGTCATCTCAAATTAGGTACTTTTTAAAAAAGAAAATTGATCTCTCAGTTCCGTTAGGGTTTTACATAGCTTTGATGGTGATTTCATGTCTAATTTGGGAGTTGTAATTTGTGGAACAAATATTGAATGTGTTGTGGATTCTTGTTATAAACTGTTGTGGATTCTTGCTGTTGGGAGTTGTTTTATTTTTACTATTGGGAGCTGTTGTTGGGAGTTGTTTTATTTTTACTTTCTAATTTCTTCAATGGCTTACCTTCTCAGCATTTAGAACACGTCCTAGTGTTTGATTTTGTGTGATTTTTCTTATCTAGGGATAGTTACTGGCTAATAAGTAAAAGAGAGATGATCTTAGGCTTTTTTGAACTTGGCTTGTAGATAGGAAGTGCTTAAATGGAAGGGTGTTTGTGGCCTAATCCGCTAGTAATTCTTAGCTTGAATATGGCCCTTTGTTTTATTTGTTAAGGTTTGTTTTGAATTTGGATCTTGTCTATTTCTTTCTTTCTTCTTTAGTTTAATTCATAGTAGTAGCATTTTATTCCTTGTACTATTTTTCCATTCAAGACAATTATTTCAGCTTTGTAAGGTTCTCTCCAGCTTTTACCCCTTCTCTCTGTATTCGATTTCTGGTTGATTTGAACTCTGATAACTTTCCTATTCGTTTGCCTAAATTATCTAGTGGTATTATGATTATTATCTAGCTAAATAGTATTATGATTATCTAACTTTTCTATTGTTATCGCCTGTTATTTGATCCTTAGTTATGCGGTTTGCATCAAAGTAGTAACTTTGAAAGCACTTAGCCATGTTTTTTGTTTTTTTTGTAATTGATCCTTTTTGTTTAATTTCAGTTTGGTTGGGTACAAGAACTACGAGATCAAGCTCCAGATCAACCATTCGAGATGAAGTACAAGAGCTACGAAGTACCAACAAGAGTTCCAATCCACCATTATTCGTCTCCTTGAAGCAGGTCAAACTTCGTCATTTCCTTCCCGTTATGCAAACTCCAACCCATGTAAAAAACCATTTGATGTGCAAATAAGTTTGGACTTGATTTGCACCTTTTTGTTTTAGATGTTTGTGGTTATGGTTGAACTATAACATGGTGTACATGATTTAATTATGAAATTTAGGTTTCTTCAAACACCTCAATGTTTATATTTGTATATTGTTGTTATTGAAAGTAAAGTCTATGTTTTATGTATGCATAAATTGAAGAATAAAAAATAATTTGATGCTAATGAATGTAAACTCAAATTTGGCTATAAAATTTATGAAGTTTATAAAATTTAACCTGAAATTTAGGAACCAAAATATTAAATTTAACCTCCAAATTGACTATAAAATGAGTTGATAAAATGCCCTCGAAAACATATTACCTTTAAAAATGCCAACGAATTCGACCCCAAAATACATTTCGAGGCGTAGAGGAGGGAGGTTAAATGTGGTCTCGAAGTTTATTTTCGTAGTTAAATTGGAGGTTATTTACTCTCAGATTTGCACTGAAATTATTTTGAGGCTATGAATCGATACTATTTAGCCTCGAAGTTTGTACCCTTGAAAATAGCTACCAATTTCATTTAAAGGTAATTTGAAGGCTAAATAGCACTAAATTTAGTCTCAAAAATAGTTCGATACTAATGACCTCAAAATTACTCTCGAAGTTATTTGGAGGCTATTTACCCTCGAAACAAAATTTTCGAGGTTAATATTCGTGGCCACATTTAACCTCCCTCCTCTACGCCTCGAAATGTCTCTTGAGGTCGAATTCGAGGGCATTCCCGAGGGAAATATATTTTCGAGGCTAATTTTGAGGCTATGTTTAAGGTTAGTTTTGAGAGTATAGAAGCGTTTTCTAGTAGTGTAGCTAGTAGGGGCGCTATATTTGCTTTCGAGTTATGATCCGACCGAAAGGCCGGGGTAAGGGTGTGATAGGAGCCCATATCGCATACTTGCTACGACCAATAGGGGATATCATGATCACGTCGAAGATACTGTGAGAATCTCATACGGGCCCTTATGAGGTGTTTGCGGGATCAACGGCAGCAGGAGCCCGACGCTTTCTTCCTCTTCCTTTCCCCTGCTCTTCCTCGATATCGGCGGTAAGCAATCCCCCCCTCCATCTTCCGACCTAAAATAATGAAAAGGCCCACCTTTAACTGTTCTTCACTCGTCCTAGGCCAAGGACACCCCGGATCCACCATCACCGGAGCCACAACGAGCCAATCGAACAATTTCCGGCGAAGATCTCCGCCTCGGTGAGCTTCCGAATCCTTCTCCTTTTCCTCGGTTTCGGTTTTGATCGATTTTGGGTTAGTAGTGTCGGGAAGGGCCGGTGAGGGTAGTCGGAGTGGGTGAGGATTCCGGCGGGCGAGTCTCCGGCGAGGCCCTGTCCTCCTCTTCTTCTTCCCTCCGTTTCAATGTCTCCGTCATCTGGTCTGTTCTGGAGGTTGAAGTCGAGGGACGATCCCTTCTTTTCTTTTGTTTGTGGGTTGGGCTTAATTTCATCCGGGTCGTGGGCCAATCCGAATCTCCTTCCGGGTCCTCTTTCATTCCGAGTTCAGGTCCTTTGTTCTTTTAATTATGTCCGGGTTCGGGCTTTAATATGATGGATCCGGATTTCTTTCATGGGTTGGGGAGTTGGGCCATTGTGTGTGGTAAGATTTAATGTAATGTGTTATGTTATGTTAAGTTGTTATCAATTATTTTTATAAATGGTATATTAAAAAAAATTGTGGCTGGTTATTCTAGTATTATTAATTTTGGAGTTTTATAATAAATATAATCTGTAATGTTATATATTATAAAAGTATTTGGAAAATAACATTATTCGGAATATTTATTTAGTGAGGTTTTAATTTGTGATTTTGGGAGATTTGAAATGAAACATGGGTTTTGATTTATAAATATGGTTCTGAAAATAGAATTATTTTGTGATTTAATGCCGGACTTTATTCTATAATGATTTCGAAATAAATAAATAAAACATGTCGGAATTATTTTAATTGTATAGATTTACAAGTTGATTAAAGATTTAATGTTTATAAATATGTTTTGTCCAATTATGATTTCAGGAAATATTTTGAATATGAGTTGACTTAACTTGATATTTAAGGGTTTGGAAAACTTCGGGAAATGAGTTTGGAAATATGGTTGGTACAATTTCACCAATGAGTTTGATTGGAAATAAATGATTTTGGTTGATGTTGATCATATCGGAAAGGTTTTGGAAATGGTTTCGCTACCGGTTGGTTTTGAGTATATTGAGAACTTGAGTTTCGTGCGTTTGAATGTTGGTCCAATGGCTTATGGAAATGACTTGATGATAGGTGTGTATTGCTTTTGGATTGCTTTTGACTTGCATTTGGGCCCTTGTATTATTCTGTTGTTCTGCATCTTCAAGTAAGTTCCCTAGGGGGCTTACTCAGGTTGGACATTCATGTCTGTTGTTGCATTTTATGTTAGGTGTTGCATATGCATAAAAGCATGTCATGTAGTATCCTGT
The DNA here is from genome assembly GCA_037127255.1 of Persicaria tinctoria. Lineage (NCBI taxonomy): Eukaryota > Viridiplantae > Streptophyta > Magnoliopsida > Caryophyllales > Polygonaceae > Persicaria > Persicaria tinctoria. The sequence continues at coordinate 27,532,689 of JBANSL010000016.1, read as the reverse complement.
TTAGGTTGCACTAATTGAATGAGCATTTGGTTACTTTATGCGTTTGAAACAGAACGGTCGTTATCTGTGATAGTCCTAGAGTCTTTACTAGGGTTATAGGACGACCTAGTCCCATTGGGTCCCGTCCTGAGTCAATCGAGTCATGAACTTCCTTATATTATGAGATGCATGCGGGCTTTATTGTGGAGCGGGTTAGGCATGCGTGCCGCCCGATTATGATGGAATGCATTCTCGAGCTGGCCAGTCTCCGCCCTATCGGAAGGGGGTGGAGGTAGGAGAGGGATATGCCACTTGGCATTGTCTTGGGCCCTTTACAATATTTTTACACATTATTATGACTAGGAGCATGTTAGTGTGTTTGACTTTCGTACTGCATTAGAGCATCTTTATTAGGTATAGCACATACTATGTGGCCTCAGCGAGGACTGCCGGTCCCGCATGAGTGGCTCGATTTGACTCCTTTCCCCGTTCTTTTTTTAAGGTAACTTCTGCAGATTTTGAGTGCTCAATGTCTATATGACGGGGTTCCCTTTTGGCGAATCGAAGAACCTGGCTAATTCTCTAACTTGGTGTAAATGGTAATAATTCGCTTATGTTTTGGTTTTGACCCGGCTCCGCCGTGACACTTTGTATCTTAACTTTGCTTCCGCTTTACTTTCATTTGAATTAAATTTCGCGACATAGTCTTAAGACAGGTTAAGGGTACCCAACGACCCTTCGTGACTTTTAGGGTTTGAAATCCCTCTTTCTACTAATCATAAAATGAGTTTGAAACCTCGACCCGTACCTGGATTGCAAGATCCGAACAAGGGGTTTCATCCCTTGAAACGTAACCCGGAAACATTATTCTGGGCCGTTACAACCACCCATCCTGAATAAATTGTGCAAATTCCATTAGGTGAAGATGGAGCTCAAGATTTAGAAGGGCAAGCATTGCTAAATGGCCGCACAGTTATACTTTCCAAGTTAATCTGAAATCTAAAATTTTGAATTTCGGAGAGAATATATGTTTCTAATAACAAATAATATCTTTCCTAAAATATATGTGTAAAATCTGGCAGATATTAAACTCTAACAACCAAAAGATTGCATATCCTCCATCCAATTAAACAGTCCACAAATTCAGATATTAAAATAGTCCAGAAATCCAAAATTAAATCTATTGGTTGAACAAATCCTAAATTGTTAGATTAAATTGATTTTGATTATATATAATTAAACAGATAATTGTTCCATAAAAATTCAGATAAGCCTAATCCGGCTTACTATAATAAATCCAAAAATAATTCATAAATCCAAAAATAATTCATAAATCCTATATTTATGTGAATCTTACTCTATATATATTCAAAATGGAAGATAACAAAAGAGTGAAGGACTCACTTCTACTCCTTCCTCTTCCACCGGTTCCTATCCATTTTCCCTCTCTGTCGACCATCTATTCATCTTTTAATGTTTTTTTTTTCAAACACCATTAATGTTTAAACATTTTACATTGCATGTTTTTGACGATCTATTCATCTTTGCTATTTTAGGACGCAAAAATGAAGAATGTCATATATGTCGACGAGTTTAATCCAAAGAACATCAAAGGCAATATCCGAGTTCATGTTGTGTGCATGAAACATAATTTTTCACAAACGACGAGAGCTGATTTTAAAGGACCTAAAATGAAAAGGTGTTTATCCTTCATAATTTCTTCATTTTATCTAGCATAAATAATAAAATAAATACCATTTCTTCTATTCTTTCTCAGGGTAATAAAGTTCACACGTCCATTAAGAAATCACTCATCAAAAGGTTTGAGTGTATATCTGAGGATGGCATTTTCTCAATATCAAACTTCGGTTTAGTAAAGTACCTTGACCAATATCGCAAACCACTACAACAGTGAAGTGCTCGAAGCTCCAATCTCACATTGATAGAACACTGAAGTGCTCAAGGCTTTAATAATGGGTTCAACTTGCAAACCACTGCAGCAGTGCATTGATAGAACAACCAAATTCAGCAACACATAAGTTTCATCACAATCAAATTAAACATTCACGGACAGATGATAGCAAAAAATCAACAATTCATCAAACATGTCAATAGAAAGCGGTTAGGTACAGGTGATCAACAAGCTAAATCATCCACAAACCAGCGAAAAGGGGGAAAGAGATAAATCTGATAGCATACCAATTTACAAGCGTAAGATGAGAGAAAGGCGAATTGAAACAGAAAGTCGGACAAGATCGGAAATTTCATGAAAGTAGTGATTACATTCAGGTAAAGATTGCGAGAAATTGATTAGGTTAGAGAGATGCAGGATTGCAGGAGCAGAAACAGTTGGATTAGTAAAGAGGAAACGGGGAATTAGGAATGAGGATTTACTCGGATCTTGGCGAGAACGCCTTTCTTTTCGAGGGTTCGGGTGACTACTGATGAGGGTTTTGAGCTCCATGATTTCTCTCGTGTAATCGTCCATTTTCGATTTGAATCGCTCTCTGAAACTCAATTGAGAATCTAAATCGCTCTCGGATGTGGGACAGAGTAAAACTGCAAAAGTAGAAAATTAAGGGCAATAATATTAAATAAAAACAACTCGTGAAATGGGATATATTCTACAAAAGCACTAATAAAAATGAAAATTAAACAAACCGCCTATATAGCAAAAAAATTCTTCAAGTGTCTTTAAAAAATTTCATCGATGGTAGATTTTTGTCTTTTAAAAATTTCATCGATGGTAGATTTTTTTTTTAACGTGGAGGTTCCGAGGTCGTTGACTAATTCCCTACGGGTCCGAGCCCTAGGTTACAATGGACGCGAACCGGTAAGCCAGACGGCAAGCCACCAGGCAGGCTCACCCAAGCCAATGAAGACTTGAGCACCCACTAATTACACAAATGTGTAAAAAATCATCGAGGGTAGATTTGATCTTATCTTGAAGAATGATAGGCAAGTTTATTTTTATATGCATGATTTGTATACTTTATTATAATTTATTTACGTTATCGCTTTTAATATTGATTTTTTTTCCATAAGAATCGTATACGGAAGTGCTCTGTTTGTCCGAAATTATTTGATCAACTATATACCATTGATCCGGAGCTGAAAAGACAAGTCATTGTCATATTTCAATTTCTTGTTGTAAAAGATGTTGGACATAAGTTTCAAATCATATTGACCTTATTTCTCAATATTGTTAATGATTACAATTTCTTTTATTTTACCTCGTGAACATACATTCTTTACTTTTATATGTTTAACTTTTGTTGTGTGTAGATGAAATAATATTATCAGCTTTAGCCGATGTGACAAAATTGTATGTAAATCGGAATTTTTTCGAAAGTAACGCATATCGAATAAGGTAATTCCTTATTTCACTTTTTTGTTGTATTTATTATTACTTAATATACCTATATTAATATGAACTATATTTATTTTACAAGCTTCTTAAACCCGGTGATACCTCCAACACCAAAATTGTGCAATGGCGCCTTGAATTCTCCAACATTGTGGATTAATGAAATTGCAGTGATCTATATAGCACCCTTTTAATTATCGATCGAATATGTGAATCGAGTGAGCGGAATCAGTTTAGTATATTTATCATTTGGATGTTTGGATTTAATAGTATTTCCCTATAGACTTTTCATATTATCATAATATTATAATATATATATATATATATAATTTAGATAAATTATGATAATATCTTCTAAAAAATATATTTACAAATCCCGTGCGTTACGCACGGGCACTGCGCTAGTTTATAATACTAAAACAGAGGCCGCTGGCACGACCTCGCTGCCACCGAATTTTCTGGATTAAACGGGATTATTTTTTGCATGCTTGACATTTTCTGGATTAAAGTGGTATTATATTTCTGGGCCACATCAATTAATAAACAAATATAGTTAGCTCAAAACTTATCTTTTTACATAATTTATTCAATATAACCTTATAACTTACGGAGTATATTTTAATAAACCAATATAGTTAGGTAAAAAACTTATATTTCTAGATAAATAATCTATCCAATATAACCTTATATTTTAATTAGGTTTTTTTTTATTAAATATTCAACCTTATATCTTAATTAGGTAGAAAAATTATTGTTTTAGATAAATCTATCTAATATTATTCACACGGGTAATTTTTTTTTTGGTGTGCTTCATGTCGGCAAATTTTAGTAAAATTTATCTAAAATGTTGCATTCTAACGTGGGTAAAATTTGTCATACTGCCTCTCGGTTTTATGAAATATTTATAACAAAAAAATTTCTATTATGAAATCGTATGATCAAATATTTATAAAAAAGATAATGAATCAATATTTATAACAAAAAGTATTTCTAACAACTATGAAATCGTTTTTTTATATAAAAATGTGAATATTTAACCTTTTAAAATTGAGCAATTATTTATAAATATTCAACCATTTAATTTAGTTTACAGTTAGATGAAACTATATTAACCTACACACTTTAATAAAAAATAATAATTAATATAATAAAATACGTAATATAATTATAAAGAAACTGCACAAGATTCCTGAAGCGGCTTCTGGTGCGATTTCACATTCATTGAATTTTCTGGATTAAAATGGGATTATTTTTGCTTACGTGTAGAGTCATGAAGCGGCCTCTGGTGTGATTTCACATTCATAGAATTTTCTGGATTAAAACGGGATTATTTTTGCTTACGTGTCATATTTTGAATTAAATTGATATTATATTTTTGGGTCACATCAATTAATAAGTTAATATAGTTATGTAAAAAACTTATCTTTCTAGATCACTTATAAATTAACAAGGTGAAAAGAGATGGAAAAATTATTTAGGTGTAAAATAACATCGGTTCATAAGTAGAAGTCAATAACCGCACATTGGACAAGTAAACAAAAATTATTATTTATATAGTACGTCAGAGATTGTAAAAATAAATATAATAAATTGAATTTAAATATTGGTTATAACAACCATGTAGATTTGATAGTAGTGACAAATTAATTTATTGTGTAATCCCCTATTACTTATTTAACCTATATAAACTTTTATAGTAATAATCAAAATTTAACATTAATACCATTTAAAAATAAATATCAAATTTATCACTAGAGATTGTTTTCAAAAAAATATTGTTTTAGAATATAATAGCAAAAAAAAAAAATATATGTCGTGCAAGAGCACGGGTAACATATACTAGTCCCAATTAAAGCAACAAGTGCCGGTTTAATCAAGTTAAATTCGGGCATTGTAGTTGAACGATGAACCAAAAACAGAGAGAAGTAAATTTTGGACTAAAATCTCCAGAAATCCAAATACCTAATCGACAGTTCTGGGTTGATCGGTATTCTCCTGGCTTGTTCGTTCTTAGTCACCCCGAGCCTACAATCAACCTCTTCTTTCGATAAATGGCACAAAATGAAACCCTAGAAATCGAACCCGAAATCAGTCAAATTTTGAAATTGAACATTTGATTGGAAGTAGATGTAAGAGAGAATTTGAAATTTGGAGTTCAAAACATCGAAATCTTAAAGCAAATAACAGGTTGGAGCTTGAAAATTGTTCAAAACAAAACCCTAGAAACGTAACTCTTTGGAAGCACTTGGGGTCGGAAAAACCGGGTTCATGTCCCGTCATCAAATCCGGAGTTGCTCCTCCTTTCTCCGTTTCAATTAGGGCTGTTCAAATTCGGTTCGAACCGAATTTTTGGACTGAACCGAACCGAAATAACCAAACTTAACCGAACCGATGTGTTTTGGTTTAGGTTTTGGGTTCAGAGAATTTTTATTTTCGGTTTTAGGTTCGGTTTAGGTTCGGTTCGATTAAACCGAGAAAAAACCGATATATTTTTTTTATGTTTTAATTTACCCTTAGGTTATAGAGATGACAAGGGTAGTGGAGTTAGTTACTGTTTTTTAATAAAAGTTTATTCGATTTATCTCTTATCCACCTCCTAGCTACTTAATCCCAACAAAACAACAAGGAAAAGGAAGAACAAATTATTTTTAGTACGTACTGTTTGCAAGATTTTTTTTCTTCCTGTTAGCCTATTGGTATTTGGTACTTTGGTAGGTCACCTCATAAAAAAAATTCTCAAATAAAATCGGTTCACTTAGATTCATAACCGAACCGAACCGAAACCAAACCGGTTGAAAATCGAACCAAACCTATTAGTTTCGGTTCGCTTTTCGGTTTACTTTTTTAGAAATTTTGATTTTCGGTTCAGTTCGGTTTGGCCAGGTTCGGATCGGTTTTGGGCCGATGAACAGCCCTAGTTTCAATCGCCCAAAATCACAGCCCAAGTCGATGCCTTGAAGGCTGCTGCGGTCGAAGAGGCAAGTGTCCCAGGAGAGAGAAGGACACGAGCTGCTATTTGGAAGGAGGAGGCTGATTTCACCGACTTCGAACTGCATAGCTAGGTTCGGTCAATATCAAAAATGAAAATGAAATGGGCTTGCTAGACCTGGCCAATATCAAAAGGAAATGGGCTTATTTATTGGTGAAAAATAAAAGAAGAAGTAGCCCAAATGTAGGGAAGGCACATGGACATGGAGAGCAATGAGAATGTATATAAATTATACATACTCACGTATATGTTCGCTGTATTTGAAAAAAAAAAATATAAACCTACTGAAATATAAGAATTACAATTAGCATAAATTAAGAATTCGAGTTTGATTAAAATATAAAATTAAACTCACCGAATATTTATTGCCAATTAATTCTAGTGGGTCAATCTCAAATCGACTCCAATAAAAACTGAGTAAAAATCTCAAATCAAAATTTTCCAAATTCAAATTTGTTCTTTAAAAGAACTGAGTGATTTGATCTTGTTCAAACAGGTACGTAGGTAGCTCGACATCAAGCTTAAGCTCATCGGGTACAATCGCCAATCCAAAAAATCAAATTGGTTTTTTCATACAGAACTACGTAGGGACTTGACGCCGTAAAAACGGCTACATAGATAACCTGATATTAAATCTCAAAATATGTCTGGTACAGTCCCTAACCTCTAAATTCCCTTAAAAAAAATGATGAAAACGAGGTTAAAATTAAAGTTAAATTAAATACACATGATTTTTCGTGTAAGTGATAGCCGTTGAGTTGGGAAACCCTTCCGAGAAGGTGTGCTCAATTTAGTCGGGTGATACACAAGAAAATCTCATGCATATGATAGTCAGATTTATGTTAGGGCTACACTTCCGAGAAGGTGGGTCCTAATACGATCTAATGATTTATGAAAATCTGTAAGTGGATAAATCACACAAACTCAAAGACCCTGAACTACTTAAGGCTTGATTCTCTTATAAGAGATACGTAGGCAACCCGTCAAGATTTGGGTGCAGCACAAATCACCAAAACCACTCAAATCTTGGTATCAATATGACTTCGAATTAAGAGGTCGAACTCAAATATTAAAAATTAAATAAAATACGTTGTACAATTATTTATATATTTTTGTCCAACAACGAGAAATATTTATAATTTCACAAAATTCGAACTAGATCGAGTCTATCATAGTCGCGACTTGTATTTATATAGCCATACGTACCTGTTTTTTTGAGTTGAGCGTGAGCGGTGCTTGAGCTACGTACTCTGCTCACCCATATCGACCTACTGGGACACTACTTAAATTAAAACATTTCCTTATTCTAACATATGTTAATTATGTATTTATTTATTACAGTATTGAATATTTAAAACAATCACTATTAAAAAAAAAACTAATCATATTATCATAAAATTCAGATAATTTTTTAACTTTACATAATTACTGGAAATTATAAATGATATTTAGTGGTTTAAATAATTAAAACGAAGATGATAAATATTGATGATCAGTACATAAAAAGTAGAAAGAGAATAACAAGTTGAAATGCAAGTTAAGGGTGCGCGCGCAGTACATATATGATATATGATATATGCATTGGGGTGGATCGATCATTTTGGGGGGCGACCGCCGTGGTAACCCAAAATAGCAAAGACGGTTTGGACAACGCTGAGAATCAAGAGAACAAAGGCAGCGAGCGCTGAAATGAAGGACCAAGGAGTCCTGAAGTAAGTGTACTTGAACCCAGCTAGCTGAACGTTGAGGTTGTTCCGATGGTAATGGTTCACTTGTTGAAACACCTCCTCCAGGTAACAGTTTTCCAAATCGAAGGGCGCGTCTCTGCCGACGTTGTTGATGAAGTCGGCCACCTCTGCATCAGTGCCCAGATAGTTTTCGATCACGCTGTGATCCCGCAAGTACTCCACATCTTTCTCGCTGTTGATCAGGTAGTCCAAGAACGCCGTGTACGACGTGAAATACCTCCCACACCTATTTATATTTTACATCATATCCAACTCATTATATGTTTTATATATATATAAAAGGAAATTAGAGTTAATTAACATTTTTGTATAACTTTTAAAAATCTTTCTATCTATTTTTAATTATGGTCTAATTTTTATAAAGTGATTTCTTAGATTTTTTTTCAAATACTCGGACGTTATTGGCATTGATTAGATGGATCAATGATGTGTCAATGTCATGCCTTATTATTCAATTGTTAAACCTCTAGTTATAACGTCAATTGAATATACTACGTAGCTACTTCGATTCAAAATCATCCATCCCTCTACTTTTAGAGGAAAATATAACATTATAAACAAGAACATTTTTGCTAGAACCAAGTTAAGTAAAATATAATAGTTAGGAAATTATTTTTTAAAATTAAGTAATTTTAAAAAATAACTTGTGTTTTAAATTCTTAAAGGAATAGTTAAGTAAAATTAAGTAATTTTGTATTTTATAGGAATATTTTATATTTTAAAAAATAACTTGTGCTAGATGGATCACTTTTTTTAATTCTTAAAAAAATGACTTGTGTTTTTGGATGAAGGAATATTTTATAGTAATACAGAATATTAATAGTATTGTTCACTCCTCTCTCCAATCTAAAAGGTAAGATATTTGACTTTTCAATAGGTATTTTTAAAGAGATAAAATTACATTAAATATTATTTTTCATTCTTTTTTAAAACATCTTAATAAACTATATTACTTATTATAGTAAATCTTTTTTTTTAAAAAATATTATAAAATTTAACTCTTTAAAAAACATGTTAAAAGATATTCTAAATGACTTATATTTTTAATTGGGGTTGTAAAAATTAATGAACTATTGTTCGGTGGATGGCTCCATTATTTTTATTTTTACTGCAGTTTTTAAAAAGGGCGTTTATATTAATAAAGAAATAAATACTTTTTGAAAAACATCATTTAAAAGTTCACTCACTCATCGATCTGTACTTGTAACAAGAAAATAAGCCAGCAATTAGGGAATTAAGAAATAGATCGATCACTCTAAATTATTCAGAATTGAAACCTCACCAAAAATACATGAACTTTACTATTTACGCACACGCACGCTTTTTTATAAAGAAATATATAATTATTAAAAAAATTAATATTTTATATAATTTTTAATTCTTAAAAAAGCGTGGATCATAGAGAGTATATAGAAGAGAATTAACAAACATTACTTACTTGTACGAGGAGATCTCGTAGGCGACGCAATTGGCGAAGAAGGAGCACATGAAATCGTCGATTATCACCGTCGGCATCTCTATCACGCCCTCCCGCCGCCGAAATTTAACCGCCAGAAACATCGCCGATCCGCTCTTCTTCGGCGTCCGGATCTTGATCCCTGCTTTCCGGAGCTTCGAGATACAGTGGATCACGTGCTGCGGTATCCCTTTTTCCGGTAGATCTCTGTTCACTGTCGACTCTAGTTCCTTCGGAATGAAGCTCGTCCGGTACAGATCCAGCAAGTGTTTCGCTTTGAACCGCTGGAGACTCCCGATCACCTCCGGCGATTGTTCGTAGGCGTAGTTTAAGTATCCGAAGAAGATATCAACAAGCGACGCGTTCTTTTCCTTATCGGTCGTCCCCATCGTCCGATTGAACAGTCTCTGGAGAACAACGAACGGGAGCTGGTTCTCCAACAGGAGCAGATCTCGCATCAGGAAAGAGAAGATCCATGACAGCGAGAGAACGGGATCGGCAGGCTCAATTGGAACCAGCTTCGCTACCTTCCGAAACAGCTCGATGATGAAACAGCCATCAACGACCATCATTTCGATGAAATCGTGGCGGTCGAGGCCGAATTCCTCCGAATAAGCCTCTCTGGCTTCTTTCTCAACCGGATCTAGGGTTTCAAAAAGGTCTTTGAGTGTCAATTTGGATCTCGCAAGGAGTATAGAGAGGTAATGATACTTGTGCTCCTGAATCATCTCCAGATGCGGCTTTCCACGGTGGAAGGGTCCGACTGAGAGGATTTGGGGGTGGTAGTGATTGACATTCACTTCAACGAAGCTCCGGGGGACCTTGAAGATGGAGCAGGTGGAACGCCCAGCAGAGCGGCTCAGGATCCGCGGTGGAGTGTCGAGCTTCTGCTGCAGAGCCACCAATCGCAGCTCGTGTTCCCGGATGTCGATGGCGTGGTGCAGGAGGCAATTGGTAGCTTCTGCTTGTAGTGAATCGCCATTGGGGTTTCTCATTGAGGCCATTGGCTTGTTTGAATTGGATCAGCCAACTTGAAATAGACTTTGTGCTGACTGATTTTAGGAATTAGGTCAATGTTTACAAGTTTGTTTAATCCAAACATATATTGAATTGATTATTACTCCAATTAACCCCAAAGATTCAACTTGTTCCCAATTGGGGAAAATAAACTATGAGCGCAAGTTAGGCTGTATTTTCAACCTGTTCTTCGATTGGATGGATCGACGACGACGACTAGTCAAATACAACTCGAAAAGTTCTTACATCAACCAACTGTTTAAACAGAATTAATTCGACACGCTTGCGCGTATTTGTGGGTAATATATATAGTTGTGTTGCGAAACTCGGCTTAAACCTTAGATTTTGAGTGTAGGTGAGATTGATTCCTTGAATTGGTAAATAAAGAGCGGCCATTTCGGAGTTCGAACCGGGGACCTATAACTATTATCCGCAAGTTCTTTCCGGTGAGCCATTCCGGAATGGTTAGGAGAGATTGATTCCGCCATAAGAAAGATGAAAGCGTGCATATAAGCATGATCAGGAAGGTTCTCTACAAGTCCACTCTACCAGTCTTAACTAACTCCCTCGCTTAATGGCCCTAGCTATAGATTAAATTAATTCATATTATATACTCCGGTGGGTTTTAAATAATTGGTGATGCTGTACGTGACGTCAAAGATGAGACCGGTTCAAAACCCTAGAATTTAGATAAGAAATTAAATCCAAAATCAAAATTCATTTTTGTATATAGTTCTCTTTTTATGGTATCTCGATTACTTTTGAAAACTGATATATAAATATTACTAGTAGTTCACTATCCGTACTATTTGAGACTTTGCATTTTTTTTCATTTAAAAAGATTTGATAATAATACAGAAAATTAATTTCTTCTAATACTTCTGAATTGTTAAGTACATTATTAACATAGAATTAAAAAAAAAATTATAATATACACATATATTCTTAAAACAATTGAATTTAAATAAATTTAGTATTAATACCCAATATACTAATTTTATGATTCTATAATAAACTAAGCTTAAACCTTAGATAATATAATTGACTACTTAATTTTTATAACCATAAATGATTTGATCTTTCAATATAATATAAACCTTAGATAGCTTGTTATTTTAACTTATGAAGTTTTCATATCTCACGCAATAGATTTTAAAATTTTTTTTATGGATTATGGATAAAATCGGATTGAAGATAGAAAAATTGTATAAAAAACACTATATTAGCTTGAGCTCCTACATATATACTATCTACGCATTGATTAAGGACATGAGAAAAAATATCTTTACACATAATTAGTATCAAAATGTATCCATATCCGGAAAATTGAGATAAAATTTTATCAGTTAATATTACTACGTACAAGTAAGGAGAATGTGACATATATATATATGTTGTCATGTGCGACTTATTCTTTATTATATATAATCGATATAATATGGATCGGAATTTAAAGAATTAGGAGCATTTTTATTAATTTGTTCTTATGCATCAAGTATCAAATATACAATCACTTAATATTACAAATTAACTTTATAAAACAATTAAATACAAATTAAGATATATATCCATCCAAAGATTATGAAAGAATAAACAAATAATGTAGATCATTTTACAATGACCTTAAACATATATGCCTGTTTAAATTCAGCCTCTAATATTATGTTACATTTAATCACCAAATGAATTAAATATCCTTCCGTTAATTAAAAGATTGACTACTTTTTTATCCCTGGTGGGATGTAAGGCTGAGCCACAACCACCTCATTCATGTCGAAAGTCCGTACTTTAAACCGCTCAATCCTCATCCCGTCATCTCCGTCGTCGCTTAACTTCAAGCCCTTGTCGGCAGTCGAATAATAGCCGCAGTCGTCATTAAAGTCGTTGTTCGAACCATCGACGTCGTTCAACATCTTCTCGATATCGAGCTTGCCCTGCTGGCTGGCGAGGATCTGCTCGATGAGCTCCCAAATCCGACTGACCTTGGGGTCCGCGAGCCGCCTCCGGATGTAGCGCTCGAGGCGGGCGTCGGTCTGCACCATGGAGAAGAGGCTGTTGAGGAGGTCCCGGCTCTCGATCTCCATCAGCTCGAGCTGCTGGAGGATGGACCGCAGCTCGTTGGAGCCAGCCGGGGAGGGCGTCATCGGGCTTTGCGGCCTGCTCACCGACTCCGCTATCAGCCGGGTGATGGTGGGGTTGCTCAGCCGCCTCGTCAGTAGAGACGACGGGGACGACGCCGTTTTGGCCCTCACACGCACGGCCTTCTTCTCTGCTGCCATTGGATGGATATGAAGATTTACAAAATTAATTAAATGCGTTATGGATGGAAAAAGGAAATTAAAACGGGTAAGGAGGTTTTGATTTGTGATTTGTAATTTGTTGGTGTGGGAGGAATTGAATGAATGGAATATGATTGGATCGATCACTTAGAATTAAATATTTATAGGGTTTTATGTGTCCACAGATATTATCCGATTTTTGGCTTTATAAAATGATCAAAAGGCGGTGAAGAGTCCTCATTTTCATAGACGTGTGTGGAATTTGTTGACTGCGAAATAATATAATCGAATTTGAGTTGTTAAAGTTTGATTTAGATGGCGGCGCAATCGTGCAAGGACAACTATAAGAGACCCTTGTTTGCCTTTTTGAAGTAAAAGAATAAAAAATATGTTTCAGGAAATTTAAAATCTAGGGCAAGCACCAAAGTTCCACGCGGAGTTGAATTGTCGGGTTTCATTCCAAATATAGATAGGGTTTGGATCATATATATACTCCCTCCGTTTTTTTTATTTGTCTTTTTACTGTTCATACACGTTTTTTGAAGTGATAAAAACTATATAAAATATTTATTTTTTTTAATAATCTCGTACTTATTAGTATTAAGTTTAATATTATTAAAAAAAATTGAAGAAAAAAATAATATTTATATAGTTTTTACCTTTCTAAAAAAACGTGTCCACTTTAAAAGGAACGGAGGGAGTATATAAGAAAAAGTTGATATATACATATAGTTTCATTTGGATAATTTCAAATGTCTCATATTGCAAAAAGGTGCTAATTATGGAAAATTACTAAAGTTCGACAGTCATAAATTGGATCGTGTAGAATTCTAAATACGGTTCAGTAATAAGATCAAATAGCTTTAAAATTGATTAAAAAAATTATGAATTATCAAAGTTAAATAAAAATAACATAAACTTTAAAAATACAAATTTATATTTTAATATTTTATACTTACCAAAAACTATCCATTTAATGGTTCCATAAAAAAACACCATCCACCACATATGTTTTTAAAAAAATTCTTATAAATATATTATGTGTTAATATTTTATACTTAAAATTTAATGTTTAAACTTGAATATATTTAAATTATATTTTTATGGTAGGATAAAAAATTCTATTAATATATTAGGGGTGAAATTGTGTAATTTTTTAAAATTATATAGATGTTTATTTGGAGGGTAGAGGTTCTACATGCATGTTGAAAATATCATTGATTTTATTTTGAAATTCAAGAAAATTTTAAAATATATATTTTTGAACTTGGAAAATATTTTTTTATAAATAAATAGATAATTTTTTCCTTTTTAGTATATTGTATAATTGTTTACGAATGAAAGAAAAAGGGGACATTAATTACTAGTATAAAAAAACGTTTTTTACAAATAAAATAGGATAGTTTTGTTCATATATACGTCAATTTTCAAAAAAATAATATTTAAAAAATAGTCAAATGCATTTTTAAATCTATTTGAGTTTTTACTTTAAATATAAAATTTAAAATATTATAATATATATATATCATTACTATATAAAAGTAAGGGAAATTTACAGAAAACCACCCCTTAAATGTTGTTCTTTTCACTTAACCACCCATTAAATTTGAAATTACAGTAAACCACCCCGTAAATGCTTTCCATTAACAAATCACCACCCTTGGTCTATTTTTGTTAAGCCATCCTTAGATATATTATATTTTAATATTTTTAAACTCAAAATTTATGTATAAATATATTTAAAATTTGAATTGAAGGGGTTGCATAGTTATAGATATCATTTTAAAAAAAAAACTTAGAAATATAACTTAGAAATATCTTCCAGTTTATGTCTTAAAATAATTTTGTAGACATTATTTAAATTATTTTTTAAGTATAATATGATTATAAATAATAATTTCCATTTATATAGTTAAAAATAATATTAAAACTATTTATTTGTATTTTAAAAATTGTATTTCAATAATTAACATTAGGAGAAAAATTATAAATAACCTTTAAAAAATAGGTTATTACTCGCAATTAAAATAATTAAAAGCATATTTTAAGTTGAAAAATGTTTAAAATATAATTTATTAAACAAAAACATAATGTAAATTGGTGATGGGTGGTGATTTGCTAATGGAAAGCATTTAAGGGGTGGTTTACTGTAATTTCAAATTTAAGGGGTGGTTAAATGAAAAGACCAATATTTAAGGGGTGGTTTTCTGTAAATTTCCCTAAAAGTAAAGGTTGAACTTTATTAAGTTTATTTACCTATTTGCCCTTCATTCCTTTTATTTTTCTTCCCTCGGTGTAGGAATGCTTTGGGTTTTTCATCCTCTTTCTCAACCATTCTATGGCTTCACCTAGGTTCCCTCAACTTCACCCGTAAATTTGATGACCAAATTCATGGGATCCAAACCCACCACGAGGTGGGGACTAGCCAACAGGCCTAAAGGAAGAGAGAAGGTCAATTGCGCAAACCGGCGTTTAGCAGATTAAAGCTGAACTTTATGGATCAACCTTACATAATGACATGGGGTTAGTGCTATCGAATTCCTCATATGAGATTGGAATGAACATCTCGTCCACATCGGGTGTGCACTAAATTGGGAGATCAAACGCTCCTCAAAATGGAGGCATTTGCATGCACTCGCCACTCTGGCATGTAGTGTTCTTAAGGCAAGAGAAATGCACATAGATCGATAACCTAGATGTCGAGGGAGCTTCACAAACAATAATACATTAATCGGCCACTGGAAAAGGATGTGGAAATGGTCTTAGGAGATTGTAATAATCATGTGAGATATTCAATTTCATATCCTATATGATCTAGATCACTTCTTCACTCATGACGCTCAGAAAGATAATGCAATGGCACAAGGTTTCACATTTTAGCTGCATCCAAGGGAATAACCTCCTAAATAATCAAGGTCTGCATGGTGTCATCTGATGAATGCCCTTGGTGAACATTCGGTTATTACCTATTGTATGCTGAATTTTTTCGTTATTAAAAAAAAAAAAGGAAGACGAGGAAGATGAGGAGAAGATTGTAACAAAACCATAAGTTACCATATATTTTATTATTTCTTCAACATCTATTTTATTTCAATAGTATTAAGTAAAAATATTTTTAATCATTAACCTATCTTTAAAAATAGTTATCATATCTTTTATTGTTTCATAAAAAAAATTAATTTATTTTCTAAATCAAATTTATATTATCCATCGGTCCATCCCACGCCCCTATTGAATTTAATTATTTTCTAAATACTAGGGTATTGAATGGGGTACGTGTCATTACGTCACGTGCACTATCACTATATTATTTCAAACCTAATTAAATTTGAATATAATTTAAGCTATAGCTAGGGCCATTGATGGAGAGATGGAGTTAGTTAAGACCGGTAGGGTGGACTTGTAGAGAAAGTTCCATTGATCACCCATATATGCACGCTTGCATCTTCCCTTGTATTGTGTAGGAATCAGTCTCACCTAAGAAAACCCACAAGCTGACTGCCGCTGATCAAATATTGGTTATGCCTTATATGACTCTTATTATATGTATTTTGTAAGTGACAACACAACCATGAGTGAAAATCACACGCATCCGAGTCGAAATCTCTGAAAATAATTGGTCGTTGTGTAAATCATACACGCGTAAAACCTTCATTTTCTCACATCATTACATGCATGATCGATTCTTCCAGTCTTGTAAAAGCACTAGTTTTTACGCGTTTGTGTTCATTTTTGAATCTTGAAAATCAAGAAGTAGATCATTTTCACGTAACAACATCGTTTTTTTTTTATTGATTATGACTTCAGTTATTTGACGATTTCATGAAACGTAGCTAAAATATTTACGCGTCGCGTTTATTTTTGAAACTTGAAAATCTTTATTTTTGAAACTTGAAAATCAAAGAAGATATGAAATTTTAACAAGCTGGATACATATCATAAGTTATATAAATAATACAAGTCATACACGTACGTGGATCCTTTTCTCGTTTACTTAATTCTTTGCACATAATTTGTAATATATATTAGAGATCGATGACTTAAGCTAATAAAATAATGTATTGTGTATACATGTACATGTATAGTATTAGAGATGTGTTAAGCTAAAATTATGTAAGTTTGAAGAGCCCGTCCAATACTCTTTCAAACTATTCCATCAAATATCAAATATACGTTCAATTTCTTGGAGCTATATTCCGCGTTTTAGTTAAGACACTTCACATTAAATTTTAATAAAAAGTATTATTCTGAAAAAGTAAATAGTTAACATGACTTGGTCACCTATAGTTCTTTTCTGTTTTGATAAGCATTCAACATTTCAACCTTAATTTATTTATTTTGGAATTGATAACTCAATTTCGGCGATTTTATATAACGGCCGCGCGCTTACATTTTGTAGGGCTTGTAGTTTGTATAAAACTTTTTATGAGAATTTTAGAGGTAATATGTATTAGTGAAATAGCTAGTGTAAAGTTACCGGTGAGATGTGGTTTTGGATGCCCAATAAAAAAAATAACATTATATATGTTAGTTGCAGGTGGCAAGTCGGTCGTTCGGGTCGGGTTTGGGTCAGGCTTGCTCGGGTCGGGTCAATTCGGGTAAAATTTATGGTCGGGTATTGGTCGGGTTCGGGTTCGGGTCGGGTTCGGTCATAATGAATTTTAGATTGGTCGGGTTTCGGGTTAAGTCGGGTCATGCCCATTCGGGTTCGGGTCAAAGCGGGTCGGTCTCGTTCGGGTTTCGGGTCAAGAGGCGGGTCGGTCTCATTTGAGTTTCGAATCAAAGTGGGTATAGCAGTATAGTTGGTTTGAGTTTTCGGTTGAATCATATTCGACCCGTTTGGATAATTAGGTTGATTTTGACTTGGTTGAATACTTAAATATGCAATTTATTAAAATAAATGATTTTGACTCGTTTGAATACTTAAATATGTAATTTACTTAAAATAAATGATTTTGACTCGGTTAAATAACCATTTCAATTCGGATCAGGTCGGGTCGGGTTGAGAGTCGGGTCGGGTTCAAAGTCGGTTCGGGTTCAGAGTCGGGTCGGTTTTGGGTCGAGTCGGGTCAGGTTCGGGTCGGGTTCGGTCTCGGGTTCGGGTTTGGGTGAGTCGGGTCGGGTTTTCGGGTCGGGTTGGATTTTGCCAGCTCTAGTTGCAGGTCATTAAAATAAGTATTTAAGGGATCGAAGGTGAAACTCCTATACAATAGTTTAAATTTGTGTTAAAATGAAGGTGGATCTTGAACGCGTCCTTCTAGGCCCAATGTGTAACCATGCCACATGGTGTTTTCCAGGCGATCCGACAACTAAATTCACAGGGTATCAAAGTTTAGTTCAAGTCAATTCAACTTGGGTTCGGGTTCAAGTGCAACTGCATTTTAGGGGGGAGAGGGGTGTTGAGGCATTGGTTTGAAGGTGTAATTAAAGAACATCTTGGACTAGATCGATTGCAAGTCACTAAAATTGGTCATTTATGGAGAAGTCACTACACAATAACTTAAGTTTTTTGTGCTAGAAGGTGGATCATGATCCTTAATTTATAGACCCGAGGTAACCACAACATACATGTGTTGCTCCTCACACAACTTGTTGACTAATTTCACAAGTAGAGCATGTAAAAGAGAAATTTTGACAACAGATATGGCCTCACACAAGCCAGATCCTTAAGAAAACAGTATGAAATATAGTAAAGAAGCATGAGGAAGATCATGGATGATGATTGAAGCATTTCTACTTAGGGTTTTCCCCTTGACAGCCAAGCTGAAAATGCAGCTCACTCTCTTGTCCCAAAATAACAGAAATCAGGGTATTTATACCCTTACAGATTGGCCCACAGATAGCCTTATTGGGTGTAGGAAATAAAGGAGAATAAGGACAAAACTAAAATTTAAAACATAGTGCATTAAGCTAGCTAAACCCGGCTTAGCTAACTAATTAATTGCCTATGATGCAAGACTCTCAATACCCCCTTCTCGATCAAGTTGGACTTGGGGAAAAATCCACAAGTCCCAACTTGGAAAAGAAACTCTTGCATTAATTGCTCATCTCCCAGTGGCTTGGTCATCATGTCAGAAACTTGAAGTCCAGTCCGGATGTGAGGAGTACAGATAAAACCTTCCAACACTTTCTCTCTAATAAAGTGACAGTCAACTTTGATGTGTTTCGTCCGCTCATGAAACACTGGATTTGCAACTATGTAGATTGCTGCCTTACTATCACAATGCAGAGGTATAGGCAATATTGGAGACACACATAGATCATGAAGGAGTCCTTCCAACCACACCAATTCGCTAGCAGTTTTAGACATGCTTCTGTATTCGGATTCGCAGAGGACTTTGACACTGTCAGTTGCTTCTTTGTCTTCCAAGATATCAATGATTTGCCAAAGAAAACATAAAATCTTGTTAATGACCTTGCACTATAAACACAGGCTCCCCAATCAGCATCACAATACCCTGTGATGTTATAATCTGCATCATTAGCAAGCAGAAGATCAATTCCAACTGTCTCTGCTAGATACCTCACAATGTGCAATCCAACTCCCATGTGAGGCTTCTTTGGATCACTCAGCTGGATGGCATATGAGAGATCAAGCCTTGTCAAGTTCAAGAACAAAAGTCTGCCAATTAATCTTCTATACTGTTCTGGCTCTTTTAATGGCACACCAGTACTCAATGACAATTTAAGGCCACGAGGGAGTGGTAAACCACTGACCCTATAGTTCGTCATGCCACAATCATCTATAATATCCAGTATATACTTTCTTTGATGTAAAGAAATTCCAGAATCGGATCTAGTGACCTCAAGACCAAGGAAATACCTTGATGGCACAAGGTCCTTGATAGTATAAGCTTGATACAAAGCATTCTTCATTGATCTGATGACATTCATGTCATCTCATGTACAAAGTAAGTCATTTACATATACAAGGGCTATCACTTGACCCTTGTCAACTGGTTCGATGAACAGACTGTAGTCATGCTCTGTTTGCTTGAAATCCAACCTAATGAGGAATTGAGTCAACTCTGTATTACACTGCCTTGAAGCCTGCTTAAGACCATATAATGGCTTTTGAAGTCAACAAACAATCCCTGGTTGTGTTTCATATCCTTCTAGAGGTGTCATATAAACCTTCTCTTCCAACTCTCCATGCAAAAAAGCATTATTAATGTCAAGTTGATGCACTTCCCAATCTCTCTTAGCAGCTAGAGAGAAAACAAGGCTCACGGTTGGTAGCTATGCAACTGGTGAGAAGGTATTTTTATAGTCTTTTCCTTCAATCTGGGTGTAACCCTTGACAACTAACCTAGCCTTATATCTCTCCACTGATCCATCAGATTTATATTTGATCTTATAAACCCATCTACATCCTATAGGCTTGTGTCCATGAGGAAAAGGTGTGAGAGACCAGGTTTGATTATGTTCAAGAGCAACTAATTCTTTGCTCATAGCTTCTTGCCAAAGAGAATTCTTTGTTGTCTCCCTATAAGATCCAAGCTCTGGGATACTGGCCATATTGGAAAAAGAATCAACAAACTCTGCATTATACTGATCCAAACTTCCCAACATTCTAGCCAGAAAAGCAGTTGACTGTCTTTCTCTCACAACATTACATACATAGTCATTAAATCTGTTTGGCCTATTCACTTGCCTTCCAGACCTTCTCAAAGGTGGAAACTCCACCTCATTCAAAATTGGTTGATGAGCCTACTACAGATATTACCCTCCAAGGTGACTGTGTGGAAGCTTGATCACGTAAGACATTTTCACCCTGAGATTCATTCTCAATGGGAAAATCTGCACTGTTGCCAGGACTGTGTGCAGGAGCCATCATTTTCTCTTCATAATTTGCCGTTGGATTAACTAAAGGCAATGGTTGTTGTTTAACAACCTTAGCTCCTTCACTAGGAATTTCTTTATAAGGAAAAACTCCCTCATTAAAAACCACATCTCTGCTAACAAAAATCTATTTAGTTTTAAGATCAAGCAGTTTATAGCCTTTTTGCCCATGTGGATAACTGAGAAAGATACATCTCATTCCTCTTGCCTTATCTCTCTCTGAATGTGCCACAAGAGCATAACAAAGGCATCCAACCACCCTTAGATCATCATAGGATGGTTTCTTCTTAAAGAGCACTTCAATAAGTGCCTTCCACTGTAACACTGCAGTGGGCAATCTGTTAATAACATGTGTGGCAGCAAGTATGCACTCACTCTACAAATTCACAGGAAGGTTGGCATGAATTCTCATAGCTCTAGCAGTCACCACCAGGTGCCTATGTCTCCTCTCAACCCTTCCATTCTATTGAGGTGTATATGGAACACTCCTCTAATGTAAAATTCCATTTGAGACAAAAAATTCTGAGCAGTCTCTGTTGACTATTTCTGCCCCATTGTCACTCCTAATGCATCTCACCTTTTTGTCAAATTGTGTCTCAACATATTTGACAAAGTTCTTAATAGTAGCACACACTTCCCACTTTCCCTTTAATAATAAAGTTCATGTGGCTCTACTATGATCATCTACAACAGTTAAGAAGTAGTTTGCATCTGCAATACTTTGTGTCCTATAAGGACCCCACAAATCAACATGAATCAAAGAAAAGATATCACTTGCTCTAGAATTACTCAATTGAAAAGGCATTCTATGATGCTTAGCAAGATTACAAGTATCACAAAACATACCATCCATGTCAAGATGACTCAAATAGTCTAAGTGTTTCAACTTAGAAATGGAAGGGTGACCAAGTCTAGCATGATGTAAACACAAATCTACTATACTGGAAGCAAAAACAGATGGCAAAACTTCATTGCTCTTTAGCTGCAACACCTTGTACAATCCCCCTCTTTTGTATCCTTTTAGCAAAACTCCATCACATCCAAGGGACCAGGGCCCTGTAAGACACATCCATTTATGTCAAAAATAGCCCTGAAATCTGAGTTGTCTACCAATTTCGCAACAGATCGACAACAAGTTATGCTTGAATCCAGGGACAAACAAGACATTTTGCAGAGTAACATACTGAGACAAAAACACTTTCCCAGTTTCAGTAACTAGAATAATACGGCCATCAGGCATTCCAACATAGAAAGGTTGAGTTAACTTTCTCCTTTCTGAAATCAATTTCTCATCATTGACCATATGGTCAGTAGCACCAGTGTCTACGATCCATTCCACTCCTAATTATTTTTTTCTCATAGAATCAAGAGTGGCAAAACAATAAGTACCTGCAAAATTTGCTGCAGTGGATGAATCGGCATGACTCTTTCCCTTCATCATCTTCATAACTTCTTGACAAACTGCATTAACAAGAGCCTTGTCTAGCCCTCCATCTCCTGCATTTCTCTGGGCCTTATAATCATCCAGAGGCGTGTCTTGATCCTGCATTCCCACTGAATTGATAGCTGGTTTCCCACTGCCTCTTGAGTCTTGCCACCATTCTGGATAACCATGGAGTTTAAAACAATACTCCATAAGATGCCCCTTTTGATTGCAAAAGTTGCATCTTCTGTTGGATTTATCATCTCTATCAGTTCCTGGCCTGTCATTTCTAGGCTGAGTGTCTCTTCTAAAATCTTTTCTATCTTGATTCCCATTACTAGGATAATTAGCAATTGGATGCAAGTGCAGTAGAATCCTGAGAAGGAACAATTGTGCCCCCACCATCTTTCTGACTCTCATCTTGATTCACAAGATAATACGCCCTGTTCAGATTTGGCATAGGATCTGACTTCTAACTGCTTCATATGAATCATTAAGTCCCATCAAGAATCGCATCAATCTGTTCTTCATTTTCAATTCAACCATTCGTTTCTGAAGATCACACCTGCAATTAGCAATTCCCCCACATGTACAAACATGAATGCCCTCTAAAACTTAAAGGTGATCCCAATAAACTTTCAACTTATTGAAATAATCAGAGACAGAAGAAGATCCCTACATAATCAAGCTACGTTTCTTTCTCAGTTTAAAAATCAAGGGGCCATTAGTTTGGCCATATCTCTCTCCAATCTCGTCCCAAAGCGGCTTAGCAGAGTCAACGTACACAAAACTCTTTGATAATGCATATTTAGATAGGCATTATAGATTAGTTTTAGGGTCATTTAGATGTATATATTGTATTTTAAGGGGTTAGTTTACCTGTTTGCTCATTTGGTACTTAAGTGCGGAATCTACACAAGTTTAGCGAGTAATTGCAGATTTTAGATTCGAAGAAGGGAGGAGGTCATTCATGAGAGTCATATGGATCATATGGAGGCAAGAACGAGCTAGAGAAGCCAAGTTGGAATGCACAAGGAAGAGGCAAAGGGCATACAAGAGAGAGCGTCAATTCTGGGCCGCACCCGCGGCCTTGTTGCGGTTTTTCTGGGCTGGATTCAGCGCCGATTTTTTATGCCTCTTAAGTTGGGCCTATCTTTGGGAAATACTTTCTAGGTTTTTATGCCTGTATTCTTAGGTATTTAAAGACTTATTTTAGATTGTTTTAAGTAATCTTTTATCCTTTGAAGAATTAAGAGACTTCGTTTACGAGCACGAGCAACTAAACTCATCTTGTTGTGCCTACGATCAAGACTTGGTTTTGTTGAATTGTGAGTTTGGAATTCTAGTTTATTTCTATTATCTTCTTCAACTTCTCTGTGCTTTAATTGCATATGGTGTTCATTCTATCTTGATTTGCAACCTCGTTAGAATTGCATCATTGTTAGGGTTTTGATTCATACGTTTGTGAAACCTAATCCAAAGTAGCAAATACAATTGAGTGGATCTCATAGAAAAGCTTGATTGTATAAGAAGTTGACTATAGGTTAAATGTTAGTTCTTTAGGGAATTAATATTGCTTATAATCTTAATATATCTTGAGACTTAGTACTATTCCTAGGATTAAACCTTAATCCGTGTTAAGATTGCCTAGGAATAAGGGATTATTAGGACTCATAGGACTAATAATCTATTTAAATCACGACAAGAGTGGATATAGAAAAGATACAACTAGAAGGAAGAACTATGATCAAATAGACGAACCAAAGTGGAGATTCGTAGGTGAAACATCTCATTCATCATTGTTTACAACCATCGCCATTATTCACTTCTTGAGTTCTTTTCATCTTTACATCTCTACAACCCCCCTTGTTTACTCTTGTTGGTGATTATAACGCTTAAAGTAACGGTAGTTCCTTGTGGATCGACTCCGGACTTACTAGCTATGCTAGTTGGTTAGTTTGGATATTATTTTGATAGGAATCCGACGATTTTGTCCTGTCAAAATTTGGCGCCGTTGCCAGGGAACTATTATTTGTTTACTTTGTGTGTTTAATTACTAACCTTGGTGTGGACCACTTACATGGTCCACACTCGTGCTACTGACCAATGTTGAAGGTGAGGTTATTGCAGTTACATGGAGAGAGTTTTCATCAATACTTTACCAAATTGTAGGAGTACATTAATGATCTTTGTTCATGGGGTTTATCAAGCTAGTACAAAGGAAGTGCTTCTATGTATCTTTGATGGTATGACTGCTGAGACACGGAGCCTTGCTGAGCACATGAGTGATGGAGGTTTATTAGATATGGGACTCTTGGAGATGTGGGATTTTTTCTGCTACATGGATTTTCAATGTGCGCGGAATGAGTCACTTCCCCAAGTATCTCAAATCGTTGAGACTTCTGTTGCATCTCTTGAGGTCATTGTAGAAAATCACACTGAGAAGATAGAGGAAGAAGACACTCAATCTGACGAGATCATCCCTAGCTCGCCCATTGATGAATCAGTTCCAGAGCCTATTGCTGAGGCTACAGAGCAGGTAAAGGTTGTCTCCTGCACTAGAACGAATATTGGTGGATACGTTGATCCATTTGACTGCTACTTTGACAAGCCAACAATAGAACTAAATTGGTGGTATTATATACCCTTTGTGGGTAGTCAAGCTCATGAATACAATAAGTTGAAAAGGTTCTTAAATGTATTATTATTTACTTTCAATTTATTTGTATGTAGTGCATGCTTGTTTGGTAGTTGTGCACAAGAGCTTGACAGGTTACTAAGGGCGTTCACTATGTCTGATTATTGTCTTTAGCTTAAGCACAATGTCAAGTCAACGACGAGAAACAAAGACGCTTCTCGGGAGGCAACCCGAGGTAAGTAGGCTAAAATTTTCTTTGCGTTATTAGTTCATTAATTTTTTTTCAGCATAGTTAGGATTCTCTTAGAGGTTAGGTAGTTGTTTTTCGGTATGATCAAGTAGACGAACCAAAGTGGAGATTCGTAGGTAAAACATCTCATTCATCATTGTTTACAACCATCACCATTATTCACTTTTTGAGTTCTTTTCATCTTTACATCTCTACAACCCCCCTTGTTTACTCTTGTTGGTGATTATAACGCTTAAAGTAACGGTAGTTCCTTATGGATCGACTCCAGACTTACTAGCTATACTAGTTGGTTAGTTTGGATATTCTTTTGATAGGAATCCGACGATTTTGTCCTGTCACTCTCCTTAATGGAACTCACCCATTGATGAATCAGTTCCAGAGCCTATTGCTGAGGCTACAGAGCAGGTAAAGGTTGTCTCCTGCACTAGAACGAATATTGGTGGATACGTTGATCCATTTGACTGCTACTTTGACAAGCCAACAATAGAACTAAATTGGTGGTATTATATACCCTTTGTGGGTAGTCAAGCTCATGAATACAATAAGTTGAAAAGGTTCTTAAATGTATTATTATTTACTTTCACTTTATTTGTATGTAGTGCATGCTTGTTTGGTAGTTGTGCACAAGAGCTTGACAGGTTACTAAGGGCGTTCACTATGTCTTATTATTGTCTTTAGCTTAAGCACAACGTCAAGTCAACGACGAGAAACAAAGACGCTTCTCGGGAGGCAACCCGAGGTAAGTAGGCTAAAATTTTCTTTGCGTTATTAGTTCATTAATTTTTTTTCAGCATAATTAGGATTCTCTTAGAGGTTAGGTAGTTGTTTTTCGGTATGATCAAGTAGACGAACCAAAGTGGAGATTCGTAGGTGAAACATCTCATTCATCATTGTTTACAACCATCACCATTATTCACTTTTGAGTTCTTTTCATCTTTACATCTCTACAACCCCCCTTGTTTACTCTTGTTGGTGATTATAACGCTTAAAGTAACGGTAGTTCCTTGTGGATCGACTCCGGACTTACTAGCTATACTAGTTGGTTAGTTTGGATATTCTTTTGATAGGAATCCGATGATTTTGTCCTGTCACTCTCCTTAATGGAACTCACCATGGAGTTCAATAGCCAACACCTCACTGTGAAATATGCTCTCATCCATTTTTGAGATTCAGTAGATCCCTCTAGCAAAGGCTTAAAACAGGAACTGTCTATAAAATCCAGCTTGTTTTTATCTTCTAAAGCCATCATAACACCCCTCATCCAGGGAAGGTAATTAACACCATAAAAAACAGTAGTGACCAGCTAAGCACCAGGATGGTCGGAATTAACAAGGAAGAGAGGGTCACCGAAGTTACCTTGTTGTTCATGTGCATCACTGTGAGGATTGCCATTCCCAGGAATTACATTCGCCATTGTACTTCAGCAGAGCTTGTCGTAACGGAATAATGAGGATAAAGGTCTTATGGCTCTTATACCATGTAAAAGGGAATTTTCACAACAGCTATGGCCTCATACAAGCCAGATCCTTAAGAAAACAGTATGAAATTTAGTAAAGAAACATAAGAAAGATCGTGGATGATGATTGAAGCATTTCTACTTAGGGTTTTCCCCTTGTCAGCCAAGTTGCAAATGCGGCTCTCTCTCTTGTCCCACAATAACAGAAACCAGGGTATGTATACCCTTACAGATTGGCCCACAGATAGCCTTATTGGATGCAGGAAATAAAGGAGAATAAGGACAAAACTGAAATTTAAAACATAGTGCATTAAGCTAGCTAAACCCGGCTTAATGCAAGACTCTCAATAGAGCATCTTCTATGGTATGCTAAAATTTGGCTTTTGGATAGAGGTGGCAATCGGGCGGTTCGGATTCGGGTTCGGTTTCAGGTCATTCGGGTTTTGGAAAATGTCCAATAATTTGGTCATTCGGTTGGGTCGGGTTTGGGTTTCGGTTGTATCGGGTTTCTATTGTCTCGGGTTTCGGTTATTTTGGGTTTGGATTGTCTCAAATTTTCATTATTTCAATATTCCTTTTAAAAAATTTACTAGAATGTATCTTAAAATTCGGGTTATTTCGGGTTTTGGTTATAATGGGTTCGAGTCTTAATGGGTTTCGATTGAATCGGGTTCGGTTCATTCTGATTTGGGTGAGTTTTGGTTATCAGTTATTTGCATTACGGGTCCAAAATGGGTCAGGTTGGGTCGGTGTTCAGAACAATCGGTTTCGGGTCAACCGAGTCGGATTTTCGTGTTCGGTTTGGGTTTTGCCACCTCTAATTTTAGCCTATTTCCACATGATAAGTTACCGTTTTCCAAATTTCTAAATTGTTTTTTGGAAAAATTAAAATCCAAACCAAATATCCAAATTTAACTTCAAATTTTAGAATGTAAAATGTGCATCCAACTATTTTTTTCATTATTAATTAATTAACAAATATTTATATAATTCTATAAAGAATATATACAATTAATCATAACAAATGTTATATACAACATTTGTAAAGATAATGATATCGAGTTCTATATTAATATAACCATAATATTGGCTTATACTCTGTATTAATTTAGTGGATATCCAAAAATATTGTCATAATTAAGTAAATGTCCATTTTTTAAAATAAATTAAGTAAATGTTTATTTTTGACACTTTTATCCACCTCCCCCCCATCTCTAACCCTCCCTTCTTCCCCCTTTGATCATTTTTAGTTTTGATATTGACTAGTTAACATTGACCATTTCAGTCAGCGCCTACATTGGTAACAATTTTTCAGGTGACAGATGATTATATTTTTTTGGTGACAGTTGTTTGTGACAATTATTTTGGCGACACTTGACTATTTCAGTGATATTTTATTTTTTGTTGGGGGGAATTTTTTCTTGTGATAATTGATTTTTTTCCGATGACAATTGTTGGTGACATAGATTTTTTTTTTGCGACAGTTTCCAGTAACACTTTTTTCGATGACAAATGATTATTTTTTTTGCTTGCTAACAGATGATTTTCCTAGTGACAATTGTTGACAACTGTAATTGGCAATGTTGATGACAATATATTGTCACCACAATATTATAGCAATCAAAAATTGTCACCATAACATTATACATCAGCAAAGCATTGTCATCAACCCATATTTTAAAATGTTGAAGTGTTGAACTATTAACGCTCACAAAAATATGTCATCATAACACTATTTCATTAAAAATTTATCATCGTGATACTATCCTCATAAGAAATGTCACCACCACATTATATAACAGTTCTTTGAAGCTGTTGTTACTGTGGTTGTACGACTGAGTCAATCCAACATCTTTTTCTGGATTGCCCAATAACTAAGCAATACGATAGTCACATTACAATGCCTCGTTAAAATAAAATTAGTTACTTAACAAAATTTACTCTTTTGTGGATCGTAAGACAATGGCGAGACTAGCCCTCTCTTGGTGGGCTATTTGGTTTTTCAGGAACCAGTTGGTATTTGGCTGCCAAAGTGCTAGTTCTGGCAAGGAAACTTAACTTTTTTACCAAACATGACCCATACGTGGACTTATTAAAAATCGCTAAACTAGAACGAAGTTCAGGGGTACGGTGCTACCGCATCTGTTTCAAGCCATAAATCTCGCACAAGGGGTCCTACGTCTGCCTGTCGTGACCATGTTGCATCATGGAAGAAGCCACCTACTGGGTTCCTAAAACTAAACTTTGATGGGTCCTTTTACGCGTCTGGAGCAGCCTCTTACGGGTCCGTGATTCGTGACTCGACCGGATTTGTACTGTCATTAGGAAATGGGATTTGCAATAACAGCTCCATCCTTTATGTTGAGGCTTTGGGCCTCTAGATGGGGGTTCTCAGAGCAAAACAGTTACAGATAGATAAAGTCCTTATCGAGGGTGATTTTCTAGTGGTTGTAAAAGCTCTTCTGGGTGACTCGAATTGTCCCTGGAATATGGATCTTCTCCGATCTGATATACTCTTAGATCTATCTTCTTTCTTTAATATTGTTATTCGTCATATTTTTAGGGATCGATTCAAATGTTGTGGCTGACATGATCGCTCGTTTGGCCTATAGTTGCGTTGCCGATGATAGTTGGGAGAATGATTCGGAACTGCGTGTTCTCGTCCGTCTGGACGCTCTAGGACAGATGTCTGCTCGTCTGCGTCGACTCTCCTAATTATTACCTTTCTACCAAAAAAAATCTCATAAATAATAAATATCTTTAAATAAAGTAAAATACACCAAGATAAGGAATAAAATATAAAATGAAACTACTTACAAATACAATTTTATAGAGAATTTTGAGATTTTAGCCTATAAAAATAGGTTATATATTTCCAGTAACCATTGTGATCTATGGAGCAACGTGACATATTTTTTAAAAAATGGTAAAAAAAAATTCTTTATATATAGATGTATCATCAGTATCCAATTTCATCACTGTCCACACGTGTATTCTGATGTGCCGCTGGCCTGCGGTGCTGCTTTCGGGGAGTGCTTGACTTCGTCTTTCGCCTAGGTCCCTATCTCATTTCAGTCCGATTGTTTTTCATTTCGCCATTGTAGAGTGTTGTTGCTTGTATCTGCACTATCTTTGTATTTTCTGTTTGTTTGATTTGTCAGCCTTCGAGGTTTAGATTTTTCTGACCTCGAATTTTTACCTTATAAAAAAAATTCATCACGAATTAATTAATTTATGAAGATCGATGCACTAAGCAGTAAGCCCTAAACTAAATTGAAATAGAAACACGCTGACCTTTTGCCAGATTCTTTTTCAGTCACTGGTGCAGCAACTTTGAACATTTTGATCTCCGACCGGTCACCATCACCCATTTCAAAACTGATATTAGGTCAATAAACATCACCTGATCGATTGTTTATTCGATCTCAATCCTTAACTCACCACGTTTTTATTCTCTTCTTATCATAATTGTTTATTTCCCATTTTGGTAAGTCTTCTTACCCACCATCATATATATTACACGCATATCGATCGTACCCCTTCGAATTAAATATATCAACTTCCCTCTCAAACAAATCGATCAATTAACTCAAACCCCTAATTGGAAAACATGATGACACCAACTGAAACGACGCCGTTTTCAGCCACTCCCCAAAGGCTTTCAATGGAGATCAAGATCAGGCAACACAGCTACACCACACTAGCGAGTCTCATTGGAGCCGCCGACAGCAACCCGGGGAGCCCCGTCACACCGTCTCCGTGCGGGGCGGTGCAGCTGAAGAGAGCGGTTGAGCGGCTGGAGGAGATTGACGCCGAGAGTCGGAGTCTTCTCCAGACGCTGTTCTCTATGCTCGAGAAGGACAATCGGCTCGAGCGGTACGTGCGGAGGCGGCTGGAGGATCAGAATAAAGTGGGGCGTATGTGGGAGCTCGTTGAGCCGATCATGTCTACCCATCGAGGCCATGTCGACGTCGACGCAATTCTAAATGATAATAAATTAATTGATCATGAAAATAATATGTGGGCGGGGGTAATGGTACGTGAATTGAAGATAGATGGCCATGGCGATGAAATGCGGTTGGGGCGGTTTAAGGTCCGAACCTTTGAACAGATCGCTGATTCGATAGCCGAAGCTGATTAAAAATATATATTCATAAATATGGCAAGGTTGAATCAGTTTACATATATTTGATATCTATATCGGTTGAATTATTAATTATAATTGGCTGTACATGGGGCTCGGGTTCGTTGAATTCATTTATTGTTTGATTATATATATATATATATATATATATATATATATATATATATATATATATATATATATATATATATGTATGTATTATTAGCTACAGAAAAATAAATAAACAAAACTATATAAAATCTTATTT
Organism: Persicaria tinctoria; assembly: GCA_037127255.1. Classification (NCBI taxonomy): domain Eukaryota; kingdom Viridiplantae; phylum Streptophyta; class Magnoliopsida; order Caryophyllales; family Polygonaceae; genus Persicaria; species Persicaria tinctoria. The sequence continues at coordinate 27,501,854 of JBANSL010000016.1, read as the reverse complement.
ATTTTAATTAATTTTTTTTACAATATAATACTTATTACTAATAAATATTAAACTGAAAAAAAATTAATTAATATAAATAAAATTTTATATAGTTTTTAGGTAATAAAATTACGTATACAAAAGTCAAATATCTTTTGTTTTCGATCAGAGAGAGTATTTTGACGACGATCTAGGAAGTAAATATTGATTTTTTTTTGTGGTGATTATGATTGGTTGTGACTCAACTTCTAGTACAAAATCTTATAAACCAATGTGTAGGAATTCATATCCCCCACTTGAATTTATACCAAACTTTTTTTTTTTTTTTATCAATTTGGAACATTCACTACCATAGTCATAAATTCAACATTTACCATATAAATTAAAAGCAGGGCTTTGAGATTAAATTTTTTTTGATAGGTTTGATATAGAATTGTCCCGCATCGAATAACAATCTTTGTCCATTTCAACCGATTTCACTAGTACAAATCTACTAATTAAGAGCGGTTTTTTATAGGGAAGGACATCGCTTATTGGAGTGATGTTAACTAAAGCGCTATTAGCACTTGTAAGAGCGGAAATTAAAAAGCGCTGTTAAAAGGACACGGACAGCGGTTATTTGTAAAAACCGCTGTCTTGCCTCTTTTTTATTTTTTTATTTTTAATTTTAAAACAAGACAGTGCTTTTTTTAAAAAGCGCTGTTAAAAGTATACGAACAGCGGTTTTTACATAACAAGCGCTGTCTTTTTTTTTTTATTATTGAAATCACAACAGTTATACTAATAACCGCTGTCTATCTATATTTTTTTTTTTCGTAGCTAATTAATATATTAATCCAACAATACATCCCTGTTAATAATAAGAACAATTGACCATTCCAGATTTCCAGCTATTCAAATGTACATATGAACCCAAAAATACCATTTTCACACACAGAGAATACCAAATACTTGAATTATCATAACAATGTCTAAAATATTTAATCCATGCATCATATGTAATGAAAATGAAATGTCTAATCTATTTAGGTACGAAAAAATATTTCCAGGATAATCAAAATAATTCCTAGATAGTCAAAATGGTTCCCATCTACCATGCACACGAGTCGTTTCCTGCTATTGGTAGTCGAATCACGCATAAATATCCACATTCAGTCTAAGAAATGGTTCCAGAAACTCAACCCATTCTTCCTTTACTTCATTGATTTGATCTTGTGTAAATGAGGAACCTGAACTTGGAAAGTACTGCAGAAGAGTTTGTTAAACCAAAATCATTTAGTTTATTCATGCATTTAATATTATATATAGAAGAGTACTAAACATTTAGACATACCGCTTTGGGGATAAAGTCAGCAACTTGTTGAATGATGTCTCGCATGAACCGACATATATAAAACCCACATTGCTCATCATTTGGTTGAAGAGGACACTAGTTAGAAAAAAAAAAGTTGATCATCGTGTTAGATATCCTTTCATAATTATATACATACAACGAAAACAAATCCATGAACGCAATTTATATTAGTACATAAGGGACGGGACACAATCTACAAACTTTATACTCCGTATATAACACTAAAGTCAATGTGAAAATATTTTCCATCTAAACTACTATGCCTAGGCAGTAGGCATTGATTACCTTATTTTATAAGATGTTACAAGATATGCTAAATATGTATTCCATTAAACATAATAAAATTTGAAAATTTCAGATATTTTTACAAGAAATAATAATATTTATGATAAACAGAAACATGATAAAGATTAAAAATCAAATTTTTACATTATTATACTAGTTTTATATGATTAATAATTATAATGGTAGATTCGCAAACTTATACGGTAAAATACAACGAAGTAGACCTTCTTCCTATTACGCTAAACTGATCCACTATTTCACGATAAGAAATTATACAGTAAAATACAAGAAATTATATAATGCTAACCTTGATTTTTTTCCAGCAAGGTTTTGGTGGTCGTTCAGTTTTCCCAATTTTATGAAAATCACGCAATGCACTGCATATGAGATTTCAAGGGTTATAAATAAGATTAAAGGTAGTAGCTAGAACCAATATATAGATAATCAAAGGATTGCATAATTAAGTGAAAGTAAATACTTACGCTTCACATAAATTTTTAAAATCATCTCGAATTTCCCCTTGTAATGGATCTAGCCAATATATTACACTCAATTTTGGATTGATCATGGCTAGCATCCAATGTCTCCTACAAAATAAAATAAAATTTCATCAATTACATATATAAAAGTATGTATCCTACACATAACTAATTTAATTTACCTACCCTCCATTGTATGGGGCAAGCCAAAGACGCTGAGTGAGTTGTGCCTGACATATAGAAGTGGCCATATATCTTGGTCGTGGATCTACACTTCCCTCCTTAGGTGTAAACCTATAAGCCAAACGTGTTGGGCAAAGAAAAGAGTGTAGGTTTGGCTTGTACTTCTCGAATAGCAACCTAGCATTATACAATTGACAAAAAAATATTTATTTGAATTAAGGATAAAAAAAGCCTATGATTACTATCACGTACATATTCTATACATTTATACTTACTTTATATAGAAGCTAACATGAATGGCCTCAATCTCTCCACAGGCTAACCACAAGTTGAGATCCTCTTTATCGATTGGGATTTTATGTGTGTGATGCACAATATCTTTTTCTATATTGATCTCAATTTCAAAGTCATTTCCCGTTGATGCTAACCTCATACATCTAGCAAGTGCAGTAGACTTTTGACGTTTATTACGGTTGTTCTTGTCAACTTGCAACGGCAACGACTTAGGCATATAGGTACTACTGCCTTTTGACCTTTGGACATGATTCTATATTGTAGAGTACTTTAATTCAGTAAATTGAATATAGAAATAGTAATATAACAAAAATAATGCATGCTTGCATAATATAATATTAACTTTACCGGTTCAAGGATAACTAAATCCTTTGGCCATCCGATGAAACCTCCCAATGCTTCTGACAAACATGGAACTTCTTCGGTTGGTAACGGCAATTGCCCATTCTCATCAACAATTGTGTGTAATGTAACCTTTAACACACCAGAGTCCAATTTTTTCCCATGAAGCACTGTAATGCAACCATCAAGAGGGATAAATGCACGTCCCTTAGCCACTTCGTTTGATAGAGTTGGGCTAAATAATCTGCAGCTTCTAATCTCCTCCTATAACGAGTAATAAACATGACATGAATTCGGACTTATAATATAAATATATATAACATATTAAAGACATGATGCATGGTAATAATAGTTATATAAAAGTCATACCCTTGGTTCAACGGGTGAAGGAGAATTTCCTATCGAGAGACTAACATCTACATTTGGAGAGTTTGACAATTGTTGTTCTGGCGAATGAGCTTCTATCGCAGCAGCCTTTGGTTGCAAATAAGCTTCGTTTTCAGGAGCCTTTGGTTGCAAATGAGCTTTGGTTACGGTAGCTTTGGTGACAACAACCTTTTTTGACGAATTAGCTACTGTTACAGCAGCTGTTTTTTGTGAATGAGGTTCTGTTACAGCAGCCTTCTGAGCTTCTATTACAGCAGCCTTCTGAGCTTCGGTTACAGCAGCCTTCTGAGCTTCGGTTACAGCAGCCTTCTGAGCTTCGGTTACACCAGCTTTCTGAGCTTCGGTTACAGCAGCCTTCTGAGCTTCGGTTACAGCAGCCTTCTGAGCTTCGGTTACACCAGCTTTCTGAGCTTCGATTACAGCAGCCTTCTGAGGTTCGGTTACATTTGCCTTTTGTAACTCTGAAACTATTTTTCTCAGCTCTGCCACTTCATCCCTGAGTAAGGTTACTTCTTGTTGAGAAGTTGCGGATCTGGGCTTTGTTACACCAAAGTAACCTTTCTTAGTGACTCCAAATCCTGCCCCCCTGACCCGACCAGGATGATCATCCTTCTCAAATGCAACTGATAAAATATCTTGTCCTCTATGAAGTTTGATAATGCCCTGAGATTCTTGTTCTACACATAAATCCTACCGCAAAAATACATTTAGAACAATTTTTTTAAGATATACTCTATTATATAACGTAGAAGTATGCATGAATGCAAATTATGTACTTACAATTTTTCTTGCCATCCTAGCCGTTTCTGCATCACAATATTCTCCATTTGAATCCCTTCTTGCGACTTTCCATAATTCATGTCTATCAACCGCAGACGTGACAGGATCTAGCTGTTGTTGCGTGAGCTAAAACCAAATAAAAAAAAGCAATAAGATTTTCTGGAAAAAAAAGTAGATATAGATTGCTGAAAATATTTTTCACGTTATATTTGTTAAGTTCATTACCAATTCACATTCCAGTCGTGCATACCCCATGCTTGCATACCTATACGGGTACTTGTTTTGCTTTGCACGCTCTGTATTAGCACGACTTTTATCCTAAACAATAGACAATCTATTAAAATTTTATCTTAGTAAATGCAAAATATTAGTATTAATATCGACATCACCTGAAATTCCTTAGTAACTCGTTTTTGTACAAATTCCTTCCATGCATCCAAATCAATATATTGATACTCTTCGGGAGGCTCTGCACGAATTTGATTTTCTTTCTTGTCATATATCAACTTTCCTAGGAAGGTTTTAAAATTTCTCCACTTGTTACCGGCACTTTTAAGAATCAATTTTCGAGTCATTCTTTCTGGAATGTCAAAGTATTTCTGGAAAAAAAAAAACAAATCCATATATAAATGCTAGTTACAATCATCCAAATTATTTGTTATGATTAAAATTTAATTAGAAAAATTAAGAGCGGTAATCACCTGAATGGTATTACAAATATCATTCTTTATCTGCATGGGGACAGCCGGCCACCTTTCGTAGGCAATGGAAACAAATCGGCGAGCTAGATAACCAAGATAACTCTCCATAAGAGATGAATTTCTACAAGTTCCTTTTCCCTTTGCATTACACTTCACGCTGATTTTTTTTTCTCCATCGCAGCTCAACTTTCTGACCCTAGATACAAGACGAGATCCTCTAACACGTGACTTTGTAGGACAATCACCACTTGGTGAGACAATAGGATCTTCAGAATTACCATTATCTACAGATTCATTATCCGTATCTTTGCCTCCTGTATCATGAGGAGACCCAACCATTTTCCTTCAAGGAAAAAGTGAACTTCAATTAATTTCAAGAGAAATAAAACAGACTTAAGCTACTGTACGTTGAGCCTTAAAAATTAGAAGAAACAAAACTTTAAAGAGTAATAACACAGACACTAACTCAGCCCACCAACAAAGTCACTGAATCATACTTGGCCAAATTAATATTCTAAAGATATTTAATAAAGCTTAAAGTCCATTATAACTTGTTACTATTCTAAAGATATTTAATAGAGGGACATTCCAGCAACTTTACGTTGAGCCATTATAACCATGTCTTTCTTTTCATTGATTTTAGCAATATAATCACATATATGTATATATAATAAAATAACCTTTGATACAAGCAATAACGAACATTCAATCAATTTTATTTTATTTTGTCGGAGGGACATTGAATTAATTGAACATAATAATATACAACCTTGACATGTAAGCCTGTGCAGAGTAGAAGGTGCAGGCAGTAACTGCTATTTGGAAAGAAAAGCCAGAACGTATAACATTCACAAAATAACAAACCCCAGACAAAGATAAACAAGATGTTGCATGTGAGGAATATATACTAATTAAGACAATAAAAAAACCATATGCATGAAGATTTTGTAAGGAAAGGATAGATCTTGTTAATTATTACCTTAATTTTGTCTCTTTCTTTTAGAACTTTTTCTACCTTATGGTAGTGAATTATCGTTCAATATCTCTATCCCTTCTCTATGGTCTGATCTTATGTATATCTCATCTTCATTAACGTTGGTATCCAAGGAAGGCATGGTTACTGAAGTTCGAATCAATTCACTGTCTCTATCTATGTAGTCAGATTGGTATCCCTCTTTAGTGGATACAACAATTGACCATTTAGAATCGGAAGGGTCGGGAACAAAAAACACTTGCTTCGCTTGAGATGCCAAAATGAAGGGTTCAGTTGTATGTCCCAACCTGTTCATATCAACTAGAGTGAAGCCTAACTCATCAACGCGCACACCACGGGTAACATCAACCCACTGACAACAAAAAACAGGCACCGTGAAGTCAATATAGTTCAGCTCCCATATTTGCTCAATAAATCCATAGTATGCCAAATCTGCATGAATCGGGTTTTTGTCTTTGGCACTCGCTATATGCATTGATTGAGCAACCACCATGACACCACTATTCTGTGTGGTGCTGTTATCATCATGCAATTTGGTTGCAAAAGAATAACCATTAATCTCATATGACGTGAAAGATGCTGCATCAAACAAAGGTCCTCTTGACAACCAATTCAGCGTATCTGACACCAACTCGGGAGAATCTGTACATTGTTCTAGTATTCGCGTCTTGAACCACTGAACAAATGAACGATTGTGTTCATTTTGAATCCATGTGTCATTCTTATGAGTAGGATTTGTCCTTCGTAAAAATGACATGTGCTCTTGTACATATGGCTCAACTTCATCGTTGTTCTGGAGGACATATAAATGTGCTTGATTGACAACTTCTGCGCTTATTCCTTCAATGCGAAAACCAGCTGTACCCCGTCCTTCTGTTAAATTTTCATTCACCTTAGGAAGGCCTATAGCTGCAGTGTGTGATAAATACTCCGTACAGAACTCTACAGCTTCTTCAACAATATATCCTTCAACTATACAACCTTCTGGCCGAAATCTATTCTTTACATAGCCTTTAAGTACTTTCATGTATCTCTCAAATGGATACATCCATCTCAAGTAAACGGGTCCACACAATTTGATCTCTCTTACAAGATGGACCATTAAGTGAACCATAATTACAAAAAAGGATGGAGGAAAATACATTTCTAGCTGACACAGAGTAAGACAAATGCCCATTTGCAAAGACGCCAATTCATCAGGATCAATGACCTTACTGCAAATTTTTTTGAAAAAGAAACAAAGTCTAGTAATTATCGTACGAACATGATTTGGTAGAATGCCACGCATAGCAATCGGCAAAAATTCTTGCATCGCAATGTGGCAATCATGAGATTTCATTCCCTGAAGCTTTGACTCTTTTAAATTGACAAGACTTTGAACATTTGCAGAAAATCCAGAAGGAACCTTAACTGCACTAAAGAATTCACAAAACTGCTTCTTTTCCTTTTTGGAGAGAGTATAACACGCTGGTGGAAGATAGGTACGTTTCCCTTTCTCTACAGCTGCCAACTCTGGTCTAATTTTCATACGAACCATGTCCTTCCTAGCTTTGATGCCATCTTTGGTCTTTCCTGGAACATTAAGTAAGGTTCCCAGCAGACTATCGCAAACATTTTTCTCAATATGCATTACATCTAAGCAGTGTCTGACATATAAGTGCTCCCAATACGGAAGACTGAAAAAGATTGACTGCTTCTTCCAACCTGTTGTAGGAGGTTTATCACCTTTTTTCCCAAGTATCAAGTTTAACTCCCTTACCTTAGCTAGAATTTGTTGACCAGTTAAAGGTATTGGAGCACTTCGTGTCTCTGATTTACCGTTGAAGGCCTTTCTCAACTTACGATAACGATGGTTTGTGGGCAAAAACCGACGATGACCAAGATAAACTGCCTTGCCACTATGAAATAACCATTCAGAATCAGTGTCATCCTCACAAATTGGGCATGCATGATAACCCTTAGTAGTATACCTAGATAAATTTCCATATGCTGGAAAATCATTTATCGTGCAAAACAACATCGCCCTTAAAGAAAAAGTTTCTCCACCATATGCATCTAGAATATCTACCCCGCTTTTCCACAGAAGAAGGAGATCATCTATTAGAGGTGCCAAATAAACATCAATGTCATTTCCTGGCTGTTTCGGTCCTGAGATCAACAAAGATAGCATCATATACTTTCGCTTCATGCATAACCATGGAGGAAGGTTATAAATTACAAGCAAAACAGGCCAGGTACTATGGCTGGTTGATTGATTAGAATGTGGATTCATTCCATCGGTTGACAATGCAAGACGCAAGTTTCTTGAATCAGAACCAAATTCGGGGAATCGATTGTCAATATGAATCCACTGCGGAGAATCTGACGGATGCCTTAATTTACCATCTGGGTTGCTCTCTTCTTTATGCCATCTTAAAAGCTTCGCTTCTTCTACACTCCCAAATAGACGTCTAAATCGAGGTATGATAGGAAAATACCATACCACCTTCGCAGGAACACGCTTTCTCTTATACCGTGGTAGAAGACAATTAGGATTTGGACAATGGTCAAGTGCATCAAATTCCTTTCGATATAATATGCAATCATTAGGACAAGCATGAATTCTCTCATATTCCATACCTAATGAGCAAAGACTTCTCTTGGCCCTATACGTAGAATCAGGGAGAACATTATCATCCGGCAACATTTCTTTCAAAAGTTGAAGCAAGGCCGTGAAACTCTTGTCAGACCACCCATGGGCTGCTTTCAAGTTGTACAACTTCAATATAGTTGACAATTTGGTGAACTTGGTACATGATGGATAAAGAGGTTCTTGAGCATCACTTAGTATATTTTCAAACATATCACTCCTATCATGGAAGTCTAGTGCGACGGCTTGGGCCATTTCTTCAAGTTGATCAGTTTCATAGTCATGTGCATTAGACATTCCATCACCACTACTAGATATGTGCTCTTCTTCACCATGAAATGCCCAACAAGTGTATGTTTGATCAATTCCATTTTCAAACAAATCACCTTTCACATCTTTAATACTCTTTTGATTGGTATTGAAGCATTTTGTGCAAGGACAAAAAATTTTGCTATGATTTTTAGCATTACGAGCTGCAAACGTAATGAACTCGTCAACTCCTTTCTCATACTCTTTGGTCAAACGATTAGCAGACATCCATTTTCGATCCATAAGAGATGTCCTAAAAACAATTAATTTTAGTGATATGGAAATTTATTGTGAATACCATCAACTATTATTCTATTCATACCCAAAACACTTTCATCAAAGCAACGATACACTCATTTGTGGTCCTATAATATTGATTACTATACTCAATCTACCACATATAACTAATGCAAGGATATGAAAGGATTTTTTATTTTTTATTTTTATTTTTATTTTTTTTATAGATATGAAAGGATTATAATCTTATTAATTTATGAAACTTATAAATTGTTTTTTTAATGTTTTTAACTTTTAAATTTTAATGTCTACTGTCTATAGTCTATACTACACTACAGGCTACAGCTTAAATTCAGTTCAAAGTGCATATATCAGTTCTGTTTATTTAAGAATCTGTCTACTGTTTTTTTTAGAATCTGCTGAGTTCTGTTTTTTTTTTAGAAATTCAGTTCTGTTTATTTAGGAATCTGATTGAGTTCTGTTATTTTAGAAATTCAATTTTGTACTTTATTTTACAATTCAGAATCTACATTTTAGATCATTTGCATCAAAAATTGAGTTCTGTTTTTGTTTTTAGAAATTGAGTTCTGTTTTTACAAAAATTGAGTTATGTTCTATAATTCAGATTTTAGGCTGTTCTGTAATTCAGATTTTAGAAGAGTGTTACAATTTAGAATATGATTTTAGTCTGTTCTGTAATTCAGATTTTAGAATCTGATTTTAGGCTGTTCTGTAATTTAGTTCTAGGCTGTTCTGTAATTTAGATTTTGCAAAAAAGAAATCAGTTCTAGGCTGTTATGTAATTTAGATTTTAGAATCTGATTTTTTTTTACATTTTAGAAATTCAGTTCAGTTCTATTACAGATTTTAGAATCTGTTTTTTTTTTTACATTTTAGAAATTCAGTTCAGTTCTAAAGAAGTGGCGGTGGATGAAATTCAGTTCTGATTTTAGAATCTGTTTTTTTTTACACAAACTCTATAGCAAGTCTCCTCAAAAATAAATATTAATCCCAAAAACGAAGAGAGTCTAGCTACTCACAAAAAGAAAGGTGTGAGGAAATATAAATGTAAGAAGTCACCATAATCAAAATGAAGAGAGTCTAGCTACTCACAAAAATAAATGTTTGAGGAAATATAAATCTAAGGCAAAGGCAGATGAATTATCTAATGGAAATATAAATGAAGAGAGTCTAGCTACTCACAAAAAGAAATGTTTGAGGAAATATAAATCTAAGGCAGAGGCATATGAATGATCTAATGGAAATACCATATGTTATTTCCATTATATAATTTTTCTTCCATTAGATAATCTAAAAGGTAATCTAGAAGTTACACTACTGCTGAGCACTCGATGCCTGGACTAAGGCAGAGGTAGATGAATTAGAGTCATGGACACTGGAACGGCCATTGGCTTTGACTTCCAAAATGCATTCGAACAGCCCTAAAGACACAGTACTAGTTTAGAGATCAAACGAAATCCGATCAGACGAAACCATACCGCACCAATCACAGCAGTACCAGTTTCTGACGCACCAGAAATCGCAATCAGATCAAAAATCGCAAAACGCAACCCAGAAATAAATCTAAAAAACGCAGCCCATAAATCAAAATCAGAAATCGAAGGGCAGCCTAGACAATCACATCGCATATGAGAAGCAATAGCAGGAAATCAGAAATCACATATAGCAAATCAGACTAGAAGAAGACAAGAACTCAATCAAAACAGAGAGGAAATCACACCTATCAACAACAATGGCGGTCGGAAGTAGGGCGCGCTGTTGGTGGCCGAAGCGGCGCCGAGGACTGATTGTGCTTGGTAGGTGCTTGTCGACGGTGAGGGCGGTCGGAAGTAGGGCGTGCTGTTGGTGGCCGAAGCGGCGCCGAGGACTGATTGTGCTTGGTAGGTGATTGTCGACGGTGAGGGCGGTCGGAAGTAGGGCTGGTCGACGACGATGGCGGTCGGAAGTAGGGCTGGTCGACGACGATGGCGGTCGGAAGTCAGCAATGCACTGCTGGCCGACGGCTTAGTTGCAGGGAGACGTTCGGAAGTTAGGGCTTTTGGAAATCAGGGAGACGATCGATCGGAAGTTAGGGATTTGGAATTGTATCGATAGTATTTTGGAAATCAGGAACTATTTTTTTCCTAAAACAAAGTTATTTACATGAATTTTCTTTTATTCGACTTAATTTCCTTGTAAATTTTTTACGAGATAGAGGGAAAGAAATTCGATCATGTTTGCGCGGGTTTTTCAATCACTTATTAGATAGCGCTTTTTAACAAAAACGCTAAGAGAGGTTTAATTTAACAACGCTTTTTAATAAAAACGCTAATAGAAATTTAACTTAACAGCGCTTTTTATATATAACCGCTATGCTTCTAAAAATATTTTTTTTTAAAAATAAACTAAAATACATTCTCAGCGTTTATCTATAAAAAGCGATATCCTTCCCACAAATTAATAGCGGTTTAAAATAAGCGCTTTTAAATTTCCGCTATTAATCTATCATTTTGTACTAGTGTTTCTTGGTGCAGTTCGTTCGGATGAAGTGCGTCTTTGCTTTGATGTGTTGAGAATATATATGAATTGAGTTGTGGGCCCACATTGATTAAAAAGTGAATCTTAGAATTGCATATAAGTCGGTGGGCTACCCCACCTAACACCAATTGATTTTAGGATGAAACCCCACTCGGTTTATGTGCTCGGCTTGGTTGGTGCGCATGATGCGCTTAGGCGTGTGTGGCCCTTCACTTGTTTTATTACACCTTAATTTTTTGTTTTCTATTGTATGTTTCGACGATTTTTCATATGTTGACCTATCGAGATTTAGATTTATATTATCTCGAATTCTTACTTAATAAATAATTAAAAAAAAAACATAGTGCATGTTCCAACAAACCCTAACATTTCAAGAGCTAATAAATAATTACAAGAAATTGAGGTGTTTCCGGAATTGAATAAAGAATAAATAAATAAAACAGGGGATAGGGTTAGGTAAATTGACTGGTAGGGTGGACTTGTAGATACTGTACGTACGTGCAACTGAATAACCCTCCGTTTCTTAATTCGTACGTAGTTTTATATACATATATAGATAGAAGATATATGCACCCTTTGCATCTTTGAATAACACCGTCCCAGCTGCTACTTAGCTTAACTAGTTTCTAGTTATGGCACTACGAACAAAAAAATAGTTTCTTAATTATATGGAGGAAGAAGTCCCACCTAATTAATATCTTCGTGTAGTTTCTTAAAAATTACACTAGTGTCTTAACAGTATACTCCCTCCGTTCCTTAATATTTGACATTTTCTAGTTTGCATGTTTTTTTAGAAATGTAAAAACTATATAAAATATTAACTTTTTATTCAATCTTTTTTAATAATATTACACTTATTACTAATAATAAGTATGAGATTATTAAAAAAAATTATTAAAAAAATAAATATTTTTTATAGTTTTTATCACCTTAAAAAACGTGTCTAAATAGTAAACTGACAAATAAAAATGAAAAGAGGGAGTAGAAGATGACTTGCACATTAAAAAAACTAATTAATTAACCTTTATCTAAAATATGACAGCTGTTAATTCTAACTGAAATTAACTTCTGTCAATTTATGTGGGCCGATCGAAATTAATCTCTTCAAATAATCCATCGATCATATCGTACTAACTGAAATTAACTTCTGTCAATTTTGACTAATACAAATTAGTCTTCGGATATATGGGATACTCAATTTGTTCGCCTTCTTTTGTTGCTTGTTTTGTACTTCCTTGTATACCTATCGACTTTTCGTGCATAGGTTACCTAAAAACGATTCTTTTAACATAAAACCGATATAATGTGTGTCTATATACCATTGCAGAGAAAAAACGTTTTTTTTTTTATCAGATGAGAATTCGAGTTCAAATATATCTGAAACTCGAAGGTCAGTCAAACCGGCAGACATAAAAACTGTCTAAAAACCAAACAGTACATAACGGTTCAACTCAAGCAAATACACTCTACAACAAACGAAACCAAGCAGGCCTAAACCAAACAGGATGTGGCCGAAAATGACAGAGGAAACCAAACAAGAGGAGGGGTTCGTAAACCTTCGAAGAGGTGGAACAAGGTTTAGCAACCAAGCCCGCAACACCAGGTTTCAAGACCTCCATGGAGGGGTTTGTAGCCTCCGAAGAGGTGGTGCATAGCCTCTGAAGAGGGTTCTGGACAACCAAGCGGTGGTCTTCGAAGTTGATGTTCGTTACTCGGGCCTCTCCAAGGCTAGCACCATGGATGGAAGAGGGAGAGAACCCTATGTGTAAAGAAAAAATGTATTCAAAGGGGTGGAAGTGACACAAAACCATAAAAAATAAATATATTGAATTATTAAATTCCAGTGGGTCATATAACGTGAGGGTCACACGTCCAAACGCGTCATATGCTAACCAAATCGAGCACATAAGATCAATGAGATTCCATCATAATATACTGGTTTGTTGGTTTTAGTTTTTATTATATATATATATGTTTATATCTATTAAATATTCCATAAGGAACATACTGATATTGTCATTCTTTGTCAGCATATGTTTCGCCGTTTGTTAGCTATCTGTCATGTTTTATCAGCTTTTGTCATGGTTAGCCAACTTATCTTTTTAGCATTGTTTTAACTTTCAATTTTAGTGTAAAAGATGACAACTGAAAATGAATTGCTATGCTGAGAAATGAATTACTCAATACAAATATGATGACAAATATTAAAAAATGGGCTGGTAAATACACATAAAAGCTAACAAATGAATTTACCAGCAAATGTATGCAATTGTCAGCATATATGCTTTCATATATATAAAGGCTGATACACATAGGAAGAAATATTTACGCTAACAATCGAATTTATATAGAAAATATATGTGCTGATGTTGTGATAACAAACTAATACAATTGGAATTTGTTGGGTGAAATTGAAAAATAACTTAGCAAAATTTGGAAGCGGACATTCGCGAGCGAAATTGGAGCTTGCTGCATTTCGAAAACTGGAGAGGATCCGTATTAAGAGATCAAGGCGGACAACATTTTAGGGTGACCGGTGGACATTGTAATGTCCTATAGGGATTCATAGCATATATAAGGCTCTTGTGTGTGTGAGGATGGGTATCGAAATACAAATAATATTTTCCCCCCAACTACCTCACCTTACTCTCTCTTTTCTCACCTCCTATCTCTGCATCTTCTCTATCTCATACTCTCTCTATCTCGTGTTCATAACAGCAACACCAACAGAATCTGTGAAGGCCTTGGGTCGTAACAGAACTGGTATCAGAGCTGGTTGGAGCCGGCGCACGACTGCAGCGACAGCTTAGAATCCATGGCGGACGGAACGAGATCAAAGGTGACCGACGCCCAGTTCCAAGAATTCAGGGATGATACTCGATCATTCATGGCATCGATAGCAAAATCATTGGCAAATTTACAGAAGATTCAAGAAGAATAGACGAAGCAATTCGAGGAGTTCAAAAAGATTAATGAGCAACGGATGGAACAATTGGCGGAATTCGTAAGAAATCCACCAAATCTTGGTGGGAGAAATGATCGTCAGGCAGAAGCGAGTAAATCAGAGACGCAACAATCAAGAGGAGATCGAGATTCGCTGAGGGGATCAGGATTGCCACAACACGAGATCCATGGGTCACGGTGGCATCCAAGCTTTAATGGAGGACAATCAAGCTCCAATCAGGGCAATTCGCACTCAGGACAGGGACAATTTAACCCGCATCATCAAGGATTTGCCGAAAATCGATTCCATAGGTTACCAAAGCTGGACTTCCCAAGCTTTGATGGGAAGAAACCACGAAATTGGATCCGAAAATGCGAGAAGTATTTTGGGATCTTTGCAGTACCGGATTCACAGCAAGTTGAGATTGCAGCCATGTACTTGACAGACAAGGCTAATACATGGCTTCAAGGGTACCTAATGCAAAATCCAAGGGTATCATGGCGGGTTTTCTGTGATGATCTGTGTCTGCGGTTTGGGGATCGACGAGAAGCTGAGATTGTGGGGGAATTCAACAAGTTAGAGCAACTCGAGGACCTTGAGGAGTATAACGAAAGATTTGAAGATCTGCGCGCGGGAATGCTGTCATTCAATCCTCAGCTTTCCGAATCTTATTTTGTGTCGAGCTATATTAGCGGATTAAGGTCAGAAATCCAATCTTTAGTCAAGCTGGGTAGACCTGCTTCAATGGCGGAGGTGATAGAGCAGGCCAGGTTGCACTATAAGGCAGTCCAGGCCTTACTGCGCATCTAAACCACCTTGGAGACAGTAACCATCACTCCAGGCAACTGAGACGGGTGAAAACCGCCACAAAAGGCCTATTGCTGCGGTTTTTACCCGTCTCAGTTGCTCGCGTTGCATTAGCCCTATTGTGGCGGTTTCACTACCTACTGTGGCGGTTTATTAAAACCTCTTAAAACCGCCACAATAGATATCTATTGTGGCAGTTTTTTCAAACCTATCGTAACGGTTTTTTTATTTATTGTGGCGGTTTTCTTACTCTATTGTGGCGGTTTTTTATGTACCAAAATATTAAAAAAAAAGGTTTTTTAGCCCGGATTCTCTCGACTCGAGCTAAAAAGTCCAACATATTTTTTTTAAAAAATAGTAGAATGCACCCTATTTTTGGGTGCATTCTACCTTTATCCTCATCATTATCGGTCCAAACATCCCCAATAAAATCCCAAACCTTATTAACTATACAAGTCCAATCCACTATAACGAATCAACCAATGCAAGAGGAGCTCGTTGAGGAGATAAGAGATATCAATTTACACTCTAATGAGACATAGAAATTATCATGAAGGTCCAAACCATCAAGAAGTAAAGCTTCAGTTCTGTTGGAGCTACTGGAGATTTCATGAACACAAAAAATTCATTTGCTCATTCAACACCACATTCAGCTTCAGCTCCTGGAGATGAATCTGCTTCATGATGGAAGAATCCCAAAGCTCCAAAGTTCCCATTCTGTTGGTCATGACAGAATCTTTTAAAGCAATGGAAAGACAAGCACGCAGCCATGAAGCTTATTTATTCATTGTGCAACAGATCTTATATCAACATCGTCATGGACCATTGTAGGTTTCTTACCTCCATAATGTCCTCAAGCAACAAGAATATTGAACAGCCAAGCTTTCGAGTAACGTTGATAATGTAACTTGCATTCATCTTCTTATCCTCGTCTGCAATTACAACCAACTATTTAAACTGATCTTCAGGAAAATACTACCGGGGAAATCTTACAGGAAATGTATTTTTTTTTAAATAAAAAGTTCCTCAAAATAAAGAAGATAAAAGAAATCCTTGGATAGTTTTGCTAGATGCAGGCGCTATGTAGAAAGAATTAGATCGCGTAAGAACTACTATAGACTTACCGGCTTCTCCCTTTGTGACGAGCTGCCAATCTACAAACCTAGGTTCAACACCCGCAAGTAGCTCAAGGAAAAAAAACCAGTTGAGAGGCTTTTATCCTGATAAGAGATTGTATTTTCATTTATCAATCAACTGTGGGTATTAAAAAAAACAATCCAGATAGAAGGGAGGAGGGTTAGATGATTACCCTGACATCCAGCAGTTTCATTAGTATGGACTTTGTGGAGGGCCTTCCTAAATCTCAGGGAAAGGACACCATATTAGTGGTAGTGGATAGACTCACTAAGTACTCCCATTTCATTTCTCTATCACACCCTTTCACAGCTGCTAAGGTAGCATCCTTGTTCATGGAGAACATCTTCAAGCTACATGAGTTGCCCTGTAGTATTGTGTCAGATAGAGACAAGGTTTTTATCAGTCATTTCTGGCAGCAGCTATTCAAGACCTTGCACACCAGATTGGACATGAGTTCAGCAT
The DNA here is from genome assembly GCA_037127255.1 of Persicaria tinctoria. NCBI lineage: Eukaryota > Viridiplantae > Streptophyta > Magnoliopsida > Caryophyllales > Polygonaceae > Persicaria > Persicaria tinctoria. The sequence goes on along the minus strand of JBANSL010000016.1, from coordinate 27,485,013 downwards.
ACCATCCCCAGTGTGATGGTCAGACTGAGCGCATCAACGGATGCTTGGAATCCTACCTTAGATGTATGACATATGATAGCCCAAGGAAGTGGTTGCAGTGGCTGTTCTTGGCAGAATGGTGGTACAACACTACCTTCCATTCAACAATTAAAATGACCCCATTCGAAGCCTTGTATGGTTGCCCTCCTTCTCAGTTAGGCTTCCCCACACTCTCTACATCCAACTCACTAGTGGATGATTGGGTGAACAACAGGGAGCACATGATCAAACAGCTGAAATACTATCTGCAACAAGCTCAGGCAAGGATGAAACTTTTTGCTTATGCCAAAAGAACAGATAGAGAATTAAAGATTGGTGATTGGGTATTCCTTAAACTCCAGCCTTACAGACAATCATCAACAGCAATTCGAAGGAATTTGAAACTCAGTGCCAAGTATTTTGGGCCCTTTAAGGTGTTAGAGCGGATTGGGAAGGTGGCTTACAGGTTACAGCTGCCTGATTCATCACGCATACATCCAGTTTTTCATATTTCTCAACTGAAACTGAAGAAAGGTTCCCATGTAGAGGCGCTACCAGCACCAGAAACAGATGTTGAGGGCCAAATCCTTGCTGAACCAGAAGTTGTCCTGGATAGCCGTGTTCAGTATCTTGCCAATGGAGATCCAGTGACAGAATGACTTATTCAATGGAAAAACATGACGAAGGAAGAAGCTACTTGGGAGGCAGCTGCTCATATACTCACACAGTTTCCCCAATTCCAACTAGGTACCTAGTGTATGAGCCTTGGGACAAGGCTCTCTAAGGAAGGAACATTGTAATGTCCCTAGTGTATGAGCCTTGGGACAAGGCTCTCTAAGGAAGGAGCATTGTAATGTCCTATAGGGATTCATAGCCTATATAAGGTTCTTGTGTGTGTGAGGATGGGTATCGAAATACAAATGATATTTTCCCTCCAACTACCTCACCTTACTCTCTCTTTTCTCACCTCCTATCTCTGCATCTTCTCTATCTCATACTCTCTCTATCTCGTGTTCATAACAGCAACACTGATAGAGTCTATTTTAGTCATGTTTAAGTATAGATTTGCATATTAATTTAGAGCATTTTCACATATTTTATAGCTTAATTTGTATTATTTGCTTTTCGGAGTCTACACTAGTGCTTTGACATATTTTAGGTATTTTCGAGTACACTTGGAGATAATTTGGAGCGTAATGGATAAAAAGTCTTGCAAGTTGGAATTGGTTCAAGCTAAATTAATCAAGAGAATCGGAATGGAAATTTTGGAAGAAAGTCGGCCCGGATTATTGCCCAGTTGGATAATCAAGGAAAGACTGTGTCGTTGATGTATTAGGAGGAGTTTCATTATTTTTGGCAATCCACTTTAGATAGATAAATTAGAGTTATATTATTAAATATTAATATTATATAGATTAGGAGATTAGCTTTAGTTTACTCCGTATAATATCATATATATTGATACATTCATACGAGAGGGAGAGGGTGTGCACCGAAGACGGGCGTGACTGACCGAAGCCGACTAACACTTTCAACCTATAACCCTAATTGTTTTTGTCTTATTTTTATGAAGATCTAAACTTCCGTTTCGTTTATGGATTGAAGCTTTGGTTTTATAAAGTTGTGAGATTTCTATTCTTGTTCTATTCCTATTGATTCGTATTGATTCTTTTGCGAATATTGTTGATTTCTTATAGTCCGTACAACTAGTTGAGATTATTGCTATGATTTTGTAGATTCCTCTTAGCGAACCTTACTCCATAGTAGCAATCATGCCTTTTTAGGACTCGTAGGACTAAACTGGTGTGTAGAGAATCAATTACATGTTGAATGCTGACTCGTAGCTTGGTGTTGCGTGTATCCTGGTTAATCCTTAATCTTAATGCTACTATTAAGTTGAATCTTGACCGTGTTAGGGTTATCTAATCAGTAAGGGTTACTAGGACTCGTAGGACTAGTAATTTACACAAGATCAGGACAGGAACAATAATAGGATGAAAAGAGAACTTGAAGAAGGATCAAGGATCAACTAGTCAAACTAAAGTGGATGTTTGTAGATGAAACTAGTTCTTTAATTGTTATCTCCATTAATTTGTTTATAGTTTAGTTTATTTTCTTTCTAATTTCATCACTCAAAACCCCCATATTTTCTCTTAATTGGTAAATAGACTTAACTTAGGAATAACTGGATTCTCTGTGGGATCGACTCGTACTTATCACACTACATTAGTTAGGTAAGTTCGAATTTATTTTGATACGGTTTACGCGACTAAAAACCGTCCATCAAACACCAACAGGATCTGTGAAGGCCTTGGGTCGTAACAGACATTTAATTAATAAATCTTAAATAGTAGTAGATATTTAATTAATTAAGTCTAATTATATGGACAGATACTTTTTTCCCTTGGTTAAAATACCTAAAATTAAACTGAAAATGACATATAAATAAAAACTCTTTTATTTTAAGAGTTTATATATGAATAATTTGACTAATATATAACATTAACTTAATAATTTTTTGAATAAAAAAACTTAATAATTTTAAAATTTGGACGTGGATCCAGCAGCATTTCGATCACGATCCTGATTCTTAGAAATCCACTGCTAAATTTCAATCATAGCAACTTAATTATATAGAAAATGCCTTATATTTCATTCTATGGGAATATTTACGAACTTGCTTTTATATACTCCGTATTAATTAATTTGAAACTTGAAATTCGACAAGCTAGCTATGAAAATTACCAGCAGCGATACATATATGTACGTATATAGTATACGTACGTTATTCAAGTTGCAGATCGATATATTGATCATATTTGCAAGTTTAAACCTAAATATTAGGGGTTCGTATGGGACGAGGTTAATAAACTTACTAAAATTATAAACAGGATAAAAATTTATAAAGTAGTTAAAAATTTATGAAAAAATATAAACTCCGTATGAGGCGAAAAACAGTTTATTTGTAAAAAGTGAAGTTTATTTGGTTTTTAATAGGGGAATTGTGGTACTTTCAAACCAAATAAGATAAAAGAGAAGGGATAAAATAGTAATTATGGAATACAAACCTCAAAATAAGCTTCAATCTGCAGCTTATTTATAAACCCTTTTTTTAACTGAGTAAAGCTTATTTGCTGTTCTCACGTTTAAACCTGTTTATTTTTTTAACAGCTAATAATTTTACATTTTTTTAATCTGTTTATATGGCAGACATACACACCCTAGATTTAGAGCTGACGCATATATACGTACGTTGCTGATCATGATATACGTACCTTTTTTTAACTGACTAAAGCTTATTTGTATATAGCTAGTTCACGTACGTCTGTTAACGTTTGAACAAAAAAAATCTCCCCAAAAAGAGTGATATATAAAAGATTAATTATTTACGTTGCTGATCATGATTTTTTTTTTAAAAAAAGATTATTTATATTTTATAATGGAGCCCCACCAGTAGTATATATTAATATATGATAAATTATAAATACATTATATATATATATATATATTAATATTTATATTAATCGTGATGAAATATGACTAATTATAAAGATAATCGTTTTAAACAAGTAGATATTACGTTCATTCATTACTATATATTTTAACCATAAGCCATATATTAATAACAGTATACGTATTTTTACTTTATGCCCAAAAGATAAAGCAAATTATATTGGAAAATTATCTATATTTAAATGGAAAATTAGGTTAAATATACCTTTTCAATTTTTTACTATGAGTAAATAATTGTATTCATTTAATCACGTCTATTGTAACGTACTGACAATCTCCATTTTTTCAAATCATTTGAAACACGTCGCTCAATACATCAACTTCTTCTCATCGTTCAATTTATTAATTTCAACGCTTCTTGCATGCACGTAGGAACCGAATTAATTTACATTTAAAAAAAAAAATTAGAATTAATTTGAATCTTACTGAAAGATGTAAAACAAACGCTTAATCATACCCAAAATGAATTTCCAATTTCAAAAACAAACACAACCGGTTCAAATAGTAGATTTCTTTTCTTATCCTATCTTCTGTTTAGAGCGATGACCAGGGATAATTAAATAGGGTTACCTACTAGATTAATATCGTATACTCATTGTACCCTTTATTCGTGTATAAATAATACAAGAGGTCATGAGTTCAAATCTCAATATTTATTTTTTGCAATACTTTTTATTTCTATCAAAATTTTTATATTATAAATGTCAAATTTAAATCAAATTTTATAGTTTTCTTTTAATATTTTCATAAGACTATTCATTATGCTATAAAAAATATTTTAAAAAATTCTTCTAATTTTTATTCCTATGAAATCGATTTTTTTTTTAATATCAATGTCATATTTAAACCATATATGTGTGTGTGTGTGAAAAAAAGTTATTAAATTTATTGTATGAATTTTTGTAATAAAACATCATATGTATACCACATTTATGGGTTTCTTTCAATATTATTTTTTTAAAAAAATTCTTTATTATATAGTATAACGAGAAATAAAAAATGAAACAAAAATTCCGCCCCCCTCTAGAAAATACTACGGTCGCCACTGCTAAAAAGATATAATTACTAAAAACCAAATAAGGGTGTATATCGTGTGTCATAATTAAGGGCATAAGATCGATAAATATATTTTATTGGCCGGGAAAGAAAACTTTAAAAGAAAATGGGTGATCACCCCCATAATCTAATTTAATATCTAGGGAAAATATTTTCCAATTTGGTTTCTTATTAAAAAAATCAAAACAAAATTCAAGGGTATAGTTACCAAAAATAACTTGAAAAGGTTAAATTTCCTCAAATTTTCACATATTTAAATACATGCTTAAACTCATTTAAATATAACTAAAATATAACTTGTTAACCTATACCTTTAACTTGTTATCCTTAGAATTTAGTTTCAGATTAAATTCAACCTACCAAATTCCAGTCCAACAATTAATGTATACTTGTACAGTATCCCCACAAGTAGGATATATGATACATTCTCTAAACCCTGGCCTAAGAGTAAGTTGCCTTGAAACGCCACAGTACATAGAAATTAAAGGCGTTGACATTAATTTTTTTTTTTTTTAAAAAAAATCTCGGGTTTAAAATCTAAGGTCAACAAAAATGCCCTAATTAACACAGGCTGTATCCAGCTACCATTGCTTAATTATTTTATTGATTACTCTTATTTGATTCACGCTTCGGTAGTTTTCCACGTACCTCCGATCCATGCCATACTCTATAAATACACATCACCAATTCCTTAATTTCCACTTACATCTATAATCTATATACGGTACGTACAAACCAACATAAAAACCTTAATTCATTAATTCATATGCATACATTTATATATATATAGATATATGATGGCCTCTGAAAACGCATCACTCAGGAAATTAGAAACGACGCCGTTTGAGATGAAGCGGCAACACAGCTACACAACGCTGGCGAGGCTTATCGGAGCGCCCGACAGCAATCCAGGGAGCCCCGCGACACCGTCGCCTCGCGATGCGGCGCGGATGAACAGAATGGTGGAGCGGCTGGAGGAGATAGACGCGGAGAGCCGGGAGCTTCTCCGGGTGCTCTTCTCAATGCTCGAGAAGGACACCCGCCTCGAGAGGTACATCCGGAAGCGGGTGGAAGACCCGAAAGTGAGCCACATGTGGGAGCTCGTGGAGCATATCATGGCCGCCCACCACGGCCACGTTGACGTCGACGCCATACTAAACGCGAACGAAATGAATGATGCTGATGATAAGGTCGATGATTGTATCGTCCCGAGGGGCCAGAAGGTGAGAGAGCTCAAGATCGAGGGCGGGGCGGATGGAGATGAAATGCGGTTGGGGCGGTTCAAGGTCAGAACCTTTGAAAGTGATGAATTAGATGTTGTGGAAGATACCTAATTAAAATTGGCAGTATGTGTTTGGTAAATGTTACTTCCTCCGATCCAAACTATATGTCGTTTGACTTTTCAACTTTTTTAAGAAGTTAAAAACTATATAAAATATCAACTTTTTTAAAAATATTTTTTATAACTTAATATTTGTTGGTAATAAATATTAAATTGTAAAAAATAATAATAATAAATTTAATATATTGTATAGTTGTTAGCTCCTTAAAATACATGTTAAAAAGTCAAACGATATATATTTTGGATCGGAGGTAGTAATATACTCGGAATTGAAATGGCATTTAATTATTTAATTATTAAATTTGATAGTTGTATTTCTAATCTATATTTTTAGGAATAGATTAAGAAATTAAAAAGGAAAATATTAATACATTGAAGAATCATTTTAAAAATTGCTAGAATGATTGAAATTTAAAGACCTTTCCTAACTTGATTTCTTAATCTATTCTCTTCGTATATTAGTAAAACTTTTTTGTTATTTTTTTTGGCTTGTCGGAGAAGGGAGGTTAGTACATTTAATTTAGTGAATATCAAACAAGTTTGTAACTTTGTACTTTTATTATATTTTCCATTTTGAAAAAAAAAAACTGTGTAATACAATACCCCATCAATTAAATAAGTTGTACACTTAAAGGTGCACTCATATTGATTATTTGCGGCCCAACATACCGTACGATGTCTGATAGGCCCAAAAGAAAGAAGGCCCAGTAGGCCCACCAAATCTGTACGGATTACGGAACATCAAATTTTACGGGATGAGGTTTACGTGTTTTACACAAGCCAACCGAGGAGAGCGATACACCAAACTCATAACACCTTTTTTTTTTTTTTTTTATATTTTTTTTTTTTATATTTTTTTTTTTAATACAAGGAAAGGAATTAAGATGCAGGTATCATTAACGAAAATAACGCCATCCTAGAGCGTCCTTTCGGACGAGACCTTGAAGAACCGGATCAGCAAGCAGAAGATCGTCGGCAGGGATGCTGTAAGCCAGGTGTGCGACCCTATCGGCAACAGCTTGGATTCCCTGAAAATATGACGTATGGAAATAAAATTAAAGGACGAAACCATAAACCGAGTGTCAGATTGCAGGAGCTCGATGTTCCAAGAGCAGCTCCAATCCCCAAGTAAGGAATTGACAACATGCAAGTTGTCACCCTCAATTAGAAGGTTTCGAATACCCATTTGTTTTGCTCGAAGCACCCCATTCCTAAGAGCAAGGGCTTCTGCAAACACACATGAATTATTATTATAACGGCCATAGTCGGCAGCGATGACTTCTGCTTCTGAATTCCTAATAACAAATCCAAAAGCAGCATCCCCAGAGCCCAAGAGTGAGCCATCAAAGTTAAGTTTGTAAGAATTCGAAGGAGGTCTAACCCAACGATGGGTGGAGCGCCGAACCTGACCTCCCCTGCAATGATTCAAATTACTTAAAGGTTTCCTGGGCACATCCGGAAGGAAGGAATCAGTTGCAAGATCGAAACGAGATGCCTCTAACCAAGTCTGCTTGGAAGTAAGCATGTGAATGTGAATTTGTTTAATAGTGACGTATACAGCGTTGCCAAACACCAATTGGTTTCGAAAGAACCACAATGCCCACCAAGTATAGAACAAGTCATCTAACTTGCCCTTGCTGGCTGTCAAGTAGATGTTGTTTAGAACCGTGCTAGGGCGTTGTTCATCGAAGCTACCGATTTGCGTAGTTTGAATGTGACTAGTATTGTTGCAAAGGACCCTTCTGCTAAAACGCATCCCATAGGCACATTGATGTGAGATCGTTGTAGGCGATCTTTGGTAGGTAAGCTATCCGTCGCCAGTTTCCATAAGAAATGTTTAAGCTTTGGAGGCACATTCAAATCCCAAATCCATTGACATCGGAACCGTAAATTCTGAGCCCCATTAGGGATCAGCACAATAGCTGATTTTGTAGAAAACCATCCAGAGGAGTCTGGTCCCCAATATAGACGGTCAGTCATGTTTGTAAATGGTAAGGGTATATTACCAATATGAGTAGTCACTGTTGGATGTAGCAGGCCGGCAAGGTCAACAGAGAGTAGAGGAAAATTCCAAGTTTTATTCGAGGAAATGAAACGACTGACCTTCCAAGCGAGTTGATCAGGGGTCAAAAGCACGTCTGATTGAAGAGCAAGTGCCCCCTCGAAAGCCCAGTTATCGGACCAGAAGTTAATGTCTCTACCATCCCCAACACTCCATCGAAGACCTTTCTCGAATAGAGGGCGTAATTGGATCAACTTACCCCATTGCCAGGAAGTACTCCCCTTTTTCTTGTAAGTTCGAATCGAAGAACCTTTCAGATATTTAGCCGAAATGACTTGGACCCAGATATTAGATGGATCTGCAAGGAGCTTCCAAAGAAGCTTCAATTGGAGGGCGGTATTCATTGTTTCGGCTTTGCATAATCCTAAACCACCGTTGAGGGTGTCTGAGCAAATTTTATCCCAGCTGATAAGGGGGGTGTACCTATCCTCCTTATTTCAGAAGAAACGACAATAGACCTTATCAAGTTCTATCAAGATTGAAGCAGGTAGCATAAAGGACCGCATTAGGAAAACAGGTTGGGAACTAAGATTTGCTTTAATCAAGACCTTACGGCCTTCCGCCGACAAGGAGGACGCCTTCCATTTTGTGAACTCATAACACCTTTTTAATAGTAGTAGGAATGTGTTATTGTAAATGATAATGTAACAACTATTTAAGCTATATTAGGGAGTGGGATGTCAACAAATAAAGAAGATCATCGATGTTTTTTTTTTAAATAAACAAATAAATAAATAGGTTATCAATGTTCAAAAATTAATGTGGAAAAATCCTTGGTATGTAGGGCTACCAAAGAAAATTCACAAATTGCATTAGTTACAAACTTATTATTGCACGGATAATTCTTGTTATGATTTCTAAATCCTTGTGCACAATATTACACTTATTTCTTCACAAGAATTAAATAAGAATATAAGCTCTCACTCCCCGCCAACCACCAACATACCGGCCAAAAACTCCATCCAACCATCCACCACATGCCCATCATTAAATCGCCCAACATCAACCCAACCTTGGTTAGTGAATGATTGGCACTTCGCACCATGTCACCAACGATCTATAGAACATAAGCCTGAAATACCCATACGATGGCCCGGATGAACTCGTTATTGGCAATGACAATGTTTTCCGTATTTCACATATTGGTTAACTTGATTCCAAAATGACATTTAAAACACGGAAAACACTATATGTATTCATTGCCAAAAACGAGTTCATCGAGACCATCATAAAGGTATTGAAGGCTCAGGTTTTATAGATCGCTGGTGACATGGTGCCAAGAACCATCATTGATTTACTAGCCAGGGTTTGGCGGGATGTGGGGCGGTTGAATATTGAGCTCGTTGTGGATGGATAGAGGAAGATCTTCAATGTGAAGCTTCTCGTATATGAGGATTGAAAACACCGATCACCAATCTGAAGGAGGCATCGATGAGGTCCTTCGAATGCCTTTGACCCGTTGGATGAACCTCGGACATCGATTGAGTGCCCACAAGCGCCCTACAGGCACCTCCAATTCGGTGATCTCGGTGGTCGGTTCGGCCTCATTGGAGTGAGAATATTTATAGTACAAGAGTTGGAATAACCTCCTAGAGATAAATGCTCTAACAGTATTTGACTAATAACAAGTGATGATAAAAAAAAAACCTAAACAATAGGAACTATCTGCTATTTTATTTTATTATATTTTTGGATTAATGTGATAATTCACAGATGTGATTAGGCTCACACCGTGCATTTAGAACTATTTGTTGTTGAAATAATAAGCAAAAACATCCAAAAACCCTAGGGCTCCATAGGCGATTTCCAGCGACCGCCCCTTGGTGATTTCCGGCCGCCTTGCTTTCTCTCCAGTCTAGGGCTGTGGGAGCTAGGTCTTCTCTCGCCGACTTGTGCGAGATTCACCGTGTGTTGGCTACGCTGGGTGCTTTTGGTTGATTCAGATTGCGAAATTAGGGTTAGGGCAGGGATGGGTGAGAGAGGGAAGGCTATTCATCTGACAGAGGACGAGGTTGCGCATGTGATCGGTGATGATGCGATAAAGGACGAGAAATCTATACACAGTAGGTTGTCCCTGATTGGTAGTGTCCTGTCGAAGAAGCCTCCTAATGCATACGCCTTGAAAGCCACCATGAAAGGCGCATGGAGAGCGAATGGGGGGCTTCCTGTTCAGGGAAATAAAAGAAAACCTCTTCAGTTTTCAGTTCAGCAATGAGGAAGATAAAGACAGAGTGATGAAGGGGGGACCGTGGTCATTTGATCGTTCGCTGCTTATGCTTAAAGAACCCGGGATGGAGCAAACCTCTTCCATCGCATTCAATCATGCTGCTTTCTGGATTCGTGTCTATGATGTGCCACTTGTGGCATATACAAAAGCAATGGTTGGAAAGCTAGGTCAGGTTTTCGGGGGAGTGCTGGAGATGAATGAAGAAGACCCGATGACGTGCAGCAGATACATCCGAATGAGGGTCCCGGTTGATGTGACGAGACCACTGCGACGGGGCATCATGATGATGATTGAAGGCAAAAGAATGTGGGTAGAGGTGCGTTATGAAAGATTACCAAACTTTTGTTATACTTGCGGATGTTTAGGGTATACTGAATCCGAATGTGAGCGGAGTAACGATGAAGATTCCTTAAGTGGGGAATATGGAGACTGGATGAGGGCATCTCCAGTGAAGGTTATGAAGGACAGAGATAGTGCAGAGAGAGAAGCGGAAAGAAAGGTGGTCGATAAAATGATAGGGAGGAATGAACAGAAAGGGAAAGAGGATAGGGGGAGTGGGAGGCGGAAATCTTTGATCGAAATACTAGAGGAGAGGGAGAATGAGGAGCAGAGGGTACTTCCGACCGAGAAGAACCTCTCAAGGGAGGCGGAGAGGGTGTTAGAGGGGGTGATTCAGGTGAGCCTGGGGGGGGGGGACAAAGGTAGTCAATAAGGGCCTGGAGGGGGATATGAGCGATGCGGGTGGAGGGGTGAGGGAGGTTGGGGAATTACAAATAGGGAAGGAGCTAAATGACAAAGGGGTAGCGGTTGTGAGGGAGGTAGCTAAGGGGGTTAAGCGAAGCTGGAAGAGAGTGACTAGGGGAGGTGAGGGAGATATTTTGAAGGGGAGAGAGGAAACTGGGAATTTGAATACAGAGAGGGGAAACAAAAGGAAAGAGGGGGAAGGAGACATTGAGGACGCCATGAATGTCGATCAAGAGGGAGAGGAGGGAGTGGTTGGGGAGAGGATGAAGAAAAGGAGAGTCCAAGGCGAGTCGGTTACCGACTTTACACTATCGGCCGGGGAGATTATCCCCCGCCGGGAGCCATGAATTGCATAAGTTATAACTGTCGGGGATTGGGGAAGGCCCGCGCAGTTACAAGACTCGCTGAAATGGTGAGTAGAGAGGCCCCGAGAGTGCTGTTTCTGATGGAAACTAAGTGTAATAGAAATAGGATGGAGGAGGTTAGACGTGTCCTGGGGTTTGAGGGCATGTTTGTTGTCGATTGTGTGGGTAAGTCGGGTGGCTTGGCGCTGATGTGGGAGGAGGGTTGTGAGGTCAGTCTGACATCTTACACCTTACACCACATTGATAGTGTGGTTCGGCTGGGCGAGGGTGAGGAATGGAGGCTAACCGGAATCTATGGTTGGCCGGAGGGCAAGGACAAGCATCACACACTTGAGCTGATGAAGCGGCTGCATGAGGATCATCATGAGTCATGGATATGTATGGGAGACTTCAATTTGTTTACTTCCTTTGGAGGATAAGAGGGGCGAGAACACGACTAGCTTTGATAGAGTGGTGGAGTTTAGAGAGGTGATTGAATACTGTGGGTTGAGAGATATTCCTTTCTCAGGCAATAGATTCACTTGGGACAATAATAGGGAGGCGGGGGGGTTCATTCAGGAAAGACTTGATATGGCTTTTGGCAATGAGGAGTTTATGGAAAGGTACCCGGACAGTTTGGTGCTGCATTTGAATAAATGTGGGTCGGACCATCTCCCGATTAAAATTTGCTTGGAAGGGGTGAGACAGGAAGATCGGGGACATCGGATCAAACCTTTCCACTTCGAAGCTATGTGGTTGAAAGATGAAGATAGTTTTGAGATAATCTCGAACGGGTGGCTAAATCCGGGCACTACTCATGCAACAAGGGGAATAGCCGGGAAGCTTGAGACGTGTGCTTCTGATCTGAAAGATTGGGATACTTGTGTGTTTGGTAACGTCCGAGTGGAGCTTGAAACAATCAGGAAGAAGCTTGCGGATATTAGCAGAGATATAAATGCCAGCCGGGTAAGGGAGAGGCGGGATTTGGAGAGGAAGGAGAGGGAGTTGATGGAAAAGGAGGAGATCATGTGTTTCCAACGAGCTAGAGCAAATGAGTTTAGATGTGGGGATCAGAATACTAATTTCTTCCATCGGAAAGCAACCGGTAGAAAGAGGAGAAATCGGATCACAAGGCTGGTCGATGACGATGGGAACGAGTGGAGATCTTTTGAGGGAAGGTCGGGGGTAGTCATATCTTATTTTCGCAATCTGTTTCAATCAGAGGTGACAGCTGATCCGGCCACGGCTACTCAAGGAATCGAGCCTCTCATGTCGGCGGAGGACAACCAGGAGCTGTCACTACCCTTCACTGCAGAGGAGGTTAAATCCGCCCTTTTTTCTATGCATCCCACAAAAGCGCCCGGGCCTGACGGTATGCCGGCGATATTCTTTCAGAAGTGCTGGCATATCGTTGGCAATGACGTAACTGATCTTGTTATTGACATTCTGAATGGTGCGCCGTTACCTGAGGGGTTGAATCACACTTTCATAACTTTAATCCCAAAGGTGGCGACACCGTCAAGGATGAAAGAACTTCGACCTATTAGTCTATGTAACGTGTTATATAAGTTAGTGTCGAAAGTGCTTACAGTTAGGCTGAAGAGGGTCCTGGGAAAGCTGGTGGCAGCTAGTCAAAGCGCTTTTGTGCCTAGAAGGCTCATCACGGACAATGTTCTTGCGGCCTTTGAGCTCTTTCACTACATGAAGAATCGAAGAGGAGGGAAGAAGGGCTACATGGCACTGAAGCTTGACATGGCAAAGGCGTATGATCGTGTGGAGTGGGGTTTTCTCGAGCACCGCTTGAGGAAGTTTGGCTTCAACGATGCATGGGTGGCTTTAGTCATGAAGTGTGTGTCCTCGGTAAGCTTCTCGGTACTCATGGATGGATCTCCTACGCAGGTGTTCAAGCCGAAAAGGGGTTTGAGACAGGGGGATCCTCTGTCGCCCTACTTGTTTCTGCTATGTGCGGAGGGTTTATCTGGTATGATCAGAGTTAGTGAAGCTCAGAACCGGTTGACAGGGATCAAGGTTGCGCCGACGGCCCCTTCTATTTCTCACTTGTTCTTTGCTGATGACTGTGTTCTTTTTCTGGGAGCTACCTGTCAACAGAGCACTGAAATTACTCACATTCTCCATACTTATGGAGCGGCGTCAGGACAGCAGGTGAACTTCTCAAAATCTGAACTGTCGTTTAGCAGGAATGTTAATGAGGACACTAGAAGGGTTCTCCGAGGACAACTGGACATCAGGGAAGTCTCAAAGCATGAGCGATATCTCGGCTTGCCTACGATGGTGGGGAGGTCGAAAAAGGTAATCTTCGAACAACTGAAGGAACGAATCTGGAAGAAGATGAAAGGATGGAAAGAGAAGGTGCTTTCGAGAGCGGGGAAGGAAGTTCTAATCAAGGCGATAGCTCAGGCCATCCCTACATATACTATGTCCTGCTTCTGCCTTTCGGTGGGGCTATGCAGAGAGATCGAAATGCTCCTCTGCAACTTTTGGTGGGGCGAGGAAGGTTGAAAGAACAAGATACACTGGATGAAATGGAAGCGGATGTGCAGATCTAAGGCGAGAGGTGGGATGGGATTCAGGGATCTAGAGACCTTTAACCAGGCACTGCTTGCGAGACAGGCGTGGCGTATTTTACAGGATCCGGAATCCACTTTGGCAAGACTTCTAAAGGCAAGGTACCATCCACGAACGACCTTTATGCAGGCGAGTGTGGGGTTCAATCCAAGCTACACCTGGCGTAGCCTAATCAAGGGCAGAGATGGGCTTGCCGAGGGCCTAATCTGGAGTATAGGGAATGGGGTCGACGTCAGAGTGTGGGACGACAAATGGATTCCACGCCCGGAGAGCTTCAGGGTGATCGGGAACTTCTTTGAAGGGGATCCGGATATGAGAGTGATTGATTTTATTGACTGGGATCTGAATAGGTGGGATGAGGAGATGCTCCAGAGGTTCATGGTGCCTTGCGACATCGAGGAGATCCAACAGATTCGGCTTGGCAATATCCAGATGAGGGACCAGCTGATATGGAGGCTGACGGGAAATGGGATATTTACGGTGCGGTCGGCTTATCATGCCTTGCTCGAGAAGGCCATGAGGCGTGAGGGAGAGGCAGGAACATTGGATGCAGGCCCAACTGAGCGGGTGTGGAAAGCATTATGGAAACTAAAGGTGTTACCGAAGGTGAAATCCTTTGTGTGGCGGGCGACAAAGGATATACTGTCGTGCAAATCAAACCTGATGCGCAGAATGATTACTTTGGATAGCTGCTGTGATCTATGTGGTAGAGAGGAGACGAGCAAACATGCGCTATTTGAGTGTGGTTGGGCGAGAAAGGTGGGGAAGAGATGCCCCGAGCTGGAGAGGTTCTGGCTGCGTTCAGCAACTACAGGGGAGACCTTGGCATTTGTTTTGGCGCATGGAACAGTCAAGGACAGGCAGAAGTGGGCGACGATCATGTGGTTTGTGTGGGGAGCAAGGAACAAACGCATCTTTGAGGGTTCACATAAACCACCCGATGACATCTTGAAGGAGGCGGAGAGTATGCTCACTGAATTTTATAACTATCGAGATGTTACGGGCGCCCCTGATCTGGCTCCGAAGCGGAGCAGCGAGATAGCCTTGTGGAAGAAACCTTCGGCAGGGACTTTGAAAATCAATTGTGATGCTGGGTTTTCGTCCACGGATCTGCCTGCGATTGGGGTAATATGTAGGAATCATCAGGGTGAAATGGTGTTCAGTGGCCAAAAGGAGATTCAGCGTACGAACAACGTTGAGCTGGCCGAAGCGGAATGTGTGCGCTGGGCATTGATGCTAGCCAAGGAACGAGGACTACAACGCCTGCAGGTAGAAACTGACTGTCAAGCCTTACACCTCAAGCTGATCAAGGGAGATTCGGGAAGAGGCTCACTATACAACATCATTTCGGAGAGCAGGGTGATGGCGAGATCCTTCGAATCGGTGGAGTGGTGCCATACAAAGCGAGGAGGCAATAAGGCAGCCCATGAGATTGCCGCTATTAGACCTATCTGTCATAGTTTATTTTTCAATTTACAAACTCTTCCTGACAATCTAGCTTGTATTGTTTCAAAGGAGATGGAATGAGATTCAAGCGTTTTTTCTCAAAAAAAAAAAAGAACTATTTGTTATTTGACTAATAACAATTTTCTTTCAAATTCAATAAATTTCGGATATGCATTTTTTATTATTATTTCTGATATTGTTGATGTTAATTTTTCAAAATAATTGATTGTTGAAACCTATCAATTATTCCACACAAGTTATAAGTATTAAATTATTAATAATATTTTTTTGGATAAATTGCATAAAATAGCACAAACTTTAGGTATAGTTGCACTCAGTAACACGAACTTAATAAAATACAAAAATAATCACCAACTTTGGGGTTTAGTTGCGGTTAGTGGCAAGTACCACCTATCTTGCTAATGTAGATTAGTGGGGATGCTTACATGGATTAGGTGGGGTGATTACATGGATTATTATTTTTAAATAAAAAGGCATAAAAGAGATGTGTTGTGAGAAATATAACATTTGCAAATTAAAATAACTAGTACCAATTGTCATGTTCATGGTAAACATTTGAGTAGCAAAATGACATAAATAGAAAACCAACATTTGATTAACACAAACCAAACTTGAGAAGGTCTAGGGGCCCCGGGTGATTAGCATCCAATTTGGTTTGTGCTAACCAAATGTTGGTTTTCTATTTATGTCATTTTGCTACTTAAATGTTTACCGTGAACGTGGCAATTGGTACTAGTTATTTTAATTTGCAAATGTTATATTTGTCACAATTATCTTTGATTTGGAATTACATGAAATAAAAAATAAAAATGGTACCTAGCTAGTTTCATAATTTGGGCACATTTTTTATGACTTTTAATTTTTCTAAAAATCCATGTAAGCATCCCCACTAATTCATATCTCGATATATGCACTTTTAATTAAAAAAAATTTCATGTAAGCACCCCCACTAGTCCACATTAGCGAGATAGGTAGTATGTGCCACTGACCGCAACTAAATTGAAGAATAAAGACGGAATGAATGATATCAATTGGACTCTCCTCTCTCTCTCTCTAAATCCCCAAACCAATTTGTGTATCTAGGGTTTCAACTCTTTTCAATTCTGTTTTCTTGTGAAAATTGCTGATTTTGGAGTGGATTCCTCCGTTGCTCATCTTCTTGGTGCAAATTTTTTTGGGTTGTTGGGGTTTGTTGGTTTGATTGGTGTCTTGGTTTGGTCCCTATTGGCTTCTTCTCCCTTCTTCGTATGCTCAAGGCATGATTTCTTCTTCTTCCTCATCGGGTTGGGTTTGGGTTTCTCTGGTCCAACACAGGGTCTCAATCTCTGTTTTGTCTTCGAATTTGACTTGGCTCCTTCTCTGGGTTGAGTTCGTTGGTTGCACAGGTAATTGGTTGTAGCTTTGGGTGGTGGTGATGTGAACGGTTGGGCGCTGCTTCCTCTCCGCCTTCTCCCTTCCGTCTCCTCGCCGCTCTCTCCCGAGTTCGAGGTTGGCTGGCTTTCTCCTTCCTCCACCGGTTTGCCTCCTATCTTTAAGTTTTTTGTCGCCTCTGTTGGATTTCGATCTACTCCCAATCTCCTTGCTGTGGCTGATTATTTCAGTGGCTTGTTGCGCGCTTTTGGAAAAGAGGTGGGATTCAACACTGTTCTTCATCAGCTTTTAACCACCATTATTTCTTCTCCGAGGAAAAAATCGAAACTCATATCCCCTCTTTTATGTCATAATGCTAAAAATTGAAACTCACCAGCCTCCAAATACAATAGTAGTTTGAATTTGAACCCCAAAATCCATATCCTCGCTTCATATATCATAATTCTTCAAAGTTAATAATTAGTTCCAACCCTAAAATCCATATCCCCTTTTCATAAACTCAACTCTTCAAAATTGGACCCTAAAATCTTAAACTCGAGTACGATTGAATCGATTTGGTGTCGAATTGGGCGGTTATGATGGATTCTTGTTGAATTTTGAAGGGTGAGAGGGAAGACAACATTTGCAGGATGATCCCCCACCGTTTTCTACCATGGACTCTTCAATTGTTCATCCCCTTTCTACAATTTCCAATTTGTTCCTTTTTTTTTTTAAATTTGTTTTAATTGTATCATCTAAAAGTTGTTTAATTATTTTCTTTTTATTAAAAAATATGGGGGTAAAATTGTAATTTCGATGTTTTTAACAGCATGTGGACGGAATTCTGGGAGGGGTGGTTATTTGCTAACGTTGTTGTTGTTATGGGTGGTTTCCGGTAATTTGGTATATAAGGGTGGTTTTGGGCAATACGCCCTATTTAAATGGTGGTTTTCTGCAGTTTACCCTAAAAATTAGCTCGTTTCGATGGACTCGACTCCATTATTCTACATCCGGTTTGAGTTATGTATTACTCATTTAAGGAAAAACTCTCACATTCATAAGTGACTCATTGTTTCTACATGGTGTTTAATTATTAATCATGCCATTGATAGGTTGATTTAAGCTTAAAACACAAATGGGAGTAGTGATTAATCATATAATGAAACAATCAACTAGTAGTATTTGCACTTCCAAGCCTCAATTATGAAAAGGATGAAACGAAAACTTGGCCGTTGTGATTAGACGTGTTTAGTGCGTGTGATTGGTTATATCCTTGACAAATATCATCTAAAGTAAAAAGAAATTGATGTTACTACTCGATATTAAGAAAACTTTTTCTTAATCTAGTCATAAATTAGTGGTGATACGTGTCAACCATACAATGGTTGACATTTCAAATAGGGTGACACAAATAAACTGTTTAAATTACATGTAGCAAACTAGTGTTCTATTTGTGTTTTTTATACATAAAATGAAAGAATTACGAATAGCATCTTATCGGATGAGAATCGAGTTTTTATGTATAGAAATTGGAATTGTGACAAACGAAGGTGCATAACAAGTTTTTATTTATAATTAACATGCTTTTTTAACTCGCGGTTAATTTTTGATTAATTAAATTACTCTTTCACTTTTTCAATATCCAATTCAAAAATAATTAAACACCCTTTTAATTAAAATAAATAAACATTTTATTTCCACCATCCTATTATAAATAATTTTTTTTCATAATAAAGTGTAGTTTCATAAATTATCACTTCTTTTATGAATAAAACCCGAATAAACCGCAACTCCTTTAAAAACTCTCTCCTCTCTCTAGAACTAGAGAGAGGGAGTTCCAATCCTGGCTTCGTCCATTGTACTCCGGCTTCGGCCGCCACACCCGGCTCCGGCCACTCCACCCCGGCTCCGATCGCCTCCGCTTCGCTATGGCGTTGTCGTGCTTGGTGTTCCAAGGTCGCTCCCCTGTTGAAGAACGCGGTTGGGTGATCCCCCAATCTGATGGAATTTGTAGATCAAAACCCAAATTGGCTTGGGGCTCTTGATGATTCTGGGTGTTAATCCCTTTTTTCATCTTTCCCTTCATTCAATTTATGCATCTAATCCCTTATCTTGTTCTTGGGGTCGGTTATGGGTTAAATTTATGCATCTTTCCCTCTCGACCTCCGTACCCTTCGGCCCGCCGTCCTCCGGCGTCCTCTTCCCCCCGACGGCATCCATCTCTTCTCTGTCAGGGCTGGGTTAGCACCGCTCTGGGCGGCTCTTCATCTTCCCGGATCCCGATCGCTTGGGTCCGGTGATTAATTTCAACTATGACGCTGGGCTTTGCCTTCTTGGTTGGCCTTGGCACTGCATCCTTCCGCCTGGGCTTCTCGGAGCCGCCGACGTCTCTACTGGTCGGCCTCTCCGGTTGGCTTCGGCGGCTCAACCATTCCGGCCGCCTCCGGTGTACCTCTCTGGTGGCATCCTGTTGTCCATGTTTGGTTTCCCTGGAGTGCTGGCTGCTTGGGGCTTCCTTTCGGGCTTGTCCTTTGGGCTCAAGGCAAAAGCCTTGGGCCCGGGGGCAACTCGATAATAAATCCCCCCCAAAAAAACAATATCCTTTAATATATGTTTACTTGTTTGGTATTTTTTCCTTATAGGTATATGTATATTAATTGTGTAAACAGTTATATATATATATATATATATATATATATATATATATATATATATATATATATATATATATATATATATATATATAATTATTAAAAATCCCGAAAGGGTTGATCAAAATCCCGTTAGGGTTTAGGTGCTTTATACACAGGTGTTATGTGGCTTTGTGTTTGGCGGGGTCGAACTTTTTCTTCCACGGATGGGGTTTTGGCTGCTAGAGTCGGGACAGGCAAGGGCCGTGGTAGTGTGTTTCGTGGCGACTCCTCTTTTCGGGTTGACTGCTTCCCTTGTTTCGTCCTCATTGCCCACAGGATGATCGGGTCCTGACGTGTCGTTGGCCTACGGTGCTGCTTCTGGTGGTGCTTGGCTTTGTCCGCCATTTTCGTCCTCATCTTCTTTAGTTTTGTTGGTTTTGCTTCGTTTCTGTAGAGCTATCTTGTTTGTGTTGTGCACCGATTTGTATTTTATTGGTAGAGCTATCGGGTCCTGATGTATTTTATGTGTCATGCCTCATCTTGTTCGGCAATCGAGGTACAAGTCTGTCTGACCTCGAATTATTACCTAATAAAAAAAACTTCTTTTATGAATACATTATCTCTCAATTCAATACATCTTGACAAGCAGCTTAGTAGATTCTAACTCTCTCTCCTACCAAGATCATCTTCACTAGTTTTCACTTTATAAAAAACTCTATGAGATATAGACATAGAGTCGAGATGGTAATTTTTTAAAATCAATGGTAAAAATCATCTCCCTCCTTTTCCTCAACCCCCTCCAACCCCAATAAAAAAAACTATTCATAAACATAGGGACTATTTTTATTTAACTGGTTAGATTTAATTTTACAAAATCTATTCATAAATTAATCATATTAACATACTTCTTTGGTTTTATTCATCTTTTGCTAACATACATTTTTAAAAATGATAAAAAATATTAATTTTTTATAAGTTTATACAATAATTAAGTGATAAGTATAAAATTATTTTAAAAATTACTACAAGTTGATACGTTGGTTGGGTATTATCAATTGATACTTTGGATGTTGATTTCTTTTTTCTTGTTGGTCATAAAAAAAATTAAAAAAGAAAAAGAAAAAAAATCAACCTAGAGTTTGGATGTTGATTTCTGACACTCTTATCTTCTTTTAGTCTTATTTTTTAGGTAGTGTTTTGCCTTCACTTTTTTTGTACAACCTATCGGGTTGTTAAACAAATCACAAGTTTACGATACTTGGTTGATCCGAGAGCATCCAATTGGATGAGATCGTAGCATTTTTTTTTAAATTGCAATATCCTTTCCGAGAAACACTCTTTTTGGTGTTGACCATAATGATAATTGATTCATTCAGCAGTTGCACATTTAATATACCAAAATGTGGAAAGTCTATACATCGCTACTTTTTTAAATTACCGATCCGGGTGAGATCCTGTTATGTCCCTATGTAGATATTATGGTATAAATACCATATTGATTGTAATTGTGAGATTATGGAAGTAATGAAATTATTAACATACACTTTCCTTATTTAGAAGATAATATCCCTCGTTACCTCTACATATTAGGATAGATTATCTTTTCTCATTATCTCCCTAATTTTCCACTTTACCGTTAGCCCTCTTCTGTATAAAGAAATCTTTCACCTATTGTAATTCAATTTGAATGAATACAATCTTACATTTCACAAAGCTCTATATGGTATTAGTTTTCTAGGTTTACAAACATCGATTCAACATACTTCCTCATGTCGGACAACGAGCAAACTCCACAACCTGAGCCATGGGAGAAATCAAATCATCCACTTTCTCCACCACTCGAATCAACCGAGCGTCGTCTTGGTATCGCAACCATTGGTGGAAGATAACTATACAACATGGGAACAATCCATGATGATGGCCTTACAGATAAAAAAAAATGCCAATTTGCAAAACTAGACCAAAAAAAAACTTTGCAAAACTAGACAACCACATGTAAAATTGGCAAAAGAAGCACTGTCTACTTTTGCAAAAAAAAATAAAAATGGTAACCGACATAGGAAGTTGCAAGTGAGGATGGGGTACACTATAGCCACTGTAGCTGTCAGTGGGATTTAGCGCCAAAAAGGCTCCTCCATGGAGAAAAATGGGGGAAAAATTTATGAGGGGAAAAGGAAATGATTGGATTTAAGGGTATCAATTAAAACATATATAAGCTGGATTGATGGATGTCAATCACCATTAAATGCTCTACAAAGAGAGAGGCAAAATATGAGACAAGTGGAAAAGTGAGGGCAAAAGCCTCCCGTTTATTTCAGGGAACTGCACACTGCCTATCTTACCAATAGAAGGAATTGGTCCTACCAATAGGCTAAACTTGTTCTTCCATACCTGGAAAGATTGTGGAGAGAATTTGGAGGGGATTCACTATAGCTGATGTGGCGGGCTGTCAGTGCAGTTTTGGCGCCAAAACAGGGTTCCTTCTTAGGGTAAAGGGGAGAGCGTTTATGAGGGGAAAATACAATGATTGCATTTATGAGTGTCCCCCAACACTTTAGGACATAAATAAATCCTCATAGGAAGCATGACCAAGCACTGATCTCATGATGTTATTGCTGCAGGAATGACAACTTAAATTTGTCAAATTTATTAAGATCCTGTGTTATAACTTTCTGCTGCCACAACCAAGTTCAGAGATATTCATAAATTTATCCTTACTAGATTCACAAATTTATCCTACCATTATTGTATATATTTCCTACCAATTCATAAGTTTATAAGTTCATAGATATTTATAAATTTGTCATGCCACAAGTGTATATATTTCCTACCATGTTCATAATTGTGTAAGTCTAGAGAGATTTATGAATTTGTCCTACCATCACTACTAGAAAAATGCAATTAGACATCTGTTGTCAACATATATCTTTCAAAAAAAATTCCGATCTCTATGTGCGTGTAGTAAAAGATCAAAACTTTTCACATCTGTTTTAAGCAGATGTCTTTTTCTTGTTAAAAAATCTATTTTATTTTGAATATAGATATAAATCAACCCCTCGATTTTGTTTATTGCATGTTCAGTTGGTATTAAACCCTCGTATTTTTCATTTATAAGATTTTGAAAATGTTCGCACCAAGCATAAATTTTACATTTACATCACTTTTTTTAAAATAACCAATGTATTAAAACAAAATAGACATCTTTTTTATTATATTGATTACATGTATATTAATTTCATATATATAATTTGTTATTTTATATTTTTTTTAGAGAATATACCACATGAAATATGTGCATAACCGATGTATTAACATGATATAAACATCATTTTATATTTTTATAAAGATGTTGTTAGCAATATATATCAATTTATATTACCATTGTGATGTAAAAATATATGTTACACATTGATTTAAATTATTTAGACGATATCTATAATGATAATAGCATATGTTTTTATGTAATGGTTCGATTTCATAGCTATTAAGGCACTACACGTTTCATCTATAATTAGATGTTTTTTCATTAGTTACACAATACTCTTTGCTCATAAAATAAGATTTTGCAAATGAACATGTAGATAAACGCAAAATCAACATTTGCAAATGATTTACAAAGGATAGGTACTTGAAAGATACATTTTTACAAATGAAAGGGACTTTTAAATTATAATTGAAGAAAGAGTTGCAGATTGACACTAAATTTCAAAGATGGAAATGAACCAAATTTTAATGCTTTCTCTATGGGCACAACATTGCCGGATGGCCTTTTTGAAAGTGATCGGATCTCATCTTTAGTGAAAGACCTGAACCAAATCATCTGCAAAATCACAAAAGATTGGACACAAGATCATTAATCAAGTAAAGTTTGTCAAGCAGAAGATATATCATATATGTGCCCCTACGTGATCAATTAATACCTTATACCCAAGGCCATACTAGTAGCTAGATTCTAAAGTGTTGAGAGATGAACAATAACAAAAAAGGAATATTGCATAACAATATGAGTAATAAGTGATCGAAATTGGTTTTTTAAAGTAAATGGTCCATGGGACATTAGGACCTCAACTCTAGAGATTCAGAACAAGAATATTGCATGATCTATCAATGACAGAAAAATACCATTTTTAAATAGAAAGGCTTTAAAACTGGAAGTGCATAAAGCAAACGGTTTGACCTTCCACATTGAAGAGAGCTAATAGAAAATGAAGGCATTTCCCTAGACCAAAGACTGATCAAATTATAAAATATTTAAAACTATATAAGAGTCCATCAAGTTAATAATCGGTGAGCGGGCTATATAAAATTTTAGAATTATCCTCTCGAAGTGTTTCTTTAAAACCATGCAACAGTCCACCAAGGAAATAATTGGTGAGCAACCTATAAAAACTCAAGACACAGTATAACAGTCCATCAAATCTCAATGTGTAACAAAAAGTAGAAGCAACATTCATAGAAAATTGACATTTTTTCTATTAGTATATACATTCAAGAGAGCCCGTATGTTCAGCTTGAGAATTATTTAAAAAAATATCATCAAAGAAAGGAAACAATTTAGCTTCAAGAGATAATTCATTCACCCTTTCTCTAGTTTTTATCTAGTGAACAACAACCATACAATGCTTAGGCATATATTTAGAAACAATATTGGAGCTGCTTTTTGCTAATATCAGAAGATTTATCTTAAAAAGCATTTAACCATCATGACAAGAATCTGGTTTTAAACTAATAAATTGTAATTGTTAAACTCTTCAAATCTCTTTACTGCTTTACTTTAGCTAACAAAGATGGAACACAACAATCAGAAAAACACACATGAGAACAACCAGATCAAAACAAGACACTTCCAAATCACATGTGACTGTCAACCCAAAGCAAACAGAAAATGCATTAATCCATTCCATACTATTTTTAACAGCATATTCATCTCAAAATGCTTGATAAACAGAAGGTTTAATGTTCATGGAATAAGTATCTGGATACAAAAAAGCACATAAGAAAGTACATACTATATTAGCGGCTGATCTCAAACACTTCTTGCAAAAACAACCGATATCTTCTTTGTGTCTGTCTGTGAGGATAAAGAAAAGATGAATTTCAGAATGACAAAGTGAGCATATTATAATATCACTTCTTTTTCGCAGAAAAATCTATCTGATAACCATGTGAAAGATGTCCACCGTGAGGCAAATCAAGTGCTATAATTCTCTCATGGGGCAGGAAGTTTGCATCAACACCATCAAAAGCAGCCTTATCAACATGCAAAGCCGGTTAAATGAAGAAGATCAAATCAGCAGATTCACAACAGCAGATGGCAACGAATGAAGGAACAAAGAAAATAAAAAATTACACGCTCAAGCTGTAATTCACACAACATTAAAAATCGATGTATATTGATTCCTAATATATAAAGGAGCCACATTATATATTGATTCCTAATATATATGACTCAACATTAAAAATCGAGGTATAATTGATATCACAATAATACCTCATCGAAATACCTCTTCATAAGACACGATTCCGGAATAGAGAAAGAAGGCTTCCCGGAATTATACAGCAACATTTCAGATCTTAACATGATTCCTTTATCTCCCAAAGTTCCCATTCCACTTTAATCTGCCAAGCTGCAATAGTTACCCAAACCAAAAACATTAAACCCTAACCTACTATTTCTATTTTCTAGTGATTAACTTGATGCGTTGTTTAATGGAAATACAAATTTATGATCAGCCAGTTAACCGTATTACCTTTACTCTTTTATAATCCCACCCAAATAACATAGATTAATATCCATCAAATAACAATAAAAGGATATAAAGCAATATGACAACTGAATGTAAGCATGAAGTCTAGTTATTTGAACCCAAATAGATGTCAAGAATCGCCCAATCCCATTAAGAATTTCTAGTAGAATACCCCAAAAGAAATCACCAGTTCAATCTCCAAAAATCCACAAAAGAGAGGGAAAAAAACACTCAATTAATCTTATCAATACCAACTCCTTATCAACTCATACACAGATGTGAAGAGAATAGTCATGACAATAGGCATTTTCCTATATCCATAGATATTTGCTATGTCATTTCGTAGTTTATAATTATAATTTGCATAATGTTTGTTTCTAAACTTGTTCAACCATGTATAGAATACATCCGTGGGCTAGTGAAGACATATCATCAAGTCATTCCATTTGTTTAACGGTTTAACCGTTTCCAGCCGCAAGTGTCACAAGGGACAGACTTACATACCTTGAGATTTAGTTCATCTTGGTTTTCGGATGTAACCTTATAATCGGAGGAGGTTCTAATCATCTCTTGCAGTCTCTTTCTTCCTTTTTGCCAAGGTCAATGCACTGTTTTTCTAAGTATTCTTGCAGGAGATTGAATCAGTAACAAGGAATTTGACATTTTGCCTGAAATTAGCCATTAAGTTTGACAATCAGATCTAGCCTAAAACTTTGATCTAGCCCATTCTAGATCTAGAAACTATAACACTGAACTCATAAAACCATTCCAAAACCCACACAAATATGCAATTATACTATGAAAAAACAGCTGTAAATCCACATGATACTCCAAAAAAAAAAGCAATTACACTATGATGGCTATGTGCTTTAGTTTTTGTCTTTCCTTCTTTCTTTGTGTCAAAATAAAACACAAATTTTAGCACCAATGACCAAATTCATCACAAATGAAAGAAAGATATCCAACCAAAGCAAGAGACATGCAAACAAAGTCGCATAACAAAAAAAAATCAGAATATACAAATTTCAGATTTTTACCACAGAAACAACATGATCAATCTGTAAATTAAGATATTAAAAAAAAGGGCAACACATAATGGAACAAAAAAATAGGTAATAAACCTTTCTTAGATGGATATGACCGACAAGTCCGTTATCTAACTCATAACTTTCAGCAGAAACCACTGGACTCTTGTACCTGCTTGCGGATTAACCAAGGACATGACATTCTAAGACAAGTTTCATAAAAGATCTGAATAAGGAAGTAGTAGAGAAAACATTTTTCAAATTTTTAATTTTCAAAGAAATACTTGATGGACAATCACAACATTCTACAACATTTGCAATGTTTCTTTGCCTTATCTAAGGGAGAGGAAATGTCTAGGTGATAAGAATGAAGCAAACACAACACACTGCATAAGATAAACATTTAATGATTATGGATTACAAGATATTATAACTTTAGAAGTTGTCTAGTAAAGGAACAGTGTTAGAAGCAGTGTTATCTCCTTGAAGGGGTCTTGATTGAATATGAAGAATACCTTAAAGTCGTTCAAAAGAATATCTACTGCTTTTGCAGAGATCTCAGAACTACAATACACCAATCATTAAATCCGGACATTTCAAGATCAGAACAAAAAAAAATCCTTGTTAAACAAAATAATAGCAACAATAACTATAGAGTGAAAAATGGAAATACAATTGAATCATCCGGAAATGAGAAACTCCACCAATTAAACTTCTCATCTTACCTGTCCAACGCTTCCAAATACTTTTGAGGGCGTTTTCTTCTGAGATTTGGGGAATCATCACGGATTTTTGGAGATTTGATGGATTAGGGTTTTGGTTTTGTTTGGATTTTGAGGATGAAGAAGAAACATGAGATACCGGCTTCGGCGCTAAGGCGAGGAGTGAGCCGGAATGGAGGATGTCAACGGAGACGAAGAAGAAAACTCAGGTGGTGAGGGGCCGCCGAGATGGGTGGTGCCGGTGAGGGTCGGCCAGGATCTGGGGGACACGACTTTGGGCGCGAGTCAGGGCGGCGTCGGGGAGGCAGCCGCGTATGACTACAGGAAGGGCTAGAGTGTGAAGGTTAGAGGAGAGAAGGATGGCGGCTAGGTTTTTTCAAACGGAAAGCTCTCAGATCTGCAAAGGGAGGAGGACAAAACGAGGATGAAAGTTGGGAGAAAGAGGAGAGGTGGCGGTGGCGACGAGGGCAGTAGTGGCGGCGGTGGCGGTAGTGGTGGTGATGGTGATATTCAGGCGGGATGAGACAGAGAGATTTGGGAGAAAGGATCGAGACTCGAGAGGTTTATTCAATTTGGGCAAGTTCCGAAATAGCTCCTATTACCACTATGGGCGGGTGTTAAAAAAAATCTAAGTATGGCGGGCATTCAAACTTCAAACACTTGGAAAATTTCATCGGGCGCGCATTTTAATTTTTTTCAAATTAATAATTTGACATCTGTCAAAAAATTCAACAATTATTTTAAGTTTTTTTAACATCACAAATTTATTATCCGATGTAATAGCTTCATTTAACATCGGTTGCTTTTTTGACAGACTTAAATCATATGATGTCTAATTGAAGTATTCTAGTAGTGCATGTTCACAAATTTGTCCTACCATTAGTATATATATTTTATGCGAGGTTCATAATTGTATAAGTTCAGAGAGATTTATGAAAACATACTCTATATTAACCTATGTGAGAGTCGAACTCACATCTTTGTGTGCAAACACAACGCTATACCAATTGAGCTAGTAGGCTATTTTCAATGGGTCCTTATGATCATCTAGGCATCAAGGAGTGATAATTTCACAGGGGAAAAAATAGCGCTTGAACTTGTATTCTTAATTTGCAAGTTCTGCAATTGGTCAAAAAGAGAGAGTATAAATTTGTAATCTTAATTTGCACGTTCTGCAATTGATCACAAAGAGAGAGTATAAAGTTGTAATCTTAATTTTGTCTCATGTGTCTTGAAGTGTCGGAGATATTATGTATTTCCAGATGCATCATACCAATACCGGATTTTTATCTTACCATTAGTTTAAAAGTAATTTACCATTATCATCCTATCATATATCCTACCATTATCATCCAACCATTTGGGTTACACTTGGAAATTTCGTTGATTACAACAACATCCTACCAATAGGGTATTTTTATCTTACCATTAGTTTCAGCATATATACCTTACTATTATCATCCTATGATCCTACCATAGCCATCGTACTAGTAGGGCTATACTTAATTGGTGATTAGATTATCATCTTACACGTAAGGTCTTTAAATCCTACCAATAGTTATAAAATATTTTACCAATAGGGTGTATATCTTCTACCAATTGTTGGCAATAAGAAATTTGACGTTCTATTGGAACTTGTGAGAGCTATGAACACGTTACATAAGAAAAGCAGTGAAACTATTGGTTCCACTACCAGTCACACATTTTCCATTTATAACTCTCTTTTCTCTTCCAAGCTTAGCAAATGGTTGAAAGTGCTTGTCAATATCAATTCATATTGGGCCATATTTGTCAGGCCATATATTTCTCTTAGAGCTTATAAGCTCCCAAAGATCAAAATGTATCTACTCACTCATTAGCTATAAACGACCTTCTAGCTTAACCAATTAAGCCCTAATTGCACAAAAAAGCCATCATTCCTACTTGATTATCGCTATGCTTCCCGGTTAACCAGAAAAGAGGAGAAATTAAGTAGAAGTTGCACAAAAGCACCTTTGTCTCGGGATGATCAGTCGCCACTCATGATCGGACCAAACCAAAAGGAGTTGGAAATCGATCCATAATATGAACTTCTGCTTGTTTGTGCGCCTTCAACATCTACCTCCACAACAAAAATTCCAGATAAACAAAAATATTACACACAATTGAGAGCTCTTCAACAAAAGAATTCACTAAAAAAATGTTATCCTCAACCATTGCAAACAACCAAACAAAGTACCATAGTGATAAATGGAACAAGAAAGGGAAAAATCGAGAAAGGTCTCCGAGAAAAGAAGATGTATAAATCATCATTCATCGGATTTCATTGGATTATCCATCGCAAGATAGACAAATGCAATAGCAAAGCAAATGAAACTAAAGCCCATAGAGCAAATTGATTACATCAAACTTTACATGTCTTTTGATGCTAGTTAAAGAAAATTATCAAGTCTAAAAAGAAGTAGAAAATGCCAATGATTCATAAATTGCCAAACTATGAAGTACCATATGCAACCAATATTTTTCAACTGTTAAAAACAGGAATGTAAACTTCTAGATGGTTAAGTAATGCGTTTGTCTCTTTTGTATCTCAATTTGGAGTGTGGCTCTTAGCCTTTGAAATGAATATAACCCCTTTATCAATTTTTGGAGCATTTTAACCGAATTCAGTTTTTTATTCACATAGTTATTCAATTTTCTCTACAATTGCTCGAGGTAAGAGTGCATACATCTCAAACCACTGACCCTGATTTATGCAAGATTACAATAGGTAATAAGTATCTCAATTTGGAATGAACAGTCAATGCCTACTACTCTCTACTAGCTTCATCATAAAAGACTCACATATATAATTATTCCATAGGCATCATTCCCAAATAAGAAAAGATAATCAAATAAATCTATCAAAAAAAAGAATCAAATAAGCTAGTAAATCATTTCCATGGAGCATATATGTCATTGTGTTAGGAGGAAAATCAAGTATGAAATAAGTGTAAAATATAAATCTCAAACCAAATCCCTAAACCACGCAAATAAAATTACAAGACTTCCTCCCGTTGTAGTGGAAGGGAATCAGGATCGTCTCCATGAGGAAGCGTGTCAGCGCTCGCCTTTTCAGTCCCAAATCGCTCTCATAATAGACCAGCAGAGTCCTCGATGTTAAGTAAAAGAACTCGATATCGACTACCTCAGTCGACTTTCCTTGCATCTCTACACAACAGAAGCGAAAACAAGCAATGTCGAGTAGAAATCTACTTCCACTAGTGTACCCGAGATTGACTAGTCTGTAGTCGAGATCGAGTGCGTTTTTGTAGATAAAAACCGTACCTTGTGATGAAAATAAAATAGAAACAACACGAAATTGATGGGAATTAATTCAACAAACTAAAAACTTCCAGAATCGGGGTTTCAACCCCACAACGATAACCATATAAGAATAATGCCAAAGGTATAAATGATTATGCCTTTTCATCAAATAACTTTCGTCATTAACAAATAGGAAAATAGAGGCTTTCGCATAAACCCTAATTGTTACTAATCCTTTTCACATAATTAATTCAAGTTTGCATTAAGATCACTTTCGCTTCAATAACACAAATAAGGATCACCTTCGACTGTCGCAGAAGAATCATGCAATTAGGGATAGAAGATGAAATCGCAATAAAGATTGTACCTTCGATGCATTACCTTACATGGCTACCGTCGGGCTCACCCCGATCCTAGAAGTTGGGTAATTACTGACTCTTCATCATCAAAACACAAATCAATAACATAAAGAAACTAACTTGCATTAAATCAAAACAAAGCTTACAACCGATCGAAGCCAAAACGTCTCTCGACTCTCCACCTCACTCGGCCACAAGCTCCAACAAAAACCTTTAAATTGCCTAACTAGTGTTTGCTCAATTGCTTGAGAGAAGAATAATCCTAAAACCAGCCCCTAGGGCTTTATTTATAGTATTCAATCCCCGCTATTCAAGGAAAGAATAATCTATCTATATCTAAATCTATCTATCTAAAAGCTTAAGATAAATCTTGGTAAATAACAAATAAAATCGCTATAGTAAGTAAGGAAAATATCTAATGTGGATAAATCTTCCTTCAATTGGATAGATCTTCACGTGACTTGACTTGAAAGTAATCACACACTCGGATTCCTACTCGTTGTCGACCCGGATTCGTCACTGGGGAGTACTCGACATCGAGTACACTACTCGACGTCGAGTAGGATTCGTACTCTGGCTTCTCTCGTGCACTCGTCCTCGATCTCGACTAGGACTCGGACTCGACGAGTACTCGACGTCGAGGACTTTTGTGCTCCTCGAGTGATGTTGTGATCGATTGGGCAATTTTGACCAAGAGGTACTAGATATCGACCAGTCTGGTCGACGTCGACTAGTGTTGTCGAGTACCTTCTTCTTTGTTTTCTGCTCGATGTGTCTTGTCTCAGCTCCTGCTTGACATTGGACATTCTGTAGTTGACGTCGAGCTCTCCCATGGTTTTCTTCCTTCTTCGAATTGCTGTAAAATGTCTCGATTTCTGCGAAATTAAACAGAAACAAGTGCAGACCCCTATAATTGGCAAATAAGAATACACTACATAGATTCTGTATAATTCTAACCCAATGATATGAAATGCATGCGGAAATCGATATAAAAGTTAATGTAAAACATGGAAATATAGGCACACAACAAACACCCCATACTTAAGTTTGCTTGTCCTCAAGCAATACTTTTAATGGCCATACAGGGGAAGCATTCAAAACTCTCAACATCTTTGATTCATCCTTATACGTCCCTGCAATCAATTATCATCCTCGAAAAGGTACTAATGCCACAAATTCATGCATGTGAATAAAAGCAACATCGCACACAAAAGGAGGGTTATGCAAAAACAATTTATAAGTGACAAAGCATTTGATAATCAAGAGGACTTTATTTAGCTCAATAAGGAGTAGATTGGTAAAAGACTTAAGGTGTGATATTTTTGGCCATGTGGTGCTAATAATCCGGGGAAATGGAGCACTTTCCAAATTTTCATACCACATTCCTTCTTCATTTGATTTCTCACCTTTTGCTCATTCGCTCAATGCTTTTTTTCAATATTATTGATAGCTTGTATTTAGAGGGTCATAATAGGTTGCATTTAGCTTAGTTAAGATGCATATCATGCATGGTTTAAGTATAATTTGCATTTTGTTCTCTATGTTGTTGGAGTCGGAATCTACACACTTTTATTGATTATTTCAGGTAATGGTGGATCCGAGGAGAAGATATGGATTGATAACACATTGGATGAGATTGTCTAGTTGATCGGAGAAGCTTACATGAAGTTCTAAAGAGGTCCTGAGAAGAAGAAGCGAGCCTAAACGAAGAACAAGTCTGCAGAAGTTGTCGCCGGACATGCTGAACTTGTTTTGCACTTTCTGGAGGCCTCAATTGTCCGATTGACTATTATGACCATGCGTTGGAAAATTCTTTCAGAGAGGTACAACTTTCCTGTTGACAAGAAGAGCAAATTGGAGATAGATTTTCCGTGAAAAACCGATGCAGCGGCCGCCGCCATATGTCGCGGCCGCAGCATTCCCCGCAGCTAGCTAGAGACGTTTAAGTAGCAGCTATGTCGCGGCCGCCGCATTGTTCGTCGGCGATCAGACACGTTGTTTCATTAAGCAACCCTAGTTTTCTTAGGATGTTTTTGGCCGACTTGGGGTCTTTAAGGCCGATTATTACTAGTTTTTCCAGCACTTCTATTCTATTCCACGTTGTATCAGACAATTAGAGATTGAGCGATGCCTCCCACGAGGAACTAAACTCATCTGTTCTGCCTAAAGTTGGAAGGTTTATTTGGATTGATTGTTAGTTTCTAATTCTCGTTCCTTGTTTCCTAAATTTGAATGCTCAACTTCTTTGTGCTTGATTGTTTATTGTTTTGTTCTATCTTGTATGACCAACTTGTTAGATCAATTCAATTGCTAAGGTTTTGTAGATTCCTGATTGTGAACCTTAACCTAAGTATAAAACTTGTCCCTTTAGGGCTGATTGAATTAATTGGATAAGTAAGAAGTTGGATGTGTTGTTGAATCCCTCTTTAGGGACTGTAAATAGCTTGGCTAATCTCTGAACTTAAAGCTATCAATTGGGTTAAATCCTTCTTTAGGGATTGTTCGATTAATAAGGGTTTCTAGGATTGATTGGACTATTAACTATATTAGGTCAGGACAAGGGCATTCATAGGAAGCTTAATAGGACGAGAAGAAGTTACAAGGATCGTTTCAGCAAAATAAAGTGGAAAATTGTAGGTAGAACTGCTTCTCTTAATTGTTTGATTCACAACCATTTACTCTTGCTTTCATCAATCCGCTTGGATTAAAGGCGAATCTTTTACACTCTTAAAACCCCCCATTTGGTTACTTTAATTGGCACTTAAATCATACTTGAGCAACAAATCTCCCTGTGGATTGACCTCTTACTTATTGTTTTACTAGTTATAGGTTTGAGTTTTACTTTGACGGATCAACGACAGGTTTTTCCTCTGTCAAATTTGGCGCCGTTGTTGGGGAAATTTATTGATTCTTGTGTGTTTTTGGTGCTGATTTTTGGTGTGGACCACTTACATGGTCCGTACTCGTGCTACTAACATATGTTGAAGGTGAGGTTATTGCAGTTAGACGAAGAGAGTTTTCATCAATACTTCATCAGACCGCAGCAGTACATTAATGATGTCTATTCATGGGGATATCAAGTCAGTATAAGGGAAGTTCTTCGATGCATCTTTGATGGCATGACTTTTGAGACACGGAGTCTTGTTGAGCACCTAAGTGATGGAGATTTATTAGATATGGGACTCTCGGAGATGTGGGAATTTTTCTGCTACATGGATTATCAATGTGCGCAGAACGAGTCACTTCCTCGGCAAGTGGTTGAAATGGATTATCAATTTTTCCACTGAGGTTCCTCGGCAAGTGGTTAGTCTTCCTTCTCCCTCACCTAGTCAAGCTCATTAATGATGACTATTCGCGGCCGCCGCATCAACGTGTTTCTTATGAAGCATGATTTTAGGATGTAATTGAGCATGTATGATTGAGCATTGAGTATGATTGAAATCCTACAAAACATAACACTTGTGAGAATGTTTTAGCCTTATTGGATTCATTTATATTTCCTTTTGCTTAAATGTGTGATTTACTCTCTTCATGTTTCTTCCTCTTGATATTGACTTCATTATATATTGTCAAGACTGACTCGCATGTTTGTTGCTTGCGGAGTTTATGTTTTTATGTTTATATTTGGCTTTATTTTGTGCATGTTGAGTGAAATAAGGTGGAAATGGTTGATGCAATTAGTAACCGGGTCTACGCATGACACCCATGGGTATGATTCGCGCAAATAGGTGTTGAAAACTATCCGCTATAGAAGAAAGCTTGATCATTGAGTAATCGGGTTCATTCATGACACCCATGTTTGCAACTCGCGTCAAAAGATGTTCAAGTGGACTTTATTCAAGTAAGTTGAGGTGTTGATAGACCGGGACCATTCATGACACCCATGTTTGCGACTCGAGTCATGAGACTACCAAAACCCAAAAAAAAAAAACGAAAATGAAAAAAGAAAGCGTGAATTCTAGAGCCAAATTGCTTAAGTCCTTTATTGTTTTCCGCAAGTGATGGAATTTCGGTGGAGATTTGGTGATATTGTTTTCAATTTCTATGAGCTTAGTGCATTTTGGATTGAGTTGAGAGTTGAACTTTAAGGCCTAAACACATGAGAGCATGAGTGAAACACATATTCCTGGTGAGGTTGGATGATTTCTACGTCCGTGCTTTGATCACTAAATACATGTTATGATGTTTATTCACTTGGTCTTGTGTTCATTTAAAATTGATGTTGCTTTTGATTTGGGATAATGCATGAAGGAGAAAAGCGTAGGTATAGGTTGCTTAGATATTGTTTGCTCGAGGACAAGCGAAGCTTAAGTGTGGGGGAGTTTGATAGCATGCATTTAGAGGGTCATAATAGGTTGCATTTAGCTTAGTTAAGATGCAATTATGCTTTTACCTCTCTAACCTCAGCACAGCCTTCTCGCAAGTCGCAAACATGGGTGTCATGAATGACCCCAGATACTTAGTGCTTCGGACTCCTCACCTTGGTGTCCCATCATGAGAAACTATTATCTCAATGCAAGCAGGGTTGATCTACCTTTATCTTCTGAGGTGACCGGATTTTCTTTCACTCATTAAATTTTCCATAACTTTGAATTTCCTGGCAAACTCCAATAATGATAATAACAACACAAACACCATATAATAATCTCCATAATGTAATTTTTATTCTCAACATAATCCCAGGATAAGGAAATAAGGTAGAAAATGAGAAATATTTAGATCATGTGGAGCAATATATGAAATAAGGCCTAATATGACTTTTGTGATGCATAAGTATAGGTATGATAGGAATATAAACAATGAGCATTGTATGGAATAAGTATAGGTATGACTAGGAATATAAACAATGAGCATTGTGTGGAAAATGTAAAGTCCTCCGTCCTCTTATCATGCATATGTCAAAAGCAACTTCAAAATTTACCGCCTTTCATGGTTTTCAAGAAAATATGCACTTCATTGTGACTTCCGATCCCTTTACTTAGGCAATTTCATGTTATATCTCTAATGAATTCAATTTTGCATCGTCGAGTTCATTTAAGCTTCCATAACACTAATCAAAATTTTTAATGGGAGTGATTTTCAATAAACTTTGGAAAACAACTTATAAGCACATTGATGAAATATGAATTCCAAAGATACCATGCATAAACAATTTGGGAAATATGCACAAATAAGGTCAAATATAATCAAATATGCATAAAGTAAGCCCTTCCCCCACCCCATATTTAAACATTACAATGTCCTCACTATATAATAACAAGGGTAAAGAAATAAACTCACTAGACAGATGTGCAGAAGATCGGAATCAAGTGCTAAAAAGTTGTTGCAGAAGTGGTTGATATCGAGTAGAGTAGTCGATCGACTACTCTATACTCGACATCGAGTGTACGGTGGCCTCAAGATGGTCTTTTGTCGACCACATGCATCTCTGCTTGACATGGGTGGTCGACGTCGAGTAAAGTACTCGACGTCGAGTGCTGCTGAAACTTCTCGTACCTGCAATTCGTGTTATACAGACAATATTCACAATAGCAAAACCCAAAAATAGTGTTTCAAAATAAAAAGCAAAAGCAAAACGTGTCTAAAAACCCAAAATAGTCGCTAGGCCGACTTCTTCTTTGTAAGCTCAGGGTGGCATCTGCAGTGCCCAAGTGGCTTGGGCTTCGAACAAGACTCCATTCTTATCCATCAGTTGTAGTCCTCCGGAATGGATCTTGTGCACCGTGAAAGGTCCCAACTTTTTGTGATTGAACTTGTTCGGGAACCAATGATTTTTTGACTTTGAGACATAGACTTTGTCTCCTACTTTGTACTCCTTAGGATCGTCCTTGGTAACCCTGCATAAGCGCACATAGCAAGGCAAACCTCTTCCATGTATCGATAAATCTTTTATGGAAATAGGGGAAGAGATGTCCTTCCCTCGACTTACCTTCGCAGAATCGTCTTTGGGAACCTCTGAATCTAGTCGACATCTAGTAAAAGTACTCGACATTGAGTAATGGGTTGTGTCTGGTGGACTGCTCGGCAAAGCAGTAGAAGTCGAGTTGCTGGAGATCTCGTCGACATCGAGTAGTGTACTCGACGTCGAGTACTTCTCGGCCTCTAGTGTGGTACTCGATGAGGGTGTAGTCGATAGAGGTGTCTGAATTTGGTTGACGTCGACTAGAGTGCTCGACGTCGAGTACCTCTGGTTGACATCGACCCCATACTTAAAACCTGGCAAAAATTATGAATAAAAGTTAGTCGACGTCGACTTACCTTGGTCGATGTCGAGTTGATCTTCGGTCTCCTCGTTCAGAATAGCCATGATTTCCTCCACCTGGGCTTCCATTGCCCTCTTCTCCAGCTCTTCGGGAGTCATATTTCTTACCGTAGGCTCCCCACAAGTGATGTACCTGGCTGAGATTGATTTGACCTCTTCCATAGGACTTGTATGCCTTTAAGTTTTATTGAAAGAATACTCAATTACCTCATCGCTGATGTTGAAAGTGAGTACACCCTTCCTTACGCTTATATTGGCATCCACAATCGCTAAGAAGGGCCTTCCTAGAATGATTGGACAAGCAAGATCCTCTTCCATAAATTAGTAGGGACAAAGAACTTACATACCTGTACTGGTACATCGTCCACCATGCACGTTGGGATGACTATAGTGTTGTTCGCCCTATAGAGTCGGGCATCCACAGGCTCTAGAGCACCTATCTCGACTTTAGACCAGATTGATAAATGCATGATACTAACACTAGCTCCTAAGTCGCATAATGCATTAAACTTTTATTGACCAAATCCAATAGTTATAGAAAACTTACCTGGATCTGGCCTTTTCTCGGGTAGGTCCATCTTGCTGCACTCCTCTTCAATCTTAGCCATCGATCGCTTTTTGCTTAGGATATCTTTAAGGAACTTTACGTATGACAGCATTTCATGAAGAGTTCTGTAAAGGGGATGGTGACATTGATCCTTTGAAGCATCTTCACAAACCGCTGAAACTTCTTCTCTGTTGGGTCCTTCAAAGAGTTTGTTGGGAATGGCAGCGTTTTCTTCTTCGAGGGTGCAGGAGTGTGGTCGACATCGACAGGAGGTTGGTCGACATCGAGTACATGCTGGTCAACATCGACTACAATAGTCGACTTCTGGGCAGGCGCTGAGTTCTGGTCGATGTCGACTAGGGACTCCTCGACGTCGAGTAGATTCTGGTCGACATCGACTGGCTTGGTCGACGTCGAGTAGTCCCCTGCAGCCTCTTTTTCTGTGTTCTGCTCGGGCGTTTGCATCTGTCTTCCACTCCTTAGATTCATAGCATCCACCTATTCTGCAGATTTAGATTTAGGGTTTGGTTCAGAAGAGTCAGGGAGCGTACCTGAATGTTTAGGGACGGAGGTAGCCAGTTGGCCATTCTGGGTCTCTATGGTTTTCCGCTGGATGTCGATCTCCCCAAGTCTAGAATTGATGCCGTGCAGTTGAGTGTGGATGAAGTTGTTTGCCTGTTTGAATTTAGAATGGTTCCGTCGCATCTCATCAAGAATAACCTGCAGGTCATCTTTCGTACTTTCCCTGTCAGAGTGACCAAGAGCTCTGTAGGGCGGGGGGTCTCTTTGATATTGGGGCTGACGATAATGGCTCCAATTCTGTTGCTGATGCTGCCCTGAGTAGTTTACCCCCGTATAACTTGCCTCTTCGTGGATTTCTGCTGCAAGTATTTGGTCGGCATGTGGGCACACAGTAGTGTTGTGCCTCACAGACCCACATTCCAAACAAGGTTTATCTTTAGACATGAATTTCACTTGCTTGGTGAGATGACGTACATGATCAATGTGGAACTGTTCCCTGACGTCCGGATCAATTTCCTTTGGTGGCTCATATAAGGGCATATATGGGGCAGACCTTTCATACCTTTTAGCTGAGGCCACATAAGTCCCATATGTGTTATCATAGTTTGCCAACGTCTCAAAGGTTTCCCAAGCACACCGTGGGGTGTACTCGAGATACCTATAAGCGGTGTAGCTGTTGATCCGCTCCTTAGTTGGTGCATCCAGACAATTGAAGATGATCTCATGGATCACATAGAGTGGTTGTCCATGCGTAGGACAGGATTTTAGTAGCCTTTTGTAGCGTTCCTAGACTTGTGCCAATTTCTCCCCTGGCTTTTGTTGGAAAGCCGTAATTTGTTGTCTAAGCGCATTTATTTTGGCAGGAGGGAAGAAATTGTTAAGAAACAAGTCCCTTAGTTCGTTCCATGTGTGAATTGATTGTGGAGGCAAACCTTCTAGCCATTGTGAAGCAACTCCTGCAAGAGACCAACGAAATGCCTTTAGTTTCAAATATTCTAGATTAGCACCATCTACAATAGCTTCACATAAATCTAGAAAAACAGGTATATGCTCTAGAGGGCATTTATTGGGTTTCCCTTGAAATTGACTCCTCTTAATTTCAGAAATAAAAGAAGGATGAATTTCAAAGTGAACGAGCGGGAGAACGATCGGCGATTCTGGAACTTCCAAAGTAAGGTGCAGGTACTCCTTTGCGTTTGCAGGGACATGATGAAATTGTTCCTCGAGCTCTAGTCAGGCATTGACTTCGCGATCCACCAGTGCTTCCCACCTTTGTTGATTCTGTTGATATTCTGCCTCTCTTTGGGCGTACTCTGCTTCTCTGGTGGTGAACTCCTCAATGTGTTTGCGGAGTTGCTCAAGCTTCTGTTCTGGTGTGAGTTGAATCTTGTTCTCGTTGGTAGTCGACGTGAGTCTCCTCCTTAGCCTTTGCTGAAGGTGGAAAAAGCGTTAAGGCTTGAGAATAGGGTCGATAGGTGTGCGATCAATTCTTCGCATGCACCTGAAAACCAAAACAAAAAGAAAAGAGTAAAAAGGAACTAAAAAGGGCGCGATTGATAGCTTCCTTGGAAACGGCGCCAAAATTTGTTAGGAGAAAAATCAAGTATTGAATAAATATAAAATATAAATCTCAAACCGAATCCCTGAACCACACAAATAAAATTACAAGACTTCATCCCGTTGTAGTGGAAGGGAATCAGGATCGTGTCCACGAGGAAGCGTGTCAGCACTCGCCTTTCTAGTCCCAAATTGCTCTCGTAATCGACCAGCAAAGTCCTCGATGTCGTGTAAAAGTACTCGATATGACTACCTATGTTGACTTTCCCTGCAGCTCTACACAACAGAAGCGAAAATAAGCAATGTCGAGTAGTAATCTACTTTGACTTGTGTACTCGAGATCGACTAGTCTGTAGTCGAGATCGTACCTTGTGATGAAAATAAAACAAAAACAACACAAAATTGATGGGAATTAATTCAATAAACTAAAGTTATAAAAGATCATGTAAGAATAATGCCAAAGGTATAAAAGATCATGTATTTTCATCAAATAACTTTTGTCATTAACAAATAGGAAAATAGAGGCTTTCGCATAAACCCTAATTGTTACTAACCATTTTCACATAATTAATCCAAGTTTGCATTAAGATCATTTTCGCTTCAATAACACAAATAAGAATCACCTTCGACTGTCGCAGAAGAATCATGCAATTAGGGATAGAAGATGAAATCGCAATAAAGATTGTACATTCGATACATTACCTTACATGGCTACCGTTGGGCTCACCCCGGCCCTAGAAGTTGGGTAACTACTCGCTCTTCATCATCAAAACACAAATCAATAACATAAAGAAACTAACTTGCATTAAATTAAAACAAAGCTTACAACCGATCGAAGTCAAAACGTCTCTCAACTCTCCACCTCAC
The DNA here is from genome assembly GCA_037127255.1 of Persicaria tinctoria. NCBI lineage: Eukaryota > Viridiplantae > Streptophyta > Magnoliopsida > Caryophyllales > Polygonaceae > Persicaria > Persicaria tinctoria. The sequence goes on along the minus strand of JBANSL010000016.1, from coordinate 27,444,778 downwards.
TTGGCCACAAGCTCCAACAAAAACCTCTAAAATGTCTAACTAGTGTTTGCTGAATTGCTTGAGAGAAGAATGATCCTAAAACCATCCCCTAGGATTTATAGTATTCAATCCACGCTATTCAAGGAAAGAATAATCTATCTATATCTAAAACTATCTATCTAAAAGCTTAAGAAAATCTTGGTAAATAACAAATAAAATCGCTATAGTAAGTAAGGGAAATATCTAATGTGGATAAATCTTCCTTCAATTGGATAGATCTTCACGTGACTTGACTTGAAAGTAACCACACACTCGGACTCCTACTCGTTGTCGACCCGGATTCGTCACTGGGGAGTACTCGACATCGAGTACACTACTCGACGTCGAGTAGTGTACTATAGTGATTTTATTGGTTGGTTCCTGTATACATAACTCTTAAGTTGTACACATGCCTTATTTTGTGTGTAGAAATTATTCGTCAGTTTTCTCTTAATTATTCATCTATAAATATGTAATTATTCGTTTATACAAAAAGTATAAATTTTATTCTAATGATTAATAATCGCTAAGTCTCATCAAATAATTCTATTCCAATGAATAATCAGCCAGTATCACCGAATAATCAGAAATCACATCGATCTTCTAAATTTAATGACCCAAATTTGTTAATGTGATACATAGTATAAATTAAGGTTGTGTAAATGTAATCTATTGTGTGTTTATGTGTAAGATCAGAGCACATCACATTCAAATTACGTTATGAATAAAGGTAATTAATGATACTTTAATGTCCAAAGTGATCTTCGGGCCACTTGTTCCTTTCAAGGGCGAGTTATGCAATTAACTAGCCAAACCTACATTGTAGCTAGGTTATATCTACTTAGCTAGCTAAGCACATATTTATAACTCTTCAACCCAAATTAATATAATATAATATAATATAATATAATCAAATGTGTGGATCAAATAAATAGTAGTCTTAATTACGTAAAAAGTGTACCAATATATAATATATAAATTTAAAAAGCCAATATGAGTAAATGATTAAAACTTTTCTCTAAATTTGCACACATAAAAAATCAAAAATTGCATATATTTATATATGTATACAGTATACGTGTATTTCAGTATACACTAATAATAACTAATAAACTTTTCTGCAAAACCATGTAAACTAATGAAAGGGTTATTAATTTGTAAAGATCAACTCAATTGCACAATGTCTATAAAATGCAAAATCTCGATTTATATTATTTCAATGAAAAGGGAAGGCACGATATTACAAGCACACAAAAAAAAAAAAAAAAAAAATCACACACAACTAAATTAAAAACGCACACCATCACTATTACATCAATTACATATAAATTAAGACGATGAAGATATTAAGAAACACATTAATTTCCATTTTGCACCTGCATATAGCTTCTTGTTTGCTAGGTGAGAAAATGGTCCTCATCATATAACCGATCGATCCACACTCTAAACCGGTAGTTATCACTTACGTAATTACGATTCAAAACCAAAGTAATTATTAGTTTATTACCGGCATTATCATATATGATATATGATATCAAGGACTATAGTTCCAGAGGCTGGGATCATACGTCTCGCCAGTATTAATCCCGGCCGTCCATTCGTCGTCTTCGCCGTAACTAGGAGGAGGGTAATCCACTCTAGGAGGGCTAAGAAGCATACCTTGACTCATGTTACCAAGAACATTTGGCATCTCAAACACCAAATTCTCCTCAATTGAGTAATTATAGTTATCCTCAATCAATACGCCCTTTCCTGTACCACCATCAGTTTCTGTTCCTGTGCCTGCATTATCTTGACTGTAACTCCCCATTGCCCCCCACCCGGCGCCATAGTTGATGGCGTCGGCTGCGGCTCCAGCAGCCGCAGCAGCAGCTGCTGCCGCGGCCTGGATGTCTTGGGGGGAGTTGGAGGAGGGGATGGGGAGTGACAAGGCGGAGTTTGGGAAGTTGAGATCGGCGGAGGGGCCCTTTAGGGCGAGGGCTGCCACGTCATAGGCGACGGCGGCCATCTCCGGCGTCGGGTAGGTTCCGAGCCAAATCCGGTTTGGCTTCTTAGGCTCACGGATCTCCGACACCCACTTCCCATTGCTCCGCTGCCTGACTCCGCGGTACAACGACTTGCCGCGGGGCTGCACGGTGGAGGACGAGGCGGCCGCGGAGGAGCCCTTGCCACGGTTGAAAGGCATATTGTTATCCAATCAATTGGTATTGTATGGATCAAAATTAGGGTTTTGGATAAGATGAAGGAGTTGCATTGGGAATGGAAGAAGGAGGGAGGCATTTTAAAAAGCTAGGGTTTAAGAGAGGAAGAGGTGCAAACCAGTTGGGGATGAACTGCAAAAGAGGTGTTCTCAGCACGGAGATGGATATGGTGGCGATATGGCTGGGGAGATGGAATAAGGGGTTGTGGGTACCGTGGTGGGAGTAAGCTGGGTTTTTGCTGGAGATAAACTTATTTAAATTAATAATAAAATGGACTTTTTAGGTTGTGAAAAGGATATCTAATTGAAGAAGTAGGAGTTATTATGGATGTAAATTAAAAGAAGTATCGTTGGCTGAATTTGATGGAACAGTGGATAGATACAGTAAATGGAGGGGTTTAATTTGGGGATGTGATGATTGTGTATTTGGAAAATAGAAATTGGGGGAGATATATGAAAGTAGTAATGAAGATATGGGGAGGGTATGGTGGGGTTTGGTGGAGTAAACAACAACTGAAGTTAGAGGGCTAAGGATCGTCTATACGTAGTACTCAGTTGGTGAATTGGGAGGAGTATATATCGCAACAAAATGTGGTGCCTTTCACTTCAACTGTATGTTTGTGGCTCAAAGATTTGGTCTGTACTTTCAGATTTTCGAGTATAGAAAGCCCACCTTAAAAAGGCATATATGTTGGCTCCCAATAATCTGTGGTATATATATCAAATCGGAGCTAATAATATGTGATCAAATCATCAAAATAGTGGTGGAAATTAAGATGTATGAGAGCAAGCTAGGTTAAGGACTTGTTCTCATAGAACATGCTCAACCACATTAATTAGCTCATGGTTGATCGAGGGATGCGATTCTAACAGTTAATTTTATGACCCAAAAATGGCCCAACGCTTCGATCTGATCCAAGTTAAATTCTTATTGATTATAGGATTTTGCAATTCAAAAATGATCTAGAGATTTAAAAAATAGTATGATATGAACTTATGTTAGTCTATGCTATATATAATTAATATTTAGTTTATTTTTGGAATCTTACAACTATACAAGTAATTATTAGAAGTAATTATTAGTGATTTAGGGTCTGTTTGGTAACATGTAACTGATAGGGTAGTTGAAATTGATGGATTAAGTGAGTTAAATACTTAAACATATGTTAAATTAAAGTGTTCATTAACTAGTAAGGTGTTTGGTAACCCAGCTGATAGAGTAGCTAATACAAACTAGCTAATGAGATACGAGAAAATGAATAAAGTTCAAGCTTGGGGTGGAATAGCTATTGAAAATCCAATTTCAAAAGCTAATTAAATTAAAATCTTATATTTAACTTATTTAAAACTATAGAATATTAAAATCAAAAGTTCTGAAAAGCTATTTGCATTGTCAAATGGATCCTTAACATTATATGTAACTAATACGGAGTGTATAACATATTAACTAATTAATAATTGTTAAATTTCATTTAGGCCAAATTATAGAAAATCACCCCTTAAATAGTCCAATCTGCTCAAAATCACCCCTTAAATACATAATTACAATAAACCACCCATATTAAAACCTAAAACTTTGCACATAACCACTCATCCTTCAGATGTACTACCATTTCAATTAAAAATACAAAGTCGGGGATGAATGCAAAGTCGTCGGAGGTGAGGAAATGTAGCTCGGTGAACCAAAACAACGACATAATAGGAAAGTGCATAAATCACAACTGTTATCATGGGGTTAACAATCAATTCAATCCTCCTACCACTAGTACAAAAGGGGGGATCGGAGCACGCTTTTTTTATGCATGTGAGCACACTTCTTGTACTGTGCTTATAGTGAGTGCGCTCCCAAACAAGCACACTTACTATTTAACCGTGATCCCATATTTTAAGCACGGTTTTGTGTTGAAGCGTTCTTAAAATTGCCATACGACCAATTATAAGAACGCTTCAATTGAAGTGTGCTAAAAAAAAAGTTTTAGCACACTTTTTTCAAACCGTGCTTAATAATAAGAACGCTTTAAATGAAAAGTGTGCACTTTCGTATTTCTGTAAGCTTCATATTTCTCTCAAGACCTCTTGCACCCTCATACTGAATTCGTCCATTTTACACTTCTGCCACCCGAGCTACGGAATTTTGTTGTAACTTTGTGCATTTACTTAATCTAATTACTAAAAAAACTATAAATATATATAAAAAAAATTCGAGAACGGTTTATAAAAATAAATGAGAACGCTTTAAAAGAAAAATGTGTTCCCTCTAGTTAAATTTGGTTTTGGGAAGACACTTTTCTTATAAAACCGTGTTCGTTTTATTTTTTTAAGCACGCTTTACATGAAAACCGAGCTAATTATTCCTTTAGAAACAAACGAGAACGGTTCTATAGAAAAACGTGTTGATTTTAGTTAAAGTTGGTTTTGGGAACACACTTGTAAAATGAAACCGTGTTCGTTTTAATTTATTTTTAAGCACGCTTCACATGAAAACCGAGCTTAATAGTTTTCAGAAATAAATGAGAACAGTTTGATAGAAAAGCGTGTTCGTTTTAGTTAAATTTGATTTTGGGAACACACTTTGAGAATTAAACCGTGTTCGTTATAATTTTTTTAAGCACGCTTTACACAAAAATCGAGTTAAATATTTTTTTACAAATAAACAAGAACGGTTTTATAGCAAAGCGTGTTTGTTTTAGTCAAATCTGATTTTGGGAACACACTTTAAAAATTAAACCGTGTTCGTTTTAAGTTTTTTTAAGCACGATTTACACGAAAACCGGTCTAAATATTATTTTAGAAATAAATGAGAACGGTTTTATGGAAAAGCGTGTTGAATTTAAGGTTGGGAACACACTTTGAATATAAAATCGTGCTTAAAATAAAAAAATAAGGACGCTTGTTAAAAACCGTACCCAAAGTACCGTGCTCCACCCCTTATATTTGTACTAGTGTACCAATCTAACAAATTGCAAAGAGGAGCAAAAAATTATGAGTTGAGTGTTATTGAATGGCATAAAGAAATTTCAATATTTTAATTAGGATATTGATTTCATTTTCTGTATTTTTAATAGAAATGGTACTATCAAATTTGGGTACTATACATCTGAAGGATGGGTAATTCTATGCAAAAATTTGAGTTTTAATGATTGATTTACTGCAATTATGTGTTTAAATGGAGGTTTTGAGCAAATTGTACTGTTTAAAGCGGATTTTTTGCAATTTGGCCTTTTGTTTATACAATAGGTTGTTACGATTTTATGATTTAATTCATGTACCCCCATTTTAATCCATTCAAAGACCCCCTTATCAATAGACCTTAGAATTTCAATATCCTTATTGTGGGGACATTTGTAAATCTCACACTAGTACGTACAAACATAGTCATCACTCATGAGTGATGTCTGAACCTAACATATAAATAAATGATATATAATCCATCTATTATCGATTGATTTTATGAAAAGAGAGAGAAAATGAACAACAATGTTTAATGATTATTTCTCATTGAGATGAAACGATCGGATTTTTACTCGGAAAACCTAGCCGTGAAAGCAGTTGAATGTATTAGAATAATAATTTTTATTTTAATAGAATGTACCATATGACTTTGAGATATGCATAAGAGCTCACACTGAGGCTAACTAAGATTAGGGCTGAGAAAATGTTGTTCAAACCAAAGAGGGATAGTCCAGATTTAACCATTCCAGAATGGGTTCAACCGGAAAGAAATTGAGGTGCGGTTCAGATGGATTTTAATTTCTGTGTATATGCTTTCATAATGAATATGTAGTGTCATTTATGTACAAATTAAGATTAATTGTTACAAAAATATACAATTGCAAATCGGGTTAAAATGTGATGCCCTTTTTGTATCTTTGAATTGCATATTAGTCAACATTTGCCAGCTTCCAGAAGAAACACGCTACATTGCAAAATGCAAACAAACATGGCCTTGAATCAATCCGATTCGAATCCGGACCGATTTTGAACCTAACCGGACGACCGAGAATCAATTCAAACAAATTTCAGCTTAAACTATCGATCGGTGTATATAGTGAAACCAAATAAAAAAACTCCGAGGGAAAAAAACAAAAACAAATACCAAAACACAAGTCCTACCAGTCGGGTGGACTACTACTATAACAGCAATTATATATGATATATCTATGACGTACGGTACCCTATCTTGAATCTCTTGATCTTTAATCGTAATCTGGTTACTTTGCTACGAAAAAGCGAGGAAACCAAGAATCAATGTTGCTGATGATTAAGGTTTTAGACTAACAAAAATTGGGGGCATATATGTAACTGCTGTTGGTATTAACAAATTAGGTGAAACGTCTAAAGGGAAATGGAAAAAACGTACAACAATGAATAGCTTTGCAAGGAAATTAACAAGTAGGATTGGCAGGCAATCAAATCAGGGTTAAACCTTTGGAAGATGATGATTATTATTATTAAACAGGAGGGGCTGCCGCGAGCGCGTAAACTGTATTCATCTCTGCGCGCTCGCAGTGCAGCCCCCCCCCCCCCCCCCCCCCCCCCCCCCCCGCTTCGCTTGGCTTTCGTCAATCACTAGCACTTGCCCAACTTGATCGACTTGCTCCGCGAGCACTGATTCAGTGATTCTGCCGATTCCACATCAGTCCTTTTCATTTCATATCATGTTGTATTTACGCGTCATCGACCTCTTGTTTAATTGGTTAACTACCTTCCCCGTCCACATCCATGATATGTGTAATGTTGTTTAAAACCAAGTAATTATATATATATGTATACATGGACACCAACTTGGCTATATACTATATAGTTTGGGTGGAGTTTGATTTTTACATATATATATATAACCCGCCACTATTGCTCTTCGATATCGAACACAGTATTTGGAAAGAGTAGGAGTGTGCACAAATTCTGGAACTCCATCCATGAATTTAATGGTCAAATTTATGTGATCCAAATCCTACTCCAAATCTCTATTTAAGTGGGATTTAGTAAATAAATGTTCATCTTGTTCCGATTCCTTGAATTGGTAAATAAAGAGCGGTCATTTCGGATTTCGAAATCTTATTCCGATTCCATAGGACAGGACGCAGGATGTGCTTAGTTATTATTTTTTCAAGAAACAAATATATTCTTAGAATGCTCGGATGGAAAACAATTTGCTGTCCAATTGTTTAATTTATTCATGTTGTAACCATGTTCACTAATTACTAGTTAGTTTATCTATCATTGTGTTGGCATTCTTAAAACAATGTCTAATCTTTCGTTATTTACTAACTAGTTTTGTTTGCCATTGATCATCATGTTCCCAATCTATATCTATATAAACTCTTAATTTATAAGAGTTTAAGATAATGTATCACTCTTAGAAGAATTTTAGGAGTCTTGACCAATCTTTCTTTTTTGTTGCCATTTTTCTTTGATTTTCTTTAATTCTCAAATTTTTTCTTCTTTTTCCTCTAATTCTTTTTTTTTAACTAACCATTGTCCTTAATTCAAAACATTGAATTCAATCTAATATAACTATTGGGCTTAATTCAAATTTATTTACTAACAATTGTCATCTATATCTATATAAACTCTTAATTTAGAAGAGTTTAGGATGATGTGTCCTTCTTTGTGACGAGGGAAGATGTCAAGCTCTCTAGCTGGTTACATTTGGGTATGTTTTGTATTGGGCCTTAGTCCAAGATGTAACTAGTCTAGGCCCAATCCAGTAGTGTAACCGAATATAAAGAGCTAAGCTCTCTGTGTAACAAACAACACAACAATCAATATTCATTTCCCTCCATCCTTAACCTCTGAATTCATCCATGGCATATCTCGTTTGATCTGGTGAATTCGATAGGTTTTCTTATGGTATCAAAGCTCTTGAGCTCGATTTCATTTTCCGCAAACACAATCATCCTCTAATCTCATCTCTTCTCTTCATTTCGGTCCAATTTTCTGTTTTCCGGTTCAAGAAATGGCGAACGAAACTCCAAATGCGACAAACAAGCTCACAATCGAAGTTACATATCCATTGTTCCTTCAGTCCAGCGATCATCCTGGGCTTGCAATTGTCACTAAAGCATTCGATGGGAGAAATTTTGCCAAATGGAAGAGAGTTACGAAGATAGCCTTAAGTGCGAAGAACAAGCTCCGATTTGTTAGCGGAAAGCTGCCAAGACCTGATGAAGAGGATCCAAGAGCTGAGATCTGGGACAGATGCAACGATAAGGTCATATCGTGGCTAATCAACAGCTTGGATTCCGAGATTCGCAGTAGCATGATGTATGCCGACACAGCAAAGGAAGGTTGGGATGAATTGGAGTTCCGATACGGACAAGTCAATGGAACTCAGATATTCAGTCTCCAACGAGAATTGAGTACCTTCTCTCAAGGTACGCTCACAATCTTTGCGTATTTCAACAAATTGAAAACGCTTTGGAAAGAACTTGACAACATTAGGAAGATTACACCATGTGCTAGTGAATTTGGGAAAGAGAACATGAAAATAGTTGAAGAACAAAAGTTGATGCAGTTTTTGCTAGGATTAAATGATAGCTATATCCCTGTAAGAGGATCTGTGCTGATGATGCAACCTCTACCAACTGTTAGTGTCGCTTATTCCATGATCTCACAAGAGGAATCCCAACGTGAGTTTAAAAATCAGGTGACGCCGACCACAGATCTGGCCTCTTAGTTCAATGTTGAGGTTAAGAAAGAAGATGCTAAGGGAGATTCTGGCACAGTTGCTAAGAAGACAGGGATGTTTTGCTCACATTGCAAGAAAACAAACCATGAAATTGACAAGTGTTACTTCATTCATGGCTTCCCAAAGAAGAATACAAAGAACAAGAAAGTTGCTGCACACACATCAGACAGTGAAGATCCAGTGAGTGTTCCTGAACTCACACCTGCTCAGTATGATCAGTTACTTGACCTGCTCAAGGTCTCTGATCAGAAGCATAGGGATATAATGACTGGAGCAGACAAGGATTTTGCTGGATTTGTAGGTATGGCTCTTGATCATGGCAATTCTCAGTGTATTTGGATATTGGATACGGGTGCTAACAGTCATATGTGCACAAACAAGTCCATGTTTGTGTCATTGACTCCCATCTCCAAGCCTTTCTCCATCACACTACCTACTGGTTTTACACTATCAGTTGATATTATGGGAAGTATCATGCTAGCAGATGGATTGGTTTTGAAGGAAGTACTCTTCGTGCCTCACTTCAAATGCAATCTGTTATCAGTAGGAAAGCTTGTGAAGGACACAGGGAGAGCTGTATTGTTCACACCTCATTTATGTCTGATGCAAGGTGTTCAGGGGCAGAAACCTCTCATGCTTGGAAGATGTAGCCAGGGGCTTTACTTCCTAGAAAAGAGGGTTATAGAGTTGCAAGTTCCATGGCTTAAGAAGATGGTGGTAGCTGCTGCAATAAGTGCTCGGATATGGCACAACAGACTTGGTCACCTGCCTACAGCCAAGTTATCTCGTTTGTTTTCTGATATTGGTGATGTAGAGACTATCTCCTCTTGTGAGATTTGTGCTAGAGCACGACAACATAGACTGTCATTTCCTAGAAGTGTTATCACAACTTCAAAACCCTTTCAATTACTGCACATTGATGTTTGGGGCCCTTTTCAAGTGCAAACATACAATGGTAACATGTATTTTGTTACTATAGTGGATGATTTGAGTCGAACAACTTGGGTACATTTGATTGGTTTTAAAAGCAGTGCTTTGTCTGTGATTCAAAGGTTTATTAGCATGGTTGAGACACAGTTTGATTGTCGGGTTTAGATTATCCGAACTGACAATGCTCAGGAACTGGGTTTAAGTCATGCATCTTCTGAGTATCTGGATAGCAAGGGGATAGTTCACCAGACATCTTGTGTAGCAACTCCTCAACAGAATGGCATTGTGGAGAGAAAACACAAGCACATTCTGGGAGGTAGCTAGAGCTCTAATGTTTCAATCAAAATTGCCTCTAAAGTTTTGGGGAGAGGCAGTCCTAACTTCTGTACATCTCATTAATCGACTACCTAGCACATTGTTGAAGGGTGTTAGTCCTTTTGAGGTTTTGTATAGCAGCAAACCACGGTATGAGAACCTTAGGAGCTTTGGTTGCCTATGCTACAGCTCCACATTGAAACAAGGAAGGCACAAATTCATGCCCAGGGTTGTGCCTTGCATCTTTTTGGGATATACAGTAGAGACTAAAGGGTTTAAAGTCCTGAACCTTGACACACACTGTGTTCAGGTTACTAGAGATGTAGTATTTTATGAGAAATACTTTCCTTATAGTGATGCCTGTTCAACCACCTCATCAACCTTGTTCCCTAGTCCCTCAGACATGGACACATCCAGTGATGACAGACAAATTCTTTTGCCTGTTTCATCACCTTCCATCCCTGAGCAGCAGACTTCATCCTTCACCTTTGAGTCTGATACCCTCCCCACCATACCCTCTCCTATTGATGTACCTTCCATGATGGAGCCTCGTAGATCCAACCAGAGTGGCTCTACCTCCCAAACATTTGCAGGATTATGTTTGCTCCCATGTGAATTCACATATTGGTGTATGCTGTCACACCATCACAACCACTCTTCAACTAGGAACAACTCATCTGTCTGAGGTGAGACCTGTTGTAGAGCCTGTCAGTTACCATCAAGCCCGTAAGTTCAAAGTTTGGGACACAACAATGAGGGAGGAATTCAAGGCCTTGGAGCTCAATCATACTTGGGAACTTGTTCCTCTCCCAAGAGGTGCTAAACCCATTGGATGCCGATGGGTTTACAAGGTCAAACATAAAGCTGATGGATCTATAGAGCGCTATAAAGCTCGTTTGGTTGTCCGAGGTTTCACACCAAGGGAAGGTATAGATTACACAGAAACATTCTCCCCAGTGGTGAAAATGACAACTGTAAGGGCATTGGTTGCTGTTGCAGCAAAACGTCAATGGAAATTAGAGCAATTAGATGTTAACAATGCGTTCTTACATGGGGATCTTCATGAACAAGTTTTTATGAATGTTCCCCAGGGAATGAGTGCTCCCTCAGGCTATGTTTGCAAGCTGAAGAGGTCCTTATACGGGCTCAAGCAGGCCTCTAGGCAATGGTATGCCAAGTTGTCCCATGCCTTACAATATAAAGGTTGCATCCAGTCTCTAAATGACTACTCTTTGTTCGTGAAGCATTCAGCTGAGAAGGTCACTTACATAGCAGTATATGTAGATGACATATTGATGACTGGTGATGATTCAGTTGAAATTGAAAACATTCGTGCTTTTCTGGATTCAGAGTTTAAAGTCCATAATTTGGGGCAGCTTAATTTGTTCTTGGGAATGGAATTCATACACACTGATGAAGGCATTTACATCAGTCAAAAGAGGTACATTCATGACACCTTACTTGAGTTTCAATGTGCGAATTCATCTGCAGTTACTAGTCCCTTAACTCTTGATACAAAATTGATAGTTGAAAGTGGTGAACTCCTCTCAAGTCCAACTGAATTCAGAAAGCTGGTAGGCAAACTGAACTTTATGACTCATACAAGACCGGATATTAGTTTTGTTGTTCAGTTCCTAAACCAGTTCATGAAAAACCCACGAGTTAAGCACTTTGATGCAGCAATCTGCACCCTCAGGTACCTTAAAGGTACTCAACACAGATCCTTGCTGATGGCTCGTACAGATTCATATGATTTGCAGGCATATTGCAATGCCGACTGGGCATCTTGTCCCTTGACAAGGCGATATGTTAGTGGCTATGTCGTGATGTTGTGTGGGAGTCTCATTTCGTGGAAATCCAAGAAACATACCACAGTCTCCTTGTCTTCAGTAGAGGCCGAATACAGATCAATTCGAAGGGTGTGTACAGAGGTTGCCTGGTTAACCAGGTTGCTGCCCGAGCTTGGTGTTCCAAATATTACACCAATCCCAGTAAGGTGTGACAATCAAGCAGCTATTCATATAGCTAAGAATCTGGTTTTCCACGAAAGAACAAAACATGTGGAATTGGATTGCCATTATGTGAGGGAAAGGTCCTTGATGGATTGATTGCTCTTCGCTATGTTGCTTCCAAGGATCAGCTGTCCGATTAGCTTACCAAAGCCTTACTTGGCTTAAGCTTCACTCTTGTTCTGGACAAGCTCGGAGTCATCGAGCTTCTTCCAGCTTGAAGGGGGGTGTGACGAGGGAAGATGTCAAGCTCTCTAGCTGGTTACATTTGGGTTTGTTTTGTATTGGGCCTCTTTAGTCCAAGATGTAACTAGTCTAGGCCCAATCCAGTAGTGTAACCGAATATAAAGAGCTAAGCTCTCTGTGTAACAAACAACACAACAATCAATATTCATTTCCCTCAATCCTCAACCTCCGAATTCATCCATGGCAGATCTCGTTTGATCTGGTGAATTCGATAGGTTTTCTCATTCTTAGAGGCATTTTAAGAGTCTTGACCAATTTTATTTTTTTTGCCATTTTTCTTTGATTTTCTTTAATTCTCATTTTTTCTTATTTTCCCTCCAATTCTCTTTTTTTCTTTAATTTTACTAAATATTAGATTGAATTCAATTGGGCTTAATTCAAATTTATTTACTAGCAATTGTCAATTGAGCTTAATTCAAAACATTGAATATAACTACTCCCTCGTATCCAAAATAAGTGTCATTTCAAACTTTTGAATTTGATCCAAAATAAGTGCCGTTTTTTGTTTTCTAGGCAGTTTAATATATTGATGAATGAAAATTGTTATTGAAAGTTGTATTTTTTACTACTTTTTCTTTCAAACCCTGCACTTATTGGTTGAAAACGTTGGTAAGTATTTAATAAATTATAAGATTTAGAAAAAATATATAAAATCAATGGTAATTAATACTTTACTTATAATTTGTGTCAAGAGTTAAACCGACACTTATGTTGGATCGGATGGAGTATTGATTATGACACATCACATTTAAACAATGTTATAATAATATTAATATTATTATTAATGAGTAATTTAAAATATCTATATTTTTGTATTATACTTTACATAAGATTTTAAAAAAAAATTCTAAGATAATTATAAGATACATTTATTGTAAAGTTTTTTATGATTTTTATTTTAACATTTATTAATATTTTATAATATTTTTACATACAACATTTATTAATATTTTTATATTTTTATTTTAACATGCATTCATTATTTTAATACCATATTCAGTTTCTCCAAAATTTCTTCAAAATGGGAAACAAAATACATGTTTTTAAAAATATTTTTCCTTCAACTTCAATAGTTTCTCCATTTGTGATTTGAAGAATGATATCCTTTTAGAGAATGCTGCAGATTTAGGGAAAACTTTTTTTTTCTACTTTCTTATTTTGGAGAATAAGATAAAGAATATATTAGATAAAAAAAAAGGTGTTAAAATTCTCTAAAATCTCCAAAATGGAAAATAGATTGGAGTCTTGGAGATGCTATTACTCCTATTAGTATCACAGCTGTTCTTAAATAAAAAAATTGGTTAATTTGGTGGGCTTTTGGGCCAATTCTATTGGACCAGCCCAAATATTATCCTGGTTAGTGTTGTTGATCAGCTATAAGAAAGAAATATTGGTGGGCAATTAGGGATTTAAGGTGTGTTCTGATTCCCATTGCATTAAACTTACAATACAAAGAGGGATATTAGATTAACACAATAAATCATGTGTTTCGATTAAAGTGATTTTAACAGAAATCACCTTGTAAATGGGTTTGGATCCCATGAATTTGACCCCATCATAGCATTTAGTTTACAATTTTTATCACAAACCGGAATCCAAACACAACTTGAACCCGGTCATCCAATTCCACAAATAACTGAATAAGATCAAACCGGTTGCCCAACTTGAACCTGCCATGATCCGAGCTGTTACTATCACCGTGACCGAATCTGAAAAATGATCTAATTCTTGACTAATTTGAGAGATAGAGAGAGAGAGCATAAAGGAAAAGTGAGGTTACTGTCTTAAGAAAGTTGACAAAAGGGAAAGGTACAAAGTACTTATCTTTTGTTCCTAATCTATAAGCTATTTAAATTATTGTTTTTTCAAAGAATTATAGGCTATTTATACTGGATGGGGGCTTGAATAGCTTGCACTAGAGATCACTGAAGAGTTGACACGATATGATAAAGTGGAGGAGAGCGATCACTAAAGAGGGATAGTAATAGGTATTCTAGAGCGTACCTCGTCGTTCTGCAACGTTTCGTTAGTTTCTTCTATCCCTTTTCTTAGTGCATTGTCTACGATTTTCCATACATTCTTGTTTGTCTTGCTTCATTTGAGTGTCTTAGTCTGGTATCAATACTTATTTATCTTTATAAAAATTTATATACTTCTATTATCTTTATAATATTTTCGGATCACACGGAAACACCATCTCAACTTTATTGGAGAAAAGGTGTGTACTATTAGACTTTTCAAACCCTGCTAAATAGCGGGATATACTGAGATGATTATTGTTGTTTTTGTTATACAAGGTGGGGTTAAAATCTTCTTTTATTATTGATAGAAAGGTGCTGGTGAAATGTTTCCATGCAATTAAAAAAAAAAATCATTAAACCAAGATAAAGTAGCAATATATAATAAGGCAGTTGTTTACATTATAACAATAATACCTTCATTGTGATAGTTGGTTTTTAATACTAGCAGTGTCTACATGAATATAATGTGTGAATTACTAAATTACAAATATGATACTAACAGATTATTAAGTGGGCAATTTAAATCTGGTGAATTGGTAGACCTGCAAAATGACATGATGTAACTATTCAATTAAGTATCACACCTTACAAACACTACAGATTCAGGTCACCTTCAATTCAATTCCTGAATTTTAACCTTGAGATTGAATGGGAGAGTGTAGCAATCTGAAGATCAAACACCCAACTGGGATTTCACAGTTTCAGAATAAGAGGTTGCGTCTTTTACCACTGTCTCTTATCATCATCAATTCATCATCATTATCATCAGTGCCATCATCAATTTTTAATTTTATTTTTCTAATTTAAAAGTTCTTATTCAAACTGTTGGTCTTTTATGTTATGACTTGTGAGTATGAGATTCCCATTTAAGGGAAACATCACACAGAGATTTCCAGTTATGGCCAAGACAATTTTTTATTTCTCCTTTTTTTTTAAAAAAAAGAAATATTTTTGGGGAGGAGTTGGTTCTTCCAGTTACTAGTCAAATCACTCTGCATAGATAGGCTTTGGGAGTCTCCCCTGGAGAAAAAAATTGCTGAATTTTTTTCCCTCAGATTTTTTTTTTTTTTACAAATTTATACTCCACATTTTATTCCCAGATTTTGATAAAGGATTGACTGATTTTATTGCCCATATGACCTCCCCTAGAATTCCTCATCTTTGTCCCCATTTCCCCCTATGTTACAAGCAAAAGAGCCTCTGAGAAAACTGGATAAAAAAAATTCAGAATATTTTCATAAATTAAAGTGTAAATTACATAAATCACCCTAGCTTAAAATAGGAGTAGATTTTTTCATTGGTAGGCTGTCAATTTTATGCATTTTTTATTTCTTAAGTCTTAACTTTTATTGTTTCCATATATATAGGATCCTACTCTAAAACAAGTAGATTATTTTCTCTTGATTTTGGCTCTTTAACAACATATTTATATGATGATCCTTTTGGGATGATTAAGTAGTGTCTTGCGTCTTTAGCAAAACCTTCTAAATGTATGTCTACTGTTAAAAAAAAACATATTTATATGATATCCATAGGGTAAAATTATAATTTTTTTGGTAGAGGTCAAATTATAATTTATAATATAGCATATATAATCTTAATCACCGGAGTTATCATGTGAAAAACATCAAATTTTATGATCATCATATACCAAAAATAATAAACCCTTTAAAGCTAACTTAAAATTTGCAAATTTCCACTAATTTAAAAAATCTGAAATCTAAGATTGAGGTCTCCTCACACCTTCATATATATATATATATATGGTGGATTACCCCAAATAGGAACTCCTTTTTAGAACCCCCTTGAAGGGGAATCTGTCTTACATATCACTATCTGATCTGATCTGATCTGAGTAGTCCTAAACAAACATGCATGCAGGTGAAGATTCATAAATGAATCCTTATGACTTATTATATAATTACCCTCTCTTTCAATTTGTATAAGAAACAGCTTCAGATAACCCTGAGTTCTAGAAAGCCTTTTTTTCTGTTTGCCCATCTTATCTTCTACTGTCTCTCTTCTGCTGGGCACTGATCAGGTGCATGCCAGTGCACTTGACTACACTCCTCCTTCCATTAATGAGTTTATATGATCATGACTGTGGTAGGCTACAAGATGATGGGTAACTGGGTAACTCTTTTTAAATTTCATCCAACAAACAAAGATAAAACAAATATATTTAATTTTAACTTATGGCAATGAGTCAATGGCCATATAATGCAACTTGTACCTTCAGCATCAGTACAGCAACTACAGTTGCATTAATTTAATTTCTTACATATGTGTGTGTGTATATATATATATATATATATAGTTATTCTATATATATTAATACTACAGTAGGTTAGGTTTTTAAATTCTGTCTTCACATTTGGGCCTAGCTGATCATTGGTTAGGCACTCATCTCAGATCTGATGGAAACTAATTCATATTCGGGAGAATTTTAGGCCATTATTAGATACATTATTGGTTTTTGAGATCATGACAGTTGACAACGATTTTGCGGTGCTAATGTGGTAGTGCTCGTTTATTTATGATTTTTTTGCTTCGTTGTCCCTTATGTTGATTTCATGCTATATGTCGGGTTTTCGACTACGAATTAGGTTTTTTTATATTTGCTAAACATGTCTGATCTATTAAATCTCGAAAATTACTATTTCATTTAGAAAAAAAAAAAATAGTTGACAAGAGTACTTGTGCTAATTAGATCATGAATTCTTTTTTAATATAAATAATATTTTTCATAGTGGGAGACAGAATCTACCCAATTTAGAGCAAATACTGAGCAGATGGTATTGGGATTATGAACTTGAAAAGATAATCTGTTTAGTTGATCAGTGATGTATATATGATATTTACACTCACATCAGGTCTTAGCTAGCTAGAGGTGTTCAGGTTGCTGGTTAAAGATCAAACACCATCATCTATTCAGCACTGCAGATGTTCAGTTTGATGATCAAATGCTAAACAAGGAAATGAAATCACCTTCAAAACAATTATAAAAATAAAAGAAAAAGAATTATATATATATGTGTGAGTTTAATGTACCTAGTAAGTACTACAGAACTGTGCAACAATCAATATCAGTTTCTTTCAACCAAGCTAACTTGAAGTTGTGATGTTTCTCTGGCTAATGCTCATGTTTGTACCAAAGGACAATGAAATGTTTGCCACACCAATAAAGCAAGGGTAGAAAACAAAGTACCCAAACCCCTAATTAATACTTCAGTAACTTCAGTTGGTTCAAATGTACATGTACTCTTAGCTTCATCTCACATATATATATTTATAGTTTGAGTGAGTAAAAGAAGCAACATGGTGTCCTTCTGGTAGTAAATTTGTATCAGACTTACTGCATAAAATTACATGGAACATAAACAAAATGAGTTCTACAGTGTGTACAAGTGTCAATTTCACATACCCGGAAACGGTAAGGAGGATAAAAGATAGTTATGTGCACAGGTTTACTGCATATATATATAACCCTGAGATCAATTTCGCGTGCAAAATCTTCTACTGTATTTGTTACTATTTATTAGATCGAGTAAGGATTCAAAATACCAGATAATTAAATCTTTGTTTGGTGAATCGAGAGGTCAAAACAAATCTGTAGACATACAATGTGCGAAAACAACAATTGACAAACAAGCAAAAAAACTAAAAAAAAAAATTAGGAAAAAGGAAATCTAGGAACATTTTTATCAATTAGGAAGCAATCAGGAAAACCGACGTGAGAGACGAGGAAATCGTGTAAAAAAATCTTGTATTATAATAGTTTAAACATATGGTCTTGTTTGAGGATAAAGAATTTTGTCATGTTTTTGTAAATGAAAGGTGAAATTCAGCCTTGAGTGGGACCAGAGAAAGTAAATTACAACAACAGATGCAAAAAATTATCTCAACTCAACTCAAGCTCTCTCAAAAAACACATCCAAAACTGATCAAGTTGATTTATAGACCTGCACTAGGATCTACAATATACTATCTCTAACATGTTCTTGTACCATCTTAATTAACACAAGCCCTATACCTAGCTAGGACGATCCTCGCAAACCGAAGAAATTAAACAACCTGGCATGGTTTTGAAGACAAAATCGTTCCATATTGGCTTATAAACTTTTTATGTTAGATCGATGGCGCTTATTACAGCTCATGAACACCACTTCTACTTGCTATATGAATTTCCAGTTCCACAACCAATTGAAATGGGGATATATGAAGAAAGAAATTGGGGGAAAATGTGCAGTGATATGTTTTTTTGGGGAGCAAATTGTACACAAAATCAAAAATGTGTGGTATAGTATATACTATAGAATGCACCCGTGGGAGAATGCACACACACATTATTTTGCAGTGTCTGGTGTACCAATCTCTCTATTATCATTCAATTCAAAGGAGACTAGTAAACGACAAATGGTATCACATCACTCAACTGTTTACTGTCATGTTTGAGTAATTAATTAAGACCAATAATAAGTTACAAATAAAATATAAAATAAAAATCTCCAAAATGAAGCATCAATGACACACCATATCTATGTCCTTACAACTTGCAACTTGCAAAGCTTCATATATATATATATATATATAATAATAATACATGTTGTAATTTGTAAGATATATTTTTATATAAGTTTCCTGGCGGTGCAAATTAACATGAAGCTGATCCAATTTGCTACAGAATTGTTGTGAAATTGATCAAAATTGTTCATGAAAGAGACTGATCGATAATGTAGTTAGGTATTTAAATAATAAAATAAAATAAAATCAGAGGAAGGTCATGTCCACTTAGCTGAGCTGTTGGTAGATAATATATTAGATATGCATATCTTTGTGTTGTATACATGAATTTAGAGCCCTTACCATGAATATCAATTAATTCAATTTTAGGTCTCTCTCATATATTTGTGTAAATATTAATTAATTATATGGTACAGATATATATTATATATAAGATATATGTATAGTCTCAATCTAGCTAGCGACATGGCTTCTTGTACGTCCTAGCTGTTTGGTATAAAAGAGATTGTATAGTCAGTAAATAGTTTGACCGTGGACTTTATAAAATGCGCTTGTAAATATATAACATATATTGAATTGAAGTACATACAGCATTCAAATACTATATACACTCTAGCTAGCTGCAGGCAAATTTACTATGTATGAAGATGGATATGTCTTGCACACCTGGACTACAAGGCTTATCAGTTATATAACCATAGTAATAACAATTCTAGTTGATCTATCCCGTTTAAAGTAAGGTTTGGAGGTCGAAATGTATCCATCCTCGGGGTTGTTTTCGATTGACCCAGATATTAATATTCCTAAAAAACTAGCTCGCACATTTTGCATTGGTATATATGATCACAGAAAAGATATATTGAATAAATAAATTCAAAAAAAATAAACAGGAAGGGTGAAATATGGGCTAAGATTGACCTTTCTGCCCTATCTAGTCATTAGTTGATTAAGCATCAATGGGTCCATATTTGTACATATACCCGGCCTTCTCAATATCTCAAGCTATATATAATTAAGCTAGAGAGGAAAAAAAAACACACACACTGGAGATGAACTGATCATTAACTAATCAACAAAACAGTAATTCAATAAATAAAAATTGACTTGAATTATAGTTAATTAATGGGTTTGATCACCTTTGTTGAGCTTAACACCATAGCTCTCCCAAGCATGGGTTTCCCCTTGGTCTCCAAGCAGTATTCTCAAGCAACTATCACTCATGGGGTTTCCTCCTCCTAGGCCTATCTGTGGTGGGCCCAACCCCATCCCTCCTTGACCATTGACTTCACCATAGCTGTATAGATTGTTGGAGGTTTGAAGGTGGTGTTGTTCTTGGTGGTGTTGTTGTTGATAGGTGTTGTGGCTCTTATTGTTGCAATCGATCGTCGCCCTCGAACTCTCCTTCCTCTTCTTGCTCAACTCCTTGTTGAAAAAATCCCATCTCCTCTTGCACATTTTGGCACTTCTATCATGCCCCAAGCAAGCCATCCTCGCCGATACCTCCTCCCAAAGATCGCCCTCATCGGTCGAGCCACCGCACTCATCGAACCTCCCTTGCATGCTTGCCCTCAATTCAATCAGCTTTATCATCTCTGATTCATCCCACCTATGATCCATATTCTTGACTTCTTCGTCGTCATCGTCGTGTGATCTATGTGGCCTTTGATGGCGTTCCGACGACAGATCATGATCATTGTCCATCACCACAACCATCTCCTTGCCGGTTATCCTCTGCAAGGCATCCATCAAGGCCTTATCCCGGGCCTCGATCCAGGCCCTCTCCTTGGCCCAAAAATTGTGCTCCCTCTCCACCCTCAACCCCTCTTGCTTCCTCCACTCCTCCTCCCTCAAAACCCTCTCCTTCTCCTTATGCTCAAGTGTCCTCATCATTTTCTCCAACCATGCCTCTTGCCTGTCCATGATCTTCCTCATTTGCGAGTCGATGAACTCCTTTATCTTCGCCTTCCAACTCCTCCTTGCCCCCCTCCTCTTCCTGCCAGTACTCCTCCCCATCACATCCACGGATGAATCCCCATTGATCTCCATTGACCCCACCCTATCAATCTCATTCCCCTCCGACGACGACGTGTCGAAATCCGACGACATGTTTGAGAGGCTCATGCTTTGGAACCCTTCTTGCTGATTGCTGCATTGACCGTTAACATTCATTGTGTTGTGGATTGGAATGCTAGTAGGAGTGTTGTAATTGAGATGTGCTTGGTCCGATATCGGATTCGAATGATGATGAGTGTTGCTTGATGATTCTCCATAGAGTGCCTCCAGTTGCCTGAAGAACCTGTAGTGCTTCCCATCTTGTCTACCGGCTTTCCCTTCCTTGGTTTTCTTGTAGTACTTGTACAGATTCTCAAACTTCTCCCTGCATTTTTTCCCACTCCTTTGGTACCCATGTTCCTCAGACATTATCCTGTATATATATTTGATTCACAACAACAACAACAACAACAAAAGGAGTCAAATTAATCAATTTGGATAAACCCTAGCTAATTCAAGAGCTGCAAAAAATCATGATTCAAGACAGGCAAATGCTGAAATTAACAGCCACATTCAACTTCCATAGAGCAATATGGTATATAAAATCATGTTAATTGAGGGGGTGCAATGCAAGAACAGTAATTAACCTTGGTTTCTATTTCGTCATTTTCCAACACCAAAATCACAGCAAATAAAGAGGGGGATTGGGGCCAAATTAATGTACACAGCATGAACAAGTGGAATAAAACTATTCATGATCAAAAAACAAAGAAATTTTAAGGTTTGGAAGATCTCAGACACACACACGGATGGATGCATCTGATGTGCAAAGAAGGAAGAAGACAACTAATGGCGGTGTGTGTGAGAGAGAAACAAGCAAATTTCTGTGCATTTGTTTACATATATAGTACACTGAAAAAACAAACAAGCCCTAGAAATTAAGAAATGGAATTTGGTAGCTTAATTAAGAGACTACATACAAAGAGTAGGGTAGTTAATTAATTAATTAATTTAAGTCAAATAATTTCAAGTACCTGGAGACCTCATCCCATAAGGGGCCCTTGTGATTCGCCTCCTTGAACTTATGATCCAGCCTAGATCTGATCTCCAGAAGCGTCAGCGTCTCCTGTCTCGGCCACCTCGCCGTCGCGCCGCTGTCTCCGCCGCCGACTCCCAACCCGAATCCACTGCCGCCAGCCTCCATGTCGAATCCGCCGCCGGAAGCGGCTGCAGGCGGCATCATAGCTGCAGCAGGCGCGGCAGGGTCGTGGATCGCGCCTCCCCCAGCCATGACGAGCATCATGGCGTCGTAATGGTGGTGGGGGAGGGGCGCGGCGAAGGCGGAGGCGGCGGCGGAGGAGGAGGAGAGGCCGTGGTGGAAGTGGTGGTGGGTGGGTATTGGGGAGAAGAACTGTCTCAGATCCGCCATCGGAGGGGCAGCGTTCAGGTTGTTTCCGCCGCCGCCGCCTCCTCCTCCGTAATGGGGGTGATGGGGGTGTTGGTGGTGGTGTTCATCCTCCATCTTGGTGTGTATATATAATTTCCCCCTTTTTATTGGTGGGATGGATTGAATCGAAGAAAATAAAAAAGAAAACCCTCACACACACACACACTAGGTGAGGGGTGAGGGCTGAGGGCTGATGGCTGAGGAGGCTGAGCTAATAGTGTCTCGTGTTGGGAAGAAAAGGACTTGACAGAGAGAAAGAGAGAGAGAAAGGCGGATCGTGTTGTAGAGAAAAAGGAGGGGAGGAAAAGTGGGGAGAGAATCTCAAAGAGGGGAAACTGATTAGGCAAATAGGAAGAGAGGAGGAAGAGGGACAACAATGGGGTCCTTTACCATTACCCTCATTCAACAATTACGACGACTGTGCTCCCACTCTACACTACACTACACTACACTCTTCAACTCTCAAGTCTCAACTGATGAGATTAGATGAGACTTTATGTTTTCTTTTTCTTTTTTAAAAAATTAAATAAATATAAGCAATTGATCTTTTGGGATGGGGTGAGAATTCAAGAGGTGCTCTATTGACATGGGTCAGATTCATCGAGTCAGCGGATCTTGAGTAACTCGCCTCATAGGCGGATCAGAGACTACATGACCCATCGGGTCACGAGTTGACTCGTTGACTCATCGGGTCACTATATTAAAAAAAATTTGAATTAAAAAATTATATTTAAAACGATCGATTTGAGAAAACTAACTTAAAATAAGATAGAAAATGGCCGGATTTATGTATCTTTATTCTATTTTATTCATTTATATACCACATTTTCGACATGTGATAGAAAATGTGCGAACATAAATATATCTTTATTCATTCACCTTATCTTTGATATGAGATAGAAATTAAAATATGAGAAGATAGATATATTTTCATTCCACTTTATTCATCCATCACATTTTCAAAAACATATGGGAATATATATTAAAGAATCAAAATTCTATCCTTTTATTCACGGTGGGTGGAGGTGGCTTCACCCAGCGGGTTAGCGAGTTTTAGAAGCCTCAACACTAATCCGCACTTGCTTAACCCGCCTACCCGCAAACCTATACCCGACGGGTCACGAGTAACCGATGACCCATGGGTAGGTCTAGTATATATGTGATACCCATAACCTATTTGTGGCTGGAAACATTATTACGCTTGTATGCCTTTAACATCTAGCTAGGTTTGAAATTGGTACATTACCAATTCATTTTTCCATTTACCATGTACCAACCAATTTGAATTGGTAATCGTAAAACCCCTACCATTACCAACCACCGAAGGGGTTGTACCCACTTAATTGGTTACCAATTAAGTTTTTTGGTACATGTTGGTAATGATAATTTACCAACTTTTGAGTGTTGAAAACAAAACATACAAATACAATACAACTTAATTAAAATGTATAAGTTATTCTAACACTTAGGTTTTCATATGAACTGACAATATTTAAGCATGAGGTTGTGAAGACGAGGTTGTGGATTATGAATTAGATGAAGTTGAAGCTTTAAAGAGTGAAGACGAGGCTGTGAAGGCGTACGAAAGGAGGTGAGGTTGTGAAGATGAACTCGAATTCAATCCACCTACGAAGATGATCTCGGAAGCCGGACCTATGAGTTCGTACCAAATGAGACGAGGCTGAGATGAAGATGAACTCGGAAGTTAGACCTATGAACGAAGGAGATGAAGATGAATTCGAATTCGATTAGAGGGTGGTCGCTACCATTGAAGAGTTGAAGCCAATGGAATTGAAGAAAACTTAGATCTGAATGCGAGTTCAGAGGAACTGAGGCAGAGCGTTGCTTTTTTCCCCCTTAGTTTCCCAATTTACCTAATTGCATTTTACATAAAAGTTAAAAACTTAAAACAATTATAAAATAAATTTAAAAAGTTAAAAATAAAACTAAATATAATTAGTTATGTAGGAATTGATTGGTATTACCGTACCAACCAATTTCAAATCGGTTGGTAAAGGTAATACCAACTTTTGCATTTTTATTACCGTTACCATACCAAGTTTTGAAACTTGGTTCTGTATACCGAACCAATTATATTGGTTTGATTGATATATGTTGGTTCAATTTTCATGGTAATTTTTCCCCAATCCTAGTAACATCGGTACATGGAATTTCGAGCATTTGTTATAATTTGTAAAAAAAATATATGAGATACTAGATCTTAAATGAAATGTAACACCTGTTATTCAAATTATGGGTTCATGTGGTCTTAAGTGGCCAAGGGAAAATCTGTAATTGTAGGTGAGGTTATGTTGTAACCGAAACCAAAACAGCTCTTATAAGAGCTTTGGCGCCAATTTCCGTTGGCAGTGTGTAACAAACTCAGTTTGTGTGTGTGAACACAGATCCGAGAGAGAGTTTCTTCATTCTCTCATGTAGAGAATTGCTTTTCATATACATATTTCATTTTTCATCCAATTTGTGTTTGTCAAAATGGTATCAGAGCATGGATTCGGTCTGGTTTGATTGTGATTTAAATCGATCTAGGAAGAACAGGCATTTGTGAGTTTTGCTTCGACGACAATGGTGGGACGAGGTTCCAATTCGCAGCAAGGACAGGGATCTGGGGATGGAGGAGGAGCTGGTCGAGGATTTGAGAATGGAGCTGGTAGAGGATTCGTTACTGTCACTCCTCCTGCACCTGGAAGTGGAGGAATTGGACGTGGATGGAATTCTGGGAATCAGAATGTGCAATTTGGAGATCTTACGCAAGGTATGAACACCGTGCACATTAATCCTTACTTCTTATCAAATTCAGATCATCCTGGGATGAATTTGGTTTCAGTTTTGTTCAATGGGACAAACTTTGTGAGTTGGAGTAGAAATGTTCGAATGGCCTTGGGTGCCAAGTCCAAATTGGGATTTATTACTGGTAGTTGTGTGCCTCCTAATGAGGATAGTGAGGATTTTGAGAAATGGCTGATGGCTGACTACATGGTTAGATGTTGGGTAGTAAATTCTATGAACAACGAGATTAGAGAGAGTCTCACCTGTGTGCAGTCATCTAGAGAACTTTGGAATGAGATCAAAGACAGGTACTATGAGTCTAATGATACTTTGGTGTATCAATTGAAGAGGGATTTGAGTAATCTAAAGCAGGAAAACATGTCTGTAGGGGCATATTTTATGAAGTCGAAGAAAATCTGGGATGAATTGCAAATGCTAGATCCGATTCCAACTTGCAGTTGTGGTGGTCTGAATCAATGCTCTTGCAGTTTATTAAAGAAGTTTGTTGATAGGGATGAGAAGGCTAAGGTCATGCAGTTTCTATTAGGATTGAATGATGTATTTGAGCACTTAAGAGGCAATGTGCTCTCAAAGGATCCAGCTCCTGGTTTGCACAAGGTTTATCATATGGCTGTTCAGATAGAGAGGTCTAAAGGGATGACTTCCTTTGTTCAAGGAGAAAATAATGTACTGATGGCAAACATGGATGATGCTTTTGATAGTGAGGCAAATGCTCTAGCAAAGCAAAGATTCAATGATCAGAACAGGTTTGGTGATCAAGGAAAACAGTTTGAACAAGCAAGAAGGGACTATAAGAGGGCTAAGCTTGACAGGAAATGTGATCACTGTGGTGAGCGTGGGCACACCAAGGATTACTGCTTTAAGTTGATTGGGTACCCAGAGTGGTTCAGAGGAACAAGGGAGGAAGATAAGCCTAAGTATGTTGGAAGGTTTGCTGCTCAGTTTGACAGTGGTCAACAAGACAGTCCTTTTGATCAACACTTTGAACATGGTCAGAATATTGGGAAACCATATCAAGGAATGGTCAATGCAGTGTTCAATGAGATAATGAAGATGATGAAAGGGAAAGCTCCCTTGGAGTCAGTGGATAGCTCAATTAACCAGGCTATGACTCACTTTGCAGGTACCTTAAATGTCTCCTTTCTTATTGGTGTTAACAAGGGAGATAATGATACATGGATTGTGGATTCTGGTGCTACAGACCACATTGCTTTGACACTAACATTTTCATAGAAGTTCATGATTTGCATACAAGTGTGAATCTTGGATTACCTGATGGGAGTAGCATTGTGGTAAACCAAAGTGGCACAGTGGGATTGAGTGACAGCTTTGTGTTGAAAAATGTTTTACTAGTGCCTCAGTTTAGGCACAATTTGCTTTCTGTTTCTAAAATTGCTTGTGATCAGAGGTTAAGGATCACCTTTGATGATGTATCTTGTTGGCTACAGGACCCTATAAATAAGAAGGTGTTGGCTAATGGATTTGAGAAGAGAGGTCTATACTTGTTGAAGGCCTCACCTTGGCATAGTAGCTGTAAGGATTTCTCTCATTCTCTCAGTCAAGTTGTTTCTGGTTGTAATAATCCTGATAGAGCACATTTGATTCATGCCAGACTTGGCCACATGTCTTTTGTAAATTTACATCATTTACCAGAGATCCATTGCAGTGATCTCAAAAACATGCATTGTGACACATGCTCCTTGACTAAGGCTCACAAGTTGAGTTTTGATAGAAGTGATTCTCTAGCTGAGTTTCCTTGACCAAGGCTCACAAGGGCAAATCTGTGAGGTTATGTTGTAACCGAAACCAAAACAGCTCTTATAAGAGCTTTGGCGCCAATTTCTGTTGGCAGTGTGTAACAAACTCAGTTTGTGTGTGTGAACACAGATCCGAGAGAGAGTTTCTTCATTCTCTCATGTAGAGAATTGTTTTTCATATACAGATTTCATTTTTCATCCAATTTGTGTTTGTCAAAACAAATACAACGAATCAATAAGCTCATGCTCGAGTGATAAGAGAGAGATGACCCTTACAATAGCTCTAAGGGTTCAAATCTTACTCTTCATTGACTTGGGTGAATCTGCATGTTGGCTTGCTACCTGGCTTACCGGTTCAAGTCAATGTAGGCTAGAGCTCGGAAATGTGAGGAAGTAGTCGACAATCTCATAACCCCACGTTAAAAAAGAAAAGAAAAGAAAACTAAGATAATTGGAAGAGTCGACAATTTTAATCCTAGTTACACTAAGTATGAAAATTAGTGAAACGGAATACTAAGTATATAATGTGAATGAGCTACACTTCCTAAATCGGTTAAGTAACTTAAAGTTTTTATTAAATTAAAGTGCATTTGATCGATTAGTTGACAATTTGGGAGGGCCATATAGTATATATATATAATGGGTTTTTATCACGAAATCAAATCAGTTGACGAAGAATTATATATAATTAGTGCATCAAATTTAGTTATGTTGTTTTATATTTTTGGAGTCTCAATAGGTTTGAATTACGGCGTTATAAATAGATCAACTTGGTTAGGACATAGGAATGATAGGAGCATAAGCCTCTACAGTATCCGATTTGGATTATACCCACCCGGGTATCAAAACCGGATGGCCAATAGCAATTTTTATTTTACTTTATATTTATTTGAGGGGGTGGGGTTTTGATAACAAACAGTGGAGGAAGCGGAGGAGTAATCGTTTTCCTACTGAGAGGAAGACTGAAGAAGGAAAGGAGGGAGTGGGGAAACCTAAGCAGAGGAGGACCAATGACAGGCTGACAGATGGCGGCAAATGAGACGAAGAGGTCCACAAGGAATTAGTGGGGTGATGACGCATATACAGTGCCTAAGATATTGTCTTCACCATCTCTCCTTCCCATTCGATCTCTCACATTCATTTCTTCGCTCCACTCCCTTCAAATTCAATTCCTTATCATAATTTCCCTCGCAATCGCATTGATTTCTTCATTTCTCTGTCCCCATTTTGCAAACACTTTAAAGTAGACGACTTTCACGTACCCCAAATGTTACAATATATAGAATTATGAACTTTCGATGTTATATATTGGGTATTCAGCTAATTAATTAAATGCATATATTTTATGGGTTTGAATCCCACTCTCAATTTAATCAATAATAAATTATTATAAATTTGAATTATAATTTTTATTGTTCAAAATATAAATTATGGGTATCATTCTAATTATTTTTTCCCCCTCAAAATATATGTAAATTGAGTGTCTATTTTAAAATAATTTTTATTTTATTTTTAAATTTAATGACCAAAGTGGGTGGTGAAACCTCTATAGCTACTATAACCTATAATGAAGAATTGTTTAAGGCTGAAAGATTACTTTTCTCATTGATTGAAATTGATTTAAATAGATACAAGTAGGGGAGAAATTCTATCCTAATTAGATCATGTATAATAAAGATATAAGGAAAGATATATCTAATCAAATATCCTAATATATCTCAATACTCCCCCTCAAGTTGGAGCATGGTGAAGATGAATGCCCAACTTGGACAAAAGAAGATGAAATTGCTGCTCTCCCAGTGCCTTGGTGAAGATGTCGGCCAGCTGATTGGAAGAACGTATGTGAGATAGGGCGATGTTGCCTAACTGAACCTGATCTCGGATAATGTGACAGTCCACTTCAATATGCTTCGTGCGCTCATGAAAGACGGGGTTGGAGGCGATGTGGATTGCTGACTGATTGTCACACCATAGTCGCATAGGAGTCCGATGGGCAAAGCCGAGTGAGCGGAGAAGAGCTTTGAGCCAAATGAGCTCACAAGTGGTGGTTGCCATGGCTCTGTACTCGGCTTCAGCAGAGGAGCGAGAGATTGTAGTCTGTTTCTTGGTTTTCCAGGAAATAGGGGATTCACCTATCTTGACAATATAGACAGTGAGCGATCTACAGGTTAATGGACATGTGGCATAGTTAGAGTCGCAATATGCAATCAAGCGAAGATCACTGTGTCGAGAGAGAAAGAGTCCCTGATCTGGCCGGCCCTTGAGATAGCGTAGGACACGCAAGGCAGCCGTCCAATGAGCCTGGCGGGGTTGCTACATGAATTGAGCCAGAGTATGAACGGAGTAAGACAGATCAGATCTAGTGATCGTGAGGTAGATGAGACGACCAATAACCCGGCGATACTGATCTGGCTTCGGAAGAATGGGACTGTTGTCTAGAGCGAGCGTGTGGTTCTGTTCCATAGGAAAGGCTGCCGGTTTGGATCCAAGAAGGCCGACCTCACCCAGGATGTCCAGAATATACTTGCGCTGAGACAGAACAATGCCAGCAGAAGTTCGAGAGACCTCTATGCCGAGGAAATACTTCAGATGACCAAGATCTTTCATGTGAAAGCAAGAGTGAAGATAGGTCTTGAACCGAGTGATAGAGGCAGAGTTGTTTCCCGTGATAATCAAGTCATCAACATAGATGAGCACATGCAGAATCAAACCAGACCGAGCATAGGAGAATAGAGAGTAGTCAGCATAGGACTGAGAAAAATCGGCCTGACGAAGAGCAGAGGCCAGCTTGGCGAACCAGTTCCGAGGTGCCTGCCGAAGGCCATAGAGCGATTTTCGGAGTCTACATACCTTAGATGAGCCGGCGACAGAAAATCCAGGGGGGAAGGACATGTATACCTCTTCATGAAGATCACCATGAAGAAAGGCATTGTGAACGTCCATCTGATGGAGCTCCCAGTTCTGAATAGAAGCTACTGCAAGAACAACTTTAACAGACACCAATTTAGCAACCGGAGCGAATGTCTCACAGAAATCAGTGCCCTCAATCTGTCTGTTTCCAAGAACCACAAGGCGAGCTTTGTGGCGCTCAATACTTCTGTCTGAATTGTACTTCACCCGAAACACCCACTTACAGCCGATAGCCTTCTTGTGAGGAGGTAAGTCAGTGACCTCCCAAGTTCCATTGCGATGAAGAGCGTCAATTTCAGAGCGCATAGCATCCCGCCAATGCTGATGACGGAATGCCTCCTGAAAGGAAGATGGTTCTGGAGTGGCGGCAATGGCAGCTAAGAAGTGGTTGTGCTGAGGAGTAGCAGAATGTGTATTGACATAATGAGCTAAGGGGTAAGGAGTACCTGATGACGTGACGGAAGCTGGTAAGGCCGAAATAGGATCAACCTTGCGAAGAGTATGGCAGACATAATCACGCAGCAGCACCGAAGGGTTTTAGGGGCGAGTAGAGCGACGAGGTGGGGGCTGCTGAGGGGTTGCAGGTTGAGTGTCTAGAGGCTGCAGAACCTCGTCATGGGTAGTAGGGGACGAGTGGATGGGTGGCGCAGGGTCAGGGGACTCAAGATGCGCGTATGGGAATATATCCTCATGAAAGGACACATCCCGAGAGACAAAAGTCTGATGGGTAGTGAGATCATAGAGGCGCCAGCCCATCTGACCAAAGGGATAACCGATGAACAGACATTTACGACTACGGGGAGAGAATTTGTTTGTGGAGCGGGGGATGACAGATGCATAGCAGAGACATCCGAAAACCCGAAGATGAGTGTAAGGAGGTGGTTTATTGAAGAGACATTCATAGGGTGTTTTACCTTTCAGAACAGAGGATGGAGTGCGGTTGATTAGATAGCAAGCAGTGAGTGTGCACTCCCCCCAAAACTGAACCGGAAGGTGGGCTTGAAACATGAGAGCGCGAGCCACATTGAGGATATGACGGTGTTTGCGCTCGACACGACCTTTCTGCTGAGGTGTGGCGATACAGGAGGACTCAAAGAGAATGCCATGATCGGCAAGGTAGGGACGAAGGGCAAGAAACTCAAACCCGTTATCACTGCGAATACACTTTATGGTTTTGTGAAATTGGGTGGTTGTGAAGCTGCAAAATTGCTTTAATAAATGGGAAACCTCTGATTTTTTACTCATAAGATAGACCCAAGTGGCACGAGAGAAATCATCAACAATAGTGAGGAAATAAGAGGTGCCAGATGAAGAGGGAACACGATAAGGACCCCAAATATCGCAGTGAATTAAATCAAAAGATGCCGAAGCATTTGACATACTAATAGGAAAGGAAAGGCGAGCTTGTTTTGCTTTGTAGAAGACATCACAAGGTAAAGTATTGTTTTGCAGACTATGACTAGAAAGTGTTGAAAATGAAGAAAGCGATGAAAAAGAAGGGTGTCCGAGTCTTCGATGCCAGAGGGAGAGGGATTCGGCCTGGGTAGTGTGGAAAGCGGGGCTGCTGACGCCAAGATGGTTGATCGACGAAGCCCAGCAGAGCAAATAGATCCTATTTCGACATTCACCCGCTCCAATCAGCGTCTTCAAAGTGTGGTCCTGGATCACACAAAGCTTGTCAGTTAATGTGACAACACACCGCAAATCAGCAGTCAAACAACCAAGAGAGATAAGATGACATTGAAGGCCGGGAACATAAAGAGCAGTGATATCAAAATAATCACAGAGAGTGATTAAGCCAGCCTGATTGACGGAAATAGTGTCGCCGTCTGGATACTTGACTTGCCATTCATCGACGGTGTGGAGATCCTGGAGCAACCGGTGATCACCAGTCATATGAATCGAGGCTCCACTGTCAAGAATCCAAGGGGTAGAGGCAATACCTGCTAGAGTGTCATTCCCGAACTTAGTATTGAACTGCTGAAACATGGAGAGCATGCGGTCCCATTGGTCGTTGGTGAGGGTGATGCCGGTTCAGTCAAAAACCGTGAGATTGTGAGAGCCAGAAGATGACGGAGAAGGCGTGAGAATGGAGTTTACGTTGGCAGCCTTCCCACGACCCCGTCCAGTGCCAGAATCAGAAGCCGCTGCAGAGGGCTTTGGTTTAGGCGGAGGCGCGCCTGTAGCCGGATCAGCGACGCCGCGACCGTTGTTCCACCAGTCCGGGTATCCCACAATCTTGAAGCAGAAGGCGGAGTCATGACCGGTTTTGTTGCAGTGAACACAAAACATGGAGCTTTTGTCGATTGGGGCGGATGACGGGCGAGACGGACGACGCTGGGCAGCGTAGGCGAGAGCGTCCGGAGTCGGCTGCTGAGTGGTTCGCATAGACAGCATCCGCTCTTCTTGAACGGCGAGTGGATGCACTTTGTTGAGGCCGGGTAGAGTATCTTGAGCGACAACGGTGGAACGAAGAGTGTCGTAGCCGAGATCATCAAGTCCCATGAGAAACTGATGAGTCCGCTCTTCATCCCGTTCTTTGACATGGTTGCCGCCGGTACAAGCACGAGGAGCCAGGTGAGAATCAAGTTCCTTCCATAGTCTGGTAAGACGGCCGAAGTAGGCCGAGACCGACTGACCATCTTGTCGGCAGCGAGCGATTTCAGATCTCAACTGCAGAATTCGAGGGTCGTTGCCGATAGAGAAACATTGAGAGAGATCGTCCCAGAGCCCCTTGACAGTTGAGAAATAGGTGACTGTAGATCGAAGAGAGGGCTCAATGGACTGAGCAATCCATCCAATCAGCATTGCATTGACAGGTCTCCAATCTTGATGATCAGAGGAGGTGGCGGCCGGCTGGGTAATGGATCCGTCGATGAAACCATCTTTGCGTTTTGCAGAGAAGGCGTTTTTCATAGCGACATTCCATTCTTGGTAGTTGTCCCTTTTGAGAATCACCGGGCAAATAGAGAGACCCGGATGATCCGAGGGATGAAGGTAATAGGGAGAGGCGGGAGTAAGGGCCGCTGGAGGTTGAGCCATGAGTTCGGCGGTGGTGTTAGCGGAAGAAGGTGGCGACGGCGACGGATTGAGCCATCGGTAGGGTTAGGGTTTAGAGGATCGTTGTTAAGCCTGATACCATGAAGAATTGTTTAAGGTTGAAAGATTACTTTTCTCATTGATTGAAATTGATTTAAATAGATACAAGTAGGGGAGAAATTCTATCCTAATTAGATAATGTATAATAAAGATATAAGGAAAGATATATCTAATCAAATATCCTAATATATCTCAATATATAAGCCCCACATTTTCCTTACCCGTTTTATGAGGATCCTACAACCAACAACCGGTTATCGTATATGAAGATTTCTTTGTGAACTTCGCCATCTCCGCAATCGACACTCACGAGGTCGCCCCCGCCTTAAATCTACAGAGATCGAGAGAGGAACACTGTTCCTCTCTCATGCTCACCTTCCCTACCTGGGTGGCTGGGTTCACAAGTCGCAACCATCCTGCATTCCTGCTTCACCACTACAGCTCACCGTTTTTTTATTTGTTTGATATTAACTTTTTATAAAGCACATAAAAAAGTAGAGTAAGTTAAATTTTATGAAGGTATTAGTATATAACAGAACTTATACCCCGTGTTTTTAACAATTCTTATATTTTGGAATGGCATATACTACCTCTGATCGGAAATATTTGATGTTTTGACTTTCAGCACGTATTTTAATTAAGGAGCTAAAAATTATATAAAATATTAATCTTTTAAATAATTTTTTCACAATTTAATACTTATTACTAATAAATATTAAACTATGAAAAAAATTAATCAAAATAAATAAGATTTTATATAGTTTTTAGCTCCTAAAACTGAACGCACAAAAGTCAAATTAAACATAAAATATTTCCGACCGGATAGAGTATTATATATCTAAGGGGTTAGTTTCTATATATGTATATGCTAAAGTTGGTATTGTTCTATTTGTAGTATATGACTATATACTACAAATGACCCTTGGAAAAATCCAACAACCGGGTATTGTAAGCTAAATTTTGATGGCTCCTACAACCAGTCGGAGGAGGGCACTTTCGGATTCGTTATCCGAGACCATGCAGGGACTGTCATCTCTTGGGGGACGGGGCCCTGCAATAATAACTCTCCGGTTTACGAGGAAGCGTTGTGCCTCCGAATGAGGGTTATGAAGGCTAAATCTTTGGCCATTGAGCGTCTGCTTATTGAAAGAGACTATTTGGTAGTCATTAATGCTCTCCTGGGTGACTGAAAATGTCCCTGGAATATTAAGATGTTAATGGCTAATACGACTGTTGATCTATATTCGTTTGCTCATGTTGCTATTCGTCATATTTTCAGGGAATCAAACGAAGTGGCTGACAGGATTGCATGTCTAGCCTACAGTATCCCTACCAACGAAGGTCTCGCTGCTAATCCAGAACTACGTGTTCTTGTCCGCTCGGACGCACTAGGAAAAAAGACCATGTGGTGAGGACTTTCTAAATTCTTACCCCGCTTCCAAAAAAACGAAATGCGAGCTTGTTTTCAATTCCATCTCTCGATTCCCACCCGGACACCACACATACACATATAGCTATGCACTAACTAATAATCAAATTCTCTACTTTCCTAATATGCACAACAAATTCATTTCCCATTTCCTTTTTTTAATTTCCATGTCGTTTTTTTTTCTCAAACAAAGCCATGATGTCTAAACCCCAAAATCATCAAAACAGAGACAAAATCTCCCTAAATAGCAACAAATCATCAATA
This sequence comes from Persicaria tinctoria, assembly GCA_037127255.1. Classification (NCBI taxonomy): domain Eukaryota; kingdom Viridiplantae; phylum Streptophyta; class Magnoliopsida; order Caryophyllales; family Polygonaceae; genus Persicaria; species Persicaria tinctoria. The sequence goes on along the minus strand of JBANSL010000016.1, from coordinate 27,410,118 downwards.
TACATGTATACAAATTTTCGCACAAAACAATCATCATACATAAACCCTAATTTTGCGTAAAATCTGAAAATTGAGATTGAGAATCACCTGTTTTCACCCGTTGTAGAGAGTATGTCCATCGTCACTATCCACCTCGTCAGAGCCCCCGCCAGCATCGGCACCGACGAACAACCGCTGCCTCGCTTAGTAAGCCTCTTCTTCTATTCTTCTCTTTAGATCGGATGAGACGGTGGACGTTTTTTTTCTGTCTTCGTTCCCCCCCCCCCCCCCCCCCCCCTTTTTAATTCTAATGAATTTATTTTTTTTTAATAAAAACTAATGAAAAAAATTATAACAGCAGAGGTACCACGTGAAATATGTAAAACAGTTGTACAACATGTTAATTAAGTCATGGATGCTTGGAAGAAGCTTCAGAATCTCTTTCAAGACAACAAGTCCACCCGTGCTGTCTATCTCGAGCACAAATTTTCAAGTTGCAAGTTTTCCTCTTTTTTCGTCAATATCCGTCTATTGTCAGCACATCAAGACCTTGTCTAATCAACTAGACGTCGTCGACTCCAAACCCAACGCCACCCGCCTTGTCCTCCAGGTACTTTCGGGTCTTCCCTCTGAATACAATATTGCTGCTACTCATATCCAGCAGACGGAACCTTTCCCTGCATTCGAAAAGACCCGGTCTCAATTGATCCTAGAGGAGACTCGCCTTTACCGTCAGACCATCGAAGCCGCCAAGAACAAGACGACAATGGTCTCGTCAAGCGACATCGACGAGACCTATGCCCCGCAGCGCAGCCGCATCAACGACCAACAGGGATCGAGAGGCGGCGGCTGCGGCCGCGACCGCAGCAACCAACGGCGGCCGCAATATCATGAGTCCCCTCGCCCCTCCTGGTACCCCGACCCCGGCTATCTGCCTTGGATGCCCTTTGGCTATCTGGTGCGTCGTATCGCCCACCAGACCCGTATCCCAACCGTCAGCAGGGCTTGTTGGGTCCTGCTCCTCGCCCCGTCGGTCATCAGGCCTGCCCGTCGTCGTTTGATCAGGCATACCTTCCTCCGACTGATGTGCATCACGCCTTCTCTTCGATGCAGCTGGCACCTCCTGACGCTGCTTGGTACATGGACACTGGCGCCACCTCTCATATGACGAACTCCTCAGGTACTCTCTCTTCGGGCATTGGCCATGCCACATTACCAACCCCTACCAACCCATTACACCACAACAACGTCCTCGTTGCCCTCAAACTTGTCAAAAACCTTATCTCTGTCCGTCGGTTCACCACTGACAATAATGTTTCTCTTGTGTTTGATCCGTTTGGTTTCTCTGTGAAGGATCTTACTACAGGGGTTACTCGCCTGAGATATAATAGCACCGGGGAGCTCTATCCTGTATCGTCGCCCTCACCATCCAGCCCATCAAGTCCAGCCGCCCTCTCGACATCATCATCCAGTCTTTGGCTTGTACGCCTTAGTCATCCCATTCCTGCAGTTTTAGATTTACTTCGTTCTAAGAGTCTAGTCCAATGTAATAAAGAGCCTCGCTCTAGTTTATGTTCTTCTTGTCAGTTAGGCAAGCATGCTAGACTTCCTTTTTAGCGGTCTTTAAATACTACTTTTGCCCCATTTGATATTATTCATAGTGATATTTGGACATCTCCTGTGCCTAGCAAGGAGGGTCATAAGTATTACCTTTTGTTTCTAGATGATTACACATATTTCTTTTGGGTTTTCCCTTTGTACTTTAAATCTCAAGTGTTTCCAATTTTTTCCAAATTCCATGCATACATTAGAACACAATTTCACACCTCTATTAAGTGTTTCCAATGTGACAATGGATGCGAATTTGACAACAAAGACTTTCACACCTTCTTTAATTCCCATGGGATCTCCTATCGCTTGTCCTGCCCCTATACCTCCCAACAGAATGGCAAGGCCGAACGAATCATCAGAACCATTACCAATATGATGCGCTCTCTCCTCTTCCATGCATCTATCCCCCTTCTCTATTGGTTGTATGCCTTAGCCACCACCTGATACCTCCTCAACATTCTCCCTTCCACTACCCTCCACCATCGCTCACCAACTCAGGCACTGTATTGCACTTTGCCTGGGTATGATCACCAACAAGATCATTCTATCTCGCCATGTCACCTTTGATGAATCACGTTTCCCATTTGCGTCTCCCCCACCTCCTGTATCTCCGTCAGAGTCAGAGTCATCATTTCCTCACTTTCTTTTTCCCCAGAGCTCTCCCGGTGCTCCTGCCTCTCCCCCTCCCCCACCCCCACCACCCCTACCACCAGACCACACACCCGCAGCGTCTCCGGTGTCTTCCGACCCCGTCAGATCATCTTCATGACCACCGCACATCGCCCCGCCATCCAAACCCATGAATTCGCACCACCATCCCCTCGCGAAGAAGCAATGCCGCGGCCGCAACAAGATGTTGCGGCCGCAGCCTATCAAAAGCCCACCCCCCCCCCCCCACCCTCGCCCTACCTACTGGTGGCGGTCGCAGCATCATGCTGCGGCCGCAGCCAATCAAAAAGCGGCGGGCCTGCTGCACCCGCCGCATTCCCCGCAGCTTCTGACCTCCCTGCCTCCGTCCCTCCCGACTCCCAATCCCCCCCCCCCCCCCCCCCCCCCCGGAGGCAAGCCTGCCACTATCCAAGTGGTCTTGAGTCTAGCTTTGTCGCGCAACTGGGCCATCCATCAGTTAGATGTCAAGAACGCCTTTCTGCATGGCCATCTGAATGAGACAGTCTACATGTTTCAGCCGCCGGGGTTTGCTGATGCTGATCGTCCAAAGCACGTCTGTCTCCTCAAGCGCTCTCGGTATAGTCTGAAACAGGCTCCGTGGACTTGGTTCCAGCGCTTTGCCTCTCATCTGCAACATTTGGGTTTCATTGGCAGCCGTTCCGATACGTCTTTGTTTATCTATCGCAGAGGCTCAGACTTTGCCTTCCTGTTACTATATGTCGATGACATCATTCTCACCGCCTCTTCTGATGCTCTTCGGATGTCTATTATTCCACATTTGAGTGCGGAGTTCGCCATGTCTGATCTGGGTCAGTTGTCTTACTTCTTGGGAGTTGCTGTTCAGCGTCATGCGTTTGGTTTGTTTCCCTCACAGAGTAAGTATGCTGCTGAGATTGTTGCTCGGGCTAAGATGGTAAACTGTAATCCTATCTCCACCCCTGTCGATACATCCAACAAGCTCAGTGCTCATTCTGGTCCTTTGGTTGATGATCCGACATTGTACAGGAGCCTCGCTGGTGCTCTTCAGTATCTCACCTTCACCAAGCCTGATATCAGTTTCAGCAGGTCTGCTTGTCCATGCATGCCCCCAGGGAGCCCCACTTTCAGGCCTTGAAGCGGATCATTCGGTACATTAGCGGCACCCTCGAGCTAGGCACCACGATCACCCCTTCCCTTAAGCTTGACCTGGTTGCTTACACTGATGCGGATTGGGGTGGTTGTCCTGACACACGTCGCTCCACGTCTGGATACTGTGTTTTCCTCAACGACACCCTTGTTTCTTGGTCAGCTAAGCGTCAGACTGTCGTGTCTCGCTCCAGCACTGAGGCAGAGTACAAGGGTGTTGCCAACGTTGTCTCCGAGTGCTCTTGGCTCCGCAATCTCCTGTTTGAGCTCCGTTGCTCTCTTCAGAAGGCCACTCTGGGCTACACTGACAACGTATCCGCCGTCTATCTGGCTAGCAACCCGGTCTAGCATCAACGCACGAAGCACATTGAGCCTGATCTCCACTTCGTCAGGGATAAGGTTGCCATTGGACATGTCCGCGTTCTACATGTCCCGTCCTTTTATCAGTACGCTGATATTTTCACCAAGGGTAAAACCTAGACAGTTGTTCATTGATTTTCGTTCCAGTCTCATTGTACGACCCTCTCCAGTTTCGAATGCAGGGGTTTGATAGATTACATAGGTCTCCTCATGTATAGTGGGCCCAAAGGCCTAATAAGGCTCAATACCTTTGTAACCTATATATATATATATATATATATGTTTATCAATGAATGGAAACCCTCAAGGAGGATATTACAATCAATCTCATGATCTTACACAAAGATCCATTTTTTTTCCTTTCCCACAAATAAACCCTACTATGATGTTTGGAGTCCTTCCCTTAAATTATCCATCAATGATTGTCGTTATTTTGTATTGTTGCGGAGGATTGCACGAGGTTTACTTGGATCTACTTTATGACTCATAAATCTCAAGTGTTTCATTACTTTCATTTGTTTCAAAAACTAGTGCCAACTCAATTCCAGGCTACCATTAAGGCACTTCAAACAAATTGAGGGGGGGGGGGGGGGGGGGGGGGTTGAATATCGCACAATTAATTTCCACTCTCCTTCAATCTCAGGGTATTTGACACAAAGTCTCTTATCCTCACACTCCAACACAAAATGGGATGGTCTCACTCTATTAGCTCATTCCAAACTCTGCCCTGAATTTTGGGAGCACGTCTTCCACACTGCTATCTTCCTCTATAATCACACCCCTACCTCTTCTCTCAATCACGAGTCACTGTTCCAAAGTCTTTATAAGAGACAGTTAAATTACTCCTTTCTTCGTGCTTTTGGGTGTCTCTGTTTTCCATACTTGGGACCCTATAGGCAAAACAAACTTGAGTTCAAGACTATGCCATGTCTCTTCTTGGGATACCGTTTGTCTCATAAAGGCTATTTATGCTATGAGTCCACATCCAAGCGTATGTATGTCAGTCATCATGTTGTTTTGCATGAGTCTGTCTTTCCTTCCGTCTCTTCTCATGAGTCCTCTATGTCTCCGCCTTCTCCTTCTACTCTTCCAGTCACCACTGATTTGGTAACCTCTGCTATTGCATTGAAGCCCTTTCCCGTGTCACTGCCTATGCAGTGGTTATCGCCAACACCTCCGCCTCTACAACATCTCATTGCTCCTGACCCTAGAGAGTCCTCGCTTATGCAACATTCCCCGACAGCACTTTCTGAGTCGACCTCATCAGCCTTGTCATCTTCTGCACCCGCTAGTCCAAGAGACTTTGTGGTGACCAAGGCCTTGGTCACTAGCAAACATCCCCTTCCCCCTCACCCACAACCAGACAATGAGCTTCACTCATTCCGTCAAGCTCACAAACACCCTCACTGGTTGACTACCATAAAATTTGAGATCGAAGCATTCCACGGTTTAAGTACGTGGTCTTTAGTTCCTCGTCCGCATAATAATAATATTGTCGGTTGCAAATGGGTGTACAGAGTCAAGCGCCGAGCAACTGTTTTTATTGCGCTACAAGACTTGCTTGGTTACCAAATGATACAATCAGGAAGAGGGAGTGGTTTATTTCGATACTTTTAGCCCGGTCATTTGCCCTACCACCATTTGTCTTGTCCTTTCCATCGCTCACGCTCGCTCCTAGCTCATCCAGCGGCTGGATATGGCCATTGCTTTTCCGAATGGCGATCTTAGTGAGCGTGTCTTTATGGAGCAACCCGCTGGGTTCATTGATCAAGACCGGCCTCACTGTGCCTGTTGTCTTCCTAAGGCCTTGTATGGACTCAAGCAAGCTCCTAGGGCATGGTTCAGTAAGCTTAAGTCCTTCTTAATTCACTCTGGGTTTCGTGCTTATCAGTCTGACTGCTCTCTAGTTGTCTTCTCTGTACGGGATGTTGTGCTTTATGTTTTGATATATGTCAACGACATCATTATTACAGGAAGATATGCTCTATCTCAGTTTACGGCTGAAGAACCGAGTAGGTAATGTAAATAACAATAAAGTAAATACTCTAGAAGAGGGGGGGGGGGGGGGGTGTGAATAGAGTATGGGTAAATTTCACAAAATTTCACCAGTCTTGATTTCAAGGGTCTTGAAACCAATCTCAAGGTCTTGAACTAAACTTTAAGGATCTTGAGATTGAGCATAAACCTATTTGAGCTTCGAAAATTGAATTCAAAAATAAGTGCAGAAATAAAATATGAATGACACGTGAATTGTTAACGGAGTTCATCTCTTAACCAGCCTACGTATCCGCCTAGAGTTATCCAACCCATAGAATTCAAACAAATTTTATTCCCCTCCTCCTTATGAGTCCTGGATACAACCTAGAAGACCTTCCTTTCTTCTATCTCTCGAAGCCTAACCCGCTTCTATCTAGTCAACCTAAATTTCAGAGAAATAAAAGTCCCCTTGTCCACACCTAAGTGTGATACGTTTGAGTATATGATACTCTTAGTATAACAGGGATTAACTTATACTATGACGCTCGAATTTTTTTTCTAACTCTCAAAGCATAAACGTTTACATCAAGAGTAAGAAAAACAGTAGATCAACAGATGACGATGGAGAGCAAAAGTGAGAGATTTTTGTTCGCAATGAGAGCTGGAGAGATGTGTCGATTGAATGAACATCTCATCTGAATATATAGCACAACTTCACTTCTGTTGTTGCTGATCTACCTCTATGAATCTCTCGCCTGCTTTACTCTCTTTTCAAATTTGAATTCTTTGAAGCCGTTTGATTTGAAGATTAGGAGTCTCTCTTCAAATTCATCTCCTAGGTTCTCGGACCTTGCTGCTGAGATTTACTTGCAACAGCTTCACATATGGCTGCTAAAATTTTGGAGCTATTATGTTGCTTGTATTTGAATTTCGAAACCTCTTGCGTAGGTTAGTTCTAGAAGCAAGCAACAAGCAGCAATATGTATACTCATTCTAATTCTAAATAAGATGATAATGAATTAGATTAAAATAAAACTTTAAATCTAATATCAATTATGTTCAAAGTAATTTGTATGAAACAATGTACCTTTCATATTTATCTTTTATCATCCCGCAAAATATATGTTATAAATATGAATTTCATCAAGGGAGTTATCAACGGCTAAATAAACTGAATGTTGCGTTTGCTTTGAAGGATCTCGGTCCTTTACATTATTTCCTAGGGATTGAGGTTTCCAGAGTGGATGGTCATCTTCACATGTGCCAACAGAAGTACATTCGTGAGCTCCTGACACGTGCAAAAATGGAGGATGCCAAACCCATTTCCACCCCCGCATCACAGTCTCGCCTTCAGATCTCCGGCGATATCTTGCCTAATCCGACTTTGTATAGGAGTATTGTGGGTGGTCTTCATTATGTCACCATCACTCTCCCAAAAACCTCCTTTGCGTGAATCGGGTGTGTCAATTCATGCAAAATCCCACTGAGGCTCATTTGATGGATGTTAAGTGCATTCTCCGTTATTTGAAAGGTACTATGTCTTATTCTCTTCGCCTTCGGCCTGTTACTTGCTATACACTGGCTGCCTTTACAGATGCAGGTTGGGCATCGGACATTGATGACCGATGCTTCCAATATGGCTTTGCGATTTACTTTGGTAATTCGCTTATCAGCTGGACTTCTAGAAAGCATAAGGTTGTTGCTTCGTCCAGCACGGAGGCAAAATATCGGGCGATTGCTTCTACAGTGGTTGAATTCTCCTGGATTCAGCAGCTGCTTCATGACTTGCAAATTCGGCTTGGTTTTCACTTTGTTCATGGGAAGGTTGAGTCCAAAGAGTTATTTGTTCATCATCTCGGGTCTCAGGTGCAATTTGCAGACGTGTTCACCAAGCCTATTGGCTTCTCTTGGTTCATCTTTCTGCGGTCAAAGCTGCATATAGGTGCCCCTCTATGAGCTTGTGGGGGGAGGGGGTATTAGATAGAAGATATCGATAAAATCTATCTTCTATAATTGTGTATATCTTTATATGATTAATTATTATTCTAGACTTGGCCTCCAAGGCATATCTTGTAATTTTTATGAGCCGAATCTGCCATGTTTTATAGTTACTTTTATATCGTTTTCTGCATACATATCATGCATTTGGGCTAGAATAGTACAGAATCTATGTAGTTTATGTTTATTTGCCAAATTATGGAATCTACACCAGTTTCTGTTTAAATTCGCAGAATTCGAGGCAATTTACAGCAGTTCTGAGAAACGACGAAAAGCTCGGAAGTCAACTACAGAAGTCCAAGGTCAAAGAGCGACGGAACCAGGACAAATCGGGCTGAAGACAAGTGTTACTCGATATCGAGGACTTTTACTCGATATCGACCAAAGAAGTCCAAGCAGTGCTTGGTCGAGGAGGAGCTGATCAAGGAACTGAAGACAAAACCAACCCGACTCCAGGACCCTACTCGATATAGAGTAGTTTACTCGATATCGACCAAGCCTTGAAGCCGCATCTGGAGTCAAGGAAGCAGCACCTGATCGAGAAGACGAAGACACAGCCATACCGAGCAGCACTTCCTCGATATCGAGTAAGTTACTCGATATCGACAAGACCAAGATCACCTGTCCGAGCCAGGTCGGGGAGAAGTTTCTCGAGCAAGCCAGTGAAGCCGAAGTCGACGACGAAGTTACTCGATATCGAGGAAAGCTTTTCTGGGCCGCGTTACGCTTTGGGCTGTTCGAGTCGAGTTGGGCTTGCTTGGGTACGAAGTTGTCCGATTCTACCCACATCTATCAAAACTTATCAAGATCTATCAACTCCATGGAGTATTTAATTACCTACTTTAGATATATTTCCTTTTTGGATTTAATTATTTTATTCCATTATTTAATCTTTAAGTAAGTAGATAAATAGATATAGATATAGATAGACTTTCTTACATTGATTAGCAAGGGTTGGAAGCCTATAAATAAGGCCTTAGGGGTTGGATTTTAGTCATTCAATTTCAGAGACAATTAGTCAAGTAGAGAAAGAAGGAGAAGAGGTTGTAAGTTTGAAGTTTATTAATGCAAGTTTGTTCTTTTTCATCAAGGATGTCTGTTATTGCGATGAAGATCGAGTAGTCCACCCACTTCTAGGGTCGGGGTGAGCCCGACGGTAGCCATGTAAGGTGATGCGGTAAAGGTACGATCTTTTTATGCAATTCGTCTTCTATCCCTACGAGCATGATTCTTTTGCGAAAGTTGAAGGTGATCCTTGTTTGTGTTATTGAAGAAAAAGTGATCTTAATACAACTTGGATTAATTATGTGAAAAGGGTTAGTAACAATTAGGGTTTATGCGAAAGCCTCTATATTCCTATTTGTTAATAACGAAAGTTATTTGATGGAAAGCATGATCTTTTATGCCTTTATGTGTTATTTTACATAGTTATCGTTGCGGTGTTGAAACCCTGATCTTGGAAGTCTTCTAGTTTATTGAGTTAATTCTGATTCAAAGTTTTTTCATTCGTTTTAGTTTCTGCTCTACTCGATATCGACCAAAATTGGTCGAAATCGACTTCTGACTTTCGATCGACGAGATCGCTGTATTTTCTGGTGTGCAGGTACCCGACGTCGACAAGAACTTTACTCAATATCGAGTAAGGCCTCCTCGATATCGACCAACCACCGTGACTGCTGCTGCTTACTTCGACTTGTCCGATCTTCTGTCGACTAACCCTAGTCGAGATCGAGTACACTGTGGTCGACCACTCTTGAGATTCTTCTGCTGCCTAGGATCCGCTGACACGCTTCCTCGCTGATCGATCCTGACTTCCCACTGCTGCATCGGGAGGAAGTCTTGTAATCATTTGCAAGGGACAGAATCCGGTTTGCTTTACATTATTTATATTTTATTGCAGTTCTCGATTTCCTCCTACAACAGTAATCATCTTATCTGTATACAAGGGCGGCCCAGGGGGTGGCGCGCGTAAATTTAATCCCACATTTTCCTAGTGCTTAAATTCACTACCGCCAAATTCTCTTAATCACCAATAAAATAAATAATTATTTTTAAAATATAATCAAAATTTTATAATATATATATATATATATATATATATATATATTACACAGAACACCCTCACCGTACTATATAACTTACCCCTCCAAGCTCCAGCCTACCTTTTTTTTTTACAGTAGGCAAGAAGTAGATCGACGAAGCGATCTTGAAGCCATCAAAAGATGGCTTGATAAACCCTACGCAGAGGGTCGCCAGTAAAAAAAAAAAACACTAACTTAAATCTAATATTACAATTAGAGATAAAATTATAATAAAAATCTAAACATTAGAGCCATTTCTTGATATCTGATCTGATGGCTTGATGGCTTAGACAGCTTGATCTGATGGCTTAGACGGCTTGCATGCAAGCCAAGAAAGTTGTTGGCTTTGACATAGATGGCATCAAAAGAGGTGACTCGAAAGCTTGGGATCTGAAAGTTTCACCACCATAGATTGACATGCTCACTTTTTTGTATGGGTTTTGTTTGAAGTCTTAGATTTAGGGTTAGAATTTTGGGGATAGTTTCTCAAGAGCTGTGAAAGGTTGGATCTAGGTGACGGATCGGGTCCTGAACCGGCAGCGCCGATTCAAGGAGATCAAGGAGGAAGGACTGAAGGAGGCGCATGCCGTATTCTCCAACACCGTCGAGGGAGCCGAAGAAGCCGTTGCTCAAGAGGGCAAGGGCGCTGACGGGTAGGTCTAAGGCAACAAGGGAGGGGATGAGGAGGGGTTCACCAAAGGATGAGGAATCTTGAGCGGCCACGAGAGCAAAGAGGATCAACTCGCCGGAGCCGTAGGAACCCAAATGTTGGTGGGATAGAGTAGAGTGTCCGGTCAGGGAGATTGTGTTGGGGTGTGGATCGGGGCGGTGGGGAGCCAGACAGACAGGCCGCTGGAAGAAGCCATGGGAGAAGTTTGGTGATGTTCGAGGGGGCGCAGGGCGCTGGAAGAAGCCATGGAAGTGGCGGTGATGGCGGAGGCTTGGATGGGATCCGGCTAATTGAAAAGGAGGACGAGGGCGGTGAGCCAGTCGCGTAGACGTCGGGGAAGACCCAACAGTGGCGGCTGCTGGGAGAGCTCTTAGGGTTGAGTTGATGGGTTTGGTTTTGTGGGTTTTTTGGACAAATCAGGACAGATGGAGGGAGAGAAGGGGGAGGTCGAAACCGGCGGTGGCGGTGGAGGAGGTTGGAGAGGATAAGGCGGGAGGCAACAGGAATGGACTCCCAACAGACGAGGAGCGACGGCATGGAGCAAGTTGACTGAGGGACACCATCGCCGCACCACAGCACAGCCTCATTGGGTGTGGGACGAGGACACTAGGAAGCCAGTCGGAGGGGCCGCTGGAAGCGCCCACCAGGAGTGGCTGCCGAAAGAGCCAAGGGTTGAAGAGGAAGGTGTGACGGCTAGGATTTTTTGTTTGAGAGTGTTTCTACGATTCTATAATAAAAAAAAATGTGTTGATTTTAAATAATATTCAGGCTCCAGCCTACCTTCTCTTCCATTTTTCTAGTGAATTCAATCCCACTTACCCCTCCACCCTCACCGTCACCGGCAACAGTGAATTCAATCCCACATTTTCCTAGTGCCTAAATTCACTACCACCAAATTCTCTTTAAATCGCCAATAAAATAAATAATTTTTTTAAAATATGATCAAAATTTTATAATATATTATTTTTTATTTAAAATAATTTTATAATTACCAAGTTATCAAAATTTTAAAAAATGTATATTTAATACTCTCTGAATCTCCGGTCAATAATATAATTTTTTTAACAAGTGACACACATTCTAAGAAAATCCACTACTCTTCTAACATCAACATAATTATAATATAAAATTTACTATTTTTTATATGAGAATTAGTTTAGAATTTTGATTTTGAAAATCAATTGGTGAAATTAGGGTTTAATTTAGAGAGTCAATTTTGTGAAATTTCGATTAGGATTTGTGATTTTGGGAATTAATTTTGTATTTTAATTATTGTGTACATGTGATTTTGAGAATAAAATTTATGAATTACTGAATTGAATTTGAAGTTTGTGAATTTCGTCCCATCTTTCCCTGAATCATGTGACCGATACTGTCTGTATATACAATATCTCCCTCGTTGAATAGATTAACAGATATTTCACTCAATTGTGTTATCTTTTATTTTTATACATATAAACTAATTAATGCATGGAACTACTGGTCGATAATTTTAAGTGTATGCATTGACAAGAGTAAATTAAGAGCTTGAAATTGGTGTGTTCATGTCACAAAAATATTGTACCATTTCTAGAAATGCGTAAAATAAAAGGGATAAAAGGTAACCCTTTTTTGCTTTGAAAAAGCAAAAGGCAACCGAAAATTGATTTCTCTTTACAAATGTTCATCATCTTTATTATTGATATGATACAATCATACAATCCGATTCGCCTATTATTACTCATGATTCAAATTCTTATTTGGCTACAAATATATCACTCCCTTTTTTCCTTTTGAATGAGGAAAGTTCATTTAATAATTTGCAATCGATTTTGTTGTTAATGTTTTTGTTGTTTCGGATGAAAAATAAATTAAAATTTGAGCATAAAAAATCTATATATATCTATACATATACATATCGAAAATCGATACATATTGTCCTATATGATGTGTTGTGATTAATTTTAGGGAAAAAATTATCACAAAAATTATAAAATAATATATTGCAATAATAAGTCACATTCTTTCTACATATTTTTTTATTTAATTGATAAAAATATAAATAAAAACTATTTCATAACCATACTTAATTACAAAAAATATCAGTAATAAATATATATTTGATGGATATTATTTTATTTATATCTGTTGTGAATTCCTATGAGTGAATATAGTTAAAGAGAATGAAAGAACAATGGGACATCAAGGATTTTTGTGTTTGACCAAGAATGGCGCAGAACCCCCTGCAAAAAAAAACCTGTCTGCAACTATGGTTTCTTATTATTGTGATGCTTTGATATCACAACACATCATAATTCAACCATACTCCCTCTATTTATAATAGAGAAATCCCTATAAACAGAACTCCTATAGATAAACCTAGATATAGATAAAATATATCTTATATATAATCTATTCTAGATAAAATTATCTATAATAACCATCTTATATATAAAACCATATATGGATAAAATCTTCTATAGATAAATCGAGTTGGGGCCCAGTACAATTTATCTCTCTACCTAGAATAATTAATTGTCTCATACAACAATCTTCACCTAGACAAACACTCTATCTATAAAACAATGAACAAAAACAACTTCAGGACCTTGTCTGCTCCAGGTTCTCTTGTGCTTCATTCCCTGGGATGTAGTACTCCTTGCTTGAATCTCGTCAACTGATACCGATCAAGTCCAATGCAAGTAGCGCTCCTTAAACTTCCTCCTATTGCATGCCTCATTAGTCTGGTACCCTCTATGCCTTGAATTCTTCCATCTTGAGAACCTTTGCACCAGATACAACTTGTTGGACAAAGATTTAATTATGTCAACTTCTTATTATATTATATTATATTATATTGTATTGTTTTGTTTTGTATTGTACAGATAAATTGCTTGAATATAAATTTTGAAAATGTCATTTAATCAATTAACCTCCTAAAAAAATTTATTAGAAGAGTGACCCCTTTCCCAAATTGAGTATTAATGGTTAATGGTCAACATTTAACCGTTGACTGATCAATGGTCAAATGTTGACCAATTAAAGTTTAACTTTTTTTCACATTGATGATACTTTTTTTTTCATGATGTGAGGACACTTTTTTGTTATAACATTGATGATACTTTTTGTATATTACTTTTTCATTATAACTCGAAGGCATTTTTTATGCCAATTTTTTGTTATCACATTGATGACTTTTTTTTTTGCCACTTTGTTGCTATCACTTGATACCACTTTTTCATTATTATTATTATTATTATTATTATTATTATTATTATTATTATTATTATTATTATATTAATACTAATTTTTTATACCACTTTTTGAAGTTAATGCCACGTTATATTGCTTGATTTTACCTTATATATACTACTCACTATTGATGCCACTCTTTTTTAGTTGATGCCATATTATAAGGGGGATTTTTAAAAATAACCCAAATACCCGGTTGGGTTTGCATCTCCTATCCCCTATCCACATTAATTACAAAAACTTAACCCTAACCCCTTAAAAAATTGCATCCCAACCGGTTACAAGAGAGGAAGAGACCGGCTGCAGTTGTAGAGGAGAGAGAGTGAGACGTTGTGGATGGGGAGAGAATTGACAGGTTTTTAAAAAACCTATCAACTCAACTACCGATGAGAGAGGGTTAATAAAGGAGAAGGGGGAGGCCTAGAGTTGCTATATCTCTCTCCCTCTCTCAGAAAATCGAAAACAGAAGGAAGAAGAGGAAGGAGTTCGAAGAATAACAAGACATTGCCACAAAGGAGAAGAAGAAGCAGACGTCAAACAGGAAACAAACACCGAATACAAGTGATGGACCTTCGGTTATGAAGTAAGTAAACCCTAACGCCACAGATTATTTACCGATTGCACAAATTGATAGGGCGAGGAATCGAGTGGAAGAACCAAATGTGTTTGCCATTGTTTGAAATGGGATGAAGAACGAAATTTCTATTCCAAGTCCCCTCTGTCGTGTAAGAAGTTGTTAGAGATGTGAATGAGACCAAAAAGTGTCCCACATCGGAAAGTTGAACAAATCAAGCCCTAGTATATGAGTCGGTGGGCTACTCCTTCTATTGCCAATTGGTTTTAGAATGGAACCTCACTCGGCTTGTGTGATAGGCTACTAGCGCATGTGCGCTGTGCACACGACCCCCAGTCATCGGTCCGAGTCGGACTTTGATATGGTATCAGAGCGGTTAGCCCAACGGCCCATGTCGATCCTGGTCCGGGTTACCCAGTTTTCCAAGTCTCAACTAGATGGTCATTCCTAGTTGGACTTGCGGGGGCGTGTTAGAGATGTGAATGAGACCAAAAAGTGTCCCACATCGGAAAGTTGAACAAATCAAGCCCTAGTATATGAGTCGGTGGGCTACTCCTTCTATTGCCAATTGGTTTTAGAATGGAACCTCACTCGGCTTGTGTGATAGGCTACTAGCGCATGTGCGCCTGTGCACACGACCCCCAGTCATCGGTCCGAGTCGGACTTTGATAGAAGTAACCATCGGCATGTAAAAATCAAATGATGGAAAGGTTCGGAATGAGGGTTTTGACTAGGGGGGTAGAAGAGAAATTGGGGGAAATTAACAGTTGGTCTTGAACATTGGGTAAAATTGGGGATGACTGGGGTGAAAGGGAGGAAAATGGATATATTAGTTGTGGTTAGATGAGGGAATGAGGGAATTGGCGAAATTGGAGGAATTGGAGATTTTGGGGGAATTGGAGAAATTGGGGAACGGCTATGTGGAATATGAAATACCAGAAGTAGGGCGACTTGGATATGTTTAATCTTTAAAATACCTTTGAACATTTAATGGATTTTTCAGAACTGTTATTTCTGTCATGTTTGTAGTAGTTAGATGTCATGTTTATAACTCTTCCTGTCATGTGAAATTCGAAACTACCTCGACGTACATTCAGTTGAACCTTATAAAAGCTTACAAAGTTTGCTCTGAAAGCGGAGACGTTTGATATGTTTAGGGCGGCATGCATGTGGCAATTGGTATGTATAGGGTGGGAAATGGTTTGCAGCGTCGTTATTGGCATGTACATTGAAATTGGTGTCGTGTTAGATAACCTTATTGTCATGTGCATTGTCACTGGTGTCATTATATACATGCTTTGTGTGGAGCATCCTAAGGTTTTACTTCCCAATTCTACAGGATATCCAGCAAATGAGAACATATCGACTAGCCACTCTGTAAAAAGGATTCCCCATTCACACACAACAGGCGAGGTATGGTATGTGTAGTGTTGATAAACGAAATTTCGTATTGTCGATGCGCGACTACCAATTTCATCCCATTGTGCAGGCCATTTATGTTGTCCCCGAGGCCCGCCATTACAAGGGTCGTGTCAACCCGTACAGGCGGCCCTAGTTACTTGCCAACCTCGACTATTACATGACTGATGGGGATTGGAAGCGTTTGATGGCAGGCTTGGTTCGCGTGTCTAGTTCTCAGCCTAGCTGGTCCACTACGTCCTGCAGCGGAAGCTGCAGATGAGAAAGGAGAATGAGACGTGGTACATGATCCACGACAAAATAGCTCGGTTCTCCATCCAAGAGTTCGCGCTAGTGACCGGACTGAAGTGCTCATTTGTGTTGCTGTCCGAGGAGAATGATAGGGACAAGTCGGCCGTCAAGGACTTCTTCAGGGTGGAGAAGCTCAGGATGGACGAGTTCGAGGTGTGCTTCCTAGTGGCGATGTAGAGCGGAGAGCACTCCCTCGCCAAGAGATTTAAGTATGCGTTACTGATGCTCGTGGAGAGGGTTCTCAATGGGAAGGATCCCTGCAACTACATTCAAGGGTGGGTTGTCAATATGGTGGCCGACATCGACGCCTTCTTGAATTACCCGTGGGGCTGGCATTTGATGCGGATCAAGATGACCTTCTGTGGGTCCAACAATGATCTTGATCCAGGCGAGCTCTCAAGACCGATTCGAGGGACACTGATGGCAGAGAGTCTTGTCCTCAAGAGGAAGAAGAAGGCGCCACCATGGATGAAGATTCAAGATGCATGTCGAGTGGGCCTTGGCCCATGCCGAGTGCTCTTGAGGCCCATGTCGAGTAGCTTGGATGTGTGGGCTGATTTCCCTATGATATTTGGATATATTTAATTGAAAGTAGAAATAATGTGGAAGATTAGATCTCTTCTAGATAAGTCTTGTCCACCAAGTTTTAAAATTATATCTTCTTAGGTTTACTTTTATCTTTAGGTTATTTTAATCTATCTTTATCAACCTAAATGCTATCTTGCACGATTAGAATTGGTTGTTAGTTTTCTATTTAAATATTGTAGTTCCCTTTGAATTAAAGCAGATTGAATAGAATTGAGGAACCCTTTATGGATTAAAGGGTTCTTCGATTTCAATCCCAAAAGCCTTATTGCTCTTGTGTTCTATCACCTCTTTGGCACCCATCACCATCATCGTCACCTTGATCATCCTTGATCAAAAATAATTAAACACGGCTCCTGGAATATTAGCTTTATCGCAAGAAGAAGACTCGACAACCCTTGGTGACACCGGCGTCCCGGCTCGCTCCCTGCGAGCGCGGCTCCATCGTCGTCGCACGTGCGCAAGCCCATGCGCTCGCTAGTCTTCGCTCCCGCAACCCCCAGCGCCTCTCTCCGTGGCTTTGCGCTCCCGATCTCGCGCACTGTTGTTAGGAGGAAATCGAGTTGCAAAATAGAATGTAAATCAGCCCACACATCCAAGCTCGATTTCCTCCTAACAACAGTATACACCTGTATCATAACTCAAAGCAGATGTGAGATTCAACTACCTAAGGCGCGAATGATTGCTTCCCCGGCAACGGCGCCAATTTGTTGTTAGGAGGAAATCGAGTTGCAAAATAGAACGTAAATAAAATAAGGCAAACTAGATTCCGTCCCTTGCAAATAATTATAAGACCTCCTCCTGATGCAGTAGCGGGAAGTCAGGATCGATCCACGAGGAAGCATGTCAGCGGATCCTAGGTAGCGATGGAATCTCACGAACGTCGACAACAGTGGTACTCGACCTCGACTAAGGGTTAGTCGACAGGGGTCAGGCACAGTCGAACACAGCGCAACAGCTAGCACAGGCAGAGGCTTGTCGATGTCGATGAGGGGCTACTCGATGTCGAGTACAGTCCTCGTCGACTTTGCTTCATCTCGTCGAGTACCTGCACAGTTAAGCTACAGCGATGCTAGATCGAAGATCAGTAACTCGAGGTCGACCAGGCTTGGTCGAGATCGAGTAGACAGAGAATTAAAACGAAATAAAGAAATAAAGTAAAGGCAAATGCTTTGGGACTCTTGAAATAAACTGTATGTAAAAGGCTTCCAGGATTGGGGTTTGCAACAACGATAACCAAGCATGCATAAGGCGGAACCAAACAAATTATCATGTAAATCGCATCAAAGGACTAAGCTTTCGCCTTTTCCAACAATTAGACAACTCTCTCAAGAAACCCTAATTGTCTCTACCGATTTTATGTTTATAATCCAAGTTGTTAACATGGATCTCCATTAGACGGGTAATAAACACATAAACAAGTAGGAAAATGCTCAAAATATGATAAAGGTCGGATCTTTTACCTCAAACGCGCATGGCTATCGTCGGGCTCGCCCCAACCCTAGAAGTGGGTGGACTACTCACGCCTCATCGCAAACTCAGACATTGATTGAAAAGAAATAACAACTTGCATTAAACTAAATTCAAAGCCTTTACAATCCTGGCAATCAACTTTCGTAAACTGCCAAAATCCTAAAACCTCTGAACTCCCTAAACCGTCTCTGTGGAACTACCTCTCTCCTTCCGAAAATGTATATATAAAACTGAGCCCCATGGGCTTTATTTATAGCCTTCTAATCCTTGCTCATCAAGGATAGAATATCTATATCTATATCTAGAACTATATCTAAAATGCTTAATGATAAATAAAAGCGATAAAGAACTTAAATCTAAATTGTCTTAAAGTGGATAAAACTCTCTTCTTCATGATAGATGTAGATAATTCGGATAGACTAGGCTATCCTCGGCTCCAAGGACTCCAACTCCGAGTAGGATTCGTCAAGCCACGTCAACAGCTTCTGGATTCGTCGTCGATGTCGACTAGGGCGTCCTCGACATCGAGTAGGAGAGTTGTCGACTGGCTCCTCGGGTTCATCGTCTCGGTTAGCTGGTGCTCGATGTGGCTCGGACTTGGCTCACGGGTCTCGTCGACCTCTACAAGGACTCGTCGACATCGAGTTGAGTCTTCCCTTCCGCTTCCGCGAGTTGCCCCTTCCGCTGGAGCGAGTAGGCTTTTCCGTCGGCTTGGTGCATCCCGCTGGCAGCGAGATTTTCCGCGGCAGCGAACGGTCTGCTGCAGCGAGTCGAATCGCTGGCAGCGAGTCTGGTCACTCTCGTCCTTGTCCTCGGCTTGTCGACTCCGGGTGTGGCGCCCGCTGGCAGCGGGGATTTCCGCGGCAGCGAGAGGCTCGCTGTAGCGAGTCGAGTCGCTGGCAGCGAGTGCTGCCTGGTCGTCCTCGGCTTGTCGACCAACTCTTCTTCTCGTCAACTCCGGGCGTGGCGCTGAGGTGTCGTCGATCTCGACTAGTGGTCCTCGAGATCGAGTAGGGCTCCGGAGCTGGGTTGGTCTGGCTCCTAGTCGACAAGGCCTGTGCTCGGACATGCTCGTCTAGATCGAGTAAGGCCCACTCGAGATCGAGTAGCCTAGGCTCTCAGCCTGATTTGACTGGTTCCGCTGCTTATTTGACCTCGGACTTCTGTAGTGGTTTTCCGAGTTTTCTGACCTTCCTTAGAGTTGCTGTAAAATGTCTCGAATTCTGCAAATTTAAACAGAAACTGGTGTAGATTCCATAATTTGGCAAATAAACATAAACTACATAGATTATGTACTATTTAACCCAAATGTATGCAAAGTATGCAGAAAACGATATTAAAGTTACTGTAAAATATGGCAAATTCAGCTCACAACACGCACAATCGCCCTCGCTGTTCCCGGTCTCGATCGCATCCACTCGCTATCAGCGAGCTCGGCCCAGTTCCGCATCCCCACACCCTGAGGAGCTCTCTCCTGTGTGTTCGGTCTCGTCCAGCAAGCGCGCGCCAGATCCCTCGCACCTCTCTCTTCTTCGCTTACCTAGTTCCCTTTTTCGTTGCTATTTCATTAGTTTAAGTTTAGTTAGTTTATATTTGCCGTCACTTTTAATTGCTTGAATTCTTAAGTTAACAACTGTTGCTTTTAGTTGGTTATTAGTTAGTTTAGTTAATTTTGTTAATTAGGAGATATTGGAAGAGCATTGCAAGATCGGGCAAATATACGGCGTGGTTCTTGATCTTGAGCCCACAGGTGAAGGATCGGGTATCCCAAACGTATCAACATTGCTACGAGAGAACCCACGAGTTTCTCAAAAAAGTTGTTGAGCGCAAGCTCCAACACGGGATAAACGCCCCTCGACCGTCCTACTTGTTAGTCGGCTTCCCCATCACCTTCCAGGTATGTATCGTTATGGTACTGGACAGTCTAAGTATCTAGCTGGACATCTACGTAATGTAAACTGGACACCCATAAATTTAAACTGGACAACTGTTAACATCCATTTCTTCTAGTTTTTTGTAGTTGTGGACATACGAAGCTTTCTATCCAATCTGCAGCCAATTTGCTGTTATCATCGACCATGATGCCCACCCTCGGTGACTGCAGTACGCATCCAGATAGCACAACATCAAGTATGACAACGTCGTCCTCCGCCTGCAAGAGGAGAGGGACGAGATGGGCAGCTTCGAAGGGGTTGACGGTGTCCTCACAGTCTTCATCCCCGATATCGTCGTTGCGAAAACCAGGGTCAATCGGGGCGCTGTCTACCCTAGAGAGAAAACCGACATGTTCTTTGACGACCTTTGCCGCGAGTACAAGCGGGACAAAAGGCGAGAGAGGAGAGCGGCACCCAGGCACCGACCCATGCAACCCCTTCAGCCACGCAGGAAGAGAGACATAGGACATTAATCGGTGATGTCCCACTAATTATGGCGAAGATAGATGATATGGAAACGGCATTAAGGGCCGACTTTGCTGAGCGGATCAAACCCCTTGAGGATGCAATTCACTAGCTACAGAGGATGGCCAGGGACGTCCTCGCCGAGTTTAAGGACACAATCTCGCTGGGAAGGAACCGACACTCGCCAACGAAGGAGGTAGGAGGGTCCTCCGCCTTGGCATGTCAATATTTCTTAGACGTCATGTTATTGGTTACTCACATCATGTTATTATTAATATTTGTCATGTTGATACTTCGATCGTTGTTATCAGGTTGATGAAGCTAGCAAGGCCAAGGATCAGGAGAAGGGCGCAAGCGTTGTTGACACTGAGGGGTTGCTGCGATAGAAACTTGGGAGAACGATCCAAAAAAGGACACAGGGAATGCGAAAAAGGACCAGGCGGCTGACACAAGAGCTGGGGACAAGGCGGGGAAGAAGGAAAAGGAGGGGAAGAAGGACAACAAGGGGAATGAAGACATTGGAGATGCACCCACCCAGAACAATGATGTGGTATGTCATCTCCCTCCGATTTTCATGTAATGCTTGCTACGTTACATGTGAAAATATCTAGCTGTCATGTATTATCAAACCGTGAGTTTGTCATTGTCAATGTGGGTGCATGATGACGAGGACACGGTGCACACGGGGGGGGGGGGGGGGGGCAAGGAGGGGAAGAAGGACAAGAAGGGGACAGAGGATGTCGGAGATGCACCCACCCAGAAAACCGCTGACGGGGACACGGTGGACACCTCTCAAGTGGAGCCACTTCAGCGTAGCACGTACTCCACACATCTACCTTGTAGAAGTGGTTGACAAGTGAGTAAACGTCCACCCCGCGCACTTGTGCAACGGCGAGTGCGTCCACACATGGGTACTGGTCGACGTTGAAGCGCATGCAGCTGCATAAACGACCTGTGAGGTTGACAAGCCATGTGGACTGACCATTGCGTACCTCGAACTCGTGGGGGTTGAGCGGCCTGACCACCATGGAAAGGGACAATGCAAAGTTAGCTTTGATGGCTTTAGCAACCCAATCGCTCATAACTTTCCCCGGCACGGAGCTGGTCTCTCTCCACTTGACGAACCACTTCCCGACGGTCTCAAGGATGACATCCATGAGGGATGTGAGCGTCAAATCCCGAGGATACTTGAAAACCGAGTTCAAGCACTCGGAGTTATTAGTGATTGTGATGTTATACCTGTTACCCGGGTAGCACGCCCTTGCCCACTTGTCAAACCCGACCTCCCTGAGGTATTGGCTGGTTGCGGAATCCATCGCACAGAAGTCCTTATATAAGGACTGGAACTCGTCATATGCTTTGACCATCGAGAAGAATTGGTCTTGCATCGCGCTTATTTTAAACCGGAAACGTAGTTGTCCCGTATTCCCCTCTCGATACTAATATGGCGGTCAGATACCCACATCAGATCAGTCGGGTCTTCAACAACACGCAACATCTACCTGAAGAAGAACCCTCATGACCAATCATTCTCCCCGTCAACTATTGCGAATGTGATTGGGTATACGGAGTGGTCGGCATCCTGCGCAGACGCAAACAACAGACACCCTCATAACTTTCCCTTCAAGAACCCCCCGTCCAATGAAATGACCATGACATTCAACGAGTGCAATCGTTATTTGTGTCATATGTATTAGAACTGTTGACATGTTACACGTATTGGATTTGGGGGTCATGTTTAAGACTTGAGGTCATCATGGAGGTGAGTCATGGGTCGACATAATAGTGGAGACATTGAGGGACTGACCTTTCGTAGGTGGGGGACTGACGAGAGAGTTTCTCGACCAAATAAATTTGTAGTCAAGACCCCCGCTATAGTATAGGGGAATCAGGTTCGTCCTCAAGAGAGAAGTCAGTGGTTCTAGGTTTAGTGTGTTTTGTGGTTCAGGGATAGCAAGAAGAGGTGATAAGGGTGGCTGTCGGCAAAGAATAGAGGGGTCGGTGTCGATGGATGGAGAGGGAATGGTAGTTGGTGTCGAGTAGAACCTGTGTCGAATAAAAATAATAAATTGTAGCAAATAAAGATGCGAACTTCCAAGGTTAGGGATCACTACAACAATAAACATATGTGTAGATCATAAATCACATAAAGATGCATGCTTTATATCAAATAATCGACTTTCGCAAATTTCAACAATTTAGGTGATAGAGGCTCTCGCATAAAAACCTAATTTGTTTCTACCTTTTCTTAATTAGGATTAGTCGGCTCTCGCAAATAAACCCTAATTACTATCCAAATTCATAATAAGATCCTTTTCGCTTCAATATCATGAATAAGGAATTTCCTCAACTCTCACAAAGTATTAATCACATAGGTAGATGATGATAAAGACATATAAAATCATGAATTCATAAATCAAACACACATATCTATGTTGGGATCACCCCAATCCTAGAAGAACGAAATTAGAAACTAAACATAATAAAAGAAAATAACTTTAACATAAAATAAACTAAAACTTACAACCGTGCGTCTCCTTCCTCCTCCTTCTCTGTCGCCTCCTCCTCCTCCTCCTCCTCCTCTCTCTCTCTCTCTCTCTCGCCTCCTCTCTCTCTCTCTCTCTCTCCTCTCTCCTTGCGCCCGAAGACGGCTTTGCTTGAATGTTTGAAAATCAGCCCCCTAGGGCTTTATTTATAGGCTCTAATCCAAGCTATTCTAAGAAGGAACTATCTATCTATATCTAAATTTTTCTATCTAAAGCTTAATGATTAAATTTGAAAATAAAAGAAATAAATCCATAAAGGAAAGTATATCTAAAGTGGATAGATCTCTCTTGGACTTGATAAATCTTCTCTTGAATTGATAGAATATCTCTTGCTTCATGTGGAAGAAAGCCAGCTCAGATTTTGGACTCGGGCTGGCTCGAAATCGACTCTGGTGGTCACTCGATATAGACCAAAAGTGGTCGATATCGACCTGTTCATCTCAGCTCACTCGATCTCGGCCTCAGATGTGATATCGACTTGTCTTGACTCGATATAGACCAAAAGTGGTCGATATCGACCTGTCCTATGTTGCTCCAAGTGTCTGGTCGATTTCTGGCATGACTGGTCGATGGGATCCACTCGATATCGACCAAGTTAGGTCGATATCGACCTCTTTGACAGTTTCCAGCATTCTGCATTCGTCTTGTAACGCACTTTCCCGAGTCCTCGTTCGTCCCATTGTCGCATATGAGTATGCGTTGGAAAGCTCTTTTCGAGGGCTACAACTCTCATGAAGACTTCAGAACTTGACTTAGGATGATGATTGGTGAAAAATGGCGTTTTCTCCGGATGCACCATTCTTAGCTTCTTCATGACTTTCTTTTAAGCTCCAAAGTGCGTCCGATTTCTACAAAATTAAACAGAAACTTGTGTAGACCTCCATGATTTGGCAAATAAGCGTAAACTACATAGATTTTGTACTATTCTAACCCAAATGTATGAAATGCATACAGAAATCGATATAAAAGATAGTATAAAACATGGCGAATTAGGCTCACAACAGGGACGGCCCTCTGCCACACTCCAAGGATCACGAACGCATACTTGAATCGGTCTGCCGTGTCGCGTTCTATCCAGGTGTACGTGCCAGGGTTGGCCCGCTCCAGCATGTGTATGTACGAGTACATGCTATGATAGCTTTCCTCGTCCGTCCCGTAGGTGGTGTCCTGTTGTTTCCAGAGGATGGTCAAGTATGAAATAAACATAAATATAAAATCAGAATGACTCCCTGTCTCAGCAAATAAATACAAGACTTCCTCCCGTTGTAGTAGAAGGCAGTCAGGATCGTAACCATGAGGAAGCGTGTCAGCGCCCGCCTTTTCAATTCAGAAACTATAAAACAGAAAAAACAGAAGCGAAAACAGAAAACTGCAACCCGGTCGATTTCGACCTACCCCTCTCGATATCGACTTAAAATCTCGACCACAGTGACTCAATTTCGACTGGAACAGGAACAAATTGGAATTGAATACCTAACACTCAACCCCTAGGGCTTTATTTATAGTTTTCATTCCCTAGATAATTAGGAAAGAACAACTATATCTATATCTAAATCTATCTATCTATAGCTCTAAGATAAAATATGGAAATAAAACAATTATATCTAAAAAGAAACTAAGATTAGTGTGGATAGATCCTTCTTCTGTTGATAGAACTTGATAAATCTCATCTTGAGTTGATAGAATATCTCTTGCTTCATGTGGAAGAAAGCCAGCTCAGATTTTGCACTCGAATTCACTCGATTTCGGCTACTGCATACCAGTTGATATCGATCAAAAGTGGTTGATATTGACCTCGTCTTCTCGGATCTGCTTCCTGGCACTCGATCTCGGCTCCGGGAGAATTTTCGACCGAATTTTTGTTCGATATCGACCACATTGGTCGAAATCGACCTATCTCTGTACTCTTCACTTGATTTTGGCCTGCTGGGTGAAAATCGACCATACTCCTCGATTTCGACCAAGGTTGGTCGATATCGACCAGACCATGTCGAGTCGATTTTCCTCGTTTCCGGCTCGATTTATCCTGGTTCCGCTACTCCTTGACCTTGGACTTTCTGTAGTTGACTTCGAGCTTTTCATCCTTTCTCTGAACTGCTGTAAATTGCCTCGATTTCTTCGAAATTAAACAAATACTGGTGTAGATTCCATAATTTGGAAAATAAGCATAAACTACATAGATTCTGTACTATTCTAACCCGAATGTATGAAATGCATGCAGAAATTGATATAAAAGTAAGCGTAAAACATGGCAAATTAGGCTTATAACATGTCCCTCGCCGCGCCTTCCAGTAGCTACATGTGACCCCAAATTGCGACTTCGTGAGAGACTGCACTTGCTCCGATACCAGGGCCTTCTTTGACCCAACGAAACTGCACATTTCCATTCACAAACGAGTTGGGTGAGTTATTTTTTCCGTATGTCCATTTTGAAACCACTAGTTGTCCAGTTAATTATAACCCATGTCCAGTTTTAAACATCTTGATGTCCAGTTCAGGCGCTTAAGGTTCACACTTATTGCCTATTGGGGACTTGCATCGGATGGATACTAACGTGGTAAGGGTGAACGACATACATGTCCACTATCCGATGCCCTATCTGGGTGTATGTCGCATGACACTTTTGTTTCATCATGTCGTTCAGGTCGCACGTGTGCTCGTCCACAAGCTTCCGAATAATCCAAAATTGTGTTTTCTTGTAGGTGGGAATCCGACATGCCCACTTGCAGTTGGGAGCACCGCATCGCACAACATACAAGCTCTTCATCGACTTCTTCACCTTGGTCGTGAAGCACCTAGTTAGACCCGCCCACTTAATTGTCTGTTGGACCTCCTCCTTCGACCGAAACATTTTTCCCTCCTGGAGTTGAACGGTGTGTTAGCAAGGATCAAATGGGTTCACCGCAACCATTGGTTCACTTTCCACAGGCTCCGGAGTCCGTCCCGACTTCCCTTTTCCGCGTTCATATGTTTCCTCTACTTCCCTCACAGCTTCCTCGACCTCAAAATCCCATGACCACGACATCGTCGGAACTGCACACCCGAGCTCAAGTTTCACCGCATTTGAGAGTACTTCATCGTCGTCCGAGGAGTTGTCGATTTCAATGGGCACCCCTCCATCCCCACCAGGTGGGATGACTACATCTTCGGGGTCACTGCTCACAGAAATGACCTGCTTCCCACATCTAACTATCTCGGCTTTTTTTGCCTTCTGTGCCAACTCCAACTTCAACTCGTCATTTATCCCTAACTCGTCAGTATTTGATCTAACTGGACGCATTGTTTATCTTACTGGACGCCGGTTTGGTTTGCCTGGACACCTCCTGCTACCACTACTTCGTCTTCTTCATCACCAGCCAATCGAAGGGTCGTATGTGCGTGATCATCTTGGGTCACCGGCGGCCCAGTTAACAGTACTATAAATTTCTCACCTCCCGACGCAGAGATACCCAATCTGACTTAGTCACCCGTTGTCGATCCTTATGTAGGTGCCACATCCTAAGAAAACTTGCTTCACAGGGAGACATGGAGGTCGATAGGCTAGGATCGTTCTCCAGTTAGACCATTTACAAACTTGAAGGCCTACGGGTCTTTGTCATCTCCTATTGCAAACGGATTGCACCCCTCCTTCTTTGTATTGACATATGTGAGCTCCACCTCATGTCTCGTCCCATCGACGTTAAACTTTTCCATCACCTGTTTCTTCAGTGCGACGTAGTTGATACGTTCGTCCACCAGTACGGCCTTCTGGCTCCACGGCCCCTTGACGACCCAAGTGCCCCCTTCACAAGCCCACTATCCTCCAAACACAACAGTCACACATACGATTGACTTGTCCCCTGTTCATTTAGATAGGGGGGGGGGGGTACACTCAGTTTTACAGGAAGATGTAAGAGCAATTGCGGCACAATCTTCTCATTAAATTAATGGAGAGACTACTTACCCATTTTCTATCTACAGATAGTGACGAGTCTGTCCAGTCTATGACACTAGTTGTCACGTTATTCGCCCTCGGGGGTCCAATTAATTTAAACTTTTGACACGTCAACTTTAAGATAAACCCCGACCCACTAGCTTCTTCTCTGATGGCTTCTCTCTGAATCTTCAGATTAAATTCACCCTGGTCCCCATTAAATGCGACACCTATCATTCCCTCTCATCTCCTTATATAGATCCTTACATCATTGGCCACCAACCCTCATTCTCCAATCTCTGTCGGCGCTTCTCAATGCTCCATCTGCAGTGCATTAATGTGGATTAATCATTGGGCTGAGGTGGAGTTTCAATGGTTATATACTCTCCCCCTCCTCCCTCCTCTTCCTCTTGAGGCCATTTTGGCGCTATGGGTTGGAGGGAAAATGGCATACCCTCACTGTTCACCCCGTCAGTGTCAACCTTCAAGCTCTCTCTCTCTCTCTCTCTCTCTCTCTCTCTCTCTCTCTCTCTCTCTCTCTCTCTCTCATCCAAGTTGTCCTGGAGATCCATTGGCTTTTCTCTCTCTCCGCCTCTCTCCTCTGATGTCAGTACGCTTTTTCCCTCTCTCTCTCTACCTTCTGTTTCCGCCTTCCACATTCTCTCTCTCTCAATCTGATTCTGCCAGGTGTCGCACAGACACAGTGGAATGTTGCACCCCCCTCCCTTACCTGCTACTGGTTGCAAGGTTTACCCCAACATCCGGTTTCACCCAATTTAAATCCGGGTTGGGTTAACCTTGCAATAAAACCGGATATTTGGGTCATTTTGTACTATTCCCTCAATATTATAATGTATGGTTTTATGTATACAATCAATATTGATGTCATATTTCAAAGACCTTGTGTTTTTTATATGTACATTAACTTGACATATACTACTATTGTTTTTATTCCACATTTTATTCATTTCATTGATGACGCATTTTTTTAGTTGATGACACATTATAATATATAGTTTTGAGTAGAAAATTCACTCTTTAAAGTGTACATGGGGAATTATTTGTTGATGACATTGTATGAGGATATTTTTGTTTTGTTTATGCCACGCTAGTATGTGAATTCTATATTTGTGATATTATACAATTATTATATGTTAATATCATATTTTTACAAGGTGAATTATATGTTGATACCACTTTATAAGGTGAATCATATTGTGACACTTAATAAGGAAAATTTTATGTTGATGTCACATTTTTGTTGACGACACTGTGAATTTTATGTTTGATGCAATTGTATAATCGATGTACAATTGATCAGATTCAAAAAGTGGTATTAAACAATTGGATTAGAAAAGTGGTATTAACAATTGGATTAAAAAGTGTACTTAAACAATTACGGTAGAAAAATGGCATCAAACAATTACATTAAAAAAGTTACATCAAACCATTATATTAGATAAGTGACATCAAAGTAAAAAAATGTCGCCAATGTAAAAGTCAAACTTTGACCGATCAATGTTTGACCATTGACCAGTCAAGCTATTAATCGTTTTTTAAAAGCAATGAGTGAGATTATTCAAAAATAATATTAAAAATTTGAGATTTTCACTTATATTCTATTTTATTTTTTATATAATAATAATTTTTCAAGAAAAATGAAAAGTATCATAGATTTATATTCCATTTTTAAAAAAAAAAATATTATTTAGCTAAAAAGAAAAACATCTTATGGAATGTAAGAGCATGCACAATGGGGGTTCGTTACCCCAAATTTAAGAAACTTAATATTATTCTATTTGATATTATAAAAAATGGGACTAGGGACGATAAGACGGGTTCTTTACTAAAGAACCCTTAAACACCCATCAAAAGAGAGAAAATGGGGCACTTTCCCACAAAAATTGGGGACCACACAAAAATTGAGAGTTAATTAAGAAACTCCCATGGGTTCAAGGGATGTGAGTGGAAATGTAAAATGGGTTGTTTAAATAATGTTGAAGAGAGAGAAAGATAAAAAGTGGAGTTAAGAAACCCTAATGGGTTCGAATGATGCGGATGCTCTAAGGATTCCTTAATTTGGAATGTAACTAATTATTTTATGTTAAATTATATATATTTATCTTAAATTTTTATGTTAAATTATATATATCTTATATTTTTATCATAGTATTGTGTTAAATTATAATTGTTTTATTAATTTTACAATAATTGCATCATGGCGCTTGTAATAGTCAATGTATCTAATATAATACAGTACTAAAATAGTCGTTGAAGATGTCACATGGCAACATTTCCTTAACTGCAGCCTTAGCATACAAACCGAGGGAAGTTCTATTATAAAACCAATTGACAATAGGAGGAGTAGCTCATCGGCTTATATACAAGGCAAGTTTACTCAATACTTTCAATGTGAGACATTTGTTCTTTCAATCTCAACACCCCCCCCCCCCCCCCCCACAAATGCAACTAGGAATGACTTATCTAGTTGACACTTGGACAACTAGTAACTCATACCATGATCAAAAGATTGGCTAGTATGTTAGCCGCTCTCATACCATATTAAAATGTTAGCTAAAAAGATGATGAGATGTTATCCGTTATCATTTATCCAAGTGTCAACTAGATCAGACCATCCAAATTGCACTTGCGCGGGGGGGGGGGGTGTTGAGATGTGAAAGGACAAAAACTATCCCACATCAAAAATTTGAACAAACCAAGCCTAGCACATTAATTAGTGGGTTACTCCTTATATTGCCAATTTTCTTTAGAATAAAATCTCACCGTCCTTGTATGCTAGGCTTAGAGTCCATGTGCACACATGCACATGACCCCTTCAGGGTCAAACCTTAATTAATATAATCATATTATCAAATTGATTATAGAATCAACCCTTAATGGACTAATGTGTTGAGCTCATGTGCTGAAATCCAGGAGAGCACCAACTCATGTAAACACGTTAGTTGAAGGCTTCATCATGTGTGTGAAATATCCAAGCAAACACATGTTGGGTTATTATTTTTTATGATTATAAGGACGGGATCCATTTGCGGAGATATTGGTGTTTATATTTTTGATTAACCAGCTAACCAAATAACTATAGTTAGTATCTAACCATAGTTTAAAGGTTGTTAGAACAATAGTTGATTAGCCATCTTAGTTAGGACTTAGGAGTATATAAACAATTGTAGCTCGTTCTTCAGTTAGTTACATAATACAGAAAATCTCACAAATCCCTTCCTGTATATATGATTACAGTAATGGAGTTGGAGAATTTGATATCCATTCTCTTGATATGGTATCAGAGCTTTGAGGAGTTTAGATCTGTGCGCTCGTCTTTGTGTTTCCTAGTTCTTGCGATTATTGGTGTAGTCATTTTCTAAGCTCTCGTGATTTTCATCGAATCTCTTTTGAAGTTTCACAAATATCATAGATATGGATGAAGCGATTCTCGCTGAGCAGCGAGGTGTCGAAGTTGAGATGAATCAAGGTACAAATGTGCATTATAATCCTCTGTTTTTGTCTAACTCGAATCATCTAGGGATGTGGTTGATTGAAACCAAATTTACTGGTATGAATATCCGAGTTGGAGTAGAGGTGTGCGTATGGCCATAGGTGCTAAGATGAAATTAGGCTTTATAACTGGATCTTGTGTTAAACTGTTTGAGATTGATGAAATTGAGTACGAAAAGTGGCTTCGTGTAGACTACATGGTGATGTGTTGGATCATCAATACGATGAACAACAAGATTCCTGAAGGATTCATGTTCTCTCACTCATAAAAGGAGTTGTGGGATGAGATTGTGGAAAGATTCTCTGAATCAAATGCTCCGCTTGTGTATCAGTTGCAGAAAAAGATTAGCAAGATGAGATGGGGTAATTGTTTGTTGCTGCTGCTATGGAAAGCTTAAGAAGGCATGGGATGAGTTGCATGCGCTTGAAGGCCACATCGTTTGTGAATGTGGTGGAATTGCTCAGTGTCGGTGCCTTATCGTCAAGAAGTTACTTGATCGGGAAGCCAAGCACCATGTAATGCAATTTTTTATGGGATATAAGGATGCATACGAACATGTTAGGAACAATGTTCTCTCCATGGAGCCATTGCCAAATGTGAATCGCGTCTTCCATATGGTCCTACAAACAGAAAGACAAAAAGGCATAATATGAGCGTTATCTGAGGTGCAAGATGGGACTGCTCTTTTTGTGAATCGGAATGTGCAGTATAAAGTGGAGTTTGATAAGAGATATTCCAAGAAGGCAAAGATGAGAGGAAATGTGATCATTGTGGAGCTAAGGGACATACCGAGAATAATTGCTTCAAGATCGTCGGCTATCCTGATTTGGTACAAAGGCTCAAAAGGGGGGGAATTTGGAAGGTAACCAGGATAACGGGGTTTGCTGCAAATATGCAGGACACTGATGTGTATGCCAATCCTATTGAGAATGCTTTTGATGCTGATAAACCAAACTCTTCCATGGTGAATGCAATCTACCAAGAGGTCTTGAGGAGGATGAAAGGAAAAGCCCCGATGGATGAAGCCGAGCGTTATCAAGTTAAGGTGAATTTCGTAGGTATTGATCAAGATACTTTCATTTTTACTTTTCAAAAGGACAACAACCTCACATGGACGAACCACACCGCTTTTGATCCTGGTGTTTTCACTGAGCTACATTTGTTACCTCGATCGGTGTATCACTTTGAGTTTGATACAGGCCCGTTATTTGGCCTGTGCAAAAGGCTCACCAGCACAGGGCCCCTAAAAATTTGGGGGCCCATAATTTTTTTTTTTTATTATACTACCTATGTTAAAAAAAAAATTCCAAAGACCACCTCAGTCCTCACCGGTACTGGCATTGAATTGATTCAATTGAATACGGGGAGGGCCACAAAAATGCAGCACACGAGACGAACGTCTCTCTCTCTCCTTGAACCTCCAAACGTCATCCTCTTAAAATTCGTCTGTAAATTCGGCGACGATTCACCTTCCCTCCTACTCCCAATATCCCAAATCTCAATCTCTCACTAATGGAAAGCATGAAATCATGCGATTTGGTTGATTTTCCAAAGATTTTCGTTGAGAAAACCCAATGGGAATATGAGAGCGGCTCCAATTATAAATTTGGGGGTCTTCTTCCATTCATCCACAACCTTCAATTCTTCCAGGTTTGTGACTTTGTTTATCTAGTGAATTAACATTAATCAATTTCGTTTCTCATATATTCCCCCAAATTTATCCGAATTTCATCTTCAATTAGGGATTCAATTTGTTTGAAATTTCATCTCCATTATCTCAGATTTCAATTTTGTTTTATTAGGGATTCAATTTTGTTTGAAATTAGGGATTCAACAAGAGATTCAATTTCATCTACAGTCCGAAATTTCATCAAATTAGGGATTCAATAAGAGATTTTGTTTCAACATTTATCTTCTGCGTGAATTGTAATTTATTGATTGTGTGTTGTGTTTTTCAGGCGATCTTAAAGCTCCGAAATTGTCAATCTTCACCCGCACACTGTCGATTTCCACAAATTCAATTTCAATACATTAGATTTGAGCCATTTTATTTTTAGCACAACTAATAGAACAGGCCTCTCGGAACAACGGCACGGCCCTGGTTTGACAATTGGTACCAAACTCTTTGTCCAATACACAGGCACAATGCAGTTGACTAGGAAATTCAAGCACATGCAATCTCCTAACAGTATCACGTCTTCTCCTGGATAAAGGGTTATTACCCAGTTTTAATGCAGTAAGTTGTGTTCTATGGGACCTTACAACTAACTCCTTGATAGCAAGAGGAGCAACTGACTCAGACTTGTTTTTTGCGAGTCGTGTGTTCCTTTTAAACATCATCGACTGCCCTTTGATGACAGTCTTTCTATTGCTCAGATTGCCTTTCACTTGATTCACTTGGATCTATGGGGGCCTTACAAGACACCTGCTATTTGTGGTTCTAAGTACTTCCTTACAATTGTGGATGATCATACTCGATGTACCTAGGTTTATTTGATGCGAGATAAAATGCAAGTTTACAAATCGATTGTCCAGTTTGTCACCTCTGTTGAGACTCAGTTTGACTCAAAAGTGAGGATGATTCGCACTTCGTTGATTAACCAGTCGACCAAATAACTATAGTTAGTAGCTAACCATAGTTTAAAGGTTGTTAGAACCATAGTTTATTAGCCACCTTAGTTAGGAGTATATAAACGATTGTAGCTCATTCTTCAGTTAGTTACATAATGGAGTTGGAGAATTTGATCTCCATCTCTTTATACAATTAATTAAACACAAAAACTTAAATTATTGTATACAGGGATTCACCTTTTCTTATAACACGTATGATAGGATAGTAATGGGGGACAAACAAGTGTTGGGTTAAATCAACTTATTTTTATGATTATAAAGCCGAGATCCACCAATTGAAGACATAATTCATCGTCTCTATAACTCATCATTTTTAATCTTTTATAATATAACAAACCTCTCAACAATGTGCACCCAGTGAAGTCTTTTTCCCAGCTTCCCCAAAAAAATAAAATAAAAATGGGTGAGTAGCCCTATAATATGATAAATAGTGTAGGATGAGGAGGCACGTATGAAAATGGTAGGAGCAGCTGTGGGTGTGGGGCCGGGGAATGGGACCGGCCATAATCACCGTTATTAGCTCAAAGTAATGTGAAAAAATGAAAGACAAAGAATCTTGAGGTCATGTGATCACTGGTTTTGTGGGCATACCCTGATCAGAGCTTGTGGGGAAACGCTGCGCGTGCACGGTTGGGTTGACTACTCTGTACCGCACCCTATCCTATCCTATCCTTTCACTTCACTACCCCCTTCCTCTTCCCCTAATTCCCCAGTAACCCAGTTCAGTTCTCCCGTCGTACTCTTTTTTGTTTCCCCCGGCCTTCTTCCTCTCTACCTTCTTCTTTTCTTTCTACTCCCCTCTCATTTTCCACTCTACTGTTTTTTTTTAACCTGTCTAAACTAGTCCTGTAATCCATTTTTAAATTCTTAAAATTAAAAATTTTAAGTTAATCTTTAAGTCTTGAGACCACCACCACCAACAATCATTTGGTAGTACTTAAAAGAGTATAAAGAACAATGTCACCCAGTTAGGCCTACATGTATATAAACTAAAAAAAGATATATTCCTTTAGAAAAATGCTTTTTATTTTTTCATTTTTCGATGCATTAAAATTTGATAATCTTTCATAAGGCTATAGTGAGGTTTCATCTTAAAATTAAATCCTACTTATATACTAATCTTGTTTAGTTTTTGCCTCTCTAATGGGGTGGCTCAATGGTAAGGAATAAAGGGGAGTTAATGAGAGGTCCCGAGTTCGATTCTTGGATTCCTTGGCTCCACCTTTTCTCTTGGTGAACAAATCAAAGTGCACCTTGCTTATTACTATTGGGTCTAGTCGGTCGACGCAAATCGGTTTACTTGGTGCGCGACTTTTCTCGGTAGGGCCACCAAAGGTGGATTACCCTCGTTAACCAAAAAAAATCTTATTTAGTTCGTAGTTCAATGTTTTTTTTGTAATCACATCTCAACATTGAAGTGAAAAAATAATGCATTAATCATTAAGCCTTAAAACCTTGAACATTTTGTTATTATTTTAAAAAGCGGGAAGAAAAGAAAAGAGGGGAAAAAAAAACAAAGGGTGAGAAGACATATTATAAACAAGTGGAAAGGAGCACAGTGGATTACTGCCCTGTAAGCTCTCTCTCGCTCTGAAACGCTGAGGATCATCAGAACGTATGTATAGTATAGTAATGCACTCTCTCTGATATCTCTGATGGCTTGTTTTGGAAGTTGCTCATTGTATGCAAGCAACTACTCCGTATATTCCTCTCCGTTTCCAAATAAATGACTTTTTCAAGTCAAACACGTACTTCTAAGAGGGTAAAAATTATATAAAATATTAAAATTTTAATTAATTTTTTAAATAATATTATACTTAAAATCAATAAGTATGAGATTATCAAAAAAAAAATTAAAAAAAATTAATATTTTATATTATTTTTATCACCTTAAAATACGTGCATGAATAGTAAAAAGTCATTTATTTGGAAACGGAGGGAGTACATTTTTTATTTATTTATATATTTTAATTTTAAAAGTAAAAAAAAAGGAAGAAAAGAGGGGAGGAAGAAGGAAGAACGTTCCATCCATGCAGCCACGTACAAACAGAAACAGAAACAGAGAGTGCACGAGCGGCCCAGAATCCACGCTGACCAGGTGCTGCACCCAATTGGGCCCATCCTACACGCGGCCCAAAGCGTTTCGGGTCAGGGTACACTGTTTGTGCCCAGAACCCAGGTGGGTCCCCATCCTTGCTGACCTGGCATCGGGTTCTTTTATTTTTCACTTTGGATTTCCCCCTTTACTTTTCTTTATTGGGAGAAATGAATGGGGAATATCATATGGCATGGTGTTGAGAATTGAATGATTGGTCTTCTCAAAGGGGAAAGCCTTTGAGATGCCTATGAGGTGCAATGAACCCCTTGTCCTCCCTATTTTTGCCTGTCTGTTAGGGCCTTCCTTCCTTCATCACCCCCTTTGCTTCCACTTTCGCCCTTCCATTTCTACACCCATCCAACTCAACTTGTGATGGGTATTCCGTCTCAAAATACATGTCTTTTTAGGACGGAGCATAGGAATTAAAAAGTATGTTAATTGTAATGATTAGATATAAAAGTAGGTTAAGTGTAATGATTAAATCTAAAAAAATCATGTATTTTTGATAAATTTTTATGAGCTAAAAAGACATGTGTTTTGAGACGGATGGAGTATTAAAAAGAATATAACATAGGTGGGGTTGGGTTGTCATGATACTGAGAAAAGAGAGAGGTTAATGATGATAGCTAGGAAAGATACTTGGAGCAACCTTTCATAGCCGCAAAATCCTCCTTCCTACTTTGAAACTTTTGTACTACATACATAGTATGCACTGTACAATTAATAATTGTTACTCCAAATCTCCAATATTATTCCGAAAAACAAAATAAAATCTTACAATTTGATGGACTTCATGAAATGTGGTCACGGCCCATGCTTACATTGTAATTTATTTAAAAATGGGCCTGTGAAGTTGAAGTGGGCCGTAGGCCCATATTGAGAAAATTCCTCCAATTCTCAACCGAGTCAAACCTTATTTAGGTGAATTTTAAGTTTGAATCTTCTTCATTCGAGTACATATGATTTATTTATTCAATAAATTGATAATACAATAAAATAAATAAAATTTATCGCAACGTCGTAACTCGTTCTAATGTTGAGACTTTTCCATGATATCATCAATTATATCATTTTCAAATGTTGGTAAATAACCCATTAAGAATGTACTATCTAGCTACAAATACAATATATCTTGGCATATGTATGGCTCTATATAAGATTGATGACTCCTCTAAATTCACTAGTCCAAATCACTTGAGAACATATTGTTTAGCACTTGCAAGTCCTTAATGTGATCGAAGATTGCAACTCAGTAGCGCTTAAAGCTTTCACTTCCACAGCAACAAAGTATCGTACGAGACGCATGGGAAAGATGAGGATGAAAGATCCCAAGTGATACTGACAACTATGACAGTACATTCGCAGCTTAAATTCCTGGTTGGACACTTGGACTGCACTTGCTTGTTTTTTATCTTTTTTGACAGTATCAAATGTCAAAATAGTCCAAAGGAAAAATGGAAAACAAAGTGTGGAATCTGCAAACTGACAGTTAAAATGCTCCTCCATGACAGTAAAGTAGAGGCAACACATTCCATGTTCATTATCATATCTGCTTCCGACTCCAAACTGGTTTGTCTTGAATCAAAATGCATAGACTATCAGACTTGATTGATTAAAGGCGACAATGATTAGTTCGTAAGATCGCCTTCATGCTTTCAGCAAGTACCTTTTTTCATTGAAACCGCTGAGTAATTTAGTATCATAGAAACTGTCATCACAAGAAAATAAAGGCAGGACATCAAGGGCAAGTATATATTCATTCCAAGTTGGACTTTTCTAAAAGCTTTATGAAGAATTTTAGCAGTAAGTTGACAGGATTATAACAGGTTGATTTCAAATTCCAAAAACTGGGCATTACTCTTCTAGAATCACAAACTTGACTCACGAATCCACATTTTTAGAACACCGCCAAGAGATCAATAAAGAGCTCTTTATATTTTCAAATCTTCAGCTATAAAGATTTGGCGGCAAAGAAAAAGCCGGATAACCTATCCAATTTAAGGCAACAATGTGATGACCAAAATTAGCGGGTGCATCGTTTGTCAGATGATCTTGAAGTATCCGAGAAAGATTATACCAATCTACCTAAAACTTAAAAAGGTATGAATGATGAATCCAGAGAAAAAATCACAAATCTCACCACCAAACAAATCCACGCTTAATTTGAATTGATCAAGAAAGATAGTTGAAATCCAAGATCTTACACACTAACAATTAAATTTATAAAAACAAAGTTGCAACCGCAACTAAATACGCAAATTAAAAAGAAACAGATCACAATCAGGCGTGCATCTAACCAGACAACGTCAACCTAACCCGAATAAGTTGCTTTCATATGTAATGTCACCTAACCAATTGAATTGGTAGCTAGGTTGATTAAAAATTCGATTGGGATAAAACGCAAACCTCTTTAAAGCATCAAAGGTACTCAGGTAATGACAATGGTCAAATTCAAGTTTTTTTCCATTCATTTAGAAGCTCACAAATGAATGCCACACCTAAAGGTAAAATTAACCATCTGCCCTTTAAACAGAAAATTTTGATTTCTTCTTTCCAAGTTCACTCCGCCTTGAAACCACACACAGTTTCTCCATAATGAAAAATCCAATACAGTTTTCAAGCTTTTATTTAAGAACAACAATCCTAAAGGGAAAATTGAGCACTAAAAAAAATCACAACCGAATCTCTTGAGAGCGTCCGTAAAGGGAGGCTAACCAAAACCTGCTTAGTACTTGTAGTCCTTGACGTGGAGGGACTCTGTGGCGCCCTCAACAGCAGCTCCACCCTCGTACTTGCCGAGAGTTGCACTACCATTGGCCTTGCACCGGACGAGGAAGACTTCCTGAGCCTTCTGGACGTTCTCCTCCTTACCGAGCCATGCCTTGAGAGTGCTCTGCTGGAGAGCACGTCCAAAGGAGAATGTGAGGGACCACGGCTTCTTTGTCTGGAGCTTGTTCATGGCATCAAGATTGACTGTTGCCTCCTCCTCACTCTGGCCACCGGACAAGAAGACGATTGCAGGCACAGCTGGAGGCACGGTCCTCTGCAGGGCACGGACAGTGTACTCGGCAATCACTTGGGGTGAGACCTTCTTGCTTTCAGATCCTGGGGTGACCATGTTGGGTTTCAATAGGGTTCCCTCGAGTAGAACATGGTGGTCGTTCAGAGCCTTGTAGCATGCAGCAAGAACACGCTCTGTGACATCAGCGCACTTCTCAATGTCATGTGATCCATCAACCAAGACCTCAGGCTCGACAATGGGCACCAAACCGTTCTCCTGGCATATGATGGCATAGCGAGCAAGGCCATTGGCGTTCTCGTTGATGGCAAGCTGGGATGGCTCGGTTTCGCCAATCTTGAGGACGGCACGCCACTTGGCAAACCTAGCACCAGCTGCATAGTACTGCTGGCAACGTTGGGCAAGGCCATCAAGACCTTGAGTAGTGGTTTCACCCTTGGTACCAGCCAACTCGACTGTACCCTTGTCAACCTTGATACCGGGGAGAACACCTCCTTCCTTCAAAATGTCAACGAAAGGTGTGCCTGGAACACATAAACACCATGTCAGGATATAAATCAAACTTGATCACATTTGATGAAACTACATGATAAAGGACTCCTCCAAACGTGAATGACAGAATGTATTACCAGAGGCAGTCTTCTGGTAGAGGGTCTCCTCGAATAGAATCACTCCGCTGAGGTGCTCGAAAGCTCCAGGGGTGGTGAAAAGAAGTTCACGGAGAGCCCTCCTGTTGGTCTCAACATTCTCAACATTGATGCTTGCAAATCGCTTGCCAATTGTTCCAGTGGACTCATCAGCTGCAAGGATACCCTTACCAGCTGAACCAATGTATGCAGCATTGGCAATGAGCTCATCTGCATCAAATCAAATTATATTAATACCATACTCGCAAGGCAATCAAATCAGACTAAGTTGCTACAAAGGATTTCAGGCACAAAAGAAAAAACTAACTGTGAAACATAACAAATGTCCACCAAACAAATAAGTTCAATTTAGTCGATGGATGATAGAAAATGCGCCCATAATGACAGGGGCAACATATAAACGAAGTTTTATCAAGCAAGCAAACCCCAATTGATCATGTATAAGAAATTAGATCGTAATCCACAACATGCAAATTAGACCTTGATAAGGGATTATACACTTAGTAGACCTTACTAGATGAATAGATGATCTGCACAAAATGCAAACTATTAGAAGATCTGATCTGATAATGAACTGCGAGATAAATTTCACACGGATACTCAAATCTACACACTTCATGAGACTCATAACATGAATAGACAACAGATCAAGATAACCAATGAAGAAAAGCAGATCAGCCGAACTGAAATACATCAAATTGGCATGAAGAAGACAAAAATTACTTTTAGATTGAAACTGCGACTCAAAACAATTCTGAAGATTCGCTTTCCTTGTTCCGATTCTTTTCTTTTCATTTTTTTGCAGCATTAAATCGAGGTCAACAAACAATTTCTTCCGCTAACTACGGTACACAGGCACAGATCTAAACAAAAGCAGTCGTCATTTACTTTCAATCATTCAACGGATCGGCTAAATAAAGCATACTCGGTTCAGAATCGATAACAGAGCAGACACTGTCACGGCGATCCCTCAAAATTCAATCACAATAAATTCCAGAAGGGAAAAAAAACAATAAAACACCGCGATCTTAATAGATCTCTCACAGTAGAGAGTAGATCTGTAACAGACAAGACGCAAACTACATCTTTGCAAACAGTAATAGACACAGAGCAACGAATCTAAGCTACGAATTCTCGGATCGAAATTAGAAGTGAAAAATCTACAAAGACGGAGAAAGGAGGAAGGTCTTACCAGCGTACTTTCCTCTGTAAGCCGACATGATCGAAGAGAATATAGGCGAAATGAAATCTGAGAGAAAGAGAGAGGGTTTTACTGAGTTAGGCGGAGGCTGATAGAGAGACGCTGAGGAAAAGGGGAGGAGGTAGGTATATAAAGGAGAGAGGGGAAAAATGAAACTGACAGGGGTAAAATCGTCAAAACACAAAGTGAAAATGAAGTATATAGAAAGTTGAAGTAAGACGAACCGGAAAGCGAGAGACTCGCCTCGTATCTGTCGCCAGTCGCCACGCTTGATTTCTTTGGCCCTTTTCTTATTTCCCTTTTCTTGGTCGATAATTCGAAATTCAGCTGACTTGTTTGACAAGAAGAAAAAATAGGCGGGTATCTAGATTAAAAAATTTTAAGAAAAAATATACTCTGTTAATTAAAATATCTCATTTTAGTAACTAAATTTGGCTAAGAAAAA
The DNA here is from genome assembly GCA_037127255.1 of Persicaria tinctoria. Lineage (NCBI taxonomy): Eukaryota > Viridiplantae > Streptophyta > Magnoliopsida > Caryophyllales > Polygonaceae > Persicaria > Persicaria tinctoria. The sequence goes on along the minus strand of JBANSL010000016.1, from coordinate 27,369,662 downwards.
CAGGCTATTTTAGGTATTTTGTCACCTATTTTACAAAATTGTCATTATAATGAATAGGTAGATGTTAGATGTAATTTTCAGAAAAGTACAAAGGTAGAGTAATAATTAGGGGTATAATTATATTTTTGTTCGTTTTATTAAAAACTGTGTAAAACTCTAAAGTGACATATTTTAATTAACAGAGGGAGTAGTACTTAGGTCAATACGACAAAAAAATATCGAGCATATCTAGGGTTGTGTATCGGTCTAAAATCTAACCGAATCGGGTCAAATCGAACCGAAAATCTCAAAATTTCAAACCGAAAATATTAGGTTCGGTGTGGTTATTGTATAGTGGGTCAAAAGGCTCAATCCATTGTAACATATATATATGATTAATCAATGAATGAAATCCTCAAGGAAGACTTTACACCAATCTCATGATCTTACATGGTATCACAACCTAAGACCTTGGAACCCTAATTTTTTTTCCTTTTCTCTTACCCTAGTCGCCGGCCACCTCCCCGCCCTCCCCTAGCCGCTGCCGACCCTCTCTCCCTTTCGGCCTCCCCCTGCCGTCGACCTCTCTCTCCCCTTCTTGTCCCAATGGCCGACGTTCCCCCTGCCAAACCGCCCTTCCACTCCGCTCTCACGATCTCCAACATCAAAAATTGCATCCCCATCATCCTTGATCATGAATCTAGTTCCTACATCATGTGGTCTCACCTCTTCACGACCCATGTTAAGGCTCATAAGGTCCTCCACCACATCGATTCATCTATCGATCGTCCCGTCACTGAGGACGACGATCTCTTCGCTCAACTAGACACCATCGCTCGCCAACTCAGACACTTTATTGCACCTTGCCTAGGTATGATCACCTTCGTACTTTCGGGTGCTTGTGCTTCCCAAACTAGTCCTCCACCGCCCCTCACAAGCTTCACCCGTGTTACACTTCTTGTGTCTTCCTTGGCTATCCGTCTGATCATCGCGGTTACCTTTGCCTCGATGTAAAGACCCATAAGCTCATTCTGTCCCGTCATGTAACCTTTGATGAGTCTCACTTTCCCTTTTCTTCTCCTCCTCTCCCCTCTTCCACACCTCATGTGTCCCAGTCTGAGTCGGAGTCTTCTTTCCCTCACTTTCTCCTTCCCTAGAGCTCTACCGGTGCTCCTACCTCTCCACCTACACCACCCCCACCGTCACCCCCTCCTCCTACCACCAGACCGCACACCTGCAGCATCTCCGGTGTTTTCAGACCTCGTCAGATCGTCTCTATGAACTTCACCCATCACCCCGCCAAACCCTTTCCTCATTACTCCCGGCTAACCCCCCCTGTCACACCAGATGTCGCGGCCGCAGCACGTCAACCTGCCGCGGGTGCCTTGCCGCGGCCGCGGCATTTTGCGGCGCCTGCCGCACCTTCTCCTGCCGTCCCCACCGATTCCCAACTACCTCCTGCCTCAAACCCGACCTCCCTTTCCCCCATCCCCACCTCCCACAAAATAGCCCTCCTCGACCCGAACTGGCAGGCGGCTATTCTCGACGAATACCGGGCCCTTACAAGGAATAGTACTTGGATTCTAGTTCCTCGCCATCCTGAGGCGAACGTCATTCGCTGCATATGGCTCTTCCGCCACAAGTTTCGCTCCTATGGGTCGTTGGAGCGCTACAAAGCTCGTCTTGTGGTCAACGGTCGATCTCAGCAGACAGGTATTGATTGTGATGAGACATTCAGCCACCTGGTCAAGCCTGCCACTATCCGAGTGGTGTTGAGCTTAGCGTTGTCGCTATATTGGGCTATTCATCAGCTATATGTCAAGAATGCCTTTCTGCATGGTCATCTGAATGAGACAGTTTACATGTTTCAGCCGCCGGGGTTCGCTGATACTGATCGTCCCAAGCACGTGTGTCTCCTGAAGCGCTCTCTGTCTGGTCCGAAACAGTCTCCGCGGGCTTGTTTCCAGCGCTTTGCTTCTCATCTGCTACGCTTGGGCTTCGTTGGCAGCTGCTCAGATACGTCTCTGTTTATCTATCGCAAAGGCACAGACATAGCCTTTCTGTTACTATATGTCGACGACATCATCCTCACCGCCTCTTCTGATGCTCTTTGGACGTCTATTATTTCCCAATTGAGTGTCGAGTTCGCCATGTCAGATCTGGGTCCGTTGTCTTACTTCTTGGGAGTCGCCGTTCAGCGTCATGCGTCTGGCTTGTTTCTCTCTCAAAGTAAGTATGCTGCCGAGATTGTTGCTCGAGCCAAGATGAGTAACTGCAAGCCAGTTGTAACCCCTGTGGGTACTTTCAACAAGCTCAGTGCTCACTCTGGTCCTCTGTTTCAAGCCAGTTGTAACCCCTGTGGGTACTTCCAACAAGCTCAGTGCTCGCCGGTGCATTGCAATCTCTTATGTTCACTAGGCCAGACATCAATTGCGCCGTTCAGCAGATCTGCATGTTCATGCATGCGCCCAGGGAACCCCACTTCCAGGCCTTGAAGCGGATCATCCGATACATCTGCGGTACCCTCGAGTTGGGCACCACGATCACCCCTTCCTCTCGGCATGACCTCATCGCCTGCACTGATGCGGATTGGGGTGGTTGTCCTGACACATGTCGCTCCACGTCTGGCTACTGTGTCTTCCTCAACGATAGCCTTGTGTCGTGGTCCGCGAAGCGACAGTCTGTGGTCTCTCGCTCTAGCGCCGAGGTTGAGCACAGGGGCGTCGCCAACATTGTCTCCGAGTGTTCATGGCTGCGCAATCTCCTCCTTGAGCTCCGCCGTCTATCTGGCTAGCAACCTAGTCCAGCATTAGGTCACGAAGCACATTGAGTTCAATCTCCACTTCGTACGATGCAAGGTTGCTCTTGGACATGTTCGTGTTCTACATGTCCCGTCCTCCTATCAGTACGCTGATATATTCACCAAGGGTTTACCTCGTCGATCAGTTGTTCCTTGATTTTCGGTCCAGTCTCACTGTACGGGACCCTCCACTTTCTACTACGGGGGTTTGATAGATTACATAGTCTTCATATTGTATAGTGGCCCAAAAGGCTTAATCCATTGTAACCTATATATATGATTAATCAATGAATGAAGTCTTCAAGGAGGACTTTACATCAATCTCGTGATCTTACAGATTTTAACACAATTAAACCGAATTTCAAACTCAAACGCTGCCACAAACCTTGCATACTGATTTAGTTTGAAATCAACTCGCCTCCAAAATGTCTTTGCTTATTCTTCAACAATATTCTAACCTTACAATTAGGCATATTATATTTTCTCACCCTCACTTTTGATTTCTTATTTTTATATATAATTATAGATAGATAGTAACGGTAGTAAGGGTACTTCAATAAATTACTTCAGTTTTAGTATAGAAGGTGTGAAGTTGTAGTATGTAAAGTAAATTTTTAAACATAAAAAAATAAAAAATAAACTAATAAGCCTACAGTGGAATGAAAATAAAAAAAATAAAAAATTCGATTTAATACAAACCGAACCGAAACCGAACCGCAATCGAAAAATGGAAATTATCGAATCGAAAGTCGAACCAAAAAACTTCAGTTAGTTTTGGTTAGGTTCGGACCGTTCAGTTTGTGTTGGTTCGACCCAAAAATTCAGTTTGAACCGAATCATGCACACCACTAAGTAACTCTTTCTAGAGAGATAGGCTCTACCCTCTCTCTATAAAGTAGTCTACTATTCACCTCGAATCAACCTTCGGGTCCTCAAATCTCAAATGTAGCCTAATCTTTCTTCAATCCCCCAACCCAAATTTCAAGTGCGGTCTGTAGTTCTTGTCTTCATCCTCCTCGCATCTGAGTCCCTGATTTTGGCGAGTTGAAGTCCCGTTTTAAGCAATTGATTTGGGGCTTTTGCTCTCTAACCTTATTTCGGTCCTTCCTTCTTCAAATCATCTCCTTCAGCCTTCAATCGACCTGGTTCAGTCTGGGTTTGGGATCTTCTTCACCAACTTCCATGTCTCGACCTCCGATTTGGGGCTTTCATGGCTATCGTTGCAACATGTGCCTCTCTTCCGCGGTGTTCGATGTTGGCTCTCCGATGTCTTGAGGGTGGCGACGCTAGTCAGCCTGGCTTGGCTCCACTCCGCTTCATCGCTGGCGCTGATGGAGTCTTCTGAGTGGCTATTGTTGGCTTCCTCCTGTGCGGTGTACTATAGCGTTGGCCCGTGGGTTTTTCCTTGAACTCTAGGGGCCCGAAAATTTTTGCTTTGGGCTCGATGCAGCCCGAAGTAGAATTTTTTTTTTTTAAAAAAGGGAAAAATAATAGGAAAAAATATGAAAGGGAAAGACAAACCCACCGGAAAGGTTTAAACCAAACCCCGTATGGGCTTGATCAAAATATCGTAAGGGCCTCAATAAAATCCCAAAAGTGTTTTCAGGTACGTTTTTCCTGGGTGGTTCTCGACTGCTTTTCTGGGTGTTATTATTGTTCCTTCTCTAAGTTGGGGCTCTAGCGTTCGGTGTTGGTTTTGATTGGGACAGAGGCGGTGTGTATTGAGACGACTCCGTGATCCGGAAATTTCCTAGGAGGATTGTCTTCACTGCTCACAAGGACTCCTGATGTGCCGCTGGCCAGCGGTGTCAACGCTTAGTGGTGCTTGACGTCGGGTTATAATCTACATTGTCCCCATCTTATTGGGATTAAGTTCATTTGTTCCCCTAGATCTATTAGCTTGCCACTTTTTGTATTGCACCTTTCTATTTTAGATTGTATGTTTGACAATTTTTCGTTTGTCGACTTTGTTGACCACTCGAGAAGTCAGACTTGTTTGACCATTGAATTCTTACCTTATCTAAAAAGAAATAAGAAAAATATTAGACAATGCAAGTCTAACAAGAGAGTTGTGAGAGAGAAACTCTCTTTATCTATTCTGTTCCCATGGACGTGTGAGTTTGTCATCAAATTCTTCTTCTTCTAAATCCTCTCCTAAATCTGCTAAGGTTTCCACCACCGATTATGCTGTGGTAATTGATGTGATTGCTGAGGCTCCACCCCCAGTGTCCACAGTGGTTGCTGAGTTCCTTCCCCTTCAGGTCGAGCTCCCCCCACATGATGAACCCCTCCTTTATAAGGCGGAGTTGCAACCCGGTCTTCAGTTCTGGGCTGACGACGACGAGGAAAACGAGGACTTTGATGAGGATGAATTTCTGGATGAGATCCTAGCTGAGGAGGGGGTAGATGTGCATGGTCTGACTCATGTCGATTATGATGCAATGATGGTAGATATCCCTGCTTCTGTGGAGTTTGATTTGGCCAACATGGGTGGTTCTGTCCCTTCTGTAGCCAATCTTGTTGAGCAGTTTACCACTCCTGATGTGTCCCTTGCTGTTACACATGAGTCCGAGCAGCCTGCGATGAGTGGTGCCTCTAAATCTGAGTCGGGGAAGCGCAAAATGAAGATCGAGGAAGGCGACTCCTCTTGCTCCAATCTGATTCTGATGGGGAGCAGCTCCAAGAAGGGGAAGCATGTGTAATCCCATGGGGGTGGGTGATCCAAGTGAGCTCCTTGGTGGTTGGGTTCTCGCTTGCGCCATGATAATAATGAAACCATTAATGAAGGTACCTATCCTCCTTTTGGGCAAATGGTTTGAGGATGGTTTTATTATGATCATGTTAATGTTAATGTCTAGTCAGGATGATTATGTTTTTAGTCTATTAGTCTCTCGGTTTAAACGGTTGAGGGCTGGCTTATCCCCTTTTGCTATTTATCAACCGTTAGTAGCGATGCAGTCTTGCACATGCAATGGTTGTTGGGTTGTAATTTTGGTGTTTGGTTTAGGAGACTGCAGTATTGTTAGTATCAATTTCCAAGTAATGTTTAGTTTGAAATTAGTATTCGACAGGAAATGTATTGGAGGTGCTTGTTGCTGTATTAAAGTATGTGCTACAATTAATGGATATGATTATATATGTTATGTTTGTCTTACTATTGAAAAATGGCATGGCCCTGGGGATGGGAATACATATAGGAGCTGCTTCGCTATAGGATATAAACACTACAAAAACATTTATCTCAATCAATTTGCCTGGCAGTTTAGTTATGTGAAGCCTTTATCTATTTGGTGGCTAATAAGTCAAATGGAACATCTTGAACTAAGTTTAGGTGGCATTACCATTTATCCTAAAAGTTTTTCCATTGGCACACTAGTTTCTCAAATTTTTGGTTGTAGAACGTTCACTGATCTGCTCGTATATGTATCGTATGAGGGTAAAATTGGGATGGTGTACCAGCTATCACATGAGTTGTACCGATACAATAGTGAGGGAGCTGACTACTATGGGCAGAACTTAGTTGTCGGTGAAGGTTATAAGATCTATACCCCCCTAGAGAGCAAGTACATGAGTAATCACAAGTGCAACGAACGATTAAGGGTTGGGGTTTCTATGGTTGTAATCCTTAATTATGTAAAACTAAAAGTTATATACGATTCAACTATGGCGGTTAGGCTGATCACTAACCTAGTGGCAGGTACCAATGTGGGAATGGGAGACAATTTGAAGGCCGAGATAGACTACTTTCAAGGTCGGATTAATCAAAAATCGTATAAAGGAAAAACTCGTCTGTTAGGAGATGTGTATTCGCCTCTCCTGACATCTAGCAATGATAAATTATGAAAATATGTTTTTGGAACATTAGGGGGATAGGAAAGCCAAATCTGTGGACATATTTAAGGTCAATGCGCATAAATGACCACATTGCGTTAATGGCTATAGCAGAATTCAGATCTGATAAAATTCCGTCAAAAAAGAGTTGGCAAAGTAGCGGGTTCAACAAATCAGTTTGGTCAATAGAGGGAGGGAGGGCATGGGGCATTGGATTACTCTAGAATGAGAACTATCTACTAAATGAATCAATTGAGGTAGTAATCCCTATGTCGAGGGTGATTAGAGTCAAATACTCTTGCCCGAATAAAAATTTCGAGGGTGTGATTTTCTTTATCTACGCTCCACCACATGATACGGACAAAGAAGTGTTCTGGGAAAACTTTACGACTATGGTCAATAGGGAAAGCCTTCCGTATATGATCCTTGGTGATATGAATGAAATTTGCAGTAGTAACGAAAAGATGGGTGGAATTACTAATAGCCACGCAAGGTTTACTAGGCTGAACCACTTCAAGAATCAATGTTCATTATTAGAGATTCCGTCATCAGGTAATGAATTCACTTGAAGGAAAAAAGTTGAAGGAGAGGATAACATTTTTGAGAAACTTGACAGAGTCCTTGTTCAGCATGAATTTATCGACAGATTCTCTGACTTTGCAACCTTTAATGGTGCCTTCACTTCATCAGATCACTGTCCAATATCTATAGACATAAATTCAGGGCATGACAATTCAGACCGCCTCCCTTCAAATTTGAAAATATGTGGATACAGCGGGAGGATTTTCGTAATGTTGTAAAGCAAGCTTGGAGGATAAGGTGTGAGGGCTCGGCCATGTATAGGCTGGTATACAAAACTAAGGTTCTCAAAGATAAAACAAAAGAATGGAATAAGGTTACCTTCGGCAATATCTTCCGACAAATTAGGGAGGTGGAAAAAGAACTAGTTAACCTTCAACGGTCAAAATCCTCAGGGACTATAATGTCTCCAAAGAAAAACAACTAATTACCAAGAAGGACAAACTCCTTCATTTTCAGAGAGAGTATTGGTGTCAAAGGGCGAATGCAAAACACTTAAAACTGTCAGATTCAAATACGGCATATTTCCATCGAGTAGCATCGGGTAGACGGAATAGGAAATTTATTAAAAACATTACGTCAAACTCAGGAACCCAAATTATTGGGGAACAAAACGTCCGCACGGAGATTAGAAATGACTTTGTTCATAGATTTTCCAGCGAACCAACTAACACATCTTTATTGAATAGCTATCTTGGGTTGATTCCCCACTCTATTACTGACAATGACAATAGAATACTGTTGTTGCAGGAGGATGGTCAAGTATGAAATAAATATAAAATCAAGTTCAGGCTGACTTCCCTGTCTCAGCAAATAAATACAAGACTTCCTCCCGTTGTAGTAAGAGAATAGTCAGGATCGAATCCACGAGGAAGCACGTCAGCAGTTCTCAGGTAGCTGTAAATTCTCACAGACAGAGCAGCAGAAAAGACAAAAACACAGAAACAACGAAAGGAACAGAAATAAAAGCAGAAGCAAAGAACAAAGCAAAACAGAAAAGACAAAGCAAAGCAAAAACTAAACGCAAAGGCAGAGGCTGGTCGATCTCGACAAGAGTCAACTCGAGATCGACCACAGCAGTGAACAACAGAAACTCAAAAAGTGAAAATCGACGAAAACAGAAGAAAACCAACTCGACCTAGACAAGTCCTACTCGAGATCGACAAAGGTTGTACTCGATCTCGACAAGGCTTACTCTATGTCGACAAGAAACAGAAACTTTAAAATTGCAAATTCGAAACTAAAACTCAGATTTCTTGCAGAAATAAATCAATATAATAAAAGACTTCCAAAGCCAGGGTATCAACACCACAACGATAACCATGCAAAGTAATACATAAAGGCATAAAAGATCATGCTTTCCATCAAATAACTTTCGTCATTAACAAATAGGCATATAGAGGCTCTCGCATAAACCCTAACTGTTACTAACCCTTTTTCACATAATTAATCCAAGTTGTATTAAGATCACTTTCGCTTCAATAACACAAACAAGGATCATCTTCAACTCTCGCAAAAGAATCATGCTCGTAGGGATAGAAGATGAATTGCACAAAAAGATCTGACCTTTATCGCATCGCCTCACATGGCCACCGTTGGGCTCACCCCAGCCCCAGAAGTGGGTGGACTACTCACGCCTCATTGCAATAACAGACATTGATTGATGAAAAGAACTAAATTGCATTAAAACTAAATTCAAAAGCCTTTTACAATCCTGGCAATCAACTTTCGCAGAAAGCCAAAACCCTAAAAACCTTAGAACTCCTAAACTTCTCTGCGGAACTAACTAATTGTCTCTGAAACTGAATTTGAATAAAACTGAGCCCCCTGGGCTTTATTTATAGCCTTCTAATCCTTGCTAATCAAAGATAGAATATCTATATCTATATCTAAAATGCTTAAGGATAAATAAAAGTGATAAAGGAATTAAATCTAAATATATCTAAATTGTTTTAAGTGGATAAAACTCTCTTCTTCATGATAGATGTGGATAAATCGGATAGACTTTGCTTCTCCTCGGCTCCAAGGAATTCCAAGTCTACTCGGACAGGTCTTCGTCGACGCGTTTCTGGACACGGGCCTACTCGACCTCGACAAGGGCTTGTCGACCTCGAGTAGGGTGGATCGTCGACTGGACTTCCTGGCTAGCTCTACTCGATGTGGCTCAGTCTTGGCTCCTGGTGCTCGTCGACCTCGACAAGGGCTTGTCGACCTCGAGTAGGGTGGATCGTCGATCTCGACAAGGGTTCGTCGAGATCGAGTAAAGGTGTGCTCGGCTTCTCGTCCTCGGCTTCTCGGTCAGCTTCTCTCCTCGACTCCGGGTGTGGTGTCTGGGCTTTCGTCGATCTCGACTAGGGCTTGTCGAGATCGAGTAGACTTCCGGAGCTCGGGTTGGTCTGGCTCTCGATCAGGCTTTGTCGACAAGGCTGTGCTCGGACATGCTTGTCTATGTCGAGTAGGGCCCACTCGAGATCGAGTAGCCTTGCCTTTCAGCTTGGTCCCGCTGCTTTGACCTTGGACTTCTGTAGTGGTTTTCCGAGCTTTTCTGACCTTCTGTAGAATTGCTGTAAAATGCCTCGATTTCTGCGAATTAAACAGAAACTGGTGTAGATTCCATAATTTGGCAAATAAACATAAACTACATAGGTTCTGTACTATCTAAGCCCAAATGAATGCAATGTATGCTGAAATCGATATAAAAGTTACTGTAAAACATGGCAGATTCAGCTCACAACAAATACTATGTTCACAACCTATTAATGGGGAAATAAAGGCGGCGGTCTGGTCTTTGGGACTAAATAAATCTCCTGGACCTGACGTCATGACAGTCGAATTTTACAAAACCTATTGGGACATCATCGGGGTAGATGTCATAAAAGCGATCAAAGCTTTCTTCCAGTCGGGAAATTTGTTCCATCAGATAAATCATACTTTTATAACCTTACCACCAAAATGCGTCAATCCGGGAAAAACAAAGGACTACAAACCTATTAGTTTATGTTCAACCATCTATAAGATAATTTCCAGGATCCTAACAGAACGATTGAAGAAGGTCATAGGTAAATTGATTCATCCATTTCAAGGGGCTTTCGTGTCTGACAGAGGAATTCAAGATAACATCCTCATAGCCCATAAGATTTTCCACACTCTCAAGTCTCGTAAGGGCTCCGATGGCTGGTTAGCAATCAAGCTCGATATGGAGAAAGCGTATGATAGAGTTGATTGGAAATTCACGGAGTCGGTGCTAAGCAAATTTGGTTTCCATCAGCCCTTTATTAACCTAATTATGGAGTGTGTAACAACTGTTTCATTTTCGGTATTAGTCAATAATGGGCCAACAGAGTTGTTCAAACCCTCTAGAGGAATTAGGCAAGGAGACCCCTTATCTCCATTTTTATTCATTATGGGTTATGAGGTTCTTGCTAGAAAGTTAGTAGCGGAATCCTATACTGAACGTTCGGGTATTGGTTTTCGGTTTGGCCATTCTGGTCCTAGAATTCCATTCTTGGCCTTTGCAGATGACATTATTATATTTTCCAAAGGTAATGTATCGGCATGCCAGAAAGTTAAAAGCATTGTGGATGAATATTGTCAGATCTCGGGGCAGAATGTTAACTATAATAAATCGGCGTTCCAAGGTTCCCCGGGTATACCCACCTCCCGTATTCCTGCCATTGAGGGGTGCTTGAATATCTCGAAACAAACTAAACTCGATAAATATTTAGGTTGCCCCATTATTAATGGTAGAGTGAATAAAGCAACTTTTGAAGAAATTATTGGCAAAACCACTAACCAACTTACAAAATGGAAAGTTGAGGCCCTGTCCCAACATGGAAGGTCAGTGTTAATCAACTCAAACTTGTCATCTAAGCCCTTTTATTCTATGCAAAGTTTCATGTTGCCTGTTTTTGTGCACTCAACACTAGATTGGATCAACTGAACATTTTTCTAGAATAAAGACCTCCAATATAAACCCCTTATTAGTTGGGACAAAGTGTGTAGGCCTAAAAAATATGGGGGAATGGGCCTTAGAAAGGCCAAGGAAATGAATGAGGCCTTACAGATGAAGCTCCTATGGAAAATAATTGCAGAACCAGCTACTTGTTGGGTTAAAGTTATAAAGTATAAATATCTTAAAACATCAAACTTACTAGATTTTGAAGAAAAAGGGAACGCATCTTGGCAATGGACCCAATTGAGAAAACTAGTCAAGCCTTTCAAGGAAGGTTTGGCATGGTCGGTGGGGGATGGTGAAACTATAAAATTCTGGGAAGATAATTGGACTTCGGGTTCTAAACTACAAAACTTCTGTTTAGACCCTGGGCATTGCAGTTCCTATGAAAAGGTTGCGCAATATATAATCGATGGGAAATGGAGTACTGACAAACTCAATTCAGTATTACCTGCTAGCAAGGCTAAACAAATAGCTGATATCCCATTACCAACGACTAAACTACAAGACAGAATGTATTGGTAGCCTGCTAAAAAGGGATGGTTCACTACTGATAGTGCATATAAATACAACACTAAATCTCTAAATCAAAAAGGGGATGTCAATGCTTGGATATGGAGGATCAATACCCTACCAAAGGTTAAAAACTTTTTGTGGAAAGTTTGCCACAATGGGCTCCCAACAGCATCTAGGCTATCTGCTAAGGGCATTGTGCAACATGCAACCACCATGAGGAAGATTCCATCCACCTTTTCTTTGAATGTAAATACTCGATGGTTTATCCAGGCTTTCCCCACAGGGTCAAATTTATGATTAGTAACTGTATCAAGGAATCAAGAATAATATATCCTCTATAATGGCAAAACTAGGCGCCATTCTAAACCCCATAGAAAAACAAAAATTAGCGTTTCATTGGTGGACGATATGGCTAGTTCGAAATCAACTCTTATTCCAACAACAAAAACTGCCTAGTCTGGACGGATTCCACGGGAAAGTAGAAGCAAGCGTTCAGGCTTGGAATAAGTCAGAAATACAGATGGGAAAAAAATATTACAAGTCCCACTACACGGAAAAACTTCAGGAGAATAGACATAGGAAGGAACGCAAATGGAAGAAACCTCCGACTGGTAAAATGAAATTAAATTTTGATGGATCTGTTTCGCCTCATCGACAGGGATCTATTGAATTTATCATTCGTAATGACAAAGGAGGGCCAGAAGCAATAGGATGTGATCTTATTGGGATGCAAACGCCTCTAATGGCGGATGCACTCGCTTTACGAGCTGGAGTTTTAAAAGCAATTGAATTGAAAATTAAAAAACTTATTATCGAGGGTGACTCCCTTATTATTATTAACTATTTTCAAAAAGGGCCGAGTTGTCCATGGAAAACCGAACTAATTTTGTCGGATATTAGTTCGCTTTTCAAAGGGTTTACCGAAGTATCGTTCGCACACATTCTTCGTGATGGTAACTGCGTGGCAGATAAGGTGGCACACCTTGCTCATGTTACCATTAACCCTTCCCTATATACAGATCCAGGTCTGACTGACCTCATCCGTAAGGATGCTATCGGATAGTTTTACGCATCCGAATTTCTTACCCAATAAAAAAAAAAATTATACTATAATACAATGCACTTGTAATTCAAAATTTAACGGATAATTAATATCCCAACTCATATTTTGCTATTTAAAAAAATAATAAGCTAGAAATAACCTAACTTAACTCGGATTGATCGAAATCCTGACTTTAAACTGGATCAATAGTTTAAATCATTGCTTTCGACAAAAAAAAAAAAACGGTGACCGGACCAAACTAGTCCAATCGGATCAAAATTTGAAGTTGAAACCTACAAAATTTCAGAGCCTAATAAAAATACAGGCAAATCGGGTCACTGTCTATGTATGTTGCCCATTAAAGAAAAAGAAAGATAGGGTGGCATTGGAAAGTATCAAAGGCGATGTTAAAGAAATAGAGGAAAGGGTGAATTAGGTTAAGGGTTCACTTTCAAGTTTCACGTCCTTGTTTTTCTTTGCTTTCATTCACCAATTTAATGTGAATGGCTAGTTTAGAAGAAAATATTTTTGTGTAACGCTATAAAATTTGTCATATTCCTATTAAATAAGAATTTACTAATTTGATCTATTTGCAAATTGTGTGGATAGATTTCTTGATGTTTCATTTTCACCTGCACTGAATTTAAATTTTCCTAATAAAAACGGACATTGGCCATTGATACAGTGAAGGGGTAATTAATTAAGTCGAATACCACCGTGCAGTACTACAGGCTACTGCTACATCACTCAACACGGGCGACCACATCCAAACCCCAAAGGGGTGCCTTCCTTAATTAATTAATTAATAAGTGTATTATACTAGTAGCCAGCCGGCCCAGCCACGCCAGCCGATGATGCCGATCTACGATGCAACTTGCGACCATCCCAGAATGCAACTCTTTTTCTTTTTTAACGTGGTGTTCCGAGATTGTCGACTGATTCTCCACGGATTCGAACCCTAGTCTGCAAAGAACAGAAATCGGTAAGTTAGAGAGCAAACCACCAAATAGGCTCACCTAGTCACCTATCACCTACTAAGAATATGATTTGAACATTGTCCTCTCACCCGATCGAGTCACCTCCCCTTGAATTGGTAAATAAAGAGCAGTCATCCGAGGTTCGAACCGAGGACCTTTGAGTACTACCCGCAAATCCTTTTCAGTGAGCCATTCCGAAATGGTTAGAGTCGATCACCTCCCTATTACGGTATTACCACTAAAGAAGCATCCTTGATATCCCTAAATGCAAGTATGCAACTTAAAATTCTTAAAGTAGTCAAATATGATATGCTTTTAAATATATATATATATATATATATATATATATATATATATATATATATATATATATATATATATATATATATATATGAATAATTATTAATTAGCATAGAATTGGCCTTCTAGGCCATGAATAAATTGTCAAATTGTCATTTCGAATTTTTCCATCTCTCTGAGAAAATATAAAGTTATAAAAAAAATGTTAATTTTTTTTAAATATAACAAAAATGCTAAAAAAAAAATCGTTGAATATGTAATAATATAAAAATAATGTAGAGCATAAATTAAAATAATCGGGTCGGGTTCTGTTTAACCTTATTTCTGACATTTTAGCTTTATCGTCTTATTTTCTGTCAATTGGTTGGTCTTTTGTTAGTAGATTAGGGAATAGGGCGGCACATGATTTAGCAGTTGTGAGACCTATTAGTCACTCGTTGTTTTTTTCTTTACCGTCGCTACGAGACTATGTGGCTTTGGGATTGATTAATGAAATGGAATGACCTGATTGTCTTGTTCTAAAAAAAGAAAAAAAAAAGAAAAAAAGAAATGTTAGTTAGAGGAGGCATGGCGCATGTGTAGAAATACAGATGGTAGATGACTAGATGGGGTTTGGAAACTGAAAAACCCCACCCGCCCCCACCACCGCACCAACCCCAAGGCTCCACCCACCGGTCATATTCACCGGTAATACTAATATGTTATATTATTAAAATAAAAATTGCATACTAGCGCATATATTGCACTAGTTATAGTTATTCCTTAATTTGTTGTATGCTAGGTATTTGGGTTTACTGTTACTCTATCCAATAGGTTTCTTATTGGGCCTACACCCCTACACTTCGCAAACTGGGCCTAAAACATGGGCCTACCTTATGTCAATTATTTGAATGAAAGCGGGTTTTGGTATTAAACCGGCTTTGCAACTAACCCTAAGTGTTTGACCGGTTGAGTTTTATCAAATCCGGTTTTGTAACTGATCGATCCAATTGCAGTTCAGTCTGGTCGGTGGTATAATTTTGTAGGGTCGGTAACATTGTGTGTCACAACACGGTTCGTTTCGGTCTATAAAATGGTACAGAATATATATATGTTTTGGCTTGTTTTTACGCGATCTTTAACATAAAAAATCATTCAACGTAACATACATATCACATATGAGATGAAATGAATGAAATATTGGGGTCAAACCCATAAAAACTAATACAGGTTTATAATTTTGGTCACTCACGTACCGAAGCAAGGTATGATTTTTCCACAATTCTAGCGAGGATAATATCAGAGGATGTCATGTATGCATTTTAATATTAGATAATAAATAATAAAAGACACTGATCGATCGATCACAACGGTGACAACAGCGACTCGATGTAAGAGTTCTTTTAGCAAATACGTCAAAAAAGATAATATCGGGATATAATATAAATAAAAAATATATGGATATATTATAGCGTTGACAATGAATAATATATGATGAGTACAAAAAGAAGTGTTGTAGATGAGGAAAGAACGCGCTGGGGGTCTTCCCCTTGAATTGGTAAATAAAGAGCGGTCATTTCGAAATTCGAACCGAAAACCTATAATTATTATCCACAAGTCCTTCCCGGTGGGTCATTCCGGAATGGTTCTGGGAATTTCCCCCACGCGCCCCCAAACTTCCAATTTTTCAGAAAACTTAGATGTGAAATCGTCCATTCACCAAATCATCTTCCCGGATCTTTTCTGGGAGGTTCGTGAATTCGACTTCGGTTTTTCCGGAGGTGTGTGTACTTCGTCTTCGCCATCCCCTCTGCGTCTAGGCGTTCCGGTGTCTCCGACTGTGCGTTCTCGACCTCCGCTGCTCGGAGTGGTGGCGGTGTCGAGGTTCGGGTGGGTTATGGCACCTTCGTCCTTCGCATCTGTTAACCCCTCGCCGGCGATTTTGATGAGTCGACGATCAATTTCGCTCTGGCCTCGCGCTCCTCTCCCAATCGCCTTCATCGGCCCTTTCTTTTTCGCCGCCTGTTGGGATTGGTTGGGCGAGCTCGGACTCGAGTGCTTGCAATCCTGTGTTTCTCTGTATCCGTGGTTAGTGCGGCGTTTGTGCCTGGTTGCGAGTTTGGCGAGCTCTCTCCAAATTCATTGTCGTCTCCGCACTGTGTTTCCACCTCGAGGTTTCTCTCGCCGTAATCTTCTTCGTCGGTCACCGTCGTTGGAGGTTGGGCTCGTTCACCTCCGCTGTCGGTCGGTCAAAGCTTGGGATCCTTCCTTGGCATGCAAGGCCTGCGGCTTCGCTTCAGTTCAATGCTTGGCGGGCAAGGATTATATTTGTCCTTGCACGCCAAGTTTGGCTTTTGGTACAACGAGGGAAAATATTATTTTACTTTTTATATATAAATATATAAATAAATATTTATTTATATGTTTATATATTTATAAGTATATAACCTAGTAGAAAAATCTAACCAAGAAACGCCCTTTGGGTTTTATCAAGAATCTGAATGATATTGTCCCGAAAAGGTTTTGAGTATAACCACCCGAAAGGGTTTGAGAAAATCCCGCAAGGGCTTGTCGATACTTTTGCAGGTGAAAGCTTGTTGGCGTTTTGTTCGAGCAGTTTGCGGCTCTGCTTCCGATGTTTCTAGGAGATCTTCTGCTTGGTTGGGGGGCGTGGAGTCTGTAGTCGGGTCTGGCTGGGGTCGTGGTGGTGCGCTCAAAGGCGACTTCGTATTCGGGATAGAGTTTCCTTGGAGTTCGTCTGCACTACCCACATGAGTTAGTGTCCTGCTGTACTACTGGCCCGCGGTGCTACTGTTCGGTGGTGCTTGGCTACGTTCTTCGGTGGCTTTCTCAGCTTTTCGGGTGTTTGGTCTTCTTGGACCGTTTGTTGTAGAGTTTATTTCTGTTTGGTTCATTACGCATGTTATTAATTTGTATTTCTGTTTTTAGGTTACTCTGTTAGACGGTTCGCCGTCTGCCGACTTCGATCGGCCTCTCGATGAGTCAGGCCTGTCTGACCATAGAATTTTTACCTAATAAAAAAAATGAATAATATATGATGCTTTCAATTTGGTTATTTGAAAAGGAATGCTTGGTTCGCCGTCTGTATTATTTGAAAAAAATGAGTAGAGTTTATTTCTGCTTGGTTCATTACGCTTGTTTTCTGTATTTTTGTTTTTAATTTGTTCTGATAGACGGTTCGCCGTCTGCCGACTTTGTCGGCCTCTCGAAGTGTCAGACCTGTCTGACCTTCGAATTTTTAACTAATCAAAAAAAAAAAATTGAAAAGGAATGCGAGTGTAGATTGAATGCCTAGCTACTAGCTACTAGCTAGTATGACAACATGAAAAGTATAGACCCCATAAAATGATTCGGCGATAATTAAAATTTTCTTTCTTCGATTTTTTTATTAAGTAATAATTCGGATGCGAATCGCTATCCGACAGCATCCTTTCGGATTAGGTCGATAAGACCTGGGTCAGTGTATAAGGAAGAGATGGAGGCAATATGAGCAAGGTGTGCAACCTTATCTACCACGTAATTACCGTTACGAAAAACGTGTGAAAACGAGACTTCGTAAAACCCTGTAAGTAGAGTGCTAATATCTAACATAATTAGCTCAATTTCTCATGGACATTTGGTTCTAGACTGCAAATAATTGATGATGGTCAGTGAATCTCCTTCTATTATAATTTTGGGGATTTTCATCTCAAGAGTCCTCTGAACTAGGGCTGTTCATATTCGGTTTGAACCGAATTTTTGGGCCGAACCGAACCGAAAAAACCGGAACCTAACTGAACCGATCTATTTCGGTTTAGGTTTTCGGTTTAGGGAATTTCTATTTTCGGTTTTAGGTTCGGTTTAGATTCGGTTCGGTTAAACCGGGAGAAAACCGAATTTTTATAAAATGTTTTAATTTACCTTTGGTCAATTCGTCACTTCCCTTAGGTTTAGGTACTGTTGTAGGTAGTGTTGTACAAAAGCTTAACTCGCTGAGTTGCTAGTCCGATATGTACTACTGGCGTAGAATGTACATGGTTCTACATTGCTAATTTGCTACTTATACATGTAGTGTTGTACATACAAAGCAATAGTTTATTAGATTCTCTTGTGACATTTGGTAATTTGTAGCCCAAAATCTAATAAAAAAAGGGTCATATGTATGTGTAGTTGTATACGTAGACCATTAGTTTTTTTTAAATGCTCAAATAAAATTGGTATAAAAAATGCTCAAATGAAATCGGTTCACTTAGGTTCATAACCGAATCAAACCTAAACCAAACCGGTAAAAAACCGAACCAAACCTATTAGTTTAGGTTCGGTTTTCGGTTTTCATTTTTGGGAATTTTGGTTTTCGGTTCGGTTCCGTTTGGCCAGATTCGGATCGGTTTTGGGCCGATGAACAGCCCTACTCTGAACGCCCATTTTCAATGGCAAGGCTTCGGACATTAAAGGGGATTGGTGCCCTATTAGTTTACTTCCCATTGCTGCTGAATTCCCTCTGCTGTCACGAATGATGTAACCAACCGAGCTTTCCCGTTGGTCGAAGGCGGAACCATCGAAATTTAGTTTTAATTTCCCATTTGGTGGTTTTTTCCGTTTTTCCTTCTTCCTAATACTCACATTTTCCTTTGGGGTATTTACTCGTTGCTATATTCTGTTGTTATCCTCTTCGTTGTGCTTTCTTGCTTTAATTCATTCATTAATATATGAGTCGACAAGTTTTTTAAATCCTTTTACATTTGGCACTTTTTGTTGTTGGAAAATCAGTTTATTACGAATAATCTAGATTTTCCACCAGTGGAATACATTTTCTGTTTTTGTTGTGTATCAAGTAGTATGTCTAATTTTGTCAATAATGTCTCAATATTTCTTGATATTACAATATTGTCTGAAATTTCAGATTTCACTTTTGGTGATAAACTTGAACAACAGAGTGAAAATATGCATTTAAACAATAGATGAGTAGTGCCTTTTTCATGGTGATTGCACAAGGCACAATAAGGTGGTATTGACATTCCTCTTCTGGCAAGACGTGCAGCTGTTGGGAGTCCATTATGACAGACTTTCAACATGAAATTCTTAATTTTAGGTGGAACGTTCAAGTTCCAAATCCAAGCATTATTGTCATTATTAAGCTCCGTTGTTCTTGTATTAAGTTTGTACGCACTAGACGTCGTAAATCAACCTTTTCTGTCCGATCACCAGTACATTATGTCTTGTATTTGATTTATTGGGAGGGGAATCTCTGCTATCTATTACGCAATATCATTTGGCATTATCTTTCTAAGTTTTTCCAAATTCCATGCCCCATTACGAATGTACTGTTCAACAATTTCTTCCCATTTGATTTTTGTCGGATCGAGACGTACAAGCATTATGAATATTCTTAACTGGAGCCCACTTGTCAGGCCAGAACTTGATTGTTTTCCTGTCGCCGACTGACAATGCTAGACCTTCCTTTTCTTCCTTCAAAATAAAAAATAAACTTAGTAAATGACACATGCTACTTTTTTTTTCTCCTTTTCCTTTTGTGTCTCGCAAAATCTGATTTAAAAAAAAAGAAATACTCCTTCCGATCCACAAAGGATGTCGTTTGACTTTTTAACACGTATTTTAAGGAGCTGAAAGCTATATAATATATTAACTTTTTTATTATTATTTTTTCTTACAATCTAATACTTATTACCAACAAATATTAAGTTGTAACAAAATAAATTTTAAAAAGTTGATATTTTATATAGTTTTTACCTCCTTAAAATACGTGTTAAAAAGTCAAACGACATCCTTTGTGAATCGGAGGTAGTATGAATTTTCTCAACACTTCTCCTTAGTTATTATTATTATTACTATTATTATAAGCACATATTACAAGAAATTAGTAAGTAGCCGAGATACTAACTGAGCTCTCACTCCCTTAGTATTACAAAACTAAGTCTAGTAAAAATATAAGCCGCAACATGCGCTCCGACATCCTGAGATATTGAGAATTTCTGAATCCGCTTCAGCAACAATAAAACAAAGAAAACAAATTCCCGCAGTCGAAAGTCGAGGGTCCTGTACAGTGAGACTGGACCGAAAATCAAAGAAACACTGACGAGGTAAACCCTTGGTGAATATATCAACGTACTGATAGGAGGACGGGACATGCAGAACACGAACATGTCCAAGAGCAACCTTGTCCCGTACGAAGTGGAGATCGATCTCAATGTGCTTCGTGCGCTGATGCTGGACTGGGTTGCTGGCTAGATAGACGGCTGAGACGTTGTCGGTGTAAACCAGGGTGGCCTTCTCAAGAGGGCAGCGGAGCTCAAGAAGGATTGCGCAACCATGAGCACTCGGAGACAACGTTGGCGACGCCCCTGTACTCAGCCTCGACGTTGGATCGAGAGACCACAGACTGTCGCTTCGTGGACCACGACACAAGGGTGTCGTTGAAGAAGACACAATAGCCAGACGTGGAGCGACATGTGTCAGGACAACCAGCCCAATCTGCATTAGTGTAAGCGACGATGTCATGCCGAGAGGAAGGGGTGATCGTGGTCCCCCGCTCGAGGGTACCGCTGATGTACCAGATGATCCGTTTCAAGGCCTGAAAGGGTGGTTCCCTGGGCGCATGCTTGAACAGGCAGATTTGCTTAACATCGTAACTGATATCTGGCCTGGTGAACGTAAGATACTGCAATACACCGGCGAGGCTCCTGTACAATGTCGGATCATCAAACAGAGGACCAGAATGAGCACTGAGCTTGTTGGATGTATCCACATGGGTGACCACCGGCTTGCAGTTACTCATCTTGGCCCGAGTAACAATCTCAGCTACTTACTCTGAGAGATAAATAGCCCAGACGCATGACGCTGAACAACGACTCCCAAGAAGTAAGAAAATGGACCCAGATCTGACATGGCGAATTCGGCACTCAACTGCGAAATAATAGACATCCGAAGAGCATCAGAAAAGGCAATGAGGATGATGTCGTCGACATATATCAGCAGTAAGGCCATGTCCGAGCCTCTGCGATAGATAAAAAGAGACGAATTCGAGCGGCTGCCAATGAAGCCCAAACGTAGCAGATGAGAGGCAAAGCGCTGGAACCAAGCCCGCAGAGCCTGTTTCAGACCATACAGAAAGCGCTTCAGGAGACAGACGTGCTTGGGACGATGAGCATCAGCAAACCCCGGCGGCTGAAACATGTATGTTGTCTCATTCAGATGGCCATGCAGAAAGGCTTTCATGATATCCAGCTGATGAATAGCCCAATGTCACGACAAAGCTAAGCTCAACACCACCCGGATAGTGGCAGGCTTGACAACGGGGTTGAAGGTCTCATCACAATCAATAACTGCCTGTTGAGAACGACTATTGACTACAAGACAGGCTTTGTAGCGCTCCAACGTCCCATCAGAGCGGAACTTGTGCCAAGAGCCACATGCAGCGAATGACGTTCGCCTCAAGAGGGTCAGGGACCAGAACCCAAGTATCATTCCTTGTAAGGGCCCTGTATTCGTCGAGCATGGCCGCCTGCTAATTCGGGTCGAGGAGGGATGTTTTGTGGGAGGTTGGGATGGGGGAAAGGAAGGTCGGGCTGGAGGCAGGGGGATTGGGAGTCGGGAAGAATATAAGGTGATGCGGCGGGGGAAGGGGGGGGGCTGAGGCCGCAGCAGGGCCACGGCATGTTCCTGCGGCCGCCGCTAGTGGCGAGGGTGGGGAGACGTCTTGGGGGAATTGATTGGCTGCGGCCGCGGCATCAGGACATGCGGGATGGGTAAGGGGGAGAATGTAGGGGAAAGTGAGGCGGGGCAATGTGTGGTGGTCATGGATACGATCTGACGGGGTCGGAAGACATCGGAGACGTTGCGAGTGTGCGGTCTGGTGGTAGGAGGTGGTGGTGGGGGTGGAGGGGGAGAGGCAGGAGCACCGGGAGAGCTTTGGGGAAGAAGAAAGTGAGGGAATGAAGACTCTGACTCGGACTGAGAAACCGGAGGTGTAGGAGAGAGGAGGGGAGGAGAAGCAAAGGGAAAGCGAGACTCATCAAAGGTGACATGACGGGACAGAATGAGCTTGTGAGTCTTGACATCGAGGAAGATATAACCACAATGATCAGACGGATAGCCAAGAAAGACACAAGGAGTGGAGCGTGGGTGAAGCTTGTGAGGGGCGGTAGATGACTGATTTGGGAAGCACAAGCACCCAAAGGTACGAAAGCGATCATACCTAGGCAAGGTGCAATAAAGTGCCTGAGTTGGTGAGCGACGGTGGAGGGTAGTAGATGGGAGAATGTTTAGGAGGTAGCATGTAGTGGCTAAGGCGTGAGGCCAATAGGGAAGGGGAATAGATGCGTGGAAGAGGAGAGAGCGCATCATGTTGGTAATGGTTCTGATGATTTGTTCGGCCTTGCCATTCTGTTGGAAAGTATAGGGGCAAGACAGACGATAGGAGATCCCATTCGTGTTAAAGAAAGTGTGAAAGTCTTTGTTATCAAATTCACGGCCATTGTCACATTGGAAACACTTAATAGAGGTGTGAAATTGTGTTTTGATGTAAGCATGGAATTTGGCAAAGATAGGAAACACTTTAGACTTAAAATGCAACGGGAAAACCCATAAGAAATGACCATAATAATCCAGAAACAAAAGGTAATACTTCTGACCCTCTTTGCTAGACCCAGGAGATGTCCAAATATCACTATGAATTATATCAAAAGGTGCAAAAGTAGTGTTTAAAAACCGCTGAAAAGGTAGCCTCGCATGCTTGCCTAACTGATAGGAAGAACATAAACTAGAGCGAGGCTCTTTATTACATTTGACAAGACTTTTAGAAGGAAGCAAATCTAAAACTGTAGGGCTGGGATGACCGAGGCGTGCATACCACATGCTGGATGACGATGCCGAAAGGGCGACAGGACTCGACAGGCTGGATGGTGAGGGCGACGACACATGATTGAGCTCCCTGGTGCTATTATATCTCAGGCGAGTAACCCCCGTAGTAAGATCATTCACAAAGAAACCAAAGGGATCAAACACAAGAGAAACATTATTGTCAGTGGTGAACTGACGGACCGATATAAGGTTTTTGACAGGTTTGGGGGCAATGAGGACATTATTGAGGTGTAAAGGGTTGGTTGGGGTTGGTAATACTTCTGACCCTCCTTGCTAGACCCAGGAGATGTCCAAATATCACTATGAATTATATCAAAAGGTGCAAAAGTAGTGTTTAAAAACCGCTGAAAAGGTAGCCTCGCATGCTTGCCTAACTGATAGGAAGAACATAAACTAGAGCGAGGCTCTTTATTACATTTGACAAGACTTTTAGAACGAAGCAAATCTAAAACTGTAGGGCTGGGATGACCGAGGCGTGCATACCACAGGCTGGATGACGATGCCGAAAGGGCGACAGGACTCGACGGGCTGGATGGTGAGGGCGACGACACAGGATTGAGCTCCCCAGTGCTATTACATCTTAGGCGAGTAACCCCCGTAGTTAGATCATTCACAAAGAAACCAAAGGGATCAAACACAAGAGAAACATTATTGTCAGTGGTGAACTGACGGACCGATATAAGGTTTTTGACAGGTTTGGGGGCAATGAGGACATTATTGAGGTGTAAAGGGTTGGTTGGGGTTGGTAATGTGGCGAGGCCAATACCCAAAGTAGCAAGGTGACCGTCGTTTCCGGCGATAATAGAATGTGCAGGACCCTTAAAAGAAAGAGACGAGAGAGTGCCTGAGGTGTTCGTCATATGAGATGTGGCGCCAGTGTTCATGTACCAAGAGGAGTGAGGAGATGCCAACTGCATAGAGGAGAAGGCGTGATGGAGATCAATCGGAGCGTAGGCATGATCGGACGAAGACGGGTAGGCCTAGTGACCGACGGGTCAAGGAGCTGGACCCAACAAGCCTGCTCCCTGCTGATGGTTGGGATACGGGGATGGTGGGCGATAAGTCGCAAGAGGGTAGCCAAAGGGCATCCAAGGCGGATAGCCGGGAGAGGGATACCAGGAGGGGCGAGGGGAGTCCAATGGGTGCTGCGACCGACGGCCATTGCTGCGGCCACGAGCGTCGCCTCTCTGTGCAGGTTGGTCGTTGGAGCGGCTGCGCTACGGGGCATATGTCTCGTTAATGTCACTTGAAGAGACCAGTGCCGTTTTTTCCTTGGCGGCGTTGGTGGTCTGACGTTGAAGGCGAGTCTCCTCCAAGATCAGTTGAGACCGGGTCTTTTCGAAGGTGGGGAGAGGTTCCGTCTGCTGAATATGAGTAGCACCAGCATTTTATTCAGAGGTAAGGCCCGAAAGTACCTGGAGGACAAGGCGAGTAACGCTGGGTTTGGAGTCGACGATGCCTAATTGATCAGACAGGGTTTTGATATGCTGATAGTAGGCGGAAATCGACGGGAAAGATGAAAGCTTGCAACTTGAGAATTCGTGCTCAAGGTAGACGGCACGAGTGGACTTGTTGTCTTGAAAAAGATTCTGAAGCTTGGTCCAGGCATCTAAGGCGTTGTCTTTGGGGTCGAGGATGATTGTCAATAGATCTTTGGAGATGGTGTTGAAGATCCATTGAAGGACAATGGTGTCGAGTTGAGCAAAGAGATCGTTGTCTTCACTGGCGGGGAGATTGATAAAGGAATTGATGTGGTGGAGGACCTTATGATCCTTAGCATGGGTCGTGAAGAGGTGCGACCACATAGTGTAGGAACTGGATTCGTGATCAAGGATGATGGGGATGCAATTTTTTGATATTGGAGATCGTGAGAGCGGAGTGGAAGGGCGGTTTGGTGGTGGTTGTGTCGGCCATTGGGACGAGAGGGAGAGAGAGGTGTGAGAGGGGGGGGGGGGTCTGCGGCAAAAGGAGGCCGAGAGGGGGAGGAGGTCGGGGCAAGGGAGGGTGGCCGAGAGGGAGGGGGTGGCGGCCGCAAGGTGGGGCCGAGAGGAGGGGTGGCAGCGGTAAGGGGTGGCGGCTAGGGTTGAGGAGAAAAGAAAATTAGGGTTTAGGGATCTTAGGTTGTGATACCACGTAAGATCACGAGATTGATTGTAATGTCCTCCTTCAGGGTTTCCATTCATTAGACAAGGGTTTTCATTCATTAGACAATGATATATATATATATATATATATATATATATATATATATATATATATATATATATATATATATATATATATATATATATATATATATATATATATATATATATATATATTACAAGATATTGAACCTTTGGACCCAATATACAATATAAGACTTATGTAATATATCACTCAAACTTGCAATAATTATTTTTACCGTCGATGAAGATAATATTGAGTGATCGACTATTTTCTCTAATTACTGTCGCTTACAAAGTGATTTTGAGTGAACGTGCGATGAATTTGGCTAAACTACATAAACAACTAAAAAAAAGGTTTAGGAAAGGTCATTTGTCGATTTGAAATTATCAAACCTACAAGTTGAAGGGAAATATAAAAAAATAGTATTGGAAGTAAACCTACACAATCCCTACAATATAATAGCAAAAGCATCTTCTTTGAAAAGTAATTCGCCACGTGTCGGCCAAGCCAGTTGAGAAGTTAAGATTAGGGCACCACGTTCTCTCTCCCAATTCCTTCCTAATTCTCTCCTAGCGGTTACTGTGAATTGCTCTTCATCTTCTCCCTCTCTCGATTGCAGCCCCGCCTGGTCCCTTCACCACCACCTCATCACCGCCGGATCTTTCCTTCTCCTACCCTCGCATACTTCTCCGCCTACCTCTCTTTCTTTCTCCTGATGCGGTGAGCGCGACTTCTCTCCGGTGACCCTGACTCTTTCACAACCGCCGGCATCCACTCCTGTCGCCACACTTGCTCGCTACCGTCACCATTGTCGACCCTCGGCTAGCCACCCTCGCTGCTATCATAAACTGAGGTACTACCCCTCAAAGAGCTACATCTGTGTTTCAATGCTCAGATCAAAAACCGTCACCATTTGACTCTCGACCTCGACTCCCGTAACGGTATGAAATTGCTTTCTCCTATTTGCTGAAATTGGTGCAGATTTGTGGTTTAATCGGTAAATGGGTTGATTTGTTGGTGGTGTCATTGAAATTGAAATTGTTGGCCCTTTATTTACTGAAATTTGTGCAGATTTATGATTTAAGATTGATATTTCTTGTAGTTCAGGGTTGGCCACAAGAGGAAGGCCTTGCTTGATGTTTAGGGTTAATCAAATTCGTTTGATTTTGGCTCGAATTCTAGGATTTTTCAATTTGTGTTCAATCCTGTTTGATTTGGGGAAAAAAATATGAGAATGTGCTCAATACCCTAATTGAATTATATCCTGATTTTTCAATTTGTCAGACACTCTTACACTGCTTCTGAATTTGAAGAACTTCCAGCTTTGCAGAAGGAAACAGCGTTGCAACGTATGGTACTCTTTGCTAGGTAGGATAAAATATGTGAACAAAAAATCAACATCTTCCTCTTTAATGTTCTGAATGTTTCGACAATTATGGAATCATCCAGGACACAATGCAAAATCATCTTCTGCATTTGCTAGCGTTATTTGCGATGGAGACGCCAGTCAGCATAGATGTAGAGGATATTAGGAATGAAAAGGTATTAAATCAATTAGTGGTTATTGCACTACAACATCTATTTGCTAAATTGCTAGTGTCGTCTAAATTCGGATCTTATACAAATGATATAACCAGGTGAAGGTTTTGCGCTCCATAAGGCCTCCACGGTTGAATGATGTAGTTTTAGGTTAGTATAAAGGCTTCAAAGAAGGCATCACATCAGTTCCAGGATACACGGATGAGCCAACCGTGCCTAAGAACAGTCTGAAGTCTGACCCCAACATTTGCAGACATGGAGCAAGAAGAAAGAGGTACACGAACTTGTGCTCTTTCTTGCATAAAGAAAAAAAAATCCCGTCGTCAGAACCGTTTGCTTTGTTATTATTAACGATATGATTTCGACATTCGGGCTAAGAAAGGCAGGCTGCTTTTGATTAGCATGAGAAGAAGAAAGAAGAGGAGGTAATGCGTAAAAAGTCATTTAGAATCCCTGTTGTGACATGTTTCCAAGCAGGGTATTTTTTATGCTTTCTTGGATATTTTCATGTATTAAGCAAGTATCTTTGGTGACATGTATATTGTATACGGTTTGGAGGCAGGGAAAAATACCCTGTTTTCACTTTGCTTCATGTTCTTTTACCAAAGTTGTAGAAACAGTGTTTGAGTAAATAAATTTTTATTGCAGTGGATCATATCTCATTTGAATATAATGGAGCTTTCATGTCCCAATTTGTTTGGATTTGTTTTGGTCATTTAGTAATTTTAATCTATAGATTCAGTTTGAATGTCATGTGGTTTTGTTTAATTATCACTATAGGTTGTTATCTCGCTATAATGGAGTCAAAGATTCAGGCAAAACCTGGTGTTTCTCAACTTCGAAGAGCAGTTGTGCTACGATAATATAATATGATGATGCTATGGTTTTCAGTTTATTCAGATTTAATTTTTCGTTATCAAATATAACTTCATCAATATGAAAAATGTATGACTCCTTATTTTGACAAGGCAAACGTGACATTGACAATCTGAATTAACATTGTAAGAAGTTGTCCTTTTATTTAACGAAAATGAACTAATGCAAGAGGTTGTACTTATATATAAATTCTTTTTTAATAACTCTAAGCTTTATGCAATATCCTTGATTTCTTTTAAATTTTGGCCTGTAGTTAGATTTGTATCTACAAAGGGGGCCTTAATCGATGGAGCAGTTGATCTGTCTCCAGAGTAGCTGGAGAGTGGCATTGGGAGTTGCCTCGGAGTCACTGTAGCTGTACAAGAAGAGCCTAGCAGATCAGGGAAATTGGGAAGTTTGTATCTATGTCATCCTATTTTTCAGGTCCATGGAAAAATAAGTGTCTAGTAGATTGGGGAATTGGGACACAGTCCTATTTTACAGATTTTATATTTACATATTATATCAAATTTCTATACAGATTTTATATTAATAAATTACAGATTACAGCAAATATTCATATTACAGATTTTAGTTTACATATTCCATAATTCAGTTTATAGTTTACAGATTTCAGCAATTTTCAGTACAAATTTCAGATTTAGTATACAGTATCTCAATTCAGATTTCAGTACAGATTTCAGATTTATATCTCAGTTTATACAGTATTTTACAGATTTTAGCAATTTTCTGTACAGATTTCAGATTTACATCTCAGTACAGATTTCAGTTTTAGATTTCAGTATTGATTTCAGTTTCAGATTTTAGATTTTGGTACAAGTTTCAGATTACAACTAACATTTAACAAATACTTCAGATTACAAATTTCAGTTTTAGATTACAGCACACATTGTCCCACACTCTCAGCTTTCTCAAACCTATTAATCAAACATAAACCTAACAACTCTGGCAGGACAAAAATGTCTTCCATGTATGGAAATGGTTTTTTTTAAATAAAACAATGGGTGTTATATGTTGTTTGCTTTTAACTTTGAACTAACAAAATGAAAGTTTTTAAAGATTTTACAAATTTGTTGGTGTGAGTCAGAATCATGTTACATTTACTAGCAGGAGGCTGTGAAATTGTGTTAGATGCTCTTTACATACTAAAAAAAAATTAGCAGCTCTCCTTCAAGCTCAATGGCAACAATTCAAATGGTGAAATCACTTCTCTCTCTAAGGCAATCCGATCCACATTTCGTATGATTCTTTTTCATCTTTTCCAAGATTTTCAAAATGAATACATTAAAGTCAAAATAACTAAAATATATTTTAATTGTATAGATATAAATTTAACATAACTAAAATAAATCATGGAAACCGTTAATATATTAAAGTCAAAATGAATATATTTTAATTATCAAAATTTAACATAATGAATACATTAAAGTCAAAAAAATCAAATAGAATAGTTTATGTTGATATCGTTTTATATATAGATATTAATATAATTTAGAATATTAATATGATGTATTTGTAAATGTAATGTTTATGTGTGTATATATAGTTATATCTATAATGTAGTTTTATGTTGATATAATTTTATAGTTATATATTAATATAATTCAGAGAGCTCCATGCCATTGATATTATTGTTTTCTTGTAACCATTTTTTTTAAATGTAGGCATATCAAAGGCAAGATGACATTTCTTCATAATAGAGCGGCAACATAGCACATATCTTCTGTGCATTTAAACGTTGGAAGGGGTTTAAACGGTATATATATATATATATAGTTATATCTATATATATATATATATATAGTTATATCTATAATGTAGTTTTATGTTGATAAAATTTTATAGTTATATATTAATATAATTCAGCATTTTTTTTTAAATATTGTAGGCATATCAAAGGCAAGATGACATTTCTTCATAATAGAGCGGCAACATAGCACATATCTTATGTGCATTTAAACGTCGGGAGGGGTTTAAACGGTATATATATGTACAAACTGGTTTTGGTTGAGAGTTTTGTGTTTCGTCATAGGTACAATCTAAAAACAATTTGGTTAATTGTAAGTGATTTATCATTTCTCAAGACAGTAAAAAGTGTGATGAACGGAGGATAGGTGAGTGTGGTCGTGTGGGAGTGATGCTAAGCGTGGTGAAGTAGAGAAATTGTGGTGGGTTTTGTTTCTCCTTCCTATCAGTTTTTTAGTTTAAAATAAAACTAGTACGATTCTCGCGCAATGACGCGTTTTTTTTAAAACTAAAATATTATATTTAAAAATATTATAAAATATTAATAAATGTTAAGATAAAAATCATAAAAAAACTTTACGATAAATGTATATTATAATTATCTCAGAAAATTATTTTTTAAAAATCTTATGTAAAGAATAATACATAAATATAGATATTTTAAATTACTCAGTAATAATAATATTAATATCATTATAACATTGTTTAAATGTGATGTATCATAATCAATATTTATATTCAATTTTTTGAATTAAGCCCAATAGTTAGTAAATAAATTTGATTAAGCCCAATAGTTATATTAGATTGAATTCGATGTTTTGAATTAAGCCCAATAATTAGTAAAGTTAAAGAAAAAAAGAGAATTAAAGAAAAAATAAGAAGAAAGGAGAAATAAAGAAAATCAAAGAAAAATGGCAAAAAAAAATTATTAGTTAAGACTCCTAAAATTTCTCTAAGATTGACACATCATCCTTAACTCTTCTAAATTAAGAGTTTATATAGATATAGATATAGATATATAGACATATATAGATATAGATAATTAGTAAAGTTAAAGAAAAAAAAAAGAAGGAAAAATAAGAAGAAAGGAGAAATAAAGAAAATCAAAGAAAAATGGCAGAAAAAATGATTAGTTAAAACTCCTAAAATGCCTATAAGATTGACATATCATCCTTAACTCTTCTAAATTAAGAGTTTATATAGATATAGATTAAACGGTTAGTGTATTAAAATTTCTAATTTAAATCCCACTACCTATTTTAAAATAAAATAAAATCCTTTTCGTAACTAACTTTGTCCACTACCTTAGTAACCGTCCGTCCCCACTTATTTTCATTTCTATTTAAATACTTCTTCTTTTACATTTTGGACCATGTAAGATTATTTCAAGTTCTCATAATTCTCTATAAATTGAGCAGATCGGTTATGGATGGTTATTTGAAGGTTATGTATTTACTTGAGCAACGTCTTATTCGCCATGACTCAAATCTTGATTGATTTGTATTATTGTAATCTCAACTGTTATTTATGATTAGGGAAAATGACAGAAAACCACCCTTTAAATATGGGTCTTTGCAGAAAACCACCCCTTGAAATTAAAATTGCAAAAAACCACCCCTTAAACTCATTTTGTAGGTAAATCGCCACCCACAACTTTTTTTCCCGTTAGGTTTCCGTTTAAAACGGTGAAAAGTCATTTTTACCCATCCCTTTTAATGTGATTTTAATGAGAGAAAAATGTATGAATTGAAATGAATTAATAAAATATATTTATCCATCCTTTTAAATGTTATTTTAATAGAATAACAAAATTTTTCTCTCTCATTAAACGGGATGGATAAATATATTTTATTAATTTATTTCAATTCATAAATTTTTCTTTCATTAAAATCACATTAAAAGGGAGGGGTAAAAATGACTTTTCACCCTTTTAAACCTAACGGAAAAAAGGTTGTGGGTGGTTATTTACCTATAAAATGGGTTTAAGGGGTGGTTTTCTGCAAAGACCCATATTTAAGGGGTGGTTTTCTGCCGTTTTCCCTTATGATTATAACTTACTTAGATCCAACTATGCCCATACAGTTTGAAAGAAGGCAATTTCCTTTCTTGACGTGTTTTGGTATGACAATCAACAAAAGTCAAGGGCAATTGCTATCACAAGTTGATTTATATTTGCATCAGTCGGTGTTCAGTTATAACCAGTTATATATTGTGGGTGGCGTCTAGGAGAAGTTTAAATTTAGATTGTAATATGTGATGAACATTCTTAACCTACTGCTAATGTAGTTTATAAAGAAGTTTTTCACAGTGTATAGTTTGTAGAAACTTGCGCTGAGGACATATGTACACAGATGTTATGGTTCAGTTGATTATTATTTTTGTGCATTGTGGTTGGTTTATTTTACTTTATCAAACCATGTTAAAATAAGTTATGTGTCACTCCTCCCAGTATCATAATCAGCTCATAAAGTGGAAGCTAAAATACCTAAAATGAGATGTTTTTATGAACAAAATCAAACCTCAGTTCGTAAAGTAGAAGCTAAAATACCTACAATGACATGTTTTTATGAACAAAATCGAACCTCTAAAATGATCGATATGTTTTCGCGAACGGATGGAGTATGAGTTTGTTTAGATGAATTTTAAAAATCCCGTGCGTAGCACACGGGTTCTAGACTAGTTAAAGAAGTTAAAAATTAATGAAATCATGAAACCCTTGTTAATGGGAAAGTATTTTATTTGGAATGCACGAGGGGATTGATAATGAAATTGCATAAAATGCACACACACACAACGACACAAATAAACCACCACGCATATAAAACTCCATATATACAACAAATACACATTCTTTACTTCCAACAAGAACAAAAGCCATATTTTGTGAGACACGCAAATTACAATGCCACACACTCATCATCAAAGTATCAAACACCACCCGCCATCAACAGGGACCCTTCATGATTTAATCCTTTCTATACCAAGTTCCGATTTAATTCATCAACCGAAACCTAACAAGTATCATTCATCTTTCGCCAAACAAGCCCTTATCAATTTCTTCCAAAAAAAAAAAAATCCCAAATTGGAAAGTATAGATTTACAACCCCCCAATTAAAAGAATCTCCTAACAACTACTTTGATTTTCATTCCTTTCCTATCATTTTTTGGTAACTAAAATAAAAAATTTAAAAAAAAATTAAGGGGTTTTAGTAACACAAAGCAAGAATGAGAACTCGGGCTTTTCATGGTTGTTTTCTTCGGACAGTTTTTTCTCTTCGAGCCACAACCTGCTATCCAATCCACTCCTCGTCCTAAACATGAAAACCCCATCGTACCCTCCATCTCCTACCGTTGATCTCCCGCCCCCACGCTCCTCCTTCATCCAACGGTGGAGATCCCACATCACATCCACCATCAGCCCGTCCACGAACACCAGTTGGTTACCCCTGAAGTTCCACTTCAGCCTCCGTACCCTCAAAACCCGCCTCTTATCGATCAGGACCGACAACACCGGGCCCACCGCCCTGGGGCCCTCCTCATCGCGCGCGTCCACGTCCGCGCCGCACCTGATCACGACCTCATGCGCCTCCCCAGATTCGCTGAACCGCGCCCGCGTCGAGAACTGAGTCGACCCGGTGATTTGCTCGCATTGCGACACCAGCGACGTTTTCGCCGCTGACAGCCCCGCGGACAACTCGGCCGCCCCCATGTCCCCGAGGAGGAGCGCGAGGCACGAATCAACCAAAACGACGACGTAGAACGACGCCACGGGCTCCGGGCCGGGCCCCTCGAATCTCGCCTTGGTTAGATCCCAGCGGACCCGCACCGTGCACCCGCACGCACCGAATACTTCCTCCCCCTTCTCGGCGCTCATTCGGTGAACCGGTTTGGTCGAACCGGGTTTATCGGAGACGCTGACAAAGAACCCCCTGCAGAGGAGCTTGGCCGGCCAGGTGATTCGGACGAAGAGGTGCTTGTGAGGGGGGAGCTTCACCTTGTAGGTCGAAACGACGGCGTTTAGAGTGGAAGGGGTGGGCGTGGGCCTTGGGGACAGATAGGACCTGTTTGGGTACGCCGAGCAGTAGGAATCGGAGACCTTCACAGCATGGTCGTTGTAGCAAGTCGCCAAGTTTCGCATTGTAGAGGGTACAAATTAAACCCGCAACCGGAGTTTTTTAATCCGAAAACTCAAAATTGGAGACTGAAATCGGAGAGGAAAAGGGATTGAAACTGGAGATCGAAGGGAACACGGAAAAGGGGAAAACGGTTGGCTTTATCTGTGTGTACTTTTTTGGGTTCCGATGAGAATGGATTGAAGCGAATTTGCTGTTTCCTAACCCCTAAATATTTTATTCTTTTTGATAAAGATAAATTAAATGGCGGCGAAAGGCGAGAGGGCAGGAGGAGGAAGGAAGGGATCAAAGAAAACGGAAGCGAACCCTGCAACAACTGGAAAGCCAGAATAAGACAAGCCCACTGCATTAATTTACGATTTTCGGTTATGTTTGGAAATTTTGATTTAACTCCCATTTTAATTTTGACCACAATTTTTAGGAAAATCACACAAATATAATCCATCCATCTAAAAATTTAAGTATTTTAAAATTTTACACAAGTTTTAATAAAACACTCATCAATTAATCAACATCTTCATTTCTAATAATTTTTTTTATAAATTTTATTGTTTTTTAATACCCACTACATTTTTTTAACCAATCAAAATATTTAGAAAAGTCAACAACACACAAATCAATTTAAATCATTACAGTACTCTGTATTATCTCTTACCTAGAAAATATAAAATGACATATATTTTGATACAACTAAACTAGTCTAAAACGACTTAAATGTTCAGACAAATGGAGTACTATTTTACTCTTATTTATTACACCACTTTTCACTTTATCAAAAACGGTTTTTCTAAAATATAGGATAAATTTATTTTTTTTGATTAGGTAATAATTCAGATGGGAAAAACCCTATCCGAAATCATCCTGTCGGATGAAGCCAAGAAGGTCTGAATCGATATATAAATCTGTCCCCTGTAGAGTAGTAAATGTGTGCAACCTTATCCGCTACCCAGTTACTAATACGGGGTGTATGTGATATTCTGTCCGTATTTACTCTTTGTAGAAGGGTCTGGATATCTTACATAACCATTTCTATTTCCCATGGACAACCGATATGTGAATTAAGGAAGTCTGTTATAATTTTCGAATCTCCTTCTATTATTAGATCTAATATCTCTAGTTCCTTCACTTTTTCCATCCCAAGGCGGAGGGCAAGCCCTTCCACCATAAGAGGAGATTGTCCACCAATAGCGTACCCCCAATGCTAACCGGTTCACCACACCAATCTCTAATTATGAAGCCAATAGAGCACTTAGATGTTGATATGAAAGATCCGTCGAAGTTTAGCTTGTATTTACCAATCGGAGGCTCCCTCCAGCGGTGCGTTTTTTTATTAGTTTTTGTATGCCCCAGTTCCCTTTTCTGTTTTGTTGATTCCTCAATTTCAGTTTCGTTCCATCTACTAGCCCTTTTCCAGTTTTCTATGTTGACCCTAATCATTTTCCTGAAACCCTCCGTAGGTGGAATACTTTTGTCTCTGAAGATAGTTTGGTTTCTAGCAAACCATACAGTCCACCATCTAATTGCTATATATTGTCTCTTCTCCATCGGAAGAATGGAGCCTACCATTTGTAGGATTTGATCCATGTTTCTATTATCTCGTAGCAGAGTGTGAATTTTATGGGATATTTCTCTGGGGAATTATTGTTGGAAGTTGTTGACAGGGCATTCTATGAATAAGTGTATATCATCTTGGTTGTAAAATATACATGTAGTTGGAACCGACACCCCCTTTTGCGATAACCGGGTAGTCGTGGCCAGTTCCTTTTGTTTTATTTTCCATATAAAGTTTTTCACTTTGGGGGAAGCGTCAAGTCCCCAAATCCACGAGAATTCCTCTGGAGATCTGTGTGAGGTGGTTGATACTAAATTATAAGCAGTTGACGTTGTGAACCAACCCTTTTTTTCGAGCCACCAATTGAGTCTATTTGTAAAGGGTGTGATTGGTAAAGGCATTTTCATAATCTCCTGTGTTATTTGGATTGGGAGAACAGATAGTAACTTCTCTTTCCGCCATTGTCCTCCTATAATGTAGTCACTTACATAATCGTGTAGATTTATATTATGTTGAGAATCAATCCTTTTGATAAGAGGTGTCGTTGTTACCCAATTGTCTTCCCAAAACTTGATTGATTTCCCACCCCCCACTAGCCAGATGAGCCCTGATTTGAATTTTGGGATTAGCGAACTGAGTTTGGACCAATGCCAAGAGGCATTACCATTCTTGGAGTAGTTCAATATGTGTCTTTCTTATAGGTATTTGTGTTGTATGATTTTGACCCATATATTTTCAGGTTCTGTAAGAATTTTCCATAGAAGTTTTCGTTGGAGTGTCTCATTCATGTCTCTGGCTTTTCGTATTCCCAATCCCCCATTTGCCATAGATTTACATATTTTATCCCAACTGATAAGTGGACTATGTTGTGCGTCTTTGTTCCAAAAGAAGGTTCGGTTGATTTGATCTAATTATTTATGGACCACCGCTGGGAGCATGAAGCTCTGCATTACGTGTAGGGGTTTTGATGCTAGGTTTGAAGCAATCAGAGTTTCTCTCCCTTATTGTGATAGGGCATTTGCGCTCCATTTGCTTAGCTGGTCTTTATATTTACATATTATTTCGCCGAAGGTTTCCTTGGAAACTCTTCCATTTATAATTGGGCAGCCCAAGTATTTTTCCAGATTGCGTTTTAGGATTATGTTAAGTATTACTTCTAGGTCTCGTACTCTATTCCTGGGTATACCCTGGGTAGTTTGAAAGGATGACTTATTGTAGTTTACTTTTTACCCTGAAAATTTACGGTAATCTTCAATTATTTCTTTAACTTTTGTACAGGCTGAATTGCTTCCTTTAGAAAATATTATGATATTGTCCCCAAAGGCCATGAACGGGACATAGGGGCCTGTATGGCCAAATTTGAAGTCGACGTTGTTGTGATTTGATTCAGCCTCTAGCGAGAGTTTGCGAGCAAGAACTTCTGCTCCGAGTAGGAAGAGAAACAAGGAAAGGGGATCCCCTTGTCTTAACCCTCTCGTTGGTTTGACAAGATCCGTAGGACCATTATTAACTAAAATAGATAAGGAGACTGTAGTCACACATTCCATAATAATATCCATAAATTTTTGATGGAATCCAAATCGCTGGAGAACTGATTTCGTAAATTGACAATCTACTCTGCCGTAGGCATTTTCCATGTAAAGTTTTATTATCGTCCATCTCATGGATCATTTTTAGTGCAGAGGGAATGAAAAATCTCATGCGCTATTAATATATTATCTTGAACTGCTTTGTCGAACACAAAGGCGCCTTATAGTGGATGTATGAGTTTTCCTATTATTAGTTTTAGTCTTTCCGTTATTTATTTTGAAATGATTTTGTATAAGGTGGAGCACATGCTAATCGGTCGATAATGTGTAGTCATAGAAGGATTGTCATTCTTTGGTATTAGTGAGATAAATGTGTGATTAATTTGTTTTAGTAGTTTGCCGGAGTGGAAGAAAGCTTTTATAGCTCCAATAATATCGGTGCCCACAATGTCCCAATATTTTTTTTATAGAACTTCGCCGCCATACCATCCGGCCCGGAAGATTTGTTTTTACCCATTGAGAAGACCACTTTTTTAATTTCACTATTGATTGGTTGTTGAGTAAGTAGCTTGTTTTCATCTTCTGTGATCATTGGGTTGATTCTAGACAGGTAGTCTTCCAGTTGGATATTCGTATAGGTTTGTTCTCTACTGAATCTTTTTTCAAAGTCTCTTAGGATTTCCTTTTTAACATTCTCATCACCCATTATTTGTGTTCCTTCCGCAGAGGTAATTATTCTAATTATCTTCCGATTTCTTCTACTAGTGGCTACTCTATGAAAGTAGGCGAAGTTGGTATCTACTAGTTTTAGATGTTTTGTTTTAGCTCTTTGATTCCAGTAAGTTTTGTGAAAGAGAAGTAGATTTTCTCTTTTAGATAATAGGTTCTGTTCTTTTGTATATAGGTCTCGGTTTTGATTAGTTTGTTGGGTTGATTGTAGTTCAATTAGAGCCTCATCAACATTTTGAATTTGGCGGAATATGTTTCCAAATGTTTTCTTGTTCCATGTTTCCAAATGTTTTCTAAAATATAGGATAAGTCATAAGACTATAAGAGTACTAATTTGAAAAAAATATATAATTTTAATTTTTTTTCGGTCGAGTTTTTAAAATTTTAATTAGTTTAGCTTTTCTTTTAATTTAATTGCTATGGTTGATTATACTCTAAGGGGATAATTAAAATTTCCAAATTTTAATTTTTTTGGTCAAGTTTTTCTTTTCAAATTTTAATTAGTTTAGCTTTTCTCAATTTAGAATTTTATCATATATACTCTAAGGGCATATGATAGAAAGAATGCATCAACGTCCATCCGAGGGTTCAAACCAGGGACCTTTGGGTACTACCCGCAAGTCCTGTCCGATTGAAACATTCTGAAATGGTGTTATAGTGACTGGTCCCACCGCTTCACGACCCCATACCCTAGAAACCCCGACCAACTCGTCTATTTGCACGCGGACCAACTCTCCGGAGGTCCACCACCTCGTCTTGACCCTACGGGTTAGTATACACCGCTTGACCGCACGTGCTTGGGGGAATTAATATGGCCCAAATGCACCAGGTGAGATTCGAACCCAAGACTTCTCCTTTGGGGCACCTCACCCTTACCGCTAGAGCAAGGGGTTATTGGTAATAAATAATACTCTGTATACCTTACGAAATAAATGGAGCAGTGTTTCAGTGTTAAGAGGGCTTATCTTGTTAAAACTAAGGCTCCGTTTGGCAAAATAAAAACCTGTCGTTGATCCGGTCAAAATAAATCTCAAACTTATAACTAGTATAGCAATAAGCAAGAGGTTAATCCCATAGAGAAATTTTCTATTCAAGTGTGATTAAGATGTCAATTAAGTAACCAAAGAGGGGTTTTTTTGTGAATGCAAAAGATCCACCCTTTATCAAAGCAGATTGATGAAAGCAAAAGTAAATGAATTTGATTTAGACAATGGTGAGAAATAGTTCTACCTACAATTTTCCACTTTATTTGGTTGAAACGGTCCTTGTAACTTCCTCTCGTTCTTTGAGGTTTCCTATTAATGCCCTTGTCCCGACCTAATATAGTTTCTAGTCCAACGAGTCCTAGAAACCCTTATCGATTGAACAGTCCCTCAGAAAAGGATTTAACCAACTCGATAGCTTTAAGTTCATAGATTAACCAAGGTATTTGCAGTCCCTCATAAAGGGATTTAACAACATGTCTAACTTCCTACCTATCCAATTAGTTCAACGAGTCCTAAATGGATAAGTTTGCTACATGGGTTAAGGTTCGCAACGGGGAATCTATAAAACCCTAGCAATTGAATTTATCTAACTAGTTGAACAGACAAGATAGAACAAAACAATCAATCAATAAGCGCAAAGAAGTTGAAACATTCAATATAGGAATTAAGAAACGAGATTCAGAAACTCACAACCAATCCAAATAAAGCTTCAAATCGTAGATAGAACAAGAGAGTTTAGTTCCTCATGGAAGACATCGCTCAAATCTCTAATTGTCTGATGAACGTAGAATAGAATAGAAAGTGATTGAAAAACTAAGTAAAATCGGTCTTAAGACTCAAGTCGGCCAAAAAAAGAACATCCAACAACTAGGGTTTCATTTAACAAAACACGATGTCTCGTTGTCGCCCAATGCGGCGGCCGCTACACATGTGTTCACCCAAGTTGTTGCGTCGGCTCCATACGGCGGTCGCGGCATAGCATGCTGCGCTCGCTGCATCCACTTGTCACGACCTCTTGCCTTGCTTTATCCGTACAGCTTCACATCTACTTGTCATTTCCCATTCTTGCTTCTTGTATTCCAATCCAATATCATTGCATCTCTCAACGGTGTTCGAATCCAACTCTGCAAAATAACCACAAATTCGCGCAAAATCCGAATTCTTTCAAAATAATTATAAGATGCAATTTAACTCCAAATCATGAACTAAATGCAACCTAACTAGCCTAAAAATGCCTATAATACATGCCTATCTAAGATATGCATTATCACTTTCTGCCCATAATATGGATTTTGCGAATAGGCGCCCGTGAAGTATTGATAGGGGGTACCCGCCCCACATCCCATATTGACCAAAATGGGGAGGCGGAGCTGCGTTCCAAGAAGGTTGTTGAGGAATGTTCTCGTCGTGGTGAGGTTGAGCCTCTTCGTTGGGGGGATTGTTGAGGTTTAGTCCATTGGCTTCCTTGACGTCGTGGTGTTGGTTTCCGAATTCTTCTCCGAACAGTGTGAAGTTCATGATTCCTACAAGTTGGTTAGTATAGAGAGTAAAAACAGTATTCATCACGAAACATAAGAAGTCATGAAGAAAGATTTAAACAACTGTTTATATGTCATAGATGGAAAAAGAAAAGGTAGAAATAAGAAACGTATTTCGACGAGGAACCTCTCATCGTGAAAGGTTCCCGCAGACGGCACCAATGACGCGATTCTGGAATTTCACTTATACTTATTACCTCAAGGTGACGACAGATGTCCCTAATTACCTGCAAGTATAACTGATATGGGGTTATAATCGGTTTGCGTGTTAAGGGTCCATGTAATCTTTGTGATGTCTTTGGCTCGCGATCAGGTAATCACTGTTCAATCGTCGTTTTTAGATGAAGTTTGTTCAAGTGATGTTCTTATTCCAGAAGCATTCTTCTCCAATCAAATACCTTAAGAACTCAATTCCGATGGTTTTTAGGTCAGGGAGGATTACAGAGCTCTTTTCCTTCTCTCTTGAATTAGATCCCTTCCTTGAGGGCTCAAGGGGGGTATTTATAGGGAGGCTAAGCGAGCAACTGGCCGGTGACCTCGTGGACGAACAAGGGACACGTGTAACATTGATAATGCATGCCCTCATGCCAGGGTTTTGAGTACTTACATGTGGCGGTGTTAGCGGAGAGGTGCTTAACCAACGAGCTAATTGTCGTTGCCCGATGGGGTGAGAAGCCTACGAACCATGTTTGCTATGATGATGTGCTCACGAATATCAGGATACTGACCGCGATGTTACGTGTCGTTCTATTTAGGGGAAAGCCTTGGTTACTATATTGCTAGATGTAAGACCCGCGATGTATATTGTAGTGCTTAAGACACTTTTTGCGTTGGATAGCCTATTTATGACGTCATATCCTTATTAATTAGTGGGGCTATTTTCTGGGGCATTGTCAAAGAGGGCTTATCTTGTTAGAGCTTAGGCTCTACTTGGCAAAATAAAAACCCATTAGCTAGTTTATTGGACCTTTTAATTTTGATATTATATAGTTGTAAATGGAATAACATAATATTTTAGTTGAATTAGCTTTTGGATTGAGAGTATTTTAACAACTACTCACCGAAACTTTTCGGAGCTTATGATTTTCTATTATCAACTTTTCATCAGCTACTCTAATCATCATGTTTACCAAACATTATACTAGCTTATTAACATATATTTGACACAAATAATTAAACAGTTTAAGTTAACTGAGTATCTTGCCAAACGGAGCCTAAGTCTCCAAAGTCCATGTGTTTGTCTCATTACTTGAATTGGGTTTTTTGGTCCTTGACATAGTCTAATCAAATTGAAGAAGGATATTAATTAAAGCGATGATTCAGAGTATCGGACCTTAAATTTCAGCGGAGTCTTAACTGATCAGTACATAACCGAGTGTCCAAGTTGTGAGTGGGTTCGACTCCACTCAAATTATACACTACCTACCGACTACTAATCCTTTGTAGATCGAGAGGCCAACGATCAATTTGAATAGTATTTTTACTGGGCAAATTAATTGCCATGAAAGAATAATAATAATAAAAATAAGATTTCAATTCCTAATTAGTACCAAGTAATAAGATTGAAACAAGTATGTTTCCCCACTAGTTACGCCACTAGAGGTAGGGATTATCCTATCCAGCAGACGTCAATGCCAAAGTGTTAATATGAAGAGGACTTGTACACTTTTTTAACGTAAGATCGATGGACTAACTATAATCCCAAAAGGAAACAACAAAAATGGTAGATAAACAAAGAAAAACTATATAAAACAAGAATTACACTAATTAAAGAATGTAGAATCCGACAGGAGAAGAAGGCGAGGATGATTCAAAATTTGGAAGGAGCTGTTCAACCTCATATGTTGTTTAAGTATTCTTTATATAACCGATGTAGGACAACCACATTCCAACACGCCCTTTCAAGTGCAACGTCATTTAGATGGGTACCACAATGCCCGCGACATGCCACGGCCAGCAACCCTACCAGATAGAGCCCGGACCACAACTAGCCGAACGCGGCTCTGATACCATCTTAACTCGGCTGGGCTCGGTGGAGTCAAGACACTGGAGGGGGAGATCGTGT
This sequence comes from Persicaria tinctoria, assembly GCA_037127255.1. Lineage (NCBI taxonomy): Eukaryota > Viridiplantae > Streptophyta > Magnoliopsida > Caryophyllales > Polygonaceae > Persicaria > Persicaria tinctoria. Next base: position 27,327,965 of record JBANSL010000016.1, on the reverse strand, counting down.
GTGCGGGTCCACATACGGGAGACTCGAACAGCACATAAATTCAACGAGGTTCCATCTCAAAACCAATTGACAATGAGAGAATTAGCCCTTCAACCTTATATGTTGTTCAAGTATTCTCTAGATTACCGATGTGAAACAACCACGTTCCAACAAAAGTGTTACGGTTTCTAGGTTGTCGCTGATGAGAGCATAACCATGTAAATGGATATATAGGAAAATTGCTATGAAAAGATGGAAAAAATAATGGAAAAGTACAAGATAACAAGAATTTTTCATGTGGGTTGTACATTGTGATGCTTTTGCTCTTTTTTGTTATACAGTATAAGGTAAAAATTCAACGTTGTAGACAATGGGCTTCAAGAGGTTGCGCCGTTGCGGTATATAGCATTCCGTCATGAAGATTCAACCATTCTATCTTATGCCTTGGCTCTTGTAGTAGAAAAACAGTGGCTTTGTTATTCGAGATATAGAGTTTTGTGGTGTAAATAGCAATTTTTCTGAGTGCAAATAATAACACCCAAAAATAAATTACACATTACAAGTGTAATACAGCCAAAAAGTCTATACAACATGATTCAATCTATCTGATGCTTTGCTTCTTACCTTACTCCATATTTTTTATACGGAAGACAATTTTTATAAAAAAATTCATTTTTTATATATAAAAAAGGCTCTTAATCTTGACTTTTTTTTTCTCATTAAAGAAAAAAATAAAAAGGTAAAATGTTGAAAGTTGTTGCATAAATTCTATTTCTTGAACTCACTTTAAAGTTTAAACTAAACTAATTTCTTTTACCCCATTTTTTTATATAAAAAAAAAAACCTTTTCCCCCTAACTTTAAGTGAAAAGATAAAATTGAACCTCCCAAAGCACGTAGGATGGTATGACTGTATGAGTAAAGAGAAAAAGTGTGATCGGCATGGTTTTAGTTTTGCAGAGAAAAGATGGAGAGGACGGAGAAATGAAGAAGGCAGGCCATCTGGCCATGTCCATGTGAGGGCCTCTATTGGAAATTTATTCCCAATTTTAAGAAATGACAAAATCAAAATCCAGAAAGCAATTTGTTTGATTTCATATATATTTACAACTAATTGAATTAAACACGATATCACATCACATATATTACAATGTCAATTTTCCAATTAACGTTTGCGAACTGACACATTTCTACGACTGAATTCAAGCTACGATCGATTTGAATTTTTTTTTTTGTCTCATTATTTTTCTGTACTTTTTACATTTTTAATTGCAAGAAAATATCAATACCGTTAATTATAATTGGAGTAACATTGTTGAGAGCAAAAAGAAATGGCAAAAGTAATTAAAAAGTGGAATAAGACGATATTCCTTACTTGCAAAGTTGGGAAAGCTGAGAATAGCATCCGAAGACAAAAATTCTTTGCTTTTTGCTTGCTACCAACCCAAAATAATAAAAATAATTTTTTTTTTAAAAAAAAGAAGAAGATGAAGCATCTGGATTATGTATGGTTCTGAGTTATGAGAAGCTAACAACCCTTGTATATAAGTTTTGGTTTTAGCCCTTTTACGATGAAATCTCACTCGGTTGTGTGCTAAGACTACTGACACATCGTGATTCTATTAATATTCATCGGTTCGAGTCAGACTTTTGTATTATTTTTCAAAATAGAGTGATAGACTGATTGTATATTGGGTTGGGCTACTGTCCCAAACTGATCTCAGGAAGCCCTTGGTGTGGCTCGACCCACTTGCACACGGAGACTTAGCATTATAGACCAAGAAGATGTCGGCTCGTGCTTGAGCTGGTATATAGGGATTTTGTGGCTGCTTTTTACTTGACTCCTTCCTTCCTTGCCTCTGGAGCTGTGGTAGGGTTTTCATCTTTAGCGAACCGAAGTGTAGGTGGAGCTCCTTTTCACCCAAACACTTAAACACTGAGCGAAGAGAGATTTGAAGCTTTAATTGTCCTTCCGTTCTTACCTTGGTAGTTAGTGTCCTAGTTGAGGTTAAAATCGATTTCAACTTTTGTGTTGCTTTGTATATATTTTTTGGTCCAATTGAGTTTGTAACTCACGCTTTTAAAAACTTATGATATACGGAGTACTAATTTTTAAGTCTATATATTTATTCTCTCTCCTATCACATCCCCTAATCTACAAGATCAACACATAGTAGTTGATTTCAACTTTTATATATTTCAGAATCTCGTATTATCAAACAATGTTTAGACTTTACAAAATTGAGGATGGATCGCTTTATATCAAATATGAAACACATAAATATTTTAAATTAACGGGAATAAACAACAAATGTTGTCACTTTTAACTATATCAACCCGCATTTGCCAAGTTACAACAAATACAATTTTGCACCAAGTTAAAAATGTCAGTGTTGCCGAATAAAGAAAGATAAAGCCCATATAGCCTTAATTAAAAAAGAAAAGATAAAGCCCATGCAAAAATGGAAGGGTAACGGGGATTGGCAGCCAAACAAGGCCTAAGTTAAAGGTACCTACCCGCGTAATATTATTATATTGGGGAATGCAAAAAGCACGTAGTTTCCACTACCACTAACTTGTAGAGTATAAATTGAAATTCGGGATAAGAAGAAGGCATCAGGTTCCCCACCAACACCCGACTAAATAAAATACACTACTCCTAACTCCTAATCACCAAATAAAGTATTCTAAATTACCAAAAAAATATACATATATATATATATATATATATATATATATATATATATATATATATATATATATATATATATATATATATATATATATATATATATATATATATATATATATATATATATGAACAAAGAAAGAAGCAAACTATAATCGGAAATAGTGATAACACGCAAGATGCAATTACAGTTTTGATATGAAAGTGATGTTTGGATCAATTCGCAAGTCTGTTCTAATTTTTGTCTTCTAATATCGGATATATTGATTCATATATTATTGAAATTCGGAATGATAAAACTATAAGATCATATCGATCAATGCATTAAAAAAATGTTCAATCAGTTTCTATTAGGAACGACTAGGAGCCGCTCTTTGAACTCTCGACTTCTGACTTTCTGAGTCCTACAAGTGATTTATAATAGTTGTTGACGATATTTGGTACATTTTATAAAATAAACATTATTTGTTCATGTTTTTTTTTTTGCTATATATTCCCGACATATCATTTTTTCATCCATCAATACATTTCCAACAATCTATACAATTCCATATGGTATATGCTATAGATGTGCATAAAAATACACTTAAATGTTTAAATATTTACCATAGTCAAAAATAAAATAATTGAACAGATATTCCCCATAAAGTACCAAGGAAAGCTGAATGACGTTTTCTTGTTGGGCTGCAAACTGTTGAGTTGGCCCATTTCCCAATCAGGCCCAGCAGAGTTGAGCTTCAAGATACAAGGGGCGAAGGTAGGGATCGAACCCGAGACCTCCTGACATCCTCTTACTCCCCACCAGTGAGCCACCCCGACTGGGTATGAAATCTTGAAATTTCATTTCATGCTTAAGGGTGATTTGGCGCAAATAAAAACCTCTCATCAATATTTTATTAAACACTAGTGTAGATTCCATCCCGTGTATGGAGAATACGTTAATCTAAATATAAATTAATTTTTCCTCAAAAAAATAATATAGATATATAAAATTAATTCGACAAATTATATATAATCTAAATATCTTTTATTTAAATTTTCTCAAATATAAATATTTAGATAGTTGATTTTTAAAATATTTTAAATTTTTTTATTAAATATGTTATATATATTTATTAAATTAGTTTAATAAAATATCCGTATATCTATGCACGGATGGATTATATCACTTAGTTCAACTTTAACTTTCCTTAGGGGAAAAAAATGTGTTTGCGTCAATGAATGATTGGTTTACTAGCACTTGGAATTGGTTAACTTTTTCGGGTTTCAAATCCCATCACACAAGGACGATCAAGTTTTTATTAGTTAAGTAGGTTTGAATAAGGTTGCTCAACTATATATTTTGAGGATCTTGTGTCAAAATTATAACTAGTTCCTACTAATTCAAAATTAAAAAAATCCAGATACAGATTAGTACACATAAATTCATCTAAATTATGCCATTTAAAATTCGAAGCTTGAAGTTTTATAACAAGAAGAAACAAATTGAACATATACCAAATCTAAGGGTAAATTACACATAGAGTCATCTAAATATATGTACTTAAAAATATAATTTTTTTAAACAAAAGGGTAAAACCACCCAGAAATTTGACATTTTCTTAACATATTTCTATATATCTATCTATCTATATCTATATATAAAAGAGCCGATCTCCTTAGGAACAGTAACATTCTGAGACACCTTTCAATATTTGGTTGGATGAAAGTGTTTTATTTGGGCCTTTCTCTATACATTGGGCTTCCTGGGCTTGAATTGACCCATTTATCAGCTGTCAAAACAACCGATCTCAACCTTACCGCCTCCTTCTACGTGACGCCCTTCTCCAATGAACCCAGACGATGAATCTCACCACCGTCAAGGACAAATCCGAGGTTATGGAGAGACACCTAATCGATTCGCTTGCGATCATACCTCCTATCCGCGATATCTACGGCGGTGGCAGTCTCAATCTCGTCGACGTTGACATCGGCGGCGGCCTTCCTGGTCTGATTGTGAGTGATTCATCATTCATTCATAGAGATTTAACGTTATTATTGTGTACTTTTATGCCTTGCAGCACTAAAGGACTATAGGTTGATGATTGTGACTTTGCCGTACTTAATCTAATTCTAATTGTTCTTCATTATTTTATGCTTTTTTGAATTACTGAATTCAATTTGATCTTAAAAGACGGATAGGGTTAAGTTGTGATTTGGTCAACTGGGAATTTCGGGATGACAAATTGAGGCTTGATTTGGTTGATTCACACCCTTTTTAGTTGCTTGCTTTCTTGAAATCGAAAAGTTATCATCTTCGAAGAGTCATCATTGCGTCAACACGTACATAAAGTCAATTTCATTTCTTTGCCTTCGTTTCCATGAGTTGATTTTACCTACGATGGAAAACACGAACTTCCTCCTTAGATATATTATTTAGTTCATTGAATTAGTTCATTGCAACTTCATTTGGTGGCTTCTTTTGATTAATTTGGGAGAGATTTGGACTTGTATCTTGTTAACGTTTAATTTATGCACTTCTTACCCATTAGTCGATAAAAATCAACATTGGCATCTCCTTTACTCCTCTTCATGTGTGTGAAATTTGTTAGTTAATACTACGGATGTTTTATTGATCAATAATTAGAACAGCTATAGATAAAGCCTAAAATGATGGGATCGATTGAAATTTATTCTATTCTTAGTGTGTTCAATTCAATATTGCTGATAAATTGCCTCCAAAGTTCTCTGATTGCTTCACTTTCCAATTCATTCTAGGGAAAAAAAAATTATTCACTTCTTGATCTATTATATCTCAATTGGATTAAAATAGATTTTGGGTTGTAAACTGTTGGTTTAGCCCTTGGATTTCAGTAGACCCCATGAAAACACATGTTGAAGTTCTCATATTTTTTTCTGGATTTGATTTATGTTTCCATTAATTAGTTCAATAACACTGAATTTCTCTCATCTTTCTTTTTTTGAGGTTGAGATGTTTAAATTAGTTCAATTGTGGTGACAGAGATACAATATATGTTGAGTATATAGAATGTTTTGCCCTGATTTGGGTTTCAATTGGTGCACTTGTCAATTTGGTGTATTTTTAAGGATTCAGATTTGGCTTCGGTTTTGCAGTGGATCCTCAGACTATCTAATCCATCTATAACATGCCAATGATAGAATCATAAAATTCTTCCCCTTAACTTATCATAAAGAGAGATGGAGGCTTTCAACTATACTTCCACTGATTTGGCATTCTAGCAGCGCTTTTAGTAAGTCTTTTCTAGCTTTTTTATTTGTCTGTAACATGCCAATTTTAATGTGTGTATGACCAAAGTTTGTTATGCTGGATAACAGTTCTTGGTATGGTAGCAATCTGAATTTTCCGCATACATATATGCTTTGCCTTCGGCAAAACCATGCTTGTTGCTTGTGAAATGAAAACATCTACCAAATTCCATTGCTTTCCTTGTAAAGATTTTGTTGCAAGCAGCATCATATTTGAATTCTAGCACTGGTAAAGTCTTGGTTTGAACCCGAAATCTCATATCTTGTTAGGGTTTGCTTTGTTCATCATTGCTATCTTATATTTACCAATTCCTTCCAGGTTAGTCTGATCTTGATATGAACCATATGATCTTGAAAGGTATACAATAGAGCTTATAAGCCATCTTTCTAGGTTGTCAATTGCCATCTTTGATCATCAATTTACCTACTTGATTTTGCTACTAGTTTACGAACATGCTCATTCATTAATCAAATTTGTGATTTTTGACAGCTTTTACCATTCAACTTGCAAAAAAGGGATACAACCAATTTCCATGGATTTTTTCAAACACGTTGCATTTGTGCTAGCTGCTAAGTACAAATATGGAGCCGATGTATTGCCATGAATAGGGGCCTGAATATACATATGTAACTAAAACTATCGGGTTTACACATTATGTAGGCTATTCTTAGAGTACATTGTTTCTTTTCCCACAAACCTAGCCTAACTTTAATCTTTTCAGAATGTAAAAAATACTTAAAATTGAATTCTTCTTGACATATTTATATATGAAGTTTCAACATTTCTATTCATTTTAGCAAAAAAAAACCAGACATGGGACATACATATTCATCTTTGATCGAAAGATTGAGCTCCCACGTGCTTCGCACGTGGGAATGCAACTAGTGATATATAAAAGGGTTGTGGGTGCTTTTAAAAAAAAAATTATGTGGTTTGTGGAAAACTTCATATTTTAAAGGTGTTTTTATGTAATTTACTCTAAATATGAATAAACCAACTTTGTGGGTAGTTTTATAAAATTAATTGATTTATGGATGGGTTTGTGGAAAAAACTAAAATTTAAGGTGATTTTAAAGGTGTTTTTCTGTAATTTACCCTAAAATAAAGAGTGAGGCTTTAGACAAGATGTCGAAACGGCTATTGACAAGATAATTTTTATAAAATTGCACACAACAAGTCCTTTCATGTTTTAGAAAATATTTACAAGCCAGATTGAAAGTAAAACGAAAAACCTATTTTCAATCCGGAGAATCGATTGAACCCATATTCAGGAGCGGCATGGATCATTTCTCATAGTCATAATATCTAGTTGTAGCCGTCCTCGCCTCTTGATTCGTCTCCTACATCTCTATGCTCCCCAAAAAAATCAATCAGGATAAATTAGTGCTAAACACTTTTTTCGTTCATCCATATTAGGAACCACTAAATTAACCCTAATTGAATAGGGTAATTAACCATAATTTTAATTTCATCAAGTTGATTTCATCTAATTGTTGCCAATTAGCACTAATTGTAATTAATTGCACTACTTTCATCCAGATTGAATCCCAAATTTAGGAATTGCGGGATAGTGGTGTGGTTTGTGCGGCTCGTGGTTGAGAGAGTTTGTTGTTTTGCGAGTTTGTAAAATAAGGGTTTTGATTTTCGTAATAATTATGAACATTTCGGAACATTTCATTGGTTGTTAGACAACGGGGTAGTGGTGCGGTGGTTGTTGCCAGATGTAAGTGTGTTGATGGTGGTGGTGGCTCCTCGCGGTAGCTTAGAGGAGGCAGAGCTAAATGGAAAATGACTTTTGTGCAATTTAGTTGAAATTATCTTGACAATAGCCTTTTTCAGAATCTTGTCTAAAGCTCTTATGAAAATAAATAGACCACATTTATGGTTAGTTTTATAAAATTTCTTAATCTATGAGTGGTTTCGTGGAAGAACCTGTATTTTAAGGTGATTTTTTCTTAATTTATGGGTGGTTTTGTGGAAGAACCTATATTTTAAGGTGATTTTCTGTAAAATACCGTGAGAAAAAATAAAAAGTTTTGTTGAGAGTGGGATTTGAACCCACGCCCTTTCGGACCAGAACCTTAATCTGGCGCCTTAGACCAACTCGGCCATCTCAACTTGTTGTTATATTGTTTAAAAATTAGTTATATTACCTTCTGTTGAAACCCCCTCATATTTGCTTCAGCCAATGGCTTTAACTGCTGTTTAATGTAGGCTAAAAACATCAAGGGCAGTTCTCTAGATGGCGAGATTGGGAAGATTTATATGCCAGATCAACATGTGAGTGAGGGTAACGATGTCATCTACTGGAAAACCGGGTTTTCTCCATTCATTCGTTCATGTTTAATTGCGCGAAAGGTGTGAAGAGGGTTTGCCACGAAGCTAAGTTGTAGACTGTAAAATTTCAGTATTTAAGCCAAAGAAATTAAGCTGTTGTATGTTTAAACCAACCGAGTGAATGTGTGACATGAATGAGTAACCAATAGATGAAACAGCAACACGCAACACCACAACAAGATTCAATCCAGAGTACTCGTGGGCATGGATAACATTTTAATGTCAATCTTGGAGCCACTCCCCATGTTTACCGGAAGACAGAAACTGTGAAGTTCAAGCGGTGGCTCCCTCACTGCCGGAGAAATGACTTGAAGAGATGAACCTGCAAAATATGCAACTCAAATTACAGTGTTAGCTGATAACAACGGTAAATGCAGACAAGCAAGCTACGCGCTCCTGCCAAGGAGAATCCAGATATGATCAAGGGGATCGCAAGTGCAAGAGTTCAGAACACATTCCAATGAGTGAAAGAGAGTGACACCGACTAATGGGAAGCTTAAATAAAATGTAATGAGCATCCAAAATCCAATCAATCATCACCTTCGTCAGCTATAAGTTTTATGCTATAATAATATGAATATGACTAAGAGCCTCAAAGGGCCAAGTACTAGGCAAAGCAACTTAAACCCCTAAATTTCATCCCCGGGTTTGCTCCCACTGCAACCAGCCGGAGATTCATCAGATGGCCATTTCTCTACCTCAGAACTTCCTGATCCTTGAATGGCGCCTAAATCCCAAACATCCGATAGCCCACCTGAGATGGAGGGTCCAGGACACTCGTAGTTGGCAAAAGTACTCCATAAATCAACTGAAGGGCTACACATACCGGTGCTGAAATCAAAACCCATGTTCAGTTCATCTTCCTGTTTGATCAGGCTCTCGGTTTCAGGGCAATCAACAAAGTATTCAGGTTGAAGACTTGGCAACTCCTTGCCCGTAAAAAGGGGCTGCTCTTCGGCACCAGAGCTTGAACCTCCACCTTCAATCTGAACTGGAATGCTCATAAGGTCCTCAGCTGCTAAGAGTTCGTCCGATGACACGTTTTCAAGCTGGAAGGGCAAGTTTTCCCGCGAAGGGTAATGCTGGGGGAATGAACCGGGCATTTCCGAAGACGCCAAGTTGGCAATCTGTTCATCCGTTGATGTATTCAAGCCACGACCCAGTTCTTCTGGATCCTGCTCCACAAGCCTCCTCCGGGTCCTTGGAGAACCTAGCAGCCTCTGCTCCTTCATTTGCTTGAGACGCCCCACGAATTCTTGGTTCTGAAATGCCTTTGCAAGGAAAGCCACCATCTGTTTCTGTCTTTGCTCCGAAGCCTGGAGCCTATGCTTCACTGTTTCGACGCGCTCTGCTGTTCCACGGTGCTGTCTCTGGAGCTCCACCAGCTCTCGCATCATCACACTCTTATCCTTTCTCAGCTTCTCCACCTCAGTCTCCAACCCGGATCCTGATGCATCATTAGTAGCCGGCTGGGGCTGAGGCGGTCCCCTTCGCCTGCGAATGTTCTTCAACAGATGCTTCATTCCTCGCAAAAAGGACTCGTTTGCAAACTCCCATTTATCAGTGTCAATCTTGCGAAATCCCTGAACAGAAATGTAACCCTAAATCATCATTTCTTTAGATGTTTGATAACAAATTCAACCATGCAAACAAACACCAACAGAATCTCAATTTCATCACAATAAAACTACAAATTCTTTAGATGTTTGATGTGATCAGAAATATGCTGAAATTGAAGTTTTTTATGCACTAGTTACTGGAAATTCTAACCTGTAGAAGGGCGGGAAGCTCCCCACCTGGGCTACATTATCAAATCAGACAGTTCATTCTCTAGTTATCAATTCTTGAGAAGATCAGCCCATGTAGTCGCGATCTTAAAAGCCGATCCAATTAACAAGAACAGTTTGCCATATTCTTACATTATACTATACTTTTACACAATTGTACATTTCAATTGCTGTCTATTACAATTTACAAGTAAATGCTCCAATACAACCAAAATTATACATCCTGAGTTCCTCAACCCTGATACTCTGACGGTAAAAATTAATGATCAAAACTCAAGCCTCATCCTCACCCCCATCAGATTTTACACATGAAAACTGAAAATTCATCGACTAATTGAGTGAAAAAATAACAATCAGAAACACTCTGATTTACAAGCCCAGCTTCATAGTTCATACATAACTGATAAGATTAGACGAACAGGAAATTAGCCAAGAACATTCAGGATAAACAGCAGATGAAATGAAATCAGAATACATTAAAAAGATAAGGTGGAGTAGAAGAAATCCGCGTACAGAGAGCACAGCCACCCAAGGGTGCGGTGCAAACTGCAAGCTGGAATTACCCACATAAGTGTTAAGCTGACGAACGAAGCTGGAGAAATTGTTGTGCTTGAAATTCCTCGGAAGCACGACCCTAGCGAACTCAATAGGGTCCCACACCACGAAGCTCTGCCCGGTTCCTCCCCAGGAGATGATCGGATCAAGCGCGGGGTCTTCCGCGAGATCGTAGGTCTTCGACAGGAACGGCGGGATAGGGTTCCCCTGTAAGCACTCCAGCGGCTGCGGAACCGGTAATTGCTCGGAATCGATGCCGATGCTCGTCGGCGGGAAGCTCGAAAGTGGAATAGCGGGTTTGGATTCGTAATCATCGGGAAAATCGAAGTGGAAAGGGGAAAGAGATTGTAACGGGGGAAAGCTTCCGAAGGCTAAATCGACAGAGTCGTTTGGGGGAGGGGAGGAGGAGAAATTGGATTCGTCATTGGGATCCATTGCCGAAACCTAATCGAACTGGGAGAAAATGGCAATGGCGGGGGTATATATTGGGGGAGAGTACTTGCAGGCGAAGGAATGGAGAAAATATCTGGGAGGGAGAAAGGCGGTGAAGGGGAGATGTGACGGGTCCGATGAGCCATTGACGTTGCTTGGTGGTGGTGATGGTGGTGGTGGTCTGGGGAGTAGCCATCGACCTTCTCCGAAGCTTCGTATACCGACGGGGTAGAGAGCGTCGATGGGGAGGAGGAGAGGGTGGGGAGGAAACGGACGGTTGGATACGTGGGGACCACCTGGTGGGGCTCTGCCCTTGAGAGGGTGGCAGATTTGTTTTTTGTTTTTTTTTTATTTATGGAATGGACTAGGGAGGTCTCTTTCAGGTGTTTTAGTTCGCCCCCAGAATTTGATATTAGTGGAAAAATAAGCTTTCATAGTGCTTTGGGTCCCTTTTTTCTGTTTATGGAAGAAAAAAAGATGTTGGAACTTTTTTTTGTATGAAATAAAGTGTGTATTGTCTTCTAACCTTTTTTCTAATTATAACCTTTGTATATAGGCTAATCCACTTTGGATCCCATTGAGTTGCTAAAATAACTCCATGTGAAGTTGTTAGGACCCGAAGGTCGGATGGAGGGAGATCATGACTTCAATGGAGGTTTGTGAGAGATTGAGAAAGAGAGATTAGAGAGAGATCGAGAGGTTGAAGAAGATGAAAGTATTTCTGTATATTCATGGATGTCTTCTCCTTACAACATATGGGTATTTATTAAATCTTAACCACTTAATTTTAATTAAATGGTTTAGATTTAAATACATTTAGCCATTTTTTAATTTATTTGTTAGGGTCAATGCATTCTTATTGGGTAATCCTATCAACTTCACGGAGATTCAAGTAATTTTTTTTCTATATTCGTAATTTTAATCATTTTTAAATTTTTTTTTAGGGTTTGTATATTTTTTTTAAAAAAATATTAGTTTCAAAATCGACATTTTTATTTAAAGTATAGGTTAAGAAAAAATGTATTTACAAAGTTGAATAGTGTTCTCTGATTTTGAATTTTTGACACTAAGACATTACTCCATATGACATTATGTACATGGTCCTTAAATTGTGCTTTTTTAAAAATCAGTTGTATTTTTTTTTTTACAATGAGCAAACATTAGAGGTGTTGTACAAGAATCTTTGATTATCCTGAAGGATGATGGAATATAGGTTCCTATTAAAAGAGAGAGTCGATCTATTACAAATAATATCATATCTTGCCATGTAGTCGACTACTCTATTGGCTTCTCTAAAACAATGTCTCAATTCTATATAGTTAAAACTAGCAGCCACTGATTAGATCTTCTCCAGTTGATGCAAGATTTCCCATATAGTGTTGCCTTCGTCATTTATTGCCTTTATTAGCCCTTTATTTTTGCCATTTATAATAACTTTTCGAAGACCTTTCCTTGTATCATGTTGCAGATCTGGGCAGATTGCAGCAGCCTCTGTCTGTAACACGGAACCTTTTGCAAATTTCCCAATACAACCCCCCCCCCCCCCCCCCGGACAAGAGCATGTGGGTTTAACCGAGTCATCTACATTGATTTTGTAGATAGCTTCCTCCGGTCTAGTCCACTTTATTTTCTTGCGCTTTATTTTTGGTTTGTTTTGTAGGGACCCATTCTCATCCTTTTTCCAATTGTTAGAATTAATAATAATTTGTTAGGTTAGATTTGCTATATGTAGGGTTTTTTTTTCTTGAATATGAGCTCGTTCCTGGTCTCTCCCATGTGGCTTGCCAAATGAAATCTAAATCTTCAATGTGGGTATTTCCCATTCTGATTTTATAGGAGGTCTGTTATATCCACTTGGTTTCCTCTAGTGTTTAGACATTGCTTGCCAACCATTCTTTCATATTGTGTGATTACCTCTTTTGTTGCGGATCAAGATGGTCTTTTGTGGGTCAAACAATGATCTTGATCCAGGCGAGCTCTCAAGACCGATTCAAGGGCTATTGATGGCGAAGAGTGTCATCCTCAAAAGGAGGAAGAAGGCTCCACCATGGAACAAGGTTCAAAGGAGCAAGGAGAGCTAATGTTCAAGTTTGAGTTCGTTCTTAATGGGTTGACAGCATATCGACGTCTCAGTAAAATGGGTCGTTCGGAGTCCATATTTATCGGATGAGGTCGTACCATACCTTGTTGGAACGAGGACGAAAAGATCTACAACTTTTCTGTTGAAGGTTTCTCCAGAATCGACCTCGAGAATGGCCGAAATTCATCATCTTTACAGCTGTCACTGTTTGGACGAATTTCTAGATAATTATTTAATTATTTTCGAATTTATTTAATTGAATTAGATTTAATTATTTTATGAATTTAGGAAAATAATGTGGAAATAATTATATCTTTTCTAGATATAATTCTTGTCCACCAAGTTGTTAATTTTCTATCTTTAGTTAGATTTACTTATCTTAGGAAAGATTTACATATCTTTAGATTATTTGATTTATCTTTAGTTATCAAAATTCTATCTTTTGCACAAGATAGAAGAAAATATTTGTAAAATAGACACTTTATTTGGACGTATTTGCAAAATGGTCGTATATTTGGACAATTTAGCAAAATAGCCACTATATACTAATTCTCAATTATTATTTTTTCCTGATCGTTTCCCCAATCCCATCGTCTCTCTCTTCAATCTCTCTCTCCGCTCCCCGGCGATGGAGCTCTCTCTCCGCTCCCCGGCGATGGAGCTCTTCAATCTCTCTCTCCGCTCCCCGGCAATGGAGCTCTCGATGCGAATCAGAGAGCGAGGGAGAACCGGTGGCTTCGGCTAGCGATGCGAAGCAGATGGCGAGGGAGCGAACGACGACGTCCAGATCCGGACTGGAGGTCGAGCGAGGCGGCGCGAGCGAGCGATTGCTCAGATCCGGCCTGGAGTGAGGTCGAGCGGCTGGAGATCGACGTTCTGGACTTTCAGATCCACCGAGCGGCGCGAGGGAAAACCGGTGGCGTCGGCCATCGATGCGAAGCAGAGGGCGAGGGAGCGCGAGCGAGGGAGCGACGAAGACGTCCAAATCCGGACTGAAGGTCGCGCGAGCGAGGCGGCTCAGATCCGGCCTGGAGCGAGGTCGAGCGGGTGGAGATCGGCGTTTTGGAGTTTCAGATCCGGCGAGCGCGTGAAGGTCCGAAGGAAGGAGAAGGACTTTTGTCTCAAATTACAAAAATCACCCTATGAATATGAGAAATTAAAAAAACTATCTACATTTAATTATTTGATCCATAATCTACTATATTTTTTATTTTTGCACAATAAAATATTATATATTTGCACAACTTATGGTTAAATTTGCATAACGTACTCTTATATTTGCATGACAAAATGTTCTTTAAAAAAAAACTAGATTTGGGTCATATTTGCACAATTTACGGTTATATTTGCACAACGTACTCTTATATTTGCACGACAAAATGTTTAAAAATAATAAAACTAGACTTGGGTCATATTTGCACAACTTACGGTTAAATTTGCACAACATACTCTTATATTTGCACGAAAAAAATATTAAAAATAAAATAAAATAATAAAAAAAACTAGACTTTGGTCATATTTGCACAACTTATGGTTATATTTGCAAACATACTCTTATATTTGCACAAAAAAATGTTTTCAAAAAAAAAAACTAAACTTGGGTCATATTTGCACAACTTACGGTTATATTTGCACATCGTACTCTTATATTTGCACGAAAAAATGTTTAAAAAATAAAATAAAAAAAACTAGAATTGCATCATATTTGCACAACTTACGGTTAAATTTGCACAACATACTCTTATATTTGCACGACAAAATGTTAAAAATAAAATAAAATAAAATAAAAACTAGACTTTGGTCATATTTGCACAACTTACGGTTATATTTGCAAACATACTCTTATATGTTTGCTTAACATGATCTTATTTTTGCTAAATAGTAGATTATTTTTGCACAACAATCGAGACTTGTGAAATTATTCTCAACATGATTTTATTTGCTCTCAATATGTTTTCATACTTTCTCAATAGATTATTGCACAACATGCTATTATTTTTGCTCAATAATTCTTTATTTTTGCACAACAATCGAGACTTGTGAAATTGTGTCTCCACATAATCTTATTTTTTTGTAAATATAATTTTATACTTTTTTAATAGATTATTGCACAACACGGTCTTATTTTTGCTCATCAATAGAGTAAAATTGCAAAACATGAGAGATTGGTGAAATTTTGCTCAACATCATCTTATTTTTGCTCAACAATAGATTATTTTTGCACAACAATCGAGACTTGTGAAATTGTTCTCAACATGATTTTATTTTCTTTCAATATTATTTTAAGAGTTGCACGACTCTGTTGTAAGAGTTGCACGACACTGTTTTAAGAGTTGCACAACTCTGTTTTAAGAGTTGCACGACTCTGTTTTAAGAGTTGCACGACTCTGTTGTAAGAGTTGCACGACTCTGTTGTAAGAGTTGCACGACTCTGTTGTAAGAGTTGCACGACTCTGTTGTAAGAGTTGCACGACTCTGTATTAAGAGTTGCACGACACTGTTTTAAGAGTTCATGTGTCTCTCTACCTTTATAGGTTAATTTGCATGAACCAAGGTGAATAGAGGATACAATTCATGAACCAAAGTGAATAGAGCATCTTTTTAGAAATTAAAGGTTGTGTCAGCGGTGTTTGCAATTTTAGTGCTGACAGGGTTATAAAGAAATAAAATTGATCAATACATTTTCATCACTAAAATTGCAAACACCGTTAACACTAGTTGTTTTCTCTAATTAACAAAATAGAAAAAGATGCTGACACTACAGTTGTGCAACTTTAAAATACAGTTTAAGAACCAAATTAGATTAAAAGGTGCAAGAATAATATTATAATGTGCCCAAATTAGATTTTTAGTTTAAGAAGAATCAAATTAGATTATAGTTTGCATGAATAAAACTATAAATTTCATGAATAACACTATGAAATTTTAGAGTTGCACGACTCTGTTGTAAGAGTTGCACGACTCTGTTGTAAGAGTTGCACGACTCTGTTGTAAGAGTTGCACGACTCTTGTTTTAAGAATTGCATGACTCTATTGTAAGAGTTGCACGACTATGTTTTAAGAGTTGCACGACTCTGTTGTAAGAGTTGCACGACTCTATTTTAAGAGTTGCACGACACAAAGTATGAGACTAATGGAATATTTTGTTTAATACTAATAATAGAGGACACAAAGTATGAGATTAATGGAATATTTTGTTTAATACTTCCATATTATCGAGAGTCAACTAAACCTGCATTTCACATACTTGTTAATCACTTTGCTCATCCTATAAAAGTTGATGCCATTTCATGCAATAAGAAGCCAAAACGTGAGACAAAATAATCAATATATCACTTTATTAACATTCTAGTTGGAAACCACATTGCTCTAGCTCAATAAGAAGCCAGAAGCTTCATGTTAAACTCCACCTTCTTTGTCCTTTACAAGAAGATGAAAATTAGAAATGAATAACTTCATTTTGGGATCAAGCTCCCATTTTATCACAGATGATTGCAGCATAGTTTGGAATAGTCGAATCTGGTGACTGCTTAAGCCTAGAGATTGCGACAAACAAGTCTGATGACCGGAGGACTTGTCGACAAGGCGAGTGCGCACACATCTTGGCCAAAGCGAACATCACGATCTTTAGAGGCGACTGGTTCAAGGCGTCCTTCCTTGTTGGGTTCAAGGCCAAGGAAGAACATTCGGATACCAGCTTGAGCAATGCCTACAAAGCATGACAAGCGTTTCAGCAAGCGGGAAAGTTGTTTTGAATGAAATGTGAAACATGTTATGAGCACTCAGCACTTGCTTGCACCAAGGCTGAATCCATTGACGTGGTAAATAAAAGAGGAGCACAACGCAAACCTGGATAGCGCCGTTGACGTGGTAAATATGATGCGGAAAACTTTGGGTTTCACAAAATTATGACGATGCAGATCTAGTCCCAAAGAAAGGAGTAAAAGATGAATAAATAAGAACAACTCCAAAACAAATACCTCGTTTTCAAGCTCAGGAAGCACCTTTTTCAATTTAGCTATGGTATCAACACGTAATGGCTTAAGGCATCGACTCCACTCTTCCTGCTAAAGGAAACTATCCAGTCAATAATATCACAACTGTGAAACAAGTATGCAGTGCTTCCATTGATCTCCCAACAATCTATAGCAAGTCTGTGTTTCTAGCAAAGGTAGAATCATTAATAGTGGTGAAATGCAATGTGAAGCCAATATGATATCATTAGTTTGATCATGGCACACACAGTTAGGGCTTTCGACAATGAGCCTGAAGTACCGAGGAGCCACACAACATGTTCAAAGGCCCCTTGTAGAAAGCCTAATAAACACACATTCCAGCTTTTAGGAGGACAATAGATTAAAAGGAATTCCAGCTTTTAGGAGGACAAATGATTAAAATTTAAAAGGAATAAGATATCAATACATATACAGAAACATAAATTTAGATTCAGCAAAGTGGCCAACTGATTAGTGAACATTAATTCCGAACTGAATATTGGTCTTAAAACTCAGAGTTCAATGGACAAAGCAGAGAATCACATTACCAGGGTGAAGTACCCCGGCTTCTCAGCTTGCATCTTCCTGAGAATCAGATAAAGATAACTTAGTAAAAAGATCAGAGAATGAAAGAACTTAATTAAGGACTTCAGAAAGTACAATTTCCTCACCAAGCAAGCATCAGTATTCTAATATCGGTGTGATCTATCTCCATTTCTGAACACAGTTTCTCAATTCCTTCTGGGCTGTTTTTTTTTAATTATGTCAGCAAGAAATCAGCTTATTTATGTACGTGTACACACACAAATAAAACATTCACTAAGATAACCACTTGGAAAATAAACTGTGAGAGAGTATCTTGCAGACAAGTTTAAAATGGTAAACAACTAAACATGACATTCAAGGACTGGAATCATCTAGAATTTAATGCTGAAAATAAGGCTCTATAATGAAATTATGCTTATCCACACCAGAATGGAAACTATAAACATTAATGCAAACCCTTCAACAAATAAGTCATATGCTTACAAGGATATGAATTGGCTACTAAATACACCAACACTAGTACTACAACAGCTACTCTTGGATAGGCCACAATGAATATAATTTCAGGACATAATCTGAAAGTGTCTAGCCATAATTGAATGAAACTTGACTATTATGGTCATCAAAGGTTGGAAAAGCATAGATTATATATAAAAGTATATAGATTATAATACATCCAGCAGAAGACCAAGACGGCAAGACCAATCAGGCTCCATAAAAAAAAAGCAATGTTTTCATAAGCAACTTAGTAAGAAGACTTACTCGATCATTCCCAATGAATTATTTGCATATCCATAGAACAACTGATCAACCCTTTCCAACTCTTTGGAACTGACTTTACTCGAACCTGTCATGATGAACGGAAAAAATAAAAATAACAAAAAGACTAAAGGGTATCCTGTCCCTTCTCCATGTAACTTCTCTTGGCAACAGTTATCCAAGAAAAAGGACTCAAAATTTCTTTGATTAGTACAAGAGCAGCCATATCCATAATGCAGTTTCTTCCATAAATGTTGATAATAAGGCAATCAAATTCCACAAAGTATGGAGATAACGAAATCCCAGAGGACCGCCCCAAATTTATGACCTTCCTTTCCCCTCAACTTGGTCATCAACAGCAAATATTACTAAACCAAACCATAGAGACAATACCATCAACCACAGTCTCATACTCAAGATCTAAAATAAAATAACAAGTTCAAACATCACAATCTGAGTTGAGCTAAGAACCAATTCAGCTCCAAAGTGACAGCTTTATACAACTAATCCATAGAAGGAAACCTAATTCATCAGGTAGACCTCCAACACACAAAATTAACCGATAAGAGCTCAAAATATGCGAAATTTAAGAAGAAGCTGGTGATTTCACATGCAAATATATCAAAGCAGCAAAATTTGAGGCAAAAAGTTAAAATTAAAAAAGAGGAATCCAATCAAAACGAACTGCACGATTTGAAGGAAAAGATTTCATATTTCGTTCTGCTATTGCAACCATCACAAACAAAATTGAGTTCTTTATCAATCGATCTTCGATCGATTGATAAGGAAAACAGGATTGAACTAGCAAAAAAGTTAGGAGAGAGAATGATTAACCTACATCAACTCCTCCCTGCTGCAAGTTGGTTGATTCGCTCTAGGAAGCAATTTCCTTCTTAGATCCTCTATCTTCTTCTTCATCGTTTCCTTTTCCTGTAAACAACAAAGTGCTATTAGAATTGTAGTTCAAGCGTTGCTTTGCATAATTAGGCTAGAAAAATGCATGATTCCAGTTGAATGTAATCAGCGAGAGGAGGAAGAAGAGCCGCTCGCTCGACGTCATTGCTCGCTCACCTTCCACCGGGAGGCGCGAATCTGATTTTTGACCGGGGATTGCTCCAGGTCTCGGCGCATATTGCTATTCTTCCTCATTCATACTCACCAAATCAAACACAAAGAAGAAACACATCCTAAAAAACTGCTGAACCAGAGAAGCTGTCGCTGAGTCTGACCAGAATCGTCGCCACTGTCCGGGCCGCCCCGCGGCCATCCCAGCGCCGTCGCTGCTGCATTGCTTCTGTCGCTGTTTCGTTGTTGCCCTTTTACTTAGTTTTAATTACTTGTTCTTCTTTCCTCTTAGTATAGTTCAAAACCTTTTATTGTAACTACTTGTAGACATCAAGGATATCAAGAATATTGCAAGATCGGGCCATCAACAGTTTGGGGTTCTTGATCTTGAGCCCACAGGCGAAGGATCGGGGATTCCAAATGTATCATCTTTGGTGTATTTACATTTTAGAAATAGATGTGTTGTATCCTCATCATACGATTCGCAAAGGCAACATTGAGATGGGACTCAATTTATACATCTATTTAACCTTTGCTTGATTGGTAGGCCTTCAGTCATGATTTTCCATACTAAATTTTTAATCCTAGGAGGTAAGTTCAACTTCCAAATCCATTTATAGCCATCATCACTTTGTTGTCATGTACCTATCATTTAAATGTGTTGTAGATTTAGTCGTGAATGACCCGCTAGGTTCCAATTTCCAAATAAGCTTATCCGGGGTATCCCAATCCGGTACTTGGATTTCCAAATTTTTTTCATTGTTTTTGATCAATTAGAAGCTGATTTGCTTTCATATTTAGGGAAAAATTATTTAAGAACTAGAGAGTAACCATTTTAATCATGGATCATTCCAAACATTTATTGAGGTGTCATTTCCAATGATCCAAAGGAGACATTTTTTTTTTTTTTTACAGTAGGCAAGAAATAGGCAGTCTTTACAAAAGTAAAGCACCACCATGATCATCCTCACGGATGATGTTACAAAGATCCCTAATAGTAGGGAAATTACTAATCGTACAAGTATTACTAGACTTAGCTGTGAAATCAGCTGCCTTGTTTGCTTTCCTATAGCAATGTCTGAATTCTATGCTGTCAAAGCTCAAGCTCAGGTTCTTGATAAACTCCACTTCCCTCAACACTTCCCATCTGACATGACTTCTATCCTTAATGCTCCTGATCACTTCTAGGCAATCTCCTTCCACTATGATTCTCTTGAAACCTCAACCTCTGCAAGAGGCTAATTTTACCCCTGCACAGAAAGCAGCAGCTTCTGACTGTATAGGAGATGAAGCTACTAATTTTGATTGAAAAATATCAATCACCGATCCCTTGTGATCTCTGATGATCACCCCCACCTGACACACGCCCGTGGGCTTTAGTGAGCCATCCACGTTAATTTTGTAGATATCCTTAGGCGGTTTTGTCCATTTCGAATTGCGTTTCCTTCTCGCAATATGGTTGGGTTTCGGCATTGTGTTATCGTTAGCTGACAGCCAGTCAGCATAGTCTGTTGAAGCTCGGATTGCAATTATCCGTTGAGTGAATTTATTATTTTTTAAAATTTGATCATTTCTAGATTCCCATATTTTTTGCCAAATAAAGCATAGTTCCTCAAGATCTTTTTTGCTTTGAGTATTGTTAACGACATCATCGATGTTATTACAGTGAGTTGGGAGCAATTGGTTTTGTTTGCCCTTCAGCTGCTCATAGGTCGCCATTGTCAACCTTGTGAAAGGACAAAGGATGAAGAGGTGGTCGGTGTTTTCATGGTGAAAATCGCAAAAGCAGCAGTTGGGTGGACCTCTATTGAAATATCTGTTTAAATGTTCCTTTGTCGCAAGGCTATCTGACATTATCTTCCATAAGAGATTTTTTATCTTGGGCGGGAGATTAAGTTTCCAGATCCATCTTAGGTTTAAATGTTTGTTGTGGTTATGGTGGACGGGGATTTGTCTTACCGATCTAGTGGAGAATTGTCCATTCGAATTATATTTCCAAATTAGTTTATCCGCCACATCCCAAGTCGGAATTTTGATTTTGACAATTTGATCTATAATGATGGTGGGGAAGATCTCATGGAGTAGGTCGACATCCCAAGCTTTATTACTATTAAGTAACTGTTTAACCTTGAGTTTCGGGTCAAAATGTTGTTTGTAGTCTGAGAGGTTGTGCCCCCAGAGCCAGGGATCATTCCAGACATTTATCAAATCACCATTTCCCACAATCCAATGAAGACCCGTGATAAATTTGTCACGTAAATGAAGCAGTCTGCCAAATTGCCAGGAAGCATTCTGAGTAGACCTCTCCATTAATCCTTCTTATCGAAGGTATTTTTCTTTGATTATTTTGACCCAGATGTTGTTTGGTTCATTGCAAATCTTCCAAAGAAGTTTCATTTGAAGACTTATGTTCATTTCTTCAGCTAGTTTTAGTCCCAGTCCACCTTGGTCTTTGGGCTTGCAAATTTTTTCCCAACTGATCAACGGCGTATATCTTTCTGATTGCAACTTATTCCAGAAGAAATTCTTTTGGATTTGGTCTATTTGATTTAGGATTCCTTTTGGGAGAAGGAAATTTTGCATTAAATAGTTCGTTTTCAAGCTAAGATTTGCCTGGATAAGAGTTGCTCTACCTGCCTGACTAAGCGAAGTGGCTTTCCATTTGGATAGCTGTTTTTTTAGACTTTGAGTGGCATCGTTAAAGATTTCATTTTTCACCCTTCCTCTAACAATTGGGATTCCTAAATACTTCTCAAGTGCTCTAGAAATGGGGATGTTCATCTCACGAGCAAGTGAGTTAGCCAGATTTTGACTAATGTTCTTGGACACTTGAAGTGAACTTTTGTTGTAGTTTATAGTTAGGCCAGAGAGGTTCACAAATTTATTAAGCATATTTTTTATTGTATGAAGGCTTTTATATGAGGCTTTGGCAAAAATGATAGTATCATCTGCAAAGGTAAGGAATGGGATTGACGTGCCATTTTTAGTTAATTTGATTCCAACTAAGGCGTCATCATAGTTGGATTCCTCAATAAGCTCTATGGCTAAATTTTCCATGACTAGGATGAAAATATAGGGGGCTAGGGGGTCACCTTGTCTAATGCCTCTTCCTGGTTTGAAAGAGTTGTCAGGTCTGTTATTGACTAGTACTGAAAAGGTAGTAGTGGCGATGCAGTTCATCACCCACTTAATCCATTGTGGGTCAAAGACGAACTTAGTTAGGGTAGCCTTGATATAGTCCCAGCTGATTCTGTCATATGCTTTTTCCAAATCCAGTTTTAGAGCCATCCATCCTTTCCGACCTTTCTGTTTGTGGAAAGTATGAAAAACTTCATGTGCTAAAAGAGTGTTATCTTGAATCGATCGTCCTTCGACAAAAGCACCTTGGAAGGGATTGATTAATTTTGGTAAAATTGGTTTGAGCCTATTCACAATAATCTTAGTTATTAACTTGTAGATGGTGTTGCACAGACTGATCGGTCTGTAGTGGTTAATATTAGTCGGATTCTCCACTTTGGGGATGAGGGCTATGAAAGTTTGGTTGATTTGAGATAGCAAACTTCCCGAGTGGAAGAATGCTTTGACAGTTTTGCAAAGAGAAGAGCCTATAGTGCTCCAGTAGTTAATGTAAAACTCTGGGGGGTAACCATCAGGACCCGGGGTTTTATCTTCTGCCATTTCCATAAGAGTATCCTTAATCTCTTTGTTTGTCGGATTAGAAAGAAGTCTTACATTGTCCGTTTGGGTGACTTGGCTCTGGATGTGTGTGATCTCACTACTAGAGATCGAGGTCCTGTTATGGGGTTTGAATCTATCTGCCATTTCATGGGAGATTTGGTTGGCTATGTCCTGCGTGTTTGAGAGCTGAATTCCATCCTTGGTAGTAAAGTTCTTAGTGTAGTTCCTCGAGGTTTTAATTTTTGCCATAGTTTGATAATATTTAGAGTTTCTATCTCCTAAAAGGAGATGCTTGGCTTTAGCCCTTTGTTTCCAGAATTTAAGATTGTAATCCAATAGAGCTAATCTCTTCTTCTCAAGCCTTGTTAGTTTCCTTGTGTCTATATTTGAAAGGGTACCCCAAGGCAGTTGAAGTTGGAATTTATGGATGTCATCTTCGACAATTTTTAGCTGTTTTTTAATATTGTTTTTACTATTTCTTTTGAACCAATCTTTAATGTTTTTTTTAGGAGCTTCTGTTTTTGCATGAAGGAATATGCAAAGGAGCCAGTAAGTTTGTTATTCCAGGCCTTGACAAAAAGAGAGTTAATGGAAGGATTCGAAGTCCAAGCCATTTCAAAGCGGAATGGTGTACCTTTAGAGTTCTCAATTAATCCTATTTGGATGGTGATAGGGCAGTGATCTGAGGAGTAGAAAGGTAGGTGATGAGTACTAAGAGTTTTGAAGTGTAGGATCAGATCTTGGTGTGCTAGAACTCTGTCGAGTCTTTCAAAGGTGTTATTAGTAATGTTCTTAGTGCTTTTTCTCCAAGTAAAGGGTGAACCAATGAAAGGAATTGTTTGAAGATTAAGGTCTTCTTTGACTTCTCTAAGACGACGAAACCTAGTTAAGGTTGGAGAGCAGCCTCCAACCTTCTCTGTATCATTTTCCAAGTCATTTAAATCACCTATGATTAAGATAGAGAGACTATATTTGTGGGCAGTGTTAGCTATATCAATCCAGAAAGCATCCTTCTCATGTTCAATAGAAGGGGCATAGATAAAAGTGATTAAAAACTCCATTTGATCAATGTTAATATGTATCATACAAAATCTATGGTTTGTCTCTAGGATTACAGAATCATCTAGTGTTTTGTGTTTCTTAAGCAGGATCCAAAAACCACCTTTGGTTCCAATCGAAGGGATGGTTATAACTTTATTAAATCCAGCAGAGTGGATTTGAAAATATGAAGGTGGAACTACTAATTTTGTTTCAGTTAAGGCAACTATGTCAAGCTTGTTATTATAGCTAATCTGGTTTATTTCTTGCCACAATAGAGGCCTCTTAGAACCTCTAATATTCCAGTAAGCTGCTCTAATCATTCGAGTTTTCTGGAGCTATGCTACATAGCTTGCCAATGCTAGTATTAATCAACTTTCTGTGAAGTTGATAAATTTTGTGATTGCATCTAGTTATGTAAGAAGTGCAAGATAGATAAAATTCTAGGAGCAATTTATTACCAGATAAGTGCAATATAGAACAAATTGAATTTGTACCTGAAGATGGTAGCTGTGTGGAGATGGAGGTTAACAGCCATTTGATTCTAGGGCTATCCTTAGCTGTTGGTGACCCTTGTGAATAACAGAGTTTTTTGCATCTGTGTTTTGATCAAAATATGTGTTCAAAGTGTTGGGTGTGAAAGGTTTGTTTAGAGGGTTGGGTTGGCCATCCCCCACATCTAGACCATAAGGTCTCGTGGGAGTTACAACCGAGTTTTGCTTAGAGTTTTGTTCAGAGATCATACCTTTGGTATCAGCCAAGCTGTTGCAAGGATCCACATTTTGTTTAATGAATCTTTGAAGAGAGCTGTTAGGTAGGAGCAGAAGGAGTATATTTTGACATATAGGCAAATACCAAAGGATCAACAATATGTGACAGTAAAAACCAGAATTTGAGACAGGGAGGTAGAGATCAATATAGGGATAGGCATAAGATTTCCATAAAAACAACAGAAACAAGTAACTCCCGCCAAGGACAAGCCTCGGGTGAAGCCACCAAACCATAGTCTTAGAAAACAGGAAATAGAACACAACCAAGGAAACATCAGCGGCAAATTTGAAACACATAGCACCGGTGACCAGGGAGATATGGACATTATAATGTCTAGTATTATTCTGGTAGCTATGATCACCAAAGTGATCAGTCATCAACCCTGGATCATAAGAGGCATCATCATCAGGTTTTCTTCTTCTTGGACTTCTTGTGGTTGGTGGATTGGTCTCATTATGTTCTTCGTCTTCCTTCCTCTTGCTCTGATCATTAGACTGGGACATTTCAGCATCTTCAGGAGAGCGGATGACAATGCCACCCATTCTTTTCACAAATGAATTGTCAGATTTGAGAGAATGATGGGATTCTTCAGATTCACCACCAGTATCAACCATCTTGCCTTTCATCTGGGCTCTAAGTAAATCTTCATAAGCATTCTCAGTGAGCAGGTTGGCCATAGAGGGAGCAGAGGTAGTCATGATAGATTAGAGGATGGATGGAGCAATCACAAAGGGAGGGTCAGAAGAATCAGCTGACAGCTTAGCAACATGGGCATTGTTAAGGGCAATCAAGTGGTTGATCAGTTCAGTGGGATAGGAGGGGCTTGAGAGCTGGGAGATGTGATTCTTAGGGGGCATGGCTTGATCTAGAGCTAGGGAGAAGTCCAAATTCCCCCTGTCTGGGCTGCATTGCCTGGGAAACAGGAAGTTCACACTCTACAAGGGGGTGGTGAGGGAGAACACTGGGCATATTGAACAATCTGGGTTCAGTTCTAGTGGGGTTGAAAGTGGCTGGGAGAGCAAGGAGATCAATGTTGGGGTTTTCCTCAAGGACAAGATTAAACTTCCTAGGTCTAGGGGCATTAAGGGGACAGTCATCATAAGAGTGATCATACCCCCCACAACACCCACAACCGTTAGAAAAATCTTCATACCATATCCTAAGTTTAATGGACTCATTCTCGTTTTTCCTAATGTGGACAAAGGTGACAAGCTTGGAGAGAAGAGAGACATTAACACAAGCTCTAGCAAAGCGCAGCTTATTACGGATATTGGACACTTGATCAATTCTAATCAAGGATCCAACACCCCGGAAGCTAGAATAAAGGCTATGGCTTCAGCTGTATAAAACCGGCGAGGGAGGCCAAGAATCCTTACCCACACATCGACGTTAATGGTATCTTCCTCCATGGGGTTGAAAGTGTCTGACCACAGGTAGATCGCCATGAGAGATCCCTGAACATGATAAGGTCTGTTGCTCCAAACCACGGCTCTGTCTTCTCTGTTGGCAAATCTGAGGATAAACCAATCGTTTCCAATCGCGTCTATCCCCCATCTGCCTTTAAGGTTCTTCCATTCAACCTTCATTTTGCCAGAAACTTGCTTGAGATCGACTGGAGTTTGGACAAAGCGCCCCACCAAACTGAATTCAGCAAGCTTAGTGTGAAGGTCTTTCACTCCGGGGACAGAATAGGGATCACTGATGTGGCTCAGAGCAAGAGGGTTGGCATCCATCGAGAGGGCAAAGCTCAGTGGAATGGCATGAATGGGTTGGGTTTCAGCCTGTTGGGAGATCAAGGCCTAGGTGTCGAGAGCAAGAGAAAGAGTAGGTTCATGCATTTGAGTGGAGATGGGCAAAGTGATCATTTGGGAAGGGATGGGCATGATCTCAAAGGAGATACCCTGCCTCACATTGCTAATAAGAACATCCATGAAAGATTGTTAGGCATCCATAGCCAAGTATGAGCAAAGAAATGCGTGATTGGGAAATAGGAGAAGGAAGCGTGGATGGACATGAGTTTCATGCACTCTATTTATACTATGACAGCAAAAACTTTTCCTACTGAAAAACTCAAAGGAAAGAGCAGTATTGAATTGAAGGTATTCAAAATAATCACACTTACCCAGATTTGTAGATGTAATCATACATTTCCTCCAAGTTTTAGAGGCCAAAGGATTAGATATTAGGCACCATCCGTCCAGATTCATCCTCTCACTTAGATGTTGCTTGTTGGAAAGGAGAATATATCCTCTTTTGATCTGGAAAACTGTTACCAAGGCAAAGATCATCAACACAAGGAGGGATTGTGGCTGAAGATGATGGTTAACCGCCTTCAGCTGGCCAATCCGGGTTCCTGCATGACAATCATTGCTAGATAAAGTAGGATTAGCAATATAACGATGAGTAATCTTAGGCAATAGGTAATTAAACTTGTTGGATATAGTTGTAGGAGATCTGTTGGTTTTGTAGAGTTTTTGCAGAAAAGGTTTGGGATGCCAAAGCGCCATTTCCACTTGGAATTGGCAACATGCAGTTAATCCTTGTTGGTGATTAATGCTTAGGCAATGAATGCTGTTATTGTCCCAATCCAAGCACGCATGCTCAACATGGATCCGGGCTGTTTCTGGTGCTAGAACTTTGGTGGGAGGTTTGCTGGGATTAAGATTAAGGTTGGATTTAGATGTAGAGTTGGTGGTTTCAGATTTAAGCCAAAGGTTTTGCATATGTTTTATTTGCAAGTGGGATTTCAATTGAGGTGGTGCTGGTCTCACAAGAAGCCTCCCAAGGCAGCCATTGCAAGACCAAGCAATCAAAAGAAGACTAGTGAAGAACACAATGGGGAAGAACAGGGGGGCCAATTTAGAAAAAAGGGGGGGGGGGGGGCAGAAAGAGAGCGTTTTTTCTTCTCCTAAAAATGACATTTATTGAATTTCTTCCTAAGAGTTAGTAGTCTCCCAAATTGTCAAGACGTGATTAGGTTCGTTCTTTGATTAATGCTCTCGTTTTCCAAGTATTTTTCTTTTATTATTTTTACCCATATGTTATTCAAATTCGTATAAAATTTTCTAAGTAGCTTCATTTGCATGCTTTCATTTAGGTCTTCGGATTTCCTGATTCCCAATCTTCCTTGTTGTTTGGGTTACAGATCTTGTCACAACTAATTAACAGAGTGTATATCTCTTATTGGAGTTTATTCTAGAAGAATTTTTTTATTAATTTTGTCCATTTGCTGTAGGATACCTTTCGGAAGTAGAAAGTTTTGCATTAGATAGTTTGTTTTGGGACTCAACTTTGCTTGGATGCTTGCGAGAAGGTAGAAGCCTTCCATTAAATTGAAAACTACTGTTCATATTATGACTAAAAACTCTCTGAGACAAACTTTTTAGATTGTGAGATTTGTTTTAGCATAAAAAAGGAGTTATTTTTCATTATTTTGTAGGGTAAATTATATAAAACGTGCTTTAAATAATAATAATAAAAATATGCCTTTTGGCATAGGATATATAAGAAGCGAAATTGAGAAATATTTCTTCTAGATACACCTGGTTTAGCCATTGTTAAATTAGATTATGGGGTTTACTCATTTACTTTTAGGGTTTTATTTCCCAATTAAATATCCTTATATATCTTATATCCTTAAGACACACAATAGACAACCTGGAAAAAAAAAATACTCTGGATGCTTGGAAAAAAACCGCGAAAACTAAATACACCGCAAAACAGGGTTTAGGCACCACGTCGATATGAACGTGTCACCATGTCGACATGAACGTGCCACCACGTCGATATGAACGTGGTACCTAAGGGTCAGTTTGGTAACATCGAGTTGATGAGGTAGCTGAAGCGGATAGTGTAGCTGAAGGTGATGGATTAAGTGTGTTAAATATATGTTAAATTAGAGTTTTGATAAGCTAGTAAGATATTTGGTAACCCAATTGATACAAACTAGCTGATCAGATAGGAGAAAATTAATAGAATTCTTAAAAATTTTGGGTGAGTAGTTGTTGAAAATCCAATTTAAAAGGCTAATTAAACTAAAATTTTATATTTAACTTATTTAATACTATAAAATATTAAAAATAAAAGCTCTGAAAAGCTACCAACATTACCAAACAATTCCTAAACCCTATTTTACCTTCAATTTTCAGTGTTCAACTGCACGTCAATAAAAACGTGTCACAGTGTCAATAAAAACGCGCATTTGCTTAATCTGAATTTGCGGTGTATTTCATGCACCCGGAAAAAATATATACTCCGTATTCTTCACAAATCCAAGTTTAGGAATGTTAATTCGATTAAAAAAATTCTCCTTAAAACTAAAAATGAATAGACATGCCCTCAAAAAAACATGAATAGACATATGATGATCGGTGACCACTGACCAATGGAGATGGGAAGATCGGGAGATTATCCGAACTAATTTTGAACCGGAAGATTAATTTATTTGATTTGTCCTAATTTGAATATACTATTTGTCTATTTGGTGGAGAGGAAAAATATGACGTTGAGCTACTCACCGACTCACCGTACGTGTTATTCACTAATTCAGAGTTGGCACGTCCAATAGTCGAGAAGGTCGGCCAAACACTGACCAATAACATGCATTAGCTTGTCATATGGCGATTGAAAGGAGATCGGCTTCATCCGTGATACTGTAATAGATTTTCAATCTTAAATTGTAATTTTTCCGATCGAAAATACGATGTTTTATTTATTCACGTAATTTTAGAACCTAAAAACTATATAAAATTTTATTTATTTTAATTATTTTTTTCACAGTTTAATACTTCCTATATTAATTAAAATTTGTTATTTACGTACGATTCATGCACTTTTTTTATAATGATAAAAACTATATAAAGTATTAACTTTTTTACATTTGTTTTTATAAATCCGTACTTAATAGTAATAAGTATGAAATTATTTTAAATTGTACTCCCTCCGATCGGAAATAAACGATGTTTTACTTTTATTCACGTAATTTTAGAAGCTAAAAACTACTATAAAATCTTATTTATTTTAATTAATTTTTTTCACAGTTTAATACTTCCTCTGTTAATTAAAATTTGTTGTTTACTATTCATGCACGCTTTTTTATAATCATAAAAACTACTATATTAAATATTAACTTTTTACATTTGTTTTTATAAATCCATACTTAATAGTAATAAGTATGAAATTATTTTAAATTGTACTCCCTCCGATCGGAAATAAACGATGTTTTACTTTTATTCACGTAGATTTAGAAGCTAAAAACTACTATAAAATCTTATTTATTTTAATTAATGTTTTTCACAGTTTAATACTTCTTTTATTAATTAAAACTTGTTGTTTACTATTCATGCACGTTTTTTTATAATGATAAAAACTATATAAAATATTAACTTTTTACATTTTTTTTTTATAAATCCATATTTAATAGTAATAAGTATGAAATTATTTTTAAAAATTATTTAAAAAGTTAATATTTTATATAGTTGTTAACGCCTAAAAAGCGTGCATGAATAGTAAAACGTCAAGTTTTGATTAACAGAGGAAGTACTTTTATAGTAAAACGTCAAGCTCCTTGATCATTCTTAAGGATGATGGAACAAAGCTCCCTATTAAAAGGGAGAGTAGAGCTATAAAGTCAGCTACTTAGTTTACTTCCTTATAACAGTGTCTGTATTCGACGAGATCAAAGGCACATTCCAGTTGCTTGATCTTTTCAATGTGATGCATAATTTCCCATCTGATGTTCTTGCTGTTGTTGATGGATTTGATAAGCAGTAGATTGTCCCCTTCTATTATTACTCTTCGAAGTCCTTTCTTTATTGCTTGCTCCATACCTGTTTGTATATCAATAACTTCAGTTTGAATGACTTAACCTTTCACGGTTTCCTTATAAAACATGTCTATGACATGGCCCCGGGAGTCCCGACTCGGGACTCCTGAGCAACCCCTCCCACATGGCAAGCAGGGCCGTTCCGTTATATTTTGAGGCCTTGTACAACTCATATGTCGAGGCCTTTTTTTCTTAACTAATTCGAAGGGAAAAAATTAATTCACAAAATCCACTAACAAAAGAGATGTACTCATGTTTATTGAAATCAAAGCCAAAGTATTTTACCTTCCTTGCTGCTGAATGTTTATGAGTTCGTGACAATAAAAAAAATCAAAACATGCTAATTTTGTAAGGAAAAAAAATCGAAACGGGGGTTTTGAAAAGAATTACAGCGTAATTGTTTTTGAAAAAAAAAGGTCTGAATTACAGCGTATTGTTTTTGAAAAGAAAAAAGGTCGGACCTGCTATTGTGGTGATTCGAACTTGCCACCAATTTGGTACAAAGCAGCACCTTACCAACTGTTCTACTGAAACTAGTTGGTACACTTTACAATTTATGTATACATATTATAACACCTATACCGCTATACGAGGCGCCCAAAATTTTGAGGCCCTGTGCGACTGCACTCTTCGCACGGGCCTCGGGTCGGCCCTGATGGCAAGCGCATGTGGGATTAACAGAGCCATCCACATTGATTTTGTAGACAGCCCCTAGCGGTCTGCTCCATTTAACTCTAGTTCTCCTTTTTATAGTTTCATTGTTGTGATTCTCTTTATCAGTTTAGGTCCAATCATTGACGTTCGCAATAATTCTACGGATGATATTTTCGATTGGGGCTGGAGTCTTATTCCTAAAAATAATTTCATTTATGATTTCTTAAATAGTTTGCCAAATAAAGACTAGATCCTCAAAGTTCTTGTTTCTTATTCGAATTTCATCTATATTTAGATCTTGGGATTCATTTATATTCATATGTTGGAAGTATTTTTCTGTTTGTAGCTCAAAGTTATCAATTATTTTTCTAGTGAACGGGCAACTTCTCATTAGGTGTTTCGTATCCTCGTTTGCTTAATTGATTGCAAAGACTGCACCGATTGGGGACTCGGTTCACATATTTATTAAGCCTTTTAGTTGTAGGATGACCATCTACCATTATTTTCCAAGTGAAGCTTTTTAATCTAGGAGGGAGATTTAGCTTCCAAATCCATTTAAGATCTTTTGACGATTGAGTTATATTATTTGTCAATCGTTTGACTGATTTCGTGGTGAAGTTCCCGCTTGGGTCCATCTTCCATATAAGTTTATCTGGTGTATCCCAATCTGTTATTTGCATTGCTAGAATTTTATAAGAAACTTTCGGGGAAAGAGCCTATTTACTAACGGAGTATTCCATTGTTTTTGTGAGTTAAAGAGTTGGTTTACTTTCATATCCGGATCACAGTTCCCTATAAATTGTTCTAGATTTTGATTTGGGACCCATGGGTGAGACCAAACATTTATGATATCTCCATTCCCAATAATCTAGAAGAGACCTTGTTCAAATATGTTTCTTAAGGAAAGAAGTCGACCAAAATTGCCATGATGTAAGATGATTAGATCAATTTCGAATATTTTCCTTTTATAGATACTTTTCTTTTATGACATTTACCTATATGTTGTTCTCATTTGTGTAAAGTTTCCATAGGAGTTTCATTTGAAGGCTTATATTAAGTTCTTCTGCTTTTCTAATGTCCAGGCCTCCTTTGCATTTACTTTTACAGATATTATCCCGGCTTACAAGCGGTATGTACCTCTCTGATTGTAACTTATTCCAGAAGAAGTTTTTATTGATCTGATCAATTTGTCCTAGAATTCCTTTCGGTAGTAAGAAATTTTGCATTAAGTAGTTAGTTTTGGAGCTAATGTTTGCTTGGATAAGAACAACTCTTCCTGCTTGAAAAAGGGTTGAGGCCTTCCATTTGGAGAGTTGCTTTTTTAGGCTTTGGATAGCGTCTTCGAAGACACAGTTTTTTATTCTCCCATTTATGAGTGGAATACCTAAGTACTTCTCAAGTGTTCTTGTGATGGGAACCGCCATGTGTTGTGCAAGATCCCTTGCTAGAGTCAGATATACGTTTGTTGAACATTGGATTAAGCTTTTAGAGTAATTTATGGTTAGTCCTGAAAGGTTAGAGAAGTTATTTAGCATGTTTTGGACAGTGTTAAGACTAGTGTGAGCTGCTTTAGCAAATATGAAAGTGACATCTGCAAAGGTTAGGAAAGGTATGGGGGGTACTATTTTTGGTTAATTTAATCCCTACTAGTGCATCCTCCAGTAAGGTTTCTTTGTGTAATTCTCTAGAGAGCCCTTCTAGAACTAGAATGAAAATGTAAGGGGCTAAAGGGCCGCCTTGCCTTATCCTTCTGTTAGGTTTGAATTGTTTTACGGGAGTATTGTTTACAAGCACCGAGAAGGAAGTTGTTGATAAACATTTCATATTCCATCTTATCCATATACTATGGAATCCAAATTTTGTGAGAATCGCTTCAATATAGCTCCAGTTTATTTTATCATATTTTTTTTCCATATCTAATTTTAGGGCCATCCAGCTTGTTTTTCCTTTTTTTCGGTTGAAACTGTGAAATATTTCACGTGCAACGAGAGTGTTGCTTGTATGGATTTGCCTTCCACAAAAGCTCCTTGATATGGGCTGATTAGTTTAGGAAGAATGGGTTTTAGTCTTTTAGCTAGAATTTTCGAGATCACTTTGTAAATCGTATTACAAAGACTAATTGGCTTGTAGAGATTTATATTAGCAGGATTGTTCGTTTTTGGGACAAGAGTAATAAAGGTGTGGTTTGATTCAGTTAGAAGTTGCCCAGAACTATATGCCAGTATTTTTTATAAAATGTTGGCGGGTAGCCATATGGTCCTGAAGTCTTGTCTTCTGCCATTTCCGAGAAAGTGTTTTTTTTTATTTCTATATCGGTTGGCTGGGCAGTCAAAATTCTGTTTTCGTCAGTAGTAATTTGTGGCTGAATGTTCCAAACATATTGTGCTATAATATATCTTTGGTGGTTGCCAATAAATCTTTCTGACATTTCAAGGGTTATTTGGTTAGAAATCGCCTCTTGATTAGTTAGAATTTGTTGTTGATTAGATTCAAAGTAGCACATAATTCTTCTAAAGTTTTTAACTCTCGCAGTTGTTTGGAAATATTTTGTATTGCGATCCTATAATTGCATATGCTTGATTTTGGCTCTCTGTTTCTAGAATTTATGACTATAATCCAAAAGTCTTGACTTCTTGTGTTCCAATCAAGCAAGTTTTCTAGAATTTATGACTATAATGATATTTTTTTTTTATCATAATACAAATTATATATATATATATAGGGAGTGGTTCCTTTGTGCACACCCCTTAGGGTGTATCTTGTGCATAAATCCTAACCTTTAATTGATAAAAGATGGAGGGCCAAGATTAAATGGATTTTTATTTTATTTGTTAAATAAAAAAAGGGGGACCCATGTAAAAAAGACAACCACTTTTGTTGTAAGCGCGTGAGGTGATGCTCCATATTCAAATTGTTATCAGATTTTGAATTTGGGACCCATGTTATTAATTTTTCCATTTTTTTAACGTAGATAAAGCCCATATGGGCCTATTTTGACTTTTTTTTACTTTGCAAAGAATTTTTACGAATTTTTTTTGCTTTTTTAATATATAAAATATTTGTCAAAAATAAATAATTTTAATTTTGGGTGATTTGTTGTTCTACCGGATTTCACATATATGATTTCGCTGTTTTGAAAAAATGTTAATTCCACTGAATAATGTTTCACATTCAACCGAATAATATTATATTTTCTTTTTCCGTTCAATTCAGATGAAAACTTTCTAATTTTACCGAATAATTTATAACATTCTACCGAATAATGTTTTGTTTTTCTATTCATCTAAATGTTTTATTTTTCTATTCATCGATTTCAAATAAAAGAAACTCCAATTCCCTAACCAATACTTGCGATTTATACGAATAATGCTTCCTATTTCACCGAATAATCTCATTGTTCATGTGTTGCGATAAAAAAAAAAAGTCTTTAATAAACGAATAATCGCTAGAAATTCATCGAATAATGCCTGTATCCCACCAAATAATGTTTCTTGTGCAACGCATAAAATTAACATTTCTCTAAAAAAAATATTACAATTGTAATGAATAATATTTAAAGCTTTAGCGAATAATACTTGTATTCAGAACTCAACTAATAATATCGAAAACCTTAGAACTCAATTCGGAAATACCCCTGTGTTCCCGAATAATCTACCCAAAAGCAATGAATAATCTACCTAAAAATAACCTTATATTTATGAATAATCTACCAAATTGCTAATCAAATTCAACACAAATTGGGCAAATCGATCAGAGACCCCAAACGCACACACTCACCTTCAAATCGATCAAAAGACGCCTGATCGCAGCCGCCTGGAGTCCAATTGGAGTAGAGTGATGGGCCGGAGATCTGGTGGCGAAAGGGCTTTGGCTGGAGTCGCATGCGCGATGGTCGGATTGGAGCGATGGTCGCCTGGAGTCGGATTGGACCAGATCTGGTGGCGAGAGGGCGTTGGTCGGAGATCTGGTGGCGAGAGGGCTTTGGCTGGAGTCGGATTGGAGCAGAGCAAGGGTCGGATTGGAGCCGCCTGAAGTAGCATGCGCGATGGAGAATAGGGCTTCGGCTATGAGGAGGGGACGCCGGAGATCTGGTGGCGAGAGGAAGCGGGCAGAGGCCGGTCGGGGAAGCGGTCGGCCATGGGTGAATCCCCATCTCCCTCGTCCTCGGCCTAATCGATCGCAACAGCGGGATCAATCTTAACAAGATTCTGGCGAGACTGGGCTCGATTCAGCCTCCGCCTTGCCTCGATTCCGGCTCCTCGCCGTTCTGCCGATTGAAGAAGCCCTGGACAACGATTATGCTCTCTGGCCGCTCAAACGAAGAAGAATAAATAATTAGGAATTTAGGGTTTCTTTCCACACGCGCCCACGAATTGAATTAAAGAGAGTAAGTCTGGTTTTTTGACTTAGTGCGCGGACCCCACCTTTTTTTATATTAAAACAAAAGAAAAAAAGTCTTTTAATCTCAGTCATCCACTTACCACAAATCAATGGCCAGGAATCGTGCACAAAGTACACCCTAAGAGCATGGCCAATAGGGGTTCTTTAATCCAAATTTAAGAAATTTAATAGTACTATTTTATTTGAGATTGTAAAAAATGGGTTAAGGAACGATTTGACATGTTCTCTCCTAAGGAACTCTTAAACACCCTACAAAAGAGAGAAATTGGGGACCACATCAAAAAAAGGTTGAAAGAAGAGTGAAGAGATAAAAGATAAAAAAGGGAGTTAAGAAACTCTTATGGGTTCTAGGGATGTGAGTGAAAATGTATAATGGGTTGTTTAAAGAATAGTAAAGAGAGAGAAAGATAAAAAGTGGAGTTAAGAAACCCAAATGTGTTCGAGGGATGCGGATGCTCTAAGGGGTGTGCACAATATACCCTCTCTCTCTATCTATCTATCTATCTATCTATCTATCTATCTATCTATCTATCTATCTATCTATCTATATATATATATATATATATATAGAGAGAGAGAGAGAGAGAGAGAGAGAGAGAGAGAGAGAGGTTAGGTCTAGTGTTAACAATCCTTAATGTGTTTTGTGTTAACAAATCTAGACCATTTATTGTGATGAAATGGAGAGTTGAGATTAATCCAATTTTTCCTTATTTATTTTATTTAAAAAAGTGTGGGTCCCATTGCTACTTTGGTGTTTAACCGTGCGTTGCAATATTTAAGTGCGTGCGTTGTAATTTTTGTTTCTTTTTATTTGTTTATTTTTTTTAACCGTAATACCTTGTTAGATATTTTTTGCCGGTAATTATTCATTAAATTGATCGTTATTATTCGTTTGTAAAGAGGAGTTATCGTTTAGATAATAACAAAAAGGTTGGTCAATTTTGCAACTATTCAGCAAGTTGATAGTAATTATTCGTTAAGTCGATAGTAATTATTCGCTAGGTTCAAAGAGTATGTAAATGTAATTCTTGATTTCCCATATCTAATTACCCAAATACAAATGAATAATTCCTTATTATCATCGAATAGTGACTATAAACTTGTCGAATAGTCGATACATTCATAAACAATTTTACACAGAGTTTGAATTTCAAGAAACCCACATCTATTTACCGACATACAAATGAATAATTCTTTATTATTAACGAATAGTAACTCTGAAGTTGC
This sequence comes from Persicaria tinctoria, assembly GCA_037127255.1. Taxonomy (NCBI): domain Eukaryota; kingdom Viridiplantae; phylum Streptophyta; class Magnoliopsida; order Caryophyllales; family Polygonaceae; genus Persicaria; species Persicaria tinctoria. The sequence continues at coordinate 27,290,881 of JBANSL010000016.1, read as the reverse complement.
CGAATAGTCGATAAATTCATAAACAATTTTACACAAAGTAATACAAAAACCAGTGAATGAATAATTCCTTATTATCAACGAATAGTGACTCAGAACTTGCCGAATAGTCAATAAATTCATTAACAATTTTACAGAGTTTGAATTTCAAGAAACCCACATCTATTTGCCCATATACGTATGAATAATTCTTTATTATCAACAAATATTGACTATAAACTTGCAGAATACTTTACCTATATACATATGAATAATTCCTTATTATCAACGAATACTGACTCTGAATTTGTCGAATAGTCGATAAATGTATAAACAATTTTAGACAAAGTTTAAATTTCAAAAAATTAAACCTACCTCTAATTGCCCATCTAACTACAACGTACATATGAATACGAAGTCAAAAATATCAATGGTCCACTAATTAGATCAATGGTCAATACGAAATCAATTAATCAAACTGAATACAAAGGCAAAAATATCAAATCCCTATCATTTTTTTGGGTGCTAATATCAAATCCCTATCTAATTGAGAGGAGAAGAGAAAAGAAACGAAGCGAATAATTAATTAACCTCGCAACCAATGTTGTGAGTGGACAAAATCACAGTGAGAGCCTGAGGGTGTCCTTGCTAATTACAGGATTGTGGCGGCGACTGGAGTAGACGTTTGCGATCCGTATTCGACGATGAATATGCGCACGAATTCGTTGTAAAGGGAGGCGGAGGTGGCGAAGATGCCGGAGGGGTGGGAGACGACGGAGACAACACCAAGGAAGTGGCCGGTGTTGGTGCGCTGACATCGCTATGCAACTGGACGCCATGGGATTCATCGCCGTCGGAGGGAGAGGCGGCGATCGAAGACCCCGGTGTAAAGGCGGAAGAAGGAGGTGTCGATCGGGAAGTTTTGTGAGGATCAGTTAGGGTAAAAGTAGAATTTATAGGGGATTGGAAGACACGCTCTAACAATTGAGAGTTAAACAATTTTTTATGTGGGCCCAACTTGATTAATTAAGAATTTATTTAAATTTTGAAATAATCTAGACCATTCATTTTCATTCAATCAATGATCCAGATTTGTTAACACAAAACACAATAAGGCTTGTAAACATTTGATCCGTTCTCTCTCTCTCTATATATATATATAAAATACATTACAGTGTTCTTGTTATTGCGTATCAATATATTACAGTGTTTTTGAATTATTTCATGATTCTAAAAAAATTGATATTGCGTAAGAATGATATATATATAAGAAAACTCATAAAAATAAAATAAAAAGTATAGCTTTATGTGTGTTATGTTTTTAAATGACTTTTTTCTTGGATATTAGCTAAAAGAAAATTTTAGTTACATAACCAGTTATGCGATTGGATAGAGATTTCCCAATCCTTTCTTAAAAAAAAAAGCATGTTAGGCCCGATTGGTGACCTGGCCCGTCAATAAGGGCGGGCTTGGACAAGGTAGCAGACCCACAAACCGGGTCTGACCCAAGCCCGACCCGGTACAATGTGCTGCTAAAATGTCGGAGGCCCGACCCGACCCATGCTCAGGTTTAACCAATCACATTTGTGTATAATAAATGTGATTGGGGGGGGGGGGGGGGAGGGGGTAAAAGTTATGCGATAGGGTATTTACAGGTGGAAGTGACCTTTCTTTATCTTTGTGCATTTCTCTAAAACATCGTTTATTTCTGATCGGAGGGAGTACGTTATATTAATAAATTACTAGTATTTCATATTCTTCGTAAAACACTTCATTTATTATATATATATATATATTTATAATAAAAAAACTATATAAAATATGAACTCTTCTATTATTGTTATTTTTAAATAATTAAATATTAAATTAGTTTAAAAAATTAATGAAATAATTGATATTCTATACTACTCATATTATATAAAAAAACATACGTGAGTAATAAACATGTTTTATCAAATGAGGGGAGTTATATATAATAAACAACATGTTTTATCAAACTTTTTGGATCCTTCGCCTACAAGTTAATGCAAAAGCAAAAACTTCTTAAGCAAAACACAAAAAATTGGTGCAAAACTCAAACGAATAATCTGTCAAAACAGTTAGCCCGAGTTGAATTACAAATAAAAAACTTCCAGCTTAAATTTCCTTGGGGAAGGGTCACACCTTCTGAAGACGCAAAATTAACTAGATTGGAACATAAGAGATCAAGATTACAAGAATATAGTCATAAATTTTGGAAACAGAGGGCAAAAACCAAGCATCTGCAACTATCAGATCGTAATACGAAATATTTTCAAATGACTGCTAAAATTAAAAAAATTTAGAAGGAATATGCTCTACTTTGAATCAAATCATGGACAAATTCTAACTGAACGAAAAACTATCTCTGACCAAGTTACCCTTGAAATGTCGGACAGATTCATTTCAAACCATCAAAGGAACATACAACCTCAAGACGCCTGGAACATTCAACCACAAATTACTTTTGAAGAAAACAAAATTTTGACTGCCCAACCGATAAATATAGAAATTAAAAATACTTTTTGGGAGATGGCAGAAGATAAAACCCCAGGGCCAGATGGCTACCCTCCAGAATTCTACAAAAAATATTGGCACATAGTTGGGACATCTAGTTGTAAAGCTATCAAAGCATTCTTTCATTCTGGACCTCTACTATCTGAGGCAAATCATACCTTTATTGCACTTATCCCAAAAACGAATAATCCTACAAATATAAATCACTATAGGCCAATTAGTCTTTGCAATACAATCTACAAAGCCATTTAAAAAATTCTAGCAAACAGACTCCCCCCTAAGCTAATCAACCCATATCAAGGAGCTTTTGTAAAAGGTATATCCATTCAAGACAACACTCTCATTGCCCATGAAATTTTTCACAACTTCAACAGGAAAAAAGGAAAAACGGGTTGGATGGCACTAAAACTGGACATGGAAAAAGTTTATGATAAAAAAAATTGGAGCTATATTGAAGCAATCCTCTCCAAATTTGGATTCCATAGCTTATGGATAAGATGGATTATGAAATGTCTAACAACAACCTTCTTCTCGGTTTTGGTTAACAACATCACGGGGAAACAATTCAAACCTAACAGAGGGATTATACAAGGTGACCCTTTAACCCCTTACATATTTATACTAGTTATGGAAGGCCTCTCTAGAGAATTGCACAAAGAAGCCCTACTAGACATACGTTGCTCTAGTGGGGATTAAATTAACTAAAAACGGCACCCCCATACCCTTCCTAACCTTTGCATATGATACTCTTATATTTGCAAATGCAGCTCACGCCAGCCTTAACACTATCCAAAACATGTTAAACAACTTCTCAAATCTATCAGGATTAACCATAAACTATTCAAAAAGCTCAATTCAATGTTCAGTAAATGTTTCTCAAACTCTAGCAAGAGACCTTGCACAACATATGGGAGTTCCCATCACGAGAACACTTGAGAAGTACTTAGGTATCCCCCTTATAAATTGAAGAATAAAGAATTGTGTTTTTGACGATGCAGTTCAAAATCTCAAAAAATAACTCTCTAAATGGAAGGCTTCCACTCTCTCACAAGCTGGGAGAGCGGTGCTAATCCAATCGAAACTTAGCTCCAAAATAAATTATCTTATGCAAAATTTTCTTCTGTCGAAAGGAATCCTATAACAAATTGACCAGATCAACAAAAACTTATTCTCGAACAAACTACAATCAGAGAGGTACACATCACTTATAAGTTGGGATAACATCTGCAAAAGCAAATGCCAAGGAGGCATGAGTATTAGGAAAGCAGAAGATCTCAATACAAGCTTACAAATGAAACTCCTCTGGAAGCTCCACACAAATGAGAACAACATATGGGTTCAGGTTATAAATGAAAAATACCTTCAGAAGGAGAATATTAGAAACCGCTCCAATCAATTTACATCATGGCAATTCGGTCGATTCCTTTCTTTAAGAAATAAATTTGAACAAGGTCTCCTATGGCTAATCGGAAATGGAAATAGCATAAATGTTTGGTCTCACCCCTGGGTTCCAAATCAAGATTAGAACAATTTAGAGGAAACCATGATCCGAAAATGAAAGTAAACCAACTTTTTAACTCACAAAAAAGTTGGAATACTCCACTTGTAAATAGCCTCTTTCCCCCGAAAATCGCTTGTAAGATTCTAGATATTCAAATTCCAAATTGGGATACATCAGATAAACTTATCTGGAAACTAGACCCAAGTGGAAATTACACTACGAAATCAGTAAAACGCATGACAAATAACGTAACTCAAGCCTCAAAAGATCTTAACTGGATTTGGAAGCTAAATCTACCTCATATAATAAGAAGCTTTATTTGGAAAATAATGGTGGATGGTCTTCCTACCATCCAAAGACTTAATAAATACGTTAATCGAGTCCCCAGTCAGTGTAGTCTTTGCAATCAAGCAGAAGAAGATACGGAACACTTAATGAGAAATTGTTTATTCACCAGGAAAATTATTGACAACTTTGAGATACAAACAGGAAAATACTTCCAACATATGAATATAAAGGAATCTCACCCTTTTAATATATATAGATGAAATTCGATTTGGAAATAAAATTTTTTGAGGAACTAGTCTTCAATTGGCACACTACTTGGGAAATCAGAAATGAACTTATCTTTAGGAATAAGGCTATGGCCCCAATAGAAAATATCGTTTGAAGAATCATTGCAAACATCAGTGATTGGACACAGATTGAAAAGGATAATCAAAAGAATAACACCAAAAACAAGAGAGCTAAAGCTAAATGGAGCAGACCATCTGGGGCTGTCTACAAAATCAATGTGAATGGCTCTGTTAATCCCATAGGCGCTTGCCATGTCGGAGGGATTACTCGGGACTCCCGGGGCCATGTCATTGATATGTTTTACAAGGAAACTGTCAAAGACTCAGTCATTCAAACTGAAGCTATCGCTATTCAGACAGGTATGGAGCACGCAATTAGGAAAGGACTTCGAAGAGTAATAATAGAAGGGGACAATCTACAACTCATCAAAGCCATCACTAGCAACAATAATGTCAGATGTGAGATTATACATCACATTGCAAAGATCAAACAGATGGAATCTGCTTTTGACCTTGTTCAATACAGACACTGCTACCGCGAAGCGAATCAAGTAGCTGAGTTCATAGCTCGGAAGGGTATCATTAGTAATAGCTCTACTATCCCTTTTAATAGGGAACTCTGTACCATCATCCTTAAGGATCATCAAGAAGCCAGATTACAATTTGTGTAATCGTTCCTAATTCTTGCCTACTATATATATATTAAAAAAAAGAAACTAGTACAATACCCGTGACATGACACTTTTTTAAAATAAAATATTAATAATATAAGAAATGAGAACTTGGTCAGAAATATAATACAATGAAGGAGCAACATCAAGGTTAGAGAGAGTTAGGCTGAATCACAAAGGATTTGCAGAGATCATGACTTTTGTAATTTCTTTGTACTTTACTGTATGTTATACTTGTCTCTTTGCGTTTTGTTGTTCATTTCTCTATGTGCTTGAGCTACTCGAAAACACTATCTTAACTTAGTACAGTATCCCTTAATAAACATGATCAGATGTTGTCGTTGTATTTGGACCCAAAATGCAGGACCCGTCTGACCCGGGATGGCCACGGGTAAGAGTCAGGAGGGAAATAGTTTCCACTTTGGTGGGAAAATGGGAGGGAAATTATAAAAGGGCGGTAAGGCGGCAAAGCACAGATGCAGATATTGAGATCTGAAAAACCCTCTCTTTCGCCTCTCCTTTTTATCCCCTTCCAACGCATCTCCAATTCAATCCATCATAACGGCACGATTCAGTACGTATGCTTACAATTTCTTCTTCTTTTTCTACTCAATGATTTAGCTCGTTAAGCTTGAAACTGTTTCGGATTGAGTTCGCTGCAGATTGCATCGGAAAACTGAGTGATTGTCGTTTCTGTGCTTTTGTTTTCGAAATTTCATTGAGATATCTCGTTATTTCTTCGCTGTTCATGTCGAAGATTCGTTTTCCGGTAGCTGATTTTCCATTGCACGATTTCGCTTCCATACTGGATCTATTTGCATCCTCTTCTTCTCTGAGGTATCAACCAAGGTTTTCGCAATGTCGTTTTGACGGAATTCATTGTGTATATAATCGATTAGATATTGATTCCCTGTTTGCGCGTAAAACTTTCGCACTTGAGGTTACTGCATATATTTGCTTGGTGTTATGTCAGATTAACTGCTTGAGAGCTCGAGAATCTATCCGTTTGGTTGCTTCTTGCACATTCGTACTTCATATTGTCGTTTGTTATACGTGATTTATCAGATCTGCTCAGTTCAGTTATAAACACTGGTTCTACTGTTTTGTTTCAGATAAGCGATTTGGTAGTTGACAATTGGGTTATCTTCAGTGAATTGATTATTACACGAGAAAGGTTTATACCAAGTTCAGCATATGAAATCTAAATCATACTTGATAATCTTGGCTTGACAAGAGTTGATAATGGATATGCGTTAGAGGTGTCTTCAAGAGCCGATTCCATCTTCTCGGGGGTTTGTTCGACAAGGGTACCGAAATCCCAAGGAAAGGAGGTATGTGTCTTGCAGTTATAATAAGCCCTTGCCTTATAACGTAAAAGTTCAGATGTAACCTTATTGAAGGATGTGTACATAGTTCTTTACTTCTTTGATGCTGTAATTCAACAAGACTGATTTGTGAGAGTGCTTTTTCACTTCTATGTGTTTGTAGGTCTTTTTGGTCTCATCTGGGATTCGAATCTTCATTGACACCTCTACCAAACTTTCCTTGGGATCATTGTAAGTTGATTTATTTCCTTTCTGAATGTTGGCTGAAAGAAATTATTTTTGTTGATATGTACTTACACCAGCATGTTAAGCTCTTTTTAGCTAGAATATTAAAACGTACTGCTTCACTTTTGGGACATTTTTCTCTTCTTGGATTTAGAGATTGTTCATGTAATTCCTGTCTTCATGTTTGTTTTTGTGCCTATTCAACTTACATGTCAGTGAAATATTGAGAGGTTCGTTAAGTAGCTTTTAGTGAATAGTTACAGAAAAATAGTTCTACTTCTACCAAACTTTCCTTGGGATCTTTTGGTTTATAAATTTTTCTTTGTTTTTCTCTATGTTGTTTTCTATATTTGACTTAAGTAGCTTTTATTGAATGCTATGAGCATTTAGCAGAGTGTGGAAGAACTATCAAGTTTGCTTCAAAGGTCCATGCGTTGAACCGTTTAGTAAGAAATATCATACGCTGTTGAAATCTAGGGCAAAGATTACCACTTCAGATATGGTGTAGGTAATTGAATGGACAAACTTGCCATGTTTTCTCACTAAAGAAAGCTCAATTGGAGCATAAAACTGTATCACTAGGGCATAATCTACCATGTACATGCTGTGGATATTCACCTTAGGAAGTTACTGAACTCCTTGACTTTTGGGATACACAGCATCTTTTTTTTTTGCACAATTTTGGAAAATCATGGAGATCAACAATTAGTAAGACTAATTAAATCCCTAGACTTCTTGCCTCTTCTTCTTTTTCCCGTTACAAACAATATGCCTCTCTGATGTTTTTAGACATCTTGCTCTGAATTTCTTCCTCTTGGCCTAGCCAATTTGCTTGCCGGAAAATGTAATCTAGCCATAAGTGGACGAGGTGATCGTGTTTTCTGTTCAAATCCTCTAACACAGACATATCCTGTAAGATATTTAACAAAAAGCAATTAGTTCAATATGTAATTTAAGGCCACTTTGATGTCCAAGAGCTGAGAAAGATGATTCTTGACACTGATGAAAGCACTGTGGTTAACATGGAGCATATCAAGGTAAAGGGCCATAAATCATATACTATCTCTATGCATTACAAGTTGTGAGAACTGCATAATGCTTATATTCAGCCAATTGGAAATTGGAACTATTTTGGTCTTAATTTAAGGATTTTGTTACTGTACAAGGGATAGTTTTATACAATGAGGAACTTGATAATGAAGCATGTGATTGTGAGCAGTCAGCATACGTATGCTAAAGTATGATCACTACCGCTTGAACCACCTGAAAATTCTAGAAACAGGTCAACCTTAAGACATCACGACTTTTCTGTGTAGTTAATTCTGATGATAAAATGATTTCTTATGATACAATATTAAGATGAGATTATGAGAAACAAAATGTGGCAAAACAATACTTATGTGAGGTAGTTACTATTCTCGTACTGCAATGTACTTGACACTTGTTTCTTCTGTAAAGTGTTATATAAATAGTTACTGATAAGTTGTGTTGCTTCCAAAGTCATGCTTTGCATTTGCTGTTTGGTTTTCCTGCTCTTTTAGTTGACAGGTAGTTTCTGAATTTGCTATTACTGAAAGTAATATCGCATTTATCTTCATGGAAGGTATCTATAAGTTTGCTTAGGTTTCAGTACATACCTCTCCAAAAACAATGTTGAATGCCCTCTGTAGACAGGCCTGAGGAAAAAAAAAGATTTCATCTCAGTTTTAGTTAAAAATTAGGCTACACCTTTATAACAAAGCATCACATTCATGCACCTTTGAATATGCTAGGAATGGAGGTCCCGAAGTAGACAGTTCTTCTTGGCAAATTCCATATCCATTGCCTAGGGACTTCAATTGGGTTAAGACTGGAATCATGGTCTGCAAATACCTGAATGTCATTTTTTCATGAAAATGATGTTAGTTGAGAAACATCTGAGAATGCATGAAAATGAACTAAGCAAAATGAATAAGCGCTTTACCTCATTGACTTGGAAGTATGTTCCATTGAGTGGAAAGCTTCCTCTCATAGCTGTCCTACATGGTATCTGATAAACAAAAATGTGGAATTATTACTTGTTATTGACTTGTCATGCTTTAAAGTTTAAACTGATGATAAACTACATTGATTGGTTATTACCAGGAGTGTCCCTCGCACAATTTGTGAATTTGCTTCTCGTTGACTATTGCAATAAAAACAAGTCTCATCACCGCAGAGTTCACCTGGTTCTTGAGAGTTGCATTTTTTTTCAGGAGCTTCTATCGAGTTTGCAGTTTCACCTGGTTTTCCCATCAGGTTATATGGCTGTTTCTGAAGTAGCATGATTGAAAACAATTGAATAATGAGAATTACCAGGGGTCCATATAGCGAGAAGATATGAACAAGGATCATCTGGCTCTCGTTTATCCAACTGTCAAGGAGGCAGTGTTAAAATCAGGGAGCTTATTTCAAATGTTAAAAATCTCTAATTCACTAAGAAGCTCACCCCTCTTAGGAGTTGGTGCGTGTCTGGAAGCTCATACCTGCAGAATTATTAGCAGGATGTCGCAAGGGGTTACAAAAACTTCTGAATATGTAATCATAAAATATTTGTGCTAATATAATTATATGAAAAGATATTAATCCATTTGTAGGGAACAAAGAGATTTCAAGAGTGATTTAAGTCATCGCCATGGACTTAATTGCAGCTTTGTTGTGCTTCAAAAATGATTTAATGGAACTTGAAAGTTGTTGATTCAAGGCCAATCCCTTCGAACTAGTCAATTCTATAAAGCCTTCATTTAAGATAGGAGAAATGTCTACTTACACATGATGCTCTGTTCTTAGTCGATTCACATTTTTGAGCCTTGGGGTGGGGATAGAAGCAGCTTCTGTTGCTAGAGATACTAGGGCCGTGGACATTTCTCCATCCTGGAGTTCCATATTCGACTGCATGTAAGTCTGCAGGGTGTTAGTGAATTGCTCCAAGTTGAGTTTGATTGTGGGGATTTCATTTGGATCCTCATCGAGAGCATCTTCGATGTCATATTCTAATGTTTGCAATTGCTCTGGTTCGGCTTCTGGTGATGCTGGAATTTCAACAATAGGCTCAGAGTTCCTTGATTCTGATTTTGTTTCTGACATGGGATCTGCCATGAGCAGAGGCATTGGTAAAGACTGGATAGCCACTTGAGGAATCGCATTGTCTTCATAAGAAGGTATGATTCTTTTATCTTCAGGCACTCGAGGAATCACATTGTCTTCATATGAAGGTACAATTCTTTTATCTTCAGGTGCTGGAAGGGCTAGTCTAGCACTGCATCAATTAACATGTTTTTTTCAATTAGTACAGTGTGCACATAAAAAATATTAATGCATGATGTGTTTGTTTTCTTTAAAAGAATAGTCTTATTTTGCAAATAAAAAGTTATGATAGTAGAGAAATGTTTTTAAAGATAAACTTACCTTGCAAATGCACTGGCAAAGTGTCTACATTCACCTCGCAATGGGCAAGCATTGCAATTTGGCTGTTTTTTTGTGCAAAAAACCTGCATACGAGTGTAGAAAGTACTCTTTAGATAAATGATTGTGGTCATTCTTGAAGAGATTAAAGTATTTATCTTATTCTCACTTATAAGTTGCACTGCTCATTTACCTTTCCAAATGTGATCAAATGATAATGCAACTCATACCTGTATAGAATCAAGAAAAAATGCCATATCAGCCGCGAATTGAACAATATGCTTTTGCTTTATACTACATGCAAACTTTCTTATCTTCTTATATGAACATCAGCATATCATGTGACAAATAATTTTCAAGGACTAGATGAGTTTATATTTTTACAGCGTCTTTTGATCAAGCTTGCAAAGTCGTGGCCATAAGTACTTTTGGATAGACTCCAAGATTGGGTACCTGTGAAGATATTGGTGTATTAGCAAAGATATTCAGGTGTATTAAGCTTATGTAGATGCTAAAAAAATATTGTCACATACAATTCTAGAAGATGCAATTGAAGTGATTCAGGAAGTGGTTGGAGAGGAACCCAACCAAGTCGTACTGCAATCCTCCCAACATTTGTGTCAACCTTGCATAGATTCCACAATTAAGTTTGAACAATGTGATAAATTTTATGCCAGAGAATGCGTGTTAATATTGATGGCTAGACTTACAGGGAAGGCAAGCTGGTGCAATGTCAAAAGCCTCACACACTCTACACTTTTCAATCCCAGGCCTCTTATGCTTAGCAGATACTCCCTGGAAATTTCAAAATGACCAGCATGACTTGAAGAAATACCTTAGAGAGCTTTAGGTCTGAAAAGATGTAAGAAAATGACTAGCAGGATTTAGTGATATTGATGCTGGCTTACTTGGCTTTATCAGGTGGGACATCCCTTAACCATTCCAAATCAATGCTTCCATGATCATTCACGATTCGATCCAAGAACTCCTGCAATATTCATGAAGAGAATTGGTTGATCTTGTAGCAATAAGTTACTCATCTGTGGTTTTTTAACCAAACAATATAATATGCTCCAAAATATCAGGGTAAAAGTACCTTTATGCGCACTGCAAGCACATTATTCATTCCCCTTTCTTTAATGGTCTTGGCAACTTCATTTACATCTGCACGTCTGACCGCTTCCCAGTCTACTGAGTCCATTGTATTGGCTGTCTGTTGTCTACTTTTACCATTGACTTGCGCCTCTTTTCTGAGATTTTCCCAGTCATATGAAGCTTTCTTTGGAGCCTTCCTTGTCTTTTGCTGTAAAGTATCCTTTCTGACTGCATGATGAGTCTCACCTGAAGTGTGGTTATGGCCTGAAAGTGGCGGATTTGGCGTGAACTCATTGTGTACTGTAATGTTTGATGCACATGTGCTTTCTGTAACACCTGTCTCTCCTGATAAGGCTGGTAGGTTTGGGTTCCTCTTTGGCGAACTTTCTGATCCTTCAGTCTGGGAGTTTATGTCTTGTTGCATTTCAACTGGATGCGCTGGAGTCTGAACAGTCATGTCTTGTGGAATTTCAACTGGTTGCCTTGGAGTCTGAATGATCGTGTCTTGTTGCATTTCAACTGGTTGCCTTGGAGTCTGAATGATCGTGTCTTGTTGCATTTCAATTGGTTGCCTTGGAGTCTGAATGATCGTGTCTTGTTGCATTTCAACTGGTTGCCTTGGATTCTGAATGATCGTGTCTTGTTGCATTTCAACTGGTTGCATTGGAGTCTGAATGATCGTGTCTTGTTGTATTTCAATTGGTTGCCTTGGGGTCTGAATGATCATGTCTTGTTGCGTTTCAACTGGTTGCCTTGGAGTCAGAATGATCATGTCTTCTCCATCAAGAACATAACAGGAGCATACATTGTCAACTATAGGGCTTGACATTAAATTGCTTTCTGAAGCTTTCTCCTGCAAGAGGCACTCAGATGTTGATTCTGTTGCTTTAATTTGCTCAGTGGTAAAATCCTGACTTGATTTTGTTGAACTGACAGATCGGCTTTCTTCATCAACGCCTTGTAAGATATATCCTTCTGCCGCATGTAACTCGTAAACAGTTGAGCACTTACTTTGCACATTTGAAAAGCTCTCCAACATTTGAGTTGTGTCTGGCTTCTTTATGTGCTCATCTTTTATACCTTCTTCATTAGGTACATCACTCTTGTAAGATGGCATTTGGTCTTTAGAGACATAAGTTGCATCCAGCTTTGGTGTTCCAGCCATTCTTAGAAGCTCCACAAAAGATCCAGAGCAATTCAAAGAGCTTGGCTTAGAACAGGCTGTCATATCTTCTCTTGACGATATGTTAGAGCCCATCAGTGCATTTGGAGATTCAACAGAGTTTTGATAGGAGATGACTGAAAGTTGTGATGAAGAAACATCATCTATTCGTCTGGCATCTGCAGAAGCACTCACTATTTCTGACTCCTTGCTGATGCTACTTGCTCTATACAATATTGATTCGTGTGGCTTTTCTTGGGAGCTATTGAAACAACACCATGTTTCATCTTTCAGATTAGTAGAGCCATGAGATTCTTCACTAACATCAGTATCATGGAGAGTCCTGGAATTCCTATCACAACTAGGGACTGCCACTGTCTTCTCGTTCCATTCAAGAGATTCACCATTGTCATTAAGGTCAACAATGAAACTTTCTGGCTCTTCAACCAAAGGACCAATCTCTTCCTCAGGATGCATTCTGAACTTGTCTGTTGGATTAACAGGAAAGCGTGCTGCAACAGACATAAATGCAGAACTGCAGAATTGATACCAGAAGTTAGTCTCTACCATTGCAGAATATGATTTGGTATATTCTGATGTATGAATTTTATGATATGTTCAAGGCTGTTGTTTTTACCTTGACAAGTGATCTGACACATTCTGCGTAAGGAAAACTCCGACAACAGAGTCAACTACGGACCCTTTCCATGGAGAAAAGTGCCTATCCCCTGCAATAAATAGGCAGCATTTAGTGCTGTGTACTTATAGCTGGAAATAGCTGATAAAGAGGTATTTTGTATTTCTTTTATATTTGCTTTTACATTTGCTAGCTCCCATGAGTACTTGATCTAGATGAGCTGTAGATACTTGTTAGAAAACAAAGCAGGTGATCAAGTTGGGCTTGCTCGTCAAATATATGGTTTTCTTATATATAGTTGATCTCAAATCATAGGTAAAGTTGGCTTTCCTTCTCTACTTATGCAAGTTGCAGTGCAAAAAAGAATAAAAAAATAATAATTGTTGTTTAGGCTGTTTTTATAGGAACAAGTGGCATCTGTAGGGTTGTACCTACGAAACTGTTATTTTTCTCGATTATACTTCTAATGATGCATTCAAGACGGAAGCTATGGCATTTTTGAATCTAATACTAGAAGAATGCCATGACATTCATGTTTGCTTGTAACAGAATTCTCCCTAAAAGCCACAATTGCACTACTATTAGATCAAGATACAACTTTTAAGGGGCTGAGTGTTAATTGAATAGCAAACCTTGAACAAGACGCATGCGTGCAATGAAAGAGTCCACTCGTCCACAGAAGACCTTCCGTTCATTTTCCCACCATTTTGCTTTCTCCTCATCCGTCCCATCAATACCTTGGCTGTTTATGTCCTCCAGAAGAAGCTTCCAAACTCTGCTGGTTTCATCATCAAGGTCAACTCTAGCTCTTGAGCGTCTTTTGCTGGCTTGAGTTCCCTCAAAAGGAACCATGGAGCGGTCTCTTTGATATAGGACTAGAGCATTTTGCTGCTGGTTCTGAAAGTGCTTCTTAAAGTGATAAGGTACGAGTATGTTTTGATCTTTGAAACGAACACTACTGCTGCCTTGTTTATTGATGTTTAGTTGCTCCATTCCTTCTATGATAGCATCAACAGAGAAAGTATCTTTCCATGGGAGGGCTAGAAAAGGACCTGCAAAGTACACTATTTGTTACTAAAAATGCTATCATATAGGAATAAAAAAAAAAGACAAGTGCTTCTTTGTGCAACTCAAGGCTGCAAGAAAAGGACCTGCAAAGTACACTATTTGTTACTTACCATTTGCATTTCCAGTCAACTGTTCGTCTTTGTGCAACTCAAGGCTGAGTTTGTTCACTAAATCATAGCTGGACGTTACAGACTTGACTTTAGTGCTTCTTTTTCTAGATTGCCTCTTTCCTGTTCGATTTCCACTACTTACTAAGGGAAGGACTTCCATGCTAGATCGATGACTGAATTTTTCAACATTTTTCTTGCCTGTGCGTTTGACTTTTTGTTTGGATGTAGACCTTCTACATTCTGCAAACCCTTTTAGTGAATCCAATTCACGGACACGTGTGGGCACCTTTGATCGCTTCTTTTTCTGCTTCAACTTATCAATGCTTGCCCAGTTGATGAAATGCGTCTTATCTTCATGGCTATGAAATGTTGTTGTTGCTTGATTACTTGGCTCTGCAGTGACATTGAAATGTGGAGCAGGATTTAAGTAGTAGTATTTTGAAGTGCTTGCACAGGACAACGTGTTTGGCTTGAGCACCTTCTCGGTTCTCCTTTTCTTGAAAATTTCTGGGAAATACATCCCATGGATACCATTTAAAATCGCACTCCTTAGATACATATGATTTACTTCTGAAGGGGTGCCTTGACTTGTGAAACTTCCCCTTGCCATATTTGAGGCATCACCCAGAGATAAGTTTGCCCTCTTTGCACCCCTGGTTTGTTCACCGCCGATTGAGCTTGCACATGTTTCTGCACTGTTCCTCTTTGAACTCGTAGATATTTGCCTATCCCTTTTTATGCCCCTCTCATACTCTCTGGCTGCATTAGACTCATACAGTGGGAATGTTGCTTGTGACACATCCCGAGCTCTCCCTTCTGGCATTGACATGTAATCTTTCAGTATCTGATTATTTCTGACGCTGATATCATAGGCATCATATTCCCGTGTGGCCTCCATTTCATCTTTTCCTTCCTGGTTCAGTGGGAGTTGCTCTGAAGATGGGGCATCGCTTGATCTATGAGAAGAGTTGCTTTCCTTTACTTGGTCCTCCAAGTCGAAATTCAATGTTTTTCTGCAAGACCTGACAACTCTATCCGGTACCTTACTGGAGAGTCCTTCTCTTGTAGGGGAAGTTGTTGAGGGTGTCTTCGTCTTGTTTTTGCGTACATACTTCCTCTTCTGTGTGGTGGGAGTTTCATTTGTGTTGCTGGCCTTTGGCTGCTTCTGTGTTGGAGTCTGTTTGGGCTTAACTTCCCGAACCACCTTTGGTCTATGCTTTTTCCTTCTTGCCTTTGGCTGAGGCGTCTTGTTCTGCTCTAGATCAAGTTCACCTCCCTTCTCAGGACTGTGGCTTTCTACGGCTATCGAATTTGCAGGTGACCGTATCTCGCTCATCCCTAGCCAATTATCAACCACAGGAATAGAAACTTGATTATCATTTTCACCTTGCTTGCTTGGTTGCTTGTCTGCAGGAAAAGCTATTTTTCCAGGAGCGTCGTTTCCAAGTCTCTTGAAGTGGTCTGGAGTTTCCGGTGCAAATACATGTATGCCACCATCTGGAACTGCATTCACTATGTCCGCGTATCTGTCGTCATACTGAAGTTCATTCTCAGCATTAGGTAGGGCGTTCAGATCATAAGAGTTCCAGCTGTTTCTCGAATAACCACCTGTAAGACAAACAGTTTGGTAGTTCAGTAAATCACCATAGCTAATAATTGAAATTAATGAGTTGTGCATTTGGTGGTAAACAAAACATACTTCCTACATATCACATTAGCAAATGAGTAATGTGCTTTAAAACCAAAAGTAATTGCCTGTAAATCAATAAGAGGATAGCTAATGAGTGATGCTTACTTTGTTGGATCTCTATTCTCTCATTTAATTGTTGGTTTGATCCTTGAAGATCTCTTGATGTCTTGTTTGGCTCTACCAATATATTCTCCACACCTCCCATGATACCTTGATTTTCAAACATGAAACTTGTTTGAGGATTCAAGTTCACAAAGAAGTCATTGCTGATCAAAGGATTCATACTGCCTCCAAGCACCGCGGGAGCCCCACCGTTATTCATAGCCAACAGGTCGCAAAATGGCATATGGTTCCACTGAGTGAATGGGTCGGATTCCTTCACTTTTGGCGCCGCATTCATCTCCTGACTCGTGTCATAACCGCAGCCAAAGGGCAGGCTCCCGTGTACGGAGTTGTTATCGCTCGTACTCCCCGACAATCGAGTCGTTGCGCTGTAAAGTGGGGTCCACCGATCGGCTTGATTAGCCTCATCCCCAATTCCAGCTTGATAGTGATTAGTGCCGCCCATCTTTGACACTAGAGACACTTGAGCTCGGTAAGCCCCTGCCTCTCCCAAAGACCCTTGGTTTGATAGGATCTCTTGTCCATTTTGATAGATCTGTCTTTGCCCCAACACCATTGGCTTCGCCGGAGTCACCGGAGCCAAAAACTCCATCTCCTGAACTGATTTTCCCTCATCAGCTCTCATTTTTTTTTGCTCTCACTTCTAAAAAAACAATTCCCTTTCTTTTCTTTGAAGAACACCTCAAAACTGGTGTGTTTTCCCTCAAATTAACTCTCCACAAATCCGATTTCTCTGTCAACAATTCACCTGAAAGATGAAGATTGGGGAACAACTCAGAAATTGAAGTTTTCAGGTAATTCTATCATGTAAATTTTTTCCAAGATCAACAGATTAAAATTGTATTTGCTGTTATACATATAGAACAGAAACAACAACAAAAAAATGTAAAAATAAAATCAGAGAAAATTAGGAGAAAAGAAACCTGTTTTGATTCAGCCTGGTGAAATGTTGGCTTCATCCTCCATTTTTCACCTGCATGTTTTCCCCTTTGCAGCCCAATCGGGCGTGGTAAAACATTCCCAGGTAAAACTTGTAGGCCTTGATCTGAGAAATCAGGTGAAATGCCGGTGAGTTATATAGATCTGTTCCCTCTGGTTCCACCGCCGGTGAAGAGGGAGAGAAACGGTGGGGGGTGAGGTGAGAAATGTGCTTTTTTGGGGGGTAGAGAGAGACGACAACAAGGGGTGGGTGAGAGTGATGAAGGCAGAGGCCTGTCGTTTATTAAATGAAGGGTTTCTATCGCAACCGGTTACTCATGCTTCCGGTGAACCACTCGCATATTTCATTACCTTATCTTTGCTTCTCTTGCAGTCCTTAAGGCTGCGGAGTAGCGGGAGAACGGACGAGCCGGTGAAATCCTGTCACATTATTCAAGACAAAAAGCTATTTTTTGTCTTTACCTTACGTTATCCAAAACTATCAATTATTTGAATCAAAAGTTTTTTTTTATATTCTCAATATAATAATAATATGCTGTATTATGTTAGTAGACTATTCAGGCTATTAGGAAATGATAAAATATAAAGGGTGCTACTAGTATTTTTCTTTCTACTCTTAAAGATATTCGGACGTATGGATTTGACGTTTTTATGGATTATTACATTGGTTGTCATCAAATCCAGACTTAAATTATAAAGTTAGAAAACTGTTATACTCCCTCCATCTCAATGTATAACGTATTATTTTTTACACATTTTTTTAAAGAGTTAAAAATTATAATACGTATAAAATATTAAATTTTTTTATTAATTTTTCAAAATATTATTTTTCAAAATTAATTAATTTTTTTAAATATTTAATATAGTTTTTAGCTCTTTAAAAAAACGTGTTAAAAAATCAAATGATCTATATTTTAAGACGGAGGGAGAAATATTTAGAGCAAAAATGAATAAAGAATTTATGGGAAAGGATGTGAACGGATACTATAAAGTATTGCAAGTCGCATTATATATAAGTTGATAGGTTACTCCTAATTTCAATTGATTTGATGATAGAATCATATTGATCTTGTGTGCTCAATTTTGTTAGCACATAATGTGCTCGGATGTGTGACACCTCCACGTCATATGGCTTATTGGAATTTAACATGATATCAAAATGTGAATGGAAACTAAGGTATCCCACGTTGATTATAATTGAAATCGAAGTCTTATATACAAGTCAGAGAGCTACTCCTTTTAATGTCAATTCAAGTCTGCTTATATATAAGTTAGTGGGCTACTTATTCTATTAAATTGTCAAAAGAAAAGTGGTCGGAGCCTTAAGAGTTTGCGACATTAACATGTTGATAGAAAAATTTTAAGATTGAGGTTGAGTTTTTTTTTAACAAGTTTTGAAATTATTCGATTCAATGATGACTCTATTGTTGAGAATCGCTCAAGAGATAAAATCGTCAATATTTTGATTGAAAAATGTAAGATCAAGGTCGCGCATTTCTTAAATGTAATTTGAAATTATTTGATTCAACGGTGAGTCGGTTGTTGGGAATTGCGTAAACTCGTAAGATTAAGGTCGTATTTCTTAATCACATTTGAAATTGTTCAATTCAATTACGACGACTGGCTTGTCGAAATCAATTGTGTATTATTTAGAATCGACGCTTATTGACGTATCGATA
Source organism: Persicaria tinctoria (assembly GCA_037127255.1). Lineage (NCBI taxonomy): Eukaryota > Viridiplantae > Streptophyta > Magnoliopsida > Caryophyllales > Polygonaceae > Persicaria > Persicaria tinctoria. The sequence continues at coordinate 27,272,147 of JBANSL010000016.1, read as the reverse complement.
AAAAGTTTTTTTATGAATTAATTACTAGATCTATGTAATAATAATAAATGAATAATTTATTTAGGATGGATTAGTTGCTTTAAAATTTAAAAATCCTAAACAAAATGGTTTAAATTGTGTCAAATTGCTAAGGAGTGGCACATTTGTTTAGGATGGAAATTTTTCATGTGGTTTTATTTTCCTAATCTTGCGAAACAACATTTCAACCTGATATTTTCAACATCTTTGCCCCATGAATTTCTCCTTTGACTTTTATTTTCCATTTCCACACATATCATAACTTAAGGGTTGAAATCAAATCATTTTGTATGAGTATTTAATTTTGACAAGAGTATTCAAATTACTCCGCAATATGCATGAGAGTTAGCGAGAATCAAAGTATTCGGTTTGGCTTAATTTTGTCACTTTAACTCTTTATGAGTGAGGGCTTTAATTGGTGTAATTTAGCATTTGATATATGTCAAATCATCTCGTCCATAGCCTATAATGATCTGATGTTCTCCCCTTCTTAGTCCTTTCTTTGTGGGAGGCACTTTTTCTGGGATTTGAGCCAAACAATTTTAATCAAAGATTGATAATGCATTAATGCCTCCATTAATAAAATGGGCAGGAAAAAATTAATTCGGGCGCCATAATTTTTATTTTTATTTTGGTAACACTCCAAGTATGGAGCATTGAAGTATTTAATTAAAGCCTAAAACAAATATTTTTTATTTGTTAATACCATTGAAGTGCATTAAAGTCTAACACAAACAATTTTTTTTATTAATGTCATTGATCAGATATTAAAATGCATCTAATACACAAATATTTTGGCTGGAATATAAATTTGTTAGGGTTTCCTACATTGCTTCTGCAATGGAGATCTCCTAAATCACAACACTCGATGCATCACTTAATTATTTTGTGGATGATTTAACAATGTAAAAAAATTTAAAAATTATATTTATGTTCCACACAGTAATGTTTATAAAGTTTTACCATGAAAAATCATTACTGAAAAATATTTTTAATATAAGAAATCTTTTAATTATATGTAATTTTTAAATAATGATTTTTTATGATAAAAATTTATAAATATGTAAATATAAGGGTATGAAATATTAATATAATTTTTAATTTTTTTAAATTTAAATTATACACGAAATAATTAAGTGATACACCGAGTATTACACCGTGTGATTTTTAAATAATGATTTTTTAAGATAAAAATATATAAATATGTAAATATAAGTGAATAGAATATGAATATAATTTTTATTTTTTTTAAGTTAAATTATACACGAAATAATTAAGTGATACACCGAGTATTACACCTTTCATATTTGAGCTCAATCCACATCTTCCTCATTGCAAAGGTCGCTTCTCAAATGCTTCGTCGGGTTAATAAACACTCGCATCCTCACAAACTGTCATATATGCAAGCGCGCTCTTCTCGTCCACTTACTACCACCTTCTTGCACCAATCGACAAGTTTGATCTTGGAGGGTTGTGGCCGGGTGTCCCGATAGCGAAGTAGTATTGCGAGGGAAGGGTGAAAAGAACCCCATTGGGGAAAATATTATGATTTGCTTGTTTTTTAAAGTCTTTTATCGTTTGATGACCATGTCATTTGTCAAACTCCTCACCTTACTCCGGCATATCACCGACATTCTGCAAGCAAGGGGTGTACGTGGAATACTAGAAAGAGAAAGTGTACCTAATAAAAAAAAACATTTTTTGTAATCGGTATGTGTTTTTTTTTTATAATCGGTATGTGTTTTTTTAAGCCTCCCATGAAAATCATATTCTGGCTTTTCTCTGGAGAATGCCCAACAACGACTTGGTCTAGTTGATGGGCTATTAGAAGTAGAAGGCGCTTTGGTGAAGAAATGATTCATTGAAATAATGAGTCACCATTAATATCGAGACATCTGAGCTCGCCAATATCGATGAATCTAGAAAGGAGGATTTTTCCTTTTTTACTTCTCGTAGTACAAGCATCTCCCGATCAAAAAGATCAAGGTCCTCCCCGTTTCTTAATTATCTTTCGCATCAGCAAGTTGAAAAGCAAAAACATTACTACACGACTCCTGAAAAAAAACCCTTTTTGGCCCTCCAGAGTCTAAAATGTCGTGTACGCTGTAAGGGTTGCTTATACGGGATTCAACCCCTCTCTCTTTATATATATATATATATATATATATATATATATATATATATATATATATATATATATATATATATATATATATATATATATATATATAGTTGAATAAAGTTTGCTTAAATATTTTTATAGTGTGCTTAAAATAATATAAATTTAAAATAAAATATAATTTAAATTATGTTAAGGAATTATATTAAATTCAATATGTAATTATAACACAATTGTGGGTTTTAATTAACACAATTTTGAGGTATTTTTTATTTTAAATTATTTAAATACATTATACGATAAAATTGATAATAAGTACTATTTAAAATTTAAAATTATAAATATATTATAATTACAATATAGTAGTATTGTAGTGTAGAATCTAAACAAACCCTAAACTTGGGTTGGACTCCTTGATTTCCTGAAATTTGAAAGAGAGCACCCAAAAATAGCAACAATGAATTAAAATCCAGTGATGTAATGTGCAACTACTAGGGAATAAAAGTGGGTAAAATAATCGAAAGTGGGTGAAATACGGAGATTCCAACCGCAATCCTCTCCGTTCAAATCTGACCGTACACTCATCTGAATTATCGGTCGCGTCACGGACTCGAAGAATCTCTCTCGTTCTTAGTGCGGTTCCCCTTTTTTTACCATAAGTTTTTTTTTCTTTACAGTACTCCGTAATTTTACTTTACTCACTTTTACAGTACTCTCTTTTTCAGGTTTCAGTTGGGGCATTGATTGACTTGCTCGGGCTTTGCTATCGTCAGTGGGGAAGCACCTCCCCTGCAACTGCTCTCATAGTCTGCCACGTGTCCTGTAGGCTCCAGCCTTTGCTAGACGGTGGACCCTGCCGTCCCAGGTCCCACTTTGTTAAGCTTTCTAGTTACAGTAAAAAAAAAAAAAAGCTACACCACTAAATACTCCGTACGGAGTTCATTGCTTTATTGCTTTATCCATTAAAAAGTGTATCAAAGTGATAAGTATGAACATAAACCGGCCAAATTACCAAATTGGTATAAAAAATGTGCTATAAACGACAAATTGGTATAAAAAAGACTTTAAGTGACAAATAGGTATAAAAAATAACATCAACGCACCACATTGGTATATTTTTGTTAAAAAAATATGTTTTTTTAATAAATTAAGTTAATTTATATCTCTTGAACTTATTTTCATTTAAAATATAAAAAATTAACAGAATTTACATTCTGTTTTTTAATATTTTAAGTTTTATATTTAAATTTTATACTAAATCTATTTGAATTATATTTTTTCAATATATATAAATTTTTTAAAACTTGATTGGCATATCGGTACCACTTCTCTCCTTTTATTATTGAAAATGTTTATAAAGTTTAAAAATATTTTTTTATAGATTAATTTTTAATTAAATTCAAAATAAGTTTATAAATCATTAACATAATATAATTTTTATAATATTCATGATTTTTAATAATTCATGTTAAAATTAATGTAATATTTTATTCAATTTGTAAACACCGATAGCAAAGTGAAAAAAAAATATTTTTAAAAAATATTTATCTAAACCTTCCAAATAAAATCTAGGTTAATTTTTTTTCTTCAAAAGTTCGCTAAAAATTTGAAATAAAATTCATCAAAATTTTCAAATTTTATAATATATAATTTAAAATGTAAAATAATTTTTTTAATAGATTGATTTTATCCCTATTGGCCGAATGTTTAATTAAAAATAAATAAATTGGTTTATTAAGTGAATTGATGTTACTTTATTAAAAATCAAAATTTTAAAGAAAATATACCAATTTAACACACCAATATCATTTTTTATACCTATTTGTCACTTTACAGTTTTTTTATACCAATCTGTCATTTGTGATGCTTTTTATATACCAATTTGGCAATTTGGCCAATATAAACCACCATCAATCTCCAAATGTTTCCATTTAAATACGGTACTGTACTGTAGAGTAGTTACCAACTTACGTGTATTGAAACCCGTAGTACACGTTATTTTCCGGATGGATCACCTATGGAACATCCTCCGAAATAAAAAATTTAAAATAATAATAATTAAAATGTTAAAAAAAAAAGAGGGATTTTGTTCAAATGGATCTTTAAGCATATTTGGTTAGCTAGATAGGCCCATTAAATGTTTTTTTAGGGGTTACAGACCCTCTTAGATAAATATTAGGTGCGTACGCGGGTTGCTCCACAGTCCAGATCTCGCTCTCGCTCTCCGCCGGCAGCGCTCTCGCTTCTAGTCCAGATCCACTGCCTACCGGCAGCGCTGCCTCCCTCCCACGCAGCTGCCTCCCTCTCCCGCAGCCCCTGCCCGGAGTCGCCTCCCTTTTATGCAACCGCCTCACGGTCTCAGTCCGATCCCTGCGTTGCTCCTCGCTCTCTCGCCCTCACTCCTAGAGTCCCAGATCCACTGCCCAGCGCCGCCTCCCTCCCCCGCATCCGCCTCCCTCTGTTGCAGCCACTGTCAAGCGTCGTCGCCGTCTCTCTCAGCCGCCTCACGGCCTCAACGCCTCACAGGCCACAGGAAATCACAAAGCAATAACAGTAACAGTGTAGGTTCGATTTATTTTTATTTTGGCAAAATTTCACATTTTATTTGTGTTAATCCCCTTCTATAATCAATAATTTGTTATATTATAGTTGTAATTTCATATTTGTAAACCAATTTTTGTGATTGTTGTGAGGTTTTTAGAAATTTAGGGTTTGTGAGAAATTTAGGTTTTAGAAATCTACATCAATTTGTGAGTTGTAATTTAGGCTTTTGGGATTGGGACAAGTTTGATGCTTGCATTCATGTGGTATGTTGTGATTTAGTGTCTTATGTGAGAGAATAGGAATGTATATGATTTTGGTTTTGGCAAAGAAGAGGTGTGGATGCTGCTACTCGAGGTAAAATTTCTTTTCTAATAGATTGGAATCATGCTTAAAGCTACAAAGAAAGGCTATTAATCTAATATATTATTTTTGCGTTTGGTTTTACTTTTGAGTCCTATCATTATTGATGTTTTAGCAGAATGTATTCTCTGGCATTAGGCATAAACACCTATTACAGAATGTATTCCTGGATTGATAGTTTCTTTCTCTCATCTTTTTTCTTTTAACAACTCTAAAATAGGTGAATTGGAATCAGGGTGATTTTAACCACATTCCCTCTTGGAATCATCTTAATTGTTTACTATTAATTGCTATCAACTTTTGGCTTAGCCTACTAATTTAGATTTGTGATTCTGCTGCAATTTTAGATTACTGATTCTTATGGAACCTTTGTATTGATGCTTAATAATGTTAACTTTGTTCTTCTGGATGCCATTATACGAGCTTCTTGCTTAATAATGTTAGTAATATCACTGGGGTGTTACTTTCTATTGATGGTTGATGTTGGACTAATGCAATTTCCGACTTGTCCTCAAGAAGCAATATTTCTGCAGCATCTTGGAGTATTTACTGATGTAGGGTGTTGGGCATAAGAATTGCACACAAATCAGCAGTAGGGGTTACAGGAAATACAAGGAGATCAGGGGACGGGCTTACAACATATAGTGACTAGAGTTTGATTAACATGTTTATTTTTGCTTGTAAGTCTTTTCATGTACGTTTTGTACTGTTGCTATAAGCTACTTGTGGCAGGCTCAAGCTCTCATTTTTTATTTAGATATAATATTATATGTAAGGATGGTGTTTTGAGAATGTAGAATTCATTATACATTTTTGATGAAGTTAAATGAATTTCTTATATCAATTAAACATTTATATGCTTTATGTTAATTAATGACCCTCTGCAGGTATTTGATGGTTGGTTTGAGAGTGGTTCCATGCCATATGCATATATCCATTATCCGCTTGAGAATGTTGAACATTTTGAAAACAACTTCCCTTGTCATTTTGAAAATTTTAGTGGCCAATAAAATAGAAACAATTTGTTGTCATCATTAACTCCTGAGCTTTTGATGTTAAGCGATCGTATTGCCTTGTTCGGTGACTATTTTGATTCCACAATTCATACTTTAATGTTACCAATTTTATAAAAATATCATCACAAATGATTGAGATCAATTAATTGTACTTACAAATGTGTCATCAATGAAGTGTAGCTACGTATCAAGCTCATATGTCATCAATTGTATAAAAATATCATCAACAAAGAATGTCATCACAAGCGTGTCACCACAAGTGATTGCATCATTGAAGTGTAATCACAAACGTGTCATCAGTGAATGAAAGTATAATCGATGAAAATAAATCGATATACAATTGATTAAATTAAAAACATGTGGCATCAATCGATTTGATTAAAAAAAAATGGCATCAAATAATTACATTATAAAAATGGCATCAAAATACCATTTTGAAAAATTTGTATCACATTAAAGAAAAAAATGTCATCAAAATACTACTTTGAAAAAATATCATCAAAAATATGGCATCACGGTAAAAAAAATATCATCAAAAAATTGACATAAAAAAAGTGGCATCAGTCGTTAACAGTAAAAAAAATGGCATCAATGGTCAACGTGACATTACTGTAAACAAAAAATGTCATCAAGGTTTAAAAAAAGTGACATTAAAAAAGTGTCATCCAATCATTTCATTAGAAAAGTGGCATCAAAGTGAAAATAAAATATAGTAAAATTTTGGCATCAAAACGGTAAAATATGGCATCACTAAAAAATAAATAAAAATAAATAAAAAATAAATAAATTGGCATCAAAATGGGTTGGTCAACGTTGACCGGTCAACGGTCAACATTGACCGGTCAATGGTCAACCGTTGACCATTGACCAACCCACCCTATTGGAAAGGGGTCTAGGGCAAAATTAATTAAATTGATTTAGGGGCTAAGTGCCTAATTGAATATTCAAAAAATGCCTTCTACCAAAATCACCCAAAAAAAAAGGGTGATTTAGACAATTAGGCTATTTGAAACTTTCAATTAGCTAATTAGAGAAGAAACTTATTTAATTAGATTACCTAGTCAATTCCCCAAATGGGGTACTAAAGTCAATGGTCAACTGTTTGACCGTTGACTAGTCAAGCAGTTGACCATTGACCGTTGACCGTTTTGATTCCACTTTTTTCAAACCTTGATGACATTTTTTGTGTACTGTGATGCCACGTCGACCATAGATGCCAATTTTTTTTTACTGTTGACTACTGATGACACTTTTTTAAAGTCAATTTTTTGATGATATTTTTTTTACCGTAATGCCATATTTTTCAAATTACTGTTTTGATGACATTTTTTTTTCTTTAATGTGATGCAACTTTTTCAAATTAGTGTTTTGGTGCTATTTTTCTAATGTAATTATTTGATGCCACTTTTTTAATCGAATCGTTTGATGTCATATTTTTTTTTAATTTAATCAATTGTACGTCGATAAATTTTCATCGATTCTACTTTTATTCACTGATGACACGTTTGTGATTACATTTCATTGATGCAATCACTTGTGGTGACATGTTTATTATATTTTTATTCATTGATGACATTTGTGATTACACTTCATTAATTGCAACGGTTTATGGTGACAATTTTATATAATTGATGACATAGAAGCTTAAAACATGGAATCAAAATATTGTCACCTTATTGCACATATAAAAACACAAGGTTTTTGAAGCTACGACATTAATATTGGTTGTATACGTAAAAACACCTATTATAACATGTCATCAACTAAAAAAATGCATCAATATCAAAAATATAATGTGGAATCAATGAAATGAATACAAGGTGACATAACCATCCAAAAATTATATACAACATTTCTAAAGATTCCAAGCACTCAGATTGCTCTCTGCCATCAAACCGATCATGGAAGATATAACTAATAAATGCCACTGATTTAATCCCATTATGGATTGTAGATTGTACTTATCAGAGTGCTAAACAGCAAGTAAAAAATGCAGATGTATACATCTATAATGGATTATAATCAATCCAGAAGATATTGTGCTACAACAAAATGTGTTTAGAGGAACCCCCAATTTCCTGTTGCTCAAATGCCGAAATTCCTAAAATTAAGAAATTCAATATCCCCTTAATAAACATCAATCGATGATACACTGAATAAAATCCAATCTGTAATCCCTAACCAATTTGTAGACACCTCTATAAAAGCCTCACATCATGAAAAATCAGACGAAAAGTCCACAATCTCAACCGTCTCTTGGCTGAGCACCACTTCGTCTTATAAGAGTGCCGAAAATCAGCCAATGTTTTCGGCTCTGGAGTAGCCTTTGCATTAGCTACAGCAAGATCTTCTATGGCACCGAGCAATTCTGAGTTCATATGCTGCTGGCTCCCGACTTCCCAACTCTATGAACGCACAAGCAGATATGATTTCCGATCAATCTTGTGCTACAGCTGCGGCCTCATGTACTTCACGCAGGATGTTCGCTGAGCCCAACTTCTCCACGGCTTTAAGTTTGTTTCCTAGCTGGCGTATCACATTCGTGCCTTCTTGGCCTACCCCTTTGAAGCTCACCGTGAAAAGCCTGTCTCTTATCCGCAGGTGGCTGATGACAGGTTACCAAAAAACATCTCAAAAATGAAGCATCATAACTAATACCAACCAAATGTAGCATCTTTCGTATTAGAAACAAAGAAGCTTTAGGCAATGAATACAAAATAAAACTATATCAAACATACTGTTTCCCACTTGGTTGTGAAGGCTCAAAAGTAAATGAAAATTATTTCAGCAAGTCACAAGCATTGTTAGCTCCTGATGCAGATGCCCCAATAAATGCACAAATATAGTGGTAAGGACTAAAAGATGAAGTTGGAAACACAAGATGCAAATACTCACAGTCAGATCATTTGCCTTGCTGGTATCAGTTTTGGTAGCACCCACATAAGTTAACTTTGATTTGTATGAACTTAGCATGACAAAGGCATTTGATGCCACTTTTAGATTTATTCCCATGCCACCAGCCTTGAGTGACATCAACATAACCTGTATAGCCAAAGGGCAGTTAAAAATAAGCCTTGGCATTTGATGGATTAAAACTTAATCTTGGTTCCTCATAGCCAAGAGTTGTGAGATTTAGAACTTATTTATAGCATTATGGACATGTTATCATATAATCCTTTTAGAATCCATTCAAAGAAGGATTCGGGACAAGGTGTAGAGTAAAAAAGCCATTGATTCCAGAGTATTAAAGTTAGTAGTTCTACAAATTTGTCATGAATTCTCAAGAAATTTGCCACTTCTATCAACTATTATAGGCTGTGTAGCAGTTCTAAATTTGTTTTTCTATGACAGTGTTCCCAAGCTTCCAACTAATCGAGTGAAACCAGAATCAATACACACGAGTGATGAAGGAAACACAGAGGTGATTAGAGAGAAAACTACAAAACCAAACAAACAGATACCTAGCCAGATCTAGAATGGCTGCCTTGCCTGCATAAGTTCACAATTTTCCCCAATCGTGAGGCAAAACGCATACTTGATAAGCTGTACAAGAAATGGGAAAGGGACAGGGTGGAGAGCAAGAGCAAGAAATAGGAGAACAGGACCAATAAAGCACACTAAAATGAGAATATGAATACTGTCTTGTTTATCTTCTTCAGTAGCTAATCTTATGTCAAAACTCAATGGGTAAGCAACTAAAATGAGAATATGAATCAATCACAAGATAATTAAATTTGATATTAATATTAATTGAAGAAATACTACTAGGGTAATTATTGTCACTCATCCAATGGTATGTTAGAATTATGAATTCCACTTTATCCATTCAAGGTTAACAAGTAACTGTTAAAATTATAATTAGTCACAAAAGTTCTCGTTATCACAGTACTGGATAGCCGAGAAAGTCTGCAGTTTTTGCAAAGACACCAACAAATCAACAATTACAACGTTCTTAAGAAATCACAGTGACAACTGCACATAGATAATAACGAATCAAGAGGAATACCAAACCCTAGAATTTAGATATACACACAAACGAAATCAAACGAAATGCTACGATTGATCTACCAAATGAAGAGTTCCTCACCTCAATTTGACTGCTCAGGAGATAGGCTCGCAGCGTCCGGCCACCGAAATAGGGGAGGTTGTGTCTAGCTTCGTCCGGCCACCGAAATCGGGGGAGGAGGATTGTGGCTTCGTCCTCGCAGGTGAGCGGAGGGGACTAGAAGTGCCAGATGATGGCATCGACAATAGGGAGGCGCCGAATTTGCATCTGGGATTCCTCGTCGGCATTAGCAATTGTGAGATCTGATGAGGAGTATGAACGAAGGGATTGAGAAAGGGGAAGCATGAGAGATAGAGAGCGAGGGAGGCAGATCGAAGGTTGAGAGAGAGGGAGGTCGAAAATCGCCGGACGAGGGCTCTCAAATGCCATGGAGAGAATGAAAGGGAGCGGGGTACAGAGCGCCGGTCTAGGTTGCGATCGGCGAGCAGCGGGAAGAGGAAGACAACTGCGCTGCCGGAGAAGGAAGGAGAAAGGAAGGACGATCGCTAGGAGGTTGGAGGAATCGCCAATCGCTAGGAGGGAGGTAAAGCGGAGAGGAGGCGGAGGGTCTTTGACCTAAAAAAACATTCAATAATGGTTATAAACCCTCAAACAACTTTTTAATTAACTAATGACTTAATTAAAACCTTCTAAATGGCTAAAAACGCAAATTTTCTCAAAAAAAAAGAGAAAAGTAAAGGATGGAGATTTATGAGAAGGGATAGGGACATGTAGGGGTGGAATTGGTACAATATCAATTAGTTTTTGTCGTTACCACGTACCAACCAATTATAATTGGTAATCTTAAAATCCAAACCATTACCAACCACCAATTAAATTGGTTGATACACGTTGGTAATGATAATTTACCATGTTTTTTGTGTTGAAGAAAAAAACATACAAATAATCAAAGGCAATACAACTTGATTAAAATTTAAAATTCATAAGTAGCAACATAAATATTTAAATTGTTCATACATTTAAGCACAAAAGCAATATAAAGACTTAATTAAACCCGATAATATTCAAAATATAATGTTTACTAGATTCCGAATAACATTTAGGTTTTAGTCTAAACCGAGGCCGAGCTAGTATTCCTCCCTTGATTAAAAGCATTTTCTGAAAATAACAAGTATAAAAAGAAATCAAGTTAATAGATAATACTTATTAGTTATTACTTAATATCAAAAACAAAATAATAAATAAAAAGGAAATAGGTATTAGTAGTTTAGTACTAATTAACTTGAATAAAAAGGAAATAGGAGTGGAAGGTCAGTAATGAACAAATATAAAAAATGTTGAACAACAGCAATATCCACTACTAGAATTCTGTTCATAGCCATCACATTATTTACATCGGTCAGAAATACGCACGATGTTAAATATATTTATAAAATCAATTTAAAATATTTAGATGTCATTGAAATTATATACATCAGTTAAAACTTCTATTTAAAAATTTTAGAAAGGCGCGGAGTATACTTAGTTAAAATTCTACCAAAATAAATGCGGTAAAGATACCGCCAAATCCCAAACACTTGGCCAAATTTTTTGAAGTTTCTATTTTCAACTTAAAAAAAATTTCCAGCCCTGTAAAACTAAATTCCCGATTAACCTAGTTCATTCGCTCAAACTCAGCCTCCCTCATGCCTTCACTCTCACCATCGATGGAAGGTCGGGATCTCTACTCCGGCTTCCTTCTTCCATGCTATCCGGCTTCCTTTATCTCCTTCTCCGGTATCCCCTATTCTGGCTTCTGGATCCGTTCTCCGACGGTGCGCTCTCTCTCTCTCTCTCTCTCTCTCCCTCCATGAGATGCGAGCATAGATCCCTCGCCTCCACCCTCGCCGCCTCTATACTCCCTCTACCTCTCTTTGTCAAATGAACCACGACCCATTTCTCTTCCAATTTCAGATCTAGGAGCTTTCTCTATGGCTCACTCTCGATCTCCGCCTTATATTGCTCGCTCTCTCGATGCTTAGGGTTTCTGAACTCGTCGTCGACCTGGGGACGGAAGCCGATGCCAATGTGTGATGAGCTTTTGAATTCGATCTGAACTCTCGAAGGTTAGGGTTTCTGAACTCTCAAAGGCTAGGCTCGAATTCTTTATGGCTCCCTCTAGGTTTCTGAACTCTCGAAGGCCAGTGGATTTTGCCTCCCATCAGTATTTCTACTGGCGAAGTGCACATCTCCTTCTTCACCTTCTTATTGTTCGAATTTCTCCTTTGTTCCATTTTCATGAATTTGAAATCCGTAAATGTTGTTTTCCCTCTTTGTTTGCAGATTTTTCAACTCGAGAGGAAGACGTGAGGATTGCAGAGAATGATGAGCACATGTATATATAATTTGACCTTTACTAAAGCCTTTAGCTTTGTTTACTTGCAAATTGTGAAATGTGTGTATGTCCCTATTTTTAGTTATGAATGCATCTCTTAGCATGGAGTATGGTTAGAAGCTTCCAGCCACATTGTGATGGCTGAAGTAATGCACTCAGTTCCAGACTTTGCAAATCTGCAAGTTTTATTAAGAGTATGTCCTTTTTCTGCTAGTAAAAACTGCCCGTTTATTAGTTTATAATGACTTGCTTATTTGTTATAATGACTTGCTTATTCGTTATTGCTTGGCACCGTGCTTGGAGTCTCATAGTAGTAATTCTTTCTGAAAGATGGTGCATTTGTTGCTTAACATGAAACTTAGGTTTATGTTCTTCCAAATCTTAATGCTTTTCTTTGACTATTCCATGTAGCTTTGGATTTTACTTTAGTTTGGCTAATAATCTTTTAAATATTGCTTCAGAATGATCTTGTTCATGGTTGGGGACTGGATTTTACTCTACCCTCAGTAACACCTGTTTAATCACATGCATTTTGACTTGAGCTAGAAGTTTGAATAATAAGATGTTTCGTTGTTATCCTTGTTTGTACATAAGTTCCCTTTTCTTTTTTTAGATCATTTAATGGTTCATATTGATCATTAATGTGTGCGTAATTTGTTTACTAGCTAGTGCATGGATCTCCCCATGATGATAGGTTGATCCTCACCTCTTTGAATGGCCTTCCTTTATGCGCTTGGTGTGGGATTTGATAATGTTTTATGTATTTGTGTATTATTCTTTTAGGTTAAATTTATTGAAGGAGGGTGTTAGAATTCGTCTTAATGTCTTCTACACTTCTATCTAACTCATTTAAAATAGGCAGTAATTCTGATGTTTTTTTGTTTGTGCCCTGTAGTTTAAGCTTGAAGATATCACGACAATTATGAAAGATTTTGATGAACCAGGGTCCCTTGCCCCCAATGGTTTACACGTCAGTGGCACAAAGTACATGGTAATTCAAGGAGAGCCAGTAGTTATCCGTGGGAAGAAGGTGCGCATGACATCCTTTTTTCGGTTAACTATCACTATCTTAGTGACTATATACTCTAATAGTTTGCCTTTGAACTGCAATCATTGTTGATTTTTAGCAATATTGCTTATAAATCTTGCCTTGTTCTGATTTTTTAAATATTAACAGTTAACATTTTCACTTGCTGAAATCAAAATTGACCTATCAAGTCTTAAATTACCCGTTGTGCAAGTATCTGCATGTTATAGACATATAGTTGTTAATGGTCAGTTTTGCAATGTATATTTTTGTAAGTATACTGGCTGGTTGTAGTTGTCTCTATTTGGTGGAAGTTTCTCTGTTTGGTTCCTGTGGATGTTGTGAGTTATTCTCAATGCCTTTCTCTGTGAAATCATTTCTCACTTTGTTATTTTCATTTCACATTGATGTCTTCTTAAAAACTAGCAATAACCCGTCTCTATTAGCTTTCTTGGGTCCTGAAATGAGACCCTGTTGTAGTTCACACCTTTCTTTTTTGATCAATTGTCATTTAACTTGCAATTTCCCATTTGATTCCAGCCACCCACCTCTTTTGGAGTTGAATTAGTACCTTTAGGATTTATTTTGAGGTACTTGACATTATTTTATTAGAAGGAAATGGCTCTTTTTTTGATGAATGCAAATAGAGTGGCTGGCAAATCATCACACATAGGCCATGTGTCTTTGGATCCACCTAAACACTAGCCCCTATAGAAAATGCTTAGTGCATGGAATTAAAAGTGTTTTAATATTCTTAAATTTTATAGTTGACGTTAATTAGTTAGTTTTGGATTAATTACATGTTTTCTACTTGAAGGTTTCTGGTGTTCCACTGTTCCATTACTTGAAATGTTAAGGTTGTTCAACACGCCAAATAATGAAAGGAGCAGCGACAATGTATAGAACGGGTCTGTCTAGCCGGTTTAAGAGGGGGCATTAAAATACTAAGATAAAGCTGATTTATTTATAACATTTGCTTGTTTATATATTATAATTTGGGAGCTTTTCTTTTGATAGCACTTTTATTTAGTTGTTTATTTACATGTTTTTTTTTATTTTCTGCAGCCATCTTTCTTGGACACCAAGAGAGTTCAGACGGCATTCAGGGTAAATATATTTTTCAGAGAAATTTGGCACTTTGTTTTTCAGTTTAAGTTCGCTTGATTTTCCCGTATTAACCTTTGTTTTGATGCTAAATAGGTAGTTAAATAGAAGTTTTAGTCCTTGTTTAACACCTAAATTCATGAAAAAAGACCGCCTGTCATGAGACTTCGGTTGTATATCTATGGAACTTTCTTTGTCACAAGGATGGTCATTTACTGTGCCCCTTGTTGCTATAAAGCTTACAATATCCGAGTTCTGTTTCTTTCTCGGTCTGTTTCTTTCTTCCTACAGGTGGCTTTTTTCCTTCTGTTTTTTAAAGTAATTCCATTGATTATCGCAGGTTGAACAAATTCCACTTTCTTTGCTCGAGTTTCCTCTCTTGCTCTTGCTTTTGGTTGCCTTGTCTAAACTTGTTTCAGTGCTACGCACAACCTCTGCAACATGAATTTGTCCTGTTCTAGAACTTGTTCCAGTTCATTCAACAACTGACTCGATTTATCTTCCCTTGACTTCTGTTGCAGCTACTGATGACTCAAACGTTGTTAGCATGGATCTGTCCAACAACATTGCATTTTCACCTAAGCTGCCTCTGACTTCAACTATGAAAGCCGGTACATTCCTCAATTTCATTCTTTCTGGTAGCTTGTTCAAGAAAGTTGTCATGCCTCTGGATGTTTTTTCCTTAGATGATATAGATCTGGATCAAATCAGCATTCATTGTGTTCTAAATTATGCTAGAATGGTGAGTAAATGTTGCAAAGAGGCGTTTTTTTCTATCATGATCTTCAGTGTGCTGCGTTTTTTTTTCTATCATGCTCTTCAGTGTGCTGCGCTAAACATTTTACCTATTTGTTGATCATTTGTCCAGCAATAGCTTTTCGGCCTACTATGTCATTTATGCTTGATGTTCTATTGATTTTTTAACTTTCTGTCCATATACAAGTAGAATAGAAAAAAAGTCCCTTGGTATGTGGACAATTGCTCTCGACATAGGTAAGGTTCTTTGCGTCGAAATCAGCCTCTATGACTTTGCATAGAAGCCATCCAGTGAGGCTGTCATATTCAAGTTCTAGCCCTCAAATCAGAAGGTGTATGAGCTATCCTCTGTATATTCATATTGAAGCCGTGAAGATCTTGGAGGAGAAATGTGAACGTGTAATTACAAAGCTCTCATGATCAAACATGATTCAGTTTTGGGAAAGTGGAAGATAGCACATGTGTAAGGGACTTAGAGACACCAATGTATATTAGATGACTTATTGCAAACAAGAACAATGTTTAATTTTTATTATTTAATGCATGTGTTCGTTTTTCACAATGTATGAGTTTATATTAGCCAAAACAGGGTTGCAATATAGATCAATAGAGGTATTCAATGATTGGCATATTTGATGAAAAACATCGGACTTGAGAGAGAAAAAATGATATCTATCTTTATAGATACGTCGATTATGAAGACAAATCGATTTGTAAAACTCACTATATGTCAAAATCGTAATATAAAACGATGTGATAAAATACAAAAACATTGTTTTTCATATAAAAAATGATTTGAATATATATAAATAACATCGACATTTAAAATATTAAATGTGGTTCATTATATTTATATAAAATAATATAAAAAATCAAACATGAAAAAAGATTATGCACAAATTGAATAATTCCTAACCGATGTGTTTATTAATGTAAAACGTCATGTTTATAAAAAATAGCGATGTTAATGTGATGTTTTGGGTTTTCCTACGAACCTTCAAATGGCTAGAAATGCAAAATAATAATGGTTTAACATTAGGTTCATCAACCAAAACGTCATTATATCAACGTACTTAAATCGTTATCAACAATAAAAACAATGTTGTAAATCATTATAGACATCGGTTATAAACCGATGTGGTAAAGTTTGGATTTTTAACACCACCCACTAACACGTTGAATTTTTTTTTTATTAACATCGGTTTATACCCGATGTCTATGAACAAAATTCCAATAGTGATCAGACAACAATAATGGCAAATAGGATGAACAACAACAAAAAACTAATTGAAATAGGTTGAACAACAACAACGTTACTAATGAAATAGGTTGAACAACAGCAAAACTGCAAAATCCCTATAACGAACAACAATATCAAAGAGTAATAACAGACAGCAATAACAACAAGCTAACTAGCTATAACGAACAATAATATCAAAGAGTAATAACAGACAACAATAATGAAATAGGTTGAACAACAATAACATACAACAATAATGAAATAAGTAATAGATTTCTAAGTTAGCAAAAAAAAAAACAACTTATTAGATTTCTAAGTTACAGACAATAGAAATAAGCGGAAGTGTCGATGTGCATAAGAGTTAAAACTTAAAATTGAAAACCTAGATCTGACTTATTGAAATCTTAAAACAATAGAAATAAGCTTTTAAAAATAATTTAAAAACCCCCAAATATATATTGGTAATATTTGGTTGGTAACTACTGTACCAACCAATTGAAAGTCGGTTGGTAATGGTAATTCCAACTTTCCTGTTTTGATTACCATTAACATGCCGACTTCTGGAAGTTGGTACGGTATACCGTACCAATTAAATTGGTAACCAATATAATTGGTTCGGGTGGTACGTCTTGGTACGGTTTTCATGGGAAATTTTCCCCCGCCCTAGGGACAGGGGCGGAGGGAGGGGGGTATGAGGTGGCTCGAGCCCCCCTGAGTCGGGGGAAAACGTAAAATAAAATAAAATTATGTACTATTTTTTTTGTAATTTTTGATAATTTAAGGATTAAAAATAGTTAAAAAGAGTTTTGAATCAATAAGTTTGCTTAGCAAACCCAAAAAACCAAAAAAGGGGTTTCTCTCTCCTAGGAGAGAGAAACTCTCTTTTGAGCTATCTTCCTCTTCACCTACGGAGGATTTGTAAACCACGATCCTTAACCCCTTCCAAATCAATCCTTTCTAACCCAAATCAACCTCTCAAATATATTATTTTCGGACCCTTGATCTGTGAATCGTCTTTCGTCAGTGTATTTGGTGGTCGGCTTGTCTCCGTTTCCTCCTCGCTCTTTATGACGGCGGCTTCCACCCTAGTCGAAAGCACTCCAGGGCCGTGCTTGTCGTGGCTCCGGCGACGTCGCCCCTGGCTCGTATTCCTCTTACACCCTTGTCGGCACCCCGCGTTCGTTTCCCTCCTCTGACCGGTTGGGTTCCTCTGTTCGTGGGGTTGTGTAGAGGCTTCCCTCTCGTGTGAAATTGGGTTGGAGCTTTTGTAGATCGGTGGTTCGTCTCCGCTCCTTCTTGTCCACTTCCCTCAATTCGTCGACTTCTGGCCGGTGTTCGCCGTCGATGGTGTTTGTTCGGTGAACTGCCGTTTGGTGTTCCTGCTTGTGCAGCCGTGGGTTGCCTTGGGCCCCAAGGGCCCGATCTTGGCCCATTGCTGCTTCCGAAAATTTGCTTTGGGCCCAAGGCTTTTGCCTTGGGCCCGAGGCAACCCGAAGGTAAAAGAAAAATAAAAGAAAAAAGAAAAGAGAAAAAAGAGAAGGTGGTTTTGTTTGGTGGTGCCCGTTGAGTTGTTTGTGGTGTGATTCGGTTTAGGGCTAGCGGTCTTTAAGCGGTTTTCTTCTCCTTTGTCGACGTGCGAGAGGTCGTGGACGTGATCGAAACCTGATGGCTTGTTGACAGAGTCCAAATCTGAGGTTTCCACTTAGTTCCCCAGGGAGTCCCTGCGTCGCCTCTACCAACTGACGGATGAGTAGCTGCACATTGCGCCGGTTCAGTCATTATTTATGCTAGTCTTCGACTTAACTGCACTCTTGTAATTTAGCGGCTCTGCCTGTTGTTTGTTTTCTGTCTTTAGCTTATTTGACGGGTTATCCGTCGCCGAGTTCCTCGGCCTATCGACTCCCGGGCCTGTTCGGGCGTCGAATTCTTACTTAATCAAAAAAAAAAAAAAAGTTTGCTTAGCTTAGCTGGTATGGGTTGAGTAATAGAATGATAAGGTCTTGACTTCGAATCCTTATAGCTTTATTTTAGGTATTTTTTCCTCCTTTTAACATTTTAAACTCAAAATAGCTATTTAAATCATACATTTAGTGTGTTTATACTATATTTCTTATAACAAAAATTGTATCTTATATATATTTTTTTTCTTATAACAAAAATTATATCTTATATATATCTTCAAAAAAAAATCCCGAAAATTTAGTTGAGCCCCCCCTCGGATTTTTTCTGGCTCCGCCCTTGGATAGGGAGACAGGAGAATATTTGTGACATTGAATCCATTATTTTCTAGTACAAATATTTTGTTGCAACCCCGTCAGGCTCCAAATCACCTGTCCTCAATTGTGTCCCCCCCTCCTATCCCCCAACCCCCACCCCCTCACAAGCCTTATCTAAAAAGAAAAAGAAAAAAGAAAATATAAATAAAAAATAAATTAAAAAATTAAAAAATTGAGGAGTTTTGTGAGAGGGGATAGGCAAGGGGAACAAGGTCGGAGACAGAAGATTCGGACCCACCCCGCCATAATAATTTATTTTCCCTTTTTAAATTAATACTCCGTGTTTCGATTGATTCTCGAAACAGATTCGGTTAATATCAAATAACTGTTGTGTGATGCTTCACTGGGTCCGAACCCGGACTTTCACCTGATCGCCCAGTCTCGGAGTTTGATTGGAGAGCTGAGTTGGGAAGTGAAGATTTGTAGCATCCGTCGGAAGGCTAACGCAGCGGCCGACTTAATGTTGTATAAAATGTAATCTAGGGGTGCTTTTATGTAAATAAAGAGGAAGTTGTATCTCCCTCTATAAATACATCCCTCTATGTAACAGAACGTCCAATTTCAGTTGAACAACTTGCTGAAACTCTCTCTCTCTCTCTCTCTCTCTCTCTCTCTCTCTCTCTCTCTCTCTCTCTCTCTCTTTCTTGCTTCCGCTTCCTTCATTTTCTTCTCTGATCGATCTCAGATCAATATGGTATCAGAGCTTTGATCTGGTCCGATCGTGTTTCTTTGTCTCTGATCGTCGTTCTTGTTGTGTCTCGCCTGACTGCATCAATTTTCCGAATTGATATCAATGGCGACTCCATCGAATGAGCACTGTCGGCGTGATCTAATCTCATAAATGGATTTGCAGAATCCCTTGTTCATTCAGCCTTCTCACAACTCATGTATGATTCTCACCTCCATTCAACTCATTGGTGAGAATTACATGCGCTGGAAACAAGCTATGAAAAAGGCGTTGTCGGTGATGAATAAATTGGGGATTGTAGATGGAACTCTAGTTGAAACTGTAGAAAACTCGTTGCAATGGCAGCGATGCAATGATATTGTAGCTTCTTGGATTTTAAACTCTGTATCCAAGGAGATCTATCTGACTCTGGATGTTTTTGGTTTGGCAAAAGATATGTGGGATGATCTGAGCGAAAGCTTTGGACAAAGAAATGGTCCATTGATTTTTCAGGTCAAAAAGGAAATTCAAAAATGTATGCAAGGAGGAGCTAAGGTGTCCGATTACTTCACTCAACTTATGGGACATTGGCAACATTTATCTGGAATTGTTGCACCGATCAGGTGCACTTGTGGAAAATCTGAATGTAATGTCTCAGAAAGACTTGAAGCTGCTGATCAGGAAGACAAGCTTATGAGGTTTCTCATGGGGTTGAGTGAGCAATATGCACCTGCAAGAAGACAGTTCTTGTTGTCTACACCCTTCCCCACTGCTGGACAAGCTCATGCCTTGCTGGTGCAAGATGAGACAAGATCTTCCATGTCTCATGCACCTGGACAACAAGGAGACTCAACTGCTTTGATGGGCAAGGAAGGTAGTGACAAAGACAAGCCTAGAAGGGAGAAGTGTCAACACTGCAATGGGAATCACAGGTCAGACAAATACTAGGAGATGTTCGGGTATCCTAGCTGGCACTCCAAGAGAAAGATCAAGCCTCAGATTGGAGCTGATGGCAAGGGAAAGGAAAGGAATGTAAGGGCCAATATGGTTGAGAACAAGGAGAATTCACCAGATGGCCTCTGCGCATTTCAAAACCTCTCCATTGAAAATCAGAAGATGATGACCTCTATCTTGCAACAACTTATAAATCAAACTGAGAAACCTGCTTTTGATAGTCACATGGCAGGTAAAGTTCTGAGTTGTAGTGTCAAAGCAGGTAAGTTGTTGTGTTGTAGTGCTTCCAAGAATCATAGAATTTGGATTTTAGATAGTGGAGCTACAGATCACATGACTTGTGATTTAACCCTCATTGTCAACCCCTCTTATGTCCTAGATTCCACTGGGATTCACCTCCCTGATGGGAGTACCAGCAATATCACACACTCTGGAACTGTCAAACTACTAAAATCTCTAGATCTACACCATACCTTTTATATTCCAAACTTTAAATTCAATCTTATATCCCTCAGTCGCCTCATTCAATACCTATCTTGTCACATTCATCTCATTGAAGATAAACTCTTTGTGCAGGACCCAACAATGAGGAGAATGATAGCAATTGGTAAGGAGTTTGGTGGCCTGTACTACTTGGTTCCTGAAATCCAAATGGAGGATATCATTTAAGCTTATAGCTTCTGTAAAGCCATTCTTACATGTAACTTTCTACTATCTGCAAACACATCTCATGCTTTACCTATGTTTCTACCAAATGCTTGTAAGTCTCATGACAATACCCTTTGGCATCTTCGATTAGGACATGCTCCTCTGAGCAAATTGAAACATGTTTCTGAGCTTCAAATAAATGATTATGAATTCCTCTGTTCCGTGTGTCCTATTGCCAAACAAACCAGAAATTCTTTTCTTTCAAGTACATCTCATGTTGATTGTGTGTTTGAGTTGATCCACTGTGATCTATGGGGACCCTATGATACTCCCACTTACAATGGTCACAAGTATTTCTTGACCATTGTAGATGATAGAAGTAGAAGTGTGTGGGCTTATCTCATGAAAAATAAAATTGAAACTGTTAGTCATCTCAAAGCCTTCATTCAAATGGTTAAAAACCAATTTGCTATCACTGTCAAATTTGTGAGGAGTGACCAAGGGACTGAATTTTTTTAACTCGGAAACACATGATTTCCTATCTTCAAAAGGGGTTGTTCATGAAACCTCTTGTACTGCTACACCTCAACAAAATGGGAGGGTAGAACGAAAACCTAGGTATATCCTTGAAGTTGCCAGAGCTCTCAAATTTCAAGCCTCTCTGCCTATAAAATTATAGGGTGATTGTGTTCTTACAACAACCTACATCATAAACAGACTACCCTCTGCTATTCTCAAACACAAAACCCCTTATGAGATTCTTTACAATAAACTACCTGACCTGCATAGACTCAAATTCTTTGGGTGCCTTTGCTTTGTCTCTACATCTAGTGGTCCTAGGAAGAAATTTTTTATGCCAGGTCTGAGCCTTGTGTGTTTGTTGGCTATCCTTTTGGATTTAAAGGATACAAAGTCTATAGTCTGCTCACACATAAAACCATGATCAACAGAGATGTGCTTTTCCATGAGCATATATTCCCTTTCAATGTTATAACATCTCAGGTGAAGACCCATGTGTGCACCTCACCACCCAATAACTATGATCACACAGATGATCTCATTACCTCTCCAAACACAATACAAAACACATTACCTACATTTCAACCTGTGGAACTGGAAAATTCTACCAGTCCTCCAAGTTTGAACCCCTCTTCCCATACAGAATATCTAGCAGATTATTCTCTCTCACCTGTGCCCCCTGGCTTTGATGAGATTCCTGTACCTCCACAAAATGTTACTCGTACGAGACACTCTACAAGAAACCCCAAGCCACCATCTTGGTTGAAGGACTATGTATGCCAGGTCACCTGCACTACACCAATTGCATCTTTTCCAAGTAAGCCTACCTCTCCCTATCCCATTTCTTCTTTTCCGTCCTACAAAAATTGTTCTCCCTTATATCACAAGTTCATTTTTAATGTGGCTTCACCATCTAATCCATCTTCTGTTTCTGAAGCTCTTAAGAATCCTGATTGGTGTAAAGCAATGCTCACTGAGCTAAATGCTTTAGAAAGCACAAGTACCTGGAAGGTTGTGTCTAGACCTGATGATGTGTCTATTGTGAGCTGTAAGTGGTTATTCAAGCTCAAATTTAAAGCCGATGGCAGCTTAGATAGGCATAAAGCTAGGCTTGTTGTTCGAGGGTCACAAGTTGAAGGAATAGACTATAGTGAGACCTTTGCTCCAGTTGCTAAGATGATTTCAGTTCGAGCCCTCTTATCTGTTGTAGTTGCAAAGGGATGGTCTGTATCTCGACTTGATGTCACAAATGCCTTCTTACATGGGGATCTTGAGGAAGAGGTTTATATGATTCTGCCTCCTACAATTGAAGAAACATCAAGGTTGCTCTCAAGAGGAGTCTGTGATGTATGATAGCTCACTTGATAAAGAAAACAAACTGGTGTGCAAATTGGAGAAATCTCTGTATGGATTGAAATAAGCTCACATTCGGTGGTTTGTGAAATTCTCTCAAGTTGTGAAGAGTGCAGGTTATGTACAATCAAAGGCAGACTATTCTCTCTTTGTCAAGAAGACAGATCAGACCTTCACTACTCTACTGGTTTATGTGGATGATATGGTGATTATAGGAAGCTGTGAAAAGGAAATCCAAGCTCTAAAAGTGCATCTGAATAAGCACTTTCTTATGAAAGACTTGGGACATATAAGATACTTTCTGGGCATAGAAGTGGACATGACAGAAGATGGCTTCTATTTGAATAAGAGGAAGTATACATTAGAGTTACTCAAGGAAGCTAGTATGTCTGAGGCTAAGCCAGTGAATACTCCACTGGATCCCAAAGTAAAACTGTCCTTAGAAGGAACAAGTGATGTGGTAGATGTCAGTGCTTACAGAAGGATAGTTGGGAAGCTGATCTACCTCACAATTACAAGACCAGACATATGCTATACAATTCAAGTATTAAGCCAATTCATGCATCAACCAAATGATGCACACTAGCGAGTTGTCAAGCATGTGCTCGGGTATCTAAAGCAGGCTCCTGGCCAAGGAATGTTGTTGGCCAAGAAATCTGATCTAAAGCTAAGTGCTTTCTGTGATGCATACTGGATGAGTTGCCTAATGACCAGAAAATCCCTCACAGGATTCTGTGTTATGCTAGGAAACACCTTGATTTCATGGAGGATGAAAAAGCAAACTTATGTTGCTATGTCTTCTGCTGAATCTAAGTATAGGTCAATGGAAACCACTTGCTGTGAGATAACATGGATTGTTAGATTACTTGAAGATTTGAATATCGGTCACAATGATCCAGTGAAGCTATATTGTGACAATCAAGCATCTATTCATATAGCTAAGAATCCAGTATATCATGAGCGAACAAAACATATAGAAGGTGATTGTCGATCACCTTGTAAGAGATAAGCTTGTTTGAAATGAGATTACTCTAGGATATATTCCAACTGGAGATCAACCAGCAGATGTGTTTACAAAGGCAATCTCCTATGAGCAGTACATGAAAAATCTGAGCAAGTTAGGCATTTTGAACCTGTTCTCCAATGCCAAACTTGAGGAGGGGTAATGTTGTATAGAATGTAATCTAGGGGTGCTTTTATGTAAATAAAGAGGAAGTTGTATCTCCCTCTATAAATGCATCCTTCTGTGTAACAGAACATCCAATTTCAGTTGAACAACTTGTTGAAACTCTCTCTCTCTCTCTCTCTCTCGTTCTTGCTTCCGCTTCATTCATTTTCTTCTCTGATCGATCTCAGATCAATACGACTCCCTAGCAAATTGGTCCCTCTCCCTAATGAACTCTTTTGCCGAGTATGACTATTTGTCTAGTAACATCTCCCTGATTCCTATAGTTGTAACCTCCCTCGGGAGCTAACTATTTATTTTATCTATATAATAAGGCAGTAGCCACCTTATTTGATAAAAAAAATAAAAATTAATACTCCGTATTAAAAAAAAAAATTAAAAATATGTTTGGTTTTTGATTATTACTCCATATAACATATTTTTAAATAATCTCAAAAAATCATTTTACAAAAATCATACTATAATTAAATTATATTGTAGTGGAAATCTTCTACTTCAACCCTGTATATTTAGTTTTTGCATGTTTTTTTTATGAAATTATTTAAAAAGTGGAGTATAGTTTTTTAACACCTAAAAAAGTGTGTGTGCATAGTAAAACATCAAGTTTTAATTAACGGAGAAAGCATGAAAAACGTGCATGAATAGTAAAAGTGAAGTATTGTTTTATTTTGTTAAGATTTTCAAAAAATCGCGTCATGGCGCGCGAATTGTATTAGTTCATGATTATTGGAAAATTATGGTACAGAAACTTTTTTTCCCTTCTGCCCTTGGAAATGGGTCCAAGAACGGCACGAAATGCAGTAGATTTGAAGATGGTATGCTAACAGAACAAAGCCCAATGGGCTCAATGGCCCAATCGGTTCCAGAAAGATGATGTCCATTGTATTTCCATGAGACGAGCCACACCTTAACATTTCCCCTCTATTTATATTTAGGCCAAATTGCAGAAAACCACCCTTTAAATAGGTTGTTTTGCGTGAAACCACCCCTTAAAACAAAAATTGCAGAAAACCACCCTTTAAAACCGTTTTCTTTGCAAAGTCACACCCATCACCCAATTTTTGTTAATTAAATGTTAAAGTGTGTGGAAATTTAATTATACCCATTATTATTAGTATTATTTTACTCATTTCAATTGATATTAGTTGATATTTAACTTTTTGACATATTTTTCAAAAGCAAAAAACACTATAAATATAAAAAAAATGTTTTTTTTAAAAATAATTTCATACTTACAAAAAAACTCTATAAAAAATTGATGTGTAATTTATGTTTTATACATATAAAAAAATTGTGTAATACTAGGGCTACTTGAAGAAAATATTTTTTTTTAAAAAAAATAATGTTCCCTATAGTTTTTATTATTCTAAAAATATGTTCACTATTCCACATATATTTTTAGAATAATAAAAACTATATAACATATCATTTTTTAAAAATGTATTTTCTTTGAGTAACCCTTTATTAATATACACTTTTTAAAATATATAAAACATCAATCATATCTATTTTTTTTATAGAGTGTTTTTACTAATAAGTGTGAAATTATATTTAAAAAATGATATTTTATTAAAAAAATTACTTTTGAAAAACATGTTAAAAGGTAAAAATTAATTAATACCGATTGGGTAAAGTAAAATAATAATAATAATAAGGGATATAATTGATTTTCATGCACTTTAACATTTAATTAATAAAAATTGGGTGATGGGTGTGACTTTGCAAAGAAAACAGTTTTAAAGGGTGGTTTTCTGAAATTTTTGTTTTAAGGGGTGGTTTCACGCAAAACAGCCTATTTAAAGGGTGGTTTTCTGCAATTTGACCTTATATTTATTTATTTCTTTATTCCAATTCTAATTACGCTCTTCTAGAACATCTGTTCTACATTTGTCTCTCTTGCTCGCTCGCTTCTCTTGCTGGATCGCTCTTCCATCTCCGATCGCCTTTCAAAATGATATTTTGGGGTTCGATCACTCTCTCTTTCTCTCTGTTACCTTTCTTTTCCGGAATTCGTTTCCATTTAGCCTGATTGTTGCCCTGAAATTTGTTCGATTACCGCCTTTATCGGTGGTGTTAGGGTTTTGGCGAGTCGGTGTGGGTTTCTGTTGTTTTGTTTGATTTGTAGCTAAATGTATGAATTATTTCTATGATCTTTCCCGTTCCGCGCAGTTTTTGGCTCCATTTCCTTCTCGTTTTCCAGTTCTTGATACTATGAGAAACACGATGTAAGTTACCGTTGCTGATGTTTTAGATTTCCGTTCTTGTGGTGTGAGTAATAGCTTGTTTCCTGATTCCTGTTCGATATTTGAGCCAAATGTGTAGTGTTAATCTCTACCTTACTGTGTTTCATGAAATCATTTCTAACGAAACGATCCCCGTCTCTAGTGGGGAGTTCAGTGTCTTGCCGTTAGAAGCAAGATCACGACACTGAGTATTTTTGTAATTTAGCAGAAATTCTTTTTTGGATGCATCTCAAAATGATGGTTCGTAGGGTGCTGGACCGGTGGTAGAGTGATAATTGTGTTATTCAGTGGATTTATGAAGGTTTTATAGTGATAAAAGGTGGAAATCAGGCAAATGAACATTGGTATTGAAGCATTGGTAATAATTTGAATTTCTAAAATATGTTTCACCTCTTAATCTTTTAGTTGGAGGGTTTCTAGAAGTCATCTTGACTGTCCAACATTAGGATCGGTTGGTCTTTACAGTTTTGTTTATTTGTATTCTTAATTCCATTGTCTTGATAAGTTGAGGGGAATGTTAAAGGCAAACCTCAACCATCAGGAAATATACTTTCATTACTTTGTGCGAGGGTATGCCTCATTATAGCTGTAAATATCTTTTAATTAAGTACTAATTGACTCCCATGTAGTTTCTGGGAGTCATGAAGCTGTTTTTTTTATGTTTTGTTTTGATTGCTTATGAGTTGCCATTTACTAGGAGAGACCTTGCAATCACTAAGCCTCATCCACCTCAAGTTTCTATATACAACTTTTCCATGAACAAAAATATTCTGTATGAGAAATCATATACTTTGGTTCCATACACTTTAGTTGGAACTAATAAGGAACTCTACAAAATCAAAATGCACAATGATGTTTGTATGGGAAATCTTATTTCTATTGGATTTTCATATTTTTTTTGCAAGTTCATTTTGCACTCATTTTCATTTTTTGTGAATCAGAACAACATCTCACCTTTTTTTCTTGAAAGAGGGTGGTTCTTTTTAGGGAAACCAATTGCTTCTGTGATTTTGACATGCAGGGGTTGAGGTCAAAAGTGGGCAGCATGTTCTTGTACAGCCTGGTAACGAAATGCTTCTGCACTTGTCACAGGTCAGGAAAGATATAACTTAAGCTTGTTTCTTAAGAATTTTCTTTTTGCTTCCTGAGAAATGTTTATATGCTTTGTAGGCTTGTCTGGGAGGGATCAAGAAGGACAAAGGGAGTGAATATGTTCGCCTGTATGCTAAAAAGAATGGACAAAAGTTTATACTTGGAATTCTTTCTGCTGAAAAATTTCCTCATCTGAATTTTGATGTGGTATTTGAGGATGATTTTGAGCTATCCCATGATGGCAAAAACGAGAGTGTACATTTTGCTGGATATAAAGCTCAAAACCCTATATATCCTTGATATAATTCTATTTTTTATTTGCTCCCCATTTCGTATGAAATCTATAGATGTGTTTTATTCTGCCCCTATTGTTTCCTTGACTAACTAGTCTTTCATCACGGATGAAGAAGAAATTGAATCTGGTGAGTATTGCATAATTTTATATTTATATGATTTTCTGTCTTCCATTATTGTGATATTCTCTTGTGTTACTGTGTTTTCTTTCAGATGACTCTGATGGAGAACGTGTTCCTATGAAAGCACTTGATAATGGTAAAACTTGAGAGGTCTTTTTTTTTTCTAACGTACATGTAAGAGGTTAAATACTGCTCTATACAGCGAAAGTTTTGGTGTCTCAGGAACATCCCAGAAGAAGGAGGATAAACCTGCTTCTGAGAAGATTATTGCTCCTTCCAAGCCTGAAGCTGCAGCTGGAAAGTCAAAGGTGAAGATAGTGGAGCCAAACAAGGATGACAAGCAAAGTGAGGATTCTGATGATAGCGAGGATTCTGATGAAAATGATTCTGGTGATTCTGATTCTGATGAGGTATCTTTTGTGTTTAATGTTTCCTTTCCTTTAGTTTTCAGGACAGTAGTCTACTACTTATGGCTAGTATTATGGTCATTTTATATTTCTCTGTGGCTGGAATTGACATGTTTTTCTATGGATCATGAGTGTCATTAGAGTTTATCATCTCATATAATATAAACTGCGCTGTTTATTATTTGCTCAGCATTGAAACTATATACAATACAGATTTAGCTTGTTCTACATTTTGTGTAATTGCTGCACACCTATTCTACAATCTACATGATTGAGATTTCATGTTATGTAGCTCTGCCATTTTCAAACAGCTTCTGTTTGGTTGCTACAGAAAATGTCTATGAATTTTCCAATTGTTTCCAGAAGCAATAGAGTATGTAACTGTTTAATAGCGGTGGTATAGGTGAAACTTTTGTAGAATTTAATGCAAGGTTTATGTTTGTCATTTCTTGTCTTCATTTTGATAAAATCAGTATTTGCTATAATCAGGATGTGGAGGGAAGTGATGATGATAGCTCTGATGAAGATGGAGAAGATGATGAAAGTGATGAAGAGACACCCGAGAAGGTGACTGTTCAATTATCTTAGTTATGTGATCTTTTATGTTTATTTTGAACATGGTTTGAACTTATAGTATGTTATATTTCCGAAGCCTGTGACAAGCAAAAAAAGGACTGCAGAGGCTTCCACCAAAACTCCGGGCCCTGACAAGAAGGCAAAATTTGTCACTCCTGTGAAGAATGGTAAAATCTTGTTTTTCTTTTTCCGTGTGTGTTTTTAGCTAACACTTCAGATGGAGTATATCCTAAAGATATTGAATGGCATGATAAAATCCTGTTTTTCTCTCCATGAAGGTTTTAAGCTAACATGTCAGATGAATTCAATTTTCTTTAAATTCTTTTGGGGATTTGAACCCTTGTGAAAAAAGGAAGTTTCTTAAGACGGGGGCTTGTTTCAGAGGCTTGGTTAGACCTATTTTCCTTGCACATATAATCATATTGCTTTGAGCAGAAACACCCTGGTGCGTATACCTTGGACACCCCCCATACCTTTCTTTAAGCGGGACATACTAGGTTTTTTGTTATTGTATATATTGACATTGCTTTAAGCATTAAGAGCTCCCAAGGACTAACATGGTTAACTTCTTTGATTTGATGAAGATGGCAAGAAACCTGTCCCCCACGTGGCTACACCATACCCATCTAAGCAGGCGGGAAAACTTCCGGCCAATAATGACAAGCCAAAGCAACAGACTCCCAAATCAAGTGGATCCTTCGCCTGCAACTCTTGCAGCAGGTCTGAGATAACTCTGTTGAAGTTGGTGCTTCAGTTCAATCAAGGGTAAAAATTTCACACAGCTAACTAACTTCCCATGAGATTGGTTGCAGGTCATTTGGTTCAGAACAAGCTCTGCAGTCTCACTCGAAGGCAAAGCACGCTGCTAAGTGATGGGGAAGGTCAATGTTACTGCAAGCTGTAGAGATGTGAATTTGGGGTTCCTTCTGATGTCCGCCCTTAAATGCGAATTTAGAACTGTTGGGGTTCTCTTGGATGGAAATTTTGTGGCAGGTACTGTGGTAAACTTGTGAAGGCTCTCTCTCTCCCTCACTCTCTCGAGTGACTTGGCTCTTTGAATTGCTGGTTTGTGCAGATGTGAAAGTTAGCTTTGTTGAATTCTGGTTGTTTTTGGCGTAGTTTTAGCTGGAAAAAGTACGGAAATTAGCTTAAAATAGCTTCTTATTAGCTGTTACTAATAGCTTGTGAAAAACGAGCTAAGCTTATAAGCTAATACTTGATCTAATTGCCAACCGAGTATTTGAATCTAGATAGTTGTAATCTAAATAAGACTAGCGACAAAAGTTGTCTTTTTAGTTTTGATGTGTGGTCGATGAGTCTTCTTGATGATGAATAGTCTCTCTTTAGTTTTATCGACCTGGAAACTGTGAATTTGGTTTGGAAGATTAATGGCAAATTTATTTTTTCGCTTTCTCAAACCAGTATAAAGAAAAGAAAATGTGAGTGCACTTACTGGAATATATGTCATGTTTTGTTTCGTTTTTGTAGAGTTTGAGTCTGTACATTGCACCATCTTTGTATTTTTATGTTTGTTTTGACGGTTCTTGTCTGCCGACTTGTCCAGTGGCGGAGCTGGGGTGCTCGATCCGAGCACCCCTGGCTCGGAAAAAAAATACAAAAAAAATGAATTATTTTTGTATATATTTAGTATTTTTAAGATAATATAATACCTTAAAATGATATTTGAAACAAAAGTGTTATCTAGCTCAAGTGGAAAGGGAAGTAGGGGAAAAAATAAGAAGAATTAAAAGGTCTTGGTTCAAATCCCACCTCTTTAACTTTTTATTTGTTTTATTTTATCATTAATTCTTCTTAATTTCTCTTTATATTTTTTGTTTCTATCAACCATCAACCATTTCATTAAAAAATGTCATATTTATGTTTAAATTATATATTAAACCTTTTCTTTCAATGTTGGTTTAAAAATAATTCTTCACCAATTTTTCTATATTTTTTGTCTCTCTTCTATTTTTTGGTTACTCTCAACTATTTAAATACAAAAAAATCATTAAAAAATAACAATTTTAGTGTTTTTTCAATATATATTTTTTCCAAAATCTTCTTATCAAGTATATGCCAAAATACGAAATTTTTTTAGCACCCCCTGCCCGAAATCTTAGCTCCGCCACTGGACTTGTCGGTCTTGTTCAGGTTTGTCTGACCTCGAACTTTTACCTAATAAAAAAAATGGTTGGAAATTATTAGATTATATAGGAGGAAGGGGTCAACCCCAATAACAAACGACATATCTCAAAATTTAAAACTTCATCGGGAAGTTTTTTCTAGGTAGAATTCCACCAAAAGTAGACTAGCAAATAAAGATGCAGCAATTCCTACAAATTACAAACTGTGCGACCAAAGTGAGTAGATCCCCAATTGCTTTTTTTTTTATCAAGTGTAGTTACACCTTGCAAGTTGGAACTGGTTAGAAAAATGGATCTAACAATTTCACAAATGCTTAACAATTGTGGATATGAGTAATAAGAATATCAAGGATAACATAACAAAATTCTTTGGACATCTAAATCAAAGTTAGAAAACAACACTAGCCATAGCTTGGTGGTGCATGTGAATAAGTGGTAATCGAAATATATTTGACCACAAAACCACCACATTGATTTAAAATATGGAAAATTTTATTAAACAAATGCTTAAAATTTGAAAAAAAAAAAGAGCATGGACACACATTGATCCAAAATATGGAAAATTTCATTAAACAAATGCTTAAAAATTGGAAAAAAAAAACTAAGACCATGGACAAAAACCATTAAACAAGCATTAAAGGTCTGATTACGACGAGAAAGAAAAGAAACTTGCGATGGAACAAGTCACCATTAGGAACACATAAATTAAATTTTGATGGTAGTAGCAGATACACAGGAAATTCCTCAATAAGGTATATCATTCACATCGTCAAGGAGAACAGATAGTTATTGAAGGGGCACAAAATGGCATGAAGAGTGCACTTTTCTCGGAACCTTTTGGACTTAAGATGGGACTTCTAAAGACAAGGGATATGAGTCTTCTACGACTGTAGATTGAATGTGGTAACCTAACCATCATCAACATCCTCAAAGGTACCTGGTTTTGTCCTTGGGAGATTGAGATCCCGATTACAAATATTCTCTTCATATTACGACAGTTCAAGGATATTGAGATAGATGAATGTATAGACAAGGGCATTTGTGTAATTCAGATACAAATGTTAGGGTCTTAATTGTAAAGGTGTAGAGAACTTGGACTTATAAATAGGTGGACGTCTCCTACCTTGAGCCCAACTAATTCAGTCAAAAAAGTTGTTACAAACACTCTCCCTCTCAAACTGTTTTCTTCTTCTTCGACCAACCTCCATGGATTCCGATTAGCCTTGATCTCATTCAAGGTCTTTTCATGGTATCAGAGCGCGCGGTTGAGAGAATCACCTGTTTAGAGGAATTCGGGGCAGAGAATTGAAGACGAATAGTGCAGATCCATGAGAGATTTCGCAGAAATCAGAAACAGAGTTATCGGAGAACTCAACAGAGGAACTGGAAACATGAGTGATCCATATGGATTATCCAACTCGGATCATCCAGGATCGCAGCTTGTAGCAAACGTTTTCAATGGATCCAACTATCTGAGGATGAGTCGGGGCGTGAAGATGGCTTTAGGAGCCAAAATTTAAGATCTCCTTCATCGACAGGAGTTCGAGACCGAAAGAAGTAGCACCAACAAATCTTCCGAGGTGGAAGAGGTGCGACTATCTGGTCCGGTGTAGGATCCTCAATTCGATGACTCCGGAGCACCTTGTAAGGAGAAAGTGGGTGCTCGGTCTTTCTATTCTCATTCCAGTCGCATATTCTGTCACTTTTTTCTACTTGAAACTTTTTACACAGTACTTCAAATATGACTATGCTGACAACCCAAAGCTCAAAGTAACCACAGTCGAGTTTATAGTGATTTTGAACATTTGCTCGGCTTTGGTTTCCATTCTTTCCTTGATCTTTATTAAATAGATTCGAGAGTTGAGGTGGAGAGGTGGTCTCTTCTAATGATTCAATCTGCGTTTTGTTGGGGAGGTGTTATAATGAGAATGATAAAAGCGAAGAAAGACACACATATTTACGTGGTTCGGCAACAGTGTGTTACCTACGTCCACGGGCAGAGAACCAACTTTGTATTAGAGGAGACGAAACAAATTAGGGTTACAAAAAAAAAGACAAACAATAAGCCCAAACAGACAGACCACCGTCGGGGGCTCCGCCCCCATACCCCCCTACGCGTCACCGGTCAACGATGATTCAAGGCACATTAACAGGTGGTTTAACACTTTAACCTACTTGACCACTATTCCAGCCCCGTTTGCCATGACGGGGCTGGTGGTGTCATGTGCAAACATTGTCTGGACAACCCTCGTTCAATTAGGGACGGGGTTGCACGAGGGATGGGTTGGTGGAGGCCATTAGAGCTATGCCATTTTATTTTGTGTTGGTTCTTCCCGAGAGAAGTCCACGGTGGGGGTATTTGGGTGCGTCGACAGTGCTAGTAATGGTTTTGGAGATCTTGACCAACTATTTGAAGAGGAAGTTGTTTCCAACAGAGGCACTCGTCGTTAATTTTGCCAACAAAGTGCGGACGCTTGCATCCGACCTTGGTCGGCTCGCTGAACGCACCCTCTCGTGCACCATGGAATTTGAAATTGTTCTCCAATCAACGGAAGCGTTGGATGCCTTCCGAGTGCTCGAGAAAGCGTTCGACAATGCTCTTAAAGTCGCGGCCTGACTCAACCGCACTGCATTGTCTAATTTGCAGGCGTACGATCACCACAACACTTTGTTTACCGATCCTGAGAGGTTCTCCCCCGAGGGTTGGATGAAGCAATGGAGAACTATGGCCATAGAGCGGGAATGCTACGCCGGGGAGCTTGCGACTGAGGTCGAGGCTACCAAGAGAGCTGTCTCTGCTCTGCTTAGTCAGGCCTCGGAAGCCCAGGAAGGATTCACTCGTCTGGGTGAGTCGGTACCGAGGGTGTCTGATGCTGTTGCGAGATCCGCAATGGTGCAAGGAATATCCTCAACCGGGCCAACACTATGGTCGGTATCCTGACAGCGACGGGAGTGGGACACCGTTGATCAACTAGACCAGGAAGAAGATCACCATCACTGTCACCCCTATTCTAATTAATTAGTGTCATCTTAATTAATTCGATTACATTAGGTCTTAATTAAAAGTGTATTGCGACTCTTGCCACTTTGCTTACTAATAGAGTAGTAGTCTGGTAGGGTCGTAACTAGTGGACGTGTATCTCTCGTATTTACGTTTGGTAGAGTAGTAGCCTAGTAGGGTAGTAATGGACGTGTCTTTGTAAAGTTGTACTGTATTCAGTAGTAGCTTAGTATGGAGTACTAATATCTATCCTTGTCTTACTCTTATCCAATTCAAAAAATATGATTCAAGTTACGAAGTAATTTCTTTTACGGTACAATATACTTTGGTAATTAGATTTTCAAGTAAAAAAACTCGACCAATAAATAAGTATTGTAGATACTTGTGTAGTTTTTTAGGGAAGCCCAAGAGATTTTGCATTAGTCCCAAGTTCAACTTCTCATATTTTTTGAATAATTTAATTTCCTAAAAAAATCTAACTTATTTACGGGGTATTTTTTTTCCAATCCCTTATGCTTATAACTTCTTCTTTTTTAACCATTCAATATCATATGATATTGAACTTATTGAAACAAGTGTTGAAAAAATAAAAAGTATTATATTGTTAATCCGAGTCATGTCCTTTTACTTCATCTCAATCCTCCCGGAGTAATTTACAAAATGTGAGTTCTTTTGTTTCTTCTCCTTTTCAGCGGTTTCCTTGTCCTTTACAACTTGATTTTTCTCCCTTTCAACGGTTTCCTTATCTTGTATAGATTGATTCTTCTCTCTTCCAACGGTTTCCTTGTCCTGTATAGCTTGACCCCGAGACAAAATTACTTCGACAAGTTGTTGCTCTTCGTTATGCTCTTAAGGGAAAAAAAATCTCAAAGAAATAGGGCACGTCCATGGTTGCCACAGTAAGAAGAACAAGTGCGACCAACCAACCCAGGAATTTTGGATTCTTGGTTTGTTGGGCTAAAGAAGTAATAAAGGTCACAACTACTGATCTCATGGTTGGCGCTAAACCAAGAGGTGTTGTAATTCCAAGCCCCAATTCAATCATCAATGCCTATGGTATGAAGCATCTAAATAGGATGAGGGGGGTTGCAATGGGAAGGAACCAAGATGTGATTATTGCTATGGTGGCGGAGATGAAGTATGAAATGATGAATACATTGAGGTTCGATTTTTTGACCAGGGGTGAAGCTCGAATTGTGGGAAGGTAGGCCAACAAACACAGGGTGATAACAACGGGCAAGATAAAGCATATTACTACAGCGTTTCAGGAACCGAACTGAAAGGAAGGAGTTTAGAATGAAGTAATGGAACGAGGAAAGCAAAGAATAATGGAATAAGACTGGAAATGCCGACCATAAGTCTTCTTCGCTTTATATGAGAACCGGGGTTGGGTTGAGGATGAGAAAGAATAACTCTCACCAACGTTAGCGGCCATCCAACGTAAAGGATGTGCGGGTGACGTTGAGGAACATTCCCTTCCATGGCTGCGAGGAGCAAGAAACGAAAAGCTAAGAACTAAGAGAGGAAGGAAATGAACTCAGCTAGATTAATCTCTAGCGTGTCAAACATACATTAAACTTACCGTATTTGTTACCTAACAATCCTTCATTATCAAATCAACTACTCCTTACTTGAATAAAACCTATTTCTCATGTTCAAATCCTCTTTCCCTCTCGAGGTCAAATTCATATGTGGCTTTGTGAAAATTGCAAGAATAAAAACTCGAATATGAACCTAAAAAGGCTACTCCTTTTGGTCTTTTTTCTTCTGCTGAAACTCAAAAAAGGCCAAGCCCACTTTACAAGCCCACTACCCACTTCTCTCTCTCTTACATTGAGCCTTTTGTCTTTCCATCTTAATTCGTCTTCCTCCTTCAATCTATTCCTCCTCCGAATTACATACTCTTCGTCTTCCTTCTTCCTCCCTAAAATGGCGGAGCACCTCTTAAGGAGAAAGTTGGTGTTCAGTCTTTCCATTCTCATTCCATTGGCATATTCCACCATTTTTTTTGTCTGCCTGAAGCGTTTTACCCAATATTTCAAATATGATGATGCTGAAAACCCAAAGCTCACGGGAACCACAGTTGAGTTTATAGGGATTTTGAGCGGTTGCTCGGGCATGGTTTCCGTTCTTTCCTTGATTTTTATCAAATGGATTAGACAGTCGGGAATCGGGAGGAGATCCCTCTTATTGAGTCATTCTGCATTTATGTTGGGTGGTGGGTTAACGTACTTGACCACGATTTCAGCTCCGTTTGCCATGATGGGGTTGGTCGTGTCTTGTGCGAACATTGGCTAGGTAGCCCTCGTCCAATTAGGGACCGGATTGGGCGGGGCTGGGTTGGTTGAGGCTATTGGGGCCATGACATTTTATTTCGTGTCGATTCTTTTCGAGGAAAGTCCACGGTGGGATATCTGTGTGTGCCGACGGTGTTAGTCTTGGGTTTGGAGATTTTGGGCAACTATTAAAGAGAAGGCTTTTTTCACTAAAGGTACCCACTATTAATTTTGCCGTCGAAGTACGGAGTCTTGCATCCGACCTTGCGCAGCTCGACGACTGCATCCTCTCGCGCACTGTGGAATTTGGAACCGTTGGCCAATCAACGGAAGCGTTGGCTGCCTTCCGATCGCTCGAGCAAGAGGTCGACAATACTCTTGAAGTCACGACCCAACTCCACCACACTGCATCGACTCATTGGGATGAGTACGAGTACAACAACAATTTGGTTACTGATCCTGGGAGGTTTTCCCTTGAGGGTTGGATGAACCAGTGGGGAAGTATGGTCGGAGACGGCAAAGTTACGTCGGGAAGCTTGCAACTGAGATCGAGGCTACCATGGGAGCTGTCTCTCTTCTGCTCAGTCGAGTCTCTAAAGCCCAGGAAGGATTCACTCGAATGTGAACCTAAAAAGGCTAATCTTGGTGCCCTTCCCGATGAGTTAGATATAAAATTTAATCTTTTGTTGAGTTGCACTACTGTAATGTAAGTATTTTATGTGTATTCAACTTGAGAGCTCTTTGGTCATCCAATTTTACCACAAGAAAAAGTGCTTTTTGTAATACCCCCATCACACATCGGATATCATAAGAATGTTGGGAGTGATTTATAAGTGATTCAAGCTATACCTATGTCACAGGAGCTCTTCTTTTTCAGCTTACATAATAAATAAGGATTATGCCTAAAAATCAACCAAATTCCACACTTGGAAAGTATATTACTGGCTTGAATAGAGAAGGAACGAACGAAGATTGCAAGAATATAATATATTAAAACTCACTAGCTTGAACAGAGAATGAATGAACGGAGATTGCAAGAATAAATGGACTTTGCCATTTATTTTCAACGAATAGATATACTTGATAATTAACAACTGTCACTGATTAAAAGAAAGATATTGAGTCTTTTAAAAGAAGCAAAGGAGACAAAGACACTTGTCTTGAGTACGAGTGCTTGTGTGATCCGAAGAGGATTACCAATTACGATTCTTTCGGAGATCATACACTTCTTCAAGACTTATGTCATCAACACCATCAAATATTCAGGTGCAACTAATCACGTCGTTGTACATAGGAGATAAATAATAATTTAATTAGCTTATGTCCAATATATAATTTTACCCTTAAACGTCGTTAGAGTCCCCCTTTAAAATAATCCTTAATTAATCCAATAAAACTTATGACTTTCGCTTCCTAGTAATCACTTGTCCAACAATATTTTTAAAATGCCCAGACATTATTAGAACTTGTAAACTTAATTTAGGATTTTCTTTCTTAAATTTAATTGGCCATTATAACGACTTGAAAATGCCATATAATCCAAAATAATTGGGCATTATCTCAACTTAAAAGAAATACATGGTTTATCAAACGTTATACTCCGTATCATTTTAAGAAATACCCAAATTTCTTAATAACTACTAGCATCATAACGGCTTATAAAAGCTAATAAGGGGAGGGAAATCCCCTTCTGGGCCGAAATGTACGCGCCTCATCCCGGTTACACGCGCCCTTAAATTAACCCTTAATCCACATGGTTCTTGAAATCTCCGGCGAGTTTCAACCGATTTCTAGCCCCAAAATACATTTCGATGTTGAATCGAGCCTCTATTGCGGCGTCCTCACGCCTCTGAAGCCACGACCTTTGCCTCCAACTCTCGTTATCTTTGGGGTTGGTCTGTTCTGTGGCCAAAGTTGTGAAAGGTTTGTTATAGGTAGTCGGAGGATTGAGAAGGTGGGGAAAAATTTCAGAAAGAGGAAAAAAGGGTCTCGCCAGAAGGTTTGGTGGGGCGGCGCTTTGCGGTTGTGCGAGCTGTGGGGGTCTGGTAGCAGGCAACAAGCCTCCAATCAAAATGTCATTCAGAAAGGTAGAGAATTGCAATCAAGTGGTGGAGATAGGGAAGCAACTCGAATTCTCCCTCGTCAATGTGGCTGGAAACGACTTCGTGCAAGGAGACAAAAAGCTAATACTCGGTATGTACTTTGCTCTTGATGCTATAAAATCGGTATATCTTGAAGGATGCATATGAACTGATCAAGGTTGTGTTGAGCTATATCCAGCCTACCTATGACAGTTGATGAGATATAACATGCTTCAGCTTTTGAAGAACTTGCATTTGTTCTCCCATGGGAAGGAGATCACTGATGCCGATATCCTACATTAGGCCAACCGAAAAGTAAAGAGCACAGGGAGAAAGACTCGCATGGAGAGTTTTAAGGTCAGCAACATAGATTACCCTTTGTCAATTTATGTGCATTGTATGAGCTCGGTCTGATTTGCTTCGCGGTTTGTTGATTCTTAGGACAAGATCTTGTCGAATGGTTTGTTCTTCATTGAACAACTTAGCCGCGTTGAGCCCAGGTCGTCAATTGGAACATTGTCAACAAGGGTGAAACTGGTAACGATCTCAAAGCCTATAATCAAAATATAACATAGCTGCCTTATTTCATTTGCTTGATTCAAAATGTACATTGTTGCAAACTATATAGGAGGAGAAGAAATTGAATGCAATGTATTTTATCAGTGTTGCAAGAAAGTTTGATGTTCAATCTTCCTGTTTCCTAAGGACATCTTAGAGGTAAGATGAACATGAAAAATAAGCCATTTTATGGAACATAATGAAAGTTGGCAATAAGACCTTGTTTGGTATTGATATCTTGATACTCTATTTAGATATCAGATATTATCGAATAATATCTTGATATCAAGTAATACCTCCCTCTAAATTATTATATCAGGGGAAATCTGATATCAACATATCAAGTGATATTAACATTGGATTATACCAAATGCTAGGCATTAAATATCAAGATTGATATCTAATACAGAGTATTTGATATCTAGATACCAACAAGGCCTAAGATATAGATGTGGTGATCATAAATCATATGGGTCAATTTCCATAGGCGAACCAGAAGAGTATACCAAATGCTTGGTTTCATGAAAAACTAAAAAGCAAACAACCGTCTCCAAGTCCTCTACTGAGGCAGAGTACCGAAGCCTCTCTAAGATATCAAGTGAGCTTGTATGGCTTGATTCCATCCTCGACGACTTTCATTGCACCATTCCTAAGCCCATTCCATTGTTCTGCGATAGTAAATCCGCCATACACATCGCTGAGAAATCCCGTTTTCCATGAACGGACGAAGCATCTCTGATTGGACTGTCATTATGTCCGAGAGCGCCTTTAAGAGGGTTTCCTAGTGCCTACTCACATTCAGACTCAATTGCAGGTGGCATACATTCTAACAAAACCTCTTGGAGAAGATCAGCATCGCATTCTAGCGTCCAAACTGAGCTTGATTGTCTCTTTAAGCTAAGTTTGAGGGGCAGATATTGAGATAGATGAATGTATAGACAAGGGCATTTGTGTAATTCAGATACAAATGTTAGGGGCTTAATTGTAAATGTGTAGAGAACTTGGGCTTATAAATAGGTGGACGTCTCCTACCTTGAGCCCAACTAATTCAATCAAGAAAGTTGTTACAAACACTCTCCCTCTCAAACTGTTTTCTTCTTCTTTGATCAACCTCCATGGATTCCGATTAACCTTGATTCTCATTCAAGGTCTTTTCAAAGGAGGTGGAGTTTCGCCACATCTTTAGGGAAGTTATCGAGTGCGCTAATCGTGTTGCCTGGATCTTTCAGACAACTGCGACGCCGTTGCTACTTGCTGCTCCATCATAGAGAGCTTAGTACCTACATTTGTCAGGATGCTATTCGCTGATGATCTAGCAAGGACTAGCCATTATTAAATCATTACTTGTATTAGTAATAAAAATAGATCCCAGATCTGATAACGGGACTCTCTCTGAATCAATTGGATCTTCAAAGGGTTTTGACATTTTCAATATTTTTGGCTCTTGCTTGGATCATGGTCTCTAATTTGTTGGGCCATCAATCGAATATCTTGGTCCACTCATGGCCCGATCTTCCTCATTAGCCGTCTAGGCTTGCAAAGCTTACTTTGTAAAAGAAATTAACTAAAATAAAACATAAACAATATACAAGTTTTAATGGATCATAATATGGTTCTTCATAAACAAAATTATTTTAAAAAACATGAATATCCCCTCCAACGAAAAAATCAAGGCATTTATGGTCCAACGGAGAACAAGCTAGAAGACTGCTAAAAGCTTTATAGAAGGTGAAGAAGAACAAAGTAAGTGTCGATCCTCTAAAGGACTCGGGCGACCATGTAAGCATAAATCAATCAAACCAACTGAAGAAAGATTCAAGTTGAATTTTGATGGGTCCACTATGGACTTTGTGATTCGTACAACATGATATATAATCAGGAATAATGTCGACGACCCTATTTATATTGGATACGAAAAATGTGGCACACAAACACGCGATTGCACTGGTTAATGTTGTTATCATCGTTGTGAACCTGCACTTGGGGTGTGTTTGGGTGTAGTGTTTATGGAGGGTATGAGATGGAAAATTTGCATTGGGAAGTACGCCCCGTTGTTTGGCTGTCTGGCTTTGTGGGATTCATGGGATGGGAAAAGGGAGATTTGGGGGATGGAACTGGATGGATTTTCGATCCTCCTTAGAGAAGGTTTGCTGGATGGGGGAGGGTAGATGACCTTTTTTGCCCTCTCTCAAATCCCCCATATGCACTTTGATTTAAATCCCCCATATTCTGGTTAATCGATATGCAACTCACCGCCACCACTTCGCCACCGGCTGCCAACGCCCACTGCCCCCTCCGTTGACTTTGCCACCGCCGTCGCACCGCCACCATCTGCCACCGCCCACCGCCCCCTCCGTTGAGCGATCGACGATTTCCTTCCTCTGAATCCGTCGACATCACGGTGATGACTACCTCCCTACATTTCCATGGCGTCACCACTTTTTCTTTCTGTTCTCTTCCTTTTTTTCGATTTTGCTTCAATAGCACTGATATTCAATCCAATTTAGCCAATTGTGTGTTTGTTTCGCGAATTAGCGCACTGGAGTCCTTTTTCCCCCTTTTGGATTTCGGTTGATTCGTCGTTGCAATGCTCCGGCAAAGGTGATGTAGATGGGGGAGGATGCGGCGGTTGGGGTAGAAGGATTTATGATGAAGAGGGAGGACACGTGACAGAATATTATGGAGGTCATTTTTGTCATCTTATGTGGGTTAGTGGGGGCAATTTAGACTTTTTCCGTTTCTCCATCCACCAAAAAATCAAAATACAACCAAATACAAAACCCAAAAAATTGGGTGTTGAATTTTCATCTTTTACATGATCATTTTAGACATATTTAGATATTTATAAAATTTCTGACATGTTTTTTTTTTTTATGACGAGGAACCCATCATTGGTGGCAAACCCGGGGGCGGAGGTAGGGATCGAACCCAAGACCTACCCACATCCCCCTTGCTCCCCACAAGTGAGCCACCCCGACTGGAGCTTTCCGACATGTTTTGTTCTCCCATACATTCATACAACCCGTTTTGAAAATATTGTGACGGATAAGATCGCACACATTCAATGAGTATGCTATGACAAAAAAAACCTGCTCAATTTAGACGTCGGTTGCACAGGCGTCAGCCTTGCGCTCCGAATTATTTCCTTTATAAAAAAAAAAAGAAAAAAAAAAGAAAAAAAAAGAAAAAAAAAAAGCGCCCGGCTCGCCCAGCTACATCTTGCCTTCGCTGAGTTCGCTCATCTGACGAACCGAACAGCTGAACCTTCGAGCGAAAAGTTCGGAATTGCACGCTCTCCCAGTGGTATCTGCTCTCGACTTTGAATCAGTTATCGATTATTACCATTCAACAGTGGATGTTTTGCTCAGATTATCTAGGGTTTGAGTCCACGGAAGTATACTTCGTGGGGTTTCCTCTAATCCTTTTTTTTCCCCTCTTCCTGCGTTTGGATATAGAGCGGTTGTTTCCTTGTTTTCGAAGAAGAATCGATGATTTTGACTATCATCTGCCATGTTAATGGTTCCTTTTCGTGTTTTTGGTTCACAGCTTTTTCTTGATTGTTAACTTGATTCCGAATTTCAAACTCCGCGGAAGAAGTTCACGAATTCGTTTCAGTCAGCAGCGATGGGTTCTGGTAACTTCGTGCTCTTATCAGTTTCATTAATTCTCAGTCTTAAATAATTTGGGGAATATCTGCGGAGGTTGATTGTCGATCTAGTAATTGCACTTGTTTTGGTTGCTACTCCGAGGTTTTCCAGAGAGTGGGGTGTTTACTGTTTAGGGTTTTTGTATTGTTGTTCTCGGGAATTGATTTTGGTCCTTTTGATAAACATTCTTCTCATTTTCGGAATTCAGATAGTTGCATAAACTAGTACTGCAGATGTGATCCTTCATCCCTATGCTTTGATTGCCGAAAGGCCATTGTAATTGGGCTTGCTTCACATTGTGTAAAAATTAGAAGGAATTTGCAAGTTTTATCCTTTAGTAAGGTTGAGGGAGTTTCTGTTTGGGGGATGGTTAGATTATGCTTTCCAACTATGTGAGTGATGGACTTGTAGGTCTCTTTTGTATGTTCTAACACTGAATGAACTGCATTATTGTGGCCTAAAGTCCACAAAAAGGAAGATAAATGATACTCCGCTTCAGAACTTGTGTAGTTGTATCCTTTCATATTTTAGCAGGAAACAAATGTTTATGCTTGCTCGATATCCAGATGCAGATATGGAAGACTATGGTTTTGAATACTCGGATGAGGAGCCTGAAGAGCAGGATGTTGATATTGAAAACCAATATTACAACTCTAAAGGTGCTCTTCTTTCCAGTTAGGTGTATTTGACGCCTATATACATATCAAATGTGTTATATACTTGTATCAACGGCCGACTTGTAGATTTCCCCTAGCAATGTCTCGTGAGAAACAACATTTCTGGGAGCCTAGGAGATTAAATGCTTAATGGCCTTGTTGAAAATTAAAATTATTTAGCAGAGTTCCTCCTTAGACTAGTCATTTTATGGAAATTTGAAGGGTGACATACTGACATGTATATGTTATGGTTGAACAGTATATTCAAGGAGCCGTAGTATATAAAGCATTTCTGATTGAAATCTATATAATTGACTAGTAGCATGAGGATATAGAGAGAGCAATCTGACTGTCCTGACAACTTTATAGAGTATTTATCAAACTAGTTCAGTTGCAGGTTTTGAATGGAACATGTTTGTCCTAAAAAATTCCGTCCTGTGTGAGGTATCTAGTAGGTTAATCATCCTGGCAACTTTACAGAGTATCTTTCAATATGCATTCATGTTTATTTTGATCATATCCTTTTAAACTTGATTTGAGATTTATTCATAATGCTAAAGGCTAAAGACTCTTCTTTTGAACAGGTTTGGTTGAAAC
This sequence comes from Persicaria tinctoria, assembly GCA_037127255.1. Classification (NCBI taxonomy): domain Eukaryota; kingdom Viridiplantae; phylum Streptophyta; class Magnoliopsida; order Caryophyllales; family Polygonaceae; genus Persicaria; species Persicaria tinctoria. The sequence continues at coordinate 27,228,286 of JBANSL010000016.1, read as the reverse complement.
TGATCCTGAGGGTGCATTGGAAGGTTTTGCTGAGGTTGTCCGCATGGAACCTGATAAGGCTGAATGGTGAGACACCGAAGCTTAATGGAGAAATATGAAATAAATTTCTGTCAAGTTTGAACATGAGTTTACCGTGGTTTTAGTACTTCAATATATTATTTTTTGTGCAGAATCGCCCTATTATTTGATTGAACAATGAAAACCATGTGCTGTATATTTTCATATCTTTACTGATCAAAGGAAATGAAGTTAGATTACAAGGGAAATGATATAGTTGGAGATTTTTATTTAATGGTCATGACATAGAAGAATTACAATTCTTATTTGACATCCTTACAATTATTTGAATTTGAAGCATCATTCTTAATTTTTATGGATAAGGGCCAATGTGAAGCTTTTGTGCTCATCAATTAGTTATCTGTTTTACTATTAAAAAGAAGCTTATTATACATCTCTGTAGATGTTTGAGTGGGTCTATTAAGCATATACTTTTTTTTTCATCAGGGGATTTAAGGCTCTAAAGCAAACTGTCAAGCTTTATTATCGGCTGGGAAAGTACAAGGAGATGATGGAATCCTACAGGGAGATGTTAACGTATATTAAGTCTGCTGTGACTAGAAACTACAGTGAAAAATGTATAAACAACATAATGGATTTTGTTTCTGGATCAGCCAGCCAGAATTTTGACCTTCTGCAGGAGTTCTACCAGACCACTTTGAAAGCTCTCGAAGAGGCTAAAAATGAGGTGAGAGATTGATTGAAGGCTACTATAAAATGCTTGTTCACTTTATCAAAGTAATAATATTTATGTTTGTTTTTGCTCTTTTTTTGTTTTCTGTTTGGACACAGAGACTGTGGTTCAAAACCAATCTTAAGCTCTGCAAAATCTGGTTTGACATGGGTGAATATGGGCGAATGAACAAGGTACTGCATTATGGATTTATCATTTCTCTTCTTAGGTTGTAGTTATTACAGACATTGTTAAAGTTGTTTTATGTGAAATAAACAGATTTTGAAGGAACTTCACAAATCTTGTCGAAAAGAAGATGGCACAGACGATCACAAGAAAGGAACACAGCTACTGGAGGTCTATGCAATTGAGATTCAGATGTACACTGAGACAAAGAACAATAAAAAGCTCAAGGTTACAATAAGTGGAATCTTGTTGTAAAACTTATTATGAATCTCTAGGGTCATGAATCTAGATATCCTTTGCTGATGTGCTTGATGCTTCTTACTAGTCTTCATCTTTTTTAGTGCATAAAAAGGTGTTTTTACGATCTTGCTTCATGCTTTTACTTTTATTTAACTGCAGCAATTATACCAAAAAGCATTAACAATTAAATCAGCAATACCGCATCCAAGGATCATGGGTATAATTCATGAATGTGGGGGGAAGATGCATATGGCTGAGCGTCAGTGGGCTGAAGCAGCTACTGACTTTTTTGAAGCTTTCAAGAACTATGATGAGGCTGGCAACCAACGCCGAATCCAGTGTTTGAAGTAAGCATAAGCTATCCATTATCTTTTTTTTTTTAATCTTATTTTAAATTCCAGAAATGTACTAGTTTTGAAGCATTTGCACTATCCATATATTTCTTACAATTATACTTTCTATTCTTGGAGCTCGTTCCTTAGTTACTCCATCTTGTATGGCTTTTATCTTGAAACGAAAATCAGAGATATGAACCGAGGTTCTACTTTAAGTCCACATGATCAGTTAATGGTCCTTTGTGACGCTGCAACGATTGTAGGTCTCTCGTTTGGCAGATTTGCAATAATACTGGGTTCATAGTAGTGCAATACAGCAATATGCTGGTGTCTATGTGCTATTTGTTGTTTGTAGTGTTGATTCTAGTGTAATTCACCATCTTGCTTGGGATCATTCAATTGAACGGGCAAGTAAACAAGAGGCAGGACAAAGAATTCAACTTGATTCAATAAGTAAGAGCATGACTGCCAAGTTTATGGCAAAAGATTTGAAGTGCTGAAGTTTATAAAGAAGAGAAAGTTGAATGGCTTCTCTTGGGAGTGAGGCTGCCACTAACTAGACGGGCTTGGTGGATCTTTTAGTGGTTGTAGTTATGTTATGGCATAATCCTTGGACTTTGACCTTCTAGTACTTTTGATGCCAATATAGCTTTTTAATTTTTTTTTATCTATAAAAAAACAGCAATATAGCTATAGCTTCCATATTTCTTGAAAAGAGAGTTAGTAATTCTCATGACTTGTGTATTTCTGCACTACAGGTACTTGGTTCTTGCCAACATGTTAATGGAATCGGAGGTTAATCCATTTGATGGTCAAGAGGCAAAGCCGTATGTTTTTCATTCTATTGCTGTATCAACCGTGTCTTTGAACTTCCTATTACACATTGCACTTAATGGGAATTCTAAACTGCAGATACAAAAATGATCCTGAAATTTTGGCTATGACAAATCTTATAGCAGCTTATCAGCGAAATGAGATACTGGAGTTTGAAAAGATTCTCAAGGTTAGAATGGGCAGATCTTCCAATACAAAATCTTCCCTGCCAACTTATACTATTTCTCATAAAATTATTTCATGTTATCCAGAGTAATAGGAGAACGATTATGGACGATCCCTTCATCAGGAATTATATTGAAGATCTTTTGAAAAATATTAGAACCCAGGTACTGCTCAAGCTCATCAAGCCTTACACAAGGATCAGGATACCTTTCATATCCAAGGTACTGGTTTCTCCTTTTCTTTTTCCTTTTTCCTTTTTTTTTAAAAAAATATGATCCCACATATTATGTTCTTCTCTTTGTATATACGGAGTGAAATTCACATAGCTAAAAGGCTCAAATGAACTAGATGGCTTCTCATATGTGCAATCTACGATGTTGCGTCACTTGTGTAGGAGCTGAATGTGCCAGAAGAAGATGTTGAACAGCTTCTGGTTTCACTTATATTGGACAACCGAGTCCAAGGGCACATAGATCAAGTGAACAGACTATTAGAACGCGGTGACAGGTCAGAAATTGTTATACTTGTCTGAATTTCCTTTCATGGGTTTACCTTGATTGTTCCATCATGATAATGTTTTTCTATCAAACTTTTAATAGTGTATTTTTTATGTTGCAGGTCCAAGGGAATGAAGAAATATGCTGCTGTAGACAAATGGAACACACAACTTAAGTCGCTTTATCAAGCCATAAGCAACCGAGTTGGTTGAAAGTTCGCTTCACCGTTGTCAAATGTTCCCCTCAGCTGTTGTAGAATGTAGCTTTTGGGGTTGATTACCATTATCAGATGCTGGTTTTATGCACCTTTTTGGTGGTCTCTACAAATGCATTACCCTAGGAGTGTTTCTTATTTTTAGCCCTTAGTGAACTTGAAAACCTACCAAATGAAGACATGATGTGTCAATAGTATGGAAGTTTACTTAACGTGGTACCCTTGGAGCTTGGATTGGATTGTTGAAACGATGCGAAGTTTTGTTTCTCTAATGGATTCACCAGCTAGTTCTCTATATTGATTAGATCTTGCCCTGATTCGAGGTTTGACTCAAATACTTTCTTTACATTACTGATCACTTACCTTTCGGTTTGTGAATTAAAATTCATGAGAAATGGCATGTTCGATTAAGTTGTTGAGTTTTATGCTTAGCTTTAAAAATTATAATATAACCAATTTTAAGCATGCCCATCTTCATAGGAAGAAGAAACAAATACGGAGTATAAAAATAAAGTATAAAAAATTTTATTGTATCACATTTTATTTCTTAACCCACGACTTCTTTTGGTTGATTGCTGTTCAGATAATAAACAAAACAGTTATAAAATAACCAATTTAAACTTGCACATCTTCATAGGTTGAAAAATAATAATTGAAGTTTTAGTATGGTCCTTCCAATTTAAAGAAGTTCACCCGTGCATCCCATTCTCGAGCCATTCACTATTTTTTTATAATTATTTTATGGCGAAAATGCTTCATCCTTTATTCAGGGTTGTTTGCAAATAACCATCCTTTATTAATTTTTTTTACAAATAACCACAAATTATATACAAATTGGTTGCAAATAACCACCCATTATATACAAATTGGTTACAACTAACCACCAGATCCACTTTTCTTCTTAAACCATAACTAAGTTAATAGAAAAAGACAATTATACTCGTAACTTTTTAATGGTTTACATATTTCTTTGTATTAGTCACAACCAAATCAAATTTCCAATCTAATTATCCAAATTGAGAGAGAGAGAGAGAGGAGGAGGATATGAGAGATCCCCCGAACAAGACCCGATGAACACCATGACTCCAGGAGGTTCCACTAGAGGTCGTCATTATTGGAGGCGATGAACAGTAGGAGGCCCTATGCATTCATCGCCCTTTTTATTTAGAATTGGAAAAAAAAAGTTAATTAGATTTAGCAAGAAAAGTGGCTATGGGTGGTTAGTTACTTACTTGCAACCAATTTGTATATAATGGGTGGTTATTTGCAAATTTTTTAACAAAGGGTGGTTATTTGCAAACAACCCTGAATAAATGGTGCTTTTATGCATTTTTGCCTTATTTTATGTTTCTTATTACTCGACATTATAAATGCACGAGTTTATTAAATTCTTACTATATAGAGGAAAATGTCATTAATTATAAAAGAACTTAGCTTAGACGTAATCTTTTTAAGTAATGCATTTTTTAAAGCAAAATATAGGCAAAATGAACGTCTATAAATAGATAAAATTCCATACTTATCAAATATAATTGTTTTTTTTAATATTTTAAACACCCAAAAACGGATTTTTGACATATTTTTAATTTGTAGATTAGATTGTTTAGACGTAATATATGGACCAGATTTTTTTTTCAAATGTTTTTATAATCATTTAGAAGCTAAATATAGATTTTTTAATGTTAATTTAAGGGTAAAATATTTTGTGACAAGGGGTTTTGGGGCTGTTTGCCAATGGGAGTTCTCCGGCTCTTCCACGGTTCCACCTGCCGCTACTACAACCTTCAAGAACATAGAATAGTATTTGCTCGCTCTCTCTCTCTCTCTCTCTCTCTGCTATGTTGAGAAGTTAAAATCAATCTGTGGAGTGGAGGAGGTAACCGATATAAACATCTCAAAAGTTTATTGTTGAATAAACAATCCAGAAAGAATCCATTTAGGAATCAACCTGCGAATATTGGGATTGGGATCAAGCCTAAATTGCTTGTAGGATGTTTATTTAAACTCTTGATGATTCGATTCTACAATTTTATGATTCAAAAAAGATAGAACTGTTAATAATCCTATGTAGAATCTTAATTGAAGTAGAATATTAAATGATTTTTTATGATTCGAAACAAATACAGAGCAGTTTAATGTAGAACAATAATACGTGACAGAAAACATTGAATTCAATGATTTGCAACATTGGGATTCAATACAGATGAACTCACACTTGAAAATTGAAACTGAAAGCAAATGTAACACTCGAGCGTTCCAACGAGATCAACACTAGGAAACAACTAAAAACACAAGCAAATGTAACCATGAGGTTGAAGCTAACGTCTCTGAATCAAATTGGACATTTAAATGCTTGATTATCGCAAACAGGCTTCCAGGGCTGCAACGAACAAAGCAAAAATCCCTGCAAATTGGATCTGCATATATTATCACCCAACCTGTATACAAACACCAATTATAAGCTGCCATAATCTATTTTATGCATCTGGTCTCAGCTCACAGCAGGAATACCTGGACCTGCAAAACTTGTAAATTCAAATAAGATAATCCAAAAAGAGGAAAAAGGAAAGAGAAAAATAAAATTTCCAAGTGAATAAGATCTTCCAAATGTCCCTTAAGGCCTTAACCTGTTTTCGTCTTGGGAAATACTCCTAGGTTAGTTTAACAAACATTTTTCCTGCCCAAATAACACTCATCGACATGATGGTAAGATCCAATATTGTTTGGAGAACTTGAAAAGGTTCTATTTCCCCTTTTGAGGGAAAAAGGTATTTTAGAAACTCACATAATGTGACTTGAAAATAAAATAAAACACTAGTCAAGGTTGGTCCAAATACATCACATCTCACCAGATCAAAGAACCCTGAACTGATTTATAAAGCCTTTATGAAGGCGCTTCCAAAAGCACTGACTTGTTGTGACATAACAAAGCTATAAACCATGGAATGTAGGGATTTCAAAATTCAAACTAAGAACCTGATGTCAAATTTAAGGGATTTTCTTTTATTTCATGCACAAGTCTGAATATTCATCAAGATGAATCAATAGGAAACCAAATAAAATAGGATGAGCGGTATTGAGATGCCATGGAACTATAGAAGAGTAGAATGCTGCCATTTTGATATAGAAGAGGTTTAAGAAAATCAGCAAGTAGTTGCTTTAGTACAAAGAGGCAAAACCATGAAAAGCATAGAACATCAGTCTCTGCATAGGCTGACATACTAATTTGAAATTTAGATTCACATAGATTTCGGAAAATTTTCAAACAAAATCAAATAGTAGCTAAATGTAAGGTCAAAACTACTCATTTGAAATTGGAAAATCCAAATGTTAATTGAATCATGCTTTCGAAAATAGGCTGGGTCTGGTGGGAAAGTCAGTTTTATGTTCTTATTGTTATTGGTGAGGGTTTTCTTTACCAACTGACAATAGGGTAGAACATTTTTACTTGATTATCAAAAGAACATGAACCTGTACTCCGCCTGCACAGTGGGAAATACTGGTAAGCTAGACCCACAAAAAATAAACTAAAAAATAGAGGGAAGTTGCTTTAGAGCAAGGATAAAAAAGAGATTTTCTGATCCTGGGACCAAGAATTACCACACAAAATAAGAAGTGAAAATACATACCACATGCCCCTTGCCATCAGCAATTGCAACTCATCGCTGCTGTGGATAATTTTCATATTTCCTACCTCCTCCATTTCGTGCATTATAGTCAGGGTAAGTGATATTCCTTTCTTGACTTTTAACCTTAGTGCCAGCATCTGCCTCCTCCCTTTCCCTGTTCCATTGCTCAATCTTTGCTCTCCTCTCAGCACTATTCTCCCTAACTGGACTTCTATCCCTCTTCCCTCCAGGGCTTCTGCTTCGTCCCCTCCATCCAGGGCTTCGGCTTCTAAGTCTCCTTCCACTGTCCAGGAAGCGAGGACCCCTGTCATCGTCCCTCCTACCATAACCACGGCCTCCAGAACGGTCTACATGTCCACGTCGTGATGGGCTATTGCTTCGGCTTCTACGACGCCAACTTCCATACCTTCCAAATAACTTTTTCCTCAACTCCCTGAGAGAAAAGAGTTGTCAGATACAGATGCACTGGATATGTAAAACAAACACATGGTAAAGGATTTCAGCAACTACGATTACCTGCTTATTTTCTTCAAATGCATGAAGTTGCAGTAGCCTCCACGATTACAGACATTTTCATCATATTGCCGACATGTAGCTTCTCTGAAATCCGTAACAGGTGAATAGTCAACAATAATTGGGTGCCCTGAACAATTCAGCATCAAGAAGACAAGACATTAGAAAGGCATAACAGCCTACAAAATACATTAAACTCACAAAAAAACTAAATTGCAGAAGAAGAAGAAAAACAATCATATAAATGTCACTACTATACCAGCTCCATTGAAGTTCAGGCACACCTTTTCTCCAAAAGGAGAATACAGGAAGTCAGTTATGAAGATTTTATTAACAAGAAAAGGAGGGCCTTGATTCTTTTGCTTCTTTTTCCTCTGACTGCTATAGAGATGCTAGGAACACCTTTTCATTTCTCAAGCCCATCGCTTCAAAATTCTAATTTAATTTGTAAATGCCTTAATTAGACAGAAAGCTGATTACAAGCTGGTAAAAAAATGCTTAGCTGCATAAAGTGCACGACAAAGAAGAGCTGAAACCGTTCAAGAAGACATACCAGCATAAAACCTCCCGGTTAAGTTTTGAAGCGCATTTGCAGCATGTTCCTCTTCTCTAAACTGGACATACACATTACCAACCTGCTCATTGTAGCCGAAATAAAGATCAAGAAGATCAGATTCATGTTTACCAAAAGTTCAAAACAATGATGGTAAGTTAGAGGAGAGATACCATGTGATCAGCCAGATTGTCACATATGTTCAAGCTTTGAAGCTCACCGTACTTGCCAAGTTCTTCAAACAAATCTTCGTAAAAGTCCTGAATCCAAAATTTTGATCTAACTGTCAGCTAAAAGAAAGAGCATGAAAACTATTTAGAGCAGTATAACTGCATAAGAATTTAGCAATATATTGCAGTCAGACAACAGAGTAATTGATTCAACCTATGCTTGCATATTCAAAAGAGAGAAAAGTTGAATTCAAACATTAATTTGAATTTCTCGTGATAAAAAGATCGTAATGACAATCTAAAGCCATAACTTACAAAATACATTCGACTAAATCGAAGAAAACGCTCAAGATTTGCAAAGCACGCGAAAGGCAAAACAGTAAAAACCTAAACTGAATTGGAAAGAGAGAGGGAGTGAGGGAGGGAGGGAGGAGGAGAAACATCAAAATGCTCCTGAATCTTGGGAGGATCGAGAGGCTGGCCCTGAGGATCGAGACCAGGAGTCATCATATCGGGGCGCTGGTACATGTTGGAGAGGAGGAGGGTGGGGCTAGTACTGGGCTTGGTATGGAGCCTGCAGCACCGATCGCCATGCCTGCAAGCTCCGATCTTGAAGTAGAAGGGACAGTTAACCCTGTCCTTCTCCGTTCCGAATATTGAAGCGAGATGTTCCGCCATTGTTATCTATTTCTCCTGATTCTTCTCTCTTTCTAGTTTCTTCAATCTGATTTTCTAGGGCTTTTGATTTGGGAGAACAGACAGAGCGCACAGACCTTTTATAGTTTACTACGAATTGTGGGGAAAATAAGATTGTAGAAAACTTCACGGTATGTATAAAAATAAATTAAACAGAAGTTTAAACAAGCAGGTTTGCCCGAGTGGTTAAGGGGGAAGACTTAAGATCTTCTGCACATAAGTGCCACAGCCTGCAATGTTTTTAATTCTTTGAGCCGCCGCAATTGCATAATACTGTATAAGAAACTTTTCAAGTTCCAATTACAATACTCCGTATTTTTTAAGTTATAATTACATCTAGATAATTTAAGTAAAAATATTATTTTAATCTATCTTTATTTATCGTAAATATATAATTACCATATCTTTTACTATTTTTTTTAAAAAAAATCTATTTGATTTTATTTTTGGAAAAGTATTAGGTTTCGTGGTAAATAATTTTTTAATATTTTTTTAAAGTTATAATTACATCTTCATAATTTAAGTAAATAATATTATTTTAATCTATCTTTATTTATCATAAATATCTAGTTGCCATATCTTTTATCTTTTACTATTCTTAAAAAATCTACTTGAGTTTATTTTTGGAAAAGTATTAGGTTTCATGGTAAATAATTTCTAATGTTATTTTTTGGAGGGTTTTTTTTAGAGAATCAACTACAAGTCATAAGAGGTTATGTAGTTTTAGTATATATACTAGTGTAATACTTGTGCCTTGAAGGCACGAGAGCTTGATCCATTTTAATTTGAACATCATTTTATATATTTATATAATACTATATTAATATATATACGTGTTTACAACAAAAATATGTATAAAGTATTTTTTTATAATTTATAAATTAGTTGAAAAGAGATACGATACAAATTTTGAAAACGATTTAATAAGGTAAAGTAGTAATAATACTAAAACACACCACCTAATATAATTTAAAATAAATATATAATTATTATCATTAGCATAGATCTAAAAAGTAAAATATTAAAAAATCATAAGCACATGATCGTGTGAATAATTTTGAAGTTATGTAGATGTACATAACTTATTCATTATTTTTATGAGAAAGATGGTTAGAAAGAGAGAGAAATAAATAGTGAAAATAAAGGTAAGATGGTAAAAAAAAGATCTTTAAAGGTAGAAAAGTGATCTAAGAAGCCTCATCCAAGATGTAAAATAAGCATTAGTAATGCCTGTGAGTCTTAAAATATTATTTATTTTCGATAGTCATTTAAGATTTCTAAAATAATTAAATTAAAAAAAACACTTTTTTGGCTTTAATTGATTTTTATAATTAATTTTTAAAATCGAATATTTACAAATTGATTATTACATGCTCGTTGTATATAGACATTGTGGGAAATATTGCAATCGGTTAAATATGATAAATCAACAATTTCAATATCTAAGAATAAAATCAGTCAAGACTTGATGAATGTTCAATGTATATAGACGATTAAAATAGATCACAAATTGACATACAACATATCAAATTAAATAATATTTTAGTATAAAAATAGGAAACAAATTTGTTTAACATAAGAAACAGATATTTTAAAATTTCAGCAATAATATTGACCAATAAGAAAATACTATTTGAATAAAAAATTCAAGTTTAATTGTGAGCGTGACACATCAGCAAAATGATAGTATAATTAATATTATAAATAGATTACCTATTATCGAAATTAATTTATAAAAAAAAATTGAAAAAAATAATATTTTATATAATGTTTATCATCCTAACAAAGCGTGAATGAATATTAAACAACATATTTAGCTAAACGAATAGAGAGAGTAGTAAATTTTAACATGATTGGGATAAATGTGATATAAACAAATATTTAAATGAATTCAGTTCGTTAAGATAATGAATGCAGGCAATCCGAGTGCATCTTTGATTAATTTATTTGAAAATGAAATACTTGCATGGTTGGTGAGAAAATATGAACATATGTGAAAGTTAATTTATACTCCGTAGCATTTTATAAACTAACAATTGGATATGGGTCTATGTAGAGTATAAATTTCCAAAAATAAAATATATCAAGATTCAAATTTATGTTCAATGTATGTAGACGAATTATGAGAATATTGCAATCAGAAAAAAAATAAAATGGAAACATGTCTGAATATTTACGGAAATATAACCGAAAATTAAAAAAAAAAGAATAGATTCAAATCATATTTAAAATAAGAAACAAATATTTTAAAGTTTTCATAATAATATTGATCAATAAGAAAAGCTCATTTGAATAAAAAATTCAACTTTAATTGTGAGCGTGACACGTCAGCAGAATGCTAGCAGAATTAGTAATATTAATAGATATACATAGGATTGCACCAAAAAAAAAGTATATATACATAAGAAGTTATGTACCGATTTAATATAAGAAAAATTTTCAAGTTTCAATTAAATTTATTTTTAAGTTGTAATTACATCTTGCATAATGCTCTCTCAAATCCAACAAAATCAATTAGAGAATGAAAGCGCTTGGTGGAGAAGATGAAAAGGAACTTGTGAAGAACCCTGTCAACAAAAGCAACCGGCCATCAGTGATTTTCAAAAGCAAATTCATAGATCGAATCAATTTCCAAAAGGTGCAAACCTCACCATGATATCGAAGTTTGTTGTCGTGAATGGAAACGACAAGTGAAGACGGAAATGGAGATATGTGAAGGAGCCAGACACTATAGAGAAGATAAGGATACTTTGGTCTTTTCCAATCTCAAACGTTGCTCGGATTTCATCCCATACTTTCATAGGGGAGATGGAGATGAAATACTTTGCAAGCTTGTAAGGGAGATGAAATCTGAGCGTATTGAAAACGTTAATACACTGCTAATCATAATTATGAAAAGTGTTTTTGTGGGAAGCATAAAAACCCTTTATCTGAAGCTCCAAAATGCTCTGGTCAAACATGTTTATACCAATGTCAAGGAAAACTCTTGCTTCCTATTGAAACAAGAGGTCATTAGTATTTTTATGAGAAGGTGCTAGCTATTACACCTTTTGAGATTAGGACATTTTTTAGGAGTAGATAGATGGGTCTTTTGGGTATAGGTCGACAGTCGACACCCATCTTATACGTGAGGTCCCTAGTATGACCTCACACTTTTGTACAAGGTTAATTCCTTATCTGTACATTTACCATGTTTAACAGCTTACTAGCTACTTTTATCTAACTTGAGTACTTTATAAGCTAGTGGCTGGACTTGCTTTTTAACTTACCTTTCACAGCAACTGAATGGGCTTCCGAGCCCAATAAGATAATAACTTATGGGCCGAGTGTGGACCACGGAGAACAAATGCTTTTTTCTCCTCTTTCACTTGTTGAGGTGAAATTACAAAAACAGCCATTTAGGGCGACCTGTGCTCATCTTCCGTCTCCGGCCAATCTCAAAGTTCAGCCGGCCACCAAGGCTACAAATCCCGAAACATTTGGTTTGAAAACCGCGCGTTACTTCTCAGTACCAGGCTACCAGCTTGCTTTGAGAGAGTGCGGACGATGGAGATGGCGATGGCTATGGCGCGAGAGAGAGGAAGAGCGGTGTATGCAGTCTACAGAGCGCTTACCTATGCTTTCGCTCCTCTGGTGCGCCTCCACCTTCGCTGGCGAAGATCTCGCGACCTCGAGCATCAAACGCGGTGGCCGGAGCGGCTCGGCTGCCCCTCTCTTCCCCGTCCTCCTGGCCGCCTTATTTGGTTCCACGCCGTCTCTCTAGGTTATTTCTCTCTCTCCTGCACTCTCACTCTCGTGCGTCGAACATTTTGATTTCGCGGCAAATTTGAGGCTGTAAATCGTGGATTCTGGAGCTTGATGTGGAATACTGAGCATTCTGAGTTATTTACTTTGATCAAGCGCGAATCGTGAGTTGATTTTGTAGTTTTTGTTGATTTGAACAGGAGAAGGAATGGCCGCACTTCCTTTGATTAAGCGTTGTATTGTTGAAAGGCCTGATTTGAACGTTTTGATGACAACTACCACGGTTGCTGCGTTGTGAGTTGGATCTTGCAACATATCATGCTCTTGATGATTTTCATGCTTTCCGAAATTTACTTTATTCGAGTCCTTTCTTGCATTTGAAAAAGCATCGCATATGGCTTGGAATTTACTGATAAAACATTTAGATTGAGTTTATAGGTGAAATTGTTGCTTTAAGAATGTAAGCTCGTGGACAGTTTTGTGGCAGTATATTAAATGACACTTAGAAGAAAGACACGAGGGGGGAATTGATTGAATGATGCATGTTATGAACATTTTTTTTGGTGCAGTGAGTTCTTAAAAAATCAGCTGCCAAAGCAGGTCATATATCAGGTAGTTTTTCAAATGAATCTGATGTATGTTTGCATATGTTTTTTTTGTCTTTTTGAGTTATAGTATGGTGGTTCTTTTAAGAATGACTACCCCCTAAAACGGTGGTGCATGATTTCTCACGAAATTAATCTACAAGGCTTGCACTTTTTCTTTGCCATTTTTCCATTTTCCATGTTCCATATGGATTCCAGTTGATACTTGATTGAAATACTTATCATTGATCACTTAATATAGCAAAGGAAAATAAGAATGACGATTCATACAATGTTTGGTCAATTTTGGATTAATGGACGTTTACTAGGGAAGCTGGGAATGGAACTTTCATAATTTATTAATTCCTATTTTGTTGTTTAAGATGTGACTGCGGATCATTGAAATTAGGTATACGTTGGAATTTTGGATATATTGGGACTGTATATTTATATAAATGTAATTTTCTTTGCCGTTGCCAGTTTGCACCACTTGATTTGCCAGCTGCAATAGATGCTTTCCTGGTTTACTGGAAGCCAGAAGTTATTGTTCTGATGGAGAGCGAACTATGGCCAAATCTTGTAATGGGTGCTTCAAAAGTTGGTGTAAGTCAATACTTCAAAAAGCTTAAGCTTTCTGCTGTAGTTGGTTACACACACATTTCTCCTTCTTCTCTCGCTCTTTAACGACTTACATTTTTCAGATTATGAATCGTCTTAGTTTTCGACATGTGTCTCTTCTGCTGTTTTTTAAATCTATTAAACGTTTCCAGATCACGCTGGCCTTGGTAAATGCTCGAATATCGAAAAAGTCACTCAAACGGTGGTCAATACCTATTGTCCATCCACTGATATCATTAATGCTATCAAAGTTTGCATTAATTATCCCATTGGTAAGTAATCCTCTTCTTTGAATCAATAAAGTATACTCCATATGATGCACGCATTGTTATCACCTGTCACATGTTGTGTTTCTAGAGCAAAGTGGAAGGAGTTCATTTTCAGCTCTTGCAGGCTCCGCCTATGATTATAAGCTTTTCTGCTGATTTGAAATACTGTAAGATCACGTATCCATAAAATATAAACTTTAGTGTCTTATATTGTAATGACATTGACAATGTTGGCTTTCTTATTGTTCTTCTAATCCAAGCCATCCATAATTAATCTTTCAGCCTTTCTATCAAGACAAAAAATAGAAGATGTATATAATAGAAATACTAATGCAGAAAGAAATGTCGGCTGGGTAAAAAATGCGCCTGCACATACTTTATAAAAATAGGCTAATATTACAAAGGCTGTTGGTAACTGATCATATGCTGCCATAGTTTAAGTTTAGTGTCTTCCTTCCTGCTATGCAGTTCAATTACTTTTTTCAAGTATCTCCTATTCTTTAATTTCAGATTATACACTAAGAATCATTGGTTATTTAACATGATGTGTATTGTGCATCCAGCTGTGGAAGACTGTAATACATCAAGCACAATAGTCAAAAGTTTGAAGGATATGCAGTTTCAGCTTGCTCACAGGAGAGTTTGGATGGCTTCTTCCATACACAAAGGGGAAGAAGAAGGTTCATTTCTTTTATCTAATCTTAAGAACCTAGGTTTGATAGCTTGCACTGCCTCTTGATTATGTTTTGGAATGGTGCACACTGCAGACTTGTGAAATTTGATACTGCTATCTTTCTTGGGCCAATCTTTACTGTCATTGCTTACTTTTCCCTTGTTTTGACTGCTTTAGTTTTTCTCACCTTACCATTGGTAACCATCTAAAATGTTACTACTTCTATTACAGTCATGCTTGGTGTTCACAACGTGCTTGTGCAAACCCACCCAAACATGGTCACTATTCTTGTGCCTCGCCATCCACAACATGGCCGAGAAATTGCTATGGTATGCATGATCAGTATGCTTTCAGATGTTCTCTTGCTCCTCTGCATTCTTCCCAGCACTTATCTATTTTTAAATGTTCTGGAAGTGCTCATTGATTAAGTGTACATCAGCATTAGACATTAATAAATTATGCATGCACGGAAGTGTATTATAGTTTCATGTGCTTAGCCATTAGATTTCGTGTAAGCTTTGTTTGATCCTTTGCAGGCATTGAGAAAACAAGGGGTGAATGTTGCTCTAAGGTCTGATGATAATAAACTACTGCCCGACACAAATATATATGTGGTGGATACACTAGGTTGGCAATCTGTTACTGGGCCCTTTCTTTCATGTACCCTTCTTCTAATGTTTGAGTACAGTTGATTGCGAGGATTACTTTTGATATTATAAGATGTAAATATCATTATTGCCTTGAACACATCCTGACCAAGTGATGATTTTAGAAGGTAATGTTAACCCTTCAATGCTGCACTGCTCTTTTGATACTTATATCAATAATAAGATTTTTTTCATATCAAACATTACGATTTAGTTTTAAAGTGTTGGAAAATATCTCAATTCATGGATTACCATTGCCACTTAGTCTTATATGACATGGCTTAGTTTTCAGCAGTAACTAGATGAACTTAGAATATCTTGTCTTTTTAGCTAGATTTTCCCAGTAGCAAAACCAAGTGGTACCAATTGTAACGACTTTCAACTCTTGATCCGGTACACACTTGAAATTCGAAATTCTTATGGGGTTCCTCAATAATACATTTAATTTTACTGCTTCTAATAGTACTCTTTGACTTTTAATAGGTGAATTAAGATACTTCTACAGACTTGCACCTATTGCAGTTGTTGGTGGATCATTCTTGCCTGGTTTAAAGGGTCATAATGTATCAGAAGCTGCTGCAGCTGGCTGTGCAGTTTTGACTGGTGAATTTGCTATTAAATTAAATGAAGGTTTAAACGTGATATACAAAATGTGATAAGCTGAGATAGGGTATTTATGTGGCATTGATGTTCACTGTTCAGGGTCTCATCTTGCTCATTTCTCCGACATGGTATCGACTATGCAAAAATTGAATCCCTTGTCAGTTGTGCAGGTATGGAAACTTGATTCCCTTACTGATTCTATTATCTCAAAGATATATGACTTTACTTTTATTCCAGTGAAATGGGGCATTTTTTAGATTCTCTTTAGAACCTAAAGTAGCTGGCTAGTTAGCAGAGTAGCTTTTCTCGTCACGTTTTCTGGCATCAAGGATGTACTTGGCAGTTATTAATCGCTGACTTTGCAGGTTTCTGATCAACTAGAACTAGAAAAAACTCTCATGGAACTCTTTAGTGATGAGAACACTCTTGAAGCGCATCGCTCGGCTGCAAGACAAACATTTGATTCATTGTCGAAGGAGGTGGTTGCTCGTGTATGGAAACTTCTCGATCAGAATGTTCTTCGAAAGGCTTTGAATTGAAGCTATACCAACATATAAGTCATCAAACATCCTTTATGGGAATACGAGGTCCTAACGCAATTCTTGAAGAAAAGGCGGTGACATTAATATCTGATGGAATAGCACTCCTAATCTAATTGCTAGTTACGGAGGGTTCTGGGCTTCAGAGTCTTAGACAAACGGGGTTTCCCAACTGGCTGATGCCTATGGCTTTGCATTCTGCCTGGATCAAAGTGGTTACGGGGCAATGATCCTCGTAACTTCTGTTACTATTTTCTGCACAAATGAGTTATCGATCGTTCATCCATGGGTTATATGGGCTTGAGCTGTTGAGGTATGGAAATATTTATCATCTGTTCTTTTGGGTTATTTACGATTCTGGTTGTATTCCTTTTAAGGCCAGGAAAGCTATTGCTATTGCACTCATCAGGCAATGTTGGAAAAGCAGTTGATAAAAATACATTCCGCAAGACTAAAAAACCAGTTTATAAACTAGTGGGGCAGTGGCCATACAACACAAGTGATGCAACAGCAGTTTCGTTCTGATGGAATCTCTACTATAAATTTACCAAGTTGTTACGGTCAAAGTAACTGCAGAAATCCCTACGGAGTTAACAATTATCCGTAACCGGCTTGAACAATAATCATACATGCACATATGCGTTTAGAAATCCAAGTGCATTTTGCATGTTTGATTCTTTATTTTGGTTTTTACGAATTTTTTAGTTAGATAACCAAATATTCATGTTAATCAAGGTATGTTTACACGTTTTTGCAGGATCATTATGTAAGCTGGTTGCAAGATTCTATTTTATTCAAGATTGATGTCTGCACTTGTTTTTGCTGTTGCAACTTCATAGAACGTTTTGAATGCAATTTCTAGTTTCTACCATGCTAAAAAGGCCTACTAAGGGCATCTCCCCCCCTAAGGTTATATTGGCTACGGAAATCAAAATAGCTTACAAAAGAGAATATTAGAATATTCTCTTTTGACATATTATACGATATTGTCGTTTCCCTCGTAGGCTAACTTTGGTAGGCTAAAGTAAACGTCCTATTAATACTAATGTAATCATGAACTTTCACATTTTATTTTCGTCACTCGATCCTATCTTTATTTTTTTATTATAATTTTGGTAGGCTAAACGTCCTATTAATAATAATATAATAAAACAAAAGTTTAACGTCATTTTCTAAAAATATTATTTATGTAATTATAATTCAAATATATCAAATATTATAGTCGTATTGAAGAACTCTTGAATATTTTGACAACACTACAACGTTTATTTTTAATTAAAAATCATAATTATATAATATATAGATTTATAATTATATTATTTATAGATTTATATAATATTAAATAGTTAAAAATAAATAAATAAATCAATAATAGCATTTGACCTTTCAAAAATAGGAAGCCAAATTTGACATTTCTTTTGGTAATAGGCCAAAAATAAAAAGGTCAAATTGAGTTTTGGCCTAGTGGGAGCAAAATTAGACAAAAACCCAATTTTTAGTCTATCATGAGAGATGACCTAAGGGTGCGTTTGGATCCCTATATATAGTCCCTAACCGCCTAACCAAAGCTCGGAGGTCCGAAGTGAATTTATGCATAAAATGGGCCCTGGTATGGGATGTCTGGAGCGGGAGGATTGACCAATCTTCGACCGAATTGAATTTATGCATGAAATGGGTCCACCCGATTGGGATATTTCGGAGGCGGACGTCACGGGGTTTGGTCGATTGCTTCAACAATCAACAGGTCCTTTAATTTGACCTCCCCGTTGCACTTTTTTATTGGGAAACACAGCTTCTAGAAGCTTTGAATTTTGGAAGATGTAAAAATATCACAATCTTCTAATAGAGGGAAAAATGTAATTCTGGGGTCCACCGTTGTTAGCGACTTTTGTTGGTGAAGAATCGATGTCACTCCGCACGCTACGAAGTGGTGGAAAAGGAAAAAGAATAAAAGAAAAAGGAGTATAGAAGGAGGTGTCTCAGTGTCCGTTGAACATGTCACATCGCCACCTGTTGTACTGTACCCCAGTCCTTGTATTCTTCTATTGGTGGTCGCCAGAAATAAGCCTGTCATTGTCACGTGCTCCCATCACCTCCACGCACGTGATTTAACTTCCAGCTAGATCATGTAAGTTTTTGTTTTTTCAATCACAATGGATGTTTAATGTAACAACAACAACAACATCTCAATATATCCCGCAATTAAGCAGGATTTGTGGGTCAGGATGTACGCACTCTTACTCTGAGGGATCCAAGAGAGTATTTCTAAAAGACCCAGAACGAAAGGAAACAAGAACCATAGGAAAACATGAGCACAAATCATGTCACAGAGCTAGAAAAGAAGCAAAAGAAGATTAGAGCAAAAGCAAGGCAAGCAGACACAACACCACACCCCCAATTCTATCCAATGATCTCTATCCAATGACATATCCTCTGAAGGATGCAGCAAATTGAGGTCGTGACTGATAACCCCCATCCAGCTCTTCTTCGTTCTGCCTCTCCCCTACAGAAAGCTCCAATATCTACTATCTCGCACCTTCGAACCGGGCCGATCTAGGTCTTCTTTGCACATGCCCGAACCAACGCAATCTGATTTCTCGCAGTTTGTCAACAATACTCGCCACTCCAACATTTCTTTTAATGTCGACATTCCTATTTTTGTCAAGTCTCGTATGCCCGCACATCCAACGCAACATTCTCATCTCTGCCAATGACAACTTCTGTTCTTGATCTTTAGTGACTGGCCAACATTATGAGTCATATAGTAGGGCAAGTCTAACAACCACCTTGTAAAATTTTCCTTTCAGTTTTACTGGGACTTTCTTGTCACAAAGCACCCCTGATGCTATTTTCCATCTCAACCACCATGCCTGAACAGGATGATCGATATCCCTATCCAATCCACCGTCACTTTGAACGTACGAGCCCGGATACTTGAAAACCTCTTTCCTGGGAATAAGATCCCCCCCCAAAACCACAGATTAGTCAGGATCTCTGACCTCTCCGAAGCGAAACAGGACATATTCGGTCTTGGTCCTACTTAATCTAAAACTCTAAAACTGGACGATGATTCACCAACAAACAAAAACAACCACGCACTAAAGACGAAGCGTTCCCTAACTAAATGGGAGAAACCTCCCCTGAATTACTATAAACTTAACTTTGATGAGGCTTACACATCTGTAACCAACAGTGAATTTGGTTATATTATTCGAGATCATTTGGGTTGCCCTGTTGCCTTTGGGGATGACCCTTCTCCTTTCAATTCGGTTATTGGAGGTGAGGGATATGCCTTTTGGAGAGGCGTTTTAGCAGCCTCATAACTACAACTCAAAAACTTCTACATAGAAGGTGATAAACTAACAGTTGTTAATTGTCTTAATGGACGCTGGTCCATCCCGGGGGAGGTTGAAATGATTATTTTCGACTCCATCCTCTCCTTGCATTTCTGTGACTTTTATCAGATTCGTCATGTCTATAGAGAAGCCAACCAAGTTGTTGACCATTTTTCGCATCTTAATCTTGCTTTCTCTGGCCTCTCACTGCCTAACAATTCCTGATGCGGAACCATCCAAGACTCCTTCGGACACACCTATACTTGGGGATGGACCTATGATTCGAGCTCGTGAGAAGGAAGTCATCCTCAAGAGGAAGAAGAAGGCTCCACCATGGGAGAAGGTCCAAAGGTGCAAGCTTGATCAAATGACGTTTTAGACTCTCGTTCAGAATTTTGACAGCTTTTTGACGTCTCTGTAAAATGGGTCGTACGGATTCAATATTAATCGGATTGAGGCGTGCCATACCTTGTTGGAACGAGGACGAAGAGATCTACAACTTTGCTGTTGAAGGTTTTTCCAGATTCGACATGGAGCTTGGCCGAAAATTGCATTCTTTGCAAACTGTCACTATTTTGACGGGATTTTATTAAGACTTGGAACATTATATTTATTTCCTATATTAGTATTAGTTTTACTTAAGTTAGTTTAGGAAACTTTAAATGTTATTTTATTTAATTACTTCAAGTAATACTTTTATCTTCTTTTATCTAGAATTCGGCCCAACTCAGCCCCTAAGGCCTATTTAAGCCGAGTTCTTCCTTTGTAATTCAATAGGAACATGATGAATAGAATTTAGATCTCTCAAATTGTGTGAAACACATGGAGTGTCTTGTTGATCTAACTAGAGCTGTGCTCGTTGATCACGAATTGGTATCTATCTCAGCTTGGTTTGCTTTGTTGTTCATCAACTTTGCAAGACTTGGTGAATCTAGTATCCACAAGTCCCTTCCTTGTGCCTTCAAGTTGTCCGCTTGATTGTGTAGGGTTGTAGAGGCGGGTTGTGTAGTCATTGGTATTGGTTCCTACCTTCTGAGGAGGCCTGTGGTCTTTATCTTGTTCTGCATAGATCGTTTCAGGCCTTATCAGGTCGTGTCTTTTGATTCTTGCAACTTTCTTTAATCGAGTCTTGTTCTTGTTATTGTCGATTTCAAGTGCAGCCTTTGTTCTTGGAATCTTTGTTGAGTCTTTCTATCAAATTTCGAGTCTTTATTATTTCTTTATAGAGTCTTGCTGCGTTCTTTGTTTTCTTGATCGATCTTGAACCTTTCTTGGTCGAATCTTGCTGTTCTTGATTCAGTTCTTGCTTCCGTTTCTTTAGTTTCTTGCTTGTTGTCGAAGATCGGACCAACCTACGGCTAACCCCGTATCAATTCCGATCTTGCATCTCTCATCTGCAAGGATGCTCTTGGCTGATTTGACTTGTTCATCTCAGTTAAATTTTTTCCGGTTAAAAAAAAAGAGGAGAGTGGAAAGATTACATGTTTTTATTGGTTAAGAAACTCAATCAGAAAAATTCAAAATTAACTTTTTTTAATAACATTACTTATTTTTTATAGTCGTTTCTATATTTGGTAGACAATATTTTTTGAAATACTAATTTGAATAGTAGATTATTGGGTAAAGTTGGTTGTTTTGTTAAATATGAAATTAAATAAGAAAATCAAAAGATAGGGGTCACCCTTAACCGGTGAGATTTTAAAGAAGGGAGCAAATCTAGTCATAAATTGTTTTTTGGATAGTTAAATTTCTCCAAAATTCACCCATGAATTTAGGTTTTGAGAGATATAGTTTTTTTTTGAGAGGTGGAGTTTTATTTTTTATTTTTTGGTTAGGTAAGAATTCGAGCTCGGACAAATCTGAAACTCGAGAGGCCGACGAATTGGTAGAAGGACTAACCGTCAATATACAATATACTAAAACCATAGATAAAAGAAAAAACTCAAACAACCCGAAGAAGTCGTCCACTAGCTACCAGAGGAGTTGAGGGAGATCCAGGACGAGCCACGAATGTCTAGAACACGGAAGAGTGCGGAGACTCACACGGCGTCTCGACGTCGAGAAGGCGAAGAACAGTAACCCATCACCAGAAAGGGCGAAACTTGGGGAAGTGCGGATCATCGACGTTGCACCCATCTAGATGGGGGATCTTCGAAGACCACGAACATAGCCACAATCCTCTCGATCATGCAGGAAGCCCGATACTGCAACCCAACTCGGAACTAAACGTCACCACGTGATAGCAACGACCTGACGCCAAAAGAACGAAAAAAAAACGGGCTAATAAGGGAAGATCAAACATCAAACGGAAATTTGTGTGCAGAGCTCCCGAGAACGCAGAGCTTCTGGGGAGAATTATTATTACTTATTAATATTGATATTTTTCAAGTCCTTTCGGGTGGGTACATAAATCAAATATACTCCATATATAAGAGTTGAGAAATCTGTTTTTTTTTTTTTAATTGCAAAGCTTGGCATGCAAGGATCAAAAAGCTTCTTGCATGCCAAGCACATCTAACAAACTACTGGTGACAAGTGAAGGACATGAGCTAGGCCAATGCCGCCGCCAAGCCATGGGGAAACACCATCAGGGCAACTCGACAACGATGGAGGACAACGACTGGACCGAGTAGAAACCAAACCAGCGACAACCGTCAAGAAAGCCGAGGAAAGCCCCAATCCGACGAGGACGAACAGAGATAATCGGAAAACAAAACAACTATTGAGAATATATTTCAAGCTTTGAATGTAAGCCGATGGGCTACCCCACCTAATACCAATTGGTTTTAGGATGGAACCTCACTCGGCTTGTGTGCTAGGCTACTGGGGGGGGGTGACGCATGCCCAAGCGCAATACGCGCACCAACCAAGTCGAGCACACAAGCCGAGTGAGGTTCCATCCTAAAACCAATTGGTGTTAAGTGGGGTAGCCCACCGGCTTACATGCAAAGCTTGGAATATATTCTCAACAACAACGCTAAGACTCAAAGAAGACCCGACACCGAGAGAACTCAAGAGAGGGAGGGGCAGACACCGGCGCTGAGGGGTGCTGGAGGAGGAGGCGAGATAAGGGAGACGAGTTAAACGCCAACAAGTTGGATGTTGGATGGCCTTGAGCAGACGGCGAAGGTTGAAGAAACCGACTGGAACCGAGATTTGAAGGGAAGGCTCCCAAATCCTAGAAGAGGGTTGCACAAAGAGGATGAACAAGGTATAAACCACCCAATTTCGACGATTTTCCGAAGAAAATCCGGCCACAAAACACCCAGGGAAAGCGATAGGAGGTGATGGATCCGCAAAATTTGTTGAGACGCTGATTTGGCCAATTGTAAGGTTGATTGAGGAGGATGACCAATTGAAGAGTTGATAGAGAAGGAGACAAAACCGATTGAACAAAAATAGCCTTGAGAAAGGCCGATTGAGCACAAGGGGTTTAGAACCCAAATTGGGTTTTTTTAGATTAGGTAGATGTAGAAAGTGTAGATTTTTTTATATAAAAAAATATGGTAAAAAATCTGAATCTTTTTTTGATCCAAATTGTAGGCTATGTGCCTGTTTATTATATAAATAAAGATATTGCCTCCGCTGATTTGCCTCCGCTGTCTGTGCTCGGCAGAATCCGCATTTGAAAGTAAAAGCTCATAGCATATTTCCTGTTTCATCCCGACAAAGCCCTCCTCCTCCTGCTATATCAGGATTGCCTTTTGAAACACCATCGAAATTCAATTTTACCCAGCCCCGGGGAGGTGGAGTCCAGGCTTGCACATTCCCTTCATCTATCACTTGTGGCCGGCCTTTATGAGCATGTAATGTCGTTGCTCTCTGGCTTATATCAGCAAAAATCCGGATCTGATTAACCACTGTAGTGGACAGCCCCCGAACTAAATCCTTGTTCTCAAAAACCAAAGAATTTCGACACTTCCACACATACCATATCATGTTTGCGAAAGTTGCACTCCATTTGTCCTCTAATAACCACCAAATGTGCATAATTGACTAAGAATATGGTAAAAAAAATAGCCACCTAATGTGCATAATTGACTAAGAATATAATATAAATGTTAATTAATAAGAAACCAATTATGTATCTGTGCTTGAAACGATTTGTCAACATTCAAGCTAATATTTTGTTTATAAAAATTAACATGTACATAAATTGATCTAGAGCACACTTTTACTTCTAGTTAAGTTATGATTAATCACACAATTAGTTAATAAAAAACATTTAACTTCTAACATCAAATTCTAAGAAAAAAGGGTAAACTAAACATTTTGATATGATTATTTATAAAATTGTTATTTCATAAGAGAACCCAACTCTAATATTAAAGAAAAAACAAATCTAAAAAAAAGACTAAATATTTTTTCAATTAACTTTTTTTTTTTTTTGGGTGACGAGGGGATTCCCAAATCCTTAGGTTGTCGAATAATCCCCTACGGATCTGAGCCCTAACTTGCAAAGGATGCGAGCCGGTGAGTCAGGCCAATCCAATGAAGGTTTGAACACCCACTAATTACACATAAGGTAAAGAATGAGATTTGAACCTCCTTAACCTTTTACAAGGATTACCCCTCCATTACTACGAGAACAAGACCGATTATGCGCTAAACGACAATTTTACTTAGCGCTAATCATAATTTTCGTTGGTTAATTAACTCATTTACTATATACTCCGGAGTATATACAAAACCTTCCGGATTTTATCTATGTAATTAACGGTGGAGACGGCAAACGAGGCTGGGGTTGAGTTGGTCGGTACTTTGGTAGGTAAGTTTACAACATGTGCCTTGAACTACCCCCCTGGAATAATTTACCATCCATAGTATCTCTAACTCCCAACCCAACAGAACATCAAAATTAACCACCCACAGTAAAAAAAAAAAAGAAGAAGCTCAAAACCATGGATGCATCTTCCTTTTATGACAGTGAAGTAAAGGGCAAGTTAGCAATGTACCAATTCCAATGAAAAAAGTGTACATATTGATTTTTTTCTTGATTCCCACAGAATGTTGGGTGAGCATATGGTATTTTCCTAACCTGTTGGCTTGCTACTGTTCTGTAATCTTTTTTTTTTTGGGTGTAAGAAAAGTTTGAATGTGAATATCTGTTCACAAGGTAAATAAAAATTTACAGATAGATATAAACAATGTAGAAAGGGACCGTTTTTACCAACTAAACTAACGTTATTGATAATGTTGCAATCCGTCAATATGTTTCATTAATTGGTTGATCAAAGTACTATAAACACAATATTATACCGTCCAAAAACACCAAAGCGTGCGTATACGCAATATCATTAATATTATAAAAAACATTATCATCATATATCTTAAAATAAGTACTACGGAGTATTATTTACCCTTTTTGTTAATTTAAAAAACTCACGTTGGTGTGGACTTGCAAGTTGCAAGCACAAACATCATAACTCAAAAAAACTTTAATTATTATTTTTATAAAAAAAATGTAGTTACAAATTTACAAATATCATATGTGGGTAAATATTTTGACAAGTTATCATCTAAAAAACCAGTCGTCATTTAAAAAAAAAAATCACATTTACAAAAATTATATGTCAACGAAACATAAATATATCACCTATATAGGCCCCACACGAACCTACCACATAAGAACATGTTACAAGAAGAGTTCGTAACACTAAAAACTTAATACTCCATAATTTATAAACTACTATTTTAAAAATTATTTTAATTTTAAAATAATTAATATTTTAATTATTTATAACCCTTAAAGCATAATTTTTGAAATAAAATTTATAAACATATCGGTATATAAAGTATAAATTTAATTTTTATAATATTAAATTATACTTAATTATTAATTAAATTTACAGTTTGCCAATTGTATAACTCAAAGGCCTAAAAATACTTTATTGAGAAAGAAAATCATAAAAAGAAAATATTATCCAATTTGACCTCGTATTTTATGACATTAGAACATATGATAGAAAATTTGATAAATGTAATACCAAATGTTAGAAGATTCCATATCACCAAAAAGGCATATTATTTGGTTGAAATAGGCATATTATTTGGTTGAAATTCCTTTTCTTATTAAGTTCAAATTCAGTATTTTCAATTTTCAAAAGACAACAACTGCCCTTTTATTTCTCCTACCTCGCGTTTGGGCTTCAACCTCTCTCTCTCTATATCTAATTCTAAACCCTCGTTTCATTCTCTAGTCTCTGCCCCGCTCCCTTTATTCGTCGCCTCTTCAATATATTTTCTTCTTCCTTAACCGCCTCCTTCGACTTTGATCCGCAGCAGGAGGAGTAAATCTCTACCAAGATGCATTCCAGTCACCTCCTCCTCGAAGAGCCTATTCGTATGGCTTCGATTCTCGAGCCATCCAAAGCTGTATATTTTCCGTCCTCTTACTTGCTTCCTCCTGGATTTGTGTTTCCGTTCTTTCAGGCATTTGATTTGTTACGATTCTGCGTTTCCGGCTTCAAATCGATGCATTTGAATTTAGCTTTATGTTTGCTTTTGATTTGAGATGGCAAGGTTGTGATCTGTGATTTGAGAGATTTACTTTTTTTTTTTTTTCTTGCAGAGTTTCTTCTCGGCAATGTCGAAGATCGTTGGAACTCTAGGGCCCAAGTCACAGTCCGTCGAAATCATCTCTAGTTTGCTAAAGGCTGGGATGTCTGGTAATTTTGTTTTTGCTCTAGATTGCTGAGTTTTGGTTTTGCGGTTGATTAATGTCTGCCTTTAGATGGCTTTTGATTTGCGTGGTATCTGTTTTTCATTGTGATTTCTCTATTTTTTTTTTTTTTTTTTTAGTGGCGAGATTTGATTTCTCCTGGGGAGATGCTGAAGCGCACCAGAAGACACTTGAGAATTTGAAATTTGCTGTTAAGAGCACTAAGAAGCTCTGCGCTGTATGTTTAAAAACCCTTCCTTTAACACGCTTTTTGTTCTCCAATTTTGTAATCTGCTTAATTGAGTCCATGATAATTGATAGTTTCATTCGTAAGTATAGTAGACTAAGTTGATGGCGAATGGGGTGTTGCTAACACTTCTAACTTAAAAATTAAAATGGTAAGGACATATGGGTTTGGCCTGCAGGTCAAGAAGAGATCATTACTGAGCGGATGGCTTCAAAATTGTATCTCATTTTCATCGTCATATGAGACACCTTAACTCTCTTGCTACTATACTTGATGTCTAAAGTACATTATTAAGTGCATATAAGATGTGGATGATCTATTTCTTTGCTGCGAAAGGAGCTAACAAATATAATCAACTCAAACATAAAGCACTACAATGCAATTGTACAAGCTATGCATGATGAACTGAGCATAGTTTTGCTGCCAAATTCCAGGTCATGCTAGATACTGTTGGCCCTGAGCTACAAGTGTTCAACAGAAGCAAGCAAGCGATTTCACTTGTGGAAAATGAATTTGTCACACTTATACCAGACCAGGGAGGCGATGCTTCTTCTAAGCTACTCCCAATCAACTATAGTGGACTTGCACAGGTTAGTTAGTCCCACAAATTAATGTGTTTTTTCCATCTTATCGATTTTTGACAGTAGAGATTCATATCAAGCTATTTCATAGTTCCACGTGGCATGTGTTCCTCAGTAATTGTTTGTTACATGATTTTTTTATGTGTATTAAGATGCTTATCTTCTAATTTAAAAAGGATTTTCGCTCATCCTGCCTGTGAAGAAAAACTTTCACAATTTATTAGGGGCCTAGTTAAAGCACTGACAGGTGTATAATTTGTTTAAGCTATGCTTTGTTTTTCTCTTCTGCTGGACGACTAGTGCTGTAAATTATTGGGTAGCTCAGTAGCTGCATTATAATTACTTTTTGTTTTCATTCCAGGATGTTAAGAAGGGAAACACCATCTTCATGGGTAAATACCTTTTTACAGGGAGTGAAACAACTTCTGTTTGGTTAGAGGTAAGAGAAAAATACTTTAGAACCTACTTGTCTGCATTGCCTTTAACAAGTGGGGCTGTGTACACACGTAACTTAAGTGTCTGTTCTTGCTTATATATGAGTATATAACTGATAATTCTGATTATTCATATGTAGGTTGCTGAGGTAAAGGGAGACGCTGTTGTTTGCCTGATTAAGAATACTGCAACACTTGATGGATCATTGTTCACCTTGCATGCCTCTCGAGTTCAGATTAATCTACCTACTCTCTCAGAGAAAGATAAGGAGGTAAGTGTTTCTAAATAACACAGCTTATTTTTTTTGCCATCAACCTTGCTGATTGAAGCTTATGCATTTAGTTTCCATTTTGTTCTCTTAACAAATGGATTATATTTGATCAATTCCTACTATTCCACCTCGATGTTCTTATGATGAAGGTTTTATTTATGCACTTTCTCAGGTCATAAAAAAATGGGGTGCACAAAACAAAATTGACTTCCTTTCACTTTCTTACACTCGAGATGCAGAAGATGTTCGCCATGTATGGAAAATTCCATCTTCTTTTTGAATATTCCTTTTTATTAGGTTCTTGTTCCCTCAACATTTCCTACAAACATTTTTTTGTTATCATTTTTATAGGCTCGAGAATTTCTATCTACATTGGGTGATCTTAGTCACACACACATTATGGCAAAGATTGAAAATGTAGAGGTAAGAAGATAATGTGCTTACTAATATCTGTTATATGTCAGTGTTAAGAATCCATGTCAGAACAGAAGCTATATGTTTTATGCACGGTTAAGGTGAATTTTTATTCTTTCAGGGTTTAACCCATTTTGATGAAATTCTAAGAGAAGCCGATGGTATCATTCTTTCCCGTGGAAACATGGGAATAGATCTTCCTCCAGAAAAGGTAAGTGTAAACGATGAAAGTAGTTCTCTTTAAATTGCTTTGCCGTCTGGTTTATGATGTTCCATTGTGATTTTAATTAAATAGTATGTGGAACTTTGGTAGTTTTAAAGTCATGCCAATAAATGTTGCTTCTGATCTAGTGCTTTCCCTGACGTGTTATTTGAAAAGGTGTTCTTGTTCCAAAGAGCTGCTTTGTTCCAGTGCAACATGGCGGGAAAGCCTGCCATTGTAACACGTGTTGTGGACAGCATGACCAATAACCTCAGACCTACTCGTGCTGAGGCCACTGATGTTGCTAATGCAGTGTTGGATGGTCAGTATTCTTTCATATCCGTATAGGAACTACTAGCTGAAATCTAATGTCTCTGCATGATTAGCTATATTTTATGTACCAATGCTACTAGTTCTGTAATAAGCCTATATATATATACACTCAAACCATTATAAAAGTGTAATACGGAGAGTTGACCTGTTCCTTGTTCTCTTGAATGTTTTCAGGAAGCGATGCAATTCTTCTTGGTGCTGAGACCTTCCGTGGTCTATATCCTGTAGAAACTGTATCTATTGTTGGTAAAATTTGTGCCGAGGTGAGCGCTTTTATTGTTGCTCCCTTAGTGTTCTCTAAATATGCAAAAAAAATTGGAAGTTGGATTTTGAATAGCCGGAGTGGCTATCTACCATAATGCATTTTAAACCTTTTCTGATCGTGTGTTTTGTAGGCTGAAAAAGTATTCAATCAAGATGTTTACTTCAAGAAAACTGTGAATTATGTTGGAGAACCAATGACTCATTTGGAAGCTATTGCTTCTTCTGCGGTAAGCCTATATTGATTCTTTTGGCAGACTGCTTCTTTACTTGGCACCATTGCTACATGCTATATAGTCCTTTTCGGATATTTTGAACAATCAAATCTATATTCCCCAGGTCCGTGCTGCAATCAAGGTCAAGGCTTCTGTCATTATATGTTTCACTTCGTCTGGAAGGGCCGCTAGGTATTGCTTTATTTTGCGTAGCATAATGGCCTGTGAATGCTTCCTTATGCATCCATTTCTTTAGAAAAGTTTAACCTTGTCAGTCACTAAGATGCCCAATAAGAGGCCATGTGAATGCTTCCTTATGCATCCATTTCTTTAGAAAAGTTTAACCTTGTCAGTCACTAAGATGCCCAATAAGTACTTTACAAAGTAATTTTTACAATTTACCCACTTGTATGCACAGATTGATTGCAAAATACAGGCCAACAATGCCTGTTCTCTCAGTCGTCATCCCTCGTCTGAAGACAGATCAACTGAAGTGGAGTTTTACTGGAGCCTTTGAGGTACATTGCTTGATTCTGTTATGTTGAAGCCCACTAGTTTCACTTATTAACTTGGTAAAGTTTTACAGGCAACGGAAATTGATTTGCCTTGTTTGACTACGGTAATTTCGTTTTCTTGAAAAAAAGATCTTCATATTTGCGTTCTTCACTCTCCTGTTTTCTTGGTAAAAGAAATTATACTTCTGTATCTAGATTCTCACCCCTTTGTTTTAATCCTCTTTCTTCTCTGTACCATAATCATCTTGTTTCCCTGTCGATTTTCAATTTATTTGATCTATTGTATTCTAGTCCTTTGTTACGTATTAGTCTCTAATTGGGTCACTCGAAAACATCATCTCGACTTAGTCGGGGAAAGGGTGCGTACATCTCGACCCCTAGACCCTGCTCGTAGCGGGATCTCCCGGGTATGTTATTGTTGTTGTTGTTGTTGTTCCATTTGAGGACCCTATAGCTATTAGCTATGCGTTGTAAAGTGAGTGCTGCCTTATTCCTGTGTGTATGGTTGTGTCTGGGTGGTTTGAACATTTTTTGTCTTGATTATTTAAAATGTTCTTGTATCTGACATTGTTACTATGTCTTAAGATTTTAAGCTGTATGCTGTTGACCTAATCTCTCTTCCATTTCCGAGATAAACCGCCTTACTGTAAAAGCGCAGGGGGGTGTTGAAGCATCATCTCATTATAGTTTTCTTGCATTAGAGATATTGCTTTAACTCATATGCATGTTACTTAGCAAGTTACATACGCCACATATGCTTACCAAATTTGCTGTTCATATACATACATATATAAGCTTTCTAATACTCCAGTTCTTTGTAAATGATCAGGCAAGACAATCACTTATAGTCAGAGGTCTCTTCCCTATGCTTGCCGACCCAAGGCATCCGGTAATTTCCCTTCCCAATCTTTTTTATTGTGTAGGTTTATGCAGTCTTATAAAAGCATTGATTATTAGCTATAGTTCTAAATGCAGTTGCTTAATAAAAGAACCATTACAGGAAGTAGTTTAAGGTGTTTTCAAATTTACATTTATTGTGCACTCCTCTTTCCTGAGTCATTGGTTGCTTGTTTCTTTTCTGGGTTCTGTAGGCTGAGTCCACAAATGCAACCAACGAGTCCGTCTTGAAGGCTGCCCTTGATTATGGGAAGGCAGCTGGTGTAGTGAAGTCTCACGATCGTGTTGTCATCTGCCAGAAAGTCGGTGATTCCTCCGTGGTCAAGATCATCGAGCTCGACGATTAAAACCAGATCTGTGCGCACACCATCGCAAGATGCATTTTTGATACACATTTCTCCTGCCGAATTATATATTCTTATTATTTGTGCATCTTGTTGAATTTGCATATTGGGCAAATGCTTTTGACACAAACTGGGATTGTAGATGGCATTGAAACTCGGTACACTGTTGTTGTTGTTATTGCCCTGATTATGGCGTTTTACCATATTAGGCCTCACATAAGATCATTCATACAACTTCAAATTTTGCCCGGCCATGTAATTGGTAGACATTGTTGTGCATGAATTATGGAGTTTATTTTGAAGTGACTTGAGAAATTTTCTCTTGAATTATTTTTATACATTTATTTATTTTTAAATAAAAGAAATTGTTTCTTTTTTAAAGGTTCATTGTCAATGTCATTGGTAGACATTGTGCATGAATTATATATTGTTCATTTGTTCTTATTATTTAGGCCTCTTGTTCAATTTGCACATAGGGCACGTTGTGGTCCGTTTGATGCAAACTTATACTCCGTAGTACATTATAAACTTCTTATTAGCATTATTAACTTTTTTTAAGTATCCTGATCCCAAGATGATTAATCACTTTTAGGTTTAAGATACCATTTGTATTGACAGGAAATTTAAGGACAATTTAAGGACAGAGGAGTTTAGGACAATATTACATCCAAATATAAGGTTGATATTAACATATTCTTTGTTTGGCACAAAAGATTTATGGTTTGGTATTTTTCAAATTATTTTTGCTTTAACTTCAAAGATTTAGTTTTAAAGAAGGGTAAATTCCTTTAGTGGTCCCTAACCTTTAAGGTTTAGTCACTATCAGTCCCTAACCTTTTAAAGTGTTAATTTTAGTCCCTAACCTTTTACATATTGCCACTATTTGGTCCTCCCGTCTATTTTCTTGTTAAACTAAATGATTAAATTATTTAATTTTCTAAATAAATCCGAGAGAGATTAGAGAAGGGTTAGGGTTACAAGTAAGACCGCCCAATGAATTTTAGGGGCCCCGTTCAATATTACCCTAATCTTAAAATATTTGATTTTTTTCGACTTGCTAATTATTAAAAAAATATTTTATGTGTAGTTTTTAACTTATTAAAAAATGTGTCAACAAGTTAAGCATCCACTATTTTGATACGAATAGAGTACTTATTACATTTACCAATCTTTCAAAAACATGTACGTAGCACGTAAAATATGTAAAATAAATATATTCCTTTAAATAAGATATTAAAAAAATACTCAAATAAATTTAATATAGGACTTCTTCCTATTAGATTTTAAGTCATGTATTTGAACTCTTAATTGTGTATCAATACATATAGATGTCAATGTGTGTTATAGTATTTTTCACATTAAAAACTCATTTATTGTGTGAAGTTATAATTTACAAATAATTTTGAATATATATATATATATATATATATATATATATATATATATATATATATATATATATCTGTGGAAAATCTTAAAATATCATAAATTATACTCTAATACAAGGGTTTGTATTAAAATAACAAATAAAAATAGTTAATAAGGATGCCCAATAACTATATATATATATATATATATATATATATATATATATATATATATATATGTGGAAAATCTTAAAATATCATAAATTATACTCTAATACAAGGGTTTGTATTAAAATAACAAATAAAAATAGTTAATAAGGATGCCCAATAACTAAAATAGTTTTTCATTTAGAAAAGACAATTAAAAAATGTACATTTAATAAAAGGTTGACATTTAGTTGGATGGGAGGATCAAATAGTAGCAATATATAAAAGATTAGGGACTAAAATTAACACTTTAAAAGGTTAGAGACTGATACT
Organism: Persicaria tinctoria; assembly: GCA_037127255.1. Lineage (NCBI taxonomy): Eukaryota > Viridiplantae > Streptophyta > Magnoliopsida > Caryophyllales > Polygonaceae > Persicaria > Persicaria tinctoria. The sequence goes on along the minus strand of JBANSL010000016.1, from coordinate 27,195,289 downwards.
GACTAACCCTCAAAGGTTAGGGACCACCAAAGGAATTTACCCTTTAAAGAATGCTTCAGATTTAGAGAAATCTCTTCATGATTTCTCTATTTTTTCTGCTGCTTTCTCATTTTGGAGAACGATATGGAAATTTGTAGGACCAAAAAATGTCTTAAAAATCTCTAAAATCTCCAAAATGGGAAATCTATTGAAGATGCTATAGTTAAACTTGTTTTTATCCAAGCAATTCTTTTTTTTTTTTTAATAATCCTATTGCCAAGGTAAACCGGCTAAAATCGAGAGACTGGGAAAATGTAAGGCACCAAAAATTTCCATCTTGAAAGAACTTTCATATGTTTTCAAGTCATGCTAAAAAAACATGTTGCAAAAATTCCCAATTTGATGTTTCCAAGCCAATGAAGCATATATATTGTACTCCCTCCAAGGCGAACACCGCCATTTGAGGCGATGATTTTGTGTAAAAGTAGCTCTAGACAGAGTCAAGAACCATGTGTGGCTATGTACTTAAGTTTATATGCTACCGTGTTCTCAATAGTTACGCGTTATGTATCATACCTAAGTCGCCTTAAAATGAAGCAGCCTCTCACCAACAAGGCAATAATATGAGCGATAACGCCCTTTGGTGTAGGGGCCCCTCTGTGCAATCTCTAATGGCAGGTATGTATACAAGCAGTTGGTTGCTGGACCATCATTACAGATTTGCAGCTACACTGCAATGGAAGCAAGGAGCTCTCAGATTCTGAAACCCCAATTTACTACTTCTGTACAGAAAGCAACATTTGCTTAGTTTCAATCTGTTTTTTTTACCCCTTTTGGATGCATCGATTTTAATACAACATGTTACATATGCTCCATGTAATCTTAAGATAGTAACCATAATGTCTAAAGCAAAACGCGACGTTGCACTGAATAATTGTGACATCAATTTTTAGCAATAAAAAGAAGCATGAAAAGCACATGAAGAGTTCTGAATCCCTCCAGAAAGCGACTTAATTAGCTGCATTGCTGAATCTCTATGGAAGCTGTGAGCTTAAGTTTGGTGTCTGGTGTAGTTATTGCTTTGCGCGGAACTCTCCACGACATTTATGATACTGCTAGTGTGGTACTGATGATCTTGGTAGCTAGCTAGCCTGTGATGATATTATGTTTCTATGAATCTAGATAGGGATGGAATCACCCTCTCGATTTAATTCGCGCCACCCACGTACAGTGTTCATTGCATCGAGTTTAGCAAGCAAGTCGCGAGAGAGGTCTATCGCTCTTTTTGGGCGTTCATAACTTCGTATTCTGCTTCATGTTTCCTTTAGGCAAATGGGGAGGAAGTGATGACTTGTAGTTGAACAAGAGGACTATTTATGTGCATTTACAAATTGCTGCTTAACTGTTTTTACTCTCTTTGTAGTTTGTACCCTTTGTTATCAATTAAGTTTTTTACTGTGTTTGGTTTTTACCTATTGGTAGGTTGGTGCGCTAAGATTTGGTACAACAGTTTTGAATTTGGGTAATGAAAAGGTAAATCCTACATTGCTTTTTGATGCAATAGATGGAGAAAGCTATGGATTCATTCCCTTATTTGATGGGGTTTTAAGGATATTTGCAACTCAATCTTAAGCCTATTAAGTAAACTCTTTTTTAGCTACAGCAAGTGAGTTGAAATTTTTATGCCTTTTGCAGTTTGGTACTTTTTTTTTTTTTTTTTTTCCGCATAAGCTGAAATGAGCATTATAATTGACTTTTGATCTGTTTGAATAACAAAATCCATCTATGGTACTTGAATTTTGACTAAATGTTCAAATGGTCCCGAACTTTATTTTTGTTGAGAAGTCTGTGAACTTTGATATTTTGTACACATTTGGTTCTTCTGTTAGTAAATTTGTTAAACAGGTGTTAAATAATGATATGGAATCAATGTATTTTTGTATATTAATGACACGAGTTAAGTTATATACATGCAATTGCTTGGTATTTGTTTTACCAAAGTAAAAAATTATATTTTATTAAAAATATATATTTTAAAAAATATTTTTTTATAATAAAAAGCACTTTCTATTTTCCAACTAAATGGTATAATTTTCCGATGATATTTTATTTGATTAAAATGTGTTTTGTTAAAAAATAAACTCTACTTTTGTTATAAAAAATAATGTGTTAACAAAATAAACTCTATTTTTAATTAAATAAGGAAATTTAGGTCATTAAAATACTTTAAAACAAAATATTATTGGAAAATTATAACATTTGGTCGAAAAATAGAAAGTGCTTTTGATAAAAATATATTTTAAAATATGTTTGGTTTTAAGAAAACTCTATTATATATGACGACTTTTGAGAATGAAAAAAAACTCAATTTTTTTCTTTAGTAAAACAAATTAAATACATGCAATTACATGTGTATATAACCTAACTCATCATTAATACAAAAATACATTGATTTCATATCATTATTTAACACATATTTAACAAATATATTAAATTCCACCAAAAAAAAACAAATTTATTAAAATGACCAAATGTGTACAAAATCTCAAAGATAAGGACTTCAATTAACAAAAAAAAAGTCTAGGGACCTTTTTGAACATTCGGTCAAAGTTCAGGGACATAAATGGATTTTACTCGAATAACTTTTGATCCGTTTCTTCTGATCTTGGTTTATTCCATCCCTCGGAGTGGTGTCATTCTCCGGTACGACTACGTTTAGTTTCGGATAAAGTTGCATCCTTTTTTTTTTCATTATTTCTTCTTCAGAAGGATCAATTTTTCCATGTGCTATGTTGATCGTGGCAACAACGTCGTTGATCAACATTTCCCCATGAGACATCTATTTCTTTTGATGGGTACGGTTTTGTTCCTGTCTCCCCGACGTCGAGACGTCGCGTCAGTCTCTTGGTTTTTCCTAAAAATGTAAATATAGAGATAGGGTGATAAACAACACAGATATAAAAGATGAGACCAAACAACGGGTCTCATAATGAAAAGGGAACCGTATACTCAAAATGGGGCCATATACCCACCAACCTACTAAAAAAACTCTCCTAGCTCATGTACACCAACCTACTCAAACTACTCTCCTAGCTCATGTACACCAACCACTCAAACTACTCTGCAAGAGACTAACTCAAAGACTATCTACCCAGCAAACATCTACTCCACGTATAGTACGTCCATGAGTGACTTGCACTTCCACTTCACAGATATACGATATTTATAACTATCAATAATAAGCTGTGCATAAACATTAGGCTCGAAGCGATCGTTACCGAAAACAAATTTGTTCCTACCCATCCAAGATTTTTGTACCTGAGAAGGTGCATCAGCGAACCAGTGAAGCCACTTTGTAATAGTGTGGAATCTGCATCCAACTCCCACCCAGTTCATCACTTTCTCCATAACAAACATAATGACCGGACAGCCGAACCAAAGGTGGTTCACGGTCTCCTCCTCATGCTGACAAAGGACACAGATCGCAGATTCAGCACCCTTCTAGTGCTTCACTCTATGACCAGTCTGAAGACGGTTCCTAGCTGCAAGCCAGACAATTAAAGCCCATTTCTTGCACTGAAGTCTCTTCCAAAGTATCTCTCCCCATTCCGTTTCATCACCCTTCTCACGAAGCAAATCATACACTTTGGAGAAAGATAATCCACCACTCGCAGACAGAAGAGGCCCAAGGGAGATAGGAGAGCTGCTATCAACCTGTAGGGCATCCCTCAGATCCGTTCTTAGTTTTTCCATGTGCTCGACATTCACGGTCTTCCTCTGTCGGTCTTGATTTGTTGAGATCACTTGTATTTGGGTCTCCATTTGCTTGATTAATTTCCCGGTTGAATCATGAAGTCCATCAGATGTGTTCCTTCGACTTCTCGATTTTCCAGACAGTTGTGTCTGACATTTCGAATTATTATGTTAATAAAAATTGACTTTTTACATGCCGGTTCTTGGTGAGATTGATTATTTTAATTAATTGACTTTTTACATGCTGGTTCTTGTTGACATTGATTATTTAGTGATTCATATCCCCTGGATTATGGATTAGGGTTTTTAAGTAGTCTAAATTCCATTTGACAAAAACATATAAAAAGTTTTTTTGTCTTATTTTTTTTTTCAATTATAGTGAAAGACCATACAGATAGAGATACATCATACATGTTTGCCACATGTGATTTTTTTTTCCAATTATAGTGAAAATATCATTTATATTTTTTTAATATTTATTATGATTTACCCGATATTTGCTTAAATAAAGATGAATAAATCAAATTAATCTTATATCTAGACTTTAGGAAGATTTGGTTTAGGTAAAATATATTTTGATACCCAACTAATATACATGGGATTTATATCCAATGAGTAGCCATGTAGGTGTTGATTTTGCTTAATAATAATAATAATATGTGATTTTTTTTTATGATTTATATACTTTTATATTTTCAAATAATAAATAAAATAAAGATATTTTATTTTATTATTTATTGTTTATTAGACAAATAAGTGATAAGATAATAAAGAGAATATAAATAAGAGTAGCTATTCCAATGAAAGATAATAAAGATTAGAGGAAATGGTACTAAATACCACAATTTCTAAAATCTTTGCAAAAATGCCACCTTTTTGGGAAAATTTGCAAGAATGCCATTTTTTCCCCAAAATTGCAAAAATGTCAAGGTAACCCCCCCCAAAACCGGCTATCCTATGTTATTTTGCCCAAAAAAAAAAAGAAAATTAAATTACAGACATTGCCTAGTGAATAGAGAGAGGGCGGGAAGGAGAAATAGGGGAAGGGTTAGTAAATGTCAATCCAATCACATATCTCTCTCCCGTTTCAAAACACACCGATAGCAAAGAGTGAGAGAGAGGGCTTCTTCATCTTCATCGGCAGTTGCAGCGACACATAGAAAGAGAGAGAGAGAGGGCGGTTTCTTCTTCGGCAGTTGCAGAGAAGGCGCTTCGAGAGAGGAACAACAAAGGAGAGAGAGCGGACAGGTCCACCGTCGCCGGAAACTACACACCAGACACGACAGATATCAGGTACGCCCTTTTACTCTTCTCCCTTTGGTGGTATTGTGCGTGGGTGTGGGTCGGGGAAGCAATGGGTGAAGAGGTTAGGGCAATGGTGGCCTGAATGGTGGATTGGGGTGGTGGTTTTCGTGTTTGGAGAATGGTGGGTGGTGGTGGCATGGGTGGTTTTTGGGTATGGAAAGGGGAAATCGGTGGTTAGGGTTTCCAATTGGGGGACAGTGGTTTTCGGAATGGGTTAGGGCAACGGTCGGGGAACTATGGATAAGGGAAATTGGTGGTTTGAGGTTCGAATTGGGTGACAGGGGTTTGAAATTGGGTGACAGGGGTTTCCATTTTGGAAAGAATGGTTCCTAAATTTGTTGTGGTAGGCGGAATAGGGGAATTGACGAGGTGTGGAAATTGGGATATGTGGATGTCGTAGGTGGCCTATTGAAGGAGGTTTGAGGTATTGGTTATAGGCTTCCGATTCATAATGGGTGACATGGGTTTCACCTTGAGTGACAGGGGTACAGTGACATGGGTTAGTCTGTTAGGTGACAGAGGGAGATGAATATAATATGTAAACCGACTTTGTTCATCTGATGGAAATTGCAGGAAAGAAATGGTGAGGACGAAGAATGTGAGGTTGAAGAACAAAGAGCCTGAATACGTAGTCCCGGAAGCTAGGCACTTCCGGGCCCGCGTGAACCAGGGCTCAAGACTGTCGATGCTGAACAACATCGATGATTATGTTGATGCTGGCGACTGGCAGAAGCTGCTTGACTCCTAGCTGGGTGGGGTTGTGCAGCTGGCGCACCGCGTGAAATTTTCTTCACAAATGGTGCATTATGCACTCCAGCGCCAGCTTGCGAGCGATAAGGAGTGGGAGACCTGGTACCGGATTAAGGGGAAGCTCCGGAGGTTCTCCCTCAAGGAGTTTGCCTTAGCTACCGAGCTGCGGTGCAGTCAACCAAGAGCTAGTGACATGGAGGACGACGAGAAAGCTATCAAGGAGTTTTTTGGAAACGAGAAGATGACGGTCGGTGACCTGGAGACCGAGCTAAAGAACTCAATGTTTGTGGTGCGGAGCCCGCGAAGACGATTCAAGCTAGTGCTTCTGTACATTGTGGAAGGCGTTTAGTTAGGGGAGGAGCAGAGGAAGGGGCTGCGGAGCTGGATTGTCCGGTTGGTGGAGAATGTCGATCGGTTTTTGGCATTCCCATGGGGGCGGGTCATCTATGCTGCAACACACGTCTCGCTGAATGACATCGTAAAGCGCCGGGAGGCTGAGTTGAAGGCAGAAGATCGAAAGAAGCGCAATGGTTATGGCCTGATGGGTTATCCGCTATCCTTTCAGGTAACCTTCTCGACCACACCCATGATCATTTTGTAATTCATATGCTGAAAATGTATTAATTTGAGTGGGGATGCGGTGCAGATTTGGTTGTTGGAATCCATGCCAAAATGGGGGGTCCGGTTTGCGTCGAAGGTGTCGACAACGACTTTCCCTCGTTGCATGAGATGGACCCTCAAGGACGAGAACCTAGCTTATGCTGATATAGCCAGCCGCACCGAAGCTGAGGGAGAGGAGGCCATTGAGATTGATGATAACCCAATACTCATACTAGAGGAGGCTGAGCTGGAGCTGATGGATGGCTGTGTAGCCTGTGTCTACGATGATGAGAAGTCCGACCCCCTCTTCGATGACCTAGTTGCACCCTTCCTGACACATTTCAAAGTCCCTGGTGGGAGGTCCCCAAAGACGGGAAGAGGAGGCAATGAGAAGGATGGCTGGGTGGGGGACGTGGCCAAGACTTTGGAACAAGTTATGGACAAGCTTGAGACAATGTCAACAGGGATGGAGAAGATGGATGAAAAGGTACGCAATTAATTCCCAATTATTCGTTTTGTGGAGACTCTGGAGAACTGTGGTGACTAGGGTAAATGGACTCCTGACATGTGAAATTGGACAAGTGACACGTAGTGTAGATAATGAACGAATCTGGTATGAAATTGAGGGGGCCTAGTCTGATATGTGTTTGTTTAGAAGTGAATTAGGTGACCTTAGTCTGATATGAAGTGTGAATTTGCATTTGTTGGGTGTTCATTACTCATCGCAGTTGCCACGTAATAAAATGCTTGTGTTGAATTTTGTCACCTTATGGTGATATGAAGTACGAATTTTTTCACCTGCAGCTGAAATTATTGGAGGTGGCCGTGACTGAGATGCGGGATGGTCAATGTAAGGGGACGGCCTGGAAAGAAGCAACCGATAAAGAACAAGCTGGCGATGAGAAAAAACGGGATGAGTTTGTAAGTTTGTTTTTGCGTGACATGCGTTTTGATGTTTAGTCCTGCTTGAAATCGGGGATTCAATATCAAACGTTAATATGTTTTTTATAGGTCGAACTTGATGACTTGATAAAGTCAATTGCGGATGAAGGCGGTGAGGGCGAACAAGGTGGTAAGGTAAGTTGTTGGTAAACATCACAAGATTTGTTATGTTAAGCGACACTGGAAGAATGTGACAGGAAGAATTTAGCTGTGTGACATGATTTGTTATGTTAAGTGACACTGGAAAGTTTGAGGCCTAATTGAATGTTGATTTCATTTGCAGTTAGGAGCTGCTGTTGAGAAGGGAACTGAAGTGGATGATGGCGGGGATAAGCACACTGAAGTTGAAATTGTGAAGGCAAGAGATGAGATATCAGGAGAGAGCAAGCTAGCTGGTGATGATGTCGGGGACAAGCATGATGAAGCTGAATCTGTCAAGGCAGGGGATGGGGGGGAAGGAAAGACCAAGGAGGTCAGGTTTATTTATGAAAAAAAGGTGACAAGGAAAATTATACATGTGACATGAACGTTTATGGCAACTGACACGAAATTTTTTCAGACCAAGACAGGGGGCAAGCAATCTGATGTCGGGGACAAGGTAGCTGAAGGGGAATCCCTCAAGGCAGGGGATGGGACGGCAAGAGAGAGCAATGATGTAAGTTTTTTCTACCAGTTAATGGTGACAGGGACAATGTAGTTGCACGACATGAGTATATCTGTTATGTGACAAGGGATAGTGTCAATCTTAGCTGAAGTTTGATATGTTTGCAGTTGGGAGAGGCTGGTTTCAGGGGTCTAGTCCTGATGAAGGGGGAAAGAAAATTGAAGGTGATGAGAGGGCGAAGCCCCGGGTAGCGCATGTGTATGCATCTAAGGGGGCGAAGAAGATGAGGAAGGGTGTTGGAGAGGAGCTGGCTCCCCCGGCCAAGAAACCGCGAGCCCAGAAGGTAGCCAGTGTTCCCGCTGATGCTGTTGAGCTAGGAATTGTGTCAGCGACGGAGAACGACGCCATGACAAGTTGGGTGGCAAGGTACGTAGCTTATGTGTCTTACTCTCGAATAGGCGACGAAGGTAGATAGTTGAACGTCCACAATACCTGACACAAACTTACCGTGCAGTGGGGACGTGGAGGTGCGCACGTCACCTTGCGGTGTGGATGTGACGAAGGAGTTACTCAACCGTCTGAAGAAACCCCAAGATTGGTTTGGCACAGTGGTATGAACACTTGTCACCTATCAAATTTCCCGTGTCAGGATTTTGGATTGTAATTGCGGTTCACTTCATGCAGGAGATGGAGGAGTGTTGCTACCTTCTGGGCAAAGCAGTCGCAGACAGAGCGGGTGACATTGGCAGTGGAACCATCGTTGTGGATACGTGCTTGACAGGAATTTATCTACCGGGGGAATGGAAGGAGTACAGCGCCAACCCCGAAGCGTACGACCCTAGTGATGCATTGATGACGTACTTAGATGGCCGATCCCCGAAGCCGTTGGGGCGATCGTGGTCAGGTACGGACCTCATCCTCCTCCCCTTCAACGTGAGGAACAAACATTGGGTTGCGCTTGCAATCGATCTGAAGGAGTGGGATGTCAGGGTGTATGACTGCGACGTCCACATCGTGACGGAACGCCAGCTCCAGCCCCTCTTAATGCCTGTGACAAGCCTCATCCCTGTCGTCATGCGGGCACACCCTGATCTGAAGGTGAAGTATGCGGATAAGGTCCCCACACCGTTTTCCATTCGCCGGGACAAGAGCCTTCCACAGAACAAGCAAAGGTAAGTTGGATGACATGGTTCAATTTCGTTTGATTGGATGTGGAATCGGTGTCCGCGTTCTGACCGATTCTTCCCCATTGCAGCGGTCATTTTGGCCCGTACACCATTAGATTCATGCGGCTCTTGCTGGAGACCGCCCCGACCTTCGATCGATTGGACGATACGTACATTGAGGCATACCGCCAGATGCTAGCTGTTGGGGTATTCCATGGTCGACTCGGATGCTAGACTTTGGAGTAGAACACTTGCTTCCAATCATAGCACCCTCCTGTAATAGTTGAAGTAAAACATTTGGATATTTTGCGAAACTTGCTAGTTGTCGAATGTGAACATTTGTATATTTTAGTAGGAATGCGGACATGTTAAACTTGGCAGTGTAGGTACATGTATCTATCCAATTTGGTGACAAGGTATATGTTGTTAGATGAAACGAGGATTAAAAGGGGTGACATGGGTCATTTAGACTATACGTAGGAATATGAGACAGTGAATAGTGGCACGAAAAAACCTGTCAGGTGACACGTGCATGCAAAGACGGGACCCGATACTGGGAGAAAAGAACAAAACGACAATAGAAAAGGAATCTTTCAGGGTGGCAATTAGTTGCACAATTCCTTTGACCTACTTAAAAAAATATAAAAAAAGAAAAAGAAAATACTGTGTATCTCGAAAATAAAAGGTAAAGAAAAAAAAAGCAAAAGTAACTTGCATTCATTGCAGTTGGGGAATAAAACCACCACCTACACAAGGGAAGGAGAGAGAGAGAGAGACCGAATATTAATAGAGGGCAACAAGGGAGGCGGTTGTGAACTAAAGGGAAAGAGGAGAGCCCATACCGGAGAGGGAGGAAGACGCCGGAGAAGCCCGTACCGGAGAGGAAGGCGCAGGAAAACAGGTACTACTCAATTGGTTATTGAAATCCGTCCTCACCCATCTCTACTACTCTGAATCTTCACTTAATTTGCAATCTTCCCCACTTCATTTGCATTCTTCCATTGTTTCGTACCGGAGAGGGAGGAAGACGCCGGAGAAGGGAGCAAGACACCGGAGAAGCCCGTACCGGAAAGGAAGGCGCAGGAAAACAGGTACAACTCAATTGATTATTGAAATCCGTCCTCACCCATCTCTACTACTCTGAATCTTCACTTAATTTGCAATCTTCCCCACTTCATTTGCATTCTTACATTGTTTCGTTCAAAGGTATGCAATTTGGGAATGGAGAAAATTCGGAAATTGGGGAATTGGGTTAACGGTGATGTGGGGAATTTGGGATACGGAGAAATACAGATCTGGGGTAAAAGGGGTATGGGGATCTCAGGAATTGACAGAGAAGAGCGAGGGAGGTTGAAGATGAGCGTGGGAGGGTTGCAGGTCCTTTAACCCAGAATGTGAGAGTGGAGAATAACCCCTGTCATAAACGGGTACTGTAGGAGAATTGGGAGAAGCCAATTGATATTCATGATATGAGTTATTCTGTTGGGTGACAAGGGTTACCCCATAAGGTGACATGGGCCTTTTATCGTGAAATACTCGCAGCCAGATTTACTAAGTAGGGGGGTGAATTTGTGTGGATATTGATTATGTTCATGTCCACCTAATTGCAGGAAGAACATGGTTCGGTCCCAGAATTTGAGGAGGAAGGGTGTCCGGCCACCGAAGAAGGTGGAGCCACGACTCGCAGTGCCGGAGGAGAAGCATTTCCGAGGGCGGGTCAACCATTGTTTCAAAGTGTCTCTGCTCGTGAACTTGGACGACTGGGTCGACCCCGTCGATTGGGAGAAGCTGCTGCGAAGCCAATTTGGGGTTATTATGCAAATGGAAAACCGGGTTTAATTCTCGTCGCAACTACTGCATTACGTGTTACAACGGCAGCTTGTGACAGAAAATAAGTGGGAGACTTGGTACATGCTTCAAGACAAGCTCCGACGATTCTCTATCAAGGAGTTTGCGCTCGTTACTGGGCTGCGGTGTGGTCGAGTTCGGGGGGAAGACACAGAGACGGAGGATGACAAGAAGACAAAGAAGGCTCTCAAGGACTTATTCGGAACGGACAACATGAAAGTGGGTGAGCTAGAGAACGCCTTCAAGAACTCCATCTTGAAGGAGCCGAGTGCGAGAAGGCGTTTTAAGATCGCTCTCCTCCTCATCGTCGAAGGAGTTCTGCTGGGGGGAGAACCCAGGAAAGCCATACGAGGGTGGATTGTGAAGCTTGTGGAGAACGTTGATTGATTTCTGGATTATCCCCTGGGGCAGGATTGTGTACGAGGCCACCCACGAGTCCCTGTCGGGCGTCATAGAACGACATGTCGCTGACTTGAAGCCGAAGGAGAACGACAAGGACGAACGATATGGATATGGGCTTATGGGTTTTCCGTATGCGTTCCAGGTTAGCTACTTGACCAAAGTTATGCTTGAACTATTAAGTGCAATTGATGAACTCGAGTGACATGTGTGGTTGTTGTAGATTTGGCTGTACGAAGCAGTCCCGGGGATTGGGGAGGCGTTTGCGAACCGGGTGTCGAAGACGGCGTTGCCTCGCATGCTAAGGTGGACAACCGATGACGATAATCTAATGTATGAGACGATACAGTCCCGCATGGACCCTGAAAAATCGGATAACATCAAGGTCGAAGACAACCCGAGACTAGTACCGAAGGCCGGCGAGTATGAATTGATTCTCGGGTGCTTCTACCAGCATGAGGAGCCTGACCTCTACTTTGATGAAATTGAGGCTGCGTTGGCACCGAGTTATTACGGTGAAGGCTCTGGCAAGGCCGGCCCGAGTTCGGAGCAACGAGATGGGACAAGGGAATCCTGGGAAGATAAGTTGGGGAAGTCAGTAGAACTGATCTTGGAGAGGCTGGGAACCATGTCAACATGGATGCGGAGCATGGATGACAAGGTACGTGTAACGTGTCTGCCATATGTGACACGGATATATTTTATATGTGACACGGGTATTTTTCAAAGGTGACACGGGTTACTTATCTCCCAATGCCGAATAACATTCCTAACCAACCCTCATTTATGTACTTTGTGTATCAGATGAAGGTCTTGGAAGGTCTTGTGAATGGGATGCGAGATGGCCAGTCGAATGCATGAGGTGAGCAGAAACTAATGGGCGATGTCCGTCGAGAGGATAACGACCAAAACATCGGGGGGACAGAGGGACCCACTAAGGTGGAAGACCAGCCAGTAGAAGGACAAGAGGAGGTAAATTGGTTGTTACTTGACATGGTATTTTCTGAATCCATGGTGAAGGGGTAATAGAATCAACATTTTTTAATAATTCAATATATTTTAGACAACTGACATGGTTGTTAGTGTGAAGCGACACATTTTAATATGTTAAGTGATAAGGGAACAAATAAATTATCTGAATGACAGTTGAAATAACCATAACCAATTGCCAGATCTCAGAGGCTGTGAAAGACGAGACCGTTGGAGGAACCGGGACATATGTTAGTGGAGAGAATGATGGGAAACATAAGGATGCTGAGGAGAACAACCTTCAGGCCGGTTCAACGGAGGTACCACCTACAGTGAACGACCAGGCAACGCCGGAAGGACAGGATGAGAAGGTAAATTGGCTGTTACTTCACATTGTCATTTGAATCTATAATAGTACGTACGTGACAAGTAGGGTGGCTCAAAATGGACCCGAACCGGAAACCCGACCCGACCCGACCTGGAAAACACGGGGTCGGGGTTGACCCGAGACCCTCAGGGGTCGGGTCTCGGGTCGGATTTTAAGAAATCCCGGGTCAACGGGCGGGTCGGGGTCTGACCCGGCGGGTCTCGGGGTCTGACCCGTTGACCCGGATTTTAAAAAAAAAAAAAAATTCTTTTGTGTGCCTATTACCAGGCTACCAGCCGCACACCATGCTTTACTGGAGAGTTAAGAATGGAAACTACCGTTTATTTATTTTTTGGTAGGAGGAGACTACCGTTTATGTAGTATGCACTTTGGATTTTTTTTATTTTTATTCTTCCTTTTTTTTTTCTTTCTTTTTTCCTTTTTTTTTGAAATCCTTTTTACAGTAGAATACTCCGTAGAAGAGTACTTTTATGTAGTCTACGTATGGAGACTAAAGAGTAACTAATTTGCGGATCAAAATTTTGTAAAAAAAATCATTTTATTTAATTTTAAAATATTTTAATTCTGTAACAATTAACAAAATTTTAAAACTCGGGTTTTCGGGTGAACCCGTTACCCGACCCGGAAAACCCGGAATTATAAATCTCGGGTTCGGGTCGGGTGGCGGGTCGCATTTTTAAAAATTCCGGGCCTTCGGGTTGACCCCCACCCGGAATGTTCGGGTCGGGTCGGGTCAGGTCGACCCGGATGAGCCAACCTTGTGACAAGTGTATCAGTGTTAGCCGACACGGGTAAAGTTTTGGGTGACACGGGGGAAAAAACATTTTTGCCCTGACCGTTGAAACTGTCTGAACATATTGGCAGATCCCAGGGGCGGAACTCATCCTCCTACCGTTGAACGTGGACAATATTCACTGGATCATCGTAGCCATAGATCTGATCGGGTGGCAGGAAAGGGTTTATGATTCAGACATTTACATCGTGAGGGACCGCCATCTACCGGCACACTTAAGCTGCATCACCCACCTTATCCCGGTACTGATGAATGCCCACCCCGCGTTGATGGCCACCTATGCCGACAAGTTGCCAAATTCGTTCGCCCTTAGTCGCGAGAAAAGTATTCCGCAGAACAAGCAGAGGTGATTTATGTGGAACACTTAAATCTCTCTTCGTCTCATAGTGGCATCCGGCTGTAATGAATCTGACTCCGGCGATTCTCTATTGCAGTGGAGACTGCAGTCCATACACGATCAGGTTCATGCAACTCCTAACAAAGGACGCCCCCACCTACGACGGTCTTGATGACGCATTCATCGGGGCGTACATGCACATGCTCGCTGTTGGCATCTTCAATGGTAGACGGTTATGATCGCAGTTGTGATCACCATTGCCCAGTGTTATGAACTTTGATGTTATGGTAGAAGCTTCTTATGAACATCGTTTTTATTGTGGATATTTATGAACATGGTTGCTGGTTCTCACATCTAGTTGTGGACGGTAGTTCACTAGGTTGGTATTTTAGTACGTTGCTATGAACTATTTCGCATTATTTATCTTCCGTCGGTGGTTATGTGTTGTGGACTGTTACTTTATTTTTATGATATTTTTTAAGCAGTGATTGGCGATGTTGGCATGGTGGAAACATTGGTTATAAGTTTTAAGGAAATCACCCGTGTCACCAAACTTGGAATCCCGTGTCAACTTACGTAATTATCTGTGTCAATGATGTCAATATGGCGAGTAGAGTGATTTTCTAACCTTGTTTATGTATTGATAGGTTGATATAAGAATTGCCCAGTGTTATGAACTTTGATGTTATGGTAAAAGATTCTTATGAAATCGTTTTTATTGTGTTGGATATTTATGAACATGGTTGATGGTTCTCACATTTAGTTGTGGACGGTAGTTCACTAGCTTGGTATTTTAGTACGTTGCTATGAACTATTTCACATTCTTTATCTTCAGTCGGTGGTTATGTGTTGTGGACTGTTACTTTATTTTTGTGATATTTTTTAAGCAGTGATTGACGATGTTGGCATGGTGGAAACTTTGGTTATAAGTTGTAAGGAAATCACCCGTGTCACCAAACTTGGAATCCCGTGTCAACCTACGTAATTATCTGTGTCACTGATGTCAATATGGTGAGTAGGGTGATTTTCTAACCTTGTTTATGTATTGATAGGTTGATATCAGAATTGTTACGTGCCAATCATAGAAACCATATAATTGTACATTTTGTCATGGATAATTGAATGTCATGTGGCAAGAAAATTACTCGATTGAAATGCATAACACCAACAAGTGGAATTGTAATAGACATGCATCATATAGGAGGGACATTTCCCTATACATACCATATCTGATCATACAGGCACCATTCATAACGGTGCAACCACACTCGGCGTTCCAAAAAACAACAACTAACCGAGCGTGGGTGAGACATTGTTTCTAACTACCCTTACATAGGCCCCTAACTGCACAAAATGGGGGCCATCCGCCACATACAAAGTTGTTCCAAGTCCAAAAAACCACATCTGTTTGGCATCACATCAGTTTATGGCAACTATTACAACAACATCACAAGTTTTGGCAAAAAACAAACAGAACTGGCTTCGGAGGTCCTAAGCCCTGGTGACCAGACACACCATTACTCCCATCATCAACACGAGAATCCACCCCATGAGCCTGTTCCAGTGGGTGAGTTGTTGGGTGCGGAGCTGCTCGCTAGCGTGCCCGACCCACTGCCCACGGAGGAAGGAGCCCACCTCGGCCACCCGCTGCGCCAGGTGGTTGTTGCTAGCCTCGCTCCTCACTAACTTGTTGGCGAGGACCATGTTCTCTTCCCTTGTGGCCTGCAGCGTGGTCTGGGTAACCTGCAACTCAATAGTGGTGGCCTGCAGCGTGGACTGGGTAGCCTGTAGCTCAATAGTGGTGGTCTGGACCTGCGTGTTGGCGGCCTGCAGCTGAGTGCGCTGGGCGGCCATAGCTGCCTCCCTCGCAGCATCCCGGTTCGGCAGCGACTGAACTCGCTGGCGGAGGTCAGTGAGCTCTGAGGCGGCGTAGTTCCAGAGCGCATTGTCCTCAGCCACCTGCTCGGGGTCTCTCCTGTCTGACTGATCATCCTCCTCCTCCTCCTCTCGATGGTCCTGACGGCTCCGGCCGTAGTCGTAGTCCGTACGCAGCCAGTAGTACTTCCTATCGTCATCGCTCTGGTAGCTCCGGTCGCTGTCGGAGTCCGTGTCAATGTCGCTGTCGGACTAAGGCCACATGATTCCTACCAGTACAAGGGAAAATAAACGTGAGATGGCAGAAGAAAACCAAACACAAGAACATACATATGAAAAATATCTAAGCATGTTTTATAATGGAGACAACTACATATATATGAAAAAGATGAATGGGAGAGTAAGATGATATGTCACCAAACAACTAAAGGAGAATGTAATATATAAGCTAAATTAATGTCTAGACCTTATAATGTTGAGAAGGAGAGATTTATGTGCAAGCAAAGTTGGAAATGGTAAATACAAGTGTGAATATGAAACTCATATCAATGAAATTTCTGGAAGATGCCATTTGTAAGATGCATGTGGCCACGGAGTCCACAAATCTGATAACAAACTCATATCAATGAAACAAAGTTTTCACAAAGTTACATAACAAATGGGAAGAAATCACTCGTGTCACCAAATTTGGAATCCCGTGTCACCAACTATATATACTTGACTGACTTCCCTACCAAGAACCTTCACATACAAAGAGAAAGGTTGCAACTTTCATAGGCTTAATCATATTTATGCTTTAGATTCACACAAAAAGGATCCAAAATGTTATATTTCTTTTTCAAGCCTAAACCAATAAACACACATAGGAACTCCAAGCAACTACTCAACATAAGTCATGGACATATTCACTCAAAATCTGCAGCATACACAGCCATACCCACAAATGGAAGAGACATGCACAGGCATGGACATATTCAGAGAACTTAAAAAAAAAAATTCAGAAATGGACATATTCACCCAAAATCTAAGAACTGTTAACCAGTCATGGACATTTTCACCCAAAATATGCAGCATACACACGCATACCGACAAATGGAAGTGACATAAACCCTAGCCCCTAATCGGAAAGCTTTCGATGTCCTCAATTAGTACTCTATGTCGAAAACCTTAATAACAACTCAGATTTCATTCAAAACAATCTCACAATCGATGAAAACCCTTAAATCCAAACCGTTATCATGAACACAGATGCCAATCGGGGTTGTACTTACTTGGAATTGAAAGCTTTTTGATGAAGATGAGCAGCACTGGTGATGCGGCACCGATCGCCTCGCTTCTTTTACAGAAATAATTTTGTGGCGTGCAAGAGAAGATTGGAAGTCGAAAGGATCGATGGAGGTGTATTTATGAAGAGCGAGGGGCAAATCGGGCCATGTCACCAAATTTGGAATCCCGTGTCAACTTACAAAAAAATCGGGTTTGCTTTTTTTTTAAAAAATTATTATGAACCGTTTTTTTTAAATTCCAAACCGTGTCCATTATTTATGAACCGTGTCCAATGTGTTTCCATCGCGTTTCCATACGTGTACGAAGTTTTACCGTTTCTTGTCCGTGTCTTGACCGTGTCCAGGCATTTCCGAGGTGTTTCGTGTCGTGTCCGTGTTTCCAACACGACACTCTGCCCTACATAGGCGTGTCTGTGCTACATAGAGAGGGGCAAATCCGTTTGGTGCCCCTAAGGTTTTGATAATTCCGTTTGGTGTCCCAAGGTTTTATTTTGTCTGGAGAGTGCCCCTGAGTTATGTCAAAAGTCCGTCTCTTGTCCAAAACTCATATTTTCACCTTTTTAAATGAAAAAATGACCCATCATTTTTTTTTATTTCACAAGACTCCCTTTATTTTTAACAATGAATAAAATGACATATTATTTAACTAAAACCAACATAAAAGTGAAAAAAAACACCTTATAATTTTTTTTCCAATAAACTCACACATAATTTCCAAAATTTTGCCAAAAACTCACCCATTGTTACAAAAACGTTGAAAAGAAAACTCATTACTTGTCAAACATTGTACATACATAACATACCACCCATTATTTATAAAAAACTTTGCATCCATCCACCCTAACATTTTTTTAAAAAAATTGACCTATAAATTACAAAAAGAAAAAATAATCAAAAAACTATACTTTGGATAAAAAAATCTCCTTTATTCTAATTGAGTTGTACATACATAACGGAATTTCTCTAAGTTGTTTTTATGCTTTTTTTTGGGCAGTGATTGACGATGGTGGCATGGTGGAAACTTTGGTTATAAGTTGTAAGGAAATCACCCGTGTCGCCACAGTTGGAATCCCGTGTCAACTTACATAATTATCATGTCACTGATGTCAATATGGTGACTAGGGTGATTTTCTAACACGACTAGCACAAACACTCAGGAATTTAAACATGAGCTGATACAAGTGCCAATGCATGGGTGATTAAATTATCAAAGTGTCACCTCCGGACCGATAAACATGAAATTCAAACAGTGACATGAGAACCCCTTCAACCTGACACAGTAATACACAGAGGGTGACAGGGGTTATTTACTGAATCCATCCCCAAAAGTACTACGAAGTTCTTTACCACTTAGCAGTTGAGTGTAACCCGTTCCCAAAAGTAATTGTATATAAACAACCATAGGACAAGATTAAGAGCAACGTTGTTCACAACAAACGACAACAATTGGCTTCCATAACTAAACCCAAACGACAATCAGATTATGCGTCCATCGAGTCGACCATTGAAGATGGCAGCCGCTAGCATCTTTCTGTACACCCCTATAAACGTGTCGTCCAGCCCATCGAAGGTGGGATCGGTCTCCATGAGGAGCTCCATGAATCTGATCGTGTAAGGGCCACATTCACCTCTACAATGACGGACATTTTGTCAGAACAGAGGATGAGATATCATCCAGTGAAATGAAATACAGGCGGCGCACCAAACATACCTTAGCTTGTTTTGCGGAACGCGCTTGTCGCGACTTATGCGAAACGGGCCTGGCAGCTTCGATGCATACTTCACCTTTAACTCAGCGTGTGCATCCATGATGATGGGGAGGAGGTGGGTAACATGCATCAGTAGGGGTGGGAGTTGGGCGTCTATCACGTAGTGCACATCGCAGTCATACAACTTTACCTGCCACTCATTCAGATCAAGAGCAACGGCAACCCAATGTCTTCCCCTCGGGTTGAGGGGTAGGAGGACGAGGTCCACGCCTGCCCACGGATGGGCCAGGGGCGCCGGGGCCCGGCCATCGAAGTATGAGAGGAGTATGTCACTCGCCTCATACCCCCCGACGTCTGAGTTGTACTCCTTCCACTCCCTCTCCAGATAGCTGGAGAAGTAGGAGTCCAAGACGATGACTCGACGCCCAATGTCGTAACCCCTCTCCGCGCTTTGTTTACGTAGCAGGAAGCATGAGTGCTCGAAGTGCTGCGACAAGTTAAGCCCCATTACAACCCACAACATAGTCCAAGTGCAACCCAAATGCGTATGCAAGGCGAATCATAATAAAATGTGATAAATACAATATACCAGCTTCGTACCTCTGAGTGGATCCAATAGCGGGGCGTCTGGAGGGTGGTAAAAAACTCCTTCGACAGGTCCTTGCCGCAAGCCGTTGACCGGTTCCCACCGTCCGCACTGGACCTTACAATGGAGTGGAATCAATGAAAGGGTAATTGTGCCGTATAATGAAGACTGAAATGAGACGACGGGTTACCTTGCGAGCCACCCCTGTAGGGCCTCCTAGTCTGCCGCAGAAACTAGTCCCATGGCAACAGCTTCACCGGGAACGACGGCGTCCTTCCCTTTAGAGGTCCGCGGTTTCGTATTCTTCGACGCCTTTCTCTCAAATTCTTGGTCGACGAACAACCTCTGAATTCCCAAACACATTTTCCATGTCACCAAACGAAACAACCCATGTCGCCTTGCTAACATCCCCATGCCACAATTGAAAACATAAAGGATGAATGGCACGGGCCACAGGGAGCGTACCTTAGCAACTTGTCGGGGCTTCTCCACAGATTCAGTACGAGTCCCCTTTGGTACATCAACATCAACAACCTGCAAAACCGATCTACAAGTTACATGGATTCCAACATGTACAACCTCGTTTTCACTATGCCTTACTCTTTGTTCCTTGCCTCTTCCAATCAATTTTTCATCCCGCATTTCATGGACCTTCTCCTCCAACACTTTTATCTGCACACAATAAGTTGTTACAATAAATCCACCATCTCCTCCAACACTTTTATATCCCATGTCACCTAGTGTATGTCCCATGTCATTACTCTATATACCCTAGTCACTGAACTGATTAAGAATATGAGAGAGTGAATAATGCGAAAGACTGAAGTACCTTATCATCCATCTTCTCCAAGGTATCCATAATCTTCTTGAGTGTCTTCACCACGATATCCCTAGCAGCGTCGGTCTCCTCAACGTAGTTGGCGATGTTGGCAGCATCGCCACCCTCGACCCTTGGTTTACCCATGCACGGAAGTGCTTTTCTTCTGGGACACAGTAACGGGGCTCCCGCTGTTTGTCTGGGTGTGTAAATTTTGTCTGAACCATTTGTTTCCTGCAGTTTAAGAGCAACAATACGTCATCGAGAAATTTTAAAATCACTGTCACTCGCTTTGTAAACCCATGTCACTCAATTTGTAAACCCATGTCACAAATGTCAGACCGTTTCTAAACCACTGACGAGATACATTCCACATCAACTCCCCAAATATGAATTTCAAATTAATGGAAACCCCTAATCTTCCCCATTCCCAATTTCGACCCCCACCATAGCCATCCTCTTCGGGCTTCCTAAACCCTAACCGCGGGTTTGCCCTATCCAATCCCCAAAACCGCGCTCCTTTTCCTTCATTCGCAACCACCATTGTCACCCCTCCACAATCCCCAAAACCGCGCTCCTTCACGATCAATCCCTTACCACCATAGCAGGTTCATTCATCCACCCACCCCGAACCCCAGATTCGAAGATAACGGACAACAGAGAAAGGGGGCGTACCTTCTGACTTTCCTGCCGGCGTTCTTCTCTTATCCGACAGTTCCCGGCGGTCTCTTCTTCGACCCGTTGATTCTCGTCGCCGGCGTCTCTTCTTCCTTCCCCTTTCGAACGTTTTTTAGTTATGGAAATTTACAGATGGAGTCCCGATGGATAGAGACAGAGAGTGTGTGGTGATATCCGGGACGCGTGTCAACTCACCCAAATATGTTTTTGTTTTTTTTTTCTTTTCCCGCCCAAACCCAGCTAAAAAGGGTGAGGTTATGGGCAATTTTTTCCAAATAAATGGGAAATGGTCAATTTTTCCAAATTTTCCCCCATTGTGCTATTTTTGCAAGTTTGGCAAAAATTTGGTCTATCTTTGACCACTGGTTGACTATGTTGTCATTGTCGAAAGTTTGGTTATAAGTTGTCAGGAAATCACCCGTGTCACCAAAGTTGGATTCCCGTGTCAGGAAATCAACATTGTGATAATGGTGATTTCAATATGGTCACAAGGGTGATTTCCTAACACCACTACCACAAACACTTAGGAATGTAAAAATGAGCTAAAACCAGTGCCAATGCATGGGTGAATTAATTATCATAGAGTCAACCACCGAAATGTCAACCATCAAATTGAAAGTTGTGACATGATAACCCCTTCCACCTGACACGGGAATACAAAGAGGGTGACAGGGGTTATTTTCTGAATCCATCCCCAAAAGTACTACGAAGTTATTCACCACTTAACTGTAGTATGTAACCCGATCCCAAAAGTACAGTAGCCTACTTAGAGTTTGTCATATGTACAAACAGCCTAATTACACTACCAAGTACGTAGCCCGTTCACAAAATAACATAGACGGAGAATGGTCCAACCGCTGACCCCAAACGGCAAATGCAAAAGAAGACCCAGCTACTGAGGTAAGGTGTTGGACCACCAATGGAGGAATACATCTACGACCGACGGTGCTTGAAACGGGTAAATTCTCCCCGAGAAGGGTATCAACAAGTCTTAGGGCGACCAGGGCGCCGCTTCACGTCCGGGGGGAGACACACCGCGCTGGACATGGCTGGGGGGATTCGCCATTATGCTCTTGGAGGAAGCGGATATAGAACATTCTCGTAACACGCCTTCCATGCTGCGACTTTGTAGAAGTCATTCACGAGAGAGAAGAAATTGGTACCTCGAAACTTTGCAGCGGCTATGGCGTGCTGGCACGAAAACTGGTCAATGTCGAACCGCTTGCATGTGCAGGTCTGGGCACACAGGTTCACAACCCAGGTGGAGGCCCCTCTGCGGATAGTGTACTCATGTGTGCTGAGCGCTCTGACATCCATGAATGTTGCCAACGCATATCTCGTTTTGAGCTCACCTTGAACGTCATTGCTCACCGTCGACCCCGCTTTGGTGCTTTTTTTCCGTCGCTCGTAAAACCACTTGGATACTGTTTCGATGACAGCATCAATCAGGGCTGTGATGGGTAGGTCGCGGGGCTCCTTGAACACGGAATTCATACACTCGGAGTTGTTCGTCGTCAATATGTTATAGCGCATCCCCAAGAAGTATGTCCGGGTCCAGTTCTGGAATCCACCCTCTTTTAGGTATTGGCCCGCAGGGGGTGATTGAGCGCAGAAATCAGCGAAGTGCTTCTCGAACTCTGCCCTCGTGTACGCCTTCGCCACCTTGAAGTACAACGTTTGCAGGCCCGTCACCCCCTTGTACTTCACCCTGGCATTCTGAAATAGATGCCATTGGCAGGTGCCTTTCTTGGCAAACACATAGTGGTCCCTCAAACCTTTGACGATACTAAGATGTCGATCAGAGACAAACATTACGTCCGGTGCATCCTCGACGACATGTAGCAAGTTCTTGAAGAAGAAGCCCCATGACCCGTGATTCTCACCATCGACAATTGCAAACGCGATCGGGTATACACTGTGGTCTGCATCTTGGGTTGTGGCAAATAGAAATGTGCCCCCGAACTTCCCTTTCTGGAAACTCCCATCGACTGAAATCACCTGGACATGGATATCGATACCAGTTGGTTAGGTGACATGGTTATGTATGGTAGGTGACATGCAATATTATAGTACCGACATGGGGTATTACCTTTCGAAGGTAGGGGATCGCCTTGCGCCATGCCCCGAAGCTAACAAAGGCGTACTTGAATCTTTGGGCTGTGTCCAGCTCTAACCTAGTATATGTCCCGGGGTTAGTCTGCTCCAACATGTGCAGGTATGGAATAATATCTCGGTAGCTGTCTTCGTCGGTCCCATGCTTCACCTCCCTCGCTGTCAGTCGTGCCCTTCGTGCCTTCCAGTAGCTACACGATACTTCATACTCGGACTTCATCATTTTCTGCACTTGCTCGGGAACGAGGTCCTTTCGAGTCCCGGTGAACCTGCATATAATGGTGTCATGGTGAGTTACATAATGTGACATGTGGAATAATGTTGTGTGACATAAATAGTTGTTCGCAACTAAAGTAACACTTACGTGGTCACGAGGTTGCGTCCAATCATGTTCGACGTAGCATGTCGGCTATGGTTGTGCATCATGCTCAGGTCACATGTATACTCCTGGACATACTGTCAGATGGACCACATAGTCGTGCGCCGGTAAGTCGACGCCCTTAACATCCACGTGCACTTGCTGTCCACACAACCAACTAAATACGTTTTGTTACACGACCTCTTCACTACAAACTCGAAGCACTTCTGCACTGCAATCCACTTAAGGCAAGTCTGCACTTCTACCTTCGAGGCGAACAATTGTCCCTCCGAAATTTTTGTCAGGTTCCGTCGTGGATCCTGGGTCCGAGGCGTTGCTCTGTTCACCATAGCTTCAACGTTCTCCATCGTAGGTGGGGATGTGTTGGACCTAGGAACCCAATCTTCAAGTTCCCTCATCATCTCATTCTCAACTTCGTCCCCCTCCGTCGACACCCTCATACCCGGGTCTTCCTCATAATCCTCCCAGTCAAAATCATCCCAATCTTCTTCCCTCTTCACTCCGGAATCGAATTCCTCCTCCTCCTCCTCCTTACTGCTAATGGCTATGACATCCACTCCCTTATACTTGTCACCTTCACATTTTACCGTGTCATCTGGGGAGGAGTCCGTGTCACCCAAGTGGATAACATCTAGACCATCACACCTGTCACCCTCAAGAATATCCATGTCACCAGTTCCAAACCCCTTGTCAGCTGCGTGCTCCTGGCTCTTCCCTATCACCCCACCCAACTGGATCAATGCCGGACCTTTACCCTTGTCACCTACACTCTTAAGATTTTCACCAGTTCCAAACCCGCTGTCAGTAGCGTCCTCCCGTCTCTTCCCTATCACCTCACCCATGTGGTTCAACTCTGGACATTTACCCTTGTCACCTTCAAAAATACGTCTTTCACCAGTTCCAAAACCCATTTCAGTAACGTGATCCTGCCTCTTCCCTATGACCTCAGCCAAGAGGATCACCTCCGGACCCTTACCTTTGTCACCTTCACATATATCTTTGTCAACCCTTCCAAACCCCGTGTCAACATTGTTTTTCACCCTTATATCGTTGCTCTTCCCTATTGACTCGCTAACCCCTCCTCCACCATATAACCCCACATCTACAACCATAGGGTTTGGTTGTGGCTTACCTTCTGCCTCCAGCTCGTCCACCTTTTGAGAGTTACGAGGCCCACTCAAGCATTCTTCCCCGACGTTGGGTTGTGGTACTTGAAGGCTCTCTTTCACCACTGGATGTTCCCCAGACTTCGAGTTCAGAAACTTAAAAGCCTCAAGGTCGTCATCATCACCTATCGTTATCGGATGACCCGCTTCTTCCCCCTTTGGCATGTAAGACAACCGCCAATCTTCATATGAACAATCATGGCCGACCTTGAGCCTCAACAATTGAGTCAGAGAGGCGAAGTCGGTGCCCTCTTCAATTATCACATTCTTCCGCTCGGTTTCACCAGAATACACCCACCTGACACCATCGAACAACCAACGGCCGTTGAAGATGAGAGTGACATAGACTTTGGCGTTTTGCACTGCAATTGAAAACTCGGATCAGCACCATTGTTAACGGGTATCTACTCTTCACGAAACATGACGAGAAATAGGAGAGAAGCCTACCCATTGCAACTGAGAATTAGGGTTTCTCAGATACTTCTGTGACACGGAAGTTTACAAACACTGACACGAACAAATAAAGCGCCCGACACGTGCTCAGCAACTGGACCTTAATGCAGATGGGTTATTCTCCAATGGTGGCCTTCTTCTCCAGCTCTCTTGTCCATGGGAAGACCGAAACTGACGGCCTCTCTCCTCCTCTCCTATTATACTTTAAAAATGGAGGGAAAGCCTTTCCCATCACTTTTACAAATATGTCAGTGATGACCTCCTCTCTCTCCAATTTTGGCGCCAAAATCTCCCACCAAAACCGATGTCCCATCTCTCTCTCTCTCTCCCTCTCCTTGTGACAACTTGCAACCGGCTTAGCACTTTGCTCATTTTATTTGCACTAATATCACCTATGGTAGTTTTGCAAATTTTCTAAAAAGGTGGTATTTTTGCAAACCCACAAAAAAAGATGTATACTTGTGAAAATTGCCCTAAAAATTAATTGATTACCAATACACGCAAAAGTACGATTACTGTAACAAAAACTAGTTATTTACAAAGCAAAGATATAAGTTTAAGTTCGAATCTCTTTTTCATGTGGTACAAACATGTTGCACCACCGCACTGGCGGATACAGAGGTGGACTTGTATGGGCCCAAGTCCACCCCAAACTGGAAACAAAATACATGTATATATTGAAAGTATGAATAAATATATGTGTTAGGTTGGTCTATCGGTAAAGGGGTGTTTTATTAACCTATGAGGTCTTGTGTTCAACTCTCCTTTTCTCATTTCCTTATTATTTTGTTTCATGTCCAAGTTTAGTATATTTTTAAATTCGGTTGAGTATTTAATTAATATTTTATTTTTTATAACTTCATTAGATTAAAATTAGAATTGAAAAATTAGGCAAAGTAGTGAATGAAATTAAAATTGCCACAATTTAAGAGTTTTTTTTCTCAATATTTATATAAATTATTTTATTTCTTATCAAATATCATTTTATTTTTTATAATTTCATTAGATTAAAATTAGAATAGAAAAAAATTAGGCAAAGTAGTGAATGAAATTAAAATTGCCACAATTTAAGAGTTTTTTTCTCAATATTTATATAAATTATTTTATTTCTTATAAAATATCTTCGACAAATTTGTTTATTCTGACGTTGGCTCCTAACTTGCCCATCCCAAAATATTTTCTGGCTCCGCCATTGCACCACCGCCACTGCCACCTGCTCATCGGCTCACAACCTTTGCGCAGCGGCTGCCTCTCTGTCGTTGCCATCGTGAGGACCTCCATCTTCATGATTGCTGCTCCTCCGACTCCGACTTCGTGGAGGTCGTTTCCGATTACTCCGACCCATGCTAACAACCGTCACCGCTTCCACCTTGGCTCGCTCTTGTGTCCGACAAATTGATAATTGGGTGCAGTATGGTACAACCGTTGTGTCACCTATGTTTGTCGATCTTATGGATTTGTTTTTCAACCGCTCATTCAATCGCTATTTACGTACTTCTGTAATTTTCTTTCTGTCATTTGCTTTTGGTTGTACATGATGATTAGTCTATCCACTCACTTGTTCGATCTCTTATTTTCTCTAGAGACTCATCTAGAGAATCGATTTCTTTTCCTGATAAAAACGGTTGTGGCTGAGAGTGGTCCGACTTGGTATCATTGTGTGGCTGGACCGGTTCTCTTGAATTTGCTTTGGCCAATTTGCAGAAATACACCAAATCGGTGTTCGGTTTGCAAAAGTATACCCGTTTTGTGAGAATAGAAAAAATAGGATAGGTGGGTCATTTGTGCTAAAAAATAAGTCATTTGTGCTAAAAATTAATGATTAATTTTAAATGTTAAAATCTTTAAAAGGCGAATTATGAGTTAAAAGAAAAGTAAAAAATATTTTTAAAATGAAATATATATTAAAATAATGCTTTTAAATTTTTTTCCCAAAAATTTAAAAATAATAAAACTAGTCGGATTAAAAACATTGCCTTAGTAAGAGAAATAATACTGACATGATTAAAATTTCACTTTGACAGGATATATGTTCTCCTTGACAAAACTGGCAATTAATACTGATAGGATGGAATCTATAATAGGAAAGAGAATAAAGATATGATTTTATCCCTACCATAACTAGAAATTAAAGGCATGTCCAAAAGACGACAAAGTTATTTCTTTACAATTACAAGATTAATGTTCATAGTAGCAAGACTATAGATTTATGTTGATAGGATTAAAGCTATAATCGGGGAGAGATTCAGTAAAGATAAGGTAAATCATATTTTCAGGATTATTAACCATATTTACAAAAGGATTGTCAATATATGTCTTGAAACCATAATAATATTATCACATTGACAAGATGGATGTCTTTCTTGGCAACGCCAAATATGTCTTTAAACCATAATAAATCATATCTAAGTCTTTTATATGAGAATCTCTTGCCTTTTACCCTATTATAGTCTTATCTCTTATTTGCTCACAAGTAGAGCTGGCAAGTCGGTCGTTCGGGTCGGGTTCGGGTCAGGCTTGCTCGGGTTGGGTCAATTTGGGTAAAATTTATGGTCGAGTATTGGTCGGGTCGTACATTGGTTGGGTCGGGTTCGAGTCGGGTTCGGTCATAATAAATTTTAGATTGGTCGGGTTTCGGGTTAAGTCGGGTCATGCCCATTCGGGTTCGGGTCAAAGCGGGTCGGTCTCGTTCGGGTTTCGGGTCAAGAGTCGGGTCAGTCTCATTTGAGTTTCGAATCAAAGTGGGTATAGCGGTATAGTTGGTTTGAGTTTCCGGTTGAATCATATTCGACCCGTTTGGAATTTGGATAATTAGGTTGATTTTGACTCGGTTGAATACTTAATATGTAATTTACTTAAAATTAATGATTTTAACTCGGTTGAATACTTAAATATGTAATTTACTTAAAATAAATGATTTTGACTCGGTTGAATACTTGAATATGTAATTTTTACTCGGTTGAATACACTCATTGTTATTGACTCATCGGTCGTCGACCGATTTTCAAAAAAGTCATAATCGTAAATTCTATATTCGGCAACATCGTCCTTTTTTAAACATTTAAACCAATTGATCGGTGCTATAATTAAATCAAATTAATTGTACATTTAGGTTTTAACCTTATTTTAACTAGCAAGTTACAAATGGACTTATTTGTGGTTTGGCTATATCATTTGCCCATATCATTTTCAATGCCCATTTCATTTTTAGCTTTTGGCCCATTATTTTTTTTCATTATTATTATTAGCTTTTGGCCCATTTAGGTATTGCTGATTGTTATTGATTCCGAGAAGGATATTTTGTTGGGTTGTTAGTAGTTGTTGGAAGGATATGATGTTGGGTTGCACGATATATCATCTGCAACGATTAATGAACTTTTAAAATTTCTGACTCGTAATATGTATCGATGTTTTGATTTGATGTATGCATGGCGGTTGACTTACTTGACTCGTTGACTTATCTGCTTATCTATTGATTTTACTTGGGTTCTTATTCATATGATAACAATTAACAAAAATAATTGGTGTTTTATATGTTAAAGTATAATCATAAACTTGTGTTAAAATAAAATAAAAACATTTAACATTCAAGTATTAAAATGTTGATGTTAAATAACCATTTCAATTCGGGTCAGGTCGGGTTGGGTCGGGCTGAGAGTCGGGTCGGGTTCAGAGTCGGGTCGGGTTTGGGTCGGGTCGGGTTTATCTGTGTTCGGGTTTGTTTCGGTTCGGGTCAAGTTCGGGTCGGGTTCGGTCTCG
Organism: Persicaria tinctoria; assembly: GCA_037127255.1. NCBI lineage: Eukaryota > Viridiplantae > Streptophyta > Magnoliopsida > Caryophyllales > Polygonaceae > Persicaria > Persicaria tinctoria. Next base: position 27,166,636 of record JBANSL010000016.1, on the reverse strand, counting down.
GGTTCGGGTTATGAATGACTTCAGATTTTCGGGTCTTGGTCGGGTTCGGGGTGAGTCGGGTCAGGTTTTCGGGACGGGTCAGATTTTGCCAGCTCTACTCACAAGCATAGTAAAAGCATCCACGACAAGGGTTTTTAGTGGGGGTTTTTAACTCTAAAAAATATATTTTATTGGGGAGAGGTGAGTTGGAGGTAAGAAATGATGGTGACTATTGCTTGGGTAGAAACTCTTCAAAAACACACTATTCATGGTTTTTTAAGTGGAGGGAGAGACTACATACTCACAAATTCCATTTAAATGTATGAAATGGCTCATCATATGCACAAATTAATTGTAGCATTTCACATTCACAATTGAATTGTTGTGTTCGGCCAAAAAAATTTAAAAAATATATTTTTTATAAAACTTATTTTGTTTTATCTAAACATAGACCCTAATTAATATCATATATATTAAATAAAATTAATTAATTACTAAATAAATTATTAATTATTTATCAGTATTATATTATTTTACGTGAATTATAATTTATGTATACATGATTTAAAATAATATTAGTATAAATATTTTAATATATAATAGATGGTGAAAGTGAATTTAAGAAATTAAGATGAGTTTTAGGGATGTGGGTAAAAAAGTAAGTTGAGTTTTTTAAGGAAAGAGAAAGTGATAAAGTGGTGTTACTGATGCGGATGGTCTAATGTAGGAGAAATTTTGTAAATGTTACAAAATCCAAACTAAAGTCAACCCGAGCCTCCGTTTAAATCGAGTTTCACAGTCTCAAACTCGGCTCGTTTAGTAATGATGATCAAGCCCGATTCAAAATTTTCAAGGTTTTGAAAGAGAAGTGTTTTCCCTTGACCCTAAGCTTGAGATGGCACAAGAACAATCCAAAACAATCATAGAGAGAGATTGATTTTCTGTACAAAATGGTTAAAACCTTGGATTTAATCATATAAATCAGAGTCTTTAATTAAGCATATCGGAAGGAGTTGCAGAGAGTTTAAAGGGCCTTAGGAATGAAAAATACGAAAGAACTATGTTGATCACTGAATACTGTTCTCAATGAAACAAAAAAGGTTGATTATAATGTTCAACTTAACCATTGCAAAGACTATATATAAACTTCTCATGGTTGATTCTAATGATCACTGAAGAGAAAAGGGCCATTGCTGATATTTGCAATCGGTAAAGGATAAGCAAAATCTTAAAAGAACTAAACAATTAAACAAATGTACAAGACTTTTGATCTTTGTTATTTGTTTTTACTACAAATCCAAGCCCAGATTTCAATCCCCTAACAAGTTCCATCTCTCATCCCATACCAAACCCATATGTATGCCGCACCTAAAACAAGGAATTGTCCAACCTGCATTGGCATATCCTACCTAGTTAAGACTTTAAAAAGGCTAAAAGAAAGTGTCACAAAAAGACAAAGAAGAAATGCAGAATCACAAACCCTAATCCATAACATGGAAATGGGGTGGGAGCCTCCACACTCTACATCTAACAATAGATTCGTTATGATACTGAAAATCTCATCCTTACACAAAGCAAAAGACACAGTGCACAATCAAAAACCCTAAAGGGGGAAAAAGAGATTGAAATAAGTGAAGCACTCAGACAGACTTGCATGAAAAAATTAAGCATATGTATAAACCAGAAAAAGGAACCAGCAACCAATTTAGAACAAACAGTGTGCAGAGAGAGGTCGAGGATATTGCAAATAGTGAGACTCGGGGTGGTCTTCATTGAGAGACTTACTGAGGTTGTTATGTAGGGCACCAACGTGTTACTGAACTAGCACCGACACCGGAACAAACACCCTTTCCTCGGCCAACGACAGGCACAACGCTTCCCGATTGTCAAAGAAGATGCGCTCAACCCTGACCGTCTGCGATGTAGGGCACCAACGAGTTACTGCAATAGAAAGGGCAACGATTGCGCCGGAGGGTGAGGCTGATGGCTTTGGAGGGTGAGGGTGGCGAGTAAGAGCCAAAGCCGGAGGCTGAGAGAGGACTAAGGTCGAAGGGTCGGGCTGCTATTGGGGTCGGGCACATGTTAAGACAATAGAGGGAAACGATGCACATGGTAAGGGTGGTGCCGTAGACTGATTGCACCGAAGGGTGAGGGCAGTGAGCCGGAGCCAGAGTTGGAGGCTTAGGGTGGGCTAACGCTGGAGCGTCGGGGGTTGTGTGTGATTGTTTGTTCTGGTTAGGGATTGGGATTGGGATTAACTTTTTTTTTTTTTGAAAATGCAGAATTTTTTATTTAATTATTTAATATAATTTAAAAATATAAGAAAAATGATAAGTATTTTTTCCTGATTTTTTAGGGTGGTGGGTAGTTTTGATAACTAAATAAAGTATTTTTGCAAATTTTCAAATATTGATGCAATTATTTTCAAACCTAGGTATTTTTTCAAAACAATTATCAAAGGGGGTATTTACTAGTAATTTCCGGCCCATTTGCTTTTTTAGATTGATTGATGAGCTCAATTTTTAAGGATAAATCATGATAATAAAAACTTTTGTGGATGTCATTTAATGATATAAGTTACTACCGAGTAACAAATAAAAAACAATACTCAATGATTTTTTTTAACAGCAGGGGCGTTTTCTAGTCCAACTCTTGTTGGAATGTCAGATTATTTGACAGTCAATTTTTTGTATTAGGTAAAAATTCGAGCTTAGAGAAACTGATCGAAACTCGAGAATCCAATGAATTGACAGACGGACAAACTGTTAACATACAACAAACTAAACACATCAATTAACACAAATGAAAGAAACAACCCAAATAACCCATAAAAGCTGTCTGTAACAACAAATTCAGAAGAATTAGGCGGCAAAAACAGTCGAATTAGAACTGTGCGTGCGCGCGCGTGTGTGTGTGCGTGTGCGCGCGCGCGCGTGTGTGCGTGTGCGCGCGCGTGTGTGTGCGTGTGCGTGTGCGTGTGCGCGCGCGCGCGTGTGCGTGTGTGCGCGCGTGCGCGTGTGTGCGTGCGTGGGTGGGTGCGTGCGTGCGTGCGTGCGTGGGTGAGTGCGTGCGTGCGTGCGTGCGTGAGCCGATCCGAACACGACACGGTAAGTACCGGGTATCCGACACGAAAACACGATACGATTTCGTGTCGGATACCCATATAACCCGACACGACACGACATTAACAACCTACAATGTGAAGACTCAAAGTAACAGAAGCTTCGAATTCGGGAACGATTAGCAAAACAACATCAATTACTAGGGGTGGGCAAAAATCCCGCAAATCCCGATCCCGTCCCGATCCCGATGGGATTTAGGACAAAATAGCGAATCCCGTCCCGCAAAAATTATGCGGGACGAAACGCGGGACGATCCTGGTGGGATCCCGCAAATCCCGTCCTGTCCCGCATATTATAATAATAATAATAATAATAATAATAATAATAATAATAATAATAATTTTTATAATAATAATAATATTATTATAATATTATAGAATAATAATAATATATTATTAGTATTATTATTTTGAGCAAATATTATAATTATAATTATAATCATAATCTTCCATTTATAATAATAATAATATTTTTTTATAATAATAATATTATTATTATTTGAGCAAATATTATTTATAATTGTAATAATAATTTTCAATTTATAATAACAATATTATTATTATATAATATTATAATATAATTTAATAATAATATTACTTTATAATAAAATTATTATTATTATTATATTATATTATATTTTTTCTTGTAAAGTAGAATTATGAAATCATTTTTCACTTAGCAAATTTATATAATATTTTATTATTTTTATTTGCGGGACAAGGCTCGTCCCGTCCCGATCCCGTCCCGTTCAGACACCATCCCGTCCCGATCCCGTTCCGAAAAAAAAAAGTGTCAATCCCGTCCCGTAAAAATTTTGCGGGACGAGTCCCGTCCCGGCTCAATCCCGTCCCGTCCCGTCCCGTGCCCACCCCTATCAATTACAGGAAACCCGTCAAGGGAGTGAGCAATGAGGACTGAGGAGAGCCGGAGAGGAGAGACGAACTGTCGAGATGTGGGCTAGGGCTAGCGGAGAGGCGAGGAGAGGAGAGGACTCGAGACGACGAGACTCGAGAGGGCGAGCGAGGATCTGAACCGAAGTTCGAGAGGGCGAACGAGGATCTGAACCGATGATTGAGAGGGCGAGCGAGAGAGGTCAGAGAGGACCCGAGAGTCGAGACGAGACTAACAGTGAGTGAGAGAGGAGAGGAGAGGAGAGGAAACCTGGAGCTGGCGGCGGAAAATGAAAGACGAGACTAACAGTGAGCGAGAGAGGGAGGAGAGGAAACTGGAGCTGGCGGCGGAAAATGAAAGATTGAAAGAAGAAAAGAGAAGAGGCAACCTCGTGAAGCCCTAGCCAGTATAAAAATATAACGAATGATTGGAAAAAAAAAAGAAAAAAGAATTTGAGTAGCTGGAATCGAACTCAAGACCATTTGGTCTTCCCCACACGCGAACAACACTCCCGACCAACTGGGCAAACAAAGCTATGTGATACTTCAAGACTTTTATTATATATGTATTATTACAGAAAACTAATATTATAAAAAAAATAAAAAATTATTGTGTCGTGTCGGATACCCGACTAGGGAAATATGCCGATCCGAACACGACACGATTATTGTCGTGTTTTACCGTATCGTGTCATAATTGTGTCGTATCTATATCGTTTCGTGTTTTTTCGTATCGTTTTGTTGCGGTTTCGTGTCGTGTCAATCGTGTCGTATTTTTCTGCACAACCCTATTGTGCACACCCCTTAATATATATCTTGTGCACAAATCTTGACCTTTGATTTAAAGAAATGGAAAGCCAGAATTAAATGAGTGTTTCCTTTTTTAAAAAAAATAGAAAAACTGGTGGGTCCCACCTAAAAAGGTCTAACACGCTTTTTTTTTTTTCCGGATCTGATTTCACTGTGTTGAAAAACCTGTCCATTCCACTGAATAATGTTTCATAATCTATTAAATAATGTTATATTTTATTTTCCATCAATTTCAGATCACATTTTACCAATTCAACTGAATAATTTGTCACATACAACCGAATAATGTTTAATTTTTTGTCAATCAATTTTAGTTTTGACTCCGAGTTAATTTTTTTGCATTTAGTTTTGAAATATTATTCGGTAGAATAGTTATATTTTTTGGGAAATAGAAACAACATTATTCAATAGAAAACTCCATGTACCGATGAATAATGATCCAAATTTCACCGAATAATTAATAACTAAGTAACACTAACACCCAAAATTCGACATATTCATTTGAATAATTAACGAATATTGAACCGAATGCATTCGAACGGACCACCAACCACCCACCACCCAGCCCAGATCTACCCCCACCCCCCCCCCCCCCCCCCCCCCCCGCCACAAAATGAAAAAAAAAACAAGCAGATTAATGTAAGGAGGACGTAACGACGACGGAGATGAATCGGGACGGAGCACCGGAGAACGGAGTCTGTTGAATGAGCCCGACCACTGGCCATAGCCTGGAACGGCCCGGATCTGAGCGAGAGGGGAGGAGAAGGCCCGGACCTGTGCAAGAGGGGATATATGAGTCAACCCTAGCGCCGTCCGGATCCGGTCACCTTCCAACCACCACACCACCGCCGACACTCTCCCTCACCAGATTCGGCCACCCGTGAGGCACCCATTTCGGCCATACACCACCGCACCCTCCATTCGCACCCCTCGCAGCCCCCTCCATTCGCACCCACACACCACCGCACCCCCTCTCCGGCGCTGACAACACCCATTCCGACCACCACCCACCCCGCAACACCGGATCCACGCTCCTGAGCCGACGAGGAGAGGAAGGCCTCCGTGAATTCCGTGAACCCAAAATACATTTTGAGGAACTACCTGTGCCAAAGTGCAATTGATGCAGCTGAACAAGGAGACTTTGAAGAGGTACGCAGAGTTCTGAAGGTCATGGAGCGCCCGTTTGATGATCAGCCAGGAATGGAAAAATATGCGCGCTTGCCTCCTGCCTGGGCTTATCGACCAGGGGTCAGCATGTTATCCTGCTCTTCGTAATATGATAGATCTATATTGTTTAGCTTTGTGGCCCTCCAAGCACAATAAAGTCCTTAAAGATGATGTATCCAATGCAGTTGGTGTTAAAAGAGATATTATAAGATATTAAAATGACATTTTGGTTGATGTATCCAAAAAAAATTGAAATTTAGTTAACCTGTTTTTGATAAAAGTCTCAAATGTCATCAATGAATAAAAATCATCAATAAAAGATTTAATAAATGAAGTTTAATCATATTTTATTCTCTTGTGTCATCAATTATATAAAAATGTAATAAAAAATGTCACCACAAATGATTTCATCAATGAAGTGTAATCACAAATGTGTCATCATTGAATAAAAATGGAATCAGTGAAAATAAATCAATATATAATTGACTAAATTACAAAAGTGGCTTCTAACGATTTAATGAATAAAGTTTAATCATATTTTATGCTCTTTTGTCATCAATGAAGAAAAATGTAATAAACATGTCACCACAAGTGATTGCATCAGTGAAATGTAATCACAAACGTGTCATCAGTGATTAAAAGTAAAATCGATGAAAATATATCGATATATAATTGATTAAATTAAAAAAAGTGGTATAAACGATTTGATTAAAAAAGTGACATCAAATAGTTATATTAGAAATTGGCATCAAAACACTACTTTGAAAAAGTTGTACACATTAAAGAAAAAATTGTCATAAAAACACCACTTTAAAAAAATATGGCATCACGGTTAAATATATCATCAAAAAATTGACATGAAAAAAGTGTCATCAGTAAAAAAAAATAGCATCAATTGTCAACGTGGCGTCACAATGAACAAAAAATGTCATCAATGTTTAAATTAAGTGGCATCAAAAAAGTGTCACTAAACCATTAAAAAAAATCCAAATTAGTTGGTTAACGTTGACTGATCAATGGTCAACGTTGACCGGTCAAACAGTTGACCATTCCACTCTATTTTGGATGGGGTATATAAAAACTAATTAAATTAGTTTGGGGTCTAAGTACCCAATTGAACATTCAAAAAATGCTATCTACCAAAATCACCCAAAAATTATTCATATTTAAAAGAATGATTATTCGGTTAAACTTGATTTATTATTCGGTTATATTATAGAGATTATTCGTATGTAAGAGGTTGATTATTTACATATTTTGGAATGTTAAAATAGTAATCAATAAACTTGTACATTATTTGGTAAAATCAAACAGAGTATTTATAGGTACGAGGAAGTTTGAAACAATTATGTATAAAAAAATATACATTATTTGGTAATTATTATTTTTAGATAATTTAATAATCATTAATTGGTTAATTTTGAGGCAAATTTGCTAAAATGACCCTCTTGGGTGAACCCCTTGCACACCTAACCCCATCCGGAAAAAATTTGCTAAAAGCGGATATCCGCTTACAAGTGTAGCCGGTAACAGGTCAGATTGTGGGAGACAACTGGACAAAAAGTTGACAGGGAGAGAGAGATGAGAGAGGAAAGGAAAAAGGGAAAAAGAAAAGCATGTGAGAGAGGGAATTAATGAGAGGAGAGAGAGTGCTGAGAGGAGGAGAGAGAAAAAGCAACCCACTTTTTCAGAAAGTGCTGAGAGAAAGAGAGAGAAAAATCAACTCACTTTTTCAGAAAAAACAACTCACGTTTTGCCATCAGCTTTTATACATGTCACCCATTTATGTCAACATTCCAACCTTAGCGTTTGTACATGACACTAGTTAATATTTACTTGCCAATCTTGCTACGTTGCTAGTGTAATTAGGCTTTCCCATGAATCCTGTGTGTGTGCCATTGAATAATCTTTGTCAATCTTGCTACTTTGCTAGTGTAATGGGCAAATACGCTCCATGAATTTCTCTCTAAAAAATGGTAAGTGCAGCGTGAATAGCTCTTCATCTCCCCTTGTGTGTTCTTCACGACCCATGTCCGTGTTGGTCGAATGACCGGTGTCTTTTGGTGTCAAGTATGATGCACTTGGAGACGTTTATGCTCCGGCTTTTGTAATTCAATATGTAGTTAACAAATTTTGTACTTATGGGAAATTCGAACATGTCATTCAAAGACGATGTACATGACATATAATGCTTTTAACTTGTCAAGTAATACCTTTGACATGATAGTTAATAGTTTTGACATGGCAGTGCTCTATGTGCATCTTGGTCGACTGACCGGTGCGTTTTTGTGTCACTTATGATGCACTTGGAAACGCTTATGGTACATAGCGAGGAATTGAGTATGTGGTTCGCACATATATTTTTTTTGGTCAAGTGGTTCGCACATTTTGTAATTATGGGAAATTCGAACTTGTAATTCATAGACAATGTACATTTTTTAGTAAAACAACATGTTAAATGCGAAATTGCCAAAGATCATGCATCAGATATTCGATAACACTTGTGGTAATAAAAACAAATTTTGATCATTCATACTATATTACAATATTGAATGAACCTCATCTGCATATGAAACCGAACACTTTTTCATGTGGACGAATTTACACAGTATTCTATCGAAACCGAACACTTTTTCCTCTCTTTTCTATGAAAGCAACACCAAAAAAACGTTTAAGTCCGGGCAATTGGCCGGTTAAAATATCAATCTAATGTCAAATTCATTTTGTGAAGCGACAAGCTAAAATTGCTCATCGTATAGATGAAGATGAGTTCTTGCGTTGTCCTATTGGATGAAAGTCGTAGCCCTTGAATCCTCCCTTGGCCACATAGATTGAATCGCGGGGATAACCATTTTATGCCTCCTTTTTCCCTCTTTCGTTTCCCTGTTTCTCTCTTCATCGATCAATTACGTTGTTCAGTTTCTTATTGGATCGTGTCAAACCTATTACCTGTCATGTTAAAAACACATATTATGATGAATTCAACACACATGGAAGATGAATTCCAGGTTAAAAACCCTCTTCAAATGAGACTTGCTTTCCATCTTAATCATTGTCTACTTTAACTCGGACAATGTCTTTCTTTTACCAAATAAGCTTATAGGTTGCAGATCAGCAAATAACCTGTCATGTTAAAGGGTATAAGCTGTCATGTTAATAGCATTACCTGTCATGTTATTTTCTTTCATTAAGGAGAAGATGATCGATTTGCATTACCTGTCATGTTAAAGGTTATGACCAGTCATGTTAAACAGTATAACCTATCATGTTAATAGCATTACCTGTCATGTTATTTTGTTTCATTAAGGAGAAGATGATCGATTCGCATTACCTGTCATGTTAAAGGTTATGACCAGTCATGTTAAACAGTATAACCTCTCATGTTAATAGCATTACCTGTCATGTTATTTTCTTTCATTAATAGCATCACAATGTTCGCCTATTTAAAGTCGGTTAACCTTGTTACTTTCATTACACAAGTTCAATAGAAAAGATGCACTAAATATGTTGGTAAGGTTAATGCTAAGAACTCGTGCATCATCCTTTAATTTGAATTCATCACCTAATACAAAATGGCTAAATCTAAGCATTATATCATTCGCTTTTACTAAAACTTAAGCCAAATTCTAAATTCAATAAAATACCAAGCTTCACAATGCTAAAGTTCATCCAAACATGATTTTCAATACATTAGGCATGTCAATTCAGAAGGAATTCAAGACATTAGGTATGTCAATTAGAAAGGTCCGGATCAGCATATAATTACCCGTCACCCATATTGAATTTGCATGTCACCCATACCAGATTTACATGACACATAATGTATTTTACTTGACACATGAACTTTTTTACTTGACACGTGAATTATTTACTTAACACGTCAATTATTTACTTGACAGGTGAATTGTTTTACATGACAGATGAGTTTTTTTTACATGAAATGTGTGAGATTTACCCACTTCCATTAGATATCAGTATTTTTTTTACAAGATTTTTTTTCAATCATAGACCTCGTTCTTTATCGATGTAAGGCAAGCTTTTCACAATCGATATCTTTTTTTTTAAAATGGACTATCATTTTAGACAACTCAATTATTTTGTTAAACAATATCGGTTTTTATTTTTTTTAAAGATATCTTTGTACCAGTGAATTGAAAGTGTCACAAGAAAGAAAAGGCGGAAGACGAGGATTGGCGTCCGTCGGCTCAAACTAGAATTGCAACTGAAGACAAAACCCAAACAAAAAATATAAGAGCTGGGTACACTTAATTTTCACACCATTTGTTCAGTGGTATTTCACCACATTGAAGTTTCTTACAGTAATGAAATAAGATTCATACAGTAGAAGAGCAACTATATATAATGAGCTCCTAAACTCGTCGAGATCTAAGTATCCATCGCGACTGTGACGAGTTGTCCTCGCTGTATGACCTACAGCTTTCGAAGGCACCCGACACACTAAGGCAGTGTGTCCCAAAACGTGATACACTAATTCCTAAACCCTACTGTATGGAAGCAGGCAACAAGAATTCATGGAGTTTTGACCACTTAAGTTACCAGATTCATTGAGCTCCAACAATGTGTCATCCACGCGATCCGAAACCCTAAGGATTGCAAGTTGTGCAGTGTCATTGATAACATTACTTCCATTGTTATCCTTGTTGGATAAGCTGTTAGTAACTGGGAAGGAATAATCTGCAAAATTTCATCAGCAGATTGAGCGATCAACCATCAATTGTGTCATAAGCAATCAAATTCATCTCAGATAATCTGATTTCATCGGCGAATCAAGATCAGAGAAAGATCAATCGCGCAGAAAAAGGTTCAATTGTTATCTGTGGGCTGGTGTTGGAGACTGCGTGGGATGCGGGTGTGCGGGGTGCGGCTTAGTGGAGGGAGGGCGTTGGTGTGGCTTCGTGGGCGGATCCGACTCCGGCCGGAGCTGGGCGGCCTTAGGAGTGCGTATAGCTGCAGATCCGATGCTGATGGTGGTAATGGGTGCGCGGGCCGGAGCCAGGGGGAGAGAGTGGCTACGTTCTGACGGGAGTGGTCCAGGAGCGAGCCTGCAGATCTGATGGGAGTGGGTGAGGATGGGTGCTTGACTGATTGTTCGACTGATTACAGGACCCAGGGGGGTTGCAGATCCGGGGAGGTGCGAAGATCGGAGGGGAGAGGTGAGCGTGATCTGAGATGGGTGCAGGTTCGAGGGTGTGTGGGATTCGGCTGGGGAGAGGGTGGTTGCGGCTGCGGGCAGGGGGGGTGTGGGTGCCGGAGGGTTGCGCCGGGCAGGGAGGGGGTGTCTAAGGCGACTAGGCGTCGCCGGCGTGTCGGTCGAGGAAGCGAGCGCGAGGAGAGAGGAGAGGAAGCGAGCGCGAGGCGTGACGAAGACTGAATTTCCGCTCACCACGCGGGGAGATCCGGCGGCGAAGATGTTCTTCTGCAATTGACGCCTTCTCCCAGCACCCGCCGGAGCCATTGCCTCCCACATCCATGTCAACTTCTTTTTTCGATTCTTCCTCTCTTGTCCTTCAATTCCCTCTTTCTGAGCATGGAGATCCGCCATTCTCCTTCAATTCCACCCCTCACTGTCATCCATCTTCTTCTTTCTCTCAAGATCCGAGAAGGTTAAAGGTTTTGGGTTTTGGGTTTTGGTGGGTGAAAGTGACAGGCAATAAATGCCTTTTACTTTTTCTCTCTCCACCGACTGACATCGGTCTCTTACCGGCAGATATAATGACCCTATGCAATTTTTTTTGCAGGGGTTAGTTTAGCAAATGAAACCGGATCAAAGGTCATTTGTTACAATTCTCTTTAATTTTGAGAGATTATTCGGTTAAATTAAGAGTTTATTCAATTAATTTTGAGGGATTATTCGATTAAATTATAATTGATAAACCATTACACTAAAATTAAATTTCATTGGTTAAAGAAATTACAACTGATAAACCATTACACTAAAAAATCCAAAAAATAGAAAGTGCGGTGTATAAAAAAAAAGTTTGCATGTACAGTGAAGCTTTTCAACGCAGAAAGGGAGAGGAAGAGGGAGCCGGTAGTGCGGCACATGCACATGCATGAGACTGGGATATTTTCTGGTGGTGGGCCCCAATTTTTTTAGAAATTAAATTCAGAAAATAGGGTTTAATCTCAACCCTTAATTTCAACTTAATCGATGACCCAGAATTGTTCCCATGTTCTCATCCTAAGAGGTGTTCTCGTCCAATCCACACACACTCTTTCTCTATATAGAGAATATATCATATGTAATCAAGGCTTATTGTGTAACATGTGAACAGATCTAGGCCTTTGATTGATGAAAAATGGAGGGTTGTGATTATTCCTAGATAATTTATTATTTTAATTAAAAAATAAAAAAAGGGATTTCCCTTCTCATTAGTCGCGCGTGTAATCAACAATCCCTTATCTTCATTAAAAACCGTCGACCGTACTCCCAGTCCCAGCATAACGCTCAACCCTAAAGGAGAGATCCAAGGTGGGCGGCTCGGCGGCTCCTAGCAAAACACGAATTAGGGTTAGTTCTGAGAGGTGCGGCGAAGGCGGACGATGAAGCTGGAGCCAGAGGTGCAGATCTGGGCGAATCGATTGCGATTTCGGCAGTTGCGAACGGCGCCTGGATGCGCGATTGGTAGATCGAAGATGACAGCAACGAAGACGAGGCTGTTTCCGAAAGTCGAAGGCAGAGGGCGATGTGAACATCCCATGGCGACGGAGACGATGCGGTTTACGGCAGTCGAGGGCGACGGAGACGAGGCTGTTTCGCATATCCGGTAAGTCTCGATCGAAGACGAAGGCGAAGGTGATCGGATTATTCGATGCCTATGGCAGCAGCGTCGGTCGGAGTATCCCATGGAGGCAGCGGCGATTTGATGCTCGGATCTGGGTTCCTCTCCTCAGACTTGGGTTTCTCTCCTTCGGGCTCCCATGGCGGAAGCGGCGATCGGATTTTTCGATGCCCATGGTGGCAGCGGCGGTTTGATGCCCAGATCTGCAATTTTATTTTTAAAGGTTGAATGTTCAAATTCAAATGCATATTGCCTGCAATTTCAATTTCATTGTTGCCTGCGATTTCCTAAATTGTCGGTTCATTATTCAATCTCAGAGGTATTCGGGAGAAAAACCGAATTATTCAGGGGTATGAACCGAATTATTCACGTGTATGAACCGATTTTGTGTTTACGGAGATGAGTTTTTTTTAAATGTGCGGTCATATAAAGGAAAAATGCATCTATACTATTGAATAAGCATGTGATACTATCGAATAATCCAGTGATACCATCGAATAATATTTAGTTATTTGTTAAATGACATAAGTAATCGAATAATATTGTAACACCATCGAATACTTAAGCTATACCATTGAATAATCAAGCGATATCATCAAATAATCAAGCGATATTATCGAATAATTATTAGTTAAAAGTTTAGGACGTTTTCAAGGTGGTAGCCTCTTAGAAAAATCCATCAATACTATCGCATAATCCGTCGATGCGATCGAATAATCCAGATATACCATAGAATACTTTCAAGAGAGTGCATCACACACTCCCCCAATTCAGCAAGTGTGCATGAAAAATCGTGGGTCCCACTTATTTTTAATTTTAAAAAAAGGCTAAAATTGCCTTTTAATCTCGACCATCTATTTCATCCAATCAACGACCCAGATGTGTTCACATGTTACACAATAACATATGCCTACATAATATAATAGTAGGAGCGAAATAAATACTAACCACATCGAGTTGGTTAACACCGCTTGGCGGATTTGTGTTTGCCTTCCTCAAGCTTGCCCTCCAAAGAGAGAATTGATGATTAATAACCTTGAAACGAGATTCAATTGAATCTCTACTACGAGACACCCTAATTGTCGAGTGTTGAGTAAATAAGGTTAAAACTCTATTCCAAAAAGAGTTGGAGGCTTGATAATTCTCGACGACACCATCTTCGAAAATAGAAACCCATGCTTCACATAAAGTTGTATCATCGGAGATACTCCAATTCATACCTCTCTTTGATGAACTCATGATAATATTTGATTTAATGAAAAAGATGAAGAAAATAGAGAATTTTGAGAGCTGACTGGTAGTATTAATTAAAATGAAGCACATAACTACTGCTTCTGAGCTTTGTATAAATATTATTTTTGTTGTTGCCCATCCAAAATGTTACTGTTGGACATTTGTTTGAAATTTTGTTATCGTTGCAAATTAATTTGCTTGGATGACCCACCCTTTTTGGCGAAAGTAATTGAAAAGCAAGTTTTTTGATAAAAGTAAAAATGAAAAAGAAAAAAAGTGATGCAGACAATTGTGGCAGAGGAGGGGCCCACCCATTTTGCACTCTCCCAACAATTCATGGGTATAAGAACGGGGTTAATTTTTTTTTATAGCTTTTTGGACAGCTAAAATATATGGAATGTGAACACGTATTTTGGATGGGAGTTCATATTTTAACATTTTAGCTTTGAGATATGAATGGTCTAAGACATTTAATACACGGACGAAATCAGGGATAGGCTCAACTTTGCTGCAGCCTACCCCATTTTAAAACTAAAAGAGTAGTAGTAGTGAACATGTTGATGTATTAGCTTAGTTGGTAGTGGCTTTTGGGTTAGGGGAGGGAAGACTCAATGGACTCAGTTTCAATTCTTCCTTCTCTAATTTCTTCCCCTTTTTATTCCTTCAAGTGTAGAATGTGTAGTTAGCTTTCTTTTCTTTATATTTTTTCTTTTCTTTCATTAATTAAAAACACATTATTCTCTTTTACGGAGTATATTTTATTTTTATTACTAACTAGTACAATTCCCGCGCTATGGCGCGATTTTTAAAAAATAAATTTTTAACAACATAATAAATTAATATTATAAAATATTAACAAAAGTTTGGATAAAATAATGAAGGTAGGCTTGAAATCTTTAAGAAAATGGTAAAAATATTTACCATAAAGTTAGACTTCATCAAAAAGGTTGTTAAATATAAATATTATATTGATATAGATTATTATTATTATAATATATAAATACACACCCACACACACACACACATATATATGAATAGTAGACATTGGATTTAATTCAATATTTTGAATTAAACCCAATGGTTAGCAAATGGGTAAAAATTAAAAATGAGGAAATGTAAATGTGTGAAAGAGACTAAGAGAAAAAAGAAAAAGAAATAATAAGAGAAATTAATAGTAGACATTAAATTTAATTCAATGTTTTAAATTAAACTCAATGGTTAGTAAATGGGTAAAAATCTTAAACATAAAAATTGATTTAAAAGTTACTTAATTGTAATTGGGAAAAAAATGCTACAATTAAGGGGAAGACCACACATCAGCAATATCTTTTGTTTTAAAGTATTATATAGATGTTTTAAATTAAACTCAATGGTTAGTAAATGGGTAAAAATCTTAAACATAAAAATTGATTTAAAAGTTACTTAATTGTAATTGGAAAAAAAAATGCTACAATTAAGGGGAAGACGACACATCAGCAATGTCTTCCGTTTTAAAGTATTATATAGATTACTTAAATTTGACTAGTTTATTAATTTATCTTCTTAGAATAATGACTAACCTATGTAAAAAATAAAATAAAATTATATGCAAACTCAGCCCACCCAGTCATGGTTCCGTGTCTAATTTAATATATTTGTATTATCACAGAATATTAATATTAAAAAAAAATATCGTGTCGTGTCGGATACCCGATAAGGGAAATATGCCGATCCGAACACGACACGATTATTGTCGTTTTCTACCGTTTCGTGTCATAATCGTGTCGTATCTGTTGGACTTGCAGAACACTCACAATTGAACACACAAAGAGCAAGCTTAAGCTTTCTACAACTTAAGAACAGAAGAAGAACACAGGACAATTTTCTGAACTGCCTTTTCCCTTGATTGATCACCACCAACTCCTTACAAACACACATCATTTCGTGTAACTGCTAAGCTAGTTAACTGCCCACTAACACCACTTACTTGGACTAGAAACTGAACACAAACTGATATGACATAAACTACCTTACATCAAACATAATTTCATAAAACAGAAACCTTAAACAACACTTAATAAAACTAACTCTAGCTTAGCTTAACTTAGGAGATTGAAACACATTATATTTCAACACCTCCCCTTGATCCAAACTCTTTCATGCCAATTCTTTCAACAAAGAACTGATGCTTCACCGAGTTTAATGCCTTAGTGAACAAATCTGCATTTTGTTCACTTGTGCCAAAAAACCTTAGCACAACTTTCTCCTTAGCCACCAGCTCACGAATGAAGTGATGCTGCACATCTATGTGCTTTGTTCTTGCATGAAATGCAGGGTTCCTTGTCATGGCTATAGCTGATCTGTTGTCACACCATATCACAATTGCACTGCACTGGACACACCCTAAATCACCTAGCAATTTCCTGAGCCACAATGCTTGCCTTCCTACTGCACCTGCAACTACATACTCTGCTTCAGATGAAGACAAAGCAATGGTTTCTTGCTTCTTCGAGCTCCATGTGATTGCCCCTGAGCCAAGACTAAATACAGACCCAGATGTGCTCTTTCTATCATCCACACATCCTGCCCAATCGCTGTCTATATACCCCTACACTCTGAAATCTTTCACACTTGCATACCACAGGCCTTTCTTCAAGGTTCCAGCAACATACTTCAGGATTCTTTTAGCAGCCCCTAGATGTTGCATTGTTGGATTGTGCATGTACCTTGAAACTACACTCACACAATAAGCTATATCTGGCCTTGTATGTGTGAGATAATTAAGGCCTCCTACAAGACTCCTGAACACCTTCTCATCTGCTTTTCTGGTGCTATCATCCTTCTGCAGCCTTTCATTTACATTCATAGGAGTCTGAGCTGCATCACAACCTTCAAGCTGATACTTCTTCACTAAATCACTTGCATACTTCTCTTGACACAAGAAAATTCCTTCCTTCCCTTGCTTAACTTCCAAGCCTAGAAAGTACTGGAGTTGGTTCAAGTCTGTCATCTCAAACTCACTCATCAATGCCACCTTGAACTCACTCAGCATTTCTTGTGATGAACTGAAGTATATGATGTCATCTACGTATAGACACACCACTATAAATTCCTCCTTGCTCTTCCTTCTAACATAAATAGTAGGTTCATTCACACTCCTCTGAAATTCATTCTCTAAGAAGAATGCATCAATTCTGCTATACCATGCTCTTGGAGCCTGCTTTAAACCATAGAGAGCTTTTTTCAACTTGTAGACCTTGTCCTCTTCACCTTTCTTGATAAAGCCTAGAGGTTGTTCAACAAACACCTCTTCTTCAAGCTCTCCATTTAGGAATGCAGACTTCACATCCAACTGGAATACAGGAAACTTCCATTGTGCAGCCAAAGCTAACACCACTCTCACAGTTTCTAGCCTTGCTACTGGTGAGAATGTTTCTTCAAAGTCTATGCCTTCTTGTTGAGCATAGCCCTTTGCCACTAATCTTGCTTTATGCTTCTGTATACTCCCATCAGTATTGTATTTGGTCCTATACACCCACTTTAGACCAATTACATTCTTCTCTTCAAGCAGCTCCATCAATTCCCATGTGTCATTTTTCTTGATGGATTTCATCTCCTCTTCCATGGCTAATTTCCACTGATGCTCCTCCTTTACTTCATCATAGCTAGCAGGTTCAGTTACAATCAAAGCAATCCCACAGCTTTGATAAATGTCTGCCAAAGATCTGAATCTTCTGGGTGGAGATTCACTGGATGAACTTGATGGAGATGATTCATCACTTGACATACTTTGCTGGCTTGATGGTGTAGATGGAGGACTAGGTTGCAGAGGAGGCACTTTTGGTGTTACTGACTCCTCCATAGCACCATCAATAACAACACCTCTTGGAGCACTCACAAACTTTTTCTTCTCTTGCCACTCCCATTTAGCATCTTCATTGAAGATCACACTCCTGCTCACTATGATCCTTCCATTCTGAGGATTGTACAATCTATAAGCCTTTGACTGTGTAGCATACCCAACAAAGATACACTTCACTGCTTTATCATCTAACTTGGCTCTCAGATTCACCAGAGAATAGGCTAAACACCCAAACACTCTTAGATGATTCACACAAGGCTTTCTTCCTCTCCACACTTCAAGTGTAGTCTTGTCCATGACAGCTTTTGTAGATGACATATTCAACACATATACAGCTGTTGCTACAGCTTCACACCAGAACTCATTTGGCATTTCCTTGGCTTTAAGCATACTTCTAGCCATTTCAACCACAATTCTATTTTTTCTCTCAGCCACTCCATTCTGTTCAGGAGTATAAGGTGCAATGAGCTCCCTTTTTATCCCATGTTCTTCACAAAACACAGTGAACTCTTGAGATAAAAACTCACCACCTCTATCTGTCCTTAAAGTCTTTATCTTCTTTCCTGATTGATTTTCTGCTAGAGCTTTGAACTTCTTAAGGTTTTCAAAAGCTTTTGACTTGAGTTTCAAAAAGAACACCCAACTCATCCTGCTATGATCATCTGTGATGAGCAGAAAATACTTGCTTCCACCAAAGGACATGGTCTGCATAGGTCCACACAAGTCAGCATGCAGAAGCTCCAGGCACTCATCAGCTCTCCAAGCTTTGCCACTTGGAAAAGTACCTTTGAACTGCTTACCAAATACACACCCTTCACAAAATTCAATCTCTGCAATTCTTGGCAAACCAGTAACCAGTTCTCTTGAACTCAACAGCTTCAAACTTTGAACATTTAAATGTCCAAACCTCATATGCCACAACTTTGATTCCTCATCTCCCTTAGCTGTCATAACTCTATTCACACTTGTTGACAAATCAAGTGGGAACATCCTGTTCTTGGTCATGAGCACTTTCATAACCACTTGCTTTGATCTCTTGTCTCTGATCTCACAAGCATCCTCATCAAACAGTAGAGAGTAACCACACCCTTGCAACTGTCCCACACTGAGCAAATTATGTGCTAATCCTGGCACATACTGAACCTCACTTAGAGTTCTCACTCCTCCTTGCAAACTTTGAATGGATATGGTACCTTTTCCCTCTACTTGTGACACGACTCGACTTTCTTCGGATGCTAGTCGTGCGGCTCTTAGGCACTTTTCTCGATCAGTGACTAAGTCAAGCCTTAAGATTTGCGGAAGAGAGATGGCTAAGAACTTCGAAAGGTGTTGGGAATGCTTTAGGAAGGCTTTTGTGGGAACTTGAGAGCTTTGATTGCTTGTGAATGCTTGGATGGTTACAAATGGTGGGGTGGCTCCCTATTTATAGCCAAGGCCCCATGTACAAGGAAAATTCTAGACCAAGGCTTAGCTAGGTCTTTCTAGATCCTTCCCGGGCTAAGCTAGCTTCCTAAGTCTCTAGAATTCTCTAGGACTATCTATACATGGCTAAGGATCCCTACAAATCTCTACAAGTCTCCGTAAGGTTCCGGAGACTTCTACACAAGGGTGGAGACCTCCATAAGGTTCTCCAGGATTCTAGAACATTCCGGACATCTCTAGATCAGCCCAGAAGCTAGCGGAGGCATCACCGGGTTGTTCCGGAGTCGGAAACGCGGCCCGTTACAGTCTCCCCCACTGATTCTCGCAACGCCCTCGTTGCGGTGTCTTCGTAGTGCTCGATCTTGTCCTTGAATTGCCACAAGGACTCAGCTGGTTCCCACGACATCTCGGACTCTGGTAGTCCCTTCCATCGGACTAAGTATTCGAGCCTCGGACGTCGGTACTTCTGGCGCACCTCTCGATCGGATACGATCTCCTCGACCTCTCGATCAAAGGATGCCTTGATGCCCATGGGTGCTCGTTGGTCTCGACCTCGCGCAGGATCATCCTTGTCTTCGTGATAAGGCTTGAGCATACTCACGTGGAAGACTGGATGAATCTTGAACTTTGGCGGCAACTCTACCTTGTAGGCGGCCTTGCCGATCCTCTTGAGAACTCTGAAAGGTCCCTCGTACCGCCGTATTAAGGCCTTGTGTAGCCCCGAATGCCGCATGATGAAGTGAAGCTTTACGAGTACCATGTCGCCTACTTGATACTCGATGTCCCTTCGGCGCTGGTCTGCCCACTTTTTGGTGCGCTTGTTCGCCTTGTGAAGGCAGGCCTGCGTAAGATCCAGCTCCTCTTGCCATCCTTTAGCGAACTTGTAAGCCGCAGGAGTTGGACCCTTATAGCCCGAGTTGATGGTGCTCGGGGTGCTCGGCTGGAATCCCATCACGATCTCGAACGGACTTTTCCCTGTGGACTCATTCCGTTGGAGGTTGAACGAGAACTGGGCAACATCCAGGAGCTTGGGCCAGTCCTTCTGGGATGCGCTCACATAGTGTCTCAAGTACGTCTCGAGCAAGTTGTTGGCCCTCTCAGTCTGTCCGTCGGTCTGGGGATGGAAGGCCGTGCTGAACCTCAAGTCGGATCCGAGTAGTTTGAACAACTCGGTCCAGAACCGCCCCGTGAACCGAGCATCACGATCGCTGATGATGGTCTCGGGCAGCCCCCAATACTTGACGATGTGCTTCAGGAAGAGGCGGGCTGCTTCCTCGGCAGGGCACTCTTTGGATGCCGGGATGAAGGTAGCATACTTGGAGAGTCGATCCATGATGACTAGAATGCTCCCATATCCTTCGACCTTGGGTAGTCCCACGATGAAGTCCATGCTGATGCTTTGCCAGGGTCGCTCCGGCACGGGTAAGGGCTCCAATAGCCCAGCGGGTAGCCGCGGCTCAATCTTGTCTTGTTGGCACACAAGACACGTCCGGACATAAGTCTCCACATCATCGCGGAGCTGCGGCCAATAGTAGCGCTCCTCCACAAGCGCCAAGGTGCGAGTGACTCCTGGGTGTCCGGCCCACTTGGAGTCATGGCATTCCCGGAGGACTTCTCTCCGTAGTCCTCCATAGTGGGGCACATAGACCCGTCGTCCCTTCGTGTATATAAGGTCTCCTTCGATCCAGAATCGCCGTGTCTTCCCTTCTTGAATGGCCTCCTTGAGTGATCTCGCGGCTGGATCATGATCGAGACCTTCTTTGATGTTCTCGTCCAAAGCCCCTTGTGGCCTGCTGATGGCGAGTAACTCAACCTTCCGGCTTAGAGCATCGGCCACGACGTTCGCCTTGCCCGGCTTATACTCCAGCTCATAATCGAATTCTGCAAGGAAGTCTTGCCACCTTGCTTGCTTGGGCGTCAGCTTCTTCTGGCTTTGGAAGTAACTCGTGGCGACGTTGTCCGTCTTTACCACGAACTTGGACCCGAGGAGGTAGTGACGCCAAGTCCTTAGGCAATGGACGATGGCCGTCATCTCCTTCTCCTGAACGGTGTAGCGCCGCTCGGTGTCGTTGAGCTTTCGGCTCTCGAAAGCTATGGGATGCCCCTCTTGCATCAAGACTCCTCCGATAGCGAAGTCGGAGGCATCGGTGTGGACTTCGAAAGGCACCGTATAGTTGGGCAGGGCTAGCACGGGCTCCTCAGTCATAGCCCTCTTAAGTCGGTCAAAGGCCTCCTGGCACTCCGGACTCCACGCCCACGTTAGGCCCTTCTTGAGCAAGTTTGTGAGTGGGGTGGCGATGTGAGAATATCCCTGCACGAACCGACGGTAATAGTTGGCTAGCCCAAGGAAGGAGCGAAGTTCAGGTACCTTAGTCGGCGGCTCCCATTCCACGATCGCCTTGATCTTTGCCGGGTCCATGCGTAGGCGGCCACTTCCCACAATGTGGCCAAGGAAGGGCACTTCCTTCTGAGCAAAGGAGCACTTCTCCTTCTTCACATAGAGCTCGTGCTCCCTGAGTACTTCGAATACTTGCCGCAAGTGCTCCACGTGCTCCTCAAGGTTGCGGCTATAGATGACTATGTCATCAAGGTAAACCACCACAAATTTATCAAGGAAATGATGGAGTACCTTGTTCATCAAGGTGCAGAAGGTTGCCGGTGCGTTGGTCAGCCCGAAGGGCATGACTAGGAACTCGTACGCCCCGTACCGAGTCACGCACGCCGTCTTCTCCTCATCGCCTTCTGCGATCCTCACTTGATAGTACCCGGACCTCAAGTCGAGCTTCGTGAACCACCGAGCATCTCCAAGTCGATCGAAGAGCTCGTCAATGAGAGGGATCGGGTACTTGTTCTTGATGGTCAGCTTGTTCAGCGCCCGGTAGTCGATGCACATCCGAAGACTACCATCGTGCTTCCGTTGGAACAAGACGGGCGCTCCATATGGGGACTTGGATGGACGGATGTAGCCGGCATCAAGCAAGTCCTTAAGTTGCTTCCTGAGCTCCTCCAGCTCTGGCGGGGCCATGCGATAGGGTGCTCGGGCAGGAGGCTGAGCTTCGGGCACCAACTCGATCTTATGATCGACTTCCCTTTTCGGAGGAAGTCTCTTCGGGAGCTCGGGTGGCATAACATCTTGGTATGCTTCAAGAACTGCACCTACCTCGGGTGGAGCCTTAGTCTCCTCCATGGTCGGCTCTTCTATCCTGAGAGTCGCCAAATAAGTGGGCTCCTCATGCCTTAGCCCCTTAGCAAGTTGAATAGCTGAGACAACATGGGGGCTTGGACCCGTTTCTCGCCGGACTTGTACCACACATTGGTGCTCCGGGTCCAAGATGCATATGCAGTTGGCAAACGGCACAAGGAGAGCATGGATACGATCGAGGAAGTTAAGACCGATAACGAGATCATAGTCATCAAGGGGGATTACCTCGATCGGGACCTTGCCGGTCCAGTCGCCTAGCTTCACCTCGACTCCTCGTGCGATCCCAAGGGTCGGCACTTCCTTGGAGTTCACGGTCTTGATCCACCCATTGTTCTCGGACACCACAAGTCCTAGCTTCTTAGCTGTGCCTTCGGACATAAATAAGTCGGAAGCTCCGGTGTCAACCAAGGCACTAAGCTTTGTCCCCGCTACCACGGTGTCTACGAACATTAGTCCCTTCTTCTTGGCGAACCCCTTCGCCTTGATGGAACTTAGCATCATGGCGCCCAGCTTAAGTCTGTCCGCCTCTGGCTCTCGGTCTTGCGATGCTATGGCAGTTAACTTGGCCTTCGTCGGACAGTCCCTCATCAGGTGGTTCCCATCACAAAGGAAGCATGTCAAGGGCTGTCTCTCCGGTCTCTTGCCCTTGTTTCGGTCCCACCGCGGCTTGTCCTTGGTCCTAGACTCCTTGGACTCCTTAGACTCCTCGTCGCTCCTTGGGGACTTAGGCTTGCTCCGCTCACGGTCCCTACCGGTACGTCCCTTGTTCTTCGAGGAGTCTCCGCTCTCCTGTCCCTTAGTGAACTCGAACAAGGAGTCAGCGGTGGTCATGGCGTCGGTTATGTTGGCAACGTTCCGACGTTGGAGCTCTAGCTTTGCCCACGGTTTGAGTCCATCCATGAACCCAAAGAATGCCTCCTCCTCACCAAGGTTGGTGATTTGGAGCATGAGCTCCGAAAACTCCTTGACATACTCACGCACAGTCCCTCGTTGCGTGAGTCGACGAAGCTTGGCCCGGGCTTCGTCGTTGGCATAGGTGGGGTAGAATTGCTTCTTGAACTCGGCTTCAAAGTCGGCCCAAGTTGTGATCGGGGCACCTCCAGCCCGGTCACTAGTTCTACGCCTCCACCAAAGTAAGGCTATATCGGAAAGGTAAAGGGTTGCAGTACTTACCTTTCGTTCATCGTCCGTGATCCCCACCACTCGGAAGTATTGCTCCATGCCCCAAAGGAAGTTTTCCACATCCTTCGCTGACCGGCTCCCCTTGAACTCCTTCGGTTTAGGTGTATCCACCTTTTGCGCGGGCATGATGGTTCCCCCAAGCATGCCGGCACCCACCGCCGTCTTGCATGCCTCGAGCTCCCTCTCGAGCTTCTCCATCTTCTCGCGCATTGTCACCACCAACTCCTCAAGAGTCTCATTGCGCCTGGTCACGGCCACCACCATGGCCTCGAGATCATCGTCCTTCTTGGACAGATCTTCATGGGCACCCTTGAGATCATCGACGGACTTCTCCATGTCGTCGACCCTTCCGATGGTGTCCTCGATGTTGTCACGGACTTCTCCCATGGATAGCTCTACCTTCTCCAAGCGAGCCCCAAAGCTTGCCACGATGTCCTTGGAAGCCCCACGGGTGATCTTCTTCTTCTGGGTTTGATCGAAAACATCGGGTGTAGGAAATTCGGCCATCTCGAACCTTACGCTCTGATACCACTTGACACGACTCGACTTTCTTCGGATGCTAGTCGTGCGGCTCTTAGGCACTTTTCTCGATCAGTGACTAAGTCAAGCCTTAAGATTTGCGGAAGAGAGATGGCTAAGAACTTCGAAAGGTGTTGGGAATGCTTTAGGAAGGCTTTTGTGGGAACTTGAGAGCTTTGATTGCTTGTGAATGCTTGGATGGTTACAAATGGTGGGGTGGCTCCCTATTTATAGCCAAGGCCCCATGTACAAGGAAAATTCTAGACCAAGGCTTAGCTAGGTCTTTCTAGATCCTTCCCGGGCTAAGCTAGCTTCCTAAGTCTCTAGAATTCTCTAGGACTATCTATACATGGCTAAGGATCCCTACAAATCTCTACAAGTCTCCGTAAGGTTCCGGAGACTTCTACACAAGGGTGGAGACCTCCATAAGGTTCTCCAGGATTCTAGAACATTCCGGACATCTCTAGATCAGCCCAGAAGCTAGCGGAGGCATCACCGGGTTGTTCCGGAGTCGGAAACGCGGCCCGTTACACTTGCAGCATCTTATCATCTCCAAGCCTCACCTTTCTCTTCGTTGATTCATCAAGCTCTTTGAACATTTTCCTTGAGCTTGACATGTGGTTCGAACAACCACTATCTAAATACCAAATACCATTGGCATTTTCTGTATCTGAGGATAAGGTCATGAACAATCTTCCTTCCTGCTCAGCATTTTCTGAGTAGTTTGCTGCCTTTTGTTCACTCTCAAGTTTGTCCCAACATTGAGCCTCTTTATGACCATACTTCTTACAATGATAGCACCGAATGCCTCCCTTGTAAGACCTTGAGCCACTGTAATTACCTCTGCTAGAGCCTCTCCATGGGCTCTTCTCTGAGTCACTGCTCTGACCTTTTCCTGAGCCATTGTTGTGACCTCTTCCTTGACCTCTACCACGCCCTTTACCTCTGAAATTTCCTCTTCCTCGGCCTCTATTTCTAGAGTTTTCAGACTTCTCCTTTGAGGGCTCTTCTTTGGTTTGAAAGACCTTCTCCTCCTTTTGGTCACCTGATCTGTTCAACCTCCCCTCATGTGCTTGAAGAGAACTTGGCAACTCTTCAAACCTGTATGTTGACAGATCCTTAGACTCTTCTATTGCAGCTACAACATGGTCATATTTCTTGGTCAAGCTTCTCAAGACCTTGCTCACAATTGTCTCATCAGTCATCTTCTCTCCACATGACTTCATATGGTTTACAATTGCAGATACTCTAGAGAGAAATACATGCACAGTCTCCTTCTCAAGCATGTTTAGAGTCTCAAACTCTCTTCTGATCGAGTGCTTGTAACTTGACTGTGATGACCTTCTTGTTACCCATATACTCTTGCTTTAAGGTTTCCCAGGCCTCATGTGCAGTTGTTGCTACTGCAATCCTTGGAAACACCTCATCATCCAAGGTAGTTTGGATCATGAACAAAGCTTTCGAGTCCTTCTTCCTCTTTTCTCTCAGTGGCTGATCAGGCTCTCCAACTTGAGTGTCTTCAAAACTATTTTCTACCAGTCCCCATACCTCTTGAGACTTGAAAAGAGTCATCATCTTGAGACTCCAGAAATGGTAATTCACACCCTTGAATATTGGCAACTGTGAGTTGCTCAAATTGCCTGGACCATTGTTCTGCATTTTCGCCTCACCTCTTTTGTGTTTCCCTGTGTTTTAATCTCACTTTTCACTCGAATCCCTAGACTGTAACCCGGCAAACAGATGTTTGCTCTGATACCACTCTGTTGGACTTGCAGAACACTCACAATTGAACACACAAAGAGCAAGCTTAAGCTTTCTACAACTTAAGAACAGAAGAAGAACACAGGACAATTTTCTGAACTGCCTTTTCCCTTGATTGATCACCACCAACTCCTTACAAACACACATCATTTCGTGTAATTGCTAAGCTAGTTAACTGCCCACTAACACCACTTACTTGGACTAGAAACTGAACACAAACTGCTATGACATAAACTACCTTACATCAAACATAACTTCATAAAACAGAAACCTTAAACAACACTTAATAAAACTAACTCTAGCTTAGCTTAACTTAGGAGATTGAAACACATTATATTTCAACAGTATCTATATCGTTTCATATTTTTTTGTATTGTTTTATTGCGATTTCTTGCCGTGTCAACCGTTTCTGTACAACCCCCTGGACAATCCGAATGGATGTCCCCATCAATGGTTGCAGTGGCGGATCCAAACGGGGGCATGTGGGGTCACGTGCCCCCACCCTCATCTGACGAACCCCCTATATGTATTCTCCTTGTCGATAACTTCGTTTTGATATATAATACACATTAATCCGATATCTGAGTAAAAAGTTATGCATGTTTTAAAATTGTAGGTATATTAATCACTTTAAATCTAATTTAAATAACCCACACTACTTTTATATTTTATTTAGATTGACATTCCTATATTGTAATTTATCTTAAGATCTTTGAAATTAGAGGTTATATTACCCATTTCGACAATTAAATAAGAAATTACGAAAGTTTAAATGAGGGAAAATGTCAGATTTTTTTCTTCTTTGCAAGATATTAGTGATGTTTCTAATTAAAAAGATGATCGAGATAAGAATTCACAAAGCTTTCGATTTAGTACATCCTCTACGCATACATATAACATATCTTAATTTGGTGGCAGTAAAAGAAAAAAGAGCAGAGGAGAGGAGGGGATCGGAGGTGGGCCGCGCTGCGGCTGTTCCCGGCCAGTAGCGCGCCTTGGTCGAGACTCGGCGTGAGATATATGCGCAAGCTTGCTTAAGGCGTGTTGTCGCTTCTCGATCTGCACCAACTTAGTCTTACCCTTTGCATTTGGGACCATATATCATCCTCACCCTCTTCTTTTCTATTTAATTTACTTTCTTCGTGTTAAAGGTTTTGTATATGTGAAGTAAGTGGACGTACGCGTTCACCTTTTGTGTTTTCCTATATGTTGATATCTGATACCCTGTGTTTAGTATAACTGGATATTGTTTGGATATCAATATTTAATTAATATATTTTTAAACACCAAATAGAGCCTAATTGTATAAATAATAATGATAAATCGGTTTAATATAAACACCAAATAGAGCCTAATTGTATAAATAATAATGATAATCGGTTTAATGACATGTATTTGATCACTTCATTAATTTTTTTTTGTAAGGTAAAAATTTAGATGATGTCAGACCCTGCTGGACCACCACCCAAAGGACATCCTTGTGGATGAGTACGCGCAGAGCGGGATCAACGAGGAGGTCCCGCGTGGGCGTTGTGTGGATTAGACGCGGGATCCTGCCGGCGGTCGAGTTGACTTCTCGGAAGACATGACCGAATTGCACCCTAACAAAGTGTTGGAGTAGGAGCAGGGTGTCAGAAATCAGCATCTCGATCTCCCATGGGAAGCACCACAGGCCTCACAAACAATTGATGACGGACAGGTTGTCGCCTTCAATCATGATGCTCGGAAATCAAAGCTCCTTTGCCGTGACGATGCCTCCTCTGATCGCCAAGCCTCCGCAGCTAATGTTGAGATGTGTCCACATTTGAAGCCGCCACACTTGATGACTGCCCCACTGTGATTGCTAATAATGAAACCTGTAGAAGCTTCACATGAAGATAGGATCCATCGAAATTAATGATTCATATCATATAATATATTTGTAGTTCTTTGTATTTTATTTTATTTATATATTATATATAGGTTCATCTTAATTAATTCATACTTAAATGCATGGCCTATCTGCATATAGCTGGTTAGCTACTACGTACGTACATACAAATACAGGCTACATCCTCAGCCACACCACACCAACTTACAATTAGTCTATGTAGGTTTCATCTTCTAGCCATGCCATATATATATAGGTAGCTATATATATAGCCCTCACAACTTCCAACCATCCACACTTAAAGTCACTTCCTACTTAAAATTTTATATTTCTTCTCAACACATACGTACGTACAATGAAAATAATTAGCAATCGTGTTGACAAAATTTTGACAAGTTAAAGTACTTGTTATATATATCTAGAAGCATCAACATATTTCATTAAATATTAGAGATTTTTCAATGTGGATCTTCCTCAATATATTCTAGCCGCAAAAACAACGGTGCATCTCTCCATGTTAACATCCAAAAAAACCATTGTATTCAAAATCACAAATATTATTAGTGAGTGAGATTGTCTGACGGTCATCAACAACATTCGTATATAACATCTGAAAACCGACACAGGAGGTCAAATTTATCACTTCCATTAGCATAAAAAGTTGCATCTTTGACTATAATCAGAGCCAGCTTCGAAACCTCATTTGTCAAAATGTCCTTTGACACCCCAAAATCCTCATATATAAAAAAACAATTGAGTTTTAAATCCATATATATACACACTATAATTGCATAAAATGTATTAATTAAGTTGAACTAATAAATATGTGTCCCACTCTAGCTATAATAAATCCAGTAGTGTCGCAGTACGTTCCATTTATGTAAATATATATGCCCTTGTTCATGGGGATCCAGACAGCAGGCCCCTCCACCCCTGTGTCCATACGTCACACCACCACCACTATTACTATATATATATATATACATCTCTCTCCCTCTCTCTATATATATATGCTCACACATGCTTTAATTAATTGGGATACTTGCATATATCTCTATATCTATCTATCTAAGCCAATTCAAGAAGATAACAAGCTTTTAATTATCGATCGAATTGAAGATGGAGCAATGGCATCCCAACTACTTAAAACCGGGATTTTCCCCTCGATCCGCTGAAAGCTCCTTGAATTTCCTCTTCAATTACAACTTTGATCCCTTCCCGGCTGGTAATCGATCGATCAATCTCGAGTATGAAACAGGAGTCGTGTTTGATTTATTTTTTCATTTGTTTTAATTTTTGTTTAATTAAATAATGAGGTGCAGGGATGGAAGTGAAGCAGCAGGAGATGATGATGATGAGGGCCCAAATGGGGATAGGGGTGCCGGCGACGGAGAGATCTGCAGGGGAATGCGAGGGAGGGGATCAGAAGAAGAAGAGGCTGACGAGCGAGCAGCTGGAGTCGTTGGAGAACAGCTTCCAAGAAGAGATGAAGGTGGAGCCTGACCGGAAGCTGAAGCTGGCAAGGGAGCTGGGCCTGCAGCCGCGCCAGGTCGCCGTCTGGTTCCAGAACCGCCGCGCCCGCTGGAAGACCAAGCAGCTCGAGCGCTTGTACGACTCCCTCAAGCTCCAGTTTGACGCCGTCTCCCGTGACAAGCTGAAGCTCCAAGATGAGGTTATTCCTTTTCTTTATTACAATATCAGAGCGGCTAATTAACCTATAGTATTAACAAGAACACTAATGTAATATAGCTTCGTCAAACTAAGAGCATACACACTCTCAATTTACTTTTTTTTTTCCCCTCTGTAAGAGCCTCATTTCAGATCTGGACTCTCGTGCTTGCTGCTATGAGTCGTTCTGATTTGGGCTTTTACGGATGGCTTTCAAACACGGGCTCATAGTTTTTTTCCTTTTTTTTTGTTTTTTTTTTTGTTTTTGCTGATTTGGCATTTTTAAAGATCTCCCATTGAATGTGCTCTAAGAAACATGAACCTAATGACACTTGCCAAACTGAAGGGCGACCTACCTAATCCATCCCGCGACATTGCTATAATAGCTCGAGAACATTAACAAGTCTTATTTATCTAATAAGTTTAATTTGGGGAAAATATATTTTTGTTATTTTCGTGCGTTCTTTTAGAATAATATAAACTATAAAATATCATGAATTTTTTAGAAATAATTTTATACTTATTTTATTAATAAGTACATATCATTAAATTACTTTTTAAAAAAATATTTTATTTAATGTTTTAACCTCATAAAAATAAGTATAAATAATAAATGATATATTTTGACTAAAAAGAGAATAGATATAATATAATACTTTTTAGTCTCATAAAAACGTGTATAAATATATAATAAATGAAAAAAAAAAAAATTTGAGCAGGTGATGAAATTGAGGGCAATGCTGATGGAGCAAGCCACAAGGTTGAACAACCTCAACGCCACCAAGCAAGTCTCGATCGGCTGCACGGAAGTCTCCGGAGGAGATGAGACGGTGGAGAGCACGTCGGAAGCAGCAACGCACGGCGGTCCAGCTGGCAGAAGCCAGGCGGCGCAGCAATCGGCAGCTGGGGAGATCCCGCCACAGCATAGCATAGCAGAGGGCGAGTATTTGTTCAGCGCCGGTGATGATTACAACACAGTTGCCTCCCCAGCAACTCCATCTTACTGGCCCGCTCTCGCTTCTTATCCTTTTTAACTTTTGTCTCAATTAATTAAATCCGTTATACAACTAATACTCCATTTCATTCACTAAAATACGTACTGCATGTAGTAGCTTAATTTAGTTGGTTTGTTTTAGTGAACTACTTGATAGCTTTGGATAGAATAGAATTATTATTTTGATAAAAAAAAATAGAATTATTATGTTAGGATTGGGGGTAGTAGGCAATGGGCCTTGTGAGTGGGCCTACGGGGAACAAGAGATTGGGCCAAGATATAAGCCCATTGAGAGATATAAATACTTGATTGTAATTGTGAGAAAGGCATGAATACAGATATCACAAATTCTCCCTACCCTTTCTATTCTCATTCTCCGATCAGTACGAGTTCGTTAGGCCGTGATAGATTACATAAGTCTTATATTGTATAGTGGGCATAAAGGCCCAATACCTTTATAACTTATATATATGTTTATCAATGAATGGAAATCCTCAAGGAGGACATTACAATCAATCTCGTGATCCCACGTAGTATCACAGCCTAAGATCCCTAAACCCTAAATTTTCTTTTCTCCTAACCCTAGCCACCACCCCCTCCTACCGCCGCCGCCACCCTCCTCGGCCACCCTCCCGACGCCGACCTCCTCCCCCTCTCGACTTCCCTTTGCCGACCCCCTCCCTCTCTCGTACCTCTCTCCCTCTCGTCCCAATGGCAGACACACCCGCCACCAAACATCCCTTCCACTCCGCTCTCACGATCTCCAATATCAAAAACTGCATCCCCATCATTC
The DNA here is from genome assembly GCA_037127255.1 of Persicaria tinctoria. Taxonomy (NCBI): domain Eukaryota; kingdom Viridiplantae; phylum Streptophyta; class Magnoliopsida; order Caryophyllales; family Polygonaceae; genus Persicaria; species Persicaria tinctoria. Next base: position 27,135,380 of record JBANSL010000016.1, on the reverse strand, counting down.
TTGATCACGAATCCAGTTCCTACCACATGTGGTCGCACCTATTCATGACCCATGTTAAGGCTCATAAGGTCCTCCACCACATCGACTCCTCCGTCGATCGCCCTGCTAGTGAATACAACGACCTCTTCGCTCAACTCGACACCATTGTCCTTCAATGGATTTTCAACACCATCTCCAAAGATCTATTGACAACCATCCTCGACCCCAAAGACACCGCCTTGGATGCTTGGAAAAAGCTTCAAAATCTCTTTCAAGACAACAAGTCCACCCGTGCTGTCTATCTTGAGCACGAATTCTCAAGTTGCAAGCTTTCCTCTTTCCCGTCGATATCCGCCTATTGTCAGCACATCAAGACCCTATCTGATCAATTAGGCGCCGTCGACTCCAAACCCAGCGCCACCCGCCTTGTCCTCCAGGTACTTTCGGGTCTTCCCTCTGAATACAATGTTGCTGCTACTCATATCAAGCAAACGGAACCTCTCCCTACATTCGAAAAGACTCGGTCTCAATTAATCTTGGAGGAGACTCGCCTTCACCGTCAGACCACCGAAGCCACCAAGGACAAGACGGCATTGGTCTCGTCAAGCGACATCGACGAGACCTATGCCCCGCATCACAACCGCAACAACGACCAACCAGCGCAAAGAGGCGGCGGCCGCGGCAATGGTCGGCGGCCGCATCAGTCCGATTCTTCCCGCCCCTCCTGGTATCCCACTCCCGGCTATCCGCCTTGGATGCCCTTTGGATACCCACCTGTGACATACCGCCCACCAGCCCTTTATCCAAACCGTCAGCAGGGATCGAGCTTGTTGGGTCCTGCTCCTCGACCCGCAGGTCACAAAGCCTACCCGTCTTCGTCTGATCATGCCTACACTTCGATTGATGTGCATCACGCCTTCTCTTCCATGCAGCTAGCACCTCCTGACTCCGCTTGGTACATGAACACTGGCGCTACTTCTCACATGTCAAACTCCTCAGGTACTCTCTCTTCTCTTTCTTTTAAGGGTCCTGCACATTCTATTATCGTCGGCAACGGTGGTCGCCTTGCTACTTCGGGCATTGGCCACGCCACATTACCAACCCCAACCAACCCATTACACCTCAACAACGTCCTCATAGCCCCCAAACTTGTCAAAAACCTTATCTCTGTCCGTCGGTTCACCACTGACAATAATGTTTCTCTTGTGTTTGATCCGTTTGGTTTCTCTGTGAAGGATCTTACTACGGGGGTTACTCGCCTGAGATGTAATAGCACTGGGGAGCTCTATCCTGTGTCATCGCCCTCACCAGTCAGCCCGTCAAGTCCAATCGCCCTCTCGGCATCGTCATCTAGTCTTTGGCATGCACACCTTGGTCATCCCAGTCTTGCAGTTTTAGATTTGCTTCGTTCTAAGAGTCTAGTCAAATGTAATAAAGAGCTTCGCTCTAGTTTATGTTCTTCATGTCAGTTAGGCAAGCATGTCAGACTTCCTTTTCAGCGGTCTTTAAACACTATTTTTGCCCCATTTGATATTATTCATAGTGACGTTTGGACATCTCATGTGCCTAGCAAGGAGGGTTATAAGTATTACCTTTTGTTTCTGGATGATTATAAACATTTCTTATGGGTTTTCCCGTTGCATTTTAAATCTCAAGTGTTTCCTCTCTTTGCCAAATTCCATGCTTACATCAAAACACAATTCCACACCTCTATCAAGTGTTTCCAATGTGACAATGGCCGTGAATGTGATAACAGAGAATTTCACACTTTCTTCAACACTAATGGGATCTCCTATCGCTTGTCTTGCCCCTATACATCCCAACAGAATGGCAAGGCCGAACGAATCATCCAAACCATCACCAATATGATGCGCTCTCTCCTCTTTCACGCATCCATTCCCCTTCTCTATTGACCTTACGCCTTAGCCACCACCTGCTATCTCCTAAACATTCTTCCTTCCACTACCCTCCATCATCGCTCACCAACTCATGCACTTTATTGCACTTTGCCTAGGTATGATCACCTTCGTACCTTTGGGTACTTGTGCTTCCCAAATCAGTCATCCAACGCCCCTCACAAGCTTCACTCACGCTCCACTCCTTGTGTCTTTCTTGGCTATCCATCTGATCATCGCGGTTACCTCTGCCTCGATATCAAGACCCACAAGATGATTATGTCCCGTCATGCCACCTTTGATGAATCTCGCTTCCCCTTTGCATCTCCTACACCTCCTGTGTCTCAGTCAGAGTCAGAGCCATCGTTCCCTCATTTTTTTTCTTCCTCATAGCTCTACCGGGGCTCCTGTCTCTCCCCCTCCACCACCACCACCACCTACAGTCAGACCACACACCCGCAACGTCTCCGGTGTCTTCCGACCCCGTCAAATCGTCTCCATGAACACCAGACATCGCCCCGCCTTCAATTACCATCCATCCTTTCCGTCATCCCCTCCCCACGATGTGATGCCGCGGCCACAACAAGATGATGCGGCTGCAGCCAATCAACAACCCATAGCCCACCCCTCGCCCAACCTACTGGCGGCGGCCGCAACATCATGCCGCGGTCGCGGCTAATCAACGAGCTGCGGGCTTGTTGCGCCCCCAGCCTTCCCCGCCGCCTCCACCCCCCCGCACCCGTCCTTCCCGCCTCCCAATCACCCCCTGCCTCCACCCCGACCTCCCTCTCCCCCATTCCCACCTCCCACAAAACAACCCTCCTCGACCCGAATTGGCAGGCGGCTATGCTCGACGAATACAAGGCCCTTACGAAGAATGGTACTTGGGTTCTTGTCCCTCGCCCTCCTGAGGCGAACGTCATCCACTGCATGTGGCTCTTCCATCACAAGTTCCGCTCTAATGGGACGTTGGAGCGCTACTAAGCCCGTCTTGTGGTCAACGGTCGATCTCAGCAGGCTGGTATTGATTGTGATGAAACCTTCAGCCCCGTGGTCAAGCCTGCCACTATCCGAGTGGTGTTGAGTTTAGCATTGTCGTGCAACTAGACCATCCATCAGTTAGATGTCAAGAACGCTTTTCTGCATGGCCATTTGAATGAGACAGTTTACATGTTTCAGCCGTCGGGGTTTGCTGATGTTGATCGTCCCAAGCACGTCTGTCTCTTGAAGCGCTCTCTGTATGGTATGAAACAGGCTCCGCGGACTTGGTTCCAGCGATTTGCTTCGCATCTACTACGCTTGGGTTTCATTGGCAGCCGTTCGGATACGTCTCTGTTTATCTATCGTAGAGGCTCAGACATGGCCTTCCTGTTACTATATGTTGATGACATTATTCTCACCGCCTCTTCTGATGCTCTTCGGATGTCCATTATTTCCCAGTTGAGTGCGGAGTTCGCCATGTCTGATCTGGGTCAGTTGTCCTACTTCTTGGGAGTTATTGTTCAGCGTCATGCGTCAGGCCTGTTTCTCTCTCAGAGTAAGTATGCTGCTGAGATTGTTGCTCGGGGCAAGATGGGTAACTGTAATCCTGTCGCCACCCCTGTCGATACATCCAACAAACTCAGTGCTCATTCTGGTCCTTTGGTTGATGATCTGACGTTGTACAGGAGCCTCGCTGGTGCACTTCAGTATCTTACCTTCACCGGGCCTGATATCAGTTACGCCATTCAGCAGATCTGCTTGTTCATGCATGCACCCAGGGAACCCCACTTTCAGGCCTTGAAGCGGATTATTCGATACATCAGCGGCACCCTCGAGCTAGGCACCATGATCACTCCTTCCTCAAAGCTTGACCTTGTTGCTTACACTGATGCGGATTGGGGTGGTTGTCCTGACACACGTCGCTCCACGTCTGGTTACTGTGTTTTCCTCAACGACACCCTTGTGTCGTGGTCAGTAAAGCATCAGTATGTCGTGTCTCGCTCCAGCGCTGAGGCAGAGTACAGAGGTGTTGCCAACGTTGTCTCCGACTGCTCTTGGCTCCGCAATCTCCTTTTTGAGCTCTGTTGCCCTCTTCAGAAGGCCACTCTGGTCTACATTGACAACGTCTCTACTGTCTATCTGCCTAGCAACCCAGTCCAGCATCAACACACGAAGCACATTGAGCTCGATCTCCACTTCGTCCGGGACAATGTTGCCATTGGACATGTTCGCGTTCTACATGTTCCGTCCTCCTATCAGTACGCTGATATATTCACCAAGGGTTTACCTCGACAGTTGTTCATTGATTTTCGGTCCAGTCTCACTGTACGGGACCCTCCAGTTTCGACTGCGGGGGTTTGATAGATTACATAGGTCTTATATTTTATAGTGGGTCCAAAGGCCCAAATGTCCAATACCTTTGTAACCTATATATATGTTTATCAATGAATGTAAACCCTCAAGGAGGACATTACAATCAATCTCGTGATCTCACACACGGGCCTAACATATTACAAATTAATTTTACCATTATCAATCTCTTTTGCTGTAATTATAATATAGTTTTATTTTAGCTAGTATTCGATCCAAGTACCCACGCGACATCCTGCCTTCATGTTAATAGAGATGAAAATAAGGTGAATTATGGGTGAAAATTGTCATTCTATCACCTGCACTGCATGTTTAAATCTCCACCCACTCAACCCCATCACCTGCAAACATTTCACCTGCATTTAACCCGTGCTGATGATTATTAGTCATCCAATAAGACTAGGGGATCGAAAATTTAATTGAGTCGTAGATCCATAAGAAAAAAAACACCTAGTAATCATAGTAACTAGTAACAATATATATAACGTAATGACCCTAAGTTTCTCTTCTCTGAGATTGTATAATGTTCTTTTTCACACCTCTCTCTCTTTGTCTTTTCTTCTCTTTTTCATCTCACAACTCTCTCTCTCTCTCTCTCTCTAGCTGTTAACACTCTCTCCAACCGCCCCCCGCAAAATTACCTGCTACCGGCTACCCTTGCAAGCAAATATCATGTTTTTAGCCAAAAAAATTTGGGCTGGGTTAGCTAGTCATGCAAGCAAACCGGATAAAAAGGTTAGTTTAGCAAATCACCCTAAAAGTTATTTAAAAGGTGGTTTGCTGGGAATATCAATTAAAGGATGGTTTATGATGAATGAGTACATTTAAAGGGTGGTTTCTTGCAATTTGGCCTTTTTCTATAATGATATATTTTCAAAACCAAAAAATGTCCATATCTACTTTAGACAAGATCTCAAAACGGTTATTGTCAAGACAATTTCAAGTAATTTCACGCATGCCCTTTTCATTTTTTCCATGCAAATTGCTAGAAGGTCCAAAATTCTCTCATCTATACGAATCAGAGCGAATGGAGAACACCTAAATCTTTCGAATGAATTGTTGTGCTAAAAAATTGGCTAAAATCGGAGAAATTTATCAAGGAATGAATGGATCGACACTCGCTTTCGTATGTCAATCAATTTGGATGATTATCGAATGAAATTTTGACGGTTATTTGTGGTTGTTGTTTGAAAAATATGTCAAACCTCGAAGATGACGAGCTAAATAAGAAACCTTGGTAAAAGATGTCAGGGTACAAAGGAGGCTTGGAAAAAGTTGTCCAGGGTATAAAGGAACCCCGGCTTATGTTTGCAAGGATACATAGGAACCCCTTGCGAGGATATATACATAGTTGAGCTAACTGATTCAAAGGTTGTATTACAATGTCCCTTCGACATCAAATTGTTTAAAAAACACAAGTACAAAGGCAGATTAACTGAAATCTTCACTATGCACCAGAAATCTTCACTTTGTTAAAATATCAAACCAGCTAATTGCTTGGTAGAATAGATATCCATATTTATCAAATTGTGCATTATTTCAAAAGGCTAAAACTTAAATCTGGCAAAGGTTACCAAATCATAAACGATTAAAATATAGGGAGTTATAACTTCTGACAGTAGTTGTTTATGTAGACATGTAGTTAATCAAATGGCAAAGGATCTCCCAAAAGTTTATTAACTTGCAGATTTTGGTTGTAGAGTTAGGCAACTAACAATTAAGGCCCCTGTACTCATGAGTCTTGACAAAAACTAACTTTCATTATACATCTTCGAACAAATAGCCAGGCACAAGGGAAACTTGTTTTTGACTCGAAAGTGAACCAACTACCATAAGAAAACTTGACCAATCACCAAAAAAAAAAAGAGAAATCCTTATTGTAAATTCTAGAAACTTGCAGATAACATGTTTATCCATATAATTATGATTTAAGCATGCGACCAAATGAGGCATTCCTGGAGAAATCGGATAGCACAAGTGCAGTAGACAGAAGCTCAAACAACTACAAGATAGAATGGAACGAATTCCTCTATTTTTTGAGAAAAAACTAATTTGCTCTTTGGATAAAGTTATGATATTAATTTAGTCATTTAGAGTTGTAATCAAAGTGGGGAGAAAATATTTTCTAAACTACATAAAGCCAAAAATTCAGCTTGTCATTCTCAAAAGCATATGAGTTTGCATTATAATAAGATCCATCACACATACCTCTACACAATTTAATGAATTTATACATATATGTGTGTGAAAAAAAATTCTAATTGCTAATTTCAATTTATTAGAATTTATTATCAAATTCACAAACCCTTGCCAACAGAAGCCGAGTTCCTCCCTTCGTACTTTCAATGTTATTTGATAATTATCCAAATTGATCGACATACGAAAGTGAGTGTCGATCAACTCTTTCCTATTTTGGACCTTTTTACAATTTGTTTGAAAAAAATGAAAAGGATCTGCGTGCAATTACTAAAATTGTCTTGATAATGGCCATTTTGGAATTTTTCTAAAGCCTCACTAAAAAATGTCATATGTAAAAATACCTTATTTGACAAAGGACAATAGCACCAATATACCAAAATAAAGTGAAGTTTGCAAAAATGACAATGGGGGGATAATTTGCATGGGAATGACATAATGTCATTTTTGCAAATTTTTTGGACACCTTCCCAACCGGTTGAAGGTAACCAAGGCTAGGAGGAGAGCGAGAGAGGAGGAGAGAGAGACCTACTTTAATTGTTTTAAACTAATTTTCGGCCATTTTATTTGTTAAAATTAAAAAATAAATTTATTTTGAACTTAATTTAATTTTATCTATCTATAGACACCCACTTTATATATGTTTATGGAAAAAAATATTTCAAAGTAAAGTTGGGTCTACATCGTATCTTGATTTCAATTTACAATTTACGCTTACTAGCCAATAACTACTGTTGCCTAGCCACTGACTACGATCTCTTAGCCAATATAAGACTAACCCCTGTTCAACCCTCCGCTTCACCTTGGTGTTAGGCGAGGTAAAGAGTCGACGTGGCCGGAGTGAACCCCCTCCATCCATCTCTACCACCTTTCCTCCACAAATCTCCCTCCATCTCCACAAATCCGATCGACCTCCACACATTTGCATTTCCCCTTTCACAAAATCCAAAAAAAAAAAAGAGAAAGAGAAGAGGAAGAGTCACCACGACCGCCGCCATCCACCCCGTCGTCGTCAGCCTCAGGCCTCCACTTCCATTTCTTCCTTCTCCTATTCGGCTGTTGTGAACTCTCTCTCTCTCTCTCTCCTTTGCTTTGCCTTAAATCTCGCCCAAATACACCTCCAAATTTTCAAACTCCCGCAAAAAAAAAAGTTACGATTTACGCTTACTAGTCAGTAACTACTGTTTCCTAGCCACTGATTACGATCTCTTAGCCAATATAAGACTAATCCCTATTCAAACCTCCACTGTTCAACCTTCCGCTTCACCTAGGTGTCCGGAGAGGCAAAGAGCCGTCAAGGGCGGAGTGAACCCCCTCCATCCATCTCTACCACCCTTCATCCACAAATCTCCCTCCATTTCCACAAATCTGGTCGACCTCCACACATTCCCATTTTCTCTTTCACAAAATCCAAAAAAAAAGAGAAAGAGAAGATGAAGCCAAATCCGACCGACCGACCTCCGCACCTGTCGCCTAGTGCCACCACGACCGCCGCCCTCAGCCTTATGCCTCCCCTTCCCCCTTCTGCTGTTCGATTGTTGTGAATCTCTCTCTCTCTCCCTCCTTTGGTTTGCCTTAAATCCCGCCCAAACACACCTCCAAAATTTCAAACTCCCACCCAAAATTTTAACCCATTATAATGGGTAAAGGTAACCTGCTAGTTTTGCAAATAAAATTCACTTTTTGACATTTCCCACATTTTAGACGGGGGTGACATTTTTACAAAGGATGAAATGTTTTGGTATATTGAATACAATTTTCTCTTTGACAAATTACGCCCTAGATGGATAATCTTTCATATCTTTTTTGCTCTCTAACATTCCTTCACTTCAAATCTATAACATTTTATATCTAATGGAAAAACCCTTTCTGGGGTCCTAAGTTCGCGCCCATGTGTGAAGGCTTAAAAGTTAAAACCCCAAATTCCTAACCCACGGTTCAGATCTTCTTCCCCAAATCACCTTCAATCAGCCTTGTTTTTTGCTGTTTTGGGCTCCATTCCCTTCGTTTTCAATGGTGCATCCGTCAAATCGGGGTTCGTCGGCGGTTCTGAGTCGTTCGCGGCAGTCCAGTGCCCTCGTTGCTTCTTGCCCTCTCGCATGCGTCGCTCTGCGGTGGTGTCTCCATCGTTGGGTTGGTGGCGCCGTCTGCCCATCGGTCGGCTTCGGTCCTATCCGGTCGTCGCCGACATGGGTGGTATATCCGGGCAGCGCCTTTCGCGTTGGAGGACATCCTCACTTGCACCATTTGGGTGAGAACGAAAGGATATAATAATAATAAAAAAGGAAAAAAAGGAAAAAAAAAAAAAGAGCAACCGATGCATCACACCAGTTTTCATGTGAAGAAACGCTCTTTTTGAGCCCCAAACCCCTCTTTCGGGAGCCCCTAAATCTCCTTCGGGAACCACCAATCCGTCTCTCGACGTGAATAACATCGGCTTCGGCTGCCGCTACCACCCGCTCGCATCCACCTCTATTTTGTACGATATTTGAATTACCATCACGCGCGGCCTGGGCTTGGTGTTGCAGCCCCCTACTGTATCCCCTTCGTCGACTTATGCTCGGTCACCGGATGCCTTCAAATCGTGGAGTCTTCGTGCCTCCTGAACATCCATGCCTTTCCTCGGCTCATCCTTATGGGGCCTCTCTGCCTCGGGCTTTGGCGGTGGCGATCGGTGTTGCTCATCTCCGGATGGCGACGTCGACGTCGGTGATCTTTGTCGGTTGTGCTGCGCCTGTAGACCTATATATTCTTTCATGAATGGTCTCTTGTTGATTTCCTCAATTGGGTCCGTTGACCTTTGGCCCGTTTGCTTCTTTTGGACTCAAGGATTTGCCTTAGGCCCAAGGTTGACCCATCGGAATAAAATATTAAAAATGAAATTAAAATATTAAATAAATATATATTTCTGCTTGTTTCAAAGCGTCATTTTATGTTTTTATTGTATGTTTAGGTGGTCTTCGCCTGCCGATTCATCGGACTCTCGAGAATCAGGCTTGTCTGATCTCAAATTCTTACTTAATAAACAAAAAATGAAAAAAAAAAATTCTTTTAATAAATAATTCTCGGTTGGGTTTTCTATTTTTCTGATTGGGCTTTAAGCTTTTGGTGCGTCCGATCCAAGCGGTGTTCTACGTGTGGCGTGACTGGACTTTCTTTTTCGTGTGATGGGGTTCTGGCTGTTCGGAGTCAGGACAGGCTGAGTCGTGGTAGTATGTATCGAGACGTCTCCTTTTCCCGAAAGACTGTTGCCTTAGAGGTTCGTCTTCACTGCCCACAGGAGACTCCTGCAGTGCTGTATCACTGGTATGCGGTGTTGTTCTTGGTAGCGCTTGACTTCGTTTGTCGTCTACGCCCTCATCTCTTTTGGTCTAGGTGTGTTTAGTTTCGCTTTGTAGGGTGCTTTCGCCTGTATTTTGCACCACCTTTGTATGTTTGTTTGTTTATGACGGTTATCCGTCTATCGACTTGTCGGCCCTCGAGGTTCAGATATGGCTGACCTCGAATTTTACCTAATAAAAAAATATTTTATATCTATTTCATACCAGCAAAAAACTTTCCATTTATTCCATTCAAATCTCCAACAATTGATATTGTTGTACTATTAGTCTAAATTATTTTTAAAATTGAAAAACAAAATATGAGATTTTATTTTAAAAATAAATTAGACTAAATTGGAATTTTAGGGTGAATGTTTAAAATTGGTTAATAAAAATAATAAAATTTTAATTAAATATAATTTCACAAACTTGTAAATATAATAACAACTAATTTTCAATTAAATAAGCTCATTCATTTAATACATATAATTTATAATTTTAGTATAAAACACCCTCTTGTCCAAAAAAAATCACACATTTTTTCCTACAATAAGTGGGTCAATTTATTTAATAAAAATATAGATAAATCAACGTTAGTAATTTATACTATTTAAAATCTCCACCATTTGCATTAAATTTAATAGGTTAGAGATTTAAATGAAATGAACGAAAAGTTGGAGACCATTATAAAATATATATATAAAAAGCTATGCGGAGGGAGTTATTTGGACTTATATAAACGGTTTTCAGACGCGATTTTTATGATAGTAAATATACCCAATCTTATTCTATATTATTACTCAGTACATTAGAGGTCTTAATAAAAAAACATAATCTTAAAAATAATCAAACTTATTTTTCAAGAATAAATAATTCTTTTTTTTTATTCCATATTATTCCATCTGTTAATTAAAATTTGACGTTTTACTATTTACACACGTTTTTTAAGGTGTTAAAAACTATATAAAATATTAACTTTTTTAATAATTTTTTAAAACAATTTCATACTTATTACAGTTAAGTATGGAATTATAAAAACAAATGTAAAAAATATTAATATTTTATGTAGTTTTTATTATTCTAAAAAAGCGTACATGAATAATAAACGTCAAGTTTTAATTATCAATAGATTATTTGTTATTAGAAAGAAAAAAAAAGCTCAGTCCAAAACAAAAGGAGTATAAAACAGAAGAACCAGCTGAAAGCAGTTAAAAACACACACATCACCGAAAAAAAAAATCGGGATAAAAACCCTCGCAACTTCGCGAGCAATCGGCACATACACGGAAAAGAGATCGGTGGTGATTTTTGCGATGGACCACCACCGGCAGACGGAGGCTGAGCCTTCGATGTCGGAGGTCGTAGAGGAACCGGCCTCGGCGGCGGACGAGGAAGAAGAGGAAGTGAGCGACAGTGGGAGCGATTACACATCGGAGGACGAAGGGACCGATGATTACAGAAGGGGAGGGTACCATGCCGTTCGAATCGGAGATACCTTCAAGAATGGAAGCTACGTTGTTCAGAGCAAACTCGGTTGGGGCCATTTTTCCACTGTTTGGCTTGCCTGGGACACCACACACTCCGTGCGTCTCTCTCTTTCTCTACTCCTCTCTGAATCTTCTTTTTAGGCTCGTTGTTCCAATTATTTGTTGCGTCTGTTGACGGCTCTCCTGATTTTGATTTGTTCATTTTGGGGGATATTTCGCGGGATCTAGTATGGTTCAAATCTATCTGCAATTTGATCTCCCTTTAAGTATCTTCACTCAATTTTAAAGGTCCAGTTTCTGAGATGAACAGTGAAAACTCTGATTTTGCAATTTTTAGCGTCTAATAAGATGTCGCTATTGTTTGATTGTGTCGGAACTTTGTGATTCAGCATATTCTTAAAGAACAACACTTTTCTTGTGCTTTCATAATCTATGCGTCTGAGGAGCTTTTTCTCTTCCTCAGTTGAATTGACCTGATGAACCTTCCCTTACGGTGCATTTTCTTTGCCTGGTGTAATAGCGGTATGTGGCATTGAAAATACAGAAGAGCGCACAGCATTATACAGAAGCGGCAATGGATGAAATTACAATATTGAAGCAAATTGCAGATGGAGATCCTGAGGATAAGAAGTGTGTGGTGAAGCTTCTAGACCATTTCAAACATTCTGGTCCCAATGGACAGCATGTTTGTATGGTGTTTGAGTATTTGGGAGATAATCTTTTGACACTGATAAAGTACAGTGATTACAGAGGGCTGCCTCTTCAAAAAGTGAAGGAGATTTGTTATCATGTTTTGGTTGGTTTGGATTATTTGCACAGACAGCTTTCAGTAATTCATACAGATTTGAAGCCGGAAAATATTTTGTTATTGTCAATGATAGATCCATCAAAGGATCCCAGAAAGTCTGGTGCAGCACCTATCCTCCAAACTGGCAAGGATATAACATTGTTGGATTCTGTAATTGACAAGGATTTCAAAGCTGTAAATGGTGGTTTGACAAAGAACCAGAAGAAGAAGATTAGGAAAAAGGCTAAACGTGCTATCCAGGGAACTACAGGCAAGGAAGTATTAGCCAAATCTGAGCAACATCCTGAGACAGCAGGTGCAGTAGACCCTTGTTATGATATGAATTTGATATCACTTTGTGGGATGTCGTATTTAGTTCTAATGATGCAAATGCTTTCTCAGATGCTAATGGATCAATGGATGCAGGAGGCACTTCTGGTCATAAAAGAGGAAATCGCTCTACGAGGAGAAACCTCTTAGAATCAGTTGATCTCAGGTGCAAGTTGGTTGACTTTGGAAATGCTTGCTGGACCTATAAGCAATTCACGAGTGATATTCAGACTAGGCAATATAGATGTCCAGAAGTTATTCTTGGATCAAAGTATTCAACCTCAGCGGATCTTTGGTCATTTGCTTGCATCTGTTTTGAGCTTGCAACTGGTGATGTTTTGTTTGATCCTCACACTGGTGAAAACTATGATAGAGACGAGGTATGGATGTCCAGTTGTTTTTTTGAGTTATTTTCTTTTGTTCTACATGATGATTGTTCTGTTCCCTTTCCTTCTGTTTCTCCCGTGAGTGCTAATGTTAAATTTGTTCTCCAAGCGTTCTTTGTGTTTGTTTGGGGTTGCATAGTTGTGGGTGATGTACCGGATGTCTAAATGTTATTCATGGTTTTTAGAGGATACCCTTTGAAAAGGGAAGATGCCCTTTGAAAAGGGGCATGTTGAACGTGTAGAAAGTTCTATTCAGGCATTTAATTATTCAGCTGATCAGTTATTGTTCATCTTCACTCAAGTAAGAGTACAGGGGTTTTTAAATGTGGTAGGAAAATTCTGTTTAGGTGGTTTGAGCATTGAGATATTAGAGATGCATATTTGGGTCTCGTGCATTCCCCCCCCCCCCCCCCCCCCCCTCTTTCACATCCCCCCCTCTTTCACATTTAAGATTAAATGGTCAAGCATATTTCTCAACCTAAGAAGCGGCCTTGTATTAATAAAATGGGAGAATATATGGCACTAAAAAAACAGTCAGGAATTTAGTGAGTGCTAGTTAAAAAGTCACGTGTGGTTGTCCCCGATTCGATTCCCGGACGACCGCTCTCTACTTACCAAAATAAAGCTAGTTAAAAAGTCACTACTAAGAACAGCAGCCACAGTATGCTTTCTTCATCTGCATACAATGGCTTTATGTTAGTGAAAAGTGAACATATTGCATGTTTGGAATTGAAAATTTTATGCTTCTGTTAATTTAGTAAAGAGACAACTTTTTTAATGTTGCTTGAACACAAACTTTAGTATACAATAGTTGATACGGAATCACTCAAGTATACTCCCTCTATCATGTCATATTCATGTTGTAATTTGTTTCATTTTCTGTTACCCAAGGTGTCTAATTATAAGCATTCTGCATAAACTTATATGTGATTTGGAATATAGTAAACACTAGACTAGACAGTCTACCTGATACGATCCCTTTCTGCACACATCCTCCAGAAGAACTATTGGACACCAACAGTGGTGTAGATTAAGGTCTCTTCAAGTGAGATGACCAAGCTTTCTGTTTGGAGCTTTGAATCTATTTACTAAATGAAAATATTGATCCCATTTGCTTCCAGTTGCCTTTTTCACTTTCCATATTTAATGTTGTTGTTCATGTCTCTGGCTTATCAATGCTTCATTTTAACTTTTAAATTCAGATAGGAACTTGCCCACTCCATTTACCCGTTACTTCCTCTGTTTTCACCAGAAAAGCCTGCCCGAAGAATTACCATGCTTGCTTATACTGCCCTTTATTTCTTGAACTTTTTATGTAGGATCACTTAGCCCTGATGATGGAGCTTCTTGGAATGATGCCGCGCAAGGTAAGAGAACGACTTCCATCCACCTTGAAGAATTTAAACTGTTGATAAAAAAAAACATTTAAGATTCAATTTCATATACTTTCCAGATTGCATTAGGTGGGCGCTATTCGAGGGACTTCTTTAATAGATATGGCGACTTGAGGCACATTCGACGCTTGCGGTTCTGGCCCATGGACAAGGTCCTAAAAGAAAAATACGAATTCAGCGAGCAAGATGCAAATGACATGGCCAACTTCCTTGTACCCATCCTAGATTTTGACCCAGATAAACGACCCACGGCTGCTCAGTGCCTTCAACATCAATGGCTAGCTGCAGGGCCTCGCCTAGCTAAGCCATCCTTGCCATCTCAGAGCCAACCAGAAGAAAGCACCCGCCCTGACACACAGAAGAGCGGAAAGGATGAACAAGAGGCATTGGAGGTAGGAATGAGGAATATGTCCATTAGTGCAGGCCTGGAAATGGTAAAAGAACCTCCATCTACTACACACCGAGTTTGAACCAGCCTTATTTGTGAAGCTAACCACACCTAGTTTTGATTGAAAATCCCACTGACCTTCCATGTCCCTCATTCAACAAGGCATTGCCCATTGTTTTGATTCCATACCTATTCGGCTGCCATATTCGATTGTACTGGTTTGTGTGGGGCATTCTTTGCACCTCTGGTTGAGAGGGTATCTTTTGAAGCCCAGCATTCGGTGAAAGCCAGATATTATGGGAGTGGGACGTTTTCGACGGTATACTCTGCGGTACGAAATTTTACCTTCTCCATTTGTTATATCGGTTTTTCGTAGCGTGAACCGAAATTCCTCTTCTTTGATTGATTTCTTATCGTTCAAGTTTAGAGTTGTGAATTTGTCTTGAAAAATTGTTCCAACATAGCTTGATTCTACATTGTTCCACACTTGCAAAGAATCAATTTGTCTGGAACTTTTATTATTTCACAGGTTGTATACAAGTTTCAAATCTCAAGAGGGGAAAAAAATACCACAACTCAAGAGCTATTCCCACAAACCCCACAAAACTGTTTCCACCATTCCCACAATGAATCCACAAGATCACAGTACCCCAAATTGCATTCTTTGTTTTGTGTTGTATCCTTGTAATATCTGGATTGAAAATTTAAGCTGGTCTAATGCTTACTGGTTTGAGCAGTAGTCCAAGAACCCCATGGACTCCTGGTCCTGGATCATGGTGATGATCTTCTTGATCCCCACCACACCTGCAAAAGGATACAAGTTTAGGGGTAACAGAACCGTCCCCATGGAGCGTGTTTGTGATTCGAAGGTATAATGAGATTGTAAGAGAAATTACCCATTGTGAATGCGCTAGCGAAGATCACAGCTGATAGAATGAACACGATGATAGAAGCTCTTTTCAGGAACTCAACCAGTTTTCTTACCAAAAACTGCCCCAAGAACCCAGCTATGAGAGCTATCGACATGAGGTACAATGCTGCAAGGAACAGGGAATCACATTGTAACAAACAATCATACTAAATCTTGTCATGTCCGTTAGGAAGAGAACGAGCTCGTGGATTGACATTTCCCCTACCGTATGGGATTGGAAACCTTTTGAGGAGGTAGAACTCGGCCACAGAGAGTGAGGATGTGAAGAACATCACAAAAGTCGCAGTTGCGCTAGCTACCTACAAGACAGCAATGTTAACAAATTGATCGGCTGGTGGTCATTTTGTAATCTGCAAGGGTTCATACGTACCTGGGGCATGACACCGAGCTCCAAGAGTAGCGGCCCTTGAATGAATCCGCTACCAGATCCTAACAGACCCCCGACAGTGCCACCTAACAGACCACCCAGAGCGCAGACAGTAATAGGTAGCGGCGTCCACTCTACTGTGGCCTCACAAACTGGCTCTGTGTCGCCCAATGCCTTTCTTTTTGCGCTCTCTCGGTACAGCTTGGCCACTCCGTAGCCAGACACCAGGAAAGCTATAGGAACCTATGACATGGATCAGTCACTAAAAGGGAAAGAAAATGAAGTGTTATGTGTAGATTGTGAGATGATGCATTTGAATACCTGAAGTGCCTTTAGCACCCAATACCAAACACCACAGGTAGTTGAATAATTCTGGAGCAAAAGTTCAAAAAATTGTAAGTACAAGGAAGCTAATGACGACGAGGTTTGAGATAACAGTCATTTGCTTGCCTCGACGACTTCTAGGAGCAGAAAACATAACCAGACAAGCACAAGGATCATTAGCTTTTTCCACTTC
The DNA here is from genome assembly GCA_037127255.1 of Persicaria tinctoria. Classification (NCBI taxonomy): domain Eukaryota; kingdom Viridiplantae; phylum Streptophyta; class Magnoliopsida; order Caryophyllales; family Polygonaceae; genus Persicaria; species Persicaria tinctoria. The sequence continues at coordinate 27,119,051 of JBANSL010000016.1, read as the reverse complement.
AAATTCATCCGCAAAATTTGCTGCAAGACAGCACAAATTCGTTGCATGAGTACACCGGAACTCAACTAGTACGAGGGAGAGGGTAAGAGTTAACTATTATCCTGCAAACCTTGTCTGTTTTTTCCTCTTCAGGATTCAGTGGCTCATAATCTGCATCAATAAGGTCTGCAAGAGGAGAAGATCATTGAGTACCAGAAGTGAAATTCTGAATTCGTTATAGGATCATGTATTGCTTACGTTCACCGCGAGAGCCAACTAAGGATTCCTGTTGCCTTGCCATCTCTTTCAGCAAAACTGTCTCCTGATTCCAAATTTCTAAGCCCTTGAAAAGGGATCTTGTTGAAGTCCCTACACAGCACATTAAATCAATCAATTAACCATCACAAACACATTGCAACACTAAGGTACTGATTTACAATATGTTAGTGAATTCACCTAGGAAAAGGATTATGATGAGAACGGTGATGAGCCAGTAAGGGAAGACGACGCTAAGAGAGACACCAATGGTGATGCCGAGAAGGAGCACTGGCTGGAAGACCAACGACAAGTCATAGTCGATAATAGGGGCTTCCTTTGTTGGGTGTGGGACTTTTAGGTTGTACCAAACTGATGCCGCCGAGGCTGCTGTTATCATACCTGAAGCTCATGGCAACAAAAGTACATTTAACTTGCTTTTAAAGATCAAACATACCCTTTTCATTTCATTCAAGTAATAAAAGAAAAGTTATGTTTTGTCACAAAAAGAACATCTCTAGTTTCTTGATTGATCCTGCGCTGTTTCGGTGGCTTTTAGAATACTGAGCTCACCTCTAGTACTTGGAGAAGTTTGCAAAGCTCATCCATCATAAGAGTTAACTTCTATATCAAGAAGTTGCTCTTGTGTATATGATAATGTAGTGATCTCAGACCGCCATTACCTTCCTACTTTCAATGGCTACACCGGAAATTTTGTATAGCGAACAAGCTACCTAGACCTCAGCAATTCTAACCTTCCAGCATATGAGAGTCCGCGGGCAGTCCATGATCCGATTTCACTGGCGAAAAACGATCCTTTTTGGAAGCCAAGGATCGGAGTTGATCAGGTTTTGGGAACCAATTCATAGAAAACAAAGCTATTTTTCGCGTCTAGGATGGAAATGAAATCCAAATTGTCTTCTCCAAGCATCTTAAGCTTGCTAATGAAATCTGAGGTCATTTTTTCCCAACAAAGAAACCATCAATATGCAATCACTTGAATGCCAAATTTTGAAATTGGTGAGATGGTGGACCTTCCAATCCATAGTGTTTGACAAGGTCTTGACCAACCAAAACACATCCTCATCATATTATCCAATGATGGGGGATTCTAAAACCAATTGGCAATAGAAAGTTTGATTGGATAGTTTGATCATAAAATCAATTGACAAAAAGAGAGAGGAGTAGTCCACTAACTTATATCACAGACTTATATTGTTCAAACTATCAATGTGACACAAGTTGTCTCTTCACAACTCAACATTTTCAAGCTTTACCTTTGCTAATGTGTGCCGGGAGCACATAAGGAGGCCGGGTTTCATATAATTGATCAACAACAACTATATATGAACAAGGAATGCAAAAGTGAACATGAAGGTGGGAAGATGAATAATTACATTTGGAAAGGGCAGCAGCTGACTTGGTATCAAACCCAACAATAAGGGTAAGCATGGGAACGAAAATGCCGCCACCACCAACGCCACCAACGGTCCCAAAAGCCGAACCCAAGAAGCTGATGACGGTGACCGCCACAAGCTTCCAGCTGAGCTCCAACTCCTGCACATGGAACCAAATCAAAGGATATATAGGAGGATTGAAGACGACGAAGACTGAATAGAGGGACACAACATACAGGCCAGACTTTCTCGCTACTCATAGGCAAGAAGCCATGAGGGTATTCGTTGTCGAAGATCGGAGAAGATAGAAGAGAAGGAGAGCTAGTGTTGGTGAGGAAGAGGGTCAACACAAGAGCTGCAGAGATGACACAAAGGAGGTAGAGAGCTCCTCCTCCTGTGCCCATTTCTCCTCCTTTCAATTGATAATGTAAATGAAGGTTTCAAATATAATAGGGGCGCAGGGAGAAATGAATTCAACGCCACATGAACCATGTCAATATTTGATCATCAAGAACTGTACACTGTCCTTTGACATGGCCTAAATCCAATATATTGTGATCCTTGGGACTAATATTATTACGTGCGTCTTTTATAATTATTTAGAGTATAAATTAATCAATCAAATCTCAAAAAATTCATAAACTATTTATACTTTTATATTGATTTATTTATATATACCTTTATCAAAAAATTAAATTCATTTCTAAATTAATCGATCTTTTAGTTATCTATGTTTTGAAGAATTTTCATGATAAAAATTTATAAATATGATAATATGTGTATTAAATATAATCATATCTTTATTATATAAAAAAGCCATTGTTCATTTATGTCTAAATAATTAAATTATACATCATAGTTGGGCATCACTCTGGTATGATTTAGGTAAAGAGAAGGTCAGACTTGAGAGCATTTCTTTATCCCGATTAGTAAACATTAGTGAATATTTAGGTTTTGTTTAATTAACACAATATAAATTGTATTTAAAATAACGTAAATTTAAAATAAAATACCTTATAACTTATGTTATTTGATTGTATTAATTATAAATTTTACGCAGTAGTTCAATATAGGTTAAAAAATATCTTATATGGTACTTAAATTTAAATTGAAGCTATTTAAAATAATAATTAAGATTTATTTTGATATAATACAATTATTAATTGCACCATATATAGCCAAATACAATGATGAGGCTGGAAATATAGATATGAACGCGGAGATAAGGGAGCCACATCGTCACCAACAAACAACGGACACATGCTTAATTTTGGTTGAGGCATCCCTTTGTAATTCACTTGTATTATTGTTCCATATATGTAGGGTGTGTTTGGATTTCAAAATGCATTAATTATAATGTATTATTTTTACCTCGGTTTATGTGCATGTTTGTTTACATCACATATTTACCTCGATTTTTGTGACTTTTTTAATTATACAACCAAACACGCACATAAACCGAGGTAAAAAAAATACATTATAATTAATACATTTTGGAATCCAAACACACCCCTAGCTTGTCGGAATGATTAATTAGTGGGCCATAAAACTCTCATTTTTATACAATTTTAGATTGATTGCATGTCTCTACAATATATGGTTTATTTTATTTAAGGGATCATATATTTTGATATGATGCATATATAATTTAATAATTGAATAATATATATAGTTTGTTCAAATGTCAATTTTTTTATTGGTGTTGAATGTTGATGAAGATTCTTTCAGATTTAGGGATTTGGATTCAAGAACACGAGTCAGGAAGCCATGGAAAACAAAAACTGAAGCTCTCGATTTCTTGTTTCAACTGAATTGAATTAGTTACAGAGAGGGAGGAGAATTGAATTAGTTACAGAGAGGGAGGAGGGAACTGGTTTAAATAGCCAAAGAGGAGATCACGTGATAGGCATGTGATAATTAACTAATACATAAGAGGAACCCGGTTTAACTTAAATACAAATCTAAAACCGGTTCATATTATAACATGCCCCCTCAAACTGGCGATGGATCATGAAGATGCATTCCCAGTTTGCTCAAGAGGTTCTTGTGTTGTGCAGCTGGCAAGATCTTGGTGAGAACGCCGGCTAGCTGGTTTTGTGTGGGAAGGTAAGTGAGATGCAGCAACCCTTCCATCACCTTCTCCCTGGTGAAGTGACAGTCTATTTCTATGTGCTTCGTACGCTCGTGGAAGACTGGATTCCGAGCTATCTGTATCGCCGATTTGTTATCACAATTCAGAGTGACAGGCTTCAAATTAGACTCCCCAAGTTCTTGCAAAATGTTGACCAGCCATGTGACTTCAGCTGCAGCCTGACTCATGGCTCTATACTCGGCTTCTGAAGAACTTCTAGAGACAGTAGCTTGCTTCTTTGATTTCCAAGTTATGGGATTGTCACCATAAAGGATCACATAGCCAGTCACTGATTTTCTGGAAATTGGGCATGAAGCCCAATCTGAATCAGAGAATGCTTGCAGCTTGATTGTTGATCCTTTCTATAGCTTAATTCCATATTGTGGAGTCCCTTTGACATATCTTAGCAGATGACACAGTGCAGCTTGATGTGTGGCATCAGGGGACTGAAGGAATTGACTCAAAACCTGTACAGAAAAGGATATATCTGGTCTTGTATTGGTTAAGTAACTTAATTTCCCAACCAAGCGTCTGTAAGTGGTAGGATCAGAGATTAATTTATTTGAATCTGAAGGTAAAAGCTTAAAATTTAAAGGCAAAGGTGTAACACAAGTCTTCTGATCATCAATGTTTGCTTCCTTGATTATCTCCTGGCAAAATTTCTTCTGACTGAGCACCAAGGAACCATGTGATTGAATTACTTCAATACCCAGAAAGTAATTCAGTTTTCATAAGTCCTTAATCCTGAACAACTCATGAATGTGTTGTGTAAGACCTTGCACTTGAGATAAATCTGAACCTGTTACAATTATATCATCTACATAAACTGCAACAATAGTTAGATGATTGTCTTTATGAGATATAAACAAAGAAGGATCATGCTTGGACTGAACAAATTGAATTTCAATCAAGGTTGAATATATACAGTTTATTGAACCATTGCCTTGAGGCTTGTTTTAAGCCATATAATGACTTTTTGAGTAGACAGACTTTGTTGGTAGGGTTAGGGACCCCTTGAGGCATGCTCATATAAACCTCTTCATGTAAATCACCATGCAGAAATGCATTGTTTACATCCAACTGAAAAATATCCCAACCTTTGTTTAAAGCTAGAGAAAGAATAACCCTTACTGTTGACATTCTTACCACTGGTGAGAATGTCTCATCATAATCAATTCCATGTTGTTGATTGTATCCTTTTGCCACCAACCTTGCTTTATACCTTTCAATTGATCCATCAGCTTTAAGCTTAATCTTGTAGACCCACTTGCATCCTATGGGTTTCTTTCCTGCAGGAAGGTCAACTAAGATCCATGTTTTGTTAGATTGCAAAGCAACAATCTCTTTATCCATAGCTTCAGTCCATTTTGGATCTTTAGAAGCTTTGGTAAAGGTTTTAGGTTCTACTAGATCTAGGGAATCATGTACAGAAGCTGAATTGCACATGAATTGAAAACTGTCAGTAGAAAGAAATGAGTCTCGAAAACTAAACAAAAAAGGAAATAATTCATAATTAGAACCAAAGTTACAGATGTAATCCTGCAAATGCTGTGGTTGCCTTGTAATTCTTGAAGACCTTCTCACACCATCTGGAATTTGTGTCTGAGAAATGCTTGTGGATGAATGGTCATGTGAAGAAGAATTGCTTGATGAACTGGTGACTGTAGTTTCAGTATCTGTGTGATCACTAACAGTATTGATCATCTCAATATTCTCATTTATAATTTCACTATCAGGTAAAAATATAGAATCAGGACTGTTAGGCATAATGTTTGGTAATGGAATGCTGCTATCAAAATCGATTTTGTGTAATGGAAACTGCATTTCATGAAATTTGACATCTCTAGAAATAAAAACTTTATGAGAATGCAAATCCATAACCTTATAACCTTTAGTACCATGAGGATACCCCATGAAAATGCAAGGAATGCTCCTGGAATCAAATTTTGACCTGTTGCATTTGTTAGTACTAACAAAACATAAACAACCAAAGGATCTCAACAATGTATAGTCTGGATCTTTATTGAACAAAATTTGATAAGGTGTCCTGAATTGAATTGGGAATAAAGGAAATCGATTTATCAGATAAGTAGCAGTTAACACACACTTTCCCCAATACTGTATAGGAAGATTAGATTGAAATAAGAGAGCCCTTGCAGTCTCTAACAAGTGCTTATGCTTTCTCTCCACTACTCCATTTTGTTGTGGAGTATAAGCACAAGTTGTTTGATGTACCAAACCTGTTTGAGAATAGAAAACATGTGCTTCATTGCTGCAGAACTCCATGCCATTGTCAGATCTAACAATCTTTACTTTGGCATTGAATTGGTTAGACACAAAAGCAATAAATGATTTGAGTAAAGAAAAAGCATTGCTCTTAGCAGCAATCAAATGTGTCCAAGTAGCTCTAGAGAAATCATCCACAATAGTCAAAAAATATCTAAAACCATTGTGAGTAGGTACCTTATAAGGACCCCATATATCAACATGAAGCAATTCAAAACAAGACATGGATTTTATTGAACTGTCAGGAAAAGAGCACCTTTGCTGTCTGGCCTTAGGACAGACCTTGCATACATGGTGCTTGCCAGTTTTTACAAGGTTTTGCAAGAAGGGAAAATGAAACAATTGATCAAAAGGTACATGTCCAAGTCTACAATGCCATAGTTCTAAAGATACAGCTCGAGCATTGTTACAATGAACATCATCCAACTTGAAAACAGAAGACAAAAATTCAGAAGCAGCTATGTCATTAGCAGAAACTTTGTCCTTTAGAGATGTAAGATACAGTCCCTTTGAGACCTCACCAAGCACCAGTGGCTTGTTCATTAAAGGGTCCTGTATCAAACATTGAGAAGGAGTAAATAACATATAAGCATTTAAATCATGCACAAACTTCCTCACAGAAAGCAGATTGTATGCAAACTCAGGTACATGTAGTACATCATGTAACACAATCTTATTTTGCAATGTAATAGAACCTATATGACAGATCTTGGACTGTTGTCCATTTGGCACAGTTATATAGCTGGGCATATCAAATACTTTATAAGAATGAAACATGGATAATGTAGGACAAATGTGATGAGTGGCACCACTATCTATTACCCAACTATAATCATTGCCAAAAACACTAAAACAAAATCTGTTACCTGCAATCATATTAGCATCATCACCAGTGGATTGTTTGCTCAAGAAAGCCAGAATTTGATCATACTGTCCTTTGGTCAAGGAGTGAGCAGCATTTGGGTTTTCTCCTTCAACAGTCACATTATTGGCAAATTTCTTTGATCTGTCTCCTTTGAAATTAGGAGGGTAACCATGAATTTTGAAGCACCTATCAATAGAATGACCAGCAATCTTGCAATGGTCACAGAAATAATTGCCTTTCCCTTTCTGACCAGTTTGATTCCCAGGTTGCTGCTTGTTGCCTTGATTTCCATTCTGAACTCCATTCTTTTGATTGTTAAATCGACCAAACTGTGAATTGGCTTGTGAGCCATTACTAGACTGGTTGTACTGTCTTTGAAACGCATTAAATGCAGCACTTGCATCAGTAATAGAACTAGAATTGTTGAGGCCCCTTTGGCCTTCCTCATCAATAAGCATTCGATACACATCGGCTATATTCGGAGTTGGCTTCATCAACAAGATGCTCGTCCTAACCCCATTGTAAGTATCCGGCAAACCAACAAGAAATTGGATCACCTATTGCTTTGCAAAAGACCTAGAAACTGGATTCACAGATCCACAACCAATACACACATGCGCATCTACCAAATCCATGTACTCATCCCACAATTTCTTGAATCTCGAAAAATAAGAAGTAATGGAAGATCCATTCAGAGAAATGTTAAACATCTCTTTTTGTACCTGATACAGACGAGTACTATTTGGTGAGCCAAACCTCATCTTCAATTCCTCCCAGATCTCCCTCGCAGTCCGGAAATACAATAGCGTCTCGGCAATTTCTTTCTCAACTGAGTGCAGCAGCCACGCAACCACCATTCCGTTGCATCTCCTCCAATGAACATAGCGAGGCGACGTTTCCGCCGGAATCTGGAAAGATCCATCAACAAGACCAATCTTGTTCTTAGCAACCAATGACACTTCAACCGCGCGCCTCCAATGGTTGTAAGTGGTTTCGTTTAGCAGATGAATTGACAGATTGTAGCTTGGATGATCCGAATGATGCAAGAACAGCACATCATTCGCATCGATTTGAATCGGATCTACATGAACCACATCTTCACCATCCATGACTGATCAAGAAACTCAAAAAAAAACTTTAGAAAACAAATGCGGAAATTACAGAACTAGAAGATCAGCGACACAACCTGATCACAGACTTAGACGAGCTTCGCAAGCTCTGATACCATTTCAGATTTAGGGATTTGGATTCAAGAACACGAGTCAGGAAGCCATGGAAAACAAAAACTGAAGCTCTTGATTTCTTGTTTCAACTGAATTGAATTAGTTACAGAGAGGGAGGAGGGAACTGGTTTAAATAGCCAAAGAGGAGATCACGTGATAGGCATGTGATCATTAACTAATACATAAGAGGAACCCGGTTTAACTTAAATACAAATCTAAAACCGGTTCATATTATAACAGATTCAGATGACATGTTTTAATTGGGAAGATCTCGATGCGGGCGACTTATATCACTAATTGATTGTGTACAAAAATATTATGTTGAAGTTTCGATGCTTAATTAAATATACCACATTTGTTAATAATGGATGTCGTTTTACTATTTTTCACATTTTAAAAGTACATTATGTTATATGTATACTGTTCAATATTTTATCCCTTTTTTTTAACCTTATTAAAGACAATAATTAAGTATTGACAAAAAAAAAAGACAATAATTAAGTAGGGTTGATATTCAAGCCTAATAGCTCATATTGCTCGTTTTTTATATGTATTTACGCTTTTACTCCTAAGTTTAATTTTAAACCCCCACGGCCCACCCCACCTAGCTACCCATTGCCCATTTACTTCCAATCTTTCTCCACCTCTTATCTCTTAAACTCTAATTCAGCCATTCCTTTGTCGCTCTCATCTCTCATTCTCTCCAGCGCCGCTCTCATCATCATCCTTCAACATCTCAGTCAGTACCCTGCACCTCTTTTCTCCGCTCTCATCTCACTGCTCTCATCTTCCCATCATCATCGCCCTCAGGCCCATGCATAGGCATGTTCAGGTGGACCAACAGAACAGGGCCCCCAAATTTTTGGGGCCCAATATTATATAGACAACGATATTTAGTTATAAAACTTTTCTTTCTCAAAATAATCTCTGAATTGGCAGTAGCCCAGTGGTATAACGTGTGTCCTTGGTTACCCAAACATCACATGTTCGATTCTCATTTGAGGCTGCTTTTTTTTTCCTTCCTATTTTACTGTGTGTACCCTCGTACAATATTTTTTCGTTCCACCTTAGTTTGTTGTGTTGGTGAGCTGGGACCTTTTCATTTTATTTTTTTCTATTTGCGGGGTTTTTTAGAGCAACTTATGTTGTATTTTATACTATGTATTTTTTATAATTAATTAAATTAGTTAAATTTAAAAAATGTAAAAACAAAACGAAGAAAAATATGTGCATGTATTTTTAAGAACCACCCAAATCATCATTTTGTAGTAAAAAAATATTTAAGAACATATAATGACTATCTTATTCTTCTCAAAATGATTGGCACTTCTCAAAATGATTGGCACGGCCCTGATCGCCCTGCTCCCTCCCCCCCCCCCCCCCCCCTCTCGTTGTCATTGTGCTCCGCCATATATCTCAGTCGCCCTGCTATTATCTTCCTGTCATATTGTGCACAGATTAAGTTGCTGCTTGCTCTCATCTCTCTGCTCTCTCTATTGCTGCTGCATAAATTACATCGATATCTTTGTGATTCTTTCTTGAACTGCAAGTGCTTCTTCCTGAATTACCTCGGTTTGTGAGGTCACTAATAGCGCATACCAATTGTAACCAAGCTCATGAGCTCGAGTATAAGCGAACTCACGAGCTTAGATTTAAAAATGATTACCTATGATTCTTATATCGGTTTGTCTATTGTGTGTCCTAAGGGATTATGATAAGAATATTTTATCGGGAAAGAAAATCCTAAAAGAAATGAATAAACCTCATAATCTAATTTAAAAATGACTAAACCGGATGTATTTAGGAAAAATATTTTTCATTTTGACCTCTTGTCTTATAATATAAAATCCTTTCTTATATATAAAATCCCCTAATTAGATTGGAAATTAGTTTCCCAACCGAGAAGAGAGGGAGAGAGAGAGAGGTGGGTCCTCCAAAACTGTAGTCATGTGTAAATTAACGAATAATGTAGTTGAAATATAATCCCAAAGAATGGGACGTGTAAAAGAAGAGGGTAAAGGCCACATTTCAACATTGCTTGGCCGTTGGTGGTGTCTAAAGGTCACGTTTTGGGTGCAAACCCTTTAATTCATACAAATTTTGTTATAGATTGCAACCTCAAATCTGACCCTTTGAGTTTGTCATCATCGTCTTTATAAGCTAGCTGCCACAAACTTACCCAACTCAATTATTATCACAAAAAATCCGACCCTATCCAAAAAATTTATCAAATCTGACCCAATCCAAACATTGGCCTATATATAAAACAACCCGGCCCAAACCCAAAATAAAATTCCATTTAAATGATAGGCCAAATTGCGGGAAACCACCCTTTAAATAGGGTGATTTGCACAAAACCACCCCTTAAATAAAAAAATTCAGAAAACCACCCATTATATAGTAAATGTTAGCAAAACACCACCCGCCCACTTTATTCAGTCAAATTGATGTTAAAATCTATCAGATTACAATATTACCCCCACTTATATTACTCCAAAAGTCCAAATGGTTAATAAAATAATGTTATAATAATTGAGAGGGGTGGGGGGATTTCCCCTACCAGCAAAACGATTTTCTTTCAATTTGCGAAGTGGAGATGAATGTTCGAGGTACAGACTGATGTAGATGGAGATGTCGATTCGAATTTTTTTTTGAGGGGGGGGGGGGTTAGGCAAGCACTGTTCATATCGGTTTGAGAGGAGGAAGATAGTGGCTTGGCTTGGCCAAAGCTAGAGACGACTGACAGTGGAACATGAGGGAGTTAAGGACCGAAGATTGCCAGTGATAGCGCAGGCGGGGATCTAAGAAAACTTGGTGCCAATTTTGCTGGTTTTGGTGGAGACTCGTGAAATTGATGAGAAATAGCAAACTACATTGGTGGAGACTCATGAAATTGATGAGAAATACCCCCAATTTTCCCAATTTCAGTTGATTTGCAATTTTTTTTTATTTGGCTTCTCTTTGTTCTAATTAAATCAAAGTTCTCATATGTTTCATTCCAAGAAATTGGGGGTTCTGTTTGATTTTGTTTTTTTAAATTATTTGTGTGGATTATTGATACGATATTTGTGTATATTAAGATTGATTTGATTTCTTCTGTGTTTTTTTAAAGTTGAATTTGTTTTCTTTTCAATTGATTTGGTAACACAATGGCATTCTAACGAAATTTGATAATTAGATAAGGTTATTTTAGTCTTTTTACCCAAATTTTAACAGAACCCTAACGGAACTAAACAATGGGTGGTGTTTTGCTAACTTTTACTATGTAACGGGTGGTTTCCTGGAAATTTTTATTTAAGGGGTGGTTTTGTGCAAACCACCCTATTTAAGAGGTGGTTTCCTGTAATTTGGCCTAAATGATATTGTGATATTTAACTTTCTCCGACCTGTAATAATTAGACTTGTCAAAACACAACCCGACCCGGTGACCCGACTCGACCGACCCGAAAAATTTCCGACTCGAACCCGAAAATTTTGACCCGAAATTTTTTTCAGACCCGAACCCGAAAAACCCGAAATTTTTCGGGTAATCTGGGTTTCGACCCGGTGACCCGATTGACCCGGTTGATTTATAATTATATATAATTAATTTTATTTATATATAATTAAAATTTATCACAAAATTATCAAATAATGATTTTTTTAATTTAAAAAAGAAAAAATTGACAAACCCGAAATCGACCCGAACCCGACCCGAAACCCGAGTTCGAGTCAACCCGAAAAACCCGAAACCCGTTTTACCCGAAATCCGAAGTGACCCGACCCGAACCCGACCCGAATGACCCGTTTGACAGGTCTAGTAATAATCCAACCAAATACTGACCTAATCCAATAATCATCCAAATCGGTAGCCAATTTGTTGATATATGTGAAATTCAAAATATGAATGAACCAGAATTAGTATATAGGTTAGTGAACTAATTCTCGTATTGTCAATTAAGTTTATGATAAAACGTCAATCGACCTATGTGTTAGGCTACTATTACACAATTATTCGTGTATATGACATCGGTCACGAGTCCTAAATGAACTTAAGTACAATTAAATCAGTTTACAATTAGCAAACATCAATTAAATTGTAGTCCAATTCGCCAAATTCTCTGTAGGCAAATGAAGGTGTTTAACCTCTAAAGGAGATAGGTTAGAAAAATTGGTATACAATTAATACCTAACTTCTTTTTTGAAATACTAATTATACATGTATAAGACTTCAGCCATAAGAAATTCAGTCTATAATATTGGCCAGATATGAAAGCTCAAAATAAGATGCATATATATTAATATGACAGCTAAAGACTTGAATGCGGAGAACCCGTTTGACAGGTCTAGGAAAAAAGGAAAAACTCCAAAAACCCATAAAAGACGTTGGTCAGCGGAGGAGTAAATGAAGATTCAAGACGAGCCATGAATGCGGAGAACATGGGCGAGTGCGACGGCTCACACGGCGTCTCGACGCCGAGAAGGCGGAGAACAGTAACCCATCATCGGAAAGGGCGAATTCTGGAGATGTGTGGACCACCAACGTTACCCCCATCTAGATGAGGGATCTTCGAAGACCGCGATCATCTCGATCATACAGGACGCCCGATACTGCAACCCAACTCGAAACTAAACGCAACCACACCAAGACAGCCACACGAAGCCAAACGAAGAAGCAAAATACGGGCAAAAACAAAGAAGATAAATCCTCCGACTAAAATTTGTGAGCAGAAATCCCGGGACCCAGTATGAAGTCCAGGGAGATTTATTATTACTTATTAATATTAATATTTTTCAACCCCTTTCGGGATTATTTTTTTGAACCAAAAATAATCCAAAGTCACAAACTTTAACTAAAGTCTGGGACAACGAGAGGCCGAAAAATGGCAGACGGCCTAACCGTCATGATACCCCCGAAAAACATAAAACAAAAATAAACCCGAATACAAATGATCATAGCGAAGAAGGCCAACGGAGAGGAAGACGTAGGACACCGGATGGAGGCAGTGAATGCCGAGAACATGGGAAAGCCGAAGGACATACACGACGTCTCGACGCCGGAGAGACAGAGGCAGAAACCCAATAGCGGAAAGGACGTCTCCTGGGGAAATGTGGATCATCGGCGTTCCCCCCACCTAGATGAGAGATCTTCGAGAATCACAAACATTTCCACGGTCAACACAAACAACAGGGCGCCCGAGACTGCAACTTTATCCGGAAACTAAACGAAGTCACACCCAAGAAACGACACCTCTCAGAAAGTCCGAAGGACAACTAAGACCAAAATCAAAGGAAACGGGCGAAATGGTTAAACGCGGTTCATGATTAATGTAGCTGCTAGAAAAAAGGGTAGATTAATAATCATCAGAAGCACCACCCTTGGGCCCAGAGGAGCCCATACTTGGGCCCAACGGAAGAGAACTCGGCCCAAAGAACAAATGGTGGGAGAGAGCTTAGGTTGGGTAAATACAACCGTCAGACATGGACTGAAATCGGCGACCTGAGGAAAGCCAAGCCGGATTTGGAAGGAGGTGGGATATGAGGGGGTATGGGGAGGCTGGGATGGTGAGGGTAGCCGGAAATCGGCTTACTGCCGTTGCCGATTGTGATGAGCTTTCTGCCGTTGCCGCAGTGGAGCCGGAACCTCGGAGGAGGAGCCAAGGTAAACTTTTGATTTTGTAAATTGAATGTAGTGATGGACATAAATCGTTTGGGATGGTGAGGGTACGTAGGCGCATGGTTTAGTTAAGATATGTAGCAATTGAACGATTTGATTGGGATTTTTTTTTTCCTTGTGTGATTTGGGAGGATTTTCCCAAGTAGAGAAGCAAGGGTCGGCCAACAAAGACGATTGGCGGCGTCGGAGCTAAGCACTACTAGAAATTTGTTATTTAACAATGGGTAATAGCCTATGTTTTTCAAAAAATAAATTGATGAATATGTGGGTGATGTAAAAAGTCAAAAAAATTTCACATCGGTAAGAACCCGATGTCCTTGTATGTTATAACATCGTTTATATTTTCCAATACGACGTCTTTGTTATTCTATAACATCGAGGATAAAATATAACCGATGTTAAAGACATAAAGACATCGACTATTACCCAATATTGAAAAGTTTTGACTTTTTACATCACTCACATAGACATCGATTTTGTTTTTTGAAAGACATCGGCTATTACCCGATGTGAAATGACATATTTGTGGTTTTTTTAATTATCGTAGCCTATGCGAGATTTGAACCCGCATCTTTGTGTTTGAACACAATGTTCTACCATTTGAGCTAATAGGCTTTAAATTAGATAAAATGTTCTTACATAATAGCAAAAAGAGCATGTGAAACTTAAGAAAGACATTTATTAGCTTCAACGCATAAACTTAAGAAAGACCAACCATACATCACCTTGGTTTCACTCTGTTTTCTTCTAAGACAAGAAGTATATGAAAAGGCAACACTATATGATTATAGCTCAAGGTATTATTACTGTTTACACTCATAGTTCTAGAGGGATCCAACGCAACCAACATTATCAATTGTTCATCGCGACTCCAAAGATCACAAGAACCTAGCAACTAGAGTTAAACTCGAACAAGAAATCAAAGGGGAAATCAAGGTGGACCTAACCCGAGGGTATGAATTCGCATTGTATACATTAACGGTACATGACCCAAGGGCAGGCAACTACCCTTGAAGCCCATTGTTGTGCATGTACTCCAATACATTGTGTTTGTGTTCTTCGGCTACTTTTGCCCGTTCCTTATCAGAGCATCAATTTTGCAGCTTAAAATGAAGTTCATCAACCAAAAAAGGAAGAGAGCAAGGGTCCTCAACAAGGGTTTAAATATAAGAAATGATTGCAAGTAATTAGTAACATCAAAGGCTCATCGGTTAAAATAAAAGAACATATACAAACAAACAATCGGTAAAATCCAACTCTCATCACGATATTGTCTCAGTGGTACAATGTCCTCTCTTTTTCCAACATAATACATTCAGTTACAGAAATAAAAGAATAACATCAGACATTTGATATCCAAAATATTGCCTATGTTTGCATACCTGAATGTTCTCCTTGTGATGAGGGCATATAGAATATACAGGTGCTTCATGGCCTTTAAAAGTATATAGCTTTTGACCTGAGAAATCCCACACCTATTCCATTTTTTTAATCAAAAATATGAAATTCATTATACATTGCATGAAATGTCATCATTATACCTGTACAACTGATAAAGGGATTTCCAGCTTCTTACCTTGCCCAGTTTATCATCTTCACATGTTACCAGACAAATTTGTTTATTGGGGGTGAGCAAAAGCCAAGTCATTTATTCCACTAGCATGAGCAGAAGCAGAAGCAGGTTGAAACGACTGGACATATAATGGCATAATAAAAGATTGCGAGTTCATATTGTTATATGCTTCACTATAAAGTTGTTTACAAGATAAAAACCAATCAGCTGCAGCAGAAACAAGACTAGTACTAAAATAGTTAAGATGTGTATCCAAAATAGAGTAACTCAACCTTTGATTGATCAATGTACACAATCTTGATGCCCTTAGAGAGGGGAAGACAGGCGTGTCCCTAAAAAGTGGATTTGCTTCAATCAACTTCTTAAGCTCTACTAACATTATGCTACGAGCAGTCTTTGTGTCCCCATATATACTTGCAGAGTTGCTCATTTTCCCTGGAATAGAAAAATGATCAGATTGTTCCCCAGCAATGACAAATTGGCAACACATATCTTTTAGGGTAGGAGCAGCTTAATGGGTTATCCAAAAAGAAAAAGAGGAAGAGCTGGAAATCAACTTTCACAAATTTCGACAGAATTGATCTTGTGCAATGTATTTATCTCAAAATCTCTACAAGTAACAGAAATTTTGGTTATTTTAATTAGGCGAAACTAATTAAAATAACCCGACCTTTAAGGGTGTGTTAAAAATATATCTCAACCTTTCAAATGTAAGATAAATATCCCGACCTTTAAGGATATGTTAAAAATATATCCCTACCTTTCAAATGTAAGATAAATATATCAACCTTTATAAGTTATGTTCAAAATAATATAGAAAATAATTCTCTACCAAAAAAAACTAATGGCATACATATGTGGCAAACTAAATTAATAAAAAAAATATAAAAAATTAATAGAAGGGTTTAAGAAAACAAGTTTTTTCATTTATTATTTTTTTTAAAAAAATCAAGACACTTTATTAATATTTCAATTTTCCATATTATTCTTCTTTGTTCAATTGTCCCATTTTTTTTTTACATAATTCATTTACTAAAATTCTAACTATTCTTCTTTATATTTTAAATTTTCATCAAAAATGCGAAATTAGTTAAATGGTCCATTATACGAATATGGGTGTTATCCCTCAAATATAAAAATAATCTAAATAAAATATTAAACACTTGTAAATATATCATTTTTTTTATATATTTATATTTTATTAATTTATTTCTTTCTCTTGATAAAAAAAAAGAAAAGAAAAGTGGTTTAATAAAACAAGGCTTTTAATATAGAGTTATAAGAAAATAGTGTATATAAAATATGAAAGACGAAAGATATGTAAATCTATAATTTTTTTATATAGATTTTTAAAGTTTTTTTTATTAATTTTTTTTGTCATATATGCATGTCCTGTTAGCTTTTTTTTGTACAAATTTTTTTGAGATATTATTTTAACATCACCTATAAAGGTCGAGATATTTATATTACATTTGAAAGGTTGAGATATATTTTTAACAACCCTTTAAAGGTCGGGATATTTATCTTACACTTGAAAGGTTGGGATATATTTTTAACACACCCTTAAAGGTCGGGTTATTTTAATTAGTTTCGCCTTTTAATTAAAGCAAATCAAATTTAAACGACCTTTTCCCAGACAATTACTAGTCACTAACTTTGAATTCCATTGAAATGAGTAAGGAGGAAAATAATCTTATTTCCATTTCTAAGACAACTTAAACAGACATACACATACCTGAAATTGGTCAAAGTCAATAGCTGAGTAATTTCCTTGTACAACTCTTCATTAAATGTTGAGAACACTTTCAAGTCACCCACAAGAATCTCAACAGCTTTAGGCTTATCTTGCCTGAAATTTAAATGGAAACCAAGGGAAATAGAATTTATAAATTCTATTCTTCTTGCTTGTTCACTTAGTTCCAACCAGAGAACATCAAATGTTGACACTTGAGAAGATAAAATCAAGCATCGTGAATTTGAAAACCCATTCTTTAAGTTAAGTTTATCAGAGAGGCATAGTCTCCATATTTCCTTCCCCAAAGAAAAATCTTAATTGACTAGACTTGCAATTCACTCGCAGCCCAAACAGTTATGAAGAAATGCGGATCAACGAGATACAGTTGAAAAAAATGAAGCAAAGATATTACCAGAAAGAATCAGACAAGCAAATAGGGGAATCAAGAAAAATCAACAATCAGACAAGTAACCGACATTATTGCAAACAGAAGATCATTGCAAAACGAGAATAACAAAACCAATCATTTGAAAGTGAACAGAAACAAAATCCACAAACAAGAATCTAACAAAGTGACACTAGTACCTTGGAATCGAGCACCTGTTCCAACTGAATGAGCAAACGAAGCGCATCCTCTTTCAAAGCAATTAGATCCCTCTAAAAGCATAAACCCTTTAATCCGCCACCATTATCACCGCAGCCGCTTCCTTGGACGTGTTCAGAATTATCTCCGCATACGCCTTCTTCGGCATCTCCATCTTCTGCAGAAAATCAATCCAACAAGAAAAATAAAACCCCGACAACACAACAGACAAATCGAACACCAAAAAATAGGGCAAAGCGGGAAAACGCAATCAACGCGAACAAATCGAGCTCCAAGGCAGACAAATCAGTGTGGGGAAATTTTGACAGAGAAAAAGAGAGGAGTACAAGGGTGGGGAGAAAGAAGAGCAAACCTTATATCATGGCGAAAGAGAGGCAAGCCAGAAGAGGAGGAGGACGACGAGTGAATGTGACGGAGCAAAGTCGCAACAGCGAATTCGAAGTTTCAGCGAAGAGCTAAAAAGCTAGAAAGGTAAATCCTAAATATGGCGTGTATGGGTTTAGATCTGAGAAGGAAGAACAGATCTTGGCGGATTTGCAAAGGGAGGTGGCGGGAGGAGGAGGTGGAGCGAGGGGTTGGTTTTTAAAATGAAGAATGAAGAAAGAATAAAGAAGAAAGATGCCCCTTCTAAAATGCTACAGTCGTACAGATATCTGCTTCGGCGGGTATTCAAATTAAGAATCGGAACTGGCAAAAAGATAGGAAATGAAAACCAAAAAAACCCTAGTTCTACGCGCGTGCACGCGCTTCCCTCTCCCTCTTTCTTCCTGCACTCCACCTCCTGGTAACTCAAATCGGCTCCGATCCATCTGCTTCAATGATCATGGCGACCACCTGTCGACCCCCTGCAACCTCAGCCTGGTGATTCATCATCACTGTGGGCCTGCTCCCTACCTCCTCCCCACTTGTAAGCTATGTGTAAAGCTTCTGCAGTTTCTCTTCGCCCTCTGTTCCGCCGAGGTGGAGGATTCTTATTCGACCTTCAAGGGTCAGTTCGGGGGTTTCTACTTTACTTATCTATGCCTCAATTTGAGTTTAATTTTGGATGGGAGGTGGCTGAGGGCTCCTGTCGCCTGTCGGTGGGCGTTGTTTCGTCGGATGGACTGGGTGGATCTTTTTTATTCCGGTCGGTGGGCGCTGTTTCGTCAGATGGACTGGGTGGATCTTCTTTGTTCCGGTCTTGTCTTGGATTGGTGCTCTCAGTGTGGGCGGATCTCTGTTCTGCTCTCCTTTCTCTGCTACTTGCCTTATCACTCATTACAAATTCACTAAAACTACCAATTGCCACTACTTCTTGCCCTATATAAAAGGGATTTTGGGATCTTTAAAGATGCACAATCTATTCTCTTCTCTCAACCTACTTCTGATTTGCTTTTATTCTCATTACTTTCTTGTGATCCAACGTTTTAATTGCCTTTTGATGTCTTCGTCTAAGTCTTTTAAAGAAGCCATTCTGAAGGAACCCTACTCTAACAATGCTATTGATTCTATTCCTCCTCCGGTTTCTCATGTCCCTACTGCTACTGTGGGTGGTTCCGTCCCTCTGGTAGGGGTGTGCAGAAAAACCCGATACAACTGATACGACACGAAAACACGACGAAACGACATGAAAAAACACGAAACCGAAAAGACACAACACGAAAATGACACGAACCGCTAAAACACGACATTAAACGGTTCGGATACGGCTCGGGCAAATCCCCTTATCGGATACCCGACACGAACCGTTTAATTTTTTATTTTTTTAGGTATTAAAATAATATTACTAATATATATGAAGTTCAAAGAGTACTATTGAAACTTCCTAGCTCAGTTGGTAGAAGCCCAGCGCCTTAACCTGCAAATAATGCGTTCGAATCCAGCTGAGTGGTTTCATTCCATCCCTTTCAACTTTTTTTTTTATATTTTTATGTTTAAAAGGAAACCCTAAAGACCCAATTCAAAAGGCCCGTTACAAACTTAAAACCCTAAAAGCCTTTACAATTTACGATCCCCTCTCATTCTTAATTTCTCACCGATAGACAGCTGCCATTCTCTCTCAAAATCGCTCAATTTCAGATCCTCTCTCTCATTCTTGACGACGGTCAACAATCACTCACAAACCCTTCTCCACCAGATTCAGATCTCGTGTTCTCCATCTTTGGATATCATCTTCTCCGGCGAGATCTCGGTCTTCTTCACCATCGGATCTCGTGTTTTCCAACCCTGGGTATCATCTTCTCCGGTGAGATTTCGAACTTGTTCTCCGTCTCTGGGTAAGAAGGTCACAATAGTCACTTCGGCGAGGGGTTGTGCGTTGACTGCGATCTCCATCTCTTTGGCCGTTTCTCCCCCTTCCGTTCTCTATATTTAGGGTTTATTAAACATGAATTGGTTAATTTATAAATGCTATTTGATGATGTTTGTAATGGATATTTCTACCTGTAACTAGTCTCATTTTGTACTTGAATGGTCGATTTTTTGTTTGAGAAAGAGTTGAATACTGGAATCGATTGAATGCTTGTAATTGAATGATCGATTTCTACCTGAACGAAGTTGTTTCTCGGGCATGTTAGATCGAGGTTGGCAAAGATCCGGAATAGATTAAAGGAGATGTCGGAGGGCGGGATGAGAGGGGAGTTGGTGAGGGAGAGGAAGGAGCTCGAGAAGGAGGAGAGGGAACTTATGGAGAGGGAGGAAATCATGTGGCTCCAGCGTGCTAGAGCTAACGAGTTTCGGTGCGGGGATCGGAATACCAAATTCTTTCATAAGAAGGCGGAAGGCAGAACCAGGAGGAACAAGCTCCGGAAGCTGATTGATGATGATGGGGTTGAAGAGAGGTCTTTTGATGGGAGGGTAAGGATAGCAACGAACTATTTCCGTAATTTTTTTGAGTCGGATGTCAAAGTGCCCCCGACGGTGGCTACTCAAGGAATCGAGCCTTTCGTGACGGAGGGTAAGGATAGCAACGAACTGTTACGACCCTTCACCGCGTCTGAGGTAAAACACGCCCTTTTTTCAATGCACCCCACTAAAGCGTCGGGCACGGATGGTATGCCTGCAATTTTCTGCCAAAAGTGTTGGCATATCGTCGGAGCCGATATCACTAGTTATGTTTTGGATATCCTGCACGGTCAGCCGATGCCTTCTGGTCTTAATCACACGTTCATAACGTTAATTCCAAATGTGTCAGACCCGTCTAGGATGAGGGAGCTTCGACCAATTAGTCGTTGTAACGTGGTTTACAAGATTGTGTCCAAAGTGCTAACGAACAGGTTGAAGAAGATCTTAGGGAAGCTGATAGCGTCGAGCCAGAGTGCCTTTGTGCCGGGTAGATTGATAACAAATAATGTGCTGGCTGCGTTTGAGCTATTCCCCTTCATGAAGACTCGGCCGGGGGGGGGGGGGGGGGGGGAAGAGAGGCTTTATGGCCTTGAAGCTCGACATGGCGAAAGCTTATGATCGGGTCGAATGGTCGTTCCTCGAGCATTGTATGGGCAGATTTGGTTTTGACGAAAGGTGGGTTTCCTTAGTGATGAAGTGTGTGAATTTAGTTATTTTCTCAATCCTGATGGATGGGGAACCGTCGGCTGAGTTTACTCCGAGTCGAGGGCTAAGACAGGGAGACCCCTTGTCTCCTTACATTTTCCTTTTATGTGCCGAAGGTTTTTCCGGAATGCTAAGAGTGAGCGAGGCTAAAGGCAGGATCCAGGGCATCAGAATTGCGCCGACAGTCCCTACTATCTTGCATCTTTTCTTTGTTGATGATTGCGTATTGTTTTTGAGAGCAACCTGTCAACGTAGTAGCGAAGTGGTTCATATACTCCATACTTATGGAGAGGCCTTCGGGCAACAGGTGAATTTCTCAAAATCTGATCTTTCATTTAGTAAGAATGTTGATGCATCTAGGAGGGAGGACATCAAGGGTTTATTGGGGATCCGTGAGGACGAGAAGCATGATTGCTACTTGGGGTGGCCAACAATGATAGACAGGTCGAAGAAGGTCATCTTCCAGCAACTAAAAGAGCGGGTTTGGAAGAAGGTGAAGGGCTGGAAAGAGAAGTGTCTATCAAGATTGGGGAAGGAAGTCCTGATCAAGTCTATTGCCCAAGCGATACCTACATACACCATGTCTTGCTTCCGGCTGCCAACGGGACTTTGTCAAGATATAGAGAAGTTGTTGAGTGACTTCTGGTGGGGGGACGGAGATGGGAGAAGGAGAGTGCATTGGATGAGTTGGAGACGGATGAGTCGCTCGAAGCATAGATGTGGTATGGGATTCCGCGACCTGGAATTATTCAACATCGCCCTTCTAGCTAGGCAGGGTTGGCGACTAATGCAAGAACCTGATTCCCTAGCGGGGAGACTACTGAAGGCTAAGTAGTTCCTGTACACGTCTTTCCTTCAAGCCCGAATGGGATACAATCCAAGTTATAGTTGGAGGAGCCTAATTAGCGGGCAAGACGTCCTAGGGGAAGGATTAATATGGAGGATTGGAAATGGGAATGATGTGAATGTGTGGGAAGATCGGTGGATACCACGTCCTACTTCCTACAAGGTGGTGGTGAATGCTAAGGGTGGAGACCTGAACATGAGGGTTATCGAGCTCATAGATTGGGGGAGCGGAAGGTGGGATGTCGAGAGAGTAAGACAAGTACTCCTCCCATGTGATGCGGAAATTGTTCTTGGAATGAAGCTGGTTGATCCGGATTGTTCGGACCGGCAAGTGTGGATTCCGAGCAAGCATGGTATCTTCTCAATCCGATCGGCTTACCATATGCAGCTTGAAAAGAGAGAAATGGATAATGGAAATATTGGTCAAGCCGATAAGAGTAAGCAAGAGAGAGTGTGGAAGGTCCTTTTGGAAGATGAAGATGGTGTCGAGAGTTGCTTTGTTTGTTTGGAGGGCAACAAGGGAGATTCTCCCGTGTAAGATCAATCTAGCAAAGAGGAAGATCACCGGGGACGATATGTGTGAAGTATGTGGAAGACAGGAGTCGGGATTCCATGTGCTTTATGAGTGCCGGCTAGCCAAGGAGGTATGGAAAGGTGCAACTGATATAAGGAGGTTCTGGAAGGGGCAGACGTCAGTCTGGGAGGTCTTTCAAAATGTGTTTCTGACGGGCTCCGAGAGAGATAGGCAGTGATGGTCCATGATCTTGTGGTGCGTTTGGAGGGCTAGGAACAAGAGGATCTTCGAAAACATCGTCAAGCCTCCACATGTAGTGCTGCAGGAGGCGGATACGGAGCTAAGTGAGTTCACGAAGCATACGGACTACACAGGTGCGGTTCGGGGAAATGCACCTCAGTCGGGTGGAATCAGGTGGGAAAGGCCTAGACAAGGGTTCATAAAGTTTAATTGTGATGCTTCGATCACGAAGGCTAACGGAGCGAGCATTAGCTTCATCGGACGAGCGGATGATGGTCGGTTTCTCATGACTGGACAACGAAGAATTGAATGTACATCCGATGATGAGATCGCTGAAGCGGAGGCCATTCGATGGGCAGTGACGATTGCACAGGAGAGAGGTTTGAGCCCTTGAGGTCGGTGCATATTGAGTCGCACTGTCTCCCCCTTATCACGAAGCTCCAGGAGGGTTATGCGGGACTAGGAATGCTCGGCATGATGATCGAGGCTATCACCAAGGCAACCAACGGAATCACTGATCTAGTGTGGTCTCATGTTCGTCGCGAAGGAAACGATTTGGCTCATAGTTTAGCGACGTTTAGACCCATTCAAGACTCTTTGTTTTTCTCTATTCAAGCTTTGCCTTCAAATGTTGATGTATTGTTAGCTGATGAACCTTATGCTTGAATGAAAGTGGTGGGTTTTTCTCAAAAAAAGAAGAAATATACTGACTCAAACGATAGGTATTTACAATTAAAGTGTAATTATAGAGGAAATTATAGTGAATATACCAATAAAAGTCGGAATTGGCAAAAGTAACACTCCTCACACAAAAGGGACCAAAAGGGAGAGGGTGTTAGAGGAGAGCATTAAATGCCCAAAATAAAAGAGAGAGAGAGAGGGGGGTCAACAACTTTTTAGAGCAGAGATGACAACTTTTCATACGAGAGAGGGTGAGGAAAGAGGGGTTAGCAGCCTTTTCAGAGGAGAGAGAGAGGAGAATGGAGGAGGAGAAACGGGACACCAACTTTTCGGATTACAAATGACTCGTGAATAGTTGCATGCCAGACAACACAAACACGGAGTACGTGCCAACAAATTAATATTACGTGTCAACCGAACGCTAAGTCATGTCATCATCATATAATATATAATGAAGACACGACTTCAATAATCATGCATGGTCAATCACTGTCATATCTATGCTAATAGTATCAATAGTCATATCAGATGCTTTATTTTCCATGCCAGACATGACTTTAGCTGGGACCCCAAACCCCTCAAATCCCAATCATCTCTCCCTTCTTTTTTTTTTTTTTTTCCTGGAACTTCGAATGCATTAAATGCATCGATCAACTCATCCCTCTCTCTCCTCTTTTCCATGTAGTTTTTTTCTTTTTTAAAAAAAAAAAAATTATCTTAGCTCTCACACATCCCCCCTCCCCCCCCCTCTCACACACCCTTCAACCGAGACTTTGGGTCAAAATAAAATTTGTAAAAATGACATTTCTTCCCCCATTACAAATTATGCATAGCACTCCTACTTTTGCAAAGTTCCCATAGCACTCCTACTTTTGCAAAGTTCCCATCTTTTTTTCATATTCATGCAAATTTTCCAATTGTATTTTCCTTATCTCTCTCTCTCTCTCTCTCTCTCTCTCTCTCTCTCTCTCTCTCTCTCTCTCTCTCTCTCTCTCTCTCTTTGCCTTCTTCTCCACCCTCCCCCATATGTTCACCCAACCACCAGCTCACACCCTTTGTGCTTCACCCGAATTACCCCTTATAAAGGTCCCATCCCACTCTGAGAACCCTCATTCCCCACAACCCTAAAACCCTCACAACACTCTCCCTTCTCCCTCTTATATTCTTCACTAGCTCAGCACACAAAACCGCCTCCATCTTCTCCTATAGAACAACCCTTTTCAATGTCCTTTCACCGAGCCATCACAAGCCACTAAACACCACCATCTTCACCCTCCCTGTTGATCGCAACCACACCACAGTCATCTCTCGTCATTGTCTCCAGCAGAGTCGACCCTTGGGCTAGGCCCAAGGAACCTATGCCTAGGACCCCCAATTTTTATGGGCTCCATAATTTGTAAATGCCCGTGTATATGTATATAGTATTTTGTTTCTTGTAAAAACTCAATTGTGAATTTGTAATCCCATAGAAGATAACCAATGGTGATGAATAAGCCCAAAAATAGAAGCCCAAACTTGTTTAGGTAAGAAATTAGCTGAACAAATATATGTATATGAAAATTTTTTTAGTTAGTTACAATCTTCTCTCCTTCTTTGGTTGATTTTACCTCTTTCACAAGGTAATTAATTTTGTTTCTCCTCTATTTAGCTATAGTGGGTGTTTACTATTACCGTTTGTAGCTTGGTGGCCTGCCTTTCTTTTGATTTTTTTTTTTTGAGATGCTTTGAACAATTGCAATCGGTTGAAAAAAAGAAAGTGATCATTCATCATCATAATTCATCATAGTCCTATGTTGTTTAAGCATTTTACTATATTTCATTCATAAATAAAAATTACAACTATATTTTTTTGACAATGAGCTAGGCCCATGATTCACCACGCCTTTAGCCCCGAAACACCAGGGTCGGCCCTGGTCTCCAACAAGCCCACCAAGCAAGCAGCCCCGCTGCCCCCGGAGCCGAGAGCAAGCATCTTGTGTCCCCTGTTTCGCAGCATTGAGAAGAAGGAAGCCCGTCCGTCGAGATGAGTCACCAGGAGCCACGAAACCACGTTCCTACGTTCCCATAAGTCGAGGAATAGCCTCGCCGTCCGCCGGAGATCCCAAAAAACGAGCCATTGCAGACCTGTTTTTTCGATCGAGGTTCGTTAATGTTTAAGCTCGATTCCGATTTGAATCTTCTCCAAGCTGTCCCTCACTCGTCTCTCTATCCTTCTGCTAGACTCTCGAGCCTCCCTTCCTCGAGTCCTTGCAGCCCAAAGCCGCCATTGACGCCGGGGAATCCACCTCGAAAGCCGCGGCTGTAAGTCCTCCTTTCCCTCCTTTTTTCTCGCGTCGCTTGTTCGATATGGGGTGGGTCCTGGTCGGATTTTCTGCTCGATCTCGTGGCTTAATTCTGAGGCCGAATGGGCCACCATATCCTGAGCAATTCCATGTTCTTCCTCCATCATTTTTCCGATTGAACAGTTCTGTTCTATTGGGGAAGGAGGGTTCAGTGAACCGGTTCCTTTTTTTTGTGAACCGTCGGTTCGGGCTTATTTACCCGGTTCATTTAAATCACCTTCAGATTTGGGCTGGGCTCGGAACTGGGCCGAATCCAGGTCTGTCTTCACCGGGTTATTTCGTTGGGCTGAGGGGTTGGGTTATTAACTTATTGTTGTTATTTGTTATTCAAGTGTTAGTCGTCATTATTATATGTTGTGTGTTAGATACGTTATATTATATGATTAGTAATATTATTTTATATATTATTCAGATTTTGAGAAGATATATTGCCTGAAAGTATTATATATTTTAAGTTGTTTTAAAAATAGTATCATTTGGGGATGTATTATTATATAATGCTTTATAATGTGGTTTTAAAAGAGATTTATTGAACTTTAGTTATAAATATGATTTTGGAATTTTGAGATGATTTATGGGTCTTGCTTCATAATTATTGTAAAGATGATTTAATTTTGGTATTGCATGTATTTTTAGTTAAAGTATTGCTTGGTAAAATTATTAACAAAGATTTTCAAGTTTTCAGAAATGTCTTTTTAAGGATTTGTTGTTGAAAGCCAAAATGTCGGAAATTTCTCTAACGACAATTTTGACCAACTTTGACCGGATTGGAATATTTATTAAGGACCTTGAACTCCCTTAACCGGATTTTTGTGGATTGTTTAACTAAAATGATATTGGATTTTGTTTAACGGGATGACGGATATGGGTTGATGAAATATGATTTAATCTTGCGAGTATCTCGGATTTCGAATATTTTCTCGTGTTTTGAGGCGCTTAAACTATCGGTTGTTTTCCTTTGGGAATTTCTTTCAAAAAGTGTTCTATGTGTTACATAGTAGAAGAGTAACTTATGACGCCTTTATTGCTTATATTATTATGTGATTATTGCTTGGATTTTGCTTCTGCCCTATTTTATTGTCCGGCTATATAAGGAATCGAGTTTATCAATTGAGTTGTATTAACATAAAAATGCTTTTATCATGAAATGCATCAATAGCACATAAAACACCTACTTTATACTCTTTTAACAAATTTAATAAATATGTATAAATATGTACTTTATCAAAATATAAAGAATATAAATTTATATGTGGGATAAAAATGTGTTATTCTTCACACTTTTGAAATTTAGAAAATGTTCTCATCAAGGTCTTGCTTTTTTTTTTTATGCAAGGTTCTCAAGGTCTTGCTAATTTCAAATAGTTGGCAAATACATTTAATCTATGAGATATCATTAGCTCATATATCATTTGTCATTTCAGAACGCCAGCAAAACCTAATAATTATATTAAATCTTCAAGATTCATAGGTATGAATTTGTGATTATAATATATAAATGACATTAAACTCAAAATCAACTTATTTTTTCTTTTAGAAAAAAAAAATACCCATAATTCCATTCAGCACAGACGTAAGGACCAATCCTAAGAATTGCACAGAGGCCTTCATCTTGAATGACTTTCAGGAATCTTATCAAGTCTTTGTTCCCTGTGAAGTCATACTACATAGTACATACTGTAATATACACCAAAAACCCAAATTAAACAAAAAAAATCACAAACTCTCAGAATTTAATTACAAAATTCCCCACTTACTACTCGTTAATTAGGCAATGATCGAATACTCTACATCACACTTCACAAAATTATTTTAGCATAAAATTTTACAATCATATTTGAAAACATTTTTAAAATATAATTTATAAAAAAAATCATCTTTTTTTTTACATATATAATTTTTCTAGATATATAATTAATGTTCATAAGCATAAATATATGTAATGGAGCTATTTAAAATATGAATACAAATTTTTAATTTTGTTAAAAAAAATTTATGTTAAAATAATTTTATAATGCACAAGTGATATGCAATACATAAAGTTATATTAAGAGGATCTTAACTCCTCATTAGGGTATGTTTGGCGCAAATTAATAAACCTGTCCGTGTTGTGGCTCGTGAGCATTCCAAAACACGTAGGTCTCAATGGCATTGAGTCCTCCGGCCTTGGCCTTTCTAATAAAATCAGGCCACATCTGAAATAAAAGAAAGATAAGTGATAGTGTAACGATTAGTTATACATGATGTTGTGTATATTAATTATTGTTACTTGCTTCGGGTGTACTTGGAAGATAGTGAATGAACCTGACATTATGATCGATCGTTCTTTTTCCATCAATGATAACAGCTCGTCCATCGTAAGTGACATCAATAGAGAACGGTGCGAATGTACACCATATATAGTAAAATGGTTCACATGAGGAGGAACTTTGGATTGTCATTCTTCATAAATTTGGTTGGGAGATGTGTGAGATAGTGAGGTTTGAAGAGGTATTTATAAGGTCGGTCATTTTGAAGAAATTAATGTCATTCTACCTCAATGTACAACTTTTAAGAAGATTAATAAATTCAATAGGATACCTTTTTACTTTATCAAAAATCACAATTAATAATTCATTAATCATTATAAGTGAATTTTTCGTGTAGTAGAACTCAAAATACTTAATAACATGTTTTTCTGAACAAAACTAATACCCTAAAATGATAGGGAGTACTATATACAGTGGCAAACCTAGGGGGCTTAGCTCCTCTTGGATTTTGGGGGGGGGGGAAATGTATATATATGTGATTTTTTGTAATAAATATAACTAGAGGAGTATTGAATCACAAGTTCCGCTTGACTCATTTGGTACTACCTCTAACCTAAAATACATGAGCTTTTAATATTTTGCACAAGTTTTAATAAAACACTTACTTTTAAAGAGATATCATCATTGCACTAACTTAGTTTTTTCATAAATTTTATTATTTTTAACACCCACTACACATTTTAACCAATAAAATTATTTTAAAAAGTTAACAACACACAAATCAATACAAATCATTATAATTTCCTACCTAGAAAACATAAAAATTTATCTATTATTGAACAAAAATTCACCTCTAAAAATTAATTGTATTATTGGACGGAGGGAGTATATGGGAAGGGAAGTAAGTGAAACCAAGTCGCGGGATTGATTCCCCTCTACTACCTACCTTTTTTTTCTTTTACCATCACACATGACACAAGTACAAGCATCGACTCTTTTAATCTTGACTACAGCAGCTAACTTTTATTTTATATTTTTTTTTTAAAAAAAAAACTCCTGCATACCTTTTAATTTTTTATGAAATTTTGATTACGTTTGTGATTTTGAGAATCGATTTTGTAAATTGATTAATTGAATTTGTGATTTGAAGATTGTTTTTTTTATACGAATATATAATATGAATTGAAAATGTTAGTGTTTCATACTTACAATTTATACTTTTCAATTTGTGCTCTAAATTTTAATTTGAGATTCAATTTAAATGTAGAATATGAAAATTTAGGGTTTTGATTTTGGAAACCAATTTTATGAAATTAGGGTTTGCGATTTTGACAATCAATTTTGTAAATTTTTTTATTAGGGTTTGTAATTTTGAGAATCAATTTGTGAATTTGTGAATTGTATTTGTGGTTTGTGAATTGAATTTGTGATTTGGGGATTGTTATATATATATAATATGAATCAACAAAATTGTTATTCGCTCTCAGTCCTCTATTTATACTATTGGATATTCCTTCAATCAATTATATTCATAATCCATCTCGAAATGTTGA
Organism: Persicaria tinctoria; assembly: GCA_037127255.1. Classification (NCBI taxonomy): domain Eukaryota; kingdom Viridiplantae; phylum Streptophyta; class Magnoliopsida; order Caryophyllales; family Polygonaceae; genus Persicaria; species Persicaria tinctoria. The sequence continues at coordinate 27,089,394 of JBANSL010000016.1, read as the reverse complement.
ACCCGTTGTTACTAGCTAGTATTCGTAGAGATAATGTAAGTAGTGGAAAAAAAGCTCGATTGGACAATGGGTGGTTATTAGTAGTCCAAGACTACAAAAACCTATTAAGGAATATTATCGTTTCTTATAGTTTTCAACCCTCGCGATGGGTCCTCCACCGAATATATATAATACAATATGATATAATATAATATAAATTTTCCGGCAACGACCGACACTGTACACTTTAAAAACTTAAACAATAGAGATAAATCCAAACAATATCTCAAAGCAAAAAAATAAAAAAAATCAAGCCGAGGATCTGTTACTGATATTGGATTAACAACCCCAACGTGAAAACTGAAAAGCATACTGATAATGGGTAATTCCGTTATTCACAAAATGAAATCAGGATTTGTGGTTATCTATTCCTAACTCCTAAGCCTTCACATTCCTTTGTAATTATCCACTAATTTCATATATTTCTTTACGTAATCAACAATCTATTAATGACCTTATAAATACCTCTTCAAACCTCACTCTCTCATACATCTCCAAACCACATTTCTTGAAAATGACCATCCCAAATTTCCTCCTCGTTTGCACCATTTTACTATGGTGTACATTCGCCTCGTTTGCCATTGATGTCTCTTACGATGGGCGAGCTCTTACGATTGACGGAAAAAGAAAGATCATAATGTCCGGTTCCATTCATTATCCTCGCAGTACACCCGAAGTAAGTAACAATATACACATCATGGACAAATGCATAACTAATCGTTACACTATCACTTATATATCATCTTTTTGTTTATTTCAGATGTGGCATGACCTACGTGTTTTGGAATGCTCACGAGCCCCAACGCGGACAGGTTTATTTGTGCCAAACATACCCTAATTAACTAGGAATGAAGATCATCGATCTATATTCGTAGCACTTGTGTTGTGTATCATAAAATTATTCTAGCATAAAATTTAGTTTTGAAAAAATTTAAAAATTTATATTCTAAATAGCTATATATATTTTATAAACCTTTATCTCGAAAAATTATATATATTTCAAAAAAAAATTAAAATTAAAAAAATGATTTTTTTATAAATTATATTTTTAAATGTTTTAAAATATGATTGTAAACTTTATGCTAAAATAATTTTGTGAAGTTTTCATAGAGTATTCACTGCCTTGAGTAGTAAATTTGGGGAAAAAATATTATATTCTGACAACTTGTGATTTTTTTTGTTTGGGTTTTTGGGGTGTATATTATGTAGTATGACTTCACAGGGAACAAAGACTTGATAAGATTCCTGAAAGTGATTCAAGATGAAGGTCTCTATGCAATTCTTAGGATTGGTCCTTATGTCTGTGCTGAATGGAATTACGGGTATTTTTTTTTAGTCACTGTAATCCCTTTGTTAAATTCAAATAATCATTTTATAAAACTGTTGTAATTAAGTTACCTGTTTTTGTTTTCCTTTAGTGGCTTTCCTGTTTGGCTACACAATCTGCCTGGAATTGAGTTTAGGACTGACAACCAAGTTTACAAGGTACAATATTTCATATATTAGTTATAAATTGATAATGTGTTATTCAATATATTTCATAACTTAACTATATATTTTTTGTTAATTTGTTTGTATTTGAAGGATGAGATGAAAAGATTTGTGACAGACATAGTAGACATGGTCAAACATGAGTCTCTTTTTGCCTCTCAAGATGGACCAATCATCCTTTCTCAGGTTAACATTTATCAAACATACAAAGCAAAAAAAACTTAGTAGTTGTACATATCTAAGTTTGTACATTTGTTTTTCGAGTAATGTAGATCGAAAACGAGTACGGGAATGTGATAGGGTCGTACGGTAACAGAGGCAAAGATTACATGAACTGGTGCGCCACCACCGCGGAAGCCATGAAGACCGGTGTCCCATGGATCATGTGCCAAGAGAGTGATGCTCCTCCTGGCATTGTATGGTTAATATAACATCTCTTTTTATGTACATATATGTGTCTATTTTTCAATCTCTGATGCAACTTTATACAATCTTTCATGTGTAGATCAACACTTGCAATGGCTATTACTGTGATCAGTTCACTCCAAGCAGCGACTCTATTCCCAAAATGTGGACCGAGAACTGGACCGGATGGTATGTTCAATTTTTCTTTAATAAAATTATATGAATTTAAAACCAAACATAATTTAATTTTTTAGTTATATATATATTGATGAATATATTGAGATTGCAGGTACAAGAACTGGGGCAGCAAAGATCCACATAGAACAGCTGAGGATCTCTCTTTCGCGGTTGCTCGTTTCTTCCAGTATCGCGGAACCTTACAGAACTACTACATGGTAAACAATCTACCATTTGAGTTTTTTTTTTTTTTTTTAATGTAACAAAGTTTTAATGTATTGTAATGTCATACATATAGTACCATGGAGGTACAAACTTCGGTCGCACCTCTGGAGGTCCATACATCACCACATCATACGATTACGATGCTCCTCTCGATGAATACGGTAACTTGAATCAACCCAAGTATGGACACCTCAAGAGGCTCCACGATATCTTGTTCTCGTTCGAGCAAATTCTTGTCAACGGCGAATCCCAAGATACTGATTTCGGAAAGATGATGTCGGTATGTAATATGTGTACATATATATATCATTCATGTTTATTTGGTTATATGCATCAAGATGGACCTTAAAATGTAACAATGTATAGGCCACCAAGTACACACACAAAGGGAGCAAGTTTTGCTTCCTCGGAAATGCGAATAATAAAGAAGATTTCACCATAAATTTTGAGAACAATACCTACACTGTCCCGGCATGGTCAGTTACCTTGCTCCACAATTGCGATGAAGAGATCTACAACACCGCAAAGGTACGGTTAATTTGCTTGATTCATTTTAGCTACTTTGATGATTGAATCGAGTGTTGTTTCATGGTGGATTATGTTATATATAGGTGAATGTACAAACCTCGATCATGGTGAAGAGACAAAACGAAGAGGATGATGAGCCCTATAGTCTCAATTGGAAATGGATGGGTGACGAAATCGAGCAATACAACCCGATGAGTGTCAAGGGCTTGCTCAAAGCTAACCAGCTTTTCGACCACAAGCAAGTTTCCATGAATGATACAAGTGATTACTTGTGGTACTTAACCAGGTATGTATGTATATATATCAATTAGCCCTAAATTTCTTTACCTAAATGGATCTTATAACATACTTAATTTCGGGTTTTCAGTGTTCATATGGACCCAAAGAACTACTTCTTTAACAAAGCTACAAGATTGATCGTTGACACCAACGGTCACCTTCTTCATATTTTCGTCAATGGGAATCCTATAGGTGAAGTTTCCTCATTTCCTCACTTGCTTTTTTAAGGTCAAATTGTAACTGATTTCATATTTGGGGGTTTTGAATCTGATCAGGATCACAAGCTGCAACCAATGGACACTACAAATTCTCACTCACTAGTGATGAGTTTCATTGGAAGGAAGGATCCAACACCATCTCGCTCCTTAGCGGAACAGTCGGATTAGCCGTAAGGAGCTTCACCATACATACAAATGTGATCTCTTACTATGTTCATTATGATCTGATTCTTGATCGAATTCGTGCCTTGCAGAACTACGGTGCCCATTTCGAGGACGGGGGTGTTGGGATCACCGGAGTTACACTTAGTGCGAACCATAGGCGCGATGTGATCACCCGAGATCTAAGCAGCAGCACCTGGGCGTACAAGATCGGGCTTCGTGGAGAGGACTTGCAGTTTTTCGAAGCTGACCGAAATCCTAAGATGTGGCACGCCGCGGGGCTGCCTGTGAACAAGCATCTAACATGGTACAAGGCCAGTTTCTTGGCACCGAGGGGAGACGATCCAGTCGTGGTGGACTTGAAGGGGATGGGCAAGGGCGAAGCGTGGGTGAACGGGCAGAGCATCGGGAGGTACTGGCCGAGCTACATTGCAGAGAAGAGCGGGTGTGACGCTTGTGACTATCGTGCAGCGTATACTCCTTCCAAGTGTTCGACAAACTGCGACGAGCCTACTCAGAGATGGTATCATGTCCCGAGGTCGTACCTTAGGGACGGGGAGAACACATTGGTTTTGTTTGAGGAGTTTGGAGGGAATCCGACACAAGTGTCCTTCGAAACTGTGTCAGTTGGGACGGCTTGTTTGCATTCGTATGACAATGAGAGGGTGACCCTGGCGTGCCAGGGTGATCGGAGGATCAAGCAGATAAGATTTGCAAGCTTCGGAAACCCCCATGGGAGCTGCGGAAGATTCAAGACAGGGCAGTGTGAGGCTCCTCATACGTTGTCTGTGCTGCAAAAGGTAAGCTGCTGGTTTTTTGGTTCAGTTTTAGTGATCGATGGATTTGTTTTTGTTTCAATGATCAGTTTTGAATTCGGATTTTGTGGATTACTTATGTGTTTGCAGATGTGTGTTGGGAAGAACAGCTGTAGCTTCCGGGCTTCGGAGTCGCTTTTCGGTATTGTGAGTTGCAAGGTTAACCCAAGAATGCTTGCTGTTGAAGCTGTTTGTTAAGAGTAGGAAGTCGTATGTGATACTAGTTAGAATCTAAGCTGGACCTTCTGTTAGTTAAGAGTAGGAAGTCGTATGTGATACTAGTTAGAATATAAGTTGCACCTTACAAACTGGTCTCCAGAGTTTATCATACAATAAAAAAGGAGTATTTCATTTAATTTTATTGTTTATTATCTCTGTGTTACATTAAAACCAAGCAACCAAAAGAACAAAACTGCTTCCGAAGCCATAATGTTAGGTCTTCAAAAGCAATCCTAATTTGGTTTTGGATGGGTCTCTTTGTAAAATTTCCATGGCTGATTCAGCAACACAGACACAGTCGACAAACACTGACCGACACTCTATACTTTCGGAGGTTTTCCCGGACTCATTGTCCGTACAAGCAAACAAATTTCGAAACAAAAATCGAAATACCTAACAAAGTATTTCAAATTTTCAAAGCAAGTTTCTCTGTTCTCCATTTGATAGTTAAACATACGGGTAAATTCACACAAGACCAACCTATGCAAAATCATATATACTGGGATGGATTTCAGAAGAAAGTTCTGTGCAAACTACAAAGAGACACCAGTTACTAACAAATGCTGGGATGGATTTCAGAAGAAAGTTCTGTACAAACTACAAAGAGACACCAGTTACTAACAAATGCACAGTCAGATCCAGAGATGATTAGGGAAAAAAAACAGAAATAGAACTATCATCTCTGCATCACATAAAAAGAAGCTATTTCGTATCACAGCAACTTTGCCTCCTTGAGAGCAGCCTCAAAGTCATCTTCACTGTTCCATGAAGGAATCTGAAACAGCACAAGAAAACGGGAATATTTGGTAACATTACTCAAACAATAGAAGGAATATAACCATTTTAAAAGAGATGATGAATTAAGTTTGATAATTACCTCTGCAACGTGCACCCCAAAATGCTGTTCTATTTTTTGCATCAATCGAATGTCAACATCAGAACAGAGCAAATTAAATATGGCTCCTGCATCACACAGAAATCACATCAGTCAAGTGGGATTAAAGAGGAAATGAATGAACAGTTATTATTATGCACTCCGCCAGAAGTATTACTTTACAAAGCAAACTGCACTACTGCAGTAGGGGAAGAAAAAAAAGACCACGACGAAAGGAAGTAAGATGGAGAGATTGTGAGCTTACCCTTCCGACCAAAACGTCCTGCCCGTCCCACCCTATGCAGGTAGACCTCACAATCAGGTTCAGGACCACCTGCTCGGTAACCTTGGGGATCATGTTTCATTGGCAGATCATAATTAACCACCAAATTCACCTGCATAATGAAGAAAACGACTTCATTTTCAAGGCAAAATCTAAGGCATTTAGTAGAAAGGTGGTTGGAAAAAAATCACAGAAATGAAAACCTGTGACTGATCAAATCCTCGAGCAAGAACATCCGTAGAAATAAGAACTTGTGTGAGTCCATCCTTGAACTCCTTCACTATCTTATCTCTGTCTTCTTGGGAAAGTGCACCTTGAATAGTGGTTACTTCATATCCATAATCTACAAGTGACTTATGAAGCATGCTTGCACTCCTCCTTGTGCGTACAAAGATGATGGTCTGGCCAACCTTTTTGCCCAAATCGAAGATCATGTCTTTAATGACAAGAATCTTGGTCAATTCATCAGGGCAGTGTACTTTGAACTGCTTTACAGACTCCAAGGATAAATCTTCTTTCTTAACAAACAGCTGGTTATAGTCATGAACTGTTCTTGTAACAAAGTCCTTAACAGTGTCGTTAAACGTGGCAGAGAATAGTAGAACCTGAAAAGGGGGAAACAGGAGGAAAAGCATTAGGGGACAAATATCCTAATTAACCATACAAGCATAACAGTGATTGCTCAAAGTAGATACAAACATACTAGACCATTTTCATAGATAATGTTGAAACAACATATCACCAAATTGACCAAAATGTTCCACACTGAAACTCCAAGATATAATACAACAATCTAATCGCAATTACTATCAAGATTGGTTATCAACTCTCAGTGCAGATGAAAAGGGTAAAGTTGGCTTCCAATAATTTGTTGAGCACTATTACAAAAGCTCGGCTTAAAAAAGGGCAAGTATGCATCGATCATTCAGTTTAGAAAATAATATTTAGGGGGCAGCAGAATGTAAAGAACCTGGCAATTTGCCCCACTCCGCTTGATGTCATTCATAATCTTCAAAGAGTCATCCCTAAAACCATCCTGCATTGATCACAACATGGATGGAGGGTAATCAGAAAACATGGAACATCAACCAAATACCAAAGGATCTGTTTCACATACTTAACATCGATCAATCAAACTATAAAGCAAGGGCACTAGTATAATCAGAAAACATGAATATCTGCTAAGGTGATGCTAAAACCACAACCATCTACTCTTGCTGCAGGTAATGAGTGAGGCGTAAATGACGAGTGAAGTGTAAAAGCTATGTACCTCAGCTAACATGTGATCAGCTTCGTCAAAAACAAGGATCTTCATGAAAACCAGAGACAGTTTCCTGTGTGATATCAACCTCTTAATCGTCCCAGGCGTACCAATTATTACCTGAGAAGTAATTGGTCCTCGCCTCTGAACTGGAATGCGTGCTTCGCTATCAGATTCCGGTACAGCACGTTCTGCAGTGATGCCAGTATACTTCCCCATTTTCAACAAAACTTCCAAATTCTGTCAAGCAATTATACCTCATTACACATCAATTCCTTCAGATTGTTCCACCAAAGCACAAAACCAATACAATTTAGTGCATCAAGCATACCTGATTAACCAATTCCCTAGTAGGGCACATACACAACGCCTGAGGTACTTTGAGATTGGGATCCACACGGCTCAACATGCCGAGAACGAAGCAAGTCGTCTTGCCAGATCATAGGCAGTGTTACAGCTTGAATCTTACTCGGCCTTTCGAATCGCATCTCCACATATAAGCCCTTCAACAACTCCGTCGGCAAGTTCAAATCCTCGAACCTCTTCGCCGAGGTGTACGGCGTTTCGGTAACCTAAATTCCCAAAACAAAAATAATTGCAACCCAAAGTTTAGCAAATTCCAAAAACATAGGGAAAAGATAGGGTTTTAAACTAAAACAAGTTGCGGTAGGGATTACCGTTTGAATAGACGGATCCTCAGACTCATCTCTGAGCAAAAGAGCACCAATTTCAACATCGAGTTCTGCCATTGAAGCAAGTCGGTCGGTTGTTCGTAAATCGACCTAGAAATCGATACGATGGGTTCGAAGCGAAGAGAAGGGACGCAGTAGGAACTAGGAAGCCCCGAAATCACGCAAGCGCGAACCAAAAAGGGCGATGCCCTATTCAAACCGCAGGAAAAGAGAGAAATTCTCTAGGAGTAACTCAAATATTACTGTATTGAATTGAATGAATAAAAATCTAGCCTACAAGCGTATTTAATATTTATTGAGAAATAACTTATCTTAATTCTAAAAAGATAAAAATATAAATAGATATAAGATATAACTTTCTAAATTATCTAAACTTATACCAATAAATTCTATCTTTAAGAAAAGATCAAAATATAAATAGATAAAAGATATAACTTCCTAAATTATCTAAACTTATGCAAGTCAAAATGGAAAAGATAAATTATCTTATATAATAATATTTAAAATTAGTTAATATCTTATAAAAATATATCCATATCTAATAAAATTGGGTCAAATTTTATCTTATACATTTATAGATATTGATTAAACAGAGTTAAAATAAAAAAATTCTTATGCATATATTGATTATTTCAAAATTTGGTGATTGGTTCATAGAACTAATATTCATATCTAATGAAATTTGGTCAAATTTTATTTTATACATATATAGATATATTGATTAAATAGAGTTAAAATAAAATTTTATGTTATGCATATATTGATTATTTCAAAATTTTATGATTGGTTTATACGACTACGATTAAGGAGAAGTCGTCATGTGTCTCAAGCAACTTCTATGCGATTAGAATAATCAATTACAATACATTTAGAATTAAAAAAAATGTATTTATTGTAATACATGAATAATTATACACTAAATTATTCATTGTCTTACAATATGGAATCTCTACGGTAGTAATATTATATTACAATAAAGGTGAAATATTGTATCACATTACACAAGTTATTGTGTTACAATAATTAATAATGTTTATTGTAATGTGCGTACTTAGATATTTTATTAGAGATTGAATATAATAAACTAGAGTATTATTTTTTCCCTTATAATATATATTATATTTAATTTGAAGATTTTTTTTGTACCCATTTTTTCAAATTTATTATTAAAGATTTTAACTTTTCAAAAAATAAAAAGCATTGAAAGGTATAAACAATGTATATATATATATATGTGTGTGTGTGTGTGTGAAAAGGTCTATATAATTAAAGAATTTATTATAGGTTCTATAAACTTAAAAAAAACAATGAAAAAGGTCTATAAAGCCCATTATCTCCCAATCCCTAAAAAGATAAAATTTAGCTTATAAAAAGTTAGAATTGTAGCTCCTGCATCACGAAGCGAGACGGGAACTCAAAGATGAGTTTGAAGGTGAGTATTTTAGACCTAAAAATCGATTCGAATTTCCAATGTCGAATCTTCCTGGTTTACACGCTCGCGCACGAAAGGGATAAGTCTTTTGTTTTGGGAAGAAATTAGCGCCAAAATAATATAATCAACAATGCCCCCTTATATTGATTGGAGATCTGGAACGATATTACCTCTAAGGAAGACAAGTTAGGAGGTGCGGATATCTCTCTGCCTCGGCTTCAAAGGCTCTCCTATATTAGGAGTAAGTGCAAATTATTTGATCTTCCGTTTAGTGAAAACCGTTTCACATGGAGAAAAAATAAAGATGGTCCCGACAATATTTATGAGCGTCTTGATAGAGCTTTAGTTTAAAACGGCATTATCGCAAACTTTCTCGATATACAAGTTGTTCATCATGCATTCTCTTCCTCGAACCAATGCCCGATTACGCTTGAACTTAGCCATGGAGAAATTTCCCAAGTGGCTCCATTTAAATTTGAAAACATGTGGTTACGTAGGAAAGACTTGAGAAATATAGTTAAGCAAGCTTGAAGAACCAACTACGGTGGTTCTGCTCTTTACTAATTAGCGTTTAAAACTAAAATCTTTAAAGTGAAAATTAAGAATGAAACCAAAAAACCTTTGGTAAAAATTTTCAACAATTAAAGGTAGTAGAGGATGAACTTATTGATATACAGGTTCTCTGTCTTCAACAACACTCGACTCTTATTAATAAACAACACATTTTATTAAAGAAAAAGGAGTCTCTTACTCCCTTCGTTGCAAAATATAGAGTCGTTTAGGATTAAGCACGCTAATTAAGAAAGCCTACTAAGTAGCATCATAGTTGGATAAAAATGGTAAGTACAATCCTAAATTTCCCGTTATCATTAAGTACTCCAAAAAAAATTAAGTACTCCAAACTTCAAAGGCATTTGGAGCCAAAATTTAAAAATTGGTGACCTTTCGTTTACCACATATACAGAGTATACGTGTGCAAAATTGCTCATTGGAAACTCATCTTGGGAATTTAAATTAAATCTAAATGTACTTTAAAGCATTTGGAGCCAAAATTAGAAATTTGTCATTCCCTTGTGCCATTTACTCCAAACTCTCAAGTTGTAGCTCTCAAATATCATGGATAGAAGAAGTAGTAGTCCTCGGAGCGTTGATCGTATTGTGGAACATTCATTTGATTTAAATGAGTTGCCCGAACTCGAGAGTGACGAAATTGGCGGGATCGACAACTACAATTTGTGTTCGGAGTACCACCAAGAAGTTGAAGAGCTCGAAGAAGATCTCGAAGACTTGATTATCGATCTAACTACCAACCGAGTGGATGAAGAAAATGAGCTGAATGGAGCTGCTAACCCTGGTAAGTCATTTGCATTTGCACAATATAGTTATTGTATCTATGGCAGTTAGCTAGTGTTTCACTAGGAACCTTTGTTGGGACAAAATTCAGTGGTATAATGGTGTTATTACTAACACCTAATGTTTTTGTTATCCCATTATTTTCCTCATAAACTCCCAACCAATTTGAGCATCAATCAAACATTAGGAGGTTCTTATCAAACGAGGAAAGGAAAATGGTCTACACAGAGTTGCTTGTGAGAAGTGCGAACAAAAAACTAAAGCGCAATACAACGAAAGAGGTAGCTTCTTTATTGAACGTGCCTGTCAAAACTATTCGACGGATATGGAAACGAGGAATGGATACTCCACATGGTGTTGTAGTTGATCCAAGCCATAAGAAAAAGAAAAATTGTGGTCGCAAAAGATTAGAAGTGGAATTCAATCTTTTGCCTCAAATACCTTTGAGTAAAAGAACGCTTAGATCGCTTGCTCAACCCCTCAAGGTACACTACTCCACTCTACAACGTCGTCGTAAGGAAGATTACATCCGACGACACTCAAACGCCATCAAGCCTTATTTGAAAGAAGAGAACAAGATAGCACGACTCCAATTTTGCCTATCAATGCTTGAAGAAGGAAGTGTTCTACATGATCCAAAATTCAAGGGCATGTACAATGTTGTGCACATAGATGAAAAATGGTTTTACATGACGAGGAAGTCGAATTCATACTATATGCTACCGCAAGAAGCCGAACCTTTGCGTGCATGTCAGAGCAAAAATTTCATTGGGAAGGTCATGTTCCTAGCAGCTATTGCTCGACCAAGATTCGATCAAGAAGGTAATGAGGTATTTTTTGGAAAAATAGGACTCTTTCCACTTGTGACAAAGGAGCCAGTCGTGAGAAGAAGTAGAAATCGAGAGGCTGAAACCTTGCAAACCAAACCAATAACTTCGGTGACAAAACAAGTTATTCGGGCCTTTTTAGTTGAAAAGGTTATTCCAGCCATTCAATCTATGTGGCCATTTGCAGATTCGAGGGAGCCAATTTTCATTCAACAAGACAATGTAAGGACTCACGTCGACCCCGATGATGAGGAATTTCAGCGAACTGCCTCTCGAAATGGATTTGATATTAGATTGAGGTGCCAACCGGCAAACTCTCCTGATCTAAACGCCCTTGATCTTGGATTTTTCAATGCTATTCAATCTTTACAGGATAAACACTCCTCAAAAACCGTGGACGATCTCTAGAATGGGGGTAAGGAAGGAGAAAAGCACACATAAAGAGGAGGTGTATTGGAAATTGGGGATAGAAGGTGAAACGTCCTGTTTTATTTTTCAATTTAAAAATATGGGGGAGTTTTAATTAAGGTTGTACCATTCATATTCATCTGTACTCTAGCTAGTAGATGTATGCAATCATTAGGGCTATAAGCCCTTATATTTTGCAACAAAGTATATCTCCTAAACGACCCTATATTTTGCAACGGATGGAGTATTAAATTTCATAAAACTTACTGGAATCAATGAGCGAAATCCAAACATATCAAGTTAGCTGACACTAATTCGGGTTATTTCCATAAAGTAGATTCAGGTCGTCGTAATAGAAAAATCATTATGCAAATTACTTCGGTCGAAGGAATCCAGATTATTGGTGAAGAAAATATTAAAGTGGAAATACAAGATGATTTTGAGAAACGTTTCAGAAAAGAATGTGATAATCTATAAAACATGGAGTTTCTAGCTTGGCTAGAAACAAATCTCCTGGTCCTGATGGATTCACGTACTGTCGAGTTCTATAAAGCTTACTGGGACATTTTCGGTCCATCCGTCATCAGAGCTGTGAAGAGTTTCTTTCTTTATAGAAAAGTACTTCGGCATGTTAATCATACGTTTATAACAATACTTACCAAAACTGACAATCCTAGTACAACTAGCAACTATTAACTATAGACCAATTAGTTTGTCTCAACGATCTATAAAATCGTATCAAAAATTTTAACGGAAATATTAAAAAAGGTCATTGGAAAGTTAATTCACCCGTTGCAAGGAGGATTTGTGGCAGATAAAGTCATTTAAGATAATGTTTTAATAGCACATGAAATCTTCCACTCCTTTAAAACGCGAAGGGGCGATGAGGGTTGGATGACCATTAAATTAACTGGATATGGAAAAAGCCTACGATAGACTAAATTGGGATTTCTCCCTTGAAGTTCTCAAGAGATTTGGTTCTCACCCTACTTTCATTAACTGGATCAGAGAATGTATTTCTATTGTCTCCTTCTCCGTTCTGGTGAACAGTTCTCCAACGCATATCTTTTTCCCGTCCAGGGGTATTCGTCAAGGGGATCTTATATCCTCCTTTATCTTTATCTTGGGTGCAGAGCTTCTTGCAAAAAAAGTGCATCAAGAATCCTCACTTCCATCAAGTAAGATTGGTTTTAATTTCGGGTGTGGGAGTCCACGCATTCCTTTTCTGGCCTTTGCGGATGATATTATCATCTTTGCTAAAGCCACTCTTTCAACGAGTCAGCAGGTGAAAGAAATCATTGATGAATAGTGCCATCTCTCAGGCCAGAGACTAAACTTTCACAAGTCAACTTTCTAAACGACAACCGGTGTTCCCGGATCAAGAATTCAATTGTTGCAAAACATTTTACAAACTCCACATACTAGGGCTACGGAGAAGTATTTAGGTTGTCCTATTAATTAGTGGAAAGATCAATAGAGAAACATTTGAATATATAATTTGTATAACCAAAGATCAATTATCAAAATGGAGAGCTAATTCATTGTCCCAACAAGGTAGGTCTATTCTCATCAACTCAAATTTATCTGCCAAATCTCTCTATTTCATGCAAAGCTTTATGCTACTAACATCAATCCACAAGGAATTGGACCAAATTAATTGATCCTTCTTTTGGAATAAAGATCTACAATATAAACTTCTTATTAGCTGGGATAGAATCTGTAAGCCTAAAAAGAAAGACGGATTATTAGAAAATCGCAATGAGGCTCTTCAAATGAAATTGTTGTGGAAAACTCTCACTGAACCAGAGAACACTTGGCTCAAAATCACTAGACATAAGTACCTAAAAGAAAACGATAATCTAAATTATCAAAAAAGTTAAGAATACTTCATGGCAATTGAGGAATGCTTCCTATCTTATCAAAAAGTTTAAGGAATGACTCATCTGGTCCATAGGTAATGGTGAATCGGACAAGTTTTGGACGGATTGATGGGTATCCCATAAGATGTTGATCCATCAGTTTACTGCCATCCATAACTTGAATCTGAATTCTAAAGTTAGCAAATTTATTATTGTTGGGAAATGATATATGAAAAGAAAAACTAAGTACAGTCCTCGACCATCATATGGTTCAAAAGATTATGGATATGCCTCTCTCCATCTGTCCTACAGCAGATAGGTTGTACTGGTGGCCAGACAAGAATGGATGGTTGACTACTTCTAGGGCAATAAAATTAATATCTAACCAAGACTCTTTCACTGATGACCCCTGCAGCCGGATCTGGAAGGTGGATACGATACTGAAAATGAAGAACTTCTTATGGAAGGTTTCTCAAAATGGTTTACCAACTAGAGAAAGACTTAGTAGAAGAGGAACACCGTCCCCAAATAATTGTGTCTTCTGTAACCATTCAACTGAAGATGAATCTCATTTATTCGTGGATTGTACCTTTGTTAAAAATTCCATCTTAAATTCTAAAAAAGTTTCTGAAATGGTACAAAGACTCCCTGCCCATGCTAGGTGTGGCAAGTCTATCATAGAAAAGTTATGTTCTTACCTTAATAAAGAGGAAAAAGAGGATATGGCGATTAAATGGTGGACAACATGGTTTTATAGGAATAAAAATGTCTTTTAGAAATATTAACAAGCCTTTAAATGTAGAGATTCGGTCCTTTATTAACTCTATCAAAGACAACTAGAGGAAAGCTTCAACGGAAGAGCTTGAAGGAGAATATGTTACTGTTGGGTTGCGGCCGACCCCAAAGCGTAAATTAAGTAGGAAAAATGTTAAATGGCGAAAACCATATTGGGGATTCTTGAAAATAAACTTTGATGGGGCAATGAGCTCCGACGGGTTTGCTAGTGCAGGGTTTATTATCAGAAATTAGGAAGACAATGTTATAAAAATTGGCTCCAAACAACTAGGGTCCCTTTCCCCGTTGTTAGCCAAGATAATCGCTCTTAGGGAAGGTATTATCTACACAAAAGATATCAGACAAGAAAATATTGTAGTTGAAGAAGATTCGCTTATCATTATAAACCACCTGAAATCAAATGGTCAATGCCCTTGGGAAATCGAACTGTTAATGAGTGATATTAAAAGGCTTTTACAGTCTTTCCGGCCAGATTGTATCATTTTTCCATGTGCCCCGCGAGGGTAATAACTAATAAGGCGGCTGATAAGGTTGCACACCTTGGTCGTCTTGTTAGCGGATCCCCACTGGATTTACAAATAGATCTTCTTAATCTCATCCGTTGGGATACTATCGGTTAGAGTCTCCAACCGAATTCTTACCTAATCAAAAAAAAAATTGCACTGCTCCACAACCCAGATGCATATAAAAAGACGACGGGTTTAGGCTGAACCGAGTTGCTAAGGCCTATTACCCAATTGACACATTTTTTTTTTCGGATTAGCCAAAAAAGTCAAAAATAATTCGAAGAATAGCCAATATCTGAAAGTATTTTGGCAATTAGTCAAAGTGAGGTAAAGTCTCTGTTTGAAACAACGACTTTACCTCAATTTTTTTTTTAAAAATAATAAAATATTAAAGTCGTTATAAACAGCGAATGATGCATTTTTTTCAACTTTTAAATTCATATTAATGAAAAAACACTGAAAAATGATAAAAAAAAATACATACAAACAATGACTCTCCCTTTTTTTTTTTTTTTAAAGCGGACTTGGTTAGAGTGTGTGTCAGTGTGTGTGGGTAGTTGGGCTGGGCAAAATTTGGATCGGACCAGGATCAGACCGAAAATTACGGTTTTGAATTGGACCGGAAGTATTATGGTTTGGTCCACGGTCCAAGAAATTTTGGATTTCGAGTTCCGGTCCAAACCCGGGACCAGACCGGAAATGGGAGGCGAGCCTAGTTTACGAGAGGGAGTGTGTGTGAGATAGAGAGGGGAGGAGAGAGAAGTGAGAGTGGGTGGTGAGCCTAGGTTACGAGAGGGAGTGTGTGTGAGATAGAGAGGGAGTCAAATCTCCTGTTCTCACCCTTGTCCCCCCTCCTATCCTTCAACTCCTCCCCCTCACAACCCCCAATTTAAAAATAAAAACAAAAAACAAATTAAATTAATAAATGAATTAAAAATAGAGAAGTTATGTGAGAGGGGACAGGAGAGGGAGAGTGGGTGGTGCCGTTGTGGGACTCTGGGGGAGCGTATTGTTTTGACAGAGAGAATGCAATTGGAAAAAAAAAAAGTCCTTTCATGTATTTTTTTTCCCGATTTTCACCTATTTTAACCTTTTACCAGTAATTTTTTTTTAAAAAAATATAAAGTCATTATAAACATCGACTTTAATATTTTGTTAGTTTTTTTTTAATCTACGGTTACTTTGGCTGATTGTCAAAATACTTTCAAATATTGGCTATTCTCCGTTTTTTTTTTTTACTAATCCGAAAAAAAAAATCATTGACACAAGGGCTAAGCCCAATACAAATATATATATCTTTTTTTTAATCCAATTAACAAATCTATATCTATACTACTACATCTATCTATCTATTTCTATCTATACGGTTTGCTTCATTCATTTTAACTACTTTGATGATCTAATCCAGCGATCGTTTCATGGTGGATTATGTTACAAAGGTGAATGTACAAACCTCGATTATGGTGAAGAGACGAAATAAAGAGGATGATGAGCCCTATACTCTCTCCATTGGAAATGGATTGGTGACGAAATTGGGCAATTCGCCCCGAGGAGGGTCAAGGGCTTGTTCAATGCTAACCAGCTTTTGGACCTCAAGCAAGTTTCCATGAATGATATAAGTGACTAGTTGTGAAACTTAACCAGGTATGTATATCAATTAGCTCTTAATTTCTTTACTTAAATTGAACTTGGTTTCGGGTTTTCTATATTTGTGATATTAAACAGTGTTCGTATGGACCGAAAGAACTACTACTTTAACAAAGCTACGAGATTGACCGTTGACACCAACGGTCACCTTCTTCATATTTTCGTCAATGGGAATCTTCTAGGTGAAGTTTCCTCATTTCCTCATTTGTTTTTTTCCCGTCATATGTGATTGTGGTAAATCCAAACAACCAAAAGAACAAAACTTCTTCCGAAGCAATCATGTTTGGTCTTTGAAAGCTTTACATAACGCCATCCTAATCTGGTTTTGGTTGGGTCTATGGTAAAATTCCCATGGCTAACTCAGCGATACAAAGACACAGTCGACAAACACCGACCGACACTATACTTTCGGAGGTTTTCTGTGAAGCAAAGTATTTCAAAACAAGTTTCTCTGATTCAGCAATATAAGGCTAAATTCACACAAGACCAACCTATGTTAAAACATATATACTGGGATGGATTTTAGAAGAAAGTCCTATACAAAGAGACACAAGTTACTAACAAATGCACAGCCAGATCGGGAGATCAGAGATGGAAAAAAACAGAAGTCCTCATCTTGTGCTCTCACTGTGTTGACACCAGAGAAACAGGCACTGTAAGGCATATGTTCAAGGATTGGAGGAACACGGTCTGGAGCAGGAAGAAACAAGTGAGTTGAGAAGTTGAAGAACAAGAAGCTCCGCAGCACAGCAAAAGATTTGCAGGAAAACATGTCAGATCTCAAACTAGTGGTTTTGGATGTACACACCAATCATGTTGATCTAGGCACAGAAACAAGACCAATAAGCAACGGTAAGTATATATACTTCAACAAGCATAATACATTCAAACTGAATTTACAATGAACAAATGTGTGTAAACTGACCATAATTACCTGAAGCAGCAGCTGGGTTTGGGAGCGATGGTGCGGGTCAAGATCAATCCAATTATGATAGTTCAAATCCAGCATTAGATTTAATTGCATACAGCATCTTTTCCCGCAAAGTACTTGCACGTTTGTATGTTGGAAGCTAAAAGTTGGCATGACACGAGAAACAAAGTGTACACTCAGCGAGGCATGCAAAAAGCTTTTTTTTTTCCCTACTGCAAAACGGCATGATCCATCTACAACTGATATACTGTTTCAGGAAATTACCTTCAGAGTATTGTAGCAGGTTGAAGCTGAGGGAAGCCGATCCACATCCTGCCCTCCTATTGTTGCCCAAATTGGCAAATCACATGGAACCTGCATTACATATGGACATATGGTTCATGATTACAATATATTGAATTAATCTAGAACTGCTCATAATATTCAAGTTTTATTATTTACACAGCAAAAAGAATATGGCCATGATCTACATGGTGGCATATTGTGAATATAATAACAAGAAAAGCTACATCCATTGACAAGCGACCAGAAATGAATGAAAAAAGAGAAGAATAGTGCAGTGAAACAATAATCGCAAGGAATGTGATCGTCCACCATTGTACAATAGGAATCCAAAAACTGAATCTCCACTCCCCATTCAAAGTATAATATAGAACATTAAGTTCGGAATTTGAAGTTTGACTTTGAAGTTGCAAATTCAGGGGGGGGGGGGGGAAGCCCCCAACCCTGAACCCTAGCAATATCTAACAAGCGACATCCTATTAACCAACCCCCATGAAAATTCACTTTTTGAGGCCAAAAATCTAAAAATCAACATCAGGTCAAAATCAAGTTCTAACTTGATCACATTTGTACATCCCTAGAGTCTGAGAACCAAAATATTGGCCAGTAGTACACCGCCTCACAGGCAATAATGGAACTGCATCTGTTACTTTATATTAAGGCCAAGGTGGGTGTCCCACAACTAGAAATTATAGATATGAGTGAGGCTAAGGATTCAATGGGATCTAAGCCTGCTTACTAAGTTACTAGGCTAATGCTCACAGCAGGCATTACACGCCCCATCCTAAGAGTTAAGTAGCTATCAATGAAATGAATTTCAGAAAAACTAAAGATGTTGCACATCCCCATCCAAAAGCAACCATGCACAGTTCAAATTTCAAATTTGCACATAAAGTGTCAAACCCAAAAAACCTAGCTCCAAATGAACTACGCACTCATACCCCGAACAGATCGAGAGAGTGTTTCCGATAGACCCAGAACGATAGGGCAATAAGTCAATAACCACATAGTAATAGGACTCAGAGAAGGAAGCAGAGACAGCAGGGAATAGGAAAGGGAAGGCGCAGGGAAGAAGCATGAAAGTAAACAATGGTACGAGGACACAGCTCAAATCAAAACCATAACAAATGACACTAAACATCAGCAGCTCGAATGCATGTATGCTGCCCAAATGAAATAAACAATCAAATATGCCCAAAAAGTCAGCATCCATTCATAAAATTAACCTTTTTCATTAGAATGATTTCTTTTATCTCAGATACAAAATAATTATTCTCCTTAGCAATGCCAAACACCAAATCATAAATTACCTTATGGATTGTGAAGGTTGGCTGCAAATGTTTGAATCCAAGCAACGGGGCACGAGAACAACTAGTTACAAATTTGAGCAGTAAACAACGTTCTTGTGGTTCAAACCCTGCCATAACCTGCTAATCATCAAATTAATGGAACTCCTCTGTTGAATTACTTAAAAGTTAAAAACACTTCTGGTTAAATTCAAAATTTTGAATATCAAACCTAGAGAACCCTGATGCTAATATATGCCTTGGTTTCCATAAATAATAATCAAGCAGAAAGCAGATATTATACAAAAGGAATCTATTATTGACATCATCAAATTACTCCACAGATGATTAAGCTCAGAGTGTAAATCTAAATAGAACCCCTGTTCCCGTTAAACAGATCTTGCAAATTCAAAATAAGTAAATCTATATCAAGATTAGCAGCATAATTCAAGATGCAAATTCAAAATAAGTATATCTATGACAGGATTTGCAGAACAATTCAAGAGGTGTGAAGTCACATGAATAATTATATGGAAATTCTTACCTCCCAGAAAAGTTTAACAGTGCGACTCCGCTCAGTGTAGCCACCAGTATAACGTGTATTATTTCTCAAATCATCAACATCTATATCATGGATTCCTCCTGAGAGTAGCTGCAAAGCGTGAATTTCATGAGTCATCAAACTGAGCAATGACCACATTGGATTCTCGACAGATATTAAGTAAATAAAAAAAATCAACTAAAAGTCAGTACTAGTTTATACTTTATACATATCAATATCTCATGGACTACCCAGTATTGGATATTGTTATATAGATGGGTTTCAAGGACTTTTTCCCCCTTCTCAAGATTGAGTTCCTCCTTCCATCCTCACCAGCTGGGCAGCCAGTTATGTATATAGGTTACTTATAACTTTATAAGCTCTGCTACCAATTTTTACTCATTATTACTTAATTAAGACATGCACCTGTTATGTAGGGGAGTTGCTTGTTAATGGTTTTGCATTCTAAAGAAATAGCAAAGTTCAAATGAAAAAATTAGTTCATGAAATAATAATAATTTCAGGACACCCACATCTACTCAGCCACTCAGGGCTTAGAATTCATCTTTCTTGGTCAACCAATGTGACACTGACAGAAGTGATGATAATGAGCAGGCTATAATACAATGCCACCAATGCAGCATATCATAGACAAAAACAATATAATAGAAGAATATCTGCATCATAGTTCCATATTCCTTTAGGAAATAATGAACTGATATCATTCTCTTCAAAACATATGCAGACTTCTGACCTTAGATCATCTACCAATACATTGAGTGATTAACATGTGCCTAGGTACCCAGACAACACAAAGTAGTAAAAGGGGCAAAATTGATACAACTTACCTGGTTAAACTCGCTTGCATTGAACAACTTCAACCATGAAGGTGATATCAGATCAGTTAACCCTCTGTAGAATGTACTTGATAAAGGCAATATCTGCCATTTCATCAAAATATGATTCAGTAACAAATATGTGCCCCTTCAATAAGACCAATTTGGAGATAAACAACAAACCTGTCGATTAAGTTTATAATCAGCAATAGCATGAATGTACTGTAGCTTGTTATCATTGGTTACATTGATATCTTTGCCACCAGGTTTAAGTTCAATAATCTGTCTTCTGCCAAATGATTCTTCCGTGATGGTAAAATCCAATGAGAGTTCCTTTGCATCACCATCATAGGACTGTAGATAGAGAACCAATTGACTATTCAGTTTTTGTTTTTTTTTTTAAAAAAAATTATAAATATGAGCAAACCATGAAACACATGTCAGATCGACCCAGGCAAAACAACAAGGTTCGGGCCAGAATCAGGAAGGGTTTAACACACATTTTTAGGAGCATAGTCACATGCCAACAGAGGTTTGTACAATGGTTAATGGTTAATTCAAATATTTCCATTGCCTATAACAGCCTGTATTTGTTAATAGTACAGCCAAGTTTGCCCGGATTCACCCAAATATAATTGCCAAATGAACAGAGAGAATATAAGATGAAATTACATGATTTCACTAGATACAATTAAATGGTCACTGATCACGACAACTTATCTCCTCGATTCATTCATTAATTTTTTTTTAAAAAATTAACTAAAACCAAAAGAAAAAATCACCATAACGCAGATCCACATGAATAGTAAAAGCAAGAGCTTTTACCTTGACATACATAAGATTCTTGTAGAGCTCTGGATCAAGCGTAGAAAGTTCATCAATAAAGCTATAGCGGCCCAACAGCTTTTGTACAAAGACATGTGAAAATGAATAATCTAATAAAATTCCTTCATAGAGAGCTTTCCCCACAATTCTTCCAAGAAATTCAATCATCTGAATACCATTCTCTTGGAACCTTGCAGTAGTGCTTGGAATTAAAAGCCTTTCAGAGGTTGCTGTCTGACAGAAAAGCCCATATCTAATGAATCCAGAGAATTGTGAAATCAGAAAAAAGTCACAAAACTCCCCTATGAAAAACTCATAATAAAGCCAAATGGTTACTCAAATTATGTGATACTCTCATCCATAGATCAAAGTTGTGTCATCAGTTAGTATTAGTACAAGAGAATCCGTATTAGAAAGCATTCTGTAAACATACTCAGGGTCAAAGGCTGCCTTTGCTATATCAGTTAAGAACTCCTTCGTTAATCCACCATAATCAAGCCCTGCCTCTGGAAGGTCACATTCACTAACAAACGAAACATGTATGGATGACTTCAACTTCGATCCCAATGCGTTCAATTGACGATATCCATCTTCTATAATATGACCCCGGCGAACTACTATCTCTATTGACCGTTCACCAGGTCCAATCAATTCACCAGCCATCTTTCGAGAAGATTTGTCCATTTTGATGAACTCTCTAAACATCTCAACCCTAATAAGGGAACAAAATGTTAGTTATGGTATATGATGGCATGAGAGCAAAGATGACAGCAACTCTATAGCAGAAAAAAGTGCATATCTAGAACAATTAGAAATTTAAAAAAACAATGGCATCACTCAACAACACCTAATTATCAGCAACTAAAAATTCTGAACACCAAGAATAGTTTGGGGGGTAAAGCATAAATTATTACCAAATATTAAAAAATACAGAGTACAAGAAAGGAATCAAACAAAGTACTCCAGCTTTCATTATAAACAAGGCCACAATAACTCCTGATTCCCCGGTAAAAAGAAGGCGTTGCTTTCAGCTCATGTATATAATAATGAGTCGTCAAATTTATATCTAAAAATCAATAAAGGAATTACTGCAAAAATCAAATGCATAGACAAAATGACGATAATAGAAAAGCCACATTAGATTATAAGACCACCCCCCAAGCCATATACTTTAGTTACCTCTCTTCAAATGGATACACATAGGGTGTTATGGTGATAAAAGAACCCACAGAGGTAATGTTCATAGAATCATCTACCCTAGATGATGAGACCTCATGAATTCTAGCAGCTGTTGCAATAGGAGGCCTAGACTTCCTTGCAGGACCAAGCCATAAGTCAGGTGGGCAAAATTGATGTCGACAATCTCTCTCGTACAACATTTGCAAGCATTTAACTGCAGCATCCATTAGTAGTCTGTTCTGTTGTTCACTATTCTGAAGCAAGCCATTATAAACTAGTGTATTTAGCACCGAAGCAATGCTTCTCTGCTGCTCCAAGGAGAATGGAATCTGGATCATGCAATTCAATGAACAATAATTGCAGCTTTTGGATACTGAAATAAAAGAAAAACAAAACCATCTACAGTATAGCCTCGTTATTAATTACCTGTTTTTCATAGAACTCTATGTCATCAAGAACTAGCAGCAGATGTGCATAGATTGAACAGAACAGATGAAGCAGGCAAGATGTGTCCTTCGGAATGCTTTGGGGGCCACCTCTGAAACATTCCACGTCCCACGCATCATGTGAATCCTCATCATTACCTTTTTCATTTCCTGGAAGTCCTTCAGCCACGTCAGAATGATTTGTCTGCGATATTCTAGTGATTTTATGCAGTGCAGCAACCCACTTAATGCTGGCCTCCTTATTGAGCTGTTTTGGTTTTTGCGTTTTCTCACATTTCTTCTTATCTTGGTTTCTAGTAACTTTAATAGCATGAGCTTGAGTTTTCTTGGATGGCAGAGAACTTTCTAATTCTTCCCAAAGATTAACAAGAAAGCCAGGGGTGAATGACAACATGTTCAGAATCGGCAGTGAACCGAGCATGAAATTCATAATGGAATATATTCTGATCATATAAGAATATAAATATGCAACATCCAGGAGTTCTAGAGGCTTTGCATCTTTCAGAATGGACTTTGAACCATTATTCTCACTTCCTGAAGCATTTCTTCTCACAAAGGTCATGAGTTTCAAAAGATGCCACTGCTGACAAACAGGTCTTAGAAGGTCCAACAACGTGACAGATCCAAAGCTAATATACGCCCTGTGGGAAACAGAGTCCTCTGGTTCTGCAGGATGTCCTTCATTGTCACGCAGTCCCTGAAGTTCTTTCCCAACGCAATCAATATTCTCAATCCCAGACAAGAAATGCTGGGCAAGTTTATTGAGAACACTAACATAAATTGCACAATCTACATCATCAGAAAGCCGACCTGAATCCTTGTCGCACTCTGTTGCCAAATATACAATGTTTGAAAGAGCCCAACCAACACGAGGAAATATCTTAGCAGAATGATCTCCTAATTTATCAATCAACAAGTATTCAGCCAAAACTTTGTCACTTGAGATCTGTTATCACCTGCCATAGTTTGATTAGTCATCATGTTCTTCATAGCAGAAATGATAAGAGAAGTTAAACTAAAAGGCAACATAGAAATGTTCCAGGTATAGGTAAAAACACTAAATTCCAAAGTGCAAACAGATTTTATGAAGATACTTCATTAACATGTATAAGAATCTGAAATAATACTGAAGACAAATGGCTAAAATTGATATCCCCGATGTGAAGAAAAATGCAAAACAACAACAACAACACAGTATATCCTGCAAAAGTAGGGTCCGGGGGTCAGAATGTACACACTTTTTCCCCGAACAAGTCGAGAGAGTGTTTCCGATAGACCCTGAACAATAAGATACAAGAACTACAAGAAAGCAGGTCTCACGGAAGGGAAACAGAATCAGAGAAGATGCAGAGAAGTCGTAAAAGTAGCAAGGACAAAACATCAAGGCCCAAAACTCTATACATCGGCCGCCCGAATGCTCCTCCTCCGGTGGTCCCTATCCGAAGATAGAAAAATGATGGCTCCTATAAATATCAGTGTTTTTGTGAAGAAAAATGCAAAATGAGAGGGGGAAAAAAAGATAGAAAAATGGTGGCTCCTATAAATATCAGTCTGCAAATACTGTACAAAAAGGAAAGAGAACTGATCCCGTAGAGAGAAACAAAATTGAGTGGACAGATGAACTGCCTTTTAGTCTTTTACTAGCAGAGATAGGTGATCTTCTGTTTAAAACAGCTTATGCGTATCTCAACCTTTCATTTATTCCTCAAAAAATTATGTACGTATCCATAATCTTTTTTTTTTGTGGAGCGTAATATTTAGGCGACATTTATCCATCTCTAATTCAAAAAAGAAAAAGAAAGAAGAGAGGTAGAGATAAAGAGTTACTGAACTTAATAAACAACTGCTGTAGATGAATCACGAAAACACTGAGGCAAATAAATCAAATAATCATGATTATATAAATTATAGATAAGCATCCTATATAAAAATATTATAGCATCGACTGTCCATTTAGTTATGCTTTCTCACCAGTAGAGTCCTAAGACAGGGTTCCATAATCGACCTATGCCTTAGTGCTGGTAAGAGTATTGCTGGTATACGTAGAACAAGCCAGGGGACTGAAAGTATGAACACACAGTACTGAAGAACAGCACTATGCGTGTCTGTGGGAAGACACTCGCTGAAATCTACATTAACCACTTGAAATGGCCGCAAGGCTAAAGTTATTATGCCTGCAGTGATCAAGAATCGGGCATCTGGCTGGGAAGCACCTTTTCCTAGTGACGGAGAAGAAGCATTCAGTTTACTGATATATCTTCCAATAGACTTATATAGATTACTTTTATCACTGCCCATAAATGAAACCAGTTCCTTCACTGCTTTAATGGCATCGGGCTGATCTTTATCAGATGTGCAATGCCATCCCTTGAGGTCACTTAATGTGATAATTAAACGCACTGCTAAAGACATAAGAGCTACAATGTCTTCACTCCTTGACAGCTCACATTCTGCGAGTATAAATGAACACAGACAGATCAACCTCTTGACTTGGTATTTCCAAATCTTTCTTTCCTCCACAGTACCAACTGCCAAAGCGCAGAAGTTTTTATTTGGATCTACAAACAAAAAGATAATACATCAACAAAAAGTTAGTTGTAGATCTTATAAACACGAGACAAAGTGCACTATAGGGATGCAGTTACCAAAATAAAAATACGATTCCATCACAAGAGTTCATTCAGCTAATTCAGTGGATGGATAAGAAGTGAAACGGATTTCAAAAGAAGACATGCTGTTAATCAAGTATAAAAGAGACAACTGGAAACCAAAATATATACTCCGTATTAAATTTGCTCTCGTGCACCGAAAACATCCCAAAACAATCCATAAAGGCAAAATTTTGAAAAATGCCATATATGTTGGTATATTGTCATAATTAATCTACAATTACCTTTAGAGTTCAAACTTTCCATTAAAATGGAGAAACATCTGATTGTACATTCAACATCTCGATCCTGAAATTTGTATCCTTGGACTGTTGAATTTTTTATAAAGAAAAGGAAAGGCTGCAAAACACAGCAGGAAATCCATGTCTTTGTCATAGGAGCAGAACTATTGCTCAACAACAGTCCCCAGTCGTCTTGAAGCTGCAAAGCAACTCTCTTTGCAACATGATAGCGTCTCCAAACTCTCTGCATATAAAGAAAGAGCAACTAAATTCATCATTGGTATCAGAGGGATTGAGCCATCCAAGCTCAGCAATAGAAAAAACACATCATACTGAATATTTGACAGTATGCACCATCAGCGTGTACTGTCAAGGCATAGCAAATTCCAAAACTACTAGTCTCGAAAGCCAAGTTTGGTCAAAGGAATCAAGGAAAATGAGCACATTTCAATATCGCAAGGAATAATTTGAAACAATATCATGATCCAATTGCGGATCACGGCCACAAAATTATACTCAATTAATAAAAATCAAAATCAAACAGCAGCAATAAAATTCAACCGGAACAGTACAGAAACCCTAAAATAGAGATGGAAAAGACACCTGGATGAAGAGAGCAGCTGAGGAAGCTCGCCTAGCGAAATTGCGAAGCTCCCGTTCATGGGAGACCTTCTCGAGGAGTGCGTCTCTTGTGATCTCCCTAGCACTCGAGCCCCTCAGCGAAACCTGATCAGAAATACACTTGTTGAGCAACTCGAGATTCGGGATCCAAAATTGGAAAGAAAACAAGAGAAATGCGAGGGGAATCTTCGCCAATAAGATCAAATCACCTGGTTCTTCCTGGTTGCGTCCATGGAGCGCCAGAGATCTTCCAGTAGCTAAGATTTATCTCAGCCCCTTTCTCCCAGACAGAGTGGGGGTTTCGGTTTCCTCCTTCAACTGATTTTTCCGGTTCGTGTTTTTTTTTTTACTAAACCAACTAGTACATTATAATACGTTTCGGCTATATACACCACAAATCCCCACGGACGTGCAAGTAGGGTGAGAGCCACCCGAAACAGGACGGGCAAAACTGCACGTTCTTAAGCACGTGCTGCACGTCCCTAAGGACGTGCAAGCCCGTCTTCTAAAAGGCGAAGAGGACGTGCCTCTTCGTCTTCGTTCCTTCTTCGTCAGAGTTCAGAGCGAGAGCGAGAGAGAAAGAGAAGAGAGGTCGCCGGAGAGAAATCGAGAGCGAGAGAGAGGGATTGCCGGAGAGAGAGAGGTCGCCGGAGAGAGAGAAAGAGAAAGAGATCGAGACAGAGAGATGGAGCCGGAGAGAGAGGAGGTGGTGGTGGCTGAGGAGGTTGGTGGAGGGGCGGTGGAGCAGGTGGCCGGGGGAGGAGCAGGTGGGCTGGGGGAGGGGGTGGCGGTGGAGCAGGTGGCCGGGGGTGGTTGTGGGGCGGCGCCCATGGAGGTTGAGGAGGGTGGTGGTGGTGACGGTGGTGGCGGTGGAGACACATCGCCGGCGGTGATGGCGGCGTCCGGTGGTGGTGGTGGTGGTGATGGCGGCGGAGTGGCGGAGGCGGAACCGCCGCAGAAGCGGCGGACTATTGAGGTTTCGCCGGTCCCGACACCACCGGTATGTTTTTTTATTTATTTATTTTGTTTGATTTATTTTTATAGTTTAGATTTTAATATATAATATAATTTGATAGATTATAATTAGTTTAGTATATAGTTTGATAGATACTATATAATTTGATATATTATATAGTTTTAGTATATAGTTTGAAAGATAGTATATAGTTTATATATTTTGATAGTTTTAATGGAAAAACAAAAAAAACGATTAATATATATTACAAGATATTAAAACTTATTACAATATATTAAAAGACATTAAAATAAATTAAAATAAAAATATTAAAATTTAATAAAATAAATTATAATAAATTAAAATAAATTCTAATTGAAAGACAATAAAAACATTAAAATATAATAAAATACATAGAATTAAATTTAAATTTAAAGAAAATAAAAATATTAAAATATAATAAATTATAATAAAATACATAAAAATAAATTGAAATTGAAAGAAAATAAAAACATTAAAATATAATAAAATACATAGAAATAAATTTAAATTTAAAGAAAATAAAAACATTAAAATATAATAAATTATAATAAAATACATAAAAATAAATTGAAATTGAAAGAAAATAAAAACATTAAAATATAATAAAATACATAGAAATAAATTTAAATTTAAAGAAAATAAAAACATTAAAATATAATAAATTATAATAAAATACATAAAAATAAATTGAAATTGAAAGAAAATAAAAACATTAAAATATAATAAAATACATAGAAATAAATTTAAATTTAAAGAAAATAAAAACATTAAAATATAATAAATTATAATAAAATACATAAAAATAAATTGAAATTGAAAGAAAATAAAAACATTAAAATATAATAAAATACATAGAAATAAATTTAAATTTAAAGAAAATAAAAACATTAAAATATATTAAATTATATTAAATTATAATATAATAAATTATAATAAAATACATTTCATAATAACAGGCAGGGAGGCTCATGAGGGGGGACGGTACCCTCCGGCCTGTTACGTTCGCCGACCGGGCAGTGGTCAGCCAGATTATAGAGAGGACGGTACCCGACAGTTCGACAGCCACAGTCGACGATCTGCTCGCGACAGCCACAGTCGGGTATGCCACCTTGGGATCCTTCTGGCGATGCGATGATGGGGTTGCAGCCTTCTTTAGAGCCCCCTGAGGTTTTGAGTAGCTGCATCACCAACGTAGTCGCTGGGCGACGGGCCGACATGGGTAGACCTCCTACTCGGGTTCCACCCACCATCCCGGAGGCATCTTCTTCAGCCGTTCCGGAGACTTCTGCTTCAGCCGTGCCGCCAGAGGCTTCTACATCCGGCATACACGAGTCCGAGCTTTCGACCTCCGCCACACCAGCGGCGATCTCCTTGGGCTCTGCAGATGATGTGATCCCTGACGTCGTTGAGGAGGCTGACGACGGTGAGGAGGGGCAGGCTCAGGGCCAGGGGGCCCTACAATATGATATAATATCGAATATTTAGTGGTATGCACTTCAATGTGTACAGAGTTGAGGGTCAACACAAAGTTCTGAAGGAGGCACTTCACTCATCGACTGGTGACTTCCGCATCGTGATCGATGCAATCCATAGAGTCAACGATTGTCAACTGCATGAGCTGCAAACTGCTTTGGAGATCGACCGCTTCAAATGGCCAACAGCGGCGTATAAAGTCAACCTTTTCGATGAGGTAAAGACTTTAATCTCCAAAAAGTGCTTCGATTATCTGTACAAGATGTGGCAGGACGTCGTGAACCAAAAGGTTCCTCCGGTATGCACGGACCGACATTGGAGGGTTTGTTACGGGATCCCTTGTGTCCATGAGATTCAGGCCTACGTCAACTCCGGTACTCCGATACCCGCCGAGGACATCCACCCGTTCTGGATGGATTTGGCATGGACTGACCTCGACGACACCCCACTGCCGTATGAGCTGTCATATTCATACACGGCTTCCAACGATGCATGCGAGGATGAGCTGCACCCACCCTCATCAGCAAGCGTCCGAAGGAAGGGGAGGCCTCGGGGGTCGAGGAATGCCTGCAGAACCAACCCGTTTCCATACGAGGAGGTAAGGGAAAGGTTTGAGAGAGAAGAAGCGCGTGCTGCTCGAAATGCTGCTCGGCCCCGTCCACAAGCGACCTCAGCTCGACGTGGACGTGATGATGTGTTCGGAGGGTTCAACTGGGGTCGAAACAACGTTGATCCCTTCATGCTCGGTCATATTCAGACGGTGAGGGACACTGTTGGAGATGGTCATTGTGGCTACCGTGCTTTGGCGGCTTTGACATCACCGATCGGCGAGACTGCTTTCCCGGAACTCAAAACGTTACTATGCAATCACTTGGAGGATCACGCCGATCTGTACGCCGGTTGTTATACGGGAGAGTACCCATTCCAGCAGTTCGTCGACTACCAGAGATGGGCCGGAGCCACACATGGTGATAGGAGACGGTGGATAGAGCTACCCATCATGGGTTTAGTATTTGCGACGGTATATCAGATTCCTCTCGTCGTCCTAGCTTGGCATCATCCGTTCACATGTCTCCCCATGATCTCGCCGACATCTGCTAACAACCCTCCCCAATCAGCAACTCTTGGTGTTGCCTGCATCGGAAACCAAGACCATTTTGCCGCGGTAGGACTTCAAACGTCTTTTTTATTACCTATTCATGCTTTTCATACATATGTCAATACTCTAACTCTAAATTTTTGTTCTCATAGATCTGGTTGCGTCCCAACGCTCCTCTTCCGCCGCCTCCACTAGAATGGGTCGAACATCATCGTCCGAGCGTCGAAGGATGGGATACTCCGTTTCAAGCTCAGATTGAGAGATTTAGAGCCTTACGTGCCGAGTCCGGCTGTCCTTTACTATTTTCCTAGATTGTATTCCACAACTTTATTAAAATTATGAATGTAAACCTTTTTTTCCGTTCCTTGTAACGTTATTCGCATATTATCCGAATGAAAACCTTAACAATTCTTGTGTTCTGTTTAATTTGACCCTAAATCCTTCAAATCCACTAGCTAAACACAATTTTATCAATTAACATTACAAAACCGTCGGAAAACCTAAACCCTAACCCTAAACCCTAAATGCAAAACCCTAACTAGGGTTTGTACGTCCTTAACAACGTGCAAGACGTTTTCAGCGGACGTGCACCGTCCCAGACTTGCACGTCTTTAAGGACGTGCAAGCACGTCCTTAAGGACGTGCAAATCCTTAATCCGGATTTGCGGTGTATATAGTGACACCCTTATAATATGCCGGTTTACCAACCCCTAGTGGTGGATGAGTCAGGTCATGACCCGACTCATGGGGGTTATAGGTCCGGTTCCATGGGAACCAGCGACTCGGTGGCTTGTGAATAGACCTGTCAAATGGGTCATTCGGGTTCGGGTTGGGTCACTTCGGGTCTCGGGTAAAACGAGTTCCGGGTATTTTCGGGTTAACTAGAACCCGGGTTTCGGGTCATTCCAGGTAGATTTCGGGTTTGTCAATTTTTTCTTTTTTAAATTAAAAAAATCATGATTTGATCATTTTGCGATAAATTTTATTTATATATAAAAAAATTTAATTATATTTAATTATAAATCAACCGGGTCAATTGGGTAAATCGGGTCAAAATTACCGGGTCAATGGGGTCACCGGGTTGAAACCCAGATTACCTGGAAAATTTCCGGTTTTTCGGGTTCGGATCGAAAAAAAATTTCGGGTTCGAGTCGGAAATTTTCCGGGAGTTCGGGTCGGGTCGACTGGGTCGGGTTGTGTTTTGACAGGTCTACTTGTGAACATCGAAAAATCGCCGGTTCGAACCGCTCTTTATTTGTGTGTGTGTAATGATGAAAATAACTTTTTCAATTTTCATTAAATTAGGTCTTAGTAGGGTGTGTTTGGATTCCATTGCATTTTCATTATGATGCAATTATTTTACCTCGTTTTATGTGTCCGTTTGGTTGTAAATATAAAAATCTCATAAAATCCGAGATAAAATCGTAGTTTAATCAAATAATCTCATAAATCGTGATAAAATAATTATATTTTAATTAATATATTGTGAAAACGCCTTAAAATTTTTGTTAACCAAACACAACCTTATCATTTTCCATTATAAACATAATGCATTTTAAATCCAAACACATCTGACTCCATTTACACACAAAATAATAATAATAATAATAATAATAATAATAATAAGATGAGTCTGATGACATTTATCCGATTTATAATGAGTTCATGTCTAACATTTGTAAATGTATCGATGCAATTTCAACGTCTATATCCATCTAGACTTTTTAATTATATCTAATTTATAATTCATGTGGGCTTAATTTATAATTTCACTGTGGGTTCGTATGGGACGGAGTTAATAAATTGACTAAAATTATAAACATGATAAAATTTATAAATTGTTGGTAAAAGTAGTTAAAAATTTAAACAACAAGATATAAGGTGTGTATGGCTGCAAATAAACAGGTTAAAAAGTGTGAAATTATTAGCTGTTAAAAAAATAAACGGGTTTAAACGGTGTATGGAAACAACAAATAAGCTTTAGTCAGTTAAAAAAAGGGTTTATAAATAAGTTGCAGATTGAAGCTTATTTTGAGGTTTATATTCCATAATTACTATTTTATCCCTTCTCTTTTATCTTATTTGGTTTGAAAGTACCACAATACCCCTAATAAAAACCAAATAAACTCCACTTTTTACGAATAAACTGTTTTTCGTCCCATACGGAGTTATATTTTTTCATAAATTTTTAACTACTTTTACCAACAGTTTATAAATTTTTACCCTGTTTATAATTTTAGTCAGTTTATTAACCCCGTACCATTAGTTTAATCAAATAATCTCATAAATCGTGATAAAATAATTATATTTTAATTAATATATTGTGAAATCCAAAACCATCATAATTTAAACGCCTTAAAAATTTTGTTAACCAAACACAGCCTTATCATTTTCCATTATAAACATAATGCATTTTAAATCCAAACACATCTGACTCTATTTACACACAAAATAATAATAATAATAATAATAATAAGATGAGTTTGATGACATTTATCCGATTTATAATGAGTTCATGTCTAACATTTGTAAATGTATCGATGCAATTTCAACGTCTATATCCATCTAGACTTTTTAATTATATCTAATTTATAATTCATGTGGGCTTAATTTATAATTTCATTGTGGGTTCGTATGGGACGGAGTTAATAAATTGACTAAAATTATAAACATGATAAAATTTATAAATTGTTGGTAAAAGTAGTTAAAAATTTAAACAACAAGATATAATCTCCGTATGGGGCGAAAAACAGTTTATTTGTAAAAAGTGGAATTTATTTGGTTTTTATTAGGGGTATTGTGGTACTTTCAAACCAAATAAGATAAAAGAGAAGGGGTAAAATAGTAATTATGAAATATAAACCCAAAATAAGCTTCAATCTGCAGCTTATTTTTAAAACCTCTTTTTTAACTAATTATAGCTTATTTGTTGTTCCCATACACCCTTTAAACCCGTTTATTTTTTTAACAGCTAATAATTTATATTTTTAACCGGTTTATACCGGCTGCCATACACACCCTGTGTCTATATCCATTTAGACTTTTTATTTAGGGATCAAGATACTCTACAACCCACTGTACACCCCACGGTGTACCGCTAAATTATTTCGGATATAGTTTTACTTTGAAATATTTAATAAAACTATGTTTACATTTCAAATACTTATATTTACATATTTATAAACTTTTATTGAAAAAAATCATGTTTTAAATAATATATAATTTATTTTCTAATATAATTGATCTTTTAATTTTATACATTTTTTAAAATGAAAATTTTCCAATAAAAATTTATAAATATGTAAATACAAGTATTTGAAATGTAAATATATTTTTTAAAAATTTTTTCAAAGTAAAATTAGACCCAAAATAATGAAGTGGTGCGGCCTGGAGTGTATGGTGAGTTGTATAGTTAAGCATACCTGGTAAAGAATAAAAAATTGCAACACACATGTGGAACTCATGGCAATGTGGACTGTGATCAACCTACCATACATTGTCATAAACCTTTACTCCCAAAATCTGTAAAGTTGGGGGGAAGAAAAAGAACAAGATTCCATTCCCTGTAAGAGCATTTCATGAATGGGCAAATTGTGGGGAGTGCATTACACACTAAAGAACATTCAAAAGGTAATGGAAAATAGGCCATTGCTTTTTCCTCTTCATGTCTTTATCTTCAACCAAAAGGCAAAGCAAAGAATATATATCCATCCCCAAAACAATCTGCATCAAGAACAAGTCCAATTCAATAAGATATCTTGGTTTTCTTTGATTTTGATCCAATTGCTTGTTGCTGGTTTTCATCATGGAAAGCTCACCAGGAGAGAAAATGGAGGTGCAAGTGTTAGTGAGGAATCCATGGCTGGTAAAAGCCGGGGTTCCATTGCTTCTCTCCGCTGCAGCTTTCATCACTGCCAAGATCATGTCAAACAGATCATCATCAGCTATTGAAGAAGAAGAAGAAGAAGAAGATGACAGTTCTTCTTCAAGTTCAGAAGGATTAGAGATCAAAAGCGATGTTGTTGAGGTGCTTGAAGACCTCAAGAAGAGGGAGTATGAGTTGGAGAGGAGATTCTTTATCTACCAAGACATGAAGGAGAGGGAATCCAAGGCTATTGAGATCGGAAACAAGTTGTGCTTGGAGATGACGCGGCTTGAGTTTTTGGCAAGAGAGGTCTTGTTGATGGAGGCCGAAGTGTGGAGGATGGGAGAGTTGATGGTGGAGTATCTTGGAGTAGTGAAGAAGCTTGAGACTTCAAGGTGGGAGAAGGGCTTGGCTGAGAAGAAGGCAAGGAAGCTGAAGAAAAGAGTGGGAGTGAAGTCCAAGTTTGCGAAGGAACAACGTTTGTGCATCAAGGCTAAAGATGAAGAGCTAACGAGAAATCGGAGAGAGTTGGAGAGAAAGAGTGAAGTTGTTCTGGAATTGGAGAATGAAGTTAGATTGATCAAGGGCTTTGTGGATCAATTGAAGGAGGAGAGGGTTGAGCTCTTGAACAAGTTAGAGATGGTTGAAAGATCAGTTTCAACAAAGCCTAAGGTAATGTAGTTTCTAATTATGATTCAACTTTTAATAAACCTGCACGAGAGTACCGCCTCTTTTAATTAGATATGTGTTGTAAGATAACCAATCTTGGCTTTAAAACTAGGCAATTAATATCTTGATTTTAATGGTGATGTTTTGATCTGTTATGACACGATTATAAGAATCTAAAAATGATGCCTGAATCTGTAGGATAACGAAGAAGTTGTGACAAAGGAGGCCTACTATAAGGTTATGGAAGAGCTAGAGTGTGAGAAGAAAGATCGAGAAGCCATGGAGAATGAACTGATCCACCTAAGATGGAGCAATGCCTGCCTAAGACACGAGGTGAAGCGATGCAAAGAGCAACTAGAGAGCAACCGAGAAGACACTAACAAGGATGTTCATTTAGAGGCGGAGTCAATCACCAGAGAAGCTACAAAGGTTCAAGAAATGCTCCATGATGGCGAGTGTGATGAGTCGTGCTTGGTTCGTGACAACGAAGGGGCTAGTTTGACACAAGATGGAAGGTTTTCAAAGAGAAAGAGGTTCATGAGGAAGCTGAGGAAATGGGTGGAAGGCGGGAAAATCGACGAGAACCAAAAGCATGAAGAGATGATCAAGTGCTTTGGTAGGCATTCTGTTGCTCTTTCGGAAGAAGCATATGAGAACTATGTTCATCCAAGGAATTCCTTTTCTAGTGTGTAGGAGCCCTTAAAATATAGGAAGCAAGAAACTGATTTTTATCCTCATAAAATCAAGTTCAAATAAAGTTTTAAAAAAAAATAAAAACTACCATAGGATTTGCAAGATTTCAACCCTCGTGTGATTGGAAACTATGTGGGTAAGTTACAAGCAATTAGAACAAATAAATCTCAAACCGGGTGTCCATCTAATGAAATCTTGTTTTACAATCCAAATTGTCTAGGGCACAAACATGGATGTTTAGATACGCCCTTTGGATTATGTTATTGTATTCATGGATTAAAAAAAAAAAAAAGTGTTTTCCTAATCTATCTATATATATACTCTTAATTTAGAACACTTTAGGCTTATGTGTCAACTTCTCCTTAATTCTCTTTTTTCCACCAATCAAGTTTTTTTGTCCCTTTTTTAATTATTTATTTTCTTTAATTATTTATTTTATTCTTTTTTTATCTATTTAAAATAATCACATTTTTTTCTTTTATTCTTAACATATTTACTAACAATCTATATCTATATATACTCTTAATTTAGAACACTTTAGGCTTATGTGTCAACTTCTCCTTAATCCTCTTTTTTCCACCAATCAAGTTTTTTTGTCCCTTTTTTAATTATTTATTTTCTTTAATTATTTATTTTATTCTTTTTTTTTTATCTATTTAAACTAATCACATTTTTTTCTTTTATTCTTAACATATTTACTAGCAATTGAGCTTAAT
Organism: Persicaria tinctoria; assembly: GCA_037127255.1. Taxonomy (NCBI): domain Eukaryota; kingdom Viridiplantae; phylum Streptophyta; class Magnoliopsida; order Caryophyllales; family Polygonaceae; genus Persicaria; species Persicaria tinctoria. The sequence goes on along the minus strand of JBANSL010000016.1, from coordinate 27,053,550 downwards.
TTAAAACATTAAAGGAAAAAATGTAACCATTTGGCTTAATTCAAAGCATTGAATATAACTATTGGTTATGACACATCACATTTAAACAAAGTTACAATGATATTATTATTATTATTACTGAGTGATTCAATCTATATTTATGTATTATACTTTGCATGAGATTTTTTTAAAATATTTTTTCAGAGAATTATAAAATACATTTGTGGTAATGATTATTATTTTAGCTTTTATTAATATTTCATAATATCTATCTATTTGTCTATCTATATCTATATCTATCTATCTATATATTATTATATCTATTAAAACCAAAGCATTTTCTCCACATGTCATCTTCTCACGCGAAGCTATTTTAGGAAATTCATTTATATTTTTTTCTTATATATCATATCTACTAATTATGGCAACTAAATTATATAATATTATTTACACATGTCATCTTCTCACGCGAAGCTATTTTAGGAAATTGATTTTCATCTTTGAAATAACCTTGAAATAATAAATCAGTTTATTTCAAAATATTAAATTAATATTAACCTAGGAGTTTATCTTGATTGAGTTTATTATATATTTCTTTTATGAGTTTATTTGTATAATTTTAATTCAAACTATTATTTTATTTAATTGCATAATAGTAGTATTATTTTATTTTATTTTTAAAATTTATTTTTAAAAAATCGCGCCATGGCGCGGTAACTATACTAGTTTAATTCATAGAAAACCACCCTTACATAGTTACATTAGGAGAATTTTCACAAAACTACCTATAAATTAAATCTTCGGAAATTTCGCGAGGTACCCTCGTGGTATTGCAATTTTCGCCAGGTGTACAGAAGTTTGACAAATTTCGCATGATACCCCTGACATTTACTCTTATTTCACCCCGCGCCCTTCCGTAGTTAATTTTCACATAGCTCCGTTAGTTTGGATTTAAAAAAGAAAGAACGCTGGAACTAGGGGCGACAGGCGACTAGAGAGGGCGTCTTCAAGGGCGAACTGAGAGGAAAGAGTGAAGAGGCTTCGAGTCGAGAGGGCGAAGAGGGCGACCAAGCGCCACACCCAGACGAGGAGGAAGATCGTCCGTTCGCTGGCTCCATCGGTTCTGATTGGAGGCGCAGTTCAGTGACGAGGTGGTCCACTGGCTTCCCGGCGACGAGGTATGTCTTCTCTCTTATTTTGCCCCTTTTGAAAAATTAGGGTTAGTGGTTGTGTTTATATTTGTGGAAGAATTGCTTCATTATTATTGGTTAATTTTGCTGCTACATGGTTTCTTCTTCGTTAGGGGTTGTTCGATTTTGGCCTTTTGCAAATTTGTGGGTGAATTTAGTTAGGGTTAACCCTAAATAATCTTGTGTTTTTCTCGTGGGTTCTAGATTCAGAGAGTTGCGAAACCTGCAATTTGGATTTAACTTACCAGTTCAGATCGAACTTTTGCAAATTCTTGCTGCTGATGGAACCTTTCCATTCTCAAATCAACAATAACCTAACAAATGTTTCTTGAATCAAATGCTCTACCTATGCTTGAAAAATACTGCTTTGTTTGGGGCATTCCACTTATTAAGTTTGAGCTGTACTAGTATATAAACTCGTTCTAGTCTTACCTTGAACTTTGAGAGAACCGATGAATTCAATGGGAAATAACTAATTGTTGTCATATAGTATTTGGTTATTGACAGAGATTGGAATTTCGATTTGGAGATGTAGGGTTTAGGTTCCTAGGATTGCATTTTGCTATAAAGTTCACATTGGATTGAATAAATGAAGATGAAATGTATTTTGGCGACGATTTCTATTTTACTTATTGCTATTATATAACTGATTGTTGTCATGCATATTTTTTCTTATACTTTGGTTTAGTGGCTACCGATTGAATGAGTTGATTCACTGTTTCTATTTGGGAAGCAAACTTGTTCTCATATATAAGATGTTACTTTACTCTCTTTTCTTCCACACTTCCTTGTAGTTATATAAATCTGTAAACTGCATTTTACATATTTATAGAGCTGTAAATCAGTTTACAACAACTACTTTACAGATTCATCTGTAAGGTACTGCATTAATGACAACAAAATAAGTTATCTGCATCTTTATGCCTCATTGAAGATAGAACATGTTAGCCTCTTGCTTTAAATTTTTTGGCTTATTAGCTTAACCGGTAGAGCATTGTGCTTAGGCATAAGATGTGGGTTCGAATCCCATATAAGCCACACATACATTGTATCAACCTCTTGCTTTGAAAATTTTGACAGAGCTTTTGTAGTGTAGGTCTTTAACAAGTCTATTGACCATGGGCTACTACTGTATTTGCCATTCAGTTTAGCTCTGATTTTGATGTCATAGATTTGGATGATTTTGCTCATTTATTCAATCAAAGATACAAATGGAGAAGAAAATACTATGTATGTTATATAGTAGACAACCTACGCGGGATTCGAACTCACGTCTTGTGCCTAAGCACAATGCTCTACCGATTGAGCTAGTAGGTTAACAGGTTCAAACCAATGCTCACTTCTATAACATTTGTTGTATAAATCATGCTATATAAATCAGTTCTGAATCATCAGTTTCTGAAAAATTAGTTTATGTACATCATGCTCTATTAATATGTAAATTGCCTTCAGTTTTTGTAAATTACATCATGTGAAAATGAAAACTAAACAGAATACAGAAACTGAAAAAACAGAATGCATAAACTGAAATTGAAAATCTAAAATACAGAAAATATGAAATACATAAACTGAAATTGAAAATGAACGAAGAAAGTGAAAAACTAAAAATCTGAATACAGAAAATCTGCATACAAAAAATCTGAAATCCGGAAAATCAATGCAGAAACTGAAATACAGAAAAACTGAAAATGAAATTGAATGTAGAAAGTGAAAGACTAAAAATCTGTATACAGAAATGGAACTCAGCGCTGATACAGACAGTGATCAAGGTCGTTCTAAGGTTACTATGTTAGTTAGGAAACATTAATTGACTTCCTTGGGACTTTTACTTGTCCTCACTCCTCGGCAACAAGTTGACAAGACAACACCAATTAGTAAAAATATGCAAGGTAAGCAATTCAGTTCAGTTTTAAATTTAGTTCTCTATCAATTTTCTAAATGTATATGAAATCAGTGTAACAAGGTAAGCAATTCAGTTCAGCTGTAAGTACATTTGAATAAAAATATGCATAGATATTTCACACAAATTCTATCAAATGTTTCTCAACTTTTAGAGAATTGACTACTCATTCCTTTATTCTGAAATAACAAGCAGAATGTAAATGAACTCTTAAAATAATAAAAACAATGCAAATCAAACTCTTATTCTTCAAGTTGTCGAACCCATAAGCATCTTCAACAATGCAAATCAATCGAAACTCTTCAACAAATCGAAAGAGGCATTGGAAAATCCCCAATTCGAAAATCACACAATCCAAATTCGAAAATATCCAAAATCACACAACCCTAATTCGAAAATATCCAAAATCACACAACCCTAATTCGAAAATCCCCAATTCGAAAGAGTTCTCTCTAATTCAAAATCCCCAATTCGAAACCCTAATTCACAACATACCTTCTTTGTGTTGGGGTCGGCTTTGATATAGAGTCTCCCTACATGTTGTAGGCGGTGTCGAGCGGATGTGTCTCCATCTTCTCTCTCACCTCTCAGTCGAGCTTCGCAGGAGTTCTCTCCATTGCTATCGCCTTTCCATCCATCAAAAAAAGAATTCATTGGAGTTTTTTTTTTTAATTACAACCTAACGGAGAACTGTTAACTTTAACATTAATGGGCGCGATGCGAAACAGGTTAATACCAAAGGGGTACCATGCGAATATTGTCAAACTTCTGTATACCCCGCGAAAATTGCAATATCTCAGGGGTACCTCGTGAAATTTCCATTTTTTTTTTTTAATTACAACCTAACGGAGAACTGTTAACTTTAACATTAATGGGCGCGATGCGAAATAGGTTAATACCAAAGGGGTACCATGCAAATATTGTCAAACTTCTGTATACCCCGCGAAAATTACAATATCTCAAGTTACCTCGCAAAATTTCCGTTAAATCTTTCAAACAACCACATGTAAGCCAATTTGTGCTTAAAGAATTTTACTTTTCACGAATTGTTAATTGCAATGATAAATATATTTATAAAATATTACAGAGTAATATTTTACATTTGAATAAAACTAGTCCTTTTCCCGAACCTTGTTCGGGTTTTTTCAGTATATTTTCGATCGGACGTCGATTTTCAACTAATACACTGTTTTACCCATACTCCTCACCTTGTCGTTCTTCGAAATCTTTGGTTGTCATGGTGAATTCTTTTATCTAGATAATCGATACTTAATATTTGTTCTCATGGCTATCCTATAAATGAACTGAACAATACAAATATTGTGTGTTATGAACCGTTTTGAGGCCATTTTTTTTTTTTCCATCGGAGTCCAATGACACTATATCACATTCAATTAATAATATTTTTTTTACGACCGTGTTCTATTTCATGACAATGTTGTGAAAATTTTCCATCGGAGTATTATTCTAATTATTGCGCTAGTTATTTTCTTAGTATGGCTATGAAATACCAATAAAATTGACAAATTCAAGCAAAAGAAGACTGGGTACGATTGGATATTCAAACCATAAAACCTTAAACCCCAACTACCAAAATATGAATCAAAACCATGACTTTGTGTAGACAATAACACTTTAAGCCGAAAGTAAAGATAAGCCAGCGAACGTAAATGAACGGTAGAGAAACCATAAAGATTTTCCATATGAAATAAATACTTCTCCTATATAGTATTCAATTCAGCATGAATCGATGAAGTGTCTTCGACTTGAATAAATAACGTTCATTGAAGCAATCTCAGAGAATATCTTCTCGCAGTTCAACATGCACGCCTCCAAAAGCTTCTGTTAGTGCCTGCATTGATCTCGATTCTCGAAGAACATCTTCCACATTGATCATCGTGCAAATCCAGAGGCTGAGCCCCCTAGTCTAGCGCCTCTATCATCAGTGACGTCGCCTGGTCGACGATCTTTGACTCTGGCATTGGTGCCTGGAGCATTTCCTTCACCCCCGCATCTTCAAGCTCATCATTCATCCCATCTGTGCACCGGCTAACTTCAAGCGCTCCCCAATCGAGGACAACTTCAATTTATCCATCGCCTTGCTATGGCATTCTTTGTCGATCTGAAACTTCAACGTGAAGAGCCAATTTGAAAGCAAAATCTTATAAACAATATAGCACACAATAATGCATACCATATTAGACTAAATTTGAGTAATTGTTACTTCAGAATTCAACATTGTTTAATGAAAGAGACTAATTGATTATTAAGTCAAAGATGGAGCAGATCCATTGAAAAGAGCGACATCTTAACGATTTCAAACACCTCGCTAGTAAAAGAATAGGAATTAAGTAAAGAGCCAAATGTATTTACATAACATTATGACTCTAGTAAAGAGCCAATTGTATTCAACATTGCTTAGTGGTCATTTGTTTGGTATATTCTGCTACTGTACAACATTAGAAAATAACCCTATTTGAACTAAACAATTGCAATTTTATAACTAAATCTTGTTTTTGTTACCTATGAAACTTTAGACATTAGGAGCATGGACTAAACTTGAAGAATGAAGAGATATTGTTTGTGAATTTTGGCTTTTCAAACTGCAACATCATCGTGATTCATATGCAATTTGATTTGTACTGAGTAAATGTCTCATGTTAGAGCATGAAAATGACCCAGACATAGATCAGTTGCCAGTGTGAAGATCGAAGGACTTACAAAACCGGCTTGGCTCTGATGCCAGTTGATACGTACTCTACTCGGGTTGAGCGAGTACAACTCCCAATCGTCCGATGTCAAGGTAAATCAACCCATCCTCATATCGTGAATAGGACTCGATCTCAAAACTCAGTCCAACAAATCCACGTGCCTCCGTTTGACTTCGATTGAAATTGAACTACGTTGAATTGCCTGCAAATGGCAAATTTAACCAAGTGCTAATTAATTTAGGCCTTCAAATTGTTGATCGATGTGCACTGTACGTCTTCCGATCGGGTTGACTTTCGATTCCAGTTGCAATGGCGCCGAATTGCCTGATTAATTAGCAAGTAGTATCTAATTAAATTATACAGGAGTCTGTTTAAGGGCAGATCGGTCCCGTGAAATTCCTCCACTCAAACACTCGCGGCAATGCGTGGTCTCGATCGGCAGTGTGTGACGGCGAAGATGCGGCAGCGGTGATGAGTGGTTGGTGATGCAGCGGTGGTGCGATAGCGAGGGCGGAGGATTAGGTTTTGTAGAACGTCCCAAAAGATCCAATTTGTGAGATTCAAACACATCACACATGGAAAATGAATCAAACAATTCATACTACAGAGAAACATGAATCCGATATGCACAAATAGTGTAAATTGAATCCCGTAAACCCTAATTTTTGACAAATTTGATAGCTTCAAATTTAATACATACCCGTGGATGAAGATCGAGTATCACCCTCGTCTACTCCGATCAAGTACCAGGCCTCCCAGATTATGGAGATCATTCGCCACGAGGCGGCGGTGGGGCTGCCGAGGAGGATCCGGAGTTTGTCGACGGCGGATCGGAGGCGGCCGAGCAAGGTGGAGTTGGAGCGTTGAGCGTCGGCGGATCTAAGCACTTGAGATTAGCATAGATGGAGGAGGAAATTGAGCATGGATGGAGGAGGAAATTGAAATCGTTGACCATGGATGGGGAGAACGTGGGTTTGGAGGAAAGGGAAAGACAGTTTCTTATTTTTGTGAAAAGGTGGACATGTGGCACAAATTTTTACAAAGAAGTTGCTTCTAAAATAATAAGTATAAGGGGTGGATACATGAACTTCCTAAGCTCAATAAGGAAGCTAAAATGCTCTCTCAGAAGAAAATATTTTACCCCGAATCAAAGTAAGGGTTACAATTTGGTTTAGCAAGATAACTCATACCACGTATTCAGTAACTGTAATATCTACTCTCTTCATCTAATAATAACATCACATTAACACTTACACAATCAATTCCCCTCTACAAATTTCAGCACTTAAATTTCCAAATTTCACCCCTACCCTCCAAAAATGCTCCTATTTTTATCACCCACAACTGGTCACATTGCCACAAGACAATCCCTGGCAGGTTTCTTATCAGCATCAGGTGTTTTCTCCACTCATCACAGCAAAACCGCAGTGGAAACTAATTTACTATCTTACAAGTTCTGTTTACGGGGTCAAATACCTGCTAAGCCTCTGACGCTGAGTAAGCCATGGCATCAAATGTGCTGCCTCACTATTCATTACACGAACCTCTTGACCGCCATGTTGACTGTAGGAAAAATATGAAAACTCAACGTGGCAAAGGCTGCAACTCCAGAGGAGATGAAGAATATGGACAGAACTAAGTCACACTGCTCAGGAAATGGAGCAAAAAGTGTAAAGTTACAAGAGCCTGTAGGAGCCTGGACAGTGATATCAGAGTGAAGTTTGTGCTTTTCGGAGAATAGCTGACAGTAAGCTGATTCCCACCATTGACGTATTTGTCACCGCCATAAGTTATGGACACATTAACTGGTGATGAACCTGAAAATGACAGATTTTGACAACATCAAGGGAATAAACATGAATGGTGGGTAATTTAAGGATTCAACTGGTTCATGAAAGGGTTGTTTCATGTGACTTACAATCATAGTTAGCCCACCCAATCCTCTGGCCGGCCAAATCATAGACGAAGATTTTGTCCTTGAGGACGAGGTCTGCAAAAGGCGTGACAACCAGATCAGAACAGTATTTTCTATACCTTCTCTCAGACTCCAATATGGCAATATGTGTGGAAAGGTTCAGCAGGATTTGGCATTATAATATATTCCATATTCTGCCTTCAATTGGTTAAATCCAGACCCTCGCATAAGAAGGAGTACATTGCTATACTATATAATAGCATGCACCTGTCTTAAGTGGCATGGAAAGCCTCAGTCTCTCATTGAAAGTTTTTTACCCCAGATAATATTCCCAGTCAAGCTAAAATCCATGGAGATCCAGAAGAGGGACAAGAAGAAATCAAATCCCAATGACGTTAGGGACTAACCTCCAAGAACATTAAATCCTTGACCTGGTACTTTCTGAAACCCCATGCACCACATCGCATCGCCATCCTGGCATCATTCATTACCACAACAACACTTCACTACTTTAGTATCATGGACATGAATAACTCGAAAAAGATAAGGCAGAAACACAATTTGAAGTGTTAAGAGAAGTTAGGGCACTCACTCGAAAGCCCTTGGGTACAAGGTACTCTTCTGGTTTCAAAACCATGGACGCACTTCCAGCAAAGTTTAAGGTCACTGAAGGCAATACATCACTTGGGCTGCAAACAATATTAGGGGAACTGGGAATTTATCTTCTGAACATAATATCAGTATAGAATGTATACTCCTGTGGATGTAAGCTAGATATTTACTAGACGAGAGATGTGTAAGTTCAAACAAACCTCTTTGGGACCAAGTAACATTGATTTCCTTCAGAAGTTATAGGTCTGGCAGCATGTGAAATGGATGAAGTAACCTGAATATCTCAAGAGAATATGATAACAATATCATGAACTAACTTGGCACAGTTAATAACTCAGTAGCAATCTTTGAAGCTGTAATGAAATTGTGACTTACTGCACTAACAAAAGGATCATATGCTTCTTCAACAAGGTATGCCAATGTTGTTCCAGTGTCGACAAATGTTCCTTGATAGCCAGATGTTACAAATGCTTCTGGATTGATGGGCAACAATTGGCCATTGACAGCAATGCTCTGCAGGTTAAGATTGTAATGAGGCCTGAAATGTTTACAACCAAAAGCATTCATATGAGAGGGGCGCATCAACAATTGAACATCTTTACCAAAAAAATAAAAGCTTAGCATTTTCCGCTTACAGCAGCACTAACATCATTCATAGCAGAAAGCTTCCACGTTAGAGCAAATACTTACTGAGATGGAACAAGTGGGCTATAGACGATATTTGGATCCATAATCTCGCCAAGAACCAGGATTCCTCCACCGTTGTGATCTCCTTTCAAGCAATGAGAAAATACTTTTGGTGTTATCCCTCGGGATGATAATTGTGAAATGACAGATAAACTCTGTTGACCAAGACCAAGTATCCCATCGAGTGCTTTAAATGAGTTAATCAAGTCTCCAGATTGATAGGTGCTGCACCTGACATCACACCAAACAAATAAGATTATAAGGTGGCTTGGAATGAAAAGGTTGGATATCAGTAACTTATAAAACCATATAATTACAAAAAAAATTACTAAAAAGGCCCATATAAAACTAGAGGCTAAATGAAGAAAACTAATCAGGTGATATTTACAAATAAAGCCCCACCGTTCCATGCCCCTTCAACAATCCCTCCTAAATACACTAACTATAATGATATGGTTTCCAGTTTCCACATCAACAAATATCCAGGAATTTCAAATCTTACCCAAAAACAATTGAAGCCGAAGAGTTAACAATCATATTGTCCCCCAAAAGCATGTCAAGATACAACATATCCGAAACATAAAACCCCGACGTGCCACTGTCATCCTTGTATTGGAATGAATAACTGCACTGATTAGTCTCATTTGAGCATTGAGAAGATGTTGTCTGACTAATGGAAGCGCATATTGGGTCTGAACAAGAAATTAATGCAGCAGTTGATGATCCAGAAGCATCATAGAAACGTAGATCTATCTGTCAGCAGATCAAAAGTATCATTAGACTAGAAGAAAGACACATAAATAAATTGATAGCAAAACACCAAAATGGATGACTTTCAAGGAACATACTCCAAGTTCAGTAACTTGTGGGCAGTCAGTACACGAGTTGCAAGCAACCCACAAGATATCGCTCCCTGTATCAATCTGCACATTGTATTCCCTCGGAGGATTTCCAAGCTTAATTCTCGTATAATACAGCCTGAAATCAAACCAGGGAAAATCTATAAAATAGAGAACACAAGATAAGGTCTAAACTATAATAGATCATAGTTACTAACTTAATCAACAGTAGTTACGCACTACACAAATTGCAATGGTGACCAACAAATTACCAATCAAAGATCCAGAAAGGGCCAGAACCCAGGAGGTTGAGCTACTAGAAATAGTTAATTAGATTTTCAACTACATTTACAAGTATCAATTCTTGCATTGTTCTTTTAGTTGGACATATAGCTTTAAGTAAGAACAGTAACCAGTAAATAAAAATACAGAATACAATTTTTTTGCTGCATTGCGATTCCAAGCTGAACTTAAAGGAATGAACTCCAAATAGCAAAGCTGCAACAATTAAGCATAATCAGGAGCCGAAAAAGAAGACAAATCCATAACAGAAAACACGAATAGGAAATCCAAACACACACAAAAGGAAAAGCAGATCAGGAATAAGCTGTATCAGTCCAAAATTCCAATTCAAAAGAAGAACCTCAATCACCAAACGAGCATCAACATAAGAACTCCTTCAGCACCGCAAAGCTAACGACAGAATTTCGAAAAGCCGAGCTAATAACCATACAGATTTGCAAAACAAAGAAGAAAATAAAAAAGGAGTGAACCATACCCGATGGGATAGGGATCGGAGCTTCCAGCAACAGAGAAATCCACCACGCCGCCGAGTCCTTGCAAGATTCGGGCATGGCGAGCTCTATCTCGCGCCCTGAGAGCTTCGATCTCTACCTTCTCGTCCAGAGGAAAAGCTCTCTCCAAATTCAGACGACTCGCCGGAATAACGACGGCGCCGAACGCCGTCACCAGAGTTACCGCGGCAGCGATTAAGCACAGCACCGCCGCCGGAGCCATTTTAATCCGAACAACTGAAAGAAAAAAACTCTTCCGGCGAGATGTAAATAAAGCTGCGAGCGTTTTCCTTTTCCCGGTTGCGGCAGCTTTGCGGCGGCGGAGATCAACGGCCAACGGGACAATCGGCGAAGTTCATCTGTTTAGAGAGAGAGAGAGATGGAAGACAAGCGAGTCGTGTAAATTGTGTTGTTCTATTTCTATCCGTGTGAGTAATTAAAAAAGGAAAGGAAAATGTAAAAAATGGGTCCATTGGGTGAAAGGACGATATTAGCCTCTTGTATTGAATGGTAATTTCGACAGGGGCACGTACAGAGATGAATGAGCGCGGTGACACAGGCAGAGTCGGGGCCAAGAAGTGCAGTCGTCCTTTTTACTCACTTCGTTAATACTCCATCCAGCCCGTCAAGTCCAGTCGCCCTCTCGGCATCATCATCCAGTCTTTGACATTCACGCATTGGTCATCACAATTCTACGGTTTTAGATTTACTTCGTTCTAAGAGTCTTGTCCAATGTAATAAAAAGCATCGCTCTAGTTTAGGTTCCTCTTGTCAGTTAGGCAAGAATGACAGACTTTCTTTTCAGCGATCTTTAAACACTATATTTGCACCTTTTGATATTATTCATAGTGATATTTGGACATCTCCTTTGCCTAGCAAGGAGGGTCATAAGTATTACCTCTTGTTTCTGGATGATTATACACATTTCTTATGGGTTTTCCCTCTGCACTTTAAATCTCAAGTGTTCCCTATCTTTGCCAAATTCCACGCTTACATCAAAACACAGTTTCACACTTCTGTCAAGTGTTTCCAATGCGACAATGGCCGCGAATTTGACAATAAAGAATTTCACACTTTCTTTAATACCAACTAGTGTTATACCCGCGCCATGGCGCGGATGCGATGGAAAAAAAAGGAGAATATAAAATCTTTATTATAAGGAATGACCAAATACAATATAAACAAATGTTTGGAAAGTCTAAAAAAACAACATTGTTATTGAACGACATAGGTGTTTTAAAATTGCACAGATCGAGGCGATGTAGGCTTCGTTCATGCAAATCCTGGAGAAAAAAAATAATGATGAATACAAAGGGAAGAATTTGTATGATAGAGATCATTTATAGGTTAATAATAAATGATTTACAAATGAAAATGTAAATATAAAAAGTTTATTAATGAACCAAAATGTGTAACTTACGTAAGGAAGACAAATCAGTTATAATTTAGGATGAAACCAGATGTTACCCCAACTAAAAGAGAAGGTCATCAGCCTGAGTAATGAAAGGAATGAGACCAACATCAATATAAGATTTAAAAAAAATAAAGCATATTCTGAAACATGTTAGGAAATGTACCTGCTACGATAAAGCTTCCAAGACTTCTTTGTACACCACATTAGTTGTAGTGTTCAGTAGATGACCGTCCTTATCACAAGATAGAATTTTCAAGCCGGCTTTGCTTGTAACCCTCGAGACAGCAACATACAACTGACCATGGCAGAAGACAGGCCTCCTAATGTACAACCCTACGCGTGAAAGAGATTGCCCTTGACTTTTATTAATGGTCATGGCAAAACAAACTGACACTGGGAATTGTCGTCTCTGAAACATGAACGGTAAAGATGTCGTTTGCGAAGGACACGTGACCATATGTGGGATGAAGACCTGGTCGCCAACATTTCTACCTGCCATAACCTTGGCCTCAATCACGTGGTTACACAACCGTGTGACTATCAATCTCGTTCCATTGCATAAGCCGGCGGATTGGTCTATGTTCCTCATCAGCATAATCGGAACACCAACCTTCAACCGTAAGACATGATTCGGTATACCCAAAGCTTTGATGGTATTAAGAAAATCAGTGGAATATAGCGGTTGGCCAGAACTTATAAATCCATCCGTTTTCAAGACACTATCAGAACTAAGGTATACCTTAGCCTCTCCTAGAATAGTAGCGAGTATGAAGTCATTGACCTCATCCACAAATTCATGGGTGGGAGAAAGAATGGCTCTTTCTTGAAAATAACTCAGTTGAGAAAAATGTTGCATCAAAGAGGGATAAGTAGATTCAACAATTGCAGCAACGGGATCACCTGTGTAGGTAAGCAACAGATCAGGAGGTATCTCGATGGTACATTCGCCAGCATTATGTTCTCCCACTGAACCATCACCCACTTTCAAAATCCATTCTGCGAACTCCCGGAGTTCTTGCAAATTTGAACTTGAAGAATCGCCTGACAGCTTCATATTTCGGTTCAGGGTCAACACCTTGCAGGACTTCCATAAATATGAAGAATGAATCGATGCTGAAAGGATATCATGTTTAGTCCCTCTAGGAATAACAGGCAATATCTGACGGAAGTCACCACCCAAAACAACCACCTTTCCCCCAAAGGGTTGAGATGAGCTAAGAGGATTGGAGAACTTAAGAACATCTCTTAAGCTCCGATCCAATGCTTCAAAACAGAACCTATGCATAAGAGGCGCTTCATCCCAAATAATCAATCGTGCCTTGCATATAAGCTCAGACAATGCTGTACCTGGCTTAATGTGGCAAGTAGAATGAGATTGAATGTCTATAGGAATGGCAAACCGAGAATGGGCTGTTCTGCCTCCTGGGATAAGAAGAGAAGCAATACCACTCGAAGCAACAGTTAGAACAATGCCACCTGTAGAACGTATACCAGCCGAAAGAGCTCTCCATATAAATGTTTTGCCTGTTCCACCATACCCAGAGAGAAAGAAGAGCCCTCCTACATCATGAGAGATAGCACTGATGATCTCATCATAAACTACACGCTGCTCATCAGTGAATTTAGAGAGCAGACTGCTATGCTCCAGAGCCAACGTCGGTCTATCATAGTTAAGCTCATCTTGAATGAGCTTGTTAGAGCCCTCTGTGATAAGGATATCATTTGGAAGAGGCATTGGAGGGTGAGCTCTAAGAGAACTACCATTACACTGCAAGGATTTCTCAATTTCTGCAAGAGCATAGTTTCTTAGCTGTTCTTCACTTAACTGCAAATCTGAGAAGATAAAGAGTTAAGGACAGAAATTATTAATCAACGTTCGTCGGTTTAAAGTTATAGCAACTATTATTCAATTTTCAGTTGTAGCAATATGTGAGAACGACTAAGTGTTAGCAATATGAAATTCAATTTGTAATCATCACCATTTATACATTGAGCAATATATAAATTCAACATGTTGTAAATTAAGTGTGAATATCAGTAAATTCAGCCCTAAGTAAATTTACAAATAAGTGAGTTGAGCATATTTGAATTGCAACAATCTTAAATTCAGCAATTTGTAGTTTGAAGATGAAGAAAGGAAATGAAACCGGATGCTCAATTTGACATAACTGTAAATTCAGCCCTAATCCAGGTGTGCAATATATAAATTCAGCATTATCTAAATTATGTTTGGATAAGTGTAAATTTATTTATGCAAGTTGTAAATTCAGCAAACGGTAAAAAAACAAATATGTCTATTAAGCAAATCTGAATATAAATTTTAGGAAGATGTTCAGAACAATATAAATGTAAAATCAGCGTTATAGATGTGAAGTTAGTAATTGACAAATATTATAAAATCACTTAATTATAAATTCAGCATTTACCAAGTTCACCTCGCAAAACTCTAATTTACCAATTAATTAATTTAGAATAAAATATAGTTATAGGTCTAGCATAACGAAGGTTTAAACGATTGAATATTCTAAAGTCACTTAATATATGGATTAAGTTATATTATTTATGCAACCACCTACATCCGCCTATAGTTACAATCAATTAAAAGAAAACTAATGTATCAATTAGAAGACAAACAAAGTGATAGGTTAATTTAGCCAAGACAAAAGATGACATGAAACCTACATGGTCGATCAATAAGGCTAATTTGGTTCGCTCTTTAAAGGCACCTTAACTCATCATCATGCAAATGAATAACTTTTAACTGTAGGTTATAAATCAGCCTACAACTTAGGCAACAAATTCCAAATCCATAATCGTTATTATTCATTTTAAATAAAATAAAAGGAGAGAACGTACAACGCAAAGACCAGCTATCAACCAATAAAAAACCAATTAAATCCAAGGGAAAAGAAATCCAATCTCGCAATCAAAATCAAACCAATCAAGATCAAAGGCCAAAGATTTAAGTTAATATAAATGTAAATTTATTGAGGAATATATAAATTCATCATTTAGTAATTGACAAATATGTAAATTCACATACCTTGCATCCGTAGCAATTTCCTTTGACGGTGAAGAATATCATCAGTCAAGAGACGCCATGTTTTTTCCCAAATGAATTCTGGCCTGGCCAAAGTACCAGTTAACAACAACATGGCAAAAAGTCTCCGCAAGTAGGATGGATGAGCTGAAAAGCTGGCTTCTTCAATGGCATGTATGTATTCCTTTTCATCGTCTAGTAAACCCCATGCATAACATGCCTCTTTGAAAGAAGGGTATAATACTCCGTCTTTTGTTCGAATATCCTCATAGCTTTTAGGACCTTGAACTTGATTTAATAAGATGCGTAGATAGTACAGCTCTTTGGCGGCAGGAGTGACATGGAACATCCTTCCAATGGCAAAACCACGCTGTCTAGGAGTCCATTCATGTTGCTGTGGTTTCCAGACAAACTCCTTAGGGAACTCGGCATAAGTTAACCTTCTAGCATGCTCATACTTCTTGTTACATTCCGTCCAGGCCAAAAACATGGTAGGTTTATCTGCAACTTTCTTGACCACAGATTTGATCGGTTGAGCATCACGAAATACAACATTCTGCTGATCCTTCAGATGGAAATTCAGCCTCTCAACAGAGGGTACCCTATAGTGGATAGGAAACTCGAAAATGCGCCAAAGTGCTTCAATTGGAGAGAGATATCTGGGGAAAAAAAAGGAAGTGGTTTATAATGGGATAGTGTCAAACTAAATGTAGAAGTGGATTAAAAGAACAATCGAACTAATTGTATTTTTAAAAAACAGCTCAGGTAGTATATAAGGTGGTTAATGAGTGATTACAAATGAAACATAGAGATGTATATATCATCCGTGCTAAATAATCTATCAACATTTATAAATTATTAATCATCACACACGTGCATACAAAATGTATAAGCTTGAAAATAAAATAAAATTATAAGGTAGTATGTAGAGAGGGGATGGACGAAAATAACATATAAAAAGTAAACCACCGGTAATATAAAAGTGGCATGATAAATGAATGGAAAAGAAAAATATTACCTGGCATCGGTGAAATTTTTTATTTCATCAACATCTTGTCCTTCTTGGTCATCATTAGAAATAGTGGCCATGATTCGATCATCTCCCTTACTTATGTATTTGAACACATATTTTATTGACCTTGTTTGGTTGCACCATTCAACGTTTATGTGTGCTTGATATTTGAGCAGGAGATATGGATTGTAGGGAACCACAAATCTAGTGTCAAACTCGTGCTGGCCCTTCTTAACCGTGAAACCGGTGTTCGATCTCTTGTATAAGGCATATCCATCATCATCAAATGTGGTTCTTTCAACATACCCTTTGGGGAAAAATTTGGAGCAAGACCCTTGCTGCATGCAGATGGCATTGGTCTTGGATTGACCGCATGGGCCATGAATCATGAAACTCTTCACTGCGGCATACAAAGCTGGCTGGTGGATTGGGTCTGGAATTTCTGCAGAGATGACTCTATCAATGTCATCTGCGGTAGACAACTTGTCGGCTTTCTTCAGCCACATAACAATATGAGCATGGGGCAATCCACGTTTTTGAAACTCTATAGTATATACAACTGCAGAAATATATAAATTCAGTTAAGCAAGCTGAAATTGATTGAGAAATATACAAATTCATCAGATTATAAATTCAATTCAGACAGGCGAAAATCAAATCCATGATTAGAAAAAAAAGCACTAAATAAAATGGGATATAAAAAAAAATAGCACACAATCAAAGAGCAGCTGTATGCCGCAGCTACAACAGCAGCTCATACAACACAGAATCGAGAAAATAAATAAAAGTGGTTGGAAAAAAAATTTATAACTAAAACAGCAGGTGCAAACAGTTCAATACTTCGAATAGATGCAAAAAAGAATAAAAAACAGATCCAAAATAAACAGCAACAAAAATAAATTCGGACAGCCAAGTAGTCAACAGATGCAATACGTTCGAGATTTTGAGGTTTCGAACAGATTAAAACAACAGCAGATTCAAGACAGAATCAAGACAGATTCGAGATGTCGAGATTTTGAGCAAATTCAAACAGCAACATAAACACCCAACAGATTCTGGTATATCAACACCAGATGCGAAGTGCGAACAGATTCCAGATGTTGAACAGATTAAACTTAGTTGAAAGCACAAGACAGGTTGGAGATTTCAACCATAGATGTCCAAAAAGACAACAATAGATCTCATACAAAACTTGAATCGAATAACAATCAAAGACAATAAATCTGAGTTCAGCAATAGGTAGGTTGAAGAGATGTAAATAAGCAGTGCAAAGTTAAAGTCATTCATTGTTGATGGATAGTTTAAATACAAAAAGAACTTTCAAAATGGTAGACAAAACAATTAGGAGAGAGGAACACATACTTGATTGACATTCGCCGAAGATATTATTGCATCTCAAATCCTTAATGAGTTCATGTAGTTTGATACTGAAGAGTCTACATGAGAAATCAAATATTTCCTCGGTTCGAACACCAAGACGTTCAGATAAACGGACAATTTCCGGCCACTTTGAATTGCAAGTGAAGGTAATGAACAAATCTGGATGGCCAAAAAACTTGCAAAGTGCCATGGCATCTTGATAGTTTTGCATCATATACCTAGGTCCGCCGGTAAAGAACGACGGCAGAAGAATACGCTTGCCAGCAGAAGCAGGTGCATTGTTTCCATTCGAAGCCGCAACAGTCAGGTTCATATAAGTATCGGAACGTAAATCATCCTGATGAAATCGAAAGTATAAGAGACGGGATGACTCAATCATAGTGTAAGCATCGACCACTAACTGCTGAAACAACTTCTGAGCGAATAAATAAAGTGCCTGCTCTGTCAGCCGGTGTTGGAATCTGTAAGCAAAAAACTCCCTTAGAGTTAACTTAGTTCTCTTGCTGGTGCCATCAACATCACGATGCTCAATCTCGATTGTGTAACCATCTTCAGCATACGGAAATAGCAAAGGATATTGCATAGCAAGATAGGAAGGATGTAGCTCAGTTATACGTTGCAATTGACCAGTTTGTGTCTCAATAACAATGTCTCTTCCACCATTTTCAGAATTGGTGTCATTAAAAATAATAGCTGCAACGTCTGATGTAGTTGGAAGGTTGTACCTCCTTCCATCACGACCCCTCCTGCCGAGTAGCTTCAGCTTAACAGTTTGAGAAAGGTCATTGAACAACCTATCCCTAGCCATCCTAAAGGATTGAGCGAGTGGGTTATGCTCATCTAGCATACGCTTTAGATCACCCACAAGAGATTCATCAAATTCTTCAGATTCACTTTGCCTGCGAGCATTAAAATAATTATTGTTTATCGAGTGGCGACACTTAGAAAGTTCAAGTTATAAATGATATATCAATTTCAAACCTGGTAGCTCGAATGCGATTTGTTTCCTCGTTATGTGTATCATATATATATAATTGAGAGAACTTAGGGGAATCTCCATCAATAGGCACAAGACTTCCGATCCTATGAACGTTCTGACCTTGTATGCGATAAACGTAAGGCCCATTACCAGGAGGAGGTGAAAACTTTGCACCCATGGAGGTGAATGCAAACATATTGTTGTAGCTCTGAATATACTCGAAAAAATGGCTACTCCTTGGATCAACACCCGAGAATGACTCTCTCAACGTAAGGGGCGGTTCAATAACTTTTGGCAACTCAATCTTCCCCTTGGAACAACACAAATTGAAAGTCGGACTGGTCTAATTGTGGGACTTGTCACTTCGTTCCTCGTACCACATAATGGCATTGCAATACTTACACGTCCAAGTTGGAAGCCCAATATCATGATACCCTACACACCGATAACAAACACATCACAATAGTCGTATAGTAATTATACGTAAAACAATCCATAAAATAGCATATATGAAAGAAACAATCATTGAATGTGACAAACCAGCATAAATGAATATATATGGAAGGATGCGTAAACATAGTTAATAATATATGATATATATCATAACAAACGTCGATGTAGAACATATTGAAGTGTCGTCATTAAACAAAGATGAAGTATGCGTAGTACCATCAAGAACATCGGTGTTAGGGTTGTCCGGCTGAGCTGTAGAACCTGTTCTCGGTGTCGTAAAATCTAATACAAATGAAATAACATTTAATTAGGTGAAATAGGATGGATTGAGCATATCTAGACATATACATTGTAAAAGAAAAAAAAATTAGGAGCAAGCGGATTAGTTGTATAACAGTAGGTGCAAATGTTAGAGTATATGATTGAAATACATGAAAAAAATGAACGTGCGATATTTATGAGACCTAGGTGTCGTATATCAATATATATAGGAGAGTTTAGGTAAAATATAATATGCAATAAAATTACATGAATTGAAAGCTCTATAGAGCAAGGGGAATACCGGGAGGAAGGTCACGTCTAAGAGTTTTAGACCGTTTTGATGAACTCGGGGTAGTGCACAACGAAGGAGCTTGCTCTTGTACTTGACGCTTTGATGCTATAGAAAGTCTTCTGTTCATTCTCAGCTCCTTCGGGGTGAGCCGTTCGATCGAGACATCCGGTTGACATTGAATGTCTCCTAAGGAATAAAAACCAAAGAAAATATTGAGAGATGGATCGAAAGATCTAGGGTTAAAAAATTCAGAAGCAAAAAGAAAGGAAAACATAACCAAAGGAAAAATCTTAATAAATGAAAATGAATAATATTGTTTACCACGTAGTGATGTAATCCGACAATCTCTGGGGGTATGTATAGGTGAATTGAGGGTAACTGGAAGAAAGTAAGATAGTAAGTATAACCGTTTCGAAGAAGTAATAAGGTAGTATTGGCATGAATCGGAGGGAGAAAAATAAATTTATATTACCATTAGAGATGTCCATCATAGGAGTCCTCGTGTGCTTAGAAGAATTCGGAGTTGAGGAACCACAATCTGTTGGAGTTATGATGATCAACCGGGTCACAAACTGTAGTCGAATATAAGTCAAAGGAAGTTGTAATTGAGAAACAGAAACATAGGAATACCATTTTCCATGCCGATTAAAGAGGCCTTCTTATGAGATGTAGATTCAGGTGTAATACATTTTGAATGATCTGCGAAACGGTTCAATGATATATGATTACTCAATATAATACATGAGAATGAGTTAACCGGTGAAGGAATGTAAATGTAAATGTACAGCCTAGTAACGAACGAAATGGGCAGTTAGTCCATTAGCAAGGAGTGGTCGAGGTATAAATCAAACAACACATTATATATTTGTATGTGCAAAAACAAAAGTAGACATTGAGCTGAAACAAATGAGGATACCGGGACAAAGGTCACGCATAGGAGGATTAGGCCGTTTCGATGAATTTGTGGAAGTGCACATGAGAGGAGCTTGTTCACGTGATTGACGCTTTGATGCGATAGATAGCCGTTGATTCATTCTAAGCTGAGTTGGTGTGAGCCGTTCTAGCAAAAGAAAACAGTCGTGCTATAGTCATAGGATGTTACATTGAGAAAAATAAGCTTTAAACCGAATGTTATATTAGAAGAAGTCGGGGTTGATGACTCCAAGGTTTGACCGGAAGATATCCATCTCAATGGAAGACCTAAATTTATTAACAAAAAGAAAAAAAGGGTAGGTTTCTAATCTCTTATTATTTCCTAACATGCAAGAACGATGTTGACAACACTAATGAACGGTTTATTAACTCTACCGATGAATGAAGACAAAACACAACTATCTTAGGTTAGACCACTATGGCAATGAAATCGACAAATTGGCCTACTATAGTACTTTGAATAAAATAACTTCATGTCATTAGGTAACTTTCATTAGCATCAATAAGTGTGATATGTCAACCAAGCCATGTTATTGATGCAAGACATAGCACAATCTTTGAGTGAGAAAAAAGAGAGATTTGAAAGATGGAAGATTAAACTCTGTTATTATCTTGTTTTAGCCCTCAAACACAAGCCTGTCATGGAAAAATCAGACATTAAGAAACCCAATCTCATGCAGTAGTGGTCTGATAATATTAGGCAAACTACACTCTGCATTACGGAGGCAAAGACAACCATGCAACTTTTTATCCTGCAGAATCCAATATCCAGCAGTATATCAATTCATGTATAAAGTATAAACTAATGGGGATACAACAAAGCATGCCCTTTATCCAGATTAAAACATTTTAGACCCAAAATGGGGACATGGTATTGTGTTAATGTAAGAGATTTATGGCAATTGACCACCTAATCACATGTCTTATTCAGCTCTATGAATTATGATGAACTAATGAGTCATTAATAAAAGGGGGTTAAGAGACCAACTGTGCCACCAAGTACAGCATCCCATTGACTACCAAGAGAATGGAGCCAGCCAGGCCTTCAACTATAACCCATATTTTTATTTTCAAGCATCATTCGAGATGAAAAAACTAAATTTATATTACCATTAGAGATGTCCATCATAGGGGTCCTCGGATGCTTAGAAGAAGTCGGGGTTGATGACTCAGAAACTGAAGAAATTAAGCGTCAAATATGGAGTACATTGACTCGTAGGGAATAACAAAGTTAAAGACGGAATTTACCTGGATGCGGGGTTGGATGAAGACCATCATTCTCCATTGAAGGCAGTGGATGAGTTGGACCACAATCAGCCGGTACTAAATGGAGTGGCATTGATGGAGCATAAAAAAAATACTCAAATATGGAAAGAATAAAAGGCATGAAATCAAATGGATATATATCAAATTGGATATGAAACAAATGAGGCAATAATATATGTTATTTTTATAGCAAATGTAAACTTGCTATTATTAAAAAAAAAACATAATCCTAAGTCAAAACGTAACTGGCCACATGCAATCTTATCTCTAATGCATTCTTTTGGCTATTATATATGTGTAAATCCATTAATTAGCATTAAGAAGACAAAAGTAATAAAGATAAGCTAAATTGTTTAGCAATTATAACACTAAGTGGGAGAGATTGAAAGTAGTAAAGATGAGGTAGTAAAGTTGAGGGAGGTAACGTGGTCATAAAATTGGAGCTTCATTGAAGTTAAATGTAGATTGATGGCCAAATAAAATGACATAAAATAATTTAAGGTAAAAAATACCAGAAGGGGGATTATATAAATAATTTTATTTTATTATATAATAAACCGACATCCATAATCCAAAGGATGAAATAAAACAACCGAAATATGAGTTCGACATAAGAAACGAAACAAACAATCTCCTTAAACATAACAGCCACTGTAATACGGTAACAGAATGAAAGTGCCATAATAAGACAGGATTTCGACATGACGATCAAGAAGCTTCAACTCCTGGCTCAATCTTCACATTGATTTTAACCTGCTTTGTAGTTGACTGTTGGCAGTCATCATTCTCATCCCCACTGTCGATGGCAATGTATTTGCGGCGTTTGGCGGGTGTAGACATGGTGATTGCTCCAGAAGAACAAACATCTGAAAGCGAGTCCTGCTGGTAAAACACAGTAAGAAGCATCTGTTAGTGTACTTTACAGTATAGGAAGGACCAGTTTAGCGTTAATATAGGCTGAAAGAAATATAATAAAAGATGGAATATTCAGAAGGCAATTAGTTGAAAATAAGAACAGTGAAATATGGACACGAAAATGCTTTACTTGCAAGGAAGGAGTAGATGAGTTGCACTGGTCAATTAGAGTCGTATCGTCTGACATGGCCCAGACGGTGTGTTTTATCAGCCTTCACTTTAACTCGAAATATAAACTTCTTATTCAGGAGGACGTCAAAATCTTGAGGGAATGCATCCACATCACCAACCTAAAAGGTAAGCGGAAGCTCAATTGTAGGTGATGCAAATAAATGTAAGAAGCAAGAATGGATATATATGACCTAAGAAGCAAAAATGGATATATATGACCTTCGCCTGTTTCTCTCTCAAGGCGGTAACCGAAAAACGGATAAACCTTTGGACATCCTTGTCGAACATAATTAAGGAGGCACTACCCGTTTCATCTTCAACCTTAATTTGCAAAGAGAATCTACATGACACGGTTAAAACCATGTAATTCAGTTGGAGATGACATTTGATGCGTACAAAAGTTGGAAATTGAAGTGGAAGAATGCAATTGAAAGATACCTTTGTACCGGATACAGCACATGCTGGTTACATGTGTCACAGTGGGGACTCGAACCATCCAGCACAACACTCTTCTTGCACTTTATGCAAGAATTGTAGAACCATTTATCGCGGTTTTCGAAATCAACGACCTTAGCAACAAATGTGCAGAACCTATCCTACACAAAACATCATTGGTGAAAAAAACATAAGTACATTATTAGGGGAAAATACGAATGGATGAGACAATGAACGGAACCGAATTACATTAACCAAAACCGTCATAAAACTGAATTAGAGGAATAGATGTTTAGAATCCGAGCTAAATTACTGAAATTTAAAACAGAAATGGAGCTAATAAATTCAGAAGTAGAATATATGGGAAAGATAGATAATGAAGGACAAAGATTGTATTATAGAAAAGAATCAATGAAACGTAATTATCTAAGTTGAATATTATAACAAATTAACCCTAAACAGATCAGATATGGAAGAAAGAAATAAGAAATGGGTACATGTATAAGGAAAGGGTGCGAAAAAGGAACAAAAACAGCCCAAAAGCAACAACAACAGCCAATAGATTATGGTTACGAAAACAATTTGCGAAGTGCGAACAGATTCCAGATTATGGTTAAGAACAATAGAAGGTGGAAAATGTAGCAAATGAGGATGCAATGAATGTCCAGAATACATCATAAACGAAAACATACTCGGAGCTAAGGGCATATTAAAATCAGCATGGTTAACAAACATCATATAATCCAATGAAAAAGGCATGAAAGTAATAGTAATCAAGGTAACGTCAACATAAAAAACATAAAAAATAAGAAATCATAAAAGTAACCGAAATGAAGGTAATGACCAAGAAACGAAATGACCTCAGTTTGTGCATCAAGCAAGTCGAGAGTAACCCTTTCCGATGATGTGAAATACTTGTGTCCAGATTGACGGGAGGAGTTGGCAGAGATATGTGTCACGGTGCGGGAAGCCGCATGTCCATCAGAAAAACCACTACATTTTCCACCATTAAAAAAATAGGAATGGATGAGACAATGAAAGAGACTGAATTAAATTAACTGAATATGTGATAAAACTGAAAAATAGGAAATGATGTTTAGAATCCGAGCTAATTTAATGAAATTTAAAACATATATAAACTAATAAATTCAGAATTAAAATATTTTGGAAAGCTAGATAACGAAGGACAAATAATGTATTATAGAAAACAATTGGATAAGTTGATTTTTATAACAAATTAATTCTAAACAGATCAGAATTGGAACAAAAAAATAAGAAATGGATTCAGTGGAAGGAAAGTGTACGAAAAATGAAAAAAAAAACAGCCCAAGAAATAAATGGGGACCTCTTGAATTCTTCGATGGCCGGATGTTGTTGATCCAGGATGAGTCGGGAACCAAATAATGCATTCGACACACTTGCTCTACCCGGTGGAACAGTAGGTAAAAAGTAAGGGGATAACACATTTCAAGTAAACAATAGGGCACCATGTGGCACGAAAAGGAATGCTAAAGTGAAAAAAGTAAACAAAATGAGGTTGTTACCATCAAAGATTGTAAGCTTAGCAAATTGCAATATAATTATACTCGTAGAGTCACGAAATGCTGCCACATGAGCTTGCATATCAAGGGCGAAATCATCCCACAAAGTTATTGGCAATTTGACATGGCTACAATAAAAATCAGCGCGAAAGTGAAATGAAGTTCAATCAGCCAAAAAAAAAACAGCAATAATGGAAAAAATAAAGTTTATGTAAACACACCCATGATCTTCCAATGTAATCTCCAATCTGTTGGAGAACGAACGATCATCTTTTTCAATTCTAACGACATTCGTGCACTCAATCAATTCACCGATAACATCTGGGAAACAAATGAAGGAAAGGAGAGTTTGAAAATATCAAGGTAAGGACGGATTAATATGTAGAGAACCCTAACACTTTATAAATTGAAGAAAAACATAAGAGTATGTAAGGTTAGTCAGAATGCATTACCAAATAAACAATCGGATGGGATGGCTTTGGCCAAGATACCACTGAACTCTTGAAAAGCAAAACCGTGACGGGGGAGGGTAAGGGTCGCATCGCAGAAATCGATGACAGTGGCATCAGTCACAACAATTTTCTGGGGATGACCAGTCAACTTGTAAGTGGATGTGTTGGCTGCCAGTTTGAACTTAGAAATGATGATTGTCGCAAATTCCCTCACATGTTGGGCACTCTTCCATATCAGTCTAGAGGGGATTGATGCTTCGATTCGATATCCCTGGAAGGAAAAAAAAAGAAAATTACATGTTGTTGGGAGGGACAAAGAAGTTGGGTAATGATAAAAATAAATGAAGTAAAGGAGCAAAATGTACCAATTCGTCAACACAAACCAACTGAAGTGCAGGTGCGACTCGACTCCCAGGATAAGGAGGCTTTGTGAACATCCGAATCACGTAGACCTTGATGACGGAGACTTCAGCAATATCCTTGACGCTGGTGTACTCAACAATTGAACCAGCCATGGTAATTCAGTTCTGAAAATGAAAGATGAGATTGAAGTGTGCTGAATGGACCCGGAGAGAAAGAAATTTATAATAATGCAGGCAAAAAGGGATAAACCAAAATAAAAGATTGTGTACATGGGAATCGGAAAGAAAATAAACAAAGAAGGAAAGAATATTATACTGTATATAAATGTAGATGGATGCAATGTACGAAATGATATAAGAGGAAGTAAAACCGATTAGTAAAGATCAGCATAAGAGTATATATATTTCAGTATAATGGAAAGAATAAATAGAATATAAGATATTTATTATAAGGAAGAACGACACTCACTTAGTTACAATGAGTAAAATCAAACAACAGGTTAACACAGCAGAAGATTAAACACAGATTCAAGATATCGAGCAAAATCAAACAACAAAAATCAGAGCAAAACATCAGAAATTGGAATCACAGGAAACCATAGGGGCTAATGCATTTAAAAATATGAAATATTGTAAAAAATAATCATGATAAATTTGGGAAGTTGAATGAGCATACAGTAGAAAACTCCAAAGAAAAAATTCAGAATGCAGTAAGATTAGTACCACACGGGGTGATGGACAAATAGATGTACCTTTCCTTCCCTTTTGTCACTTTTTTCGTCCAGACGAATATCCTCAGCAGCTTTATTAAAATCCTTTGCCTTTTTTCCAAGCTTAGTAGCGTCCTGAGAAACAATAACCGACACAGTCTACAGATTACACATTCTACAGATTAAAAGAACCGACACAACTTAAAGCAGGTTCTTGATTTTTTGCTTCTCTCCTCACTAATCGTAGTGACATGCAATAAACCTTGATGAAAGGACCTCTCGAACTGTAATTTAATGCTAGAAAGGAAACTGACCTCAGGTGTTGATAAATCACCAACTGCCATGGACCAAAATCGGGATCTGCATACTGTTGCGTTGATGCCACACTAAAACACTTTATTTGGTCTCTATGCTGGAAGCCTGGAACCATATGCTGACTCGGTATAAGATTTAATCACAGGTTCTGCAATCTATTTCAAATTAATCAAAAGAAGAACCCATTGCACTTGATTCCCAACCAGAGGACTTGTTCCACCTACAATAGAGTAAAATAATGTTAAATTATAAATTAAAAGGGAGAATGCAATATTATGGAAAAAAAAGTCACAAGGCAAAAGTCATTCAACCAGAGAGCTTAAACGCTGTACAAAAGACTGATAGTAACAAAATCATAAATTAAAAGGGAAAAAGTGCAACATTGTGATAAAAAGGAAATCAGGATAACAGTGAAGAGTTGCAGACAATTGATAAACTCATATGAAATGGAAGATGAGGAATGGGTGGCAATGCCAAAGAGCAATAGAAGAAATAAAAATAAAAACAGGTTGTTATACCCAGAATAATTGGCAAAAAGAAGTGGTTAAGAAAAAGGGGGAAAGAGAGAATGATGAGGGTGAGTGACCTTATACGTATCAAATATTGAACGATGCATATAGGCCTTCCTTTCTAGAGTCTTGCATGAGATAGTGTTCAGTGCAAAAATACTGAAGAATAAAAGATGCTAACAGCCAATAGAAAACATAGACATTAGACAATAAGAATACCTCCTGAAGTTGACTTATCCAAATCACTTGCATCTGACATGAATAGCAACACTGACATTAACAAAGAAGGCGGATGAAGAAATAAGCAAGAGTAAAAGATAAAAAGTAAATAAGGCCTAGCAAGATGAAAAAGCACACCTCAGCTGTCAATAAAAAAGGCGCAGCACGTGGGTGAAAATGCACAACGCGAAGAGAACATCGGATTTTCAACACAACAGTAGGGAAGGATGGTTAAAAGACTTCAACCTTTATGTTTTAGTGCCACATGTAAAGCTGCAGGTAACTTTGAAATGTCAATATCATGAAAACTTCAAACACAAAATTAATTCAAAGTGCACGAAGATTGCCACCTTATGACCAGAAGCTACTGGTAGCAGCTCTTCTTGTGCATGGAATGCAAGAGAAGCAACTGGGCGACCTGCACAATTAAACTAAAAAATGATTAAATATAATGTGATGGTCAATGAGAAGACAAAAAAACAAAAAAAAAATGCAATGATGTGTACCAAAAAAAAGAAGCAATCTTTTACAACTAACAGATGATGCAATTGGAGCAAGCAGTTTCAAAAAATGCAATGATGTTTACCAAAAAAATGCCAGAATCAATCATATTATGATTTACGGAAGCCATAAGCTAGTCATAAACACAACACAACATAGTAAAACAACAACATAGGTAGTTAATAAATGTGAATCTTCTGAATATGCAAATCAAGAATGTCCTTGAGGTGATAAATGAAGCCCAAAATCAGTAGTGGTGACAAAATTGAATAAGAAAGAGATTATAAACATTCAAGTTTCAAAATTATAGCTACAATCAGCAAGCACTATGCAACTTTTTCAGCCATACACAATATGATAATCTTGAACAAAATATTAGAGTGATGTTCACAAAATTATTTCAATATTTACATCTAACGATTAGAACAAATATACAACCTACAAAATTAGTAATCGGAGTTGATATTACAACCTACATAACTAATATCCTCAAGTAGCCTTTCAATCGCCTTATGAATGTCAAAAGGGGAGAAATTGCTAGGATAAAATCCCCAAAGCAACTCACAAAATACCCAAATTGCTAGGATAAAATCGCCCAAATTGCTCCCATATCAACCTAAAACTTAGCAAACACCAATCTCTAAATTTGAACTTCATCTTAAGTGGCAATTGAAACACCCAAAGAAACACTTTAAAACAAAGGAAAGCAAAACAACACAGATGAAATTACCTCCATGAAGTTTTTGTAGACAGCTATAAACAATCTGGAGACGTCTGGATGCCCTTGATCAGCTTGAAGCTCCTTGGCAATTATCTCGGTTCCGAAATGCTAAATAAAGTCCCAACAAAGACAAATTCATCAGAGCTTGTAACGAAACCAATGATGATGAATTTACTACGTAAATTACCTTATAGATAAGACCAACACTAGTGAGCTTGGTAGAGAAGCAATGGCCAAAAACCTCACTGTAAATAAAGTCTCAACAAAGACAAATTCATCAGAGCTTGTAACGAAACCAATGATGATGAATTTACAATGTAAATTACCTTACAGATAAGACCAGCACTGGTGAGCTTGGTAGAGAAGAAATGGCCAAAAACCTCACCAAATCCCTTCTCATGGTGATCGTAGCGGTCTCTTCTCCAAATTTTATTCTCTAACCCTAAATTCAAGAGTTTAATCCAATCAAATCCCCAAAGCAACTCACAAAATACCCAAATCCAAATATTAAATCCTAAATTTCGGAAAATTGAAATGAAAAATAGGACAAATACCTAATCGCGCGAACTACCAATCGTCGGCGTCGTTCACTGCGCGCCACCCACGCTCGTCGTCGGTGTCTAACAAGATCAGGAAGGAGAGAGAAGTCCAGGCTGTTAACCGGCTTCCAATCGTGGGCATGGCCGTCGAGGGTGATGATTCCTGGCCTGAACTCGGTCACGATCTAGGAGCTCGAATCGGAGTTGCAGGTCAAAGCGCCAGATTCGCTATGCGGTTGGAAAAGCACAGTAGCCGCCCTTTGGAAACGGTAGGCAACGTCTTCTCTCCAGCTTTAAGTCGAATTTAGAGATCTGAGCGCCGGCGAACCAGTGGATCAGCGAGAACGATGGAGAAGAGGAGGAGGAAGAAGAACGACTGAGGCGCGGTATAACTTGCCCGCCGGATTAGGGAGAGGCGGAGGAGGAAGAGGCAAGTGGGAACCGGAATGTTGTCTCCTCGTGAAAATACGGAGAGTCGATGGAGCAAGGAAGGGGGCGATGGAGCAACCCTAATTTCCAGCCTCCATCAAGCATTAACCATTAAAAAAAATAAAAGAAAAAATTTTAATTGGCCGGAAGTGCGGAAAGTGCGGATATGATGCCACCTCAGCAGGAGGTATAAGAAATTAAGTAGGTATATAGATGGGATTTCCTATCGCTTGTCCTGTCCCTACACCTCTCAACAAAATGGCAAGGTCGAACGAATCATCCGAACCATTACCAATATGATGCGCACTCTCCTCTTCCACGCATCCATTCCCCTCATTTATTGGCCTTACGCCTTGGCCACCACATGCTACCTCCTCAACATTCTCCCTTCCACCACCCTCAACCATCGCTCACCGTTTCAGGCACTGTATTGCACTTTGCCCCATATATGATCACCTTCGTACCTTTGGTTGCTTGTGCTTCCCTAATCAGTCATCCACCGCCCCCCACAAGCTTCACCCACGCTCTACCCCTTGTGTCTTTCTTGGCTACCCGTCTGATCATCGCGGTTACATTTGCCTCGATATCAAACTCACATGATCATTCTCTCTCATCATGTCACCTTTGATGAGTCACGATTTCCCTTCGGCCTTCGCGTCTCCCACACCCCTCTGTGTCGTCGACAGAGTCTGAGTCACCATTCCCTCACTTCATTCTTCCCCAGAGCTCTCCCGGTGCTCCTGCGTCTCCCCCTCCCCCACCTCCCCCACCACCCCTTACCACCAGACCACACACCCGCAGCGTCTCCGGTGTCTTCAGACCCCGTCAGATCATCTCCATGACCACCGACCATCACCCCGCTATCCACCTCCCATCACCTCGCCTAACAACCTCGCCTCACCTACGTGCGGCGCCCGCCGCATGTACAAATGCTGCGCCCGCAGCCATAAACCCTTCCCTGGCGGCGCCCGCCGCATGTACAAATGTTGCGCCCGCAGCCTTAAACCCCTCCCTGGCGGTGGCCGCCGCAACCCTCGCCGCCTTTGATCCGCCCGTCGCCTCTTCCCCTTGCTTAGCCCCTCTTGCCCCCGTCCTTCCCGACTCCCACCCAGACCTCCCTCTCCCCCGTTCCCACCTCCCACAAAACAGCCCTCCTCGACCCGAATTGGCAGGCGGCTATGCTCGACGAATACAGGGCCCTTACGAAGAATGGTACTTGGGTTCTTGTTCCTCGCCCTCCTGACGCGAACGTCATTCGCTGTATGTGGCTCTTTCGTCACAAGTTCCACTCTGATGGGACGTTGGAGCGCTACAAGGCCCGTCTTGTGGTGAACGGTAGATCTCAGCAGGCCGGTATTGATTGTGATGAGACCTTCAGCCCTGTGGTCAAGCCTGCCACTATCCGAGACAGTTTACATGGTCATCTGTCGCGCAACTGGGCCATCCATCAGTTAGATGTTAAGAACGCCTTTCTGCATGGTCATTTGAACGAGACAGTTTACATGTTTCAGCCGTCGGGGTTTGCTGATGCTGAGCGTCCAAAGCATGTCTGTCTCCTCAAGCGCTCTCTATATGGTCTGAAACAGGCTCCGTGGGCGTGGTTCCAGCGTTTTGCCTCTCATCTGCTCCGTTTGGGTTTCACTAGCAGCCGTTCGGATACGTCTCTGTTTATCTATCGCAGAGGCTCAGACTTGGCATTCCTGCTGCTTTTTGTCGACGACATCATTCTCACCGCCTCTTCTGATGCTCTTCGGACGTCTATAATCTCGCAGTTGAGTGCGGAATTCGCCATGTCTGATCTGGGTCAGTTGTCTTACTTCTTGGGAGTTGCTGTTCAGCGACATGCGTCTGGTATGTTTCTCTCACAAAGTAAGTATGCTGCTGAGATTGTTGCTCGGGCTAAGATGGTCAACTGTAATCCCGTCGCGACCCCAGTCGATACATCCAACAAGCTCAGTGCTCATTCTGGTCCTTTGGTTGACGATTCCACACTGTACAGGAGCCTCGCTGGTGCTCTTCAGTATCTCACTTTCACTAGGCCTGATATCAGTTACGCCGTTCAACAGATCTGCTTGTTCATGCATACCCCTAGGGAACCTCACTTTCAGGATTTGAAGCGGATCATTCGGTACATCAGCGGCACCCTTGAGCTCGGCACCACCATCACTCCTTCCTCTAAGCTTGATCTTATGGCTTACACTGATGCGGATTGGGGTGGTTGTCCAGACACATGTCGCTCCACGTCTGGTTACTGTGTCTTCCTCAATGACACTCTTGTATCTTGGTTAGTCAAGCGTCAGTCCGTCGTGTCTCGCTCCAGCGCTGAAGCCGAATACAGGGGTGCTGCCAACATTGTCTCCGAGTGCTCTTGGCTCCGCAATCTCCTGCTTGAGCTATGATGCCCCTTGCAAAAGGTCACTCTGGTCTACACTGACAACGTCTCCGCCGTCTACCTGGCTAGCAACCCAGTCCAACATCAACGCACGAAGCACATTGAGCTTGATCTCCACTTCGTCAGGGAGGGGTCCGTACAGGGAGGGGTCCGTACATGTCCCATCCAGTCTCACTGTACGGACCCCTCCCGTTTCGACTGCGGGGGTTTGATAGATTACATAGGTCTCATATTGTATAGTGGGTTAAAAGCCCATTAAGGCCCAATACCTTTGTAACCTATATATATGTTATATCAATGAATGTGAACCCTCAAGGAGGACATTACAATCAATCTCATGATCTCACAATAACATCAAAAAGGTGCACAACAAACGATGACAAGCGCGTAATTCCGGAGAAAGCGAATCTAATCCTAACACGTCGGAGGACAAGAACTAAAGTCAAGCGCCTCTAAGCAGTGGCATCGCTGGTCAGCGGTACATTAGGAGATCATATGGGCAATGAAGACGATCCTCCAAGAAAATATTTGTATCACGAAAACACCTCGATACACACCGTCTCGATTTCAGCCAAACCTGACTCTAGATGCCAGAGCTCCAACTAAAAAGAGGATCACCAATGCTACCCAAAATCATAGCCGAGAACCACCTCATTACGACGCACCTGAAAGCCCTTTCAGGATTTTGATCAAGCCCGAGTTTCAACCATTTCGAATAGGTTTACTCAAAGTAATGTGTGTGTATGCATGTGTATATATATATATATATATATATATATATATATATATATATATATATATATATATATATATATATATATATATATATATATATATATATATATATATATATATAACTATTTAAATTTATTCATTTATTATTATATTTTTCCCGAGCTGCCTCGGGCCCATTACTTTATCTTGGGCCCAAAACACAATATTACGGGTCAAGGTTCAACCACGAGAGCACAACCAGGCGCCACGCTAAGAAGGAGAACCCCAACAGTGGCCCAGCGCCCGACAATGACTACAAGCTTGGTCTAGATGCAGTCAATCTGACCGGCCGCACCCGCCGAAACTCAGTTGAGAAACGGTGGGGCACCATCAACCAGAAAAGCCGAGCTCATCGGGGCCAGCATAGGGGCAAACACAGACATATCTAGGTGAGTTGAGGCACAAAACGAGCCACGAGATGAGGCCCGAGAGCATAGACGGCGGTGGATTCGATTTTCGGTGAACGACGCCCCTCCCGCACAACCAGGCAGCAACGAAGATTGGGAGGTAGCACGCGAGCCCAAGATTTGAACGATTGGAGTTTGCAGCTCAAGATTGGACATGGGGTGATGAAAAGGAGAAAAAGAACCATTTAATTAACATCAAAAGCCACAAATTGATTTTTGATTTTGTTCCACTTTGAAACTTGATTTTTAATTAGGGTTTTCACTTCTTGTTTAAAAAGACCACCGACACACAAGGCGGTGACCCGCTATGGTGCAGGGGTGGCTTGAGTCAAGTAGAGCAGCCAAAGCCGGGTAGGGCGATCGAGACCT
Organism: Persicaria tinctoria; assembly: GCA_037127255.1. Taxonomy (NCBI): domain Eukaryota; kingdom Viridiplantae; phylum Streptophyta; class Magnoliopsida; order Caryophyllales; family Polygonaceae; genus Persicaria; species Persicaria tinctoria. The sequence goes on along the minus strand of JBANSL010000016.1, from coordinate 27,020,132 downwards.
AGATTTTGGACTCTCTTTATAGAATACTAGAGAGAACCTTCATTAATGTATTTTTTAATAAACTTAAAGGATTTTCTTGCCCAAAAAATTGAGATGATTTTCATTGTCCTTTGTTAAATAAAATATATTATTTTATTATTTATAAATATTACAAAAATGGAAATTTTATAAAATATTAATTTTAAAAAATTAATTTTTATTTACTTAACTTGATATTTTCATATGATAATTCGACTTGAAAACTTTTAAATGAAGAGTTATATTACTTTTTTCAACAGCTAGATAATAATTTGTATAATTTGGTTAAAAAAACATTTGTATCAGTCATTGTATATGGATTCCATAGGATTATGTCGAGGTGTATAACCGAAAACCACATTTTATAGGGAAAAAAACCTTCATTGTATATGGATTTAAACCTTTTTATATTTTTGGTTTTTTTTATTACGAGAAAACCCAACTTTGTTGTAAATCTCGGGCACGTGATCAAGTGGGGAAGAGCCACAAATTAGGAAAATCGGCTTGCGCCGGTCAACTCGACCCACTAGTAGAGAACTCGAATTTTCACACAAGAAAAGAGGCAGAGATAAGGATCGAACTCGAGATCTCCTTACTCTACCTTGCTCCATATTACTGGACGTGTGGGCCACCCCGACTCGACTTGGATGGGCATTTCATTTTCCCCTTAATTCCTAACAAAGAAAAAAAATTATATGTTATGGGATCTTAATTCAACCACTCTCGAAAATATGCTCATCTTGAAATTTGCTTAAACAAGTTGTTTCGCGTGGAAGATACGGAGTAATATATATAGATATTATGGTATTAGGTAGGGGAAAAAGAAAGGGCTAGAAAATATGGAAGGTCTCAAGTTATTACTTTGTCATTCAATGTTTATTTAAGTTACATCATCATACAATTATATATATATGGATTTTAATTTGCGTTACCCACTCACATATGTTTGAAATTCAAAATTCACCAATACCACTTTTTGTTTTTATCTAACGTGTGATGTAATTCATAAAATAGGAACATCCATTCTTAGTAAACTTTTGGTCCATTTTTAATAAACTTGAAGATGAATAGTTGAAACATTATTACTGTTGAAATTTATGGATTGATTCGTTTGATAACAATTTACTTATTTAACAATGACTTTTGACCATATTATAAAATGTAGATTGATCAGCTGATGAAATTCTACATTAATCTTCTGATTTCGGGATTGAAATCAACCAAACGCGACTTTATATAAGTCCTGACGGAATGTGGAAGTCATTCGTGGGAGTGGGGTAGGACTTAGGAGGTAATAAATGTGACACGCCGTGTTTGACCAATCACCTTCCGTAAATTTTTTAGATTATATTCTTCTGTAAGGTATATCTTTACAAAAGATATATGTGCTTATTTTCGACACATCGAGGTTGTCATTCGGGACTCTAATGTACTTGTGACATATCTTATTTTTTCACATCAGGATCTAGTGGTCGATCGATTGTTATGGAGGCTAACTTTATTTTTTAGACGGATTGTTAAAGCATAGAGGTTTTTTTTTTAATTAAGTAAAAATTTGAGTACAGAATATCTTAAATTTGAGAGACTTGAAGTTAATCATGAAATATATAACGAATAGAGAAAAGGTACAAAAGACTAGGCAATACAAACAACAAGAGATGAAACACAACAGATCTAAAGCTAACAGTTTGGGAAGGTAGACTACGGACGAAGTCAAGTATCATCGTAAAATAGCACTCTTGGCCAGCTAGGGATGGATAGTTACGGTACCGTGGAAAAATTTGGATTACCACGTACCGTACCGAAAACCAATACCATTCGGTATATAGTTTTTACTACCATATACCAACCGAAATTGGCGATAACCGACATTATTGGTACCGAAAATTTCGGTTACCGAAAGTACGATACCGTGTTTACCAACAGTCTCAGACTATTTTCATTTAAGTGGTTTTATTTATGGTAACCGATGATCCCGACAGTACCAGCGGTAACAAATTAAACAATGATTTCGCCTATTTACAGAAAATGAACAACATGTTCGATTACCGAACATGGTACCACGATATTTCAAGATTGTATACCATATACCGTATACCATATTTCGCCCATGAGGGAATTTTAAAAATATATATGGGTTGGGTCAGGTGTATCCACCCCTTATTGTGTTAAGTGTTAACAAATATAGGTAATTATTGATTGAAAATGGATGGGTGAGATTAATTGAAACTTTTTTTTTTTTAAAAACAAATAAAAATAGGTCTCACCACGTTTATATGCAACTTGTTGAAGCAAAGCGTCTGTGTTGCTTTTTTTGGGGAAATTTCGCGTGGTGCCCACGAACTTTTACAAATTTTGCGTGGTATACAAAGTTTTGAAAAATTCTGCGTGGTGCCCACGAAGTTTTGTAAAAGTCCACATGGTGCCCACGAGTTTTTTACAAAAGTTTATGTGATAATAATAATGGGTTTTAATATTGAAAAATTGAGATTAAAAAGTATATTATTGTACATTATATGGAAAACACTTAACAAGATTGTGTATTAGTTTGAATCTTTTTAAAAACTAATTTTTTATCGTACTCGCGGCGACGAAACCATGGTCGACACCGCGAGATGGAACCAAGCCAGAGGTTGAAGATGACCTCTCGCGGCCGTGACCACGGCCCTTGCGACCGCGAGTCACAGCAGCGAGAGGCCATATCGCGGGACACCCTATCGCGACCGCGACCACGGCTCTCGTGGTCGCGAGTCACAGCCAACGAGAAGGGTCTCGCGGTGGGGAACTGGAAGTATGTCGCGGCCGCGACCGGCCATCTCGCGACTGTGACACATACCCCTAGGTAGCTTGGTCGAGCCCCCACTTGTGTCTAGACTTTGTTTGTCGATTCTTGATTCGATCCTTCTAGAGATGTTTTGAACGGGGGTATTTTGGGAAACGAGTTTTGAAATATTATTTTAATGTTCATTGTTAATGAAGGGGTTTGACGGAACTAATTGATTTCGAACTTAAAGTTATGATCTAAAGTGTCATTTCAAATGTCGGGATTCCTTGTTTTGGTTTGATACCGTTAGTTTTGGAAAATGGTTTTATCGTCAATTGGTTTTGAGGATATTGAGAACTTGGGTTCGTGTGTGTGAGAATGTTGGTTCAGTAGCTTATGGAAATGGCTTGATGATAGGTGTGTATTGCGGTTGGATTGCTTTTGGACTTGCATTTGGGCCTTTAATTGCATTATTTTGCTATTCTGCATTCTCAGGTAAGTATTCTATGGGACTTACTAAGTAACCTGGACCTCCTAGCTGATGTGTCATGTGATGTGTAGTTGTTATTGCATAATAAAACATGCCATGTAGTATCATGCTAGGATTGCATTGAACTGAGCATATGGTTACTTTGTGTTTGAAACAGAACGGCCGTTATCTGTGATAGTCCTAGAGTCTTTGCTAGGGTCAATCGAGTCGATATGAGCTTGTTACTATAGCCCTTCCATCGGGCAAGCGGTGTTATGATGTTGTGTTTTGTTGTGTTGTTGAGCATGTTATGGTTCCGTGCTGTGCACCACCACGAGGAAATGGGGTACCGTACTGGTCAGGTCTGCTCATGAAAAAGGGGACGGAGTAGGAGAGGGATATGCCATTTGACATTGTCTTTGGACCCTTTACAGTCTTTCTACATATTATCATATCTGCCAAGCATGCTTAGGATTCGAAATCCCTCTTTCTACTCATCTTAAAATGAGTTTGAAACCTCGACCCATACCTGAATTGCAAGATCGATCCGAACAAGGGGTTTCATCACTTGAAATGTAACCCGAAAATCATAATTCTGGGCCGTTACAGATATTCTATTTATATCTATATTATTTTTTGGTGGAAAAAATAATTTATATTTAGATTATTATTTTATTATTTATTAGAATCTATCTAAATTATTAATATTATTTTATTAATGTATTATTCGTACATTGGATGAGACCTACACTAATAATAGATAATAGATATAATAGATAGATAAAATACATAAAATAGATTAGATTAGATATTAGATAGAATTTTTTATTTTTTTTTTTAACCGAAAAAAATTTGGAAATAGGGGAACCCTATGTGCCAAGAGCATCCGAGCGGATGTAATTGCAAAGCATGGAGTCGTCAAGAGTCACAGAGCCATAGAAAGCAAAATCAAAATGCGATAATTGATCAGCCACCCGGTTTGCTTCCCCGATAGACATGACGAATCTGCAAGGGTGTGGAAGAAGCCTAAGGAGACTAGACTGTCTGAGACAATCATTTCTGAGTCCCCTGTAGGCACACCAAGACCTTTAAGACTGTTTATAATAGTTAGGTTATCCCCCTCAATTGTGAGGCTTGCTATGTTAAGATCACGTGCAGTTATGATCCATTTCCATAGTGCAAAGCCCTCAGAACCCGAGACTGTAGGGAATGGACAAGGGCCAGACTCAAGGAAAATCAGGGTTCCTTTGTGGTCTCTGATTATGATTCCATAAGAGGCTTTGAAAGATGTTGAAAGGGCTCCATCAAAGTTTAGTTTGTAGGTTCCTTGATTTGGTGCTTTCCATTTTTCTTTTTTTGACTTTTGTTACAGGATGACTCTTTTTGTTGTAGTGGGTATTTCCACATAGATTGTTGATCCTTTATGAATGCCACAATGCTTGGTTCTTTTGTTTTCACGTTGTCAAATTGAGATTTGTTTCGGAAGTACGAGATACACCACCAAGCCAAGGCTAATTTAGTGAATTGGGAAGTTCCTATGTTTTTCTTTATGTCTCAAATGATACTATTTATATTGGTGCCTTCGCCGCCACTCATCGGTCATCGCCCTCATCAAGTTGCCCTTCGTCTCGTGTGGCATCTCTCTCCCCTCTTTTTTCATATTTTTATCTCTTGTCCTCGCCCTTCGTCTTGTGAAATTGTAGGCATCGTCCTCGCTTCTTGTCTTTAGATTTGGAATTTTGGAGAAATCTTAAACATTCAAAATTAATAATCTCCTCTCGATTTCAGATTTAGGATTTTTTGAAATTCTTTCAGTTTATATTTCCAACATTTTCAAATTTAGGTTTCGATTTTAGCCTTTCGAGAAATTCCGGCCCAACCGGTCTTTACGGTCCGCGGACCGGAATACCCGGGACCATATTTCTCGGTCCTGGTCGCGGTCCAAGTTTCCAAAAATTCCGATCCATCGGATCGGGCCGGAACCAGAATGTTCGGTCCGGTTCAGACCGGAAGCTCAGCCCTAGTAGATCCATAGAAGATGATAGATATCTTCGATGTTTGAGTCACAGTATGGGCATATAGTTGGTATGCCAAAACCTCGAGAAGCAAGTCTGCCTGAAGTTGGAATACCATTTTTTGTGATTTCCCATAAGAAAGCTTTTACCTTAGACGGTACATCCATGCTCCAGATCCAGTGCATATCAGATTTTTGGCGGTGTTTCATATTGTTGAGCATTGTTATGGCAGAGCTTGTGGAAAACCAGCCATTCTTACTCCATTTTCAGTATAGCCTGTCAATATGTATATTTTTTGGGACTAGAAAGGTTATTATTGATTCAATTACTTCCTTCGGTAATGCCGAGTTAATTGAGCTTTGTAGTTTATCGACATCCCAAGATTTGTCATCTTTTAGATATTGTGATACTTTTATATTGGTTTCAATTGGTTGGTCTTCATTTATTTTTGAAATAAGAGGGGAGTCTCCAAACCAATGGTCATTTCAAAAGTTTATGTTTTCTCCATTTCCAATAGACCATCTAATACCTTCCTTGAATATAGGCAGTAATTTTATAAGTTGTGTCCATTGCCAAGAGGTGTTGCCTTTTCTGTTATATTGTAATATGTTTTGATGTTTGAGATGTTTTTCAGTGACAATGGAAACCCAGGGATTGCTCGGTTCTGCCAGTATTTTCCATATTAGTTTTAGCTGTAAAGCCTTGTTCATGTCTTCTGAGTGTCGTAGGCCCAAACCCCCATTAGATTTAGATTTACATACTTCAAACCGCTGATTAGTGGTTTATGCTTTGGTCATTTGTCCCATAAAAAGTTCATGTTGATTTTATCTAGTTCCGTGTGAACAGATTTGGTTAGTAGAAAATATTGCATTATGTGAAGAGGTTTTGCAGATAGTGTTGATTTGATTAGTGTGCACCGTCCGACTTGTGATAAACAATTTGCTTCCCATTTATTTAGTTGGGTCTTAGTTGATGTGATGAAATCCTTGAAAGCATCCTTGGTGACACGTCCACTTACAATAGGACACCCAAGGTAAATTCCCAAGTCATTTGTTAATGGTATCTCTAGTTCATTTCGGATAATAGTTTTTTGTGCCGCTGTCATGTTGGGGGTTGTCTAAAAGTGTGATTTATGTCTGTTCACCTTTTGTCCTGATAGGGACGAAAATTCCCTGACGACCTTGTTAATTTGGTCACATGTTGTATTGGTGGCAGATGCAAAGATGACAATATCATATGCGAAGGTTAGGAATGAAATCTTAGTGCCATTTTAGACAACTTAATTTGATTCCCAAATGGCTTCTGGGGTTTGATGATTCTTTATATAGCCCTCTTGCAACGACTTCTGATAAAATGAGGAAGAAGTATGGTGATAGGGAGTCTCCTTGACGTAGCCCTCGTTCTGGTGTAAAAAGATCCGTTGGTTCATTGTTGACTAAAACTGAGTAGGTGGTTGTAGTTATGCATTTTCTAATCCATCCAACGAATCGATGGGAGAAACCAAAATTTTCCATAACCGAGAGCAGGAAGTCCCAATCAACTCGATCAAAGGCTTTTTCCATGTCTAGTTTCATCGCCATCCAACCCGATTGTCCCTTTTTCTTTGAGAAAGAGTGAAAATTTTCATTTGCTATTAAGATATTGTCATGTATTGATCTGCCAGCTGTAAAAGCACTTTGTAGCGGGCTGATAATCTTTGGGATTATTTTCTTTAACCTGGAAACCATTACTTTGGAAATGATTTTATATGTGGTTGAGCATAGACTTATGGATCTATAATGGGATGTGGTATGTGGGTTTTCACACTTTGGAATCAAAGCGATAAACGTGTGGTTGACTTGCTTTAGGATCCTTCCACTAAGGAAAAATCCCTTTACCGCCTTGGTGACAGATGGTCCGACAATATGCCAATATTTTTTGAAGAAACCTGCCGGGAAACCATCCGGCCCGGGTGATTTTTCATTTGCTAGTCCAAATACTGCGTTTTTAATTTATGAGTTGGTAATTTGTCTTGTTAGCCAATTTTTATCCTCATTTTTTAATTCCGTGTTAATATTGTCGAGTAGGGCGCTTGGTATTGTTTCTTTGTGTTGCATTGAGTATCTTTTGACAAAGTCATTCTTAATTATTTCCCGAATATCCGTTTCTGTAGTTACCGATAGCCCTGCATTGATTTGAAGGGTTGTTATTGCGTTTTTGTTACGTCGTCCTGTCGCAATTCTATGAAAGTATTTGGTGTTTGTATCTATTAATTTTATGTGTTCGCGTTTTGAGCATTGTCTCCAATATCTGTTTTGGTAGTTCAAAAGAGAAGCATGTTTAGTTGTTAATCTTTTGATTCTGTTGTCTACTTGTCTGTCATATGTATTGCATAGACTTGACTGAAGTTCTTGAAGTTGTCTCTCTACCTCGGTTATTTGGTGGAAGATGTTGCCAAAAGTAACTTTCCTCCATGCTTTACTTATCTTTTTGGTTTCTTGTAACTTTTTTTGTTAGTTTGTACAATTGAGATCCAGGCATATCAATTCGCCATGCACTTTTAATAATTTTTTCAAATTCTAGCCTAGTTGTCCAGACCATTTCAAACTTAAAAAGTTATAATTTCGGTTTTTGATTGTCCATTAGATCGAGTGTAATTTGTGTATGATCCGATTTAAAAATGCTTGGTTTTTTTGTATATAGTATAGGAAATTGTTTTGTAAGGTAACCAAAGCCCGATCTAGTTTGTATTGGGCTTAGCCCTTATATTAATTGGGTAATAGGTCCACCGTGTGTTAGTTTAGGTCCCGGTTTGTGGCAACCCGGTTCATCCTTTGCCCTTCTAAACCCATCGTCTTCTCTTCAGCCTTGTGGACAGTGCAACTTAATCAAAGACAGAAATCAAATTCCCAATCTCTATTCTCTCAGATCAAATCTCTACCTTCGAATCGATTTCTCCAATTCTCATATCGATTTCTAGGTCTAGAATACTCACCTTTGAACTCATCTTTGAGTTCCAGTCTCGCTTCGCTTCGAACCCATCGTATCGATTTCTAGGTCGATTATCGAACAACCGACCGACTTGCTTCAATGGCATCGAAGGACGGAATTCCCGTCTCAAACTCCTCCACAGACGCCACCGTTTCGGAGACAACGTCTGATAAGCCGGTGGACGCACCGGCACCTGCCCCGGCAACCGAGGTCAAGCGGGCATGGGGGGACGAAGTTGACGACGATGACGAAGATGCTGAATCCGGAGTTCCTTCATCAACCGCCACAGAAAAGGAAGCATCCGAGCTCGAAGTTGGGGCTCTTACCCTCGAAGATCCCAATATTCTTGATGAGCCTGAGGATTCAAACATTCGAGCGGTAATAAACATTAAAAACCCTATCGTTTCTATCAGCAACTTGTTTTAGTTGAGGTTTGGGTTTTTGGAATTTGCTAGAACTTGGATTTTAATTATCTTTGGGGAATTTAGGTTACTTCGGGCGAAACGCCGTACACATCGGCGAAGAGATTCGAGGAGTTGAACTTGTCGGCGGAGTTGTTGGAGGGCTTATATGGGGAGATGCGATTCGAAAAACCGAGTAAGATTCAAGCTGTAACACTGCCTATGATTCTGACACCTCCGCATAAGAACTTAATTGCGCAAGCACACAATGGATCTGGCAAGACGACTTGCTTCGTTCTCGGCATGTTGAGCCGTGTGGATCCAAATCTCAAAGCACCTCAGGCGTTGTGTATGTGCCCTACTAGGGAATTGGTTAATCAGGTATGCTTGATGCACTAAATTGTATTGGTTTTGTGCTTTGGTGGAACAATCTGAAGGAATTGATGTGTAATAATGTATAATTGATTGACAGAATTTGGAAGTTTTGTTGAAAATGGGGAAGTATACTGGCATCACTGCAGAACGTGCTGTACCAGAGTCTGATAGCGAAGCACGCATTCCAGTTCAGAGGCGAGGACCAATTACTTCTCAGGTAGTAATTGGAACACCCGGGACAATTAAGAGGTTGATATCATACAGGAAACTGTCTCTGGTTCACATGAAGATCCTTGTTTTTGACGAAGCTGATCACATGTTAGCGGAGGTACATAGCTTTTACACTTCACTCGTTGTTTACGCCTCACTCGTTACCTGGAGCAAGAGTAGATGGTTGTGGTTTTAGCATCACCTTAGCAGATAGGCGTGTTTTCTGATTATACTAGTGCCCTTGCTTTATAGTTGGATTGATCGATGTTTAAGTATGTGAAACAGATCCTTTGGTATTTGGTTGGTGTTCCATGTTTTCTGATTACGCTTCATGTTGTGATCAATGCAGGATGGTTTTAGGGATGACTCTTTGAAGATTATGAATGACATCAAGCGGAGTGGGGCAAATTGCCAGGTTCTTTGCATTCTGCTGCCCCCCCTGAATATTATTTTCTAAACTTAATGATCGATGAATACTTGCCCTTTTTTAAACCGAGCTTTTGTAATAGTGCTCAACAATTTATTGGAAGCCAACTTTACTCTTTTCGTCTGCACTAAGAGTTGATAACCAAACTTGATAGTAATTGCGATTAGATTGTTGTATTGTATCTCAGAGTGTCAATGTGGAGCATCTTGGTCAATTTGGTGATAAGTTGTTTCAACATTATCGATGAAAATGGTCTAGTATGTTTGTAATTGTATCTACTTTGAGCATTCATTATTACGCTTATATGGTTAATTAGGATATTTGTACCCTAATGCTTTCTCCTCCTTCCCCCCTTTTTTCAGGTGCTACTATTCTCTGCCACATTTAACGACACTGTTAAGAACTTTGTTACAAGAACAATTCAGGACTATAACCAGCTTTTTGTCAAGAAAGAAGATTTATCCTTAGAGTCCGTAAAGCAGTTCAAAGTACACTGCCCTGATGAATTGACCAAGATTCTTGTCATTAAAGACAAGATCTTCGATTTGGGCAAAAAGGTTGGCCAGACCATCATATTTGTACGCACAAGAAAGAGTGCAAGCATGCTTCATAAGTCACTTGTAGATTATGGATATGAAGTAACCACTATTCAAGGTGCACTTTCCCAAGAAGACAGAGATAAGATAGTGAAGGAGTTCAAGGATGGACTCACACAAGTTCTTATTTCTACGGATGTTCTTGCTCGAGGATTTGATCAGTCACAGGTTTTCATTTCTGTGACTTTTTTTCCAACCACCTTTATACTAAATGTCTTTATATTTTGCCTTGAAAATGAAATCGTTTTCTTCATTATGCAGGTGAATTTGGTGGTTAATTATGATCTGCCAATGAAGCATGATCCCCAAGGTTACCGAGCAGGTGGTCCTGAACCTGATTGTGAGGTCTACCTGCATAGGGTGGGACGGGCAGGCCGTTTTGGTCGGAAGGGTAAGCTCACAATCTCTCCTTGTTTGATCCCACTTGAATCAAATAGCTTGTTCATTTCCTGAACCTGATTGTCAGATCCCACTGATGAATCAAATATCTTGTTCATTACCTCTTTGATCCCACTTGAATGACATGATTTCTGTGTGATGCAGGAGCTGTATTCAATTTGCTGTGTTCTGAGGTTGACATTCGTTTGATGGAAAAAATAGAACAACACTTCGGGGTGCACATTGGTGAGGTAATTATCAAACATCACCCTAGCTGAATTCATCATAACTCTTGGAAAAATGGTTATAGTCCTTCAACTATTTGAGTAATGTCACCAAATACCCCCGTTTTCTTGTGATGTTTCAGATTCCTTCGTGGAACAGTGAAGATGGCTTTGAGGCTGCTCTGAAGGAGGCAAAGTTGCTGTGATACGAATCACGGACTCCCTTTATCTGCTTGGGGCAAAACAATTCCAGTTCTACCAGAAGTACATTTTCTAGTGTCATAGAACATACACTATTGCTGTCTCCGAATGTGTATTGAGGATTTCGCTGTGTTCGATGTTACTAGACAGGAATCAACTAGTCATGTGTTTGATGTTAGCCTGGTCTGTTGGAGGAAGCCGTATCTGGTTAACCATCGCTTCGTTCAATCGTTGTTGACGTATAAATTTTGTTGATTTCAAGATTGTTGCAATGCTTCCTTTATGTGAGATTGAGTGATTGACATGGTTCATAGCAACCCAATGATTGATATTAGTTTGCTGCTTACGGTTTGCACTGCTTCACCTCTTCCATCCATTTTGGCCACTTGGGCCTCTATCAACTAGACCTCTCGTGTCAAAAACTAAAGCCTCGCGTTGTCTCCAAACGCAGCGTATCATTTACTGTTTAATAACTCGGTGCTTGATGGAAACAACCAAAAGAACAAAAAACGTCTTCCAAAGCAGTCACGTTTTGCCATTTTCACAATTTTCAAACCTGGCCATCTATAGTTTTTGGTTAACGCCATCCTAATCCGGTTTTGGCTTGGTCTCTTGTAAAATTTCCATGGTTGGTTCAGCAATACAACGGGCGACGTTTTCCTGACTTTGTCCGTGCAAACAATTTGCAAAGTTTGCAAGGGCTCGGTGATACTCGAATGAAAACCGCAATTTGTGTAAACAAACTGAAAATCGAAGTACCTTGCACAGTTGATTACTTGATTTCATTTAGTCATTGTTGAACTTCAAAACTGAGATTCACTTTAACCGTTAAAATTTGGAAGAAATTAGTACTCGATATTTCGTCGAAGAAATGCTTATTTTTCATCATTACACCTTGGCATAATTTTTTTTCCTCAACTTATTGTGTAGAACTTTATCTTTCTACACATCAAATTACATCGATTTATTATTATTAGTTTTATAGTTATAAGATCAGGTAACACAAAAGCTTAATTTATTACTCTTTCTTATAATCTATTATTTTTTTTATAATCGACATGTCTAAAAAAACGACCGATTCAACAACTAATACACATCAACATCAACATATGGACTACCGTTACTACTTTGCAGTATTAGTACTCGTATAATGGCATTACAAACTTACATTATGCAGTCATATATTCTATAGCATAACTAACTTATAACATGGCGCTTTTGTTTCATTATTCTACCACAAAGTGACAGTAGAAACCAAACGTACATAAGTATTTAATTAGAGAGAGTGTAAAATTGCATCTACTTAGTACAAATATATATAAAGCTTAAGCTATTAAGCCATGAAATTAAGGCGAGGCCCGCTTTTTTGATCCTCCAGGCCCGCCGGGCATCCCGCCACCTCTGCCCGAGCCGCCGCCAGGCCCACCGTAACCATGACCCGACCCACTTGATCCGCCACTCGACCCGTATCCAAACCCATACCCCTTCCCTTCAGGCCCGGAGCCAAAACCGTACCCAAAGCCCTCACCTGACCCAGAGGGCGACCTCCCGGACCCGGACCCGAACCCCCATGCACCCGTAGGCCCGGAGCCCCAGCCCCATCCGTAGTCCCAGTCCGGCCCGTGGCCCGACCCGGTCTGCCCGCCCGGGGTCCCTGTCACCGCCCCTGGGTCAGGCGGCGCCATGGCCCCCGGGTCAGGTGGCGACATGGCCCCCGTTCCCGGCGATAGGTGGCCGTGGCCTCGGAAGGGGCCTCGGTAGGCCGCCTCGGCTCCGGCCACCAAGAAGAGGATGACCAAGAACATGGGCAACGTTGGAATCTTCATATATAAGCTTTTAGTAAGGAGTGAAGTGGCTTTTGTTTACAATGCATGAGGCATCGGTTCACCTCCTATTTATACTGATTATTGTGGGGGCGAACCAGGCGGTTCGGTCAGCAATTATAGGCGGTATATATTAATTGGTATAGCTTAGCCCGTGAGTCCGTGACATGCACTATAGATATTTACTATGTATATTTATATATACGGCTAAAAGCTTGGTCTTACGTGGCCCATTACAATGTGAGATTGCGAGTGAGTTAAATTTGTTAAGAGTTTAATAGAGATAGAGATAGGAGGGAAGATAAATAACGAGATTGCACGCGCACTACCGCCCTAAATCTAACTTATGGCTCTTAAAAAAACTTGAATATTTATATTCTTTTAGTGGATTAAGGTTTTTTTTTTTTTTCCCATTATTTTTAAGTTAGTGTAAAGTTCACATTTGCTAGTATCACATTTTTTTTCCCATTCATTCTCTAGTTCCCATTATCTTAAAAAAACTTGAATATTTATATTCTTTGTGTAAGTTCACATTTGCCAGTATCAACATTCATTCTCTAGTTTATCTAGTTTATATGTGGTGTAATTGTTTTTGTTAATTTGTCCTATAATTTTTTATGCGTCATTTGCATAACTAGACACTTTTTTGACGGGTCATTTACATACTTTTTTTTTTACTTTGCGAAATCTCCGAGTATATCCGATACATTGAATTCTTTCCGGTTAAAAAAAAACCGACAAGTTTTGAGAGAAAATTAATGAGATAGTTCCTAGTTGATAAGTTGATTCATATATGATATTTATCACACTCGGCTTTATTGATATATGAACTAGAACTTGCAATTTTCGTCCAAAATGACGTTTATAAATTATAAGTATGAAGATTATCATGTTTTAGCATGATTTACTTAGCTACTTAGCTCATTTACTTAGCTACTTAGCTCAATTTCTTATTTCTGCATTTTGCCGAGTCATGGGTTTCATGTCATGTTCTCCATCTTTTGTCTTCTTATGTAATAAGGGACAGCTGTCCCATGTGCAAAGCACATGCTCCCTACATTGCACCCTATATAAGACAATGTTTTGCTCCCCCAAAGGTAGGGTTTTGGGGATTGGAGCCGCCTATTATGAAGGCATAAATGCCATTTTTGGTCAAGTGCTGCTGCTGCTATGAATGCTCTATTTTGCTAATGTTTGCTTGATTTCTTACATGTTTTATGATGATATGTTGATTGATCCTTAGTTTCTTTATATGGTATCAGAGCGACAACTCGTTTTCTGGGAGATTTGGATCCTTTTACTTTGATATTGTAGCTGCTTATGTTCAATGTGACTGGAAATTCCAACACTGAAGACAGGAATCCTGAAGAAATGGAAACACAAGGTAATCCTAATGATCCTTTGTTCTTATCTAACTCGGATCATCCGGGTGCTCAGCTAGTTGCTATACCCTTTGATGGGACTAATTACATGACTTGGAGTTGTGGTGTTATGATGGATCTTGGAGCCAAGTGTAAGCTTGGTTTCATAAATGGATCCTGTATTAAGCATGCAGTTGGTCATGCTGATTTGGAGAGGTGGATCAGGGCAGACTATATGGTAAGATGTTGGCTCCTAAACTCTATGAGTAAGAGTGTAGTTGAATGTTTCATGTTTATGGACTCTTCTAAGGGTCTATGGGATGAAATTGTGGAGAGATTTAGACAGTCTAATGCATCTTTGATTTTCTAGATCAGAAGGAAACTTGGGAATGTTGTGCAGGGTAACATGTGTATTGTCGATCTTTATAATTTGTTCAAAAGGTATTGGGATGAACTTCAGGTTCTAGAAAACATACCTGAATGCATATGTGGTGCCTTGGCAAACTGCACCTGTGATCTACAAAAGAAATTTATTGAGGTTGAGTCTCGTAACAGGCTTATGCAGATCTTGACTAGTTTGAATGAAAACTATGATGCTGCAAGGAACTCTATACTTGCCACAGACCCCTTGCCTAGTATTAACAAGGCTTATTACATTCTCCAGCAAGTGGAGAGAGGAAATTATGCTTCTAATGGGACACCTGGGTCTCAAGGGATCAGTGCTGATTCTAGTGCTTTGGCAGCTAATAGGGACGGTGGCAACTTTCAGTACAGAGACAGTAGCAACAATAACAGTCCTGGCTTCAGCAATCCTAGCTTCAAGAAGGAAGTGAAGATTGAAGAGGGTTGAAAAGAATCAAGCAGAGTTCAACATGTTCTTATTGCAAAATGAAGGGCCACTTAGCTGAGCAGTGTTTCAGACTTCATGGGATTCCTGATTGGTTCAAGGAACTGAAAGAGATAGAGAGAAATTGAGTTGTTAATAGAGGGTTTGCAAATGTGGCAGGATCAGTGAATGATCATGCACAAAACAGTCGCTTAGATGATGATAATGCAGAAGGCAGTTTAGATGCAACTATGGTGAATGCAGTGTATCAGGAAGTGCTTAAAAAGATGAAAGGAAAGAGTCAGAATGAAAGTGGATCTTATGCCAATTTTGTAGGTATGATTCCTACAAACAATGTAAATAGTGTTTTGAAAGAAAGCAATTATGTTGACTGGATTGTGGACACATGAGCCACTGACCACATGATAGCAGATTCACATGCTTTGTGTCACAGGGAGAAAGTGGGTAAGCCTATTCATATAGGACTACCTAATGGATCTATTAAAACTGTGTCTTAAATGGGAAAAATGCAGTTGACATATTCTATGTTACTAAGTGATGTTTTACTTGTTCCTGACTTCAAACACATATTGTTATCAGTGGGAAAGATTTTTGATGAAACTGATCTTGTTGCTATATTCACTAGATCTCATTGTTATTTCCAGGACCCTGGATCTAGGAACACATAGTTATGTAAGTTCCTATTGAATCTGGGTTATAGTCAATCTTACGAAGATTACTCATTATTTATCAAACCAGTGCCAACTGGGATTGTTGTGGCACTAGTTTATATATGTTGATGATCTCTTGATCACAAGAGATGATGAACTTGAGATTAAGTAGACTAAGGAGGCTTTACATAAGGCCTTCACTATAAAAGATCTAGGAAGAGCTAGATACTTCCTTGGCCTTGAAATTTTGCGTGTTAAGACAGGAACCTTACTGCATCAGAGGAAGTATATATTTGATATCATTGATGCTTGCTAGATGACTGATTGTAAACCTGCTCCCTTTCCTTTTCCAAGAGGATTGAAATTTTCTGTAGATGCTGGTCACATACTGGATGATCCAGAGAAATACAAAAGGCTCATAGGCCAATTGCTTTTTCTAAACTTATCAAGACCTGACATTTCATATGTTGTGCAACATCTTAGTCAGTTTATGATTGATCCAAGGCAACCACACTTTGATGCTGTTATTCATGTGGTTAGATACTTGAAAGGCACAGTTTCCACATGCTTGCACTATCCCAAAGAATTTCATATGAATCTTGCTGCATTTTGGGATGCTGATTGGGGGTCTTGTCAGTTCAGTGCAAGATCCCTTACAGGCTATATTGTCTTCTTTGGAGGATCACTGGTCTCTTGGAAGACTAAGAAGCAGGTTACAATATCAAAATCTTCTTCTGAAGCAGAGTACAGGAGTATCTCCTCAACTGCCTGTGAAATTGTTTAGGTGGAAGGTGTTTTGCATAGGTTGAAGATCAAGGTGCCATTACCCATTCCACTGTTTTGTGATAGTAAATCAGCTATTCATATTGCAGAGAATCCGGTTTTCCATGAGAGAACCAAACATTTGAAGATAGATTGCCAGTTTGCCACTATGTTCGTGAGAAGTTGCAGGAAGGGTTCATCATGCCTCAACATATCAGAACTGGTGTCCAGCTTGCAGATATTCTTATAAACCTCTCGGTGTGAAGCACACCACTTTCTCTCCTTCAAGTCGGGTCTTGTTGGTCTCCCACCAAGTCCAACTTGAGGGGGAAATATGAAGATTATCATGTTTTAGCATGATTTACTTAGCTACTTAGCTCATTTACTTAGCTACTTAGCTCAATTTCTTATTTCTGCATTTTGCCGAGTCATGGCTTTCATGTCATGTTCTCCATCTTTTGTCTTCTTATGTAATAAGGGACAACTGTCCCATGTGCTTTGCACATGCTCCCTACATTGCACCCTATATAATACAATGTTTTGCTCCCCCAAAGGTAGGGTTTTGGGGATTGGAGCCGCCCATTATGAAGGCATAAATGCCATTTTTGGTCAATTGATGCTGCTATGAATGCTATATTTTGCTAATGTTTGCTTGATTTCTTACATGTTTTATGATGATATGTTGATTGATCCTTAGTTTCTTCATAATAAGTAATGGTTCAAGTATCCAAATTATTATTTTGTTAAAAAAAACAATCATGTTTAATTCCAAAACATATTATCATATAGGTATGAATAGTTCTAATACGGGTTATATTTGATATTTTGAATTATTATCTTTAAAAAAAATAGATACGAATATAATTAGATTTTATGGATCACTTAAAATAAATTTTAAAGTGAACATTCAACCAATTTAACTTTTATACCAACCTGATATAAAAAAAAAAATGATATATACTTTTGGAAATAAAATACTCGCTTCCTTCAAAGTAAGTGTGATCGAAATTATATTAAGTCCTCCTTAAAGTTATCCTCGCTTCGAAAAGATTAGGAGTCCCAAATGAAAATCGAGAGGGATAACTTCATGGTCATTAACTCCCTTTGAGGGACTTGAAAATTCCCTTGATAAATTGAGATGATCATCTTGGACTCCATCTTTCACCTTATGTTATTTAGAAGGTTGTCTTTTAACCATGTGTTTAGTGAAGACAATTTGGTGGTCGATAAGGTGCACACCTTAGCCAATAGCCACCAACCTAGTGGAGCACATATTTTGAATCACTCAGGTCTCATTGACCTTATCCGTTGAGATGCTCTCCAGAAGCGAAACTACTTGGGGGTTAGAGATGGCTCTGGCCTCCACAGTCTCTTTTTAAAGGTATAGCCGTATAGGTAATTATATATTTAGTATTATTTATATAGGTAATTATATATGATATTAGTAATAAAAGATTAAAATAATAAATAATTTAGTTGTTAAAGGGTATCCACTTTAATTTAGAGATTAGAGATCCAAATCTTAATATCTTTTGTTTGGTCAAAATTATATTTAAACTATAAATTTATTGCCTTTTTTATATAAAAAATTTTAAAATTTTTTGTGTTTGAGAAAAAAAAAAAATTAATTTTTTTGGCCCCCTCATTGTCGGGACTCTAGTTCCGCCACTGATCCTCTCGGCTGACATAAGCACTACAAGAAAAAACATTTTGGGCGACAAAAATATTAGTCGCCAAAAGGCATAATTTTGTCGCCCAAACAATACCGTGACGAACATAATGTCGTCACACGTTTGTCGCACCTTCCCCGTTGCCCAAAGTCTTGCGTGACAAAACTTTTTTTCGTCACTCTATATTATGATTTGTGACGAAATCATTTTTTGATGCCCAAATCTTTCAATGACGAATATATGACTTTGTCGCCCTAACACTTCGGTGACAATTATTATGAATTGTAGCCCAACCTCTTTGGTGAAAAATAACTTGCTTAGTCGCACAAAAACTTTTGCAACAAATAGCCTTGTTTGTAGCCCAAATTCTATAGTGACAAATACATTATTCATAGCCCAAAGTCTACGGTGACGAATACACTATTTCGTCACCCAATGTCTACGGTGACAAATGATTTAATTCAATCATATTTTGGGCGACAAAAGCGAAATTTAGTTGCCAACGAGTTTGAATGACGAATGAGAGAATTTGTCACCAATGAATATGGGCGACCAAATAGAGGAAACGTCACTGAAGAGTTTGGGTGAGAAAATAGCCTATTTGTCATCATAGAGCTTGGGCTACGAATTAAATCATTTGAATTGCTAGTTATATGTTTGGTGACAATTTGTAGGATTTGTCGCCCCTTTCTTTGGTGACAAACCATAATTTTTGTAGCCCTAATCTATCATGATGAAATTACATATTTTGTCACCCAAATTTTTAAGGACCAAATATCATACAAAATGACCATTTTGTCATATTTATGCCGCAATTGACACCTATTTAAAATCGAATACATGAAAGAAACACATGTCAAGCTTGTATTTAGAGAAAAGTAGAAGTCGAAATAATTAAATAACTTCAATATCTAGTTGAAACCATAAAGGTGTACGACTAACATAGTTTTACGAAAATACTTCCAAAACTTGTGTCCATCACAAGTTAAACTACCAAAAATAAAAACAAGAATGATATGAATCCATCTAATATTTGTAGGTTCATTAGGAAAACATACTAATTAACTTCATAGTAAAAAGCCAGCAAATGGTCTTCATTCCCCGTAACAGTAAATTGCGCACTAGCAAACGGTCAACAGTTTAATCCAGCTCATAAACCCCCTGACAACATTATCTACATTGGCAAAATCAAGAAAATATTAGAATAGCAATGCATAAAAACACATAATATCATTATATATGTCAATGTTATATGGTTACCCATCCCTATCCAACCAAAAAAAACATCAAAATGAGCATCATTACCCAACCAAACAGAGCATCAAAATGAACATCCCTATCCAATCACTTATACTGTAAAATAGTTCAACCAAAAACATAATCTATCTCGATGTAGAATAGGCCCAATAACATAATCTAGATCGCAAGTACCCAAGAACATAAAATATATAGAAAGCTAAATCAAACTTATTAGGTGAAAGTATCTTAAACGGAAAGCTAAATATGTACCTCATTTCTGGTGCTGGAAGTTCCCTGATGTGATTGAACGCACTTGCTCTTGCATCATTTGAAGAAACAAAAAAGATTTGAATTGATCAAGCTAGAGCATGTCCTCCAAACTCTCTTATGAAATGAAACAAAAAAACATACCTGTTTAATCAACCTTGTAATCATAGTGAAGATGCTCAACTGATTTCCAGTGAGAGAAAGGAAAATGCCTTGCAAAACCAGAAACGAAAATCACATAAATTTACACTGAATACAAAATGATTTAAACCATACGTGTACGAAGGGGTTTGAACTGAATTTGGGAATTTTATGTAAATCCACGTAATACCAAATGATAGAATAAGTGAATTTGGGAAAGAAAAAAAAATCTACAAAGAAATAAATTTCTTGTTCATTCCTTAAAAATAGCTGCTTTCTTCTTTTTTTTTAGGAAAGACGGGTAAGTTAGTGTACATGATAATCGATACAATAAGTTAACTTTAATTACTTTCTGATAGATTTACCCACATCTCTTAACAACGGGTTTGAAATTGTAAAGATCAACAACCAAATTATGATTGAAAACCTGAGCAATCAAGCTATTTTTAGAGACCTACCTAATGAAGCGATCGACCTTGCAAGCGAATACGATGATGCCTCCCAATCAAAGACGATGGTTCCTGATTAAAAGAAATTGTGATAAGTATGTCGGTCAATTGATGCGAGTAGATCAATTGGTATTCATATAACAACTACATAGTATATATAAACATATATTCATATAATAGCTATATAAATATATGGATATATAATAGTAGCATATAAATATATGTAATTAAAAATAAAGCTACCACTACCCCACCTATACAGCACGTACACAATTAGTAAAATACTACCCACACACCAACCTAAATTGCCTACAAACAACGAACAAAATGTGCTACATCCTGATGACTAAATATCACCTAAACTAACACACTACAGATGACACAGTAGATGGTACTTTACAAAACACCACCGGTAAGTTTAGCTCTACAGACATCGCCAACAACCAGCCCGACCGAGCTCAAAACGCTGGCATTTGAACCTACTACGACTGAATTTAAAACATTTGGAAGCAAATTCCTTCCATTCACAATTCACAATACTCAAGGTCCCTGCCACTAAGACTAGGAATAGAAACGCATGCTTTGACAATTTCACTCCTTTCAGTCAATTTATAAGTTATTTCTATAGTAATCAAACAAGTATCTATCGATTTGAACAAATCATGTGACTGTGAAGAACTTCCCTTTCGGATTAACTAAAAAATATGAACAGCTAGGTTAAAATTCCAAATACAAATAAATTATGATGGGAAAACTAAAGAAGCGATTGTTACTTGATGTGAGCTTGAAATAGAAGATCGACGAAGATTATTAACTCAGAATCATACCTTGATCAATTGACCTTGCAATCGAAGACGAAAAACTCTGCACAATATTGAAGGAGAGAAACGAAGATGCCGAGCAAAACTGTAAAGGAAATCGATCAATTAGAGCGATTTTCTGGTTACCAAAATCATGTTGAGAGGATTGATTTACCCTAAAATCGCGTTTAATTTGGAATTGAAAAATTCCCGGAAAACTTCCCATTTGTGTCCCGCCTTCTAGCACATTTGGGGTGACAAACACAAACTTGGTCATCCTAAATGTCAATGGGCAACAAACGTGTCAAGTTGTCACCCTAGGTTCAAACATTTTTTTTAGCAAAAGGTTTTGAATTAATTTGAGATATATTTAATTATTACTACTCATTTTAATCTAAAATATATGTCTAATTATTACTCATTTCAATATAAAATATATGTCGTTTCTATTTTCAGCACGTATTTTTAAAAGTTAAAAACTTAATAAAATATCAAAAAATTTATTAATTTTTTATAACTTAATATTTTTTTAGTAATGATTAATAAATAGTAACAAAATAATAATAAAAATTTAATATACTATACAGTTTTTAGCTTCTTAAAACACGTGTTAAAAAGTCAAACAACGTGTATTATATATGGATCGGAGGGGATTAATTTTTTATTTTGGTCATTCAATTTGGATCATTTTTGTTTCAGATAAATAGGATTTCAGATCAATTGGGTTTTAGATCGAGTTACACCAAGTTTTGTTCTAGTTTCGGGTCGATCCAACGAGAAAAAAAACAAACACTTTATAAGGACTTTGTAAGAATATTAAAACATAATTAAAATTAAATTATAATATCATGAAATAAAATCTAACTACTCTAAGGAATTTAAGGATTAACAAGATAAAAATATCTTAAATAAACCACATATATATAGATATGATATCCCTTCAAGGATTCCGGGTTAGAACTTTATGATTTCGGGTCGGAATCTTCAGACGACATATTCCGACTCCATAAAAGACTTGGATATCGACCTGGAAGTTAATTACAACATTTTGAATTAGAAGTATTCCAACTCGAAACTTTAAGAGACCAACCCGGAACTTCGTAGCTTCGAAAATTTCGTCATTCCGGGTCGGTATATATGGATATCGGGTCAGAACTTTGAGTCCACATCAATTTCTTCGCTCGATTTTTCTATATTTTAGGTCAAATTTGCCAAAATGTTCAACATCAAAGTTGTATATCTTTCAATAAGCTTTTCAACAAGCTATAAAACGACTCGATCCGATTTTTTTAGGGCTCAAATGACTCATTTTACCTAGACATCACCAAGCAGGAATTGTACGGAAAACATCGACTCGACAATAAGCTCTTCTTAGATTGATTCTTAGTACATGGGACCGCTATGCAATACTTTTCCAGCGTCCGTGAAGATCTCAAACTTGTTTTTATGAATCTTATTTCATCATGATTTCAAAATTAATTACATCAAACAAAAGCTCCAAATTACCTAAAAACACATAAAACGTACACAAGTGTAAACATCTATTCTAAAAACAAAATCAAAAACTATATTGACATGCAAAACATATAAAAATGACTTAATAACGACTATAAATTATATCCTATAAAATGTAGAATATGATGATATTGGTTCTTGGATTAAAACACTGGGTTGAATCCCATAAATTTCTGGGCATTCGGACCGGTCAGGTACATTTTTCGAGTCAGGTCACGTTAATTTTGACAAATCTAGTAAATAAATATGGTAAGTTTAATTAATTAAACTCCCACCGTTCTAAAAAAATATATTATTAATTTACTAGTTATGCACATTTTAAATAATTAATTAGTTATTCATTTTTTTCATTAAAAAAACTCTCTTTTTTCCTCATAATTACTATATACACACACTAACACAGATGCTCTGGACAACAAATAAGATATTACGCAATAATGTTGGCAAGGTGTCATATAAAACCTTAATCTAAGGGTGACAAACATTAATTTGTCGCACAAAACCCTTCAAATATGGTGACAAACACGTAATTGTCGCACAAAGACTTTCCATTAGAGCAACAAATGTGATTTTGTTGCACAAAACCTGCAGTTAGGGCGACAAAACAGCTATTTGTCACACTAGGACCCTTCTGTAGGATGACAAATATATATTTGTTGCACAATATCTTCTTTAAGGGCGACAAATATGTATTTGTCGCACAACCCTTTCAATTAAGGCGACAAGTTTGCTTCTATCGCACAATGCTTGTTTTCGGCGACTAAAATGTATTTGTCGCTCAAAAGAAAATTGCTTGTGCGACAAAAAACTAATTTCATCACAAAAAATAAACATCAAAGGCGACAACCCATCATTTTGTCGCCAATGCGTGCAATGGGCAATGAAATATTTTTCTTGTCGCCATACACTATAATTGTGCGACTAATCGTATTTTTGTCACGCAATTCTAGCTTTTGGCGACAAAAATTGTAATGTCGCCCTAGATATTTGATTTTGTCGCCCAAGCCCTCTTTTCTTGTAGTGAAGTCATGGTCCTAGTTGCCATCCAAATTATTTCCTTTATAAAATTTTAAAAATTATATGAAAAATATTAATTAAAAAATTAATATTTTATATAGATTTTAAAACGTGTCAAAATTCAATGAATTAACTTATATTTTTTAACAAAGGGAGTATAATGCATACTTTGTTTAGCAAAATATATATGTCATTTTAGAGTACTATAATAGTTTTGTTCAATAAAAGATATCATTTTGTATGTATTTTAGTCTTTACTTTACGTACAAATGCACTTGTAATTATTAGGGGATCATTAACTATATTTTTTGAGAAATTAAAAAATAGTATAATAAATAAGTGTATAATATTATATTTGTTGATTTTCTTAAAATTGTGTGATAAATTAAAGTGACATGTTTCAATAAACGGGAAAGATTTTGTACTAGCTCGAAGAACATATTTTTTTTTTGAAGCAAGAAAAGAAATTCAGTTCTCTAGACAAGCCTAGAGAAACCGAGAGACCGGACAAGCCAGTGGATGGACTAACCATCATGTACAACAGAAGAAAATAACAGAAGCAAATGACAGAAATAAATAACAGAAGCAAATGACAGAAAATAAAAACAAGGAACGTACAAGCCATCCTACAATACGCAACACAAGCTAAAGAAGAACGAAACGATCGGCCAAAGGGACAACGCACACATCGAACTCTGGGGACCAGCGGACACCTCAGATTATGGACTCAAAGAGCCTTCAGATGTCAATCGCACGTCCACGACGTCATCGAACATGACACATCAATCAACGCTCACAAGAAGCCAGCAACACAACAAGAATAACACATTACACTAACCCGCAATACAACCACAAACCACACCAATGCACAATCAAACCCCAATACCTCGTCTCAACCCTCAAGGACGATAATAAAATCGTGGGCATGCTACCACAAGGATAATCCTAAAAGAGGCGATACAAAACAAGACAAGGAAGAGAAACCGGCCGGAGATGAACTAGAAAGTGACTGAAAGAGCGGACTACAACAAACAAAAAGGTTGGTGGCGCAGGAGGATCAAAAGGAAGGGATAAAGGAGCTCGATGGAGACGCGGAGGATCTCGGTAGGCGTAGAGCTGATGGGCACGCGGTGGAGGTGCGGCAACCGAGGACCAAGGAGACAACCGGGGCCGAAGGAATCAACGACGGAGCTCCAAGCGGAGGAGCTGATGGCGATGGCTGAGAAACGGTGGCTAGGGCGGTGGCTATGACGCTGAAGGAACGGCGGAAAACTTGCAACGGGAGGGGCACCCGATGGCATAGGCGCCATGCCGGAGAAGCTGATGGCCGAGGAGGGCGACGTTGGGAGTCGGAGGACCGAGGTGATCAGTGGAGCACCGGTGGGAGGCAGCGGAGGCGGTGGATACGACGGCGGTAAGCCGAGGCAGAAGGAGTTGAAATCCTTGGATTGAGGGCGACGTGAGCCGAGCACTGGCGATGAGGTAGGGAGGCGGTGAAGGGAAGCCATGGTGATGGCGGCGGCGGCAGTAAACCACCGGCGATGAGATGGGATGGCGGAGAAAGGAAGCCATGGTGATGGCGGCGGCGGTAAGCAACACGAGCGACGCGGGAGGCAGCGCCGGTGAGCGATTGGGAGACTAGTAAGGATTGGGGGTGGTGGATTGGGCAAGACGAAGGCCAGGAATGGGCAAGGAGACAACGACGGTGATGGGCAAGGAGGCGGCGATGGCCAGGACGATGGCAAATCGAACGGTGGCTAGGATGACAGTGAGTCGAGGCGGCGGCTAGAGCTCTCGTGGCCGGACAGGGCCGGACAAACAAGGTAGTGGTGATGGAGGGTGGCTCCATTTAGCCTATAGAAGGCGGAGGCTGCGATAGAGCCTGGCGGCTAGGTCACCCTCTTTTTTCGGAGCGCAGATTCCTAACCACCAAGTTGATGTAAATCATAGCTCGAAGATCATTACTCTCATGTGCTAAAGTGTTTTTTTTTTAAAAGAAAAGAAAAGAAAGATCCAATGGCAACCTATAATGCATGCATCATTCTTTATAATTTAGCTATTTAAGTTATCTATGATCAAACCCCCTGATTAGAGAAAGGGGGAGAATATGTCGACCCATAGTTTAACCCCATTTTAGGAATTGAAATCGATTTCATTTCCAATAACTTTACACAACGTAGCAATAATTACAGAATGCAATTATGGAATTATACGGAGAATATCAACCTTTACATAACTATACCTTTAAAAAAAATAGGCACATTGAGGATGTGACCACCTAATATAATAGAGCTTCAAACGAAACACTAAGTGTACAGAAATAACTAACATTTTAATGATGGACTTTTTTTCGATGATGTTACGTGTCGGCGAACTATGGTTTTAGACATTTAGCCTATTTTTAGGTGTCCGTGGGGTTTTGACAAAAAAAAAAAAAGTCTGCTCGATATACAGACTACATTTTTATTAATTTAAAGTATAAATTATACTACTCCGTATATATATGTTTATGTCAAATGGGCTAAGAGTCTAAATTTTTGTAGAGGTTTGATTCAGAGTGGAGATTCAAATTTATTAATTACCAATTTTTTTTAATATAAGTTAGCAACACTATATATATAATAATACAATGTTACTTTCTGTCAAGTATCTTGATATAAAGGCCCTTGTGTGGTCTCGATGTAGGTTTTTGAGTGTCCTAAGTGGTCGACTCATGTCCAATTTGTGGTTTAAGGGTTGCTTTGGTAATCCTTGTTCATGGGGCATGTGTTTTGCCTATCGCTTGCAGTACTTGTTTGTCGATCACGGTATGCAGTCGACTCTCTGTCTGTCATTGCCGTCTCTTTAGATTCTAATTTCATGAATAAATTAGTCTATGTGTACAAGTGGCTTCATAACAATCTTCAACTCGATTCAAGGCCCATCTCTTCTAGTTGGCTTGGTCTATTAATCTGTTCGATAATTAAAATAATGGATGTGATTATCTCGTACAATAAATTAGTAGTATGGTCTAATTATAATACCTATACATCACGGTATAAGGCTAAACATTACACTTGGCATATTAAAACACAAAATACAACTACTTTGATGTCGGATATCAGGCTCCCTCACAAAAATTATCTCCAAATCAGTTTTCCGCTACACTCTCTTGGTGTGAGGTCTCTTAAACCTTGGCCTCACACCCCTGACAATTTTATATGAAAATCACTTACTGGAATTGCAGAGGTATTAAGAAAACAACTTTTTGGACGGAAATTGATAGCAAGTGCAAAAACGAACATATTCAAATAATGGCATTAGCGGAAACTAAATCGGAAACCATCCCTGAAGACAAAATTTGGAAAGCGGCTGGTTTTGACGAGGCTATTTGGTCACCTGCTTCCGGTCGATCGGGTGGTCTCGGTATCCTTTGGAAGTCCTTTCAATTAACAAATGAAATCATTACAGTAGAAATTCACCTCCCCCGAATCATAGGGCTTAAATACGAGAATATTAATGATAGATTCATGGCTCTACTGTTGTTTGTATACGCGCCGCCGGGTTCTCAAGAGAAAGACTCTTTTTGGGAAACCTTATCATCCATTGTGAGGGATGCGTCCATTCCTTGCATGGTTCTGGGTGACTTGAATGAAATTCTATGTAGTGAAGACAAGCTGGGTGGTGCTAACCTTCGTTCGGCTCGATTCACTAGACTCCTACAATTTAAAAATGACTGCGCTATGCTGGATTTACCTACTTTCGGGAACCCATTCACTTGGAGAAAGAACCCCGACGACGAAAACACCATTCGCGAAAAACTTGACCGTGTGCTTGTTCAGCACCAGATCATTCAGACATTCCCTAACCTAATTACTCATAACGGAGCATTCTCATCATCTGACCACTGCCCCATTTCAATATCTCTTGAGTGTAGCTCGGTTTTCAAAGCGCCTCCATTCAAGTTTGAGAATGCTTGGCTTCAGCGGAAGGATTTTAGAAACATAGTTAAACAATCTTGGCGAGCAATTTGTCCGGGCTCGAATATGTATCAGCTGATATTCAAACATAGAATTCTAAAGAAGAAAGCTAAGGAATGAAATAAACAAACCTTCGGAAATATTTTTCGCCAATTAAATGAGGTGGAAACTGAACTTCTCAAGATTCAAACTTCGGTTTCGGGAGGTTACAATAGAGAAAAGCTTCTCATTACAAAGAAGGAAAAACTACTTCTTTACCAAAAAACTTTTTGGAACCAAAGAGCCAAGACAAAGCATCTTAAACTTTCTGATTCGAACACAACTTATTTTCATCGGGTTGCTTCGGGTCGGAGACATAGGAAACAAATCCGCAATATAACTTCTGCTGAAGGAACCTTGATAATAGGAGAAGAAAATATTAGAAATGAAATTAAGAGTGATTTTGAAAAAAGATTCAAAAAGGAGCTGATTGATGATAGACTCCTACAAGAAATGTTAAATCTAATCCATCCTTCAATTACCACGGACGAAAATAATTACCTTATTCGACACCCATCTAATAATGAAATTAAGGCAGCTGTTTTCAGCCTTGGCAATAACAAATCACCAGGCCCAGATGGCTTTACAGCCGAATTCTATAAGAAATACTGGGACATTGTTGGCTTATCTGTCATTAGAGCTGTAAAAAGTTTTTTCCACTCTGGAAAAATTCTCAAACAAATAAACCATACGTTCATATCACTACTGCCAAAACAGGATAACCCTACCAATACAAGTCACTACCGTCCAATCAGTTTATGTTCTATTTTATACAAAATCATTTCAAAAATTCTGACAGAAAGAATCAAAACAATTATAGGTAAACTAATTCACCCACTACAAGGTGCTTTTGTGTCGGACAGAGCCATCCAAGACAATGTCCTAATAGCACACGAAATCTTCCACTCCTTCAGATCGCGCAAGGGTCGGGAGGGATGGTTGGCAATAAAACTTGACATGGAGAAAGCTTATGATAGAGTTGATTGGAACTTCATAAGAAAGGTTTTAGAAAAATTCGGGTTCCACCCTACTTTCATTACGTGGATTATGGAATGGGTAACGACTGTGTCTTTCTCTGTACTAGTCAACAACGGTCCTACTGACATGTTCTTCCCCTCTAGTGGCCTGCGTCAAGGGGATCCTCTATCCCCTTTCTTGTTTATCTTAGGGGCAGAAATTTTAGCTCGTAAACTCTCAGCTGAAACAAATATGGAAAATAACCCAATTGGATTTTCATTCGGTAGGAGTGGACCTAGGGTCCCCTTCCTATCCTTTGCCGATGACATCATTATTTTTACAAAAGGCAGTGCTGCCGCGGGACAGAAAGTTAGGGACATAATAGATTCATACTGTAAAGTTTCTGGACAAAAAGTCAATTACCACAAATCTAGCTTCCAAGCTACAAAAGGCATTGCAAACTCTAGGATCTCAGAACTTAGCAGTTGTTTAAGTATTACACATGTAAACTCATTAGAAAAATATCTTGGATGTCCGATTATTAACGGCAGAGTAAACAAACAAACCTTTGAAGACATCGTATGTAAATCTAAAGAGCAACTAAGTAAATGGCGAGCCAATGCTCTATCACAACAGGGACGTGCAATCCTTATTAATACAAACTTATCGGCCAAACCGTTGTATACAATGCAGAACTTTTTGTTACCCTCATCAATACATAAAGAGCTTGACCAGATTAACAGAATGTTCTTTTGGAATAAAGATCTACAACACCGCCCGCTTATTAGCTGGGATAAGATTTGCAGACCGAAAAAATATGGGGGAATCGGGCTTAGGAAATCGAAAGAGATGAATGAAGCCCTTCAAATGAAACTACTCTGGAAAATATTGGCTGAGCCAGAAAATGTCTGGGTGTCTCTCATTAAACACAAGTATCTTCGTTCAGCTAACATCCTTGAATACGTAAAAAGTGGAGATTCTTCATGGCAATGGGCCAAACTGACAACTCTTATAGATAAATTTAAGACTGGCCTTATTTGGTCGGTAGGAAATGGTTCATCTATCAAATTTTGGACGGATAATTGGATTACAACAAGCTCTCTGCTATCTAGGGAGGATTGCCCCCAAATTACCAACATAGAAGAAACTGTTAGTGACTATATTTTAGGTGGTAAATGGTGGACGGAAAAACTTAGCAATACATTACCAAATGTCGTAGTCAAAGAAATTCTGGATATTCCACTTCCCGTTTCCCCCTTTGAGGATCGATTATACTGGTGGCCTGATAGGGCTGGTTGGTTCACCACGTCAAGTGCATATAAGCTAATCACAGCTCAATCCTCAATGAGCATAGACAAGAACGCTTGGATATGGAATTTGGACATTCCGCCTAAGATAAAAAAATTTCTATGGAAAATTTGTCAGAATGGCCTCCCTACTGCCTTTACACTGGCTCAACGTGGGACTTCTGTACCTTCCACCTGTCAACTGTGCAACTGTGCAGTTGAAGATGACGTTCACTTCTTACTAGAATGCCCATATGTGCGCCCACTCTTTCGCTTACCTACACACGTAAACTCAACTATATCCAATATGATAAGTCATTCACGGGAGATAAAACCTATCTTTTCATTCATCGGAAACAAGCTTACATCAATTGCCAAGGAGGAGCTTGCCTTTTCTTGGTGGACGGCTTGGTACATTCGAAACCAATTGGAGAAAAACAGCTCACTTTGAGCATAGCTTGGATGAGGACTTCCCCTTACGCACACGAATCCCCAAGCATCCAAGGACGAAAAGAAAGCATGGTAACATTACTTGGCGAAAACCCCCCAGGGGAACTTTCAAGTTAAATTTTGATGGATCCACAATTTCAAACAATGATAGCACGGCTGGTGCCGTACTCCGGGACTGGGAAGGACATCCGATACACATCTGCTATAAAAAACTGGGCAAGCAAAGTCCGTTGAAAGCGGAAGCGCTTGCTCTTAAACTGGGAATCCAAAAGGCTTTACAACTCCGTATCAATAAACTCCACGTTGAAGGTGACTCCATGATAATCATAAACCACCTAAATAAAACATCTACCTGTCCTTGGGAAATCGAACTGATTCTATCAGATGTCAAAATTCTACTATCGTCTTTGAAAGAAGTTTCCTTCTTTCATGTTCCCCGATTAGGCAATAGAGTGGCTGATAAGGTTGCACACCTTTGCCACTCTGCCTGGGGTGTCGATATTAACAACGATTCTGGTCTTCTAGACCTCATCCGTAAGGATGCCATCGGGTAGAGCTCGCTCGCCCGAATTCTTTCCTAATAAAAAAAAATATATATAATACAATGTCACTTTACTATTTATGCACGTTTTTTTAGGAAATAAAAACTATATAAAATATCTAATTTTTTTAATAATTTTTTTTAACAATTTTGTAGTTATTATTAATAAGTACAAACTTGTTAAAAAAATTTTTTATAAAAAAATGAATATTTTATTTAGTTTTTATCCTTCTAAGGAAGCGTGTGTGAATAGTAAACGACATGTTTTGCCGAACGGATGCAATAATTCTTTTCATTTTCATTGACTTACTTACCATCCCAACTCAGTTTATGGTGCGTGGTATTGCCTCTATGAGATTGAAATGATTGTCTCTAACGCATGGTACCTTCTGTAGTGTTTCGAGAAAGTCACATGTAAACGTATCTTTCGTGAAGTAGAGAATTAGGTTGCAAACAATGTGTCCAAGCTAAGGCATACGATGAATCATGGACCACTCACATTGCATTTGAAGTTCCTTATCCTCGTTCTTAATTAGGATGTAATTTGACGATTGGTCTATAAGGTATAATACCCCTCAAATCCTTATCTTATATTAAAAAATTAAAAAAATCTAAATTTAGGAACATAAGTGCAAAACTATCACAGGAAAAGCCAGGAAAAAATTGCATTTTATTTGGTGAATTTTATAATAATTTTTTATAATTTTGAAATAGAAGTGATTCAATATACCACATAAGCGTGGTGTAATAAAACATCAAAAGAGGATTTATATTGATTAATATATTGTTATGGCCCGACGCCTAACAGAAAAACCGAAAGAAGGAGGTGAGAAGCAGAAGTGAGAGTTTGAGATGAGAAGAGAATAGAGAAGGTAAGAGATAGAAGAGAGAATTGGATTTGGGAGGGAAAATATGCAAATTCATTCATACCCATCCTCCGTGCTACACAAGTCTATTTATAGACTAAGCCCTTAGCTAGGTCATAACAATGCCCAACCCTTATAAAGCCTTGTCTCAAGGCTTGTTAAACTACAATGGACATAAGGTTGTACCCATCCTAAGGTCATGACAATGGCCAACCCTTATAAAGCCTTGTCTCAAGGCTTGTAAAATTACAATGGACATAAGGTTGTAACCATCCTACATACACCTTATAGAATGAAGTTGGGAAATTGTCGAATAATATGTGCTGCTGCCTCCCAGGTGGCCTCCTCAGCAGGTAAATTGACCCATTTAACCAGCCATTCAGTGACTGGCTCCCCATTGCGAAGGTGGTGAAGTCTTGTGTCCAAGATTGCCTCAGGCATGGCCAAAACATGACCCTCATCATCTGTCATTGGAGGTTGAGCACTAGCATTCACTGGGTGGCCTTTCTTCAACTTGAGTTGAAAAATGTGAGAGACAGGGTGAATACGAAAAGTGGTAGGCAATTGCAATCGGTAGGCCACTGCACCAATCTTAGCCAGCACCTTGTAAGGGCCATAGAATTTTGCACTGAGCTTGACATTCTTACGAATAACAGCTGTGGATTGACGATAAGGCTGGAGCTTGGCATACACCCAGTCTCCAATCTCCAAGGATCGATCAGTCCTGTGGCTGTCTACAAAAGTCTTCATCCTTGCTTGTGCCTGCTGGAGGTGATCCTTAAGCTGCAGAATCATGTGTTGGTGAGAACGTAGCCACTCCTCAGTAGGTGAACCAGATGCAGATAAGGTAGATAACCCCAATTGAGAAGGAGGGTTTCCATACATGGCTTCAAAAGGGGTCATCTTGATTGCAGATTGAAAAGTGGTATTATACCACCACTCTGCCAAGAACAACCATTCTTTCCATTTCTTGGGATTGCTTGCAGTCATACAACACAAATAGGTCTCTAGACAACAATTAGCTCTCTCGGTTTGACCATCAGATTGGGGATGGTAGGCAGAAGTCATGTCTAGTGCTGTATGCAAGGATTTGAATAAATTTTGCCACATATGACTGATGAAGACTTTATCTCTGTCAGAAACAATGCTACTAGGAAGGCCATGTAGCTTATAAATGTTCTCCATGAACAAAGAAGCTACCTTAGCTGCAGAAAAGGGATGGCAAAGAGCAATGAATGTGCATACTTCGTCAAACGATCTACAACTACCAATATGGTATCCATGCCCTTGGAACGAGGAAGTCCTTCTATGAAGTACATGCTAATGTGACTCCAAGCACGATCAGGAATAGGTAAAGGCTGCAATAGCCCCAGAGCTACCACATTTTCAGTCTTACTCCTTTGACATGTATCACACACAGTAACAAAGTCCTTAACATCAACTTTTATACCACACCAGTAAACCATGCTTTTTAGCCGCTGATAAGTAGCATGAATACCCGAATGACCTCCCACTGGATCCTCATGGAGTGACTGCAACAATTTGAGCTTTAAGTTGGTAGCACTACCAATGAATAATCGGCCCTTTTACCTCAATAACCCTTTGGTGGTGACAGAGAACTAGCTAGGGTCCTTAGACAAGGCTGTCACAATTAACTCCTGCACAACCTTATCATCTTTGTAACTTTCAAGGACCTCAGTTAATCAAGATGGTTGAACAACCAACAATATGCTCTTTCCTGGTGCTCAAACATCCGTGATAAAGAATCTGCTGCCTTGTTTTCAATCCCCTTTTTGTAAGCAATATCATAGTGCAATCCCAATAACTTCCTCACAACTTTTCTTTAAATCCGAGTTGACAACTTTGGATCAAGTAAATGTTTGAGAGTTGACAACCATCAAAATAGCTAGGAGTTCTTTCTCATAAACTGCAAGCAATAAATGTCTCCCATGTAAAGCTTGACTCAAGAAGGATAAAGGCTTACCATTTTGCATTAAAACAACACCTATACCAGAGTCGCATGCATTTGTCTCTACCACAAAAGGACAAGAGAAATCAGGCGTTGCTAGGGCTGGAGGAGAACTCATGATCTGTTTCAAGGCAACAAAAGCATCTTCCGCAGCTTGGGACCACACAGAACAATCCTTTTTTAGTAAGTCAGTCACGGGTTTAGCAACACATCCATAACCCTTGATGAACCTCCTGTAATATCCAATTAGATCCAAGAATCCCCTTAATGCCTTGAGGTTCTTAGGTGTAGGCCATCCTACCATAGCTGCAATTTTCTTTGGGTCTTTGGAGACTCCCTTCACATTTAGATATTTTGGCAAACAACTTGTGTTTAGGGGTGGAAATGGGGCGGGTTATGGGTGGATGAAGCCACTCCATCACCCGCCCCGCGGGTTTATAATTCCACCCGCTCCACCCATCACCCACAAACTTTTTCACCCTCATCCGACCCGCGCGGGTGATGCGGGTGGAGCGGGTGCCCAATGGGTGAGATCATTTAAATATGATTTGATTTAAGAAAATTGAAAGATGAATAAAAACATAAATTGTAACTTACAAATACTAGAAAATTGAGTTCGTGGAAGTCAAATACATGTAAATCATCACAATAACGTGGTACATTAAGGCCTCCACGGTATCCACATGGAGTGAAGATCGATGAGGACTCACCACTCTACCACCCATACTAAAGGCACTTTCGGATGCAACTGTGGATACAGGAATTGCAAGAATATCCTTGGCTATCTTCCGCAAAGTGGGATACTTGTGATCACATTTCCAATAGCTGAGAACATCAAAGTCCTTAGAATCCGGATACTCAGATTCATCAAGATAAAAGTCTAACTCGGACCTCACATTAATCTTCTTTTTCCTGCTTTTCTTATCCTGACTAAAATCATCTTCATCATCATCGGAGTTTGCACGACGTTTCCCAAGCACATCAGAAGTTTCAGAAACATACTCTTGATTGTCAAGTTCTGAAGTAGGGGCTTGTTGATACTCAACCAGCAAAGCATACAACAAACTTTTCACCTTATCAATTTCAATACTAGCCAAATCACCATAAATCTTATTGAAATACCATTCCACAGATGCCATCTTGTCCCTAGGATCTAAAACTGCAGTTATAGCTAAAATCCCATTGATACTTGACCAATACTTATCAAAATTTGCCACCATTTTTTCAGCCATTGTATGAATGATTAGATCATCACTAGCTAGCCAACTCTTCAACGCAATCTTAATCTGACATACTTTACGAAAGAACAAGTTGGCCGTAGGATATGATCGTCCAGAAAACAACTCTGTCACCTTGTGAAACTTAGACAATTTATCACAAATATTTGCACCCCACTTCCATTAATCTTCTGAAGGAATATCAAACTTAAAATGAGGATGTTGAATCTTTAACTTAGCAAAAACATCCTTATAAGGTATATCTATCCGGAGCATCAAATATGTGGAGTTCCATCTTGTCTTACAATCAAGGGCCAACTTCCTAGAGACATCAATTTTCAGAATTCTAGCCTTGTCCTCAAACATTTGAACTCTTTTTGGAGTGGCACTCCAAAAAGAGACACAATTACGTATCTTTTCAATCCCAGAAGCTATCACATCTAAGCCATCTTGCACAACCAGATTCAAAATATGTGCACTACAACGCACATGTAGACAATCTCCACCCAACAACATAATATTAGAATCAAATCTCTCACGAATTTTATCTATCATCTTATCATTTGTAGAGCAATTATCCACAACGATGCAAGATACTTTCTCATGGATATTAAACATATATAAGCCATTAAGCACAGCATCAGAAATGACGTATGTTGTATGAGGGGCAGGTACATAAACAAACCTATATATATTTAAGTAAAAAAAATAGCAACTGTATAAGTAAGAAAATCAGAAAAAAAATGTGTTTTAAGTAATCATTTAGCAATTCAATAACAACAACTTAGTTTGTGAATAATTTAAGTAAACATTTAGCAATTCAATCAAAATAAATGAACAAGTACTAATTTAAGTACCAAAAAAACAGCAAGTATATAGTCTTGTATAATTTAAGTAGAAAAAACAGTAAGTGTATAATTTAAGTAAAAAAATCAGCGAGTAATTTACCTTATAGTCTTGTTTTGGAGATTCCATTTTTTGTCAATGAAGTGTGCTGTGACGGCCATATAACCCTTCTTCTGATGAGAACTAGTCCAGATGTCAGTAGTGATTGCGATCCTTCCCGGATGATCTTCAAATGTCTTTCTAAGCTTCGTCGTTTCACTTTGAAACATCTTCATGATATCACTTTTCAGAGTAGGTCTACTCATTAGGTTGAAGTTTGGATTTAGACTAGCAGTGTATCTCTTGAAACCAATGTGATCAACAATGCTCAACGGATACTCATGCATAATGACCATATTTGCAAGCTCCTTCCTTGATACCTCTTGATCGAAATTGTGGTTTTCCAACCTAGCAGTCCCATCAGATTTTCTGTTGAAGCTCAATAGCATCTGACTCGCATCACCCATACCATACCTTTGAGAGCACCTATTTTTGATGTGATCCTTCAAGTGCGATGTTCCATTATTTCTTCCAGCTGATAAGACTTGTCCACAATGCATACATTTTGCTTTATCTAGGCTTCCAACTTTAATTTTCTCAAAGTGATGCCATACTTCGGACCTTACTGCTCGAGTCTTGCGGTTAGTAGCAGCTGGCACCATCTCATTATCAGGAATGCTCGAATCACCACCGACAGATTCAGGTAGACTAGGATCAACCGATTGTGTTTGTGCCTCCATTAGTGAAGCGGGTGATGATGCTGAATTAGTTGATTGACCAACCTTGTTACTGTCAACCGTTGCCATCTTATTCACCAAAAAAAATCTCCTGTCAAGAAAAAAAAACAAAAAAAACCCTTACCATTAAACCCCAAATCACAAACTAATTCAAAGTGGAAGGTACAAATGATAATATTGATTTCTAATTCTTTCTAGTCACTGAGATAGTATTGATTTCTAATTCTTTCTAATTACTAGTTACAACTCATACATTCCTAATAATGAAAGTGAAAGAAGACAATTGGCCTAATAATGAAAGTATTCCTAATACGATATATATACAAATTCAAGAGGGTTTAATGCGGGTGAAAAGATACCTCAATACGATATATATATACAAATTCAAGTGGAAGAAGACAATGAGTACTGGGTAGAGATTTGCTATAACTCCCATAAGGTAGATATATATACAAATTCAAGAGCACACCCGAAGCTAGAGGAAGTGGAAACTGAAAAGATACCTCAATTCGACTTCGGCTTCGCTGGTTCGATTGATGGATGGAGATGCCGAGATGGACCCTGGTTCGATTGGTGGATGGAGATGCCAAGAGCCACTCTAATCGGTGGATAGAGATGCCAAGAGCACACCCTAAATCCCTAATCAGTGGATGCGTGAATAGAGATGAGCGTATGCGTGAATGGAGAATGGAGGCGGAGAGATGAGCGTATGCGTGAATGGAGAATGGAGGCGGAGACTCAATGTCGTCTATCAGACTATCACTGAGAAAGTGAGGCAATTAGGGTTTCTAAAGGTTAAAATTGTAATATCACAAATACCTATATAATATATATATATATATATATATATATATATATATATATATATAATTTTAGGGTTTAATGCGGGTGTGCGGGGCGGGTTAATGGGGCGGGTTATGGGTGAAAAATCTTCACCCATAATCCGTCCATCACCCGCTTCACCCGCACCCGCTCCACCCGTCACCCGCTTTTTTGCGGGTTTTCGCCCGCAAAAAAAAAGCGGGTCATGCGGGTGGAGCGGGTACCCGCGGGTTATTTCCAGCCCTAACCGCTGTCAATGAGGATTGTGATGTCCTTCCCTTGGACTGATCCTTTAACCCGAATTGTACTGCCTGTCTCATCACCAGTAAGAGCATGAACATACACATCTGTGTCTTCTGGATCTTCTCCGGGGCTCAATTCTTGCACTGAATCATCAGGACTCGGCTCCTTATCTTGGACCTCTCGAGCTATCAAACTGAAGAATGACTGAGTCTTGCATCTGTGACCGTGGAAATACTTTTCCCCACATCTGTAACATAGCCCTTTCTTGGCCTCAGATGACCTTCAAGTACTGATTTCTGACCCTGATGATGGAGCTACCTTAGAACTACCTGCAGTAGTCCTTGAATCAAGTTTCTCGTTCTTGTTTACTGAATCCCGAGTCCAAGAAGATGGCTTACTGCCAGAAAAAGAAGAATTGCTCCAAGAAGGCCTCCATGGTGGCTTGGAAACTCGGATCAATATAATGCTTGAACTGCTTTGTAATGGAGACGAGGTTGCTCCAAAACATCAGCCATTGAAGTCGGCCTACCCAATTTCACCAGTGACTGAATCTCGGCCTTAAGGCCACTGATGTAGCTAGAGAGACAAAGTATGATTCTGACAATTGGGGATTGAAAGATAACATACCAGCGTGTAGATCCTCAAAACACTCATTGTAATCTTCAAGATCGTCAAGTTATTCCAACTTGTTGAACTCTCCCACGATCTCAGCTTCACGCCTATCCCCAAACCTCATACAAATGTCATGACAAAAATTTCTCCAATCAACTCGAGGATTCTGCAGCAAATACCCTTGGAGCCAAGTGTCTGCCTTATCCGTGAGATACTGAGATACATAGCTGCGATCTCGACTTGTTGAGCTTCAGGAATTGCGAAAATTCCAAAGTATTTTCGCATTTTCTAATCCAGTTTCTTGGCTTTTTTCCATCAAAACTGGGGAAATCCAATTTAGGAAGATGGTGGAATCTCTGATCACTTCCCCCATTGAAACTCCGGTGCCAGCGCGATCCCGAAATTTCTTGATCCGTAGGCCCTGATCCGAATAGCGATCGATCACCTCGAGAATGTTGTGAGTCCTCCCTCCCAGTTTCCGATTGTCGTCCCCTCCGGCCACCTGGATCTGGAGGATTCCTCATGAAATCTGCTAGCTGTTCCATCCGCTGATCATTGAGTTTCTTGAACTCCTCAAACTGTCTAGCTTGTTCTTCTTGAATTCTCTGCAAATTGGCCAGGGATTGCGATGTAGATTCCATGAATGCCTTCGTGTCATCGCGGAACTCTTGGAATTGCAGCTCAGTTACCTTCGAACGGGTGCCTTCCG
Source organism: Persicaria tinctoria (assembly GCA_037127255.1). NCBI lineage: Eukaryota > Viridiplantae > Streptophyta > Magnoliopsida > Caryophyllales > Polygonaceae > Persicaria > Persicaria tinctoria. Next base: position 26,981,251 of record JBANSL010000016.1, on the reverse strand, counting down.
CCATGGAAACATGCCAAGGATGTAGCTCTAATACCAAATTTCTGTTATGGCCCGACGCTTAACAGAAAAACCGAAAGAAGGAGGCGAGAAGCAGAAGAGAGTTTGGGACGAAAAGAGAATAGAGAAGGTAGGAGATAGAAGAGAGAATTGGAATTGGGAGGGAAAATATTCAAATTCATTCATACCCATCCTCCATGCTACACAAGTCTATTTATAGACTAAGCCCTTAGCTAGGCCATAACATATATTTGGTTTGTGACGGGTTACTATATATTTACACGTCAAACTACCAGCAATGATACGATTACAACACTTTTTTCAATTTGGTAGATATTTTTGTCGAGTCCAAATCACCTACAACCTCCCATACATCCTTATGTGTGACACAAAATTAATTATGTTAAATATTTATAATACAAAAAATCAAAAAAATATATTTATGTTACAAATAACTAATGATATATTTTTTCATGAGAAGTTGGTCAGGAAGGTCTCCCTACGGCCGCCAGACTTTCCTCTCGTGGAGTTTCAGTTCCTTCATGTTGCAGCCTCTGCGTTAGTGCAACTGAAGATGATATTCACCTCTTGTTTGAATGTCCATATGTGCGCTCTCTTTACCGATTTACCCCCACATATAGACTCTACCATATCTAACACGATACGTCAGTCTCGGAGTATAAAATCTATCCTCTCCTTATTAGGGAATAATCTTAATTCTGCTGCTAAGGTGGAGTTGGCTTTCACCTGGTGGTCGATTTGGTATACTCGGAACCAACATGTTTTTAGGCAAGTTCCCATCCCCCCGAGGGATACTTCCAAACGAATAATTAAAACCCACATGCAAAATTTGAATAAAACATCTCATTTTGAGGATGAGTTAGATGAGGACCCCCCCTTAGCAATACAAAAATCCACCCACCCAAATAAGAAGAATAAACACGGTAACATTAAATGACGCAAATCTCCTAAGGGAACTTTTAAGCTAAATTTCGACGGCTCTACACTAGTAAGCAATGACAGCTCGGCCGGTGCTGTTATTCGGGACTGGGATGGCCGACCAATACGCATCTGTTACCAAAAACTAGGTAAACAAACCCCCATCAAAGCAGAAGTGCTTGCTCTAAAAATGGGAATCCAACAAGCTATTCAACTAGGTATTGATAAAATCCACATTGAAGGTAAATCCAGCATAATAATAAATCATTTAAACAAAAACACTAAATATCCTTGGGAAATTGAGCTAGTTATATCAGATGTTAAACTTTTGATATCGACTTTGAAAGAAGTTTCCTTCTTTCGATCATGTTCCCCGTTTGGGCAATAGAGTGGCTGATAAGGTTGCACACCTTTGCCACTCTGCCCGAGGTGTCGATATTTACAATGATTCAGGTATGTCAGACCTCATCTGTAAGGATGCTCTCGGGTAGAGCTCTCTCGCCCGAATTATTTCCTAATAAAAAAAAATTAATATTTTTTAAATATGTTTTTTCATGAAAAAATTATACAAATATATATCATTAGTTATTTGTAACATAAATATTTTTTCAAATTTTTTTTTTATTATAAATATTTAACATAATTAATTTTGTGTTACATTGGAGGGTGTATATAGTGTTGTAGAGGATTTTCACCCATTTTTATCTTATATTAGTCTAAAGAGATCAACTTCCTAAGTCGATAGACATTTTTAATTTGTTTGACATCAACTCTCTGTTAGCATGGAAAATTGGTGTCAATGTCTTGTTGGCATGTAAAAATATATTCCAATTTCCAAACTTTATAAGGAAGCAGGGATCTAGCCATAACCCTACTATGAATATCAAACTGGTTCCGTTTTAACTTAAAACATAAATCTATGAAGCTATCTCTCTCCGTTACCATTCATCTACTGAGATTCAAGATTATACGGTCTCTAGAAAATACAACGAAAATAGATAATTTTTATGGTGCAGTGATATCAATATATTTATTGGGGCCAAGTACGTAGCTGGCGTAGTGCTGACCGGACACATGTCGTGGTCAAAAACAAGAAGCTCGGCCGTGACTAGAATGCTCATGCCCGAGGTGCATGGTCCATCACTGCGTACATCTAATTGGGTGTCCCGAGAAATCCGTGAAATAAATTTACCTTCCAAACAAATACATAAACACTGGAAGAAATTTTTATCTACAAACTTATATTATGTTCTGAATGAAATATGACTCGGAATCATGCATCTCAAATTCTAAAAAATATTGTATATCCTAGTTTAAGTTCTAACCCAACTTGTTTTAATCGCGACATTATCGATCCATATGCAATATTGTTGTAACACATTCAAAACTACCAACTAAGCTCAATTTTGGCTGAAGAAATATTAAGGCTTTATAAAGAGTATATGAGGGGTATTACTGTAATTCTTCCTAAACGGTGGTTAGGAGGTTGTTAGGAGTTGTTTTAGGTGTATAAAAGCAGCTCCCTCTTCCTCCTACAATTGACGTTTTTGGTGTGTGTAATGGTTGTGTTTCTTGATCAATTTCATCTTAGATTGTTCTATCTCTTGTGTTGATTTCATCCATTTCATTCAATTGATTGATCTGTTGCACAATTTCAAATGGTATCAGATCCGATCTGATCCTTCTCGGCGCTGTTTTTGGTTTTTATTTTCTGATCATATCGTTTTCTGTTTCTTAGATTGCTTCCGCATTTGTTGTGTTTCACCATGAATGGGCGTGGTCAAGCTCATGGTGGTGGTAGGGGTAATCCCGGTGATTCGCAGAGCTATGCTCAAGTTGCTGGTGGCGGTGGTGGTTCTGCTGGCAGAGGATCATCATTCATTGAGCATGGCGTTCGATTTGGAGAATTTCAGGTTCAAAATTTGGGGAATATTCATTGTAATCCTCTTTTCCTCTCTAATAGTGATCATCCTGGTATGCAACTCGTTGGAACTCCTTTTAATGGTCTGAATTTCACCAGTTGGAGTCGAGGAGTGTGTATGGCCCTTGGTGCGAAAGCAAAGTTAGGGTATAACCGGTAGTTGCATCAAACCAGCTGAGGGAACTGAGGATTGTGAAAAATGGATTAGAGCTGACTACATGGTTATATATGTGCTGGATTATAAATTCAATGACCAGTGAAATTGGGGAGAGACTTATGTACATTCAGTCTTCGAAAGACCTTTGGGATGAGATTAGAGAGCGTTTTTCTGAGACTAATGATGCTCTCATTTTTCAATTGCATAGATAATTGTGCAATTTGAAACAAGAAAACTCCTCTGTGTCAGTGTACTATGGTAAACTGAAAAAGATTTGGGATGATTGAGAATGATTGATGGTTTGCCTCGTTGTGAATGTGGGGCTATGAATCAATGCAGTTGTGGGATCTTAAAGAAAGTGGTTGAACGAGATTCTAAGGAACATGTTATGCAATTCCTTATGGGATTGAATGATGTCTATGAGAATTTTAGAACGTTTGTATTGTCTAAGGAGCCTTTGCCGAGTTTGAACAAGGCATTTCAAATGGCTACTCATGTTGAAAGGCAGAAAGGGATAACTACTGCACCTTCTGATGATATTAATGCCCTTGCTGTTGCAAGAAATAATTTTGGTACTCCTGGGAGCTCTAATTCCCAATTTGGAGGGAAGAATATGAAGTTCAAGTCGTCTGATTAGTCTAAGTTTGGTGATCAGAATAAGAGGGATTTTAAGAAGCCTAGATATGATAGGCATTGTGACTTCTGTAATGAGAATGACCACACTAGGGAGTATTGTTTTAAGTTGAATGGATATCCAAATTGGTATCAAGGTCCCAAACCCAAAGTTGGTTCTAAACTTGCTGCTCAAGTGGATGCTCCACAGTATGATCCTTTGGATCAGGAAATGAATGTGTCAAAGCCTGATCGTACTATGGTGCATGCAATCTTTCAAGAGATTGTTAAGATGATGAAAGGGAAAGCTCCTGCTGAGGGGTATGGATATGAGATGGCTAATTCTGCCATGGTTCATTTTGCAGGTACTCTTTGCACTTCCTTCTTAATTGGTGTGGATAAATCTAATTCTTATACTTGGATTATTGACTCGGGTGCCACATATTATATTGCATTTGATCAATCTATTTTTCTTGATCTGCATCCTTTGTATAAGAGTATACAGTTGGGTTTGCCTGATGGTACTGCTAAGACAGTTAGATTTGTTGGTATTGTGATGATTGCTGATAATTTGAAACTTCAAAATGTGTTGTTTGTCCCAGAATTTCATCACAACCTATTAGCAGTTTCTAAAATTTTGCGTGACAGTGGTTTGAGATTAAGTTTTGATGGCATTCACTGCATATTGCAAGACCTTACAACTAAGGTCATGTTAGCCAAAGGCCATGAGCAAGGAGGACCATACAAGCTCAAGGCAAATTTGTCTCCATCAGTTAGACATGCTTCTTCAAATAATTGTAATTCTACTTTAGCTCATGAATTACATGCTAAAATGGGGCATCTATCTGTTTCCAAGATGAAACATTTGTTGGTCTGTAAGAATGTTGATTTGACTGAGTTTGTTTGTGATGCTTGTGATATGACTAAGGCTCAGAAGCTGCCATTTTCTAGAAGTGAGTCTATAGCTTTGTCTCCCTTTCAGTTGGTTCATATGGATCTCTGGGGACCTTATAAGGTACCTTCTCTATGTGGTGCTAAATATTTTCTCACTGTGTTGGATGATTATAGTCATACAACTTGGGTGTTTTTTATCCAAGATAAAAGTTGCAGGTGTTTAGAATGATTCAGTCATTTATTGTTATGGTTGAGAATCAGATTGGTGTGAATATCAAGATCATTCGATCTGATAATGGCACTGAGTTCACTCAGGCTAGATGTAAAGAGTTGTTTGATTTGAAAGGAATCCTGCACCAAAGGTCTGCCCCTGGGGTTCTTGAACAGAATGCTAGAGTAGAAAGAAAGCATAGGCATTTAATTGAAACTGCTCGTGCTATAAGGTTTCATTTAGGTCTTCCTATTCAATTTTGGGGAGACTGTGTTCTTAGTGCAACACATCTTATTAACAAGATGCCTTCTGCTGTTTTGAACTGGAAACCTCCTACCTATGATGATTTACATGTGGTAGGTTATTTATGCTATGCCTTATTGGATAAGTCTCATAGAGACAAATTAGACACTACTGCTAAGAGGTGTATATTTCTGGGATATCCACCTGGTCAGAAGGCCTTCAAGCTATTTGATTTGGATCAGAAGAATGTTTTTGTTGGTAGACATGTTGTTTTCATAGATAATGTTCTTCCTTATAGAGGTCTGCATTCATCTTATACTGTACCTTCACCATCACTTCCTTTGGTCAATCCCGCTATAGATGATTTTGTGTTATCCCCTCCACATGTTTCTTCTCATAATTCTGATAAGTTGCCCATTTATAGTTCTTTAGACAGATCAGTTAATGATCATCAGGTGGTTGCAGACTCTGAGGATGATGTTGTTGATTCTGGGTTGTTAGATCGATCTGTCAATAATGATGTTGATCCTGCAAATGAAGGGCTTGTTCTTGATCAGAATCCTATTGCTCCTCTTTGGAAGAGAGTGATACATAGGCCTTCTAAGCTGCAAGATTTTGTGACTAGTAACTTGCCTTCTAGAGTTCAATTTGGTTCTATGAGTTCTTCTTTCTCCTGAGTCAGGTGTTTTTGGTAATGGATAAGAAAGATCTGACTCATCTTTCTCATTCCTATACACATTCTTTATTCAATGTGTTCAGTACTTTTGAGCCTCATAGTTATGATCAGGCTAAAGGTCATCCAGAATGGGAATTAGCTATGAAGCTTGAGCTTGATGCTCTTGTTAAAAACCATACTTGGGAGATTACTGATTTGCCTCCTACAAAGAAAGCTATTGGTTCTCGTTGGGTGTTTAAGGTAAAGTACAAGCCTGATGACACCATTGAAAGACATAAGGCTAGATTGGTTGCTAAGGGTTACAACCAAGTTAAGGATAGGGATTACAAACAGACTTTCACTCTTGTTGCCAAGTTAGCTACTGTTCGTCTGTTACTTGCTCTTGCTGCTATTAAGGATTGGAATCTTCACCAATTAGATGTCAATAATGCATTCTTGCATGGGTTTCTAGATGAAGAAGTCTATATGACCCCTCCTCCTGGTCTAGACATTCCTCTTGGGAAAGTATGTCGTCTGACTAGATCTCTCTATGAGTTAAAGAAAGCTAGCAGACAATGGAATGTAGAATTGACTAAATTTCTCTTGAAATTGGGGTTCACACAGTCCAAACATGACTACTCTTTATTCACCAAGTTCTCCAATGGTTGTATGATAGTTGCTCTAGTCTATTTTGATGATATGTTACTTATGGGAGATTCCTCTTTTGAGATTGCATCTAACCCTGTTTTGGCTTACTGGTGTGTTGTCTGATCTTCATGTTCCTGTCAACTTGCCTATTGCCTTGCACTGTGACAACAAAGTTTCTCAACATCTTGCAGCTAACCCTATTTTTCATGAAAGGACTAAACACATCCGTGTGGATTTTCATTTCATTCGAGACATGGTTGAAGAAGGTTTCATCTACACTAAGCATGTTTCATCCTCTCTTCAGACAGCTGATATTTTGACTAAGGCTCTAGGTGCTGCTCAAAATCAGTCTTTGTGTGTCAAGCTTGGCCTCATGGTTCCTAATGTGTGTCCAGCTTGAGGGGGGTGTATAGAGTATATGAGGGGTATTATTGAAATTCTTCCTAAACGGTGGTTAGGAGGTTGTTAGGAGTTGTTTTAGGAGTATAAAAGCAGCTCCCTCTTCCTCCCACCGTTGACGTTTTTGGTGTGTGTAATGAATGTGTTTATTGATCAATTTCATCTTAGATTGTTCTATCTCTTGTGTTGATTTCATCTATTTCATTCAATTCATTGATCTGTTGCACAACTTCAATAGTTAAGTTATGGAACTATTTGTACTAAATTTGTTTTAAAAGTCTTGTATTATAGTATTACCTCAAATTATTATAAAATATTGTTTTAAAAAAATTATTTTTATTTTCCGGCTTATCTAGGCCGAAAGGCGATTAGGCCTTCGGCCGAGATGATAGCCTTAGGATTAGGACCATCACCATGTATGGTGGTGCGAGCTATGGCCTTGCCTATAGCTAAGGGTGTGTTAAGTTGTGGGTACAAAGGGAAGCACATAATATACATAACATGGTGGTCATTGACAGGAACACACACTGACGTATGTACCAACACATCCAACTAGCCAAATAACTAGGAATAATTATGCAATTATATATACATATACTTGTCAATTTAATTTAAAGATATTTTTAAAATAAAAAGGTTATGTGACTTATGTCGATCAATGAAGAATTGAAGATGGATAAGGGTTGGCTCAAGTGTCGAGTGCCCACTAATAACAAGTAGCAGCTGGTGACCGGTAACCACCCGACCCAAGTGGAGGGGCCACCCGCCACCTTCGATCCCTTTAACCGCCCATAATTCCGCCGGAGAACACGTGCTGGTGTGACCCCCTCCACCACTCCCCTCACTGCTCACTTTCTTCCCCCACTCCACTCCACTCATAACTGTCATACTTTTGCTGATATTTTCGGCCTTTCTTTGACCTTGCACATATATACTCACTCCTCCATCCTAACATCTTTTGCTCTCAAAACCTACTTTGTGTAGAGATATTTTTGCTAAACTTCTTTTGGCTTCCACTTTTTTTTTTTTAGATATGTCTTTGCTGAACAAATATCATCCTTGATCATCCTGATAGACGATGTTACCCAATTCCATGTTCAAAGATATGGTCAACATATTACAAATATTCCTAGTCCTGACAATATAGTCGGCTGCCGAATTTGATTCCCTGAAACAATGTCGGAATTCTATGCTAACAAAATTCTTCTTCATATTCTGAATCTTTTCGATCACTCTGCAGATCTCCCAATAAGTATTGATGATGTCGTTGATAGCTTTTATAACTCCTAAGTTGTCTCATTCAATGATGACGTTCCACAAGCCTCTGTCTTTAATGCTAGTTGAACCACTATGTATAGAACGCCAGAGCTTCTGTTTGGAGAACCGATCCATGTAGGATTTTTTCTTGAAAAATATCAATGACCTAACCTGTACAATCCCTAACAATACCCCCTATTTGACAGTCGCCGGAGGGTTTAACTGAACCATGTACATTTATTTTGTAGATGGCCCTAGGTGGTTTAATCCATTTGGTGTTTTTCCTTCTTCTTTGTTGCTTATTAACATTTTCGCCTTTTCTCGACAGTTTCCAATCCGATATATTATGTATTATTTGTTGTACTAGAGAGGATGAGGTCTCTACTTTTTTATTGTTAAAAATGATGTTATTTCTAAGATCCCATATAGCTTGCCAAATGAAGCAGAGGTCTTCGAATTGGGCATTTTTATTCTTTAGAGAGATAATATCTTCTAAGATTGATTGTGTGTCCCCTAATTTTATAAAGGGAAATTCCGTTTGGTGCCCCTGAGGTTTTGACAATTCCGCTTGGTGTCCCAAGGTTTTTTTTTGTCCGGATGGTGCCCCTGAGTTTTGTCAAAAGTTCGCCTCATGCCCAAAACTCATATTTTCACTTTTTAAAATGAATAAAACGGCCCATTATTTTTTCTTATTTCACAAGACCACCTTTATTTTTAACAATGAATAAAATTAACTATTATTTAACTAAATCCAAAATAAAAGTGAAAAAAAAACACCTTATATATATTTTTTCAATAAAATCACACATAATTTCCAAAATTTTAGCAAAAACTCACCCATTGTTACAAATTTTTTTTTGAAGAAAATCAACATTTATTTTTAACATGACATAAAAGATTCATTATTTTAATATTTTGCAAAAAAAAAAAACTCATTATTTTCCAAACATTGTACATACATAACATACCACTTATTATTTATAAAAAATTTGCATCAATTCCCCCTTATATTTTTTGGAAAAAAAATACCACTTACTGTATTATTTATAAAAGATTCATTATTTTAATTTAGAGGCCAATTTTGTTTTTCAAAAAATTGGCCTATAAATTACAAAAAGAAAAAGAAAAATCATAAAACCATACTTTGGATAAAAAAATCTTCTTTATTCTAATTGAGTATTGGGAAAAAAAAATCAACCCTTTATTTTTTACATTACTTTTTCTTTTTCAATAAAATTCTAATCAAGTATTGGGTTAGATTGATCAATTAGGATGGTTCATGGTGGGCCAATTCGATTCGATCCGACATTTTTAGGTCAGGTCAAACCCGAAGACCGAATATTAAAAGAAAACGATAGTTGTAATGTATTTCTTTCTTGTACAATGAACTATTGTGGCTAAATATTAAATTACAAAAAAATAAGTCCGAGTTTACGCATCGACCCGAAAAAAAAATATACTACCAAAATATTAAGCCACCATATGAGCAGCCGCATTTACAATTGTTAAAATTTAGTGAGTTATAGGTAAAATATTATTTTGGAAAATAATAGGTGTTAAATATTTTTTTGGAAAAAATAACGAGCGTTTTTATTTTATTTTTTCAAAGTATGGAAATTGGAAACTAATATGTCTTTTGTATAATATTCACAACCCCATAATTTTGTTTTAAATTTTTTTGGAAGAAGGGTGATTTTGTGATAAAAAGTTTTGGAAATAATATGTGATTTTGTTAAATTTTAGAAATAAAGGTGGTTTTTCAATTTTATCTTGAACTTAGTTAAATAATAGGTAATTTTGTTCATTGTTAAAAAGTAAAAGAGGTTTTGTGAAATAAGGAAAAATAATGGGCCGTTTTATTCATTTTAAAAAGTGAAAATATGAGTTTTGGGCATGAGGCGGACTTTTGACAAAACTCAGGGGTACCATCCGGACAAAAAAAAACCTTGGGGCACCAAGCGGAATTGCCAAAACCTCAGGGGCACCAAACGGAATTTCCCTTTTATAAATGAATAACCCGTCACTCGTTCATAATGAGCAATAATTGCATTAGAGATAGGACACTGCAGAAATAGATGATGGGAGTCTTCGTCACAATTATTGCAAAGACAACATTGGAAGAGAACTCTATTAATATACTTGTTCAATCTTAGTTTTATTGGAAGACCATCAACAACCAAATTCCAGAGAAAGATCTGGATTTTTGGTGGAAGTCGGATATTCCAGATCCATTTGTAGCCGTTGTTATTTGGTGTATTATTCACATTTAATTTGTGAGCTGATTTAGTTGTTATGAGTTTGTCTAGTGTATCCCACTCAGGGATTTGGATTTGTGCAATTGTTTAAGCTACATGGAGTGGGAATAATTGGTTTAGTAACATTATATTCCACTATTAATTTTGCGCATTAAAACGGGACGTTCCTGTTAGGATCGTTGTTTCCCTTATAACAATCCAAAAGGAGATTGTTTACCCAAGGTTCATTCCAAACATTTATAGTCGTCCCATTACCCATTATCCAAAGGAGGCCATTTTGAAATCGGTCTCGCAAGTTTAGTAGTATTTCGAACTGCCAAGAGGAGTTATGTTTTTTTTTTGTTTTTTTTTTTGCATAATACTCTCGTTTTGAAGGTATTTCTCCTTGATTACTTTGACCCATTATTCGTGCAGATTTTCCAAATCAGTTTCATTTGAAGGCTAATGTTCATATCCTCGATAGATCTAAAGCCAAGTCCTCCTTGTTCCATTGGAGTACAAATCTTGTCCCAACTAATCAATGAGATGTAACGTTCAGATTGTCGTTTGTTTCAGAAAAAATTTCTATTTATTTGATCGATCTGTTGAAGAACTCATTTAGGAAGTAAGAAACTTTGCATAAGATAATTTGTTTTTGAGCTAAGATTAGCGCGGATAAGAATATCCCTATCAGCTTGGGATAATGTTGGTGCTTTCTATTTGGATAGCTGTTTTCTTAAGTTTTGAACTGCATCCTCAAATACACAGTTTTTAACTCTTCCTAACAACTTCTCCATTGTAGATTTTTTGAGTATTCGAAAAATCTCTAAAAGCAAGAGAAAAAATAAAGAATATTTTCAAAATCTACAGTATTCTCCAAAACTAAATACTTATTCAAATCTTTAAAATAGAAAATCTATTGAAATTAGAGTAAAAATAATAATGAAAATATGCCTTTTATTTTTTTTATTTTTTAGAAACGGTTGAAAACGGTCTTATTAACTCACCGCATATAGCGTATATATGTACGTGGGTATAATAATTACACTTACGGCTCTTTTGGTTCAATATGGGAATTGAAATTCCCAGTAAGTTACTTCATGAAAATTGAATTCCCATGAAATAGAATTAAAAGAGGGAATTGAAAATTTTTAAATACCAAATGGTGGAAGTTGAACTTACCTAGGGGGACTAGGTAAGTGAACTTCCTCCAAATTGGAGTAATTTAACTTCATGAGAAGTTGAATTCCTGGGTTTTTATTTTTAAAAAATATAAATCAAACACCGGCATTTCTCCAACTTCCTGAGAATTTCTACTTCCTGGTTTTTTGACATATCAACCAAACATACTCTTATATGTACAGTTTTATGAAAATAAGTATAGAGTGTGTGTATTTTTTTTGAATTTTTTTAAATGATATTTTAAACAAAAAATTAAGGCCCAAATTTAATTTAACCATTACTAATTTACCAATACGTATAAAACTCATATACAAAACTAATTAAAATAGCTCAATTTTTTGGATGGTGGCAAAAAATTATCTTGTAAAAAAAATCATCCAGTATTTGAATGAAGTGGTAATATATAAAGTATCCCGATCCCTTTTTCCGACTATAATATATTCCGATAAAAATGATGAGATGGAATTAACCAAATGATCGATATCATTTTCATTAGAACAACATAATATTTATCATCCAAATTTACACTAAGATCTTAACTTTACCAATTATATGTTAGCATTTTTAGCCACAATTATAGTTGGAAAAAAATAGAGATACTTTACCACCTTCCAATATATATATTATTTTAATTAATTATTTTTCGTACCTTTAAACGGTGGGAATATATTTTCTTACCACCCAAAAAAATTGGATTGTTTTAATTAGTTTTGCGAATTTCTTAATCCATTACATATATTAATATATTAGGCGTTGGCAAATTTATTCTCTTTTAAAAAATTTTGATCTCGGGTTTGAACTTCTAATAGGCTCCGTTTGGCACCATCAACCAACTTTTTGAAGTTTTTGATTTTGATTTCCTCCGTTTGGCAAAACAAGTCGTTTACTATTCATACATGTTTTTCTAAATATATATTTTCTTATGATAATTAGATAGTTTAAAAAATATAAAAAAGTGAATATTTTATATAGTTTTTATCATCATAAGAAAATGTACATGAATAGTTATGATATGCTTTTTCGAAAGGAGGGAGTAGTTTTAAATGAAATAAGTACAAGATTTTAGTTTAATTTAGTTTTTGGAATCAGAGCTTTCAACAACTACTTACTCAAACTTTTCGGAGCTTTAGATTTTCTATTCAGATGTTTGCATCAACTATCTAACAAGTAGGTTTAATTACCAAAGACCTTACTAGTTTATTAATATATATTTAATACAAATAATCTACCAACTTCAACTATTTCATCAGTTTTAGCTACCTCATTTGCTACCCTTTACCAAACAGAGCATAAGTGATACTATAATGGAACGTTTTATCACCACTAATTTAAACATACTGAGTATCGATCACCATCTCAAAATTTCTTTCTTCCACTTGTAGAATAGGGCCTAAAAAAGTTAATTAAAAAGTCCAATCCCATATAATCTCACAAGTTCAACTTAAGTGTGTTTGTCTCAATCACGAGATCTTAATGATATTATATCTCCTCCATATCCGCCGGAAACCTAAACACATAGCGCATGGAAACCTAAAACAAACTAAAGACAAATTAGTAAAGTCATAGCAAAGCAAGATAACATTGCTTATCCTCTTAAATATTGAATCACCTTAAAAATATCTTGTTATATATCCAAGATTCAAGATTGTATATATGTTGTACACATTTACATATCATATATATGACACACTATGTGGTGGAAGGCATGAATCAAACAACAACTTCGTCAATCCAAACAATGATTTTTCATATATGTACCTTTTGAGAAAGGGAACATGCCATGAGCTCAAAAAGGCCCTCATAATGCCTCATTCCATGATGCCCTCCATCTATATATGCCTTGGATCCATCCATATATCCGAGACGCGTTGATTGGTAGCTCATCGATGGCGCGTGGTCCTTTGCTCCATCCATATATATGTTTGCTTTTGAGCACAAATGCTTGCTAGAGATCTCCTTATCATGTAAGCGCGCGTCTTGGTCATTGCTTGTGCAAAGTAAAAAGATGTGCACTGAGATGAGGGTAAGAAGTTATGGTTAAGATTGAAAGTCAAGGAAGGATGAAATTTGAGATATATTCATGAGATCTAGCTACTTTAATTCGGCCTTGAATTGAATGTGGGTGATGAGGAAGGCATTATCTATCTGTAGCAAAACTATTAGAAAAACCACCAAAGGTCTCCTTTTGGTGGTCATGAATGGAGTTTTGATAAGACTTGGACACTGCTAAGCAAGATGATGAAGCAAATGTGTCACATGGGTTAGACTGGGAGGGACCAAAAGTGCAAGGAATTTACAAGCCATTTCCCATCACAACTTATTTGGGAGTTTATTTTTCCAAATTGTCTCAACTAAGCAATTTAATGGATTTATGGATCAATGGAGATTTTTGTTTATAAGGTGAAGATTTTGGTGGGGTCGGATCCTACTAGACCACCACCCAAGTGTAATTCTTTCTGATGAGAATACATAATTCACGATCATTTAGAAGGGCGGTGAAATGTGTTGGGTTAGCCAGCGTAAGACGTGCAATCCTGTCCACCACGTTATTGACCTCTCGGAAATCGCACAAGATCGAAATCGAATGGAAATGTTGAAGAGAGATCAGAATATCCGAGACGACGATGATCGGTCTCCACTCCCACGAACAACTCTTGCGGCCCTTGACTGCGTTGACAATCGTTAGATTGTTGTCTTACACCATAATATTGTTGTGTCCAAGATCTCTTGCTCTTGATACCCGGGTTGTAAGGCCCTTGCTTCCACGACTAGAGCGGAGCTTTGTCCACAAGGGGATCCGCCACAATCGATCTCCTTGCCAAGATGATCATGGATGATGAAACATGCAACGGAGGAACCATCAGATCTTCTGCTTCCATCAAAATTGATTTTGAATGCACCATGTAGTGGTTTCTACTATCTAAAGTTTCTCCGTTTCCTTTGAGTTGGTGTTTTAGCTTGTTGTTGTGTTGATCTCGTCAAATATTTTTCGGTTTCTGCTAGTCCAAATGCTCCACTAGGTTGTAGCCAACCTTTTCTGTTCGCTGTCTAGTTTGGTAAATATTTCACAGATGTTTTTCTTTAAGGAGTTGTCGTTCTTATCTGTATTTGTAATATATGCTCGATGATCGGATCAATACTTTTAATTAGTTGAAGTGTGGATCAATTAAGCACATGTATAGTAAATAAACACCAGTTCTTTTCATATATTTTTTTTGGCAATTGGTAAAGCCAATGACTTTGTGAGTTACTAACCATATTAAATCATTTTTTTAAGGTTCATTGTCATCATTTAATTAAGTTTTAATCGCTCACCCAAAGGGGAGGGTCAAGTCTGAGCCTCTAGATTCTGTATGTAAGCAGTAGGGGTGTTATATGAACACGAGTAGTTCGAATTCAACTCGTACTCACTCCATAAAAACTCGATTCACTCCATAAAAACTCGATTCGAGTTCGTTCATTTTCTAAATGAGCTGAGTATAAGCAGATTTTTAAGCTCGGTCCAAAGCTCAGCTCGTTCATATCCTAGTAGGCAGTCTTTTCCCACCGAGGTGAGAGTTTGATTCCAAATAATTGTTGTCGGCATGTTGCCCATAGAATTAATTCATGGGCTACGAGGTTTGAACTTACAACCTTAAAAGTTAAAAGGGATTACTATAGACGTAGTTTCTGCAGCAGAAACTAATTGAGCTACCATGGAAGTAGTTTCCAAGATCAAGTACAAATTCAAAGCAAAAACTTAGACACAATGAGACAAGAAATCAAAAGTAGAAATCACAAATGAAATGACATGAGGGATTGTTGATACGGTTTGGTTAAAGGAGGAGGGGAAAACAAACTGAGCCTCAGCCCATGTCAAAGTAGCTGTATTTATAGTGGGCCTAATACAATGGGCTCAATTGAACACAAACTGAGCCTCAGCCCATGTCAAAGTAGCTGAATTCAGTTACACTATTACAAAACGGCGTCGCCTTCTCCAACAACAACAAATATACACAAGAAGGTACAAGTCTAGATCAGAGCTTCTTGGCAAGAAGCTCCGATCTAGAAGATCGAAGTTGATATCAGCCATGAGGATGAGCTTTTCATCGCCTTGTTATCGGTCTCTTCTGCTCTTCCTTCTCTCCGAGTAAACTGAAATCAAAACACGCGTGATTCAAGACCACAACTTGCCCTCAAAGCTCAAAGGACAGTCGACCAATACACTAGCAAGTACGATTGCGCTTACATGTTGGTTTTTACCAACTCTATGAGATCTAAAGTGGTTTGGGATAGATACTCGTTTTTTTTTTAAAGTTACCTTAATTCCTTATCAGTGGCGGAGCCAGGATTTATTTTCGGGGGTGCTAAAAAAAATTTCGTGAAATAATTTTTTTGGTGTATACCTATTAAGAAGATTTTTTCTAAGAAAATATTGAAAAAACACTAAAATTGTGATTTTTTTTTAAAAAAATTAAATATAAATATGACATTTTTTTAAAGAAATAGTTGATAGAAACAAAAAAAATATAGATAGAAATAAAAAAGAATTAATGATATAGTAAAACATAAATATGACATTTTTTAAATGAAATAGTTGATAGAAAAAAAATATAGATAGAAATGAAGAATAGTAAAACATAAATATGATATTTTTTAAATGAAATAGTTGATAGAAAAAAAAAAAGATATAAATGAAAAAGAATGAATAAATAGTAAAAGAAATAAAAAGTGAAACATTTGGGACTTGAACCTAAGATATTATATTACCTTAAAAATACTAAATATATTTAAAAAAAAAAAATTCCGGGTCAGGGGTAATATAACCGTTAGTTAGTTGGGCTCACCGTAATTAAAAATGGCCCACCATTCTCAATTGGTGATTAGGAGTTAGGACCCTATCTTGCATACGTATAATAGATCTTACCAGGTTGCTAAAATCCCTATTCGATGTTACGATTCCAACGACTCAAAAAATTGAAAAATGTTCTCGATTTTTTTTTTTCCAATTCTAAAAATCCTATAAAATATCTAATATATATATATATTAAATATTTACAATTTAAATCTAAAAAAATCAATATATTTAGCTACTCTATATTATATTTAGTTTATTTTTAAAAATTATATATATATATATATATTTAAAAAAAAAATCATCCATTTATTTTGAGATCTTACAATTCTATAAATCTATAATTCGACCCTTGTCTCTTTTTACCGAGCCGATCCAGTATCTCACTATCTTACCTTCTCACCCCAACACTTAAATATCTCCCATAATCCATAAATGGGCCTGCCAATCAAAATATTGGAGTTTCTATTGTGGCCCATAACAACAACTGGATGGATATTAAACTGGACTCCTTATATGTTAAACACCTTTTGAAATTTATTTAAAAATAGAAAATAAAAGCGATTTTTTTTTAACAAAAAGGTAACATTTTTAAATATTAGACAAACTGTTGTCTAGTAAATAGAACCTCGGTCTTTTTATTTGTGTTATTGACAATTTCTCCATCTGTCGAATCTTTTCGGCCTCTCGATTGTTAGACAATGTTTTGTCTGATTTTTCGAATTCTTACATTTTCCAAAAAAAAAAAGAGATCTAAGAAATCCAACAGACAGAATACCGTCAATTATTAAAAGAGAGATCAAATCAAAGCAATTCTATTTAACAGACATATTTAATATAAGCAAATATTATTTACACCCTCCTTTTACTTTACTATATACACTCCAAATTCAATTTTTAAAAACGATTATATTTACCGACCATATTTAAGATATGAAAATATTATTTACACCCTCTTATTTTATAATACTAGGGTGGCAGACCCGTGCTACGCCAGGGGGCATGATTTTATATCAAATACATGAGTGATATTATACTTGGTGAATAACGCAAATATTAACATGACATAAATTTTATAATAGGGTAATGAAATATCAATAACTTATCTAGCAAATTTTAAGAATTATTTTTTAATTACTCGTTTTTATTAGAATAAGTTAGAATTGGTCAAATATTTAGATATATGCACTATCTTGAACTTGTAATATTATTTCTTAAAATTAAGCATATCAATTTGCTTCAATCGAGAAGTTTCTTATAAGGTGAAACTTTTATTGCATGTATTTTTTATTTTTTATTTAATGCTTAATATTTTTATAGGAAGATATTTAAAAAAAATAATAATATGCTATTATTTTTCAAAATAAAAAATATCACCTTAATTTAAAACCATTCAATTAAGCTTTAATCTCAACTAAAATTGATTGTATTAGATATGACGTCCGTCCATTTAACACAACTTAATCATCAAATTCAATCTCAAATTTGAGGAGAAAAATAGAAAAAACAATACTCTAAGAGAAAAAATATTAGATGAATAATACCATTAAAATGATTTGAAATTGATTGTATTTGGCCACAACTTCTCCACTGGACTAAATGAGTCATATTAACACTTAAATTAACATCAGTTGGTTGAATAAATTTTCAAAAGGTAGGCAGACCCGTGCTACGCCCGGAACATATGATTTTGCTCCAAACATTATAGTGAGATCAGACTTGGTAAATAAAGAAAAAAAAACACGTAATATATAACAAATTATATTAAAGTTTTTTCAAAATTGAAATTTTTATACAACGAACATGCATGTGCTACGCTCGGAACTTGTAGTTCGTTTATATATGAAATTCATGTATGCATAGTTTGATATCTAAATTTTACAAATTATGCTATATCAGCCCCATTAATGCATGTTTCATCATTTATCGATTAAAGTAAAAAAATAAACTGATGAATAATTTTCTGATTTTGGCTTTACATTCTAAATGTCAAACTCCAAAACTACTACCACTTTGAACATATTACAATTGATAAAACATTTCCCTGGATTTTTCAATTATTGTCTTTATATTTTTGTCTATTTATTTATTTAACTTTATATTTTTTTATTCATATTATCTTCAATGCATCAATTGAATTTGAATGTCTTAAATACAAAAATATAAATTTTCATCTTTTCATCTTCCAATTTATGTCTATTTATCAATTTAACTTTATTTTTTGTTGATATTAACTTCAAAAAAAAAAACAATCCTTTTATCTTCCAAATGAGTAAATGACGACTTCAAATGGAAATGAGAGTCGTTAGGACTTAGGAGTTTTCAATGTTGGATTCAAAAGTTAAGAAAAAAAAGTTTAGAGAAAATCAACAATCACAAAGCAAAGTTAAAATATGTTCATTGGTCAAAATTCATCAAATTAAATGTTAGTTTTGACGAAAATGAGGTATAGTATGAAATGTATAAAAACAAAAATAAGAAAGAATAATTAAAAATAGATCGACTAAACAACAAATAAATAAAAATTGGAAAAAAAAAAGATGAATAGAAAGTGCCACATAACAATATACTTCATCTGTTTGCATACTGTAAAAAAAAACAATATACATCATCTCTCATTTGTTTGTAAAACAATTGAGTTTTAGAAGATGAACGTTGAAATAGTTTACTATTTATAGGAAAAACCTAGCATTTAACCAAAGAAAAACTCTCAACCTTTGGACTACCCACTTAATTTCCTACTTATCATCTCTAAAAAGGAAAATTATTTTGATGCATTATTCAAAGAAAAACTCTCAACCTTTGGACTACCCACTTATTTTCCTACTTATCATCTCTAAAAAGGAAAATTATTTTGATGCATTATTCATGATTTAAAGGAAAAAAAAACTTTCACACTTACGACTATCCTATACGGAGTATAAAAAATTGTTAGACATTATAGTCATTATTGATTTGACATAAAAAAAAGGGCACAATTAATCTTTAAAAAGTAAAATTAATATTAAAAAAAAAACTTCCACCCTTTTAACTACTCTATTTAAAACATTGTTTGACAACTATAGTCATTATTGATTTTACAAATAATTGTAGTCACAATTAATATAAAAAAAAATACGAGACAAATATAATCAAAATTGGTCATTATTATATTAGATTTTTGGGCAAATAGATAACAATGATTCTAAAACACTTTTATAGTATAAATAAATAATATATACAGTAGTATAGTATAGATCTTTTGAATTTATATTTAAGTAAAATTATTTCCATATATCTCCAATATATATATTATTTTCATTCCTATTTTAAATAATCAAACCTTTAAAATTGATAATTTAAGATAAAATAAAATTGTAAAATATTGACAAAGCGAATGAGATTTGAAACAAAAACCTCATGAATAAAGAACTTAATATGACTATGTAAAATATTAAAAATTAAAATGGACATAATCAGAAACATTATTGAATTGCAAAATTACTTTCATTGCTAACTGAATGACATAATCGGTTAACCGTTGAACACAACATAAGTCATGAAGTAGATGTTACTTTCATTGCTAAGTGAATGACATAATCGGTTAACCGCTGAACACAACATAAGTCATGAAGTAGATGTCAAAAACAAATGTAAACAAATGTAGTGAATAAGGTTTGAACTCTAGATGAAAGGATTCTCACCAACACCTACAACCATTGCGCTATAATTTTTATTTTATTTTTTTAATTTTTTTTTTATTAGGTAAAAATTCGACGCACCGGACAGGCCCGGTGGATCGAGAGGCCGAAAAAATCGGCGACGGACGAACCGTCAATACAAGCAAACTAAGGATAGAGACACTAACAACACAACAGAAAAGCCAAATTACAGGAGTGCGATTACAAACACAGGCTAGTACTATTAATGAAAGAACAGAAGCAGTGTACGACAACTCATCTGCCAATTGGTAGAGGCACGCAGGGAATCCTTGGGGAACTAAGTGGAAACCTCAGATTTGGACTCGGATATCAACGAGCCTTCAGGTCTCGATCACGTCCACGACCTCTCGCACGTCGACAAAGGAGAAGAGCACCGCTCAAATATTGCTAGCCCCAAAGCCACAACCACACCACAAGCAACTCGGCAGACCTACTCTTCTTTCTTCTTTTTTATTTTTTATTTTTTTAAATATATAAAAAATATTACCCAAAGAAAAAAAAGCGGGCCCAAGTAGCGGGTCACTCTCGGGCCCAAGGAAAAGTCTTGGGCCCGAAGGATTGAAGCCGAGCCCAGGCAAGGAAACCTTCCCACCGGCCAGAGATGCAGCGATCACCATTGACAGATAGCGAAACACCAGCAACCGGCGAAGGAAACCAACACACCCAGACGGAATCACAAGGAGACAGATTTAGCGAGGAGCGAGAAGACGAATTTGGGAGCGACGTTGCTTCCGGGGCACCAGTAGGAGACCGAGCGAAACACGCCAGTGGCCACAAAACGGGACGCCATAGGAACAAGCCAAACGGACAAGGATCGGAGGCAGGAGCAATAATCGAAAGCCATGGAGCAGCCGAACGCCGAAAACGAAGGACGAGTCCACCGAACCAGAGGACGGAACACACCGAGGGCTAGAGATCCAGGACAATTTGGGGACGATAGGGATTTGGATTGGGGGTTTTCCGCGCACAAGGCGCAATCATACTTGGTTCCCGCAGGAGGGGTTCACTGTGATTAATTGATTGAATTAATCAAACAAGATGATTTGGGGGTAGATGGTAAACGATTGGACCAAAAAAAATTGGATGAAGGTTGGGGATACACAAAAGGGAGTTAAGGTTGGGGATACACTAGGAGAGAGAAACTCCCAACCATTGGGCTATTATGTTGATACATATTGAGTAGATAAAATAAAATGGTGTAAATTTTCATGCTATTAATAATTTGCAATAAATGACGCCTGAACACAACTTTTCATGTATTATATATATATATATAGGTAAACGTTCAAATGAAAAATTGGGCTTAAGATGAAAATCCCTCTTAAAGTGAAAATAAGCCTAATTTAAAGTTAAGTGGGCCTAATTAAATGAGTAATGAATAAATGGGCCTAATTTAGATGTAAATGGGCCTAATTTTATGAGTAAATGGGAAAATGGTTAAATAACCCAAATTATGAGGTAAATTTCACATGCCTCCCCCAAACTTTCCATTCATACGAATATTGCCCTTATTTCAATTATGAAAATTACAGATTTTAGCCCGTAATTTTTATTTGAAATAATATTGTTAGGTGCAACTATAATATTAAAAAAATACAACAAGATTACAAAATGCAACAAAATATGCTATATCACATTTCTTGTCTTTATTTTAAAAAGTGAAAAATATGAGATTACAAAATATAAAGTGAACAAATAATACAATAAAGATTATTATTAATAAATGTGCATTTTCCTAATGTAAAGTAAGTTTCCTACCAAATATTTTCTTTATAGGTTGCTATTTTTATGGCGGTTTTGTACTTTAATGCGACATGTGTCATTAAAAGTCTATTAGCTCAAAATGGTATAACGATGTGCCCATGCACAAAGGTTCGAGTTCAAAATCCCGCATAGGCTATTTATGATTGTCTTCTTTTTGTTCCCGTTCATGAATAAGATTATAAAGTGCAATAATAAAACGATAATGTGCACAAATAAGATGAAATAATGCGTATATAACATTATGGTGTGCAAATATAACATTATGGTGTACAAATATAACACTATGTTTTGCAAATGTAACATTATGTTGTGCATATCTAATAATATAATGTTACGTTGTGCACATATAATATTATGTTGTGCGAATATAACATTATATTGTGCAAATATAACTTTAAGTTGTGCAAATATAACACTATGTTTTGCAAATATAACATTATGTTGTGCATATCTAATAATATAATGTTACGTTGTGCACATATAATATTATGTTGTGCGAATATAACATTATATTGTGCAAATATAACTTTAAGTTATGCAAATATAACACTATGTTTTGCAAATAAAATAATTAAGATTATAAAGTGCAAGAATAAAATGATAAACTGCAGAAATAAGTAGATAAAGTGCAAGAATAAAATGATGGTGTATAAATAATAATATGAAGTGCATGAATAAGATTATGATGTGCACAATTAAGATTATAAAGTGCATAAATAAAATGATAAAGTGCAAGAATAAAATGATAAAGTGCAAGAATAAAATGATAAAGGGTATAAATAAGATTATGAAGTGCACACTTAAGATTATAAAGTGTATAAATAAAATGAGAAAATGCAAGAACAAAATAATGAAGTATATGAATTAGATTATGAAGTGCACGAATAATATTATAAAGTGCATAAATAAAATGATAAAGTGTAAGAATAAGATTGTGAAGCGCACAATTAAGATTATGAATTGCACCTTTATCAGAAAATAATACAAACTATTAAAATTAAGCAATTTAGCCTACGTAGGAGTCGAACCCACATCTATGTGCATTAGCACATTGCTTTACCATTAAGCTAATAGGCTTTTAAAGCTTATTAAGTACAAGAATAGAGATAAGAATCAAATACTTCTATCATATCATATAACATTGACCGGAGGAGGCATTAGACCTACATAATAAACTCAAGTGCTACACCAGCTGCATTCATTTGTTACTACATTCAAATCCATCAATTGATTATTATACCTACCAGAAACTCATTTAAATCTCCTGAATTGGTTGACCTGCAAAATGACAAGATGTAACTATTCAATTAAGCATCACACCTTACAAACACTAAGGATTCAGGTCACCTTCAATTCCTGAATTTTAACATTGAGATGGAGCCTAGCTTGGTGCAAGCATGTTTTATTTATCAACCTGCTGTGTGGTGACTTATCATACATATGGAGATATTCGGAGGCTAAAACTAGCTCATCGAATTGGTTTCCGTTTTCATGAACAACACGGAGAGGATTCTTGAACGATACAAAGAGATACTCATGCTCAGACAGGCAGCTTAATCCACCTGATCCCACCTCATATGTATGCCTTTCTTTTCATAAACAGTTCATCAATTCATAAAGCCAATATCGAAAAACATATTTTTGTAACTCATACATTACTGTTGCACAGAAGCTGGACATTGGAGCAGGCGAAGCTCAAGGCTAAACTGGAAGTCCTGCAGAGAAATCAAAAGTAATTCTAAACATACATACATCCGTACTGAACCTAAAATTGATGTGAAACATTCGACAAACAAAGTAACCAGTGATCCTGTATTCTTCCATAATGCTTGCAGGCATCTTATGGGAGAAGAACTCGATAACCTGAGTCTAAAGGAACTCCAGAATGTAGAGCAATAGCTTGACACCCAACCGGCCTTCACAACGGCGAACCTTCCATTGTTCGCCAGGTGAATAGATGGCCAAATCACCACATCTGAAAATCAATAATTGACGGCCAAATCACCATCACAATGGAAAGACATGGCAAAATCACTCAACAAATTATGTAACGAGCAAACAGCAAAGCCAGAAAAAATCAAAATTTAGCCCCAAATTTAAAACCCTAACCCTAGAGTAGCCATTGGAGCACCAATAGAAGGTAGGGCGGAGAGGAAGAAGGGATAAGATGAACCTGGAGTCAGCAGTGGATTGAAGGCCGGAGTCACTGCTACCTTCGCGAAATCGCGCAGTCGCTGCTCTTCTCTGGCGAAAGCGTCTCCCTCAACTGCTCTCTTTGGGGATCGATAGGTAGGGGTAATAATGGAAGCAAGGCCGGTTGTGAAGGCTGGTTATGGGAGAACCATGGCGTGCAGCTTCGCCGTTGGCTTCTGGTGGTCTGCGGAGTGCGGGATGGTGGCGCATGTGCAGCGGAAGGGATCAGAGGTGGTCTGTGGAGTCTGGGACGGTGGAGCAGATGCGGTATGACGGTTCCGACGGAGGCGGGATGAAGGTTCCAGCGGAGGCGGGGTGAAGGTTCCGGGAGGTGGGTAGAAGATGAGGCGCTCCATCAGACAATGAAGAAGGGATTTGGGAGAGGAAGGAAGGGGTTGGGCTCGGTTTCAGATTTTATGAAATACGGAGTCACTTTATACAAATTTTTCATATTAAGCTCCTTTTTCACTTTAACCTCAACCTATATCTATATATATATATATATTATATAGATTATAGATACACACCGAATTCAATTTTTTCTTTAAAAAAAATATGTGCAGATCTGGAGGCGCATCCTTACTCCTATAAAAGGAGCAACTCTTGAAATTTTTAGGTTATTGTAGCCGCTAAAATGAGCCAATCTTGACCATTCATTGTTGTTAATTCATCTTATCAATGGTTCAGAACTCTCCACTCGTATAATATCTTAATTGCCCATAATAGTTTCAATTTAAAAATATTTATTTTTTTGTTTTGATACCCTTTTGGTCTTTTCATCTAATTCCACAAAATCCTCCTCCGTCTCTTTCCTTGGGCCGCCTCTCTCTCCGTGTCTTCGCTCCCTTCGCCGCCACAATGTGACCATCGCCTCCTTCCCGGTTTCTCCGTCCCTCGCGGTCACCGGCGTCTTGGTGCACCACCTTTGCTCCCTCTTATCTACTAATTCTGCTATCAACTGTCTCTCCTGCTTTCTAATTGATTCTCATCGTCGACGCCGCCTCTACCTTCCACCGCTTCTCCGCTCCTTTCCCTCACATCAAGGTATCATCTTGTTCTAATTTCTTTTTTTTTCATTCACAATTTCTGATTTCCCTATTCTTGCACACAATTTCTATTCTCAATGCCTTTTCTCTGTCGAATACAATTTCCATTTTCCTCTCTGTTTTATATTCTCTCCTTTTGCTGCCATAGATTAATTCGAGTAGTTGCCGTCATCGTGGTTGTTTGAACTCTTTTCACATAAACTTTGTTTAATTATAGCCATTCTTGTTTACACAATATTCTTGTATTAATGTAACAAGACAACATGTCATGGAACCTCTGGTGGCCAATTAAAGTTTGGAGCAGTTCCACAGTTTAATTGCCGCAAGAAATATATGCAGTGTTTTTTTGATTCCTTTATGAAACTTTTCTTTTATTATTTCTGTGGTTCCCATATCCAGTATTTTTTTAGGTGAATTCCCTACCATATAAATCCAGTATTTTTTAGGTGAATTCCCTACCATATAAAATGTGCAATCCTTTAGGTACTAAATTTCTTTTCATTTCCCAGTTTCTGGATTTTCTTGTTGCTGTAGAAATCTTTGCTTATTGAAGTCTCTTAAAAAAATGTAAGAGAAGTTTCATATCCCTCCCACTTCTGATGTATTATGATCAATGAGTGATGTCTTACTTTTAACTACTCACGATTCACTTTTAAGTACGTATACCGGGACTCTTTTTGTGTTCCTGAGAGGAGATAACTGGATTTTTTTTTATGGTAGCAGGATGTTTATTTGGTTTCATTCTCTTTATTGCTATTAGGCACTCATTCACTCAATAGTGTCATGAATGGTTTTGCCTTCATTAGTTATTAGTACTCAGCCTTTTAAGTTTAGTTTATGAAAATACTACATACGTGCATTTGTGTTCTCTTTTAATGTTTGATAGAACGTCAATGTTGTTTTTTTTATTCACTTTGCTGATTTTGGTGGATTGTAGGGATTCGTCTTTGTTGATAGAGATGGAGAACACGTTAGACATATCTTGAATTGGTTAAGAGAAGGAGTTGTTCCAACGACGAAGGACTCTGAGTACTCTGAGCTTATGCGGGAGGCAGAGTACTACCAACTACTTGTAAGCTAATCCATTTTCAGTCAGTATTGTTTCACTAAATGCGGCTTACCTAACTGTGAAAATTGGTGCTTTCTAAAGCAAGGAGCATTATGTCCTATTGTCCCTCACTTACTTTCCAGAAAGCTAAAGATGTAGAAAGTGGAATGCCTATTTAAAATACAGGCTTTTGTGATCAGATCACATTTCTTATTCTTTGCATTATTTTATTCCCACGTAGTCTTGATACAGGATTATGCCCATATTTTCTTCTGCTCTAGGGACTCATGGAGGGAATAAAAGATATTTTGATTAAAAGGAAGGATGATGATGAGCTGAATACTGAATTGACACATACTGATAAGTGATATCATCAGATGCATACAATCAGAGAGAGTTAGATTTCGAGCAGTGAACCTTTGTGCCCTTGATCTTTCCAAGCTGGTAATATGAATTTTTCTTGTAAGCCTTTTTTATTAAGCATTGATCCTGGGTTCCACAACATCCGTAGCAATTCTTAATTTAGATAAATGAGTGAACATGCTTAGGTTTTGGCTCAAGCTTGTATCCTTCTCAATTATGCTTGACTACAAGTAGAGCTACAGAAGGTTCTAGCTGAGCCTCATCATCTCTTCTGGCGCTGCTTGTGCTATCGAAGCATTCAATCTGGTGCTATTGGAATTGATATTATCCCATGGTATGTTACTTCTTCTGGATTCCTATTTCAGTCGTGAATTAGTTGGTTCAAATTGAAATGTTCCCGCTTCAATAAATGTATGTAAATCAATTTTAGCTTCCAAATTCAATCATCCTCTTTTACAACCTCTAGATTTATGGATACATAAAGCAAACAATTGCCAAAAATGAAAATGCTTTGATAAATGAAATTAGTATCTCATTGTTTATTTATAGAGACTCCAATATAATTATATCATGTGGTGGCATGAGGTTTTATTTTTATTAGGCCATAGTTTCCATAATGAGCATTGGGCATAGTTTAAATGGAAATCCTTCGGTCTTCGCACTTGTTACCTATAGGTTAAATGCTTGAAATTGAGGATTGGAAACTTCAAATTGAACTTTATCTGATTAAAAATACAAGTTTTATCCACTTGGTTTGAGCTCGATATACTACGAGTAATTGTTCCCATCAAATGGTTGTTGATACCCTTAGTACAACATTGTACTTTTTGCCTATTTGGAATTGCACATCAATATGTTTGTACTACTATGTTTCCATCAGCCTCATAAACACCTCTTTTGACTGACTTTTTCACTTCATAACTTGCATTAAAGGTGTGAACCCCTCTGAGCTTGGTGCTGAACTGAACCAGCTACCAGAGTCCATATCTGAAGCCTTGGAATCGCTCAAATACGACACCATCTTCGAGGAGTTCATCGGTGAAAACCTGCTGGTTGCTGTAAAGGGTGTTCGAAAGGTAACTCTTTTCTTTCCACTTTCAAAATGCTAAGTATGCTTTGCGTTAAGTCACACTACGACACCCACCAATTTTTATTGCAGGCTGAGATCGAGGATTTGTGGTAGATTCAATCAATTTGACATCTTTGAGAGTTTGAGATGCCCACAAAACCAACGCTTTAAAACCCACACAGCTTTATTTACTACCTTCCCTTGTGATATTTTCCTTCAATCACCATTGCAGAATGCAAAACTTCTCAATCTAATTGAATTAGATTTTTTTGGTATGTTATCTTTTTATAAAATTTGATTGATAACCTCAAATTTGTGACCCTCTGATCTGTGCTTTGTTTCCTTCAATTAGGTATGTTATTGTTGCCTTGGGATTTAGCTAGGGTCCTTAGGATTTAGGAGTTAGGGTTCTTAGGATTTAGGAATTAGAGTTTCAGAATTAGAATTTAAATTTTTGGTCCTAAGCTGCTGGTTTTTGCTGCTGTATATTGTTGTTTATTGTTGCTGTACATGGGAGATAAAATCTGTTTTTTTTTTCTTTTGTTTATTGCTGTTGTATATTGTTATTTATTGCATCAAAATAAAACAGATTAATACCTATTTGGCCTAAGAAGAGATCTAATAACTTGTGCAGCTTTAAGCCTCTGTCTTACATCTAGATAACATGAAGGTTCATCAAACATATTTATCTCAGCATTTTGTATCGCAACAACTGCAGTAGCAAACCTTTGAAGTTCACCACCAGATAAAGCCCCAACGTTACGGTCAAGAACCTTAGTAAGCTCAAGATCGTTAGAAAGTTTGGTCTTCATATCTCTCTCATCTTTCTGCTTGAGAACTTCCCCAACATTCCTTGCAATGCCTTAGGAATGTGATCCACATACTGGTGCTTGATGATCGCTTATCAGCCAACCATAAATTAATAGCAATGCAGAACTAAGAAGGATTCATTTTGTTGAGAATTAAATAAAGTAGGCTGAACTGATTATCTACAATTCATAATGGATAGATAGATCACATGCCATTTTGGAAATCTTAATGAAATTATTTTGATTTTATGTTATACATATATCATATATGTTTATTTTCATTGTGAACCTTGCAAAAAATATAAATACTATGATATATATGGAGTGGAGATCTAGCTATGTTAATTATTATAATGTCTTCGAAGAAAAAAGGCGAAATTATTTGCTAATAAATTGAATTAATGTTGATCAATTTTGTTTTAGCTTTAGCCGCGACTATATTTTTATTTTTATTTTTTTTGCTTGCATTTAGATCTGGTTAATTTGATTTCACCCATAATTTATGCTTCATGATTTGATTTTTGCCTTTGGCCTTACCTTCAATGGCTATTGCATCTCCATCTTCGATTTAGCCTTTATTTCCTCTCTTCTCTAGATGATTGCAGTTTTAATTGACATGATTTAAGGACCCATAGTTTGCTTTAATTCATGGATCGTATTTTATTGAATGATTTGTAATAGTAACATTTTATATTCTAAATGATTTGTGTTAGTAATGTTTTTTTTTTATTGAATTTTTTTCCTACCTAGATCTGTATCATGTGAATAGATGATTCTACATCTCCTTTATTGATGAGCTTATGTCCCCAATTAAGCCATGAACTCAGTGTGTGAGTGTTACCTAATTTGCCTTGTTTTTTAGTTGATTGAAACTTGCTAAACAGAACTCGATGTTTAGCAAGATGTTCGATGAAGGTGCTGAATAGCTTTGAATTGGGTGAGGTAATAGGTGCATCCAAGATGTTCGATGAAATGCCTAGATGAATTGAGTTTGTTTTGTTGTTCCATCGATAGTTTTCTTATATAACACATTAACACAGTACATCCAATAAATCATTTTCTGAATTGAGGGAAAGATTGAACTATGCTAGCAATTTCATCCGAGAGTTTTGTGTGGATGGAAGACATGTCTTTGATTACCCTTGTTTGACTGTTTGCAGCTTCATTGGTTTTTACTTTTTTTTTGAGGTCTATAACTTTGGAAATGGCTGGAAAGATGAATGATCTCTCACTTGGGATTTTTTATTTGGGTGGTGTTTTCGTGTTTATGAAATACTTGGATTATGGATAAGTGTGGAAACCATTCGTTAAGCTGTAGTATTCTTTCCTTCCATTTATTGTCGAGAATGACAGGTTGAGCTTAATCCTTTTCCGAGAAATTGCCACTCTGAAGCATTAGGTGTATACAAGGATTGATAGTAATTTTGCATTGAATTTACCGGCCATCACTTTGTTGAATCTTTTATGTGACAGTAGGAGATACGAGTATAAGAAGTATCATACATTAAAACACTCAAAGCAAGCCCTGTGTTTCTCAAGAATTGGAACAAGTCCATTGCTACAGATGATCATTGATGCAATTGAGCAAGTTGGAGGCATTTACGTTGTCACTGCTGACCATGGAAATGCTGAAGATATGGTCAAGAGAGACAAGAAGGGGAAGTCACTCTTGGACAAAAATGGCGAGCTCCAAATTCTAACATCTCACACCCTACAACCGGTTAGCATCTCTTTACCTCGATTACCAAGTCTCTTGTGCATTGTGAAATTCCTCCTTTTTTTTTTGACCCAACGCTTAAAATTGCGACTTGCAGGTCCCCATTGCAATTGGTGGCCCCGGTCTTGCACCTGGCGTCAGATTCCGCAAAGATCTTCCTACCGGTGGCCTTGCCAACGTAGCTTCAACTGTGATAAACCTTCATGGATTAGAGGCCCCGGGCGAATATGAGCCATCCCTCATTGAAGTGGTCGATGCGTAGGTCAATAACAAGCAAGACCTTCAATTCAAGCTAAACATTTGATGCTAGCTGCTAAAAGTTTTGGATTGGTAATGGTATTTTGAGGGAAGACCCCATTTAATAATTTCAATCCCAGGTTGTATTTGATGTGCCCTCTTGTTGCGAAAAAGAGGTAGGGGGACAAAATTCTCTGAACACCATTGCTTACTCCTGGTTTCGAAACCAAACGCCAGTTTTATTTATTGCGTTGCGTTTTCTTGTAGTTGTTGTCTATGGTCCACTTCTCCACTCTTTGTATGTCCACAGATATGGGCACTTCACTTTACAAATAAGTGCACCTAGTTATACGGGGTAGTGCACTCGTCAGACTTTGATCAAGTTCCACTAGTCCTTGTCATCTACACATGCTAGTTCTAAGTTGGAATTGTTACCAACTACTTTGATGCTACTTTTGAGAAGGTTTAGAAATGTTGTATATAATTCTTGGATGGTTATGTCACCTTGTATTGATTTTATTGATTCCACATTATATTACTTACATTGATGCATTTTTTTTAGTTGATGACATGTTATAATAGGTGTTTTTACGTATACAACCAATATTAATGTCGTAGTTTCAAAGACTTTGTATTTTTATATGTGCAATAAGGTGACAATATTTTGATTCCACGTTTTAAGCTCTTATTTCATCAATTATATAAAATTGTCACCATAAACAAATGTCATCCATGAATAAAAATTTAATGAACATGTCACCACAAGTGATTGCATCAATGAAGTGTAATTACAAACGTGTCATCAGTGAATGAAAGTATAATCGATAAAAATAAATCGATATACAATTGATTAAATTAAAAACATGTGGCATCAATCGATTTGATTAAAAAAGTGGCATCAAATAATTACATTATAAAAATGACATCAAAACACCATTTTGAAAAAGTTGTATCACATTACGGAAAAAAAATGTCATCAAAATACTACTTTGAACAAATATCATCAAAAATATGGTATCACGGTAAAAAAAAATATTATCAAAAAATTGACATAAAAAAAAGTGGCATCAGTCGGTAACAGTAAAAAAAATGGCATCAATGGTCAACGTGACATTACAGTAAACAAAAAATGTATCAAGGTTTTAAAAAAGTGACATTAAAAAAATGTCATCCAATCATTTCATTATAAAAGTGGCATCAAAGTGAATATAAAATATAATAAAATTTTGGCATCAAAACGGTAAAATATGACATCACTAAAATAAAAAAAAATTTAAAAAAAAATTCCAAATTGGTTGGTCAACGTTGACCGGTCAATGGTCAAACGGTTGACCATTGACCATTCCACTCTATTGGGAAGGGGTCTACATAAAACTAATTAAATTAGTTTGGGGTCTTAGTATTCAATTGAACATTAAAAAAAGACCATCTACCAAAATCACCCTATTTTAAAATAAAATTTCCCAAAATCTGCCAACTCCGGGGAGCCTTCTTACCTTTCTTGAGTACCAAGTCACTAATTTCTAATCTTTTCATGACAAAACAATAAGCTACAAAAAGTAAAAATGATAATCAGATCCAAGATCTCCATTAGCAATGGAAACCTAAGCGTTCGCAGAAAGACGATTTGGAAAGGCCTGCCAGAAAACATCATGTTGACATCAGGAACTGGCCTGGGGATCCTTGAAGGCACTTTCATTAGCGCCACAGCTTCTCACAACACCCTTGGCATATTAGAGTAAGCACCCTTGTCCCTTTTATATGATAAACTTGCTATGAATTGAATATCATTGATCGACATGATTTTTGATGGTTTTGTATGTGATCATTGACAAGCCTGTATCCCTTTGGTCAGGGATCTGAGGTTCATGTTTTGTTACCGATTCAAGCTATGGTGGATGACCCAG
Organism: Persicaria tinctoria; assembly: GCA_037127255.1. Classification (NCBI taxonomy): domain Eukaryota; kingdom Viridiplantae; phylum Streptophyta; class Magnoliopsida; order Caryophyllales; family Polygonaceae; genus Persicaria; species Persicaria tinctoria. The sequence goes on along the minus strand of JBANSL010000016.1, from coordinate 26,949,214 downwards.
CGTATGGCTACCCATGGGAAGGATATTCCCCTTGAGAAGAAGAGCCAAACATCCGACTTAATAGTCATATTACTTGAAATCACTGCGCGCAGAGCGCGCTCCAAATTCCTAGTATATATAACTTCGGAGGCACATATCTATCACTTTTGAGGCAGATGTGTCTAGCTTTCATTTAAAGCTCTTTCATGTATCTCTACCCTCCTTGTGTGTTTTTAAGAAGGCACGTGTCCATGCATCAAAAGTCAAGGACTTGTATCTTAGGAGACGCACATTTAAAAAAAGCATAAGAAATTTAGGTTGGATATAGTAAAAATGTGTGGTGTAATTAGTAACCCCCATAGTATATCAAGAAACTGAATAACTTGATAGACGAACTAACAAAAACACTAAACAATTATAAACACAAACAAGTGAAACCAAATAAATCAAGAACCATCTTGATCGATCAAAGAAGATGCAAGCAATTTGGGATGAAGTTGTGAAGGATTAGTAGAAGGATAGAACATGGCAAGGATGTGGGATGGTTTACCTGAGGTTTTTTTCATACTCTAAAATAAATTTGATAACACTCAAATCATTTATGTTTTAAAATATATATATGTTCTTTGCATTGAATGCGACAATGTTGGTGAGTAATCTATAAGTATCTCTATATGTGTGTTCTAAAGGCATGATCTAGTCGCGATGTGGTGGCTCCAGACACGGAACCAGAATTATAATTTTGGTTAGGCTGAATTTACATATAATTTTAATTTTGTTGCCTATTGAATTAAAAATTAGAAATAAATTTTTTATTTTTATTTAAAGTAGTAATAATAGAATTAATTAAGCATGAAAAAAAATCATAGTAAAAATAAAGGCAAAAAAAGAGAGAAAGAAATACAAAAAAAGGGGGAGAAACAGGAGTAATGATGATTTAACAGTAATTTATCTAAAGTGGGGTCAATAGCAGTGGGAAAAAATACTACCAAAACCTGCAGTTGGGGGTGGTCGAACCCGCGCTTCCCCTCCTCCCTACAAAACTCTTTACCAGTTGTGCCTCTCAAGCAGCATGCCCATCAAAATATCTGTAATATATATGTATTAATTTTAAAATGGGGTGGGCTGCAGCATAGACCAGCTCAGCCCTAGGCCCGTCTCTGGGTGGCTCAAACCTAGACCTGAGCATGGGCTGAGCTGGACGGGCTTGGGTCGGGCCTCTAACATTTTAGCAGCCCATTGTACTGGGCCGGGCTTGGGCCAAGTCCGGTTTGTGGGCCTAGTACCTTGCCCAAGCCCGCCCATATATATATAGAGTTAAAAAAAAAATATACACACTGTATGTATGTATATATATATATATATATAGGGAGTGGTTCCAGAATGCACACCCCTTAGGGTGTGGATTGTGCACAAATATTATTCAGTGAAATGTGAAACATTCTACCGAACACTGTTATATTTTTTTTTTCCGTTCAGTTCATATTAAAACGTCCCAATTCCACTGAATAATTTATAACATTCTACCGAATAATGTTTAATTTTTTTATTTATCCATTTCAAATAAAAGAAACCTCAATTCCCTAATTAAACAATAGTTACAATTTATATGGAATGCCTCAAATTTCACCAAATAATGTTTCACATTCCCCTAAACAATACTCACATTTCACCGAATAATGCTTCAAATTTCACTGAATAATGTTTCACATTTCACCGAATAATATTTTGTGCACAATGCACATCCTAAGCCTTGTGCACAAGTTACCCATTCTCTCTCTCTCTCTCTCTCTCTATATATATATATAGTTTCTATTTATGATAAAAAAAATCATTATATATATATATAATTAAACATATTATACGTATAATATTATAATATTAATATATAACGGGCCGGACCTACTGTCACGCTTGGGCTTCATATTCAGTCCAAGCCCAGCCCGGTGGGCCTGCCGGGCCGGGCCTGTTGGTCCGCTTGGGTCGATTTTTCTACCCAAGCCCGCCTTTTTCCTAGGGCGGATTGGACGGGCCGGGCGGGTTAGCCCAGGTCTGCTCAGGTCTACTCAAACCCAATCCACCTAAACTTTTTTGGGAAAAAAAATTTATTCGATCTAATTAGGGGTAGATTGGGCAGTTATTATTATTATTATTATTATTATTATTATTATTATTATTATTATTATTATTATTATTATTTTTATTATTATTATTTTAGTTCCTTTATTGTTTGTCTTGATAATTTGTGCAGAAAAACATCGGATTCAAATCGAAATAAATGTGTATTGTTTTCATTGTTTTGGAGTACACTTGTCTCCTTTTTTCCTAATCTCTATGCTTTACTATATAGTCCAAAATAAACAGGAAGGTAAGCACCTAGCATTATGGATAAAATGATTGATCCTACCATAAATCTTGTTATAAATATTCGGTTTAAGTATTTTGTAAATTTAAAATGGTGGAAGCTTCAAATCCTTCAATTATTATAGATCGAGAGTGTTTTAAACAAGAAGCTTCTTATTATAATTTGAACTTCAAGATTACAAAAATGTGTTTAATTGAGATACATAATTAAGAAATTTGTTTGTTAATAAACATCAATCCACACCCATCAAGGCTTGATACTTTATCACTTAGTTAATCGATCAATTAATAAGATGGTCCACTAGGACCACTATACTATACGGAGTATTTTATTTTATAGTCCACCCAAGCTACTATGGGGACAGGGGTTAGTAAAGGGGTCATAATTTTTTGGTCGAATTAAAGGGGTTAGAATTATCACATTAACAAACAACCGTTGTCTCTGTTATTGAAAATTTCTCTTAATTTTTATTGATTAATTAAGCATATTTAGATTTTACTATTTTTATTTATGTTATTACTGTATTATTTTTTTCAAGACACTCTGATAGACGACACACACACACACATATATATATATATATATATATATATATATATATATATATATATATATATATAGTTACAACAACAGATTCAATTGACACAAACCTTTTAGTTGGAAACTTTATTCTTGTGAATCAAACTTGGGACATAAGTAAACTACAGACCACCTTAAACAACCAGATCAGTAGAGAAATGTTGACAAACATAACACAAACGCCAATCCCAAAACATATCCAGCAAGATCGGCTATACTGGGCCCCCAGTAAAAACAGATGGTTCTCAACGGCCTCAACCATGGAACTAATTAACAAAATAAAAAACCACTCAGTTTCGGAGCTCTTTAGGATATGGAAGTTGGATGTGTCCAAATCAAAGATTTCTTGTGACGCATCTCCAAAAATGGCCTACCAACATCCGCTAAACTAGCCTGTCGTAGTGTGGGCATACCCACTGACTGCCCTTCATGTGGAATGAACTTCGAAGATATCGACCATTTATTATTCCATTGCCCAACAACATCAATTACACTACAACATCTATTCCCTAAAATCTACAACACCCTCCAAAGAGTTTACAACACCACTTACAACATAACCGAAATACTATGCACTCTCCATGCTTCTTTAAGTAAACCAGAATTCTCATTACTTGCCACTACCTGGTGGTGCTTATGGTATTTCAGAAACAAGGCCCTTTTTGATAAAATCAAAGCCAACCCAAAAACAATAGCAGCATTTATAAAAGAGCAATTAACTAACTAGGAAAAAACAAAAATGGATGACTTAAGCATGGATAAGGATACAGGAAACAAAATGCTTAAACCAGCAAAGACCAGGAAAAGAGCCACAAAATGGAAAAAACCTAGAGAAAACTGGTGCAAACTAAATTTTCATGGAGCCTTTTCTTCTGACAATCTAGGAACTTATGGATTCATTGTCAGGGTAGTACACGATATGTTGAATCCGGCTCTTCCCCACTCGCTTCTGCAATTGGATCTGAATGCTTTGGCTTGTGGAAAGGCGTTCTCAAAGCCGTTGAATTAAAAATCCCGCGTATCTACATTGGGCGTATCTGCATTGAAGGTGATAATCTTAGTATTATCAAAAGCCTTAAGACAGGTATGTCTTGCAGTGGCGAAATAGAGATGCTTCTATTCGGCTTTCTATGCGCACTGAATATGATTCCAGAATTTGAGGTTTCACATGTATTTAGGGAAGGCAATCAAGCTGTTGATCGACTATCTCATCTAGATTTTGCGTTCTCTGGCTTGACCTTTCCCCCTGACACTGTCCAGTGCAGTATCATCCGTAAGGATGCTCTTGGCTAGTTGCCTCTGTCAACAGTCAAATTTTTTCCGGTTCAAAAAAATAAATAAAATATATATATATATATATATATATATATATATATATATATATATATATATATATATATATATATATATATATATATATATATATATATATATATATATATATATATATATATTGTAAATAGGTCCAAGGGTCTTGATGTAATTTACCATCTGTGTACAGAGGCGGAGCCAGGAATCTGGCCAGAGGGGGGCTAAAAAAAAATGTAACAAATTCATGAAAAAACACATTTTGAGATGGATTAGATTTAGAAATAGGTGTAGGCGTTCGGATTTGAAGACACACCATTTGCAATAGATGACTTCTTAGATCTAGTAATAAACTTATCCATAATCCTAAAAATAAAAGATCACGAAACACAAATTGAATTCTTACATCAAACAAAGATGAAATAAAATGGGGCATAAAAGAGTGCAACCCTTGTTGTTTCAAACCCTTTGAGGAAAGGGGATATGAAATGAAAAGGAAAAAAAAAAGAGTGCCAACAGAGGTTAGAAAGATTTAAAAAAAAAAAGAAATTAAAAAAAATTGAAGAATGAGAGGATACCCTCCTCCTACCAATTGTGCTACAATATACTTATGTCTTATTAACACCTCTTTTACTACATACATAAAAAAAAATTGTATTTTTTTGCGGGGGGGGGGGGGGGGGGGGGGGGGGGGGTCGAGGCACCGCATGCCCCTCCCTCCCTCCACCCCTGTCTGTACAACCTATATATACTCTAATGAAATCAGTGGCAACCCTAAGAGGAATTTATCCAATCTGACATGGTATCAAAGCTTTTAGGGTTCACAAAAATTACCCTAAATTGATTTCTCTCTCTCTCCTGTTGATTCCTTCCCCTCCTCAAACGGCCGTCGTCGGCCGTCACCCTCCTTGCCACCGTCCTCCTCCCTCTCACCATGGCCGACAATCCCAAATCCCACCCGTTCCACTCCGCTCTCGCTGTCTCAAATGTCAAAAACATCATCCCTATCATCCTTGATGCTGAAAAAAGGTCTACATATGTCCTGGAAAGAGCTTTTTCATGCGGACGCTCGTGCACACAATGTTCTGGATCACATTGACGCCATCGTCCAACGCCTAGAGGGCATTACTGATGCCCTATGAGATCAAGTCGATGTTATTCTCCTTTAATGGATCCATGGAACTGTCATCTAAGATCTTCTCCTCACCATCTTGGAGCTGAATATGAGTGCGCAAACCGCCTGGACGAAGATCGAAAATCTGTTCAATGACAACAAAATCTCGAGGGCAGTGTATCTTGAGCATCAACTGTCGAATGCCCACCTCAAGTCCTTCTCATCTATCTCCGCCTATTGCAAGCACATCAAGGATCTCTTGGACCAACTCTCGAACATTGGTTCCTCTTTCAACAATGCTTGGCTTGTTCTTCGCACCATCGCTGGCTTGTCGGCTGAGTACAACACCGTCACCACCATGATTCAACAAACTGATCCTCTTCCTGACATCGGCAAGGCTTGTTCTCAATTGATCATGGAGGAAACTCACCTTGCGGGTCAATCTGAAACCACCAAGGTGCCTCCGGCTGAGGCACTTGTGTCTTCCGGAGACTTCAACATCTCCCCATACACCTCTCGGCCCCCGTCTCCTCCTTCCAGCCGTGGCCAAAGCACACCTCATGGTCGTAGAAGAGGTTGTGGTAGCCGCTACAGGGGCCGTGATAGTGACTCTTATGGTCAGTCCTCACAGTGGAACCTGCCTTCAGACAACTAGGGCAATTGGGCTCCTCCGCCACGACACCCTAGCTACAATGGTTGGCCTTCCGCCGATGGAACTCCTTCACCGAGCCCTTATCAGGCCTCTCAGGGCATACTCGACCCATCCCCTCCACGCCGACATGATCATCAGGCCATGATGGCTTCTCATGCATACCAACCGACAGATTTGGCTCAGGCCTTAAGCTCGTTGGGTCTCACCCCCCCTGACCTGACTTGGTATTTGGACTCCGGGGCGACATCCCATATGTCTCACAACTCAGTTATCCTCTCTTCGAATACTTCTAAGAACATGTCTACTGCAATTATCGTCGGCAACGGTGACTGCATTCCAATTTTGGGTTTATGGAATACCATATTACCCACATACAACAACCCATTCATCTAAATAATATCGTTTTCTCTCCTAAACTAATCAAAAACATTGTGTCTGTTCGACGTTTGGTAACCGACAATCAAGTTTCTATTGAATTTGATCCTATTGGTTTTTCTGTGAAGGATTTCCCAACGGGAACGCTCTGCTTAAGATGTAATAGCACATGAGATCTCTACCCGGTCACTCTTCCCGCCTCCGCCCACCTCTCCCTGACTGCTCACTCGGTGTCCATCTGGCATGCCTGACTCAACCATCCAGGGTCTTCTGCATGTGATATTCTTAGGTCTAGGTTTTTACAATGCAATAAAGAGCCTCGCTCTATGAATTGTCAAGCCTGTCAACTCGGTAAGGACACTAGATTACCTTTTGTTAATTCTCCAAATGGTGCCCTTGCACCTTTTGACATTATTCATAGTGATTTGTGGACATCTCCGGTCGTTAGCAATGATGGATTTTGTTTTGTTTTGGTTTTCTTGGATGCATTCTCTCATTAATTATGAGTGTTTCCCCTAAAATACAAATATCAAGTTTACTCTCATTTCGTCACATTTCATGCATATGTTCGCACTCAATTTCAACGATCCATCAAATCGTTCTGTTTTATACTTACTTTAATATCGAGTTCTGCATGCATTTCATACATTTGGGGTAGAATAATGCAGAATCTATGTAGTTTATGCTCATTTGCCAAATTATGGAATCTACACCAGTTTTTGTTTAATTTCGCAGAAATCGAGGCAATTTACAACAGTTCAAAGAAAGGAGGAAAAGCTCAAAGTCAACTACAGAAAGTCCGAGGTCAAGGAGCAGCGGAACCAGGACAAATCGAGCAAAGGAAAAGAAAACCGAGTCCACACTTGGTCGATATCGAGTACCATTAGTCGATATCGAGTAAGCAGTCGATTTCCACTCAGACAAGCCAGAATCGAAGAAGAAGAGCAGAAGTCGATATCGACTTGACCATGTCGATATCGAGTAACCCTGAAATCGAGCTGAGAACCGGGAATCTACCTGAGAAGCTGAGCAAGGAAAACAGAGGTCGATATCGACCATCACAAGTCGATATCGAGTCACAAGTAGTCGATGTCCATCCCAGGAGCCAAAATCGAGTTGCTGAAGTGATGCCGGGAAATTGCAGGTCGATATCGAGTGAGGCTACTTGATATCGAGTGGACCAACAGTGGCCGATTTCGAGCTTGGCCGAGTTCTTGTTAAGGTTCTATCCCGAATCAAATGGAGATATTTCCGAGAGAAGATTCCCAACACATGAAGATTTTAGATATTTATCTTTTTTTATCTTTTTATGTATCCTAAGGGTTGAACAATTAATTACCCTAGGATTTATCTTGTTTTATCTAGTTTAGATTTATTTCCAAGTAGAATTATATCTTCTAGTTAGATAGAGATATAGATAGAATTTCCTTCCTTGATTAGCAAGGATTGGAAGCCTATAAATAAAGCCCATGGGGCTAGTTTTTATTCATTCAATTCAATTCTAGAGAAGGAGAAGAGGTAGTAAGTAGAGAAAGATAGAGTGGAGGCCGAGAGAAGTGAAGGAGCGAGAGCAAGTTGGCTTCAATCGGTTGTAAGCTTTGTTTAGTTTATTAATGCAAGTTTATTTTCCATCAATGATGTCTGCAAGTGCGATGAAGAGCGAGTAGTCCACCTACTTCTAGGGTTGGGGTGAGCCCAACGATAGCCATGCGTGTTTGAGGTAAAGATTCGATCTTTCTTATGCTTTGATCATCCACTACCTGTTATATGTTTATTACCTATTCAATAGAAATCCATGTTAACAACTTGGATTGTAAACATAAAATCGGTAGATACAATTAGGGTTTCTTGAAAGAGTTGTCTAATTGTTGGAAAAGGCGAAAGCTTGATCCTTTGATGAGATTGCATAATTATTCTTCTTTATCTTTCCTTATGCATGTTTGGTTATCGTTATTGCAAATCCCGAAATTGGAAGTTTTCTTTTACATAAAGTTTAATCCTAAATCTATAAAGCTTTGTTCTTTTATTTTTCTACTGTCCCCTTCTCGATATTGACCAACCCTTGGTCGATATCGACTTCTAATTTTCGATCCAGAAAGATCGCTGCTTGTTTGTGTTTCTGCAGAAAATAGGTTGAAATTGACAAGACTGGTCGATATCGAGCCACCTAGGTCGATATCGAGTGACTTTGGCCGAAATCGGTTGACCTTTAAATCGACTAGACTTGGTCGATATCGACTACCACCGGTCGATATCGAGTAAGTCTCCTGAGTCAAAATCGACGTAAGATCTTTCTGCTGCCTGAGATCCGCTGACCAGCTTCCTCGAGGATCGAACCTGACTTCCTTTGCTACATCGGGAGGAAGTCTTGAACATTATTTGCTGAGAACTTAATCGGTTTGCTTATTTTATTTACATTCTATTTGCAATCTCGATTTCCGCTACAACACGTTCCAATGTGACATGGGTGGCGAGTTCAACAACACCGCTCTACACATCTTCTTTAACAATAATGGCATACAATTCCGCTTCTCTTGTCCTCACACATCTTCTTAATATGGCAAAAACAGAACGCATCATTAGATTCATCATTAACTCCATGCGCGCCCTCCTTCTTCATGGTCACGTCCCTTCCTTACCTCATCAACATCACACCCACAGACCCACTACCATACTTCGGAACCTTTGTCCGTCACATGTCTTATTTTGTGTCACTCCGTCTTACTCTCACCTTAGAGTTATTGGATGTATGTGCTATCCAAATCAGTCGACAGTCGCTCATCACAAACTAGATCCTCGGTCTACTCCGTGTGTCTTCCTTGGGTACCCATCTTATCATAGGGGGTACCGTTGTTTGGATCCCATCCAGAAGCGCATGATTATCTCGCGCCACGTCACTTTTGACGAATCTTCTTTTCCCTTCTCTCGCCCTCTATCCTCCCCCTTTCCCTCAAATGCGCTCTCTACTGACGACGCATCACCTTTTCACACCATCCCTTTTCTCTCCAATTCTCCTAGTGCTTTTACACACCATGAACCGCAGTATGTCCCTGACCCTCTCCCGCAGCCTGCCCTTGGCCCTCTTCCGCAGCCTGCCCATACATCCGCTCCCAACACCATTCAAACCCGTAGTAAAAGTGGTATTTTTCGCCCTAGTTAAATCTTTGACCTCTTTCTGTCTCATCTCTCTCCCATTCCCACCTCCCACAAAAAGGCCTCCCTTGACCCCAACTGGAGTGCAGCCATGCATGACGAGTATCATGCTCTTATTAGTAACGATACCTAGGTTCTTTTCCCTCGCCCGCCTCGAGCGAACATTGTCCGTTGTATGTGGCTTTTTCTCCATAAACTCCGCTCGGATGGCAGCCTTGAGCGTTACAAGGCCAGGGTGGTGGCCAACGGCAACTCCCAACATGTTGGGATTGATTGCAATGACACCTTCAGCAATATCGTGAAGCTAGCTACTATCCGCATTGTGTTACATCTTGATGTTTCAAGATCATGGCCCATCCATTAGCTTGACGTTAAGAACGTTTTTCTTCATGTCAATCTGCATGAGACAATTTACATGTATCAGCCTCCGGGTTTTTTTTATTACACTAGACCTGATAATGTGTGACTCCCTAAGAAGTCCTTGTACGATCTCAAGCAGGGTCCCCCGGGCGCAGTATCTTCACTTTGCTACTTTCCTGCTTCAGATTGGATTTGTTAGTACCAAGAGTGACTCATTCTTCTTTATCTACCGGCGAGGTACCTATCAACCTTATCTGTTGTTGTACGTTGAAGACATTATTCTTACTAAATCTATAGAGAGCCTCCGGTTGGCTTTTATTCAGCAACTGAGCAGAGAATTTTCCATGACTGATCTTGGCCTTATTAATTAGCTTCTTCTTGGGGGTTGTTGTTACCCGCTTAGCCTCTGGATTGTTCTTGTCTCAAGAGAAGTATGCTAAGGAAATTGTTGCCAAACCCAACATGCTAAACTGCAAGCCTATCTTTACTCCGATGGACACCTCCGCCAAGCTTGTCCAAGCATCGGGGCCTTCTGTCTCCAACCCAAATCTATAAGAGCCTAGCGGATGCATTGTAGTACTTGACGTTTACCCACCCTGACATTAGCTATGCAATTCAGCATGTCTATCTGTTTATGCACGACCCAAGGGAATCACACTTCACCGCTCTGAAGCGCATCATCCGATACATTCATGGCACTTCTACTATCGGCATCACCATATCGTCGTCGTCCTCGCCGATCTTCATGGTTTCCTACACAGATGCTGATTGGGCGGGTTGTCTTGAGACTCGTCGTTTGACCTCCGGGTTTTTGTGTCTTTCTGAATGACACTCTTGTTTCTTGGTTCTCTAAGCGACAATAGGTTGTGTCTCAATCCAGTGTTGAGGCTGAATACTGTGGAGTTGCCAATGTAGTGGTTGAATGTTCCTGGCTGCGGAACCTCTTCCTTGAGCTCTACTGCCCCTTGCTTATTGCTTCTATTATTTATACCGATAATGTCAGCGCAACATACCTGGCTCACAATTTTGTTCATCATCAGCGGACTAAACATGTGGAGATTGACATCCACTTTGTTCGAGAGAAGGTGATGTTGAGCGAGGTTCATGTCCTTCATGTGCCCTCGGCATACCAGTACACTGACATATTCACGAAGGGATGGCCACGTCTTTTATTCTTTGATTTCAGATCCAATCTCACTCTTCGCCTTCGGTACCCTCCTGCTTCGACTGAGGGGGTATGATAGACGACATATAGTTATATTGTAAATAGGCCCAAGGATCTTGATGTAATTTACCATCTGTGTAACCTATATATACTCTAATGAAATCAGTTGCAACCCTAAGGTAAATTTATCCAATATGACACACTCAGATGAAATATATAATTTTTAAAGTCGCTTCAACTAACGCGGGGAAATATGAGAAGACATGTATTGCATAATGTTGCATAGCTTCTCAAATGTTGTCTTAAAAAATCGATTTTTCTATTCAAAATTATATATAAGTATTTTATTTTAAAAAAATCATATCATTTATAGTTGGATATTTTTATTTTATGCATACGTTAAGAAATATTTTAATAAACCTTTTATTTAAGTTTTAATAATAGATTAATTAACCATTTCCCGCAAACTTATATCCTAACGATATATTGTTTACTTTTTTTTGTCAAGGAAAATTGTTTACTGACTAAAATGGATAAGCCATAAAAAATTATTTTTAAAAATAGTTAAACCAATATATCCAGAGAAAATCTTTCCCAAATCGGAATATTTAATTATGCCTAATCTATATTATAATACTAAAGGAGAAGTCGCCTAAGACATGTGGCTGCTTTTCCTTTAAAGTAGGGATTTTTAATTAGTATTTAATTAAGTTTGGATTTTTAGTTAGTAATTAATTTGCATATCTACGTGTCATTTTCTTGAATTTTTGGATTTTCTTTTAATTTCCCATAATTTCGAAATCAGTTGAGATATTATAGATTTGGTTGTTGGTTGGTTTAGATATTCAATGGATAAAATCAAAATAAAATCATATTTATTTTTACAATATTAATAAATAATTTATAGTTTATATGTTTGAACTTTTGGGGTTTTAGCTTCCTCTACACACCATCATATCCTATATAATAATTGTTCTTCTTTTCTTCCTCTCACTTTTTTCGATCTTTTTATGATATGACTCATACGTTTGTTATTTTTGTTTATAATTGCAGGATAAAGGCTTATTACGATACAAACGATACCTTTGCTCAATTGGCATGGGTACGTTCCTACCACTCTCATTTGCTCAATTGGGTACTCACTTTATATGCAATTCATCTCATACTATTTTTTTTTGAAATTCAATTTGCTCAAAGATAATTCAATTTCCACCACCCCTATTTTCAAAATACCCTTTTCCCCCTTCCTACCACAACAACAAAATCCAATGGCACAACACAACCCCCTCAGCCCCTAATTCATCTCAAGTGAGCCCCCCCCCCACCCCCACCCCCACCCCCACCCCAAATCTCTTGATCATTCGATAAATTTATAAAGTAAATTAACCGTTTCTTCTTTTGATCTATCTAATTTGGCCCAAAATTATTCAGAAAGTGGTGCTCAAGATGCTGATCAACGATGACATACGAGAAAACACAGCAGAATGCAATAGAAGCCACTGGTACAGTGCCTGTAATTAAACTCAAAAGGTAAATGTTATGCATACATCATACAAATAGTTGTTTTGACGTATATTCATATGAATTTTAGACATATGAGTAATGTAATTAATAGTACCTTCGACTTTCTAATGTTTAGCCCATCTACTCAAACTTTTGCGCTCATTATGTGTAGAACTTTTGATTCATTCAATTTGAGACATTCAATATTCAAGGTAGGTTCATTCATTCTTTAGCTTAATTATTATATAGCTCAAACTAATAATTCATACTTTTTCCCCCTCATTCAAGTAAGTTTCATTCATTCTTTCGATCGAAGGAGTTCCGTCACCACTAGCAGTGAAGGCAGAAGCATTTCTCTTGGCGATCAAATTGAATTGGCACATTGGGAAGAGCTTACGTGTACCATCGTTGAGAGTGATTGTTTGTAGGTCTTGGCACATCGATCTTAAGCGAAAATAGAAGGCCATATCGAACTTGGGCAACGTGATAAAGCACACAAAGGAGCTGACTCAAGAGCTCATGAGTTGAACATGGAGCTATGTAAAGAGTGAAAGAAATGGTGCATGTGGTTCATTGGTTGTTTGCACAAGACATGTAGATGAGTGTTTCTTTTGCCCAAATGCTAGATTTTTTTTGTTTTTAAACTCCTATTTTTTTAAGTTGATGTCGAATGATTTGATTTTGATAATAATAATAATAAAAAGAAAAAAAAATAGTAGCCATATATGTTTTTTTTATGGGCATCACTTGATTTGGTTGTTGGTTGGTTTAGATATTGGTTTTCAATTAGTGTATTATAGAATTTATTAATGAAGATGGGCTCATTGTTAGATATTGAGATTCAGTGTTAGATATTGTTTTTTTTTTTTAATTTTGAGATATTATAGATTTGGTTGTTCGTTGGTTTAGATATTTATGGAATTTCATCCTTACTAATTATCTTTACCAATTAATTTAATTATCTTATCTTTTCATCTTTAAACATTTACAAATTAAAAGTGAAATCATAATTTAAGAATCAGTTGAGGTACTATGGATTTGGTTGTTGGTTGGTTTCGATATTTATGGAATCATATTCTCAATAATTATCTTTACCAATTAATTTAATTATCTTATCTTATTTATCTTTAAATATTTATAAATTAAATATATAATTATTTAATTAAATATTCAAAATCTAAACTAATTACACACTCCTCCATCTTATCTTATTCATCTTTAGTTCTTTACTAATTAATTTAGCATAAATATTCAAATATTTAATTAAATATTCAAATTCTAAACTAATTATACACTACTCCATCTATATATATGTACGATAAAAATAAATCTCAACTATTTATACTAAGGGATAAAAACAAATCTCAAATATGCCTAACAAATCATAATAAATAAATTTGACATTTTTAAAATATAAGTAATACATTCAAAGATAGCAAATGCATTCGAAGAGAAGAAGAATAAATTAAAGAAAAACAATTACAAATCTAAATAACGGTACATCAATAGTATAATACTAAAGAAGAAGTTGCTTACGTCATTTGAGTATTTGACGACTTCTCCTTAGTTTAAAGTAGTTTTTTTTTAATTTTTTATTTAGGATTTGTTACTTATTAGATTAATTACATTAATAATAAAAAAGAATTAGATTTAAAATTTAAAATATTAATTGATTGTTATCCCACTTATTAGGTGGTTATGATTGTTATCTCACTTATTTTAAGATATGCTGATTAATTGATTGTTAAAGCATATTTTTTTTTAATTTGTTAATTAATTACTCTAATTAATATATGTCAATAACAAATCTACAAGAGCCTAAGGTGATAATTAATATATGTCGATTAGGTGGTTATGATTTCATATATATGCCGATAGAATTTGTTAATTAATTAATTTCAAATCAAATTAATGTCCTTATAAACGATAGAGTAATTAATAATTAATAAATAGAAATAATCATATATACCGATAGAATAAATACAACTAATCATATATACCGATAGGATTTGTCGATCGGGTGGTTATGATTTGATTTTCATATAGTTCGATAGTAGTTAATTGCAAATTGAAAGATGAGGTAAGGCTCGGTTCCCATATATAGATTTCATTTTTACCGTTAACTATATAATAATTAACAATGTTTAGATATGAGGGGTATTTAGAGTTTAAAGTTTACTTACAGAAATTTTTTATACATTTTTTTAATATTAAATGTATTAATTTTAAAAAATAGACTGCACAATAGTGCGGGCACTAAACTAGTTCATACATATATGAGTTGATTTTGGTTGATTTACACTTTAAAAATATATTCTTGTCTTATTTTAATTAATTTCCCTTAGTATATATATATATATATATATATATATATATATATATATATATATATATATATATATATATATATATATATATATATATATATATATATATATATATATAGCTTTAAATGTAATTTAAAAATTAAATTATTTGAGATATTAATTCGTGAGCAAGGGTAAAGTACTTAAAAAATGGTCCGTGGGCTAGAGGGAATTGACATATTATTGCTTAGTGCCCTTCAACTTAAATTAACTAAACCATGATATATAGTTCGATATGTATGTATATTTATTTTTCATATTTCGAGAAAAAAAAAAAAACAAGAGTTATAATTTAATTAACATAATTCAGTTAACATTTGGGTAAGTAAAGTAATTAAGAGAGTAACAACCTAGTTAGCTAGCAAGAAAAGGGTAGGTGGTAGTTGACTTGTATTAGCGAAAGGCTTTGATGAAAATATATAATTTAAGTAACCAAAAACCGGTCCAAATGTACGTACTAACCTAACACCTACCAATTAAGGGCTCATTTAGTTGGCGACTGAAAAATTTAGGCAGACACAATTTCCTTTCCTAATCAATCAAATTTACACCATTGTAGTCAAATTGGAGAAGGCCAAATGGAACCCGAAAACCCTTTTCTACCTAAGGAGTGCGTCCGCGCGTGTGCCCCTTTTTTCCTCAACCCTTTTCACCAGAAACCGTAGATCCAACTCTCGATCGGACTCTTCGATCAATCTCTTTGCAAATCTAGCCTCTAAACACCTTAAAAATCAAAATAAGTGTTGTCATCTCAGATCTAAACTTCTTTATTTTTGGATTCGACACAAAATCTGGAAAATTTTATGGGTTGGAGCTTGCTTTTGGTTTCGGGTTCCATCTTGCTCAGTTCTCTCTCAATCGCATGTATGGGGAGGCATAGCCCTAATCATTACCCCAATCTCAGATCCCCTCTCTCTCGGCCCTCTCCTTGGCCGTCTGACTCGATTTGACGAGTCTTCTAACTGTAGCTGGTCTCTACAACTTGGGTGGCTTGGTCTGTTGGATTTGGAGTTCAGTCAACGGTTTCGTCATCATCACTTTCTTTGCTTTGTGGATCTCCATGGTGTTTCTTACAACTATGATAGATACGATTTCAAATCCCTCCCTCTCTATCCCAGAATCCAGTTGCTTGCTGGATATGTGAACTCAAATCTACTTTCGATCTTTACTTGCTACTATTTAAGCAGTTGTGCTTCAAAATTAAATGCCTCTCTCTCACCTAATTCTCTGCTTCTGTTTCTTGCTGCTCTTAACTAAAATTTCTATGTGCTTTCTGTGCTCAGTTTGGTTTAAACCAAACTAAAAAAGGGAAGAGGATTCTCGTAAAGGATCCACCGACACCAAAAAAAACCCAACTCAAAGGGAAGGGGATCCTCATTGAGGATTCACCGACACCCAAAAAAACTCAACTCAAAAGGAAGGGGATCCTTATTGAGGATTCACCGACACCCAAAGAAACCCACAAAAAAACCCAAAGAAACCCACAAAAACCCAACCTTCCTAAACCACTGAAAAGTGATAAAGGCAAGGGAAAGCTGGACCTTGACGTTTTCTTTACCCAGCTTCAACAATTTCAACCCCAGTACTGTTTTCCTACCACTGTCAGACTCTATGGGAGAGCTTTTGGTGCTCCTATAGACTTCAAAAAGCTTGAGGCCAAGCTTACCTTTGACTGGAAGGGCATCTGTGGTGATATGCAAATTGTGGAGCTCCTCAACCATTGGTTTGAGGTGAGATTCTCTGACCCTAATGATTTACTCTGTGTTTGGGAAGCTAGGCCTTTTCATGTGTATGGACGGCGTATCATCCTCAGGCTTTGGTCTGATGCTTTTGATCCTCTTATTGAGAATACCTCTGCCATGGACATGTGGGTGAGAATGACCTCTATCCCAGATGTGTATAAAAAACCTGGTGCCCTTACCCTCATTATTGAAAACAAGTTTGGGGCTTTTATCAAAGTTGATCCTACAGTTGATCCTGGTGCTAGATATGCTAGAGTCTACATTAATCTTGATCTTGCAGATTCTATGTCAAACACCATTCTTATCCCAGTCAACAAAACCCAAGTATCTGCCCATATAA
Organism: Persicaria tinctoria; assembly: GCA_037127255.1. NCBI lineage: Eukaryota > Viridiplantae > Streptophyta > Magnoliopsida > Caryophyllales > Polygonaceae > Persicaria > Persicaria tinctoria. The sequence continues at coordinate 26,932,213 of JBANSL010000016.1, read as the reverse complement.
TATGGTTTGAAGAGTTTCCCGAAGGTTGTGGCAATTGTGGGGGTCAAGACCATGTGTTCAATCACTGTCCTAACTTCATTCCTAAACCCAAAAAAATCCAGGTCACAATAAAGAAGCCAAGCAACAAGAACACTAAGCATGTTCTACCTGCTGAGGGTGGGGGATGGGCAACCATGGGTAAGAAAGGAAAAATCCTTAAGCTCCCTAACCCTATCCATGCTTTTGGAAACAAGCCATATTTGTCTGGTAGGGGTGGTGTGGCTATTGGCTTTGAAACCCTCTCAAACTCCTCTAATTCATCAATTGGTCCAAAGTCCCCAACTGGGACCAGTACCTTACCTGAGATTCCAACTAAGCCCATCCCTTCTAGTGCCTGTTTCTGCAGGATTGGTTGCTTTTGGCATTTCTCCCTCCCTGGTTGCCCTTACTAGTAACTCTGCAGGATTGATTCCTACAGTTGGTTTCAGTGAGGGCCTGGGGGGATTTGGGTTGCCTGGCTCCTCTTCTGTTGTTGTCCCCTCTACTGAGATACTCTCTGGCTCTGACCCTTTCATTGTGACTGAAAATGGCACCACCAAAACCTCTGATGATGATGCAATTGTGACAGCTTATCCACTCCCTAACCCACAACATTACTCTGAGATTGGAGTTGAAGTTAACTCTGAGATCTTTCCTTGTCTTCTCTATGATTATGATGAGGATGACTTGCTTGCTGGGGAATATGAGGGGATTTGTTATTTGCTTGATGCACCCATGACTGATCACCAGGATGAGCTGATGTCTGAGCCTTCCTTTCACTCACTCCATTCAAACTCAACACTGATGAAGATGCTCACTACCTCTGATGCCCCACCTAAGGACTCCTCCACTTCTGGCTCTCTCAAAAGGAAAGATGTGGGTGGGGAAGATGATACAACTAGCTCCAACCTGAAGAGGGGCAAAAACATAGAGTAACTCCATGAATTACAAGATTTTGCCAAGCAATAGGATTACAAGAACTTGCCCATGGGTCAGCTGTGATGACTGCAGTACATCTACGTCACCTTTTGAAAGCTTTCAACTACCTTTTGCAAAACAATCTACTCCTATTTTTTGGCAAAATCTTGACTTGTCTTATAGTTATATTAAAAACTTTTGGGTATGTGTTAAAACTAGTTGTAATGACTCGAGATGCTCTAGACTTTGGTACAATATTGCTGTATGTTATTCTCCTAGTACTGCTAGCCCATCTGATGCTTGTATGATATCTTTTATGAGTTATCAGATTCTATATTATGGGCTATTACCTAGCTATCTGATTCAATATGACTGCAATTTACTTGCTCAGGGCTTAGTCTTTGTTCCATTGCAGCATAAGTTTTTGCAATACTACTCTGACACACTAGCCTCAAACAACCAACTTTACATACATATTTTCTGCCATGGATCTTTTATAACACATAGCGCCATGCTTGTTCAAGGGAGTCTTTCTCTTGAGCTATCTTTTGCAAGAAACTAGAATTTAACTTATAGATTACCCATCTACTGGATTCAGCTCTACTACAACATACTTGTGCTGGTCTTACTTTTTAATCTCGTGCAGATTAACACTACACAATGCCATTGTCACGCACTTGGTTTAATCAACCAACTATATATGTCTCTTTTCTGTTATGGGTTTGTTATAAGACAATACACTAAGCTTGCTCGAGGGATTCCTTCTCTCGAGCAATGTATCTACTTTCAACCCATGCAGCTTATAGCTAAGGACAATTGGACTAAACAAGGAACCAATGGGGGATACTGGTATCAAGATACTGAAGGCACCAACCACACACCACCTCTAAAGCCGCCTAAGATATACTCTGACAAGGGTGCATATCTGTTGGAGCTGACTCTGGTTTGGAATTGGATTGAAAGCTACAACAGAACTCAAAACAAAGCATGTGAAAACCGAAGCAACACGTATATACCTCTTAATTCTTGCTTAGTTCCTTGGGTAGTTTTTGGTTTACTGCTCGAGTTTACACAACTCTATACTGCAAAACAGACACACTATAAGTTACTTAACTTGTATTACATGGTTCCTTGGGTTGTTTTAGTTTTTCTGCTCAAGGAAACGCCACCTGGCACTGTAAACCAGGGACATTATAAACTATTTAACTTACATTATAGTATAGTTGCCAGGGTTTCTACTCCTTTTTTCATGAATTTGAAATACCTTGGATCTGTTAGATCATCTTTGAAGCGTCTCTTGGGTGCTTACCCAAGCTTGTTTGTTGCTTGCTTATATACATCAGGACTCAGTCCCAAGTTCCACCCCACAAATGACTCTCGTCACCATAAAAGCAGTACCACAAGCATTCCCTAGAAGTCGAGAAATTCAACTACTACCCCACTACCCTTCGTCTCTATGACAGAAACTCTAAAACTAGGCAACAATTACAATACTAGCACAACACTTAACCTAATGCAAACCAATTGGCTGGACTTTACTGATCCCTGTAAGGTCATAACCTTTCAAAATACCAATTCTCCTCTAATTGGTTATAATGAAGTTTAGCTTCTGGAATGTTAGGGGCTTGAGTAGGAAAAATGTATGGACACATTGAAGCCACTACAAAATCAGAACATATTAAGGTCTTAATGTTAGTAGAAACAAAATTAGAAAATCCACCTCCGGATAAATACTGGAGGAAACCTGGATTTAATAACATGCATTTTTGCCCATCAACAGGACTCGCAGGAGGTCTTTGCCTCCTTTGGAAGGAATCACAATTCCAAAATGAAACTTTTACCGTAACAAACTCTACTGACAGAGTCATTCAGGCAACCAACACAAACACAATACTCAATATAATCATTGATATCTTGTTTGTTTACGCGACGCCTCATGAGAGGGAAAAACCTTCTTTCTGGTCTTCCCTCTCTAATTATATTCGCAATGTCAGGGACCATCTCATTGTTTTAGGGGATCTAAATGAAATAATGGATCCGAAAAATAAACTGGGTGGGAGACCCCCATCTACAAAAAGATTTAGAAGGCTTCAAGAGATGATTTATACCTACAACTTAGTAGATTCCCCAACATGTGGGAATAATTTCACTTGGAGAAAAAGTGAACATGGTGATGACAACATTTTTGAAAAATTGGACCGTGCGATAATTAGCCTCTCTCTCTTGCAACGATTCCCCAAACTATGCACCAAAAACCATGCCTTCCTAAAAATCCAACTATAATTTCGTTTGTATTTTTTTGAAACCCCTTGACTACCGTTCGGTAGGCGGTAGCCATCAAAGGTATCCAACAAAAAAATATAGTTTAACAAAAGTAATATGGTTACAACCTGTTAAAAGTTCAGATAAACCAAGTTCACAACCAATAAAACCTTAGAATAAAAATCAAAACAGTAGAAAGAACCAATTTATGTCAAAATCAAAACAATAGAAAGGACCAATTTAGGTCCAAATCAAAACACAAAATATAAATTAAAAACTTAAATATAAAAACAATAAAACATTAAATAATAATAAAAATTGATACGTGTGTGTGTGTGCGGTAGCCATGATATTCAGATTTCATTACCATTACCATAACACGTTCATGTGGTTACCACCACGATTGTTACCACCATGTTGGTTACCACAAGTGTGGTTACCAACAAAGTCGGTTTGTGGTTGGTAAATGGTTGGTATGGTAATTTCCATACCATTTGCCAACCCTACTCCGTCGCTCCAACTCCATCTCTCCTCGCTCGAATGGCGTTCTTGAATCACTTCTTCGATAAATCTGTAGAACCGGAATAGCACCGAAATCACAACCATCGATCGAACGATCTCCTTTCCTCCTCTCTCGAATGTAATCAATTAACTTCTCTCTCCATAGATCTACGGAGCTGAAATATAAATTGGCGGCTCCTATGTCTTTCATCCTTGATCTCTCTTCTTTTCTCTTAGAACAGTATGGAGTAATTAAGAAGAAGACGACTACGAAAAGGAGATGCGGATAATCCATAAGAGGAGTGGTTGCGAAACTGTTTCCCTCCTCTAATCCATAAGATCTATCATATTTGGAATTTGCGGACATCAGATGTGGAGGTGGACATCTTCGGCGAGTCATCTCCCTTCTTCAGGGCACGAAAACCGCCAAGAGAGGGGGCTAGAGGAATCTAAAGGAGAAAGGGGCATCAGTGCTTCTCCTTCTCTCTCCGATCTCCTCTCAGCCGACAAATCAACTGGTGTGAAATTGAGCACTCGTACGGTTTCTCTCTCTGACCTCCTAACCCTGCAAGAGGGTGGGGAAAAGATCTGGAAAAAAAAAAGAGCTGACATTATGAGCCCAGTGCATCCTCGTGTGTTTTGTGGAACCTAATATGTGATGTTTCTTTTATTTGAATAACTCATGTGTTTCCGTAAAATTATGTCTAATGTGGGTTTGAAATGTTTTGATTTTGGTTATTTCATGAGAATAAATTATCATACTTTGTCAGCTTATATTCTATTTTTTGTCAGCGATTTTGTCACTCTTTTTAAGCTGTTTTTTTTTCACTTTAGCGAGATAGAGAGTGATGCTCAATTGTCAGCTATCTGTCATACTTTTGTCATCTATTTGTCACTCGTTGTCAATTTGTTTTTGTCACAAAAGATGTTGAATTTCGATAATAAAAAAAAAAGGGGAAGGGGAGGGGGAGAGAAAAGGGAAGGGGCATTTTAGGATTATTCAAATTTGGTGGACATTTAATCAATAAAATCAGGATGGTGGATAAGTAATTAATTAGGGCAAGAAATATAGACATTTTCTTTTTAATCCCATAAAAAACCAAAAAACAGATAAAATTAAGAAGTTAAATTCCCAAAATTTTAAATTTATCTATTTTAAAGGAATTTAACTTACCTACTTCCATCTAGGTAAGTTCCAATTCCCTCTTTTATTGTTAAAAATTTCCAATTCTAATATTTTAACCGTACCATCTAAAATCCAACCAAACATATTTTTTTAATTCTCTAGATGTACAATTCTGAGAATTCAATTCTCTTTTCTATATAGATAGAGAAGGCCACAATTTTTTATTTTATTTTATTTTTGAGAGATAAGGACATCATATGCTCACAATTTTACTCCCATTTTATTAAGTGAAATTTTTTTATAAGTCACTATAATTGTTTTTTTTTAGTGTTCAAGAGTTGAAATTTCCATTTGGTAAAATAATTTACGAAAATTTCGCCTGGTACCCCTGAGGTATTGCCTATTTCGCGCGGTGTACAAAAGATTGTCTAAATTCGCCTGGTACCCCTGAGTTATGTACGTATTTCGCGTCGTGCCCCTGCTCGGTTAAAACTAACCGCGCTTAACACTCTTCCGTTTGTTCTCTGAGGACGCTTGGAGGAAACGAAGAAACGCGAGGAGACACAGAGAAATACTCTGGGCAACTGGAGAAGCCCGAATCGTCGGCAACCAAGAGAGAGCGCGGCCGCCGGAAAGAGAGGAGGAGACGCCCAGGACCCGCCGGAGGTGGTGGCGCCAGCCGCCAGGTATGCTCCCTTTCGAAAAATTAGGGTTTTAAATGTGTTCGTTATCATTGAATTTGAGGTTTAAAAGGTTGATTTGGGGTTTCAATTTGGGGAAAAATCAGTTCGTTCACCTTATATCCGGAATTGCAACTTCGATTAATTGGAAATTTGTTGAATTGTAGAGCGTTGGTGGAACCACTTTTGTTGAATTTGTTTATGGATGAAGAATAGAGGATAGTTTGAATCAGTTAGGTTGTTTCATTCTTTCTTTCGTTTGTGAGGACTGCGAGGCATGGTAGATTGGTGGGTCTCCATTTCCATAATTCCATTTGTTAATATAGTTCATAATAGTTGGCCAGTGGATGGATTTTTTCGTACCACTATTAGTTTAAACTTTAAAGTCTCTTGGAGGTTTCCACTTATCTTGAGTGTTTACTGTGTATTGAAGATGCTAACTTTTGAACTCATTCCCCACTTCCCATTCAACTCCAGATTTGATCAGCTTGTTCCAAACCATGCTTGTAATAATGAAATTCCTCATGTCAACTTGAGCTTTATCTCTTTCTATATCCCTTGAATGTCATTCCTGTTAGTAAATGAATGCATTAGAGGAGTTTGGCTAGCCCAATTTGTTCAGTTTAGTCCAGATCAGATCAGATTTATGTTGTGCAACCATTAGTTAATTAGTTTGTTATTAGATGGTGCAAAGAGCACAGATCAGTTAGTAATTTTATGGTTGTATTTCTTTTTTTTTTTGGCCTATTAGCTCAATTGGTAGAGCGGTGTGCTTCGACACAAAAATGTGGGTTCGAATCCCATATAGGCTATGAATATTTTGAGCAGCTATCTTTCTCGAAAAATCAATGTATAACTCAACACCTACGCTATGTTTCAACACATTATGATCTTCAAAACTGAACAGGGTTGGTGGAGGGCTTAAGTTTCCAAACTGAACAGGGTTGTTGGTCACTTTACACAACATTTAGGCACCTTCAAATTTCAGCACCTGTTGTATAAAAATATTTGACAATCAAGCTCAAATTTCAGCACCTGATATAACCATATTTCAGCACCTTCAAATTTCATTAGTTGCTAAAAACATAACATAATGTTAATGTTGAAGGGGTTTACTCTGCCCCAACAGAAGATGTCAATTTCACCCTTAAACCATAACAAAAGATATCAAGTTCACCCTTAAAATTAACATAACAAAAGATATCAATTTCAACCCTAAAACTTCACAAAATGATCCTCCAAAATGGTTGTTCTTCTACTCAGCCCCCTCCACCCTTGGGGCTGAAGACCTCACTTCTTCCACACACTGTAGATGTTCAGGGATGCTTGATTCTTGTGTTTTCCCCTTTCTTGGTCTCCGTTGAACCCGGATGCCCTTTTGTGCCTTCACTTCCTTCGCAGTCGGTCCACCTTTACATGTCTTTATATTATGTCCGTATGCCTTCATAAAGCACACATAATTAACATCTCGAAACATTATGGATAATTTTACTCGAATTCCTATTTTCTTAAACCAATACCTGACATCTTCCACACCGCACGAGGCGAGACCTTTTTCCTGCTGGCGCTTGCCCCTCTTGTCGCCTTCTTGTTTTCGCCGGTCTTCCAACTCCCCTTTTCATGACAGGTGAATGTATTCTCGGTAGATCAAATGAAGGCCACTGTTCTTCGTCAGGGACCGCCCTAAAAACATGAAGAGATAAGATAGTTCCTGGTTCACGACAAATCTACTCCAACCAACCCCCTACAACCATTGATAACTCCATCAATCATCGGCTTCATAGATATGAACACGTTCCTAAACTGCAAGGGCCTTTCGGGGTCATTTTCAGCGCGTCCCCATACAATATGAGCCCTGGAGCCAAGGTTTGATGATTTCATCACTTCACAATAACCCGGCAAACTCCCATACGACGCATCAGGCTTCCCATTAATGATGGTCAAGGCGATTGCCCTTGCTTTGTACAATGAAGTCGACTTCATGTTTATCCCATACTTATTCATCAAGAGGGTTTGCATTGTCGGTTCTTTGATATCATCATCCGCTCTTACGTGCTCAAGCAACTTCTTCGCAGCCCACTCTGGAGTTGCCATTGAGTTGAATTTTGTGAGCTTAAGGCAACTATGAGTGTCATGTAGTGATTTAATTGCCTAGGTAACTCCATCAGCGAGTCTTGAAGCATGAATCCTCCAATTACATTCCGATTGTGCACATACGGCAGTGTACCGGCACTGATCTGCCTTAACTACGACAAGGGAGAAACCCTCTTGGACACAATAATCTCTCAGAACATTTATAAACGCCTCCTTGTCAAAAAAAATCATCCATACCTTCAACCTTATATTCCCAAAGCTATTATCACCATATAACTCTCCATTATCATAAATTCTATCGAAATAATCATCTGTGTCTGTGTCATTAGACTCATTACCTCCAAAACCATCATTACCACTGAACTCATCAATTGAGGCCGAAAGAAGTGCATTATTATCATGCAAGTTAGCATTAGGCACACTATCATCATTACATAATGCATTACAAGGCAAATCAGCATCAGCAACTTCAACATTCAACAAATCAACATCAACTAACTCAGGATCAGGGGCGATGGAATCATTTACAACATCTTTTGTCCTACTAACTTCACCGGAAGTGGGTTCACTAGGCGCAGAATGACTTCGAGATTTTGCTACATAAGTCCCCTTCCTTCTTGCCGTAGTAGCGGGAACCTTCTTACTAGAAGCGGGTTGACTACCATAGCTCGACCTTTCTACCGGCATTTTCGACTCAATCAAACCCCTTGCAAGTTCTAGATTCCTAGATGGTGAATCACCGGATCCAATTGCTAGTTTAATCAACCTCTTTTCACTAAATACACTCATCATCTTCACAACATCTTCATCACTCTCTAATTGAAAATTCTGACACTCATGCGCATACAATAAAGTTGGTTTCTCGGGAAGAAACATGCCATTTTTTTCAGCCCTCTCTAGCAATTCAACAAAGATATCTAACACACTACACTTATCGGGATCATCCACCTCAAATTCAACATATTCACGATGAATATAACGCATTTGTAACACTATCTTATCTCCCATTCTACCTAGAATAATCAAAGCAAATACATATTTAGAGAACTGTGGTTAACGAAATTTTAAAACCTAAGTACAAGAAATGCAAACAAATTACACTCTCTGCATAACTAATCGTATAAATAGTCAACCAAAATCATTATAAAACAGATTCTTAATCAATACAACAACATTCTCTTTAAACTCTGCATCATATAAATAGTCGACCTTTCAAACCACCGAACTGATTTTGTGAGCAAACACCAAACTGATTTTTTCCTTTCAAATGAGGTGAACGAACTGATTTTTTTCCAAATTGAAACCCCAAATCGACCTTTTAAACCTCAAATTCAATGATAATGAACACATTTAAAACCCTAATTTTTCGAAAGGGAGCATACCTGGCGGCTGGCGCCACCACCTCCGGCGGGTCCTGGGCGTCTCCTCCTCTCTTTCCGGCGGCCGCGCTCTCTCTTGGTTGCCGACGATTCGAGCTTCTCCAGTTGCCCGGAGTATTTCTCTGTGTCTCCTCGCGTTTCTTCGTTTCCTCCAAGCGTCCTCAGAGAACAAACGGAAGAGTGTTAAGCGCGGTTAGTTTTAACCGAGCAGGGGCATGACGCGAAATACGTACATAACTCAGGGGTACCAGGCGAATTTAGGCAATCTTTTGTACACCGCGCGAAATAGACAATACCTCAGGGGTACCAGGCGAAATTTCCAAATAATTTAATATAGAGTACAAAGTTTTATCTACACTGTAGGCGGTTGAACCCACTGGAAATTTTAAAATAGATTTCCATTATAAATAATCCATAATGTGCATGGATGATTAATGATTTAAGTCCAAATCCAATATATATAGACCATTAAAATGCTTTAAAAAAGCAAATTATACGTTAAAAACAATGATTAAGTTAAGTCATTAGGAGAATAATGGAAGAATCTCCACTTTTCTAACTTTATGATATGATGGTATTGTACACTAAGAACCCATTCGAATAATGCAAGGAGAATCTTTTGTGTTTCCAAAAAAAAATATAGATATTTGCTGTAATCCATTATCCAATAATTCAGAAATTAATACTTTATCAAATTGTAACTATGGAGTAATAATTTAGAGTAGTGTATGTGTATTGTGTAATAGTACTACTGTCCAAGCTCAAGTTTAATAATTTTCCATGTAGTTAATTAGATAAACAATTAATCAATCTAATCATAAGAAAATGTTAAACTCTTTGGACATGACCTTTTGCCTAACAATTTTAAGATTTGTTGGGCCACGATTGATAAGACCTAAACTATTGATATGATGTTTTTTTTATAAAAAAAAAAATAAGTCATGAACTACTATTGATATGATACGAACATAGTAATAACTCTTGTGATGATGCATAATATTATAAATATTGATTTGTATTCGGATTAATTATAAACCTCAAGTTTAAATTAAATAATTTCATCCAATATTAATGTTGCTTAAATGTGAGTGCGTTTTCTTTCTTAAATGTGAGTGCGTTTTCTTAAAAAAAAAAGTGTTCCTAAAATAGAATTTTTCACAAAATCATCCACAAATTACAAAATTTTACAAAGTTATATTTTCCAAATAGAAAATAAAAGTCATATTTTTCAATTTTTTATTTATCAAACTTCAACCGATTCTCTATTTTAAAGATTTTAAAAACAATTTTTCTTTTGGAGAATGCTGTAAATTTAGGAAAGACTATATATATTTATGATGCATCCATAGTTTAGAAAACCAAGATGGGAATATGTTAGACATAAAAATGTACAAAATTTCCAAAAATTTAAATTTCTCTATAATGGGGAATTTGTTAAAAGTGATCTAATAGTACATATCCTAAAAGATTCTATCATACCATATTGGCCAATCCATTTATAGTTAAATGCAAAAAAATATTTTAATACATACACGGGTTTTCTGCTAACCAATGCCCCATATAGATTAAGGGGCCTAATTAATTAGGAATGATTCTCCTAAATTCAATTATTTTAACATTTTTTAATATTAATTTCCTAAGATCGATGGTTTTTTTGATAGAAAATCTTTTTCAATTATGCCTCTAATTAACCTATGCTCTTATGATATAGATTAGAAAGATCAATACATAAATATTACTTCTTTCAACTTATTATCATATTCCCTACTAAAAAATAAACTCATTTGAAATATTTCTCAGATGTTCATTAATTACTTGACGTTTGGCAGGTCTCTTTGTATGTCGTGTTTGGAAAGAGGAGGACTCAATGATTATTCGTTTGCCGGAACCAGAAGAAGAGACGAAACTTTATGCGCTTCTAATACACTTTATTAATAATAAAAAAATGAGGGCTGAGATAGTAGGGGGCCAGGATAGCCCTAATCTCTAACATCATTTTACAAGAAACTTCAAACACTATTAGAATAATGACAAATACAATATCAAACTAATGTTATTAAAAAAAAAACTAAACTAACTAAATAATTTACAATGCAATTATATTAGTGAAAAATATGCTAAAATTGAATGACCTAATCTCTTCTTAAAAAAATTAGCACTTAGTAACAAAACTAGCTAACAAATACATTCATATTTTTTTCTCAAGGGTTACTACTTTTCTTTTTTCGTTTTTAATACAAAGTAAGAACTTGGGAGGCATCAGACCCGGCTGGTATGCCACCCAATAACATCCCTCCTAAGTCCTAACGAGGGAAATGAGCTCCGGATGCAACATGATTGCCTTATGCTGTGCTCCACCATATATCGTAGATGGATCACTTTGTCTGTCACCTGATTGAATTCACGAAAAATATGGCCAGAACAACCACTCAAAATGATGAAGCAACTGAAGAATGTCTGCGATGGTGATCTCAATCTCACAGAGACATCTTCACTTGCCAGTAATGGATGAGATTAGACCGTTTCCCTCGATATTGATGCATCGGAGACCAAGGCCTTTATCGGCTACAAGACCGAATCTGTGAGAGGATAATTTAGTAATTTACCTTTATATATTTATCCTAATTTAGATTAGGGATTAGGGATGTGATACTGTGACGTGTAATTTACCCTCACATTAGGTTAAAATTACGAGTCGATGACGTAGCTTGGTGGGCGTCTCCGTTTGGGTGCCTACGCTCTGACGCAAAGAAGATCCAAATAGTTGCGTAAGCGCCAAACCCACTCTCCACCCCTCCCACCCAAATCTAACGGCACTCAGTCCCCATCAGCCACCGCATTGATTGATCCTCACCGTCCATCACCCCCTATCTAATTAAAACTCCTATATCATATACTATTAATAATAATTAAAATCCCCTATACCTTGTTGCTTTATTGTTGAATTCTTAGTTGCAGGTTGTTCAAGTTTCTCTTTCTCCCTCTGCAACCCCAAAATTCCCCATTTTCAACTCCATCATCGATCACTGCAGATCACTCAGAGGATCCCAAAAGTTTCTTCTTTTTTCCACATTTTAATGGTAATTTGCCAAAAGCCCTCCCAATCCACTAATTAATCAATTAGATTCCTTTTTCCCTCCCTCCCTCTTTCTATAAAGGAGGTTGCTTAGCATTGCACACATGCTCTTTCTCTCTAATCCCTCCCAATTAATTGCAACAATTTATTATTTCTTTTTCCAGATTAATCCTCACAGTAAGAAACCCAAATCCCCGCCGGAGGAGGAGGAGGAAGAGGAAGAAGAGGAAAAGACAATGCCGAAGGCGGAGTCAGCGGCGGCCACCACAGTCCCGCCGTGGCTGGAGCCGCTGCTGACCACCGCATTCTTCAGCATTTGCCGTGTCCACGGCGACGCCGCCCGGAGCGAATGCAATATGTATTGCTTAGATTGCCCCGTCGGCGCCGCCTTCTGCTTCTACTGTAGGTCCTCTCGCCATAAGGATCATCAGGTCATTCAGGTTCGGATCATTTCGGATTCAGTAATATCCATTTCTTTCCACTAGTGAAAATTAATTAATTGGAGGCCCCTTTTTTTTATTGGATTGGGAATTGTGTAGATAAGGAGATCATCATACCATGATGTGGTGAGAGTGTCTGAAATTCAGAAGGTGTTGGACATAGGTGGAGTTCAGACCTATGTGATAAACAGTGCAAGGGTGTTGTTTCTCAATGAGAGGCCATTGCCTAAGGCAGGGAAAGGAGTTGCCCATTTGTGTGAGATTTGTGGAAGAACTCTCCTTGATCCCTTCAGATTTTGCTCATTGGGTTGCAAGGTAAATTAACAATTTAATGGCTTCACACTTTCTTGAAAAGTACTACTACTAATGTTGTTGTTATTGTCATGAATTTTTAAAAGATTATCACCATCAATGACAACTCATGAAGAGTAATGCAAACCCACATGTGCATCCATCATACATGACCCACATTCCCAAAAGATCATAAGCCCCTCTCTTTTCATGAGCATGATGATGAAGATCATGATGATATACATATATACATGGTGCATATGTTTGATCACATCATTGCCTTCCACATGTATTCATTGAATGCACATGGTGTATCTCCTTTAGAAGTGTCATATATGCATATATGTTCATGTTATGTATTCCATTGCCACCCACTCAACCACATTCATAGCCACATGATGCAACATTGGCAATTTTCCATCCCCATCATCCAAACCTAATCACATTGTCACCAACAATCTTAATAGGAACCTAACCTAATATCTCACCAATTACACAATTAACAAATCATTTAATCTAATCTTCCTCCTCTCTTTTTGTAAATGGTAGCTTGTGGGAGTGAAGAGGAATGGGAATGCAACCTTTTCCTTAGAGGGGAAGACAAATGAGTTGGCATTATTGGAGAGGGAAAAAAGAGGAGAAGGCATGTCTTCTTCAAGGGCAACTTCAAGAATTGCAAGGGAAGAAGGTAACAACACTACCCAATTGATTGGGGGCTCAAATTCACAAAGACACATTTACCCTTCAACTCCACCTCCTCCTTCAAATGCAAGAAGAAGAAAAGGCATTCCCCATAGAGCTCCATTGAAGTCCTAATTCATTGTTTTTATGTGATTAATTAACTACCCTTCTCAATTTATATACAACTCATCACATACACACAAGCTCCCAAGGGTTTGATTAATTAATTAATGACCTTTGAAATTGATATGTGATTCTTCATATGATCACACTTTGTTTTTAATTGGGTTAATTATTTTTTTAATTTATTTAAAAAAAAACTTCATTACCAAATTGTGAAGAAAGAGAGGTTCCTTTGTCCTATAGAGAAAGGAATGGGGCACCATAAGGGATGGAGAATAAGTGAAAGTTGCACTTTCTTTAGGGGAGGGATTTTTTTTTTTTTTTTTGGGTCCCAAGAAGAGAACAAGTGAGTTCTCTTGGGAGGCATCAAATAATGGAGAAATTGTGATTGATAGGAGTTTGTAAAGGTGTACAATTGTAATTAAGAAATTGGAAAGCAAAGTCTATGTGTTTGTTACAATATTGTTTTCTTTATATATATATTCTTTTGATAATATATCTTTTTTTATGAGTTTATAAGTTTTGTGAATAAGAATTGGACCCACCATCACATGGGCCGTTCACATAAAGCAACAAGTTCTTTTCAAATTTTGTTTAGGCATAATAACTAAAGTGTATAATTATCATGCATACTGATTTAACATGAGTTCACATGATAGTAAAAGGTAACCAAATTAACGGCTCAGACATTATGAATTACTGATTTAAAATCGACTTTTAAAAAAAAAAAAAACCCTTTTAATCGATCAATTAAAAAATTTCAAAAACCAATAATATAAAAATTATAAATTTTAACTATCATATATTTTCGATAGGTGTAAATGTGTAATTACATTATTCATGATTTTGCTCATATCACAACCGGTTCAAAAGGTACTGGAGTCCGTTAGGACTTGGGATCGGGGGTCGTGTGCACACGTGCGCCTTTGTGCTAATAGCCTAGTACATAAGCCGAGCGGGGTTCCATCCTAAAACCAATTAGCAACAGGAGGAGCAACATGAGGAGTAACCCACTAGCGGAGTAACTCTTTTAATCGATCAATTAAAAAATTTCAAAAACCAATAATATAAAAATTATAAATTTTAACTATCATATATTTTCGATAGGTGTAAATGTGTAATTACATTATTCATGATTTTGCTCATATCACAACCGGTTCAAAAGGTACTGGAGTCCGTTAGGATTCGGGATCGGGGGTCGTGTGCACACGTGCGCCCTTGCGCTAATAGCCTAGTACATAAGCTGAGCGGGGTTCCATCCTAAAACCAATTGGCAACAGGAGGAGTAACCCACTAGCTACCGCAAGTGCAACTAGGGTCGTCTTTCGCCTCTAGTTGAGACACTTGGACAACGGGTCTAGCATCTCATTCTCTTTTTTAGCTAGCCCAGGATCGAGAGTCGGGCCGTTTGACTTTTCCGCTCTGATACCATACTGGAGTCCGTTAGGACTCGGGATCGGGGGTAATAGCCTAGTACATAAGCCGAGCGGAGTTCCATCCTAAAACCAATTGATAACAGGAGGAGTAACCCACTAGCTTATATACTATGGCTTCTTTGTTTGTATAATCAATGTGGGACTCTTTGTCTCCTCACATTCTCAACAAAAGGGTTTATAAACTTTCGAAGACTTATAAAAACCGAAGATATAGGATCTCACATGTCATTTTGGGAAGGAGGCGAATTTATTCTTCCTTTACATATACTATATATGCACAAAAGTTTTAGTCAGTTAGCCATCAAAGGAAACATAAAAAAAAAAAAGGTTTTAAAAAATGATATCAAAAATGGTTTGAAAATGCTTATTTCAAATTATTTAATCCATAGAGATAATCTATTTCACTATTTGTTAGACTTAAAGTGAGAAGAGGGTAGGAGTGAGATGGCCGGTTTTGTAAGACCACTGGACCCTGATCTAACGGATCAGTACTCACAAGTCCATAATAATTTAGTTTTATTAGGTTCGTGATTCTTATTTAGATTTTAGAAATAAAAAATTATTATTGGTATTTTAGGATTTTAATTTTTAAGTATTTATAAATCATTTCCACTTCTCATCGCTCAAGAGAAAAAAAAAAGTATGTATTTTTTTTTTTTGAAACGGAAAAAATTTGACCATAGGGCTAGGCCCTATCAGTCAAGAGCATCCTTGTGGATGAGACTACGCAATAGAGAATCATCAGGCAACATAGATCCATGTGAAGCAGCACTGATGCGTGATAAACGATCAACCACTAGATTTGCTTCTCGGAAGACATGACGAATCTCAACAGAACCAAAGAAGCCCAGCGAGACTAGACTGTCCGAGACAATATTTTCAGAGTCTCCAATAGGCTTCCCCACATCTTTTAGACTTTTGATAATAGTTAATTTATCTCCTTCAATTATCAATTTTGTAATGTTAAGGCTCTTTGCAGCTAAAAGACCATTCCAAAGTCCCAGGCTTTCACAACCGCAGACCGAATTGATAGGCGATGATCCTGAACCACAAAAAATAGGAGAACCCTGGGAATCACGAATGATAAACCCAAAAGTTCCCTTATCATACTAAGATAGAGAACCATCGAAATTCAGTTTGTAGCTGTCATTTGGTGGGGGTTCCCATTTGGTTCGTTTTCTTGTCGAGGTCACATTCGGTTGGTTATTTTGTTTCGTATTTACAATTTTTCCTTGTGAAATTTCATTTGTTTGTGAGGTTGTCCAGATAAATTTTTGATCCTTTTTAAAAGATAAAATACGTCTTATGTCCGGGTTTATTTGGTCAAAGAGTGTTTTGTTTCTGAAGTACCAAACTCCCCACCAGACAAAAGCCAGGTCTTCAAAGTTGTTTTTCCCAATTGTATGTTTGATATCCCATATCGTGTCATTCAAATTGTCCTCTTTAATGAAACATCCGTGGATCTTCATATAGGCTCCCGGGTTATTTGCAATAAGGGTTTCCTTAATGATAGGACAATCCCATAAAAGATGATTCAGATCCTCATAGCAGGAATCGCGGTGTGGACAATCAGTTGGAATGCCCAACCTACGAGAGGCTAACTTAACAGCAGCGGGTACTCCGTTTCTAAGGATTTTCCATAGAAAAGATTTTATTTTGGGCGGCACGTCCAGGTCCCAAATCCAGCTTATATTTGATCTTGTATGGTTTTTGTATTTATGTATCATATCAGTTGCAGACTGTGTCGAAAACCAGCCATTTTTGCTCCATTTCCAATAAAGTCTATCAACATGAATGTTTTGTGGTATTGGTATTGTCTTGATTGTTTCTATTATACCATTGGGTAGTATGTTTTGTAATTTTTCATTTAACTTATCTTGATCCCAGGTTTTGTTATCTTTGAGGAAGTATTTTATGTTTGTAGATTCGTCTATTTGTTGTGTATTTGGAATTAATGATTTCAAAGGCGATGATCCCAACCAAAGGTCATTCCAGAAGTTAATGGTTGAACCATCCCCAATAGACCATTGTAGACCCTTTTTAAATAAAGGTATTAGTTTTATTAACTGCGCCCATTGCCACGAGGAGCCACCTTTCTTTTGATAATTTAGGATACTGCTATTTTTTAGGTATTTTTCTTTGATTAAGATAACCCACGGATTAGTAGGTTCTGCTAGTAATTTCCAGAGCAGTTTTAGTTGTAGCGCTTTGTTCATATCCTCTGAGCAGCGGAGACCAAGTCCACCATTTTCCTTTGTTTTACAAACATCAAACCAGCTGATGAGGGGTTTGTGATTCGGGACCTTGTTCCAAAGGAAATTCCGATTGATTATATCTAGTTCTGTCTGGACTGATTTTGGTAGCATAAAGCACTGCATTATTTGTAATGGTTTTGCTGATAGTGTTGTTTTGATTAGAGTACATCTTCCAGCTTGAGAGAGGCAATTTGCCTTCCATTTGTGCAGTTGAGATTTAGTGTTAGTTAGTAGGTCTTTGAAATCGTCTTTCGTAACTCTTCCCTCGATGATTGGGCAGCCCAAATAGCAACCCAAATTGGGGGTGTGGGCTATTTCTAGTTCATTTCGAATAAGATTTTTTTGTGTGGTCAAAACGTTCTTCGAAGTTTGAAATTGGGACTTGTGCTGGTTCACTCGTTTCCCAGACAACGCTGTATATTCTCTTAAAATTTGATTAACTTGGTCACAACCTGTTTGTGTAGTTGAGGCAAAAATCACAATATCATCGGCAAAGGCTAAGAATGGAATCTTAGTTCCACCGCGTGTTAGTTTGATTCCTAGGTGGCTTTGTGGTTTTAAGGATTCGTTAAGAATGCCTCGAGCTAAGATTTCCGATATTATTAAGAATAGATAAGGGGAGAGCGGGTCACCTTGGCGTAAGCCCCTCTTTGGAAAAAATATATCAGTGGGCTCGTTATTTACTAATACCGAGTAAGTAACCGTGGTTATACATTCTTTGATCCAACCCGTGAATTTGGGTGAGAAACCAAATTTTATCATAATAGAGAGAAGAAAGTCCCAGTCCACCATATCAAAAGCTTTTTCCATGTCGAGCTTAACTGCCATCTAGCCCGTGTTGCCTTTTTTCTTTGAGAAGGAGTGAAAATTTTCATTTGCAATTAAAATGTTATCTTGTATTGATCTACCAGCTAAGAACGCACTTTGTAGTGGGTTTGTTAGTTTGGGTATGATTTTTTTTTAATCTTGATGCTATTACTTTAGAAACAACTTTGTATGTTGTTGAACAAAGGCTGATGGGTCTGTAATGGGATGTTGTTGTAGGGTTGTCTATCTTTGGTATTAATGCGATAAAAGTGTGGTTTGTTTGTTTTAGGATCCGTCCACTAAGGAAAAAACTCTTGACCGCTTTGATTACAGAGGGTTCCACTATATGCCAGTATTTTTTGAAAAAACCAGCAGGGAAACCATCAGGTCCCGGGGATTTGTCGTTAGCTAGGCTGAATACCGCATTTTTTATTTCCGAGTTTGTTACTTGCCGAGTAAGCCAGTTGTTGTCTTCGTTTGAGATTTCATTTCCTACATAATTGAGTAAGTTGCTTGGTACTGATTGCCTTGCTTGTGGTGAATATCTTTGGCTGAAGTCATGTTTGACTAAATTCCTTATATCTTCTTCTTTACTGAGAGTTATACCAGCCGTGGTTTGAAGTTGTTTTATTATATTTCTGTTCCGTCTTCCAGTTGCAATTTTGTGAAAATACTTTGTGTTTGCATTGATCGATTTGACATGTATTGTTTTGGCTCTTTGCCCCCAGTATTTTTGTTGGTATGTTAATAGAGAAGTATGCTTTGATGTTAGCCTTTTGATTTTGGTGTCTATATCATGGTTATAAGCATTACAAAGAGTGTTTTGTAGTTCTAAAAGTTGTGATTCCACTTGTTTTATTTGGTGAAATACGTTCCCAACGGTTACTTTGCTCCATATCTTACTTTTTCGTTTGACTTCCTGCAGTTTTTTGGTTAATTTGAACAGTTGCGAGCCAGGAGAATCTAACCTCCAAGCAGATCGAACAATAGTTTCATAGTCAGGTCTTGTTGTCCATGTCATTTCAAATTTAAACGGTTGTAGTTTTGGTTTTTGGTTATCCATGAGGTCTATAGTGATCTGCGCATGATCAGATTTCAAAAATGCATGATTTTTAGTGCAAAGGTTTGGGAAATCTTTTAGAACATAGTGGCTGATTATTGCGCGATCCAATTTCTCAAAAATGTTATCGCTACCATGTTCACGTTTCCTCCAAGTGAATCTATTTCCACTAGTTGGGGAATCAACTAGGTTGTAAGTGCTAATTATATCTTGTAGTCTTGTGAATCTGTTTACCGAAGGGGATTGTCCTCCCAACTTATCTTTTGGTTCTAATATTTCATTTAGGTCTCCCAAAACTATGAGCGAATCTTTGGAATTGTGGATGTAATCTGATAGGGTAGCCCAAACTGTATTTTTTTCATTTGAATAAGGTCTCCCAAAACTAGTGTTGCAGCAGAGGCCACCGCCATGTCAGTCCTCGCCATCTCCTGGTCCTTACGAGATCCAGAGGAGGCAGCAGTAGCACAGCTATAGCAGCCACAGCGGATGCAACACCAGCAACCAACACAGCGGCGTGAAGCTGAGCATTCTGGGCCCTAGCAACCAACACAGCCTCCCGTGCATGGGACGGGTATAGCCATACTGATTCGTACAGTTGCAGAATCAGTATGGCTATACCCTAACATATCTAATGGGGATTCTGGTGTGCATGGTTACATACGAGTATGTGACTAATATGTGTAGCAGTGTGGGGGTAGCCATGGTGGGAGTGATGAACAACGAATAGGTCAGAGGCCAACGGCAATAAACCCAAACACAGATGAAGAATGTTATCACAAGGTCATGAGATGAAAACTAACCTTTGGGTCAATGTTGTCAGGACTGACAACAACTAGTGCAGCACCACTGATCTTGAAAACAACCCTTTGCCACCTGGGATTGGCCAAGGATCTGGACTAGATACTATTCATGTGAACAAGTGAAGCAGGCGTCGGTGTATATCTGCTCAGATCCATTTCAAACATTTCAGTTCAAAGATGCAAACAACAAGCTCATCTCTCATCATTCAGTAGCATAAGAATTCGGAAACCCAAAGGCATAAAAGATCAATGAGAAGATGTAAAAGTACATACAGTCATATAGATGCCTTGATATCAAGACAATTATACATTGCATCTAGTATATGGATTTCAAAGCAACAAATTAAAGATTTGTCGGGAAAATGGAACATTCTCAACCTGTCCGCCATGTTCCAAGGACGGGAGGCTGCCATCAACAAGGGAATATTTATTTTCTAAGAGTATGCCATATAACAACATAAATAGAACATTGCATATAGTACGGCGACTGTGCGTTTATTAAACCATGGAATACTTAAAAGTTCTTAATTTCACAATTCTTCATGCTTCTACAGTTCTACAACTTCTACACCATACTAAAATGCAAAGAAAATGACCAAACAAACTTTTACCATGAAAAATGATGCCTATAACAATAGACAGTCATTATAAAACGCATACCAAACATCGAAGAAAGCTTTTTTCTGAAGAAAAACGTTGTGTTAAACATAGTTAATGATCAGAAGTTCGATGCAATAGCAAGATTACCCAATAAGGGTTTATGCCTCTTAAGGTATGTTATATAAAACTATTTCAAGGATAACAAGTCAATAATGAAGTGATATCCTTATATCATGCACTTAAAAGTACACATGGACACTGTACGTACAAAGAAATGTTAAACTAATGTGTACAATTGATAAAAATGTTGTAAAACATTACATAAGCAACAGGAAGCCCTTTGAATTCTTGTGAAATGCTTTGATTACCAAATAGAGCAAGCATTCATTAGAGCAAGCATTCATTGATTGATCTAACTTCCGATCTTCAAATCATGGTTAGCATATATTTCAACATATAGAATTTAAATTACTAGAGGCTTATCATGATAAACAAAGACTGAAATTGGCATTCCATATATTCTGAATTTTCAAACAAACACTAGATATCATCAGCAAAAGCAGATTAGGAAGACAATACCTTCTAAGAAGTTGGTTGCTTTCTATGGAGAGTGCCTCAACCTCCTTCAATTGATTGCTTATCTTCTCATCAAGACTCTATGATTTCTCCTCCTACTCGGTTCTCACTGATTTCGCCTGTGATTTGCAGTATGTGTTGAATGCCAGGTAAAAGCTTGCTCCCAATACCCTATAATAAACACAAAATTAGTGGAATCTCAAAGAAAAAGTTTATAAATCCCACAAAGAAACCCTAAATTGAATCCTTAATCTCAATCATGCAAGAGCAAGTTCAGATTTCAAAATCACAAACCCTAAACAAGTTGAAATCAACGAAATGGGAAGGAGAGTAAAGCATCTTACCATAAATAACTCGATGAAGCTGAACAAAGTAAAAGGAGAAGGAGATTAAAGCATCCTACCATAAAGGCAGTCGGTGATGAAGAGGTGGTCCTGATGGCGGTCGGTGATGCGGCTGTTGTTTGGGAGGTTGCGCCGCAGAGAGAGATCGAGTGAGAGAGAGTAAGGGATCGAGAGAGGGAGAGAAAGAAAGAGGGGCGAGAGAGATAGATCTCAGATATGTGGAGAGAGGAGGAGAGGCCGAGGATGAAAGCCGGAAGAAATAGGAGAGATGGCGGTGGCGGCGGTGTTGGTGGCGACGGCGGGGAGGCAGTTGCGGGTGCGAGTCAGGGCGGCGGCGGGGAGGCAACCACGTATGTCTAGGTTTCAGATCTGTAGAGACATGAGGACAGAAGGATGGCGGCTAGGTTTTATAAGAGGGAAAAAGGAGCTCTCAGATCTGTAGAGACATGAGGAGAAGACGAGGATGAAAGTTAGGAGAAAGAAGAGAGGTGGTGGTAGTGGAGGCGGCGGCGGTGGAGGGCAATAGTGGCGGCGGTGGTGGTAGGGGGGTGGTGGTGACATTCGGGCGAGGTGAGCCAGAGAGATTTCGGAGAGAGGGTCAAGAGTTGTTCTCAATCTGTTCAGAGAAGTCCAGAAAGGAAATAGCTCCTATTTTCACTATGGGCGGGTGTTTAAAAAAATATTCTAAGTATGGGCGGGCATTCAAACTTCAAACACTTACAAAATTTCATCGGCAGCACGTTTATTTGTTTTTTTAAATTAATAATTTAACATCTGTCAAAAAATTCAACAGTTGTTTTAAGCGTTTTTAACATCACAAATTTATTATCCGATGTAATAGCTTAATTTAATATCGGTTACTTTTTTGACAGATTTAAATCATATGATGTCTAATTACAGTATTCTAGTAGTGTAAGTGGCGCGTTAGTATAATCAGCATGTATGATACGGTCAGTGTGGCTTCTAATGGTAAAGGTTTCATTTTGGAGTTGAGCTTCTTTCCAAAGGAGGCACAAACCCCCCGACAGACCATTTGATGGACAGAAAAACATTCTGTCAAATCCTGGTTTTCTCCAGCATTTCTCCGGTGGTAGGTTTGTTAATTTAGTTTCCGCTAACATTAACACTTTGATATGATCTGATTTAGTAGAAGATTCAATATGAGTGATGAGTCCATACATTCTTTCTACTAAGACATCTAACATTCCAGAAACTAAATTTCATTATAAACAATTTGGAGGTATTTGGTACCTTGAAGAGTTAGGACCATACTTATATCAGTGTTGTTTAGCCAATTAGTTTGTATTATGTTGAATTTTGATTTAGTGTTACAAGTTGTTCCTAGCTCCATTGTTGAGTTTGCTGCTGAAAATTGCAATATACAAAGAGAGTATTCTAGTTTAAAAGAATTTGGTTATAAATAATAGTTTGACAGTGTTTGATAAGGTAAGAGAAATAGATTCAAACCCTGTGTATTGATCAGGCAGGCCAGATCAGATCTGGTAGTACAAGAAATCAAATAAATATGAGAAACTCGAGCTGTTATTCTATAATACAGTTTGATGAAACAAAATAATGAAAGAGTTATATGGGATAATGATTCGAAGTATAGAGTCAAAAAATACAGTTTATGTAACATATAGAGTCTCAGTTTGATGTATTGTCCCTGAGTTATGAAACAAGAATATGAAAGATTTATATGGGATAATGATTCAAAGCATAGAGTCAAATATTGCAGTTTATGTAACATATGGAGTATATGTTTGCTAGTGAACCTGTAATGTTCACTGAGTAAAGGAACAAACACATCACAAGGGGAGTAATCACTAAGGTAAATGTAATTGTTGCTTTGGCTTGCACAAGGTGAACAAAACTGACATAAGAAGCTCACCAGGCAGAAGCCCTTGTGGATCAATTTTGACACTGCTGGTGATGTATGGTTGATGGCTTTATCTGCTTGGTTCCATTTGGTGACACTGATCAGTGCTGTTGTTATGTGATTGAGGTCTTCACATACTAGTTTCCAGTTGGTGCTATTGATCAGAACTTGAGTCCATTTTGTTTTAGTTGTGTGCTGCATAGTTTGCAAACCAACATGTTGCTCGAGAGAAGGACTCCCTCGAGCAAGCTTAGTAAATTGTTTTGTAATGTGCTTGTAAGTAAATAAATAAATATTTAGTTCATTGGTTCTAGTAGCTCTGAGACTATAGTGTTGTGCTACACAGGAATGCAAGAAAGCATAGATAGTAACAAGTCTCCTTATGTTGTTGGTTATATTAGGATAGGAGTATAATAGACCATTAGGAGAACTAAAATGCTTTTTATCATAGGTTTTTATATAATATTCTCCTTGACTAAACCCTAAGCAGCCAAGCAAAATAGATTGAATACAGTATATAAGTGATAATAAATATAATTGGTTTAATGCAATGGTGATTTGGTAAGAGTGTTGCAAATACTTAAACTGCCAGATCCAGAACTTAGAATACAGACAATCCAGTTGAATCCAGTAAATCAGAAGTACTTCATAACATAGATTTTCATTAATTATAGAAGATAGGATACAAGCATCATATAGGATATCAGTGTTAGAAACACTCAATCTAGACAGCCAAAGCCTTAAGCAGTCACTGCTATTACAACTAGATTAAATAAATATCCAACAAATTTTAAGCTTGTTAAAATACCAATCAAGATTTTGCCAAAAAATAGGAGTAGTTTGATTTGCAAAAGATACTTGAATTATTTCAAAAGGTGATGGAGATGAACTACAGTTATCACAGTCGGCCCATATCCAATAATGAGCTAGATTTGCATGAAGGTCATGTGTAGTGGTATACTGTGTATTTAGTTTTGTATAGTAGCAGGTAAGAGTGAAGTGAATATGGTAGGTTTGGGTTAAGACGTGACAAACATTTAACCAATCAATAGTGAGCACCATACATTTAGAATCCATAAAATTGGGATAAGTAGTGTTGATCTTGTCAAAACATGATATAGGATCATAACAAGTATAATCGTCATAGATTAGATCTTCAAAGTAGCACGCATAAACATTACAAGTATCAGTTGGTGAGTTATAATAAGTTGAAAAGAAATGCATACCAGTGATGAAGTGCTTAACACGTTCAAGATAATCATAGTAAGTAGTTAACCGAAGCCAAAGTTTCATTGTTCTAAAGGTATAGTAATCAGAGTAAGGATCAAATCGACACCAAAGCTTCGGTTGGGGCCTGACAAGCCCTGATGTGAGTTTTGATTGAATTTTAGCCACACCGATCGGTGTCCCATGGACACAACCGAACCGAAGGCTATTTGTAGGTGATGATTTGGTTTGGGTGTCGCATTTCTGCTTCCCAGTAGGTGTTGATTGGGTTTGAGTGTTGCATTTCTGCTTCCCAGTAGGTGTTGATTTGGTTTGGGTGTTGCACAAGTGCATATTCCGCTTATCAGACATGGGTGTTGACTTATCAGAGTGATTTGGAAGGATTCTATTAAAACTGCAGATCCCGCAGAAGGGTAGAACATTAAACCGAGTCATGAGATTTTGAAGTGGGTAATCATTCGGATGAATAAAATCATAAAGCAAGTTCGTTTTTTTTAAGATTAGGAAACATGTTCAGCAGAGTTGAAGATTTAGAGGGTGAGATAGAGAGGAAGAGGCCTAACCTGAGAGACATGAAGCCAAAAAGAAGGAACGAAGACACCACAACAGTCACCCATCGGAGGCGGAGGCGAAGAAGAGCACGAGAGGGAACTTGGACACCACCGAGCAAGCACCGAAGAGCCAAAACCACCGAGGAAGCCGGACACACCCTACTGGCAAATGCCAACCCAAGGCAGACCAAATATTTCATCTTCAAAGTGGCTTCCCCCAGCATACGAGGAAACCAGACGGGAAGGAGGGGCATTAAAGGTTCATGGATCTTCATTTTTCTTCTCATTTCTTTGAATCCAGGAACCTTGAACCGGAGCGAACCAAGGCCAATCAGTTCAAGGAAGGAGGGGAACACTTCAATCTTTTCTTTGGATGATCCATTGAATGCATCCATGAAATTAATAGTGAAATTTCTGTATTGGAAGAACACATGGAGGACGAGGAAAGCCATATTAGGATTTGAGTTTTGTCCAAGGAAATTAGGGATTTGGGTTGAATTGGGGGAGGTTGAAGGCGCGTATACATGCGCGCTGATTTGAGGCATTTTGGTGTAGTTTGTATTGAGTGCATACTTGGTTGTATTGAATTTTTTTTTCTAGTTTTGATACTTTGTCGGTTAGTTGTATCAATATTCACAAGTAGTTAAGGATGGAAAGAATTAATTAGGACTTAAAACGTGGACATGTAGGGCTACAATATACACATGATCGAGTTTTATTCTACTTTACATTTAATTTCTCAAATGAATCCTTCATTTGAGGTATTTTTCTTTTCTATAATTAGGAGTGTAGTGCCTCAAAATTTTATTTTTATTTTAAACGGAAAAAATTTGGCAAAGTGGAGGAACCATTCAAGTGAAGAGCATCCCTACGGATGAGATCAGCAAGCTCAGAATCGTCGGGGATTGACGAACCCGAGAAGATATGATCAAGCCGCATCAGACGGTCAGCTAAACTATTGGTTTTCCTGTAAATATGACGAATCGGAGCCGAGGCAAAGTGATGCAGAGAAAGCGTTATGTCAGAAATTAACATTTCTACCTCCCTAAGGGGAGACCAAAGTCCTTTATTACAATTAATAATGGTGAGATTGTCACCTTCAATGAATAAATAAAATTGGTGATGTGTAGATTCAAGGCAGCTTGGATACCAGTCCATAGAGCATAGTCTTCAACACCAATAACAGAGTTCAAGGGTGAAGAGCCAGCCCTAGAACTGATAGGGTTTCCCAAGTAGTATCTGATGATAAAGCCTAAGGTACCTTTGTTTGATGTTGAAAGTTCCCCGCCAAAATTGAGCTTATGATAATTTGGGGGTGGTTTAATCCATTTAATTGTGTAAAGTCTTCGTCTATCAATTTTTTCTTGTTCTAGTCATAGATTTAGTCGTTTGTATAAGCAACGATTTTTCTCGGGTTAGGTGTTGTATTGTCAAAAAGAGTTTTGTTTCTGAAATACCAAACACACCACCAAATCGTAACAAGTTTGGTAAAGTTTTGTTTCCCCGACCAAGTATTTTATAATGTTGTGCAATATGTCCGCGATGTTAATTTCTGAGTTTGGTATTTTATCGTTCAAAATTTGGCTGTTAATTTAGGGTCCATTATTTGTAAAGTTGCTTTTGTAATTGGACATTCTAGGAGGAAATGTGGCAAGTCTTCGTAGCTAGAGTTGCAAAATTGACAGTTTGTAGGGATGCCCACCCTACGGTTAGCCAGCTTTACGGACATAGGGATGTCGTTTTTGGATATGCGCCAGGGGAATTCCTTTATTTTAGGGAGCAACTCTAGATGCTAAATCCAACTTAGGTTTGACCGGTTATGCTGTTTTGCATTATGAAGCATGTCAACGGCTGATTTTCGTGGAGAACCAACCGTTCTTGCTCCATTTTCAGTAGAGTCTATCTTGGTCAATGTTTTGTGAAATAGGTGTAGGGAGGAGGATGGTGTTAATAGTGTTTTCATCAAGTTGATATTTTAGATCCTCATTGAGTCTGTGGACATTCCAGGTTTTATCATTTTGAATAAAATGGCGTACTTTGATGAAGGGGTTTACCTTAGTAATATCTTTAGTAAGTTCAATAAGAGGAACACGACCACACCACAGATCCATCCAGAAGTTTATAGCTTCTCCATTACCAATGGACCAACAGATTCCTTTTTTGAAAGTTGAGATAAGATTTAATTTGAAAGCTTAGAACAATATTGCCAAGAGTAGTTTCCTTTTCGTTTATATTGCATAATGAGTCGATTCTTAAAGTATTTTTGAGTAATGATCATGACCCATGGGTTAGTTGGATCAGCTAGAATTTTCCATATTAATTTGAGTTGGAGGGCAGTGTTCATGTCTTCTGAGCTTCGAAGGCCCATGCCGCCATTATGTTTGGATTTGCAGACTTCAAACCAACTGAAAAGAGGTTTGTGTCTTGTTCATTTGTTCCAGAGAAAATTCTTGTTTATTTTGTCAAGTTCAGCGTGGACGGATGTGGGAAGCATGAAACATTGCATTAAATGTAGGGGTTTAGCTGCTAGTGTTGATTTTATGAATGAACATCGTCCTTGCTGCAACAGGGCGTTAGCCTTCCAGTTGCCTAGCTAAGTTTTAGTGGAGGCCAGAATATCACTGAAAGTGTCTTTCGAGACCCGTCCAGAGATAATTAGACAACACAGATATTTACCAAAGTTGGTTGTGAAAGTGATACCTAATTCGTTGTGAATGATAGCTTTAATGTGATTGTTTGTGTTTGTGTTTTAGTATGTGTCATTTTCTATAATTTTATCAAAATCTTTTATTGTTTATATAGATGTTTGTTGAGATGATAATAAACAAAAAGAGTTTTAACATTGAAACTTCAAAAGTTAAAACAATATATGTTTACAAGCCGGTAGATGAACTAGCCATCATGTACAACCATAAGAAAACAACAGAAAAGAAATTACACGAAGCAAATGACGGAAAAGAAAATGCGTAAAGAAAATTACATGACATCTTACACTTTACAGCACAAGTTAGCAGAATACACAAATCGATCGGCCAAAAAAAAGACGCGCACAGAGAATTCTGCGGATCACTAGTACGTGGACACTTCAGATTCTGGACTCCAAGAGCCATTAGGTGTCAATCACATTTCCACGACGTCTCCAAGCATGGCAAATCAAACCATCATTCACATGAAACCTGCACCACAACAAGAACAACAAAGCACACCAATCGTTAAACCACATCCTAGCCCCACTATCGCCCATTTCAAAACCCCAAAACCTAGCTCAAAACCCTATAGGACGATAACAAGATAGCAAGTAGGCTACCATAAGAGTAAGTCAAAATATAGACGTATGAGTCGAAACATAGCAGAAAACGAGCAATAATGAACAAGCATAGAGAAATAAGGGAGGCTGGAATAAGACCTCAGTCGACCAAGACAAGGCAGGTGAACCGCCATTTGGACTCGTGCTCGGTGACTCAAAGTTTGGTTAGGCACACGGTGAGCGATACTTGAGGGAAGAGATTAGTCCAGCGGGGAGGGAAACTCGATGGAAGGGCGGAGATTAGGCTGGAGCTCGGTGGGAGGGCGGTAGACTGGTGGTTGTAGTGGAGCCTTATAACAATATATGTTTATCATATAAGGTCAATGAAATATTTTTCTTATTGTCAATTAATTTTAGACTAGAATATCATTAAAATTATATATGGCCTCCACTAGAATTTCCGCTGGCTTCGCCCCACTCAGGCATAGTTTGATCTTTCGGGTAGTTTTTCAGAGCTCTTGGTTTTTTATTCATAAGTTTTCATCAGTTATCCTAACAACTATGTTTACCAAACACCATACGAGCTTCTTAACATATATTTAACATAAATAATTCATAAGCTTCAACTACCCCATCAGTTTCAGGTACTTTATCAGCTACCCTTTTACCAAACAGAACTTTTAACTCATTGGCAACACTCATCCGCTCCCGCGGCCGTCTTCCAATCTCATCTAGAATCGTTTGTTTGTCCGCAAATATGCTATTAGCCTATTAGGGGTGGTAAAGCAAAGCCTAATGTCGCCCAAATAAAATGATAATAATATTTAAATAAAATAAAAAATTTGTTATTTAAAAAACTAATTAAAATAAACTCACCTTTAGAAGAGTGGTAAAAAAATCGCATTTCAACCAGGCAAAAAATAACCCCAACCTTTGAATAAAGTATGAACAAATTATTACAACTCTTTTTTTGACCATAAATCCGCTAGAAAATATTGACATTGAATTGGCAAAATGATATTGTTCTCATTATAACAACTTAAATATATCAAGATCTTAATTTCATCGATTATATGTCAACATTTTTTTGCGAGATTTATAGTTAGGAAAAAATTGTGATATTTTGCTACCATCTCTCTCAAAAATTGGATTATTATATTTTTTAATCTAAAAATAGAGTTATTTTTAATTATTTTATACCTTAAAGAACTTTTTTAGAGTAGTTCTGCTTAGGTCGTCTCTTTGTAGAGTTGTTTCTGCTTATTTCGTTGTGCTTGTTTTCTATTTATATTATATGTTTTAGGCAATTTCCGCCCGTTGATTAATCAGTCTCTCGAAAATTAGAATTGACAAATATCGAATCTTTACTTAATAAAAAATAAATAAATAATTATAGATGTGTGATACTTCACCATATCTTCTCGGGGACTAATGAAATGGGTCAGGAGGCCCATTTATATTTGAGCCCCAAGAGGAACTTTCCCATGAGAACACCTCTTACGGTGAACCGAGGGGATGAATATGGTGTGTTGGATTTAAAAATATCAATGGCTATTATTAAACTAAAATTCTTATTTAATTAATTAGAAAATAAAACTAAAAAAAACCGCTTCTCCCTCTCTCATATTTTCGATATCAATCTTAACCGCTTCCAATTCTTCCTTTTTTTTCAACCTTCTTTTTTAATAGTCAATTATTCAAATTTAAAAAACATAATATTCAAATTTATTATACTATGCATTCGTTTTGTAGAGTAAAAATTGTAACATCTACAATTTAATACGTACACACACTAGTAAATTTTTTACGTATTTAAGTGAGAATATATTCATATTTAAATTGTCTAATATTCATATTTAAATGGTTCAATATTCATTTTTAAACTGACAACTAATTCACATTTAAATGGAAGTATTCAATTTTAAACTAAATGATTCATATTTAAAAATTTGAATATCGAACTTAGAAAATTAGTAGTAGTGGACAATCGGTTCGGATCACCTATTACCTACCATGTAACTCTCCCCGTTACATGATTTCTATTGGTCCACCTCTAAATCATTTATCTAATTAAATTTTAAAAAAATTATTGGATAAATCTTAATTAAAATATAAAACTTATTTCCTAAATTAAAAATAAAAACTGTCTTTCTACTTCATCCTCTTCCCACGTTAGGTCAAATTCTTTCCGGTAATTTTTTTTTGAATCGAACACCATTCATTATAGCATCTCTCATTCATCACGTCAAGGGTGAAGGGGTGGCCCGAACTTGCACTTGTATTTCTCGGATTCGATGTCAAATATGTAACCGAAGCGAACCCGTGTGTATGCCGAATTGGGCTCCCAACACAAGTGAATGGAACTTGCTTAATTAATTAGCATGAATATGAGTATATGACTATCAATCCTCCATTTCAACGTGAACTTTGGCGACGCCGATTCAACACCAACAAGGCAACAAAGTCCCACTTTCTTTCACATGGAACAACTCACGACAACTTTGGCTAATATCACTACAGGAAAACAGTGCAAATCTCGACACTTTTTATGATCATTTTCGACGCTTTAAAGCGTCGAAAATTCTTGCGTCACAATTGACAAGCGGTATTTTCGACGCAAAATTCTGTCGAAACCAATCTCGACGTCCTAAGGCGTCGGAAATGGCATGTTATTTTCGACGCCTTATGGCGTCGGAAATGACCTGCCAATTTCGACACCCTAAAGCGTCGAAATTGGCATGTTATTTTTCAAAAAAAAAATAAAAAACGTACTTTTCATCTAGTCCCCAGAATGGATGGAGATAAAAAAAAAGCGTCGAAATTTCAACACTGTAATTTAGAAACAATTAAGTTGAATGGAGATATCATCCAACCCATCATCAAATTCACTGAAAATTAAGGTCCTTCACAAAAAAAGACTACTACTACTACTTCTACTGAGATTATTGTATTCATAACCTACCAAGGCTTCTTCGGATCAGATGGAGCTGCAACCTCTACGGACCGAATTCCATTTTCATATCACGGATGCAAAGATCATTTATGCTAACTCCTGCTTGGCTGAAGCAACCTTGGGTTCGCCCCATTCCATCACCTTCTTCTCCAACAAGTCGAAATCGACCTTTCCAGCCTGCTCATTCCAACAATTCACTAGTCATTCACCGATTCTGCTACTCGTGTTATAATCTATCACATTAACCCACAATGGATGATGAAAACGATGAGATTTGATGAAATCCTACCTCTATTTCTGCACCCAGTTCTGTGTTCAAAGCTTTGGTATCGCTTCTTCACAAGCTCACCCAACGATCCATCCTATATTTTCCAAAACGAGGATCCAAAATATGAATTTTTTTAACCACAAGTATTTAGTACAAGTACAAAAGGTCTGCATTTTGAAGCTATATATATTCACCTCGATTATCTTTGCAGCATTACGGAGACCCCGAGCCAACGTATCCATCCCGGAGATATGGGCAATGAACAAATCCTCGACTTCCGTGCTCTCTCGTCGCCTGAAATACAAAGGTTTATTCAGATATATTTATTCAAAATAATCCATTTCACAGATCAAGATGAGAAAAAGAAGGAATAGCTAACGCAATAGTAGAGTTATAAACAAATAAGAGACTGACAATTTGGCATCAAAGTTGAATACTCCAGGGGCCAGCCCTCCCTGTTGAATGACAATAGTTAGTGAGACCGTTCAGAAAAACTTTGGCCGTAAAGTAGAAGTCGGTAAAGCTTGACCATTAAAATATACATTTCTAATCACATGGAGCATGGCCATAGTCGCCTCCTGGATGTCAGTCATGAACTGATCAGTATCCCAGCCTGCAGAAAATTCCTAACTATAAGACAAGATCAAAAATAAAAAGAGCATTTAAAGTAGAAGTACACCAGTCAACATACCGGTCAACTGAGGGCTTGTGAGTGATGCTGGCAAAAATATCTATTGAATAACTCTATAACAAATGATACAAACCTTCACCAAGTAAAGGTCAATCACAGTTAGTGTGTGTATATAGCTTCATTAATTCTTTTTAGAGCTTTTTCATGTAAACGTACAATAAAGGAGGTGCAGGGAAAGGATGAGTAAAGGAGGTTGCATTCGAAATATATACCTTGAAATGCAAGGTGTTGTTGATACTTGAGAGCATCACTTGCAAGCCCTCAGTTGGGTCTCATATCATCATGTACAAGCACAAAAAGTGCCTGCAAACAAAGCTACTATATATCTCAGGCACCTGAGTTGTAGATGCCAGCGATACTTGTATTCTAGAGAAATAAAAATAGAGGAAGTACCTTACCTCGTCTTCAAATAATAACCACATGCTACCTGACCCAGTTTCTCCACAAGGCATTATCTACATCAAGGCTTTGCTTAATTTCAGTATTTCAATGTAACTCTGATATAATGAGGATAATGTAATTATTCTTCCACTGAACAACAGAGAAAAACTCCCAGTAAGTTATTTAATTAACTAGGGGGAACAACCCAGTCACTCTAGAAGAGTAACAAACCTGTACTACAATGAGTACATAAAAAAGAGAATAAAGTGACAATCTTTGTAATTTAAGAATGTGCTCCAAGTTTATCAGATAAAACTTAAATTAGTGATCTAAACATGTTATGAGAACAGTAGAGAAGATTATTAGTAACAAAAACTAAACTTCTGAGAATTGTTAGTACTTAAGATGCTTTCAAAACTAACTAGTTCATCTAATATTTTGCATGATTACCTTGTTTTGCAATTCCTGGACCCATCTTTTAGTGCGAATGAATGTATCTTTGAATCATATGGAGTAGTACTTAGAATGACAAAACAGGGCCTAATTTTCAAATTGAACATCAAGACGGCAAATAACTTCAAACTGTTTGTTAACATAAGCAAATATGATAGGTAATTAATTAAGCTTTGGCATTGGCTGCTATTTATTTTGTTCTAAACACTAGATGTAACAACAACCTAAAATGCATGACATCAATGCATTCATTTGAGTGAAAAGTATGATATGCCACTTTTCTAATTTCCAGCACACTAAACAGATATGTTGAACAACACACTAAACAGCAAAATCACCAGAGACCATACAAAAATCCAACAGCTAGTCCATCCAAAATCACACAGTACAAAGAACTGTGAAACTCAATTCATAACATTGAATACCCCAAAGATTCTGTCGCATTGGAGAGGCATAAGATTCATCAGTTAAAATTAAATGAATGGGAGAGTTCACTTACTTTGGTGCAAGTTTTCCAAGGGTAACCACAAAATAGGCCGTGTCTTCAACTCTTCATCCTCAACTTGATATAGTACTTGTACCTAGTATGAAGGAGTCCTTTTTTCAGAAAGCACATCAAGATCCTTTTTGTAAAGCTCTCTCCCGTTCACATAACTAGGCCATAATGTCCTTGGAGAAGCAAATACTTGCAAATCAACTAACTGACAACGAATAAAAAGAAAAGATTGCGTAAAATTTTCTTGGAGGGACATTATGGCCAATGCAGATTGTATAATGCTGGAATAATATGTATGTTTTAAGCATCTGACCTGCACTCTAATCGGCATAGACAATAGCTTCACAACCATGTACAACTATGTTTGGACTCCCTACCCACTTGATTGCTGGCTCCACGAGTAGTTCATTCTCATTGGTCTCGTATATTTTTATACCTACAACACTAAATCAGAAGAAAAAATGCAATTAAGAACTTGAAATATCCAAAGATCGAGATTAGTTTTTCCAGGCAGCCTTGTGCTAAGTAGCAAAGTCCACAAACCAAGCTACGCTTCAAGTCATAGAAATGTTTCGCATATAATGATAAAGAAAACAGTCAGTGACTCACCATGGAAGGTGGTGCATTGTTAGTCTCTAACCTCCGCTTCCAATAGCTGATCATCAAACATGAACCAAAAGAAAGTGAGCGCAAGGGCAGTGAGTTTCTTTGACTCTTCATTGTAGGTGATTGCAAAGCTACAGGCCATGATGGTGAGTTTTTGCAAAGATCTTGAATGATGGAATTTGTCTAGCACCTTAAAAAAACGAAATCAAGATTGAAGTATGATGGGAACTAATATAAATGAATTGAGCTCAGAATTAGGGAGACAGATCAAGGCGTACCATATATATACATTATACATACATTGGAGGCATTGTTGATCACTGAAAAAGTGGGTTTGTCTGCTTCTAGACATTTTGCACCTCATATTCAAAGTCCACATCATCCAATCCTTCTCGCATCTTCACTTATTGATTAATTGCTCATCCTTGATCCCATCCGGGCATGATGACATTATATTATTCAATAACCAGTGGTGGAAAAAAAACTGAAACAAAATATGACATTGAAAGATGAAAAAACCAAGATAACAAGCTCACTCCGGTCAAGAATGAGAATGGAGATGTGGGATCGATAAAACTTGACAACACACCTGCAATGCAAGGAATTCAAGGGAAAATAGAACAATGAAGAATAATATACGCGCCATCACGAACATATCAACGTACTAGTACATACAACATATAACCTAACTAGCATTATATGGTATAGGGCTCCATCTACTCATGGCAGATGTTTATGGTGATGTAAAATCTTGCAAATTAATGGAAAGTTAGGAGGCACAATATATAAAAATACAAAAATGAAAGAAAAAATGGAAGTAATTACAGGAATTGATGTTCTTCAACCATTCATTCTGGGGTTGCATGCCAAATCCACATCCTCTCCTCTCCACACTGTTGAGACACAAAATTCTGTTAGGATCGATTTGGTTAATGAAAGCAGCAATGGATACCAAAATCAGTGACAAAATAATTTTACTTGATTCAAGTAAAATTTGAGTGATTTGTGATTGAATTTGACATACATCCGGAGCATGTTGTTATAAGGTTCATTGTGATGATAATCATGAAAACGTTCGCAGAATTCCCGACAAGATAACAAGGCACTTCCTACGGTCTTAACAAAGCAATATTTAGTTGCAACAAATAAGTTACTTGCATTATACGTACAAAGAGGCATAAGATTCATCAGTTAAAATTAAATGAATGAGATAGTTCACTTACTTTGGTGCAAGTTTTCCAAGGGTAACCACAAAACAGCCAGTGTCTTCATCCTTAACCTGATATAGTACTTGTACCGTAGTTGTACCTAGTATGAGGGAGTCCTCTGTCCGAAAGCACATCAAGATCCTTTTTTCTAAAGCTCTCTCCCGTTCACAACTTCACATAACCAAGCCAAGAAAAACAAAGTCTAGAGATGAGTGGAAGAAGGCTCTTTTTTCAAACTGCAACCAATCAAAAACATGAACCAAAAAAATTCCTCAACCAATTATGTACGTTTGATCTTCATGATACTACAGAAATGAGAGATTCACATGAAGGTGCATAGATCAATATATTACCTAATAAGAAACCCTGCCAAATCCCTATTATGCTCCCACTCAATGTACTCTTATGCGTTAGCCAACACGAGAAAGTAGAAAAATAGTTACCTAATGCCAACATATAAAAAATTAGTAAAAAACCAGCGGAAATTCTACACACAGACCAAAATTATTTTCAATTCAATAGACACCTAGTTTGAGAGAAGAAAGCACACAAATCTAAATAAAGAGAAGAAAGCACGTATCAAAGGCGGCAAGAACATACCTAATTGAAGAGAAGAAAGCACAGATTAGAGGCAGGCTATAAAAACAGCACAGGCCCAAAAAAAAAATTCTGTAGACACCTAGCTAATTGAAGAGAAGAAAGCGCAGATCAGAGGCGGCATGAACATCGAATAAGGTCCTTGAGAAAACATGTCTCTAGAATCAGTTGCACGCAAATGAGCAGAAACAAGTCCCCCGAGAACTCTTATGTTGCACTATACATTTTCATCAAGTGAATAAGAAATAATGAAGAGAAATCATTAGCCACATCATGTATTATTTTTAAGAACTAAACTGATCCCATTATTCAAATGAGAGCCGGGGAAAACTGATTTGAAATATAAAAACAAGTGTTGATAGATTTGTTACCTCGAATAGATTAACCCTCGCATCCACATCAAAATCCAGATTCTATGAAAGCCATCGAACTCCCTTTTCGAATTCAGTGTTGCTGCCCAAGATCACAAGGCTGAAACCAACACAGCCATAAAAAAAACAGTGCAAAATGTACCTGTGGCTACAGGTATACAGACAGCCTTGATTTATGTAATATTAGCATTATATACCTGGATAATGACTCAATGAGTGCAAGTGCTGACCCCATATAGTTTTTTGGCAAGTGTTCAAGCTGAAAATGACATTATTCTGAGTGCAATCACCGTGATGTCAAATTAACAATAACTTAAGCTACTTACATAGAACCTTTACCTTCAAATTACCTAACTCGCTAAGAGAATCCGTAAAAGTCTTCGAAAGAGGGTTGAGTTCATCACGCTGAACAAACATTAAATTGATTATCAAGCAATTTAAATTCTGAAGAACAACCATGTCACACAGATATCTTCCTTAAATTAGACCATGAAATGTAAATAACTGCAATTAATGTAGAACAGCAGCAATATGAGTACTTCCATTGCACTCACCGGGAATGCATATATCATATAATTGTCATAAGCGTGGTAGAACCTGAGAGAGGGGGGGAGAGAGAGAGACTGTGTGAGACACATCAAACCTCCAACTGATCACAATAAAGTGCCTTAGCTTGCAAGACTAAATTGTCAAATGATCCATCGAATTAAATTGAAAGCTAAAAGATCTACCGCTATGAACTGAATTGTGCAATCAACCACACGGGGAAACAAACAAAAACATACACCCGAATTGATCCTCAATTTGAAGTCCATAACCCTGAATTTCAAGATCTCAATTTCCCAGCCCCGGTCCTGAATCATGTAATCGCTTACAACACAACATAACAACTCTTTCCCTATCAGTCATTTAATCGAACACCTTGTAGGCGGATATCAAATCTCTAACATCTCACAAACAAATATACCTTGAAGGACAGAAAATAAAACGGAGAGAAAAAGGGATATTGAAATTGCTAGAGAGAAGTGGTTGAGGAGAACATAAATTTTGTACAATCATAGGGAAATCAGAACAACAGATATACCTTCAAGTGAGGGGAAGGAGAGGAGAAGCAAGGCAGAGGGCGCAACGACGATGACTATCAATTAGGAAGCAGATCACGGTGGATCGAAATATGAAATACAGAGTCTGAAAGCCCTAATTCAGAAAGAAAGAAAGAGTCGGCGCCAAATAATTCAACAAAATAAGTAAGAACGAAGCCAAATTCACTAAAAACCTTCACCGCGCTGCTCAACTCCAGCAAGAGCGATGATTTCGGCATGTCATTCGAATCCACAACCGTCGATTCTCTCAGATCACTGTTTCTCAAGCTCGTCGACGGTCCGGCATCCGGAAACCTAGCTCTCAGCCGCGCAAAGTACAAAAAAGATGTAGATCTGACCTCGAATTAAAGCAAATGAAACTTCCGCTTCGAGATTCTCCTGGTGAGAGAGAGAGAGAGATTTCTGGCATCCATTCTCTTGTTTTGGTGTCAATTTGGCTTTAAATCTCGGGGAATTTGACGCTCAGGTCTCCATTGACGAGAGCAAGA
This sequence comes from Persicaria tinctoria, assembly GCA_037127255.1. NCBI lineage: Eukaryota > Viridiplantae > Streptophyta > Magnoliopsida > Caryophyllales > Polygonaceae > Persicaria > Persicaria tinctoria. Next base: position 26,894,227 of record JBANSL010000016.1, on the reverse strand, counting down.
AAGAACTCGTCGAGGGGTTTGGTGAGACGGGGGTGTGTGGGTAACTTTTTTTTATATTTTTTTTATATTTTACACATGCCATTTCCGACACATCAAGACGTCGAGAAGGGTGTCAATCTCGACACCTAGATCTGTCACAAATTTTCGACATGGTAAGGTGTCGAAAATTATCGACGCATATAAAAAGCGTCGCAAAAGCTGCGTTTTTCTTGTAGTGAATCCATTGTGGATTAATTGGAACAAGTGACGATGGGTGGCAGTAGAGGAAATCGGAATCAACTTCCGTAAGTAAGTATGCAATTATGAAATACCGTGAATGAATTTGAGAATGTAAATACTGGAAGCGTTTTGAAATCTATAGCAGATTTGTTGAATTTGGATATGAAGAAGATAGCAATTGGGTTTCGGTTGGGGTTAGGGTTCGGATGTGATCGTGTATGTGAAATTGGGCGACGACTGGGCTAATTTTGATGAATTGACAACAAAGATGGTTTGTGTTCGCGACGATGGAGAAGGTGGAGGAAGAGTTCATAGAAATTTTAGGATTTCTGCACTGTTGGATAATTCTCAACCATAAACATGGAGATGAGAGAAGAAGTATTCTGGGTGTTGTGATGCTGCAAGAAGGCAATTTTCATTTGTAATATAGGAAATCAATTTTATATTTTAATTGGGATTTACCCAATAATTTTTTTAAAATTTAATTAGATAAATGGCTTATAGGTGGACCAATAAAAATCATGTGACGGGGAGAGTTACATGGTAGGTAATAGGTGATCCGAACCGGTGGACAATGGTTGATTTGGTAGAAATTAATCAGATAGTGATTACGTACTGTATTACCGTTCTTGTGTATGCCTCATTGTCTCTGCATTTTTTTGTTTTCTGTAAAGAAGCGGTTAGTGCTTTTTTTTTTAGTTTTCTTTTCTAATTAATTAAATAATAATTCTAGTTTAATTTGTATCCCTTGATTTTTTTTTCACATCCAATGATCTAGAACTCTCCCCCGTTTCACCGTAAGGAATGTCCTCACTGAAAAGTCCCCCTAGCCCCAAAGTGACTTCGAAAATGCAGGGCTAGGCTATTTCTTCTGTACTATGTGGCTCGATATGTCCCACGATGGCACGAGATAGTGTGGAAGTCTTCAAACACTTATTGAAGTCTTTTTTTTTTTGATGATTCGATTCTGCAAGATTTTTTTTTTAATGAAGAAACACTTGTGGAAGTCCTCAAACACAACCTCAAACAAAGAGTAAAGATGCGATAACGAACACAATTGGTCAAGAAAATGAACAATTGCAAAATTCTTTGAAACCCAATTAGCAAAATTTCTTGATCCATAAATAAAATGAGGAAATAGACATTACACTTGCTTATCTTAGTTAGCAAGTGTTTGGTCACTGCAGGAACCAATTAAGAATACACCAAACTGAAAATGAAATTCCAATTTGTGACCTTAAAAAAAAGATGAATTTACTCCATCTTCCCCAATACAATCAAAGATCAAAAAATGAGATCTCACCCACATTCCCTAGTAAGGAAGAATCCCATGGTCTCCATCTTGCATCTTCAATCCGAAAATCGACCTCATCAAACTCGTCGGTCTCCACTCGATCATCCGAGGGCTACTCGACGATGAATCCCGACCAACGCGCTCTCCTTCGGTGTCTATCACGATGCAAGAATGATCAACGGACAGAGATCTCTTCAGCCCTAAGCTCGGGGAATCGGAATCCGCCACCGCTGCCTTTGCAACGCCGCCCGCGCGCCTCAGCGTACCCCCTGACCTCGCCCTCGTGAGCCCCCCGACGCCACCGTTGATAAAGGCCGCCCCGCCCACGAACTGCCGCAGGAGGGGCGGGGGGACCACGACGGGCGCCCGGCACGTGGGGCAGCTGGCGCGCGCGCGGAGCCAGCCGTCAATGCACGCCACGTGGAAGGCGTGCGCGCAGCCCGGGAGCCATCGCACGCGTTCCCCGCGCTCGAGCCTCCCGAGGCAGACCACGCACTCGCTCTGGTCGATGCGGAAGAAGTCGAGCGCCCGCGTGCAGTACGGGAGGACCGGGATTGCCTCCAGAGCCCGGTCGTCGAGGCCGAACCAGCTGACGCCCGGGCCTACCATGGTCACCTCCTCTGAGCCCGTCGTCGATGACGCCCTCCAGTGGCCGACGATGCTGTCCACGACCGTGGCCGGCTGCCCGGACGAGTGGTAGTACTGGTGCTGGCGGCAGTACCGGAGGAGGATGAGGTGGTAGAGCATGACGGCGAGGGCGACGGAGATAATGCCGACGATTGAGACAAACACCGGGAAGGTAATGGTAGCGTTTTGGGCTTGCGGTAGCGCGGGTTGATCATCGTAACTGTTGTCATCCATTTTTTTTAATTTAATATTTTTGTTGGTTTAAAGATTTTTTTTTTTTCTTTCTTTGTAATGATGGATCTGTGATTTGTGATTTGGTTTTGTTAGTAGTGTGATCGAGGATTAAAGAAGTTGGATTACATAAGCTTGTGTGATGTGTTTGTGTTTGAGTTTTGTGTTGTGATGTGTATAGGTAATTACATGAAATAATGGCCCAAAATTGGAGGGGAGGGTTTGAACAAGTAAAATGCCGAGTGTTGGTGCGAGTAAGTCTCATCATTGTCTTTTTCTTAGCTAACTACTTTCCCACTTATCTACTCGTTAGTTGATCTGTTTGCTATCTGTATTTCCACGTCATTTCCGATTTATTTTAATGTTTATACTCATACACAAACATTACATTTGTTGAGATCAAGATGTTCCATATACTTAGTTAATAATCTAAAATATGACAAAAATAAGTTGGGTAAACGGCAGAAAACCACCCCTTAAATAAGACATATTGTTCAAAATCACCACTTGAATTTAATATGGCAGAAAACCACTCTTTATATAACTTTTGTTTGCCAAAGACCACCCACCTCTATGTGCCGTTAGAGTTTCATTAGATGTCTTTGAAAAAATCAAAATTACCCGTTTACATATCATTTTCTTGTTACTACTCACTTTCCGCCTATCTGTATGTACATATGTACAACTCCAAACACACTTTTTTAATTGAAATTATTCGACAATTCTTATGATACTATACTATGCCCCCTTCAATCCATGATTAAATCTCTCCACAACATCTCTGCAAGATCCTCTTGAATATCGCCTTTCCATATGATAACGGTATTTTGGTAATTTATCGATTTTTTTCCTCTAAAACTTAACAAAATCAGAGATATAGGGCGGTCTTTGGTAAACAAAAGGTATATAAAAACTGGTTTTTTGTAATACTGTATTGATTTTAAGGGGTGGTTTTGAACAATATGCCCAATTTAAGTGGTGGTTTTACTCGATCAGTTTACCCAAATAAGTTCATCAAAAAGTCCACGGACACCATATATCATCTTCCACATGATAGAGCTTTTGTGTTGGGCCAATGGCCATTTGGGTCCAGCCCAATTGGAAGCCACCTTCCGGCTTCTTTGCAAAACAAAAGGCAAAAATTTGCCTTTTGACTTGTGTAGTACGTATGAGAGTTAGCACAAAAGTGAGGGAGAAAGGATAAACAGGGTGAAAATTCGTGAGAAATTGAGTGGATCTTCTAAATTTGTGTTGAGAGAATGAAAGATGTGCAGAAATCAAAAGAGTCACACATTAAAAAATATAAAAGATCAAGTCATAGTATATAAGCTAGTGGGTTACCCTTCCTAATGCGAATTGATTTTAGTATGGACAATGGAGTTGCACCCATACGCTAATAGTCAAGTACATAAGCCAACTCGTGTTTTGTTGGTGGATTCTGATCCTTGTAAAATCCCTAAATTGTAGGTGGTGAACACTTGTAGCCATTTAGTTGATTAGAGGATTTTTAGGGCTCATGGCGGAATATAGTGGTTTTTGAGATATCCTTCCGGTTATGAGGGTTTTCACTTAAATCTTGTGTGCTCTTGCTTGTGATTATTTGTGCTTTTATCTGTATTTGTGTTTTTTGGTTGTTTGATTTTCGGATTGGTTATTATCGTCGTTGGTTTGCTGGCTGAGTATTGCTGATCTTCTTATCACCTGAATTCGCTTTCGAATGCGACTGAAAAATAGTTTCCAACCCAACACTTTGACCAAATTCTCCACTATATAAGCTTCATTAATACTTGGGTTAGAGGGTTAGAGGAGGGGAGCCATCACTTAGCCCTATTTGGTAAAAGAATATCTAATGGATTAGCTGAAGCTAATTGATAAATCTAGCTAATAGACACTAATAGTGTTAAATAGATAGATAAATAAATATACGCTAGTATGATGTTTGTCAAAATCTAGCTTGTGGAAATTTTGTGGATTAAAAGATCAAAAGTTTTGAAAAGCTTGGATAAGTAGTTGTTATAACACTTTTATTTCAAAACTAATTAAACTAAAATCTTATATTTATTTCATTTTAAACTATAATATAAAAGTCAAAAGCTCTAAAAAGCTTACTGATGATATCAAATGAAGCATTAATAGAAAAATGAATTAAGCATTGGAGGGTTTGACAGGGAAAGAAGTTCTGAGAGAAAAATTGAATCCCACATTGAAATTGTTTTTTATGTCATTCACAACGAAAATATAAATAATTCAAGTTTTGCATATAAGTCAGTGAATTATCGCAAAATACACTTATACGAACGTGTGTGGATTTTTCAAATAAACTGACTCGTATATTGATTACTTAGATATCAAGCTAAGCAACGTGGTCAAGGAAACTCGTTAGATCACGCATGAGACACCGGAGTCAAGATCTTTTACAACCTTTGGTGTACCGGTACCTCACGGTATAACATAAAATTATTTTAGTTATAATTTTACTTTTATAAATTTAAAAAAATATATATTTACTTTCCATATACTTGTATTTACATATTTATAAACTTGTATTGAAAAAAATTATGTTTAAAAAAAATATTTTATAATATAATTGATCTTTAAATTTTATAAATTTAATTTTTTTATAATAAAAATTTATAAACATGTACATATATTTTTCTAATTTTTTTTCAAAGTAAAATTATAACTAAAATAATTTTGTGTTGTACAATGGGGTGCACCGAAGGTTGTAGGAGATTTTGATCAGAGACACTGAAGTTGAAATTTAATTTTTACATAAATCTCTCTCATTATTAAATTCTTTAATCGATTATAGACTAAAAATTATAAAAAAAATGTGAACCTAAGAGATTTGAATTCATAATCTCAACTAAATTAATTTGTGATTTATTATTATTTTTATACATAATTATTTTTTCATCGATTTTTCTCCCCCGCAATCAGCCGCTGGGCTAGAGAAAACCTTCAAATGCTTATATCAAACGTGCAATAATGTAAAATAGACGATTAGTGTATAGTTTAATACAGTTTGGCTCAATAATTCGTATACCAAAAGATTCAATTATAAGGCACCCACTAACACACTAACTTGTCACCATACGCCAAAAATCAATGGAAGATTGGAAGGAGGAGAATCAAATTAAATTGAATTGCTTCCAAAAGCACATTGAAAGTGACAACCCCCTTAACTCCCTCCACAAACCTCCTATCTCCTTCCCAATCTAGATCCATTCACCACCACACAACTGGCCCGATACCCGACCCAGACCCACCTCCAAAAAACCTCCCCACACCCTCCCACTGCACATCACCTCCACAATCCACATCAATGGTGTCCAGGTGCTTGCTCAGCTTCAGTCCCCATCCCAAACCTCCCCTCATCTCCACCACAACCTCCCTTCCATTTCCCGCCAAATTTCTCCCCCCTTTATGCCTCTCCTCTGACAGAGGATTTAATCATGTTTTCCGCAAGAGATTAAGCTCTACAGTCCGTCCAATCATGGTGGCTTCACAAGGCCCGATCGATTCCGATGGGCCCGACCCGACCCTGACGAACGACGACCTCAGGCCCACTAAACCCGCCCAGCGGACCTTCTCCGGCTGGGAGATGGCCAGCCTCTGGATCGGCCTCGTCGTCGGCGTCCCCTCCTACTACCTCGCCGGCAGCCTCGTCGACCTAGGGATGGCCTGGTGGCAAGGGATTGCCACCGTCGTCGCCGCCAACCTCATCCTCCTCGTCCCCCTCATCCTCACGGGTGAGCCCGGTGCTCGCTATGGCATCTCGTTCCCTGTCCTCGCCCGGTCCTGCTTCGGCATCCGTGGGGCCCACATCCCGACGCTCCTGCGTGCCCTTGTCGGGTGCGGTTGGTACGGCATCGAGACCTGGATCGGCGGAGAGGCCATTTTCCTCCTCTTGCCCCAATCCATTAAGGCTTCCGCCCTCTCCCAATCGATCTCGTGGCTCGGCACGTCGCCGCTCGAGTTCTCGTGTTTCGTCGTCTTTTGGTTGGCCCAATGGGCCGTCGTATGTAAGGGAATGGAGGGAATCAAAGCCCTCGAAAAATACTCTGCCCCGGTGTTGATTGCCTTAACAGGCTGCCTGCTCGCATGGGCCTACGTCAATGCGGGCGGGCTTGCGCCCATTTTATCCCTATCGTCCCGTCTTTCGACGGGTCAGTTCTGGGCCTTGTTCTTCCCGTCGCTAACAGCGAACATAAGCTTCTGGGCCACACTCGCGCTAAACATCCCCGACTTCACTCGCTACGCGAAATCGCAACGGGACCAAGTAACGGGCCAGATCGGGCTTCCGGTATTCATGGGCCTGTTCACGTTCGTGGGCCTGGCAGTGACATCGTCGACCCGGGTCGTATTCGGGCGGGTCATATCAAGCCCGATCGAGCTCCTCGGGGCGATCGGCGGGCCCGTGACGACAATCCTCGGGATCCTCGGCATCGGGCTCGCCGTCATCACCACCAACATAGCAGCGAACGTGGTGGCGCCGGCGAACGCGCTGGTCAACCTGAGCCCGTCGACGTTCACGTTTCAGAAGGGCGCGCTGGTGACGGCGCTGATCGGCGTGGCGTTCCAGCCGTGGCGGCTCCTGAAGTCGAGCGAGAGCTTCGTGTACACGTGGCTGGTGGGGTACTCGGCGCTGCTAGGCCCCATCGGAGGGATCCTGTTGGTGGACTACTACCTGGTGAAGAGGATGAGGCTCAACGTTAAAGACCTGTACACGTGGAGCCCGGAGGGGGAGTATTACTATACGGGCGGGTTTAATCTGCGGGCCGTGTGGGCCCTAGTGGCGGGGATATTGCCAGTGGTCCCCGGACTGATGAATAAGGTTGGGGTATGGAGGTGGGTCCCAGAGGGGTTCGTTACTGTTTATAATAATGCGTGGTTCGTTAGCTTCTTCTTGGCTGGGATTGTTTATTGGGTTATGACGTGTTTGGCTAGAGAGAAAGTGGTTGATGATGATATTGATGAAGCATCCAGTTATGATGCACTCGCCTGATTTTTATCCGAATTTCTTGGATTATGTTATAAATGTTTATAGAAAGGAAATTAAAGGATTGGAGTTTGTAAATTAGTAATGTGCTCGGTTGTATTTTTATGTTTGGTTGAATTATATAATACATTGGATTCGGATTGAGTTTGAAGCGATAAGTTGAACCGTAAAAAACGGATTAAATCGGATATACGGGATCCTTACCGGCTAGCTAGCGGACCTCCTATTTTATCTATACGAACCATTATAAACGGGTAGAGCTGGAAATAACCCGTGGGTATCCACTCCACCCATTTTATCCGTACTAATTTTGCGGGTGAAAACCCGCAAAAAAATGGGTGACAGGTGGAGCGGGTGTGGGTGAAGCGGGTGATGGATGGATTATGGGTGATGAATTTTCACACATAACCCTCCCCATTAACCCGCCCTGCACACCCGCCCCTAAAATTTATATATATAATGTGTGTGATTTTACTATTTTACCCTTTTCAAGTTTAACTTCTACAAACTCTAATCATTGATTAGTGCTTTGCCAACCAAATTTCAATTAGAATGGACATGGTCTCGGCTTGCTCTTCAACGTTATAGCAAGGGATATACTGGATTAGTATAGATATATATACCCTTCCACTTTCAAATTTCAATTAACTCGTGATTTCGGTGCTTTGTCGATCAAAAATATAAATACATAAACTCGCGCCCCTTTGTAATTTTGAGTTAGAATTGGACTACTTGTATTGATTTAGTTTTTTCTTTTGTTTCACCCATTAGGTACTCGCTCCACCCGCGCGGGTCGGATGCGGGTGAAAAGATTTGCGGGTGATGGATGGAGAGGGTGAAATTTTTTACCCGCGGGGCGGGTGATGGAGTGGTTTCATCCATCCATAACCCGCCCCATTTCCACCCCTATACACGGGTGACGGGTGGATAAAGAAGCGAATTAACAAAAAATGTTACTCCCTTTGAAGCAAAATAAGTGTCGTGTTGGGGTTATGGGCAATTTTCTAAAAAGCGCTCGACGGATGCTTGGCGGTAGGGTACTGCTAAGCGCCAAGACGGTTTGACGGTCTTATTAGCGGTTCTTAGCGGATAAAACAGTTCTTGATTATTTTGTTATATTTATCCCATAAACTATGTATAAAACATATATTATGTAATAAACTATGTATTAATTTTAAGTTTATAGCATATCAAATAAAAAATCATCATGACCCTTTTTAAAGTATCATGATTTCATAATAGAGAAATTTGAAAGCATAAAAACTAAATAATCTCAATTTAAAACCGCCAAGACCGCTAAGCTTCCGTCCCGTGGCTGCCAAAACTCTTCCCCACCAAGCCCGATTTGCACCCGCCAAGGCCGCCAAGTCTCCGTATTGCACCCGCCAAGGCCGCCAAGGTGTTGTTCCGTTCCCGCCAAGGCCCTCCCCCGCCAAGCTACACCGCCAAGCCCGAATTCGGGACAGTGTGGGTCCGCCAAGCGTCTTGGCGCTGTCTTGGCGGCTGTCTTGGCGGCCGCCGATGCCGTTTTTTAGAACACTGGTTATGGGTAGAGTCCCATATTGAAAAATAAGGTGAAAATCAAACTAAAATATAAGGAAGGGGAAGCCCCTACATAATGACTTAAGCTTTTGTGTAAAATGGTGGATTTCGACCTTATAATAAAAAACAATATAGACCTGACACGACTCTCAATTTCATATGACCCTCTCGGTTTCTCACATGTCGTTTTAAATTTTTAAATTTGATTCAAAATAAGTCTCGTTTTATATTTTATAGGCAATTTAATAGATTGATTAATGAAAATTGTATTTGGTGACTAATTTTTCTTTTAAACTCTCTACTTATTGGTTAAAAAAGTTGGTAAGTATTTTAATAAATGATAAGATTTAGAAAAAATATATAAAATCAATGATAATTAATATTTTACTTGAAAATTGCGTCAAAAGATAAAACGATACTTATTTTGATTAGGAAGGAGTACACTATTTTGCAAGATTTTGGAAAAAAGTTGGTTCCCATTCTAGTTAACCGGTGTTACAGCCTCATAATAAGGGCAGTTAAACTTGATTGATCTCCTAATACAGCTGAGGCAATTAATATCGGTGTGAATAGAATCAGTAGATGGTGGAAACAAACTCTTATTACTCTCTCTCATTAATTAAAATTTGACGTTTTATTATTCTTGCACATTTTTTAAGCGTGATTTTTTAAAATAATTTCATAGTTATTACTATTAATAATAAAGTTATAAAAGCAAATGTAAAAAAAATCATATTTTATATAATTGTTATCATTCTAAAAAAGCGTGCATGAATAGTAAACGACATGTTTGACATGTTTTAATTAACAAAGAGTATTTCCTATGACAACCATTTTTGGGGTGTGTCAACCACGGTTGTACCACCACCCAAGAGTGTCTTTTCGGACGAGAGTCTAAAACTCTAGATCGGACCTCCAAGAAGACGAATCAGGAGTTAAAGTCAGGTGTGTAAGACGGTCATCCGCCCGGTTGGCCTCCCTAAGATATGGGAAATGGAGGCCATCTCAAAGGAACCAAGCAAAAGAAGAGCATCCAATTCGAGTACGGGTAATAAGAATTTCGATCTCCAAAGGTATCGTCCAGACTCCTTTGATCGTGTTGACGATAGCGAGACAATCGCCTTCCACAACATGTCTAAGAATCTCCCTCTTCCGAGCTTCCAACAGTCCGAGCTGCAGACCAACCGCCTCAGCCTGAAGTGCCGACAACTTCCCGCATCTTCTGGCATCGCAAGCGATCAGCCCTCCGTCATCATCTCTAGTCACAAAACCTGCAAAAGCACAACCAGACGAAGATTTAGCACCATCAAACTCGAGCTTGAAAACACTTTCCACAAATTTTCTCCATCTAATGATATTCCTTTGGTGAGGGTTGCTCCTGACAAGGGGTTGATTGTTCTTGTTTTTTCGTCATCTTCATCTATTTCATCTTGTTTATTTTTTTTCCAGTTTTTCTTGTGGTTTTTTTTATTATTGCTGTCAATTAGTCTATTATTCTTAAATTGTGGTTTTGAAATATAATCTTGTTTCTCTTAGTCCAAATGCACCACTAAGAAAAAGCTAGAGTGACTATTTGTTCAGAATTTAGGTGTCGAAAGACTTCACTGGTAATGGTCTTTATACTTTGATTACTTTTGTCAATATTTGTAATTTGTCGCTCAATAGCTCTGTCCATTGAGTCTATGATTCCTAAGGCTGTCGAGCATTCCATCAGGAGGTGGATAGTGTCTTCTTCCATGGAGTCGCAAAGGGCACAATCCATGGGCATATATATTCTTTTTTTTCGTAGTCTTGCTTTGGTTGGTAGTCCATTCAACACCATTTTCTTTAGGAAATGGTGTTGAATGCAATAAGATGTTAAAAAACACATTATTGCATTCGAAAAGTGAAAAACGCTTAACAAAAATCTGAATTAATAGAGTTTCTTTTTTGGGGCTCTTTATATCCATTTTGTACAGGTTTTAGTTTGGACTTATGGTCTTAAATATTTAAACTAAAGAAATTTATACTTACAGTGCTATATATACCTAAACAAATATTTATAGGCCCTTATAAATCATGAGCCCTAGGCTCGCGCCCCTGTCGCCCATTCTCATGGGCCGGCCCTGCTAGTTCGTTGTGTACATTTTTCGGGAGGATAAATTTTGCATGACATAGTTAGGTTTGGCCGAGAGGTTTGCTTTTATGAGTATTGCCATTCCTTGTTGGGATAGAGTGTTCGTTTTCCATTTTATCAGTTGCATTTTCGTTTTTCCAATTAAATTTTCAAAGGTTTCTTTGTTGACCCGACCATTGATGATTATACAGCCAAAATATTTGGCCAATGCTACTTTCTTATAGTACTTTGGATCTGATGTTTTTGGTTGGAAGAGATTCATTTAATTACTTGGAACACTGACTTATGAAAATTTATCTTTTATTCCGATATCTGGCAATATTCGTCAATTATTTTCTTAACTTTTGCACACTATTCTTGAGATGCTTTGGAAAAGATCATAATATCATTTGCGATACGAATGAGATTTGTGATCCGTTTGGGGTCATCTTAAAACCAATCGAATCTGTTGTTTCATTGCACTGTTGTTGTAAAATTTTTTGACGAGGATTTCCACACCTATTGAGATTAACATTTCTTTTTATGATATTTATTCCTTAGCTTTGTCTTATTATTTTGTAGATGAGTGGCGATACTATTGTATACTCCGTATTTTATTGCTCATATGTTTTACTTTTGTGGGGCATCGGCATCAGAAAGTTTTTGTAACTAATAATCCTTTTACGGGATTACATCATTGGCGAAGATTATTTTTAAGGGATTATATAACGTAAAGGTTTTAAGGTTATCGATTTATTCTCTATAGATCCAAACAATAGCTTGTAAAGCACTTGAACCAAGAAAGTTAAGCGGCAAGCCGTGATATGAATAGTTGAATACCCATCCTAGCACGAATATTGTCGCTATTGCAATTTGAACCATTGACATTATAATAGTGAACACAAGGAAATACCTAACAACGGAGATGAATCTATATATCTCTCTCTATATACGCTAAAATAGAGACCTGAAATCTTATGCCGAGTCTTGATTAAATTTATCAAAGCTTGAACTAAATTTTTTTATAATAGTTAAAATTCATCAAGAATTTTAATAGACCGTGCATTTAATAGACCATCCACTCACTCTGATTTGTAGATGAGAGAGTTTTAAGCCTATTTGCAATTTATTTGAAAAAAATAAAAAAGACATATATACAATTTAGCTGATATTATCTTGCCAATACTCATTGGGACGTATTGAATATACCCTCACTCTTTATTAAATTACTAGCGCGTCCATAAAGGGCAAACTTTCAATTGGGACATCATATAAAAGGCCTAAGCCCAATTCGCATTGGACTAATAACGAAGGGCCCAAACTATATCTGGACAACAGAAACCGAATCTGTTCTAAATACGTTTATTCGGGGTCCGGCTCCCATCCAGTTTCAATTGAAACTGTACGGTACATTTGGACCAATCTCTACCATTGAAACCGGTGAACGGCTAAGATTAGTTTCAATTTTATTTTTTATAAAGAATTTACAGTTTTGACTCCTTATCCATTTTTAATATAGGTAATTATTTATTCACCAGTAACTATACTTGATTTGCAATTGTGCATAATCAAAATTTGATCCCATTAATTTATCTATTTTGCTACAATTAATTTATCTATTTCAATTTATCTTTTTGGCCCTGAAATTCCTTGTAGTTTGTAGTGCACGTACAGTACACGAACCCAGGGCCATATCCATTTTTTTTTGAGAAACTTCCTATCAGCTTAATTAACTTTCAAATTGGATCTTACAAGGTCATCAAAATCAATTGAAACACTAACATTATCTGCTAGGGAGCGTCGTAGCTGAGCTAATTAAGTAATGCGCAACCATGTTCCCTGTCCTCCGTACGCAGGCAAATATACACTCACCGAACCACACTTGCAGCTGCTTGATAGAAACTAGCACCGAGCCACCGATACAAGCTGCTCCATCATCAAGCTCTGATTGTTGATCTTTCTAATACAATTTGCACAATCCGATTCTACGATCACGTGATCCATATCATATTCCAGCACAATCTGCATACAGCATACCCCACAAAACCACTTCCCCTTCCACTAGCTCGACATCCGGGAAGCCCCCGCTACCTCTAGCTGCCACCCAGAACGGCATCCTGTCGTCCCATCTTGCTACCACACCAACTCCGCTTCCCTTTGTCTCCTCGACTGCCGCATCACAGTTTACTTTAAACCATCCCGCTCCCGGCGATCTGCTGCTCTCCCATTCACACCCCTGCTGCCATCTACCTCATTGATGTAGGCCTTCTCATATCCAATTAAAGAAACAGAAGGAGAAGAAATTCAATGAATATATAAAAGATGTAGTGTTTTTTTTATGAAAACTAGTTTCTTAAATGATTTAACATTGCAAAACAAGTTCTTTAAAGCAAAACCTTCACAAGGACTCATTTCACTATTTCAAATAAATATGATACATTACTGTTTAGTAGGAAACTCCATTAATACAAGTGATTATCATGCAAAAAACTTACATTCAGAACCAAATATGCATTTCCATAATAAAATTTCACCCACACTGAAATTTGAGAATTAGTTTAAAGAATTTCTACTATTTAAATGATGTTGCTTAATCCTGAATTATATCTTTTTCAAAAATAGAGTTGAACCAAGTTTTTGAGCTTAGCACAACATCCTCAAAACACAATAAAAAAAACCAGACATAAGATACAAAAGAACTTAATGGAGAGCTGAAACAAGACTTATAAATGTAACTAAGGTCTTGTTGTGCCTACCCTGCGTGCTAGACAAAACTCAATTTGTAGGATTTGTACGTGCACTACAAAGAATTTTATTGATTTTTTTTTTATCTTCCTGATGTTGCTCATCTTCTTCATTTCAGTTCCATAGCACCAAAAATTTTAGGGGTGAAATTTCTACGACAGCAGATTTCATGAGTAGTCAACACACTCTTTCAAATTTCAATTTGCATAATAAAGAAATCAAATACTCTTTCAATTCCACAAATTCAATCCCATTCCAATTCCAGAAATTCACTAGAGAAACCTGATATCAAATTCAAACTCATGAAACTGAAAAAAAATCCCTGAATTCGACATATGAAACATGTTCTGAACTCCGTCCACAAATTCGACCAAGTGAATTTCCCAAAACGATTGATAAACTCTAATTTTCTCAAACCCATGAAACCTAAAAATCCCTAAATTTCACCTATAAATCCATTCAATTTCACAAATTCAACCACAAATTGCAAATTTCCAACCCGATAAACCCTAATTTTCTCAAAACCTCCAAATCAATGGATAAACATACCTATTGCCGGCATCCACCCTCGCGCAACACACCAACACCGGCGCCGCTGTCTTCAGTAGTCGAGTCATCGCTGTAAGAATGGGGAAGGAGGATACTCTTCAGTCTTCACTAGTCGAGTCGTCTTGCCGTTTGACTGTTTTGTAAAATTGCTTGATTTATTTAAAATATAGAATGATCTCATCCGTCCATTAGTTTCAATGGTGTAGATTGATCCAAATGCACAATCCAGTTTCAATTGAAACTGGATGGGAGCCGGACCCGTTTATTCGAGCTTCATTTTTTTTTCTTTGTAATTTTAAATTCGTAATATCAATTTAATGAATATTTAATTTAAGGTTTTTTTTTAATCCCTAAAAGTCGTTTTTTTTTTCAAAATATTCACTAAAAAATAAATAATTATGCATTTATTCACTACTTTAAACTATTTACAGAAATATTCATTTTTTTGCAGGAAAATCAGAAAAACACGGTCTCAATCCGCGCTTCTTTCGAAAGTTATAAAATTTAAGAAGTGAAAAAAAATAAACCAATAAAATGCGGGTTCAAACCGCGTTTTATTGGTTTATTTTTTAAATGAAAAAACAAATTAAAAAAAGAAAAGAAAAAGAGATAAAGTGCGGCTTGAAGCCGCGGTTCACCTGTGTTTCGTCCCTTTCAGATTGAAGGTCGGTGCAGGGGGATCGATAAACGGCAGGGGGGTTATCTCGCCAGATCCGAGCTCCTGAGGCGAAGCGGAAGAGGAAAACGGGGGTGGGCAGGGGATGAAGGCGGTGAGGCAGCGACGCCGAGGGTGGGCGGGGAGGAAGGCGAGGGTGGGCAACGACAGAGGGTGGATGAGGAATCGGGAAGGCAGAGGCCGGCGAAGGGGATTCGGAGAGGCAGGGTGGGCGGGGATTCGGGCGAGGAGGAAGGTGAGGGGACTCCGGCGAAGGGGAACGGGCTCCCGAATCGGAAGCGGTGAGGGTGGTGAGGCAGCGGAAGAGGAAGACGACGGGTGGCAGGGGAGGAAGGTGGTGAGGCAGCGACAGGGGTGGGCGGGGATCCGGGGAGGCAGAGCGGTGTCGAGGGGTGTGGAATTGAAGCCATGAACGGGGAGGAAGGTGAGGGGAGACGCCGGCAAGGGGAATGCAGTAAAACGCGTCTTCAAGACGCGTTTTACTTTTCTTTGTTCTTTTTTCTTTTTTTCTTTTTTCATTTAAAAAAAATAAAACAATAAAACGCGGGTTCATTTATTTTTGCCACTTTTATTTCCGTTTCAAATTTTATAACTTTCGAAAGAAGCGCGGATTGAGACTGCGTTTTTCTGATTTTCCTGCAAAAAATGAATATTTCTGTAAATAGTTTAAAGTAGTGAATAAATGCGTTATTATTTATTTTTTAGTGAATATTTTGAAAAAAAATTCCTTAAAGTCACCTCGTATATTATGTTTTTATATAAAAAATCTTATATATTTAAAAAAAAACAAAAACATCTTATATAATACTCCCTCCGTTAATTAAAACTTTGTCATTTTAGAAATATGTACACTTGTTAAGAAAATAAATAAAAATACACTTATACGTCTAATTATTACTCTACTTTTTTTATTTTTTTCAAAAACTATAATAAACAACTATCTAATCATTAAAAGGGAAATTTTGTAAAGTTGATGACAAAATACCTAAAATGACAAGTTTTTCTTAACAAGATTTAGTTCCTAAAGCGACAAGTTTTAATTAACGGGGGGAGTATAATTCATTGAATTGAAATACTCGCCTCTATTTTTTAACTACATGTTTTCATTTTCTGTGATCGAAATGCCCTTGTTGTATAATGTTTTTATTTTTTTAAAATAAAACACCTGATATGATGGAGTTTTTTTTTATTTAAAAAAAACACCTTTATATATATTTTTTTTGAAAAAAAACAAATATAATCTTTTAATATTTGTTAGTAAAATTAAAGGTGGTGTTTGATGTGTTTTAATTTATTTTAAATCCTAAATAATAAATCAAAAGATAAAAAAAAAAAATGGTGCCCGACATAAAAAAAGAGAGAATATTATAATATTTTGTCTATAATCATTTTATTTTTTACACTAACTAATAAATTAAACAGGGGAATTTTTGTCACTAAAATAAAATGTCATCAAAATATTATAATATTTGGTTGGAAAATAGAAGTCAGTTGTTCAATTAAATGAATTATATTATATAAAAGTTTTTTATTTAAAAAAAATTCAAATTAAGGATTTTTATTAAAAAAATGTATTAAATAAGGTTCCTTATTAATAAATAAAAATCATTAGTAAAACAGTTTTATTTTTATTTATTTATTTATTTTTTACAGTAGGCAAACATTGGGAGCCGTTGCTAAAAAAACAACCTAACTCCCGGATCATTGTGAATGATGGTTTTACAGAGATCCCTATGGTAGGGAATAGAGGATAAGTTACAAATCACACCTGATTTGGCTATATAGTTCGCAGTATGGTTTGCTTCTCTAAATATATGCCGGATCTCCACTGATAAGAATTCAGTTGTAAGCCTTTGGATTTCTTCAATTTGATGTAGAACTTCCCATCTGGGCGACTGTTCTCTGTTGGATGCTTTTACTAGAATCTGGTTGTCACTTTCCAGAATAATTTTCCTTAGTCCCTTCTTTCTTGCTCTTTGAAGACCTAGAATCATGGCAGAGGCTTCTGTTTGGATTGCTGACCCAACATTAGCTTCTTTAGAAAAAATATCAATAATATTGCCTTCAGAATCACGAATGATTCCCCCAGTCTGGCTTTTGCTAGAGTGGGTAAAAGAACCATCTACATTAATCTTGTAGATAGTCCTAGGAGGTTTGGTCCATTTGGCTCTCACCTTTCTTATAGCATTTTACTGTTGTTTTGTGTCGTGTTGCTCTTCCTTAGTCCAATCCGTGATGCTCTAGTTTATCATCTGAATAAGTGCGGAGGTTCCAATCGGATATTTAGACCTGAAAATTTTGTCATTCCTAACATTCCAAATTGTCTGCCATATAAAAGCTAGATCAGTAAATTTAATGTTAGAAGTTTTGATTCTACACAGATTTTCATTCAGCAGGCCATGGAGATTAAGGTCGTGGAAGTACAGACCTGTTCATATTGAATTGGGTTATGACTTCCCTTGTGAAGGTGCATTTAGTGAATAGATGAGCAGCATCTTCATTTGCATGACCACAAAGAGAGCATTGGCTAGGGACTCTGTTAACATGCCTGTTAAGTCTATCAGTCGTTGGAAGACCATCAATCTTGATATTCCAAATGAGGTTTTTGATGTGAGGGGGACCTTAAGCTTCTAAATCCAGCTTTGTGAGTTATGTTCTTGGGGTTGTGTGGCCAGAATTTTCTTCACCGACATAGTAGAGAAATTACCTTCTGGGTCGGGACTCCAAATCAGGTTATCTTGAGCCTGCCACTGGGGGATTTTTAACTGCAGAATCTTGTCGATGACTCCTTGGGGGAAGGTCTGTCTTAATACATCGTCCTTCCATAGCTTCCTGTCACTGATAAGAGATTCAGCTGTCATGTTAGGATCGTTTGTACCTTTGTAGTCTTTAAGGCTGATCGATGGGATCCAGTTGTCTTCCCATACGTTTATGGCTGAACCATTACCAACAACCCAAAGGAGTCCTTCTTCAAATTTTTTCCTTAGGGCGAGGAGCCTTCCGAATTGCCATGAAGTATCTTTTTTGTTGAAGCTCCTTATGTTTTCTTGATGGAGGTATTTTTCCTTTATGATTCGTACCCATATGCTATTTTCATTCTTGTAAATTTTCCAAAGAAGTTTCATTTGAAGGGCAATGTTTAATTCCTCTGCTTTTTTAATATCTAGACCTCCAAGCGATTTACTTTTGCAAATGGTATCCCAACTGATTAGAGGGATGTATTTATGTGCTGCTGATTTATTCCAAAAGAAGTTTCTGTTGATTTGGTCCATTTGGTTAAGAACTCCTTTGGGCAGTAGGAAGTTTTGCATTAAGTAGTTTGTTTTGGAACTTAAGTTTGATTGTATTAGAACCGTTCTTCCTGCTTGAGAAATGGTGGATGCTTTCCATTTTGAGAGTTGTTTTTTCATATTCTGGATTGCTTCATCAAAGACACTATTTTTGACTCTACCATTGACAAGAGGGATTCCAAGATATTTTTCAATGGTTTTTGAGACTGGGATACCCATGTGGGCTGCCAAATCCCTTGCCAAGTTAGGATTAACATTCTTAGAGCATTGTATGGAGATCTTACAGTAGTTTATGGCTAAACCTGAAAAATTTGAGAAGTTATTTAATATGTTCTGAATTGTATTTAAGTTGGTATGAGCTGCTTTTGCAAATATAATGGTATCATCAGCAAAGGTTAAGAAAGGTATGGAAGTGCCATTTTTAGCCAGTTTAATGCCGATTAACGCATCTTCAAGAAGTGTTTCCTTATGTAATTCCCTGGATAAACCTTCCATTACTAGTACGAATAGGTAGAGGGCTAGGGGATCACCCTGTCTGATTCCTCTGTTAGGTTTAAATTGAGGACCATGAGTGTTATTGATCAAGACAGAGAAGGAGGTAGTTGATATGCATTTCATAACCCAGCTAATCCAAGTTTCGTGAAATCCAAATTTAATCAGCACTGCCTTGATATAGTTGCAGTTTAATTTATCATAAGCTTTCTCCATATCTAGTTTAAGAGCCATAAGTCCTTTCTTGCCTTTTTGTTTATGGAATGTATGGAAAATCTCATGAGCTATAAGGGTGTTATCTTCAATCGATCTTCCCTCCACAAATGCTCCTTGGAAAGGATTGATGAGCTTAGGAAGAATTGGCTTCAAGCGGTTTGCGATGATTTTTGGGATAACTTTATAGACAGTATTACAGAGACTAATAGGCCTATAGTGATTGATAGAGGTGGGATTTTCAACTTTTGGTATGAGTGCTATAAAAGTTTGGTTTAATTCAGATAGCATTTGGCCTGAGTGGAAGAAAGCTTTGACTGCTTTACAACAAGATTGTCCTATGATGTTCCAATAAAGTTTATAGAATTCAGGAGGGTAGTCATCCGGTCCCGAGGACTTGTCATCTGCCATGCTAAAGAGAGTATTTTTTATTTCTGTATTAGTAGGTTGAGAGATGAGTTTAACATTTTCTTCAGTTGTTACTTGGGGTTGGATATTCCAAACATGATTTCCAGAAACATTGGGTTGGTTAGATCCTATGAACCTTTCAGACATTTCAGCAGTGATGTGATCCGTGATCAAGTCCTGGTCTGTTATGAGAACATTCTGCTTTGTAGTGAAGGAAGTAGTTGATCTTCTGAAGTTTTTTATTCTAGCTGTAACTTGAAAGTATTTTGTATTTCTATCACCAAGTTTGAGATGTTTAGTTTTAGCTCGGTGTTTCCAAAACTTATAATTGTAATCAAGCAGTCTATATCTTTTGTGTTCTAATCTTGCCAGTTTGTGACCTTCTGAGGCTGAAATATTACCCCAGGGCAATCTATTCTGGAGGGATTTGATTTGAAGATCTTCCTTGGATAGTTGTTTTGTGATATTATTAGGATTATCTTTACACCATCTTTTGATGTTTTGTTTCAATAATTTTTGTTTCTGTAAGAGCTTGAAACCTAATGATCCTCTTATCTTATAGCTCCAAACTTTTTTTTATCATGCTTTCAAGAACATCATTAAAAGTCCATGCCATTTTGAACCTAAAGGGAGAGCCTTTTCTTTTCGGTTGAGAACCTAGTTGGAGAGAGATTGGAGCGTGATCCGAGTTAGAGAATTGGTGGTGTTTGGTACAGATATTAGGGAACCAGCTTAAGACTTTTTGGTGAGCTAGAATTCTATCTAAGCGCTCATAGGTGTTGTTAATCAGCTTTTTGTTCTTCCTCCAAGTAAAGGGTGAACCTGAGAAGGGGAGGGTTTTAATCCAAGCTCTTCTTTAATATTTCCGATTCTTCTAAATCTATTAATGTTAGGAGTGATGCCTCCAACCTTGTCTGTGTCTGCCTCAATATCATTAAGGTCACCAATAATCAGAACAGGAAGCATGTGTTTATAGATTAGTTGATACATTTCATGCCAGAATTCATCTTTTTCACCTTCAGTCGAAGGGGCATAGACAAAGAGTAAAAGAAAGTCATGCTTTTCAATGGTTATGTTGATAAGAATGGTTCAATGATGTAGTTCCAGGAGAAGACTCATCTCTTCTGCTTTTGCTTTTGTAAGCATCCATATACCTCCTATGTGTCCAGAACTCGATACATAGAAGGCCTTGTGGAATCCTGAGCTTTTGATTTGATCATCAATAGGGACTTGCTCGGATTTTGTTTCTGTCAAAACTAGGATATCAATATCATTTGTAAATCTAAAGTGGTTGATCTCTTGCCACAGGAGTGGCCTTTTAGTACCCCTTACATTCCAATATGCGATATTAATCATACAATTGATTGTCATAGTCACCAATTTTATTATGAAATTCATAAGGAATAATACAATGAGGATTACATGTACTATAATTTACATTCACTTGGTAAACCAAATCCTTAATTCTTTGTATGCTTATAGCAGTGAGTTCTGGTAACAGATTCTGCTGTCCTGATTGTAGACTCTTTGCCTAGTGTGCTTGTCCTCATAGTGACTTTGATTCTTTGCCATCTTGTCTGTACTATATGGTTCCGAGCATGGAGATATTGTTTACCTGTACAGTTACTCTTTGGAAGAAAACTAGCTCTGGATAGAAGTTTTTGTTTGAAGGTTTGAAGGTTTGAGTGGTAGGGTTGGGGCAGCAGACCAACCACTTGGAATTAGTGATTCCAATGGGGTGCTTGAAGTTTTTGATAAGGGAAGGGTTTAGATGTATACCTGACTGTTCTTGGGAGTCTTCATTTAGGCACCTTTCCAACCTGCAAAGGGTTAGACTGCAAGCCTTCCAATCCAGGAAGATCAGCACCAGGGAAAAGCAGAACAAAAGAACATAATGAAGGAAATAAAAGAAAGGCAAATAAAGAAAAGCCATAGTCGTTAGGTGATCTCGGAAATGGAGGTCTCCAAGAGAAAAATATGGAGGACCTTCATTCCAAGAGTCACCAAAATTGTATAGATTACAACTCATCAAACACAACAAGCAAAATATATAGAGATTGTTCATAACTGGGACGAGCAGGGAATTATTTAAAAATAGAGCCGGCTTCAACAAACTCGCATCATTAGATAACAGATTCTAAGATTAACATTGAAAACATTAAAAATACAATCCGGTTTCTCAAGCAAGAGGGGAAGTTTAGAGAACACTAAAAGCATGACATCACTAAAGTTAAGCTTGAAAGACTTAACAACTTGATAATGAATCTTATTACTAGCGGCAAGGGACTGGAAACAAAACAGAATATTGTTCACAACCATTGCAACTTCAGAAGAGTACGCAGAATTAACCATCTTTTGTTTTAAATCATAAGGGAATTGAGCAAACCCATAAATCTTATTATTCATAGTGAAATAAGCATTAAACTGGCAGACAAGCGGAAGTGATAAATCATTTATAGGAACCGGATTCAAACATAAAAAAGAAATAAGAGTAATATTATAAGCATCAATGTTTTGAAACTTATCTCTCATAGGTAGAGTTCTGCTTGTTGGATTGATGCCCAATTTGGAGCCAGTTTGCCCCGGGCGAGCTAGGTTTTGAGCGACCGAGTTGCATGCAAGGATCCGAGCCTGAAAAGAGAGAAGATTTAACCCAGAAGTTTCAAGATATAATGGGATATCGAGATAGATTGTTTGTGCTGAAGGTTTTGATATGAATGTTTTATAGTTGAATGTTTGGGTAAAAACAAGTTTGTATAATAAATTATAGACCTAAAATGTCACCAAAAGATCAAAATATTTTGCCGAAAAATAAAGTTGGCTAGTTCAGTAAAATAAATTACTCCGTATATCATACGTACGGTATAAGCCTATAATTAATTTATAAATACACCTTGTTGCTTGATGATATCTACGGAGTATTAATTTTAATTGATTTGACACATAACAACAAAAAAGAGATAATGTTATTAACTGAAAGGACGTATCCCGTTTAGATGTGATTAGCGTTCACGGGAGCTATATTAGTCCACTGTGGATATGAACCGTCATTTTACATTTTAATCGTCAAAACAAAAACAAAAACAAATTCTAGAGATATTAACAAATTTGTCCATACAAACTGACAATAATAATATCTTTTGATTGAATTGTAATTTATCATAATAATATCTTTTGATTGAATTGTAATTTATCATTTTTTTCTTTGTTTGTATCCATATATTCAAAAATTTCAATATATAAAATATGATATGAAATGAAATCATGCATAACACTCATACATGCAAAATACTCCAAACATCTTCACAACATTGCGAATTTTGGTATTTTTACATGTGAAACTGTACCCAAAATATATAATATTTTTTTAAAAGAGAAAAATATGGTCAAACACATTTTTAATCTATATAATACTTTAAATCAGAAGACTTTTGCTTACGTGGCGCGCTCTCCACCCTTCTCTCTCTTCCGCCCAATCATGTTTTTTGTTTTTCCTTTCAATTTTTTTTCATTTTCCCAACCAAAGCTTTATTCAGTAACTATTGGGCTTAATTCAAAAAATTAAATTAAATCTAATATAACTATTTGACTTAACTCAAATTTATTTACTAGCCATTGGACTTAATTCAAAAAATTGAATATAACTATTGGTTATGTTTATGACACATCAAATTTAAACAAAGTTACAATGATATTATTATTATTATTACTACTACTACGTACTACTACTACTACTAATCCTACTCCTACTACTACTACTGAGTGATTTAAAATATCTATATTTATGTATTATGCTTTATATGAGATTTTAAAAAAAATTCTAGGAGAATTACAAGTTACATTTATGATTTTTATCTTAACTCTTATTAATATTTTATAATTTTTTTATATTATTAAGACTTGAGTTTTAAAAAACTGCGCTATGGCGCGGGAATTATACTAGTTGATGTTTAATATCAACGAATTTATTATTGTGATAATTATTTATTTAATTTTAGTTTTTAGTGATCTAAATTGGATTTTTATTATTTTAAACTAAACAGCTATGAAAATAATGCTAATTGATATTTAATTTTTCCCCATAGGTAGAAATTTATATATATGTCATTATAATAGGAGGAGATATTTAAACTCGTAACCTATTAATTATTAAACTAGTTCAGTACCCGCACTGTGTGCAGTATTTTTTCAATTTAAATAAATTTGATACTAAAACCCGTTTATTCATTAATTAGTTAATTTCTTCTAATACTTCTTCATTCATAATTAATTTAAATTCTTGTAATATAAAATTAAATGAAATTCTTGTAATATATAAATTAAATGAAATTCTTGTAATATATACATATATTCTTTCTTTCTTTTAATTTAAATAAATTTTATAATAAATAGCAATTAAAAAAATAGCACTGCTTAAAAATTCAAGCAAAAAACTTGCAATAACAACACTAAAAGAAAAGAAAAGAAGTCAACATTTGTGAAATAACATTAATTAACAATCTAAACTATACATATATGTCAAAATCTAAAAATCTATCCATAATTATAAATGTATAAAATCCAAAAATATATCTCATAAATATATCAATAACATCAAGATAGGAAATTATCTTATATAATACGGAGTAATATTTAAATTTGGCTAATTTTATCCATATCTAATTAGATTGGGTCTAATTTTATCTTATACATATATAGATATATTGATTAAATACAGTTCGAATAAAATTTTATCCAAAAATATATCATATCTAATCAAATTGGGTCTAATTTTATCTTATACATATAATAATTATTTCTTTTAAAAAATTTCAAAAAATGTAATTGGTTCATACGACTACTTTTAAAGAGAAACCGCCTGCATGTATTTCAGCCGACTTCTCCTTTATTATATACTCCATCCAATCCAAAATATAAGTCGTTTGACTTTTCAACACGTATTTTAAGAAGCTAAAAACTATATAAAATATCAACTTTTTTTAATTATTTTTTAACAACTTAATATTTGTTGGTAATAAGTATTAAATTGTAAAAAAATAATAAAAAAAAATTAATATATCATATAGTTTTTAGCTCCTTAAAATACGTGTTAAAAAGTCAAACGACTTATATTTTGGATCGGAGATAGTACTAGACAGTAGTTCAGTACCCGCATTGTGTGCGATTTTTTTAATTTAAATAAATTTCATACCGAAATCCATTTATTCAATTAATTATTATATATATAACTGATAATTGATGATTGATATCATTCTTACCCGCTAAACTATTAATGTTAATTTAACAACCCGTCGAGATCCTATGTCTAAACGACATCATTTTTTTTAATGACGAGGAACCCACCTTTGGTGGCGAACCCCAGACACGTGACCCAGCCGGAAAGGGCCACGCACCAGGAAAACCGGCTTGCGCCGACCAGCTCGACCCACTGGAAAGAAGTAAGACAAACCTTGGATTTTAATCCAAGGAAATGGGCGGAGGTAGAGATTGTTGTGAGCCTATTTTGCCATGTTTTCCACACACTTTTATATCGTTTTCTATATGCATTTCATACATATGAGCTGGAATAATACAGAATCTATGTAGATTATGCTTATTTGCCAGATTTTGGAGTCTACACTAGTTTCTGTTTGATTTCGCAGAAATCGAGGTAATTTATAGCAATTCGGAGAAAGGATGAAAAGCTCAAAGTCAACTACAGAAAGTCCGAGGTCAAGGAGCAGCTGAACCAGGAAAAATCGAGCTGGAAACGAGGAAAGAAGCACTCGACACAAGAGGTCGATATCGACCACTACTAGTCGATATCGAGTGGGTCGAAACCGAGCCGAGATGCAGAAATCGACCAGAAGCTGGAGCAAGGAAAAGACAGGTCGATATCGACCACTCTAGTCGATATCGAGTGAAACATGGTCGATTTTCTTGTCAGAGGCTGAGATCGAGTGTCAGAGATGGAATCCGAGAAGACAGTCAATATCGACCGGTATGCAGAGGCCGAAATCGAGCGGTTTCGAGTCCGAGTGCTGAGCTGGCTTTCTTCCACATAAAGCAAGAGATATTCTATCAACTCAAGAGGAGATTTATCAAGTTCTATCAAGAGAAGAAGGATCTATCCTAGGGTGGCTCAACGGGCCGGGCCCGAACCGACTCAAACGGGTCAGGCCGAAACCGACGGCCCGATTTTTTGGGAGGTGCAGCCCAAAGCCCGAACCGAAGACCGACCCTTCGGTTACGGTTTTTTCGGTTTTTGGCCCGAAAAAACCGAAAAGACCGAAAAGACCGAAAGCACCTGCATCTTCATTTTGTCCCCCGAAAAAACCTGTATACTTCAAATTTATCCAAAAAAAACAGCATGTAAAGTGTGTGAAACTTTTGAAATTAAACTAAAAATCTTCAAACAACCTAGTAAAGTTCATCTATTCAATCAAATTACTCTTGTCTGATGAACCCTAAATTTCTCACAACTTACAAGACTCACAACAATCACAAATTGGTTTACAATTCTCAAATTACAACTATATTATAACAAATTAATGATAATAGAACTAGATTAACACAAAGAAAATGAGAAATTTTGGAAAAAAAACAATACGCTGTAATCCATCAGTTGATTCACCTTCCGTTGAGAACTCGAGAGGCATTTCAATGGCGCAGATTCACGGAATGGGAAAGGGGACGAGAGAAGTGAAAGCGATTTCTCCGAATCTGAGGACGACGAAGGGAAGGATCATAACAAGAGCTCGGGGAGGCTACCATCCCGTTCGAATCGTTGACGCTTTCAAGGGCGCCGACAGATTTGTTATTCAGATAATTAGAGGAAGCTTGGTTGGCGGCGGTTGTGGGAGAGGGAGGCGACTCCGGTGGCGGCTGCGGGAGTGGGAGGTGAGGCGACTCCGGTGGCGGCAGCGGCGGGTTGGGCAGGGGCGGAAGGAAGGGAGCGAATAGGCTCCGTCTCTCGAGCGACTCTCTAGAGGATTGAATAAACGCAGATATGAACCAATATTAGGTTTAAAAAAAAAAAAAAAAGAACTCGGTTTTTCCGGGCCAAAACCGAAAAATTTGGTTCGGTTACGGTTATCGGACCGAAACCGAATTTCAGAATTCTCAGGACCGAAGCCCGAACCGTTACCTACCGGGCCGGCCCGAAACCGATTTTTTCGGTTCGGTTATGGGTCGGTTTTCGGGGCGGGCCACATTCCCTAGCTAATCGAGCGGTTCCGAGTTCGAGTGCTGAGCTGGCTTTCTTCCACATGAAGAAAGAGATATTCTATCAACTTAAGAGGAGATTTATCAACTTCTATCAAGAGAAGAAGGATCTATCTACTTTAGATATAGTTTCCTTTTAGATATAATTGATTTATTTCCCAAATTTTATCTTATGTCTTTAGATAGAGAGTTTAGATATAGATAGATATTTCTTTCCTAGATTAGATAGGGAATGAAGCCTATAAATAAAGTCTTAGGGGCTGAGCTTTACGCATCTTAATCCAATTTAATTCTAGTTCCAATTACACATAGAGAGAGAGAGATAGCGAGTAGAAGAGAGACTTGGAGCCGAGTGCAAGTTTGTGAAGCGAGAGCGGAGTTGGCTTTATTCGGTTGTAAGTCTTGTTTGATTTTATTAATGCAATTTAGTTCCTTTTTATTATTAATATCTTTCTTGATGATGAAGAGCGAGTAGTCACCCAACTTCTTGGGTCGGGGTGAGCCCGACGGTAGCCAAGTGAGGTGATGCGGTAAAGGTACAATCTTTTGATGCGATTTTGTCTTCTATCCCTATGAGCATGATTCTCTTGCGAAAGTTGAAGGTGATCCTTGTTTATGTTATTGAAGCGAAAGTGATCTTAATACAACTTGGATTAATTATGTGAAAAAGGGTTAGTGACAATTAGGGTTTATGCGAAAGCCTCTATATTCCTATTTGTTAATAACGAAAGTTATTTGATGAAAAGCATGATCTTTTATTCCTTTATGTGTTATTTTACATGGTTATGGTTCGGTGTTGAAACTCCGATCTTGGAAGTCTTTAGTTTATTAAATTATTTTCATCAACTTTCGTGTTCTTTGTTGCGAAAGTTGTGATTTTCTGAGTTCTGTTTTAGAACGATATCGAGCGCTCTTCTGGTCGATTTTTTGCTGAGATCCGGAACTGAAAAGGTGGGCACTAACACGCTTCCTCGTAGATCGATTCTGACTACCTTCTACTACAACGGGAGGAAGTCTTGTATTTATTGCTTTATATTTATTTATATTTTCATACTTGACCATCCTCCTACAACAACAAATTGGCGCCGTTGCCGGGGAAGCAATCAATCGCGCCCCTTTTAGTTCTTTTTCTCTTCTTTATATTTGTTTTTGCTTTTTAGTTCCTTTTTACTTGCTTCTTTTTGTTTTTGTTTTTTCAAGTGTATGCGAAGAATTGATCGCACACCCATAGACCCTATTCTCGAGCCGAAACGCTTTTTTCATCTTCAGCAAAGGCTTGGAGACTTATGGTGACTCTTCCCAACGACGAGAATTTGGGCCCACTCACACCAGTACAGGAGCTTGAGAAACTCCGCCTGCGGATGGAGGATTTCACCACCAAAGAAGCAGAACACGCCCGACGAGAAGCGGAATATGCATAGAATCAACAATAGTGGGAGGCAAGGGTAGATCGCGAGATCAATGCAAGAAGGGAACTTGAGGAGCGGATTGGGCATGTCCCAGCCAACGCAAAGGAATATCTGCATCCTATTCTAGAAGTTCCAGAATCGCCGATCGTTCTTCTCGCTATTAATTTTGAAATTCGTCCTTCTTTTATTACTGAAATTAGAAGGAGTCAATTTAGGGGAAGAATTAATGAATGTCCTTTAGAGAATGTTACTACTTTTCTAGATTTATGTGAAGCAATTGCTGATGGTGCTAATCTAGAATATTTAAAACTAAAGGCTTTTCGTTGGTCCCTTGCAGGAGTAGCACAACAGTGGTTGGAAGGATTGCCTGCACGATCGATTCGCACGTGGAACGAATTGCAGGACTTGTTCCTCAACAAGTTATTTCCTCCTGCAAAGACAGCTGCTCTCAGACAACAGATCACGCCTTACACACAAAATCCAGGGGAGACACTTGCACAAGTCTAGGAGCGCTACAAAAGGCTTCTGAAATCCTGTCCTACGCATGGATAGCCACCCTACGTCATCAAGGAGATCATCTTCAACTGCCTAGATGAGCCTACTAAGGATAGGATCAACAACTACACCAACTATGGGTATCTCGAATACACTCCACGCCGTGCTTGGGAGGTATTTGAGACGCTGGCCAACTATGACAACACATATGAGACTTCTGCGGCCTCATCTGATGAAAGGTATCAAAGGCCCACCCCATATATGCCACTGTATGTGCCACCCAAGGAATTGATCCAGACGTCAGGGACTAGTTCCACAACGATGAGGTACGCCATCTCACCAAGCAGGTTAAGTTTCTGTCTAAGGATAAGCCTTGTTTGGAATGTGGGTCTGTGAGACACAACACTACTGCGTGCCCAGATGTCGACAAGTACATCAAGGAGAGACCCACGAAGAGATAAGGTATGCTGGGGGACACTACTCAAGACCACATCAGAACCAGAACTGGAGCTACTATCGCCAGCCCCAACATCAGAATCCCCCACCCTACAGAGCTCCTGGTCACCCTGACAGAGAAGGTAAGAAGGATGACCTGCAGACCATTCTTGAGGAGATGCGGAGGAATCATTCAGACACCAAGCAATCTTTCAATTCCATCTACACTAAGATGCATGGTGTAAACTCTAGGCTTGGAGAAATCGACATCTGGCAGAAATCGATTGACACACAGATTGGCCAGTTGGAAACATCCGTCCCCAAACAATCAGGTACACTCCCTGGAACCTCTGAACCTAACTCTAAGGGTAAATCTACTGGACAGGTAACGACCATGAACCTAAGGAGTGGGCGACAGATGCAATCGCGTGAGCAAACGACGGAGGAAGAGGGCACTAGAGACCAGTCGATATCGACCAACCCAGTCGATATCGACCGACCTCCACTCGATATCGACCCCCCCAAGGTCGAAATCGACCCTATTCCTCTACAGAGCCCGAGGCCAGCCGATCTAGTCGATATCGACCAGACACAGGTCAATATCGACCAAATACCAGTCAATTTCGACCCTCTCCACTCGACATCAGCACCTCCGCTGAAGAAAAAGTTGCCTTTCCCGACGAAATCTCCAAAGGACCCAGCAGAGAAGAAGTTCTAACGTTTCATCAAGATGCTTGAAAGGCTCAATGTCACAATACCCTTCACAGAAGCTCTTAATGAGATGCCATCATATGTCAAGTTCCTCAAGGAGATTCTAAGCAAAAAGCGGTCAATGGCTGAGATCGCGGAGGAGTGCAGGCAAATGGACGTTCTAGAGAAAAGGCCACATCCAGGTAAGTTTGCTATTTAACCATTGGATTTGGCCAATACAAATTTAATGCTTTGTGTGACTTGGGAGCCAGTGTGAGTATAATGCCTTTATCAATCTGGTCCAAGATTAAGATAGGTGCTCTAGAGCCTGTGGATGCAAAGTTATACATGGTGAACAACACGGTGGTCATCCCAACAGGCATGATGGACAATGTACCAGTGCAAGTAGGTAAGTTCTTTGTCCCTGCTGATTTCTTAGTTATTGATATGGCAGAGGACCCTGCTTGTCCAATCATTCTAGGAAGGCCCTTCTTGGCAACGGTGGATGCCAACATAAGCGTAAGGAAGGGGGTGCTCACTTTCATCATCACAGATGAGGTAATTGAGTATTCCTTTAATAAAAATGAAAGGCATACAGGTCTCATGGAAGAGGTCAAGTCCATATCAGCGAGGTACATCACTTGCGGGGAGCCTAAGGTAAGAAATATGACCCCCGAAGAGCTGGAAAAGAGGGATATGGAAGCCCAGGTGGAGGAGATCATGTCCATCCTGAACGAAGAAACAGAGGATCCACTCGACGTCACCCAAGGTAAGTCGATATAGACTAACTATTTTTCGGATGCTTTGCCAGGTCTTAAGTATGGGGTCAAAATCGACCAGAAAATTTCGACTGGCTCACAAAAGCAGTCGATATCGACCACCACAGGTCGAAATCGACCGGATCATATGGAGTCAACTCCACCAGATCATATGGAGTCTTCTCCTATTTCAATTAAAGATTTATCTATACATGGGAGATGTTTGCCTTGGTATGTGCGCTTATGCAGGATTTCCAATGATGAGCCTAAGGAATATGAAGTAGGAGACAAAGTCTATGTCTCCAAATCAAATGATCTTTGGTTCCCTAACAAGTTCAAGAAGAAGAAGATGAGGCCTTTCACGGTGAACAAGATCCATTCAGGAGGACTGCAGCTAATGGACAAGAATGGAGTCCTGTTTGAAGCCCAAGCTACATGGGCCCTGCAGATGCCACATTGAGCTTAATGAAGAAAGTCGGCCTAGTGACTATAAAGTCTAGAGCTTGTAAATAGACATTTAGTTTTGAGATTTTTGGACATTGTTGTTTTTGGTTTTTGGTTTTGGACTTTATTTTTTTCTATTGTGGGTATTTCTCTTCTAACACTTTTTGCAGGTACAAAGAAGAAAGCAGCAACTCGATTTCGAGCAGACTAGGTCGATATCGACCATAGCACTTGAAATCGACCAGGGCCTACAGAAGCAATGCACTCACTTATGACAATTAACACGCCCGTTTAGTGAGTTTCTTTCTTTACCCTTGTTTTTATACAGTGAGGACACTGTAATGTTGAAGTATGAGGTAGGGGAAGGGCTTACTTTGTGCATATTTGATCTTATTTGACAATTTGTGTTCATATTTAGAGTTTATTTCTTGAATTGCTTAGGCATGGCTACTTTGGAATTCATATTTTGATTTATGTGCCTATATGCATGTTTTCCAAAATTTGAAAAAATCACCCCCATTGAATTTTTTTGATTAGTGTCATTGAAGCTTTAATTGAACTCGATGATGCAAAATTGGATTCATTAGAGATATAGCATGAAATTGCCTAGTAAAGGAAAGTCACAATGAAGTGCATATTTTATGAAAACCATGGAAGGAGGTAAAATTTAAAGTTGCTTTTGACATGTTGCATGATAAGAGGATGGAGGACTTTATATTTCCATATAATGCTCATATTGTTATATCCTAGCCTTTACCTATGCTTATGCATCACAAAAGCCATATTGAGCCTTATTTCATATTATTGCTCCACATGATCTAAATATTGCCCATTCTCTACCTTATTTCCATCCGGGGATTATGTTGAGAATGATGTCACATTATGGAGATTATTATATGGTTGTTGTGTTGTTATCATATTTGGAGTTTGGCAGGAAATTTTAAAATGTATGGAAAATTTAATGAGTGAAAGAAAATCCGGTCACCTCAGGAGATAAAGGTAGATCGACCCTGCTCGCTGAGATAATAGTTTGGCGAGATGGGACGCCAATGTGAGGAGTTCGAAGCACTAAGTATCCCGGGTCATTCATGACACCCATGTTTGCGACTCGCGAGAAGGTATTGATGAGGGTAGAGAGGTAAAAGCATAATATATATAAAAAAGCAATGAGCGAATGAGCGAAAGGTGAGAAATCAAAAGAAGAAGGAATGTGGTATGAAAATTTGGAAAGTACTCCATTTCCCCGGATCATTAGCACCACATGGCAAAAAATGTCCCACCCTTATCCTTTTACCAATCTACTCCTTATTGAGCTTAAATTAAAGTCCTCTTGATTATTGTTGCTTTGTCACTTATGAAGTGTTTTGCATAACCCTCCTTTTGTGAGTAGATGTTGCTTTTTATTGCACATGTATGGATTTGTGACATTAGTACCTTTTCGAGGATGTAAATTGATTGCAGGGACATATGGCAATGAATCTAATATGTTGAGAGTTTTGAATTCTTCCCCTGAATGACATTTAAAAGTATTGCTTGAGGACAAGCAAGCTTAAGTATGGGGTGTTTGATGTGAGCCTATTTTGCCATGTTTTCCATACACTTTTATATCGTATTCTGTATGCATTTTATACATATGGGATGGAATAATACAAAATCTATGTAGATTATGCTTATTTGCCAGATTTTGGAGTCTACACTAGTTTCTGTTTAAATTCGCAGAAATCGAGGCAATTTATAGCAATTCGGAGAAAGGATGAAAAACTCGAAGTCAACTACAGAAAGTCCGAGGTCAAGGAGCAGCTGAACCAGGAAAAATGGAGCTGGAAACGAGGAAAGAAGCACTCGATAAAAGAGGTCGATCTCTACCACTACTAGTCGAAATCGACCAGAAGCTGGAGCAAGGAAACGACAGGTCGATATCGACCACTCTGGTCGATATCGAGTGAAACATGGTCGATTTTCTTGTCGGAGGCCGAGATCGAGTGTTAGAGACGAAATCCGAGAAGACAGTCAATATCGACCACATTGGGTCGATATCGACCGGTATGTAGAGGCCGAAATCGAGCGGTTCCGAGTCAGAGTGCTGAGCTGGCTTTCTTCCACATGAAGAAAGAGATATTCTATCAACTTAAGAGGAGATTTATCAACTTCTATCAAGAGAAGAAGGATCTATCCACTTTAGATATAGTTTCCTTTTAGATATAATTGTTTTATTTCCCAAATTTTATCTTATGTCTTTAGATAGAGAGTTTAGATATAGATAGATATTTCTTTCCTAGATTAGATAGGGAATGAAGCCTATAAATAAAGTCTTAGGGGCTGAGATTTAAGCATCTTATTCCAATTTAATTCTAGTTCCAATTACACAGAGAGAGAGAGAGATAGCGAGTAGGAGAGAGACTTGGAGCCGTGTGCAAGTTTGTGAAGCGAGAGCGGAGTTGGCTTTATTCGGTTGTAAGTCTTGTTTGATTTTATTAATGCAATTTAGTTCCCTTTTATTATTAATGTCTTTCTTGATGATGAAGAGCGAGTAGTCACCCAACTTCTTGGGCCGGGGTGAGCCCGACGGTAGCCAATTGAGGTGATGCGGTAAATGTACAATCTTTTGAGACGATTTCGTCTTCTATCCCTATGAGCATGATTCTTTTGCAAAAGTTGAAGGTGATCCTTGTTTGTGTTATTGAAGCGAAAGTGATCTTAATACAACTTGGATTAATTATGTGGAAAAGGGTTAATGACAATTAGGGTTTATTCGAAAGCCTCTGTATTCTTATTTGTTAAAAACGAAAGTTATTTGATGAAAAACATGATCTTTTATGCCTTTATGTGTTATTTTACATGGTTACCGTTGCGGTGTTGAAACCCTGATCTTGGAAGTCTTTAGTTTATTGATTGATTTTCATCAAGTTTTGTGTTCTGTGTTGCGAAAGTTTCGATTTTTTGAGTCCTGTTTTAGGTTGATATCGAGTGCTCTTCTGGTCGATTTGCTGTTGAGATCTGGAATTGAAAAGGCGGGCGCTGACACGCTTCCTTGTGGATCGATCCTGACTACCTTCTACTACAACGGGAGGAAGTCTTGTATTTATTTGCTAAGATAGGGAGTCATTTTGCTTTATATTTATTTATATTTTCATACTTGACCATCCTCTTGTAACAACAAAGATCGAACCCGAGACCTCCTGACATCCCTCCTTACTCCCCACCAGTGAGCCACCCCGACTGGGGCTAAACGGCATCATTTCATCCAATGACAAAGACAAAAAAAGGTTGCAAACTACTCCCTCTTCACATTAAGGGTGAGTTTTATCACCCCTTTTTTTAAGGGGTGGAAGGAGGTGGAGGGGGTGGAGGTGGGGGAAATTTTCCCACCTTTATGAGAGGAGGTAGGAGAGGTGGAGCGGGTGGAGGATCTAAATGAGGGTGGAGGCGGGGGAAGAGAAAACAGGCCCTAATTACACTTGATACTACTGACTCCGGATCCTCTATAATCTACTTTAATGCACCACTTCATTGCTTTGGATATGATTTTATTTTGATTTTGTTAAAAGATCGATCATATTTTTATTTCATATACTTATATTTATATGCTTATGAACTTTTATCATGAAAAATTACATTTAAAAAAAAATACATAATTAAAAGATCAAATGTACACTCTCGATAGCCAAGTTATCACACCTACACACTGTTAAGTTCTAATCACTCCCTTATACATGACTAAACCATCGATAGGAGAAGTAACTCATCGACTTATGTAGTTTTTATTTCGAATCTAAAACTCTTTTAGTTTCTTCATACCTTAATTTCTTCTTAACTATATATCGCGATTTTGACTTTTACTGCTTTGATACGAAACTGAAGTTCTTATATATATCATACTGAAGTCCCCTGAACTTACAATTAGAGGTCGTGTATATGGACGCTTGTACACTAGTAATCCACTACATAAGTCAAGTGAGGTTGCAATTTAAAACCAATTATCGATATAAGAAATAAACCTACCATTTATATAAAAGATTTATTTAATTTATATTTTCAGTATGAAAATATTTTATTTTACTTTATTCCAAACCAAACCAATGCAATTATAGAGATTATGCTTCGATTTTTATTAATTGGAGGACCTTGAATTCTTTGAATTCGACATGAAGAAAAATTAAAACCATGAGCGTTTACTTATCTAACCTATGACTGGACGGTCCAATAAGATAATACCGGGGCGTCAATCAAAAGATTTCACCAAATAATGTCATAATCTATTTTAATATAATAAGTATACTCTTTAAATATCGTATTTCATTTCATACCAAAAAAATAAATCGTATTTCATGTTTTTGCAAAAATAAACTAAAATTCTTCACTAAGATTGTCGTAGTCAATGCATATTAATGGCCGAATATAATGTCTAGCTAGTATGAAAGCATCCTCTCGATCACATATGGAAAATAAAAAAATATTAATAGTTTTGATGGATAGGGACATTGGTGAAGTCTTAATTATCTATTGATTAAGTTTTTGTGTTAAAAGATTAATTTTAATCCTTTATATATAAAGAGATTTGACTACTTTCAAACATGTATTTCCTTTCTCCTGATACATATTCTATGGAACTGGAAAGCATAAGAATTCCTTCCATTCTTCACAAGTTATTAGGCAAAAGGACCTCTTATCACCTTATTATAAATGTTGTAGAAGAGCAATGTTGGAGGCTGATCAAGATCACTCGATATTGCCCTACACGTATTCTCTCATATTTTCTTTGTCGATGATGTCATTTTATATGCGAAGGCTTTTGTTAATTAATCAGCTTTGCATTGTCATGCAATGCTTGGACACATTTTGCAATGCCTCCATATATCCAAGCTTTTTGTTCCAAATAATGTAGATCCGCACTTGTTTATAGATTGTGTAAAAGCGATTTGATCCTAAGTTCTAGCACAGAAACGGGGGATCGAATAACAAACATGCAAAGTGGAAGTTAAAGACACAGAGATTGATAACGCTGTTCGATTTCCCTAATCTGCGGAGTCTTAAGAGGGAGAAACTCAAACCCAATAACTCACCAAGTATAAACGAGGACAAATCATGGATACAAGTATTGACGAGCTCAAGGAAACAGACTTAGGTCAAGCAACTCAGAAACACAAACATGCAAGGAGAAAACATAAAAGAGGAACAGATACTCCCTTCACTCCGAAGATCATCAAAGCAGGATGAGAGCAAGGGAAGACGAGGCTGTAATGGTTGAGAAACCAGGCCGGGAGCTCGTGTTCTTCCTCTTCTATGCCAATGGCGATGCTTGAGAACCTAGGGTTTTACTCCTCTTTCTCTCTCTTTCTTTGTGGGCGGAGAACAGTGAAGCAACTCGTGAATTAAGGTTTCAAATAAAGAGGCCTCTTATAGGGAGTGTCACTTAGGCAAAATGCAGCGTTTGAAATAACGCGAGCAAATAGTCGTTGTGAGCTCTCTGAGTCGGGAGAGTGAAGTGGGCTGGATCACATATGGGTTGGCCCAATATGAGGATGATTAAAGTTCAGCTCATGTTGATCCAACATATCATCAAAGGAGACGCCAACCAACCAAGTCATCAAGCTTCACTGGCTAGCAAACACCGAATCATCCTTGGTCCATGCTCGAGCCACTTGTGACGTAGACCTAGTCATTGAGCTTCTAGTCATTACAAACTTTCACATGATATAAATATACATACATCTGGATTACATAAGACATTACAGATTGAAAAAAATTGTAGGCATATTCTAGTTTGGGAAATTATATATCTAGGTAATCCTCTTTTACAAAAGAGATGTCGAAGACATCTTTTCGTGGTCGATAAAGCGCAAAATAAATTAGTAGTTTGAGTTACTCTCCTAGTGACAATACTAACTCCTCTTTCTTTTTATAGCTTGAGTGTTGTCAACTTACTAGCATTGTTTAAAATTCAATCATATTTTCTGTTCATTCATTTGAGGTGATGACAATTGAGTAAAAAAACGTTCATTTGGTTTCTTGGGATGAGGTTGTAAAGACACTCAAATGAGTGTAAGAACAACAATATGCAACGAGAACATTAACCAAACAGAGGGCAAATAAGGCAAAATGGTGAGCTTGGCTCACACTTTCATTGAAATAGAAAGTTCCCAAAATAGAGGCAGCTAAAGCTGCAATACATAAATCCCCCAAACCCTAGTGATTATGAGGTGACAACTGAGGTTTTATACAACAACCTACAGTTGTGAGGGAAAAGGACAGAAAAGGACCACAAGAGGAGCTAGATATAAGCAAGTTTAATGGAGTATTAATGAAGCATTATTAAGGTAACTATCTTCATAGCATAATCTTCATATCCCTTTTTAAAGTTGGAGTGGGAGTGAAACCGACCAAATCCAACTTGCAAGCCAAAAACAAGTGCTGATTCTCCCCAAGAGGCTTAGTAAATAAGTCTTCCAGTTGAACTCATATTCTTTTGTGTTGTGGATGAACAAAACCACACACTAAGTATTTCCTGATAAAGTGCCAATCAATCTTCAATTGCTTCGTTCTCTCATGGAATACAACAATATAAAGGAACATGCAATGGTACATCAAACAACATAGAATTGAGAATTTGTTCCACCCAAATCAACTCATATGTAGTGATTGACATATTCTTGTATTCAGTCTCTGCAGAGGATTTAGACACAGTAGTTTGCTTGTCTTCCAAGATACTAAGGAATTCCCAATAATGAAACAATATCCACTTAATGATCTTGCACTGAACTGGTAGGCCCCCCAGTCAGCATCACAATATGAAGAAATTTTCAAGGGGTTATTTAATGAGTAATGTAATCTGATAAATCCACTCCTTTGATGAAAATCGGAATTAGTTTCAAAGGCTTTGACAGACTGTTTGTGTCAAAGGTATTGAAGCTACAACTGTGTTGATAAAACACAAAACCTGTACTTTATTATGTTATGTCCGAATATTATTATATGTTATTATATGCTTCCATATATTATTATATATGCACTAACATTTCAGGAAGCTTTTCGAATTATCTCTCCTTCCAAAGACGAAAAGATTAGAAGATCAAATCGGAAAGATTGTGGCTTCAGAGTTTCCCAGTTTAGAAGATCTCAAAGATCCACCCGCAAGCCATAATCCAAGTTAGCCGTTGGAGAAGATTCCTTCCTCAAGTGGCACCGATGATCTTCACTATATAAAGGAGATGAAGAAGAGAAGGAAGACTGACGAACTCTTACAACATCAACGCTCTACATCGCACTCAGTCTTCAAGCATACTTCTCTATTCATCGTGTTCTCTCTGCTTATTCTTAAGAGTCTTATATTTTGTTTCAAAGCATTTGAGAGATACACAGTGAGCTTATAGGATATATTCTGAGAGAGTGTTATACTCGAGAGTTTGTAACTCAGGAAGTGGACACTAGGCGATTGATTCACGAAGTGTAAGAGGATTGTACTAGATAGCTGAGAGAGGTAGGGCTCTTCTAGGTTGGTCTAGGACTCCAAGGGAATGTGAGTTGACTAGATTGCAATTGTATAGGAGAGAGGCTTCTCGGTGAGCTATTAGGATCCTAAGTCTTGTGAATCAATAAAGCCGGTTGAATCCTAGGGTTGTGGAAGAACCCTAGGCGGGGACGTAGGCCAAGTTCGTGTCGAACCTCGTTAACAATTCGTTGCGTCCTTACTTATTGCTTTACCATATTTCCGCACTTGTTTCGAATTGTATAACTCTGATGTGATTCAGGTTTGCCAGAAGAAATAATTACGTCTAATCTCAAAGGGTTTTGCAAGTGCTTCAAAAGTCTTGAGATTATCTGCGAAAATCCGGCATACTCTATTCAAACCCCTTCTAGAGTATCTTTATATTTCTTTGTTATACATTGTCGAACCTTCAATTGGTATCAGAGCTTTACTCACTGCTTTTGATCTAACAATCTTGTGAGTTTTTTATCATGTCTGGTGAAGCAAACGGAGGTTTTGCACAAGGAAGGTCTACCAGTAGACCGCCACTCTTTGTTTGAAACAACTTTGTCCACTGGAGGTCTTTAATGAAGATGTTCATTATAAATCAAGATCTGGAACTTTGGAACATTATAGAGAATGGTTCAAAGGTTCTAGAGAAAGACGGACCAAATGGAACCAAAATTGAGAAGAAGAAGTCTGAATACATCCAAGCGGATCTTGAACTCGTCTCCAAAAACTACAGGGCTATTAACTTACTTTATTGCGGTCTTAGCACTGATGAGTTTAACCGTATTTCATCTTGTAGGTAAGCTAAATAGATTTGGGACAAGCTGGTTGTCACCTATAAAGGAACTAGCCAAGTGAAGGACACCAAGATTAGTATCTTCCTTCGAAAGTATGAGATTTTCAAAATGAAGCCTGATGAGTCTATCAAAGCCATGTTCACACGATTCACGGAAATCACCAACAACCTTGACCCTCTCGGCAAGATATTTACGAACGTTGAGAAAGTGAGGAAGATATTGAGGTGCCTCCCAAAAGAAAAATGGGGTACTAAAGTAACATCCATAGAGGAAGCCCAAGATCTCACCACTCTGCCCCTTGATGACTTGCTTGGGAAGCTGATCACACATGAGATGATTCTCAATGAAGACGATGGAGAACTCTTAGCAAGCACTAAGAACTTGGCGCTCAAGTCTAAGAAGGATGAGTCCAAAGATGTGTCTGATTCTGAAGATGAGGATGATGATGAGGATGATCCCTTAGATCTCATTACAAGGGGTCTTTCTCAAATCCTCAAGATGAAGAAGCAATTCAACAACAAAGATAGATCAGAGTCTTCTAAATTTTGAGGCAAGTCTCAATACAACAAATATGACAAGAAGACTAAACCTTTGTCTTGTTTTGAATGTGGTGAAACAGACAATATAGTGAAAGATTGCCCTCAAAAGACGAAGAGCCAGTTCAAGAAAGATGATAGATGGAAAAAGAAAGCCATGGTGGCAGCTTGGAGTGATTCCGACTCAGGTGACCCAAATTCCGATGATTAAAAGGCCAACCTTTGTCTCATGGCCACAGGAGATGAATCCCATGATGAGCAACTCGAGGTAACTGTAAGCGAGCTCATGGAAAGTCCAAAAGAGGTACTATCGGAATTCCTTTCTAATATGATTGCCAATGAAGAGAAACTTATTACCCAAACTAACTCTCTTATCAAGAAAACCGTGGACCAGGAAAGAACTATTGAGGAACTGTCTAGGCGGGTCAAAAGTCTTGAAACTTCTTATTCAGGTCTTGACATTAAAGTCAAGACTTGACTCAGAGAAATCTGAACTCAAGCAAGATCTCTCGTCTCTGAGAAGTGAACATCATGACTTAGAGAACGAGAAGATCTCCCTGAATAATAAGATTCAAGACCAACAGATAGCCCTCATAAGTTTTACCAAGTCCAAGGGCACTCTTGATAGGATGTTGGGTGATCAACAAAGTTCTGTAAACAGAAGTGGTATTGGTTACAACCCGAGGTTTTTAAGGAAGCAACACATTACCACTTTTGTGAAGGCAAAAGGAAGCAGAACCTCTCCTATATGTCACCACTGTGCAAGAAAGGGACATGTAAGAGAGACCTACCCCTATAGAAGAAAGGATCCTCATATTATTCGCAATACATTTCCTGTTCACTTGAGAAAACAACGAATAACGCAAGTTTGGGTCCCCAAAGACACTATTTTACCAAATATGGTTTATCCCAATAAAGGATCTAAATTTGCTAACTGATCTAGCCACAAAGGTTGATTTTTGTTTTGCAGGAGATCACCAAGGTGAAGGAGCAAAAATGGATCATTGATAGTGGATGCTCGATACATATGAGTGGGAAGAGTTCTCTCTTTCATGATCTAAAGACGCAATCCACTGGAACAATCACTCTTGGTGACAAAGGAAAGTGTGACATCGTTGGTATTGGTAGTGTTGGGAGTGATTCCAACCATAGTATTAAAAATGTTTATCTTGTGAATGGTTTGAAGTATAATTTTCTTAGTGTCTCTCAATTATGTGATAGTGGCAATGATGTCAGATTTAACAAGAAAAGATGTCTAGGGTGTAGAGAAGATACATGTGAAGTTGTTCTGACTGCATATCGTTACAACAATATATATGCTGTAAATGCTGAGCAAGTGGCACAAGAAAGCTTAACCTGTCTAAAGGCTTTGACGAACGATCCAAAGCCCTTGGTGTCCAATCAAACAATGTTGAAACGTCAGAAACTGCTGTAACTGAACCTAACAGGTCCACGGAGTCAGATGTATCACAAATCAATCCTGCTGGTGTGACGAATCAAGGAGATGAGACTAGCAAAAGAAAATTCAAATACTCCTCATCACACTCATTAAAGGATATCATTTCTGACCCTACATCTAGTGTTCAAACTCGTTCTAAACTTAAAGATCTTTGTGCTTTTCACGCGTTTGTTTCTCTTATAGAACCAAAGAAGGTAGATGAGGCCCTTCAAGAGCCAAACTGGATCATTGCTATGCAAAGTGAGCTTAACGAATTTGAAAGGAACAAAGTCTGGACCTTGAAGCCTAGGCCAAAGCATCAATCAGTCATTGGCACACGATGGGTATTTCGAAACAAGCTTAATGAGAATGGTAAGATCGTGAGGAACAAAGCAAGGCTTGTTGCTCAAGGCTACAATCAAGAGGAAGGTATTGACTACGAGGAGACCTTTGCTCCCGTAGCCAGACTTGAAGCCATTCACATTTTATTAGCATTTGCATCTTTTATGAGCATAAAGTTATATCAAATGGATGTCAAGTGTGCTTTTCTTAATGGTTTCTTAGAGGAAGATGTTTATGTGGCTCAACCCCCAGGGTTTTGAAAGTTCAGAATTTCCTAATCATGTTTATAAACTAGCCAAAGCGCTTTATGGTTTGAAACAAGCCCCAAGAGCTTGGTATGAGCGCTTGTCAAAATATCTTTTAGAAAATGATTTTAAAAGGGGGTTGATCGACAAGACTCTTTTTATCAAGACCAAAGAAAGGAAATTTTGGTTATTCAAATATATGTTAATGATATATTGTTTGGTGCTACTAACACATCTTTGTGCAAGGAATTTTCTGACATCATGTGCAGTGAATTTGAGATGAGCTTGAAGGCTGAACTCAACATCTTTTTGGGATTACAAGTTCATCAATCCAAGAAAGGGATCTTTGTTAACAAAGCAAGTACACTAAGGATCTCTTGAAGAAGTTCAAGATGGATCAATCCAAAGCAGCCAAGACACCCATGAGCTCAACATTATCTCTAGATCAAGACAAGACTGGGAAAAGTGTCAATCAAAAGGAGTATCGAGGGATGATTGGATCCCTATTATATCTTACAACTAGTAGACCTGACATCATGTTTAGTGTTTGCATGTGTGCTAGGTT
The DNA here is from genome assembly GCA_037127255.1 of Persicaria tinctoria. Classification (NCBI taxonomy): domain Eukaryota; kingdom Viridiplantae; phylum Streptophyta; class Magnoliopsida; order Caryophyllales; family Polygonaceae; genus Persicaria; species Persicaria tinctoria. The sequence goes on along the minus strand of JBANSL010000016.1, from coordinate 26,852,013 downwards.
TCAAGCTGATCCTAAAGAATCTCACCTCGTAGATGTGAAGAGGATCTTTCGATATCTCAATGGCACTAAGAAGCTTGGCTTATGGTACCCAAAGCAAAAAGATTTTACATTAATCGGGTATTCTGATGCAGACTTTGCAGGCTATAAGGTGGATAGGAAGAGCACGTCAGGATGTTGCCAATTCTTAGGAGCATCCTTGATCAGTTGGCATTCAAAGAAACAAAACTCAGTTGCTCTATCCACTGCTGAAGCCGAGTACATAGCCGCTGGAGCATGTTGCTCCCAAATCCTTTGGATAGCTCAACAAATGAGAGATCTTGGCATCAATCTCAAAGGCATTCCCATTAAGTGTGACAATACAAGTGCCATATCAATCACAAAGAATCATGTTCAGCATTCAAGGACCAAACATATTGATGTAAGGCATCATTTTATTAGAGACCATGTCGAAAAAGGTGATGTGTCCATATCTTTTATTTCAACTGATTATCAATGGGCTGACATCTTTACTAAGCCTTTAGCAGAGGACAGGTTCACCTTCATTAGACGAGAGATTGGAATGCTTAGCAGGGATGCACTTTCGTAGGGGGAGCTTTCCCTTTACGAAAGATAAATTCTACTCGGTGTCAAGATCCTTGAACCTCATTTCAAAGGTTAAGAACTGAATAGTAGAGTACATATAATGGATAAGATATTTGGTTGATATCTTATTAGATATTTGATCAAATATGATTTTAATGGATTTTAACCTTCTTTATATGTTACCTATTTTATTTTCGGAAAAATCCTTTTATTTTATCCGAGTATAGTTTATTTGTGGAAATTATTTTAAAATCGGATAAATCTTTTCTTGCCTTTAAGAATTGAAAGGATCTTTTTAAAATTTGAATTTTTGGTGACTGTTTTTATACTCCTCCCTTTGTTGAAAGACAAAAAGGGGGAGATGGTTTGATGGTTTAGACTTTGAAACTGCTGTGAACCAAAGGTCTTAGAAGACCTTGTTTTGTTTTTGGTTGGATGTTTTTTTCATGATAAACTTATGATCCAACACTTGTCTAACCCATGGAGGTACTTAGTCCGATTTTGCTTATGATATTATTACTTTACTAAGTTGCAGGAATGCACAGGTTTTGTCTTTCATCAAGGGGGAGATTGATAACTCCACTCCCTTGATGAAAATCGGAATTTTTTTCAAAGGCTTTGACAGACTGTTTGTGTCAAAGGTCTTGAAGCTACAACTGTGTTGATGAAACGCAAAACCTGTACTTTATTATATTATGTCCGAATATTATTATATGTTATTATATGCTTCCATATATTATTATATATGCACTAACATTTCAGGAAGCTTTTCGAATTATATCTCCTTCCAAAGATGAAAAGATTAGAAGATCAAATCGGAAAGATTGTGGCTTCAGAGTTTCCCAGTTTAGAAGATCTCAAAGATCCACCCGCAAGCCATAATCCAAGTTAGCCGTTGGAGAAGATTCCTTCCTCAAGTGGCGCCGATGATCTTCACTATATAAAGGAGATGAAGAAGAGAAGGAAGACTGACGAACTCTTACAACATCAACGCTCTACATCGCACTCAGTCTTGAAGCATACTTCTCTCTTTAGCGTGTTCTCTCTGTTTGTACTTAAGAGTCTTATATTTTGTTTCAAAGCATTTGAGAGATACACAGTGAGCTTATAGGATATATTCTGAGAGAGTGTTATACTCGAGAGTTTGTAACTCAGGAAGTGGACACTAGACGATTGATTCACGAAGTGTAAGAGGATTGTACTAGATAGCTGAGAGAGGTGTGACTCTTCTAGATTGGTCTAGGACTCCAAGGGAACGGGAGTTGACTAGATTGCAATTGTATAGGAGAGAGGCTTCTCGGTGAGCTATTAGGATCTTAAGTCTTGTGAATCAATAAAGCCGGTTGAATCCTAGGGTTGTGGAAGAACCCTAGGCGGGGACGTAGGCCAAGTTTGTGCCGAACCTCGTTAACAATTCGTTGCGTCCTTACTTATTGCTTTACCATATTTCCGCACTTGTTTCGAATCGTATAACTCTGCTGTGATTCAGGTTTGCCAGAAGAAAGAATTATGTCTAATCTCAAAGGGTTTTGCAAGTGCTTCAAAAGTCTTGAGATTATCTGCGAAAATCCGGCATACTCTATTCAAATCCCTTCTAGAGTATCTTTATATTTCTTTGTTATACATTGTCGAACCTTCATAATCAAACTCCAATGGTACCTTTTAGATACCCGACGGCATGTAATGCATCATCTAGATGAGGCTCCCTTGGTTTTGACATAAACTGGCTCAAACGTTGAACTACATCGGAAATGTTTGGTCTAGTTAGATTGAGAAACAAATTAAAGCCTCCCAATTAGCCTTCTGTATCTTTCAGGATCAGCCATGATGATCCCTGAATCAGTGGATAACTTCAGTCCTCTACGAAGAGGAAAAGACGATGGTTTGCAGTCCACCATGTTGCAATCAATTAAGATATCTATCATATATTTCCTCTGATGAAGTGAAAGCCCTGTAGAATTCTTAGATATCTCTAGCCCAAGAAAATACCTTGCTTCTCCAAGATCCTTGATACTAAAAGCATCATGGAGAGCAATTTTAGTTTCTTGAATAATTTCTTCATCATCTCCAGTGATGATCAAATCATCAATATACACATGTGCTATCACAATCCTTGAAGGAACCTTTCTGACAAATAATGAGTAATCCTCTAAACATTTTTCACATCCTATGTTTTTCATGAACTTACACAGTTCAACATTTCATTGCCGTGATGCCTGCTTCAGTCCATAACTGGACTTCTGTAATCTGCAAACTTGTCCTTGCTTGGCCAAATCATATCCCTCAGGAGGTACCATATTGTTGTGAGCCTAATCTGCCATGTTTTACAATAACTTTTATATCAATTTCTGCATACATTTCATGCATTTGGGATAAGATAATACAGAATCTATGTAGTTTATGCATATTTGCCAAATTATGGAATCTACACCAGTTTCTGTTTAATTTCGCAGAATTCACGGCAAATTATAGCAGTTCTAAGAAGGGTTGGAAAAGCTCGGAAATCAACTACAAAAGTCCAAGGTCAAGAAGCAGCGGAACTAGACGAATCAAGCTGGAAACCCAGATTTACTCGATCTCGAGTTCCTTTACTCGATCTCGATAAAGGTTGTCCGAGCAAGCCTGGTCGAGCAGAGCATGATCGAGGAAACTGAAGATGAAGTATAGTCGACTCCGGAGCCTTACTCGATCTCGAGTAAACTAGTCGAGATCGACGAACCCTGATGCCATGCCCGGAGTCGAGGATATGTGCCAAGTCGAGAGGCCGAGGACCCGGAGACGCCGAGCACACTTTACTCGATCTCGACAAAGATCTTCACCACTTGTCCGAGCTTGATCGAGCAGCAGCAACCCGAGACGCCTAGCCAAGCCATAGTCGACAACCACGTTACTTGATCTCGAGTAAGCCCTACTCGATCTCGAGGAAACCGTGTCCGAAGCCGCGTTACGCGGTTTCCTGTCCTACGAGGAAACCTTGGAGCCGAAGGAATCCGAGTTTGGCCGAGATCTATCAACATCTATCTATGGAGAGAAGACCTATCAACACATAGAAGATTTACCTATTTTAGATATACTTTCCCTTTATGGATTTAATTCCTTTATTTAATTTATTTATCTTTAAAGGTTTTAGATATAGATAGATATTTTTATCCTTGAATAGAAAGGATTAGAATGCTATAAATAAAGCCCAGGGGGTTGATTTTAGGATTCATTCAATTCACAAGTTAGAGAAGTAGTTCCACAGAGACGGTTTAGGAGTTCAAAGGTTTTAGGGTTTTGGCGTTCAACGAAAGTTGGAGTGCCAGGATTGTAAAGACTTTGAATTTAGTTTAATGCAAGTTTCTTTTCATACATCAATGTCTGCTATTGCGATGAAGAGCGAGTAGTCCACCCACTTCTGGGGCTGGGGTGAGCCCGACGGTGGCCATGTGAAGTGATGCGGTAAAGGTTTGATCTTTTTATGGAATTCGTCTTCTATCCCTATGAGCATGATTCTTTTGCGAGAGTTGAAGGTGATCCTTGTTTGTGTTATTGAAGCGAAAGTGATCTTAATGCAACTTGGATTAATTATGTGAAAAGGGTTAGTAACAATTAGGGTTTATGCGAAAGCCTCTATATTCCTATTTGTTAATAACGAAAGTTATTTTGATGGAAAGCATGATCTTTTATACCTTTATGTGTTACTTTGCATGATTATCGTTGTAGTGTTGATACCCTGGCTTTGGAAGTTCTTTAGTATATTGATTTATTTCCTCCGAAATCTGTGATTCTGTGTTCGAAGTTGCAATTTACAGTTTCTGTTTGTTTAGTCGATCTCGAGTTAGGTTAGTCGATCTAGAGTACTGTTTAGTCGAGATCGAGTACGTGTTGTCTGGATCGAGTTTCTGTTGTCGATTCTGAAGTTTATGTCGTCACTGTCTTTAGTTGATCTCGAGATGGTGTTTGTCGAGATCGAGTAAGTCCGTGTCTTTCTTTATTTTCTGCTTTCGTTTGTTATTTCTGTCTTTGTTTCTTTGTTTATGTCTTTTGTTTGCTTTTCTGTGAGATTTACAGCTACCTAGGATCCGCTGACACGCTTCCTCGGGGATCGATCCTGACTTCCCACTACTGCATAGGGAGGGAGTCTTGTAATTATTTGCTGGGGCACGAATCTAGTTTGATTTATATTTTATATTTTAAACTCGATTTCCTCCTACAACACATATATACCTCCTCTTCCAAATGCCCATGTAAAAAGGCATTATTTACATCAAGCTGATGCAATTTCCATCCTTTTATGCTTGCCACTACCAACAGAATCCTCACTGTTCTGAATTTTGCAACATGGGAGAAAGTGTGTTTATAGTCTTTGCCCTTTATCTGATTATATCATTTAGCTACCAGCCTTGCTTTGAACCTCTCTACAGAACAATCTAGTTTGTACTTAACTTTATAGACCCATTTACTTTCTATTACTTTCTTTTCCTCAGGTAAGTCTGTCAAAAGTCATGTGCCATTATTCTCCAAGGCTCTTATCTCCTTCTAAATTGCCTCCACCCAATGGGTTTCCTTAGTAACTTGTAAATAATGAGATGGTTCATAAACAATTGCCATGAAGGCAAAAGATGTGACAAAGGCGGAGTCAAGATCATGTGTTTGGTCAAAAACAAGTGGCCAAAATGGTTTGGAAAAGGCAGGTGTTTCTTTTGGAGGGTTGGCAGCAAAATTATCTAAGTGTCATGGCCTAATAGGCACTCTAGTAGACCTCCTCAAGGGAGGAAAATCTCACGATCATCAAGAAATCCAGGTGGTGAATTCGTGACAAATAAGGTTTCATTTTGTGAGGAGGATTGATTTTGATTATGAATAGGTGATACATGGGATCCATGTGTTGTGGGACTTAAGGAATTAGATACCTGGTCTTGTAGCTGATTGGATGACCCTCTTTTACTCCTAGGAGGATTAAAGATAAATGAGGGAATATCAAGATCGGGAGCAGGATTTACTAATGATAAGGAAGGTCTTGGATCAGGTGTTTGTGGCCAAACAGTTTGGTCTTGTGACTTAAAGGGAAAGGTATTTTCTTGAAATGTCACATCTCTACTAATGAAAGTAATTCTAGACTCCGAATCCTACACATTGTAAGCCTTCTGTCCATGAGGATAACTTAACAAGATACATTTCCTTGTTCTAATGTTCATCTTATCTCTCTCTAGCTATTGCACAGATGCATAACAAAGGCATCCAATGACACTGAGCTCATCATAGGTGGCAGGTTTGTTAAACAATACTTCATATGGTGACTTCCAATTGAGTATCTCCGTTGGCAATTTATTGATGACATAAGTAGCCGCAAGGATACATTCTCCCCAAAATTTTGTTGGCAAACCAGCATGAATTCTCATACTTCTAGTTATCTCAACAAGGTGCCTATGCTTCCTTTCAACCCTCTCATTCTATTGAGGAGTATAAGGAACAATTTTTTTTTTGTGAATGATGCCTTTTGATGCAAATAACTCCTCACTACTTCTATATGTGAACTTTGTCCCATTATCAGTTCTAATACACTTCACACTGCTTCCAAACTGATTTTTAGCATATGCCAAAAAATCACATATAGTCTTGTACACTTGTAGCTTGTTTCTCAATAAAAATGTCCAAGTGACCGACCATTGAACAATAATCCAATATAGTAAGAAAATACTAAAAGCCATTATAAGTAACATTTTCTATATGGACCTCATAGATCCATATGAATAAGATCAAAAGGCTTTGCTGCCTCATTCATACTTCTCTAAAAAGAAATCATGTGATGCTTACATAGAGCACACGTTTCACAATGAAAACTACTCAGGTCTGACTACTTAACAAAACTCAAATGTTTCAACTTAGATACTGAAGAATACCCCAGTCTAGCATGAGTTAAATCTATCTCACAAGTTACTTTACTACAAAAAATAGAAGGCAATATGAGCTTTCCTCCTTCATCTGTCCCTGTATCTCTTCTAGATCCCCATTCTAGAGCTTGATTTACCTTGAGCACCTTGTATAGCCCATGTTTCCTCACCCCTGACAGCAACACTTCTTTAGTTCCAAGTTCCTGATTCAAACAAGATTGACGCAACAACAAAACAAAGAATCGACCAAGAAAGTTCAAGATCAGCCAAGACTCACGCAAGAACACCAAGATCCGAGAGGATGCTTGATGTCGACCAAAGAAAGAACACAAAGACTCGATGAAACAATGTAAAGACTCGAAATTTAAGAACAAGAATTGAAAGACTCGACCGATAGTGGACTGATTCGAACTAAAGTAGAACGAGATAAAGACCTCATGCCTTCTTAGAGGGTAGGAACCAAATACCAACGACTACAAAGCCCGCCTCTACAACCTTACACAACCAAGCGGACAACTTGGAGGCACAAAGAGGGGACTTGTGGATACCAGGATCACCAAGCTCTTGCGAGGTTGACAAACAACACAAGGCAAACCAAGCTGAAATCAATATCAATAGTTGCAATCGATGAGCCTTGCTTCAAATCGATTGACTTGCTCTCAATTGTGTGGAACACAAACTGATTTTTCATTCTTGAAAGAGGCGTCTAATGTTTTACAATGAAGATCAGCCGCTTAAATAAAACCCTAGGATGATTTTAGATGAAAATAATAAATAAAAGACTAACTAAAATAAACTCCTAAAACTACCTAAAATAACTTAAGTAAATAAGGTTTCTAAAAGTAGTAACAAAAGGTGCTGATTTTCGTTCCAAACAGTACAACTGCAAATATGTTGATTTTCGGCCAAGCTCTAGGTCGAATCTGGAAGAACCTTCAACAACAAAGTTGTAGATCTCTTCGTCTTCGTTCCAAAAAGTTATGGCACGACCCAATCCGATTAATACGGACTCCGAACGACTCATTTCACTGAGATGTCGAAAAGCTGCCAAATGTGCTGAACGAATCTAAAAACGTCTTTAACCAAGCTTGCACCTTTGGACCTTCTCCCATGGTAGAGCCTTCTTCTCCCTCTTGAGGATGACAACATTCTCACGAGCTCAAATCATAGGTCCATCCCCAATAGACCTGTCAAAACATAACCCGACCCGACAACCCGACCGTCCGAAATTTTTTGGGTCAAGATCTGAAAATTTTGACCCGGAATTTTTTTTCGACCCGAACCCGAAAACCTGGAAATTTTACTGGTAATCTGGGTTTCGACCCGGCGACCCGATTGACCCAGAAATTTTGACCCGATTTACCCGATTGACCCGGTGACCCGATCGACCTGGTTGATTTATAATTAAATATAATTATATTTAATTAAAATTTATTGCAAAATTATCAAATTATGATTTTTTTAATTTAAAAAAGAAAAAATTGACAAACCCGAAATCGACCCGAACCCGCCCGAAACCCGGTCAAACCCGGGTTCTAGTCAACCCGAAAAACCCGGAACCGGTTTTACCCGGGACCCGTTTTACCCGAGACCCGAAGTGACCCGACCCGAATGACCCGTTTGACAGGTCTAATCCCCAAGTATAGGTGTGTCCGAAGTTGTCTTGGATGGTCCCACATCAATCTCCCTTTCTTGAAAAGGATTCGTCATCGAATCCAAGGTCGCATAAGATTCCGCAAATGCATCCACACCCACACGAGCTCCTGGATCGAAAACCTCATGCCCATGGAAACTCCTCTCACGACTGATTGTTGTAGGGTTGTCCACTCCTGGATGGCTTTGATCTTGGCTTCGTCAACTTGTAGACCACTAGAGCTCACTACAAAACCAAGAAAAGAAACTTGATTAGTGCATAATTCATATTTCATATCATCTTCATAAGGTTCTAGCTCAATATGCAATATAGCTTGTTCATTTATCTTTATGTTTCCATCAAATGCTAGCAAATTTTCTTCATTTCTCAAGGCTGGATTTTCAATCATTTCAAGGCTAGCAATATTAGAACAAATTTCAAGGCTCTGATAGCAATTTGATACGGGGTTAGCAGTAGGATGATCTGATCTTCAATAATCAATCAAGAAACTAAAGAACGAAAGCAAGAACGAATAAAGACTCAACAAGAAAGTAAAGAAACGTAGCAAGAAACAAGAACTCGACCAAGAATTACAAAGATCGACCAAGAATGACTCAAGAACAAACAGACTCGATATCGACAAAAAACAAGAAACACAAGACTCGATGTAAACAATGAGAAAGACTCGGAATTGATATAAAGACACGACCGATAAGGACTGAGTCGATCTATATAGAACAAGATGAAGACCCCAGACCTCCGTAGAGGGTAGGAACCAACACCAATGACTATATAACCCGTCTCTACAACCTTACACAACCAAGCGGATAACTTGAAGGCACACAAGGAGGGGACTTGTGGATACCAAGATCACCAAGCTCTCGCGAGGTTGATGAACTCAAAGTAAACCAAGCTGAGATCAATACCAATTTGTGAACGATGAGCCACGCATCGATCAACTTTCACGTACTCATGTGTTTCACACAAAAAAGAGAGTTTTCTGAATTCAATAAGGCGTCTAAAGTTTTACAATGGAGATCAGCCGCTTAAATAGAACCCTAGGCTGATTTTAGATGAAAATAATAAGTAAAATACTAATTAAAATAAACTCCTAAAATTACCTAAAATAACTTAAGTAAATAAGGTCTCTAAAAATAGTAACAAAAATTGTTGATTTTCGTTTCAAACAGTACAACTGCAAAGATGTTGATTTTCGGCCAAGATCTAGGTCGAATCTGGAAAAACTTTCAACAACAAAGTTGTAGATCTCCTCGTCCTCGTTCCGACAAGATATGGCACGACACAATCCAATAAATACGGACTCCGAACGATCCATTTTACTAAGACGTCAAAAAGCTGTCAAACTGCTGAACGAATCTAAAAACGAACGACCCACAAGCTTGCACCTTTGGACCTTCTCCCATGGTGGAGCCTTCTTCTTCCTTTTGAGTATGACATCATTCTCACGAACTCGAATCATAGGTCCATCCTCAAGTATATATGTGTCCGAAGATATCTTGGATGGTTCCGCATCAATCTCCCTTTCTTGAAAAAGATTCGTCCTCGAATCCAAGGTGGCATAAGATTATGCAAATGCACCCACACGAGCTCCTGAGTCGAATACCGCATGGCCATGGAGACTCCTCTCAAGACCATTAGAGGTCACTACAACAGGAAGAAAAGAAGCATTATTAGTGCACAATTCACAATTCATATCATCTTCATAAAGTCCTCAATTAATATGCACTCTAGCTTGGTCGTTTATTCCTATGTTTCCATCAAAGACTAGCAAGTTTTCTTCCTTTTTCAAGGCTGGATTTTCAATCAAGTCAAGGCTAGCAATATTAGAACAATTTCCACCAATAATGATCATATTACAAATTTTGCCTTTTTTTATGCATGTAGTATGAAACAAATATTCTCTTTGATTATCAGCACATGGTATAGGTGGAACACTTAAAACTTTACTAACAATCAAAGAATCTTCATGCTCATATTTAATGCAATCTTAATGATCATAGGCAAGTAAATTAACATCTTAATCATTATTATCAACATGCTCTACATTTTCATCAATCAGCGAATTATCTATGCTAGAAGAAACATTATGTCGGTTAGCATTATTAGAAGGAATAGGATGAGTTTCTTACCTTTCATGCAATGGCACTTCATCTTTAGGTGGTACTCCTTGTCCGAGCACCGTGATAGAGCCAAAACAAGAACGAAACACGGGGTAAGAACAATCAACACTTTGTACCGGTAAGTCGTACCGAAGCTCGTGTGTTGTCAATCTTTCATCTGCCCTTACCAATTCCTCATTCATGGTTACCAATTTCTCATTCATGGCTTTCAACCTTTTGATCATCTCAGCATAAGTAATCGTGTTGTTGCCTTGGTTAGACATCACAAATAAACAAACAAAGAACTATGTGAAAGGGTTAGTAGAAAAATATAAACAACTCACTAGTGTTTCGCTCACACTCCCTCTTTAATTGGTATGTCACGCTTTTTGTTTCAATCCGCCTTGGGCAAATCAACACTCAAGCTAGGACTTAACAACACAAGGTAAGAGATCAAAGAGAATGAAGGAAACAAAGCAAAGAGGTACTCGTCAGAGGTGAAGTATCGACTCAATATGGAGAAGTATCGACTCGATATGGTAGAGTATCGACTCGGTATGGCAGGGACAACTCAAACAACACTCGATATGACACAGGGAGTACTCGACAGAAGGAGAAGAGAACTCGATTCAAACAATAACAAAGAAAATAAAAGAACAACTAAGAGAAAACTTGGAAATTTACCTCTTTTGATTTGAAACCTCAAGTTAGGATGTTGTAGTTGCAAGGTAGGGTTTCAATTTTGTGTTTGGGAGGTAATGTGTTTGAAGTATGTATGTCGACCAGGGCTATGAGGAATTCACCAAATTTGGTCCTTTGGGAACTTTCTTGCACTAGATCAACAAATCTTTTTTTTTTATTTACTTTTGCCCCTAGTGAATTTTATCCTCATATGTCCAACCTTTAAATGTCACTTTTTTTTTTTTACTTTTTCAGACTGTTTGTTTTTTAATGGGGCATTTTGCAAAATGGCCACGAAATTGGACATAATTTGCGAAATAGCCGCATTTTGGGACAATTTAGTGAAATAGACACAATATAAACACACGTTTTCTCTCTCCTACCCTAATTCTCTCCCGTCTCTCCCCGGAACCTCTCTCCTGATTTTGGAACGATTGCAATCGGCGCATCCATCAATTAATTGGATCTGTGTGTGCTTGGAACGATTGCAATCGATCTCAATTGCAAAATCGAGGCCGGATCTAGTCGACATCTTCGGAGGCGGTTGCGGAGGTGGTGAGCTCACCGGATCCGAGATCTCTTCTAGCGAGATCTAGACTCAAATCGCCGGTGTCGAGGAGGAGAGTCCGAGCTCGGAGATTGATTACTCTGGCTCGCCGGATCCATGGCGATCGAGGAAGGTCGAGCGAGGGCGGATCTCAGACCTGATCCGAGGTCGAGCGAGGCGGAGCGAGCAAACGAGGGAGGGATGCGGTGGTGAGCGAGCGACGGAGCGAGGGAGGGAGGTGGCGACGCCGGAGCGAAGGAGGCCGGAGCGAGCCAGGCGGAGCAAGCTGCGGCGGGCCGGCGTGCGCGCATCTCTTCTTCGCAGAAATCGGGAGGAAGAAGAAGAAATTTTGATGAAATTACAAAAATTACCCTACAAATATGAGAAATTAAAAAAACTAGCTATATTTTATTATGTGATCCATAATTTATATTTTTGTTTTTATTTTTGCACAACAAAATGTTATAATTGCACAACATACAATTATATTTACACAATTTACGGTTATATTTGCACGACAAAATGTAAAATAAAATAATAAAAAAAAAAACTAAACTCGGGTCATATTTGCATAACTTACAGATATATTTGCATAACATACTCTTATATTTGCACGATGAAATGTTAAAGAAATAAAATAATATAGATTATGGATCGCTTACAGTTTATTGAGAAAGTCTGAAATTATATTGAAATAAAATAAGATCATGTTGAGAATAATTCCACAAGTCTCGATTGTCGTGCAACTCTTAAAACAGAGTCGTGCAACTCTTACAACAGAGTCGTGCGACTCTTAAAACAGAGTCGTGCGACTCTTAAAATAGAGTCGTGCAACTATTAAAACAGAGTCGTGCAACTCTTACAACGGAGTCGTGCAACTCTTACAACGGAGTCGTGCAACTCTTAAAACAGAGTCGTGCAACTCTTACAACAGAGGCGTGCAACTCTTACAACAAAGGCGTGCAACTCTTACAACAGAGTCGTGCAACTCTTACATCGTATGTTGTGCAATATATAATTTTTTTCTGCTTTTTTTTTCATTTCAGAACTGTTTGTTTCGCAAAAATAACTTTACGTTGTGCACATATATGGACTGATCGAATCGCAATCGACGAGCGACGAGATTCACATTCAGATCGTAGTCTCTCTCCCATTCAGATCGCAGTCCGGATAACAGATCGTGAGCGATACATGAGTTTTTTTTAATTTTATTTAATTTAACATTTTGTCGTGCAAATATAATAGTACGTTGTGCAAATTTAATCGTAAGTTGTGCAAATATGACCCAAGTCTAGTATTTTTTTAAAACAAGAGTCGTGCAAATCTTAAAACAGAGTCGTGCAACTCTTACAACAGAGTCGTGCAACTCTTAAAACAGAGTCGTGCAACTCTAACAACAGAGTCGTGCAACTCTTAAAACAGAGTCGTGCAACTCTTACAATAGAGTCGTGCAACTCTTACAAGAGAGTCGTGCAACTCTTAAGATCATGTTGAGACACAATTTCACAATTTCACCAATCCCCCATGTTGTGCAATTTTGCTCATTAACACTTGCTATAAAATGTTGTTACTCTTTTTTTGTACTCGGGGTATAAAATGACTTGTTATACTTGTCAATTTTGTATGTCTTTCATAACAAGTTTATGTCGTGCGTCAACATTTTTTTTCGTGTTAGCACACAACATGTCAGCGTTTTCGTGTCAGCATTTTCTATTAGGCGTCATCGTTTTTTTATAACTCTGTTAGCAATAACATTTCAAATATCGCTGACACAACCTTTAATTTTATGAAAAGATCCTGACACAACCCTTAATTACAGTTGCAAAACTGCACCTTAAAGTTGCACGACTGCACCTTAAGGTGCAGTTGGTACTATATTTTCTTCCTTGGTCGTGAGTCTTGCCTCTTCGGTAGTGTATTTTCTTCTTTTTCCCCATTTCTCTTTCGATACCTGGGACATGGTTTTCGTACAAAATACGGATTTGTCTCTTTGACTATATGGTTTACTACACACCAAATCTGAACCATATAGTGAAATATAAATAGTTTTTTCCTAAAATGGCGTAATTTTTGTAGTTTTCATATTAATGGGGTAATTTTTGTAATTTTCCAAAAATGCTTTCTTCAACCTCTGCAATATCGTGGACAGATCTCTCGCGCCGCATCGCCGCCTCGCTTGCGCCGCCTTGCCGCTTCGCTACGCTCAGATCTGGACCTCGCTCGACCTCGCTCCGCCTTGCTTCACCGCGTCGCTCGACCTTGGCTCAGATCTGAGATCCGGCTTCTCTCGACCTCGCTCGCTTCACCAATTCAACCAGATCTAGAAACCTGAGAGCACGCAGCCATGGCGAGGTCCAATTGCACCTCCGATCTGATCCTAGGAGCAATAGGACGGCACCGACGGTTTTCGAGCCCTGGTTGTGCAAATCGGCGCTCAAGTATTCAGATCGCGAGCAAAGACCTGGTGCGAGATCATATCTGAAAGTTCAACCGCCGATTCATTCGATTTGCGTTCGATTCGTCTTCGATTCATCCATATCCGCCATCGATTCAACCATGGCCGGCCGCAAGAGTTCCTTGAAGCACTTCGAGAGGCGGTGGCGGATTTGGTCGCGAACAGGTGGCGCCGGGAGGAAGAGCGGGGGAGGAAGACAGAGATCGGAGGAGGTTTTGAGGCATCGCTCGATCGACCTCTCACCGGCCTCCGGAGCTCGCTCTGTCGCTCGCTCGAGAGCTCCATTGCCTGAGATTGGAGAGACGATGGATTGAGGGCAACGATGAGGAAAAAAAACTAAAAAAAATAATTGAGAATTAGTATATATAGTGGGCATTTTGCTAAATTGTCCAAAAACGTGGTCATTTTGCAAAATCGTCCAAAAAAAGTGCCGGTTTTGCAAATTTTTTCTTTTTTAATACCTAATGCAAGAAAGAACAATAACAAAAAGAAGGACTCGAAAATTTAATAAAATAGGTGAATGAAATAAAAACTTAGCCCTAATGAAATAGATATAGATAAAACTTGGCTAATTTTGGTAAGGAGATCTATCTAAGCCTTTTTGATATATGATAGATAAAAGGAATTAAATCTATAAAAAAATCAGATTTCAATAAGGCAATAAAATAGATAGAATAAGATAGAACAAATAAGCCAAAGATAGAAAATAATAAACTAGGGTTTCCTTGTGAAGGGTGGAATCGGCCTAGCTTTTGACTATGGGGACAGTGATGCCGTCGACTAGAATGATGCACAAGGGTTTTCAAGAATGCAAGAAGTAAAAGACCAAAACAAGAAAAGACTCTATTTTTGTGGTTTTTGTGTTTAAGAAAAGAAAAGACACAACTTTGATGTCGGAAACCAAAGCTCTGATGCCAATTTGATATGGGGTTAGCCGTAGGATGGCCCGATCTTCGACAATCAAACAAGAACTTACAGAACAGAAGCAAGAAAGAATCAAGACTCAACAAGAAAGTAAAGAAACGAAACAAGAAACAAGATTGACGCAGCAAGAAAGCAAAGAATCGACCAAGAAACTTCAAGATCGACCAAAACTCACGCAAGAACACCAAGATCCGAGAGGATGCTCGATGTCGACCAAAGAAAAAACACAAAGACTCGATGAAACAATGTAAAGACTCGACCGATAGTGGACTGATTCGAACTAAAGTAGAACGAGATAAAGACCACAGACCTTCTTAGAGGGTAGGAACAAAATACTAAGGACTACAAAGCCCGCCTCTACAACCATACACAACCAAGCGAACAACTTGGAGCCACAAGGAGGGGACTTGTGGATACCAGGATCACCAAGCTCTTGCGAGTTTGACAAACACAAGGCAAACCAAGCTGAAATCAATACCAATAGATGCAATCGATGAGCCTTGCTTCGAATCGATTGACTTGCTCTCAATTGTGTGGAACACAAACTGATTTTTCATTCATGAAAGAGGCGTCTAATGTTTTACAATGGAGATCAGCCGCTTAAATAGAACCCTAGGCTGATTTTAGATGAAAATAATAAATAAAAGACTAATTAAAATAAACTCCTAAAATTACCTAAAATAACTTAAGTAAATAAGGTCTCAAAAAAATAGTAACAAAAGGTGCTGATTTTCGTTCCAAACAGTACAACTTCAAATATGTTGATTTTCGGCCAAGCTCTAGGTGGAATCTGGAAAAACCTTCAACAGAAAAGTTGTAGATCTTTTCTTCTTCCTTCCAACAAGGTATGGCACGACCTAATCCGATAAATACAGACTCCGAACGGCTCATTTTACTGAGATGTCAAAAAACTACCAAATGTGCTGAACAAATCTAAAAACGTCATTAACTAAGCTTGCACCTTTTGACCTACTCCCATGGTGGAGCCTTCTTCTCCCTCTTGAGGATGAAAACATTCTCACGATCTCGAATCATAGGTCCATCCCCAAGTATAGGTGTATCCGAATGTGTCTTGGATGGTCCCGTATCACAATATGCATGGTAAACAAAGCAATCAAGTCATGATCGTCTAGCAGTTTTCCAATAGAGAAAAGTCTATGCTTGAAATCAGGTACAAGCAAGACATCACTTAGGCAAATAGAATCATTTAACTGTAACTTCCCCATCTCTGCAACATTTTTGATGGATCCTGTTGTGATGTGTTGGAGCCTTTGTCCCACATCGAAAAACACGAGAACCCGAGCCTTGCATATAAGTTAGTGGGCCACTGCTCCTATTGCCAATTGGTTTTAGGATGGAACCCCGCTGGTCTTGTGTGCTCGGCTTGGGTGCGCATGATGCGCTCTGCCGTGTGGACCCCCCACGGTTATATGGCCCACCGGGATTTATCATGGTATCAGAGCGGTGCGGTCCGGGACCCTGGTCTATTACTGGGCTAGCCGGCCTTAAGGCAAGACGTCAAGTTCAACTGGCATATATAGCGGGGCCAGGCAGTTGCACTTGAGGGGGCGTGTTGTGATGTGTTGGAGCCTTTGTCCCACATCGAAAAACACGAGAACCCGAGCCTTGCTTATAAGTTAGTGGGCCACTCTTCCTATTGCCAATTGGTTTTAGGATGGAACCCCGCTGGTCTTGTGTGCTCGGCTTGGGTGCGCATGATGGGCTCTGCCGTGTGGACCCCCCACGATTATATGGCCCACCGGGATTTATCAGATCCATCTGGCAATCCAATATAAACATGTCTATTTAGCTTAGACCTATTCACTAACAATTCCTCATTATGCATCATGTGATCAGTGGCTCCTGTACCAACTATCCACTCAAATTCATCATTCTTAGAACAACTTAAATGTGAAGACACTCAAATGAGTGTAAGAACAACAATCTGCAGCCAGAACATTAACCAAATAGAGGGCAATGGAAGGCAAAATGGTGAGCTTGTCTCAAACTTTCATTGAAATAGAAAGTTCCCAAAACGAAGGAAACTAAAGCTGCAATACATTAATCCCCAAAACCCTAGTGATTCTGAGGTGACGGCTAAGGTTTTATATTCATCAACTCACGTGATAGATCGAGATGATGTATTTAGCTTATTACAACAACCTACAACTATGAGGGAAAAGGACAAAAAGGGATCATAAGAGGAGCTAGATATAAGCAAGTTTAATGAAGTATTAATGAAGCATTATCATGATAACTATCTTCATAGAAGTTTGCAAGCCTAAAGACTATGGAGAGCTTGGTCTCCATCCAAGCAGGGATCAAAATATTTTAGCACTAAGATAGGGTGACACCTTTTAACTGATCAACATGCAATGTGGGTGAAGTTTCTTTGTGCAAAATATGGGACCCCGATCAATGAATCTGCTACCTCTGAACTCACACACAATTTTTGGGTCTTAGGTTTGGAAGGATATTCGATATTCCTTACTCAATGTGGTTGCAAAGGGCGTGTCATTTGGCGATTGGGTGATGACCTCAATTTCTGGCTTGCCTCATGGATAGTGAATCGTTCCTTCTTTCAATGGTGACTCATTATCTGAATGAGGCTAGGGCTCTTTAACTCGACACGTGGACGTATGAATTTCAGATCCCTAGATTTGGTTGGCATTTGCCAGATATTGAGCTTTATCTCCCGACCTCAGTACTTCTTAGACTTAGTGCAAGCTAGTATCCCTGATATTATTAGTTGGGGACTCAAATTCCAGAACAAGCTAGTACATCTCTTCATTTGGCTAATCATTAAAGGGAAAATCTTTACCAATGAGGAAAGAGTCTCAAGACATGTGGAAGATGATGGATGTTGTGAATCTTGGGACTTATCTAATGAATCTATGCCTCATGTATTGAGATATTGTATTTATCCAATTGAGGTAGATCTGACGATTTATTGTTCCAATATCATTGTCATCAATGTTCTTTCTTTACTAATATGAAAGAGTAGTGGTTATTATGCAATATATGATCGATGGTTGAAGTTTACGACATTATGAAATCTAGTGGCGATGACTGAAGCTATGCATTCTTTCAAAGGGACCTCTATGCTAACAAATCTTTATGGCATAGGCTTTACCAGAGGTGGATAGTTAAAACTCAATACTAACACATAGTCAAAACAACTACTCATCTACAACCGATAGAGTAATATAGATTGTATGGGACATTGGGTATATGGTCTTGTACACAATTTAGGAGTTTGTTAATTTCTCAAAGCTGAGTTCTTCATTTTATTGGATGACCTAGATTTGTTGTGGGAGCAAATTTTTTGACCACGTGTTGAGATTGAGATTGACTCTCGTATATATAGTGGTACATTTGGTGGATAAGAACTTTGCACAGATTCATCTGGTTCATAGCCTGATACGTTATTGCCAAGGCTTTCTCTTTAGGGACTGGAACATCCCGTTCCACCATATATTTCATGAAATGAATCAAGTTGCATAATACCTAGTTGATATATTTTACCTTTTGTTTTCCTTTGTAGTTACACATTTTTTTTATAATGCTCCTTTTGTTTGTTATGCTTTCATCTTAGTGGATCTTCAAGGAGTTACTACTTGCTGACTAGTTCGACATATATAATTAACGGAGATTTATTCCCACCTTTCAATTTTTGTTTAAAAGTATACATTCTTTGTGATGAAAAAACAAAAAAAAATTATTTACCAACCACCATGTCCTTAGAGAGGTTAACCGGGTCGTGGATAAGGTTTCTCACCTCAGACAGGCTGCGACCATGAGGCTTTTATTTCCCAACAATAGTTCTTGGACCTTATCCTAAAAAATGCAATTGGATGGTGCATTCATGTATATAGGATGAGTTGAGTTAAATACTTGAGACATTTATATGCCCACATTATTCCAGGATCAATTATTATGTTGGCCAGGAGCGCTCTAAATTCTGGTAAGATCATCTCTATTGAACGACTTTATTAAAATTTCTCCAAAATAGAAAAATAAAATACACATTTTTAAATTTATTTTTATATCCATTCCAATAACTAACCTTATTTATTTATTTTCCTAAATCTCCCTAGCTATGGGGAGATTTCCACAATTTCACTCTCACCCTTTTGGTAAACCAACCATATTTATCTCTCATATATAAATTTTAAAATAATTAAATTAATTTAGTTAATAAAATGGTTATTTTAACTATCAATATTGGACTCATTTTATGGAGAATGAAAAATTCTAATTATTGGTAGAAACTAAAAAAGAAATAATATTAAAATATGTCAGTTCTTTAAACATATGTAAAAGAAATGTCAAGTAGTCAAGTAGTTGTTGCAAATAATTCGATCACAATATCAACTTCACATGCCATCTAATATATTGAAAAGATACATGAATTTTAGAGCAACCCCAAAATACCAGGAAACACTATCCAATTGAGGGATTGCCCAAATGAGGAGGAAATATGAAATTGGAGATTACCACCCCACCTACTATTTTGGATGCTCCTTAATTGGAGCTAGTTGTTTAATTATATTCTATAGGATATATATCTCATTATATATCAAATGTGTATTGAGATTTGAAAGCAATACTTGTGAAGTGTTTTAAAAAGTGGTATCAATGTCAATGAAAGATGTTCTTTAAATGAAGTGCAGACAGGAGACCAAAAAGAATCGAGCTTGATTAACCTTGGTTTGCCGACCCGATATATAAAGAGTGGACAACAAAAGCGTACGGCTGTATGGACCCATTATTTTAGCCAAGTCCGATCATATGATTAATATAATCATAGTTTCTCAAAATAGTCCATAAAAGTAATTGCTTTTCCGGCCAATATTAAAATTGAATAATTAAATTTAATTGTATAAAAGTGTTAGAGAGGTAAGAGAGTCGGGCATTCGTTCTTTGGCAGTGCCTCACTGGGTATTTCGTTGGCGTCCTCAACTTTTTTGGTGTGGTTTTGCTTAGATCGTCTTTTTGTAGAATTTTTTTTTTTTCTGCTTGTTTTGTTGCGCTTATTTTCTATTTGCACTGCATGTTTATGTTGTTTCTGTCTGCTGACTCGTCGGCTTCGATCTCAAAAATCAAGCTTGCCTGATCTCGAATCTTTACTTAATAATAAAAAAGAGTTGGGCATTCGGGCAAGCGTTGTTAGTGCAAATGTAGAGTGCATGCATGTTGTTAGTGCAAATGTAGGGTTGACGATGAAAACCAAGATGGAAAAAACTTGTCGAAAACAGTGTTTAGAAAACCAGAAAGGCTTTGGCGTGGTATATGCCGAACCCACTGCCTTAGAAGCGATTTTTTCCCAACCGTAAGTGCAAGTCGGCTACTGGCTTCGCCCCCCAAGGTTACACAACACACCCTCGTAATCGTGCACTTGAAAACAAAGGTTTGGAATCACGAAAGCTTTGCTCAAAACGAAGGTGAAAGAGAGGAAAGATGGTTTTCTATGAATGAATTGTGAAGAAGGAGACGTCTGTTTTAAAGCAAAAAGAGACGCTCCTCAGTCAAACATGCAGGTGGATATCTCGGAACGGTTACAAAGGACGCTTCTCATTTTCAAAATGTGACGGAAGTCTTGGAGCAGTTACAATAGAGGGATAAAGACGAGAAATAATTCAGATAAACAAAAAGATAAGTCACAGAAATCTCAAAAGTTATTTCGTGACTCATCTGGCCCAAATTAATAAAACGTCCCTAAAAAAACAGACCCCACCCCACCACACACGTGCCACGAACCAGACCGACGGCAGTAGTTGTGGTGCGCGCGTGTGAGACTCTTGTTCCTTCACTCAAACCATGGATTCATAACAGACCCTTTTAAAACAACCCATCATGTCCCTAGAAATCAACGTGGGACAAAACCTTTCACCTTCCATTAACATTCAAGCATTTACTCAAACAGTCCCCCACAAATGCGAAGAACTAAGTTTTTTCATAACAAAACTTGAAAACAATGTTTTGAGCAAAGTTTAGGAAAAAGTACTTAAATGCTGGTGTCTTGCGATTGAACCAACACATAGTGAAACCGAGCAGACTCTCAAATCAAATGGGTGAACAAGTCTTGAACCTTCTGATTCAAGAGCTGGCATCAACAATACATACCTCTTCAAGAGCTGGAACCAACACATAGTGATTCCGCGATAATACCTGCAAAATTTGTAGTCATCTCTGACATTGGGTGCTAAAGAGTGCTCTAGAAAGACTACCCAAATGGAAGGAGACCAACTCTTCACACTCTCGTAGGTGGTTCCATCAAGTATATCTCATATAGACCACCCTTGTAGGGCTATAAAACCATTGAGAGCATTTCGCTCAACCTCTACAGACTTCAATGAATCCATCAAGTCCTTCTCAATAGGACCACCCAACTCTGGGAAATGGACTCGTTAAGAGTACATAACTTAACCTTCCTTCGATACACCTGTCATGGGGAATGAGATGTGGTGTATCTCTCATCATATGGGTCTGAGTCCCATCCCCCTAGACGAATCAAGAACCAACCTCCTTGTCAGTTCTTTCGTCAATGGATTAGCCAAATTCCTCTCAGACTTCACATACAGATCACATCAGTCATAGTTAGCTGTCTTACAGCTTCATGTCGAATCCGGATGCGTCTCTTTTTTCCATTGTATGTATTGTTGTTAGCTACACATATAGCATATTGTGAGTCACAATATAGAGAAATAGACGGAGCTTTGCACCCCCACAAAGGTAAATCAGTCAGTAAGCTTAACCACTCAGCCTCTTGACCAACTAAATATAAAGCTATGAACTCAGATTCCATAGTTTGATTGAATTTATAGCATTATGTGCGAGCCAAAAAGCAACATATCATCCATATATAAGCATATAATCACACAATCAGCACCAAACAGTTTTAAATAAACGCAAGCGCCGGATCCATTTACCTCAAATCCAAAGCTAAGTATGGTCTGATGAAACTTTTCATACCATTGCTTCGGCGCTTGCTTGAGTCCATACAATGACTTCTTCAGTTTGCACACCTTGTTCTTCTGTCCTGGAACCACGCATCCTAGCAACTATTCCATGTAGATTTCCTTGTTGATATCATCATTCAAAAAATTTGTTTTAACATCCATTTGATATACAAGCAATTTATAGCTAGAAGTTAGAGAAAATAATGCACGAATGGTAGCAATCTTTGTAACAGGAGAATATGTGTCAAAAAAGTCAATGTCATATCTTTGAGTGAATCCTGTAATAACTAGTCTTGCCTTATATCTATCCACTGAGCCATCCACCTTAAGCTTCTTCTTAAAGATCCACTTACAACTAATGACTCTATTTCCTGTAGGCATATCAACTAGTTCCCAAGTGTGATTAAACATAATGGATTATATTTCCCTATTGATAGCATCTTTCCAGAAACTAGCATCTAATGAACTTATAGCCTCATCATAGGTCTTAGGATAATCTTCTATCATATGAAGACTAATGAACGTCTCATCTAGTTCACTTAAATCATTAAGTTCAACTAGAAAAGCAGTCATAAAATCAGGACCAAAACTAGTTTCCTTCCTACGTCTTTTACTCTTCCTAGATTCATCATGATCTGCATGAGCATTAGGCAAAACAGTATTAGGCATGGATGAAGATGCATCATGAGATGAAGAATCATTAGCAGGCAATGCAGATTTCTTTAAAGGAAACACATGCTCAAAGAAAACAACATCACAATATTCACACAAGGTACGATCACTCAAACACATGAAACGATAAGCAGCACTATTTTCAGCATAACCAATGAGAATTGCATCAAAGGTCTTAGATCCAATCACATCAACTTTGAATGAAGGTAACCCCACTTTAGCTAGACACCCCACATTTTCAAGAATTTCATATTAGGCGGATGCCCTTTCCAAAGTTCATAAGGTGTTTTTTTCAAGCTTCTTATGGGGTACCTTATTCAAAATATGATTAGCGGACAAGACAACTTTACCCCCACATATTATCAGACAAACCAGAACTAGAAAACATAGCATTCATCATCTCCTTTAAAGTTATGTTTTTCCTTTCAACAATACCATTTTGTTGTGGGCTATAAGGAGCTGTAAATTCATGAATATCGCCATTTTCTTCACAGAATTCTCTCAAAAAATTAGTGACATATTCACGGCCTCTATCAGATCTAATCTTTTTTATTTTGCGATTCAATTGGTTTTCTACTTCAGCTTTATATACATAAAACATGCTTTCCGCTTCATCTTTAGACCTAAGCAAATACACCTTAGTATATCTAGAATGGTCATCTACAAATGTGATTTAGTAGTGCTTGCCACCTCTACTTTTCGTGTTCTTAAAATCAGCCAAATCAGAATGGACTGACTCCACCAATTCAGTTGTCCTTTCATTCACCATTTCAAAAGGTTTTTTTTAATGAAATTTGGCATCAACACATATTTGACATTTGCTATGGTCGTGTTTAGATAGGCTAGGAATCAAACCCATATAATGCATACGACATATAGATTTTGCATTCACATGTCCTAGCCTAGCTTGCCATAAATCAAAAGACTCAGCAATATAAGAAGAGGTAGATGCATTCTCATTATTCTCAATCATGGTTTCAAGCACATACAGAAAGTCAACCCTATAGCCTTTCCTACAAATTCTCCATTTTGGTTAAAACCATTTTGCCAACATCAGTCACTTGCTTAATTCCAGCTAACTCAAGCAAACAACAAGAAATCAAGAAATCAAGTTTCAGCAATATAAGAAGAAGTAGATGCATTCTCATTATTCTCAATCATGATCGATGTCTGTAGCATTCTCGAACTCATCAAACAGGTCCTTGTTGGCGCAAAAGTGTTGAGTAGCTCCGTTGTCCAGGAGCCAATCAACCTGGTCACCCACATGGTTGACTTCAGTGATCATAGCTATCAGCTGGTTTTTGTCCTGGACAACATTGACTTGATGTTGAACTGGAGCTACGGGCTTGTTTTGTTGTTGTCCTTGGTTCTGGAGATCTGCCCGATTGCGACACTACCAAGCCTTATGGAATGGCTTGCCACAAACATAGCAGCCGATCCCAGTTCCTCCCTACTTCTGCTGCTTGTCTGGCTGCTTGCCAGACTTCTTGAATTTCTGACCTTTCTTAGACTTCATGTTTTCCTTAGAGCCTCCGGATTGGTTTCTCTGCTTGGACCTGACAATTTTCACAAAAGATTCAACCAGATTAGCCTTTACAGAATCTGCAACTTTAGGCTTAGGATTGTCTTTCAGCCAATTTGCCTCCTCAATCTTCATGTGGCTGACAAGCTCCTCCAAGGTCAGATCCTTCTTCTTCTGCTTCAGATGGTTCCTGTAGCCAGCCCACGATTCAAGCAACTTTTCGATGAGAAAATTTGCCTGCAGCACCTCCCACATCTTCCTACCCTCAGCGACGATATTAGCCACCAGGTTCTCGTACTCGTGGACTTGCTCCATGATTGGCTTTCCATCCACCATTTTTAACAGCATAAATTTTTCACACACATATTTTTTCTTCCCTGCATCGTTAACACCATACTTTTTCTCCAACAAATCCCAGATCAACTTTGCAGATTTATGAATGGAAATTATATCAAAGATAGGGTTTGAAACATGGATGAGGATATGACCATGAACTGTTTTATTGTCCTGCTCATACTTCTTCAACAGTGTCAGGTCAGTCTCCTTGGCCTCCTCAACGTCGACCTTCTTTTTGCCCTTGTCGGCGATAACAGAGGCATCAACAACTGCATCAGGAACCTCCTTGGCGTCCGCCTTCTCCCCTGCAGCAGCGGCGGAACCAACAGGGGAGACTTCTAGCAGGACATAATCCACTTCTAATTATTCAAAGAGGATGAGCACTTCTGTGACCAACGTTTGTAGTTGGTCCCATCGAGCGGGTCCAACTTCGACAGATCCAACAATGGCTTGAAGAACTGGAAGGCCATCGCACCAACAAACTGTAAAATTTGCTTCTAAATTGTTAGTGAAAATGTAGGGCTGTCGATGAAAACCGAGATGCAAAAAACCCGTCGAAAACAGTGTTTAGAAAACCAGAAAGGTTGTGGCGTGGTATATGCCTAACCCACTGCCTTAGAAGCGAATTTGCCCCGACCGTAGGTGTAAGTCGGCCACTGGCTTCGCTCCTCAAGGTTACACAGCACACCCTTGTAAATGTGCACTCGAAAACAAAGGTTTGGAATCACGAAAGCTTTGCTCAAAACGAAGGTGAAAGAGAGGAAATATGGTTTTCTGTGAATGAATTCTGAAGAAGGAGATGTCTGTCTTAAAGAAAAAGGAGACGCTCATGAGTCAAACGTGCAGGCGGAAATCTTGGAGAATGACACTCATTCAAAACGTGACGGAAATCTCGGAGCAGTTACAACAGAGGGATAAAGACGAGAGATAATTTGGAAAAACAAAAGGATAAGTCACCGAAATCTCAACAGTTAATTCGTGACTCATCTGGCCCAAATTAACAAAACGTCACCTAACAAACCCCATCACCCCGCACACGTGCCACAGACCCGCGGCAGCGGTGCGCGCATGTGAGACTCCTATTTCATCACTCAACCCATGGGTGGATAAGAGACCTTTTAAACAACCCCTCATGTCCCTAGAAATCAATATTGGACAAAACCTTTCACCTACCATCATTATTCAAGCATTTACTCCATGACACATGTTGCATGTATGATTACGCCATTTTCTAATTATTTATTGTATGTTCTATGGTTTTTCGTCTGCTGACAAGTCAGCTTATAGAGAATTAGTTACTTTATATTAAAAAATCTAATATATAGATCGGTGTACGTTAGGATGAAATGTTATCACTAAACTCATGTGCTGATAACTAACACACATGGATCTGTTTAGGGGTGTGCAGAAAAATACGAAACGATATAGATACGATACGATTATGACACGAAACGGTAAAACATGATAATAATCGTGTCGTGTTCGGATCGGTATATTTCCCTTATCGGATATCCGACACGACACGGTAATTTTTAAAAAATATTAGTATTATTTGAGAAATCAAATAATGTAATGGTCTTTCTGGATCACTAAACTTTGTTTGCCCAGTTGGTTGAGCGTTTCAACCCGCGTGTGGGTATTGCCGAGACATCCTGGGTTCGAATCTGGTGGTTCCCCAAAATTTTTTTCCAGCCTTTTGTTTTTTTTCAATAATCATTTTTTATAAGATCAGTGATTCTATAATCACAGATCTTCAAACAACCTCCATGGATGGAGTTCCTAAGGTAAGCGTGTGTATGTGGAAGAAGAGGGAGTTGGTTGTAACAGAATATTGATTCATTCCAACATGTCATTACAGATGGTTTACATCTCTATTTATAATGTGTGTAAAGACACAATTACAGAAATGCCCTTCTAGCTGGCATACACTCTCTATACACTCTATATCCCCCCCTCAAACTGAGTTGTTCGAAGACACTAAGCCCAGTTTGGAAGATAGAAGAGAGTGTTGATCAGCACCCAATGGTTTGGTGAGGACATCTGCAAGTTGGAGGCTTATACGAATGTAGGAGGGAACCAGAAATCTCTCTTGAAGCCTTTCTCTAACGTAATGACAGTCAAGACGAAGATGCTTCGTCCGTTCATGAAAAAATGGATTTTCTGCAATGTGTATTGCTGCTTGGTTATAACAATGCAGAGCAATTGGCTTGGGAACGGGACATTGAAGATCTCCGAGGATTGAGTCAAGCCAAACTAGCTCATTGTCCATCTTGGAGAGGCTTCTATACTCAGCTTCAGCCGACGACTTCGATAATGTGCTCTTCTTTTTAGTTTTCCAGGAAATTAGAGCTTTTCCCAGAAAAACACAGAACCCAGTGAGAGATCGTCCTGTATATAAGCAATTGCCCCAATCAAAATCACATAAAGCATCTAACTTCAAGTGATTATCAGTGGGATACAGCAAGCCCAGATTGAAGGATCCCTTCAAGTAGCGGACCACATGGAGGGCAGCCTGCCAATGAGGAAGCCTCGGATCCCCCATGAACTGACTAAGGTGTTGCACCGAGTATGAAATGTCTGGGCGCGTCATGTTCAGGTACAACAACCTACCAACCAGACGACGATACTTCTCTGGATCCACCAAATGTGGACCTTCGCTTACTGTCAATTTCAAGCCACGAGGGAGTGGGAATGGTGATGATTTGCAATCTTCCATCTAAGTATCTTGAAGGATATCCAGCACATATTTGTGTTGATTAAGCAATGTGCCTCGTGATGTCCGAGATACCTCTAGACCAAGGAAGTAATGAACCTCCCCAAGATCTTTGATTGTAAATCGGCTATGTAAACCTGCCTTCAGCGCCTCAATTTCAGTTGGGACATCACCAGTTATCAGCAAACCATCAACGTAAACCAACACTGCAATGAACCCATCTGAAACAGACTTTGTGAAGAGAGAAAAATCATAACTGGATTTCACAAATCCCTTATCCTGAAGGAATTTACTGAGTTCAATGTTCCATTGGCAGGAAGCCTGCTTAAGGCCATAAAGAGAACGCTTTAGTTTGCATACCTGACCAGGAATTGCTCTCAAAACCATCAGGCATTCTCATAAACACCTCCTCATCAATAAACCCATGAAGAAAAGCGTTATTTATGTCCAGTTGATGGATTTTCCACTGTCTGGAAGTTGCAAGAGCAATCAAGGTTCTGACAGTAGTGAATTTAGCAACCGGAGAGAAAGTATGTTTGAAATCTTTCCCCTTGATCTGGTTATACCCCTTTGCTACTAATCGAGCTTTGAATCTTTCCACAATACCGTCTGGTCTAAACTTTATTTTGTAGACCCACTTGCATCCAATTGTAGTTTTCCCTATACGCAGTTCAGTGAGGGTCCAAGTCTCATTATCCTCGAGAGCTTGGATCTCTTTTTGCATAGCCTCAACCCATCTAGGATCGGACTTAGCTTGTCAGTAGGTCATGGGTTCCTGAAGTGACAAAACTTGGCAAAGAGATGCCTTATAGTCATCAGGATAGTAGGTAGGGTCATCAAGGCTAACAACCATGAAGGAATCTGAAATGGAATTGGTAGTGGGACAAATGAAATCATGTAGGTGTTTAGGGGGGTTTATTTGTCTTGTGGAGCGACGAGGTGGAGGAGGGGTTAACATTCTGGGTGAGACAGAAGGAGATGGAGAAGGATCATGAGGATGGGGAATGACAGTAGGTGGGGTGAGGTGATGAACAGATTCAGCAGATGAAGATGTATTTGGCAAAGAGTCAGAGACAATTTGGTGAATAGGAGGTTGGATAGGCTCAGGTGTGTGGGCAGGGTTAACCAATGGTAGAGTCTGTTGGGTAGAAATGGGAACCTCAGGCTTGCTAGATGACTGAATGTAAGGGAAGATGGACTCAAAGAAGACAACATCTCTACTGATGATGACCTCCTTATCAACCATATCAAAGAGTTTATATGCCTTGTGTCCTTGTGGATAACCAATAAACACACACCTTTTGGCTTTAGGAGCGAATTTGTCCTTGCTCGGCCCCTTGACCAAAGCAAAACACAAGCAACCCATTACTCTTAACCTGCTGTAATAGAGGTTGGAGTTCCTAAGGTAAGCGCATGTATGTGGAAGAAGAGGGAGTTGGTTGTAACAGAATCTTGATTCATTCCAACATGTCATTACACATGGTTTACATCTCTATTTATAATGTGTGTAAAGACACAATTACAGAAATGCCCTTCCAGCTAGCATACACTCTTTATACACTCTATATTTTTCTATTCCTATCTAGGGCAACCCAGTTGCGTCTTCTTCTTTCATTTTCCGCTTCTCACTCACGCAGACCCACCGTCGCCGACCAGCCACGACTCGCCTCTCCTCTCCTCGCCTCGCCTCAATCCTAGTCTCGTCGTCCTCTCTCGATTCCCCAGAGCCGCCGTTGCCGACCAGCCACGACTCGCCTCTCCTCGCCTCGTCTAGTCTCGTCTCGAGCCCTCTCTCGCTCGCCCAGATCCACCATCGCCGACCAGCCCTGACTCGCCTCTCCTCGCCTCGCTCACTCCTCAGTCTAGTCTCGAATCCTCTCTGGCTCGCCCTTTCATTTCCCCCGTTCTCAATTCTCACTCACGCAGACTCACCGTCGCCGACTAGCCAGGGCTCGCCTCGCCTCACTCCTCGGCCTTTCCTGACCTGGGCCTCGCTCGACGCTCGCTGTTGTTCAGACATTAGATCCGGCGTAGTCGGCTTCATATCCGGTAAGTTGCATCAGATGGTAAAGACTTCACCCGCACATTCAGAAAGAAAGAAAAAAAAGTTTTTTTTTTAAAAAAAAAATGTCGTGTCGTGTTATACGGGTATCCGACACGAAACCGTTTCGTGTTTTCGTGTCGGATACCCGGTAATTATCGTGCGATGTTCGGATCGCCCTTTTCAGTGTTATCGGTTTCGGGTATCCGACATACCGTGTCATGTCGTGTCAGATACCCGGTTATGCACAACCCTAGATCTGTTCACACGACCCCAAGTATCACTTTGTCCTGATTTTGATAGAAAGATTTTGCTAAACAAATATACTTTTTTTTTTAAATAATTAATTAGGGCCCTCGATTATTTTGCTCTTGAACCCGCATGCTAAAAGTTAGAATAGACTTTCGATAAGAAATCCTCGGATCCTGGATATATATATAAACTTAATTGTCAAATTTGTAGCTATAATCATATATAGGTTGTAATTATAAATTGTAGACAATGCATGTGGACTGTAAAAACAAATTGATAAATATCTCATAAAAGGCTTAGCTACTAGTTACTACATCTAGGCTGCCACCAGGGACCGGATAACATATGCAACGAATGAGGAGCAAAATGACAACCCTCTTTTGCAAAATAACTCAAAACAACAAGAAAAGGAAAGCTTCGTACCAAATACCAACAAACAAACTAAAGGATAGCGAAAGCTCACTAGCTAGTAATCATTTTATACTATTTTCTTTCCATTAAAGTCAGACCACGTACCGGACGGTTTGGCTATTTCCCAAACGAATATATTCATTACATGGCCACCTATTTTCTTTAATTCAACAAATTGTCTTCTTTGAAAAATAACTCAGGACGGGCTCCCAACTGCTACTAGGTTGTCCAACAGGGGTACGTTTGTCCCTTCCACTTGCTCTCTGTGTAATACGGTACCAAAGGATGAGGTCCATTTATTTATGGAATGTCCCTTTATCCAAACAATCCGGCCACCAGCTTCCGTCCATGTCCAATCAAACATTGCCTACTTGATTGCACAGTCCCGGGATATTAGCCCATTCGAACTCTTCTAGGGAGGAGCCTAAATTCTTCTGCTCTGACCAACTTCGCTTTTTCATGGTGGACGACGTGGTATATTAGGAACCAATATATTTTTCAGAGGTGGAGGCTGACTTCGAGGAGGACTTTCGCCCTCCTCGTCGGTACCCTCCTAAAAAAAGTCAGAAACAAAAAACAATTTCATGGCGCAAGCCTCCCCTGGGCACGTTCAAACTCAATTTCGACGGATCAACCCTTTCTAATGGCGACAGCTCTGCTGGTGCCATCATTAGGGACTGGGTAGGCCACCCAATTTATGTACGCCACCAACGGTTGGGCAAACAAAAACCACTCACAACGGAAGCATTAGCTCTTAAAATAGGGATCCAACAAGTGCGGCAACTCAATATAGAAAAGATCCAAATTGAAGGAGATAGCAAGATAATTATTGATCACTTAAATAGAAAATCTAACTGCCCTTGAGAGATCGAACTAATACTTTCGGATGCTCAAGTCCTATTATTGACTGTGGAAGAAGTAGATTTATTTCATGTTCCTCGTATGGGCAATAGACTGGCGGATAAGTTTGCACATCTTAACCACTCTGCCCGAGGAGCCGATATTAAAAATGACCCAAGTCTTCTTGACCTCATCCGCAAGGATGCTGCCGGGTAGGGCTAGCCCACCCGAATTTTTTCCCAATAAAAAAAACAAAAACAAATTGTCTTCTTTTAATTTGATGGAAATATATATAAGAAACTGTCATCCTATATATAATATACATACTTGTAGTTTTTTTTCTTAGTAGATGAATTCTTTCTCAACTGAGAACATCCTTTGTGGATAACACACACACACATGTTTAATCAATGAATGAAACCCTCAAGGAGGACTTTACAATCAATATCATGATATGTACATGGTATCACAACCTAAAACCTTGGAACCCTAATTTCTTTTTCCAAACCCTAGCCGCCAGCCTCCTCGCCCTATCCTTCCTAGCCTCCGACCACCTCCTCGCCCACCCCTAGCCGACGCCGACCTCCCCCCTCTCGGCCTCCCTCTCTCGACCTCCCCCTACCGCCGACTCCCCCCCTCTCGGCCTCCCCCTGCCGCCGAGCTCCCCCCCTCCTCTCGACTCTCCTCTCTCCCTTTTGCTCCAATGGCCGACCCACCTTCTACCAAACCGCCCTTCCACTCCGCTCTCATGATCTCCAACATAAAAAACCGCATCCCCATCATCTTTAATCATGAATCTAGCTCCTACACCATGTGGTCTCACCTCTTCACGACCCATGTTAAGGCTCTCATAAGGTCCTCCGCCACATCGATTAATCTATTGTTCGTCCCACCACTGAGGACGACGATCTCTTTGCTGAACTCGACATCATCGTTCTTCAATGGATCTTCAACACCATCTCCAAAGATCTATTGACAACCATCCTCGACCCCAAAGACAGCGCCTTGGGTGCCTGGACCAAGCTTCAGAATCTCTTTCAGGACAACAAGTCCACCCGTGCCGTCTACCTTGAGCACGAATTCTCAAGTTGCAAGCTTGCGTCTTTCCCGTCGATATCCGCATATTGTCAACATATCAAAACCCTGTCTGATCAATTGGGCGCCGTCGACTCCAAACCCAGCGTTACTCGCCTTGTCCTCTAGGTACTTTCGGGCCTTCCCTCTGAATACAATGTTGTTGCTACTCATATCCAGCAGACGGAACCTCTCCCCACCTTCGAGAAGACCCAGTCTCAGTTGATCCTGGGATCTTCTATCGCTTGTCTTGCCCCTATACTTCCCAACAAAATGGCAAGGCTGAACGAATCATTCGAACCATTAACAACATGATGCGCTCTCTCCTCTTCCAAGCATCTATTCCCCTTTCCTATTGGCCTCACGCCTTATCAACCACATGCTATCTCCTAAACATTCTCTCATCTACTACCCTACACCATCTCTTGCCAACCCAGACACTTTATTGCACCTTGCCTAGGTATGATCACCTTCGAACTTTCGGGTGCTTGTACTTCTCAAACAAGTCCTCCACCGCCCCTCACAAGCTTCACCCGCGCTCCACTCCTAGTGTCTTCCTTGACTATCCGTCTGATCATCGCGTTTATCTTTGCCTCGATGTAAGGACCCATAAGCTCATTCTGTCCCATCATGTCACCTTTGATGAGTCTCGCTTTCCCTTTTCTGCTCCTCTCTCTCCACCTACACCACCCCCACCGCCACCCCCTCCTACTACCACTAGACCGCACACCCGCAACATCTCTGGTGTTTTTAGACCTCGTCAGATCGTCTCTATAAATGCCACCCATCACCCCGAAAAACCAGTTCCTGTTTACTCCCGGATACCCCCCCCGGTCACCCCAGATGTCACGGCCGCCGCATCATGCTGCGGCCGCAGCACATCAACCTGCCGCGGGTGTCTTGCCACGGCCGCGACATTTTGCGGCGCCTGCCGCACCTTCCCCTGTCGCCCCTGCCGATTCCCACACACCTCCTGCCTCAAACTCGACCTCCCTTTCCCCTATCCCCACCTCCCACAAAACAGCCCTCCTCGACCCGAATTGGCAGGCCGTTATGCTCGACGAATACAGGGCCCTTACAAGGAATGACACTTGGGTTCTAGTTCCTTGCCCTCCTGAGGCGAACGTCATTCGCTGCATGTGGCTCTTCCGCCACAAGTTCCGCTCCGATGGGTCTTTGGAGCACTACAAAGCTCGTCTTGTGGTCAACGATCGATCTCACCAGGCAGGTATTGATTGTGATGAGACATTCAACCCCGCGGTCAAGCCTGCAACTATCTGAGTGGTGTTGAGCTTAGCATTATCGCGACATTGAGCTATTCATCAGCTGGAAGTCATGAACGCCTTTCTGCATGACCATCTCAATGAGACAATATACATGTTTCAGCCGCCGGGGTTCGCTGATCCTGATCATCCCAAGCACGTGTGTCTCCTGAAACGTTCTATGTATGGTCTGAAACAGGCTCCGCGGGCTTGGTTCCAGCAACTTGCTTCTCATATGCTCCGCTTGGCCTTTGTTGACAGCCGCTCAGATACGTCTCTGTTTATCTATCGCAGAGGCATAGACATGGACTTTCTGTTACTATATGTCGACGACATCATCCTCACCGCCTCTTCTGATGCTCTTCAGACGTCTATTATTTCCCAGTTGAGTGCCGAGTTCACCATGTCAGATATGGGTCCATTGTCTTACTTCTTGGGAGTCGCCATGTAGTGTCATGCGTCTGGGCTGTTTCTCTCTCAGAGTAAGTATGCTGCCGAGATTGTTGCTCGGGCCAAGATGAGTAACTGCAAGTCAGTTGTCACCCCTGTGGATACTTCCAACAAGCTTAGTGCTCACTCTGGTCCTCTGTTTGATGATCCGACGTTGTACGGGAGCCTCGCCGGTGCATTGCAGTACCTTACGTTCACTAGGCCAGACATCAGTTACGTCGTTCAGCAGATCTGCCTGTTTATGCATGCGCCCAGGGAACCGCACTTTCAGTCCTTGAAGCGGATCATCCGTTACATCAGCGGTACCCTCGACCTGGGCACCACGATCACCCCTTTCTCTCGGCATGGCCTTGTCGCTTACATTAATGCGGATTGGGGTGGTCGTCCTGACACACGTCGCTCCACGTCTGGCTACTATGTCTTCCTCAACGACACCCTTGTGTCGTGGTCCGCGAAGCGACAGTTTGTGGTCTCTCGCTCTAGCGTCGAGGCTGAGTAGAGGGGCGTCGCCAACATTGTCTCCGAGT
Source organism: Persicaria tinctoria (assembly GCA_037127255.1). NCBI lineage: Eukaryota > Viridiplantae > Streptophyta > Magnoliopsida > Caryophyllales > Polygonaceae > Persicaria > Persicaria tinctoria. The sequence continues at coordinate 26,818,133 of JBANSL010000016.1, read as the reverse complement.
GCTCTTGGTTGCGCAATCTCCTCGTTGAGCTCTGCTGCCCTCTTCAGAAAGCCACCCTGGTCTACACTGACAACGTCTCCGCCGTCTATCTGGCTAGCAACCTAGTCCAGCATCAGCGCACAAAGCACATTGGGCTCGATCTCCACGCTGTCCGGGACAAGGTTGCTTTTGGACATGTTCGTGTTCTACATGTCCTGTCCTCCTATCAGTACGCTGATATATTCACCAAGAGTTTACCTCGTCAGTCGTTCCTTGATTTTCGGTCCAATCTCACTGTACGGGACCCTCCACTTTCGACTGTGGGGGTTTGATAGATTACATGGACTTCATATTATATAGTGAGCCAAAAGGCCCAATCCATTATAACATATATATATGTTTAATCAATAAATGAAACCCTCAAGGAGGACTTTATAATCAATCTCACGATCTTACAAAATTGTCTGAAAGGATAGAAGGTGCATAAGAGTCGATTTCAATTTAGTTGACTCCTAATTTTTTCTCAGCACATATACCTTTAATGAGTGCAAGTGTTTCATGTTTTAAGATTTGATTATTTACCACAACTTTTAAGCCATATAAGAATACTTTGTCTTGATTCATTTCTAATGATAAAACCGATGGCTCTTTCTCTTGAATAAAAAATGCATCCATTAAATTTTAGTTTAACAAACTCGTTTGTCGACTTTGCCATTTTGTTCTTTTTTATTTCGGCAAATGTTGTGAGTATTCTTCTTCCTTAACTTGAAACTTTTTTCGTTTTATCCCAATTATGAGAAGTTTTCTGTGTAAATCATTTAATATCTTGGAAAAAAGCTGATATTGGTTTAAAAATAAATCATTTTTAAACTTAGTCTAAAATTGAGAAATTTAATCTTTTGAGATTGTTTGTGACAAAAATCCAATCAAATACATATATTTTTTTTATCTAATATTTGATTTCGTAATACTTGAGGTCATACAAGTTAGTCTTCTTATAAATTCGTGAGATGTACCATAACTAGTCGATCAGGTAGAGCTAAGATTTTCAAAGCTTTTACTAATTTCTTTAATTTATTGAATTATATACTTCATAGAGCTTTATAATTTCACATTATATCATTGACATCTTAATGGTGAAGAGATTAATAATATATATATAGATTCCTAATAATCACGTACCGTAATATATAACAATATAAAATAGTACGTATAGGTAAAGTCAAACTATATTTAAAGATTTTGTATACATAAGTCAACTAGTATTTAGTATAACATTTAATATAAACCACCAAATGAAATTGACTTAGTTATATATAGCATATATTTATGATATGAAGGAAATTTAGTCAATTCCTGCTTAGCTCACACACGTACATGCTAGTTAGGCTACTTAACTTGTATATCAAATTTAAGATTAAAAAATGTAATTAGCTAGATTTAGACAGCATTGAAAGATCGAGTTTTAAAATTAATTAATGCATTTTATTATTCTCTCCATTCGCCAAAATATGTCATTTTAATCTCATACAAATTTTTTAAGAAAACCAATATATATATATGTATATATATGTGTATATATATGTATATATATGTGTATATATATATATATATATATACATATACATACATACATACATATATATGTATATATATATATATGTCTATATATATATATATATATATATTATTTTATCCTCATTTATTACATAATTTTTTATTTTATTGAAAAATACAACTAACAATCCACTAATTATTACAATGACATTTTCGTAAAGTAAAGCTTAAAGTACCTAAAATGACATGTTTTTTTTAACAAAATTAACCCCTTAAATGTGCAAGCATGCGACTCACGTCATCAGAAAAATGCTGGAAGGTGCTGTTGAATTGTTTCCATGCCTTACTATTTGCTGGGTGTTTCAACCATTCTGAATCTCCCAACCGCTCACCACGTCATTCCATTTGCTTTGCCATGCTCGGCTCCTGGACCGTTTTGGGAACTTTGCGACCTGTCCTACCCTCTCCAGTATACCACCTCAGTGTGTTGCACTTGGGACACACTTCGAGCTCTAAGTACTGTTTGCGAAATAGTACACAGTTATACTCACAAGTGATACGTTTGGGATACCCGATCCTTCGCCTGTGGGCTCAAGATCAAGAAACACGCCGTATATTTGCTTAGATCTTGCAATGCTCTTTGATATCTCCTGATTGGAACAAATTAAAACAAGTAATTAAATTTCTAAATAGCGACAGTTTTCACACTTTGTAAATTCCAGCAATTGAGAACTTGAGAAAAAGCGACAGAAAGTAATCGAGGGAAGCGAGAGAGAAGCGAGCAGGGGTGTGCGAGGACTCCAGGCACACAGGACGACGTCCTCAGGGTGTGCGAGTGCAGGGGTGCGGAACTTCTCTCGCTGGGAGCGAGAGTGCTAGCGGGCGAGAGCGGGAGCGGGCGCGCCTGGGAGCACGCGGGAGCGGGAGCGAGAGCGAGGCGCCTGGGCTCCGCGCTCGCTGGGAGCGATCCTGGCAGCGAGTGTCGCCAAGCGCGTCGGTATGTCGAGTAGGGATCAGTGCGGCTCCCTCGATCTCGATGAACCAAGGGAAGGGTTTGGTGTTTGTGAAGGCCGATAATTCTCAAAAACACAAGAGCTTTGATAGTGGTTTGGATTGATAACCAAGAACCCTTCAATTATAATTCAATCTAATTAATTCAAAGTTGCATAACATGAATATATATAGAAAACTTATGAGAGATCTAACCAATCCTTCCTTATAAAGATTAATTCTATCTAAAGATAAATAAAAAATAACCCTAAGATAAATATTTCCTAATAAGATAGATATTTAATAACTTGGTGGCCAAGAATTATATCTAGAAAAGATATAATTAATTTCCACCTTATTTATCTAAATTGCATAAAATAATAACATAGGTAATTAATTAAATTCGGCCCAAGCACAAGTACTACTCGGCCCATTCTAGTCGACAAGGGTCTAGGCCCACTCGGCCCAAAGGCATGTCGAGTGCTCCAATACCAAGCCGAGTATGGTTGTCTCATGGTGGGTGCAGACGAGTCTTCATGAGCTCCGTGTGTGGACGCAGGCTCACTTCTTGTGCTGGTGGTGTAACCTTGAGCCAAGTGATCCAGGGTGGCCTGAACCCTTGCTCTAAAGTTCCATGGTGACGGACAAGAAAGACTTTAGTTGCATTTTGAATCTTCTTGGCCCTTGCACGAGTGACAGGACCATCGAATGGAACCTTCATGTTGTCCTCAATATCACCAGGAGTCATCGATAATTGCACGGCATCATTCTCATCCACTTGACTTGGATTTGTCCTCAAATCGTCAGAGTTATCGTCAGGCACGAACAAGGATAGATCGGCGACGTTGAATGTAGAATGGACGTTGTACTTATCGGTAGGGAGATCCAGCTTGTATGTATTAGGACCCATCTTTTGAACCACTTTGAATGGTCCATCTCCCCTGGGGTCCAGCTTAGATTTCCGTTGTTGCGGAAACCTTTCCTTCCTGAGATGCAGCCAGATCAGATCACCAACGTTGAACTGCACATTCTTGCGATGCTTGTCCTTCGCGGCCTTGTATTGCGCAGTCTTCCTCTCCAGCTGCGCCTTGGTACACTCATGCAAGATTTTGATGAAGTCCACTTGCTTAGCTCCATCCACGCTCTCCTTGTCCTTATATGGCCGAGGCATCATGTCCACAGGAGTTAAAGGATTTCGGCCATATACTACTTCGAAGGGGGTAAGTTTTGTTGCAGAGTGCCTATACCTGTTATATGCAAATTCTACAAATGGTAGGCATTCTTCCCACCTCCGTAGGTTAGTTCGCAGCATGACTCTAAGGAGAGCCCCAAGAGTTCTATTTGTGACCTCAGTTTGACCATCAGTTTGTGGGTGACAAGAAGTAGAAAATAACAATTTTGTACCCAATTTAGACCATAGAGTTTTCTAAAAAGAACTTAAAAATTTAGGATCACGGTTAGAAACTATAGATAATGGCAATCCATGTAAGCGAACAACATCTTTGAAGAATAAATGAGCAACATGAATAGCATCATCAGTTTTATGACATGGAATAAAATGAGCCATTTTGGAAAATCTGTCTACAACAACAAATATGGAATCATGACCCTTAGAAGTTCTAGGCAATCCTACAATAAAATCCATAGACACATCTTCTCAGGGTGCATTAGCAATAGGCAAAGGTTGGTATAGACCATTAGCATTAGATTTCGATTTGGCTTTAGCACATGTAACGCAACTTTTGACAAATCTCAGCACATAATTAGACATTTTAGGCCAAAAGAAATGTTCCTTAAGTCCAGCTAAGGTTTTTTCGAAACCACCATGTCCTCTAGATTCATGAATTTCTTGAGTTAACAATCGACGAATAGAAGAGGATGGGATACAAAGCTTGCCCATCTTAAACGAATAACCATTATCAAGAAAAAATGAATCAACTTCACCTTTGGACACACATTAAGCATATATAGTTTTAAAGAAACTATCAAAGCAAAGCCCAAAACATGTGCATCCATATGGTTTAAGAGGACATACCTGCGTGATAGCGCGTCAGCTACCACATTATCCTTTCCCTTCTTGTGGTGTACCACATAGGAAAAGGTCTTTATAAACTCCACCCATCGAGCAAGTCGCCTGCTGAGCACTGCTTGTCCTTTGAGGTACTTTAGAGCTTCATGATCCGAATGAATCACAAACTCCTTAGGCCAGAGATAATGTTGCCAAGTCTGTAAGCAGCGAACCAATGCAAATAGCTCCTTGTCGTAGGTAGAATAGTTGAGCTCAGCAGAGCCCAACCTTTCGCTGAAGTAGGCGATGTGACGCTTGTTCTGCAGCAGGACCCCTCCAATGCCAGTGCCAGAAGCGTCACACTCGAGCTCAAAAGGTTGAGCAAAGTCAGGTAACTGCAGCACTGGGCGTGTGTCAGGCGATCCTTGAGGGCGTCGAAAGCCTTTTGATGTGAGTCAGTCCAGCGAAATGTCACATCTTTCTTTGTCAGCTCATGTAGGGGGGCGGCAATGAGGCTGAAGTCTTTGACAAAGCGTCGATAGAAACCAGCAAGGCCCAAGAATGAGCGGACATGAGTGGGTGTATTCGGCCTGGCCCACTCCTGAATAGCACGAATCTTCTCCTCATCCACCTTCAATCCAGATGCAGTCACTACAAAACCAAGAAAGATGGTAGACTCGGATGCAAAAGAACACTTGTTTAAATTGGCATATAATTTCTCTTTCCTAAGACAATCAAAGACCAATTTTAAGTGACTTAAGTGATCATGCATATTCTTACTATAGATTAAGATATCGTCAAAATAGACAACGACAAATTTTCCTAAGTGTCTTCTTAGCACATGGTTCATAAGCCTCATAAAAGTAGAAGGAGCATTTGTCAAACCAAAAGGCATTACTAACCATTCATATAAGCCATACTTAGTTTTAAAAGTCGTTTTCCATTCATCTCCCTGTTTCATCCTAATTTGATGATATCCACTTCTAAGGTCAATTTTAGAAAAAATAGCAGCACCATGAAGTTCATCAAGCATATCATCTAAACGAGGAATAGGGTGACGATACTTAACCGTTATTTGGTTGATTGCGCGACAATCAACACACATGCGCCAGGAGCCATCCTTCTTTGGAACCAAAATGACAGGCACGGCACAGGGAGACATGCTTTCTCGAACAAAGCCCTTATTCATCAATTCTGTGACTTGGCGTTGCAGCTCCTTTGTTTCCTCAGGACTAGCTCTATAAGCGGCGCGATTAGGCAAGGCTGCCCCAGGCACAAAGTCAATCTGGTGCTCAATACCTCTAATAGGAGGAAAGCCTTGGGGTAGTTCAGCTGGAAGCACATCTAGATAATCATGCAGAAGTGCAGCAATAGTTGCAGGAATATGACTCAATTCAACATTAAGTAATACCCGTTTCATTACTAGAAGAATATGAGGTCGATGAGCATTCCAGGTGATGGTCCCTTTCTGAGGTTGAGAGACCAATGATCGACGTTCTACAGAGCCCTTAAGTGATGCAGAAGAGGGCTGAGTCGACGTCAAGTGGGGAGGAGGAGGCGCCAAGGGGGCTGCAGGTACGGCTGGAGTGGCCGCGGGCGCTGCTGGTGGGGCCGCGGGCGCGGCAGGTTGGGCCGCGGGGGCGGCCTGTTGTGCCGAGCTCCCTTTGAGCTTCTCCATCCTTTCAGCTTCTCTCTGGGCGTCCTGTTGTTGCTTATTGCGAACCTGGTCCTTCAGAATAGTGTGTGGCAAAAGGGGTAGGAGAGTAACTCTCCTCCCGTCATAGGTGAAAGCATATGTATTTGCACGACCATCATGAAGAACAGAACGATCATATAACCAAGGACGTCCTAATAATATATGACTACAATCCATTCGAGCAACATCACATAATATTTGATCACGATATGTTCCAATAGAAAGGGAAACTAAAATTGTTTGGTGACCATTATATCAGAACCATCATCAGTAATGTCATTTAATCCATAGTGAGTAGCTCTAGGAGTAGTAGTTAAATGGAGGAATTCCACTACCTTTTCACTGATGAGATTGCAGTAACTCCCACCGTCGATGATAAGGCTTAAGGTAGCTTCGCGAACTAGACACCTAGCGTGGAATATGTTCTCCCTTTGATCGGCCATGGGAGATTCCTGAATGTGTAGGATCCGCCGGTTGATAATGCAAAGCAAGTTGTCATACTCTGAACAATCGATCTCCTCAATAGGCTCAAACGGCTGGTCCTCCTCCACTTCACTCGAAATTACATGGTCCTCAACAGTCTCCTCCTCATAGTAATGGTCTCCCAAATCATTGAGAAGGACCTTCCTTTTCTGAGGGCAATTGCGAGAGACATGCCCAGAACCACCACAAGTGAAGCAACGGATATCTTTGTTGCGATCTATAGAAGGTGCAGCAACTCTTCTAGTTTCAACCTGATAACCCTGTTGAGGTGAGTTGGAAACTCCCTTTTGCTGCATAGAAGGGTTAGAAGTAGAAGGCTTAGATTTACTAGAAGGGTTAAAGGGTACAAACTTGCGACCTTGAGAGGTCTGGTCGAATCTAGTCCTCTGTTGCCGAAGTTGCTGCTGCTGTTGTTGTTCATACAGAAGCTGTGCTTTATGAGTCAAAGTGTTAATATCTATAATGGAATGGATAGCTAAAGGATTTTTAATAGAAATATTAAGACCAGCAAGAAATTGAGTACACAAAGGACGTTCAGTAAGATAAACATTAGCCTGATGGGAGAGTCGTTCAAGCTCATCCCTATAGTCATTAGGAGAGCGAGTTCCCTGGCGGCAGGACGCGAGCTGCATCCTCATAGACTTCGTGTATTCCTCAGGCACATGTCTCTTTTTCAGGAGATAGCGAAGTTGTGGCCAAGTTTCAACATGTTGCTTGTCCTGACGACGACGCATCTCACGAGTGCGGAACCACCAGGTGTGAGCTTTACCTACCAAATGCAATATAACAACTTCCAACTTCTCCGTTTCCTCATAGCGTAAATATTCAATCAGATAGTCAGTATGATTTTCCCAAACAAGATAAGATTCCAGATCAGTATTACCATCAAAGGTTTCTAATTTAAGCTTAACATCTCGTCTCTGTATAGCTTGAGCATTATCAAATCTAGGATGACCAAAATTAGAAGGGGGTAAATCATCAAATTTAGGATTTACCTCATGGTAAGCATCCTCCAAATGTGGTGTCTCATTCAGATCATTATTGATGCGGTTGTCATCCGAGTTAGCACGAGTATGAAACGGCTGCTGCTGACGCTGAATGGGCCTCCCTTGTTGATGTCGTGGTGGGGTGTGCTCACGGCGATCCTGGTGTCTATTGAAGCCCGCTAGATGATCGTTGTCATACTCTCCAGTGAAAGGGTTAGGAGTAGTAGACTTAAGCTGATAATGTAATTGACCAGAAGGGGGAGGTTTAGCCGAATAAGAGGGGTTACCTGTAGGTGGGACATTACCTGAAGGAGGTGTAGTATCTGGGGGTGGTGGAGGCGGCCTACCTCCAGAGGGAGGTGTAGATCCAGAAGCCTCCGCCTGTTTCGCCTCCTCCAATTGCTGCGCGACTGCCTGTTTGATGAGTTCAGAGAAGAATACGCGGTCCTCTTTACGTTCGATAGCTCGACGATTTTTCAGCCTCTGCCAGGTCCTTACGCATAGACAGAGTAGATTCTTGGACAACAGAGTTAATAATGAACTGCATATCAGAAGCAGAAATGCCAGCAGGTGGAATAGGGGAAGGGTTGGGGTCGCTATCGTTCGACATGTTCCTTCAATATCAGAAGAGCAACAAGTAAACGAAGCAAAGACCTGAAACCAAGTAATGCAAGCTCTAGTGATTCCTAAGAGTGATTCACGTTTTTAGAAATCAAAGAGCGAGAAAACAAGGCACTATATTCAAGCAATTCCCCCGGACACAGAATTTTGTAATATTGAAGACAGCAAGTAATAATCAAAATTGCAATTTAAATCAACCACAAGTCGGATATCAAGGATAGCAAGTATAAACAAGCGGCTTATTGTGGAAGAATAAGATCTACAATGTGATGCTTGAATAATAAGAAAGTGTAATAATCGACAATAGCAATCACAAGGGCAATCAAGTGCACACACTCCGTCAACTATTATCTGATGGTTGCAACACGGTTCAGAGAAAGAGGGGTGTGACCAAGGCTCCAGTGTCGGCACAACACAAAATCACACAAGTAGGGTTCTTCTGTAATGCTTAAAACCGATTAGATCATCTAACATGTAGCAATCAAACAACTAACAAGGAAGAGTTACTAACTCAACAATGTAAATGAAAGAATGCTCTTTTTTTTTTTGACTAAGAACTAGCTGTTGTAATAGGAAGGCAGCAACCGAAAAATTAAGAGCAAGAAAAAAAATAAAAATTAACAAGCTACGATGATCCAAAAGTAAGCAAAAATAAAGAAAAGTAGGAAAATAGGCTAGAAACTGGAGAAATTTGGGTTCTTAAGTGGTGCAAGTTCATATAATGCTTTTAATCCAAGAATCACATTCATAGGCATGATATGTAGCAACTAGGAATAAAAGATCACAACTTGCAGTCAAGAACTCAATATCTTCGAAATTAAAGATCCAAACAAAGAATAACAAAAATAAAGTGCCAATTTTGATGGGTGAATAATAAAGATTTGACTTTTATGCAGCGGCTATGGTGAAAAATAGGCACGAAAAATAAATCACTCAAATAAGAAATCAAGAGAGTAAAGAACTTGCATTAACCTGAAATCCGATACCACTTGATACGTTTGGGATACCCGATCCTTCGCCTGTGGGCTCAAGATCAAGAACCACGCCGTATATTTGCTTAGATCTTGCAATGCTCTTTGATATCTCCTGATTGGAACAAATTAAAACAAGTAATTAAATTTCTGAATAGCGACAGTTTTCACACTTGGTAAATTCCAGCAATTGAGAACTTGAGAAATAGCGACAGAAAGTAATCGAGGGAAGCGAGAGAGAAGCGAGCAGGGGTGTGCGAGGACTCTGGGCACACAGGACGACGTCCTCAGGGTGTGCGAGTGCAGGGGCGCGGAACTTCTCTCACTGGGAGCGAGAGTGCTAGCGAGCGAGAACGGGAGCGGGCGCGCCTGGGAGCACGCGGGAGCGGGAGCGAGAGCGAGGCGCCTGGGCTCCGCGCTCGTTGGGAGCGATCCTGGCAGCGAGTGTCGCCAAGCGCGTCGGTATGTCGAGTAGGGATCAGTGCGGCTCCCTCGATCTCGATGAACCAAGGTGAGGGTTTGGTATTTGTGAAGGCCGAAAATTCTCAAGAACACAAGAGCTTTGATAGTGGTTTGGATTGATAACCAAGAACCCTTTAATCCACAAAGGGGTTCTCAATTATAATTCAATCTAATTAATTCAAAGTTGCATAACATGAATATATATAGAAAACTTATGAGAGATCTAACCAATCCTTCCTTATAAAGAAAAGGGGTTTGGATAGATTAATTCTATCTAAAGATACATAAAAAATAACCCTAAGATAAATATTTCCTAATAAGATAGATATTTAATAACTTGGTGGCCAAGAATTATATCTAGAAAAGATATAATTAATTTCCACCTTATTTATCTAAATTGCATAAAATAATAACATAGGTAATTAATTAAATCCGGCCCAAGCACAAGTACTACTCGGCCCATTCTAGTCGACAAGGGTCTAGGCCCACTCGGCCCAAAGGCATGTCGAGTGCTCCAAGACCAAGCCGAGTATGGTTGTCTCATGGTGGGTGCAAACGAGTCTTCATGAGCTCCGTGTGTGGACGCAGGCTCACTTCTTGTGCTGGTGGTGTAACCTTGAGCCAAGTGATTCAGGGTGGCCTGAACCCTTGCTCTAAAGTTCCATGGTGACGGACAAGAAAGACTTTAGTTGCATTTTGAATCTTCTTGGCCCTTGCACGAGTGACAGGACCATCGAATGGAACCTTCATGTTGTCCTCAATATCACTAGGAGTCATCGATAATTGCATGGCATCAACAAGCGTCGATCGACTCGTACCGAAATGTAATCCCTAATCACACTCTTCATTATTTGAATGGATAAACTTTTCGAGCCAGCAGGATCGACGACTAGGTTCTTCCATTATTTGAATGGATAAACTTTTCTATTAGTAACCAGATATTAATGGCAAGATTCGCAGTCCTCTCACACTTCAACCTCCCACACTCAATCTCAATCCTCTTGGAATCACACTTTGAGGATCTCGATCCTTCGACACCTTCGCCTCCCTTCAACCTCCCATACACACTCGATCTCAATCCTCTTGGAATCACACTTTGAGGATCTCGACCATTCGACACCTTCGCGTCTCACTAGGATGTCTTCCTCGGCATCTCACCAAAGGGTTTTGTTTTAGTATCTCACCAAAAACATGATCCTTCACCCGGAATCAAAGGAATCAAATGTGGTCAACTTTTAACTCAAAAATTCAACTTGTATTAGAAAATGGCAAGCCTTACCAAGTGTTTACAATCGATGTGTGATATTTTTTTTATAGAAAAATGAAGAGAAAATCTATAAAGCAAGATCACATCATTTCATCAATGGAATGTTTATGTCCTTTCGACAACATGCGAGAAATGTGTCTTCACATGGCGTTCATGCTCCTATCTATCCACCAGAACTCTCTTCAACTTCATTGCATCCAGACAGGCATCCAGAACAGTCATATCACTGCCAAGAAAGCACGGCGTGTGAGCTACCTCTACAAGCATGTCATATTTCTCATTATCATCGTCAACAACATATATATTGGAACGCAAGTTTGTCGCCATCCAAGTGCGCGCGCCTTGTATCCGACATGAAACGAAAACACGTCTTGAAGAATGTCCATAACAAGCCTATCAACGGAGGAAGATGCCCCTTCATCCAGGATCTGCGTTCGTCGCTAGTCAATTATCCTATCAACTGGGGCTTCACCCTGTTTGACTCAAATTGTATAACTAGCCCACACCCTAGAGTGGGCCAAATCTCTTTGCATTTCGTCTAAAGTGACCAAGTTATTGTTGCGGCATTTCCAACACTGCCAAAGGAAATGGGTCCTCCCATTTGCATTTTCTCTGAGAGTTTGTATATACATGAAAATTCGTCATTGGCACTCCCTCTGAGCATGAGGGAGTTGCATCCAACTTCTATCTCCCATTGTCGTCATGTTATTAATCAAACTCGATATCTAATCTTAAGTGAAACTCATAGTTCCAATCTCAATGGAACTTGCACATAAACAATTATTTTCTCATCAAATTCTAAAATCAATTCTCATCATAAACTCAAATACACAATCCATTCTCATCATCTATCTCAATCTAAACCACATTCTCAAAAAAAAATTGCATATAAACAATCAATTCTCATCATATTTTAAAATTAATTCTCATCACTTTCTGAAATCAATTCTCATCATAAATTCAAATACACAATCAATTCTCATTATCTATCTCAATCTAAACCACATTCTCAAAACAAATTGCACATAAACAATCAATTTTCATCACATTCTAAAATCAATTCTCATCATAAACTCAAACACACAATCCAGGCCATTCTCATCACCTATTTCAATCTAATCCAAATTCTCAAAAAAAATTGCACATAAACAATCAATTCATACATACATACATATATACATACATATATACATACATACATACATACATACATGCATGTATGGATGGAAGGTTTTTCGAGCTTGTATGGTGATTTTGGGAGAAAGGTGTGAATGGATGAAGAGAGGAAAGCGTTCGGGCAAGTACAGTTGATTAAATTCGGTTGTTAAAAAAATACATTCAGGTGCCGGACTTAGGTATACATCCGTTGATTGAATGAACAGTACTAAATACGATACGACTATCACACATTCAGGCGACAACCTAAGGCCTTTCATCCGTTGTCTGACTGAACAGTATTAAATAAGAGTCAACTACCCCACATTCTGGCGACGTACCAACTCCTATCTTCGTTGCCTAAGCACATTATTAAATATGCCAGCTGGGTTACTTTATTAATTAAACTCATTTAGGCGATGAAGATATTTATATCACCGTCGCCTGAAAAGAGTTCTAATAGATGTGGTTGAATTGGGATATTTTTTATGGCGACAAAGTATGTTCCAATGTTCATCGCCTCAAAATAGTTCGTCGCCTGAGGTAGGTTCACCCGATGAACTTTGAATTATTTGGTCGTGGGTATGTGATTTCGAATGATTGTCCAACCCCCCTACACATGCGACGAGCCATAATAAGTAGGTTGCGCGTGATTAAATGTAGCGACGGATTTCAAGTCGTCTTTTGAGCGAGCTGCAATCTGGCGTAGTTCTCTCTCTATGTACGTATGTATGTATGTACGCATGGGAAACGACCTTAGAAATCTAATTTAAAATTTGACTTATACATTTTAATTAAAGATATGTTTTTTTCTAAAACGGAAATCTTATCCTATACCCTTACAACATAGGTACAAAATCCGTTATTTTATTGATCCCAAAATCATCTCCCACCTTTTGTGAAATAAAAAAGTCAATTAAGTAAATACCCAAAATACCAATTAAATAATTATAAAAATAAGCCGAAGACAAAAAAACTAATTGTGTTTTATTTTGTTTGATCAATATGAACACATTTTCACGTGATTACTATTAACATCAAATATATACATCATTACAATATCCATCCAAGGGAAAATAAATCCATTAATGAACTGTTATCCACGCCATTCTTGGTGATTGGGTTTGCCCATGGTCTATCGACTTTTTACAAGTCGATATTCTATTTCTTCGTTTTCTCAATTTGTGTATATACGTTATATTTAAAAAAAAGCTAATGTTATAGTCAATAGGATTGTGCATCTGACATACAGTAGTCCTGTCGACGTGAACTGGCGTGATGATTAAGAATTTCGGATCCTCATTGACATTCAGTGCCGGTCCTATCATTTTATAGGTCCAGGGCGAACTAAAATTTTAAGAGCCCGATAAACATTAAAAAAATAAAAATTGTGTATAACTTTATAAAATTTTCTTATTATTTTTATATTTGAATTATTTTTCATATTTAAGAAAATAAAAATAAGTCAATGAATAAAAAAATAATATACATTAAAAAATTCAAAAATATAATTGTACTGAAAACTATTTATTTTTGCTTGGTATCTAGTATAATATGTCCACAAGTATTTAAGTTGTTATGTAGAGGAGTATTAAAAAATTATCTAATAATACTTAATATAGTTTTTGTTATAAGATATCACACATGTGACCTCCTATGACATCACCTATATCTAATATAATACTAAAACAGATGCAAAAAGTACACGTGATAGCCATACATTGAAAGTGACACGTGGCATCCATACACTTAATATACCCCCATATATACTTCAAATAAATATATTTAAAATAATTTTTTTATTTATTAAAATATTGAATTTGTTGACTATATCACAACAACTTCTCCAGATTTGACCAATCAAATTTATTTACATTTTCTAAGTTAATTTTAATCAATCTAATTAAAAAATCCATAAATTAATAATTTGACAACCAATTTAATTTACCATATGTTTCATCACTCTATTTACTTTCCAAAAAAATTAGCACAGTAAAAAATGTTATTCAAAATAATTAGTTATGGTGTTTTTTTCTTATATAATTCATTTATCTTATTATTTTGATCTTATCAATTTGCCTTTATTTATAACATACATGCACTCACACATGTAATCGGGAGTTGATTTTCCCTTTAATTTGCTATTTATCTATTTATCTAACATTAAAATAATTATTAAAGATTTTTATCATTAAAACCGAGGATTTAGTGGGATTTTTATCGGTAACAAATCACCACAAATCTATTTACTACTTAACAAAAAAAAATTAAGATTGCAATCCTTAATATAAAAAGCTTATCTATTTACTGCTTATATGATAATTGTTTTTAAATTATTGAAGGTTTATCTATTTCTTAACCAAACAATTACATACTTACTACAAAATACTAATAAAAAAAAAATTTCTCAACTAATGCGGCCTATTTCTCAGCATTAAAATTTGTCTAAAAAAATGAGAATTAACCAATTTTTTCAAACAATTACATACTTACTACAAAATACTAATAAAAAAAATATTTTCTCAACTGATGCGGCCTATTTCTCAGCATTAAAATTTGTCTAAAAAAAGAGAATTAACCAATTTTTTTAGACAATCCTTTTTATTTTTATATATGATAATTAACTACATACACATAGATGGTAAACAGACAACAATGTTTATCTTTTTTTTAACTGAAAGATTATATATTTGCATAAATACTCTAAAATAAGATTTAAACGGGTTTTCTAAGTTGATGCGCCCTAACTAAATCATCAATAGTATTCTATATTGAGAATGAAAAATAACAACTAATTCACTTTTATTCATATCTATTCTATCAGTTTATATCTATCGTCCCTTCACCATGTTTATACAACTTTGATTAATTTGTCTTTCTTTTTATTAATGTTAAACCTTTCTATATTGCAGTCTTTGTGAAGACCTTTTTTGCATACTTCATCCCTTTCCACCTTGAAGCAGCTCTTTCTCCGCCACGTACGTGACACCCTCACATTTAAAATGCCACGTGTCGATCAAATGTCACTACTACATAATAAGCATATTGCAACATGTGAAAAATATTACATAAACCTCAAAAAATGATACAATAGGTCTAATGTAGCTATTTTGTAAATGCTACTTCCGCTCCCGTTGCATTAGACCAAATGTAACAATTATTTCAAACTAATGTAACATCAATGCATGAGAAATATAACCTGTGACATTATATTAAAAAACAGTTACAATAGGTATGTAATGTAACAGTTCATAGATAACACTTTTTTTAGATAATGCATCACCAATTCACACCTAACGCAACAATTTTAATTCAAGCTATTGCAACAATCTTCTAAACTATTGTAGCATTGCTCATTTGCTCATATAAAACAATATACAAATTTACAAATCTTTTCAAATTACAATAGCAATAATAAAAATGACTTGAAAGTTATAAAATGACAAATACATTAATATTATTATAAATTACATCATGTATATTGATAGTACATGGATGATCGTCTCTCATCGAGTCTCTAAAATAAATGTAAATATACATAAGAAAGATCGTGCTATGGTTTCTAAGCTGCACCTCCTAGTCTTTGGTTGCTAAAACTCAATCTAACTCAAAGAATTCCATGCCTTCATGATCCTGCAAAATATGAAACACACAAACTTTCAACTTACCAACAAATTTCAACTTCTAGCAATCAATTTTTATATAAACTTAAATGTCAACCTTATGTTAGATTATTTATGTATCAATTATTATGTAGATTCAATAGATGATTATTTTTCACATAAACAATGGCTTCACTTAACCAATTCATAAGTGATAATGACATAAAAGTAGTGGGAAGCAATCAAGCAAAGCTAACTCAAAACTAACGGCTTCACTTAACCAATTCAAATAGAGAAGTAATAATAAGAATGAGAAAGCAACATAGCTACAACCAACTCAAACCAATTCATCCTATGGAATTAACAAAAATATGCAAATAACACATAGAAAATCTAATCCAATGCAACCATAAAATAGTTCTTAATTCCATTAACAAAATATAACCCAAGCTCCTTAACAAACCATGTTAATGCTTTTAGAATACATATACCTGTCCAGTCACATATATTCATCCACCTAGGTGGTCAAATTCACCATTCCATTGTGAATAAGGAAATTGAGCAGTAATCAGCTAGGTGATCAAATTCCTCCTAAGATAATGATAAAAAAATATACATTTAAGAAAAGAGAATAAAAAAAATGACCATGAAATTGCATGATGAACTGTCAACAAGCTTAATTTAAACTATGAAGCTACATAATTGAATTGCAGAATTTAAATTACAAACATCAGGCTAAATTACAAGATGAACTATAACTACTTCAACTTGCAAGCTAAATTCCATAAAATGTATGCAGTTTAAAATGCATATAGGAAGCTTTCCTGAAATTTAATTTACATACCTTTCAAATATTGTTGTCTCAATTTCCTATTGAAACTTTCCTGAAATTTTCTCAATTTCCCAATTTCCTCATCTTGTCTCAAATTTAAATGGGGAATCACACAACAAATTCAACCTTTCCCAATGATAGAAAAGAGAGAGAACTTGAAATCTATTTACTGCAGAGCTTTAACGAATTCAGCTTATCTACAGAGCTTTTACAACAACAAAAATGGATGAAAACGAGAGCAACAAATCAATTTCGCCCTCACCAAACCCGTCACGCAAACACTAGAACAATGCTTTGTAATTTATAAATAACCCTAGAATACATCCGAATTTTTTTTACATCTAACAAGCTTCTACAAGTAATTGACAGTAAGTTCAAGAGAGCAAGAAAACAAAACAAGAAGAGACGAGTTCACTTACTTGAGAGACAGGAGCAAACACAGCAGTACAAGCGAAATGGCTGAGAGAATCGGCTTCAAGCAGAGAAAGGGAATAAGAGATCGAGCAACAAATCAGGCAGGTGAGGAGCATGCTCATGAACGGAAGACATCAAACAACAACTCAGCGGCAGAGTTCGATCCAGGACTGCTTAAGAAAACTCCATGGGAAGTGCGTAGAAGAGGAGAGGGAGGACGAGCAGTGTAGGCATTGGAGGCGCTGAGAGACGAGACGCGAGAAAGAGAGTTTTAGGGTTTTTTTTTTCAGGAAATGATACTAAATACCACAATTTCAGAAAAGTTTGCAAAAATGCCACCGTTTTAGAAAAATTTGCAAAAATGCCATTTTCTCCCAAAAATTGCAAAACTGTGCAGGTTGTCACCCCCCCCCCCCCCCAAACCGGCTATCGGTTGTAATTAATGCGAAAAAAAAATTGAAAAATAAAATAGAGGCATCATTACCTACCTAGTAGGGGAGAGGCAAGGCGGGAAGGAGTAAAGGCAATCCAATCACCATCTCTCTTCTCCTTCGAAACCGATACAATAGCAAAGAGAGAGAGAGGAAGTTGCAGAGACGCCAGAAGATAGAGAGAGAGAGGGCGGTTGCGGTTTCTTCGTCGACAGTTGCATACACCAAAGGAGAGAGAGCGGGCAAGTCCAGCGTCGCCGGAAAGGACACAGCAGCGACGACCCGACGACATACAGAACAGGTACACCCTTTTACTCTTCTTCCTTTGGTGGTAGGGTGCGCGGGTGTGGGTCGGGGAAACAGTGGGTGAAGGGGTTAGGGCAATGGCGGCCTGAATGGTGGGTCGGGGCGGTGGTTTTCTTGTTTGGATAATGGTGGGTGGTGGTGGCATGGGTGGTTGTCGAGTATGGAAAGGGGAAATCGGTGGTTAGGGTTTCCAATTGGGTGACAGTGGTTTTCGGAATGGGTTAGGGCAACGGTCGGGGAACTATGGATAGGCGAAATTTGTGGTTTGAGGTTCGAATTGGGTGACAGGGGTTTGACATTGGGTGACAGGGGTTTCCAATCTGGAGAGAAGGGTTTGTAAATGTATTGTGGTAGGCGGAATACGAGAATTGGCGAGCTGTGGAAATTGGGATATGTGGATGTCGTAGGTGTCCTATTGAAGGAGGATTGAGGTATTGGTTATAATAGGCATCCGATTCATAATGGGTGACATGGGTTTCACACTGAGTGACAAGGGTAGAGTGACATGGCAGAAGCTGACTTTGTTCGTGTGATGGAAATTGCAGGAGAGAAATGGTGAGGACGAAGAATGTGAGCGCGAAGAACAAAGAGCCTGACTACCTAGTCCCCGAAGCTAGGCACTTCCGGGCCCGGGTCAACCAGGGCTCAAGACTGTCAATGCTGAACAACATTGACGATTATGTTGACCCTAGGGACTGGCAGAAGCTGCTTGACTCCCAGCTTGGTGGGGTTGTGCAGCTGGCGCACACTGTGAAATTTTCTTCACAAATGGTGCATTATGCACTCCAGCGACAGCTTACAAGCAAAAAGGAGTGGGAGACGTGGTACCGGATTAAGGGGAAGCTCAGGAGGTTCTCCCTCAAGGAGTTTGCCTTAGTAACCGGGTTGCGATGCAGTCAACCAGCAGCTAGCGACATGGAGGACGACGAGAAAGCTATTAAGGAGTTTTTTGGAAACGAGAAGATGACGGTTGGTGACCTCGAGACCGAGCTGAAGAACTCACTAATGGTGTTGCGGAGCCCGCGAAGACGATTCAAGCTAGTGCTTTTGTACATTGTGGAGGGCGTTTTGTTAGGAGAGAAGCAGAGGAAGGGGGTGAGGAGCTGGATCGTCCGGTTGGTGGAGAATGTCGATAGGTTTTTGGCATTCCCATGGAGGAGGGTCATCTATGCTGCAACACATGTGTCGTTGAACGGCGCCGTAAAGCGCCGGGAGGCTGAGATAAAGGCAGAAGATCGAAAGAAGCGGAATGGTTATGGCCTGATGGGTTATCCGGTATCCTTTCAGGTAACCTTCTCGACCACACCCATGATCAATTTGTAATTCATATGCTGAAAATGTATTAATTTGAGTGGGGATACGGTGCAGATTTGGTTGCTGGAATCCATGCCGAAATGGGGGGTCCGGTTTGCGACGAAGGTGTCGACGACGACATTCCCTCGTTGCATGAGATGGGCCCTCAAGGATGAGAACCTCGCTTATAAGGATATAGCCAGCCGCACCGAAGCTGAGGGAGAGGAGACCATAGAGATTGATGATAACCCAATACTCAGACCAGAGAAGGCTGAGCTGGAGCTGATGGATGGGTGTGTGTACGATGATGAGAAGTCTGACCCCTTTTTCGACAACCTAGTTGCACCCTTCCTGAGACATTTCGAAGCCCCTGGTGGGAGGTCCCCAAGGACGGGAAGAGGAGGCAATGAGAAGGATGGCTGGGTGGGGGACGTGGCCAAGACTTTGGAACAAGTTATGGACAAGCTTCAGACAATGTCAACAGGGATGGAGAAGATGGATGAAAAGGTACGCAATAACTTCCCAATTATTCGTTCTGTGGAGACTCGGGATAACTGTGTACTAGGGTAAATGGACTGCTGACACGTGAAATTGGACAAGTGACACGTAGTGTAGATAATGAACGAATGTGGTATGAAGGGTGAATTGTGTTGATTTTTCTCACCTTATGGCGATATGAAGTAATAATTTGATCACCTGCAGCTGAAATTATTGGAGGTGGCCGTGACTGAGCTGCGGGATGGTCAGTGTAAGGGGACGGCCTGGCAAGAAGCAACCGATAAAGAACAAGGTAGAGATGAGAAAAAACGGGATGAGTTTGTAAGTTTATTTTTGCGTGACATGCGTTTCGATGTTTAGTCCTGTTTGAAATTGGGGATTCAATATCAAATGTTAATATATATTTTATAGGCCGAACTTGACGAGTTGATAGAGTCAATTGCGGGTACAGCCGGTGAGGGTGGACTAGGTGGTAAGGTTAGTTGTTGGTAAACATCACAAGATTTGTTATTTTCAGCGACACTGGAAGAATGTGACAGGAATATTGTAGCTGTGTGACATGATTCTTTATGTTAAGTGACACTGGAAAAATTGAGCCATAATTCAATTTTGATTTCATTTGCAGTTAGGAGGTGCTGTTGAGAAGGGAAATGAAGTGAATGATGGCGGGGATAAGCACACAGAAGTTGAAACTGTGAAGGCAAGGGATGAGATATCAGGAAAGAGCAAGCTAGCTGGTCATGATGTCGGGGACAAGAATGATGAAGCTGAATCTGTCAAGGCAGGGGATGGGGGGGAAGGAAAGACCAACGAGGTGAGGTTTATTTATGAAAAATAGGTGATTATATATGTGACATGATAGTATATGGCAAGTGACATGAGTATATCTGTTATGTGACAAGGGAAAGTGTAAATCTTAGCTGAAGTTTGATATGTTTGCAGTTGGGAGAGGTTGGTTTAAAGGCGTCTGGTCATGAGGAAGGTGGAAAGAAAATTGAAGTTGATGAGAAGCCGAAGCCCAGGGTAGGTCATGTGTATGTATCTAAGGGGACGAAGAAGATGAGGAAGGCTGTTGGAGAAGAGTTGGCTCCCCCGGCCAAGAAACCGCGACCCCAGAAGGCAGCCAGTGTTCCCGCCGATGCTGTTCAGCTAGGAATGGTGTCAGCGACGGAGAACGACGCAATGAGAAGTTGGTTGGCAAGGTACGTAGGTTATGTGTCTTACACTCGAATAGACGACGAAGGTAGATAGTTGGACGTCCACAATACCTGACAGATACATAATGTGCAGTGGGGACGCGGAGGTGCGCACGTCACCCTATGGTGTGGATATGACGAAGGAGTTACTCAACCGTCTGAAGAAACCCCAAGATTGGTTTGGAACTATGGTATGAAGACTTGTCAGCTTTAAAATTTACCGTGTCAGGATTATGGATTGTAATTGCGGTTCACTTCATGGAGGAGATGGAGGAGTGCTGCTACCTTCTGCGCAAAGCGGTCGTAGACATAACGGGTGACATGGCCAGTGGAGCCGTCGTAGTCGATACGTGCTTTGCAGGAATTTATCTACCTCGGGAATGGAAGAAGTACAGCGCAACCCCCGAAGCGTACGAGCCTAGTGATGCATTGATGGCGTACTTAAATGGGGGGTCGCCGAAGCCGTTGGGACGAGCGTGGTCACGTGCGGACCTCATCCTCCTCCCCTTCAACGTCAAGAACAAACACTGGGTTGCCCTTGCCATCGATCTTAAGGAGTGGGAGGTAAGGGTTTATGACTGCGACGTCCACATGGCGACAGAACGCCAACTCCAAACCCTGTTAATGCCTGTGACGAGCCTGATCCCTGTCGTCATGCGTGCACACCCAGATCTGAAGGTCAAGTATGCCGATAAGGTCCCCACGCCGTTTGCCATTCGCCGGGACAAGAGGCTTCCACAGAACAAGCTAAGGTAAGTTGGATGACATGGTTCAATTTCGTTTGATTGGATGGGGAATCGGTGTCTGCGTTCTGACCGATTGTTCCCCTTTGCAGCGGTGATTGTGGCCCGTACACCATTAGATTCATGCACCTCCTGCTGGAGACTGCCCCGAACTTCGAAGGATTGGACGACACGTACATTGAAGCATACCGCCAGATGCTAGCTGTTGGGGTATTTGTTGTGAGCTAAATCTGCCATATTTTACAGTAATTTTAATATCGTTTTCTGCATACTTTGCATACATTTGGGTTAGATAGTACAGAATCTATGTAGTTTATGTTTATTTGCCAAATTATGGAATCTACACCAGTTTCTGTTTAAAATCGCAGAATTCGAGACGTCTTTACAACAATTCTAAGGAAGGTCAGAAAAGCTCGGAAAACAACTACAGAAGTCCAGAATCCGAGAGTACGAGACCAGGACAAAACGAGCTAAAGCCAGGGCTACTCTATGTCGAGTACACCTTACTCGATGTCGAGTAGAGAGCCCGGACGGACATGTCGACTAGGAGCAGTGTCGAGAGCCAGACCAACCCAGCTCCGGAGCCCTCCTCGATCTCGAGGACCACTAGTCAAGATCGACGACACCTCAGCGCCACACCCGGAGTTGACGAGAAGAGGAGCTGATCAACAAGCCGAGGACGAAGACGACCAGGCAGCATTCGCTGCCAGCGACTAGACTCGCTGCAGCGGGCCACTCGCTGCCGCGGAAATCCTCGCTGCCAGCGGGATGCACCAAGACGACGGAGCTCGCCGACTCGCTCCAGCGGAAGGGGTCTCTCGCACTTACGGATCGACAAACTCGCTGCAATAGAAGAAGTGACTCGCGAAAGCGGAAAGGAAGTACCCTAGTCGATGTCGACGAGCCCTAGTCGAGATCGACTAGACCCGTGAGCCAAGTCCGAGCCACATCGAGCACCAGCTAGCCTAGACGACGAAGCCGAGCCAGTCGACAACACTCCTACTCGATATCGACAAGACCCTTGTCGACATCGACGACGATTCCAGAAGCTGTGTGACGTGGCTTGACGAATCCTACTCGGTGTGGGATTACTTGGGCTCGAAGATTGCCGATTCTATCCAAAATCATCAAGACACATCATGGAAGAGGAGATCTATCTACTTTAAGACATTTAGATATAATTTCCTATTTAGATTTAATTTCCTTATTGCTTTTATTTATCCTTAAGCATTTTAGATATAGTTTTAGATATAGATATAGATATTCTATCCTTGAGTAGCAAGGAATAGAAGGCTATAAATAAAGCCCATGGGGCTCAGTTTTAGGAATTCAATTTTCAGTCTGAGAAGTAGTTCCACAGAGACGGTTTAGGGAGTTCAGAGGTTTTAGGGTTTTGGCGTTCAACGAGAGTTGGATCGCCGGGATTGTAAAGGCTTTGAATTTAGTTAAATGCAAGTTTCTTTTCATCAATCAATGTCTGAGTTTGCGATGAAGCGCGAGTAGTCCACCCACTTCTAGGGTTGGGGCGAGCCCGACGATAGCCATGCGTGCTTGAGGTAAAGATCCAACCTTTATCATGTTTTGAGCATTTCCCTACTTGTTTATGTGTTTATTACACGTCTAATGGAGATCCATGCTAACAACTTGGATTATACACATAAAATCGGTAGAGACAATTGGTGTTTCTTGAAAGAGTTGTCTAATTGTTGGAAAAGGCGAAAGCTTAGTCCTTTGATGCGATTTACATGATAATTTGTTTGGTTCTGCCTTATGCATGCTTGGTTATCATTGTTGCAAACCCCAATCTTGGAAGTCCTTTTCCCATTAAGTTTAGTTCGAAATCCCAAAGCCTTTGCACTTATTTTATTTCGTTTTAATTTCTGTCTTACTCGAGATCGAATAGCACTCGTCGATCTCGACTACTGATCTTCGACCCAAGGTCGTCGACGAGGAATCTACTCGACATCGAGTAGCCCTTTGTCGATATCGACTACACCCTGTGCTTGCTGCTGCGCTGTGTTCGACTGTCCGATCTTCTGTCGACTACCCTAGTCGAGATCGAGGACCCTGTTGTCGACGTTCGTGAGATTTCACCGCTGCCTAGGATCCGCTGACACGCTTCCTCGTGGATCGATCCTGACTTCCCGCTGCTGCATCGGGATGAGGTCTTATAATTATTTGCAAGGGACGGAATCTGGTTTTCTGTGATTTATTTCTATTTTATTATTGTAAGTCTCGATTTCCTCCTATCAACAAATTGGCGCCGTTGCCGGGGAAGCAATCATTCGCGCCTTAGGTAGTTAAGTCTCACGTTTCTTTTGAGTTACTTCGCAGGTGTATGCGTCGTTCTGGTTTACCACCTGAGTTTGACGCCTTAGACGAACCGGAGCGCTACCTACACATCCACTCTAAACTCAAAAGGATAATGGCGGCCATTGAAACACAAGAGCAAATGATCGAAAGGTTTACAAGGGAACTAGCCGCAAAGGATGCCACTATCGCCAATGAAAGGGCAGCGAGGGAACAAGAAGCTGAGCGCGCAAGGCAAGCAGAAGCTGAGCTTGCCCAATATCCAACTACTGCTGAGGATTATATGCATCCAGCTCTCGTCGTGCCTGAAATCGGCGATTCTAATCCCTGATAACTCTTTTGAAATTCGCACTCAATTTTTGATAGAGCTTAAAAATAATGCTTTTTATGGCAAATTTAATGAGTGCCCTCTTGAACATATTACTAACTTTCATGATACGTGTCGTACTCTTGCTGAAGGTACAACTCTGGAATATGTCAAGATGAAATCTTTTCGCTGGTCTCTCGCTGGACCTGCACTGAAGTGGCTTGAAGGGCTGAAGCCGAGATCTCTCACCACCTGGGCCCAAGTAGAGCAAGAGTTCCTGAACAAATACTTCTAACCCGCCAAAACAGCACTTCTCCGTCAGAAAATCACCGCCTTCAAACAGAAGCAAGGGAAACCGCTGGCAAAGCCATGAGAACGCTACAAAGAACTGCTGCGATCTTGCCCTACTCATGGACAGCCACCCTACGTCATTCAGGAGATCTTCTTCAACTCTCTTGATCAACTCACTAAGGATAGGATCAACCATTATACTCGCTATGAGTATCTGACGATGCCACCAAGCGACGCATGGGGTGTGCTAGAAAAGCTCACTAACTACGACAACAAATATGGGGCTCCTACAAACTATGAGGAGAACTCCTACGCCAGGCCAGCACCATCAATGCCACTCTATGAGCCAGCAAAGGAGATTGACCCAGATGTCAGGGAGCAGTTCTTTAGAGACCAAAATCGCAAGCTCCTCAAGCAAGTCAAATACCTATCTGTCAATCAGCCTTGCATTGAATGCGGATCACAGCGGCACACCACTACTGAGTGCCCACACAATGAGCAAGTCAGGACGGCAGAAACACATGAAGAGGCAGCCTACGCTGGGGGTCCAAATCGACACATGGGATATCAAAGGTTCTATCAACCACAGTGGAACCAAGGTCCTCCTAGGAATCCCCCACCGTACAGAGCTCCAGGACATCCAGAAAGGGATCAAAAGAAGGATGATCTGCAGCTGATCCTTGAGGAGATGTGTCGGAATCAGGGCACCATCAACAACCAATTCCAGAACATTACTACAAAATTTGGAGAATTGGACATCTGGAAAAGGGGAATAGAAACATAGATGGGTCAAATCGCTGCACAGATCCCACGACCGTCCGGACAACTCCCTGGGCAAACAGAACCAAATCCTAAGGGGAAAACCGGACACGTCGCAGCTATCAAACTTAGGAGTGGACATCAATTACACGAGCCAAAGGTCGGAAAGCAGCAAAGCAAGGCAAAGCAGCAACTTGACGCAGAGCACAACCAACTCGATCTCGAGAAGGCTGTACTCGACATCGACAAGCCGCTACTCGACACAGATCAGAAGCTGAGCTCGGACTCCGCTGCGCAGACCAGCAACTTCAGGTCGACCACCCTACTCGATGTCGAGGAGCCCGTGGTCGAGATCGAGGAGCAGCATCGGGCTGACGTCGACGACTCTGCAGCACCTCCGACAGCTGACCAGGCTCTGAAACCGAAAAAGCCACTGCCTTTCCCTTCAAAAGCATAGAAAGATCCCACTGCAGGTAGGTTTACCATATTTGTTAATATGCTGCAAGAACTGAATGTTTCTATTCCTTTTACAGAAGCCCTGCAAGAGATGCCTGGATATGTCAAATTTCTCAAGGAAATCCTAAGCAAGAAGCGATCCATCTCAGAGATCGCAGGCGAATGCAAAGTACTCCACTTCCCTGAAAAGAGACCTGACCCTGGTAAGTTTTCTGTTACTGTGGGTTTTGGACAATATAAATATGATTCTCTATGCGATTTAGGAGCAAGTGTGAGCATCATGCCTTTATCAATCTGGCGGAAAGTAAATATAGGATGCATAGAACTTGTGGATGCCAAGCTATACATGGCAAACAATACAGTAGTCATCCCTACAGGTATAGTTGAGAACGTCCCTGTCCAGGTTGGTAAATTCTTTGTTCCAGCTGATTTCCTTATCATTGACTGTGCTGAAGATCCTACTAGCCCTATTATTCTTGGTAGACCATTCTTAGCTACTGCAGATGCCAAAATAAGTGTCAAGAATAGATCGCTCACCTTCACCATAGGCGATGAGGTTTTGGATTTCTCTTTTGGTCCTGCAAAAGAGGAAATCATTCGCGCCGTAGCTTCTGTGTGCAGGTACTCGACGAGACGAAGCGAAGTCGACGAGGACTCTACTCGACATCGAGTAGCCCTTTGTCGATATCGACTACACCCTGTGCTTGCTGCTGCGCTGTATTCGACTGTCCGATCTTCTGTCGACTACCCTAGTCGAGATCGAGGACCCTGTTGTCGACGTTCGTGAGATTTCACCGCTGCCTAGGATCCGCTGACACGCTTCCTCGTGGATCGATCCTGACTTCCCGCTGCTGCATCAGGAGGAGGTCTTGTAATTATTTGCAAGGGACGGAATCTGGTTTGCTGTGATTTATTTCTATTTTATTATTGCAAGTCTCGATTTCCTCCTATCAACAGTATTCCATGGTCGACTCGGATGCTAGACTTCGGAGTTGAACACTTGGTTCCAATCATAAACACCCTCCTGTAATAGTGGAAGTAAAACATTTGAATTTTTTGTAAAACTTGGTAGTTGACGAATGTGAACATTTTGTATATGCGGACATGTTAAACTTGGCAGTGTAGCTACATGTATCTATCCAATTTGGTGACAAGGTATTTGTCGTAAGGGGACACGAGGATTAAAAGGGGTGACATGGGTCATTTACACTATACGTAGGAATATGAGACAGTGAATAGTGACACGAAATAACCTGTCAGGTGACACGGGGTATTACCAGACGAGACCCAATACTGGGACAACAAAACAAAACGACAAAGGAAAAGGAATCTTTCAGAGTGGCAGTTGGTTGCACAGTTCCATTGACCTACTAAAAAAAAAATTTTAAATAAAACAAAATGTTGTGTTCCTCGAAATTAAAAGGTAAACAAAACAGTAGTAAAAGTAACTTGCATTCATTGCAGTTGGCGAAAAAAACCACCACCTACACAAGGGAAGGAGAGAGAGGGATAGAGACCGAATATTGGGAGTGAAGGGAGGTGGTTGTGAAGTGAAGGGAAAGGGGTGAGCCCGTACCGGAGAGGGAGGAAGACGCCGGAGAAGCCCGTACTGGAGAGGAAGGCGCAGGAAAACAGGTACAACTCAATTGGTTATTGAAATCCGTCCTCACCCATCTCTACTACTCTGAATCTTCACTTAATTTGCAATCTTCCCCACTTAATTTGCATTCTCTGATTGTTTCGTACCGGAGAGGGAGGCAGTCGCCGGACAAGGGACCAAGACGCCAGAGAAGGCAGTACCGGAGAGGAAGGCGCAGGAATACAGGTACAACTTAATTGATTATTGAAATCTGTCCTCACCCATCTCTACTAGTCTGAATCTTCACTTAATTTCCAATCTTCCATTGATTCGTTGTAAGGCATGCAATTTGGGATTGAACAAAAAAACGGAAATTGGGGATTTGGAATTACGGTCATTTGGGGAATTGGGGATACGGGGAAATACAGATCTGGGCTAAAAGGAGTGTGGGGAACTGGCGAATTGACAGACAAGAGCGAGGGAGGTTGAAGAAGAGCGTGGGAGGCTTGCGGGTCCGTTTACCCTGATTGTGAGAGTGGAGAAAAACCCCTGTCAGAAACGGGTATTGTAGGACAATTGGGAGAAGACAATTGACATTAATGACATGAGCTATTCTGTTGGGTGACAAGGGTTACTTCAGTAGGTGACATGGGACTTTTCTCGTGAAACAGTCGCAAACAGACTTATTCAG
Organism: Persicaria tinctoria; assembly: GCA_037127255.1. Lineage (NCBI taxonomy): Eukaryota > Viridiplantae > Streptophyta > Magnoliopsida > Caryophyllales > Polygonaceae > Persicaria > Persicaria tinctoria. The sequence goes on along the minus strand of JBANSL010000016.1, from coordinate 26,790,250 downwards.
TAGGGGGTGAGTTTGTGTGGATATTGATAATGTTCATGTCCACTTAATTGCAGGAAGAAAATGGTTCGGTCCCAGAATTTGAGGAGGAAAGGTGTCCGGGCACCTAAGAAGGTGGAGCCCCGACTCGCAGTGCCGGAGGAGAAGCATTTCCGAGGCCGGGTCAACCAGTCTTCCAAAGTGTCTCTGCTCGTCAACATGGACGACTGGGTTGACCCCGTCGATTGTGAGAAGCTCCTACGAAGCCAATTTGGGGGTATTGTGCAAATGACAAATCGGGTTCAATTCTCGTCGCAGCTACTGCATTACGTGTTACAAAGGCAGCTTGTGACAGAAAAGAAGTGGGAGACTCGGTACATGCTTCAAGGCAAGCTACGACGATTCTCTATCAAGGAGTTTGCGCTCGTGACTGGGCTGTGGTGTGGTCGAGTTCGGGGGGAAGACACAGAGACGGAGGATGACAAGAAGACAAAGAAGGCTCTCAAGGACTTATTCGGAATGGACAACATGAAGGTCGGTGAGCTGGAGAATGCCTTCAAGAACTCCATCTTGAAGGAGCCGAGTGCTAGAAAGCGTTTTAAGATCGCTCTCCTACTCATCGTCGAAGGAGTTCTGCTGGGGGAAGAACCCAGGAAAGCCATACGAGGGTGGATTGTGAAGCTTGTGGAGAGCGTTGATCGATTTCTAGATTACCCCTGGGGCAGGATTGTGCACGAGGCCACCCACGAGTCCCTGTCGGGCGTCATAGAACGACGTGTCGCTGACTTGAAGCCGAAGGCGAACGACAAGGACGATCGATATGGATATGGACTTATGGGTTTTCCGTATGCGTTCCAGGTAAGCTACTTGATCGAAGTTATTCTTGAACTATTACGCGCAATTGATGCACTCATTCGAGTGACATGTGTGGTTGTTTTAGATTTGGCTGTACGAAGCTGTCCCGGGGATTAGGGAGGCGTTTGCGAACCGGGTGTCGAACACGGCGTTGCCTCGCATACTGAGGTGGACAACCGATGACGACAATCTAATGTATGAGACGATCCAGTCCCGCATGGACCCTGAAAAATCTGATAGAATCAAGGTCGAAGACAACCCGATACTAGTACCGAAGGCCGGCGAGTACGACTTGATGCTCGGGTGCTTCTACCAGCATGAGGAGCCTGACCTCTACTTTGATGACATTGAGGCTGCGTTGGCACGGAGTTATTACGGTGAAGGCTCAGGCAAGTCCGGCCCGAGTTCGGAGCAACAAGATGGGACAAGGGAATCCTGGGAGGATAAGTTGGGGAACTCAGTAGAACTGATATTGGAGAGGCTGGGAATCATGTCAACTTGGATGCGGAGCATGGATGAGAAGGTACGTGTAACGTTTCTGGCATTTGTGACACGGGTTATTTATATGTGACACGGATAATTGTCAAAGGTGACACGGGTTACTTATCTCCCAATGTTGAATAACATTCGATTACCACCCCTCATTTATGTACTTTGTGTATCATATGAAGGTGTTGGAAGGTGTTGTGAATGGGATGCGAGATGGCCAGCCGAATGCAGGAGGTGACCAGAAACCAATGGGCGATGTCCGTGGAGAGGATAATGACCGAAAGAACGGGGGGACAGAAGGACAAACTAGGGTGGAAGACCAGCCACCAGAAGGAGAAGAGGAGGTAAAATGGGTGTTACTTGACATGGTATTTTCTGAATCCACGGTGAAGGGGGTATAGAATCAACAATTTTTAATGTGTCAATATTTTGCACACAACGCACACGGTTGTTAAAGTGAATCGACACGTATTAATATGTAAAGTGACAAGGGAACAAATATATGACCTGAATCACAGTTGACATAACCGTAACCAATTGGCAGATCTCAGCGGCGGTCAAAAACGATACCGTTGGAGGAACTGGGGGAGATGTCAGTGGAGAGAAGGTCGGGAACCATAGGGATGCTGAGGAAAAAAGCGGTAAAGCCGGTTCATCGGATGTACCACCTACAGTGAACGACCAAGCGACGTCGGAAGGACAGGATGAGAACAAGGTAAAATGCATGTTACATCACATTGTCATTTTAATCTATAGTAGTACGTAATTGACAAGTGTATCAGTGTTAGCCGACACGACTACAGATGGGGGTGACACGGGGGTGAAAACATTTTTTCCTTCACCGTTGAAACTGTGTAACCAATTGGCAGATCCCAGAGCCTGCAAGAGCAGCGTCCGTTCGAGGCAGGAAGAGTAAGAGAGGTCAAGGAGGTGAAGGAGAAGTGAATCCCCCACCTGAGAAGAAAACGCGGGGCCGAAAAGGGAAGAACGTTGTCGAAGGCGCGGTCGCGATTAAGTTGGGTCTTGTTTTCGTGTCAGACAACGATGGGTTCCTCCGCTGGATGGATAGGTGACACTCATCAGCAGACGTACCCAAGTTATTGCATAGATGACTCTGATCCCCTAACATTGTGGTTGTGGTTGTGCAGCGGGGATGACGACAGCTGCAAGACTGCATACGACACGGCGCTGATTAAGGACTTCTTCATCGCACTAAAAACGCCCATAGTTTGGCTAAACTCTGAGGTACGAAACCCGCCTTAGTGACTATCTTTGTCTTGTGAATGACACGCTATGTACTGTAAATGGTAGTGGAATCTTTTTGGATTTTGACTAGGGTTGTAATCGATGCAGCACATGGAACAAGCATGCTATCTTCTTCGGAAAGGGGTGACGGAGAGGGCCGGCGACATTGCCGGTCGAGTTGTCGTTGTGGACACATATTTCGGTCGCTATCTGCAGACGAAGTGGGGCAAATACAAGAGCGATGCGGATAGCTACCAAGCCGACGAGAAGCTGCTTGGCTACTTCGACGGGCGGTCCCCGGCGACGATAGGCCGGGCGTGGGAAGGGGCGGAACTCATCCTCCTACCTTTGAACCTGGACAGTGTTCACTGGATCGCCGTAGCGATAGATCTGGTCGGGTGGCAGGTAAGGGTTTATGATTCGGACGTCTACATTGTCAGGGACCGCCATCTGCCGGCACACTTAAGCTGCATCACCCACCTTATCACCGTACTGATGAATGCCCACCCCGCGTTGATGGCCACCTACGTCGACAAGTTGCCAAAGCCATTCACCCTTAGTCGCGAGAAAAGGATTCCGCAAAACAAGCAGAGGTAATTTATGTCCAACACTTAAATATATCTTCGTCTCATAGTTGCTTTCGGCTTTAATGAATATGACGCCGGCGATTCTCTATTGCAGTGGAGACTGCGGACCATACACGATCAGGTTCATGCAACTTCTAACGAAGGACGCCCCCACCTACGACGGTCTTGACGACGTATTCATCGGGGCGTACAGGCACATGCTCGCTGTTCGCATCTTCAATGGTACACGGTTATGATCTCAGTTGTGATCACCGTTGGCCATTGTTATGAAATTTTATGTCATGGTTTAAGCTTGTTATGAACATCGTTTTTATTGTGTTGGATATTTATGAACATGGTTGCTGGTTCAGAAACATTAAGTTGTGGACGGTAGTTCACTAGGTCGGTATTTGAACTATTTCGCATTCTTTATCTTCAGTGAGTGGTTATGTGTTGCGGACTTTTACATTATTTGTATGATAATTTGTACATAGTGACTGACCATGTTGGCATGGTGCAAACGTTGGTTATAATTAGTTCAGAATTACCCCTTCCGCCATACTTGGATTCCCATGTCAACTCACGTGATTATCCGTGTCACTGATGGTCAGTGGGGTGATTTTCTAACCTTGTTTATGTGTTGATAGGTTCATATACGATTTGTCACAATATGTAAATAGGAACCACATCATTTTTCCTTTTCTCATGGATGATTGAATGTCATGTGGCAACCAACTTACTCGGTTGAAAGGCATAATATAAGTTGTAAGGAAATCTATCGTGTCACCAAAGTTGCAATCCTGTGTCACATGACGTGATTGTCCGTGTCACTGATGGTGAGTAGGGTGATTTTCTAACCTTGTTTATGTGTTGATAGGTTCATATACGAATTGTCACAATGCCGTGTCACAGGAACCACATAATTTTTCATTTTCTCATGGATGATTGAATATCATGTGGCAACCAACTTACTCGGTTGAAAGCCATATTATAAGTTGTAAGGGAATATCCCGTGTCACGTAACGTGAAATCCCGTGTCACCTGACGTGATTAACCGTGTCACGGATGGGGAATAGGGTGATTTTCTAACCTTGTTTATGTGTTCATAGGTTCATATACGAATTGTGACAAGACCCTATCATAACAACCACATAATTTTACATTTTCTCTCCTCATGGATGATTGAATGTAATACACATGCATAACACCAACAAATGGAAATCTAATAGACATGCATAATATAGGAGGGACATTGCCCTATACATACCATAGCCGATAATACAGGCACCATTCATAACGGTGCAACCACACTCGGCTTTCCAAAAAACGACAACTAACCGAGCGTGGGTGAGACATTGTTTCTACCTTCCCTTACATAGGCCCCTAACTGCAAAAAATGGGGCCATCCGCCACATACGGAGTCCTGGCGGAGTCCAAAAAACCACAGTTGTTTGGGATCACATCAGTATTTGGCAACTACTACAACAACATCACAAGTTTTAGCAAAAAACAAAGAGAACTAGCTTCGAAGCTCCTAATCCCTGGTGACCAGACGCACCATAACTCCCATCATCAGGACGAGAATCCACCCCATCAGCCTGTTCCAACAGGTGAGTTGTCGGGTGCGGAGCTGGTCGCTAGCGTGCCCGACCCACTGCCCACAGAGGAAGGAGCCCACCTCGGCCAACCGCTGCGCCAGGTGCTTGTTGCTAGCCTCGCTCCTCACCAACTTGTTGGTGAGGACCAAGTTCTCATCAATTGTGGCCTGCAACGAGCTCTGGGTAAACTCCAACTCAATTGTTGTGGCCTCCAGGGTCGAGTGGGTGGCCTGCAGCTGAAGAGTGGTTGTCTGGACATGCGTGCGGCCGACCTCAAGTTCAGTGCGCTGTGCGGCCAAAACTCCCTCCCGGGCAGCATCCCAGTTGAGCAGGGACTGAACTCGCTGGCGAAGGTCGGTGAGCTCTTCGGCGGCCAAGTCCCATAGCGCGTTGTCCTCAGCCACCTGGTCGAGGTCTCTTGTCTGTGACTGATCATCATCCTCGTCCTCATCACGACGGTCACGACGGCTCCTCCCGTAGTCGTAGTCTGAACGCAGCCAGAAGTACCTCCGGTCGTCACCACTCTGGTAGCTCCGATCGCTGTCGGAGTCTGTGTCAATATCGCTATCTCAGTACGGCCACATTATTCCTACCAGTACCAGGTAAAATAAATGTCAGATGGGAGAAGAAAACCAAACACAAGAACATACGTACATATGAAAAATATGTAAGCATGTTTTATATTGGAGACAAGTACATATATGTGGAAAAGATGAATGGTGTTATGAAATGATATGTCACCAAACAAGTAAAGGAGAATGTCAAATATAAGGTAAAATAATGTCCGGACCTTAGAATGTTTAGAAGGAGAGATCTATGTGCAAGCAAAGTTGGAAATGGTAAATACAAGTGTGAATATGAAACTCATATCAATGAATTAAAGTTTTGAGAAATTTATATATGAAATGGAAGAAATCACCCGTGTCACCAACTGTGCAACCCCGTGTCCCCAAAACTTTAATCCCGTGTCACCAATTACAAATACTTGGCAGACATCCTACTAAGAACCTTCACAGACAAAGAGAAAGGTTGCAACTTTCATAGGCTTAATCATATTTATGCCTTAGATTCACACAGAAAGGATGGTAAATGTGCAATTTGTTTTTCAAGCCTAACAAGTACGTATATATGAAGAAGATGAACATCTGTAGAGGGAGATGATATGTCGCCAACAAACTAAAGGACGATGTAATATATAAGGTACATTACTGTAAGCAACTTATAATTTTGATAAGGAGGGAATTACGTGCAATCAAAGACCAATTACAAATAGGTGGTTACAAAGCACTCGTGTCACCAAAGTTGTAATCCCGTGTCACCAAGTATATATACTTGACTGGCTGCTTTCTCAGCCCCAATTCAGCAAATTCCACAAACTAATTGCATATATGAAGCGTAAACCAATAAACACATATACGAACTCCAACTAACTACTCAACTTAAGTATGTACTAAGCACATGCAAGATAAGAGAGAACTGGACATTTTCACTGCACAAGGCACAAACCATAACACAGTGAGCCATGGACAAATTCACCCAAAATATGCAGCATACACAGGCATAAACCGTAGCCCCTAATCAGAAAGCTTTGGATGTCGTCAATTAGTACTCTATGTCCAAAACCCTTGTTACAACACAGATTTCATTCAAACAAAACTTCCAATCGACGAAAACCCTAAAATACAAACAGTTCCCCTGTCACCACATATGGAAATCGGGGTTGTACTTACTTGGAATTGAATGCTTTTGGATGAGGATGAGCTTGGAATTGAATGCTTTTGGATGAGGATGAGCACCACTGGTGAACCAAAGACGATGGCGTCGCTTCTTCTTCCGGAAAATGTTTGTGGCTTGCAAGAGAAGAGTGGAAGTGAAAAGACCGATGGAGTGGTATTTATGAAGAGAGAGGGGCTCCATCGGGGGGGTGGGGGTCACCAAATTTCGAATCCCGTGTCAAGTAACATAATAACCCCTTCAACCATTGTTATTAGAATCTCGATCCGTATCTTTAGAATCTTAAGATCCTACGATCCTACCTAGGGGCCCGATCTGGATATATGCATAGGATCTTTTTGTGTTGGATCTACAATGGGATCTTTAGAATCTTAATGGATGGATAGGATTTTATGATCCCACACGATCCTGAAGATCATATTTTTATTAACAATATGTAATTTTTAAAACATTTGATTTGTTTCCTTGGTTGATTTTAGGGTGTTTAAATGTACACATTCAGGTAAGGAACGTAAAAAATAGCTTAGACACAATTATTTTTGAGTCTTTTAACCAATATGAAAATGTCTAAGGTCTTAAATGTAGATTTTTATGTCTTAAAATCAAAATATATTGTGTAACTTACATTTTTTTCCCTCATTATAGAACTTTAAATTTAGAAACTATGTTATATATATTTTTAATTTATTATGTACTTATATTTCGAGGATCTTACGATACCCTAATGGGATCTTACGATCCGATCCACGGACCCTATTGTGATTCGATCCTATAATCCCGATCCTAATAACCTTGCCTTCAACATTAAATGTAGGTAAATTTGCACTAATATCTACTTTCTTATTTATTTTTTAAAAACAATATATTGATAATATATTGATACAAAACCCTGAATAATTAATCCGTTAATTTTTGTGGTTTTTAGTAGCATTTCCTGTATAATATATTTGTTAAAAATATCACATATCAAGATTCTAACCGACAATTAATTGATGAAATAGATAATATAAGAAGAAGATTAATTAATAGAATGATATTAAAACCACGACAGTTATTTACGATTGAAAATCTCTTCCGCTTCCTCTTCCACTTCCGCATCCACATTCATTGCGTTTCAAGTACATTGCACTTGCACACGTCTCTTCCTTTGAATTACATTGCACACGTCTCGGCTATTCCTCTTCCGGTGGCAGTTACGTTCTCCAATGCATTGTTATATATAGCCAACTCATTCTCCCTTGAATTGCATCATCCCATTCCCTTCAATTGCATCATCCTCCCTTACCAACTATAACCGAAATTAAGATAGTTGCAATGGATGAAGGAAAGAGCGTTAGGGCAAGGACATCAGAGGCATTGACGCTTCTAACACTGCCATTCGACATCCTATTGGATATTGTCGGTCGATTAGCAATTCAATCTATGGAAGATGTCTTCAGATTACGGTTACGGCATTGCCTCCACTTTGGATTTCGTGAATTTATGTATTGGAAAGATTTTTGATTCACTTCAGTGTGATGCAGTTGCAAAAATTTTGATTTGGTTGGAAAACACAATTATGTGCTTGCGAAGATGGCAATTGAGTACCAGGATGACTGGGGAATTTCGGTTGTAGTGGCATCGAGAAACGATAGTCATGCCAGAAGCTTTTTAAATCAGTGCGTCAACGCGGGAAACCCAGAGGCAATATTTCAGCAAGGAATGGTAAGACGTTGATTTTGGATCATTGGTTCGGTGTATATTTACTCATAGTTCTTCATAGCTTCATTTCAAAATGAGTTTAAATTCTTCATAAATTGCGATCACGAAGCAGGCATTCAAGATCTTCTAAAGGCATCGGAGTTGGGACACGACGTGGCAAGCTATGTTTGTGGCATGGCTATGTATTGTTGCAGATCTGAAGACCTCAAACCCAAAGGCTTTGCATTACTTATAGTGTGAAACATAAGTTGGGTTATAAAATAATATCGTGTCGCCAGAGAGTTGCTGATCTTTTTTATGATATTATCGTCATTGCTCGAAGACCTTCCGTCATTGCTCATAGTCGGCCGCAGAAACTAGTCCCATGGCAACGGCTTCACGGGGAACGATGGCGTCCTTCCGTTTAGAGGCCCGCGGTTTCGTAATCTTCCACGCCTTGCTCTCACATTCCTGGTCCACGAACAACCTCTGAATGCAAACAAACATTTCCCATGTCACATAACAAACCGACCCCCGTCACCTAGCTAACATCTCCATGCCACTATTGAAAACATAACGGATTAATGGCACGGCCCACAAGGAGCGTACCTTAGCAACTTGTCGGGGCTACTCCACAGCTTCAGCACGAGCACCCTTTGGTACATCAACATCAACAACCTGCAAAACCGATCTACAACTTAGATGGATTCCAACATGTACAAACTCCTTTTCACTATCCCTTACTCTTTGTTCCTTGCCTCTTCCAATAAATTTTCCATCCCGTATTTCATGGACCTTCTCCTCCAACACTTTTATCTGCACACAAGAACTTGTTACTGCCACATAATGTAAGTCCCATGTCATTATTCTATTTACCGTACTCACTGAACTTAAGAACAATATGAGAGTGAATAATGCGAAAGACTGAAGTACCCTATCATCCATCTTCTCCAAGGTATCCATAATCTTCTCGAGTGTCTTCCCCACGACATCCCTACCGGCTTCCGTCTCCTCGACGTATTTGGCGATGGTGGCAAGCATCGCCACACTCGACCCTTCGTTTACCCGTGCGCGTAAGCGCTGATTCTGTGGATGTGTAAATTTTGTCCGAGCCATTTATTTCCTGCAGTTTAAGAGCAACCATAAGTTATCGAGAAAGTTTAAAGTCAATGTCACTAGCTTTGTAAACCCATGTCACTCAATTTGGAAACCCATGTCACAAATGTCAGAACGTTCCTAAACGAATGACGACATACATTCCACATCAACTCCCCAAATCTGAATTTCAAAATAATAGAACCCCAAATCATCCCCATTCCCAATCAAACCCCTAATCTACCCCATTCCCTATTTCGACCCCCACCGTAGGCATCCTGTTCGGGCTTACAAAACCCTAACCGCGGGTTTTCCAATCCCCAAAACCCGGCTCCTTGTCCTTCATTCGCAACCACCTCCACCATCGACAAAACCGCCCTCCTTAACGTTCAATCCCTTACCACCATAGTAGGTTGTTCCATCCACCCACCCCGAACCCCAGATTCGAAGATAACGGACAACAGAGATAGGGGCGTACCTTCTGAGTTTCCTGGCGGCGTTCTTCTCTGATCCGACGGTCCCCGGCAGTATCTTCTTCGACCCGTTGTTCCTCGTCGCCGGCGTCTCTTCTTCCTCCCCCTTTCGAACGGTTTTGAGTTATGGAAATTTAGAGATGGAGTCTCGATGAATACAGAAAGACAGTGTGGGGTGATATCCGGGACGCGTGTCAACTTATTCTTTGTTGTTTTCTTTTTGTTTTCTTTTTGTTTTGAGCTACGGGCAACCTTTTCGACCAAAATGGGGAAGGGTCAATTTATCCAAATTATCCCCCATTGTGCTATTTATGCAAGTTTGGGCAAAATTTGGTCTATATTTGACCACTGGTTGACTAAGTTATTATTGTCGAAACTTTGGTTATAAGTTGTCAGGAAATCGCCCGTGTCACCCAACGTACAATCCAGTGTCACCTTACATAATAACCCCTTCAACATTGTCATGAAGGTGATTTCAATATGTTCACAAGGGTGAATTCCTAACACCACTACCACAACCACTCAGGACTGTAAACATGTTGTCAAAAAAGTGTCAATCCATTGTTCAATTCATTATCATAGCTTCAACCGACGAAATGTCTACCATGAAATTGAAAGCTGTGACATGATAACCCATTCTACCTACACGGGAATACAAATAGGGTGACATGGTTTTTGTTCTGAAACCATCCCCAAAAGTACTACGAATTTCTTCACCACTCAACTGTAGTGTGGAAACCCTTCCCAAAAGTACAGCAGACTACTTACAGTTTGTCATATGCACAAACAGCGTAATTACACAACCAAATACGTTGCCCGTTCAAAAAATAACATAGACGGAGAATGGTCCAACCACTGACCCGATACGACAAATGCAAAAGACTACCCAGCTGCTGAGATAAGGCGTTGGACCACCAATGGAGGAACACATCTACGAACGACGGCGCTTGGAACGGCTAAATTCTCCCCGAGATGGGTATCGACAAGTCTTAGGGCGACCAGGGCGTCGCTTCACGTCCGGGGGGAGACACACCGCACTGGACATGGCTGGGGGGATTCGCCACTCTTCTTTTGGAGGAACCGGATATAGCACATTCTCGTAACACGCCTTCCATGTGGCGACTTTGTAGAAGTCATTCACGAGAGAGAAGAAATTGCTACCTCGATACCTTGAAGCCGCTATGGCGTGCTGGCACGAAAACTGGTCAATGTCGAACCGCTTGCATGTGCAGGTCCGGGCACACAGGTTCACAACCCAGGTGGCGGACCCTCTGCGGACAGTGTACTCGTGTGAGCTGAGGGCTCTGACATCCAAGAATGTTGCTAACGCATAGCTCGTTTGCAGCTCACCTTGAACGTAATCGCTGACCGTCGCCGCCGATTTGGTGATTTTTTCCCGTCGATCGTTAAACTACTTGGATATTGTTTCGATGACAGCATCAATCAGGGCTGTGATGGGTAGGTCGCGGGCCTCCTTGAACACCGAATTCAGACACTCGGAGTTGTTCGTCATCAATATGTTGTAGCGCATCCCAAAGAAGTATGCCCGGGCCCAGTTCTGGAATCCAGCCTCTCTTAGGTATTGTCCCGCACCGGGTGCCTGAGCGTAAAAATCAGCAAAGTGCTTCTCGAACTCTGCCCTCGTGTACGCCTTCGCCACCTTTAAGTACAATGTGTGCAGGGCCGTCACCCCCCTGTACTTAACCTTGGCATTCTGAAATAGATGCCATTGGCAGGCCCCTTGCTTAGCAAACACATAATTGTCCCTCAAACCTTTGACGATACTAAGATGCCGATCAGAGACAAACATTAAGTCCGGTGTATCCTCGACGACATGTAGCATGTTCTTGAAGAAGAAGCCCCATGACCCGTGATTCTCACCATCGACAATCGCAAAAGCGATCGGGTATATACTGTGGTCTGCATCTTGGGTTGTGGCAAATAGAAGCGTGCCCCTGAACTTCCCTTTCAGGAAACTCCCATCAACTGAAATCACCTGGACATGGATATCGACACCAGTTGGTTAGGTGACATGGTTATGTATGTTAGGTGACATGCAATATTTTAGTACCGACACGGGGTATTACCTTTCGAAGGTAGGGAATCGCCTTGCGCCATACCCCGAAGCTAATAAAGGCGTACTTGAATCTTTGGGATGCGTCCAGCTCTAACTTAGTATATGTCCCAGGGTTCGTCTGCTCCAACATGTGCAAGTATGGAATAATATCTCGGTAGCTGTCTTCGTAGGTCCCATGCTTCACCTCCCTCGCTGTCAGCCGTGCCCTTCGTGCCTTCCAGTAGCTACACGATACTCCATACTCGGCCTTCGTCATTCTCTGGACTTGCTCGGGAACGAGGTCCTTTCGAGTCCCGGTGAACCTGCATATAATGGTGTCATGGTGAGTTACGTCATGTGACATGGGGAATAATGTTGTGTGACAGAAATAGCTGTTTGCAAGTAAATTAACACTTACCTGGTCACGATGTTACGTCCAATCATGTTCGACGTAGTAAATTAACACTTAAGTCGACGCCCTTAACATCCACGTGCACTTGGTGTCCAAACAACCAACTAAATAGGTTTTCTTACACGACCTCTTCACTACGAACTCGAAGCACTTCTGCACTGCAATCCACTTCAGGCAAGTCTGCAATTCTACCTTCGAGCTGAACATTTGTCCCTCCAAAATTTCTGTCAGATTCCGTCGTGGTTCCTGGGTCCGAGGCGTTGCTTTGTCCAACATAGCTTCTACGTTCTCCATCGACGGTGGGGATGTGCTGGACCTAGGAACCCGATCTTCTAGTTCCCTAATCACCTCCTCCTCAACTTCGTCCTCCTCCGACGACACCCTCATACCCTGGTCTTCCTCATAATCCTCCCAGTCATAATAATATGAACAATCTTCTTCCCTCTTCACTCCGGAATCGAAGTCCTCCTCCTCGTCCTCCTCCTCACTGCTAATGGCTATGAGATCCACCCCCTTATACCTGTCACCTTCACATTTTTCCGTGTCATCTGAGTAGGAGTCCGTGTCACCCAAGTGGATAACATCTAGACCATCACACCTGTCACCCTCAATAATATCCATGTCATCCCCAAGAATATCCATGTCACCAGTTCCAGACCCTATGTCACCTGCGTGCTCTTGGCTCTTCCCTATCACCCCACCCAACTGGATCATTTCCGGACCTTTACCCTTGTCACCTACACTCTTAAGGTTTTCACCAGTTCCAAACCTGCTCTCAGTAGCGTCCTCCCGTCTCTTCCCTATCACCTCATCCATGTGGTTCGACTCTGGACATTTACCCTTGTCGCCCTCAAAAATACGTCTGTCACCAGTTCCAAAACCCTTTTCAGTAACGTCATCCTGCCTCTTCCCTATGACCTCATCCAAGAGGATCACCTCCGGACCCATACCTTTGTCACCCTCACATTTATTTTTGTCACCCCTTCCCAACCCCGTTTCCACATTGTTTTTCACCCTTATATCGTTCGTCATCCCTATTGACTGGCTAACCCCTCCTCCAACATATAACCCCACATCTACAACCATAGGGTTTGGTTGTGGCTTACCTTCTGCCTCCAGCTCGTCCACCTTTTGAGAGTTACGAGGCCCACTCAAGCATTCTTCCCCGACGCCGAGTTGTGGTACTTGAAGCCTCTCTTTCACCACTGGACCAATATATATCGCCATGGGCCATGGATGTTCCCCAGACATCGAGTTGAGAAACTTATAAGCCTCAAGGTCGTCGTCATCACCTATTTTTATCGGATGACCCGCTTCTTCCCCCTTTGGCATGTAAGATAACCGCCAATCTTCACGTGAACAATCATGGCCGACCTTCCCCCTCAACAGTTGAGTCAGAGAGGCGAACTCGATGCCCTCTTCAATTATCACATTTTTCCGCTCTGTTTCACCATAATACACCCACCCCGAACCATCGACCAACCAACGCCCGTTGAAGTTGACAGTCACACATACTTTGGCGTTTTGCCCTGCAATTCAAAACTCGGCTCAACACCATTGGTAATGGGTATCTACTCTTCACGAGACATGAGGAGAAATAGAAGAGAAGTCTACCCATTGCAACTGAAAATTAGGGTTTCTCAGATATCTCTGTGACACGGAAATTTACGAACACTGACACGAACTAATTAAGAGCCCGACACGTGCTCACCAACTGGACCTTAATGCGGATGGGTTCTTCTCCAATGGTGACCTTCTTCTCCAGCTCTGTTTTCCACGGGGACACCGAAAATGATGGCCTCTCTCCTCCTCTCTTATTACACTTTAAAAATGGAGGGAAACCCTTTCCCATCATCTCACCTCCTCCAATTTTGGCGCCAAAATCCCCCACCCAATCCAATGTCCCATCTCTCTCTCTCTCTCTCTCTTTCTCTCTCTCCCCCCTTGGGACAACCTGCAACCGGCTAAACAATTTGCCCCTCCTATTTGCACTAATACCACATATGGTATTCTTGCAAATTTTCTAAAAAAGTTGTATTTGTGCAAACCCGGCAAAAAAAGTGTATATTTGTGCAAATAGCCCTTTTTTTTTACCTGTTGGGCGGTTCCTGATGAAAGAGAGCAAAGGGTGAAATTTTGTAAAGGCCCGCTTCATGTGAAATTTTAGGGCATCCCGCTCAAATGAAATTTCTAAAGCCCGCTCCTTTCATTGTGAAAATTCAAGGACCCGAGAAAATTAATCTAAGTTAAGAAAAATCTAGTCAAAGTGAAAATTAATCTAGGGATAGTGAGGGAAAATATAAATTTAGATATATGCTATAAATTTATAATAAAAAATTCAAAAATTATATTTATACTTTAAACAATTGTTAGTGTATATTTATAATAAAAAAATATGCAAAAAAAAACTCTTTAAAATAAACTTAAAAATTTGCAATTAAATTTAAATTTTGATAAAAATGAATAGATAAACAAAGTCTATTGAATATTTTTTATTAAGATCTAAAAATTTAGACCATGACGTTAAAGAGATTTGCAAAAAAAAAAAAGTCAACGAACTAAAGCACTTGATGAAAATTAGAAATTTATAACCACTTGACTTGTTTTTTCTTTTTCCTTTAGTTCATTTTAAATGTAGCTTATCGAAAATGTTACCATAGCTTAAAAAAAGTATTGCATTCATATCAACTGTTGCAATATAAGTGTTACCTTGGAAAAAAATGTTGCAAACACATGTTACAATAGATAAACATGTTGCCCAACTATTGTAGTAAGTGTTACTTTAGAAAAAAAATGTTGCAAGCTCCTGTTACAATAGATAAATATGTTTTACTTAACTATTACATAGCACAACTGTTGCATTAATTGTTGCAATAGCTCAAATGCTACAATCAAATGTTGCCATAAGTCATTTTTGTAGTAGTGTGTTTAGACCACATCCCCATATATTTAACCATTCAATTGGTCCATAATTTTACTTTACAATCTTTAATTTCATTATAGAAATAATCAAATATAATAATCATTAAAAATAAAATCAATTGCTTAAATATATTATATGAATTACAAAAAACAATCACAGTAACCTTCTTCAATCCTAGGAATTCTTCTTGCACCTTTGTTCTATCAACCTCTTCATTTGAGCCATCGCCTATTAGCCCATTGAGCTCTATCTCGGCCAAGATTAGTCACTTTTGGAAAATCAATTTCTTAAATATTTCATAAGAATTACAAAACATAATCTCATTAAGCTTTCTTCTTGTATCCAAGTCTCTTCTTGCACCAAAGTATGTACGAACACCATATTCTATCAACTTCTTCGCAACATCATATCTTCTTGCAACCAAGTCTGCAAGAATAATATCCATCCAAGGGAAAATAAATCCATTAATGAACTGTTATCCATGCCATTCTTGGTGATTGGGTTTGCCCATGGTCTATCGACTTTTTACAAGCCGATATTCTATTTCTTCGTTTTCTCAATTTGTGTATATACGTTATATTTTAAAAAAAGCTAATGTTATAGTCAATAGGATTGTGCATCTGACATACAGTAGTCCTATCGACGTGAACTGGCGTAATGATTAAGAATTTCGGATCCTCATTGACATTCTAGGATTAAGCTAGCTTCATTTTCTGGCTTAGTTCTAAATCTCTCCTTATATCCCAAAAAAATCCATTAATAAATTAATATTTGTCTTCGATAAGGTTATATGTTAACGGGATTGTGCATATAAGATAAAATCTTTGATAACACTTATTGTTACACTTAATTATTTTGAATATATTTTTATATTATACAAAATTATATTTATATTTTATATAGTTAGATTAACATGTCTATTAACTTTTATTATAAAAAATTTACTATTTAAAAATTATTAATAATTAAAATATTGAATACTTAATTTAGAAAATAATTTTTAAAAATTTATAAAACATATTTTTTTATAATAAAAACTCTTACACATAGTTAATATGAGTATAGAGAATATAAATATAATTTGCGGTAAGGATCCTATGAAGTTGAACTATGTGAAACAGATAAGATTACCCTATAGAAATCTATCGACCCTAAAAAATAATTTAAAAAATGGCTAAATTTATGAAAATCTAAACCACGTATTTAAAAAACAACTGAAAGGAAGGAGTGGGAAGAATCGACCGCTGTTTTCCTCCCTGTTTAATTCATGCAAGGCGGACCACTATCTACTTAATTCGATCATTATCTTCTTATTTATAGAGTACTGTATTTTATGATTAATTAATTAAGATACATATAACAGAAAACTGGTAACAGACCAAATCAATAAATTATGGATTTTGAATGTGAATGGATTTAGACTTTGTCAAAGTAAGAAGAAAAAGTCATATATTTGAGCTTGACAACAACATTTCAGTTTCATTTTCGTTACATCTGGATTCAATCAAATCAGTTGTTATAACTTCCTTGCTTGCATTCACCAGAAGTCCCTAAAAATAATTTCGTACTTATACTAAAAATATAATTTAGATAATAAATGACATATTTTACCAGTAAAACCCTAAATATCACCCCATCAGTACCACGTAGGGCGGCTAGTACATGCCAGCTATACGAAAGACAAAATGAGTGACCGTCCAGAGCTCATTTTTTATAGTGCTAAGAGCATATATTATGTACATGTACATGTTTCATAGATATGACAAAATGCAAGTTTGACTCAATGAAAAAGTACTAGTACTACTTCCTAAAAAAGTAAAGAAGAGGTATAGAGTTCAAATGCTCACAACTTGCGGTTTGTGTGTTTGAATAAATGAGTTCTATTTCCATTTCATTATACACAATTCTATGTATTTTTACCTTTTAAAAATAATATTAGACAATTTCTTATTCATGCGACAAATAAAACTCTATAGTTTTTAGATTTTCTCATTTGATTTTGTATATGTTACATAAATATTTTATCAGTTTTCTAGTATTAATATAAACAATATTATTTTATAGTTTTCATACATGCATGACTCTTTCTATTTTAATTTTGAAAAATATAATATTTTTATTTCTTCATATATGCTCTAAGTATCTATATATTATTATTATTATCATTACTATTACTATTATTAATAGTAATAGTAATAATAATAATAATAATAATAATAATAATAATAATAATAATAATAATAATAATAATAATAATAATAATAATAATAATAATAATAATAATAATAATAATAATAATAAGAGTTTACAAAGAATTAGTGGGGAGCCGAAAAACAATCTGGGCCCCACTCTTTTAGCAATAGAAAACCCCACCCTAGTGAAAATATCAGCCGCATTCCGGGCCCCAATATCTTGAGCTTGAGAAAATTTCTGAATCCTCTTTAGAAGAGCTATGTCGTCTCACTCACGTTCCCCAACCGCAAAAAAAACGAGAAGGGTAAGAAACTATAGTCAATGGCATTGCACTTAGCTTGATACTTGACCAGCTTACAACGAGCCACCTCGGTCACCACATGCCCTGGAACAAAATCAATCATCCCAATTTGTGTCAAATTGGATGATCTTGTCAAGTCAACACAAACATCTAGCCCTTCATCCCACACGTAAAGAAGCATATGTCCGCATGTCGGAGGGGTTTCTCATCTCCCCCCCACAGACCAATATCAACCTCTCTTTACCAACTGAGATCCTAGAACGAAAACAGACATTCACCAAAGTGTCACAAACAACATTATGTCAATGTTTAATCCCCAAAATGCCTGCACATGACACCACATGATCTCCAAAAATGTATCCCTCAAATACCCTGGAACAAGCAGAACAATGCTCCGAAATGGAAAATAAAGGGATGACTAATCGATAGCACAACACACATCGATATGTCTTAACATTTATAGTTTGACCCAAACTGAAATCAGGAAAGCCCTAAGCCAATCATGTAGTATGGTCTCTACGCTGAGAACTCCACAAAGCCATCTGACGCGATGACAAGGAAAAGGTATTCTCTTCATCTTTCGTAATCCATAGGAAATATATGCCTGCCAAGTTCTTCATTAGTTTAAGGGCAACGATCTCACTTGGATTACTCGGAATATCAGTCCCTACCTTTGTATTGAAGACACGCACGTTGTCATCGAAGGCATACCCATGTGTTGTGACATTACTATGCTAGAGAAGCTTAATCTACAGGCCAACTGATTGCAAATGCGAAGCCAAAAAAATCATAAAAGAGGGTGTCCCCTGTAGAATAAACACCGAGGCCTCCAAACCTGAAGGGCAACGGGGCGAGCCTTCATTGCCAATTGCCAAAACCCGGCTCAGAAGCAGTACTAATACGTTCCAAGGAACGTTGAAGAGATAGATAACACTTAAGCTGAGCATACTTAAAGGCCCAAGGCGAGCATTTACGCAGAGCAAAATAAAGTTCTAAGACCATAGTACAAGCACGCAGCAACAATAACTCACATTGCGGGTCACCGATCTTAGCAATCGCATCCATAAGCGTGATCGTTTTCTCCACTCTCTTCATCACAAGCTAGCTACTGAACACAGAATTACACTGATAGGTCCACCAAGGAACTTAACCCCATGCAGCAGCCTAGCAATGTTAGGTGGATAAACATTAGCCAATCTACTCCACAGGTCCTCTTTCGGCCAAAAGACTTTAGTTTTTATCAAAATTGAGGTATAGACCATAACTAGCTCCGTCCTCAATAATCATCTGCAAAACCTTCCCCGTGACTAAGGTATCACCAACAATAGGGCCGTTATCAAAATATCAAGCCTGAAAACACATGTGAAATGTGTTCTAGATTTTGCGTAGCAAAGGATGAAAAATTAAGGAAAAAAGTAGAGGGTCGAGAGGATCCCCTTTCTACACCCCCTACCAAGACCATAGGGTATGACCCCCATAGTACAACCTAGCCAGATTGGAGTAACAAAATTCAACCCAACAAGTGATTGCAGGACAATGGGTCCGAACTTCATTGATCATAACTTCCCGCTCAACCATATTGAAAGCATTTTTAAAGTCCATTAACAACATAATAAGCCCTTCATCATTATCGTGCTCCTCAAGTAAGCGATTTATAGCATGGAGAATGGCCTTACCCCCACCCGATACTCCTACTATAAACTTAAAATCACCCAAATAAGCACTCAAGAAATGACCAATCAAGGAAGCACTAACCTTGAAAACCAAACGCCTCCATACCGTACCCACAATGATGGGGCGGATACCTCCGTCCGTCTTGACAACCGGTGTGAGATGTGCACTAGCAATGTACTCGCCTAAAACCCTAGGGAATTTCCCCTCTAGAAAAAGATTAACCACCTGGGTGATAACATCAAACAACTCATCAGAAATAGCAACTACAGCCCTACTCAAATAATCCATATGATGTTGAACATGCAAACCATCTCTTCCACACGAAGTACCACGTGGAAAACTCTTAATTCTGTCCAAAACAACCTCGTTAGAGGAGAATAAGTTATGGTGACCAACTGGAGTATTAGGCATGGACGACGACTGAGAGAAAGGATGTTTGGCCTTTAACTCCTCAAGAGTGGCTCTAGAATATGGGGCAATGCTAGAGGAGGAAACGACCTGACAACATCGGTGTAGTGTCCATAAAAAATCTTCCTTTTACACTGCTTGATATTGCGCTCCGCCAAATCAAGGTCCTCCTTACCGGCTTCTGTCAAGGGAGGAGAGGGTTCGGAAAGAGTATTTAAAACAAGCTGCATAATAATTCTCGACTCATTCTAGGAACAAATAGCCTTGACTATACAATCATCCTGTAAACGCCGCTTGTTAGCAGGCCTGGACTCCTGGCTACTCCTCAAGGAAAAAGTTTCAAGGATACACACAAGCAGCACCAACAATCTAACCCACCCTCCGATGTCAACCGGATTGCTGATAACCTTATCAAGATCTCCTTTTAGCACCCGAGAAAACCCAAGGCAACACTTTGGCGGAATAGATTTCACATTATGCGGCCTCTTGGAAAAGATATGGTCAAGTAGATCAACAATGAAATCACATTGTTGCCCATCTACCATACTAGAATCAGAATAAGCTGCACCGGTGAAAAAGTAACTTGTGGTCAGACAAAGTCATAAAGTACAAATCTAACCACATGATCACCACAATCAAGGGGTGTACAAACTCATAACCCCTCTCATGACAACATTTAGAGCAAAAAGTATATATATGTTTTGAGTCCACATTGGTTATATCGTATACATAAACTTTGTTTAAGTATTGGTGACAATTTCCTTGTGTTCCTCTACAAAATAATCCATTTTTATGATAAGAGGTCGATCACATTGGTGATATTTTGGAAAAAAATGTTCAATCTTTTCTAGATTTCGTTGGGGCTTTTTGTTTTTTAGCTTACCTTGGGCCTACAAAATAATAGGATCGGCTCTGAGAGTGGTGATGACGAAAGTGTTGAAACATGAGGGGGGCGGGGAGGGAGCCATTAGGGTTTGGTGCTAGAATATTTATTTCTACTAGATTCTTTGGTCAATGACTTTGTTATATATCTCATGACTTTTTTTAATGAATGATCTAATTGTTTGATGGAGCATTGGCTTCTGGACGTTCCATTGATCGATGGGAGCATTCAACCAGTGTCGTTGGGTCTAATTAAAAGCATAGTTAGTGAGGTTTGGGGAGATGACGAGTGCAATTGGCCTTTGCCGACGCCATGGCTGCCCTAGGAGATTGTATCGAGTAAGGTTTAATATACGGGGTTCAATTTATTTATTTATTGAATATGTATTAGAAAAATGAAATCTTGTCAATTTTTTTTTTATTAGGAAAAAATTCAGGCGAGCGAGCTCTACCCGGCAGCATCCTTTCGGATGAAGTCTAAAAGACCTAAATCGTTGTGAATATCGACACCATAGGCAGAGTGGCAAAGGTGTGCAACCTTATCAGTCACTCTATTGCCTAAACGGGGAACATGAAAGAAGGAAACTTCTTTCAAAGTCGATAGTAGGAGTTTAATATCTGGCATGATTAGCTCAATTTCCCAAGGACATTTAGAGTTTTTATTGAGGTGGTTTATAATTATACTAGAGTCACCTTCAATGTGGATTTTTTCGATATGGAGTCGAGTAGCGTGTTGGACTCCTAGTTTTAGAGCAAGAGCTTCCGCTTTTAAGGCACTTTGTTTACCAAGCTTTTGATAACATATTTGTATTGGGCGTCCTTTCCAGTCTCTGATTATAACTCCAACTGAGCTATCATTGTTTCTGATTGTGGATCCATCAAAATTGAGCTTGAGAGTTCCCCACGGGGTTTTCCGCCATGTAACTCTATCATGTTTTTTCTTCTTTGGGTGGTTGGGGCGTTGTTTGTGTAAGAGGAAATCCTCATCTAGACTGCACTCCATTTGAGATGTATTACTCCAATTCTCCTTGTGAGTTTTAATAATATGTAATAAAGTATCTCTAAGTGGGAAAGGAACCTGCTTGAGCACGAGTTGGTTTCGACTGTACCAAGCAGACCACCAAGTAAAGGCAAGTCCCACTTTCGCCGCAGAAGCAAGATTGTTCCCAATAAACGACATGATAGGTCTAATATCTCGAGAATGAGTTACCATACGTGATATTGTTAAGTTTATGTGAGTAGGAAGACTAAATAAAGAACGCACATAATGACATTCTAACAAAAGGTGAACATCATCTTCGATCGCACAATTGCACAGGTTACAGGTAGAAGGAACAGATGTCCCACGACAGGCCAACCTAGAGGCAGTTGGAAGACCTCCCTGACAAACCTTCCATAGGAAATTTTTGATCTTAGGTGGAATATCCAAATTCCATATCCATGCGTTATTGTCTAAGTTGAGAGCGGATTGAGATGTGATGAGTTTGTATGCGCTCGAGGTGGTAAACCAGCCCTCTCTATCCAGCCACCAATATAGCTTGTCCTCAAAGGAAGATACAGGGAGAGGAATGTCCAAGATATCTTTGACTATGTCAGCAGGTAGCCTACTGTTATGTTTTTCCATCCACCATCTACCTCCCATAATGTATTCACTAACGGTTTCCTCCATGTTCCCGATTTGGGGGCAACCTTCTCTGGACTGTAGAGATGAGGTTGTGATCCAATTATCCGTCCAGAGTTTGATAGATTTCCCATTTCCAACTGACCAGATAAGCCCCATTTTGAATTTATCGATGAGAGTTGTCAGCTTAGCCCATTGCCAGGAGGAGTCACCTCGTTTCTTGTATTCAAGAATGTTTGCAGAGCGTAAATACTTGTGTTGAATTAGTTTAACCCAGACATTGTCTGGTTCA
This sequence comes from Persicaria tinctoria, assembly GCA_037127255.1. Taxonomy (NCBI): domain Eukaryota; kingdom Viridiplantae; phylum Streptophyta; class Magnoliopsida; order Caryophyllales; family Polygonaceae; genus Persicaria; species Persicaria tinctoria. The sequence continues at coordinate 26,767,777 of JBANSL010000016.1, read as the reverse complement.
GCCAGAATTTTCCATAGTAATTTCATTTGAAGGGCTTCATTCATCTCTTTGGACTTCCTAAGCCCCAATCCCCCACACTTCTTTGGTCTGCAAATCCTATCCCAGATAATAAGGGGACGATGTTGAAGATCTTTGTTCCAGAAGAACGTCCTATTAATCTGGTCCAGCTCTTTATGTATTGAAGCGGGTAAAAGAAAGTTTTGCATTGTATACAATGGTTTGGCAGATAAATTTGTATTGATTAGGATTGCGCGAACTTGTTAAGATAAGGCGTCGGCGCGCCATTTTCTTAGTTGTTCTTTCGATTTACAGATGATGTCTTCGAAAGTATGTTTGTTCACTCTGCCATTAATAATTGGGCAACCGAGATATTTTTCCAATGAGTTCTCATTAGTGATGTTCAAGCAACTACTAAGCTCTAAAATCCGAGAGTTCGAATTGTCTTTTGTAGCTTGGAAGCTTGATTTATGATAATTGACTTTTTGTCCCGAGACTCTACAGTAAGGATCAATTATCGTCTTAATCCTTTGCCAAGCATCAAGACTACCCCTTGTGAAAATGATGATGTAATCAGCAAAAGATAGGAAAGGAACCCGAGGGCCATTCCTGCCGAAGGAAAAACCAATAGAACTGTTATCCAAATTAGTTTCCGCCGAGAGTTTCCGTGAGAGGATTTCTGCACCTAGAATAAACAAGAAATGGGATAAAGGATCTCCCTGGCGGAGACCACGAGAGGGGAGGAACATATCAGTAGGACCATTGTTTACTAGCACTGAGAAGGAAACAGTCGTTACGCATTCCATCACTCAAGCGATGAACGTATGGTGAAAACCAAATTTTTCTAAGATCTTTTTTGTAAAATTCCAGTCAACTCTATCGTACGCTTTCTCCATATCTAGTTTTATCGACAACCATCCCTCACGGCAAGAACGTGACCTAAAAGAGTGGAAGATTTCGTGAGCTATCAGAACATTATCTTGAATGGCCCTGTCTGAAACAAACGCACCCTGTAAAGGGTGGATTAGTTTACCGATAATTGTCTTGATTCTTTCTGTCAAAATTTTTTATATGATTTTATATAGTGTTGAACATAAGCTGATTGGACGGTAGTGGCTTGTGGTAGAAGGGTTGTCTTGCTTCGGTAGTAGTGAAATAAATGTGTGGTTTATTTGTTTAAGAATTTTTCCAGAGTGAAAAAAACCTTTAACAACTCTAATAATCGATACACCAACAATGTCCCAATACTTCTTATAGAATTCGGCTGTTATCCCATCCGGTCCTGGAGATTTATTTTTACCCAAACTAAACACTGCAGATTTGATTTCATTGTTCGATGGATGTCGAATGAGGACCTCATTTTCCTCAGTAGTTATGGAAGGATGAATTAGGTTAAGCATTTCAATTAGAAGTCTATCATCGATTGATTCCTTCTTGAATCTTTTTTCGAAATCATTTTTAATTTCATTTCTAACATTTTCCTCTCCTACTATTAATGTGCCTTATGCAGTAGTTATGTTGCGAATTTGTTTCCTATGTCTTCTACCAGAGGCAACACGATGAAAATACGAGGTGTTAGAGTCTTACAACTTCAGATGCTTCGTTTTAGCTCTTTGATTCCAAAAAGTTTTCTGAAATAGGAGTAGTTTTTCCTTTTTTCTAATGAGGCGGTTTTCCTTAATTTTGGTTCTCTGTATGTTATTTACTAATCCTGCTGATTGTATTTTAAGCAATTCGTTCTCCATCTCTTTCAATTGACGAAAAATGTTTCCAAATGTGGACTTATTCCATTCCTTTGCTTTTTTCTTAAGAATTTTCTGTTTAAAGATAAGTTGGAACATAGTAGAACCTGGGCAAGAAGCTCGCCAAGATTGTTTGAAAATGTTGCGAAAGTCCTTCCGTTGAAGCCAGGTATTTTCAAACTTGAAGGGAGGAGCTTTGAAAGTAGTATTATTCTTAAGCGTTATTGATATGGGACAGTGATCTGATGTTGAAAAGGCCCCATTATTGGTAATTAGGTTGGGGAATTTATGCAGGATTTGGGGATGGACAAGAACCCGATCCAAGTTTTCACGAATGTTGTTCTCCTCCTCTTGATTATTTCTCCACGTGAATGGGTTCCCGTAAGTAGGAAGATCCGAGAGAGAACAATCATTTTTGAAATTAAGGAGTCTAGTAAACCTAGAGGAACGGGAGTCAGCTCCTCCAAGTTTATCCGCACTGCATAATATTTCATTTAGATCACCTAACACAATACATGGGAGAGATGAGGCATTCACAATTGAAGTTAGTGTTTCCCAGAACGTGTCCTTCTCATTAGGGACAGGAGGGGCATACACAAATAGAAGGAAATTTTTAAAATTATCATTTACATATTCATAACGTAAACCTATGATACAAGGAAGATGAATCTCTACAGAAGTAATTTCATTTGACAGTTGGTGGATTTTCCATAAGATACCAAGCCCACCTGAGCGCCCAGTAGCAGGCGACCAGATAGTCTCATCAAAACCAGCGTATTTCCATAATTTGTCTTCAGAAATGAGTTCTGTTTTAGTTTCCGCTAAAGCCATCATTTGGATATGCTCATTTTTGCACAAAGAGTTAATTTTCATCCAAAAAGTTGTTTTCCTTATGTCTCTACAGTTCCAATAACCGATCTTCATATAAACCAATCGGAGATATGAGGACGAGATTTAAGGATCCTCATATCAAAAAGCATTTTTACTAATAGTTTGTCATTGAAAGGTTTCACCGAAAACGTATTGAGACCACAATGTTTTTTATCCTGCCATGTGGAAAGAGCATTTTCAAAAAAAATCAACACAATTGTTTCACTTAATATCTCATGATAAAAGATTGTGTGCCAGGCTAGATAAACGGCTTGTTGATAACTATAGGTATCCACAATGTAATGGGAGCTCAAAAAAAGCAATCTGAGCTCATGGGTATAGTGCTTACAAAGGCGGCAAAAATAACCATAAATGATCATAGATGAAAACGTGAGATAAAAGTCCATGGAATGGATTGAGTTTTTTCTAGAATAAGGGTTGATGGGATTCGCAGCAGAACAAACAAATGAGTGTACTAAGTAAAAGAACAATGATAAGGACTTTGCTTATGTGAGCTTTTTATTGAAATTTGTACAGCCCATGCCATACGATACTAACAGGAATAAGAATGAAATCTATTTTGATTAGCATTACAATCTTACCACATTTTAAGATGGCATTTTGTGTGGTAATAGGGCTGAAATTGTTATAGCCACAACCCAGGCTAATAACGGTAGTGGCTGAACAAGGATCCGCACAGCAGCTGCAGTTTTTCGAGCCAGTTGTTAACAGAAGGAGGCCCAAGATGACAGAGCAACAAGCAACAGACACAAAAGGCCCAACAGTAAAATGAAGATTGACAAACGTGAGAAGCACCAGAAGGGTTAGGCCAAATTGAACCAGAACTGACACATACAGCAACACATGATGCAAAAGTGGGGGGATGAGAAGACAATGAGAGGAGTTTAAAGTAAAGAAAGAATGATATGAGTATGACAGTAGCATGAAATCGATGGTCAGACTAGCATAACCATAAATTTTGAGAAACAATTCTTCATTCAAACTGGGGAACGGAGCCATGACAACCCCGAACACCACATATTTGTTAAGGCCCGAAGATCGGGGGGTAAGGAGTGAAGAGACATTAGCCTCTAACACCGGGTTTTCCAACCACACAAAGGTGATGAATTTTCTAAATAGTATAATGCAATTAATTATACTAAAGTAAGAGATTTTGTTCATAAACCTGCACAGCAGTGTAAAAGCCACAAATGTGGATTTGGTGGAAGAAGCATCCACCAGTACAACAACGATAGAACCGGGAAGGAGCCACCACACCGACACCCGACAACTACTGGTTACAATGATAGTGGTCAAGCCACCCTTGCAATGACGTTTCCTTCCCTTCTTTCTCTCAATGAAACCATTTAGCTGAGAATGAGTACACAAATAAAATTTGGTTATCAATGAATTCCAACAAGTCTTAGAGAAGTTGTAAGATATGCAAATTATTTTTATTCTTTTATATATTCCCTTCAGCAGGGACGATGATATCAAATCACATGAATTAATATTGCAATGCCCGGGAGCGAAGGTACAAAAGTCATCTACACCTCGCTGCTCAAGCCCAGGAAAATTAACACAAGAAGCATGGGGAGCAACCAAAGGTGCAGAAGACGAATCAGCAAGACTATTTAGGACATAGCTAATCAGATCTCCATAAAGGATTTTTCCTAAGAGCTTAACAAAGCTGATGAACAGTTGTCCGACAACATGATCAGACCTATTTCCTTCGACCCCGGTATTGCAAACAAAGATAATCATGAATCTAAACATCGGAGATCCTAAAGTTGCATCATAAGGGCTATAATCGCAACAAGTAATGCAAAGGCTTATCTGGATAGTCGCAGCCGAAACAAGGTTCCAAATTTCAGTCACTGAAACATTGTAGAGAGCTTCTTCATCAGAACTGTTGCGCCAAGCGGTATAAACATAGACCGAAAAGTAGGTTACGCAGGTTTCCTTCATTGTGCACAAGCCACCCTTCCAACAGAGATTCCACCACACCATATACTCAAAGAAACAAGTTAGCTAATTATGAGTGCACTTATATGGTATAGCAGAAAAATATAACCAAATAAACTTAATAAAGATATAGGCAAAGCCAGTTTTTTTGATATTTTAATCATTCCCTTCGGTAGGGGCAATGTAATCCAATTACCTGAATCAAGATTGCAAAACCCGGGGGTGGAAGGATGAAAGTCATATGCACCTAGCTGCTCAAACTCGTAAATCTTAGTAAAAGAGACACGAGGAGCAACAGTATGTGCAAAGGATGATTCATCAAGACTAATTTGAATATAAAAATTAACTGCTCCATAAAGGATTTTACCAATTAGCTTAACAAAGACAGTGAACAACAGTCTAGCATCATAATCAGACCAGATTCCAATCACCCCGGGAATACAACAGGTGAGAATCATGTATCTACCCATTGTATACCCCTGATAAGCATCATAAGGGATGTGATATGTTCTAGCTAAGAGACAACAACAGCAAATCCATAGGACAGTCAAAGCGGGACACATATTTTCAATATCAGAATTTCACGAAGACAAAACTTCACTAAAACTGGATAAAGGAGCAATAAAATCCCCAATATCCAGCGATTGTTCAAGGCCCGAAAATCGGGGGGTACGTGGTGAAGAGGAAACCTCTAGCACTTGGTTTTTTAGGCACCAGTAGATGGTGAATATGCGGTCAGCAAGTAGCAAATAAACCCATCCAAATACTAGATAAGAGAATTTCAGGAAAGTTGTTAGGCAGATGATTAACTCACTGATTTTTTTAGAACATAGCTAATCAGATCTCCATAAAGGATTTTTCCTAAGAGCTTAACAAAGCCGATGAACAGCTGCCCGACAACATGATCAGGCCTATTTCCTTCGACCCTGGTATTGAAAACAAAGATAATCATGAATCTAAACATCGGAGACCCTAAAGTTGCATCATAAGGGCTATAATCGCAACAAGTAATGCAAAGGCTTATCTGGATAGTCGCAGCCGAAACAAGGTTCCAAATTTCAGTCACTGAAACATTGTAGAGAGCTTCTTCATCAGAACTGCTGCGCCAAGCGGTATAAGCATAGACAAAAAAGTAGGTTACGCAGGTTTCCTTCATTGGGCACAAGCCACCCTTCCAACAGAGATTCCACCACACCATATACTCAAAGAAACAAGTTAGCTGATTATGAGTGCACTTATATGGTATAGCAGACAAATATAACCAGATAAACTTAATAAAGATATAGGCAAAGCCAGTTTTTTTGATATTTTTATCATTCCCTTCAGCAGGGGCAATGTAATCCAATTACCTGAATCAAGATTGCAAAACCCGGGGGTAGAAGGATGAAAGTCATATGCACCTAGCTGCTCAAACTCGTAAATCTTAGTAAAAGAGACACGAGGAGCAACAGTATGTGCAAAGGATGATTCATCAAGACTAATTTGAATATAAAAATTAACTGCTCCATAAAGGATTTTACCAATTAGCTTAACAAAGACAGTGAACAACAGTCTAGCATCATAATCAGACCAGATTCCAATCACCCCGGGAATACAACAGGTGAGAATCATGTATCTACCCATTGTATACCCCTGATAAGCATCATAAGGGATGTGATATGTTCTAGCTAAGAGACAACAACAGCAAATCCATAGGACAGTCAAAGCGGGACACATATTTTCAATATCAGAATTTCACGAAGACAAAACTTCACTAAAACTGGATAAAGGAGCAATAAAATCCCCAATATCCAGCGATTGTTCAAGGCCCGAAAATCGGGGGGTACGTGGTGAAGAGGAAACCTCTAGCACTTGGTTTTTTAGGCACCAGTAGATGGTGAATATGCGGTCAGCAAGTAGCAAATAAACCCATCCAAATACTAGATAAGAGAATTTCAGGAAAGTTGTTAGGCAGATGATTAACTCACTGATTTTTTTAGAACATAGCTAATCAGATCTCCATAAAGGATTTTTCCTAAGAGCTTAACAAAGCCGATGAACAGCTGCCCGACAACATGATCAGGCCTATTTCCTTCGACCCTGGTATTGAAAACAAAGATAATCATGAATCTAAACATCGGAGACCCTAAAGTTGCATCATAAGGGCTATAATCGCAACAAGTAATGCAAAGGCTTATCTGGATAGTCGCAGCCGAAACAAGGTTCCAAATTTCAGTCACTGAAACATTGTAGAGAGCTTCTTCATCAGAACTGTTGCGCCAAGCGGTATAAGCATAGACCGAAAAGTAGGTTACGCAGGTTTCCTTCATTCTGCACAAGCCACCCTTCCAACAGAGATTCCACCACACCATATACTCAAAGAAACAAGTTAGCTAATTATGAGTGCACTTATATGGTATAGCAGACAAATATAACCAAATAAACTTAATAAAGATATAGGCAAAGTCAGTTTTTTTGATATTTTTATCATTCCCTTCAGCAGGGGCAATGTAATCCAATTACCTGAATCAAGATTGCAAAACCCGGGGGTAGAAGGATGAAAGTCATATGCACCTAGCTGCTCAAACTCAAAAATCTTAGTAAAAGAGACACGAGGAGCAACAGTAGGTGCAAAGGATGATTCATCAAGACTAATTTGAATATAAAAATTAACTGCTCCATAAAGGATTTTACCAATTAGCTTAACAAAGATAGTGAACAACAGTCTAGCATCATAATCTGACCAGAATCCAATCACCCCGGGAATACAACAGGTGAGAATCATGTATCTACCCATTGTATACCCCTGATAAGCATCATAAGGGATGTGATATGTTCTAGCAAAGAGACAGCAACAGGAAATCCATAGGATAATCAAAGCGAGACACATATTTTCAATATCAGAATTTAACGAAGAAAAAACTTCATTAAAACTGGATAAAGGAGCAATAAAATCCCCAATATCCAGCGCTTCTTCAAGGCCCGAAAATCAGGGGGTACGTGGTGAAGAGGAAACCTCTAGCACTTGGTTTTTTAGGCACCAATAGATGGTGAATATGCGGTCAGCAAGTAGCAAATAAACCCGTCCAAATACTAGATAAGAGAATTTCATGAAAGTTGTTAGGCAGATGATTAACTCACTGATTTTTTTAGAAGAAAGAAGCTTCTCAATATACCTGGGAAGGAGAAGCAACAAGGACCCCTTCCACCATAGAGGCCGGAGCAACGGAAAGCCCAGAGTCCGCCCCAACCGGGTACGAACAACCCAAAGCAGCCACAACAGACAACCCCGATGGCACCGAACAGGAATCCTACCCCTGAGCACAACCGGGCCAGAACAGCGAAGCCAAACCCCATGCCACCAGAGACCCCTGAGCCCAGCCGGACAAGAACAGTGAAGCCAGACCCCATGCCACCAGAGACCAAGAAGTCGAACCCGTCGCCCCAGAAAGCGATATTCCTCCCCCAAAATTTTTGATTTCTTGCTATTTGATTCAAGACCCTTCCGACCAAACCCCTCATGACCGATTTGTCTCCCTAAACATTGAGCCTCCTTCTTCCTAACCCGCTTTCTCGGAAATTTTGAGGTGCTCTGACGCACAGAGATGAAAGCGAGCAGGGCTAGGCAAGGAAAGGCGGCAATGTGGTTCGATTTAATGCTCTTCGCCCTGGGATCGGAGAGAACTCTGACCGAATCAACTCCCCGGGGAAGAAACCGGCACCTAGGTGCCAGAGACTCGCCGGAGGAGGAGGTCAACAGAGATGCCGAACGGAATCGCTTGTGGGATTGGGTAGGGAGATCAGGAGTAAGAGGAAGGGTTTGGGGGGAGGAAATAGGGGCGCGTGAAGCGCGTTGTTTGGAGCCCATCAAGGGTTTTTCAACCATCAAAATTTTTGTGTAATGAAATCTTATGATTAGTTATAAAGGTGAACTACTATAACCAAGATGACTATAAAGATAAAATAACTAAAGATAAATTGATAGATTTGGTAACTACTTGATTAAGATATGAAATTGAATATTTTGTTGAAATATGGCATTTTCCCAAATTGAAAAGATTGAGATACTATGAAAAAAAATATAAGGGCATGCAGATGCTCATTAGTAATCTTTAGGGCCCTTAAGGGCTAAGGCTACCGCATAGGCGAGAGAGAGAGAGAGCGTGCACTATTCACCCTAGCCAATCGATTACTTCTAAAACAAAAGCCACCACGTAACAACACTTGTAATAAAAACATTTAAAATGCGTTTTATGGCATTTTCTTTAATCAAGAAATAAAATGAAAATTATATTCAAGTGTAAATTAATTTTATCTATCCATAGACACTCATTTTGCATATGTTTTTTTTTAAATCATGCAAATAATACTCATATACTCTTATTTTTACCAAATGAAAAGCTATTTTTCACACCTATAAATAATCTATTTTTATGTTTTATAATTTAATATTATAGGAGTAGTAGGAGTAGTAGTAGTAGCAGCAGTAGAAGTAGAGTAAATGAAAAAGAGAAATAATAAAAAGTAACTTAAGGGCTTGAGACTCGGGCTCACGAATGAGGGTGCAAATTAATAATAAAAAGTTAGAATGATACTTTTAAAATGATATGGCAGAGAAAAAGTAAGTTAAGAGGCCGGATTCGGGCTCACTGATGTGCATGACCTAAGCTTGGAGGGTTGCTCCTCTCATTGCCAATTGGTTTTAAAATAGAACCCCGTTAGGTTTATATATTGTTTGTGTCTCCCATACGTGGTCCTGCACACGACCTCCCTCCAACTTGTCTTGGCTCCGCCGGGCCCAACAAAATTTAACATGATATCAAAGCCAGGTATGAATTGACTATTTTCGATTTGGGCTTCAGATTAGTGGGGTTGCTGGCCGTGTTGACATGTCGCGGGCATTAGTTCTCATTTAAGTGCATGAGACAAGTGCACCTTGTTGGCTATTAAAGGCAATTGAGGGGGCGTGTTAAAAAATCCGGGTTATATTACACTAGAAATATATATATATATATATATATATATATATATATATATATATAATAGGTAATTTGTGCACACCCCTTAGGGTGTGCTTTGTGCACAATTGTAGGCCATTGATCGGGTGTGGATGGATGGCTGAGATTAAAAGGGAGTTTTTTTTTTTATAAATAAAATCATGTAGGTCCCACACATAATTGGTTGAACGAGGCTTTACTCCCCTCATATGGTGCGTGTCTGGTGAAGTGCTATTAAAACCCTCAATCTTCACGTCCTCTTCAATTGAAACCTAATGGAGGTGAGGCGGCGAGGATTCGAGGCGGTGAGGCAAGCCGGTATTTGGGTTCCTGACGGGGATTCGAGGCAAAGGCGAGGCAGTGAGTCAAGCGGAGGCAACCCGTCCCTTTTCAAACTCAGCCGGTGAGCGCGGAGTCGGATCGGAGGATCCCTTCTCAGCCGGACGATGGGGCTAGGTCTCGGACAGAGAAGGCCGGTGATGGCCGCGATCATGGGAAACTGGTGTGTCGCATTCCTTCTTTTCTCCCCCTTCTTTTCGATTTCCATGGTCTAGATCTAAATCTGTTCGATTTCCATGTTTCCGGCGCCTCCCTCTCCTACGGATTTCGAGCGCCGTTAAGCGAAGATGACGGCCGACCACTGGTGCCGCCCTGAGATTCATCGACACTAGAAAGAGGTATGACTGAATTAATCTCTTCCTTTGTTGGCCTTGGTCTTAATTTTTTTTTGTGAAATAAATCAATTTGTTATGAATCCTTTGGGGAAACACTAAAAGATCGAATAATAAAATATTGGGTAAATCTATCAATACATAGATATATAATATCTGTAATTGATTTGAGGTTAATTTTGATTTTGGTGGTTGATCCAATCCAGGCTACAGGACGAGAGGTAGCAATTGTAAGAGGATGCAAGAGGCATAGGATTCAGCACCGTTTGGCTTTTCGCTAAGCACGACGCCAAATCGGGTTAAGGTTGAAATTTATTGCTTAGTCAATCTGATTCCCGCATTATTTGGGGAAAAATGAAGAATTATTCAGATGTATCTGTTGAATTTAGTGTAGGGTTTTTGAGATTCATAATTTGATTCATTATTCGTCAATTATTCAGATGTATGTGTCGATTTTTGGTCAATTATTTGGTGAACATGATTCATTATTCCTCAGTATATGGAGTTTTCGGTTTGACAAAGAAAATAAAAAACCAATCACGCGTGTATAACTACACCATTAAACATTATTCGGTGAAATGTGAAATATTATTCGGGGAAATATACAAAATTATTCGTTTAAATCGTCAATATTGTTTAGGGTTGGGGTTTCTTTTCTCTGAAATTGATGAACAAAAAAAATTATTCGGTAGTATGTAACAAATTATTCAGTGAAATTGGTAAATTTTAATATGAACTAGATGGAAAAAGTTAAAATAGCATTATTCGGTAGAATTTGAAGAATTATTCGGTGGAATTGCGAAAATTTTAAAATGTACGAAATCAAGTGGGTAATTATTTGAAAGAAAACTAAATTTATGGGTTTTTTCTATAATTTTTATTTTAAGAGTGATTTTGTAAAAACTAACCTATTTTATGGGTGATTTTATATAATTTTATGTAAATATCAAAATTGGCCCCTTTTCTTTGAAAAAACGTCTGGGTACTAAAAAAACAAAAACAAGAGGGGGAGGGGGTTGCGCATCACGCTCCAACAAGAGGAGTTGTGGGTGGTTTTTCTCATGTGGGTCCCATAATTAATTAAAGCAAAATAAAAAAATCCCATTTAATCATAGTCATTCATCTCTTCTCCATCTATGGCTAGAAATTGTGCACAAGATACACTGTAAGGTGTGTGCACAAGGGAACCACTCCCTATATATATATATATGCGATTTTAAGTCTCTGTTTTTGTGTGTGTGTGTGTATATATATATATATATATATATATATATATATATATATATATATATGGATAGATATTTGCATATGTTGCTTATATAAATTAATATACATACTATGGAGTATTATATATGTAAACGCTAACTTTATCACAGATGGGGTGACTCAATGATAAGGAGTGAGGGGGGATTAATGTGAGGTCTCGGGTTCGATCCCTGTCCCCGTCCTTTCTCTTGGTGAAATAATCAGGTTCCCTTTGCTTATTTTCTTTATAAATATAAAAGTTTGCGGGGGATGTTTGGTTTGTTTGGATTTGATCTATTTTTTCATTATAATGGATATACATTTTAATAGTATTTCGTTAGAATATTTTAAAATAATATAAAATTTTAATAAAGTACCTTATAAATTATTTACGTGTTCGCTATATACACCCCAAATCATGCACGTCTTTAAGGACGTGCATGATTAAACGGGGTTAATTAATTTTTTTAAAACGCTAATTAGTCAGAAGGGTTGCACGTCGTTAAGGACGTGCATTTTTTACCTTTGGATTTGCGGTGTATCTATCAACACCCATTATTTATATTAGTTATATTAAATTCATAATATATATGCACACACACATATATATTTAAAAGTGTGTTTGAATGATATATTTTGTTTAAATTTTTATATTATTTTAAATATATTATAAAATGTATTAAACAAACACAATAAAAAATGTAGTCAAATGTAAAACATATTATAATTAAAATACATTGAAATCCAAACTCAACTTTTTTTTATTAGGTGAAAATTCGAAGTCAGACATACCTCAACCTCAAAGGTCGACAAGTCGGCATACGGATAACCGTCGAAACAAACATATAATGCATAGAGTGCAAAATACATGCAAGAACACTCTATATATAAAAGAGCAAAACTAAACACAACTAAACCAAAAGATATGAGGTCGACGTAGACTACAAACGAAGCCAATTACTACCCTGACGCGGCACTACAGACCAATGGTACATCAGGAATCACCAGTGGGCAGTGAAGACGACCCTCCAAGGAACTAGTTTTCCCGAGAAAAGGATACGTCTCGATACACACTACTACGACCCCAGCCAGTCCGGACTTCAACTGTCAGAACCCAATCAATCGGAGAAGATAGCCCATTCACGTCAAATGCAGAGTCTCACATCGCCTGAATTGGATAGAAAGCACCAGGAACCCTATCGACATTTAATACACGCCCTTTCAAGCGAGATTTGATGCCCTTACGGGATTTTATGTATTTTTTTATATATGTATAAAGAAATAAACACGCACACACACACATATATAAACCTTTTTTTTTTGTCAGCACTGCTAATTGGCGTGCAAGGACCCTAAAGGGCAACTTGCATGCCAAGCACCAACAATTTGGCAATTCGACAAGGAAGGCCGCCTGAGGGGCCACACCACCGAGGACCAACAGAGAGGCCAACAACTAGCCGATAGCGGCTCGATCCGAGTAGCCCAAGCGGAGGGAGAGGATCATCCCATCAACTAGGATAGCAGGCGACCAATTGCAGCAGACACCTCGCCATCGAAGACCAGGACAGAACCACCAGCAGCAGCGGAGACCCCACCAGCACCGACGGCGATGAGATTGGACATGCAAACGCGACCCAACACCACCGAGAAGGAGGACAACAAGAGCACACACAACAGTTTAGGCTGAAACGGTTAATTTGAGGACCACCCTACCAATCGAACCACGTGCATGTTTGAAAGGGGTTGGATTAGCATGAAGACGGAACACCATATTTCATTACTCGGGGTTGAGGACTCTAGACAGCCAAAGCCCCAAATCGATCAATTTGGTGTTTAATCAAAATTCGAAAACTGAATTCAAAGTTTGGGTTATTTGATTAATGTTCTACAATCGGAGTCTCACCGGAGCAAAGGTGTGGCTACACTAGGGCGACTAGAGCCGCATTGAAGCGGCCAAAGCCGAGATACGGTGGTTAAAGTCGTCGGAGTAGGACGGACTAAGACGAGGTTGAATTTCTCTTTCTAGCTTTGCTAGAGAGAGGAGTGTGTTCTCCAACATAGTATCCAAACTCAACCTTTTCGCGTGGTGGGTGGCAGTATAGAGTTGTTGTTTTTTAATATTAAAAATAAATGCATACATTAATGTATGCATTTGCTATGGCTTTCCTCTTTAATTATCCTAGCTAGCTAGCTAGTGAGCTGTACATGGATGGCTATCAACCATACGTTTAATTTTTATCAAGGAAAGGTACGTGTATCACTCAAATTGAATCGAAGCCTCCATTTTATAGTTGGAAGTTTAAACTGCTCTTCGAAGGAAGGGTCGAATCCGAAGATATCAACCATACGTTTATATTATCTTCCGAAAGAACAAATTAAAAAAAAAAAAAAAAAAAAGGGCAGGACCTGGTTTTCTATTTATGGATTGATAGACCCATTGTTTTGACGACTGTGATAGACTGATAGTGGTATACTTAGGCTTTCGTGGTGTCAGGAATCCACATCAGGTTGAGGGAGGGAGGAATAAATACCAAAAGTATGAGGTTGGGGTGAAGTTTACATAACACTTTTATTTTTCATTTTTATTATAAGATTATTTATTTCAGTCTTATAATATGAAAATAAATAAATCTCAGTATAATTTTCGTTTCAGTCTTATAACTATTTATCTATTTGCTTAGGTGACAACTGACAACTGATCGAGAAATGTTGCCTTGCAACCAATCTCAGTCAGAGAGCACCCCTGGCTTGGAAAAATATTAAAAAAAATTTAATTTTTTTGCATATATTTAGTATTTTTAACGTAATATAATAGTGTAATATATTTAAATGATATTTGAATGAAAGTTCTATCTAGCTTTTTTATAATAATAAAAACTATATAAAATGTCAACTTTTTATTATTATAAAATTTTAAATAAACTCATAATTAATAGTAATAAGTATGATATTTTTGTTAATAAATTCATACTGTTTTAAGTTAATATTATTATATTATATAGCTTATAGATATTGAATAGACTATAATCGATAGCATCTAATAAATAAACTATACGATGAAAAAATAGGTATAAGATTATGATAAGTTATGAATCAAAATATTTTATTAATTACCAATTATACATAGTCAGTCATATATTCAATAGAAAAATTATTTGCATATAAAATAGAAAAAAATTATGTAAAAAACAAGATTATATATATATATATATTTTGTTATGGAATTAGTGATAAATATCAAGTTTGGCATTCTTCCTTTATATAATTTCGAATGTGAGAAAATTATTTAAATTAATCATAACTTTGAAAGAGTCTTCCAATAGAAGTTAATGCCTAATTGATTTAATTAGTCATGATTTTTTAAAAATAATTAATTAAAGTAGGCTTATATTTAACACAAAAATTACATTTAGGATTGGTTAAATGAAAATTGGCCACACAAGACCTAAAAATAGGGAAAAGACGAAAAATAAACCAAACATCTTCTTTAGTACATAGATAGATATAGATTAGATTTATTTAAATTAATAATTGATTAATTTGAATTAATTATTTAGGTGGTTTTATGTTCGTCTTTAAAAATAATGTGGGATGCACTGAATGAGAATCTGCCATATAAGTCTCGTTCAAGGCGGAGGAGTCATGTGTCTGTGGTGGTTGGGTGTGGTGGTGATAGAGGGTGACGGTGCTGGTTGTTATAACAGAAAGGGAAGAGAGGGAAAGGGAGTTAGGAAACAGAAGGGAGATAGGAGAGAGTAGAGAGGGATAGAGATAGGAGGGTAATTGGATTCTTCATTACTTGCTTAGCCTCATGGCATTACATCCATCTATATAGATCTTCCTCCTAAGCTCATACATGACATTACATCCCCCCTTGAAAGAGCCTTGCCTCAAGGATTAATCTGAAAATCTGGAAAAAGGTGGATAATGTGGCCAGGAGGCTCCCAAGATGCTTCTTCAGCGTCCAAGTTCGTCCATTTGATCATCCATTCTGAAACTGGATCGCCATTGCTCAAGTATGTTACTCTGGTGTCAAGAATGGCCTCTGGCAAAGCAACTAAGTCTCCCTCTTCATCAGCTAATGGAGGCGATGGTGATGGTACCTGGTGTCTCTCAAGTCTGCGTTTCAGCCAAGATACATCACTACAAAAAAAAATTAATTTTGCCACGCCAGTTAGCTTCGGTAAGCGTTTGCCGTGGCAATTTATGCCCTTTTGCCATGGCAGTAGCCACGGCAAGCATTGCATCTGAAAAAAAAAAAACAAGATATTAGCAACGGGGTGAGTTTGCCGTGGCTATTGGGTCGATTTTGCCACCCCAGTTAGGTTTAACATGGCCATTAAATTGTTTTTTTCAGGACTTAGCCACGGTAATAGAGCACCGAAGCTAACTTTGCCATATACCTAACCCGAACCCTAATAAACACTCCCCTCCTGTTCACTCAGACAAACCCTCCCTTTCATCTATTTCTTCTCTCCTCACCTACCGTCGTCGCTTCCTCGAGCTCTCAAACCCCTCTTCAATGGCTTCCGCCTCCTCCCCTCCCCTCATTCCGTCTCCCTCACTATGCATCCTTCACTTTCCTCATTCAGGGTTCTTCCTCCCGCGACCCTGCCTTCACCGGCCTGTCTCCAAACCCTCACCCTCTCGCCTCTCTCATTGGTCGCATCCATTGATGGCTCTCTCGAGCTCCCTCCAAGCACCCATCATCCTCCCATGGCTCTCCCTTCAGCCCGCCACCGGATTGTAGGAGGCTAAAGCCTCCTTGTTTGCTGAATCGACCCCTCGATGCCAGATCTGAGGCCACCTCTCTCTCACTCTCCGATTCGAACAGCCCCGCTCCTCAGCTCCCTCCTTGAACGCCCCCGAGTCCTCGCGCTCACGCACGCCGCTCCTCCTCGCGCTCCTTCGCCTCGTCGCTGGGGACCCAAGGTCGCCTCGTCGCTCCTTCGCCTCTCTCTCACTCTCTCTCACTCTTAATGTTCTTTGCTGAAATTTTTTGTTTGATTTATAAGGGTTGTTCGATTATGGTTGTCTAGTTGCTGCTCAATTGCTGTTCAAAATCAATGTTGATCGATTGTTGCCTGTCGATTGCAATTAGGGCTCCAGATTTTTTCCTCTGATTTACAGCATGGTTTATCGGTTGAATCGGGGTTGCCTCATCTGTCATGGATTGCTGCCTTGCGTACCTCCTTTCGAATGCTGCTTTCCGTTTACTGCCTTGTTCAATTGTTCGTGACTAATACATTTAGCCTTGCTTTTGTATTTTGTTTATTCCTGCAACTTAAAGTCTTATATATTGCTTGTGTTCTGTTAATATTTTTGCTTGATTTTGAGTAATGTCATCTTGCTTCTATTTGATTGTTTCCTTGTGTTTACGTACTGCCTTGTTCAATTGTTTGTAAATGATTTCTTCAGCTAATTGTTGTTCAATTGTGGTTGATTATTCACTGATTTCTCTTTGATTTATTTGGTCTCATAATTTAGATTTGATTGTTTTTACTTAATTTCCATAATAAATGCATTTATTATATTAGAGATTTCTATATTTATTATAGTATATAATAAATGCATTGATTGTTCAATTGTGGTTGACTGTAGAGAAGTGGTTGGAGTTTGAGTGTAAATTTTTTAGAGATTTTGGTATTTTCATCTCTATATTAGAGAATTTTTACAAGAACGGTTGGGGTTGCTCTTATTTCTGACATTTGTTTCCTGGGTGTTTTTGAATAATGTTTAGGCTCTTGCTAGAGAAATTGTGAGCTCAAGAAAAACTGTGAATCGCTTGTATGAGAATAAAGCTCAGCTAAATTCAATATCAATGCACCTTGGAGAAAGTGTTGGTATACTTTTTTTAAGCTCTTATTATCCATATTTTAATTGTATAAATGCTTACCATTATATACGGAGTATCTTATTGAATGCTCTTTTTGTTTGTTGTATCTAGACCCCGTTATCCTCAATCATTCCAAGATTGAAATTTCAAAATATTTGTGTTTTATATGTGTGTGGATGTATTGCTTTTGTTGATGTTTTTGGAAATTGGTTCTTCTGGTAAATTACATCATGGTAAAAGTTCAGATCTTATCATATGGACGTTGATATTTGCTTTTATTTTATGTTCTCAGTTATTTGTTTTTTTTCCCTTCCTGTTTTGCACTTATTTAGCATTATGAACAACCCTAAATAATGAAATATTAGTTTTAAACTTGAAATTCTCGGCAGACTATCTTACACTTTAAGAAATCTATCTCCACTTTATGTTAATGAAGAAAGTAGGCGCCTTCTGAATTTCATTTTTGGTTTTAGATTTGAATTTTTCAGCCCTTCTTTTTGCCTTGTCTCTTATCTAAATTTTTCTCTATGTCTTTCTTGGAAAGTTTATACTTCTAAGGCTATTTTCTTGTAGTGATTAATTTTTATTAAGAATAAGAATTGCCTTGACAACTTAGTATACTTTTTTTTTATGGAGGTTGTACCTTTATATATTATATATGTGACTTTGCGTGTTTTTCTCAACTTCATCCAATTGAAGGCTTGCTTGCATGATGTCTTCCACTTTCTTTTTCTGCTAATAGAAGCTGATATTCTCCTCCTCTGGTCCTTTCAGTAAGTTTGGAGTTAGAATTCTGCTATTAGAAAGTTTAGAGTTAGAATTACTGTTGTCTTTTAGAGCTGCTGGCTGGTTCTTTATTTGTTGAATTCCGTCAGAAGACATACTAAATAAGTGTTACTTTTGAAGATCAGGAGAGCTAAGATCCAAAGGGAAACACTCTCTAGAAGGTGCACATTCTTTAAGGTACCTGTAACTAGTTTGCTTTGCTGACAACACACATTTCATAATGAGATTACCAGCTAACACTTGATCATTATTATTGTAGCTTATCAGAAGCTTTGAACACCAATATCTTAAACTGGTTGTGGGGTTTGTTGATCAAATCACACCTAATAAGGAATCTATTTGGGGCGTCTATGTGTCTGAAGCTCTGAAATGGCTAACAAGATTCTTATCAGCAGTCAAGAGTTATCACCATCAAGTGAGTGACTATCTTCCACCCACCTACCCACCCTTTCTTCCTTTGCTACTTAAATTTACACCGTGTTACACAGTCACGCAGTAAGCACAAAGCAAACTATTCTTTCACCTTTTATTAAATTTAGATCATGTTATAAGATGCACTCTTATTGTCTGTTTCGATACTCACTTTACAGTTGCAAGCCGTTGTAAGACGGGATGCAGAGGCATGTTGTCACAACTTCTCTTGCCAATGCAGAGCTGGTCTTTGTTATGGTATGTTTGAGTACCAATTCAAGCCATACCTATTTAAACTTTCATACCAGTGATGCTGATTCCCTCTTAATCTGGCTGTCGCAGGCTTCTGCTTTTATACTCTTCCCCATAATGAGTGCTTGGATGCTTTTGTTATCATAGTGGAGTTAGCTGATTTTGACACGCCCCATACTGATACAGGTTTGACACGCTTTCCTTTTTTCCCTTTTCTGTTTCGATTTATAATGATTAGAGGGACAAGAACATCTGAAGGAAAATGAATGAAACCCCACTTTGCTCCTCTTACATATGCCGAAATGGGTTTATTTAGCCTTTAGAAATGGCCGAAACATTGACAATCACAATCAAGAGGTCCTGAACTACCGAAGGTGAAACCGTGTCCTGCACTAAAGCTCCCACACCATCTCATTTGCCCAAGCACCTTAGAGAGTTTCCTAGATGTTCCACCAACTTTGGTGGGAGACAGATATGAACATTTCTTTCCTAAATTCTCTATATGCATATTTATTTTTATTTGCTCTAGTGAGTACTAAGCAGTATTGATATTCAATTCTTATATACTTGCTGATTCAATTCTTATATATTCAATTCTTATATACTTGCTGATTTTAATGCCCTGCTCATTATATGTTGTCTCCATCAAGTTCATGGTGTTCATTGGTCTTAAAGTATCTCATTTGTTTTTTTATCCAGCTTGTCGATCTCCATCAAGTTCATGGTGTTCATTGATCTCCATCAAGTTCTCGTGAGTTGAAACAACCATATGTTATTCTTTCTTTGTTTCTTTTTTTTACAAGAGCCATGTTAATCTTGCTTGTTGAAGTAATACTGCTGTCTTTTAGTTAAGTAAGTTTGGAGTTAGAATTACTATTGTCTTTTGGACATTTTATTTTTGGTTAAAATGTAGTTTTGGACATTTTATTGTATATGTATATTTTGTAATTATGTATTTTTATTCTATATAAATTATGTAGTTTGTTGTCATTTTATTATAAATGTAAATTTTGTATAATTAATGAAATTTTATTATATAGGTAATTGTGTGTATTATTTGATTTTTTTTTTTAAAAGTATTGGACTTTTTAGCCCGGGTCTAAAGAATCCGGGCTAAAAAGCAGTTTTTTTTTATTTTCCACCCAGACCTTAGCTTCGGCAACCTACCGTCGCAAATGTGTCGTGTCTTTCATACAGGGTCGCTTAGCCGTAGCTATGCCGTGGCTAGGTTGGTCGCCACGGCAAGCATCCGTAGCTATTAGCATTTTGCCACCGCAGACTTGGCCACCCCTAGTTTCCCGTGGCTACGTCCGTGGCTAAATAGGTTTTGCCACCCCATATCAGCCTTTCGCCACGGTAAATTGCCGATGCTAAATTGTTTTTTTTTTTGTAGGTCATGGAATACAGGGTGAATTGCATCCCCTGGAGATTGCTCAAGCATGTAGGCCATTGATCCAACCTTTGCTAAGACCTTGAAGGGCCCAAAGAATTTGGAACAGAGCTTGAGATTCTTTCTAATGGCCATGGACGACTGTCTGTATGGTTGCAATTTCAGGAAGACCATATCTCCCACCTGAAATTCTCTGTCAGAACGATGGCGATCCGCGAATTGCTTCATTCTCACTTGAGCTTGGAGCAAGTGAAATTTAATCTGTGATAACATATGTTGCCTCTGCTGGAGCCAGTCTGAAGCATCCGAATGTCTTCCCATGAACACATTAAATCCTAGCATCGAAGGAGGGTTATCCATACAAGGCTTGATAAGGGGTAGTTTGTAATGATGTGTGAAAATTGGTATTGTACCAAAATTCAGCAAGGAAGAGCCATCGATACCATTGATGCGGATGGTCTGAACACATACAGCGAAGATAGGTCTCGAGACACCTACTGACTCTCTTAGTCTGGCCATCGGATTGAGGATGGTATGTTGTGCTCATATGCAAGCCTGTGCCTAACCCTTTGAACAATTGTTGCCAGAAAGAGCTAAGGAAAATCTTATCACGGTCAGACACAATGCTCTCAGACAGACCATGAAGTTTGTAAACATGTTCCATGAAAATGGAAGCTACAGAAGCTGCTGTAAAAGGGTGCTTCAGTTCCATAAAATGAGAGTACTTTGTGAGCCTGTCAACCACCACAAAAATGCAATTCTTTACTTGGCTCTGAGAAAGACCCTCAATGAAATCCATGGATATGTGTGACCATGGTGTACTAGGAATAGGTAGTGGTTGAAGGAGCCCAGGTGAAGCCACATTCTCAGCCTTACTTCTTTGACAAACATCACAGGACAACACAAAATCTGTGACGTCCTTCTTAAGGCCAGGCCAATAGAACAGTTGCTTAAGCTTCTGATATGTGCCTTGTGTGCCTAAGTGACCCCCTACAGGTTCCTCGTGTAGGGCTATGAGTAGTCTGAGTCTGAGATCAGTTGATGCTCCAATGTACAGACGGTGATCAACCCTTAATATCCCCTTGCAAACTGAAAATTTTCCTGAAGTATTTGAGACAGCTTCCACCAACAGTTGATGTGCTTGACTGTCATTTGTATAACTGGTCACAATATCAGTCATCCATGTGGGTTGAATCACAGTGGTGACATAGCAGTCCCCATGCTGCTCCTCAAACTTCCTAGACAGGGCATCAGCTACCTTGTTCTCACACCCTTTCTTGTATGCAATGCTGTAGCTCAAGCCCAACATTTTCCTAATTGCTTTCCTTTGTAGCTGAGTTGTGAGCTTCTGCTCCAACAGATGCTTTAGGGGCCGATGCTCAGTTTTGATGACAAATACTTGTTGCTCCAAGTAATGTCTCCAATTGTCTACTGCTAACATAATAGCTAACAGTTCCTTCTCATAAGTAGACAACAAAGGTGATCTACCTTGTAGGGCCTGACTTATGTAAGCCACTGGTCTCCCCTCCTGTAGGAGTACAACACCAAAGCATGTATCACATGCATCAGTCTCCACTATGAAATGCTTGGAGAAGTCAGGCATGCACAACACATGAGGCTCAGTAAGGAGAGATTTCAATTGCAAGAAGGCAGTGTGAGCCGCATGTGACCAGATAAATGCATCCTTCTTGAGGAGATCAGTTAAGGGTTTAACAATGCCACTATAACCTTTGATGAATCTCCTATAGTAACCTGAGAGTCCCGAAAACCCTCTCAAAGCTTTCAAGGATCAAGGCACAGGGCAGTTCATGATGGCTTCAATCTTCTTAGGATCAGTGGCATCTCCTTTTTCTGAAATAATATGGCCTAGATACACCACCTAAGCTTGCCCAAACTCACACTTAGATTTCTTAGCAAACAACTTATGCTTTCTTAGCATTTCCAAAACAGAAGATAAGTTCTCTAAATGCTGATCTAGGGAGCTACTATAGACTAGTATATCATCAAAGAAAACCAGGACATACTTCCTTAAAACCTCACTGAAGACATCATTCATAAGAGACTGAAATGTTGCAGGTGCATTAGTGAGGCCAAAGGGCATTACTTTAAACTCATAATGTCCTTGATGAGTCCTAAAGGCAATCTTTTCCACATCTCTAGCAATCATCCTCACCTGGTGATAACCAGACCTTAGGTCTAGCTTGGAAAAGATGACAGCTCCTTTAACTCATCCAACAAATCCTCAATATGAGGAATAGGGAATTTATCCTTGACTGTTGCCTCATTTAGGCGCCTATAGTCAATGCACATCCTCCAAGTACCATCATTTTTCTTTACTAGCAACACTGGAGCAGCAAATGGACTGTGGTTAGGCTGGACCACCCCACTCTTTAGCGTATCACTGACCTGCTTCTCGATTTCAACCTTCTGAAAATGAGCATACCTATAGGCTCTGGTGGCTATGGGAGATGTGCCCTCCTTGAGGCAAATAGCATGCTCATGTCCTCTTATTGGAGGTAAACAAGATGGTCCAGCAAACACATCAGGAAAATAACTTAATACCTTTTCAATGCAACTTTGGACAGTAGTGGTCTTGTGGTCCATGTTACAGACTTGTGCAACCTCAGCCAACCAAAACTGCTCCTTATTGTTCACCATAGTGTACAATTCTTTCCCTGAGAGCATCATTGATACTGGCTACTGCAGCTTCCTGGGAATCTTTAATCCTCTTTATAACAATTTTCTTCTCTTTTCTTAAAAAATAAATCTGAACAGCTAGGAAATCAAACAAAACTGGGTTGAATCCTGCCAACCAATCAGCTCCCAATATCATTTCACTATCATATATGCTAAGAAACCGAATATGAAAGATGTATTTGCTACCCTGCATGTCCCATTCACAATTTTTGCATATCTGATTACTCATCATCTTACCAGCTAAGGTGTTGACCACCATTAATCCACTGCTGCCTATCTCAAATCCAGCCTCTCGAGCAATCTCAACGTCCATGAAGCTATGTGTAGCTCCACTGTCGATTAAGATAGTAATCTCCTTACCCTTAATTGATCCTTTCACCCTTATAGTGGTACCTGATTCCCCACCAGATAAGGCATGTACAAAAACTTCAGGGATATCTTCATTTTCTTCACTCCATTCTTGAGGAAGTAACTCATTAGGTTGGCCGTCACAGCTTTCTTGAGCCATTAAGCTATGTAAGGTGTTGGGTTTGCATTTGTGGCCGAAGAAGTACTTATCTCCACAACGGAAGCACAAGCCCTTCTTCAAATCTTGAGCCTTCTTGAGACTCAAATCAGTCATTTGATTTGTAAGATTCTTCAGTGGAGGTGCCAGATCCCTAGTGTCCCCTTTAGGAGCGCACGTTGCCAAAAAGGTTTGAAAGAAGCTCCATTACCTGATAAATTCTTGCTTGGAAATTTCGAGAGTCTTAGCAAGGCCTGAACTGATCTATAGTGTAATCTGGATTGCTCAAACACCATTATCATCAACGAAGAAGACCCCAATTGCACCAAAGATCGAATTTCCTCACGCAATCCGCTAATAAAACTTGACACGAAATAAGCTTCCATCAAGTGTGGACTGAAAGCCAGCATACACACCCTTAGATCCTCGAATTTTTCTATGTAAGCTTCAAGATCTTCGCCCTGAATCAATTTGTTGAACTCGGCGACTATCTCCAGCTCCCTGCGCTCTCCGAATCTTGTGCATAGATCATCGCAGAATTCACTCCACCTCGCACGAGGCTTGTGAATCATGTAACCCTGCAGCCATATGTCCGCTCTCTCGGTCAAATACATTGCCGCAATTTCGACCTTCTGATGCTCAGGGATTACAAATATGGAGAAAAATTTCTCTGTCTTCCGAATCCAACTGCCCGGATTCTTGCCTTCAAAGCTCAGAAAGTCCAATTTTGGTATACGATTGCTTCTTAGACTATCGTTAGACCAATTTGAACTCGAACCTGGTCCATTAGAACTCCAGCTTGAAGTTTGGCCCCGACGACCATGAATCTCCATTTCAGGAGGTCCTGATCCCATCACCGAATGTTCTTTCCCGGCGTGATTGCTTTGATCTCTCTGACTCCGGTTAGCACCTGCATCTGATGATTCTTGAACTCGGTCTCTGATGGGTGGATTTCTTATCAGCTCCGTCAATTAAGCTAGCTGATGCTCGGTAAACTTCGTGAACTCCTCCAATTGCTTCGCCTGTTGCTCGATCATTCTTGTTCTCTCCTCGCACCTTGATTGTGAATCCGAAATTGACTGTTGTGTTGAACTCGCAAAGGCTCTCATGTCTTCTTTAAGCTCCATGAATTGCGCTTCCAAGTTCTTCGATCGCGTGCCTTCAGCCATGGCGGTTTGCGTGCCTCGGAAGGTGGCTCTGATACCAATGTGGTGGTCGAGTGTGGTGGTGATAGGGGGTGACAGTGCTGGTTGTTATAACAGAAAGGGAAGAGAGGGAAAGGGAGTTAGGAAACAGAAGGGAGATAGGAGAGAGTAGAGAGGGATAGAGATAGGAGGGTAATTGGATTCTTCATTACTTGCTTAGCCTCATGGCATTACATCCATCTATATAGATCTTCCTCCTAAGCTCATACATGACAGTGTCATCCTTCGCAACTCTTTTAGTATTATTACTAACGAGCTCCCTCCCAAAAATTCCCAATATAATGGGACTCGGATGGGGACAAAGTCAACTTTTATGATTGATTAGGTTTCCCAGAGACACGTGGCCCGTAAGGTTCGCCACGCGTACCTGTGTGGCTGTGTCGATCTCATAGTAATAAATAGTCATTGTCCTCACCTTCGAGGTGTCACCCTATCCAAGTAGTATAAAATTAACTTACTCGCGGCACGCGGTCAGTCGCACATTGGCTCGCGGACGAAAGTTACTTAACTTGGAAGATGGCCTTTAGAAGTCTTTCACTATGATTGGGACGCAGATATTAAGAGTAAGATCCTCCGTGGGGCGTTGGTTAACCAGCTTGCCAATACCGATGAGACTCATGGATGAGCTGGTGTGCGACTCTATTTGTATTCCTCTCTCTCTCTCTCTCTCTCTCTCTCTCTCTCTCTCTCTCTCTCTCTCTCTCTCTCTCTCTCTCTCTATATATATATATATATATATATATATATATATATATATATATATATATGAGAAAATTGTAGTCAATATACCACTTTATCCTCCCCTTTGCAAAAATGTCTCCCCCCATAAAAAATTAGTTAAATGTCAAAAAATAACTTTTATTTGCAAAAATAACAAGTCACCCTTACCCATTATAGTGGGTTAAATTTTTTGGAGGGAGTTTGAAATTTTGGAGGTGGTTTGGGCGGGATTTATAGCAAAGCAAAGGAGGGAGAGAGAGACTTCACAACAGCTGAACAGGAGAAGGAAGAAGAGGAAGTGGATGCTTGAGGCTGACGACGGCGGGGTGGAGGGCGACGGTCGTGGTGGCTCTTCCTCTTTTTTTTTTTTTTTTTTTGGATTTTGTGAAAGGGGAAATGGAAATGTGTGGAAGTCGGTCGGATTTGTGGAGATGGAGGGAGATTTGTGGAGGGAGATTTGTGGAGGAAGGGTGGTAGAGATGGATGGATGGGGTTCACTCCGGCCACGACGACTCTTTGCCTCGCCAGACACCAAGGTGAAGCGGATGGTTGAACAGTGGAGGGTTGAACAGGGGTTAGTCTTATATTGGCTAAGAGATCGTAGTTAGTGGCTAGGGAAAAGTAGTTACTGGCTAGTAAGCGTAAATCATAACTTTTTTTTTTTTGGCGGGAGTTTGAAATTTTGGAGGTGCGTTTGGGCGGGATTTAAGACAAAGCAAATGAGGGAGAGTGAGGGGGAGAGAGAGGGTTCAGAACAACCGAACAGAAGAAGGAAGAAGGGGAAGTGGAGGCCTGAGGCTGACTACGGCGGGGTGGAGGGCGGCGGTCGTGGTGGCTCTTCCTCTTCTCTTTCTTTTTTTTTTTTTTTTGATTTTGTGAAATGGGAAATGGAAATGTGTGGAGGTCGGTCGGATTTGTGGAGATGGAGGGAGATTTGTGGAGGAAGGGTGGTAGAGATGGATGAAAGGGTTCACTCCGGTCACGACAACTCTTTGCCTCGTCGGACACCAAGGTGAAGCGGAGGGTTGAACAGGGGTTGGTCTTATATTGGCTAAGAGATCGTAGTCAGTGGCTAGGCAAGAGTAGTTACTTGCTAGGCAAAAGTAGTTACTGACTAGTAAGCGTAAATCGTAAATTGAGATCAAGATACGATGTAGACCCAACTTTACTTCAAAATATTTTTTTCATAAACATGTATAAAGTGGGTGTCTATAGATAGATAAAATTAAATTAAGTTCAAAAATAAATTTATTTTTTAATTTTAAAAAAAAAAAATGGCCAAAAATTAGTTTAAAACAATTAAAATGGGTTTCCCTCTCTCCTCCTCTCTCCTCCCTTGGTTACCTTCAACCTGTTGTGAAGGTGCCCAAAAAATTTACAAAAATGACATTTTGTCATTCCCATGCAAATAATCCACCCAATAGTTATTTTTGCAAAGTTGGGTGTGAATTGGTATATTGGTGTAAATCATCCTATATATATATATATATATATATATGATCTTCCAAAAAGCCCTTTTTAACTGGCCCGAGCTCAAGTTTTTATACCCCTTAGTTGTACGGACAAGGGCTAGACATGTCCTCAGGGTGCTACCACGTGGTATACTCCTTTGCTCGTGTCGGGTGAGGGCATATGTACGTGACACATGTTCGTGGTGTGCTGGACCTCCACTCATACGCCTTTGTGTCCGCGGATGGTTTCTAGCCCTTCAGGCTCCGTCCGTTGACCATTGTATTGGCTGTAAACTTGTTTCGAGGATCTCTACCGAGTTTGGTGTTAGGGGTGACGCACTAGGACTCTTCGTACGCTCTGGGGTTACATCAATTACTAGTTCAATTATTTTTGGTTTTTTAATAATATATTTTTTATACAATTATTTTTTGTTCGAAACATATGATTCAGTCCACCTCGCACTTAATAGGTCAAATGAGTGGGTCAAGTGGTATCTCATAAGAAGATACTTGAACTTGAATCTTTGGTTAAGGATGGAGTATCTTCAAACAACTCGATCATTACAATCCTTGTGGGTAATATACTTTTGGGAAATTTACAAAAAATCAACCATTAAATATGTTGGTTTTCATTTAACCACCCCTTAAATTAAAAATTACAAAAAACCACCCCTTAAACGATACTCATCAACAAATCACCACCCTTGGTCTATTTTTGTTAAGCCATCCTTAAATATATTATCTTTTAATATTTTTAAACTCAAAATTTATGTATCAATATATTTAAAATTTGAATTGAAGGGGTTGGATTGTATTATAGATATTATTTTTTTAAAAAAAGTACTTACAAATATAACTTAGAAATATCTTTCGGTTTATGTCTTAAAATAATTTTGTAAATATTATTTAAATTATTTTTTATGTATAATATGATTATAAGTAATAATTTCGATTTATAAAGTTAAAAATAATATTAAAATTATTTATTTATATTTTAAAAATTGTATTTCAATAATTAACCTTTGAAGAAAAATTATAATTAACCTTTAAAAAGATGTTATTACTAACAATTAAAATAATTAAACACATATTTTAAGTTGAAAAATGTTAAGATATAATTTACTTAACGAAAACATAATGTAAATTGGTGATGGGTGGTGATTTGTTAACGGAAACCATTTAAGAGGTGGTTTACTGTAATTTCAAATTTAAGGGGTGGTTAAGTGAAAAGACCTACATTTAAGCCGGTTTTCTGTAAATTTCTCTATACTTTTATACATTTATAATTATAATTGACACATGAATAAAATAAATGAGGTCATTGTCAATTATGACATATATTTTGTAGTCACTTAATATATGAGAAAGACACTTAGGATGATTGACACATGAATAAAATAAATGAGGTCATTGTCTAACCTGACTTGGTATATATAAAAAAAAAAGCTCAGGTAAAATTGAATAAGAAAATGACACAAGGACAAACTACATTGGACGAGACTTTAGGCAAAAATATGTCGTTCACTATTAACACACGTTTTTTTAGAATCATAAAAACTATATAAAATATTAATTTTTGTTTAAATTTTTTTTAACAATTTTAAACTTATTAATAGTAACTAAAAAATAAATATTTTATAGTTTTTGGATGTAAAACATGCTTTCGTATCTCAATTGTTACGTTTAAATGAAAAATAAATTTAAAAATGGAAGACTTATAGATGGCGGGAGAGGGAGTAGATTAATTGATTGTGTAAGCATGCACACCTCAGCTGCCAAATATCTATATAGTTTCAATCCCTTTTAATTACATTTCTTTAATTTCTTACCTTTCCGGTGCCTTTCCTCCCTCCCCGTCAAGCCTTCACTCCTGAAAACCAATATATTATTTAAAAAAAATTTACCAAAAATACAAACAAATAGAGCTCGTGGTACGACCGAATCTGGGTCAACGGTTTTCCAATTTCTACGTGGAAAACCACTGACTTGCTCTATATCGTTGGTAGTTGGTAATCCCTATATCATTTATTAATTATATATTCAAAACTGGTTTACTCTTTCTCCCTCTCCCGCTTCCTTTCGTAGCTTCTTTTGGCCCCCCAAACCCCTATAAATAAGCTCACCTCTCTCCTATACTTCCTATCTCTCTCCCTCCCTCCCATCTCCATTACCTCCTTCGATTCCGATTCCGATTCCGATTTCTACTTCATATTCACCCTACATTCATTCTAATACTTCAGGTAAGAACAATTAATTCAACTACACATTAATTTCTCAAATTTGTGGAGGAAAATTTAAAATCATTATTTCAAAACAATTTCGCTTTCTAGAAGTAGTGTGCTACTAGCTAGGTGCAATTATTCTTTGATGTGATACAAAATGGGCTAATTTTTAGTATGCAACAATTTGATACTTTGATTGATAGGGCCCCCATGTCTCCCCCGGCGATGGCTTCCGATGTGGGCACAGAATGCGACGCCATCCGCCTCTTGCACAAGGGAGTGAAGCGCCTGTCTGACACCGGTGTCAAGAAGCTCCCCGCCAAGTATATCCTACCCGGGCCTGACCGGCCCGGATCTCTTGACCCGGCCCGCTGCGACATCAAGCTCCCGCTGTTTGATGTCGCGGACCTTATAGGCCCGGCCCGGCCCGATACGCTAGTGAAGCTGGCTAAGGCGTGCGAGGAGTACGGATTCTTCCAGGTGGTGGGCCATGGGGTCGATTGTGAGTCGGTGGCGGCGATGACGGACGTTTGCCGGCGGTTCTTCGGGATGCCGTTGGAGGAGCGGGAGAAGTACATGTCGGACGATATGAGCGCGCCGGTTCGGTGCGGGACCAGCTTCAACCAGAGCAAGGACCGGGTTTTCT
This sequence comes from Persicaria tinctoria, assembly GCA_037127255.1. Lineage (NCBI taxonomy): Eukaryota > Viridiplantae > Streptophyta > Magnoliopsida > Caryophyllales > Polygonaceae > Persicaria > Persicaria tinctoria. The sequence continues at coordinate 26,738,190 of JBANSL010000016.1, read as the reverse complement.
CCTGGAGGGATTTCCTGAAGCTCGTCATCGACCCCGAAGCCACCAACGACGTCGTTTCACTCTGGCCCTCTTCTCCCTCCGACTTCAGGTATGTCGACTTAATTACGAAATTCAAGCTTGAGATATTTTAATTAATTATTTGAATTTTTTTTCCAAGTAAATAATTTCATGAAATACGATCACGGGCTGCGAAATTGTACATTAAGAAGCATTTGACTATTTATCGATGTATATCAAAAATTAAAATTATAAGGTCGTGGTTAATGGCCCACTCGATCAGAAATAATAAGTATTTGACTTTTTTCTTTGATAAATTATCAACGACTTTATTGTAATTAGTATAGTATGTTGTACGTATATATATAAGTCACGGCCTTTAGTTGGTGATCGATTATGATTATGTACGCCTTAGACGTTAGTAATCGTGACGCAATTCTTGATTAATTAATAATTGATTTCAATAATTCAGGTAGCAAGTGGAACATTTAACTTTAATTAATTAGTTTACCTTGTATAAATATAGTAAATATATTTAAAAAAATTCTTAATTTTGTTTATTTGGTGATTCATCTCAGGAAATCGGCATTCACATACTCCAAAGAGACCAAGAAGCTGTTCTTGGTGCTCATGGAGGCAATCCTAGAGAGCCTCGGACTCTCGGTGATCAGAGACGAGGAAGAAAGAAAACAAGAAGACGAAGTCTCACTGAAAGAATTCGAAAAGGGAAGCCAACTAATGATTTCCAATTGCTACCCACCCTGCCCTGAACCCGACTTGACACTTGGAATGCCTCCACATTCCGACTATGGTTTCCTTACGCTTCTCCTCCAAGACGAGGTCAAGGGCCTTCAGATTCAACACCAAGGTGACTGGGTGACTGTCGAGCCTATCCCCAATTCCTTCGTCGTCAATGTCGGTGATCATCTTGAGGTATACAAATATTCTATTAATTGTTTTTTCCATAAGTTTCATGTGTGTTAAGATGTGCAAAGATAAGTGTTTCACATTAAAAGTATGGGTACAAGATGTCTTGTATAGATACTGATGGACTCCTCCTTCTATAGTCAATGGATTTTATAATGGAACCTAACTACGTGCAACATAATAGTGTGGTTTGAGTCGGATGTGCTACATAATAGTTTTGTTTCAAACTAATTATGCTTTCTTTTTGGTACAGATTTTTAGTAACGGAAGATACAAGAGTGTGTTGCACAGAGTGTTGGTGAACTCGGAGAGGACAAGAATCACGGTGGCCTCCTTGCATAGCTTGCCCTTCAAGTGTGTGATTCGTCCGTCACCCAAGCTAGTTGACGAGAAGAACCCAAGGCGTTTCATGGACACCGACTTTGCAACGTTTCTCGAGTACATCTCTTCTCGGGAGCCGAAGAAGAAGAACTTCTTGGAGTCAAGAAAAATCATGTACGATGAGAATTAAATTTTAAGTTGCAGGCGGAGGAAATTATACAATTAGCCAATTAGGGGGTTCCTTGCCATATATGTAAGTGTACTTTGTTATTACTAGCTTGTAGGCATGGACTGATCGATCATATGTACGTGTCCATATATACACACACACAAAAGATGGGCGCTTGTCTATAAATATCAATAAAGTTTTTGATAGTTTTGATATGAAATTAATATTTACAAAACCAAAATAGGATCCATGGACAGTCAAAATCTCATCAAATACATGACTAGATAACAACCGCGAAGTACAAGATTGTGTTCATCAACGATTGCAAAGTGCAAGTTTGCAGCTTACTTTTCACATGCTCTTCGAGTTTGATTCCGATGTCAACATAAAAGTTACGTCTCTCGAAAAGAGATTTTCAATGCATATTCATAATAGTCCATCAGATCACTAAGGTCTCTAAAAAATGCATTACGAGATCAGCTTGTCGAGTGGACAAGTTTTGTTAACTTGTTCTTCGTTAATTAACTTCTTCTCGGACCTCCACTCTTGCCTCTTTTTGAAATCTTCTTCATTCACTTCGCAATTGTAACCCATTGAGCTTAGGTTATACGTACGTACTTGCAAAGGAGAAAGGTTAGTGGTTGTGCTAGCTTGGAAAACCCTTCCACAAACCTCTAATAGCCCCCTTCAATCCTAAAATTCTCCAGATTTCCTTCACATTTTTTCAGTTGAGTCCAGTTCACCATTGCCGCTTTTTTTAGAATCAACCATAACCCGTTCTAAGAAAATAATATGCCCAAAGAAACCCTCTTGTTTAATCCAGAAGTCACACTTAGACAACTTCGTATACATGATCTCGCAGTAACGATAGAGAAATTCTCTCAAGTGCTTAGTTTGAGCCTCTTTACTTGGCAAATAGATCAAGATATCGTTAATCAACAACACTACAAATTAACTTGTCCAAGTACCAATGCCTTCCTACATTTCGAGCTTGAGGCTCAAAAAGTCCCTTTATGGCCTTAAACAAGCATCTCGACAATGGTTTCAAAAGCTCACTACCACCCTGTTTTCGCTGCATTATGTACAGTCCAAGTCTGCAGATTACTCTACATTTGTTAGAAAGGCTTCTGAATCTATCATCATTGTTGCTGTATACGTGGATAATATCCTTGTTACATGATCTGATTCTATTGCTATTGATCATCTCAAACATGTGCTGCATTCCACTTTTAGCATCAAGAATCTTGGCCTCCTACATTACTTTCTGAGATTGGAAGTCATTCATCTTCCATCCAGTTATGCAGTTACTCGAACAAAGTTCAACAATGAATTACTGAGAGTTGTTGGATTGAGTGATGAGTCTAAGCCTACTCTAACCCCCTTGCCTTTGCATCTTAAACTCAATGATACTTATGGTGTTCTTTTGCCTTCAACTACTCAGTTTCGCCCATTGGTTGGGAAGCTCAATTTTTTGACCAAGACTCGGCTTGATCTCATCTATGTTGCGCAAACACTCTGCCAGTTCATAAAGGCTCCTCGCTTCTCAAATCATGATGCTTTGTTTCACACCCTTCTCTATGTGAAAAGCACTGCTGGTGTAACACCCCCGTCCCACATCGGATATCATAAGGATGTTAGGAGTCATTTATAAGTGATTCAAGCCATACTCATGTCACAAGATCTCTTCCTTTTTAGGCTCCAAGTGAGGACAACAGACCTAAGAGGACTAGGTAAAATGGACTGATGCCTCTTAAGACTCCGGGTCTTACATATGGTATCAGAGTGAGGTACGCTCCTCCTTGAGGAGCGTAAGGAGGAGCGTACCCGAGCGAGGAGTCCCTTGATACGCTCCTCCTCCCGGAGGAGTGTACCCGAGCGAGGTGTCTCTTGGGGCTACCCAAGAGTACCCGGCCCCAATATGCTCGGTTACGCTCTTCCCGGAGTGCAGTCTCAAGGGATCGCCCTCCGAGACACGAGTCTTACAGATGTGGGACGGGGTGTTAGCATCTCTCCCACTTAAAGCACTAACGACCCCGTCAGGCCCAAGGGACAGCCCTCCGGAAGGAGCGTACCCGAACATACTATCTGAGTACCTCTGAGCACAGAGTTGGCTCTGATATCATGTGTAAGACCCGGGGTCTTAAGAGGCGTCAGCCCGTGCCACCTAGCCCTCTCAGATCCGTTGTCCTCACTTGGATCCTGAAAAGGAAGAGCTCTTGTAACATGGGTAGGGCTTGTGTAACGGCCCAGATTATAAATTTCGGGTTACGTTTAGAGAGAAGAATTATCCCTTTGTCGGATCTTGCAATCCAAGTACGAGCTGCTTATTTATTATCTTCAAGTTATAAAACTTTTTTATGTCTTGAGAATCAAGCGATTTAATTTAAAAGAAAGAGGATTCCAAACCCTCAAAACGGTCAAATGATCCAACATGATTGGTAACTCCCTTGATAAAATTTATATTTATAACTTATGATTTGCAGGATGATGAAAGACAAATATGAAAGGTATAATGTTTCATACAAATTACCTTGGACATAATTGATATTAGATTTAAAGGTTCATTTAAATCTAATTCATTTAGGTAATTTCTTATTCGATTCTAGATATGTTTAAATCATAAGAGTCTTTGTTAAGAGTTATTGAGTAGTAAATCGATTTTCCCTGTGAGTTCGAGTTCGTACTTCATCGTTATACTAATCTATTGGTTTTGTGTTTGAGTTTGGATTTTATTACTATTTGGCAAAGGGCGAAAGTGCCAATGACATTCGTCCCGTACCAAATTCTTGGCGCCGTTGCCGAGGAGAAGAAAGGAGCTTGCTTTTCTTTATCTCTTTCATTGATTCTTTCTTTTTGTTGTTATTTTCATTTTTTCTTTGAGACTTTTTTGTCCTTATATGGTTCAAACTAGATCTTCTAATTCATTGTCTTTGTCTTTTGATTCTGAGATAGAAAGATCTCCTAGGTTGAAAAGGAGGCTCGAGTTTGACACAAATAAAGAGATGGGAGACGAAGTTGATAATCCACCAAGAAGGATCCTGAAAAACCTAAAGGAACCTAATTGCAAACCACTTGCAATTAGACTTTCTAATCTCCCTAAGGGTTCAAGATTTGAGTACAAGTCGAATTGGATTAGTATTTTACCCTACTTTAATGGATTGCAAGTACAAGTCGAATTGGTCTACTATTTTACCCTACTTTCATGGATTGCCTAGGGAGGAACCAAACAAACACCTTGCTACCTTTGTGAATATGTGATAGATTTAGACCCCAAGGCCTTACCGATGACCAATTGATCTTGAGAGTGTTCCCATTTACCTTAAAAGATTCTGCAATCGATTGGCTTTATTACCTACCCCCAGAAAGGATTACTACTTGGGTTGAATTGAAGAAAGCTTTCCTGCAAAAGTACTTTCCTGTGACTCGCCTCAACAAACTCAAGAAGGAGCTATCTAGTATTGAGAAATCGCCTACGAAGAGTCTTTATGAGTATGTTGAGCAGTTCAAGAAGCTTCAGGATAGTTGTCCATGTAACACCCCCTTTTGTAGTTCAAGGGAATGCTACATCGCAAGTGATTACGCGGACTTTAATGTCTTTGTAACCACCTTAGGTTTATAGGGACATGCAACCATGCTCTCATAAACAAAATGATAACAATTAAATACATAAATAAAATACAATTAAATAGTGGAACACTCGAAATATAAAAATAACTCTTTATTAATATGTCCTCTCAAATTGAGGATTTAACTTTACAACTTGATAATATTACAGCAGAAGACTTTTAAATGAAATAAAATATTTAAACACATATACAATATATCTAGAAAATTTAAACTTAAAATACAACGTTAAAAGTAACTTAAATGTCTTCTCAACTTCTCTTATTTTCTCCTCTGAGACTCGACCTAAACCTGCGAAAACTGGTCTGGCATCCGGAATGAAGGACATCAGCCATCCAAATAAAGGACTGTTAGTTCGCAAAAACTAGTAAATGACGACTTGAAAACTGGGACTTCCCTGAATTCAGACCCAGTGACCATAATACGGTATAAATCTAAACCCAAATGCGATTATTGAGAATATTTCTGTAAAGGCTTAACTTTTTAAACACGACTCCTCTGACACGGATAATCCCGAAGGATTGAGTAAGAAAAGATGTGAGCGACAAGCACTCTTAAGAACCATACTTCGATTACAGATGGAATATGATATAGCTTGAATTAATTGTGATCACTATAAAGCTTTGTTCTTACTATGTTAACAAGATGTATATATATCACACACTTCGCTCACTTTCCTCACGTAAACAAATTGATATAACACACACTTCACTCACTTCCTCACGTTGAGTAGCTTAAAACAAATTGATATAACACACACTTCACTCACTTCCTCACGTTGAGTAGATTAAACACAAGGTTACAGACTTTACACAATTAATGCATTTTACGCCTTTTAGATTAACACGAGTAACTGTTTACTAACTAATACCGGACCCTCCCTGACATAGTGGTTATGAACTACAACCGCTTTGGTTGTGTAACACACCTCATCTGAAAGTGTGTAGTTTCATGAAACCTTTAGACCGAGGAGCAACAACCCCGACCTGACTCTACAATACCACTTTCACTTGACTTTACACATTACGGTTCACATTGATTTACATTGCTCGATATGTTTTAGTTTGATTGATCTTGATTCAATATTGAGTTCCAATCGTAACACACATACCTTTGGAGAAATGTTGTTCGTTCTCATTTCCCCGAGAAACATCACTTTTCCGTTTGTAGGTTTCGATCTCCTAGCTCCTTTATGTCGACGACGAGATGTTGTGGTTACTTTTGTCTTCCCCGTATCCTCGTTATTTATAGCGCACCCCTGGGTCTTCCTCGACTTCGTCGTGGGTGGGTTCAATTGTTGCTATGTCTATATGTATTCATATCCTTTTTTTTTTTTTTTGGGTTGTAGCTTGAATTTCCTTTTGTTTCATGACAGTTAGTTTATCCTTCCCTATTTTTCAGCCTCTCGATTTACTAGGCACTAATGTTATTTAGTATTTTGAATTCTTATTTGTTTTTTTATAAAAAAAACATTCATGAAATAAAAAAGAGAGAACGAATAAAAAGTAAGCTTGAGTTTTAAGGGTGAAAAAATAAAAAGTTTGAATGAAACTAACTAATGTGATAAAAAAGAAAAGTTAGTTAAGGACTTGATTAAACTCATGGATAAACATGATTTTAGAGCAAAGTATTTCTACTCTGTTGCCTGGAGTTCAAACATTATTATCTAGATATGAAATTTAGCGGTCGTCATGAATTTCTTGTTGTTGATAATTTGTATTGTACAATGTAGACCCATACCTTTGGAGACCTATGGAAAACAAGTGTTCTTCATTCGTCTTCCTCTTATAATTGACGTCTCCTAAAAATTTGTCTATTGTTGCACTGAGTGAGTGTTATATTTATCAACTGAATGATTGCACTAACACAACAAACAACAATATAGGTCATCTTTGTTGTAGCTAGCTTCCATCGAATCCGGCATTTGTGCCATTTTTTATGATACTATGAAAAAGCCATTGATGAGTGTGAGAGAGAGTAGAGATGAATAATTCCCCCATTGGGGATCTTTTCGGATATCATTCACTATATATAATAGGGTTAAAAGTGTGAACGGAACAATACAAATATAGACAATATAATGGTCTATCAAACCCTCGCAGTCAAAACTAGAAGAGGTTGAACAGAGAGACTGGACCGAAAATCTAAAAATAATTGTCTATGTAACACCTTAGTAAAGATATCTTCCTACTGAAAGGAGGACGGGACATGGAGCACCCGAACATTCCTGAGATCCACCTTGCCACCTTGTCACGCACGAAATGGATGTCAAGCTCAATGTGTTTCATGTGTTGATGCTGGACCGGGTTTTTGGCGAGATACACAATGGAGATGTTATCCGTGTACACAATAGAAGCACATGAAAGAGGACAGTGAAGCTCCAAGAGCAGATTGCGCAGCCAAAAGCAATCAAAAACAACATTAACTTCCTAATACTCCGCCTCAACACTTGACCGAGACACCACCGACTGGCGCTTCGCAGACCAAGAGATCAGGGTGTCGTTGAAAAACACACAATATCCATACGTGGAACGGCGAGTGTTAGGACATCCTCCCCAATCAGCATCAGTGTAAGCGATAAGATCTGTCGTGCGGGAAGGAGAGATAGTAATACCAAGAGCAGAAGTCCCATGAATGTAGTGAATGATGAGCTTGAGAGCTTGAAGGTGAGGTTCTCGAGGATCATGCGTGAAAAGACACACCTGCTGAACGGAAAAGCTGATATCCAGATGTGTAAACGTCAAATACTGAAGAGCATTGAGAAGACTGCGGTATAAGGAAGGATCGGCAACCTTGGGACTAGCTGTGGCACTAAGCTTGGATGAAGGCTCAACGGGAGTAACCGCCGGCTTACAATTGGACATGTTAGCCCGAGCAACAATGTCCCTAGCATACTCCTCTTGGGAGAGAAACATATCAGCAGAAGATTGCCGAATAGACTCCGAGAAAGAATTATAGCGGCCCCAAATAAGTCATTGCAAACTCCTTGCTGAGCATGGAAACAATCCGACTTCAAAGAGAATCAGAGGAAGCAGTCCGAACGATATCATCAACATAAAGAAGCAAATAAGCCAAGTCATTGCCAAATTTGTAGACGAATAGGAAGGAGTCACTTCTGCAGCCAGAGAAACCAATTTGATATAAAAATGAGGCAAAACGTTGAAACCAAGCCTTATGAGCTTGCTTAAGGCCATAAATAGATTTCCGCAGAAGGCGGAGATGTTTGGGATTCACTGCATTAGTGAAACCCATTGACTGAATCATGAAAATTGTCTCCTGAAGGCGGCCATGTAAGAAGGCATTTTTGACATTTATTTGATGAATAGACCAAGAGTGAGATACGACTAGATTGAGGACCGTCCGGATGGTGGCCGGTTTGACCACAAGATTGAAAGTCTCTTGACAATCGATCCCAATCTACTGAGAGCACCCATTCGCAACCAATCGAGCCTTGTATTGCTCTAACGAACCATCAGACCTGAATTTATAGCAAAAAAATCCATTGGCAACAAACAACATGCATCTAATAAGAGCATTATATTCATCCATCTTCGCGGCATTCCAATGTGGGTCAAGGAGGGTCATTTTGTGGGAGATAGGAATAGGAGAGTAGGTAGTGGCGACAGGGACAGGGTTGCTTGCCGCGCCCGTGGCAGAAAGTGTCGCGCCAGCGTCGTCTGCAGGGGAAGGAGGCTGCAAGTGATGGGGTGTCCCGATTGCGGCAGAGGGTGCCGCGCCCGTGTCCAGGGTAGAGATAGGGTGTCGTGGGTGATGGGGTTGGCTATTGACATCCAAATTAAAAGGGACTTTTGGATGGAAAATGTCACTTTGGCTACGGGTAGCAGGCCATGAGGGAGGTTCAGGAGGCTGTAAAAAGGAGCTAATAAGAGGAGGGTCGGAGGTGACTGCCGGAGGTGCGAGAGATGAAATAGTAGGAGGGTCGGGTGGTGATGGTTGATGGGGATGGTGAATAATAGAAGGGTGAATAATGTCATCATCAAGAGGAGCAAAAGAGCGATTTGATGGGGAAGAGAAGGGAAAAGAGATCTCATTAAAGGTGACATGACGAGAGATGATGATTGTGTTGGAAGAAAGATCGAGACACTTGTATCCACGATGATTGGACGGATAACCTAAGAAGATACATGGAAGGGACCGAGGTTGTAACTTGTGGGAGATGACGGCACCTTGGTTAGGATAGCAAAGGCAACCAAAAACACGGAGATAGTCGAAGGTAGGAGTAGTGTGGAACAAAACTTGGGTAGGAGACCGATTCTGAATAGTGGTGGGGGGAGTGATGTTGAGGAGATAAGAAGAGGTAAGGAGAGCATGGGCCCAAAGAAGAGAGAAACAGGCACATGAATGAGTAGAGACTGCATCATATTTTGAAAGTAAAGCTATCATATATAACAACTACTCATCTGCTTGAATATTATGGTCGAATTTTTTCTTGATTAAAAAAAAGGGGGGGGGGGGGGGGGTGGTATTACTACTAAATACCCCACTTTGATATTTGGTTTGAAAAAAGTTGCATCAATATATGGAAATTTGTAAAAATACCTTATTTAATTATCAAAACTAACCACCACCTCATAAAATCAGAGAAAAAAAAGTTAAATATTTTTGGTATTTTTCATTTTTCTTATATTTTTAAATTATATTAAATAATACTAAAAAAAATCTGGAATTAAAAAAAAAACTCAGTCTCAATCCCTACTAATTGTTATCCTCGACCGACCCAATCCAATCCCTAACCAAAACACACAAGAGCAGCCCCAACCCTAAGTCTCCAGTGCTCAGCCCCAACCCCAAGTCTCCGACGCTCGGACCTTAGCTCGCGTCTTCGGCTCCGTCGTTGCCCTCATCGTCCGTCGCTGCGCCTACACTCCAGCACCCACGACCGACCCAATTCCAGCGTAAGAGGCTCTGTTGCTGCTCCCGGATGCGTTGTCCTTCGATTTCAGTTTCAATTCGGTAATGGTAGGATTGTCTTCCCATCTTCACTAGTTAGGTTTTTGGAAATTTTTGAAGAAAAGAAAGCATGATGCATATCTAGTTTAGGTTAATTTCAGTTTCTGGAATGGCTAGTTTTATATTGAGCTCTTCTGGCCCTCCTAACTCCAAATTCAAGTACAACATTCTAGAGAATTGGAGTTAGTTAATTACCTCAAATTCCTCTTTTGATGCTTTGAGTCGTAGGTTTTTTTTTCTCATGTTTATTGGACTAATAGAGGAATTTACAATGATTGAATTCAGTACGAAACCGATAGGGTTTGCTGAATTTGCGATTTGGCAAGCAAAATTTGGATTTGACAGTGTTAATTATGCAATCAAACGCGTTGAAGCATGAAATTCTTCTATAGTAATGTCAAGCAAAACTTGAGCTGATATGCTGTCTGATTTCTATGGTTTTTTAATGTGCGTGAAGGTGATGCTCAAGTTTTGAAAGATGAGAATACAAACATATTTGTTCAGAAAGTGGCAGACCATTACAGTGCTAGATAAAATCAGAGTTTGGAAGAGCGTGAAGCAAGTCAAATCATCCATTTAAAGAAACTAAATAATTGGGTAAACCTTGTCGAATAGATAAAATTTGCTAGATTTAATATGATTAATGAATTTGAAGTTGGTTTTATAATAAACTCTTTTTTGGCAGATTAAAAGTGTTTTAATTCAACTTTATGCTCGTTTAGGACATGTTGTTCTTGATCTTGCATGTGTAAAGGTTAATGTTTTTAAATGATGAGTTCATTCATGTATTATGTTTGTGAGGCATTGAAACTTATTATTTTTGTTTCTAATGTCAGCTGGGTGGGGATCTAATAAATTGGGATAAGGCAAAGATTGGATATTACGTTGGCATTGACATTGGCGAAGGATCAATATTGTTCAATTATCTTTTTATTTTGTTTATGCTGTCTTTGCTTTGACCATTATCTAATTTTAAATTTTAAAACCGGGTACAAATTATGCATCACTTCACTATGAATTACCAATAGCTTCTACTTTGATTAAGTAAACTGTCTGAAAATGGACAGAGGCATTGTTTCCTTCCTTTTTGTGGAATGGACCATATGATAACCCCATGATTTATAATCAGGAAATTGATATATATGTAGAATATCATGGGTAATTAGTTCATATGTCAAGTCTGTTTATTAGGCATATATCGCTTCAATATCCCTACATCTGAATCTTAGCAATTATTTGCAGATAGAGGACTATCGTACACGATATAATGGGGATGGAGACCAACATCAACGTCGTAAGAAGTTCTCATTTCCTGCTAGCCTTTTATGTGGAGATTGCTTTGAGGTATGTTAAGAATAAAATGCTTATGTAACAATTTTTTGTAATTTCAAAATCAATTTAGTAATTAGGCGCTTTTCCGATAGGTTTGCTGCATCTTTTATCCTCATCCACCATTGTGGTATTAACCTTGGTTGTCGTGACATGTTAAAAATCTGCAGGTTCGTCTAGATAAAGAATTGGCAGATGATGCACCTTTTGACATTGTTAGTTGCCATGTTGTTTTCTTAAAGGAGGAATGCTTCTTCTTCTTCTTCTTTTAATCTTTCCAGACTTGATGTAGCAATATAAACTTCATGGTCATTTTATATGCTTATTGACCTCCGTACCAATCAAATCCATATTCTATTTGATATATTTGAATTACCTTTATTTTAGGAGGGTGTACTAAAGAGAATATATGTTTATTTATTTGTCCTATGTAATTTTAGTTTTCCATGCATTACTCATGGTCCACCGAGGCACGTGATCGATGAGCTCTAGCTAATGTTTCAGCATTATTGCGTCCTGGCGGGGTGTTTATTGGGACAATGCCAGACCTACTGATAATTAACCCAAAGTTTTCCCCATTGTGTATAGAAAATCAATCTCTCAACTATGATTGTTGTGGATTGTTCTTGTGTCATATCAAACTTAGGGTCAAGGGAAAACACTTCCTTCTCTTTCAAAGCCTTGAAAATTTCTAATCGGGCTTGATGAGTTTTACTAAGCGAGTTGAGTTTGAGAATGTGAAGCTCAATTTAAACGGGGGCTCAGGTTGACTTTAGTTTGTATTTTGTAACATGTACAAAATTTCTACTATATTACTATGCTTGTGAGAAAATAAGAGATGAGTTCAGCAGGGTAAAAGACAAGCAATTCTCATATAAAAGACTTAGATTCAATATTGATAAGGCGTCATATGACATTAAGAAAAACACCGTTAGGCTCAAGATTCTACTGTCCATTGAGATGCGACTTTGTTTAGTTAGTTGGATAATCATCAACTCTAGTAAAAAAATACCTATGAACCTCTTACTTTTGCATTAGTTTGAACAAAGATTTAAGAAGATAAAGTTTAGGTTTTGTTAGAGGCGGGGGTGGGTAATGTATATTGGAGGGAATATCTAGTAGGAGGCGAAAATTAAGCGGTTAGGGTTAATAATCTAGTTATTATGATTTAGGTCAAAACTGTATCTTTACTCAATCTCCCGCCGATTTTTTATCATGTCATGTCAGTCATTCCTGTCAATGTTCATATTTGGGATTGTCTAGGACAATATTCATCCTGTCAATGTGATAATATTATGGTTTCAAAATATATATTGACAATCCTTTTGTAAATATGGTTAATAATCTTGAAAATATGATTGAGCGTATCTTCATTGATTCTCTCCCCGATTATATCTTCAATCCTCTCAAAATAAACCTACAGTCTTGTCACTGTAAACATTATTTTTGTCATTCTGAACAAATAACTTGGTCATCTTGAACAAGCCTTTAATTTCTAGTTAGGGTATGTATAAAATTGTATCTTTATTTTCTTCCCTTTTATAGACTCCATCCTATCACTTTTGATTCTCTGACTAAATGATTTTCATTCGGCTAGTTTTATTATTCTTAAGTTTCTGAGAAAAAAATATTTTAAACATTATTTTAATATATATTTTATTTTTTATATGATTTTTACATTTAAATTTAAAGGTAAAATCAATCATTATTTTTGCCACAAATGACCTATTTTTCTTAGCACAAATGTCCCACCTATTCTATTTTTTATATTCTTAGAAAACGGGTATACTTTTGCAAACCGAACACCGATTTGGTATATTTTTGCAAATCGACCAAAAAAATCATGTATGAATATTACTCCCTCCCCTTCTTTGATCTAAAATATAAGGATTAAAGAGATAAGTATATATGTATAATTTATATAAACCGGCTTGTTATTGGAATGGTTCGATCTCGCCAAATGTACTGCACGCTCACCGACACCATCCTTTGGAACCGACAACCTATGGTGTTGGTGGTGTTGTGGCGTGTGGCTGCTGGTGCTGTGGTGGGCTTAACGGCAACGACACCGAATGTCGGTGAATGATGCAGGTGCTGGCTTTGGTGTTGTATTGAAGGGTTGTGGTCTGTCGACATTAGGAGTAGGAGTCGGTAGGGTGTTTGTCGACTCTGGTTTCCCGTGTCGGTGGACAGTCATGCGGTTGATGAGATTTTGACCGTGTAAATAGTAGTCCCCATTATAAAAGGGATAGGAACCTGTTGGTCCTATTAATGTATGGCCCAGCCACCATAACCAAACAAAAAAAAAACTATAATCTAAAATGTCAATTTTTTTTTACTATTTAACACGTATTTTAAAAAATTAAAAATAAGAGTGATGAATAAGAGTCTCTGGACAAATAAGATGACACCATTATTTTTGCAAGAGTGACAAATAAGAGTCTCTATACCATTCAAAATATGCTAAATCACTTCTCTAACCTTTCAGGCTTGACAATTAATTATACCGAAAGCTCTCTCCAAGTCTCTGGAAATATCAACATCCAAACAACACCACTTTTAGCCAACCAAATGCATATCCCGATGTCTCGAACTATGGAAAAATATCTAGGCATCTCGATCATTAGAGGTCATGTAAAAAATTGTGTATTAGAGGAAGCCATAACAAATATCAAAAAACAACTATCAAAATAGAAAGCTTCCTCTCTTTCATTAGCAAGAAGATCCGTTCTAATCAATGCAAATCTATGCTCCAAAACAAACTACTTGATACAAACCTTCATACGCCCAAAAGGAGTCCTACAATAAAAACACCAAATAAATAAAAACTTTTTTTGTTGGAATAAACTCAATTCTGAAAGATATACACCGTTAATCAGTTGGGACAAACTTTTCTCACCAAAAGAAAACGGAGGACTTGGCTTCGAAAAGCGGAGGACATGAATGTCAGTCTGCAAATAAAGCTCATCTAGAAACTCTACACCAAAACAGATAATTTATGGGTTAAAGTCATTAGAGAAAAATACTTACAACACGATTCTATCACGGAAAAATCAAGCACTAATACATCATGGCAATTTTGGAGACTTCTAATTTTATGAGATCGATTTCACAAAGGAATTCTATGGATAAGTGGCAATGGAAATCTGTAAATCTCTGAACAAATCCTTGGCTAAATAATATCCCTTTATAGTGTTTTCAACGAGATCAAAATATCAACATGGAGGTGGTAGATCTATTGGATAACCAAGGGAGATTGAACACTAGATTACTTTTCCAACTATTTCCCCAACAAATCGTCCAAAGAATTCTTGCAATTCACGTCACGGAGTGGGATACACATGACAAATTAATATGGAAACCAAATAAAAATGAAACATTTTCAAGAAAATCTACCTATAAACTATTCTACAATAACCAAGACAATGATCTTAACCTAAACTGGATATGGAAACTTAATATACCACTGAGAATAAAAAACTTAATATGGAAACTTGTTATTGATGGCCTTCCGAAAAAAATCAGACTAAACGTACAACTGTTTCAATAGAGTACCATCACAATGCCTGTTATGTAACCAAGAAGATGAAGACGCCCAACATCTATTTTTCCACTACTCAATAAAAAAAGCTCAGATATCCCACTATGAACAAATTACAGAGAAAGGGATCATGATCCCTAGATTAATTAACTGACAACTTCCTGAAAAATCTCTCAAACACAAGAAAGGTAAACCAATTTTAATGTGACTTATGCTTCATTTGGCAAAGTATCTGGGAAATGAGGAATAACACCATTTTCAACAGACTCATAAACAACTGTACTGGAAACCTGTTTCATCAAATTGTGACCAACGTAAAAAATTGGTCTAAAACCCACACATCGGACAATGATCAAACCAACAAATTGCGAAGAACAATTAAATGAAAACGACTGTTAAGTGGCTTCTACAAAATAAATGTAGATGCCTCAGTTAAATCCTCTGGTGGCTGCTGTATCGGAGGCATTATCCGTTATTGCTCAGGACAGGTGGTTGATATGTTTCAATCCAAGGTCCAAACTAGATCAATAGTTCAAGCATAAGCCACAACCTTCTGTACTGGTGTAAGCCTAGCGTATGAAAGTGGTTTGAAGAATATCATTGTAGAAGGAGATTGCCCTGGAGTTGTTAAAGCCATCAACGAATGGTCTGAGGCTCCTAGGGAGATATCAAGAATGGTAGAGAAGATTCACATGTTGATGCCCACCTTCAACAACATCAAGTTCAAACATTACTTTAGAGAATCGAACTCATGTGCTGACTAAATAGTTAGGAATACTTCTACTTGAAATATGCTTACTCTCCCAACAAATAGAGAGTTGTGTAACATCTGGATGACCCTTACTAGTTAAGTCGTCCTAGTGTTTGTCTACTATAAAAAAAAAACATAGTTTTGTGATCTGAATAGAATAAATGAAAGGTTAGAAACTAAAGTGGAAATGTAGCAAAGTTAGGGACTGAACATGCGATTTACCCCAGATATACACGTATTTTCTTCCAATTTTGCTGTACAGATGAAAGGTTAGGGCCGACCTGACACCAATGATCATACACTTCCAATTTTATTCATATCACCGTACAAATATTTATTTCTTCACCGTAATTATTAGTGGCCATATTTGTTAAGCCTTACTTTCGATCTCATCAATGCTTTTCTAAACCATGCTACAGCAAAAACTAGGTTTGGTGCAATTGTTAAATTGATAAATATAAGGCATCCACTTTGTGAAAAAAACACAAATTTTTATCTTTATAGATTTATTACGGAGTATTATTTTTTAAACATTTTTTTTAAATTAGTTACTTCTACTAAAAATACTAAAAAAAATAAAATTAAATCCCCTTAAATAAAATTATAGATCCGCCACTCATATATATTACCCTTCCATTTTTTATCATACCATTTTGGTGTAGAAAATTTTCTTCACCATAATTATCAGTATCCATATATGTTATCTGCATCTTCAATCTCATCAATATATGGTTTTTTCGAAAAATCCTAAAAAAAAGGGTTCTCCCTCCGTTAAAAAATTAAGTCATTTTAGACTTAAATTTTTATTTGAAAATATAAGTCATTTTAAGTTTTCTAGGTATTGGGATACGAGAATGAATACTTTTTTTCTCAAATTTTATTGTTTGATAAGAGTTGTGGATACTTAATTAGGGGTATAAAAAGGTAAAAAACTTATGATTTCCTTAATTTGTATGATAATGTCTAAAAAGACTTATATTATTGAACGGATGTAGTACAAGATAGCCAGATCCGATGGAAGCTTGCGCGCTACAACAAAACTAGGGTTGGTGCGATCGTTCGATATATATATATATATATATATATATATATATATATATATATATATATATATATATATATATATATATATGTTACAAGCTGTAATTGAGAGGAAATGAGAGAAAATGTATTCTGTGTTTATTGAAATTGAAGAAGTGATTACAATGTATGTATTGTACTGTATTTATAGACAACCATTTCTCATCTATTGATCCACATACAAGTGGTGTAACAACCAACTCTTTCTAACCAATCTGTAACCGAATTTTGAATTGAATCTTGAACCAAAATGAAATTGGTGCCAACTCAAGCTGTCTTCTTCAGCTTTTGCTTATCAACAGGAGGTGTATCCAACAGGCCCCCGCAAGCCGGAGGGTGAAACAATCCGAGCTTGGACAATAGCTGATTTTGTTGGACTGAAGGCAGGATCTTTGTGAAAACATCTGCAAGTTGAGCAGTAGTGGGAATGTAGGATAATTCCAGAAGGCCCTCCATGATCTTATCCCTTGTGAAGTGACAATCCACTTCAATGTTCTTTGTTCTTTCATGGAATACTAGGTTTTTGGCAATTTGGAGAGCAGAGTTGTTGTCACAATGGAGAGTGACAGGATTGAGAGATTGAATGCCCATGTCTGAAAGGAAACGGACTAGCTAAGTGGTCTCTGCAGCTGCCTGAGCCATGGCTCTATACTCAGCCTCAGCAGAGCTTCTAGAGACGACCGATTGCTTCTTTGACTTCCAGTTGATGGGAGAAGCACCCAACATAAGAATGTAGCCTGTGACTGAGCGCCTGGTGAAAGGACAGGATGCCCAATCTGAATCTGAATAAGCACTGAGCTTGGGATGGTCAGAGCCATTGAGAAGGATGCCATTGCCTGAAGTGCCTTGGACATACCGAAGAGTGTGGAGAAGAGCATCATAATGTGACTGGCAAGGACAAGCCATGAACTGACTGAGAGACTGTACATCAAAGCTCAAGTCTGGACGAGTATGTGTCAGAAAATTAAGCTTGCCCACTAGTTTCCTGTAAATGGTTAGATCTGCTAGATGAGCATCCATCTCAGGTGAGAGCTTGAAATGAAGAGGAAGAGGTGTGCATACAGGTTTGAGGCATGAGAGATCAACATCTTTGATGAGATCCTGAGTAAATTTCAATTGAGTTAGAGCAATGCCATCAGGAAGGTAGGAAGCTTCCAAACCCAAGAAGTAATGTAGCAAACCAAGATCTTTGATACTGAATTCACTATCAAGGAAGGTCTTTCGCTGAGAAATAGCAGCATGATCTGAACCTGTAATCAGGAGATCATCAACATAAATGGCAATAAGAGTGAGGTGACCACCAGCAGACTTTGTGAAGAGAGAGTAGTCATTCTTTGACTGGACAAATCCCAGGGATTCAAGAGCAATAATGAGCCTCTGAAACCACTGGTGTGAGGCCTGCTTTAAGCCATAGAGTGACTTCCTTAGTTTACACACAAGGTTGTGTGGATTGGGAATGCCTTCAGGCATCCTCATGTATACATCTTCATGAAGGAATCCATGCAAAAAAGCATTGTTCACATCAAGTTGGTGAATGGACCATTTTCTGGAAGCAGCAATGGAAATCAAACTCCTGACAGTTGCCATTTTTACTACTGGAGAGAAGGTCTCATGGTAGTCAATACCATGCTTTTGAGTGAATCCTTTAGCCACTAGTCTAGCTTTGTATCTCTCCAAAGAACCATCAGCTTTGAGCTTGACCTTGTAGACCCATTTGCATCCAATGAGTTTCTTTCCTAGTGGAAGAGCAACTAAATCCCAAGTGCCATTAGATAGTAAAGCATCTATCTCTTTTTTCATTGCAAAAATCCAGTTTGGATCAGAAGAAGCTTGGGAATAAGAGCTGGGTTCTTTATAAGAAGAGACAGTGGAGAGAAAAGCAAAATGAGAAGAGGGTAGAGTAGAGGAAGTTACCAAGTTGACTGATGCAGAAGACGAGGGAATGTATGTGCAAGAGTAGTCACCAAGGTAAGGAGGTGGTTTGTGAAGTCTGTTGGATCTTCTTGGTGGAATAGCAGGTGCAGGAGGTATGATGGGAGGGGGTGAAGGGGAGGGTACAGTGGTGTCAAGGTTGATGTCATGACTTGAAGGGGTGGCTGGTGGTGTATGAAGCTGGAGAGGAGCTTCAGGTAGAGGAGTGGTGATAGGACAAAAAATATGATCAGGGTAATCATTAATAAGAACTGGCAGGGTGCTGTTGCTGGCAGTGTGTTTCATGTAATGAAAAGGGAAGTGTTGCTCATGAAAAACCATGTCTCTAGAATGGAACACTTTCTTTGTTTGAAGATCCAAGGCCATGTAGGATTTCTTGCCATGAGAGTAGCCTATGAACACACAGGGACTGGCTCGAGGTTGCAGCTTGTCTCTTGATC
Organism: Persicaria tinctoria; assembly: GCA_037127255.1. NCBI lineage: Eukaryota > Viridiplantae > Streptophyta > Magnoliopsida > Caryophyllales > Polygonaceae > Persicaria > Persicaria tinctoria. Next base: position 26,719,108 of record JBANSL010000016.1, on the reverse strand, counting down.
TTTTAAGTGTGCTGACAAATGATAAGCAGCCAAAGGCTTTGAGAAATGAGTAATCTGGCTGTTTGTGAAAGATTAATTCAAAGGGAGTTTTGTGTTTTAGAGATGGTAAGGGAGTTCTGTTGATCAAATATGTGGTTGTAAGGACACAATGACCCCAGTATTCAGGAGGTAAATTTGACTGAAAGAGCAAGGAACGAGCAACCTCTAAGAGGTGTTTGTGTTTTCTCTCAACCCTTCCATTTTGCTGAGGGGAATCCACACAAGATGTTTGATGGGAAATGCCATGAGTGGTATAAAAATGTTGTGCAGAAGCATCAGCAAATTCAAGTGCATTGTCAGATCAAATATATTTGATGGAAGTATTAAACTGTGTAAGAACAGAAGCATGAAAGGATTTTATTATGCTCAAAGCATTACTTTTGTGAGCCATAAGAAAAAGCCAAGTACATCGAGTGAAGTCATCAACAATAGTTAGAAAGTATCTAAAACCATTATAAATGATGGTCTTATATGGACCCCAAGTGTCAATGTGCACAAGCTCAAATGGAGATGAAGCAATACTGTTTGATCTAAAAAAGGACTTCCTATGCTTCTTAGCCAAAGGACAAACTTTACAAATGTATTGAGACTTAGAAGAAAAAGATAGAGCTGGAATGTGCCTGAGTTGTTCATAGGCTACATGGCCAAGCCTGCAGTGCCATAGATCATGGCTTGTGGAGAAGGAAGTAAGGGCAATAGATGATCCAACCGTTGAAGGAGAGGTGGTCATGACAGACTTGTCAAGCACATACAGTCCTCTGTCCTCCTTACCAATCAAAATTGGCTTCTTCCTCAAAGCATTAGGTGTGAAGAGGACATTAGACTATAACTCTTTGGTGAGTTTAGATATAGAAAGCAAATTGAAGCAAAATTCAGGAACATGAAGAACATTGGTGATAGAAAATTTATCAGTAAATGATATGTCACCAGTGTTGGACACTGAAGCTTTGTGACCATTAGGCATAGTGATATTTATAGATTTAGAAATGGGGTGAAAGGTAGTCAAAGAGGAAAGGTGAGGTGTGATGTGGTATGTTGCTCCACTGTCGATGATCCAAGAAGGAGAATTGCAAGAAGAAAGAAGACAAGATGCTTTACCTGCTAGGAAGGCACATGAATCAGAAGCATCAGGCGATTTCTTACCAAGGAGAGTCATCAACTGACTGTACTGATCAGCTGTAAGGGAGAAAGCTGCAGAGGAGGGAGCGCCTTGTGTGGCATCAGATGGTGAGGATGAGACGTTGGCAGCGGAAGAACCTCCTCGATATTGTTGTGAGGGGGGTAGCCATGGAGCTTCCAACACCGGTCAATGGTGTGATTTGTCTGCTTGCAGTGATCACAGAAAAGCTAATTTCTCTTCCCAGAGCCTTTGTTGGTGGCAGGTTTATCAGGATTCTTGGAACCAGTGTTTGGAGAAGACTTTGAACCTGAATTCTTGGATGAATTTGCAGCTAAAGCAGTAGAATCAGAGGTGAGAGATCCAGAATTCGAGCGAATTGATCGTTGATCCTCATCTTGCAAAACCATCTGAAAAACTTCATCCAGTGATGGAGGTGGAATCATGAGCAAGATGTTTCCACGAACAGTGGAGTAGGACTCGTTTAGTCCCATCAAGAACTAGACAACTTGTTGATCAGGCAAGATTTTCGTGGCAAGAGCAGAAGAACCACAAGCACAAACTTGATCTTCGACAAGCATCAAGGACTCATCCCAAAGAGCTTTCATACGAGTAAAATAGTCGGTAATTGACATAGAACCTTGAGAAAGAGAGGTTAGGTCTCGTTGAACCTGAAAGATGCGTGTGCGACTAGGCTTTTAAAATCGAGCTATGAGATCTCTCCAGATCTGCGAGGCTGATCGGCAGTAAATGATCGATTCAGCAATGGTTTTGTTGACGGAGTGGATGAGCTAGGACATCACCATGTTGTTGCATCTCTCCCACTGCATCAATAGAAGCTGATTGTCTGCAGGAGGACGGCAAGAACTAGTGACGAACCCCATTTTGTTCTTCGCTCGCAGACAAACTTCAACCGATCGTCGCCAATGATGAAAATTGCGACCATCAAGCAAATTCGTTGAGAGAATATAGCTTGGATGATCAGATTTGTTGAGGAAGAGTTCACTGAGAGGATCGATTGGATTGGGAGGAGGAAATCGAGGATCTGGAGCTGGCTCAAATGGCGGAGGATCGGCCATGGATGAAGATTTGTGTGAGGAGGGAGATCAAAGTTTCCCAGCTGATACCATGTTACAAGCTGTAATTGAGAGGAAATGAGAGAAAATGTATTCTGTGTTTATTGAAATTGAAGAAGTGATTACAATGTATGTATTGTA